>CM041738.1:1677500-6477500 GCA_023373845.1 Nibea coibor | reverse complement strand
TCTGCTGTTCCAGTATTGCACTCCCGTTTGCTTTCGCTTCCCACACTGTGAGAAAGCTAAAAGTGTTATTTTGTTCTTCCTTCAGACAGACAAACTACAACCAAACAAAGACACTGTGTTCTTCAGGGACGGAGTTCGAAGAATAGACTTTGTGTTGTCTTATGTAGATGACAAAGATGGAGAAAAGAAGCAGGTAAGTGTAACAGAGAAGTTGCTGCCAGTTAACCCACCCTGTAAACTGCTGAGTTAGCATTTTACAGGGTGGCTAATAGTGACTAAGTGAGATACTGAGACACTGAGATTGTCATTATTACACAATTTATATCCAGAAGAGGAATGCATGGTACTCCAAAGAGGAAGCGAGATTCAACTGATATTTTTTTTCCAGGCACATGACATGAGATTTGTGACCTGACGCAATTGTTGAAATGAACACATTTTGTGTGGAAACGTACGGTCCAGTCACATACTGGGGGATCACCCGAATCCACAGCTCCCCTCGTGCTTTATAGCAAGTTTCAGCTCATCATTTCACTGTCTGGCCTGCAACTTTACTGCAACTTCACAAGATGACAGTGCACCTCTCACAGCTGGTAAACATGCACAAATAAGACACAATTGAACTGTGCAATAGGCCATATCCGCACAGAGACAATACAATATCACAATGAGGGAATGAAACTGGAAAACAACATAAAACCTCCTGCTGTGAGAAACAGAGACGATGCTTATGTACTTTAACCGTCCAGCAGAGAGCGGAGGAGATGAGAAAACAGCTGTCCATGTGACAAAACACTTAGTACAGAGTGAGTCATAGATAATGAGTGTAAAGTATTATTTTACCAACTGAGTTTTTAAATCAAACGTGGCTTACCCATGACCCATAATATGTCATATGCTCCACCTTAAGAACAAATATTACCGGACCACTACACACAGATGAGCATCAGATACAAAATAATGGTAAATTGCACTTAGTTGAAAAACTTTCTGTTCATATTTGCACTGCATCAGCACAATATCTCTTCTGAAAAAGATCATGAGATGAGGCGGCTGTGACTCATGGTTCTTTTGGTGGCCACAGTCCAGTCTTTGTAAATGTACCCTTTATAGTATCTTTCAGCTGCTGTTTCCAGGCAGAAAGGAAGTGACATCTGCCTGGCTGAGTCAGATATTTCTCCCAGGAGTTGGTTAAGACAAAAAAACAGAGATTAAATATTGGACTTGCATCTGCTAGGTGGACAGGAACATGATTTGCTCTGTAACTGTTGCATGAACATTTACAACGAACATTTAGTTAAATATAAGCATCAGATCAGACTCAATATCGATAAATACCTAATATAAAGAGGCTCGAATCGGGGTTGAATCACTTTGATCAAGAAACCTCTGATTCTAAGGAACTGTTACTGTCTTACTTATGAACTTTTTTCATGGGTCATATTTTGTTTCTTCCCAGCAAAAATCACAAAGTAACTGGCAACTACTCTTTACCTCCAGTTTCCATGTTACTATTCTAACTTATTTGTACATAACTTTTGTCTATAGAACCTCATTGTTTTCTGATTTGATTACGGTAATTGAATTTATTGTCCGTTCCCGTTTCTGCTCTTTCACAATATGATATCATGTTACAGATCGTCAAACATCACTCGTAAAAGTCCTGACTGGTGTGAGGGCAAAGTTTCTGTCTTGGTCCTCAAAAGAAGTGCCACATTTTCAACCTTTACTTATCCCGGGAGATTTCATCAAGAGCAGGGAATGCCGGAATGCAGTGTTTACACTGATACGTATTAAAAACTGGAAGCGCCACAGAACAACTACACACTGTGCTTTCAGGTTGAAGCATTTAGTTAGTTTGTCTTTTGTTTCTATGGACCAAAGCTGTGGAATAGCTTTAAGAAACAGGAGAAGACTGACCTTTTTGACCTCAACCAATAATTTTGGTGCAGGTAAACTTTTTAGAGTTTGTTATCTTCTATTCTGTCTGTTTTCCAAATGTTAATTAAATGAGTATTTTAATACTTGCCTATGTACTTTGTGCGAAAGGAGGTATTGTCGTTTTTTCAGGTTCATCCTTCTACCTCTGTAACATTTTGGAGAAATTGGATTACATTTTAAACATAAATTTGCTCTCCAGGGCTAGTGTGGTATTTAACTATGTCAGTAAGTGAGAGTTTGCCTCCCCTGTGTCCGTTGATAAGGACATCAACTGTCCCATAAACCCATTTGGAAGTTATAACGGTATTTTTAGAACTGTAGTTTGCTGTGAGAAGCCACACCCACTTCATTCCTCTTGTTTTTTCCAGTCTTCATTTGTGAGTTCTAACCCAACAAAGAGTCATAAGAATGAATCGACAAATCAAAGTTCTTTTCAGAAGAACCTCAGATGGGCTGTGATAAATTTCTCTAACATGGATGGGTAAAGGAGAAAACCTGAGAAAACACTGTGAGTCTCTGAAGCACTTACTATACTTGGTGGTTTGTATGTTTATCCGCAGGAAAGGAGGAGAAAGTTCGAGGCCAACCTTGAGAAAGTAGGACTAGAGCTGGAGACAGAAGACAAAGCAGTAAGAAATTCAACCACAGAGCACCTGCACCACCTAGTGGATATTTTGCAGAGGCACACCATATTCTGTAAAAGACATCTTAAAGGGGCGGCTCAGTAGTAGAAACATTGCATTGCAATTTTGAGGGAAAATCTTCACAAATAATTACAATGAATCTTTTGTCCTCTCCTGCTTCACTTGTGTCAGGACTCCAAAGACCAAAAGACGTATTTTTTGAAGATTCATGCTCCGTGGGATGTACTGGCCACCTATGCCGATGTCTTAAAAATCAAAGTTCCCTTCAAGCAGAGCGACATCCCTCATGGTCAGGATGTCCCACTGGACTGGCTCTCACGTCCTTTCCGCCTGCCAGAACACATCATGCGCCCGCAACTTGACTACTTTACATACCCCTTCGACAAGGCCAAGACTGACTTCTTTCTCATCAATGACAAGGATACTTTCTTCCCCCCTTCCACAAGGAACAGAATTGTGAGTACTTCCTGTATAAGATCAGAACAAAATGTAAATATGTCAATAAGTTACAAATCAATATGTAACTTGGGTATGATATTTTCATACATAAGAATAATAAATCTTCCTACAAGTTAACCCAGCTGAACTCAGTTTTTCTGGACAGGCTGGCTGTAAAAGACTATTTGAAGACATTGTAAAAAATGCTTGTGCAACAAAAGCAAAATGTAAAATGCATTTAGCTAAAACGTTCCCGCAAATCCAAATCTCTTAATCTCTTTTAAATCCCCTCCTTGTTGTTAGGTGTTCTACATCCTGGCTCGCTGCCCGTACTACAAAGAGGGTCGGAAAGATAGAGACAAGACGGGGATCAAGCGACTTCTCAGCAATGGGACGTATACATCAGCTTTTCCACTACATGATGTAAGAGCCATGGAGTAAAGCATAGAAATATTCAGAGGTCAAACATCAAAGTAGATTTACTCGAGTTAAAAACAACTTTTAGATATTGGCACAAGAGGACTGTGTCCAGCTCCTGCTTTCATCTGTACTTCCCTAAAGGTTAAGATTTGACATGCAAGATTTATGATATGATGAAGTATAAGTAACCTAATTCCATATTAAATACTACACACATTCACACACATACATAAACACACACACACACACACACCCACTGGAATGCTGGCTCTCAAACTACCATTCATGCAAGTCTGGTGGAATGTGAAATCCCTTGTGGTACGTGGAGGAATCGTGGATATATTTTTAAAGAATGAACTTTCTTTAAAAATATATCCACTGACAACTTGTCCAGAGTGTAATGTCAGCTGGGATCATCTCCAAGGACAAGCGGTCATGGAAAATAGATGGATGCAAATAAATTGATATAAAAACATATTATACTATTAAAGGGATAGTTCGGGATTTTTGACATGAATCTGTATGGCATCCCCGTCAGTAGTGTCGCACATCCACACCGACTTACCCCCGACAGTGTCCTGTGGGCCGAGTTCTGTCCAGTTTTGGTCAGCAACGAAAGTAGTCCGGCAGGTTTCCAGGGACACGTAAATAAAAAGTTTTTCTTCTCAAAACAGCATGTGTTCAAAAGAGTGATTTATTTGCATCGCAAAACCGATGTCCGCGAAAAAGTCCCACATCGTAATCACTTGGCCCTACTTTCTCTCTTTTTGTATCTCTGCGTATCTCATGCTGTTTTGAGAAGAAAAACTTTTTATTTACGTGTCCCTGGAAACCTGCCGGACTACTTTCGTTGCTGACCAAACCTGGACAGAACTCGGCCCACAGGACACTGTCGGGGGTAAGTCGGCGTGGATGTGTGACACTACTGACGGGGATGCTATAGAGCTTCATGTCAAAAATCCCGAACTATCCCTTTAAAATACCAGAAGTGATTCGGTGAGTTTAACTGGAACTGTCATTTATTATCATAAGTTTTACAAATCCTTATATTGTTTCATTATCTACCTGCTACAGTCACATTCATGCACGCAGTGTGCACATGCATTCATGAGTAGTTATGAATTAAATGTGACAACAAGATAGGAAGGTAGGAAGGAAAGAAAGGCATATATGAATGGATCTATATATGAAATTATATATATATTTGAAGGGGAACTATCATGAGAAGAAGTGCAGATTAGGAGTAAACCGTTCTCTAGCAAATTGGCTCTGTTCAGGATTCAACAGTCAATGACAAATATTCTTATTATTAGGAATAAACTTTCATCCTTCATAGACTGCCGTTAGCTGGACAGGGTTGGCCTACTTTGTCTTAACGACTATGAAGCATGTAATAATTAGTTAGTTAATGTTACTTTTACTACTATATATACATTTCCAGGTGTGTGATAAAACTGTTCTAAAAGGTTAAAGGATTAGTTTGACATTTTCAGAAACATTCTTATTTACGTTCTCACAGCAAACTTTTTGTTAAATGTCCAAAGATGAAGAACATATTGTTTCTTTTCCTTTCAGTGTCGATACTGGAAAAGAGCACGAAATGCTGAATGTGAGAGTGAACGCTTCAACTTGTACAAGCACTGGGCCAGGTTTCTCTGCTTCTACAAAGAGCAGCCTCTCAACCTCATCAGGTAAACAAAACTCATATTTAGTTGTCACACAGGATGTAGTATTTGAAGCATGTCTGATGGCGATTCTGCTGAAATCTGAACGTTCACTGCAGAGTTCAATGTGCTGATTGAGTGTGTGTGTGTTGTAGGAAGTACTATGGGGAAAAGATTGGGATCTACTTCGCCTGGCTGGGCTTCTACACAGAGATGCTGTTCTTCGCAGCCGTCATGGGTCTCATATGTTTCACCTACGGTGTTCTCAGTTATGATGACAACATATCCAGGTTAGTTGTTAGTATATAATTTATCTACTTTTTTGGTGTAATGGACAGTATGTGTCGTGGTCAAAGAACTTTTATATGTTGAAGAGAGATTGTGAAGAGGTCATGTGGATTCTGCTGCTTTTATGACAGAAAGTTATAAACTCTGATGATCTGATTTCTGTGAATCCATTTGACCATTTTGTCCATATTTAAAATGATATTTTTGGATTCACAGCTTCTAATGCATGACTTGTTCGTAGTTTGTGCTGCTGTCTGATTTGACCTTTTTAATCTTAATGGGAACTCTCTTGGTTAAATACAGGACAATAATGATAGTGCCACCAGGGGGCATCAGGGAGCTGATAACCATATGGCCAAAAGTATATGGACATTCAACCATTATACCCATATGTGACCATTTCAAGCCGTATGCATCAATCTCCTCTAGTCTTTTGGGAAGGCTCTCCACAAGATATTGAAACCTGGCTGCACGAATTTGATCCCACTCAGCCACAGCGAGGTTGGCCAATGATGTGAGGCGATAATGCCTGACTCACATTGTGCTTTGTAGTTTTTTTTTTCACACCAAACTTAAGAAAATAATTTCTGTTTTAGTTTTAATCATCCTACTGTCTAAAATAACAGCGTACATTCCTTTAACTGGGCTAACTAAGGGTTCCTAATCCATGAAAAACAGCCAAATCAAAGATATGTGGACTGATCCACATACTTTGGGCCATCTAATGTATAAGAGCTTGACTGATTTTGATATTCCAATAAAATTATGAAATACTATGTTGTAATTCCACTGATGTACTTTCATTTTGATCATTTCTCCTCTAGCAAAGAAATATGTGATCCCAAAATTGGAGGCAGTATTGTGATGTGTCCACTCTGTGATAGGAAATGCCTTTTCTGGAAGCTCAACACGACGTGCCTCTCATCCTGGGTAAAACATGACACTCACTATGTTCATTCAGCACCATTTAATAGCCAGCGATAACCTACTAGTATATGTTACATGAGTTATAAATGTGTGAAATAAGTAAATTAGTCAAATATCTGCAGGAAAATTGTATCCTGCTGAGTCAGCAGTATGTCACCCTGTTTATGCCCAGCGTGTCTCCTGCTTCTCTAACGAACGTTTTCTTTTCCACATTCTCTCTTCCAGCAATCCCATCTGTTTGATAATGAGGGGACGGTATTCTTTGCCATATTTATGGGGATTTGGGGTAAGTGTCTTCCTGTATTTGACCTGTCTATGAGATCCAAATTACTCCCCTCTTGAGAGACAGATTTTCACAGTTAAAGCCTTTTGACACTGAAGCGTCAACCTTCATCCATACTGTTTCAGCCCAGAGCAGCCTGCCAGCACGATTGTGTTCTATTAAACAGTCGAATAGCTTGCCCAGCACACTGTAGGCCAGGAAGTGACGAGAGTCATGCCACAGCGGAAACACATTACACTCCTAAAACCAAAACGCAGACACTCTCTGTTTTCGGTTCACAACATGATGAAGGTCATAAAAGATCTATGCAGAACTTGGATGACACACAAACACACCTGCGCAAAGACTCAAATGGTCTGATTGTGCGACTGGTAGACTAAGATTTTCCGGAATCTGTTTGGCAGTAACTCTGTTTTTGGAGTTCTGGAAACGTCGTCAAGCCCGGCTTGAGTACGAGTGGGACTTGGTGGACTTTGAGGAGGAACAGCAGCAGCTTCAAATCCGGCCAGAGTTTGAGATCCGGTGCACAAACAGGAGACTGAACAAGATCACTCAGGTGCTTCAAAGCCTTCATTCAAACATGGAAATAAATGTGGCGTCACATTGACCCCACTTTAAAAACACTTATCAACTAATCTTTCAGGAAATGGAGCCGTACCTCCCCGTCACCAGCAAGTGTGCTCGCTTCTGCCTCTCCACAGCCACTGTTGTATTCTGGGTAACTAAATGTTTGTGTATGTATGTGTGTGTGCTGTATATAATAACACATAGTGAGTGACTCCCCATGCCTAGTCATATAGCGTCTCAAATGTGTGTGTGCTCCTCCTCAGATTTCTCTGATCGTGGCCTGTATTATTGGGGTCATAGCATACAGGCTAGCCGTCTATGCTGCCTTTGCAAGTATCATCAAAGACCCAATGAGGAAGATCCAGGTGGTGGGGAGATTCATCACCCCACAGCTGGCGACGTCTGTCACCGCCTCATGCATCAACTTTGTTATCATCATGATCCTCAACTTCTTCTACGAGAGGGTGGCAGTTTGGATCACTGATATGGGTAAAGAGTTTTAAATTCACATTTACTGAGTCAAACACGGTAACTGAGAGCCTAATCATAACTGGCAGGAGTGTATTATAGATTGTGACATGAAGGACTTCATCAAACTGTTTGCTTCCGGCAGAAATCCCAAAGACCCACCTCGAGTATGAGAACAGGTTGACCATGAAGATGTTCCTGTTCCAGTTTGTCAACTACTACTCCTCCTGCTTCTACGTTGCCTTCTTCAAAGGCAAATTTGTGGGTTTTCCTGGCGATTACTCATATATGTTTGGCAGAAGCAACTTGAGGAATGAGGAGGTGAGTTTAAACAGTAACCTTATCATAAAATATTATGTTTTGGGTACTGAACTGAGATGCATTTCCAACCCTAACACCCCTGTGGAAAAAGGCACATTCATGCCTTATCTCTTAACATTTTTTTGGATAGCTTTGTAATCTGGTGCTGTCAACAGGAAGTACATCACTTAAATTATATGTACTAAAAACCTCTTGCTGTCCTAGTGTGACCCTGGAGGCTGTCTCATTGAGCTGACCACACAGCTGGTGATTGTTATGGCAGGAAAACAACTGTGGGGGAACATTCAGGAAGCCCTGCTGCCGTGAGTCCATCAACTTTTTGTCCTTCAACTCGTAACTATTCAGATCATAAGCCACAACGAGGCAAGAATTTCTAATCAAGGTTTTTACTCAGCAATTAGCATTTTGGTGTTTTCTAGTGCATTGATGAAGCAGAATCACCCCAATACGTAATATTTCTTATGATGGAGCTTTCCCACTTCAGATGCTCACACGAACAAAAAACTACAGAGAATTCAGTTGATAAAGTTTTTTCACAAGTTTCATAGAATTCTAGCTGCTTTACCTGGAAAAAATAGTTTTTTTTAGATGAGCAAAAATATATGCAGACTTAGACGATGTTCGACTGTAGCCATTAATGAGGGAGATAAACATGTTAGATGGGTTTTTGTGCCAAGAAGAAGACATCATTAGCCAAGCTGAATCATGAGCATTCAACACACAGATGGCAACAGCTCCACAGAAGGTGGTTCTTGTGAAAAGCATCAAATCACAGTATATCGGCACATATATGAAGTAGTCAATACAGCCAACACACACATATTTAGTGTATGTGTTGTGTGTGTGTGTGTGTGTGTGTGTGTTAAATAATCATTTGATTAAATGCCTCTAAAACAAAAGCGACCTGAAAGTTATCAGATTAGATTTAGGAAGTATGGCACAGCATATGAATCTTGATCTTGAATATTATTGTTATTTGTTATTGCAGGAAATGTGTTGCTGGCTTTGTGCAAATATCAACTTCAGGTCTTTGCAGTTTGACTTGTGTCTCTTCTTTATGGGATTCTTGATAGCTTGATGCGAAACTGGTGGAGTAGCAGAAAAGGACGACACCATCCTGAGAGTCATTACAGCCGCTGGGAACAGGACCACGTCCTGCAGAACTTCAGCCAGCTGGGATTGTTCTACGAGTACCTGGAGATGGGTGAGATACTTTGTTGACCTTGTTTTCAATACTGAGCTCACACCTGGAGAGGAAAGCAAGATCATCAGCTGTATGATATATGAATGTACAAATTACAGCTCCTGCTGACATTTCTGTGTTCACATCTGTTTTTTTTTGTTTTGTTTTTTTTAATCACTAACTCTCCCTGTCTGCTCTGCTCTGTCGTTTCAGTGGTCCAGTTTGGTTTCATCACTCTGTTTGTGGCCTCTTTCCCCTTGGCTCCCCTCCTGGCTCTGTTCAACAACATCCTGGAGATCAGAGTGGACGCCTGGAAGTTCACCACCCAGTTCAGACGACCGGTGGCATCCAAGGCCCGAAACATCGGAGCGTGGCAGGAAATCCTCAATGGAGTGGCCATTTTGTCTGTTGTTACCAATGTGAGTCTTATATGTGTGGTGGTGTACTTGGTGTGGTGTATCAGTACCAGTCATGACGTGATGCATTAAACTAACACTCTTTTGCCACAATTTTTCTACAGACATTTCAAACATTTGAAGCCGTTTGTTCTTACTTTTGTCACAGGCTTTCATAATGGCGTTCACCTCCGACATGATCCCTCGTATGGTTTACCTCTATGCCTACAGTGATGGGCGCAACATGAGGGGCTACGTTAACAACAGCCTGTCAGTATACAACATCTCGCAGATACCTGAACGCAACATGCCAGAGGGAGAAGACTACTGGTTTAATAACACGGCTGCCACCTGCAGGTATTAGAGCTTTAAGATCTTTTCTGAAGAGCTTTAAAAATGCACTAAACAATATTTTTATATGAACATCTGACAAATGGTTAGCATGTCCTGCAATAGCCGCCAATTGGAGCACACCTGTGCTTGTTTTTTTGCGCAGATACCGTGACTACCGTTACCCTCCAGGCCACGAGAAGGAGTACAGTCACACCATGCAGTACTGGCATATCCTGGCAGCTAAAATGGCCTTTATTATTATCATGGAAGTAAGACACCACAGCCTTTCCCCCTACTCCTTATTCAAATAATGTATGCTCAGAATTATAAGAAATTATTATATCTTTACCATAATTACTAATTCTTCCTCTGCAGCATGTGGTCTTTGTGGTGAAGTTTTTCGTGGCGTGGATGATCCCTGATGTCCCGTCAGATGTGAAGGCGCGGATTAAACGAGAACGCTACCTGATCCAGGAGTACCTGCATAACTACGAGGCGGAGAGGCTGAAACTCCAGCTGAGTGCCAGTTTCATCACAGAGCCTCCGACAGAGACTTCCCCAATGACAGACAAGCACGAAGTGTTGTCTGAGTGCCTGTAGCCTCACGCTTCACACCTCCAACTAACCAAGCCAAGGATGGATGATTTTCTCCTCACCGAGAACAGCCATACACAAGGGCTTCTGTCTTTGGGATAAAACCTAATATAACATTTTTGATGAATGGACAGACTGACATTTTATGCCATTATAAAAATGTTGTTGGAAGGTGCTAAGATGGAAAATGACAGCAGAAAAGTGCAAAAAGAAAACTTCAGCTTGTATCATCCCCTGTGTAATGCCTTCAAACTCTCCTTTCATCATGAATGAAAACAGTAATCTCTGTATGTGCTGATAGAGTTAAAGTTTGTGGTGTCAAACCTGTGACATTAGGTGTATGTACGCTTCAATGCCGTGGTCATGATATGACTCATTTTATGTTCTGCACGTAACTCTTCTAATAAGAAAACAAGATGAAGGACTGTTTAGACAAGATCTGTGTCAGCTGTTAACATGTTTGAATCATTTTATGGATAGACGTTACACATCACATATCTCCTTTGTGTCATTTAACTATGAATGTAGAAAACACTCTCCAAAAGTTTATATAAATATATCTAATATGAAACACATCTATACATAAATATATATAGAAATGAATAGGCTGTGCGTATTGCTCAGACTTACTATGTTTATTTTACAATCATTTTTTAAAAAATTGGTAACTACAAATGTTTACTTCCACTGATCTATAGCTGGGCTATAATATTGGCAGTTTAGTGTGTTGTGTTTGGAGAAACTGTGCATTTGAGAACCAAGTACCTCCATCTTCATGCTGCAGTCAGATGAGACGTGTGGTGTTATTCCATCCATCCCAGCCTGACTGCAACTGTGATGTGTTGAGACAGAATCTGCAGGCTCATGTCTCATCTTCCAAATTATTTTTTTCAACTTGCTGTGGGACCAATTATAAGATTTCTATCAAAAGAAGTGACTACATGAAGAAAATGGTGGAAGATCTCTTGGCAGATCTTCTGTTTTAATGCAATCAGTTTGCGTGAGAGAGGTCGGGCTGATCGTGTGTTGGCTTTGCTCCTCCTTGTGTTGCTTATGGATAATAAATGGCCTATATATCTGTTTTCAGATTTCACATTATTGCTGTCTCCATTTAGTGTAAGCATTGTAGTCAACAATTATAAGCTTCATTACCGAGAAAGAAGAACTGCTCGTACCCCAGTGGGGATACATACGGAGCGATGATCTGAGTGAAAATAATTACTCTGTAGCTGGTTATTGATAAGTTTTGCTGTAGATATAAAGAATGTGATATATATTTAAATGGGTTGTAGTGCAATTAATTTCTTGATCTGCTCCTGCTTTGTAGCCTGAAGCGTTTGTGATAGTTACTTCATAATCCTCTTTTACTTGCAACTCCTGATTTCTTATTTTGCATTATGAATCACCTCATAAACAACCATCAAGCAGTGTTAGCTCAGTTCTTTGTGTACTTTTTATACTATGAATTACTATTTTGTCAAGGGACCAGACAAGTAACACATTCTGAAGGAGAGGGGGTTACTTCACAGTAAACAGATCATTCATCAGAGACAGTATGTCTTTTTTTTTTTTTAAATCTTCTTAAAGCTTAACGTGCATTTAGATTTGTATGTGTTTGTATTGAAATTGTAATTTACACTCTAAATGATCCAGATGTGATTCCACCTATCAGCAACTTCTATTAGACAGTCCAAAACTAAGCCTTGCTTACCCCGATCTCAGGATTAAACACCTTTGAATGTTTGTTGACCATCACTTGTTACATTCATACAGATGTCAGATGTGTGTATGGCGTTCGAGCATGATCCTGCAAGGTGCATGAAGTATTTCCTAACTAACAAATGCCTTAAATGTCTGTGTTTACTTGTTTTGTATGATTTTGTAATGACAAACTTTCCTATCTGAAATCAAAACCTGTTTTATATCATTTGTCGCTGCTGCTAGTCATTGTAAAGTAGCTGTTTTGTCAGGTTTGATGTGCATGAATTTCTGTGATGTAAATATTTTACCAGTTATGTTCTAAGATCACTGTAGCCTAATGTACAGAAATGCAGTAAAGCTATTAATATTCACAATAAATCAGAAATAACTAGTTTCAGTGTGTTTTATTCGCTCACTGCCTATGCAACAGCTCAAAGTACCAAAGGTACAGTATGCACTGTCTGCCTTAGTTGTGTTTCTTCTTACTTTCTTCTAGCTCTTTCCCTCCTCAATCCTTCCCAGTCCTGGTCTTCCTCACTTTTGTTTCATTCCCCAGTCTCTCTAACCTGTTTTCCCAGTCATGGGCCAGATTGTTGTTGTTGCTTCATGTGTACCCTGTATCTGAACCCATTTCTGTGCCTGCCTGCCTGCCTGCCTGCCTGAACAGCTTATCTGTCCCATTCCTGCTCACCTGTGGATTATCAGTCACATCTGCTTTCAATAAATCACTAAACTGTTCCTGTCTGCTGGGATTGTCTGCCTTTCTACCTATTCCCTGCTGCCTCTAATTCACCTGCCAGAAAAGGTAAAACAGATGTGACAGGCAAGGTCAAGAAAAAGCCATTTACTGTAAACCTTCCCCCAGTTTAAGATCTCCTCTGGATATATAAGACATATAAAATAATTAATAATAATTATAACTGATGTCTAATAACTCTACTCGCAAATTCTTAAATGTACATCATCAAAATATCTGAATCTATGAATACATGGTGACAAAATATATCCATTACACTGATAAGCTTAACTGAATTGTTATGCTTTGTGTATTTTGTGACTGCAGTTTGTAGCTTTTCTTCTTGCATCCATGACTTGATGCAAATGCCTGTTGTGAGTTGGGTAGCAAACTATGCAGGAGGAGTTCTTGAGATAACCTTCAATGCTAAAGGTGACAGTCAGATTCCCATTACAGGAAGACTCAAATGTCAGGGTGAAAAACAACAAACCAAAGTTTTTTGTAACCAAGTGAAAGGTTTCAGATCATGACAGCCATGTGGCAGGAAGAAGATACATGTACGATACTTTTACGTCTCTTTTTCAGACTCACTTTGTGTGTGTGAGGATCTCTGACCTTTCAGCTGAAATACTTGTGACTTGGTATTTTCTGAGTGGTATTCTTTGTAATGATATTCCTAAATATTGGAGTTGTATCATCATATTGTCTTCTTAACCTGATTTTATTCTTCCTCCTTTTAATAAATCAAAGACAATATTGGCGAAACTTTATGTGTTCATCTCTCACTGGAGTTTCCTCAACCCTGAACACAAGATGCCAGTGTCACTGAAACATCCACTCTCAGTATTTCCAAAACAACATTTGACTGAACTGAATGTCACAAAATCATCTTTGTACTCTGAAACCCACATAGAGACACTTTCCTTTTTCAACAGTTGCGTGTGAAAACAGCCTTCTTGTGTTAAACTGTACAGAGAAGCTCAAACATCGGATGAAGAAACAATAATTGCTGCACTTCAGGACTTTAAGGAAAAGAAAGAAATATTTAAAAAAAAAAAAAAACATAATTTAGGTCAATAAATGAAATGAAGAATTTTGCACTAGCTCAAACAGAGGAAGATGCAGTGTCACGAGTGACCACCAGATGGTACTCAATACCAACAAATGAAAAGAGACGCTGATCTCTTTTCTCTTCTCTCTTTTGTCCAACATCTTTATTTTAAACTCCTGTTTTATCATTATTATGATCATGTTTTAAAATTCGTTTTATTTTTATCATGAACATCATTAATTATAGAATGTTTTTATTTGGCTACATTTTGCTCAGATCACACAGTTTGACATTTATCAGAGATCTTCAAATATTTGAAAAATGCTTTCAAATTTCTGTTCATGTCTCTGTGGGAAGATGTGTTTGTCCGGGAGGGGTGAAAATATGAGAGACGCTTAAATTATTGATGGATTCCTACGATGACGAGAGGAGCTTCTTTGGGCGGACAGGGGGTGGAGGGGATCCACTCCTTACACTGGTTTCCATAGCACCGCCCTCGGGAGACCTGCAGCTCTCATCCATGGAGTTGACTGTCCTTTCTTGTTGTTATTATTATTATTATTATTTAAATACACGTTTACGCATAAAACGCCAAATAAAAATACACAAACGAAGTTGCATTAAATCTCACACAATTCGTCTGCGACGCAAAGCGCCGGACTGGACTATAAAACACCCCCCCTCACCACCACCACCACCACCACCACACCTCCCCAATGTTTTATGACATTTCCATCAGAAACGCACTCATATGTATGCATTGGCGCGTTATATTTTCACCGTGGCCTTCATTTGCGCTCAGCAGCTGGCCAGATGTTGGACGCGAAACTGCTGTCGCTGACCTCGGTGCTGAACACGACGTCAGATGAACCTGCGCTCACCACAGGAGACACGATCCAGCCACACTCCCTCTTTGATTTATTGAAGCCACCTCAAACACCCACCTCTGCTTTCTAAACTTTGAGCGTTTTTATTTTTCCATTCATCCTCTCCATCTCTCCCTCTCTTCCTCTCTCTCTCTCTCTCTCTCTCTCTCTCTCTCTCTCTCTCTCTTGTTGTTGTTGTTGCGGACACGGGTCCATCACGATCTACGACGCTGGCTATCAATTTCGCTCCTTTTTGTTTTCGTCGTGATGGCACTTGGCGCGGCTACTGTACGCCAGGCAGGAGATGAGTTGGTGGTGAATGAAGGCGCGCAGCTCGTTTGATTCCCGTCTTTTCTTCTTTTGGCGTTTTCGCTTCATTTCACTGTGAGAAAAATTAGGGTCGTTCTTTTGGATCGTCGCCGACCTGGACTCACATTTATTAGAACTTGGTTGCGTGTTTTCCTTGTAGCCGCTGCGGTCGGCCATCCTGCGCCGTAACATGACGAGTAAGCAGTAAAATAATATCGAGAAATTAGGCCTACACATAGAAACTGGATATGGAGTCTGTGAAGATGAGAGCCACGGCGGGGGTGAAGGAATTTGCGGGGAAGGCCCTGGGTCATATGCACAGGTAAGGACGGGCTGTTTTGCTTATCCTCGTGTTTAAGTGTGATTGTTGGCATTTTAAGCAGACACGGGAGTGTGGGTGGCGTGTAGGTCTGCACCACACCAAAAATGTTTTTACAACTTGCAGAGATCTCTAGTCACGCTTTTAGAAGTGAGGAGAAATTATGCAATCAAATGTTTGCCTGTGTGTGTGTGTGTGTGTGTCTGTGTGTGTGTGTGTGTGTGGCTGGATAAGAAAAAAAAGCACGCGCGCGCACACACGCACACACACACACTGTCAGTCCATCCTGATTCAGGGCCTGTACGTGAATCTCATTAGCAGACAGGTTATACATGACGTATAGGCCACGCGCGAAATTTTGGGGGATTCATTCATAATTCATAACGCGTTTCTTATTGTCTTTAAAAGCAGTGACGCACGCGTCGTGATGAACGTGCGTTTTGAAGCATTTCAGGATACATGTCTGTAGATTCCGCATGTGTGGTTGCAGACCTTCAGCTATGTTTAGATTGATTTCTTATTTTTTGAAGTCTTTTAAGCATTTGGGGTGTTTAAATCTTTTCAGTCTAAGGGGGAAATCCTTTCGAATTTAATGCAGATTTATTGATGTGGTTGTTGTGTATTTTATATACACAACAACCATATATATATATATATATATATATATATATATATATATATATATATATATATATATATATATATATATATATATATAACAACTATAAATCCAGACCTTTTTGCAATTTCTATTTTTATCCAGTTTATGCTGCTCTGCTTTATAAATGAGCCGTGTTGCTTTTCGCTTTGCACACATGAGGATTTAAATCTGCAGGATTTGCAGTGTGTGGCGGGCAAATGTGACATTCCTGTCGGGGGGGAGGTAGCAAAAAAAAAGAAAAAAAAGAGTTTGAGGAATGCCCACAGACGTGTGTGTCTGGAGGCTGGAGCTGCTGCTCGGTCCCGTGAATGCTAATGAGAAATGTGAAAGTGAGCGTGCTGCTGCAATGCGGTACAGTGAGGGACATGTTCGGCTGTTTTCAACGCCACAGAAGAACTGTGTTCATTTTTTTCTGATCTCATTTTCATAAAGAAAAAGAAAAAAAAAGAAAAAAAACAGCTGAATGAATTCTTTGTTCTTGTCTGTGGAGTCATCTATATTGAAGCTCTAAAATACAGCATGGAGGCCTCATTATTAGGCATGCTGCTGGTTGATTGTGGTGAGATCTCAGATGGCACACAAACCTCCCTAAAACCTCCCCAAACACCCAAATATTCAGCTCATAATGAAACATTCAGCGAAAACAGAAATAACAAAACGGGCCTTCTTAGAAATAGCTTTCTATTTTAGATCTCTCTAGTTTGAATCATCTCATGTGATGATATTTCATGAAGGAACATTTAAGACGCTGTCCCCTCACCTGGTTGTTACAGGGTGATGGAGAGGAGACAGAAAACCGGTGAGGTTATCGAGTTGACGGAGGATGGGCGGCCCCGGGAGGCCGCAGAGAAGAAACCCCCGCTGTGCGACTGCAAATGTTTCGGTCTGCCCCGTCGCTACATCATCGCCATCCTGAGCGGCCTGGGTTTCTGCATCTCCTTCGGGATCCGGTGTAACCTGGGCGTGGCCATAGTGGGCATGGTCAACAACAGCACCATCCACCAGAACGGCAAGATCATCATCAAAGAGGTGTGACAACTGCACCCAAACCCCCCTGCTGACGTAAAAAAGACGTAGGCTGAGCGCCTCAAGGCACGAGACACCTGGATCTTAGAAAAAGAGTGGAAGAAGGAGAAATGAATTCCTCCACATAGAGATAGGCCTATATGTGTGAGGCCTGCTTTCATATTAGGCCATAAAATCAATTCCTAAACACATTGTTGGTTCACAATAATCATGTCTGGTTAGCTTTGAACAAATATAAGTAGACATCCTTTAATGTGTCTAAGATATTTTAAAACACGCCTAAATTGTTAATCTGGCGCAGACATGATGCTGTTTTATGATGGCAGATAGCTTTCATAATAATCTGTGGACGACATGATGCTATTTTAAAAAATGAAATGCATCTTTGTAAAGCCCGTGTGTGGTTCCTAAAGTCATGTCCACGTGTAAACGTTAATGTAACGTTATTTTCAAAATAGCCACCCTTTAACAGCTAAATACGTCTAAAGGCGCAAACATCTTTTAAAAAAATATGTTTGAGCGTGTGAATTCACAGCAGCTTATATTTATTTAAGGGAAATGGATGCGTGTATTTATGTTTCTGCGTTTAGATCAAATATTAAGCAATTAATCCAACAGTCTACGCATCCATCAATTTTTGACACGCATCAGCCTGTCTGCAGTTTGTCTTTGGCAGAGGAGGACAGATGAATGATCCCGCAGATCAGATCAATGTCATCTGATCGAAATAATCCGTGCCAGGCCTGTAATAAACAGGCCTGGCTTTGGATCAATCCACTCAGAGAGTAACTGTTTTTCGTTTGTTTTCCTGAATGAAAAAGTGCCCCCCAGCAGAGTTCATTTAACAATATTGACAAGATTATAAATGATGATTATTATTTCCACTTTATCCACCAGAAAGCCAAGTTCAACTGGGATCCAGAGACGGTGGGGCTGATTCACGGCTCTTTTTTCTGGGGCTACATCGTGACACAAATCCCGGGAGGATACATATCCTCCAGGCTGGCTGCAAACAGGTAGGCGGCACTCCCCGTGAATCACCACGAATACAACACAGACACGTTTCTTTGGCAGACGAAGTATTTCTATTATTGTTATTTGTATTTTTGGCCTCTTAAACGACATGACTGAACAGTTGGCAGCATTCCCCCCCCCCCCCCCTCACTCCATTTTTTAATATCAACGAAAATGAACACATGGAATAAATTTAGCCAGTACAATAAATAAATAAATCAAACACACTGCCAAGGCCGGACATCTCAGTCATGAGTTGGACTGGAATATGACCACATAAAGGCAGCAGACAGTCAGTCATCTGCTCTGAAGTGATGCAGAGCTGCAGGGAGGGCACCGGGCTGCCAGGCCCGCGGCTCCTGGTGTCAGGGCTTTCTGCCACCTGTTAATGAGCTCCCTGGGGGGAGCCGGGTCTAATCTGTCGCTCTCTAAGGGCACGGAAACCAGACACTGTCCCGTCGCCAAAGGCTTTAATTCACATGAGCACTGCCAATGCGTCACACACAACGTAATTACCTTATAGCCTGTTATACAGACAGTAGGCTGCAATATTAATATGCGCGTTTTAAGGCTTGAATGTTGATAGAAGTGTCTCATTTAACAAAACAATAGAGGCAAAATGAAAACGAATGCTTGTAAATGAAAAGAGAAAATATCTAAATATTACTCAACAACAACAACAACAACAACAACAACAACAATAATAATAATAATAATAATAATAATAATAATAATAATAATAATGTATAATTCAAGGCCTTCTCTCTTTAAAAAAAAAATATATGTTTGCCTGTCTCTTCTCGTCCGGTTGATTGACACCCGGATGTAATCGAATCAACTGGTCTCGTGCCCAACAGTAGCCCCAACCGGATTAGGGCTTGCCCCCCGCGTGCGCATGAGAGGGACGTTCAGGGAGAACGTGACAGAAATGAGAAATAGCTCGGTGCTTGTGGCCTGGTCCGCCCCTCAGCTGCTCTCTCACGGTAAAAAAAAAAAGAAAAAAGAAAAACACGTGTTCATTTTATTCGACCTTTCACGAACAGACCTGAGGTGTGAGCTCCACGATGAATAACGCACACGTGTTGTAAAAATAGTCATCTCTGTTGGAACATTTCAGCGCCAATTAAAACGTCATTCTTCATAAGAAAAAAAACATATTTCTTCAAGTGAAGTAAAATTGGTTGCTAAGCGACACACACGCATCGACGTGACTGTTAATGGGGCGTCTCTGCTTGAAATATTTAGTTCACTGACGTCAGAGGAGGAGGTGCGGAGCCAATCAGAAGCGGGGACAAGACATTGAACAGCGTTGATGCGTGCTCCTGTCTGCAGCAATTATTATTATATTAATATAGACTCCTGAGGTATTAATTGGACATTATTCGTCTTTTTCCATTTCTTTTTTTATCAAAAGGAGATGAAGACGATGGGAATTAAAATGGCCTTTCATCATAAAATATACATTTATTATATTTCAAACATATTTTTTTCAAGCAAAGCGCAATTTAAAAACATAAATGACTTCAAGAAATAACAAAAAACAGAGATATTTCATCTGTTTTCTTGTTAACATGGCACAAAGCTACATTTTGTTACTGACACATGCTCAGTTCAGTTGAAATAATTATGAAATATCCCTGCTTATGTTTTTAAAAATACATTTCATAATTTTCAGGGTATTTGGTGCAGCCATTGTCCTCACATCTACTCTCAACATGTTCATCCCCGCGGCTGCTCGAGTCCATTACGGGTGTGTGATTTTTGTGAGGATATTACAAGGTCTGGTGGAGGTAAGAGGACGTTAATGTCTAAAGATGTATTTTACAACACGTCTCCTTCCTTAGATAAGAGTGTGTTGATGCACTGACTGTTCTCACTATTAATAAAACATAAAGCTTGTGTCTGATTTGAGTTGATGGCTATGAATAGCAGGGGATTTGCAATAGTACCCTGCACAAAGGGGTATCCTGCAAATTTTACTCCACGAGAAAGCAAAGGGAAAACTGTAATGTGTAGTGGATATTGAAGCAGACAGAGGAAATGTGAGATGAGCTGCATTGATCCAGTCCACTACAGCTGAGTGTTTGTGGGATAGTCCAGTTTTCTTTTTTTATGCTGTCACACTTTGTATCCTGGAAACACAGGAGCTAAGTGCTGGTGTTCAGATAGATGAGAAGGAAAATGTTGGTGGGCAAAAACACGTCGATGCTCCAGCTTTGTAGTGAAACATGACACACGGATGTCTGCCCGCTGTAGAGTGAATCTTGGCATGTTGATGAAATTTGTTGGTTGATGGTTGAGTGAAAGCTGATACGACAGTTCTTATGTATGTAAATATATCAGACATAATGAAATGTAAAGATAAATATGTTTGGGTTATCCATCTTATCTCAGTGTTAGCGTTGGTAGATAATTCTTTCATCAGTCCTGCATCATATAACACACTGTAGGATTTATGTATTGAAGGCTATAAACAATCTAATATTATATATAGATAATATTATATATAATATTTCATCCCTTGAAGACTGGAGGCACTGTCCTATGTAAGTCTGTGCAGATCGTATTTTATGCCGTCACAGTTTGTTCAAATTAGTAGCTGATGAACATTTAATAGCTGCAGGGCCGTCTCGCTCTATGAACAGCTCATCAGGTCCTCTTTGTTCATGGCTCTGTGTCATTTGTTCATGTTAATTGCAGGGGTGAAAATGTTAATGTTTTGTTAGTTATTATATGAGAAGGGTTCTAAAAGGGTAGATTGTGAGTACATCCTCAACTCAAATAATCCAGAAACATGAAGAATTATAATGTCTTCATAATGTTTAAAATGGATGAGTAAAATGGGATTAGTTTTGTTTACTGTTTGTTTACAGTATATAGATTGTGTGACTGGACAATACTGTGGTGGATTCATCAAAAATGTGTGCAAACTAATGCATATATGTATGTGCATCACCATGAATGCAACGTGCTGTGTTTAGGGAGTGACCTACCCGGCCTGTCATGGCATCTGGAGTAAGTGGGCTCCTCCGTTGGAGAGGAGTCGCCTGGCCACCATCTCATTCTGTGGTAAATATTTATTTCTCAACATCTCTTATTGGCGTTCATAAATCAGCTTCAGAATCAATGCATTGTAAAGTGTATATTGATTAAGATACCCGAGCCTCCAAGCTTTGACTCCCTTGTCTCGCTGTCTGTCAGGCTCTTATGCTGGTGCTGTGATAGCGATGCCTCTGGCTGGGATCCTGGTTCAGTACTCAGGCTGGTCCTCAGTGTTCTATGTCTATGGTAAGACTGATTCATAAGGGCTGACATTGGAAAGAGAGATTAGTTATAATTCTGTGGAGAAATGATGCCAGACAAATGATATATACAGTATATTTTGAAAAAAACAATGTTGTTTTTTTTAACTTGGTAGAAACCTTAAAAGTTTGACAATCAGAGTCCAGTGAAAGTCAAATGGATTCATTCAGGCAGTGTATTGATTTCCTCCCTCTGATGTTTGGGTGTGTCAATAAATAACCCCCACATCTCTCTCTGTGGACTGAATACAGTTAGCTTTCCTGTCTGGGTTTTATTCTCTCAGGCATTTTGGAAAGATCAGGCTGCCAAACTCCCTGTGTGTACTTAATGCTGAGGTCAAAATTAGCTGCAGGATTTCATACGCGCTTCTCTAAAATTCTGATGCGTAATCTGTCTTTAATATGCAGGATGCGTTGGCATCCTCTGGTACATGTTCTGGATCTTTGTGTCTTATGAGAGCCCTGCTGAACATCCCACCATCACTGATGAGGAACGCTGCTACATTGAGGAGAGCATTGGAGAGAGTGCCAAGCTAATGGGTCCTTCTGAGGTGAGGGGACACCATCCAGATAACAAATACAATTCACTTCACCCTATAATGTGTGTTTTCAATCCTTTGTGTTCTGATTGGTGCTCGTTTCATCACCTTTCAACCCTTTGTGAAAATTTATTCCAGAAATTCAAGACCCCCTGGAGGAAGTTCTTCACCTCTATGCCTGTCTATGCAATCATCGTGGCCAACTTCTGCAGGAGCTGGACATTCTACCTGCTGCTGATTAGCCAGCCTGCATACTTTGAGGAAGTGTTTGGCTTTGAGATAAGCAAGGTGAGGTTACAGTACGAGTCAGTGGACATGTTACAAACATGGAGCATGAGTTGTGTGGTCGATACACAATAGATTCACAATCATTAGCAGAAGGTGGCCTGTGGTTCGCTCTCATGGACCAGATGGATTACATAACAAGGCAGCATCAGTTCACAAAAGATATAAAAGACAAAAAAGTGACAAAAAGCAGTTGGGTGCCACCGTTCTTGTCGGAGATGACACCTGATGTATTTCCTCAAAAAGAAATAGTACATTTATTGTCGTCCACATCATAACTGCAGCTAATTTGCTTGATTTTCTGCATGTGGCTGTAGGTCGGCATACTGTCTGCCCTACCCCATCTGGTGATGACCATCATTGTGCCCATTGGCGGCCAGCTGGCTGACTATCTACGCAGCAAGAACATCCTGACAACTACCAATGTCAGGAAAATCATGAACTGTGGAGGTGAGAAATCTGAACCGAGGATGAAATATCATTTTCCACACCTCTCCCCGCACAGCCACAGGGTGTTAGTTTCATGGTGTTAGATCCATACCGCTCTCTTTTCGGTTGCTCTTCACAGCCAGATGGTTTTAAGAGCTGTCTGCTAACTTTATATATATATATATATAAACCTATCTGTTCAATACTTGCTGATTGTGACTGTGCATTGATTTCATGTGTCACTTACGTAATTGAGTGCAGACCGTGTATCGTGCTTTAATTCAATTGGCACAGTGATGTCCAACAGCCCATGGGCTTCATGCATTTCTGTGTGTGTGTGACCTGCTGTCTCTCTCTGTTAGGATTTGGCATGGAGGCCACATTGCTGCTGGTGGTAGGATATTCCCACAGCAAGGGGGTGGCCATCTCTTTCCTGGTGCTGGCAGTGGGCTTCAGTGGATTTGCTATATCAGGTTAGTGAAAAAAAAAAAAAAAAATCTAACTTCCAGCTCAATCAGAATATATTTTGGTACAAGTTAAGATGTAAAATATTGTAGTTAAATTTTTGGATTTGAGGAGTCAAGTAGGCTTATGCTAGTGCTATACTCTTCATTTATGCCTCAAGTAACTTTTATTAAACCAGCCAGGCCCGCAAAGTATAAATGCCCCTTGTTATAAACAGTGACATAAGACTATATTTACAACTTATGTGCCCCTGTGAGGAGGGCACATGCATATGAACATATTTTCACCTCATAGTAATTTTTCCGAGCAGCAGCTTATAAACACTGTTGCCCATTGGCAAGTCACAGAACATCCACACAGGCAGACAGAGAGAAGCACAGACCAGCTAATGGTAGACAGACAGACTAGAGAAAGATGCTGTGCAAGCAGCACATCGACTTAACGTTACAATTATTTACTGAAATCAAAGAACACAAATTTAACCTGATTGCTGTTCGAGCAAATCTAGTCATTATGACTCTCAAGTCATTAACATTGACACCTGACCTTGCATAATTTGCTGGGCCTTAAAACTCGGCTAAAGTTTTATGGTGATTTCCAAGAAGACTTTGGACTTAACTGTTTCCCTCTGCCTGTCTTTATGCTAAGCTAAGCTAACTGTCTTCTGGCTGTAGCTTCTTGTACATCCTGTGTAAACTTTCAGCATATTTGTTCCGGTTTAACTGAAGTTTTCTATGACCACTAGAAACTGATTTATTTCATCTTTATTTGTCCACTACCTCTTTTGTTGTTTATTAACACAAAACTTTGGTGGAAAACCTAAACTGCTCTAAACTTTAGTTCATCTGAAGACAACTATGCAGCTATGAGTGTGGGGATTTCAAAATAAAAAATGTTGACCTATATCTGACATTATAAACACAGCATACAATTAAATGTCATTTGACAATATGATGTATTGTATGTATGATGTAGCATTGTGTATATTCATACCATACTGAACTTAACCAATATCAACTCTGTAGCTGAAATCTGATGGCTTAAGACTTCCTTAAGACAAAATAGAGTTCAGAGATTATTTTACTGACTGGCAAAATTAACCATTCATTTTTATTCATTCATTCATTCAACAGATCTGTTCATGTTTATGTTTAGTTACAGAGGATGCAGAGGTCTGTGGACTGTGTGCAAAATCAGTTTCTTGTCTGTTGTTCTTGAGCTTTCTCCTGGAGTGTTTAATAATTCAGTGTTAGCTGTCTCGAGGGATTTGCCAGGCAGGCAGCGTGAGGCAGCTCGCGAGGATACTTACTCATTCAGCCAGCCAGGGTGGGGGAGGAGGAGGATATGTGGCGAGTTCCTGCCTATCCCTGCAACAAGATGGTCCCCATTCAAGCTTCTTTTATGTACAACCATGTCCTGCTTCTGTTGCTTTTTTTTAACTTCAAACATGCTGTCACAGTGTTTCCCTCAGTTTAACGTTTAAGTCTTGTTGGTGAGCTTGTCATAATTTAAATAGGTCAAAACAATACATATTCTTTTTTTTCTCTTTTTGCTGCATCAGGCTTTAATGTCAATCACTTGGACATCGCCCCACGCTATGCCAGTATCCTAATGGGCATCTCTAATGGTGTGGGTACCCTATCTGGGATGGTGTGCCCACTGATTGTTGGTACTATGACAAAGAACAAGGTAAGAGCTTCTCTTTCAGGCACCAAACATGACAGTAATAAAGATCATTTCATTTCATGTGAGCAATAAGCCTGAATGGGATATAATAAATATGTTTTTGACATTTTAAATCCCCATAACTAGCATTTTGAAGCACTGTATTCAGAAAAAAACATCTAATACATGGTTTATAATATACTATAATATAGTTGTACATAATAATGGTTTGTTATTGTATTATAGCACAAATATACTGCCATAAAGCATCCACAAGTGGAGACTGAGATATAAATGAATGTATAACAAAGCACAGTTGTAAGAACATAAAATATGGCTTTATAGGAGAAGTTATAATTGTTGGCAAATATTATACATACAGTATATGATCATTGTACGAGGTAAAATATTCATCCAAGACTCCATTTACATAAATATATCATTGAATCACTTAATTTAAGACTACGTAATTTGTTAAAACAGCTGGCACTGTAGTTTTTAGCTTTACTCAAACAGGAGTATATCATGCATTTGTTGGGGACTATTTCCACAGTGGATAATTTCACACGTAGTGAGATACAGTAGTGTGCACTTAAAAGAGGTAGGTGGTATACAGTATGATCATGCAGATGAAGGAACATGTGTGTTTTTAATAGTTTTCAGACAACGATGTTCTAGGATCTATTTTTTGTTCATTTCTCTATTAATTTATTGACAATTAAATATGCCCAGACCTTTCCTTCACGGGTTAGAAACAACCTTTTGTTTACTTTCCCTCTTCAGACTCGAGAAGAGTGGCAGTACGTGTTCCTGATCGCCTCCATGGTGCATTATGGGGGAGTGGTCTTCTATGGGATCTTTGCGTCGGGAGAAAAACAGCCATGGGCCGACCCAGAAATGACCAGTGAGGAGAAGTGTGGCTTCATAGACGAGGACGAGCTGGCAGAAGAGACCGGCGACATCACTCAAAATTACGGTGCCTTTGGAGGTCAGGCTAAGTCATACGGTGCAACCACACAGGTGAATGGAGGCTGGGCTTCAGGCTGGGAGAAGACGGAGGAGTACGTCCAGGAAGAAGCACAGGGAGCAGGCTACGGATACAGGCAGGATGAGGGATACTCCTAGAGCAAACACACATTCTCTGACACATGAGTAGACTTATTTCCCTGAGTTCAGTTTAGTCATAAAATGTATCAAATAACAAATGAGAAACAAGAAAAACTACAATCCATTGTTGTATTGTTTGCACAAGTCCTAAAAATCTAAAAAAGTATCAACGTAATGTAAAAATGACTAAAATGTATAAAAAATTTAAAGATATTTGAATCATAGAAGTGTAACACATATCGAATTGGCAGTCTGTAAATGTATTATTATGAATATTGATAATAGATATATTTATTTGGAGTGCAATTGTGTATAAATGTGAACACTTTCATCCCATGAGCTGAGGCTTTCTGACCACACTGAAGCCTGTAGGGTTTACATAGAAGCTGCCCATCAGAACCGAGCCCTTATTTATCAAATTAACTGTTTCAGTACAATGTCCTACAAGCCAGCCATTACAGTGTATAAATGTGTCACTGCACAGCGTCGTGAACAGAAACTAGACACTCTGTTGATTGATAGATTGTACTGTATCTCTCCTGAATGCACTCAGAGTAGTGTGTCCTTTTAATGCACAATATGATGACTTTTGTTTTCATATCACTGGCTTCTGTGTGTGTGTGTGTGTGGGTGTGTGTAAAGGTGTAACATGTGAGCGACCTGGTGTAGAGATTTGACGAGTGGTATATTGACTTGGTTACACTTGCATACAAAGGTAAAAATGTCTGTCAAATGTTTGCTACATGTGATCCACTCTGTAACTCGGTACCTCTGCAGTCGAACATTTGATTTCAGCTTTTGCAACCCGTCACATCTCAGCAGTGTAGTGCAGGACCAAAGCCATCCTCATGAATACATTCCATATTACTGTCAAGCCTACAAGTCAAGTTGTATCAATGCATTGTTAACATATGCGACAGAGACAACTAGAGAATAAAGATGTATAAAAGTTTATAGATTAAATTTAGATATTGTTGACCAAGAGATTCATGGTTGTACATAACCTTATGAAGGGTTTGTGCAATGTAAAGAAGGAAGTACAGACCAAAATCAGTATAAGAGTCTCCCTATATTAGATCAGCAAACCTAATGATATTTAATAAGAGGGGAGAAATGAATATTTAAAATAGTGTGACATAGGTATATACACGATCAAGGGGATATTTGAGTAATTTCTCTACAAAACTGAATATTTATGACCTTTAAAACAACAAGCAAAGTTTTAAAAGAGCATATTTATGTATTATTTATTGAAAGTTTAACATCAAATAACTTCACCTGCTTCATTGGGACAACGTGGTTTGATCAGATTTGTTCAGAAACTCTGATTGGTGCATGGAATCACTTTTTTCCACTTCAAACCAGTGACAAGAGCACAGAAAAAGACAGATAAATGCCGTGTCTTCATTTGGATTCTTCTGTTAGTACCCTACTATGTAGTACACTGTGTGCACTATGTACATCCTGGCATAGTGTGCTAATTTTAGCAGGGTAGTGTTGTAAATGACAACTGCAATATTTTACTGCTTTCTCTTCTTTTTTGGGGAACTGCAACAGGGCAGCGCATTAGCGCCAACATTTGACTCCCCGAATATAAACAGAAAACATATGCATATATCGAGGTGTTAACCAACTGCTTCAGCTCCAGCAGCTTTCATGGCTGCCATTTTCACAATGGCATTGGTCCACCCTTTCCTTTACATAGCCGAAATGGTGGCCATGGTGACCAAGGAAGTGTCCTTTATGACACATTTATGTACTACGAATAGTAAGTTTATGTATGGAAGAATGCAAATTGAGACACAGCAAAGGAAATATGGGATTCTGACCTGTCATATAATCAGAATGGTTCTAACTTTGGCAGAAATGTGTAAGATCTCATTGTTTAAAGTGAGATGCTGATTGTGGAAATGTGTTTTTTTATTCTCTCATGGCCTTTAAAACTAAAGGGAGAAAAATTAAAAATGTTAAATGACATTAAAGAAGTTGAAGTGAACATTTTTAAAGAAGTATTTGAATGTTTACATATATCTATACTTCACCAAAACTGGAGATTTCTATAGTTGGAGAGACAATAAAGCAAGCAATCGTAAAGGTGTGCAATTTGGACAAACGGCCATTTGTCCACTTCATTAAAGAACAATGGTGCAATGAGACATTTTATGAATTCATGTATAATGTAATGTCCTGTCTTCATCTACGGGAGTCTGTTAATGAAAGTGTTTTATGCTCCCACATAGAAAGAGCAAGCAAACACAAACAAGCCTCCAGCATCTGTTGTGTCCTCATTCTGCACTTACACTGACAAGGTCTGAAGGGGGCCAATTTTGTTTAATTTGTCACTTGTCTGTGGAGACCTTAAGTCAGCACTTCACAATATAGATGTGTGTGGATGTGTATTTATGCATGGAACAACGTGAAATTTGTAGTCTTTTTTTTATGTTTCATTTTCTTTCAAACTTATTTGTCTTTGTCTCAGAAACTGTTACTGATGCTTCAATTTCTTTGCACAATTAACCAAAGGTGAAGAGCAGGGCTGGGTTTGAGCTGGAAGTCAAACATTTCTAAGGGAGTACAGACCATCAGCAGTGAGATTCCAATGTGTGGAGCCCTAATGTGCAGGTGGCCCCAAACATTACTCAGTGTACAAAGCAATAAATCCATAGTAACAGTTCTGGTCAAACGTCATGAACAGTCATTATGTAACTGTTTTTTATGCATTTGTTTAAAAGTCGTGTTTTTTGTGATAACAAATGTAGAAAATAAACACTTGTAAAGAAAAAAACATAGAAATATATGTATGAAAATATTGTAATAGAGTCCAACACAAACGTCTTTGACAACAAGTGCAAGGAGTTTGTGACGGGGCTGCTCACCAGATGAGAATGATAAAACGAGCTCCGCCTGAGAAGCGGACGCTTGTCTTCTTCACGTTTCTGTTTTTGTTTTGATATGTGCTGTTGTTTCCCCACTCTCTCTCTCTCTCTCTCTCTCTCTCTCTCTCTCTCTCTCTCTCTCTCTCTCCGTCCTCTGTTTTTAGTTTGATGAATGTTCTTCATCCTGTGGCTGGACCCCTGTTGCCCTTCTTAACCACACATACCTCCTTTTCCTTTTACAACCCTGATTTCATTGTCATGATAATGTCATATTCATGGACATCAAAGATAAAACCTAAACAGGTGATTCTACATTTTCAAAAATGACAAATGTACAACCTGAAGTAGTTAAAAGTTTCCTGTTTTGTGCCTCTGAAGTTACAGTGTGATTCTATGGCTTCTGTTGCTGTGTAAATTGAGAGGTTTGTTGATGTCAAAATGAAATACTCTATATCCTTTTTTGATAAAAAAAAAAAGAAATCAAACAAATCTATGTGTGTCCCGAGTATTTGTATTGAGAACAAGTGATGAAACAATCAAGCACAAGTTATAATTTTAGCTTTGTAGCTGTTAATTGCCCAAATGTATATAGATTATAGCACGCTCATTATCAGTGACCCATAACAGCTATAGCATCATTGAATTGTATGATGTTTCATATCTTCAGGTGCAACAGGAACAGCAATTACACATATATTGTTCCAACACATTCTCATATTTATAGATGTCGGTAATATTATGTGTCTCAAAAAAAAAAAAAAGAAAAAAAAAGAAAACAGCTGATTTTGAGACACATTTGGCCAAATCTGAATTTGTCTGCAGGAAATCTCAGCCCATACAACCAGAAGCCAACGTGAACATTAGGGTCTCACATCTTGTGACCAACCAGTGAGTCAGTCAGGACAAAAGCAAAGAAAGGTGACGCAGAGTGGATGTCAACTGTAGGGAAGGACATGGTCCTGCTTTTGTAGCCTGGACAGCCCAGGTGAAGGTAAATCAGTGATTCTCCAACTGCCTGCCTGAAAGCTTTGAAGAAATGTACTTTATTTCACATTCTAATGGAGATAATCTAAGTTTTGTGAATGTACATATAGTCTTGTTCATGTCGATAGATTTAAGGGAATAATCCTGGGAAAGAGAGCGAGGTATGTCTGAGGATGCTTCTGACTACTTGGTGCACCAATGCTGTGTCTCAATTTGCGTACTCCTATACTCACACTTGCTATTTTGAGTACAGAAGTGTGTTCACACTGTCAGTTATGGGAAAATGAAGTGTACCCGGATGATGTATTCATAACAGCGGTCAAAAGGTTAAGGAACGCTGGGCACTTCTCACCCTCAGCGTTTGCCATTTTGGCTATGTAGATGAAATTAGGCAGAGACCAAGGAAGCTGCTGGAGCTGAAGTTATTGCGATGAATCCCACAATGTATAAATGTAAACTGTACATATCTTTCCTATTCATATTTTGCCAAATGTTAGCGCTAATACTAATAATAACAGCCCCAAGTATCCGAATTGAGACACATCAGTAGTTAGTTGATTGACTGTTCACAAAAAGTTAAAATTTAAAAAACCTAAGGAATACTGCACACTGAAGGAAGAATATCCAAAACGTGCACTTCATTTTATCTTTACACTGTGCTAAATTTTGACAATGGCCCTGCATCTTGTGGGAAACATGACAAATGTAAACTTATATGGTGCAAGCAATCGCCACGATTGCAAAAGCAATTCATTCGATTCATACTGTGACAAAACCTGTTTACCTTGCGCGGCAGCTGGACTCACGAAATCATGATATCCATCTTGTGAGGCTTCAACCTATGCGTTTGTGTCTGAACATAGTGGTAATGGACCAATCAGCATTCTACCCGCATGTTCTAATGCATGTTACAGTGTGTGTTAAAAGCGCCTGTTGCTAGCATCAGTTATATCAGAACTGGATACTATCTGATCTATCTATTGAAACAAGAGTAAAGAACATCACCGAAGACTGATGATCAATGATTGATTGATCAAGTTTCTTGATTGAAACGATGTTTTCACTCTTCTTCTAGCTGGCTTTGGCTGCAACTTATGGCTCATTGGTCTTAATCTGGTTGAAATTCGTCTGTGAAAGACGTGATAGACAGATGGTTCATCCAATCTCATGCCAAGTATTTCTTGAAAATGCCTGCCCCTTTCTAAACAGTTTCCAGTGACAACTTCCCATCTGCTTCCATGTAACAAACCATCTGGCACAGTCAGGTTAAGAGACTGTTGGGTAGATTGTCAACACACCAGAAATATTTTGCTGCATAATATTAATAACTGCTGAATATTAGGCATGCTGATGTTTAGAGGATCATCAATTAAACACAATTCTATTTAAACATGGCATCAGTGATATTTTCTGATTTTCAACAGAGTGAATTTTAGCTGTTTCACCAAGGCCAAAGGAAGCACATAGTTAATGGCTGCCCTCCTTCTCCCCGTCGGTGAAATCAATAGAGTAAGTCCCCAGTGTTCGGCTGGACCTATTGACTGTTCTAACCTCTTAATGGAGATGAGAGGGAGGAGGAGCACTTATTGAGCCATTTGGAGGTGTTATTTCGATTTAGGAGCTGACCCCTTCCTCCACTAACAAAGCTTCGGCACTCAGTTCTCACAGATGATCATCAGAGAAGATACTGTAAAACAGAACAAAACAGTACATCTGAGCCTCAGTACAGATACATGATCTTTGTTTCTTTCAGGTGAACGTCTCATTGAGATTTCCTTGAGCCTTTGATGGTCCTAAAAAATACAGAGTATCTATCTATCTATCTATCTATCTATCTATCTATCTATCTATCTATCTATCTATCTATCTATCTATCTATCTATCTATCTATCTATCTGTCTGTCTGTCTGTCTGTCTGTCTGTCTGTCTATCTATTTTTTCAACTGTCCATACAGTTTTTCTTGACTGTGAGCCAGCGATTAGACACATAGACATTAGATACGTTCATTTATTTCCTGTTTTCCTGTAGTCTGCAGTCCAGTGTTTTGGTTATTCAGTTTAGCTTCTTCCAGGTACGACCTGTCCTCTGGCTGCTCCACCTCAAATCTCTGTGAGGGTTTCCTGATGGACAGTAAACTGCTGTGAACTGTAGTTGTTGTTAGCTAATGTTAACTAATGCTAGCTCAGTCTGTTAGGGAGGCTTACTGTTTGTACCACAGCTGTTTTGGAAGTGGAGGTTTTCAGGAGCTGGAATAGATACCGGAAAATGAAGTAGGCAACATAATCTAGCTCAGCATAGTCAGAGCATGCGCAAAGAGAACGAATAGGAAAACCAGGGAAGCTAAGACAAGAAAAATAGAGAATAAACGAACAAGAAGCCACCAGACGAGATTAAATCTGGAACTGACTTTTAGTCGTTGGTGAGAGCTTTGTGAAATAAAAGGCCTAAAGACAGACGTCTTGCTGGCATTCTTGTTGTTGGGCTAGTAAGTATTAGCTAGTTGCTATGTCTTGTGTTGTTGACCTTGCTGGATGTTTGTCTGTTAGCAAAGTTGCCGACTCAGTAATTTTTAATTATAATATAATCATAATTATTTGTGTGCAGTGTCAATATTTATACAGCTTCTTACATAATATTGTGTTACTGCCAGAGACAGCTCACTGATTCTTATTCCAAGCAGAGACACACGTTAGAAGAGGATCTTTAAATAATTAAGAAACTAAAGCTATAGATACTTCATTCATAAATATTAATTAAAGTAGCCCATGTGCATAAGTAATGATTAATAGTATTACTTTCAGTCATTTTGTAAGGATTCCTGCACTTGGCAGAGCAAAATTATTGGCGTAAAATTCAGACCACATTCTCTTTCATAACATTGCTGATGTCAAACATCTCTGCAGGAGCTCTAAAAAGCCCAAGGTGACACAGAGATCAGTGGCTGATTGATGCACAAACGTCTGGATTAGGCAATATTAAAAACATGCTTTCTTTCCATCTACCTCTGTCCATGTGTGTCTCTGTGTTTGCGTTTGTGTGTGTGTGTGTGTGTGTTATTGTGACCCTTGTCCTGTCTCAGATCATTGCTTTTGTTAATTTGACAGGCTCAATAAATGTGTCACCAGCCAGCCCTAAATGCTATTTTCTCACAGTCAACCAGCCAGAACTGTCACTGTGTCCCAGAGCAAGCGAGGGAGGTGACCCATAACCATTTGTGACCATCAATCCGCCTATTAACACAAGACTTGCCACCCCAAAAGGTTAAAAAAAAAAAAAAAAGAATCAAGGTAACGTCAGCCGTGGTGTCTGCGTGCAGAAACACGTCATCCAGCTGCACTTTAAACATTCTCTTGAGTTTGAATGTTTTCATTTGCTTCACATACGTAGCATGGGGGCGTGTGTGTCAGACAGCACGGATGCTAAATTGAGAGACTGCATGTGCATCATATGTTCGCCATCTTAAATGGTTGTTCAAATGTGGGTGGGGGGCAGGTGCTGCTCTATCCTCAAGGGAGCTGAGGGGGGCCTGTGAGAGGAGTGGAAGTGGATGCCAAAATCACTCTTTAATGACTTGGGGAGGGGCTGTGCTCGTGTTGTGCTTGGGCCCCTGAGATCTTATGTCGCTCATAAATAAGCTCCTGATTTGCACAATGTGCCTCCAGCGCCTCTGAATGAGTCACAGGATGATGAGAAAGTATGTGTCTTTATATAGGATATTGACTTCAGATCAAGCAGGATAAATGAAAATAAGTTTAGGGGTGACTTACAGGAATTATTATCCACAAAGTATCATTGAAAAAAACAGTTGCTTCTGCAGTCTTTCTCCAAACCTCATGAATTATTAAAGATTCTCTGAATCACTCATTGGAATTTTTAGGGGTTATTTCATTAAAAATGCCTGCAAACACACAAAAAATATAATGTAGTTGTAACTTTATGCAGCCTCTCCTGCTTTCTGCAGTCACATACATCCACACGTGAGCTGTCCATGGTGCTCAGTGAAGGATCACTGCGTAACACGACCATGGGCGTGTCCACTGAGCTCTACATAGATATGCAGAATGCAGATAAAACACAGCACAGCTTCATGGCATCCAAGAACTTAAATTATCCTGTTCTATATGTCGTACTTCTACTTAAACGCTGGGTAACATCCCCATTGCCCCCCCCAATCACCACCCCCACTACCACCACTAACACAACAGGCTCTGGACCAACATCCATTGGCTCAGAAAACAGCAGCAGGGTCCTCCTCCCGCACAAGTCAGGAAGCATGATTGGTTGCACATGCCAGCCTTCAGCACTATCACCACAGCTGGTATATATTTAGCTAGTCCTCACCATCTCGCCCCCACCTTTCCACCGTCTCCATCCTCTCCTTGTGCGCAGCCTCCTACCACCTCGTCAGGAAGTGCGTCATAGTCAAAGGGGAGCCTCTGGGGCGAGGCACTCTAATATTACCAAGTCAGAAACTCTCCTTCATCGGGCCTCTTTCAAGATCACAAATGCACACATGTGGAGAAAGACACTTAAAACACGGCAGTGGGTGTAAGAATATGTGCATTGAGCTGAGACATCAGGAGATGATCATTTTATCTAGTTCAGTTTGAAAATGAAGGAATTCCAGGACAAACTAGACAGAAGGATGCAAGAGGATGAATCACAAGCACAGTCATCCTAAAATACTTTACAGATGCTGCTATTTTGATCATAAATACCACCAGTAAAACATGCAAGTAAGACTTCTGGTAATGAAGCCCTTTTTGACTTTAATAGTACACTCATAGGTCTGTTTTTCACAGAGACAAGAAAAAAAAAGTCACAGTTATAAATAGTCTTTTAAATGCATCTCATGAGTTCAGACTGAAGACAAATTTCATGGCCAGTTTTATTTGTTTCTTACTCAAACAAAAATTACTTTTCTCTTCTTCAGCTAAAAATCTACTTGTTGTGCTTCAGTAGTTGGACATTTATTCAGCTTTGCAGGGCAAGATGATTCTGAGCAGGCGATAAGAACATTAAGTACACCGCAGAGGAAGCAGAGGGAGGCTTTTTTTTCTCAATTAATGCAGCTAAGGCACCTGTATTAAAGAGTGTGTGTGTATGTGTGTCTGTGCATGAACACGCATGCGTCTGTGTCCAATAGTTCCTTATTCAGGCTCGCCTCTTAATGCCCCATCACCAGATGGGAGCTAGCGGTAGATGTGTGTGTGTGTGTGTGTGAATGTGTGTGTGTGTCTGGTGAGGAGGGGGGTATTTCCCAAAACCCAAGCATCAGGCCTCCTTTTGTCCGTCTTGGCTGTCACCGATGGCTTCACAGTGGGGTGACACACACACTCCAAATCTCATTAAAAAGTGAGAGATGCAGGGGAGGGGGGCATTCATGTCTAATGGAACTGGAGGATACATATAATATATAACTTGGTACATGCACTGGTGTGGTATGAGCTTTAAAACAGAGCAGTGATCATTGTGACTACATTCACCCTTTGTTGTTAGAGTTAACGTTGAGAGTATTAAAAAACAAAGACATGATATTGATTTATACATGATACTGATTTCATTAGCAACAGTGATGTGACATATCTGATGGAGAGTTGAAGAGGAGTGATGACACAAGGTCGACACTATCGCCCGCTGCCCTTTTGTTCCGTGTTTAGAGACACACTTCTTGCTGCCAGGGCTAACCATGGTGGATCAATTCTCTTCCTTTTTCACTCTCACAAACACGTGTTAAACGATCTTAATCTTGGAAACACGCCTTTTATCATCGCACATTAAACCATTTGTTGTAATTGCCAGTAAGAATGGCACAACATCAAGTCCCTTTCTACACCCTGCAATTTACCCATTAGGGTTAGAAATTGCTTTGCAATTGCAGGCTATTACTCCACATCCACAGCAGCAACAACACACTATAGCTCCTCAATTGAAAACAATTGCTTGAATCCATTCGGCTCCTCGTTACCGACTTCCTGCAGCCATTTTTTTTTTAACGAGAAAACTCAACAGCACATATTTGCATCAGACTAATAGATTTTGTTTTGTGTCACTGCGGTGATAAAATATTGATGCACGGTGCCTTTAAGAGCCGTGCCTGCGAGAGGCGACACCTTGGGACGAGTGTGTGGGAGAAAAGGGACAGGCAATAAACAAATAGGGTAAAACACACAGGAGATGCTGCCTCTGACATTTGCTTTGGAAAGATGATGGAAAAATTAGTAGCTTGACTTAGCTTACATGAAAACAGAGAGCTGAGGCTGCAACTCCTATTAGGTTTATATCATGACTGGAAAATTACACCAAGACTGACTCAGATTTATTGTTATTTTGGAGTTATGAGTGGAGATTACCAGAAAATGTACTCATTTAGTCATATACACATACACAGAGTAGTGATATTAGGTCCTGCACACTTCATTTGTTCTCCACAAATTAAGAAGATGTTGCAGACAAAGGCTGCACCTCCTGTGTAGACTGACACAATATCCGTGACTAGACATCGCCTCTGACGGACTAAAGTAAGGCTGCAGAAAAGAGTCACATGAAAAGGATAAGATAATGTCATGATCTTTCTTTCATCATATCAGCTTCCTTTGTTATCTGCTCTTTTCCTCTCTCTCTCTCTCTCTCTCTCTCTCTCTCCCTCCCTGATGCTCTTCCTCACTCTGTCACTGCTGCATGGTGACTCAGACACTGCAGAGATGCTACATCTGAATGATATATCGGATGAGTCACACACCAGTCGGACACTGTCCATCCCTAAAAAGTTTTTTTTTTCTACACACACTTCACAGAGACACATAGATAGGTTATAACCTCTGTGCACTTTTATACCCACTGAAACGTTGGCTGATTTTTAAAGACGTTGAGCTGCCATGATGGACATATCAAACGCAGCTTATTTTCTCTCCTCTGCGCCAACGCTCCTGGCTAAACAAACAAGCTGATTTTAATGGTGTTGCCTTCACGCCGCCCTGACCACTGCTACACAACAAACTGTGTACACACACAGTGAACCTGTCAATCCACTGCTCCACAGAGGGGCAAGCTTTTTATTCATTCCCCCGCTCTCTCTGTCCATCTGTCAGTCTTTCTACCCTCAGTTCAGACAGAGACTCAGTTCCTTGACTTGGTATTTAAGTTTTAAAGCACTCACACCCTGCCATGATGCACACACAAACATAAACACATGCAAAGTCTTTGTTTCAGGGGCTTCAACTAGTCAGTCAAGCTGCAAGCAGTGGTGGAAAGTAACTAAGTACATTTACTCAGGTACTGTACGTATAGTAAATACAATTTCGAGGTACTTTACTTGAATATTTCCATTTTACGCTACGTTCAAATTCTTTCAGCGTAAACTTAGAGGAAGATATTATACTAGAGTAGTTACTTTTTATTTAAGCACACCTGCTTCACACCAGCTTCCATTTATGGGCACCAACAAGAGGAGTTATAGTCTTTGTTAAATACATTAATAAACACTTAGAGTATGTCTGCTTACACTTATTTATCATTTATTAAGTGTTGGAATATAAAAGTCAATATCTCTAGTTATGCTGCATTGATTTGTTGAGACTATCCAATGGCTGATAAGAGTGCAGAGTGGGAGGAGGTGGAGTCAGTGATCTCAGTATTTTTTGTGAACCCAAAAGTCTTTGTTGTCTCATCAGTAAAGACACAGACTGAAGGTGAAAGAGATCTCAGAAGCTTGCAGCTTGTTTGTGAAGTCTGAACACAGATGTGTCCCCATACCTCAGAGAACGTCTGAAAGACACTGATTGATGAGCACAGAAGGAGAGACAAAGAAATGACTCAGTTAATATGAAACATCTCGTCATTCATCTGGGATTTAACCTGTATGTGCACCATATTCACAGGACTGAACAAGTTGAATAATTGACGTGACGCAACATCAGGCTGGAGGGACTGTGTCACTGTGACGAACAAATTCTCGCCAACGTTGATATTAGATCCCTCTGTGACTCAGGAAATTAAATTAATAAATGGCAATATGCAGTGAAACGTTATTTGTCAACGTCACAGAGATACACAATGTTTTAGAGCCAAAACACAAAACATGTTCCTGTTTTTTTAACTCTCAACTGTGAAAGGTGGATGTGTGGTAGTGATGTGTGTATGTCTCTGAAGTTCTGCTTGTGCACATCTGTGTGTACATGTCTGCTGGTGTGTGTGTGTGTGTGTGTGTGTGTGTGTGCATGTTCTATTGATTAATGTGCGTCTCCATGTATTATTAGTGTATGTCCTTGCCTATTCTACTTTCTTTTTTTGTGTGTGTGTGTCTTTTGTCCATGTTTCTAAAACTGAGATGAGTTGCTATGGCGACTGGGATACTTAAAGTGGCAAAAGAGAGAAATATGGTTGTCAGGAGACACTCTGGGAACGACCATGAGGTTGAGGCTGAAAGAGCATGCAGAATATATGTATGTGCATGTGGATTTTTTTGTACAATGAAGTACATTAATATTTCTTCTTTTTCATAATTTTTACTTAAATGTACTTTACATTATTATCTCAAACAAACCCACAAATATCTACGCAAAGGTTGACTTTCACCATTCATTCTTCTGTTGTTTGTATCTGCAAATCATGCAAAAGGAATCACAAAAATGCTCCTGTATGCTGATAAACCTTTGTTCATCATCACACAGGGACTGAGGTTGGGATCCATCACGTGTTGACAGGGGTTAAGCGACTGGACAGTGATAATACAGCTGTTTCAGGCACTCCATCACTTGATAATTACATTACACTGGTACTCCATTGCTTCCACTCGCTCCCGGTAATCTTGTTAAAATCCCAGTGATTGGAATCACAGTGACAGAGAGACGAATGACAGTGAAGCAGCCGCTTGTGGAGCCGAGCCCTCTCCACGTCTGACTGAATGTTTTGAAGTGCATTAAGCTTTTGTCAGGTAACCATGGAGCTGCAGACACACACACACACACACACACACACACACACACACACACACACACGGATCCCTAAATGCAATTTTTTTAAATCGGGTAGTATAGTTCCCATTCAAGATCAGTCCATTTCTTGTTTGCAGTTTTTGGATGAAGTGAAGCCCAATGATGAATTAATTTTATTGTTTTTAACAATATGTCACTACACTATAGCTACGCCTCACTCCATTAAAAGTAAAGATGGCTTCTCCTTTTCCTTTTTAGTCTGGCTTCAAGTGCTGGTGATTAAGAAACTGTGCTGCCCTCTGGTGGCCATTTGTTAACACTCCATGGAAACCATTTTGCTCTATCAAGATAGTGTATATCGTTTTGTTTTATATAATGTAAAACCTGCAAAAACATAGAATTTGTAAATAATAATAATAATAATGTAAATAATGTAAAAAAATCCTGCTGTGGACTTGAAGGTAAAGTAGAGTAATTTACTGACTCTGATTCCTGACTGGCTTTAGACGCCCAGTGTGACAGGTAGTTTAATTAAAGTAAAGGTCTGCCCTGCAGCTACTGACCCCCTGGCCTGCCAGCCTGAGCCAAAGTAACCAGTATTCATTTGTCATGTGCAAGCCTGGCTGACATATTATTTATTAGTCATTTATATGAACACCTCACAGCCATGGCAGGCGGTGACTGTGAGAGGGGTTTAATGCTTTGTAGGAACAATCAGTGGTAATCAAGGCAACGCAATGACATGATTGAAATCACAAAAAAATCATCTGATTATTGCTTTTAAACCCATTGTGTTTAACATTTGTCAAGGCAACAATCACGGCAATCTTGAAGGGCAACAACAAAAACAATTTGAATGTTTTGGATGGTCACATGATTTAAATACTGTGGGAATCTGTGAGTACTATACTTCTGAATCACCACGTCTCGGATTTGTTCAGCGACTCAAAGAGAAGTGTTTAAACAAATATAATAAACAAAGTGTAAAGAAATGGAAATACTGTCTAGTTATGGAACTAATGTAAATATTTTTGGTTGGTTGGTGAAACTGGATACACTTCTTAAAAGGGAACCATTCTTTTCAATACACCATCACCATCCTGTAAACGCCCAGATCTGTTAAACTTCATACAAAGGGTTACACAGTTATTCTTTCATAAATTTGTTCCCACACTGTTTTGTCTCCCACACTATGCTTAACAGTGACAGTGATAAATCCTCCACAGCAAGAGAAGACAGCATCTTCATAACACGTAACCTGATCTTTTTGCGTAATTCTGGTGGAATCCCCTTAAAATTGAAATGTAAAAGTATCATCAGGTGAAAATCTTTAACGCTGATGACACATGGAAAGATAACAAGGCAGCTTTTTAGGAGAAAACTAGAGTATTTGAAACCTGAACATAAAATGGACACATTCTGTCTAAAAACAGAACACACAAGAAAATATTCACATACATGAAAGCACCTCATTCCACCTCAAAATGAGAGCTGCTTAAATCTGACAGAATGATAAAACACTTGTGTGTCCCTATCTGATGGGCCTCGGGGTCCTCTTGACCCAGGGGACCAATTTGAGTGGTACACAGCACATGGTGCCCTGTGCTGAATTATCGACCCCTCCCACCACCACCACCCCAATCACCACCACCACCATTGCAGTAGGGATAAGAGGCAGGCGGATTAGGGTTCAGTTGTCTTGGCAACCTCAGATGCCATCTGTCATGTGTGTGCTGATCCACATCGTGTAGCTGAGACATTGTTTTAATTCAATCATTTTCTCACTGCCAGACAGGCCTCCTGTTAAAACACAAGAGCTCCTGTCAGTGTGTATTTAACAAGAAGGGTGGAGACAGGTTTTCATAGCAATTACAACTGAATCGATTGTGTTTAACAATATACAAGCTTTAAACACAGAGAAAATACACATGTTCACTTCCTTCCATTTAATACAAGACTACAGCCAGAGACTGCTTAGCTTAGCTTAGCTTAGCATAAAGGCAGGAAAGTGCTAGCCTGACTCTGTTCAAAAGTACTGTAACTCTCAACCTCACCGCCTATGTGAATGTTATCCTTTAGTTGTTTCCACTCAAAGACAAAGTGAAAAGTAAGAGCAGTAACCTCATGTGATCTTCACTGGTTGCCTGGCAATGGCTGCAAGCTGAGAAACAGTCTAGCACATAACCCCAGTTTAGCTGTTTTTATGCTAAGATATGTGCACAGACAACAAAGTGCAATGTGTTAATGAATGAGCTTTAGAAGTGCTAGGTGGTAGAGATATGCAGATTTTGTTACCTTCAGGCAGGCTAGCTATTTTCCCCCATTTCTAGTCTTTGTACTAAACTAAGCTGACCTGAATAAAGCTTCTGAAGTGGTATCAATCTTCTAACTAATTCAAAAAGTTCAGAAAAAAAGTTGGAAAATGTCAGTCTTTTGCCAAAAGTTTTTTTTTTTTCATATTGCAGAAATATAAATATAAAGACCAAAACAGACAGAATTTTATAATAAATAAATAATTGTTGATTTGATCTCTTCATTGTTGGTTTTGGTCTTTTTGTGCTATTAGTTGAAAATAAGAAAAATATACACTGTCACCAGCCTTCACCTTTAAGTTGTTCCTTGTAAAAATGACATAAATAAACGTGTACCTGACCTGAGTTGTCTGGCTTCCTTTTACAAACCAGGCTGTGTTCCAGACGCTGAGTGACTATTTATTAACTCTGTGGGTGCTTCAAAGTCATTGTTAAATTGGTTTAACAGGTCTTTAAAACATCATCAGTATGTCCGCTATACCATACCTGCTCAAAGGCACGTTACACAAACAGGATGTGATTCACACTCAGTTTAGCACTCGATGTCTCAGAAAGATGGAGCAACAATGCAAGAAAAAGAAAGAAAGAAAGAAAGAAAGAAAGAAAGAAAGAAAGAAAGAAAGAAAGAAAGGGGTTCAATAATTTTAAAAAAATGTTTTGATGATATCTAATCTTATATGCATGTTGCATGACGTGAGACTAATGCACCAACACACACGCTCATTAACATTCACAATAGCGTAGGTCCAATAAATGCTAACCAGTGCAAATGAGCAGGAGGGCAGCAGGGAAGTGTGCTGATGCAGGAGGAGGGGAGGGTCTGATGGAGGTGGGTGACATGAGGGACTCGTCCCCTGGGAGAGGGCTGCAAATGAACCAGAAGCCACACCTGGGACTACACCACACACACACACACACACACACACACACACACACACACACTGAGAGTAAGAATATTGGGGTTAGCTTGTGGTTGCCTCCACCACCTACCTGATTGATTGAAGCCCTGAAGCTGCTTTGTGGTACCATTAAAAAAAGGGGGAGAAATCCACATTATTCTTTACAGGAAGTGTAATTAACACCCACATCCTTCTGGAAGCAGTAATTAAATTATTAATGAGCGAGTAATAGTTGAAGAGATATTAGTTGCCAGTGCTGATAATGAGGCATTTTATCTCAGTCTGGAAACGATGGATCTGAGTGTTTCACTCTTTATTTCTGCACTTTGAAATAAACACACTAGTGAACAAATAAACACCATTTAATAAAGTTAATAAAATAGAAACTACAAATATTATGCGACCTAAAATTTGAAGCCACTATGTGTAATGATTGGAATATGTCTCACGTTTGGGCCCTCCGGTGGCAGTGTTAACAATGACAGCGTAGCAAACATGCTATTTTTCCACGCCCTTTCATCGCAATAATTTCAGAGATCCTACAGTCACAGCAAGTCTTTTTTGCACATCATAACTTTATGGAGGGACCACCTAGCACACAATTTGTCCAAGGGCCAGTTTCATAACTAACTTATACTTAACCATTTTTAGACTGATTTTCTATGAATTCTGGGTAAGACTTTTTTCAATAACAAAACATGGCTGACTGAGCAATCATGTCAACTCCCTTCACTGTGAGTTATTTGCTGTCTGGAGGAATTTCATCAGTCACAGGAACATTTTACTGGGAGAGTTCAGCGACGAGTGTAACAGTAAAAAAGAAAAAACTCAACCACGAAAATCTCAGTGCAGTGCAGAGCTGAGAGGTTGTGGCAGAGCTCAGTGCCTCTGCTAACCGTTTCCTCACTGCCACCAACGCCACCCATCAGCAGGTGTCATTGACTGTCACCATGGAAACATGGCTGTCCTGAGTTGGCCTAGGCTGAGGGTGTCAAACTTTTCAGGTTCAAAATAAGTCAGTGTTTATTTTGTCAAACTCTTACATCAGACTAAATTAAGACTGTCCTAAAACTACAGACCAGTCTAAAAATACCTTTATCAAACAGGCCCACGGATGAAGAGTCTGATCAAATAATTCCTGCAATTAGTTCATTTATGTGCTTTATGTGTATTTCATTCCCTCAACCCCTCTACAATAAAGTCATTTATTTATTTTTACCGCAGTTTCCACCATTATGATTAAAGATAGTTTAGAGACAGAAGTCAAACACACAGCAACCTCATGGTGGACAACAAAACTATTAAATTATGCCAATTCAGTGTTGGCCTTATTATACTATACTATATGGACGGTTTCACTGCGTTGCTATGGAAATCAAGTATATTTCGTGCTAGCTGTCGACAACCGGCATAACACACAAAATAAATAAATGAATCAGTTAACTTCAACTTGAGCGCAAATTTGAATAGTTTTGGATGTTTTCATTAAAAAAAAAAAAAAAACGCGCTCGGATAAAGTTTTCCAGTGAAACTGTAAAAAGCTGAAGCGTCAGTAACCCACCTTGTAAGCTGACACCACAAACTTGGCAGGCGTGCACAGGAGAGTTTGTTTGAAAAGACACGGCAGCCTGTCCCGGTTGCACAGTTGTGTACTTACACTACATGTGGAGGACCTGAGGGCGATGAACATCTGGCTGTGAGTGACGTGTGCGCGCCTGTGAGAGGGAGAATACGGCGAGCAGAGGTTGTGAAGAAACTTTTATGCAAAGAGAAACCTGAACGATCCTCATACTGTTTGTGAGTATGTCTGCAGTGATTAAGTTATGTTTTTCACTTTTTGATGATGATGATGATGATGATGATGATGAAAACGCATTATCATGAAAGTGTCTGGATGAATTTATTCTTTGCTCAGTTTTTTGTTACGTTGACAGTGTTTGAAAGCAGGTCAGTAAGCATTGCGTTTTCGTTACAGTGTCAAATGTTATGGTCCAATTATTTTTGTTCATGACATGGACAGCAGGGAGTTTTAGACTAAAAAACTATTTAAAATATTTATTTAAATAGTTTTTTTTTTTTTTTTATCAGCACAAAGTTAGACCAAAGTTGTGGTGAATATTTTAAATGAGCATTTTTGGAAGCATGTTTCCATGTAATCAGAAGAAATGAAGCAAAGAAAGAAGTCATGTGTCTGAGCTCTGAAAATGACTTATCACATCAGCACTCAGTGTGCAGAACTGAAGCCTCCAGCATGTTCTCTGACCCTTCATAGATCCAAAGTTGAGTTAGCGTGTCACTCAATGAACAGACTGTTCTGAAGGAATTCCTATTTATTTTATTTATACTAAAATAAAGAATGGACAATTCTTTATTTAAAAACTTTGGTGCCAAAATTGTATTTTATTGTGTTTTACTGGAGCTGAAGCTACAGTGAGTCTCCACTGTTTGGGGTGTGAATACAGCAGTGGGTGACAGACCTTTCCATCCTGTGTTGATATGAGGTTTATTTAGTCTAGAAGCAGCTGAAGGAAAGCCATGGAGTGAGAGCACCTCTATAGCTGAAACCTATACCTCCAATATGCAGCTGTATCTATTCATTCACTAGTTTTACATTACTCACACTGACACCTGACACAGCAGATCATTGACTGAAAGCTACTGCTGCCAGCAGCGCTGCTGGACATCCTCTTGTTATTAAGTTATTAATCTTGATATTTTATGAATACTCTTTGACAGAGAGTGGATGCTGAAGTAGACAAAAGCAGAATTTACAGCCCTGCAGGTTATACAGTAACAGCAAACACAAAGCACACTGAGCAACACTGAAATTCATGAAACGGATGTTCTTTGACTGAAGAGATGGTTCTCTCTGTGACAGATTTGCAGCTTCAGTTTTTTTTCGTCCAAAGTCAACATGAGAACTGCGCCTGTCATGTAAGGAAACGGGATTCTGTTAACTAGTTGTGAAGTTAGTTGTTTACCAGACAGACACTTTGGTTTCATCCTGCGGAGACAGAGAGTGTTAGACCAACACTAAATCATCAATCACTCTGTCGTCTTACATACATACAGCACTGTAGGTTCAGGTATTTAAGCCTACGCTTCAGCTCAGATCCATCATTTGGCTCACATTTTTCAGGCAGGCTGGTGTGTAATTTTAGCTGTGTCACGCTAACAGCTAGGTTGTGAGGATGTTTGCCTTTATTGAGAAAACACAATTAAAGGCTGTGAAATACCACTGGAGCAAATCTTACTTTGGAAACATTAAAGGCTGTGCAAAATAAATGAGCCGCGAAAGAAACACTGATACATGCATGGGCCTGTGTGTCTGTATGTGTGTGTCTGTAGTATGTGTTTACAGACATAGACCCTCAGCTCTACAGGAGTATAAAGGCTGCTTGTTTCTTGAGAGCAAGACCAGTAGGTGACCTTTGGCTCTCCTTCCCAGCAGAGCCATCCTGTAGCAGAGGTGTGAATATTGCACCTGGATGTTTTGTTGGAGACAGAGGCTCTCATGCCCTGCTGGTCAACCCGTAAACTAGCCTCCAACTTGGCAGGCAGCCCCGTCCACATATACCTGTCCCACATCAGCGTGATGTGTTTACAAAAGACCCTTTTCACTACGTCCAGTCAGGAGCGTATATGTCTTCGACATCCTCACATTCATCTCACATAGCCTGAGCCCACAATTCACTGACATACATACTGTTCCTACTTCCTCTCTAATCACGTGCGAAGGATTTGTCATCAGGTTTTTGCTGATGTGAGGCAACTTTACAACAAACTTGAACTTGTGGCAATGTTTAAAAAAACAGGTGGTATACAACTATAAATAAGCTAAAAGAGCCTGCCTGGATCCCGAACATCTGTCGTCCAGATGTGTTTCTACTTGACTGTTCAGCTAAAGATAAAGTCTTTGTTAGAGATGAGATTTTTATTAGTCGTGGTAGTGGCATGGCTCCAGGCATGGTAATGTTCGTTCGGACCACCACTTTGGTCCAGACAGAAATATCTCTACAACTTTTAGTTGGACTTGGATTGCTATCAAATTTTGTTCAGACATTTAAGGTCCCCAGAGGATGCATCGCTGACTTTGTCTGACAATGACTTTTCCTCTAGCACCACCACTTGCTTCCCTCACAATGAACTGAAATGAAAATATTAGCATGTGTACTTGTACTAAGGTAGTGGGCACAGTGATAATGAACAATATACTTGCTAAACATCAGCATGTTAGCATTGTTATAGCCCTTCCAGAGAGATTTCAGATTGCTCTGGGTTTAGCTGTTGTGGTGTGATGTCACCAACAGGTTTCTAAAGAGTCATTGTAGTGTATGACAGTTCTGCCTCTGCTGCAAAAATGGGCAAAGGTGTGGAGTGTGGGTCCAAACAAACCACTTTTTTGGACCAGGCTGTAAACATGTTTATTTCTGCTGTGAAGATGGACATTTTAACACGGGGGCTTATGGAGGTTGACTTGTTCTGTAGCCAGCCTCAAGTGGCCGTTTAAGGAAGTGCAGTTTTTGGGACTTCCGCACTGGCTTTGCTTCACAGACATAGAGGTTGTGGTTTGGATTCAAAGCACAATGGTACAGCCGTGTTGTGTCTGAAATGGCTATTGTTCATGTTAGCCTTTAGCTCAAAGCTCCGCTGTGCTTCACTGAGCTGCTAGCATGGATGCTGACATTCAGAGTAACAGGAGCCATGCCTTACAGTCTGCAGATGCAGCAGAAGCAGAAACCTCCTTTGTCTTGTTACTTTACAATCAAACTTTAAAGCCAGTCATCTGGCACAAACCAAGCCTCTGTCTCTACTGTACATTACCCAGCAGAGCTGGTGACCCACTGCGTGTGTTGTTGTCTTAATTCCAGCTGATTAGCATCGAGTATTACTGGCAGTCAGAGCATGTCTCTGCATGGGGCTGAGCTTTATGATGGAGGCTGCTCTGGGAACAGGACAAATGAACCATGCAGCGGCACCAGGAGACTAGCTCAGGGCTGTAGCTGTACATCTTATTAAACCTGCAGTCAGTCAGTTTAATCCCTTTGATTAATGATTGTGTGTATTGCTTGGAAGCCAGTGTATTAAATTAGTTTTAACATGTATTGTACGTGTCCAAGACAGCTCTTTGATTTCAGTTCAACAGTTATTACTCCCAAAAACCATTATGATTTAATTATTATCATTATTATTTTTTTTTTTGCTTTCTTAAAGAGATAGATTCATAATTTGTCCAGGCCTACCTTAAACAAATGTCCAAGCCCTTTAACAAATAATATCGAGCTTCACACAGTGTTTTTTTTTTTTTTTAATTTAGTTTATATTTTTGTTTTTTTTAGATTGTACATTTGTCTTACATTAATGCACATATAAATAACACTTGTTTGTGGTTTCATTTGATGTTTTTAGTGTCATATGTCTTAATATTGTATTTTTTAAATGTGTAGTAAAAGCTTGGATACTGTCCCAGCTATGACAGTAGTTTAGCCACAGGCTTGGTAGGTTCACCAGAGGGACTTTTATGTATTTAAGAAACACACAGTCAATTGTATGGGTTGAGACTACATTCACTTTAACCGACTACAGTACATGGGACATGGATTCTCTCATCCACTGCATTGGAGACAGTTCTGAATGGTTCCATAGAAAAGTGAAGGCAAGCAGCCATTTGCTGCTCTTTAAAGGAGGTGGGGCAGTTAACCAGATGTGCATGTGTTAAACCAACTAGTTAGTTCTCTTGTAAAGCCAAGACATACTGTTTTTGGTTTAAGCAGAGAAAAACTAAAAGAATGAAGACTAACTAGTTCGACAAACATGTGCCTCCATGAGCTTTTCTGTGGAGACATCTTTGACTGTCACCTTTGCATTGGATGAGACAGATAATCCAAAATGTCAAAATTAAAACCCAACAACAGCATAAAGAAACATCTATCATTTGCCACCAGGGTCTGTCAAAGACCAACCGGAGCTGAATCATGGACAGTGAAGTGGAAATGATGAACACCAGCCTTGACAGTCCTCTGAGCCCGAGGCATCTGACTGGGTTGGGGATGAACTGTCTTCTCGGCCAGAAGTACAGACACTCTGGGCCTGGCCTTGCCAGTCCTCAGGAGTACAACCAGTGGCTGCCTTACCGCCATGACGCCAGCCTGCTGCCAATGAAAGAAGACCTGGCCTTCTGGCTCAACACACTCATGGGTGAGACAGTTTACTCCATTGATCATCATGCCAAGCTCACGATAACTACACTGACAGGTTTGCAGCTACAGTGACAAAGAAAACTAAAGAAGTCACTTGATTTTAGTCAAGTTTATAATACTGAAAACATGGCTTGTCTTACCCACTCGTGTTTTGAATTTATGCAGCCAAAAGAGAGATTGTGAATTTGAAATATCTCTTCAGATTATCACAGATTTCTACAGCTGAATGGCCCATGGGGGTCTGAGTTTGATGGGGGTGTTTGTTTTGAAGAACTGCTGAAAAAAGCTGCAGTCACATTAAACACAGACACAAACACATTAGCCTACTTATTATCCCAAATCCTTGAAATACCTCTCTATGTGGGGATCTGTGGCTGGGATTCCAGGGAAAGGGATATTTCTCCCCACTTTACTGCATTGTGAGGGAAAACGTAAAGGGTCTGTACATGCCACAACCTGTTGGAAGGTGTTGGGAGGAAGTGACAAGACTTCAACAGCATGAGTTTCTGAAGCAACTACAAAAAGAACATGTCAGAAATGCTTGTGGCCCCGAGAGTTTACAAAGGTTTTGTGATCAGAAAGGAAGTTTCAATGTGTGAGGCTTCAGTTTTCATTGTTTCTCAGCAATATCCTGATCTGTGTATTTGTTTTAACAGTATGAACATTTACTGGTAACTATGAATACTGTACAGAATTCAGTGCTTGTGTGTGGATCCTCAGGTGTGGACCTAACAGCAGAGAGTCTGATGGAGAGGTTGGATAACGGTGTTCTCCTCTGTCAGCTGGCACAGCTGATCCAGGACAAGATGATCCACACCAGTGATGGCAAGGTGCTACAACACAAACACAAAGTCATGCATATATTGCACAAATACATGTAAACACGCATACAGAAAAGAGGACACAAAACCAAACACAGGTTTCATTCCAACAAAAAAGGTGAACTGAAATGAATGCTGAGTTGTTTACCAACCATACTTATTTAAGAAGAGTTTTGTTCTGTTGTGCTTTAACTCTACGAACTTGTTCAAGTCACGATGAAGACCTTTTCAGTTCAGAGACAGAAAATGATTAAGTCTGAGGAAGTCCACAAAGACAGTAAAACCAGGTCAGGTCTGAGGTTGGCGCTGTCAGTGTCTGGTGCTGCATTCAAGTAGTCGTCCATGTCTGTTCATGTTTCCTATTACTTAGCCTCACTTTGCACGAGATCACTGTTTGAAAAGATCATGATCCTCATTTGTCTCATAGACACAAAACATTTGGTCAAAACAAGAGCAAGCCTCTTCTGTCTCCTCACCTGCAGCTTCAACATTCTGTAACATTAAACATGGCTATATGAATGAATCCATCCATTTTTGTAGACAACATGTTTCCAATGAATACTCACTCACTACCTTTGCGTTTGTGTGTGTATGTGTGTGTGTGTGTGTGTGTGTGTGTGTGTGTGTGTGTGTGTGTGTGTGCGTGTGTGTGTGTGTGTGTGTTGAAAACAATCACAGCCTTTCATGAGAAGAGTGATCCACTGGAGAGCTGATGCAACTTCTGGATCATTTTTCGCCCGAGACAACACTGCCAACTTCCTCTACTGGTGTCGAAAAACTGGTGTTGATGAGGCTTACCTTTTTGAGTCAGAGGATTTGGGTGAGTTAAGACCGGAGATTTGTCCCTAACATTATGGAGTTAAGAAGCGTTGACCTTTTCTTCTTTTTTCTGCCACGCAGCACTTGTAGCATATCAGTGATTAAACTAAAAGCTTTAGACTCGAGACCAAAAGAATGAAACAAGTCACAACAAATGTCAAACTGTCGTCAGCTGTGTGAGAACATCATGTCCATTATGTTTCTTCTCTAAACTTTCCATTACTCCTAAATAAATGATAATGTGTTGAAAGACAAAAGATATTAGACTGCGCATCATGTCAGTGGTACAAAATAAAGTCATGTATTCATTTTTATTCGCCTGGACCAGCAAATAGTTTTAGATTATCTTATTTCTATGGAGTTGTTGTGCGACTAATTGCTGCCGTAATGCCTGTAGAGAAAATTAAATTAACCCACCGTGAAGTAGTATTTTAAGCATCTGAATTTAATTTGAGATGTGCTGCATCTCATCTGCATTTTATCATCTTTGACTTAAAACTGAATTTGTTGTACAGCTCAAAAAGACCTTCAACATGAGTCAAGACGATGACTGATGTGATGATTATGACGACTCCTTGTATCATTTCTCGGTGTACTTCTGACTTGGGCATGTCCACGCAAGGCAAGAGATGCGTGAGAATGATAATGTGCAGGTTAATCCCCACCAACAATAAGTCTCCCCCCAACCCCTCCTGCAGGCAGACTAACCTATTTGACTGATTGAGTTTTACTTTGACAGGCTTCGGTTTGCTGCCTAAGTGACATGAAGGCACAGATGATTGTTCTTTTTCCTTTTTCTTGTCTATTTTTCTTGCTGCAGCCATGATGTAATGATGGATCTCAAAATACAGGTGAATAAAAATAAAATACCATTATTAATAGTTCTCATTACATTTTCTTCTATGCATGCTCAACCAAGGACTTCTGGTCCAAACCAAGTGCACAGACATCTTTTTTTATAGTGGACTGGAGGTAAGAGAGGCTTGTTGATAAAGCGTTCATGCCCTTATGCCCTCAGCTGCACATCCAGAACCCACAGGAATTCCTGCTCAGCTTCAAAGATAGATATGCACAATAGAGTTCTCCAGCAATGTGGCCTCTGTTCAGACTGCAGCTCCTGTTTTCTTTTGACACAGATGGAAGTTTATCTCCGGAAACATCTTTCCTTTCAGATGAGTGACTGTTTTTAAAATGTATTTCCTCCCTCTTTATTTGTATACGTGCTGTGCGAAGTCCTCCACAAACAACCTCGGGAGGTGTGCCTGTGCCTGATGGAGCTGGGACGGATTGCAGCCAGGTAACTAGACAAGAAGAAGTGACCCACCCATAGCACCACACCTGAGGAGTAAATCACACTGCTGCCTTATTTTCTGTGGGTTAAATGTATGTTCACCACTAAAAGATCATGATATTTAAATATTTATGAATACTGTTGGCTTACTTCTCTGCTAACTAGAGAAGACTTCATTCACTCTTTAAGTGGTGTTCAGTTGCAGATAATCTGTGGATATATTTTCAAAATAAAATTGTAGTTTCAGCTCTTCCAGTTCAGCTATTCCACTCTTTCCAATATGGAGTCAGTGCAGGGAATGACTGTCTCTGCTTTGTGATATAGTGTTGATCCATCCTGGAGATTACTGATATTTTTTTGTTAAATCTTCCTTTCAGATATGGAGTAGAGCCTCCGGGGCTAGTGAAGTTGGAGAGGGAAATAGAGAGAGAGGAGGCGGGGTGCTTATCTCCATCATCCCCTCTGCCCCTCTCCTTTTTTCCTCCTACATCATTGTATTCACCATCACAATCATCCCTGCCCCCAGCCCCATCTCCTCCTCCTCCTCCTTCTCCTCCTCCACCTGCGCCCTTCACTCCAAGCATAACCTGTCTGTCTGAAACCCTCGCTGCCTCAATCGCTTCTGATCTTCCATCAGCCACAACAAACCCAGTGCCTACATGTTTGTCTCCTCCTCAGTCCTCCCTCTCAGCCTCTAACCCTTGTACAACCACAGCCTCAACACAAACACCTTTGTTCTCTTCACCCTGCACCACCAACACATCTGCCTCAACTCCACTGGCAGCAGCCTCACCAGGCCAAACCCTGGTATCGGCTGCCAAAGTCTCCTCCACCACATTAAACAAACACACTTCCACAGATACACCTCCAGTCACCTCCCCACCAGCAGCCCTGACTCCTCGTTCCAAATCCACAAGGCGGAGGAGCACAGGCACCAGCAGCATTTTGGATGATATTGTACGTATTTTATTTCCAGCTAAATGTATCTTATTTGAGATTACAGATGTTAAAGCTGTATACTGTGTGTTTGATTCTCCCTGTCTAACCTGTTTCCAGGTGAGAAACATTATTGAAAATCCACCCTGCAGCTGTCCTACCAGGTTCCTTGTTGAGAAGCAACCTAAAGGCTGCTACCGTGTTGGAGATAAAGTTCTGTATATAAGGGTAAGCATGTTCACACAAACATTAATTATGTTTAGGAGATCACTGCACTTATAGTATACAGTATATTACATTAAAAATGACGGCCATGAAACACATGATGTCAGGATGTGTTCTGTGTAGATCTGGGACTGACTTAGTCATTGACTCTCAAGAGTTTTGTGAAATGAAAAGTTGAAAAAGACACAGAGCTGAACTAAATCGCAAAAATATGAATTTCTTTGTAATGTTTAAACATTTACTCTAATCCACAATCCTTCTGTTATCTTATAACAGACACAGTAACCACACATGAGACTGAACCATGTTCTCCTGCACTTTGTATGTCACCCTCCACCCTGACCTCCTTCCTACCTGTGCAGTGCTCGAATATATGGAAAATACTGTCCATGTAAATATATGTAAATAATAGATATAGCCCTGCCTACGCTTGAGCAAAAATTGCAGCTGAACACAATTTGACATCAAAACCGGCAAAACAAATTAATGTATAAATGTATTTTCTAGAAGACTAGGTTGGATGACTTCCACCTCCTCCAGTGGTTTGATGGTAATACTGGTGATGTGTTGTTTCATGAGGTATGCAGGCAGCAAAATAAACAAATTATAACTTATTACTTGAATGTACCATTCCGTGAATTGTACATTATAAACTAAATGCATGTCTCACCCAATGAAGATGCGTCATAGATATTACAACAAATAATAAGATGTGAGGTGCGAAGGCCTTCGGGTTATTAATCAACAGCTGAGTCAGCAACAAGTTCGATGTGTCAGAGTGACTCATTTGGGATGGAGACGTAGGTGCCTTTCAGCCTCCTGGAGTCGTGCACCACCCGTATGCATCTGTACAAAGGCTTTGACGAATGGCCTTCTGGGAGGCAGGGTTGCTTGGCAACCAATGGTCAGGATAAGACTGGGAGGACAATGATTTTATTCAGTGCATAGACCTTCAGCAAAGAGTTCAAACCTGAAGGAAAAACAAACACGTCTCTTTCATGATGATTTTGCGAAGATATGACCGTGGTGTGCGGATCAAATGGCAGCCCACAAGGGAGTCCAATATGTGGGAGAGGTTTTGAACATAAGTAGGTTTTACTTCACTGTCTGTATAGATCAATTCATCCATACAAAGAACAAATATAACAGCTCAGTGTATGTTTAGTGCACACTGTATGCAGCATATTGTCTAAGTAATCCATTACCCAGACATCCATAAAGAAATACTATTTTAAAAAAATAGTAATTTTTTCAACACCATATCATTGAGAATGGCTTTATGATTCGTGCTAAAATGGTTTTTGTGGATTGACAGGATCTGATGTCACGATGTATATCGTCTACATTAAACAGTCACACGGAGGTGTTTCACGGCTTTGGTGGCTAATTGGTCACAGTTGAAACCCATTTAATGCTTCGTTAATTGTATCGACTCAACACTGTCCAAACTGGTAATCAATCCTGTCAGCGTCAGTCTACTTTACAGCAGAGTTACAGCTACATTTTGAGCGGCTGACAGACAGCACATTTTTACTGCCCATTTAGAAAATAATGTTACCTTTCAGGCCACAGAACACCTGTTTCCCCGCAGCAGACCTGAGAATTACACAAGGACACGTGTTTGAACAGCACATCAAAGAAAGGCTGTAAAGATGTGATAACCAAACATGTGATTAGTTTATGGTCGTGTTCAGCAGAACATGTAGAGAAAAGAGAAAAATCACCTTTTATCTATTGTATATTTCAATATTTCACCAATCTGTTTTCCCCACTGTTGACCTTTTGTGCCCACCTTGCAGATACAGAGTTTCACCATAACTCTCTGTCAGCTATAATTGCTAGTCTGTAGATGCGACTCGCAAACGATCCCATCCCGCCAACAAGCAAACACACCTCAGCTGTGTGAATAGAGCGCCACAGCCCATCGACCCTGACTCCATCCATTAGCATTACCTTGAAGCTCACAGCTGCCTACATGTGTGCAGGGAAACGCGCCATAATCCTCAATTACCATATACCATGATAACCCCTGCGCAGCTCCTAGGAGAGCGTGCCATTCAATGTGTACAGACCTTTCTAAAGAGCAGATACTATTGATTACTTAGACACAGTCATTAGTGAGGGTTTTAATCAGACAGCTTGTTAATGAGCGACTGAGCATGACCGCCCCTCCTCACATGTAAACTTTCTACCCCCCTCCCATTCCCCCTGGAGGCTATTCAATAATGCTGGCCTCGGAGTGCTCCTGGAGTGCTCAGCACAAGAGGAAGGCTTTTCTTTCTTCTCCGCACCCAATTAGGCTTTCCTTCAGCTTTGTGGCAGGAGCAGTGTCTGACTGTGTCAATGGAAGGAAATGGCATTCAGACACCGAACAATATCACAATATCATGCCGCATTAGTACTTTGTTTACTATGTAAAAAGACCATATCATATTTTAAATGTTGCTTATATCTGGATAAAATCAGAACCACAGCAACATTTTGTCACCTTCACTTTTTAGCAATTTGGCCTTCATCATACTCCTTTCTAAGCGTCCTTGAGCAAGACATCAAATCAATAGAAGTTCCAGGAATTTTTGTTCTGTATGTGACCCTGACCTCTGACCTTGTCATCGTCTTTTTTTCAGTGTAAGTAGGTTGATGATTAAGTATGATGTTAACAAAGGTTTGCCATGCTAGCACCTCTTTGAATCTTTGGTACAGTGCTGCTTTTAGCTAAATGCTAACATCAGCATGAGAATGAGCTCACTGTGCTTGTAATGTTAAGCAGGAATGCTTACCATGTTCACCATCTAGCGTATGCATGCTAAGTTATGCTAATTAGCATTCAACACAAAGCACAGCTGAGGCTGATGGGATAAAATATTCACCTACATTTTGACAGTTCATCTTGAGGGGAACTTGAACAGCTCTACAACGTGGCTTGACATTTCAGTCAAAACCACAAATATGTACATTGTGCTAAAGGGAAGAGTTGGGGTACACTGTCTGAGGACCATGAATGTTTGTATAAAATTTAATGGCAATTATTCCAATAGTTGTTGAGACATTTCAGTCCAGAGTGGTGGATTAACCAAACAGCAAACCTTTGAAATAAGTAAAATTCAGTCATATAAGACCTACAGTAGCCTCGCACATATGGAATATACAATAATACATAATATACATAATTAGATACTCTCACTGTAATCAAGATCTCTTGCAACACAGACCTAAGAGGGACATTAATCTTAAATCAGCGGCTTAGTTTGTGTCTTTAATTTTTCAAGGACTGACTGTACCAAAAACCAGCATCAAAAGCTGTGGATGTGGGGTGTCGCTCAGTCGGTGGAGCGTCTGCCCCATGTACAAGGGCCCAGGGTTCGAACCGACCTGTGGCTCTTTCCCGCATGTCATTCCCCATCTCCCTCCACACACATTTCCTGTCACTCTTCAAGCTGTCTCTGTCAAATAAAGGCAAAAAAAAATAGCTTTAAAAAAAAAAAAAAAAAGAAAAAAAATGTGGCTAAAGCCTGCCTCCTACTGGCCGGTGTTTAAATGACACCTCTTCCCTGTGCACACTCATGCATCTTTCAGCAGTAAAGGAAAGAGGGAATCAATGGAGCTGCCAGGGAGGACACAGGGGAATCCAGACGGTAGTTTATGGGCTGCAGACGTAGCACACTTTGTACGGAGTCCTAAAGGGGGGTGGGGTGGTGTTGTAGAGACAGAAATAAAGGAGTCTGCCTGACAAAGAAGGATTGTGCTGAATATTACAGTACAGAAAGACGCTGACTCTGGTTTTTATTGAAGGATCTGTTTGGTACATTGGTGAGAAACATATGTCCCTGCTTTTCAGTACTTCTGATGTTTAACATTCAGACAGTTCAGACATACAGTTACAGCATATAGCCAGCATATAAAATAAAATACCAATAAAGCCAAAAAGAACAGCAATCAAATGAAACACGATTAAAACGATCAGAAAAACACCAGAAAAAATCTTTAAAATCTCCAATTTTATAAGCTGGTTTAAAAGAATTAAGCAACTTAAAAAAAATGAGGAACAAAAAAAGTAGAAATAAAATGTAGCAGCATTTATTGTTTAATGCTAAACTATATTTGATTTCTTTAGAAAATCAACTCTGGACGTCGACTGCATTTTTGAGAATGAAGATCAAAATCACATTTCCTCTGTGTCTGACAGGAAAGTGGTTTATTCAGGATGTCAGACTTGACCCCTGTCAACCTCAACATTTTAATCTGCTGGATGACAGCTGAGACGGACCACGTCTGGGCTTTCCTCTATTGCCGCCTGTGTCGCCTGCGTGTGTCTGCGCTTGTAACATTGATTTTTCATCCCGCACACGTGACTACACACACATGAGAAGAGTGGATCTGCTTGTATTATCACATTCTTAATGGCTCCATAATGAAGGGTTTATTGGCGATAAGGCAAGAGGGGGGTGGGCCGATGCTGACAGGACAACGGATGGCTTTGCAAGGCCTCCTGGGAATGTTAATGCCTACTGGGAGTTGAGGGTCTGCGCTGAACTCATCTCAATTTCTCTTTTCATTTTTTCCCCTGTGCTTTATATTGTGGCTGTAGTTGCCATGGCAGCAGTTGGTTTTCAGCTGTAAGGACGGCTGTGTGTGAAGGATGTGTTGATTCAGATACAACTGACCTCTGCTGCAACTACTGCTAACAGATAGACTGACTATATAGTTGTCATTTGATTTAAAATATTTTGTTTGTGAGGTGGTTTGTGTTGCAGATCTGTGTGGGTGTGCCTTTGTGCATCACCACGTGTGTGTGTGTGTGTGTGTGTGTGTGTGTGTGTGTGTGTGTGTGTGTGTGTGCATGATCATATGTGGATTAGTCCTGTGCGTGTGTTCAGCTGGTGCCATGGGATGTTGTTTCATTTGGTTTAATGAGATTTTGACAAAGCTATCCATGAGATCATTTGCCTTTCATAGCCAGAGCTCCACATGCATGAGAAGCTTGTAAATATTAGATTGGTGTGTGTGTGTGTGTGTGTGTGTGTGTGTGTGTGGAGAGAGCGGGGGTGGCTGCTTTTCATATAATTGAGAATTCATAAACATCCTTGCAATATATCAGCCAGAAAATATATGCACACTTTATTTCCCAGCATTCCCTCCTTGACTGTACTGTCTGCTGTCACCTTTGCAGATGCTGAATGAGCGTCATGTGATGGTGCGCGTAGGCGGAGGCTGGGAGACCTTTATAAGTTACCTGCAGAAACATGACCCCTGCAGAGGAGGAGGAGGACTGGTTGGTAGATGTGAGGTCAGGGTCTGTAGGGACAAAGCGAAGGCATCCAGTTTGAACATCTCACCTGACAGCTACATGGTGGTCGGCGCCCATTACCGTGGCAAGAAGTAGACTGTCCAACTGCTCACTTCTGCTCTGAGCAGCAGAAGTGACCATTTCACTTAACCGTACAAGGTTACTGATTTAACACACAGCTCACACATCTTTTACCTCAAGTTCAAAATGAGTTTCTATTCTAGCAGATTTCTGAGGTGTTCATCTGTATGAATCATCCAGCCTATTGTAACGACTTGGCAGCGAGGCTACATGACTGTATGTTTGCAACTCAGTCAATTAGCAGAAAATTAGTCGTCAACAACTTTTATTGCCTCAGCCACTTCTCAAGCTGGTCCCAACTTCTTTAGTGTGAGGACTTGCTGCATTTCTTTGTTTTATATGATAATAAACTGAATATCTTTCTAACTGTTGGTGGAATAAAATAATGAAAGAATAATGAATAATAATGGAAATAATAATTATTTGCAGCATTAGTTGTTTTGTGAACTTACACTTAATCATGATTTTGTGTAGTACTATATGCTGTAATGGTGTTAAATTATGTATTTGTACTGTTTGTATTTAGTTAGTAAACATATAGCATCATGGTTCTGTATTGTTAGCTAGTTCTAGCAGCAGTTTGAGTAGTTTTAAACATCTATGCATCGCGACTTTTAATGTATGGGATTATTTTTTTTAGCATGTTTCTTATTTTACTGGACAAAACCTTTCTGTTTAGAATAAACCTGTTTCAAAAAACTGATGTTTGAATGCTGTTTTAAAGATAGGAAAATGTTGCACAGCCTAAATTACAACTTTTAAAAAGTGTTTTTCATCATTTATTTTATACTCTGCTTCATATGGTGGATAAAACACAATTCCTTTCTTGTGTCTCATTTGCTTGACTTGCCTGAAGCAAAGAGATTTTCAGCCTAAAAAAAAGGCAAAGAGACAAAACATCAAGTCCTCCCTCTAGATGGCACCATGTCCTAAGTGACAAAAGGCCAAGCGTCGCCTCCATGCTTGTTTGGAGGAGGTTGCTGTCAACACTGCTGCCATGATTGTGTATCACCTCTTGTATCATCTGTTAGTTGGGCTGGAAGTCTGTCTTCAGTCTTAACTCCACAAACTACCTCATGCCCACAGATACAACAGTACAGGACACACTGCTGCACAAAGTGTTTTGAAGAGGAAAGATTAATGGGGAATTTTCTCTCTTCTCAGAGCAAACCTCCAGAATCTGCGCACAAAGACAAACACTGAACGTCACAACACATTAGTAATTACATATTTTATTTCCGTAAAATAAATTAATTAAAAATGGACACAAGTTTTAATATATTGAAAGAAACTAACTGTAATGAGATCATGCAAGACTGTATTGTCTTTTTAGTCCCCACATAACATCTGCAGTGGATTGAACCAGTATAAATGACTTGTAGAAAATAATAGCTGTGCTACTGAAACAAGTGCCACTCTAAACGGTGGCATTTTCACAGGGCATCTCTCATTGCACAGAGTACATTTCTAAGTTCCTCATGAAACACAGGAAGTTGCCACTTGACTTTTTTTTGTTTGTTTTTTTTTTACAACAATTTCAAATACATTGTTACACTGTGCTGACCTCATTCGTTCTCTAAAGTACATTATTCTTAATGTTTTGTAAATCTTGCTACTGTGTGCTACTGCTCTTCTGTATCGAAACTCAACCCAATCAATGACAAAAATATCAGTTTTAAAATACAGACATCATTATGTGTTGGTGTTGTTGAAATTTAATATTTGAGATATGAGGGGGCGTAAATATGTGCTTTAAAATTTCTGCCTGTAATACGTTTTTTTTTTTTTGACAAAGTCCTGCACATGTGCAGTAGTAGCACACCAGTACCGGAAAAGTCAGATTTTCCACCTATAATACACAAAAAACTTGTAAGAGTTGGGTGCAATTGTGCTTCAGTCCTAACAACACATTATACTTGCACCATGTACTTATACATTACAGTTTACAGTAATATGTCTATTACTGCGTACCAGTTTGGGCATAAACTTAAAACTTAATAAAACCAAACAGCATTCTTTGAGTCGCAGGACATCAGAGAATACACTCAGTCGTCAGTGTAACAACCATAGATATAAATGTTTTTATATTTATGGCATGTCCTTGTTTCTGGCATAAATATTTTCACAATAAGTGCCTAGACTGACTGACCCTAAATACACAACATGGTATAAACCCAAACTCTTTGTAAGACACAACAGGGTGCTTATTACATGCTTTGATCATCTTTTGCTCCCGTATGTGGCAAACACATAATGTATAACTCCACCTGCTCACAGACTTTTATGAGATCCAGCAAAGTGCAAAGATTCAACAAGACACTGAAGATACAGTTTTCAATCATGCCTCGGTTAATTTCCTCGACTTCTGAGAAGTGGTAGCCTCATGAGGAGGTGGTGATGGTGAAAGGACTGAACGTCACGCACAGTGTTGTCAATACACATTATAACACCTTTTTTTTTCTAAGAAAGTTATTTGACATAGCTGATATAATATCTCATGACTCGTCTCCAACATTTATAAAAACTTCACACATGGCTGTAATATTCTCGTATCATGAAGTTGTAGTGAGCTGAAATTTAAAAATAAATTAGTTTTAGTATGATTGGGGGAAACAAAAACTGTGTAACAGAAAAGCGGCTGCTGTGTTATTCTTATCAACACAAGTGTGACCAAGAGAATCATTTCTCCTTTTCTACAGTCCAACCTGCTGCAGTCAAAACCTTTCATACGGCCCCACTCCATCTGTGAAGTGTACAGTTCTGCTACACAGGCGCGGTATACCTCACTGATTCGTAATAATGACACAAATTTAAAGATGTGAACAAAACATCAATCCAGCTGTTCCAATTTGAATCAAAAATGTCTTTTCAAAGATGTATTACTTTATTTTTATTCAAACGTAGCTGTTGTCAGTATAAAAAAAGATGTAGCAGCCTTTGTCATTACTGGTCAATAGTGTCCATTAACACATGAAGCCATTTTAGGATGGACGCTTGTGATTTAAGTGTATCTCATTTTGTCATTTTCCATGTGTAAACGCACCACGATTCAACCACAAAATGAGTTTGCAGCATGTATTTGGAATACAGCTTTAAGTTAACATCACTGCAGTCGAGAGCCGTTCTAAATGATGATTTGTGCTTTTTTCGACACCAGATTTGGAGGTATTTTTAATCCAAAGATTGAGTGAGAGAAAAATGGAATACGTCGCCGTGTTCCTATCGCATACTACATAATTTACAATGTACCATTTTGTAAGTCAGTACACAATAAATGTGTTTCACTGATCAAGAAATTATGTGTCCCACATCAAACTGTGAATATGGAATGTGTCAGTCTTCAAAACTTTAAAATCAAACATGATTGATTTATTACTTCATCTTTACTTCTTGTTTTTCTTAGTTTTGTTTTTTCCAAGACGACCTCCAACCAACGTCTATATCTTTTAAAAATAAATGAACAGACCCTCACTTTCTATTGTGCATTGCATTGTGGGACAATGATGTCTATTACATACAGTAGATTATCTTCCATATCCTGATGCTATTATGGAGCCAGATCTCAGTAAAGACATGATGGCCCCTCTTACCAATGTGTGATATGTTACTGTACTGTGAGGATTTGGAACGCAGCTTGTGCTTTCATGTTTAGTGAGATCACTGAAATTGCATTTTATTTTCTCCTCTTGAAATTGCTTAACTTGCTTGTAATACACAAGAAGGGGCTGACCAGTATTGAGGGTAAACAATGGAGCAATCTAATACTTCCTCCACAGTTTGGTTTGTTGGATTTGCTCAGTAAACAGCCAGGTCGGGTCTGTCAGTTTGGTACCATAAAATACCTTTACACTGCTGAATCCAATAATGGATCCATGCTCCCAGCATCACCCCGTAACTTTTTATCCTGCCCATACTGCCAACCATCATTATCCCTAAACAAACAGAAAACAAACAGTCTTATTCAAAATCTACTTTACACAAACGATGATCTGGATCTACATAGAGATGCATTTGTACATAGAGAATCTTTAAAGAAGCATCGAACGATTTGCTTCAATGCTGATTAACTTCTGTGTGTTTTTATCGTACTGACCACGCTGCTCAATGCATTTTGTGCTCTGCAGAGGCTGCAGATGTCACCCCCGGGGATCATGTTCAATATCAGTTAGTGTGCTACACTAAAGATAAGCAATGGGCAGTCAATGCCAGATTTTTTTTTCTTTTTTCATTACGAACAATAACACAGCACACATCACTCGACTGAAAGAGGAACGCTGACATGATGCTCTGGCTTGATGTTTGTGTGTTTCTCCCACGATACATCCGGAGTAATTGTGTGTGTGTGGAAAAGCATGTGCCGGTGTGTGTGTGCTGTGTGTGTGCTGTGTGGGAGTCTATGTGGCTTTGTGTGTTTAAGAGAGCACCATTTTAAGACAAATTCTCTTCAGAGAAAACAGTCACCTTTTGATCGCCATAAAATCAGCATGTCAAACATCTGAACCAAAAAAATGTCTTATTTGTGCTATGAGAGCTATGCCCCAGACATACGTTACTGTGGGTGTTACTCTTGGTGTTCCCGGAGGTTCCTTAGGGATTTTTCGAGATTAGGTGTGTGAAGTTTGTTGTTTACTTTGCTCCTTCTCAGGCACACTGAACACTGAAGGGGGTATGGAGATGTCGAGGGTGGTGTGAGACGGTGATCAGACAGATCAGAGTTAAACATCAAGGAAGGGTGTGGTTTGTGCGTTTGGTGGGTCAGTCGCCTCACGACGCCACTGTCACACGGTTCCATTCTCCTGCCTCGGCTTGTGGGTTGTTGTGCGAGCGGGTGTGCTCAGGGAGGGGGCCAAGGTGCAGAGGAAGCCAGCCAGCAATGTGAGACCGAGGCCCCCCCAGGCACAAAACATGGACCAGCCATAGCCATGGCTAATGTCCTCAGGGAGGCCGTACATGTTGCGGGGGTAGCGGGATAACTCAAAGTTGATTCCTGCCACACATGTGCACAAGGAGATGATGCAGCATGTTCCTGTGTGAGAGGAAGAAACAAGAAGTGATTGAACAAAAATTCAGTTCAATCATGAAATTCCTACATGTGCTGTGCGTCTTACTGCAAGACAGGAATCACGTTACTGCGGGACATTGATCTACTATCTCAAGTTAACCCAAAGATGCTCTCAGCTGTCACCAAACAAATACAGAAATTGAATGAAATTGGATTTTGTCTGCATGTTTGTGTGTGTTATGGTGCCATATGAGCTTTCACAGTACCTCCCATGAGAAAGAGTAGCCCAGCTACATATTGCATGAGGTCATGCTGCTGGCAGCATCCCAGCACTCCAATGATCCAGCCAAAAAGAATGATGGACACGGCCATGCCCACAAAGCCAGCCGTCATCCTTCTTAAATCTGCAAGAAGAGGTGAAGCGATGTCACAAAGTAAACAATGAAAGAGAAGGCTAATGTTTAAGTTGTTAATTAATTTAAAAGCTTAATGTAACAAACAAATGATGCAGAAGTCTAAATGCTTGCAAAAAAATAAATAAATAAATATTAAAATACTCTTATTCTATCAATCTACTACACTGAAATGTTTTCAACATACTAAGTAATATGGAAATGATTCTGTTATTAATTTAACTGTAATTGTCAATCAGAAAAAAGTGGGATCCAACATAATCCAATAGACACAATTATTATTTTTATTTGAATGTCAAATAATTACTGGAAACCAAGAAAGCTAACACTTAATTTCAGATTTGTGCAGATTGACCTGACCTTATTAAAAGATTTAAATGAAGTACTTTGAAGTATTGTTGTCTCTATTCGCCCTGGAGTTAGAAGCAAATTACATAAGTGTTAATTAAAATGATTTGGGCACATTCATAAATGAAGGACTTGTAGTTAAAAACCTTGTAAACAAGTTCCAATACAGGATACATTGTAATGGATGATAAAGATTTAGAAACAACAATAAGTATTGAGATATCTAGAATATGTAGTCTAGGTATGGATAAGTAAGAACAAAAATAAGAAAAGTTAATAATTGAATAGATAATCTAATATTTTAGATAATGTTTTGGTGTAGCATATGAAGTGCAATACTGATGCAATCCAAGGTAAGCAGCTTCCCCACTCAGTCTCTTTCAACAAGGATGTCAAGTAAGAAATACAAGCCAGTCCAAGCATTTTAAGGAGAGATTAAAAACAAGATCTGTCAAAATCTGTCTGACCTAACATCCTCAGGTAAGCCAGCCTAAAGCTAACGGCTCCCTAATAGTGATGACCTGATAACCTGTGGTCATGAGTCTGGATGTGGGGGAGAAGGGCTTGCAAGAGCAGTGATATATTCAGGAACAAAGAACAGCTGTGCCTCTCAAACAATTATGACCTTAACCAGTGATAAGAAGTGAGTGTTTGGTTAATATGCATTCTGTGTTAGTGACTGTGCTAATAATGCAGCAAATGCATTTTACAAAGTGGGCCTGCACTAAAAAGATGGTAGTTTATAAATGTCTTTAAAATAATAAAATCAAGACATAAAAACTATTTAAATTCACCCATAAATTTACAAAATACCGCTGAATATCTGTGGTGCAGTGAATAATGAGATCTAGGAGAAACATGTACGTATATAAAAATTAAGATAGGGCCAAAACTTGGGCCTTGAGGCACACCAAATTTCACAAATACTGTAATTAGAAAATTCATTCAACAAAACCCTGAATGTAAAGAGAATTTGTTTAGAGGATCAGATTTTTAAAAGGCTACTGAAAGAGACTTAAGATTAGACATTGAACATTATCAGCTGGTTGACGCTTTTTTTTCTATTTTAATTGAACAAAAATTACACCTTACAACTAAAAACACCTAACAAGTCAAACCAAAGACAGAAAAACATGTTCAGACTTACGGAGTGCATGCCACTCATCCTGTCGTATGGTCTTTGTGATGTTGATGGGTAAATTTCGTGGGAGGATGGACGAAGAGTAGTGATACTTGACTGGGGTACATCTTTGAATTATTCCTGGCAAAGAGAAAATGATGGAGACAATTATTACTGGAGCACAAATATCTAGAGAGAGTAGAAAGAGGTGACAATGAAGAAAATGAAGTACAAACTTAAATAAAAATATACACACACTGTAGAAAAGCCTCATATTTATTTTACACCCTCACTGAGATTTAATTTACTGAGATGGTATTATTAACCTTGTGTTCCCAACTACTCCTACATTGTTATTAAGGGAGGATTACGAAACAATATGGAATATAGATTATTCTACAGACGGCTACAGAAAGAGCCTTAATTGCTTCCATTTAAAGTGAATCTCTTCACATTAACTGAATGGTCAGCGCAACAAACCCCATTTAAAATATGCATTCATAGTACATAACAGAATTTAAAGACTTTCAGAGCAAGCATGCAGTCCAGCTCCTACTTCTTACGCAAAGACAACAACAAATGTTGCAATTTCACAGCAATCGTTTCAAATTTCAGGAAAGAACAGGGTTAAATCCACAGTATTAGTTTGTACATCACAACAGGCTAGAACCATAGCAGACATGTTTCTCTTTCCAGTGGGAATTCCATGATTTGATAATACAACTATACAAAATTTCCATATTTTTTGTCAAAGCTTTTTGTCAATCTCTCTCATTTTTAAACTCCTGTCCCCTGAAGGGGCAGGTTTATGATCTTCTAGGCTTTGATATGAATGCTCTTTGTGGAGGCACCCAAAGCTACTTCACATCCAAATATCCTGGGACACTTAGTGGAACTAAACCATTGTTACTGTTATTAAGTCAACCTGTGTTTTTCCTGCTGTGCAGCCAGTCCATACATTGAGCAGAGGTCTAATCTGCCAAAATAAGTGAAAACACTGTGTGGGGTATTAAAGAACTGTCCAGTTCAATTTAAGTTAAGTTAAAATCTGTGTCGTATTAAATTATGTTGTGTTGCACACATGCTTCACAACATATCAGCTATATTAACAGAACATCACCTAATACAATGCAAAGATCACACTCAGCTCAGGAGCACCTGTTAATTTAACACTCTATCAACACAAACGAATCCACAACAACAGAAATACCTAAACACAAAAACATACTACTACTTATATATATATGATACTTTTATACCCATATAAAGTTCCTTAACACAGTTTTGTTTGCCTTAAAGTGCTCTGACATAACTGGAATTTCAAATCAGGATTCCCACAAAAATCAGCCTGGTTGTTGACATCGGACCTCTCTAATGTTCAAACTTGCTTTTCAAACCAATGAGCATGATCACAATTAAGCTGCTTGAGTAGCGATCAGTGTGCATGAACCATTATAGCTCTGAAAATACCCTTTTTAAAGACTATTATGTGGTTCAATTAGGTCAATGTATGAGTTTTAAGTGGCACATCACTTTGACACATGTACCAGCTAATGTAATGTGCAAATCTATCTTCTAACATAGGGAGTTCTACTTCTACAACACATTTATTAGCCTGTATATAAATGATATATATCATAATCACGTATATTTAAACGATGTGACATCAAATGGCTCAGATATCACTCTCTATAGCTTGATATAGCTCTAAAAATAATTATGAAAAGGTGTTCACTTACAGATTCTTTACATACAGATGGCTACTTCCTTCTGTGGATACTAATAGGCTACTAATAGTAATAATGAAGAATAGTAAATAAATTCCATTCTATTTGAAATTCAGCCATATTTTAATCTGCATCCTCCCTCCTGGCTGCATAGAGCTCAGTGGGTTAAATAACCCAGACATGCAGGAGCTAGTAGCAGGTAAAGACATTGTAGTCATTTGACCATGGTCAGGTAATTTATCAGCATATAGAGTTCATAGTGTGGACACATATCATACACATACATTCAAATTGCAGGAAATGTTACCTTGCTGATATACATGTTGCAGGTATTACAGTAATGTGCTCAGTCCATAAAGTATACTCATGTAGGACATGTTTTTGTTCAGCTGACTGTCTCTCTCAGACTGTGTTGTCATTATATACTCTGTATGTGTGGATATAAATGCATTGTATACACATTAAAAGCAGAGCAGAGCATGTTGTACTGTTAATGATTTTATTCTGGAACGCTCAGCCTTGTGTTATTCGTTTTATCTAATGTTTTTAATGTCACATAAGTTGCAAATTTGTGATTTCTGTATTAAAAACATTTTTTATAAAAAAAAGTGGTATTATTATTATTATTATTATTATTATTATAGCAAGGTAGATAGACTGATCCAGGCTCAGACACAGATGGATTTTGGATGCATGGAAGAGAAAACTCTCAATAATGTACCATTTGAGTTGTTTTTTAAGGTAAACCGATGCATGAAGGCTTGTGTACTTCTATTTTTACAGCTGTAATCACAACAACTTGTGACACCCATGTTTTCTACACTCTCCTCTTTGTGTATCTGAGCAGTTTTAGGATCTTGGTCTGGACCAGGTAAGGCCTGAAACATGGCTTCTCATTGTTGTTCAGTGAGGAGGGCTGTGCAATGTTTTTTTCTCTGCTGTGGCCCGAAACTCAAACCAGATTTATGAGTGATCCACCTTCCTTTGCACTGTAAAATGACTGTGGGCTGCTGTTTTCACCATTCACCTCTACAACATGTTTTGTCTCTTATAAATGCAAAACGGCTTCAGGAGACCGGCCATTATCTCAGAGAGAGGAGGTTCACTCAGCACCATGGACAGCGAAAATCACAGCTAAAGAAAAGAAGCATACGCTTCTATAAATAAAATATGCACATATATACATCTTGTTTTATAACCTGAAAACATAAAAACGACACACACACTCACACACACACACACACACACACATGAATGTGCGGGCCTCGGTACCGTCCTGTGTTTGTGTCAGGCTAGGTGTGAGCTCATCGCTGAGCATCACGGCCTGGTGCACACAAGAAAAGCCAACCTTCACACTGTTTACCTTTGTAAATAAGGTCCTCGGTCTCCAGGTCGAAGCCCTCCCGGTGACACTTCCTCCAGAGCCCGGAGATGGTGGAGTTAAACTGCCGATTGCAGTGAGACTCCATGGCAGACGCCGCGGCCAGAAAGTGCCGCTTCCCCCTGATGAGAGCACCAGCATCTGGGCCGTTACCTTTCCTCTCCAGGCTCTTTGGAGGCATCTGGAGGGGGAGGTTGTGGTTTGAAATGTAGATGAACCCTGGGTCGGTTCGCTTGTTGGCATAGTTTTTACACCTATCTCGATGTCTCCTCGCGTCGGTCTCGTACCAATAATCGGTGCAAATCGCCATAGCGAGCAGCCCCAGCGCACAGAAAGCCAAGAAGAGCCCTGTGCCTGTTAACATTTTCATAGCGGCCATCTTCCCCGCTCGATGGAGAGCCCAAACAGTCGCAAGAAGGTTCCTCCGTGGCCGTGGTGGTGGTGGTGGCGGTACCGCGTGAAATGAATCACGACGGCACTCAGAGCCTCACGCAGTCCTGCACTGGGAGCATGATGGTGCAGGGCCAGCGTTGTCTGGACTGGATGCTGCGGTCTATTGTTGTGGTACCCGGTGGATGCAATGTTGTTCCCACCATCTGTTATGGTACAGGAGGAGAGGGGATGGATGGCGACCAACGCTGTGAAGAGGAGGAGGAGGAGGAGGGGAAGGAGGAGGCAGTGATGTAGTTGCGCTTTCTCTCCTCCAGGCTGTTGCGGGATGGGGAGGACAGGAATGTGTTGCTCTCTTATGGAGAGGTGAGGGTGGAGGGGTGGTGGTCATTTGTAATGCCTGAATGCTCATATTTTGGATTCTGTAAACATGTAAAACACAGGTGAGGTGGAGGGAGAATTTAATCATATGCAAAGCATCTTTTAAGTAAATCATCAATTATTTTATGAGTTACTGAAGAGCTGCGAAACAAACGTGTTATTCTCGTGTTACTGAGGATTTGGTTGAGGATTTAATGACTCAGCCAATTCCCCTAATGGATGTGAGATGATTGCCAGTCAGTTTTTAGGAATTAATAACTCATGCGTCATGCAAAAGGTCAGCGCCAGCATGAACCTCTGCTCTCATTACTATGCATTCAACCTTTATTTCTAACCCACATCTCGTGTACATGGCACAATACAAACACAAGTGGTAGAGAAAGTAGTAATCCTGCAGCAATTACATTTGAACAGTAAGTAATAACTTAAAGATGTGCACTCAGATCTGTCACATCTTTTACTACCTTTTATTGCTTTTATTGCTATTTTTAATTATTATTATTTTTCTTTCAATGTAAGCTACCAGCTAATATAAATTCAATTTGATATAGTGTTGTTAATTTACAATGAGATTTTTTAATATTCTCAATGACACTGATTTTTTTTACTGTTGTGGAGAAATTGCTGAAGTCAAAGGTCAATGGTGAGGTCAGGAAGGAAGAAAGTGTTCAGGAGCCTCTGGTGTCTTATACTGTATTATTTATTGACGCTTGGCCAAGGAGAATCAGAGACACTCACAAAGTACATCAGAAGTGCCTGAGTCAGAAACGTCAACGGCAAGCTATCTAATCTGTCTAGGATGTCAGTGTTGAGACGGGTATTTAACATTTACTAAGTATAGGTAAGTTTTCATCAAAAGTCAATTTTGGTGTTCCCCAAGATTCAATATTAAGTCCTACTCTTTTTAACCGTCACATGCTGCCACTTGGCTTAGCATTTATTTTGTTGTGTTACATTTTGTTTGTATGAAAAGTGCTATATAAATCAAATCTGATGGATGGACTGCTGTCGACTTCTAATAACATTGTAAACCTTGCACAACCTTGGCAAAACTGAACTTATGTCAATAAAGAAATACATTATTGTGTTTGAAATTAATTAAATGCAATACTTTGACTAAAAATGATTCCTACAGATGTCCAAGAGGACCTTTAAACCCTTCTTTCTACTGGATTCACACTAAAATAGAACTGTAAACGATACAACCATCTGTTACCAAGCTTATTGGAACTGATTCCCGATGGCACAGGACCACATTACTGCAGAAAAAAAAAAAGAAAAAAAACAGATATGACAAAAATAAGATTTCTGTGTGTATAACCTTTAAATTATTATATAAGAGTCATATTGGAGAGCTCCACATGTTTTGGTTAATGAGATCTTATCATGATTGCTTCAACACAGGCATTAAATCAAATGAGATGAAAGAAAATGGCAGGATTTTTGTGAGAAACCAACAATGCACAACTATTAAAAGTTCATTTTTCACTAAATATTAAATAAAGGATGGTTAATTTTTACAACACAATGGAGGGGATTATTTCCATCCTCAGCAAATGGTTATATTTGTCATCCACAATGGAAATCGGATATTTTTAATCCACACTCCAGGGATTTAACACTCTGAAGTTATGGCAGCTGAGTGGAGTATCAATGAGCGATTTGTCACTCAGGTGTTTGCACTGTTTCCCGCTGAATGTCTTCCACTACAGTTGTACATAGTGGTTGTTTGTTGTCCTTCTGTGCTGTGACTGAGAAGGGCTCCCACAGACAATAGGCAGCTCACAGGCTGATGACTAAGGAAGGCAACCCACGGCGGAGTCGTTATGGCAACAGAAGCTTGCCAAACAGACTGTGTAAAAATTGGACAAGTGTGAACACACGATCAATACCCCCCTCACTCCACTCCCATATGACATTTTAGGCATAGGATCTTTGCAGTAAAAATATGCTCATGCTGGATGTTTGTGCAGCAAGCTCAGTTGAACACGCTGGGCTGCCTCAGCACCTTAACACACATCTACCAATCGATATCAGGATGCTCTAATCCCACTGAGATAATCATATCCTCTCTACTCTTTATACCAACTGCTAGCATGAGTGATGCTCTTGTCATAAAGCTGAAAATAAACAGGTCTTTTAAAATATAGATATATATATTTATTTCTTCAGGGGTGGAAACTTTCAACACACAATGACACAGTGATATGGATACTCCTGCATGGTACTGTAGTTAATTGTCCTCAAGTTCAAAGATTTTGGCAAGTATTCAAAACTGAATACTAACAAACAGTACCCAATATTCTTCTTCAATTCATTTTCATTTCATTCTTTATCACAATTATATATTTACGCAGTGTTTTGTGCTAAAAAAGCTTGTAGGTACTGTGTGAGGAAGATATAAACAGAAAAAAAACAACTTTGGTGTAGATCTGACAATTGTAACAGACCTGATTTCTTGGCACTTATATCTTAAGACAAAATGATGGAGTGGTGGAGGTGCAAGTCCAATAAAGCTCAACGGTGCTTGTTTCATTTTCAATAAATATGCAGTAGCTAAATCAGGAACATAACATGAACAACAGTAACAATAGATACAAAATTTAAACAATGTAGGGTTGAATACATTTGAAAGAAGGACGTCCTTGTGGAAGTCCAATAATACCGGTTTGTGTTGAGCAGGTACATCAGGTGTACCTGTGTAAATATATGTGCAAAACAACATGATTGCCTGATAAACAATTTAAGACAATGTGGTAACTGATATATGAACCGTCTGAATTCCCTGGATATTAAAGTCTAGCACAAATTGTGTCCACACCAGTGTCCTCTCAGCAGAGTGTCCTTTTAGTTCATAAAGTGCCGTTCTTTTGTCAGATCTTAGCGTAACGTGATTTTGACAATGATACCGAAGAGATGAAGTTTCCATGAATGAAAAGGTATCAGATATGGCTGGTTGGGGGAGAAAAGGATCTCTCTCCAGTGAGAGAGAGTGAGTTTTAGTGTTTGGTAAGGTGAGAGGGGGAGTTTCCTCCATGTTCAGTCAACAATGGCAGAGAGCAGGGCCATGACAGCCATGCCACAGAAAATGAGCAGGATCTGCAGTATGGACTGCCTGGAAAAAAATAAGAAAAAGACAAAACAAATGAAGGTTACACATTCAAGGACATTTTTACACCGCAGAACTCATTCCACACAAGACATATCAAGGTTTCTTCTACAGTAAATGGCCTTCTTCACTTTCACTGTGCTTCAACAAAACAGGTTAAAAGGTACATAATGAGTCTTTAGCCACTGGTAGCACTATTGAGCCATGTTTTTATAAGAACTTGCACTTTTTGTTTGGAATGTGAAAACACACAAGGATACACCAGTGCATGTGTGTGATTAAAATGATGCCATTGGTTTAAAATCAATCAGTGGTTTCACACTGGTCCAGAAAATTTGGTGGAGACAATGCTACACATACTAACACAGCAATGCACCAAAAAAGGCAGCAGATAAGAAAACTAAGCTATGAATGAACAATTCTAGATTAAAATATTTGTTCTCGTCCGACACTTTAGTTGGACCTAAAGGGAAATACTAAATATATCACATCATATTTTTAACATTAAGAGTATTAAAAACCATCCAGGATACCTTAAACTGGACTCCTCCAGCAGGTCAGGCACCACATTCACCAGGGCTATGTAGAGGAAGCCCCCAGAGGTGAAAGGCAATATCCAGGCAGTGGCGTTTTCTAGAAATGATAGGAAAGACTGATTATGGGAACTGTAAAATGATCTCCAGTTAACAATAACTTGTATAATTGTGTGTATGTATGTATGCTGAGAATTGGCCTCATCTTACCTGTGCCATGTGGTGACTGAGCACACAGAGCGAAGCAAGCTCCCAGGACCCCGACCAGTGCCGTGGACAGCTGCATGCAAGCGGCGCTCCACCGGTCAAAGCCGGCCCTCAGCAGAATGGCAAAGTCTCCCACCTGCAGACGATGACACAGCAGAGGAATGACTAAACATTCAGTGTGTTTACAAGCACTGTAGCAGTCTGATCCTTCCCAGGTTCCTGATTCTTTGCCATGTAAACAAGAAACCATTAAGTAAACTACCTAAATTTAGAAATCTGTGTTATAAATTATATGAAACAAATTATATTGCACAAATGAGTCAAGAATTATGCAATCTCACCTCATGGGGGATTTCATGGAGCAGGATGGCAAAGGTGGTGAGGAACCCAACCTGCAAGAAAAGTCTCATTAACACCATTTTGTCTTACTTGATAAAGAAGTGCTGTCTAGTATCAAAGGGAAATGTGTAACAAATGAATCATTAGAAGCTTGGGAGCCAGTTGAATGCTAACCCAACCCTCTGTTTGTTCAGCTGTGATGAACAGTACAGAAAAGGAACATGTAAACGTCTCACATAATTATATAGTTCATATAATCCCACACAAGGAAAACCAGAATTAATTTAGGAGCATAGTCACAAAAACGTTACATGGAAGTGGAAGACTATTTTTAGTTCCACAATGGGGTAATCGCTGCACTTGAAGCTCAAACAGGATATAGCTAAGACAATTAGATTAACAACTAAAGGACTAGTGTGTACAATATCATCACAGCATCTAGCTGTGTAGTTGCTGACTTTATCACCCTCTCCCTTGTAGTGTGAAGGAGAAGCTTTGGTGACCATGAAACCAAAAAGGTCCTATCTAGTGCCAAAATTGTTTGTTGGGTCTGGGCTACTGGATCTTAATATTTATAGCTTGAGCAATCTCTTCTTTTTAAGAACAAAAATTAGGGAAAAAAATAAAATAAAAAGCCAAAAAGGCATGTGCAGACATTGTGTAGCCTTTTTTCCAAATAACTTTCTCAACCTTGTTTTATGGGTGAATCTTTGTCCAAGCTCAAAAGCTCAAGCAGTTCAAATTTCAGAGTCATCAACATGTACAACCCCAAGTGTAAATGATAATAACTGGATGAGGTCATGTGGTTTGTGGTTTGAGTTGTATGAAACTAATCTGTTGCTAGCAAAGACTGCTCCTATTGAGAGAAGACCTTATTTTACTGAATTCATCCTGAATAACGTTTTCACTAAAAGATCTAAGTTCAAAGTATGTTCTCCGAACATTAGAATTAAAAACCTGAACGCCGACTTATTCATGTCTAATCAACGCTGCGCTGATGCAGAGCATTTTCAGACAGCACTTTACTGTGATAAAAATCACATTGTGATAAATATGCATGAGAGCAAACAGAAAACACTGGTGAGATATCTTGTATGTGTACGTTTGAGACATCTAGTGAACTTCCTCTCTGGCACGTCGATCCATAGTTCATGCTGCTTGCCTTATGTCTCACCAGCTGGACTCTCCTTCCCACAGTCACAAATATACAGAAACTTACTGAAGCAACACAAATACGTGTTACTGCAGTTTACAGAGCACCTTTTTCAACAAGCCTGAAACATAAAACGATGAGAACAAGTTTCAAACTGAAAAAGGTTGTTGTTACTTGTAATGAATGTCCACAGAGTGGCTCACCTTAAAGCTGTGGGAATGTTACAAAAGGTCTACTGCTCTGCCAGAGAGCTTGTATCTGCTGCCAAACACTGTACCCACAAGGAAGGTGTTGTACGTCCAAAATCCCCGGATACATTTCTGTCCTGCTTTCATTAAGTATTATAGCGCTCCTCTTTGGCCATTTTGTAGCTCTCCTGCCTATTACTCAACTGTTTAAGTGCGAGCAACATAGCGAGGAACATAGCAGATGTAGCCTGATATTTACACTAAAAAGATGTTTAGTTACCTCATATTTTGTCTTGTTGGGCTTGGATTTGAGTTTTCCCAAACTAATTATTTGTGCCTGGTAGGTTTGCAAATATACAAGAACCTCACTAAACAACTATTATTACTCCATTATTATAAATCAAGTGATTCCTGCATTTTCTTGACTGAAGAAGTAATAATTATGTGTGTCAATGATGGGCCTCCAAGATTGCAGGCAAAAATTGGTCAGTACTGGGATCATGACTATTTATTGACTTGTTTCTTAATTTGATATACAGTAGAGCACTCTATGAACGGAGAATGCATTTTAAACATCAATATCAGAGTCAATTCTGTTCATCTAATTTAATCTAATCTACAACTAATTGATCTGATGACAATAACTGCTACTTAAAGTTCTGCATCAAAAGTATCTTAATTGTCCTTCAGTTTGACCTGTCACACAGCCTGGTGTAGAAGTATAACAGAGCAAACGAATGCAGGTGCTCTCATTCACTAGCTGATCAGTTTCTTACCTTTTTGCTAACCAGGAAACTCCCTGCTACTGCCAGTCCGTGGGTGAAGTTGTCAATGCAGTTGGCCAGCAGGTTTAGGTATCCACTAGTCTGTAAAACACAAAATGTGAAGCCACTGTTACTACATTATCCTTATAGTACAGTCACAATAATCTATTGTAAAAGAGCATTTGATTTGTTGTAGGCTTTTTTTTCAATTCCTAAATAATTTGTGTAATGTCAGCTAAAGTTACTCCCAGTTCTGTAGTCTGACCCCATTAAAACAAGCCTGTAAATGATCCATTTCTCTGAGGAAGCCTGGAATCTGAGTCCACTGTGAGAAGACAAAGAAACCCAAAAACTCTTCTGCAGCTGCTGGTGATCATGATTTTCTGGGCCAATCTTGTTGTTGTTGTGTGCAGAGATAGGCTGCAGGCCCATGTAACAATGAACTGGTTCAGCGGGTACAGAAAATAGATGGGTGGATGGATTTCTCAGGACATTTTTTTCTGTGTATGCTTCTGTGGAGGTCTCAGTTCAAAGAGTAACACTGGGGTAAGTCTGTGCCAGAAGCTTTCAAAGTGAGAGGCAGCACTCCCAGAGGGCTCCAAACAGTTTCAGGGGAGACTCAGTGAATAGATATGACATTAGTCATCAAAAGGAGATCACAAAGACATTTAGACGTTTTCCCACATGTGAATAAAACAATCAAGTAAAACTGACAGGGAAGGAGGGGGCACTTTTTTTAACCAAATTTGTCAGAGAGGAGGCCCACAGTCTCTGGATATGTTATTTGGTTGAAAACACTGATTAGTGAAATGCATGTGGTGCGCTCCTCGGGTTGTGACTAGTGTGAAAAATAAGGATTAGCAAAAAAGAAAAAGGCTCAACATTCAGGATAATAAATACAAATATGTAAAAAGGTGAAATTTTAAAGATTATTTTTTTGTCCGTTTTATGCCTTTAATGATAGTGCAGCTGAAGATGGACAGGAAACAGAGGGCAGAGAGAGGGGGAGTGACACGCAGTAAATGGGCGTCCGATGCGGGAGTTGAACCGGAGCCGCTGCAGCGAGGACTGTAGCCTCCATACATGGGGCGGTCGCTTAACCCGCTACGCCACGGGCCGCCCCTAAAAGGTGAAATTTAAGTGCATAGCAGTGCAAATGATTTGCTGAAGACTGTGCTGATGTGGTGGAGGTATGCAGGGGTCACACTCTACCTTCAGCATTTAAAACTGTGTTAGTAGCAGGAGGTACTGTGCAATTTAAAATGAGTAATAAGCTGGGATGCAGCGACAGACATCAGGCCTATCTACAAATAAGCTAGCTGGCATTCCCTAATATCAGTGGTGGATTTATCTGTTGTGCTGCATCAATTTTGCACTGGCTAAACATCACATTGGTAATTTCCAGAGTGAATATTGGAGAAATAATCATCTGCGTTTTCCAGCACTGGCAAAAATTGCACACAAATATCCGAGTACAAGCACGGATAGTGAGCGGCTGTTCAGCTCTCTGCGCCTGACATCTTGGATGAGGAGAGAAATAGACTGAGCTGCATCGAGGCAGAGATGCTTATTTTTGTAGATTTCCTTTGTTTCCCTGGCACAAAAAGGCCAATAAATAACAAAAACATTGGCATCGACTGTCAATCAAAGTGGTTTTGGCCCAGCATAACCCAACTGGTACATCCCTAATACACCATGCTGAGTTTAACTTGCTAAGTTGCTGTTTATGACAAACTACATAGATCAGTTTGGAGAACCCCCCCCCCCCCCCAGTGGTGTCTCTTTTTTAAAAAAGAAGTCTGTCTTTTGTGTTAATGGAAAGTGTTTTGGTTGACAGCATTACCTTGATTTTCTCTGATCTTTCCCGCAGACTCTGTTGCTTGGAAGATTTCCATGACTCAGCATGGCGCCCGTTTCTGAGTGACACCACTGCCTTTCCACTGAAAACCGAATTAGACTGTGTCTGTGGAGGAAAAAAAAGGAAGAAAAGATGAACACGTTGTCCCCACATGCCCCATAGCTCCATCCTCTTTTTGTTTTTTGTTTAACTGCCTATTAGTAATAGGCCATTAACTTGTCTCCACCAAGGAAACCACCTTGACCACAAACAGCACCAGTTGTCCTAAAAACAGTAAGTTAAAGGCAGCCTGAATTCCACAGTACAACAAAGCTTTATATTGTTGCTCCCACAGTGAGTCACATGCTTCACCCACCACCAGCGGAACAACTTCAGAACAACTATTCAGCAATAAGTGCAATATTTTTTGTACTTCTGCTTTATTTTTCATACAAATTCCAACCACATTTAAGCACGTTTATATTTTGAATGTAGAAGAAGAGACAGATTCATCTTGGACTACAGTCTGGTTTTCCGAGAATAGCCAACTTCCTTGTTCCCTCATTCAGAAACCACTTATGTTGCCATTTAGACTGATAGTCAAATTAAGTGAGAGGGTAATAGCCTGCTGTCTCCTGATGGCAGTGTGAAAAAGTCTATGATTGAAGCATGAGGAAGTCATAAAACGTGATGAATTTTCAGGACTATCAATCTCCTCCTGCTGTAAAAACTGATTGGAACTTAATTGTCCCTTCAACACAACTCGTGAGTTTTGTTTAATGAGGAATTTAAAATGACCTTAAACAAGAAAGTGCTCAAAAACATCCACCAAAAACTCAATTCAACCCAATTCAAGCAGAACCAAGTTTGTTACAGGTATGATTAGCCTAAACGCGGGGAAAATATGTTCTAACTTCACTCTCTGTCACAGTCTGTCCCTGTCTATTGTTGCCTCTGTCTAAAAAGCTGAGTGCTCTCCTGTGGACGATGAAATGGCTAAAGCAGCTGCTTCACCCTGACGCTATAAATAGACACTAGCAGAGGAGCTGAGCCGTGGATTCCAATCTTCTCCCTCACTGGCAAAACAAAGACAGAAGGGAGGATGAGATGGCCTTTACAAATAGACCGCATCCAGTCATTCACTGTCCACAAAGAAGTGATGTGTTAAAGTTATTTGTCAATCATGCAGAGTCATATTGCTAATATGATTATTTATAATATGACTTCTAATCTGTAAACCTGGTGTAGAGTATAGAGTATAGTTTGTACATGAATAATCTTTCACAAGAATTATTTAGGATCTTAAATGAACAGATGAGCTGAACAGATAGCTTAGATTTGCATAAAAACTGGAAGCAGAGGGGGAAAAGGGAAGTCTGGCTCTGTTCTGAAGTAAGAAATTCCAACTACTAGCACCTCTGACTCTTACCAGTTCAAATGTCAATACCTTGTTTGTAACAATGTGGATTTATGGGGGTTAATGTAGTGAAATAGAGTCTCTATTGGCTGCCTGGCAACCTCACACTAACATTATTTGCAAAAATGCAAATAATGTTAGTGTTATGTTACCAACTATACCTTTAAGGTTTCCCCTGTTAGAGGAGATTATTGATAGACCAGTTGCACAGCATGTCATGTGCTACTGTCACCAAACACACTGATACTACTGTCAGAAGTATGCAAACTAACAGAGCTCTAGCACTAGACATACCTAGAAAAACACAAATATGTGAAGGCTTGTATTGACGTGTCTGAGTGCAGTGAGACTGCCGTGTGCACAGTGAGCACACTATTTCAGCTGAAATACTCACAGCAGAGTTGAAATTCAGGTCTGAATCTGAAGTGGGATCCTCCTCACCATCTTGGTCTGGAAACATCTTCTCCAGGAGCAGAAAGGCCAACAGGCCAACAATTACCCACAAGCCCTGGGTCATGTAGTGGTTGTGTTTACCAGCTAGGATGGAAGCAGAGAGTAAGCACAGTAAGTGACAACCGAACCACAACATGGGCGAGTGGTAGTGCTACAAACAACACAGTTTATCATAACTAAAATGAACAGAAATGAAACAGATAGATATTTACAGTTTGAAAGCAATGTAATGCATAAATAATACATTTCAAAATCACATCCAACCTTACGAACTACTGTTCCAAAATAAGGGTTACTGGTCTGTGTTGTATGTGAGAAGGAGCACTAACAATACTGTTTTATGCAATAGCAGCAGACGTATTGTGATCCACTTTTCTACAAGAATATGCTCTCGTGTAGTTTAACAGAATAATGGATCAAAGAAGTAATAAATATTTTGAATAAACAAGGTGGGGGTGTAATATTGGTGGAAAGGATACCCACCTGAAGAGCCACAGAGTGCCCATGCCTCAGGAAGAAGGTGGAGGAATACATCTCCAAGGAGACCTCCAATAGCAAAACTCAAGAGCTGCTTCAGCTTTTGGCACCCAGCTGAGAAAAGCAAATAAATAGAGAGAAAACAGATAGGAATTACTCAGAAGTGTGTTGAATAAAGAACTCTGTTTCATGTGATCTTTCATTCGGCCTTAAAATCACACTTCATTTTTGAAGTAACACTGTGGTTCTGGTTCAGGATAATTCTACACACAGCGATTACTCATGTGTTCCACAGAACCTCTGTTGCTTTAGGAGTTCCCTCTGTAATGACTAACCCTGCAGTCAGGACTGCACATCAAACCCCACGGCCTAAAATACATCTGGAATGCCACGTTCCTGCGGGTGGGGACACTCATGAGGCCTCAGGCTGACCTAAAGTAACTCAGGCCTGGTTTCCAATTAGGTTTTTAAAAAATATATATACTTTTATTACAAGAAAATAAATAATGGTTCAATACCACTGCATACTGTTTAATATATTTCTGAGTTTTTACAATAATTATTTTTATGTATTTTATTTTGTTTGTTTGGTATTTAATGCACAAATTTGAAACACACATAAAAATTAGGCTCTACCATGACTCTTGGAAAAGTGCAAAAACACTGAGTGTCTGTAACCGAGTCAGAGCTATACAACTGAAGCTCCAACACAGGGCCCATATATCTCCCTATCAATGTCATGAACACAACCCTAATACAGCCCCATTGTGCCCCGAGTGTAAGATAGAAACTGGTAGTCTGACACATTGTTTGTGGTATTGTAGAAGTACAGCAGTTTTGGCAGGTCACGGGGCAGGAAATGAATAAGATTATGTCTATTAACAGTAATGATAACACTTTATATCTGCTACTTGGCATATCTAATATGCCCATCAATGGCAAATTTAAAGGAAAGCTTTATCAGACACTTGCTTTCTTTGCTAGAAAGAGTTTCTTTTGAATTGGATCACAGATAAAGCTCCATCTAAGGCTCAGTGGCAAAGGGTTATATTATTTGAATATGTTGCATACATGATAGTTTGAATATTTGCACCATTCTCACAAGAGGTTTTGTATCATAGCTCAGAATGCTCTGATCAAAAGGGACACTCTGCTTTACCATTTAATCAATTTACTTTTATTTCTGTACACCTTTATTTTTACTTATTTATTTTAAATGTATTCTTAATTTTATAGGATGTGACTCCTGAATCTCTTGCTGTATGAATTTGAATATTGAATATGTTTTTTTTGTTATGTGTTTTGCCTGGTGAAAAACTAATGAACATATATCTAAAAACAAACATCAACCAAATAAAACTTTTTTTTTTTTTACTGTGCATAAAAATCGCAAATTACTGCCTGCTACAGACTCTGTTGTAGTCACGTTAGCGGTGGATGGTTGGTTTGACCACTACTTTAGTCCAGACTAAAATAACTAACTGTCTCCATGAATTTGACTACATGTTGAACTTCTTTAAAATTTTGGACATTTATTCATGGTCTCTGTGGGAAGAACCCCACAAACTTTGGTACTGCCAACTACTTTTTTGCATTGATTGAATATTTTCAATGTAATGCAAAATCTGCAGTCTGTAATTTGTCAGTTAACAGAGTAAAACGTAATTCACATGCAACTCTCAATAACCAGGCTGCCAGGTGTAGGCCACCCTGTCCAGATGGTGAAGTGTATGCATACTAATTAGCTACAGTCTCGTAGTCTTGTTTTTGTGCAACATAGCCTGGTGCAAAATGTCACTGCAGCTCAGTATCTAACGTTTCTTTTGAAATTGTGTTGTGGTTGATAAATAAGGGATTGATGTGGTGAAAGATGGCAAAGGGTCACATAATACTAATACCATTCACTAGCCGACAGCAGCTAATGTTACTGGGGAAATGGCAGCGAGGAAGTAAAAATACTTAATCTGCTTTGTGTGACACTGACATGAAAGTGACTGCATGGTTGGTGTTTGTGTTCATCTCTCCATGTCCTTATATATGCATAATCTGCAAGTTCTGTGTTATTATGATTAAAATGTTTTTGAAAATTAAATGCTATAAAAATCGGCATTATATGTCATAATCTTTACTATGGACACCAAGAAAGTTGAAGAACCACCCTCTGGGTTTGAGTGAAATGTCTCCCTTGTCTCACACTCTAAATCAGGGGTCAGGAACCTTTTTGGATGAGAGAGGGGTCCAGTGTGTAGGATTTAGTGACATCTAGCAGTATACTTGCAGATTGCTGTTTGCAAAGGGAAAACTATACAGTGCGTAAAATGTGAAAGACCCCAACAAGAGCCAATGTTTGGTCTAGGTGGGCTACTGTAGAAACATGGCAGACTGTAGATATCAAAGTCTCATTCTAAGTTACAGTAACAGTTTTCCATTTTAAGGTGATTATACACCAAAAAAACTAATTATGTATATTTTATTCCTTTTCTGCTATAGAATTTGACTTTTTTTGGTTTTGACCAAATCTCTCCAAATCTAAGACGTTCCCATCAGCTTTACAGAAGTGGTCTTGTCTCCGTTTTGTTTAAAGAGGCTTCTGCGTGTGCAAGACAAGAATGTCCAAATTGTACACACTTTAACTGTGACTTTAATTACATATCAACCTGTTGTTCAAATTTGTTTTTCCTTTCTCCACTGCATGCTTTCCATTCAATAGTCTGACCTTCTTCCTTTTTAGTCCTGCAACTGATTTCAAAATGTCAAATGAATGATTTTAAACATGTCTAAAGCCTGCTTTTAAAACCTTCAGTCTTGGTTATACTTCATCGCATGTTCATGGCATTCAGAAGAAAACAAAAAACATACAGTATGATTCATAATCAGTCACCACTGAAGATGTTCCGTTTTCAAGATAGGCTGCAATTTTCCAGGAAGTGTCCATTTCATAGAATCTTTAAAGTTAGATTGAAGTATTATCTACCATTTTAAAGCATGAATCATGAAGCATGAAGGACTAACTGACAAAGACACAACTACTTGTTAATCTTACTGGGGTTGTTTTGGAGTGTGAGAATCGCAGATGCCAGGGCAGACGCATGACCTGTCTGTACTTCCTGCAACAGATGATATAAACTCAGGACATGATTTTGTTGGATTAATGAGGCAGAAATATTGTATTTTATCATCTGCTTTCAAACTTGAGTCTTTCCCCAGTTTATAGCTCTTTTAGTTTAACTGCTTATGTCGATGCATTAAGAATACTTAACCCATTTCTGATGCTACAATTAAAAGACAACGCACTGATACAGTAGATGATGTTTTCTATTATACTACCATTTTAGGATCAATGTGAATGACTTGGTGGCATCTAACCATGAAGTTGCATCCACCTCATCTCAACCTCCTGTTGCAAGCCTGAAGGGGAAACTACAGGGGGCATGAGACATGAAGAGGACCTGCTACGTCCGTAAATATAAAAGGCCTAATCTGAGCTAACAAAAATATGATGATTCTTCAGTGATGATTGTCATAAGTCTAACATGTGTGCTCTTAAGTAAAATATTGTTAGAGCTCTGAGTTATCAAGTAATTCACAGTTATGTTTGGGTTACATATTAACACATCTTACCTTCTGTTTTTAGGGCTGCCCCGGCTTCAATGGGAATCACAAGCAGGGGGAAAATCCCAGTGAGGCCTACAGCAACAGAGCCCACCAGAGACAGGAACCAAACATGAGCCTGTTCACTGGCTAAGAAATCTGCTACTGCCCAGAGGCCGGGGAGGTAATCTGTCGGTCCCGGGCCTGGTCCTGTAGCTGTGGCTGTTGCATGAGCCATAGCCGTTTGTGACATCTTCTGGCTGCTCGATACCCCCTTGGAGGTCAGCGTGAGCAGGGCAACTGGGATTAACAGAGCAGCTACAGCCCAACCGGGCTTCATGCAGCTTCCACCGTTCATCCGTTCCACGGTCCAAAAAGCACTTGCAACCAGTAATGCTGCAAGTCAGGAGCACACTTTCAGACAAACAAACAGGTCCCTCCTGCACCCTATTAACAATGCACAGTTTTAAATAAACATTATGTTAGAAAATTGTAATATAAAGAAATGCATGAATGAATTAAAAATATAATTATAAAGGCTAAATGGAGATCAGATCAACAACACAAAAACAGACAAAAACAAAGCAGAAAATCCTCACAAACTGCACTTTTGATTAAAATTACTTGCAAATAAATGTTATGTTAAACAACTAATTAAACTGATGAATTGTTTCTGCTCCACATTAAATAAAAATCACAGTGTTATATTTGACTTTGACAGACATTATAGCCCAATTATGTATTATTAAAACTGACTTTGATAACAATATTTGACAGTTTAAAACAACCCGATAACAAAATATCAGATGGATGCAAAGTGGTGATGATGTCTGTACACAGGGCACAAAGTTAGCACCAGACACCTGCCAGGAGGCACCAACATCCACAAAGCGACAGACCGAAAGGTTAATTTCACATATATTCTTAATATAGCTTCAATCATAGTCTGGACAGTGCTACATTTCCTTGGTAACTATCAGTCATCGCATCTGATTTATTGGCTTTTATAGATGGAATGACGGAAATAAAACCAGCAGCAGTCACAGTTATACTGGACGCGGTAAAACTTTACCTAAAAATCAAAAACTTCTAAGGTACTTATTAAACTCAGAGCAGAGACACAGTGTTGGTGCTCTGACCTGCTGACAGTAAAGTTAAGCTGTGCCAAGGAAAGAAACCAGTCAGCAGTGTTTCTGTCTTCAACAGCTGTTTATGAGGAGCAAGTAAAAGTGTATTTATTCTTTATTAGCAGAAAGGTTGCAACAGGCTATTTAATAGCCCTTGAAAGCATCTTAGCATGCTGCCCATCATTTCCCTGACTGTGCGGGAGTTAGCAGGACAGAAGATGAAGTAGTTTCCAGCTCACTCCCAACAGTTGTGCTGCGACATAAAATGCACAGAAAATAAAAAAGGACACCGTGCTAAACCGGGAAACGACGCAGTCAATTAACGTGAAGACGAAAACTGTGTTTTTAATGACGACCCACTGAGCCAGCTAACTCTCGTCTGTGAGTAAAAGTTAGCAGGCTAACGTTAGCACCCACAGCTTGCTAATGAGATTAGCCCAACACGCAATCACTGCACATCAACGCCAACGCTTATGCTGCTAAAACTAGCGTCAGTTTCACTAAGTTGGTGCTAATGTTATGAGCAGGGAAACCTGGGCAAAATGCTGACATCAGCATGCAGTATGAACGCGACGTGTACTGTTTAAATACCTTGTGGTTTCGGCAGTCTTTGCACCAGTGTGTCCCTGCCATCCAGGCCGACGTGATGAAGGAAGGCTTGCGCCGCTGACTTCCACCAGACTCCCAGCTTCTGAGGGCAGGCACCCGCTCGCTGCAGCACAGAAGTAACTGTCGGTCAGCACGGCTTTCCCAAACAGCCACGTATCAGGATCCTGGAGGGAGGAAAGGAAAAGGCAAGCGAGGAGAGTCAGGATATGGATCCCGCCCCGACCAAAAAAAAAAAAAAAACGTAAAAAGATCAGGAAGTAACTTTAATTTAGCCACAAGGAGACAGAAACTTTTCCACATCAAGGAGCAGCCTCCAGGAGACAAAGTTAACAACTTATGTTTCATTAAAATAAAGTGGAGATAAGCAAGCCAGTGAACATTAGCTAGTGTTTGATGTGCCCACTTTTAAAAACAAAGTTACAGATCCAATATGTTTTAACATCACTGCTTAAATAGAGGCACAGGCACAGGCTTTATTTACATAGTAAAAGTGATTCACCTATCACTTTTCCTGACAACTTACATCAGATGTGCACTCAGATGTGGCCCTCGAGGGCCACATTTTTCTCATATTTCACTTTGTATGCATATACAGTATAGTTTATTATATATAATGAGCATCTTGGAACAAAATGTCCTCTCAGATGAATAAAGTTCTGTCTAATCTTAGCAGGCCTTTTTCACAGAAGATGTTTTTAACATGAAGGAAAAGCACAGATAAATGTTAAAGTTAATGATTCCTGTTAGCTTCTTAAGTTTCAGGGTCCTGGTAGTGTGCATGCTGGATCAATGTCACAATGTCATGGCAGTGCTGTTTTCAGGTGATTATTTACTATTGAAAACATCCATCCATCATCTGCAACCGCTTATCCTCATCAGGGTCACGGTCGGTTTGGAGCCTATGCCAGTTGACTTTGGCCAAGAGGTGGCGTACACCTTGGACAAGCAGACAGCTCATCACAGGGCACATAGAGACAAACAATCATTTACATTCACATTCACATTCACACCTACAGCCAATTTAGAGTGTGGACTGTGGGAGGAAGCCAGAGTATCCACAGAGAACCCACGCAGACACGGGAAGAACGTGCAAACTCTGCACAGAAAGGCCCCAGCCGAGGTTCAAACCAGGTGCTAACCATGGCACCCTGTTGAAAACAGCAGTAAATATTAGATTCAATGTCTGTCATGTTCTGTAAATGGACCTTTAAAAGTCATCTTTGCTGATGAATGTCTTGTACAATATTTCATATGACAGAAAGGTCTTTGCTGTGTGCTCTTAAGTAAAATATTGTGTTAGAGTTGTGAGTTATTAAGTAATTCATAGGGATGTTTAAGTGATGTTTTGCTATGTCTTACTTTCTGTTTTGCGGGCTGCGACAAGCCAAGCAGGGTCAATGACAAGCAGGGGCAAAATCCCATAAAGGCGTACAGCAACAGAGCCCACCAGAGACAGGAACCAACCATGAGTCTGTTAAATGCCCAGAGGCCTGGGAGGTCTTCTGTTAGACCTGGGCCTGGTCCTGCGGCCGTGGCTGTTGCATGAGCCATAGCTGTTTCTGCTTGCTTGATATCCCCTTGGAGGTCAGCAGGGCAACTGGGATAAACAGAGTAGTTTCAGCCCACCAGAGCGCACTTGCAAACAGTAATGCTGCAAGTGAGGAGCACACTTTTAGAGACACGTGCCCCTCCTGCCCCCACAGATTAATATTAAACTTAGTAATGAATGAATTCTATTGAGCTCCTTAAGTATCAGGGTCCTGATAGCTACTATGCATGTCTTATCAGTCACACTTCTTGTCATGGATGTTATGGAATTTTCTATTCTTGTAGTGTTCTGAGTGACACATACATACTTAAATGGAATATAATAAAAGCACAAACATACAGATATTATACAAGGTTACATGAAGTCACATGTGGGCCCTGAGGTCCTCAGCAGTATAGCTGTCTTTGGCTGGCAGTAGCAGGTGTTATCCTATCTCAACACTGTTGTGGCCAGGGTCGAAGGACTCTGGTGCTGCATGCTTAGACATAATAGACAGCTTGCCATTGACATTCCAGTCTGCGTAAACAGACATCTGTGTCTCCAGACTTAATCATCTTGACGAAGACACCATCCTTGGTAAAAGCATTCTCTTCTACCTAATTCAGGGCGTATAGTGTTTGTGATGTTATCTCTGGGTTTAAAGTCTATCCACCAGCATGAGTTGGGCAGAATGTGAGACCGACTCAGGCACTTCTGATGCTTTATGAGAATGTCTCTAATTCTCCTTGATCAAGTGTTAATAAATAATACAGCATAAGACATCAGATGCTCCTGAACACTTTCTTTCTTCCTGACCTCACCACTGACCTTTGGCTTCAGCAATTTCTCCACAACAATGGATAGTGTTAGAAACTAGAGTTAGAAACTCATTTTTTCCTACTAAGACAAATAAAGAAAACAAAAAAAAGAAAATATCATCTCTACAGTCCATCTATCTTAAAGTCACAGTTTTATAATGCTGTACGAGTCACATGAGTAGGTTTAATGTTTTCCCTAGAAGTCTTACACACATCAAAATACGGGGTTCCTCATTTAAGCAGTGTGGGTTTCACTACCGCCACTTTACAGAGGAACCAACATAAACACCATCAGCCAAACATGAGTGCCAAATGAAGCTATATTTTTATATCAGTGACCCCTGAAAATGAATCCGTGTTGGACTGCTTGCAGATCTCTTCTAATCTGATTTAAGATATTTAACTTACGTTACTGTCTCAGCATGGAATCTTGTTTGGCTCATAACTACAAAACACATGCCACAAGAGCAGCCCACCACCAGATGAAATAAAAAACCTAGATATTCACCATGCATAAATAGAAAGTGTGAATAAATATAGAAGCATACCATTAATGTTGTCCTCAAAGGCCCCATAACGCTGCTCACTGCAGTTGTTAGTTGTGACTTCTGACAGACTTACACAATGTATGTGCTTATTGTAGGCTTTTGATGGCTTACTCATCCTTATGCATACTCACAGGAAATAACTGCTGTTAAACTATGCATGTTGTTACGATATAGAGTGGCTAATACATAAATTCAAGTAAGCAAAGAGTCTGGGGAGGAAGCAAAGAGGCACAGATTTTTTTGCATTATTTCCCCCAGATTAACCTAAAATTGAACCCTAAAAACTCTGGAGTGCAAGTTTAAATAGAACATTTGCTGCAGTGATGAATTTTATCACTGCTTTGCTTACTACTAGAAACCCAGGTGGTTTTGAAACACCACCAAACAATATGTAGTCAGGAGAAAGTATACTGTGCAAGGTATAGCTCATAGAAGCCAAACCAACCTCACAGCAATTTTCTCTGTGGTACAAATAGGAACCCGAGATCAGCGGAGAAAGGGGGTTTATTAATAAACTCAGCAAGCCACAGGATGTATCTGGAGTTGATAGAAATCAACCAGGGGCCTGGCGAAGGCATTACAGAACAAGAGGTGAATGTAAAGGCCCTCTATGCTTTCCAGTTAGCCCCACTCATACACAGTTCAATTATATCTCCACACACTGAGTTATATAGTGATCAGTTATCACACGTGCTTCTGACTGAAGTACAGGCGGACTGTTTCTACAGCCTGCACAGCAAAATCTGAGATTATACTCAAGTACTATAAATAAGAAAAATGTTGAGATATGCGTACGTTATTTGAATATTTCCATTTTGATGCTACTTCACATTTATACTTCATGTTTCAGAGGGAATACTGCTTCTTCTCTTTTGAGTAATTCTACAATAGTGAAATCAGTAAAAAAAAATACTTTATCTATTTAAAAAAACAGAGTCTGTTGAAGTCCACGACAAGCATTTTAGTACCTTCTTTGTGAGGGTTAGGGTCTTTAAGTGGCCACAGTCCAACTGTACAGTAAGCGCTCTTAATAAACTGCCCATCCACCAGGTGGTGCATCTGACAGGGGTTGACAGCCAAGAACAGCCAAGAAAAATCCCTCAAATCTCACAGCAAATGCCATTTACACAGCAATAACATGATATCTCCTGTCTTACATTCATCTGCTTTTTTAACTTGTTTTGCACTCAGCAGTCCTCCCGAGTTGAAGGAGGATGCCGTGCCCTTCTGTAACCCCGCTTCCCCGAGTTTGAACAGTCTTAACTGATGTTAACAATGTGGTATACAGTAGGCGCCAAACTGACGATATGATTAGTCTCATATAGGTTTTTTTTTTTTTTTTTAACATTTTAACATTGAAGAAGTCTAACCGATCTTTAAGTTCTCAGATTTTTAAAAATAGACCGGCTAACTGTGGCAGGCGGACTGACTGACCGAGTGACAGAGAGAGATGTGAAGATAACAAAAAAAAAAAATATACATGAATAATATCCGCACTGAGTCATCCTTGTCTGACTTGAGCAATAAAAGAAAGAGGAACTTAGTTGTTTGGTGGGATAGGGGCCCGAAGCCTTATATGGGTGTATATGAGTGTATGTGTGTGTGTTTGTGTGCATGTAGTTTGGGGATGAAAATATTCCTAAAATGTTAAACTCACATACTTTCAAGGAGCTTGGGACAGCAGAATTGTATTCTAATGTGTCATTTAAAACAGAATAGAAAAAAGTACCTTTCCGCTATGGGTGGTTTTGTGTGTGAGAGGGTGTGTGTGTGTGTGTGTGTGTGTGTGTGTGTGTATGCGCGTGTCCATGTGCCTTGTGATTCACCCTTGTCTAATAATACCCACATCTTGTGGAGTCCAGAGAAAATGAGGAATCGGGAATAAGAAGTGAGAGGGCTGGATGTCCCCTTGCATGCATGTCAAGCGACCGTTCCATGTCATTGTGAAACACATGATGGCCACTGAAACCTCTGCTGACTATAAGCCAGGAAACATGGGCCCTCTCTGTGGACTGTCCACCCACAGAACTGAAATTTTCAATGTAATATTCTTTTGGTTTTGCAGATTTCAGACGAATCACATGTGAAACTGAGTGCATTTTGCTCACTTGAAAACTGGTTTGGAGGCTAAAACAGCCTTGTAGATGCTTGCTAGTTTGCCTGTCAAATTGCACGTCAAAGTGACTTTGTGTCAGTCTGCTGGTCATTTGTGACTCAGGCACGTCACAAGCCAGTTAATTAATCTAACACATGTACTTCTGTGTCTTAAATAAAGGCATGTAACTGTGAGTTAGTATCTTCTAAAAACTTGTTGCAATGAATGTGTATCATCCGAAATATACATTTTACCTAAAAACTGTTTTTGCAGGTTGTAACTCTGCACCTCCTGCAGCTGTGGGGTTGTTTTGTTTTCACATAAGCCGGTATGAATTCTCTTCACCATGGTAGCAACTGCTCTGTTTTTCAAATGAGCTCCTCTCATTCATTCAGTGAGATGAAATGAAAATGGATGAGCTGAACTGAATGTTATTCATTCCAGTTTCGTATGTCGCTGAGGTGCCACCACTGCTCTGACACTCCCGCACACAAAATGATCAAAAATAGTCCTGTGAGTACACGCCAAAATGCATTCTAGCACTTTTTGAAATATAGTTGCTAAATTTTAACAAGTTCTCAGTGCCTGAGATAAAGGGGAAGATAAAGAAGCACGCATAGAATTCAAAGTGTGACCAAACTTCTCTAAAACTTTTAATGTGTTTACATGCAATTTGGAAACGCTTGAAGACTGTAAATATATTTTAAGCACTCAGAAGTGTCGGAAACATGCACCAGCTTACACACTTTACTAAAAACTTGAGGATGAACACATGCCATTAAAAATAGATTCTCAGTGGACATGCTGTGTTTACACAAACTGATCACTTCTGCTGTGTGCTGGTAATTAATGTGCAGTAAATACCAAAATAAAAATATTCAGTTTAACCTAGGCCACAGGCTTTACATTCAACATTTAAAGATGTGACTGTATAAAGTGACCTCATCAAGTGCGCACTGAATATACGTTCAAAATTTGTTCGGTAGGAAGAGTTTGTCACCTTCTTGTTTTAATAAGGAAGAAGAAGAAGGAGAAGAAGAAGAAGGAGAAGAAGAAGAAGAAGCCTTATGGTACCAACCTAAATTGGTAGAATTAAGGAAGTTTTTAGTTCCCCTGCTAATTCAGAGATATATAGAAAGGCTGAATTTTTCAACCACCTTTGGCAATTTGCTTCGAGTAGTTCAACAACTCCCCTTTGGACACCTTTACAGCTCATCGACGGATGTTGTACGGAGGGCGACGGTAAGTCTAAGTTTGTCTGTGGGAGACTGTCTGTGGGCGTATCCTGACTTTCCTTACAGGAGCATGCTGATATGACATGGTGTTTTAGTTCTTTGTCTATTGTCACTCTACAAAGTGAATTTTGATTGAGCTAATAATCTGTTAAAGAGCACTTTACCTGTGCTATTTACTTATATTTTATCATATATTTCAGAGCTGTGTTTTTTTAATGTTTGCTGTATGTTTTTTCTAAAAGATGAAAATTCTTTTCGTTTGTTAGTCTGCTTTCCTCAAACATAAATATATATTTAATATTTTTAATCTTTAAACCTGACAGATGGGAATTTAAATGCTTTACATTTTTTAATTTAGGAAGCTGAAACATTTTGTATTAATTTAAACTGCATAAATAAAGAAGAAATCTATGTACTTTTAATTACTGATAATACGTACACATATTTTTTTTATTATAAAAACCTTCTTAAATATAAACTTCATGCTGTATTGGATGATACAGTTTTTTATAATACATTATTAACCAAAGTTGGTTTATTATTTGAATGCATCGAATATTAAGAACAGTACCGCCTGCCTGTGGAATTTTTTTTCTTTCTCTCTTCTGTCATTTTTTTTTTCCCAACTGAATTACTCAACTAAGCTCAGAAGAAATAGTGAGTGAAGAAGACAATTACGAAATCTGAATACTGCCACAGGAGTTACAGAGTGTGGACATCAACCTGCAGTCATTCTGGTCAAACTGATGTTCTGCAGAGGAGGAGTGCAACACTTCCTGTTGCGACGTACCCTGTATCCTGTTTTCCACAGTCAGTGGTCATGCGTGTCATTCCCCCTCTGTGTGGGCACAATCTTGTGATCCTGTGCTGAGAATCTTCTTAGACTGAAGAGAAGGAGACTCTGAACCACGATTGTCAGCAAAAAAATATGTTTAATAGCACAATGAATATATATCGAGGTCTGTATAAGTATTTCCTTGTATAATCCCTGTGATCTGAACTGTTAAGTAAGCTGTAGCAGTTGCTTTTGATAACTAACAGACTGTACTTCCTTCAAAATATAAGTCGGCCCTTAAAATAAATACATACAAAGATAGTGATGAGAACATTCACACGTTCGCGCAACTCCAGGGGCCAAACTATGTGACATGAGTATTAAGAGGTGCCAATGTAACTGTTTGTGTGCTGTGTGTTTGTGTGAGATTTAACCATCAGAGATATGTATCTTGTGACTGCATTCAGACAGAAAACTGTGAAGTGCGCATTTACAGCAGGGTGGAACCAAACCAGAAGCCAGCACATGGTCAGAGCTTCTGCAAGGCACAGTTATTTAACTTCACAGGGTTTCACCTATAATAGAAAACAAATATCGACGTTAGCAACTCTATTTTATACATTGCATCTTACTGGACTGTTTTAAATAAAAACTGTAATGTTTTTGTAGAGCAAGAGGAGCCTAACATGGATGTCCATTTGGTCTAAGGCACTTCATTAAGTTATATCTCATTTTGTGCCTGGCCAAGGAATAGAGCAGCATATAACCCCCTGTAAACCACAGCCTGCATCTTAATTAATAATAATTTTCCAAAGTGTCACCTACAAATCACAATACAACACTGTAGAAACAAAAAATAAAATTACAAGTAAAAGTACATACAAAAAACATTGATAATTGATTGATAATAACTTAGTGCAAGATTATGCAAACATGTTGTGTAACTATGTTAAATAAGAAATAATATATTTTTATTCTTACAGTTAAAATTGTAAGCAGTTATACTCACCATTGTGCATTTCAGCACAGACTAATGTTAGTTAACATTAGCAAACTTTTAATCTCTCTAAACAGATATCTGCATATGAATGGATAAGGTATATGGTAAGGACAAGACTTTGCAGCATTGTAGCATTAAGCAGTTCTCTTTGGTTTTGGGCTTTGGTTGCATGCAAGTAAACATTCTTTGTGGCGAGTAGAGGAAGCCAAAGGCATTGTTTTCTAACCCAGTCAGTTATTGTTTGAAGGCAATTTAGCATTCACGTGCAGATATCCGTAAATAATGACCACTACACAGAAGAACCCAAATATCTGTTTGGTGGCTACACTGGAAGCCCCAAAACATGGCCTATTGACTCCAGAGACTAAATCAACATCAAATGATAGGTTCCAAGATTGGCAATCCTTAGACATGTTTAACTGTCTTTATGATTCTTCTTACTTGCTATTGTTACATTATATTATACAGTAACTGACAATGGCTGCTGTTGAGCAAAACACAGTAAAAGTATAGAAAATGGCCATTGCTAATTACTTATAATGTGTAATGTCTAATTGAAAAGATTTTAATGTTGGGTAATTTAACTTATAACAATGCACCATATTTTCAAGCTCGTCATATGTTTTGTATGTTAACTCTTTCACAAATCTGTTAACAAACCTGTAATGACAACAGAGGTCTGAAAGTAGTACAGTATAAAGTATTATGTTTCCATCTTCTGAACTGATGTGGAGATCAGAAATATACATTTTATACTGTACTTTATAGAAGTATACAAAGTACAGTTGATATCCCAGACTTGTATCTAAGTATAATCTGTGATAAGTAAATGTTTTGAAATATATTAAAATTACATTCCACACTGATGGCTTTATTGTTGGTTTGTCTGCTGTTAACCGCAGTATCAGATGATATGAATCAACACGTCTCTGACACACTTAGCTAAAACTGGACTTTATGTGTGTCATTGGATTTTTTTTTCCACGAGATTTTCTGTGTGTTCATGTTATTGTGTCTACCACTGTATTATGAATACAGAAGAGTTTTATAACTGGATGCCTGCTTCCATGGTTAAAGGAGTTAAAAATCTCATAGTGGTGATTATATTACAAGTGGTACCACTTTTTTAGGTACCACTATACAATTTAATACAAACAGATCTAAAACAACAGAAATTCTACATTTATGAAGATTGTAATGTTCATTTTATTGTCAGCGAGGTGTTAACTCAATGATAAGTTCATGACTGAGGATGTAGTTTAGTGCAGTGCTGTATTTCATTGAAATGTGTCATTAGAAACACCTCTCATTATAAATTAAAGCAGCTCAGTTCCCCGCTGCAAACTACAAACTCACAAAGATAAAATAACATCTAGTATAAAGTTAGAATTCATGGCTGAGCTGCTATAATGGATTGCATTAGATTTGACAGGTTTGCTGGTTGCTGATTGGCAATGCTGGAAACAATAACAATAATATAGTCACTGGAGAAACAGATGCACATGACAAATGGAAATCTGTGGTGCAGGGCATGTGATCTGTCAGGGTCGTGATGGCCTTTTTATGATTTTGCAATCTGCTTGCAGAGCGTAAAAAAAGGCTTAAAAAGACATAGTCTGGATTTAAAATGAATAAAAAAAAAAAACAATAGCAAGTACCAAGTTACTTACTAGCAAGTTTTGCTACTTACTATTTGTGAGTTTGCGAGTTTGTGACAGTGATTTTGGTTAAAAAGAGGCTAAAAGTGGTTAAAAGTGTGTTTCTTCTTTTTACTTCAGTTTCTAATACATTTCCTCTTACACAATAATGGCAATTATGTCACCATTTTAGTTGTTAGTGCATACATGGTAATGTGTCTTTGTCCTCTTCTTGTAGGCTCCAGTACAAAGTTGAAAACTGATGCTGCTCTTTCCCACAGAGGATGACGCACTGGAGTTTTAACTACAGCACCTGAAGCTGCTATGGTCTTATTAAAGGACATCACAGAAGGTTTACCTGCATATTGTAAGAAAGAGCTGCACTAAACTTGCACAAAGATTGAAGAATGGTGGATTACAGCACTAGGTCTGGTTGTCACTCACACGCACAAAAGAAAAATCCACCAACAAGGCAACGAACTTCTACAGAGTTCCAGATCATCCTGACCATAACACGTAAATGGATTCATTTAAAGGCAGTGTTCAAGGAACTGAATCTTAAAGACAAGTCACAGTTCCTCATTTATAATATGTCACTTTTGGTGTGCGTGTACTCCATACTGCATGCACTTAGTGTCACAAGGCCACAAGGCAGACAAACAGGCTCAGACTAGAGCAGATCTTTGTATCAAACCAGATTTTACGGCATTGTAAGTCCTCGGAAAGTCCTCACAGAAAAAACTGGAGGGGGCCAGATACATAATTGACCTATATAAAGGTGAGATTAAAATAGTCAATGTTAATGTTGAGTCAGTGTTAAAGTCTAGCTCGCGGATACAGTTCATACAGTGTCTATCACAACGGAGTGAATTGAATTAAATACATTTTTAAATTATACCTCAGGAGATGTGTCAGGGATAAAAATCAATATTTTCAATCCTTTAGAAAACACCTCTACTGACCCACATCAGGTGATGTGTTTTCTCTACTGACTCATTCTTTTTACCTGTTGTTATTTATTGCATTTCTTAAATAAAGTACTACACCAAACAATGTTATTTTTGTCCTTTTGCAGTCTGTAAAGGTCTATGAGGTCAGAAACAAACATCAAAAGATATCGTGTCAGCCCTACTGTCTAACAATCAAACACAGACAGCATATAAATAGATCCATTCTCATGACACAATCCATATTTTCAGTGTAGTTCAAAAGTTCTTGCACTTTTAGACAGGTGTATCATATCATGAACTCTAAAACCTTGCACACTGATGTCCGTGCTGTTTGCCAGTGTGAATTTTATAGAGCACAGAAACATTGTCATTATGTGTATGGGGGTTAGACGGTGTGCAGGTTTTTATGTTTTTTCACAGATGAATTTGCAGCTAAAGCAACGTGTGTAAATTTGAGACTGCAGAGACTCTTTGACTCATCGGATCAGTTGACTTAACAGTTTCACATAGAATTAAAATGTACTCAGTACAGCTTTTAGATGTTTGTAGCCTACTTAACTTGAATATTTCCATGTGGTGCTTTGTTATGCTTTTACTCATTACATTTAAAGTCAATGTTGACTTTGCAGGTTCAGACTTTTAAAACAAAATGTCACCACCAACAGATAAATTATGATGGATAATTGTAGATCAACGTACCCAGCTCCATACAAAGTAAGATTAGATCCACCTTTGCCAGTTGCAACATTAAAGTGATGAACACATTCATGTATTCATGTTTAATAGTTATATAATGAATATGGAAAGGAATGCAGTGTGGTGTTATGTGAAAAATATCATAACAATCAGTTGAGTTGATGTTAGTGCTAATTTGTTAACACCTGGCATGCATCAACAAACACATCATTATAACTGAATCAACATTAGCTCATATCCCATAATTATTAAATGATCAAACTTTACTGAGTATTAATGTTATGCTGAGTTTTACTCAGTTTCAGGTGGACACAGAATGTGTCCATTTTTCTGCTCAACATGAACAAGAAGTCACCAGAAAAAGAAAAAAAAAAATTATGTTTTGGCTTGACTGAAAATAGTTATGATGGAAATAGTGCCTGGCTTGCTGCAGCTCACTCTGCGTATTAATACTCATGGAAAATGCTACTCTATATGTCATCAGTTTTGCTCAGCCAGCTGTGATTAAGATGGGGCCAGTCGGGGCTGGCCACAATCTGTGTGGTTTTAACAGCTCCCGAAACACATTGTAACGATCACAGTCCTCCAACACATAAAGCAGAGTGTCACATTGATCACAAAACTTTAAAATGACAACAGGCATGAAGATGGCAATGTCTACACATCCTGTTATACAGTTCAGTTAAGAGCACCACAGACACTGCGTGACAGTGTTGTTGACAAAGGAGCATGAAGCTGAATATTTCCAGTGAGAATGACTATCTGCTACAGCTTCAGCAACTCTTCCTGTGTGATCTATGCACCTGAATATGTTGCGTGAAGTATAAAAGCAGAATTTTAAAGAGGATTAAGAATATTTGACTATTTTTACTGTGTAGCTGTGATCATAAAAATGAACATACTAACCGTGGTTAAAAGTTAAACATAACCTCAGTATTTTGACCTTACATGAAGACATATTTTAAGCGCATCGCCTTATCACAAGGCTGCAGTCTTCCTCTTAAGCAGGCAGTGCTAACAATACACTCTCAGATTTGTGCTGCACTGTTACTGTACTTCAACAGCTATCTCAGCATCTGGGGAATAAGGACTGTCTTTAGGTGTTAACAGTTGCCATGACATGTTTAGAAACTGCAAACCAGCATTTTGAACATATTCAGCATTTATTTTATTTTATCTTATTTTTAATTTACCACAGTGTGTTTACAGGAACACACTGTAATTTTACAGCCAACAGATTCAACCCACCCCATCTCTCCTCCCCCTTCTAACAGTATCTTCTCTTTGTGATATAGATAATCATAATCTCCATTTACCTCAGTGTGGTCACAACACAGATACTGTACCTTCATCTTATCTTCCAGCTGTGTATGTGTGTATGTCTGCAAGTGTGTGTGTGTGTGTGTGTGTGTGTGTGTATGTCTGCAAGTGTGTGTGTGTGTGTGTGTGTGTGTGCGTGAGTGGGTATGCTTGTGTGTCAACATTTTTCCTCAACAAACTTCTGTTTACATCACCAAACAACATGTTTTAGTCATTTTGCTACAGTGTACACTTTCAGTCCGTCAGTTTCAGGTCTGCAGAACCAGTGGCATTTGTTGTTTACAATGCAACACCTACACTTCACACACACTGTACTGACAATCTAAAAATAATATGCATTGTATACAGCAAACCCTGTCTTTGTTGTGCACTGTAAACTCTGTAAACAACTATTCTATTGTTCTGATTCTTCTCATTAATGGTTACAAAGCATGGTATATTATACAATAATGAACACAGTCAGTGTGTTATTGTCAGAATAGTATTGAATTTGGTATCCTTTACACACCTCATATAAGCATTAAATGAATGCTTTATAACATGCTGTAATGTAGTGGTACACAAATTTATTTCATTATTTTCATAAATCAGCTCTGCAAGAATTAATGAACAAGAAATACTGTTTCACACCTGTGTACAACTACATTAAAGTGTGTATCTGTTTATTAAATGCTTATATACTGCTTATAAATGATATATGATATGACTCATATTTTAAAAAGCACAAGAAGTGAAATAATATCAACCACATTTAAAATCTAAAACATTCAACGCTTCATTGGCCATGTGTTTATCACGTTTATCTAATTTATTTGGGGGTAGAAACTGACAGTGAGGAAAACCCTCAATGATGATTGGCTGCTAAGAGGAGGGGACAGTATATAGACCCAGAAAATTGTGGAGTTTCATGGTCTCCCCTGACAAATCATCAAGGAACCTTTAGCTGACACACTCTGTTGCTCCCACCCACAGACATTTTACAGAAGTCAAAAGTTCCTTTTTCATTTTACAGTCAAACAGCGTGCCTTGTTTATTTCATTTTATCTGACACGGCTGGAGGCCTCCAAGAATATCTAAGTTTATAAGTCTGTGCTATACAATAAGAGAGAGAGGGAGACATTTTTCGGTCTTCGTTGAGTGAGAGGAAATTTTGAAACATTGTGCAATGTTGCCGCAAAAGTTTTGAAAGATTGTGAGAGTGTTTTGCCAGCAAAGTGCCTGAGAGCCGGTCCGTTGGAGAAGAGGTCTCCATGTTGCATCCATACAAAATGGAGAGCTACCTCATCCCGCCTGTAAGTATCATTTATTTTATTTTTCATTTAAACTCTCAGGATTTTTTTTTTACATCTGAGGCTTGAAAAGAGCTTCTTAGGTAGTTTGTTTTTATTGCAGCATTAAACAGAAGCACATTTAATAGTCAAGAGGACGGACAGCATGTATTATTTCTTATTAGATGACTTAATGTGAGTTCAACTTCAATTTGAATACAGGACACAAACTGTAAGAGTCTTTTATACTACGGGAAAACATGAAAATGAAACTCTAGAGTTCTTGAGAGTTTCAGAACAGGAGTTTCAAGAAAAAGGTCATAATTATACCACAGACTTTAAAATATTACTAATGCCTCATCTGTCTCATCAAAGCGAACACTTTATAATAGACTGATGTTGAGTATAATTAATTCTTTTCAATGATTAGAAGAGTATAATCTATGCTGGCTGCTTCATGTACAGTAGTCAGTAAAAAAAAAAAACTCAGTCATGATACTATGCGACTGAAACTTTTTTTATTTGCTGTTGCAGCACTCAGAAGAAATCTACGACCCTGAGATCTACAGACATCAGATTGCAGAATATTATAATCCGTATGTCTTAGAAGCAGATATCCAGGCAGGTGAGTTTTACTTTGACATTGTTATTTATCTCATGTGTCTGAATTTTAATCACTTGTTCTCATATTTATTACATCATATATCATATTTATGTTACATTTTGTTCATAATGCTTAAAAAATTAAAATAAATGAAATAAAAAACATGTATTACAAACACCAAGAACTAAAAATGACATGAACTAAACCCACTGACACAAAACTTGTTTTCCTTTTTATTTATCATTAATTTAAAATAAGGCTATTTCTGTTATCTAATCATTTAATTCTTTAATTTATTAACCATGACCTGATGTGGTGACTCTGACTTTTCTGGTATGTTGGACATAAAAAGCCTGCTGCTGCGTGTGCAGCTGGAGCGCACCACATTAGGGTGTATGGAACACAGGAAACAGATGCCATTTCTTTCGGCTGCTACAACTACAGACATAGAACAACTTTCGCCCCATGGGGTTTTGTTGATACATGAGAGGTGCTTTACTTTCTCTTGTAATCAACTGCTTTGAATATTGCACCAAAACAATCTAAATAGGGAAAGAAACATGCTTTTTGTGATCTTATAGCCCGCTGAGAACGCTGCCATTGCTGTTGTGATAAAAATATCTTAAAATTAAAGATTAGAAACAAAGATCAAGGCAGCATTGTAGAATCTGTAAAACGTGCATGTAGTGTCTGTGACATCAACCATAGGTTTCTGAAGCTTGTGGGGCTCAGAGTATGGTGGTGGCTCTGGCCTCCTCCATCTTGGCAGTCGTGCCTCTGTCGCCTGCCGGTTAATAGTTAAAAAAAACTAATAATAATAAAATTAATAATTGCTGAAATACTTGTTGATCCCAATCTGAGTCTCCTCCATTTTATGGTTATATTTAAAATAGGTAAAAACTGAAACTTGAACCAGATTTCCTCCTTTAATTCTTAAATGCATTCTGAAAAAAAAAAAAAAACTGTCAAGGACAAGATGAGAAGGAGTGCAAATTTAAAGTCAACGGCTGTGGCGACACTGCAAGTGTGGCAACAAACAGGAAAGAGCTTCATGCTGAATTCTCTATTATTCTCTTCGTTTCACCCGGTTTATGCAAACTCAAGCACTATGAGTAAGCAGCTTGCTTTGTGTTTGACTTAGTAGTTTTGGATGAATTTTCACAGACATACAGGATTTTTTCATGAGTCATCTCTAAATGCTTAAACATGTTTTTTCTACTGCATGTAATCATTTTAAAGGCATGCTCATGACTATTGTAAGATTCTGCGTTTTCCATTTATCCTTACTGGGATCCCTTTCTGTTTTTTTCTGTTATTTCTCTTTTGTGATCACAAAACACAAGAAAAAACTGTGGCCATTACGCTGTTTCTCACCTTCTCTGTTTAGATCACTGGGACTACCACCCTCACCCACATGCGCACCCTGTAGAGTTTGAAAACCTCCAAGAGGCAAACTTCACAGAGCTGCAGAGTGTGCAGGCTCTGCACCCGCCTGGCATCATACGATACGATGCAGAAAACCTGCTCGATCCAAATCTTGGGGCACATCCACATGTGTTGCAGCAACCAGTAAGTGCTTCTAACACCCAACAACACATATTTATACATTATAAAATGAGTGGTGGGTGCACGCAACTTAAATTAATGTATTCAAATATAAAAATGTAGAAATCATAAAGCAAAAAAGTTGCAGCTGTTGTAATGGGTAGTTTTCACAACCTTAGGGTTAATGTTGAGTTTTGTGCTGTATTATTAGTCAGCAGCTTCAGTGGGGTCACTCGTTGTTGAAGTGACGAGAATGATGATGACTAAAGTGAAGCTGTCCTGAACACAGTATAATGCTAATTGTACTTTTTGTATAAGGTCATTTTGGTGCTAAGGTTGTAAAAATATAACTACAAGGAAGTAAAAACCAGACAGTGTCTGAGAGGCTTTATGACCTACACTCACTGATCTCGGTCTAGTGTCCAATAATGCCTGTAAATCCCCCAAATATCCTTCTAGCTCACTGCAGATGACTTCAACCCCAACATAACTCACAGTTTGGTTTCAGATCAGTAAGGACATTTAGGGAGGCTCTTTATGATCCTGCGACAAAAATCAGGAAGTGAATCTTTGAGTTACAAAGAAAAACTTTAATCTTTTTTGTTATTTCAGTTTTAAAATAACATTTTCTTCGAATATGGTCTGAATGATGAGCTAAACTCTGTCACAACTGCATGCTTCACTCCTCCAGTCGTGAACCAGTGAACTAGAACACAGATCTCTGGTTTTGGACTATACTAATGTACAGTGTGTAGTCCCTTTACTTTAACACACTATGTTAGGTTCATTGTTACAAATTCATGTTGAGCAGAAAAAAAAAACGCATTTCTGTAAGAAAGCAACTAGACTAGATAAAAAAAAACGTGTGATGTATGTGTGATGGAATAAGCAGATACAGGATATGGGAAGTAGTTAAATATCAAATGAAGTCAAATTAAACTATTTTAAATTCTGAATATTGACAGAATTGTAACTTTATATTCCAGTTGTCATTGTTCTTTGTCATCAGCTTCTGAAGGTATTGAAAATAGATCTATACACTAACATGCATACTCAAACACAAAGCCACTAAAACACAGGAAATGTTTCATTTCAACTTGTGTTTTTGCTGTTTGAATCCATTACAAAGAACCCACACAGCACATGTGGTCTTAGGCCATACGAGGGTTTTCACTTGTGAGCATGTGAAATTTCCCTTCTGAAAAAAAAAGGACTGCAATTTTTATAACGGGAGAATGTGTTGGTATGTGACAAAAAAAAAGGTGTTAATGCATCAATTGAAACGTGGTACAATGTGAAAAACCGCTGTTCTCACATGGACTTCGCATGCAGGTTTTCACCACCAACTGTTTTTTTTTTTTTTTTTTTTTTTTTTTTGGTAAAGGATGTGTTGCCCACCCAGGCATACAGCTATAGCAGCGTCCACACATCACAGCTCATGCAGAGAGAGATGTCGCCTTACTCTTTCACTTACAGCGCGAACATTTCGATGCAGGATATGTGTCTGATGTTAAGTACAGTAAATCATTAGCCACGTGATCTGGCCTTAAGGTCATGTTAGGTGGAGGATGACTATCATCATTGGTGTGGATTGGATTGGAGTGGATTTACTGCACACAATTCAAAAATACTTTCAGCATTCAAAACTTTACTCAATTCTAGAAGTATTAGCAATGCAATACACATCTATACATATATGATCAGGTCATTATCAGTGAGTAAAATGTATTTGTATAGAGCATTTTACAGACAAAGTCACAATGTGCTTCACAAGCATTTACAATATACAACAACAGGTCATATTATTACAAAAACAATACACAACAGAAATGCATGATGGATACATGACATAACCTGGTGATGACCAGGACCTGTTGCATACAGATTACCCAAACACCTGTCCAAACAGGTGTGTCTTTAGCTGTTCAGGAGCAGCTGTAAGGATGCAGGCTGAGCAGCTCAAAACCTCAATCACCATGGGTCCTGAGTCAGGCAAATTTAATATATTTGACCTGAGAGGTAAGCTGATGTGTATGGGTGATTCAGTAATTCAGTCATGCTTATAGGTGGCCTGGCCACGCGGCCCTCTGTATGTGACAGTGATTATTTTTAACTGGATCCTAAATGCAACAGGGAGCTAGCGAAGAGAACTAAGTAGAGGGGTCATGTGAGGCCACTAGGTCTGTGTGACCTAGCGAGGAGCCGTGCATAACATTCAGGATTGTCGGCAGATGATCAAAAGCAGACCTGCTAAGTGAGTCACTGTGAGATGAGATAAAGGCGTGTACAAGCTTATCTAATTCAACAGATGTAACTATAAATCTCAGTTTACTAATATTGTGTAAATAGGACTGATCGAATATTACCCCTAAATTAGACAGAAGAAAGAAACCTTTGCATAATCATTGTGGAAGCTCAAGTGAGCTCTGCAGTTTGGTGTTCACTCTCTGGCTCTGTAACACAAGCTCCAAGTAAAATTATTGCGTAATAATGTATTGATTTAAAACTAACTAACTTTGGCTCCTGTGTTGTAGGTAGCGTTCTTCCCTCGGCCTGTGTATCCAACACACATGTCCCAGCGCAGCTCTGACGATGAGGAGCACGGAGGAAGAAGTCCCCCGCTGGAGGTGTCTGATGAGGAGTGTCTGAGAGATCGGGTCCCCTATGTCACCTCAGGAGATCTGGGTAAAGAACCAGACTTTCAAGCCATTTTATACTCTAATGTACTGTATGTGTAGGGGGTGAGCACTGCAAATCTCTACTGAGCAGATGACACAGATACTTTAAGACACAACAACTGTGCTGGTCATTTGAAGACTCTCAGTCATCCAGGTCACGATATATCTAGAAGTGCTAAAAGTCAACTGAGTTGCTTTAGATTCTTCAATCTCAAGACGTGTGCAGTTGTTTCGGTATTGAATTATCTTTTGTGGTTTAGTACGTGAGTTGCTATAAGTTGTTTCCACTCGTCGCGTGTTCTGGATTGTATTGTTTTGCGCACATAGGGACGGTGGAGGTTTGACACTGAGTCACATCAGCGTTGTATTCTGCTGACAATTTAAGATGCGTTTTTAGGATGAGCAACTAGTTGCACAATTGCTTTTACACTGCTGGTCACGCATCTTCAACGGAAGTAGGCTTACAGAAAGACAAAGTGGTTGTCTGTTGTATGTCTAGAATGTCTTTGTCTGGATTTTTACATTGAGTTTTACATATTTTATGAAGAAAATGGCAGACTATCCAGTGTGGATAACTCTTCAGGCATCTGATGAGGCACCCCCTTTTCAGACATCTGTGATCTTTTGGTCTGGCCTGTCTACTTTAACCTGCGTAAATGTAGCACTCACAACACAACAGACCTCTGTGTTAGCTGCTTTCTAGATAATTATATTTTTGCTGGTGTACTAAACAAGAAAAAGATAAGTTCCTTTCGAGTTGTTATGCTGTGCCATTTTTAAAAAAATATATGCTCAACCATTGACTCTCATCAGTTCCGCTATACTGGGATAGGCAGCCATTTGTAAAGTGACATAAAAAATGTACACGCCAACAAATGTTGTATCCTAATATTACAAAAGCACATCATTTATGTCATAAACTAGGTTTATCACTAAGCACCATGACAGTGTGGTAAACAATAAAAGATGACTCATGGTCAGTTAGATCTGCTTGAATTTCTCAGAATTTGACACAGTTTTCTGGTGTACTCATTGCGCTGTCTTATAACATTATTTGGGCACTTTTTAGTCACTAGGTTGCTTCATGTCATGTCGTAAGAGCTCAAATATAGTGTATGCACACAATACTAGAACATTTTTATATGGTTGAAACCTAAGAGCAAAAAAGGTTTTGACCTGCTGAATTCAAGTGTCAAGTATTTAATGTGACAGAATTGCAAACTGCCCATCAGTTTAAAATTGGTAATGGTGCAACTCTCTGATATTTCCAAAAGGCAATAAGAAGAAGATCCGTTTGTACCAGTTCCTGTTGGACCTTTTAAGAAATGGCGATATGAAGGACAGTATCTGGTGGGTGGACAGAGACAAAGGGACTTTCCAGTTTTCTTCCAAACACAAGGAGGCTCTGGCACATCGATGGGGGATTCAGAAGGGAAACCGCAAAAAAATGACCTATCAGAAGATGGCACGTGCGTTGCGCAACTACGGCAAAACTGGAGAGGTGAAAAAGATAAAGAAGAAGCTGACCTATCAGTTCAGTGATGAGGTGCTGGGGAAGAGTCATCTGGAAAGAAAACCATATGTGTAGGCAAGGGAAGGGGGGGGATAGAGAAATGTCAAATTTTACTACTAGTGACTAGTGTTCACAGTGGAGGTGTAGTTTCTGGTGTTGGATGCTTAATCAAACCCTTCTGATCAAGTAAAAAGCATTTTGTTAATAGCCCCATTAATGCTTTAAAGTGAGATCAATCCTTATGAAACAAGAGGCAAAATCCCCCAAAACTCTTTCTGTATAACACGACATGTTGGAGACCATTTTGTAAGTGTCACTCACAGTAGAGAGGGAATAGCTTGGTTTGGCTGTCTTGAATGTTACAAAGTACTTCAAAGTAGCAGGACCATTTGTAATGTGTAATCTGTAAATGTGTACAGATTTGTGAGTGAGTATTCAGATTTGAAAAAAGTGTCACGTAAAGTATCTCCTGGTTGTGAATGTTTTCCCCTTTGGCTGCCTCCACACCAGACCCACTATCAGGTGGGAGCAGCATTTGCAATGTGGTGGTCAAAGTTGGAACTGCAAGTCATATGATGGTAGATGGTTCACAGAGACATTTGATATACCTATCTAACAGAGATCAACAGCATGCGACAGCATCAGTAAAACTGTGAGGAAAATCATCAAACACAATCAACTGCCATCACACTTTGAACCATTAGAGCTCAAACTACTGCAATAAATATGAGTGATGGTAGACTAAGTCACAGGAACACTTCAGTTGAACACCGCCATAACCCGCATCATTCAAAATGAACAGTTTTCTCTCTCTCTCTCTCTCTCTCTCTCTCTCTCTCTTTTAATTACGTGTCTGTTGGTACATGAATGTATAGCTATGTATGTATATATTAATAGGTGCACTCTGTTTAGTAACAATTACATTGGTACTTAGTACTTCCTTTAATGTTTATGTGGAATAACAAAAATAATAAAGGTCAAAAATTGTGTCACAAGATGTTTTAGTAACAGGAAATGTATCAGTGATATGTAATGACACATTATTAATACAAAAAGTGTAAAAAGAAATGAACTTTAATTTGAATCGTCACCTCTCAAAACAGTTTTAACACTGAGCATTATACAGTAGCCTTCTTGAAGGAAATGCATGAAATTTAAATGGGTGTAGCTAAATAAATGGCAACTGAGTGTATATATTAAAAGTCTCCAAAAGCAGCGGACCTTAGCCAATGAGGGCATTATATACGTATGCAAATAAGAAGCATAAGAAACTTCTCAGGGTACAGTATGTGCTTTTATTTAAATTAATTGACCCCCCCTATCTCGGCGAGCTGAGCCCCCCCCCCAGCAAAACCACTACCAGCCAATATGAATATCTACGACAGAGACAGAGCACATATCACGTCATATTCTGAAAACCACATCCACGTAGGGAAAAACAATCTGTGTGAGCTGATATTTATAACTATTAATCGAATCCTTAGGCCCCGAATAGCTTAGTTGGCTTCAACCTCTACTTTTTGTCTGTAACATGTAGGTGTACAAAGTTTTATTTACTTTAATTTTTTATTTTAGCAGCTTATAAAAACTTAGTACTGGCTCCTTCAGCCTGCTTGTAGCACTCCCCACTACACTGCCTCTGTTGTTTGCTAGGAGTGACAAGGAGGCACCTTCATGCAACATAAAGTCAATGTAAAGCCATGAATCGTTCCCTGTCTCTTTGACTGCCAGGTAAACTCTACAAGACCACAGTTGTTGAGGACACCGGCTTTCAAATCCCGATATACATTCACACGTTTTTGTTCACTATGTAGATTGTAGATTATACATGTTATATTTTTTATTTGATGTTAAAATAAAATAACATTTTGGGCAGTATACATATTGGCCAGCAGGGGGTTATGTTAGCTTACCATTTAGACTAGAAGTGTTCCAGATGTTCTGTTTTTTGGGGGTTTTTTTTGCTTTTAAATCTGTACAAAAACGTAAGGTGACAGTTTGAAATGTGCCGTTTGTGGTTCTCCAGGGAGCTATTTGCTGGACTAATGTCTGAGACCACTGACTTCCTGAAGTCTTGTGAGCACTGTGAGGTTTGATGTTTAAATAATAGAAATAGAAAATATATCAAAGTATAAAGAATTAACATTAAGCTGAAACAGCATCCATCAAAAACAGTTTCAACAAAACCTGAACTCTTGGCAAGAAAGTGAATAATGGTATTTCCAAAAATGTCAAACTATTCCTCTAATGACATGATATGACATGATAAATGATCACAGTGACAGTCAAAAGACAAAAGGGAAAAGAGGGAAGGGGATTTCAATTATATGGCATAAATCCAAAGCTGTGGATCACTGTGACCTCAGCATGCATTTGTTTAATGTGGGTGTGCACACACATCTCATTGCCTATTTTATTTGGAAATGTCTATTTATACATTTCACATGAAAATTAAAGTCCTTGTTTCGTAACATGTAACCACCATTTGTCCTCAGAGAGTTCAAGGTTTGAAACTTGACATGCTTCCAGCTGTGTTTGACTCTCTCTGGACATGCTTAAGTTCTCTAGTTTTAATTGTGGGTAATACTTCTGTTTGTATACATCAACATCAGCAATTTAATATTGCAAGACACAGAGAAGTTGATGGTAATTGTCATGATTACACAAAAATAAAATGTTTTGTATAAATTAATAATAAAAAATAAATAAATTGCTCCTAAATGTTTGTGTAGTGTAACTGTTACTGTAACTGACAACATCATACCCCAGAGGTCAAACACAAATAAAAAGAAGAAGAGGTTAACACCAGCATCTGTGAGGTTAGTATTGTACATGGCGGAGAGGCCTGTCTCACTCTTCTTAAATATACACTGCAGGAGCCACCTCCAGACACATCTGAAATTATCAAGTTAGTTTTTAGTGAACTGTGTGAATTTTCACAAACATACTCTAGTCGTTACCAAAATGTCTATCTTTCAACAGAAATATAAAGTAAGTGACTTAATTTTATTCATATAGCACTTTCAATTTTTCATGACCACATTTGCAGATGAAAATAAGTTTAATAAAATTTGATGAAAGCAACACTACAAACCAGAAATGAAATAATATAATACACACAGACTGCAATACAGAGGAGTAAACACTTTAACATGTAATGTGCAGTGTGGAAATATAAAAATACCACAACACCTGGTGTCCCAAGAGCCAACAGCTCCCCTCAATGGTCAAGCTGTAACTGATACCCATGACTAACAGGTGAGAAGATACACAGAAGTGGCCTTGAGTAGAATAGATTAGAATAGAATAGAATCAACACATAAACTGTCTACTGAAATTGTTTTCTGAATAAACATGGGGTGATACGAGTACATAGAGTACGTGAGTTGCTGAATCATGCTTAGGATTTATAAAAAAAAAATGTGGCTCTTGGTTCAAACTCTGAATACAGCACTAGTCACTGCTGTGGTCAACTAAAATTGCTTCTCACGGTTAGTTTCCAGCTGCAGGGTTCGATTGGCTTTAAAAAAATCTTTCAGATTAAGGTCAAGACTTGAGGTTGGAGTCTGTAACACCAACAGCAAGATAGTAAGACACATTATAGTACCAAAATGAAACTGTACCCATGATCTGCAATAACACTGTTATCATGTACAGTCGTACATGTGTATTTGTTACGATTACATTTTAGGATCAAAAACCAGCAAGTTGATGGCTTTGCCAACACAGCCAAACACATTGGCCTTTCATTTCATGAAGCTCCTGCCACAGACTAAATGTCAGTCACAAATGTACTCTTGTCCAACGACTTTTCATTCACCCACTCTTTCCTTGTCTCTTCTTAGCTTCCTACGTCAACATACTCTTTGGTCTTTCCACCTTTGCCATTTAGTCCATAGAGTTAAATATATTTACATTGCCCACTTCACCAGCTCTGGTTCAGGCATGACACCGGCTACACTCCCTGTCAAAAAAAGTCTGGGCAGCCCAGCTAACAAACTGATCTTAGCATATATTAGCTAACAGCAGAGCAGTTCCTTACTTGACTGTCCATCAGGAAATCAGTGAAATGAGTGAAATAGCTGGTGGTGTGTGACTTACTTACATACTTCTTGTGGGACAACGTACCCTGAGGACAAAGTTGCATAGTGCAAGAAACATGGGGTGCAGAGTGGGAATGATAGAGACACCATTCACCTAATTATATGTCAGTGTAGCATGTATATTATTTTATGCTAGAAAGGTTACACAATGTTTAAATACTGTCAATGAAAAAGAAGAAGCACTGTGGATCTCTTATTCTCAACCATCATCTTGTGTTCATTCTTAGATTTACAAGGTGGCAGAGTGCAGCACAGATGTGGGGAGAGCTTTTTTGTGGATTCAGTGTTCTAAATTTAACCACACATCCTCTCCCCTCCCTCTCAAACCCTATCAGTCAGCCGAGGTGTTGGAGGAAAAGATGGTTGAAATGTAGCCTGAGGTCAGGCTGGGGGTGGGCTGGGGGCCAGGTTGCTCCTGGAATGGGATGAGCTTGGTGTGGAATACAAGGGGGTGGTTGTTGTTTTTTGGACATTGTGTTGGGCCTAGTTAAAAAAAAGGGAGTCAGGAGAGGTGGGTTGGTTCATGAAAGGAGGGGTAGGGGTGGCGGGGGCTACACTATTAAAGGCATAGGATTGAGATAGACAGCAGACTGTTTAGGAACAGTGAGTCAAGCTGTGGAGGAGAGGGGATCATTCAGGATGCCAGAGCCAGTCAAAAAAGCAGGTACGTGTCCCCATTCAATTCAATACTTTTAAAAATGATGCCCTAAAATTTAATTAACACATGAACAGTGCATTGTTGAAAAACCCAACGTACATATGACCTGTCATTGTAACTGCACTCATCATTGTGTTAACAGCATGCTGTAACTGATATTGTGTGGTACATTTTACTTCATTCGCAATCTTCTACTCTAAGAGAAATTATGACATTGTTTGTGAATATGCGTGAGAAAATCTTGTTCTCTCTTGACCCTGCCACTCCTCCTCAGGAACTACAAACCACAACCAAACCACTCACTTCAAACCTTTTCATTGTTTTTATGATAAGAGTGCCACTGTTGGAATGCAGAATAATGACACGTTACATTTCACATAAAAGTTTGTGGAAGTTTGTGGAACACAATTCTTTTTTGTCATATTGTCACAATTAAAACTCATTTTTGCCATTTCAGTATCATTAAAATGGATGCTATAAAAACTGGCATACCACTTAAATTTACAATTCTTACAATTATTTACAGAAAAAAATAGAGAAATTACATTTTTGAATTTATTTTTTTAACAAAATAAAATAAATTTCATAACAATTGTTGTGATCAAATATAGTATATACAAAAAATCTATGATGTGCAAATTGCTATGTATACCAATATGTATGGTAGTAACCATAAAACGTATTGTGACAGACATGAAATTGGCTGGTGGGTAAAGAATGCAGCTTAAAATAAAGTTAGTTATTTTTTGCAGCAACTTTAAGCATGTATACTTCAAATGTATCCCATGGCTAAACAAGGTGACACAAGTTGGTAATGTGATGTACCAATACTCATGTAGCCAGTAGCCACAGTCACAACATACTACATGCAATTATCCACCTTCAGCTGAAAGTGTTTTCCAGGCGTGTGGCAGTTACTCTAATCCCTTTTGGCCCTGTCACAAACTCAGTGAGACGTCACACGACACGGTCCAGGTGGAAACATTGTCTGATGTGAAATGGACACTATCACATTTCCAGCATCACTGCATTCACAAAATGTCCTGCAGGATTCCTACTTGACAAATGGCTTTCCATGCTTTTTTCCCCTGTCTTTGATGGAAATGGATTGTTGCTTGTGGAGTGAGAAGCCTGACATATCAGATGACACACAGCAACCCAAATGTCCAGCATGCGTGCGCAAGGCTTTTAGTGTCGTTTGCTCACGACAATAATAGTTATCTTCTTAAGCTTAATGTAATATTGCTCTCAATTAATACAATCAGCAATAGGATGTCTTTTGAGGTTTTGCAATAAATATGCCTCACATTGTAAAAACATTTTTAAATTGAAGCATCTATAATCAATATTTCGATATTTATATCGTCAATGTTCAAGTAGCAAATGGCAGTGTGATAAGATGTGACAATGTGAAAGTGGTCACTTGTAATGGTCTGCAGAGGATTAACACCTGAACCTGCAGCTGCATTTGGCTTTACAGAGCTCTATAACAAGTTTCAGCTCTTTGTCTAGCTGCAGCTTTACTTCCAAATGTTTACTTCCAATGTTTTTCCAAAAAAAACATCCATACATGATCAGCACCAACTATCAGACAGACACAGTCAGCAACTAACTGGTGAACACTGGAGAAGTTATGTTATAACAACATAAAATAACATAAACAACCTAAAATGTGATACATTTATGTGTCTTTACAAGTTGTTTCTGCTGAACCAAAGTCATTTGGTACACAGATATGGGGGCTGACTCATGAAAACAGTGACCTAAAGTGACTAACATAAAGAAAGAAAGTAATTTCATAAAAATCATTAGATGTAAGACCGTCTAAAAAACTAATTATAAAGATGATAAAGATGATGATAAAGTCTTCAAGGCTCATTTTTACCTTTCAAGTTTGAAAAGGTCAAAGGTAATTGGTGACAGGTAACTGAACCACCAGACCCGTCTCTTTTAGGACAGAATTTTGTTGCTTTCTGCGTCTCTGTAAAGTTTGTCAGTTGACTGTGAAATTAATCTTCAGACTAAATACACATCTGTTCCGTCTGCCATGTTTATTTTATGATAATATGCCAAATAAACCTTTACCAGCATATTTCCTGAGAGTGAACTGTAATTTATATAAATAGCTAAATAGCACAGTTAAACAGCAGATTTTTAATTTAACCTTGTGGTATTGTTATTGATAATAAGTAATTAAATCAAATGTATCTTTATTATTAGTGCTGTATGCCACAAACAATTCATTCACTTTTATATGAACCACAATTAGAGTCCTTTTACTTGTGTGTTAGAGGTGTGAGAGCTTAAAGCACCGTGAATGATTGACAACATAACATGCGATGGTGTAACAGTGAACGCTGGCTGCAGACAGACTGGGGAGACATCATTCTTCCTGTGCGTCCAGAGTCACAAAAATAGAGTCAAGTTAATCCCTCAACTATGATACCTGCACCCCTGTTACAGCTGAGGCCCGCCAGCCTCATTTATTAGGCCAGTACATATATCCTATATTTAAACACATAAGGTCAGATTACAACACATGGAGGTTTTTTGTTCTGTGTGGTTTGTAATGGTCTGTTGAACTGTTCAGGATTTAGACCAGGAAAAAACATGTATCTGAGTTACGCCTACAGTACATGTCATGTTTCCAAACGCCTGCTGGGAAACACATGTCTTCACTCAGGGCTGTCAGTTACAATCAGTATTTTTAGGTCTTATTTTTTTTAAAGATGACAAGTGTTCATGAATGACATTGCTGCGTACACTGTATAACGTTTTATAAGAAAAGAAAATACCTTGTACACCAGGAAAGGCAACAGCTGCCATTTTACACAAGTGTAAAACTTAAAATAATTATAGCTATGAACTATTTACAGGCTGATATGTGACACCATGATTTTTTCCTACACTTAGGGTCACTATCCACGCCTGCTGTTGTTATGTGTAGTTTGTAATTGTGTGCTGATGTTCAGTTTGTTATAGATGATCCAGATGTGTCATCATCATCTGTCGGGCTCAGGCCCATCAGACTTTGGTACAGTTTAGTTCCTCTCAATGAGAAACAAGCTAATAATGTTTGATTTTATGCTTTATGGACCTCCAACTGATTATTAGGACGGGATGGATGGATATAGTGTGTGTGCTGCAGATTTTGTATGTAATGTGATGACCAGTGTCTCCTTAGGCACTGGTGGAATGTAACTAATTAACCAAATACAATTTTGATGTACTCATAGTTCTTCTCCACGACATTTTCTAGTCTACACATGATCAGTTTATAAGGTTTAATATGTTGTTATAGATGAAAATGCCATGTAAATAACTTTCATCCTGAAAACTCTTTAGATTTAAGAGTACATCTAGCTGATAATACGAGATTAATTAACCTATCCATGCATTTTCCATAACCCTTTATCCTTATCAGGGTCACAGGTAGATTCTTAAAATTAATAATATAATTAATAAAAAGTAAAAACAAACAAAAAAACCCTAAATGTCAGGCCCAGAACAAGGTGGCAGACTCAGATGCGGATTAGGCCGGTTTGGGAAGAAACTTTTATTGTCTCCAAGCTGCTGATACCGTCTACAAAACGTACAACAAAAAATGGCTACACTGCCTGGCACTCTAACGCTAACTTAAACTCAACTATTCTTCTCTGAAAATCAAAACACTAATCTAGAAAGAAAAACGCTTCACCAAAATGGGAAGGAATAACTGACACAATTTACCAAACAAAAACTCTCACTCAAAAAATGAGGAGGAAACAGTACTATCTATATCTTTTACCTAGTCTTCCTAAACTGACTCAAAAAACAAAAAACAATCCCGAAGGATGAAAAACTTTATCCAAAGGAAAGGGAAAAAACAAAAACAATCCCATAGGACGAAATCACGCTACAAAAATGCTCTCTGAACTTAAACTATGGCTATGAAACTTACAACACAATGACACGTGGAACAGGCTTGAATTCAATGGCTTGGGTGCGACGACAGAACATACGAAGACACTTTGGCACGGGACAAGGGAGACGCAGACAATATATACACCAGGTAATAGGGAACAGGTGGAAACAATCAGGGCGGGGAAGACAATCAGACCGGTGATACATGAGGAAGGGCAAGTGACCTGAAACGAGAGGGGAGTTAACTTTCAAAATAAAACAGGAAATGACAAGACATAACAAAAACCCAGCTTGACCTCACCGCGGTGTGACAGTACCCCTCCCCCTAGGGCCGACTCCTGACGGCCCAGACTGGTCAGGGTGGTCTCTATGAAAGTCCTCGATGAGAGTTCGGTCCAAGATGAATCGGGAGGGGACCCACTGGCGTTCCTCTGGTCCATACCCCTCCCAGTCGACTAAATATTGTCTGCCCCGACCTCGAGTGCGCGTCGCCAATAGTTTGCGGACCTTGTACACCGGGCCGCCATCTACGACCTCTGGAGGTGGTGGGGGTGGGGGGTTTGGAACCATTGTGCTCTCCCGGACCGGCTTGACCTGGCTGACATGAAATGTGGGATGGACTCTGAGGGACCGGGGAAGACGAAGGCGAACGGCCGCAGGCCCGACAGTCTTTGTGATTGGGAAAGGCCCCACGAACCGTGGTGCCAATTTCCGGGACCGATCCTTAAGTCTTAGGTTTTGGGTGGATAGCCATACCTTCTGTCCTGGATGGTACTTGGGCGCTGGGCGTCTCTTTTTGTCCGCCGCTTGCTTCACCCGGTCCCCCTGGCGGAGCAGGACTTGTCGGACGGCTGCCCATATGCGTCGGCACCGGCGAATCTGGGCGTGAGCGGAGGGCACTGTGACCTCTTGTTCCTGGTCAGGAAAAACTGGGGGGTCATAGCCATACACACATTTGAAGGGTGAAAACCCTGTGGCTGAGGTGGGCAGTGTATTATGCGCATACTCTACCCAGACCAGGTGTTTGCTCCATGTAGAGGGATTCTGTGACACCAGACACCGGAGGCCGGTTTCCAGCTGCTGGTTAAGACGCTCGGTCTGGCCGTTAGCCTCCGGATGGTAGCCGGAGGTTAAGCTAGTTGTGGCTCCTAAGTGACAGCAGAACTCCCTCCAGAACCCTGAGATGAACTGGGGCCCCCGGTCTGAAACAATATCTTTTGGAATTCCATGAACTCTGACAATGTGGTTAATTAAGAGTTCAGCGGTTTCTTTGGCTGTGGGTAACTTGGGCAAGGCTATGAATCTGGCCATCTTAGAAAATCTGTCAACTATAGTGAGAATCGTAGTGTTACCTTGAGACACCGGGAGCCCCGTAACGAAGTCCAATGATATGTCTGACCAGGGTCTGGAGGGAATGGGAAGTGGTTGAAGGAGTCCCATCCTTTTCCCTGAGGAAGTCTTGTTACGGGCACAGACCGAGCAAGCCTCAATGTACTCCCGGACCTCCCGCTCCATAGCTGGCCACCAGAATCTCCGGGAGATTACGAACATAGTTCGCCGTACTCCCGGATGGCATGACAGGCATGACGTATGAGCCCATTGGATCACCTGAGGTCGCTGAGCCTCTGAAACATATAGCCGGTTTTCTGGGCAACCTCGAGGTGGGGGGTTGACGCCGTTAGCCTGTCGCACCTCATTTTCTATCTGCCAAGTTACCGCTCCAACCACACAGTTTCGTGGAAGGATTGGTTCTGGTTCCTTGGCAACAGGCTCGGGGTCATATATTCGGGACAAAGCGTCAGGCTTGGTGTTCTGGGACCCCGGCCTGTAAGAGAGGGAAAACAAGAAACGGTTAAAGAATAGTGACCACCTGGCCTGGCGTGAGTTCAGTCTTTTTGCCTTTCTTAGGTACTCAAGGTTCTTATGATCAGTCCAGACGATGAATGGCACTTCTGACCCCTCCAGCCAGTGCCTCCACTCTTCCAATGCCACCTTGACTGCGAGGAGTTCTCGGTTACCAACATCGTAATTCCTCTCCGCCTTGGACAGTCGCCTGGACAAGAATGCACAAGGGTGCATTTTGCCATCCTGTTCCGCCCGCTGAGACAGCACTGCTCCGACTCCTTCGTTTGAGGCGTCCACCTCCACCACGAACTGGCGTCGAGGATCTGGCATCGTGAGGATGGGTGCGGTGGTGAACCGGGTCTTGAGATTGTTGAAGGCTGCTTCGGCCTCTGGAGTCCACTGGAACCGGGTCTTGGTCGAGGTCAGAGCATGTAGGGGGGCCGCGATGGAACTGAAGCCTCTGATGAATCGCCTGTAAAAGTTGGCAAATCCTAGGAATTGCTGTACCTTTTTGCGATTATCAGGGGTTGGCCAATCGGCTACCGCTTTAATCTTAGCCGGGTCCATCTGAACTCTTCCAGGGGCTACAATGAAGCCCAGGAAGGAGATGGTGGTGGCATGGAACTCACTCTTTTCTGCTTTGACGTATAACTGATTGTCGAGTAAGCGGCGGAGTACCAGGCTAACATGGCGTTTGTGGGTCTCTAGGTCCGAAGAATAAATTAATATGTCGTCTAAGTATACGAAAACAAAATGATCAAGAAAATCTCTGAGAACCTCGTTAATCATATTTTGGAAGACAGCGGGTGCGTTAGTTAGTCCGAAAGGCATGACTAAATATTCATAATGGCCTGTAGGCGTGTTGAACCCGGTTTTCCACTCATCCCCCTGTCTGATTCTGATTAAATGGTATGCGTTTCTGAGATCGAGCTTGGTGAAAATTTTTGCCTGTTGTAACTGATCGAATACTGAATTCATGAGCGGCAAGGGGTATCTGTTCTTGACCGTGATTTCATTAAGAGGACTATAATCTATGCATGGTCGTAAGGACCCATCTTTTTTCCCGACAAAAAAGAAGCCGGCTCCCGCTGCGGATGATGAGGGTCTAATTAATCCTGCTTTCAGGGAGGAACCAATGTATTCTTTCATGGCCTCTTTCTCCGCCCCTGAGATGGAGTATAAACGCCCTTTAGGAATCGGGGCGCCGGGAATGAGATCGATGGGGCAGTCGTATGGTCGGTGGGGTGGTAGGGAGGTGGCTTTAACCTTGCTGAAAACCTCTCCAAGATGGTGGTAGTCTGTGGGTACGGAGCTCAGGTCCGGGGTCTGGGCTTCTGTAGTCGAAGGAACAGATACATGGTTAATCACCGTGATGGGTTTCTGCTGATTTTCATTCATGACCCTGTGGTTAGTACCGCTCTCCCTCCACTCCTGAATGTGGCCAGTTCTCCAATCCACCACTGGGTTGTGCTGCATGAGCCAGGGAAACCCTAGCACAATAGGTTGAGATAGAGAGTCACATACAAAAAAAACCATATTCTCTTCATGTCCCTGAATTTCCCATTTTACAGGTTCGGTGATGTGCGTGATGGAGAATAGGTCCTGTCCGTTAAGAGCCTTGGCCCTCATGGCTTGGTGAATGCGATGTGTAGGTACTTTGAGTTCATGGGCTAATGTCCAATCCATAAAGTTTTCGTCTGCACCGGAATCTATGAGGGCCCCTACCGTCTTGGTAGAGGTCTGATAAGTTACTTGACCCTGGATCTGCCAACGTAAGGGTTTGTGAGAGCGTTGCAGACTCACCTTGGGTCTTTTGGCGGGACAGGATGCCACTCGGTGATTCACCTCCCCACAGTAAAAACATCTGCCTTCCTGTTGTCGTTGTCGTCGCTCCTCTGGAGTCAATCGTGCTCTCCCCAGCTGCATGGGTTCTGTGGGGTGAACCTGAGTGGGTGGTGGAACAGACACCGTCCGCGGTCGTCCCAGCCCCGGGTCTCCCTCAGGGCTGTTAGACCGTGGACTTCTCAGTTGGGGCTGTCGTAACTCCTGCACCCTGTAGTCAGTACGTATCGCGAGGGCTATGAGCGCCTCTAGGGTGGTGGGCAAATCTAAGGGAATCAAAAGTTTCTGGATCTGTGTCGACAGCCCCTTCAAAAACATGTCATATAAGGCAGTATCGTTCCAACCACTCCCTGCCGCCAACGTGCGAAAACGAATGGCGTAGTTACTCACGGAGTCCTGGCCTTGGACCAGGTAGCTCAGCTCTCTAGCTTTCTCTCGGTCGGTGGAGACGGGATCGAAAGTCTGTAACAGTGCTCCTCTGAAGTCCTCAAACACCGAGCAAAGCATGGCTTGCCTGGCCCATTCAGCTGTGGCCCAGGATCTCGCCCTCCCGGTGAGGTGAGAGATGACAAATGCCACTTTCGCTCGATCCCTGTGAAAAGAGCTCGAAATGAATATCGCAGGTCGTAAGAAAAGGTCGACAGAGACCAGGTTCTCCGGAGTACGGTTCCGGAGATGCCAGACGAGGTCCAACCGATGGTGTGCGGGGTTCGGAACTAGGAGCTGCAACGGCAGTGTTCACGGGAGCTGGGGGCTGAATGGCAGTTTGTCTCAGCTGCGTGGTTAGCTCCGTTATCTGGTTGGTTAGGAGTGTCAGGTGCCCTGCCACGGCTACCTGAAACTCTTCCTGGCGAGAAAGCCGAGCCTCCTGAGCCTGAATGGCAGCGACCAAACCTTCTTTTTCCGCTGAGTCCATTCTGGCCAAAGTGTACTGTCAGGCCCAGAACAAGGTGGCAGACTCAGATGCGGATTAGGCCGGTTTGGGAAGAAACTTTTATTGTCTCCAAGCTGCTGATACCGTCTACAAAACGCACAACAAAAAATGGCTACACTGCCTGGCACTCTAACGCTAACTTAAACTCAACTATTCTTCTCTGAAAATCAAAACACTAATCTAGAAAGAAAAACGCTTCACCAAAATGGGAAGGAATAACTGACACAATTTACCAAACAAAAACTCTCACTCAAAAAATGAGGAGGAAACAGTACTATCTATATCTTTTACCTAGTCTTCCTAAACTGACTCAAAAAACAAAAAACAATCCCGAAGGATGAAAAACTTTATCCAAAGGAAAGGGAAAAAACAAAAACAATCCCATAGGACGAAATCACGCTACAAAAATGCTCTCTGAACTTAAACTATGGCTATGAAACTTACAACACAATGACACGTGGAACAGGCTTGAATTCAATGGCTTGGGTGCGACGACAGAACATACGAAGACACTTTGGCACGGGACAAGGGAGACGCAGACAATATATACACCAGGTAATAGGGAACAGGTGGAAACAATCAGGGCGGGGAAGATAATCAGACCGGTGACACATGAGGAAGGGCAAGTGACCTGAAACGAGAGGGGAGTTAACTTTCAAAATAAAACAGGAAATGACAAGACATAACAAAAACCCAGCTTGACCTCACCGCGGTGTGACACTAAATACTTAGTACTTAGTTACTTGCTTACTAAGATGTGAATACTCTACAAGGACACCAGTATTGAGTTGTTATTCTCAGGAGCACCTTTAAATGTCTTGCGGGTCTCATAAATTGGTGTTTACGTTGCAGGTTTTCATTCCCTCACTGAAGTAATGTTCATATTTACTCTCCCATGACCTCCAAAACGAAACTCATCCTGTATGCTCATAAAAACCATGTAAGAGAACACCAAGACTACACAAATAAGACTTCCTATGAAGACAGATGTTCGTGCTTTCACATTCCGCGTGGAGTGGGGAAAAAGCAAATTCATTGGTTTTCAGTTAGCCCCACCCAGTGTGCTGCAGACTGCACAGCAATTTACGTTTTCAACTTGAGTAGCTTCACTCAGCTTCCTGAGCTTCCTTCTTCTTCTTTTTAAAAATATGAATGGCCCATACGCTCCATTGATCTCTGTCTTTCTCTGCAAGTTGTTACAGTATATGTGCTGTCTTTTCTTCAAAGATAAGGTTTCAATAAAACCAAAACAACCTAACCAGTATTCTGGGTCTGTTATTCATTTCATGTGACTTGTTTTTCTTACAATATAATACAATTTTCATCGTCTATTCCTCAAGGCAGTTATAGCACTTGCGTTTTCCCATCAAAATGATTTGATTACACCCTACATCCTCTTCAAAAAGCTTACCTTTTATTTTGAACCCACTCCTCCTCTTTCAGTTTCAGCATTTACCAAGAAACCAAAGACTCAGGAGGCAGGGGAGGGCTCCTCTGTGGTCTTTGAAGCAGAGACTGAGAAGCCCGATGCTAAAGTAAAATGGCAGTGCAACTCAAAGGACATTGCCAGTGGCAACAAATACGTGCTCACAGCAGATGGAAGCAAGCACTCTCTCACTATACAGGCAATTACCAAGGAAGATGCCAACGTCTATGCAGTGATTGCTGGGGGGTCAAAGGTCAAGTTTGAGCTGAAGGTCGTATCAAAGCCAGGTGGGAGACTTTGATCCTGCAGCTGTGCGTTTGAGGATCACCTGCAGGCCGTGTGGTCGACACACAGCACAAAGCAAAATGGAGCACTCAATGCAAAAAACCACTTGATGTTTTTGCACGTTACACATCCTGCACCGTCTGACAGCTGCTCACCAACAAACCTCTGAACCCGCTTTGCGTAGTCCATCCTTGTGTTTTTGCTCTTAAAGCTGTAATTTGACAGTATGGGATATACGTTTATTTGCTGTTTTGCAGACAGCTAGCTTAGCCTAGCATTATAACTGAAAGTAAAAGACAACAGCTAGCCTGGCTCTGTGCAAAGATAACAAAATTCAGCACCTCTGTAGCTCACTAATTAACACGTAATATCTTGATGTGTAAAAGAATTTGTGTGTCACTTTGAACAGTGGAGACTCCAGAAACTCACTGACAGGAAATAGTTCCTCACACAAAAATAGTTGTTTTAGGAGAGCTGAAACTACTTGTGGTACTGAAACTAAAAAATCCCCTGCAGCCCAAAAAAGCATTTTCCCCATAGACATCTATCGTTTCAATCATTATTACCAAGTATGTGAAACTGCTGACATGATACCTCCAAAGAAAGTACATTTCTTGGAGTTCTGTATCCAAGTCCTATCATGACATAATCTCCATGCACACTCCTGATGTTTCATATCAAACTAATATATAAGACATTAATTAACACACTTTAGGGGTGCTGATAGGTTTGTTACCTTTGGATAGAGCCAGCCTAGGTGTTTCCCCCTGCTCCCAGTATGCTAAGCTAGGCTAACTGCCACCGGACTATATTCCAGAGTGGTATTGATCTTCTCATGTAACTGTCAGCAACAAAGTAACAAAAACATATTTCCCTGAATGTCAAATTATTTCTTTAAAGATCTGGATACTTGAAATCACTGGCTCAGTCACTTTTTCCAGCACTCCCTCTATACTCCGCACTGCACTATGTAGGTACTGCAATATGACTGTGTGCTGAGTGTGTCACGGAGCAACATTTGTGTCATCACTCTGTCAGTGTGACAAGCTGAGGTCATTTGTTTGAATTTGATAAGGTGGAAACAGATCTTGAAGAAAGGCAGCAGCGTGCTATATGAGACTCTCTGCGGCACATATGATAGCAGACCTTACTCTGTCTGTACACCGACCTTGACCCTCACACCGACACATTATTTCCTCATGAGTAACCACCACTTGACTGGTGCTTAGGATAGCTACGAGAGGCAGCTGATAACACACGGAAAATCAGTCGGCCGTTCGAAGTTGATAAGACATAAGAAATATTTGGATGATAAATGTTTGCCAAAGAATATTTTCACTCTGTCAAAAGAGCGTTTCAAAGAATATCAAATAGATTAAACAGTGTAAACACCTACATTTTAGTCAGTAGGTTTTCCACAAAAATATGAAATAAGTTTGGAATAGCTTAGTTGTTAATAGGGGTGTATGAAGCCAATGTTTTTCATTCTAATTCTTACTTGTGACCTCTCTGTGGTGATGACAGACGCTCCAGTTGAGGCCCCCGCTGATGGACCCATGGAGTCCAGTGGACAGCCAGAACCAAGCCCTGCTCCACCTGCAGCAGCACCCACAGAGGAGAATACTGCTGCCCCAGCCCAAGATGCTCCTCCAAATGAGGGTGAGCTGACAAGTCCCTGCCTTCATTCATTCATTCATTCATTCATTCATGAGTCACTCATTTATCCCTTTGTTCAGTCATACATGTGCAAGCTTTTCCTGAAAATGTCAAACATGATAAAAACATCTCTGTCTGTTTGAAATGCCACATAAATGTACACTGCAGTACATGCATGTTTAATTACTGATGTTTATGTGTTAGATTCTATGTTTTGACACATTGAAAACAGTACCATGTGTTGGTATATACTGTACACTTGGTTTCCAGTTTGATTTCTTTTGCTTCTGTATGTAATATAAGAAGTGTCTTGTAAGCCTGGAAAGCCTGGGTTTTCAAAGGTATTTAAATCCATTACCTTTGACTACTTTTATCATACCCCCAATTTATTCCCCTGACATAGAATCTAAAGTAATACAATTTAAAATGGGAGCTTTTGCATCCTGTAATTCTGCAACACATTTGAAAAAAATAATAAATCATTTAAAATGACTGAACTGCTCAGCCTTTGGAATGGCCTGCTGAAAAACCCACACTTTTTTTATCCTGTGCAGTAGTTACAGTAGCAATTTCCACATTTTATGGTAAATGCAATTTTTCCCTGGTCAGAAGTCAAACAAATTTCATTGTCTCATCTAGACCTTGAATGAAAATAAAAACTTAAAACCTGAATACAGATGATTTGAATTAAACACTGCCTGATGTTCATCCCTCGACTTTGTGTCACGACACTCTGCCCTGACTCTCTGCCCTGTTGGATTTTCAGATGGACAGCTGCCAGACACCAGACAGGACCTGACTGGACTCTTCACAGAAAAACCCAAGAGTGGAGAGGTCACTGTGGGTGAGCAGCTTCACATGCAGGAATTTTTTCAAATATATAGGAAGTGATCTAAAATGTGTCGATTGCACCTCAAAGAAAGTTATAGGATTAGTGGTGGTTGTGCAGTCTTAAGGTTTAACATTTATGTTTGTTTCTTTAACACTTAGTGTAGATATACCAAGACATACTGCATATCAACACATTAAATGTATGAATATACAGATATTTTTTTTGTAGAATTTCATCACAGAATAGACAAAATAACAAAAGGTCAGAGCTGCATTCTCAGAATCTGAAGGATAAAGTGTCAAACCACTCAACAAACTGTTTCTTTGTGCAGGTGAAAACATCACATTTGTGGCTAAAGTGAATGCTGAGTCACTCCTGAAGAAACCCACCGTCAAATGGTTCAAAGGGAAGTGGATGGACCTCGCCAGCAAGTCTGGGAAACACCTGCAGCTGAAAGAATCGTTTGACCGCAACACTAAGGTAGACTCATACTGCAGACACTAAAACATGAACACAGGAAGAAAATCACTATATTCTGATCTCATAAAACACTTTATATGTTTATGTGTGATTCCTTTATTTAAGGAGCTTCAGCCCATCCTACGTATTTTTATTAGAATCAGTTAAGAACTGCAATGTAACATTTTACTTTGAGGCAACAAAGGTGTTTTGCAAGTGTGCTCACCCACAGTTTTGCAAACTCTTGCCTCAGTCACTCATCCTGATAGCATGCATACAGGCACATTACCTTAGGGGTAATGTGAAGAAATTAGAGGACGTGTTGCAGATGTTGTATATGGTGACTTAACAAGTGAAGATGGTGAGAAAAAGTAAGGATAAATGATCCTATAAATGAATAATATTATTACTTTCTTAATAATATGTTATACATATGAAGCATATTTATCACAGTGTATTAAATCGAATATGACTGTAAACCTCCTCTCACATCTCTCCTCATGCACGTTGCAGGTCCATACATTTGAGATGCACGTCATCGCAGCCAAGGCTAACTTTGCTGGAGGTTACAGATGTGAGGTTTCATCCAGGGACAAGTTTGACAGCTGTAATTTTGAATTGACTGTACATGGTGAGGGGGGCTATCTTTCTTATGTACTAGCTTCATATTATCATTTCAGTCAGTGATTATCTTCTATCTCAATGACTGGTTCCCGCTCTACATTTCAGAGGCCTGTGCTGTTGAAGGCTTTGACATAAGAGCAGCTTTTAGGCGCACGTAAGTTTTATCAGACTTTATTACCTTCTTTGGTACCATTAAAATAAGTGATGCTGATTGATTTGTTTCCTTTTCTCCATGTTAGTTTCTCATTGAGGGTTTGACTGCAGGTCTCCTGATGCATTTCATTAACAGTGTCACCTAGATGTAAAGTCAAGATGTGTTTCTTTTCCTTACAGGGATTAAACAAACCCTTATCAATCATGTTAAATATTGTTCCAGCTGAATAGTTTGGATTTTTAGGCATCAGTTTTAACATGTTTAGCTATTTTTGCCTGATAAAAACACCACAAGACTTTACCAACCAGTATCAACCAGTCTAAACTAAATTGACAATTATGGTAGAAATTTTAAGAGCTATGAATTTACATGAAGAGTTTATGACACAGATACTTCCTTCTGCTCTATTGGGTTCTTGAAATGTTAAACTTCAGTCATTTAATAACTGCCAATCTCTTCCAATCCAATTAGTTAAAACAAAGTTTCCTTTTCAAATAAGACCAAATTACAGTAACACATGAAGATGAAATTATTCATATCATGCTATTCACTGCTCTGCTAGCTTCAGGTCTGATATATTTAAATCAAATTGCACCATCCAGTGCGCTTTACTCTGTATTTTGATGAATACCGTTTGAACAGCCTATGATGAGAAGAATCCAAGAGATGTTAAAGCGCTGGAGAGTTTTTGCAGTACAGTAATTAGTGTCCAAATGAGCTGGAGTGTTGAAAACTTGCCTCCTTTTGGACTTCAGTAGAATTACTGGAGTAGTGCCAAAGTGCCAAAAATACATTTAAGCATAAGTTTGTGGATATGGCTGATAGCAAAGTTGATCACTAGCAAAATGGTAACCATTAGTTTGTTGTCAGACATTTGAGAGATTAGAAAGAAAAAGTAAATGCACAGGCAAAGTTGGAAAACATCAGTGGAATATGACCATGTTTCATGTAACAAGTAATTGTGGAAATGCTAACCTATTAGGAGTGAAGCCGGTAAGAAGAGAAGTGGATCGCAACCAAGGTAGTAAAGGGGTTTGTTGCAACCATGGAGGCACGTATTCAAACTCTGAGGACTCTGATTGTTAAAGAGCAGAGAAATCAGGACCAGGATCAGAGACTCTTTCTCTCTCCTGTGGTCTGTTTCTTCTCTGCCTTCAAGTCAAACAGAACCAGTGTTGTGGATGGTGCAGCCTTCAACCTGCTGAATTTTGAGAAAGCAACCACAGAGAGAAGACATGAGAGAGCGAAGAGAACCAAAATTTAAAGTCCTGGATGTTGTCGCTACGAGCTGTCATTGTGTTAACATCTGACACAGACTGATCTTGATTTGTTGAGTTTTGGTGATTGAACTATGATGGAACTGGTTGCAGCCATCAGCTCTCTCTGATCTACTCCTGGGTCTCAGTCAAAACAGCAGAGCCAACTGCACAAACAGCTACACAGCAGAGTGAGCTTTGACGGTGGTTTGATCGTGCTGAAAGTGCAGGATGTGCTAAGACACACAGGCTTTTCAGTTGTCGAGCACTTCCACAGGGTTGCCACATAGAGGAAGTGCAGTTTTGGTGTGTTGTAACTTCACCACATACTGTAAACCAGAGACTCATCTTCTAATCCAGCTGTCGGATCAGAGGCAGGAGACAAGCAGACAGCCAAATCTATGCCCTTGTCTTTATCTTTCATCCCACTGATTAGAGTCGAGCACACCCTGTGGTGACCACTGTTTCCTTTAACCTTGAGTGTTTTGAATTGTTATTTCTTGCATGACTTTAAAGAAATACTTGACATTTTGGGGATTACTGTACACTTCATTACTGAGAGTGAGGTGAGAAAACTGGGAGCAGCTCAAGTCAGGACGCGATTAGCTTAGCATAGCAGGACTGGAAGCTGGGGTAAACACTGGTCGTGTCTAGATGATAACCCTAGATTTGCAAAATTCTAGTGAGCTTTGTACATGTTGTTTCTGCTTCAAAATATTCCTTTCTCACTGAGTATATGTGCAGTCAGGACTATCTTTAGGAAGTCAGGTGACACTATAAATAATAACAAAGTCTAAAAAGAGAGATGGTCATCATAGATGGATGGAATCAAACAGGACTTGCATTCAAAAGACAAAGAGAGCTTATAAGATTATAAGGTTGATTTGGGCTTTTTACTTTTTGACTTAGTTATTATTATTATTATTATTATTATTATTATTATTATTATTATTATTATTATTATTATTATTGTTGTTGTTGTTGTTGTTGTTGTTTTATTTTATTTTATTTTGGAGCTTTTTTTTCATTATTTTCAATTGCAGTGAATCAACATTAGTTTTAGAGTTAGGGCAAGTTTTGGTTTCAAACAGGACACAAACATCCATTTTAGTCATTAAGTCATGCCTAAGTCAAATATAATATATTTTTTTAAAAATATTGGCAATGTTTTTTTTATTATTATTATTATTTTTAAAAGGAAGATATGAAAGGTCTTTGGGGAGATGCTCTTTACCCTAGTGTGTGTAAGTGTGTGTTAGTTTCTGTGTTTGATTGACAGCAGCTGGCAGGCTGAGCCCTGGCAGGGGAGTAAACAAACCTTCATTAGCTTACAAGCTGTTAGCAGAGTAACAACCACACCAGTGTCTGATCATACTGAAGTGGTATTTACACAGATGTTTACATGCTTGCTTTTTTAATGTGCTGCAGTTTTTTAGTCCAACAAACTGCCATTAGCGGTGCACTTTTGTACTTGTTCAGGTGTGGAACAAGACGTGTTCAAATTGTTAGTAAGATAGGAAGAATAGGTTGTTGTGCAGAAGGCACCTGCTTCCAGTCTTTTTGCTAATCCAAGCTAACAGACTCTCAGCTCTGTGTATTTCCCAAAATGTCAAACTGTTCCTTTAAACATGAGGATACGTGTCCGTTCAGCGAAACGTCTGCCTGTATGTTCACTTTTTTGTCCGTAAATGCACTTATTTACTTCTTTAGTGTAAGTGTTTAAGTGTGACACTGTCCAATCAAATCTCTCTTCTTTCATCTTAATAATTGTTTTGTACAGCACCATTCAGTATTGTTCTGCACTTTAAAACAAACCATGTCTGTGAAGTATTAACATTTATCTCTTCTTTGGATAAAACCTGCATTATTGATGTTGATGATTTGCTGCTGGTGGCTGATTTTTCTGCAGTAGTACAGATGGAAAAGATGACTCGGGAGAGCTGGACTTCAGTACCTTATTAAAAAAGCGGTAAGGTATAAAATAGTCACAGTAATTTTCTGACTTCAAGACGAGATAACAACTTTTTTGTCACTTGTTATAATCTGTCTCTGTCTCATTCTCATTCTTTCTGGATCGCCCTTGTGTCTTCAGAGAGTAAGCTACTTCTGCATTTGCAACTCAGTGTTGGAGTGATCACATAATGACCTGACCTGCATGCAAACAAGCCTGAACATTAAATCATGACTGACATATTGTTTATAGCCAAAAAGATTCTCTGTATGAGCCATAACCTTCACCTTCCCAACACTTCAAAAATATGTTCTGTCTATAACACTATTATCAGATATGGTGCATGGTTAATATTGTTCCCTGTTTAGAAGAAAATTGTTCACATGTCAACCCCAAATGGAGAATGATGTTCACATATGATTATAACTGACTTGAATTTGTGCAGACTCACTGATTAACCACCAGTATAATATTTCATTTGATTAAAAAGCATATTTCTAATACTGGTGCTTATTGTGTTGCTTTTGAAATGCTGTGTTTTAACTTGTCTGGTTTGTTTCGTCATATTTGCCTTTTGGGTTCTACCGCTGATTGAGCAGCAGTTTCTTAAAATCCAGCAATCGGTAAGAAACTGCTGACATGCCTCCTGGATATCGCAGGAAAACCATGTTGTGCATGCGTCTTCATCTGTCTACTTCCGTCATTTGAAGTCACATATTGATTTATTGGAAAACAAGTCACATTTCACTTTAATATTTCATAATAATAATTTAAGGTAAATCAATCATTGTTTGATAATTAATCTATTAAATGATGATACAAAGAAATACATTGTTTGCTAATCTATATCATAAATGATATAGTAGAAGTGATGTCTACACACAAATCAGTCAGTAGTTTTAACAGCATGCAGGTTTGAAACAGCAGTGGTAGGAAGTAACCAAGTATATTTACTCTTCATTTGAGCCAGTCTCTACTTTTTACTCCATTACATTTATTTGACATATTTAGTTACCAGTGACTTTGCAAAATAAGTTTTTACATATAAAAATATATGTTCTGCTCATAAAATATGGTGCATTGTTGTAGATTGAATTCCCCCCAAAATAAGTCAAAATTCAACAAAACAGTAAAATGCTAATTTTGCTGCACATTAAAGCATTAGTGATAATGTGAAATAACAATTAAAACATTGATGCTTTTTCATACACACAATGAATACATCCACTACTGACTAAATAAATATTCATGTAGTTATGTGTAAAGTGTAATCAAGGTGCAGTAATGTGAAAAATTATGGGATGAAGCTGCAGGCATGTGGCTGCTCATAAAGGCTGTCAGGTGATTGGTTGAGGTACAAAAGTTGCTGAGGCCACCTAATGGACAGGTGTGGTAACAACACAGACTAGTGAGATGAGCAAGGAATTGATCAGATAACAAGCTTGTTTTCTTCCATCAGTTTCTTTACACATTATCTAGGTTTCTTTGTCCATATTTTAGATTATATACTTGCTAGTAAAGTTTAAACAGCTCAGATCACAATTATTGGCAGTACAACCCCCATAACTATATCTTCATTAACAACCTGCTGACTGCGTCATATGCCACAAATAAGTAAACAATGTATGAGGTTGATTCATCTTCAGTAGCTTTGTAGTTACTCATTATAATACTAAATTAATCATGAAGTAAAATTAGTAGTAGTCATAGTTGTATAGTAGTCATAGACAGTAGTCATAGTCATAGCTGTTAATTAGTTATTACAGAAATCTGTCACATCTTTGTCACATCTGTTCCATTGTCTGGTTTTAACATCTTCCTCTGGTTGGTTTACGTGCATCAGAGCTGTGCAGATGAGCACCGAGCCTGAAGTTGACGTATGGGATATCCTCAGAAACGCTCCTCCATCAGAATATCAGAAAATCGCTTTTCAGTACGGCATCACCGACCTGAGAGGCATGCTCAAGAGACTGAAGAAGATGAAGAAGGAGGAGAAGAAAAGCGCAGGTTTGTGCAGTTTCTAAAAGGCTGATTCAGACAAAATGTGAAGTGTAACTGTCTAAGTCTAACTTCTCTGAAACGTAGCTTTCCTTAGAAAGTTGGATCCTGCTTACCAAGTGACAAAGGGACATAAGATAAAACTGGCCATAGAGGTGGCCAATGCAGATGCTGAGGTGAAATGGCTGAAGAACGGACAAGAATTTCACCCAACTGGAAGGTTTGAGTTTAGAGATCCATCTCTGCTTCATGAAACATGCTATACATATCTACAATGAAGCATTACCTCATTTTTAATTTGCCCCTCTTTTGCCTCTGATTTCATCTATATATGAATGAACTTCACATCGTTTACATCACCAGCAAGTAAGTGTCCAAGAACAAAAAAAAAAGGTTGTGAATGTTCTTTTGGATTTAACAAAAATGTATGAGCTCTTTCCTCAACAAGTTTGCCATATCACCTTCACATGTTCAGCTTGTCTTTGAATTTGACTGAAAAACTGTATTAAGACTCCCCCTTGGCTTTTGTCAAGGTACATCTTTGAGAGTGTTGGCAACATGCGCTACCTCACCATCAACAACTGCTCCTTGGCAGATGATGCAGCATATTGCTGTGTGGTGGGAGATGAGAAATGCACCACTGAGCTCTTTGTTAAAGGTATTTAACGTAGACAAGGAGAAATATATAACATACACATCCAGAGTATGTACATTTGCAAGTACAGTTCAATTGTCTTCTTATCTGTTTTCCTGCAGAGCCTCCGATCCTCATTGTGAAGAATCTGGAGGATCAGATGGTGATGAAGGGTGAGCGGGTGGAGTTAGAGTGTGAAGTTTCAGAGGAAGGAGCCAATGTTAAATGGTAAGATATTCTTCCTTACACTCACAAGTCAACTGTCACATACTGTAACATTCATGCTGTTGGATTACACAACATGAAAGGAAACTGAACTGTAAAAATGAAATGAGCTGTGGCTGGATTGATAAATGGATGTTGTCAGGTCACTAAATCACATAAAAAAAGATGTAGAATTAAACCGTGTGAAAAAAAAATATATTTTCAGTCACTCTTACACAGTGCTCATTACTCAGACACCCAGCAGATGGCATTTGAGTTTGTCATGTCCACAGGCAGAGCGTTGTCTCTGTGACAGACTGAAGTATCGCTGCAAGCCGTAAATTATCACCTCAACGAAAAGGTCACATCAGCATTTTAGTACATCCCATATGACCTTTATCTGAAGGAGAAAGTGGCTGCAAATGCATAGGAGCTTTTATTTTAGCCCAAAATAATTTTCTTGGAACAGAGGCCAAAGATCAATACAGTATGTGGGGTGAAAAGTCAAATGATTTATGATGAAACTGAGATAAATTTAACATTACAAAAGGTAAGAAGTGTCATGACTTCAGTCGACAGAAATGAATGTGCTGTCTCAGTGATAAATCTTGTGTACTAAACATTTATAGACTCCTCTGAGGTATTAAAGTTATGTTTGTAGTCTGTCCATGGGTCTTTTTGACAACAGTTCATGTTAAAGGTTAAACTCAAAGATTTATCTGATGGTTTTCAGCAAATGCCAATGGGGAAAAAATAATGCATGTGACAATGCATTGGCATGACAGGAGATTAACCCTACATGAAAAAAGTGTGGTGGTGACAGTAATGAGCTTGGTCATGGATTGAGTAGTTAACGTTGCCTTAATGATCTGTATACGGCCGTCATGGATGTACAGTATTGAAGAGCTATGGGAGCAATGAGACATTCAGAGCAGAGATGGTTCAGGATTGTGAATTAAGTTTATGCTATGATGAATCTGACTCAGAAATGTGTCTCCATTTCTCATTACTTGTGTTAACACTTTTTTGAAGAAGCTAAACCTGTCGCTAGCATAAAAACTTTTCAAATCTCGCTGTCATCACTCAGCTAATGCAGCAACCTTAGCTGTCATCACAAGACCTAAATGGGACTTTCCATCTTGCAAAAAAAAGTCATAAACTGTTTTGGTGGGAGGTCATAACAACTTGTGGTCCATGGCTCCAAAAATAGTAACCTATGGTAGTGACCTTCAAGCTCAGATTGGCATTATCGGTATTAGTATTGATGAATAATTTGTGAATTTCGGTGCAGGGAGAAAGACGGCGTGGAATTGACAAGAGACGAGTCTTTCAAGTATCGCTTCAAGAAAGACGGCTGCAAACACATCCTGATCATCAACGAGGCCTCAAAGGAAGACTGCGGCCACTACAAGGTTAAAACGAATGGCGGCGAGTCAATGGCTGAACTCCTGGTGCAGGGTGAGTGGCAGACAGGCCGAGTACAGCGTGAACCACTTTTGTGAGTGACAAACACTCCAAGTGCACATTCTCATACGCCACCAATAGTCGGGTGGCCTTGCCACTCCTGGCATGCTGTCTATCTTTGGGATATGGTGCCTCTTGCCATTGCCCACATCATTCTGCCAAGGTTACTGCAAGTCCACATGCCAGCTAAAGTTAGATGAAGTGGACCATATTTCACCTTAAGGGTACAGGTCTGGACAAGTGATCCAGCTTGTTTCCACTGTTGTCTGTGTTGATTGAATGTATCTTTGTTGTACTTTTTTACTCAATGGCTGCTTTGTCATCATGTGAGCGACACAGAAATCTTACTCCCAGATAGCAGATCAGTCAGATTGTGATATTTTTTTCAATAATGTGATCTAATGTAATGTTTTAATGTGCTTAGAAGACCCAGTGACATTTCACCTCAGTACCATTAGCTCTCAGAGCAGAAATATTCATTAAGAACCAAAAAAGATAGCAATAAGCAATGATATAGTCCTGGCTCTATACTGAATATATCTACTCTCACCTTTGTTTATATATTCATGTGTACAGCTTGTGTGTAAGTTGTCCCAGGGGTTGATGTGAGTAGATTTAAACCCGACCTTTGTTCCGGCTCTCAGACCGGTTAAGTTTATCTGGCCTGTTAATTGAACACCAAGCCTGCCAAGAATTACCAGCTGCTGTCGTGCAGCGGGGATCAACACCTCAGTCCACAGCAGAACTCCCATTATTATGCCATTCCCACCTTATTTGCCCTGCCTAGCAGCGAGCTGACGTGAAACTCCTGTAACCTTTACAAGGAGCATGCTGTGAGTTATCTCACCCAGATAACAATTTCTTTGGGTTAACTTTAATAACTCCCAAGTACATTATTTCTTGTGATACACAGTAGTAGCCTGAAGCCCCTGCATCTGGTCTTCATATCCTCCTACTTTATTTTCTACCATAAATCCAATTAGCTATTCCCCTTGTGTCTGTTGCTAAGATACAACACACAAAGGCCGCACAAAGATAATGAACACCTCACACTCAACACATTAAACACATTATTACCATATTATCCTCACATACAATAGCTGCATCTAATTTCTTTATCATATTATCCCCACACATCATCATCTTATTGCATCTTAGTCTGCCGTCTATTGCAGTAGCACCTCTGCCTGCGTCTGAAAGCCTCGAGAGTTTCCATTATCTGCCCTCTGTGTGAGTGTTTGTGTTTGTCTGACTGTGCAGAGAAACAACTGGAGGTCTACCAGAGCATCGCCGACCTCACAGTGAAGGCGAAGGATCAGGCGGTCTTTAAGTGTGAGGTGTCGGATGAGAATGTGAGGGGAACCTGGTACAAGAACGGTGTAGAAGTCAAATCTGACGCCAGAGTAAACATCACACATATTGGCAGGTGAGAACACTTTCACACATGGACATGCTCATGTCCCATGACATCATGAAGTTTACTGAACATCTTGACTTTTTTAGGATCCACAAACTGACCATTGATGATGTCAAACCAGAGGATGAGGGCGACTACACTTTTGTACCAGATGGCCATGCTTTCAACCTGTCTGCTAAACTCAATTTCTTGGGTAATACTTCAAAATTAACATTGTTCAAAGCCTCTCAAGCCCAGTCTACTTATTCCTCACTCTGTTTTTTAACTTGTTTTCCCAGAGGTGAAGATCGATTACGTGCCACGTCAAGGTAATTCAAACTTACTCTCTTCTGGAGCGCTAACTAAACCAGTTGAAATATGAGGGACCATTTTTATTTTGATTTTATTTTGACTTCCTAAGATCCTCCTAAGATCCACCTGGACTGTATGAGCCACACCGCAGAGTCAACCATCATTGTGGTAGCCGGCAACAAACTCCGTCTGGATGTTCCTATCACTGGAGACCCAGCTCCCACAGTGGTCTGGACCAAAGGAGAGAAGGTAAAACAGACAAAAATAATACTTTTATTAATCAGCCTCACACCTATCATCTGACATCCACCATCTGTACAGAGCACAGTAGGTAAAGTCTGAAATCTGAGGCTTATTCACCATAAAAAATGTAGCTGAATGCCTGACTAATGCTGTAACATTCACGCAATGTTGGGCATTTAAATAATATATTGAATAGTTCTAATATTAAAGCTGAGATCACACCCTTAACTAACTATTTTGAGCCTGAAAATAGCTAAATGGCACAGATTAGCAGACACACTCATGTTATGCTCACTAATGCTTTCTTCCCTGCTAATAGGTTGGGCTGGGATAATACAATGTTTTAACTCGAATAAGTACAATGCTACTTACAGCTTAATTCAATGATGCCAACCAGCGTGCTGATCCTTGAGTTGAGGAGAAAGAGCGGTCACGTGACCTCTCTGTTCTTCTCAGCTTTTATTGCTTTGCTCTGCTCAAATGTAGGCTAGTTCTATAAAACCCGATGGAGAGGAGAAAGAAGGGCCGACATCCTCATGGACGGTGAAGGATGGGAAAGTAAGCGTGCATGTCCCAGATGAATATATATGCCTGTTTCCAAGTCAGTATGTTGACAGCATTGGCATCATGTTTTTCCAATAAGTTTACCACCTCTTTGTCCTTGACCCTAAAGAAAACAATGAGCTGACTTGTGCTGTGTTGGATATACAAATGAAGCCAGTGGAGAAGCTGCATTCTACATGCATTTCAACCCGTGTAAGCTTGCTGCCTGTGTGGTGAAAAGGGAACGCAAGCAGCCATCAAACACAAAAGAATTGATCTTGCAACTACTTGACTGAACAGGTTGTGTGGTATATTGATTTACTGCTTTGCAATTCTGGAGAAAGGACAGGCTGCCGCAGTAACAACAGATACAGGCAAATACATGAAAAGCAGTTTCTCCAGTGGCTGTCACTGTGTGTGCATTCATGTCTCAGTTTTAAGCACTAAGAGAAAATCAACTGCATGATGTGTTACCCAGTATCTGTCCATGTTACTAAGGTAAGAGCATGCGTTATATCCTCTTACGGACAGACACAAGTGAGAGGAAGCTGGCCAGTAAGTATGTTTTTGTATGATAACTTTATAAAGTGACTTTGTGATGGATCTGTCTTTGGATCACACACTCAAATACATAATGAAAAATTAAAGCAACATGAGAGCTATTCTGCAGCTGTTCACAATGACAAAATTACACAAAAGTTTAAAGTTGTATGGAAATAACAGCTTTTTTTCTATAGTGAAAAAGTCTACCACCATTTTGACTGTGAGATTTTCTTGCAAGTAAGATTTTTTACTACGGTAGGTATTTTGTTTTTCCACTCACAGACTTAAAGTTTCTCTTGAGGTCATTTTAGTTACTGTCAACCAGATCAATGTATATAATAATAGCCATACTTTTGTGTACAATATCAGTACATGGACACAACTGTGCTTTTAAACCTTCTCATGGAACTTGGTATCATTTCAGATGATGTCCAGCACTGGTCGTGCATCTGCATGGTGCCATCTGGCGTTGTGTGTTTAAATCAAACATGTGTCATTGGCTTTGAAAAGCATGATTTGCCCAAATACTTGAAGAAACTTTGTGTTGGGAAGTGTTGTCGTCTCTCCAAAAGTGGCATTGCACTGTGCAGTATAGAGTGAAAGAAGACTCACCAAAAAAGATGCTTCATTCAGTTGCAGTCCAGTAACTCTGCTCTGGTTCTCACTGCCTAGGTCATCTCAGAGGGAGACAGCAGGGTCCATGTTGAAACCTCCAAAGGACACTGCATCTTCACAATCGAGGGGGCTGAGCGCCAGGATGAGGGGATCTACTCTGTTGTGGTTCGAAACCCTGCTGGAGAAGACACTGCAGATATCAATGTTAAAGTTGTTGGTAAGACAGAGCTACCCTGTTTTTACTGAGCGATATAAGTATTGACACCTTACAATTACAACACACAAACAAAGCAGCAATGTAAATTGTAAAAACGGTTAATGTAGCCATAAATATTTGATGTGAAATAGATTTAATTTCATTGTTTTCCCCCAGATGTTCCAGATCCACCCCAGAATCTCAAAATCCTCAGTGTGGGCGAGGACTCTTGTGTAGCCCAGTGGGATCCCCCTTCGTTTGATGGTGGACAGCCAATTATTGGTATTTTTTTTTTTCTTTTATTATCCTCCTCTACTGTCCTGATAAGCCTAGTTAATAAAATAACATCATTTGCTTCCATTTTAATTCTCAGGCTACGTGCTGGAAAGAAAGAAGACGAGGAGCTACAGGTGGATGAGGCTGAACTTTGACCCTTATCCTGATACAACCTATGAAGCCAAGCGTATGATTGAAGGAATGGCATACGAGATGCGAGTCTATGCTGTCAACAGCATTGGCATGTCTCGTCACAGTCCAGCCTCGCAGCCTTTCGTGCCAGTCGGTGAGTTTTTACCAACAGGTTTGAACCAGCTCCTGTCCCACTTGCTGCATTCAATTAATCATTTTCAGACATTTGCTTCGCTGCATTGTTCTTGTGATGGTTGACGGTGATGAAGTTGACAGTCTGACTTTTTATGTGTCTTGTCACGTCACCCTTGGTTCATTGGTTTAAGGTTTCACTCAGGTCATGGGAGCTGGTTGACTTGTGGTCATGACAGGACGGGGTCATGTTTGCTGTATGTTTGTTGAAATCCAAGAAGGCTGTGGAACAAAAATGTAGGATCCACATGTCATGCCAGTCATGAGGGTGTGCCTACACCACTAAATGTAAACACAGTACAGTACATTGGCAAATACTGTGTACTACACGATGAGGAAATAACACACCATGATCTTTTAATTTACTTCAGGACTGCAGTGGCTCATGTAGAGCGAGATCGAATCTCCTGCTCTTCTTGTCGGGATGTTGAAGTGTCCTTGAGCAAGACACTGAACTTCTATTGTATTGGTCCTGATGGTTAAAAGACTGTAGCACTGCACAACTGTAATATTGCCAGACTCTCAATATGCAGTTTAAATTAAATTAAATTGTTAAATTATATTGTCTTTTGTATTGCATGCATTCTTCCTTCATTATCCACAATGCAACACGGCCCCCAACAGTTTCATCAGAGATTCTGTCATGCTAATAACGTGCTGCTTGAGCAGTGGGCTGCAGAGGTCTGGTAAACTCCTCACCCAATCCGAGGCTTAGGCTTTACTCCGCAAGACCTGAAACAAACCTTGAAATGTAAAATTGGAGTTCCTTGTAAAAAGCTCCACCGCCATCAGTGCATGACTGCGTGTGCTTGATTGGCACTTTGATAATACACTGCACACAGTCCACAGAACATTTCCTCTCTAACATACCTTTCATAGCATTCTATCCATGTTAAGTCTACGGCCATAAACAGTAGTATAAGATTACCCATATCACATGACAACATCCAAATTAAAAGTCTGGATGTAAGATACAATTGACTAAATCTACATGTAGAGTAATTCTGTAGAATGAATGCACCATGAATTGTTGAAGACACTGTGGTGCGTAGTTATATTGTTGTGTCCTAAGTGATGAATATTTAGAGAAATACTTAAGATTTGAAGCCAGTTTTTCATGGTAGCTAACCTTCGTATTTATGATGCTCTTCTGTAAATCCCTTTTGTAAATCTTTACATCATATGCATAAAGAAAAGCATGCTGTTCAGCAGGCACTGGTAAAATACACAGTCTGGCATTTGGCAGGTTGGGTCTGAATCATAGATACATAAAAAATGTAAGATGTCAGCTTTATATTCATAATTGCCATTTTGTTCTTGGTGAGTGGAGATGTGTGCAAGTGTGGAGGTGTACAACCAGTCCAGTGAGATGTACTAGCCTGACAGTATCCTCTAAATCAGGGGCTCAGGTTTGGATTGTCTCTTAGTCTATCACTCTGTTTTTTTAAAATGACCACCTCATTCTCCACTTGTTGATTTAAGAGGGAAGATCATTGTATCCAGATGGCCAATCGCTTGTAAGACAGCTGATTAGGAAACTATCCTTGGCATTCTTCTCTATAAATAATGGCTTGGAAGCATTCGGCTCTGCTTGGACCAGCTGCGTAACACAGAGGGGTACGTGCTACTGTGGAGGCTGTCGCAGAGGAAGCATTGTTGTCACAAGACAATAGTGAAGAGAACAAGAGACTGTATGTATGAGCGAAGGGAAAAGCAAGACATTTGGCAGAAGAGGTGGACACGACTTTAAACAGCAGTAGGACTGCTAAACTCTGAGAAAGAATGACTAAGCCTAAACTTCCAAAGACGGCTGAGAAGAAGCCAGTGGAAGAAGAAAAAACTGTCGAACCAGAGACATCATCTGATGCTCCAGAGGTGAAAGCCAGCGAGCCAGAGTCAGAGACACCGCCGCCTCCTGAGGCAGGACAGGAACCAGAAACCAGTAGTGGACTTCCTGCAGCTACCCCTGCAGGAGAAGCCCCCAGCAGGGAAGAGGGAGCTCCAGCTGAGAATGAGACACCACCAGCAGAGAGTGTCCCCCCAACAGAAAGTGATCCCCCGGCAGAGGAGACCCCTGCAGAGCCTGTTCCTGCAGCTGAACCAGAGCCAGAGCCAGAACCTCTTGGTAGTAGGCATTATTCATTTTGAGATGTTGGATTCTCGTGTAATAGGAATGAAACTTCATTTTGTTGACATGTGAATGACATTAATGGGAAAGTTGGCTGCATATTCCAGAACCTCATTTTTCAGTGATGTAGATGTTTGAAAATTGTGTTAAACCATGGTTTATTAACCAGGCTGAGAGCCTTTTTCTCTGCACCCTTTTGTCTCGACACCACCCTGAGCTTACTTTTTAAACAAATCCTGTGACTTTCTACAAGGAAACCCTCGACCTCTAAGGTGTCCCCATCATGTGTTTACACTGTATACTTAGCCTGTGTCCTGTGACGATGAGGCCACAGCTAAAATTCCACACCTCTCAGTCTGTCCTCAGGTTGTCAACAACATGGAGATATACGGTCGACTAAATACTGACCTCAGAATGACAGTGAGATGTTCCTCACCTGTGCACAACTAGCTCATGGTAAATATAGGTTTGCTGGAGAGAACAAGCTTATCTTCAGTGTGTGTTAATCCATCACCAAGCTGACTGTGGTTTCCCGCATACTGTACTGGTTTAGGGCCAGGCTGCACTTACTGCTCGACTATTGAAACAGAAATGTGTTAATCTTCATGTTGGTGGAGGTCACTGCTCCAGATCTGCTGCATCGTTTGCCCCAAAATGAACTATGAATAATTGCTGCAGAGGTGATGTGAGTTTTGTGTTTTTTAATGTGTTATTAGAAAATATTCCGTAAAATGTACAAATGTCATATTCTTTATCTCATCAGTAGTGAATACATCTTTTCTGCCGCTCAATTATTCTCCTGTCGCCCACAGTTTTTGACAGACATACAGTAATTAAGCTTGTAGAGTAGAGGTTCTAAATCCAAATGCTAAACACTGTAATAATAATAATGTTGCTTGAAAACAAGTGAGTTTAGTCTCTGCTGCTAAAATGTGTTGTGACATTGCTTCTTTGCTTTTGGCACTTGTGTGGGAAGAAGTTGATGAACCAAAGCCTTTTAATGTGAACTTAAATCGTGTCATTTCATCCCTGCGGGACAGAAAGTACAGCAGACTTCAACCCAGCTCTGAACTCCAGGTCCAGGACAGCTCATCTTTCCTGGAATAACATAAGCAGGCTTATGACAGGCTAATAGATTGTTTTGATAACTGACACAACCACAAATATTGATGTCAGTGGGATCAAACAGTCTGTTGACAAGTCATGCTTAGTAAATTAACTGTAACTGTAACTGGTTTCTCAGAACATATAGCTTCACCAACATGTTTCCCTGCACCAGATGATTTCCGTAGCACCAAATATGATGAACTACAGTATTTCACAGCTGAACTTGCAGTGTTAATCCTTTCAATGGCCCTATCGATTGCTTTTGCAATCATGGGTGAACGCCAGAAGGTTAAAGTTGTGTGACCAGAAACACATCAGGGCCATACTGCCACATACATAAACTTGTCTCCAGATGACCCTCTTTCTCAGTTAATTAGCTCAAGGTCACACAAATTAGCTAACTTTCTGCCTGAATAGCATTTCTGTTTCCTGTAGGTGAGTAAAATCCCCAAAATGTTCATGTGGCTCACTTTCATGTGGCTCGTTCCACCTTCAAAAAACTTTTCTGTGAGGTAAATAGCATAATCATCACTGTGCACCTTTTAAAGAGATGTGTGTGTGTTTATTTCTTCTGCTGTACTCATTGAGATTCTCAGACTCTCATTCATTCAAGTTGTAATGGTCGCTCATAGCATTGAGGCACTGTGTGCCACTCTGTGAGTGTTTGTGTTAAGTTACATAATTTGTTAATTCCTTATCATGTCATGCATTGGTCCGTTAACTCATTCTGAATTTATTTAATAATGCTCTAACTGACTAACAGATCCCATTTGTCTGCCCTCTGTCTCTCTCTCAGCCCCTACAAGTGCGCCCATCGGACTATGCGTCGACGACATCAACGACACTTCCATCTCGCTGAAGTGGCGTCGGCCTGAGAAGATTGGCGCAGCTGAACTCGAGGGTTATGGGGTTGAGTACTGCAAGGAGGGCAGTAAGTGCCGGAGCCTGCTGCCTGCATGCTTTTGATAAGGAAGGCTTTTTATAGCATATATCATCAAAGTTTAAATACACCAGTGAAGTGCAGCGACTGATTTTTTCAGATTTCCAAATAGCCCAGACAGCACAGCCAGATTACCTAAAAACGATGGGGAAAGGATGAGAAAATCTTTACCCAGGTAGCTGAATGGTTAAAGAACATGCTGTGAGGGAATTTTCTAATCGAGCATGCACATATGGGGTTACACAGGGTCAAACATACCTGAGGTCACTGTACGAATAGTGTTAAATCTTCTATTGTTAGGGGACACTGATTTCTCTCTTTGAGATACAGAGCTGTATGTTTGAGGATTCAGAGGATAGAGCTGTCTCACTCCCTCGACACATCAGATAAGTAAATAACATAGAAGCCTCTACGGAGTCAAATAACAATGTTGGACCACTGAAGTGTAAATCTATTTCCTGGTTTGTAGATCAACGACCAATTGGCAAATGCTGTCGATGCACTGAGTATAACAATTTATGAACATAGCGTAGTTGTGGCACTGAGGGCTAATAGAGGAGCCAGAGAGGACAGCTTCTTCAGAATTGAGGTAGCATCTGTCAGGTTTAGTTCAAGAAGCGAAACAGAAGTGCAAACGCGAAGTTATGTGAACAAAAAGTAACTTAATAACTTACAATTAGAAAAGGTGGTTGATGATGATGCAAAAACAAACTAACTCGACAAGAATCCAAGAAAAATGAAATGTCCAGCAGAGGTCTAAACAAATTAAAAACCTAAAACTGAGCAAGACTAGGAGCAGGAGGAGGAACACGGAAGGAAACACAAAGACGGAACAAAGACCTGGTGAACTTAATACACAAGTGAAGACAACTAAACACAGGTGAACCTAATCAAGGTGAAACAGACAATCTAAAGTGCTGCCTTGCGCGATCGTTCCGAAAACCCGTGCCAAAATGCTCGGCTGAGGTAGGGAGCCAACCAGAGAAAGATGATGATGTATACTACTCACCAAATGGTGAATCATATTTTTGTTTTGGATTCTGTTTTCACAGAGACGAATGACAGCTTTTCCTTCTCGTTGAATTTCTGTCACTCTAAATACGTCATCGGCTAAAACTGACATGATTGGCTACGGGCTACGTATACGCCAAATGATGGACATTCCTAATGCCCAATAAACGGCTATGGGCAGCTGTTAACCACACCTCCCCTACGAGAAACTGAGTAGGTGGTCCCCAGACTATACCTCACTTGTGATATAGTCTGGCGATAGCCAGGCTACCGTTTTATCACAATACCCCTGGTTTCCTGACTGCCTCTATACTAACAGTTACCTAACCCAAGGAGGCAAACGTGATTATTAAATTTACAATGTGGTCATTTTAACTGGTGGATTTGTGTTGTTTTATTGTTTCATGTTGAAGAAACAAGCAAGTAAGACGATGCAATCAAAAGCCGAAGTACATGAACAAGTTTTATAATTAATCTGAAACCCCAAAGGCTATCTGCTATCAACAGCAGAGCAAAATAAACACGAGATGAAAGTTAAGTGTTTTCATGCTTCTTTCAACACATCAGTCTAGATAAATGCCTGAGCCATCACTCATGTAATGTTGTTGCTCGAGGCCTGCCTCTAGGCTGTCAGCCGTCATGATGATTATATGATTATGAACCTTTCTAATAACTGGAATTATCTACTTCAGATGTCTTAACTCGTAATTATATCAGGATCGTATTTGCTGTCATGAACTGTTGTTTCTCTCCAGAACATCTGATGATAACTAAATGGAGGTTCAGGCGAACTTCTGTCTGTGTTTTTGTAACATTTTCTCTCAGGTGAATGAAGTCATTTTGTTGTGTGTTCTCTGGTGGCAGCTGACGAATGGATACCAGCCATCCAAGGTCTGACTGAGAGGACATCGCTGACGATCAAAGATCTTAACACCGGAGACAAGCTGCAGTTCCGTGTGCGAGCCTACAACATGGCAGGACCCAGCGCTCCCACTACTCTGGCTCAATCTGTCACCATCAGAGAGATAATGCGTCAGTATAGATTTAGATTCAACACCCACTTAGGACTAAATGACACATGATAACCAATACTTAATATTCCTCCTTTTTTCAGTCATGCCTCTTATTTTGTATTTTCTTTCACAGAACGACCTAAAATTTGGCTTCCCAGAAATCTCCGCCAGACTCTCATAAGGAAAGTTGGAGAAACTGTAAACCTTGTGATCCCATTCCAGGTGCGGTGTACATTCAATCAGACAACATCTTGAATGCTCCAAAATGCTATCTTTATATAGAGTATAAACACCAGAGTGAAACATGAACAATAAAAAAGTTCTCCTAACACTAGTTGGATGGATTCGTACCAGCAGTGGGGTACAATAATTTGGTCTAAGGTTGGTATGAGAGTGCATACCTATATACCTATATGTGCTGGTTAAGGGGGAGATCTTGACCTGTTGGTGGTACTACATAAAAAGTATAAATAAAGTCATTAGGATTCACCATTAAGCAATTTATCAAAAAGTTGTATCCCTATGGTTTTTGAAGACAGATCATCATTGTTTAAATGTTGGTTTTGTTCTTATTTGTTCATCATAAACTGACACATGGCAGTTTGAACTTCTGTGTCTTTTCTGGTCATGCAGGGTAAACCCAGGCCAAAGGTGACGTGGAGCAAAGACGGGGAGCCTCTAGCCGCCACATTCGCTAATGTGAGGAACAGTGAACTGGATACGATCCTCTTCATCCGCAAGACAGACAGAAAACACTCGGGGAAGTATGATCTCCAGGTGCAGATTGAGAACGTGGAAGACACAGCCAGCATCATGCTGCAGGTTGTTGGTAAGCAGGACAGGTTGAGGCTATCAACAAGATTAAAAAATATCTGTAGAATTCGTGCAGTGATTTAATCATATTCCCCCTACTCCTATGTAGATCTCCCAGGGCCACCCGAGGCTCTGAAGATCATGGATATCTGGGGCTTCAATGTGGCACTTGAGTGGAAGCCACCTAAGGACAACGGCAACTGTGAAATAACTGGTTACACCGTTCAGAAAGCTGACAAGAAGACAATGGTGAGACTCTACACTGTTATTTATTTTGGCCTTTTCAAGCTTTATTTTGATAGAGACAGCTGAAGAGTGACAGGAATGCAGGGAGAGAGAGAGAGAGATGGGGAATGACATGTGGGAAAGAGCCACAGGTCAGATTCGAACACTGAGTTTCCACAGCAAGGACTGAGCCTTCATACATGGGGCGGCTGCTCTACCAACTGAGCTAAACGCCACCCTAGACTCTACACTTTTGAGGCTTGCAACAAAACTTACATTTGTTTTACTTTATATTCAAATGAAGCTGATAATATTAACTTAACCGGCTGGATGAAAAGCACAGTTTTTTAACCTTTGGAGCCTTACATTTTCTGTGACTGGTATTTTTCCAAAGATCTGTTTCAAAGACAGAGTCAGTGATGGACACATTTCATCCACCCAATATCAGTCACAAGATGAATCTTGTCACAAAATAGGGATAGTGTTAAATCTTCTATTGTTAGGGGACACTGATTTCTCTCTTTGAGATACAGAGCTGTGTGTTTGAGGATTCAGAGGATAGAGCTGTCTCACTCCCTCGACACACCAGATAAGTAAATAACATAGAAGCCTATCACAAGATTCATTAGTAGTAACCTACTGTTCATAATTAAAAATCTGTTCTGATTATCTCACTGTTGTAGGTCTTCCTTGGCTGCAGACAGTTTATCATTGGTTGGGTGTTTTCATGAGCTTTACTTTGTTGTGCTGTCTTAGATCGTTTTAGGGTGGTTCAGATTCAGTCTTTTGCAGTGGAAAAAGTCTAAGTATCATTACAACTTTATGTACACAATTTACATTTGACAACAACATTCTTGTCATCTTTCCTGCTTACAAAATCAAAGTAATACTAATATGTCCATCTTCCAAGCTGCTTAGTGACATACACGTGTCATGTAGCGGGGTGACAAAAGTCTTTTCTTTGTTTCATTATATTGTATTCCTGAAATCGTATTAGTAATTAATTCTACTAGTTGTTACTGGTCAGGCTAATATTATTATTGTGATATTATTACTCATAATACATTAGTGCCCAACACTGCATAATAGACACGTTGACTGAACACATCTCATTAAATTAAATTCTCAGTCAAAAGCAATTGGGACCTGGCCTGACTTAAGTCAGGTCATGGTTACTTGGACAGAGTTCTTCTCAGAGGACGGCAAATGGTTTGCCATGTCTTTATAGCTCACAGCTTCTCATTCACTGAAACTGATCCAGTGAAGGTATTTAGTTTTTATTAACATGAGTGAGGGTGCTGGTACATGTGGGAGGATGAAAGCTGCATGGACACAGAGGGATATTTTAGCCTCCCTTGTGACACATATACTGTAATCAGCCAATGCTGAGCAACTCAGTCTCCTCTGTGGGCCAGGAGTGATGCATTATGGGTTTGTTGGCAAGTGCTCCAACTGGCACCATCCTCCACCTCGAGTTGCCAGGAACAATGTCGGCCAGGAATGTCCTAATCTGATCCTCGTAGCCTTGACCTGGTCCGGATTGTCTGTACAGTGACGCAGGGCCATTGTTCTCCTGCCCAGCTCGGCTGATAGTTCATGTTACACTGTAGTCATTATTAGATCAAATTAATTTCACTTGCATCTCTTTATAGCAAGCTTGGGATGCTGATTATCAAGTTACCAATAACAATGTCCTGAGTACCTATTTAGATGTCAGAGGGAGAGGCTGATAAATATAAAAGTCCTGATTGCACATGTAGCTCAGATTTAGCAATATCCTATTTCACTCTTGTACCAAAATAAATAAATTTAAGAGCAATTACACCTTAAGTTTCAGGTAGAGTATGAAGATATTGTAGGATGTTACCTGCCATATTTAATAAAAATAATTCATATCATTTGTCTGAAATAATAAACAATTTATGTGGGCTGAAATGTTTTTAAGTTCATCAAAGTTCATCTGTTTTTAAATTTCTTTAAAATTCTTTGATAATGTAGTTAGTTGTTAATTTCATAATTTCAACACCACGCTCAGTTCAGCTTGAACCTGCACCACTCCTCACTGTATTTGCTTAAAGGTCCAGTGAGTCAAGTTCAGGCGCTCTATTTACAGAATATGGTAGAAACCCAATATAATTATAAAAACCAACAGTAGCCCAGAATGGACAAACTGGTTCAAGATAGGGTCTTCTATGCTGTTTGCATGTTCTGGAAGGAGAGGGTGACACAAGGAAGTTGCAATCAGCAACTACACCACTAGATGCCACTCAATCCTACATACTGAACTTTGATTGCAATACAGGTCTCAAGTGCAGTTGTAGACATGATGACTAATACTTATAAACATAGTTTAAATCCAAACCAGCTAAGTGTCTGGAAGACCCAATGAAAATATGGGCATATAATGCCCACAGAGAAAAAGAAAGTGTTTGGCCACTACAAGCCTGCAAAGCAGCTTCAGTGATCCTTGGTGGAGAGGTTTCAGAACTCTTTACTGGAACACCTCATTCAGTGTTTTGAGTACTGCCAAATACGTAGAATAAAGGTGTGGCTGAGATCTAGTGATTGGAAGGATTCACATCAAATCATGTAGTAACCTGTATGGAACCATTTCTTATATTTCTTCATTCATTTATTCACATTTTCCTTTATCACCTACCTGTCCAATATTGAATGTGAACACTGAATTTTGACACTTTTTTGTGTGATTCATATGAAGGAGTGGTATACAGTCTTCGATCAGCACAGGCGAACCAACTGCGTTGTGTCTGACCTCATCATGGGGAATGAGTACGTCTTCCGAGTGTTTTCCATGAACCTGGTGGGCCTCAGCCAGGAGCCCTGCAACACAAAAGACAGCGCGTACATCCAGAAGTCAGGTGGGCTCTGACTGCAAGTTTAGATATCATATATGAAATCTGAGTGGAGGTCATAAAAGTGGAAGTGAAGAAAATTGTCTTTTCAGGTATCGACTACAAGCCCCCAGGCCACAAGGAACATGACTTCTCAGAGGCTCCCAAGTTCACACATCCTTTGGTGAACCGCTCGGTCATAGCAGGATACAACGCCACCCTCAGCTGCTCCGTCAGAGGCATACCAAAGGTCAGCAGGTCCATTACATGAAAATGTGCATGGAGAGATATTTGTGATTAAAATTCAGCCACAGAAACAAAAAATTGGGTGTGATCAAATGTCAGTTTAATGCAGTTTGGGTTATAACTTAAACACACACACACACACACACACACACACACACACACATACACACGCACACACTCGCCTACCTCTTCATGACATTTGTGGATTTATAGCAACTAATAAACACCCTCAATGAAGTCCTCAGTGAAACAGTATCCACCACATAAATCCAGTGATAATTGCTGTTTGTAATAGACTAGTACTGTTTGTGCAGTAGTCACACTGTACTGTACTGATACTGTAATACTTTGTCTTATCTTGTTAGCCTAAAGTCACCTGGTACAAAAACAAGATGGACATCTCAAATGAAGCCAAGTACCGGATGCTCAGTAAGCAAGGTGTTCTGACACTGGAGATCCGTAAACCGTGCCTGTTCGACGGGGGAGTGTATACGTGCAAAGCAGTCAACGCCAGCGGAGAAGACGTAGTGGAGTGTAAACTGGAGGTTCGCCGTAAGTATCCTGCTCATTTGAAGAAGGACAGAAACATGTGGCCTCTTTTTCATGACCCATTTAGACACTCCATCTCCAGTATCCTCCTTTTCCCTGCTTTTCATTCACATCAAATGAGCATCAGTCAATGGGTTAAAGTGTAGCACCTGATTTTCTGGCAGATTTTCAAAAACTCTTTATTTCATAGGTTTCCTCATTACCAAGAAACTTCCTGGAAAGAACTATGTATTTATGATTCAAAATAAAATAGGAACGGCCCCTTAAAGAAGTGCAGAATTTACATAAAGTCTAAATTAATATAGTCAAAAAGTCTCAACAGAAGATCCTACTTGATTTTGTGAGTGAAGCTTTTACATCATTTCATGGAGTTGCAACTCTGCAGCTCCATCTATTGAGGAAGGCCACAAGATGTGGTTGAATGAAAGCTTCAGAGACAACATGTTGTGATCAGAATTTAATGTTGGAAGCTCTCCAAATATGTTGATTTGTATACTTTCCTGTGGAAGTCTTCACGTATAGCTACGCCTCCTGTCTACTTACTGCACAATATTTCACAGAGTTGCACCAGCAATTCATTTAATTGTATTAAGTGGAAGTGTATCAGCTGCCCACAATTCTTTCAGAGATAGCTTCCGGAAGATTAATGGAAAATGAATTACCTTGAAAATAAAGTGTTGCGGAAAACTGATAGTTGATCTTTCATCGTTTCAGTAGATCTTAGGGATGATCCATCGTTTCTACATGATCGTGTCCCTCCCTCTTTTAATTCTCACCCTTTGCTGACAATGTTTTGTCCTGTCATGCTTAAAAACCAACCTGTGATCCAGAGGTATGACCCAACCCCACCCCACACTGTGATAAATGCTCTAGAAGGATTTGCCAGATCATCAACACTTAAAGACAATTACCTGACATCGATATTAAACACCACTTAACTTCCTCAACTTTCCAGCCAAAGTTTTCAAAGGCTTAAATGTACTTTCTCTGCTGTAGCATACAATGTTTAAAACGTTGAGCTTTTAAAGGAGATGTAATTAATAATTTTATCTTTAACAATGGAGGCATTTTGTCTCTACAGATTTTATAGTTTTGGGGATTATTTCTGGCCTGCAACTTTGCTGTTCTGATCTGATTCCCTCACTTCTGCTTAGCAACAAATAACAGACGGACAGAGTTAGTGACTGGCTAGTAAATATGGATGGTAGTAACTATACAGCTTTTAGAAGCTAAAGGGGTAGACATTTCCCTCGGGAGGAGGTGGAGACCAAAAACAGAGCTAGAAGAGAGTGAATATTGTTCTATGTTTACAACATAGAAGATGACAATGTGTCAGTATTGTGTTGTGTACAAAACAGTCTGTTATTAACACAAATAGTGTTACACTGTTGTTTTGGAAAACTGTGCTACCGGTTTAACTCTGTATCTTGACTTATGTTCCTTGCAGCGCAAATTGTGAAAGAAGAAAAGAAAGACGAAAAGAAGTGAGAGCTTTGAGTTGCTGACTGAAGAGAAGATTGATTCTTGTCTCCTGTGGTTCCTGCATGTTGACTGTTCTGTGTCATGAGAAATTCTTCAGCTGGCTCACAAACGTGTTTAACGCACATCCGTTCTTGTTTTTGCACCACTCTCTTCCTCAATCATCTTGCATCTGGTCATGTTAACTGTTATGTGCTACTACGATTATGGAAGTGACTGGGGCTCATGCTTGAATTTGCTGTTCATTAATAGGGAAGTATTTATTTTTCATTATTTGATAAGTAACTCTTGGTTTTACACTCTATTCTACAGATACTAAATAGTAGAGATAAACGGATAACATTGAAAGAAAGCAGCAATATTTATGAAATTATTTAATTTGTGATTTGTCATCTTGTTTCTCACATTTCATCTGACAGAGGAATGAATTACAGTGTTTTGATTTGTTTGTGTGCATACAAAGGTCAATATAAATACTTCAAAAACATGAGTGAGTGATTTCATTCAGTAATATTATCAAGGGATGCTGTAGTAATAGCAATAGCACACAGGTGGAGATCAATTCCTGAGATTGCCATCATGACAGCTAAAGTAGCCATGGTATTCAGAAAATGTAAAAAAGCATGGCACTGATGCTCAGAGGTCCAGTGAAATGGACTAGAATTGTCAGGGGCTTAGTTTTATTGTAACAAAGCCTCACTAAAGCCAGAAGTGTGAGGCATGCGCCTAATGTGCACGCCACAGAGGGATGTGTGCAAAGGGCTGGAATAGCTGAGATGTCCTTTTACCGCTGAGGACAACGGTCAGTGAAGTGGAACAGATGACGGGGTTTGTCGAGCGGGAGCTGCTGTAACATCACTCAACAGCTATTCCTTTGATGCCTCAGATGTAAATATTTCCTGTGCCCTCTCAACGTACAGCTGCAAAAGATCCAGAGAGCCTTGTACCTGTCACCAGGCCACTATTAACACACACGACGAATGTCTTACAGCACCTTTGTTTTTGCACGGTGTTTTGACATGGGGTTTCACCAAAACCTCCAAAATTACAAGTGAAAAGGCTACATGGTCCAAATCTAAACAGGAAGTATCAAATATCATTTTTTTTTTCTTACACAATCCCAGAGGTTATTTTTCACTCATTACCAAGTTACAGCTCACTACTCGAGTGACGGGAGCCAGCGGTGGTGGACAACATGACTTGTGGCTGGAGGGAGTGAAAGGAAACTCCACTGAATGGCACAAATGGTCTTATGTTAACAGACTCGGAAAGGTCTACATTTAGACAAAACTCCTAAAATGGTGTTTGCATGGGCAGCTTAACAGGACCACAGCGCTCAGCTGAGGAGAAAATGGTCAGATCGAAGTAGCAATAGGACAACATAGAAATACTCTCAAAATGTTACATATACACAACATTACATATACTAAAGGGCATGTCATTTGTAGGTATTTCATGACAAACCAAAGTGAAGTTTTAATCTGATGATGGCGCTAGATGAAAAGTTAGGAGATCACCAGAGTTTACGGTGGGGATATGACTGCGTCTACGAAATTTGATGCCAACACATCCAATATTTGTTGGGACATTGTGTTCAAAACCATAAATGTGAACTTCATGGAGGTGCCGGAAAACAGTTATTCAGATACATCCACTGGGAACTATGAATCTTTGTACCAATTTTTTGGCCAATATATTTCATAGATGTTAAATGAATAAATGAAAACATGAAAACACTTCATGGTGCTGCTAAAGCAAAAGTCAGGGGATCAGAATCCTTTGGAAGTTTCATGGCAATCCATCCAATAGTTATTCAATAAATATTCCGTCTGGAAGCAATGGACCAACCGCCATTGTTTTCGGCCAGTCTAAAATTGGCTATTTTGGACACTTTTATGAGCAGAAATAGGACATTTTGTTATCTTTACTGCCAGCTGAGTTTACGTAATTTCTCTGTCGTGGCCAGACTACTTGGTGGTACTCAGTTTGGAGTATAAATCAACATGTTTGAAAAGAAGAAGTCCTCACTGAGTTCAAACAAGGATTGAGCAGCTGGCTGAAGACACTTCCAGCAGTGTGGAAACAATGACAACATACGGCCTGATTTGTAAGTTAAGGAATGACCTGTTTTCCCATGCGGCCATTATTCAGAGGTAGTCTGCTGGTAAAAAAAAATGCAGACAATATTTTAATTTTCAGGGTATCTGACCTTTCTATGACACACTAAAATGAACAGAATTTTCTTTATTACTATATTATGCTGCAACTTAATTAACAAAACGAAGGTGTAATACGACAAGGTAAAGAGTACAGCATGGACACATGGTCACTGCAATGTTTTAATTTTAATACAAAAGGTGAATAAAATGCGTGTGTTCATCCAATTTTATTCATTCACAATTTATAGAACTCTTTTTCTACTTGAACAGAATAAAACAACTTGGGGAGATCTCACATGAAAAACTACAAACAGGATTTAATTTGAGCTGGAAATTACGTGAGATTCTGTTTATAATCTATATCACTCTGCAAGTGTGTATCTATAAAAGATAAAACAAAAAATGTCATAGTTTATAGTTTGGTTAAAAAAAAAAATCACAGTATACAGTACATAGATTCCTCCCACAATTTGCACTTATCTAAAATGATGATGTACAACCACGTGTGTCAACAGAAGGCGGCAAACAAAGAATGACAAAACAGACTTTCCTTTTACAAAGCACTGCTGGTAGCCACTACAGTCGAGGAGGTAGCTTCCTTAGTTAGCATCCCATTTTTGATTACTTATTTCTTTTCAAATAATTTACATACAAATACAAAATAAACTAATAACCAAACTACTAAAAGATTTTGTACATTTTCACCAGATGGGACATCAGACAAACAATCAACGGACATTTTGGTTGGTGCAAGAAATGACACACCCAGTCGAGACAAAGCCTATCAGAAAAGATTCAAATTAAATGGTGCATTATTAGGACAAAAGAATATCTTATTGGTGGAATAAAAGGTTTCCCTACATTGCCTAAATTCCTGAGCACTCACATGACGTACACTTGTGGATACATGCTCCGAGGGTGTATCCACCTTAATGTGTACAGTCATGCTCCAGCACACCAAAGATCAGTCAATCCCTCGTCTCTCTCTCTCTCTCTCACACACACACACACACACACACACACAAACACACACAGTCTCTCTCAGGTCAGTTCTCAGGGCGAAAAGAGGTCTACGTTTGTATATTTTACAATATAATAATGCTCTTCTGATGACCTGCATGATAAAAACTGGGTTATACAGACTGAAATGAGCACACAGCGAAGTGTTTGAGTCACTCTCTGATGATATAACTGGGTTGGGAAGACACGGAGAATTAAAGATAATTTCTCTTATTTTCAACACTGGCCTTATTTTCCTACTTTTTGTACCATCACATCCATTTATTTAAGTCAAAACTTTGATAATTACCTCACTGTAGAGCTTCATGTACCTCAACAGGTACGCATGCATGCAAGCATACAACTAAAAAAAAATCCTTTTAATGCAAATACAGACTGCAGCTACTTGTCTTTACATATCTGTGGTTGAATAATAATCACCACATTTCAATTACAATGGAGCATTTCATACTTTTTGGCACCGTTCATACATTTTCTTGTTGACTCAGCTGGCTGCCAGTCTTGTGCAGCGTCCACATCATGTTGGAAGAAGTGGAAGAGTGGGATTACATTCACGTGTTTGACTTGGATGGTATTCATGTGTTTAGCTTGCTGCTCAGAAGCCAAATTATGTTTAATGACACGTTTATAGTCAGCCAGAAACGCACCTCAGATATGAGCTCTGCTCGCAAACTCAACTAGTGAGTACAGTTGATTTAGAGGGTTTTTTTGCATTTCCATGTTTGATTTTGGCCACCAAACAAGTTATTATAGTTACTATGACAACAGTTTGCGTCTACAATTTGTGTGTGTGTGTGGGGTAAAGCCAAAATTTAGTGTATTTTTCTTTTGTGAAATATTCTTTCGTGCCCAGAGTCAGATGAGAATGGTGACCCTAGTCGCATAGCTATATGCTAATTAGAGCTACACCCACCAGCCAGTTAGCTTAGCTAAAGTCTGGAAACAGCTAGACCTCCTCTGCGTAACATAATCCACCTACCAGCACATCAAAAGCTCACTAATCAACACCTCGTATCTCGTTTGTTTAATCCTTCAGTTTTTGAATAGATTAAACAGGCTAGCTGTTTCCCCTCTGCTTCCAGTCTTTATGCTAATCTAAGATAACCAGCTGCTGGCCGGTGGTTCATATTTAGCATATAGAAATGTGATAAGTGCTATTGATCTTCTCATCTTAGTGTCAGCAAGCCAGTGCAGTATGTTTCCCAAAATGTTGAATTTTCCTTTAAAATGAACTTTTTTATGTTGAGTGAGAAGTTAGAGGACAATGAGCGGTTACACTTTAATTTCAAAACCTCTATTATGATTAAAACACACAATTCAACAGAGCAACAAGTCAACAATCCTGTCAGCCAATCAGATAAAAACAGGTCTCATTTAAGTGTTAAGTGCTGATGTGTCTCTTGGCCCACTAACAAACAGAACATGTAGCTCTGCAGCTAAGAAATAAAAAAGAAAATCATCCAAATCAAACAACATGATGGCAAAAACTCAGAAAATAAGGCCTGGTTTGTAATAAGTGGAATTAAAATAATAACCTGGTCTGTGCGTGCTAGTTTTTGTTGGCGTTTTCGGTTGTTTTGGTGAATGCCTGGATTGGATTGTGTCATTCGAAAGGCCACCGTTCACACACCTGAAACCGCCTCCACCCAAACACTCCTGCTGCTCAAACAATAAATAACAATCTTTCACCGCCACCGAGCAGAGTTGTTGCTAAAACAGTGATATCTGCTACTTTTATCACATTCTTACGTGTTTATTACAGACTGGCATTTACTTACACCATCCTCACACTGATAAGATTACGATCACAGGCAGGTAGGGCAGAAGTTATTGCTGACGTTACATTTTTTCTCCCCTCTGGCGGGCGAAGACCACCTGAAGTTACATTCACACAGAAAAGTCTAGGATGATTATTACATTTGCTACATTTATGTGGAAAAAAAAACAAGAAAAATCAAAGTTAAAAAAAATAAAATAAAATCAACAGTTGCCGTGGAGAAGCTTAAAAAAAGAAGACGTATAACAATTAAAAAGCTTATAAGTACAGGTGAGACAGATAAATCACAAAATCTTTGACACATAAATGAGACTCACAACATCATGACATCCAGTCAAAAGCAAGAGGCAGGCACTGGTGGCGAGATTTTCCTTTGCAAGATCCTTTGTAACATGATGTGCTGAGTTCACTTGGAAATGGTCTCTCAGTTCAAAAAGCACACCAAGTTCCCTTTATATGATTGGTTGCATCTCTGTTTACACAGTAATTACAAACATAAGTGCTTACTGAATAGTATTTTAGCAGGGTAGTTGGCACATTTTGTTGTCGGGTATAAAAATGTTTACATATTCTTGTAGCATCTAAATTCACATGACATGAGAGATCTGTGCACACAGACGTACTGGCGCTCTGAAGCGTCCTTATTCCTTGACTCGAGGTATGTTGTATGAGTAGTGTACCAGAGGAAGGCCTCTGCTCTGACAGAAGCAGGCTCTGCCACAGGCCTGGACCTGGTCCGAGCTGTCCGACACAAACGAATCCCCCTCGTCTGCGTACTCGGACTGAGCGGAGGGTGTGCCACTGTCTGCCCAAAACCCTTCGGCGCGCTGGCACACTGCAGCTCCCGCCAGGAGGGTGGGACAGCTGTGAGACTTCACCAAGTGTCTGCAGACTGTGGAGGACGAGGGAGAAGAGCAGGTCCTGGCATGCAGAGCTGCCTCGCACTGCTCGCATACAACTGTCTCTCCACAAAGCTGCGAGTACACCCCACAGTCAAAGCCCAGGTGGGTGGAGGAGCCGCCGTCCGTGAGTTCTGACCCTCCGGCGCCATCGTCTCCGTGACTTTCGGTGCCGGCCTTTACCTCCCTGCTCAAACCTCCGCGGCCGCGCAGTCTCAGCCAGTCCTCCCTGAACGCCGGGCTGAAGAACACATACAGCACTGGGTTCAGGCACGCAGGCAGCGGGAAGAAAATGAGGGTGACTGACTTGGCGATCTCTGGGCCGCCGGCTGTAGAGCCAGTCAAGAGAGGGGCAAAGGAGAAAGCTGCCACGGGGCAGAAGAAGATGCAGTTAGTGAAGATAAGCCAGGCTACATGTCGCAGTGCACCCGTCTGCTCTGGATCTGCCAGCTCCACCCTGCCCAGGTGGCAGTACAGCTGGGTGTACACAGCTGCGGTGAACAGGTAAGCCAGCGCGTTGAGCAGAACAAGAACAACCGTAACACTCAGAGCTGGACTCTCACCACCAGCGAAGGGCAGGCAGAGAGGAGAGGTGGTCTGGTCGTTGGATGTCAGGAGAGGCAGGCAGGCTCCAGCAGCAGCCAGCAGCCCCAGTAGTCCTGCAGCTAGTCTGAAGCGCCGATCTCCCCTCCAGCACCCTCGATGGCTGCCGCCATTCCTCCTGGGCGACATCATGACCTTCCCAAGAATTGTCCGCACGGCCATGCTGCGCTCCACAGCCGCCAGTGACAGCAAGAAGACAGCCCACTCTGATGAGAAGACAGCCAGAGCTCCTGTGATCTGACAGCCGGGTCCCATCTCCCACCACACGCCGAACTCAGCAAAGGAGCCCCAGGTGGCGACGTCAAGCACGGTCAGCACCCCTACATACAGGCCTGTAAGAAGGTTAGCGAGGGCCAACAGCCCCATGAGCAGCCTGGCCGGAGAGAGAGACGGGGCAAGGGAGTGGGAGTGGCCTGTGGCTCGATGTGTGGGGGAGAAGGTGGCCACAAGTACCAGGCTGTTAAAGACCAGAGACACCAGGCAAATGAACCAGACAGTCAGGCGAATCATCCAGTTACCCAACAGGTGCTCACAAGGCTTGAAGGCTCCTGAAGACAGAAACATGGTTAATTTAGTTTTCAGATCATTTCACTTCATCATTGATTGATGAAAGCAAACACAATATAATGTCCATACCTGGTGATGGAGAGCAATGCATAATCATGGAGATTCTTTCCACTTCTTCCCCACCTAAAATTAAAAAATGGTTGTCAGAACAGAAAGAGCATCAACACCAGTAGCCAGTGAATCCAGGAGAAAGTTAACTGTTTTTGATTGACAAATTCTTGTTTCTGCTATAAAACAACCAAAAATAGTTTATTGTTAGAAACTTAAAGGACCAGTGTGTGTGGTTTTGGGGGCTCTATTTACAGAAAATTGCAGAAATGTATTATAACGTAAGTAACATACAGAGTCTGACATGTTTCTACAGTAGCCCAGAGGAGAAAAACTGAACAGTCTAGAAAAGACTTTTTGTGCGTTTCACTGCCATCGTTTCTCCTTCATGCTAGGAAGGAGAGGGTGAGGCAAAGGGTTGCAATCAGCCAGTTCACCACTAGATGTCACTAAATCCATCTGACTGGGCCTTAAACTGTCCCAGAAAATTAATCTTCTAACCCTAACTCATTCAGTAAAAACACATGTAGCAAAGACCCGTTTAATTTGGACTAATTAAAAGATGCTAAGTCAAGTTTTAAAGTTTCTTTTTTAAATACCTACATCTGAAGTCAATGTTTTGTTTCAGAAAACTGTGTGTGAGTGTTTTCAATCACAGAAATCAACAAGACATGCGCATAAAACACACTTCCTCTCACCTTTACATTTCTCATGACTAGTAAGTTATTGAATTAAAGTGGAATAAAACACACTAAATGTTCCCTGATGTACACAGATATACATCTGCACTGCACTGTCTGTGCTGCTCATGTAAATGGAGATATATGTGGAGCGATCTCTGTTGATATATTTTTTGCTGCTTTCGTGTAAATAAAACAAAACAAACACAAAGTTTAGTTAACATGTCAACTGTTCCGTGGAAAAAGCTCTGACTGCAGCACTCCCACCTGTAGATTTCTTTACGTCATTTTCCTCAGAAGAACTCGTCACTGAGTCACATCCAACAAACGCACAGCACTGGTAGGCATACGGGACAGAGATGGACCTACAAACAAACAAATCATTTAGAAAGGCTGCGAACATCCTGCTGAGGTTCTGTGTTGATAATAATACAGATGGCCCAGAATCTTAATCCCATACTGGGAAAAGTATAAATAATGTGTTTGTCTGCAAATATTTGGCCCTAATATTTGGATGTTTCCATAGTGTGTCTACAATCGTGGAGAAAACAGATTCAGCTGGCTTTCTCATTAAACACACAAGGAGAGGTGGAGTTTGTTTCTGTCAGTCTGTCACACACATGTAATCACGGCGGATGGGGAAGGCAGAAAAGGAGGTATATTAAGGAGGTACGTTTTGTTTTCTGCAGGATTACAACAAATTATTTTAACCAACTGCTTGGTTTGAGTTTCTGAGCTTGGTGTGCAGCACTGCCTGCCCTCTTTGTGTTTTAGATGCATAGACAGTTATGATCATAGAAATAATAAAGTTATTTTAAGTTATGTGTGTTCAAAAGACATTTAAGGTAATTTGGGAGGTGGAGTAATAAGACATAATCAAGAAATGCATGAAAAACTTATAAGATGAGATGTTTTTTACTCGTTTACGACCTATTGAAAACAAAAGGTGTGGAAAATAAAATACCCCAGTACCAGAGACAGGTGCACCAGTACCTCACACAAACCTTTAAAACCAAGTTTGTCTGTGATTTTCTGAAACCAATTCATAGAAAGGTTTTGTTCAAAAATATTTTTTTTACTTCATTTAATATTTTTTATTTCAGTATAGGTTGCTTTTTTTTTTTACCTTTCAAATAATCTCAAAAAGATTGTGCTTTGAATATTTAGCATTTTTTGGAGCATTCCGTGTCTGCATCACAAAGACTGTAAATAGATGACAGAAAACGAGGAGAGAGCGAGAGATAGGAGATCACATGTAACAAAGTCCCCGTCCGGAACCAAATCTGGGACGTTGCCAGCGCCAGCAGCCACGAGACCACCCGCTGTTACATTTTTCTACCTCCTCTCCTCAACGCTTGAGATAACAGACCTTGACAGCAGACCACAGAAGTTCTCTCTCACCTGAGTTTGGGCAGGTTTTTTGCAGTCAGCACATTTTTCATCTGCGGGTTCCCTGAGAGTTTCAACTGACTGAGCGCGCTCAATCCGGTTGTTGGAATCACAGTCAGAGAGTTCATGCTCAGATCTCTGCAAACAATCATTACACGCAGACAGTCAAACCAAATGATGACATGCGACCGGAGTTCTGTACTCGTCACGATGAAAGGTGGTTAAATCAAACACGGGTCATACTCACAGGTTGGTGAGTGCGGTGAGGGTGAGGAAGGCATCTCTGTGGATGACTCGGATTTCATTTCTACTCAGGTCTCTGTGTGAAAATCACAACACAATGAACTCCCCATCCAGGAATAAAACAGTTATTTTGACAGTGTGTGTGACAGCGTGGACTTACAGCAAACGGAGAGCAGAGAGCCCTTGGAAAGTGTCCCTGTCAATTTGTTGAATGTGGTTGTGCTGAAAGCTTCTGTAGATTGAAAACAAGAATTTAAGACATTATAAACAAGCAAATAATTACCCTTGTCATGTTTTTTGTTATTACATTATAACTGTTTAATCTTAACAGAATCTGTCTTTTAAGCTTCACCATCCTCGTCTGAAATTCTTAAACTGACTTCTACACTCACATCTCCTGCAGTCGGATGCAGCCCTGGAGGGCGGGCAGTTCCTTGATCTCATTGTAGGACAGATCTCTAATGGAGGAAAATAAGCAGGGACAATTAGACAACAATTATTAGTCATGTTCAACTCTGTTCATTGGTCAATTATAGCTCACAATTTGTAACACGCCATGTCTCGGTGTGTACACATTTCTAAAATGGCACACCTTCACTCTAAATGGTTATTTCATTTCTACTGCCTCTGTAGTTTTCTAATGTTCTCAAATCTTCAGCAGGAATTATTGTTGGTAGAAGATGTTAAGTGCTACTGCAGGTGTCTGGAAAGGAAAAGTCTCTCACAGCGTCCGAAGCAACTTGAGATCCTCACAAAGATCAGCGGGGATGGACGATATCTTAGTTCCTGACAGGGTCCTGGAAAAGTAAAATTGAATCAGTCAATTCTGAGACGCACAAAAGCACAAACAGGAACACATGCTGCCTCCAAGTTCACTCACAGACTCTCAAGGTTATTAGTCCACGTGAGGATGGGGAAGTCCTGCATCATGTTGGCCCCTCGCAACATCCTGAAACACACATGGCGACAAATAAGATCACTAACCTCAAAGCATGAGTTGATATGGATGAAAAACTTTTTTGTCAAGAGTCGTGCCTGACAGCGGGACTTACAGCGAGTGCAGGTCAGACAGATTCTGGAAAGCTGAGGCACCCACGAAGGACAAAGGGTTGTCATAAAGATGTCTGTGAGGGCAGCGAGAGCAGAGAGTTCAAAGCCAATTCATTTACTATGCGAGAATGGCACCATCTTCTGGACATTCATCTACTGAAGCCTCACAGGTGTATCCAGTATCTGCTAATACTGCGTGTGTGTGCGTGTGTGTGTTTCTCAGAAAGCATGCTGTACATTATGCATAGTACAAATTTGGGTTATTAGTGTGCTACGTCTGTTTCTTAGTAGTGTCAGGGAAGCAGAGGGGGAGTGTGACCTTACATGGTTCGCAGCAGGGGGTTGTTATGGAAGGCCCCTTCAGGTATGGAAGCAATATCGTTGCTATGAAACCCGCTGCAGGAAGAATGTCAAAGAGACAGCGTAAAAACACTTTGCTCAATGTGGAACCCGACATACGAGTACATGAAGGTGACATATGCAAAAAGTAATGACTTTGGCATAGACAGTTACAACGACTGAAAATGATTTTAATAATTATTATAGGACAGGTCCTGACGTACCTGTGCCTTTATTTTAACAATTCACTGAGATTCATGTAAAATGAGGGCATGTTACTGTTTTGCTACTTTGTAAATGTGTTCTACTTTTACTTATTTAGTTCATGGCAACTATTTCAGATATTTGTCAGGTCTTTGACCAGTGCAAAGACAAAATGTTTCCCTCATGGAGGAGAAACAGCACCATGTACTCACAGTTCCTTGAGTTTGGGCAGGGCCTCTATTGCTTTGGGAAAAACCATCAGATTGTTGAAGTTAAGATCTCTGGGAAGAGACAGAGAGACAGGAAGTCAGCGCTGTGTTTCTTGCAATTGGACGTAACGCATCCATCCCCCTGAAGCCCACTAATTAATGAACATTCAAAAAATACGCCTACAAATAAAGTCTAGGAGGCTCCATTTACAGAATGCGACAGAAATGGAAAATAAAATGCATAACTAAAGTTTTCATTTGTGTATGATCACCTATAGTTATCTTTGACTGAGCTTTTTATTCTACAGATGGTGTGGAACTAAACACTCTAGGCTAGGACGATACGCTTATCTTCCAATTAGATATGTTCATGATGCCTGGTGTGCTGATTCGATCTATATCACAATTATTATTATTATTATTCTTCTTATTATTATTATTATTATTTTGTGAGTGGATTTTACTTCTACTACTTACAGACTTTTAATCCACCAGTATTGTTGCTATACTATACATAAATGTCATGAATAAAAACTTTTTGGGAGAAGCAGTGAATTCTCCAGTTTGACAAACTGGAAAAGGCAAATGTTTTGTATTTTTGCTTCATAAATCCCAAATAAATAGCAGACCAGTAAATGTATTTATATAGTATCTATACTGGCAGCAAAGAGTTTGTATTTATTCGTGGCATCTAGTGGTGATACTGCAGATTGTAACCAATTGAATACAGCTTGCCTTCCAAGAAAAAACTGCAATGGTTGCAAAACTTGCCAACTGCTCTCTCTCTCTCTAAAGCCAGTGCTTATTTAGTCTGTTCTGGGCTACCATAGAAAGATGGCAGTTTAACATATCAGACTCTACAGAAGACAAACCACTCCCTCTGTAGATATAAACGGCTCGTTGTGAGGTAACAAAAACACATTCTTATTTTCAGGCGTTTATACAAAAAATCTCACACACCGGACCTTTAAATACCATGATCTTAATGATTGCGGACGTCCTAGATCGCAATCTCTATCTTAAATTGTCGGATTGCCCACCCTTAGATTGCATCACTGCTTTTACTAATTTGTGGCTAAGTGTCCACTTTGCTGCGTTATTATGGAAGGAAATGTAAACACCGGATCAGCAGATACTTTACATTTAGAGCAAAGAAAGCAAAAACAAAAAAAAAAGCTTCATCTCTGGTCTACTGCAAATGTGTGCGTGTTGTACAGTAGCTATTTGCCATTAGGTCAGGCTGTCACTAAAACACTTTTCATGGCTGTGTGGCAGGAGGAAGTGAACAGTGGGAGGGCAGATTTGATAAGCATCATGTACTTTGCTCTATTTATCCTAGAGCAATTAAAGGAGGAAGTGGACACAATGATGTCTGGAGGACTGGAGCAGAGGTGGGTGGGGGAGCTGTTAGCACACAAACACGAGCACAAACACACACACACACGTCAACTACTGTATGACTGTGCACTCACAGTGTCTCCAGGTTCACGAGTCCAGCAAAACAGATGTCTCCAATCTCTTTAATTCTGTTGTTATGAAGATGCCTGGAAAAAGCAAAAGCAGTTCAACACTCATCTGTGAGATTATCATAAAATAATCTTCCACATTCATCCAGTTTTTGAATGACAAGACTGTGATTTGTAAATCATGTCTACTGTATGTGTATATGCAGAAGGCCTTCCTTGCCTAATAGATTCAAGTTATTTTCTTCCTGTTTATCCTGACGTGTTTATACTACCCTGAAGCAATACCACTCAGCGTGTGTGTGTGTGTGTGTTTGTGTGAAGGTTTAACAGCAGCAGTGAAAAAAAAGTCTATGTTTAGAACAATCCCTCAGATTGGTAATGCACTGCACATTTGTACAAGTTCCTGTCTTGGAAGGTTTAAACATTTCCCACCGTGCACAAAACACCATGATAATATGATTTAAAATAACATTAATTATCCTGTCAACTGTCATTAACATTCACATTCAAACCATAATGACATAGTAAACTACAAAAAACGTTTTTGTGCAACACAACAGGCTGGCATGAGGAGCAACCTGTTTTGTGGACCTGTGAAAATAAACACATAATAACAGTATGTCGGTGTTGATTTGCATTCACTTGGAGGGAGAGAGCTCGGGCTGAACATAAGGAGAGGTGCTTTGCATTGATTTGTGGGAACAGAATAATACCACTGATTTATGAACAACTAAATATGAACTAGTCTTTAATTCAGAGGGGAGCCGTATGGTCATATTTTACTAACTGAATCGTTATCCACACAGTCAAGTAGATAAGAAATGTTCAAGTTAGTTAATTAGAAAAATCAGCCCCCCCCCAAAAAAAACCCAAGTATTAACTAAGTAAATGTCCATCCAGTCATTACACAGAATGACTCAGAAACAGGCGAGACAATGTAATACTGTATAGTGCATAGTCTCACTGCGGAGAATTTGCATGTGTTTGCTTTCAACTTGAGAAATATCCTCATCCACTTAACACCCAATGACTTTCATTTCTCCAGCTCCTCCCTCGTGTCACTGAGTAGTAAACAGGAGAATGTTCTCAGTCAGTGTGCTGGTTAATTAAGGCTTTAAAAAAGTACACCAGCAGGTTGTTCCTGCTGAGTTCTGTAATGTATACGTCTGTGAAGACTGCATGCAGATTTCTCCAGGCTGTTCTGGGGGTGTTTACTGTAAGGCCTCTGAAACTGTTACTGTTACTCACATATAGAGGTGCCAATTCATCAATACGTTGGCAACTATGTTGTTAATCTATTAATCATTTCTAGTTCTTAGCTCTAAAGAAAGACTTTTTTCCCGTTTCATCTTCTCAAGTGTGACTTTGTTCTGATTTTTATTGTATTCTGCACCAATCAACTAATTTATGAAGAGAAAATTATCAACAGAGTCATTGATAATAATAAATAATAAGTTTCAGACCTGCTCATTTACTGTAGCTTTTAAAAGACATCTAACCAAATGCTATGATTGATGCAAGGCCATGATATGTAACTTAAAGTTGAAATAATCCAGCGACACCCCTTCGCAAACATGGTACTTAGTTTAGTTTAGTGGTGATGTGAAATACCATACTTACAGTGTATATTGAATAGCAGTATATTATTTGTAGTGCACCTGAAAAGATCAGTGCATACAGCTGAATGCTGTGGAGCTTGGCACCAATGGTCTTTTTTATGTGGTAAAGGCCCGACTGGCCAGGAACATTAATGTAACAAATCTAAACATTTGCACTTCAACGCTACAGTGTAGATTTTCATCTGAAAACCACAATTAGAACAGTAGCTTAATATAACTTACAGCACAACTAGACTGGTGAGGTTTGCAAAGGCATTGTCTGGTATGTACGAAATGCGGTTGAGTGCCAGCGTCAGAGCCTGAAGGTTTGCCTGGTGTCTCAGAGAAGCGACGGGAACCTCTGTGAGATTGTTATCATCCAGCCAGAGGTGGCGCAGCTGCTGCAGACCTTCAAAACTATCGTCTGGAACTGTGGTGATGTGGTTTGCATCCAGGCGGCTGCAGAGAAACAGGTAGAACATGGGTTTGTTAAATCACTTACTTCATCTCTGTGCTATAAATGCCTTATAATTAGCAGATAACGCAACAAATAAGATAAATGCATAATCACTTATTATTATTATTATTAAAATAACTTATGAAACTCATTTTATTGTCACTTTTCTAGGTCATGTTGGATTTGGGGCAAGTGAAGCAGTAAATAGCCTGAATCAAAAAGTTTCTCTTGCAGCTCCAAATCCATCTGGGAAATGAAGTGTATTTAGTTCATTCTGGGTTTGACTTTGGGTCTCTAACTGCACCCTAAACTCCAATTATTTTATTTTACCAGCGTTCAGCAACGCTTTGACCACACTTTAAGGTCCTGAAAGGTTCTGGGAGTTTGTTAATGCTGTGACCAGCACCTTGTTTTGACACACATTCACCAGAGGGCTCATACTAACTCCCAATTAGCCACACGACCAAAACAGACTCACTAGTGTTTAAGCCTAAAATGTTTCCTCTCAGCGCAGAAGGGCAGTAGCTCGACTTCAAGATTCGGCTGGACTGCAAACCCTTGAGGGCTCATCTGATTCTTTGGTCATTACCAACATCTTGTGACTTCAGGGAAAGGTTTGAGAAAAGACTGACTGCTAAAAATTAAAAGGGCTTTGCTCCGTGGCTCTGCTCCCTGTTTGCGAGCATTGTCCAGTACAATGCCTGCATTATTACAACTGCCATGATCTAACTCTCTGTCTTCATTTACCCTCACTTCTTAGGGTAAAAAAACGTGACACAAATGTTTATTTGGCTGTCATGGTAAATCCGGTATATGACCAGGACATTTTCTAACCAGTGACTTCACAAAACTTACATAATATAACAGAGCAATGCTTTAATTTCATGCTGTGGATATTCTGCCAGTTGACTTTGGAAATTGATTGAAATTCTGATCAGAGGCCAATAATTTGGTGGTGAAAAGGGGTAATACTCTTTATTTAAACATTATTATGAATGCACAAGTGTTCTTTTCACCATCACCACACTGTTTCCTCCTGCTATCCTCCCCTCACTGAGTGTCTCGCCCTCCCTCAAAATTCCTCAAGTGTCTGGGCTGGAAGAAAAACAGTCTTGATTGACATTTAGCTCTCTAAGGCTTTATACAAACCAAGTCCTGGCTCTGCCAAAGCATATTACTTCAGCTACAGACCTTAAAACCCTCACAGAGAAAAGACATCTGTTAAATAGAAAGAAGAGGCAGAAAAAAAGAAGAGGGGAAGCAAGGGACAAGGGGAGGGATATAGAGGGGTGATAATAGCTGAAAGCTGGATTTTCAGCACGTTTCTCCAGCTGGATCCATTCCTCCATTAGTCCCTGACAAACTCAAAGGCACAGTGCTGGAGGGGAGGTGGCACAAAATAGAGCCATGTACATATCATGATCTCAATGAAACTGACAGAAAAACAATGCTATGACTGAGGGCGAGTAAAGCAGAAAATTGCGAGACGACATGACAGATGACAGTTACGAGTAAACACGTGGAGGCACACAAGCTCCTGGAAAACCCAAGATAGAAAAAAAAGAAAAGTTAGCTACAGATATGCTGAATAAGACTGACCTACATTTGTACAGGGCTTTTGCTGGGCTTAGTGCACGACAAACACTGCTGCAGGAGTAAAGTATGTGATATGAGTGGAACCACCCCTAAATGACTTTAACAAAGTCTCGAGTAAATAATGGAGATTTCAACTGTTATTCTTGACATGAGGAAGCGTAAACTCTTCGCTCTCTGAGTAGTGTAACATTTACAGTGCTGCAAGTGATGACTGCACTCACATATTAACAGGAACACTTAAACCTTCCGAGGCCTGTCTCTTTTGTTGAAGCACTCAACCAAGAGACAACCTCAGTGGCAGTGAAGTAAAGCCTAAGTGGAAGTGCCAAAAACTGCCATTCCCTAAATGGCCACATGAGGCTGGCTACAGAACAGAAAACTGTGCGGGACTGGTTTTCTCATCCCGCTCCTGCCCGCTCCCGCTGAATTTCTGTCCATTATCGCCCGCCCCCGCAACGTGTGCACAATGTGACTGCCCAATCCCGCAATGTGTGTGTCCACTCCTGCCCGCAACCCGCGAAACACTGAAACTTTATGCCCACACGTAACGGAGATACAGTGATTTAGTGTCTTCTCCCGTCCCTTGAGATAAACATGCCATTTATTATACTAATAAAGAGATTCATCGGGTGGATTCATTTCATTCGTCATCGTACCACTCCGACATGCACGTCTTTTGACGCATGGGAATAGCGCTTCTACTACAGAACAAATCCCCTATGTTAAAATTGCCAACCTCACAGCAGAAATAAACATGTTTATAGTCGATTTCCTGGTTTATGACCACTGTACTGAGGGTTTGAATCAATATATTTTACACATTAACATTATATTAAGGCTTCAATTTATGATTCAAAGCATGGTCACTTTGATTGACAGGTGGGTGCCCTTACAGGTGGCTTGTTTGAGCACCAGACATCATTCAGCCCGCCTCAGCTCCACATTCCACAACTTTGCCCATTTTTATTTTAGTGGCAGAGGCAGTACTGCCAAGATAGCAGCGGCCAGAGCCACCAGACTCTGAGCTTCACAAAAGCTCTTCAGAAACCTATGGGTGACATCACGGCTTTTTCCATCTTTTATACTGTCCAGGACTTCACCAGGAACTCTGGTGGAAGATGGTGAGTCTGTATGTACGTATTTTAGTGTTTCTAGCATGAACATGCTAATACTGTAATTACCACTGAACTCAAAACACAACTTAATTACTGGACAAATTAAATGGCAATCCAAAAGTTGTTCAGACAGTTTCAATTAAATCCACATGACCTGTATAATTTTATGGAAATCCATCCTGTAGTTATTAAGATATCTTTGTCTTGACCAAAATGGTGTATTAATCGACCGACACACAAGTACAACACTCTCATCCCCAAAAGAAATTTGACAGCTGTGGGGGGAATCAGGACAGTGCAAACCTAAGAACTAGTTCTACTCACACATTTAGTGCAACCTGTCTGTTGTTCACACTGAGAAGTGACTAGTGACCTCGAACTAAACTTCACTGATCCATTTTTGCATACATTTGTTTATCAAATATTCAGCACCACGTTTAGATCTTTACATACATTAGTAGATAAACTGTTCACTGCAGTACTCCTACTGCCGTTGCTTTTGGTATTATCTTGGTGAGTGACTGTTTAGAATGAGGTTGTTAGTTTAGCACAAACGCTGTGAATTCCACTTTGGATAGCCGGTTGAGTAAATACACTGCTGTGCTTTCTCTGACAACAGCACTGATGACTGCCTCGTATCTTCTTGTCCAGAATTCAGGAAAAATATAGCCTTCTCGTGAACTCAAATGCCCAAAGAAAACAGTGGCTGTTTATTAAACTCTCTAACAGGGAATCATGACCAGAGACTTTCATAGTAGAGTGATTCTTATATGCAAAGATGAATGATGAATGACTTTTTTCAGCAGCTCCACCACATTTTGAATATTTACACGTTACGTCAGAAATTCAAAACAGTTTTTAGTCCAAAGCCAATGCTGTAGTTGGCAGTTTACAACCAAATGAAACTACATTAATCAAACAAAGTATCTGACCAGCACGATGACATTGACAAATAATCATTACAATCTCTGCTGCAATAACCAAGAGCGTTTCCCTAATATGGCATAAGCAGGACGGAAATGTGCACTTGAAATTCAAAAGCTCTTTGAGTAGACAATACCTCACACATGCGCACACGCATACGCCTGTTTGTGTGTGTGTGTGGCAGATGACTTACAGAGACTGGAGAAAATGAAGGTTCTTCAGGGCTGCACTGGGCACAGTCTTCAGCTGGTTGTTCTGGAGCATGCTGAGAAATGACAAAATGATGATTTCAAATCAGCTCGCAACACGTTATCCTAGAAATCAGTCCAAAATGTTATGTATGTAATGTATCATGTATCCACAGATACTTTCAATGCTAACTATGTTAGCAAGCTTTCCAAAGGTCTCATCTGTGTTGTTGTTATTGTGGTTGCCTTTGGAACAGACACTGGCTTCGTGGAATTCTCCTTCCTGTCTCAGTGTTTGCAAAAGGAAATAAATATGCCTGGTTCATTAGAGCATGTAAAATTGTGTATACTTAGTTACAGTTTGTGAAAACTGGTCAAAATCTGATGTGAATGGGGTTTGTTTGAGTTGCATGTAGTCAAAATACTTCAGTTTGTTTTCATTTGTACCATTACAAGTAACCATGTGAATGAATCACTTGATGTGATGGTCATAGTGTTTGTGTTTTCGGTCCTGTAACCAAGACCTCACCTGTAGATCAACAGGACTTTGAACTTTTGGCCCAGTGCAGATTCAACAGGGCAGTGCTTTGTGTGGTGCGCAATATGTTAGAGTTTGTGCAAGCACACTAGGGTGTGCTGCCCCATGTGAATTACGTACAACTAATTTTTAGACCCGGGTTTGTAAGCAATGCTCTGTTCTGTTTTTTTCACAGCCACAGATACAGCTAGACCATGGAGTTAATTTCATCTATTCTAAGTAGATATAAATTCAATTTGCAATATTTACTCTCTCTCCAAGTGTGTGGAAAATTTCACACTGTCACAGCTGTGAGTGTGTGTTGACAATGATGGTGGTGGCAGGGATAGTGTATGCTTACAGGACTTTGAGCTGATGGAGTCCAGACAGGGCTTCAGGGTGGATGAATGACAGGTCATTCCCTGCGAGTCGTCTGTGGTGAGAGAGAAAGAGTCAAACTTATAGTTTGGAAATTTGGAAGAAGGATACATTGTGACATAACCACAGAGTATATTTTTATTTCTGAATAAAGCGCGGTGCACAGTGTTGAGAACGTCTTCACACCCAGCCCCTCAGCAGATTAGGTTCCAGCTCTGATGCTGAACATGGGGCCTGGGGTGTCAAAGACATGAGTCTGTGTGCCATGGCCTGTTGTCACTTCGACTGTCACCCGCAAGAGATTAGACCTGTTCCTGGATATCCCCTCTTTAGTTCCCCTTCTGAGCCTCCCAACCATCACTACTCTGGGCTCTCTTTGGAGACTGAAAGACTAATTTACCCCTGTGTGTCAGAACTGCCTTGTAACATTTATCACTGGGCTGCTGTTTCAGTCCCTGCATGAATTACTTGAGGCTGAGGGGACACCTCCCTTTCCTGTTAGGAACAGGAAGTCTATAGGAAATATGGGTGTAAATAAGCATGGGACAGGCTGACTGGGACACACAGCCCAAGCATACTATCTGGCCTCAGAGATTAGCAACAGATTTATCACTCTGCAACGTGAGTCAGGCCAGGCTGAATTCCCTGTAACAAGAGGAGCTGGGTGTGAGCCTGAGAATCAAGGCTGACTGTGTTAGAAGACCACTTACCCTTCATGTAGACTCAAAACTGGTATTTTGTTTGTATGCCATAAACTTCAAGGTATTTTAATAGCAAAACTATGAGCTGACAGGCATGAATAGCTGCAAGTTGGTGAGATATGCTGTGTCTGCTTCACTGGAATACCGTCAGTGGTAGGCAAATAGTAGCCAAAGGGCCAAATCTGCCCCTTCAACAAACATTTCTGGTCCCTCAATGAAAGCTCAAGTTTTCCGTTTTATGGTTCATCATCAAAACATTTAATTAATTCTTCACCAAGATAAAACTGGAAACAAAAGGCTTGTGTGAATCCCAATAAACATGACCTTGTAACGACAAGTATAATCAATGATTTCAATCTCAGACACAAATGGTAACATATATATGTCTAATAGACATGGTGTGCTGATAAAAAAGTGAAACAATATGTTTTCATTTGTGAATACCTGTCACCTAGAAATAAGAACAGCCATTTTCATTAAGTTAGACGAAATTAGATTAAGCCTTTTATATCTGGAGAGTAAGAGAGTACTCTACTATAGATATACTATAGCCTATCACGTTTCTACAGAAGCACCGAATGGACAAATACTGGCTCGAGAGGGTGAGGCTAGTTCAGTTGGTTATGATCTGTAAGCTCAGCGGCAGATGCTACATTTAAAGCTCAAAATGTAATGCATAGATTTGTGTATGTCATTACTTTTTGTTTCACAACAACATAGGATATGTTTTATTGCTAAATAAATCAAATGCTCAAAAATAAAATACATACTTAAAGGGATAGTTCGGGATTTTTGCCATGAAGCTGTATGGCATCCCCGTCAGTAGTGTCGCACATCCACACCGACTTACCCCCGACAGTGTCCTGTGGGCCGAGTTCTGTCCAGGTTTGGTCAGCAACGAAAGTAGTCCGACAGGTTTCCTGGGACACTTAAATAAAAAGTTTTTCTTCTCAAAACAGCATGTGTTCAAAAGAGTGATTTATTTGCATCACAAAACCGATGTCCTCGAAAAAGTCCCACTTCGTAATCGCTTGGCCCTACTTTCTCTCTTTTTGTATCTCTGCGCTGCTGCAAGATGACAGACGAGGGCTGGGCTGCCCGGAGAGAGCCTGGTGGGGTGGAAGGAGCTGGGTCGGAATGGGGCGCTTGAAAAAGTGCCCCATTCCGACGCGGCACGTCCGCGAACAAAACTAAACAGTAGTGGCCACTTGCAGCAGCGCAGGGATACAAAAAGAGAGAAAGTAGGGCCAAGTGACTACGAAGTGTGACTTTTTCAAGGACATCAGTTTTGTAAATAAATCATTCTTTTGAACACATGCTGTTTTGAGAAGAAAAACGTTTTATTTAAGTGTCCCAGCAAACCTGTCGGACTACTTTCGTTGCTGACCAAACCTGGACAGAACTCGGCCACCAGGACACTGTCGGGGGTAAGTCGGTGTGGATGTGCGACACTACTGACGGGGATGCCATACAGATTCATGTCAAAAATCCCGAACTATCCCTTTAATTCAAGTTTTGTTTTTTTTCTTCTTTTTAAAAATAAAAAACAGTACAGTGTTAGAGGATGCTTGCCCTAAACCATCAGCTGGAGCAAGATCTTTAACGCAGCCTCATCTCAAAGGCTGAGTACCTCTCAGAGCTGGCCTTCAATGTTCAATGTCATCTGGGAGCTGTGGGGTGTTTTTCTTAGGTGGCGTCTGTTACGTCTCTAATGCTGACAAGATGTCACTATGTTACAGGTGGTTCATCTCTCTGCGGGGTGACCACAGCTGGATGCCAACCTTGTGCTGTCTTCAAGCAAACAGTAAAAACCCCTGTGCAATTGTGGAAGCCACTTTCCTCCTCTGTTGTAGTACTGCTGCAGTTTCGCATTCAGTTCCCACAACTTGCAAACGGAACATGGTCACAAACTTATTCTTTTGGTATTCCTATTGTAGAGAATACCGATTTCACTTTGTTGTTAACAGTGTATGATATCTTGTCCTTAAAGTTGAGGACCTCTGGGTATTTTGAGTAAGTAATCTACCATCGGCAGAAAAGACTGAGCTTTTATTTCAAGGAAGCTCAGGGATCTTGCTTGAGATCAATGGCTTCCTCTGGTTTCTGGACTGGAGCTGCTGGCACGTTCCTCGAGTCTCTCTACAGTATATCTCCTGTCTCCTTTCTGGCCAATACCAGTTTCCTGGACAGTGCTTTAGTCCAGCATTCCCTTGATGAGCTATATGTACCTTTTCTTTTCTCATTGTGCTTTGTGGACTAGCCAGGATTATCTTTATGTGTATATTACTCCCTCTCTCACTGCCAGTGTGTGTGATGGGCCAATATTGTGTCAGTCATGTGTCTACCTGTTTCCTGTGTTGGGGCCAACCATGTCTGTGTGTGTCTTGCAACAGCTGCTGTGTTTCATCTTTCTTTGCTTCGCCCTTGAGGTGTTCTACTGTCTGTACTCAATGCATCAGTTGGCTCTAAAGCACAGACAAGTTTCTGGTCCATGATGTGCTCTGCTGTTGTGTGTTGTTCTTGTAAGACAGCTCATGAGACTGTGTCCATGGTCAACAAGTACCCAGTGTGTTTGTGACATTTAAGTCATGCATCTGTAGCTGAAGTAGCACTCTCTCTCAGTCTTGGAAGGAGCTGTTATCAATGGCTTTTTCGCGTTGTTTGACAATGCTTTATCATCTGACTGTACATTAAGTGTCATTGTTAAGACCTTCTTCTCTATTAGTGCATAATTCTTTTGGGTCTTTGTCAGTGCTCTTGATGCATAGGGTATCAGGCAGTCCTCATGCAAGAAACACTCCTCCAGGCAATCTTTGGACGTGTTAGCCTGCATGATGAGTTGTTTCTTTGGGTGGAACCAAAGCACAAGAGCATGAGGTCACCTATTAGTTTTGTGACTGCCTCATCCTGTTAATGTTGCCATTGCCACACTCTGTCCCGTAGTAGCTACCTCAGTGGTGCAGTTAGGGTAGCCTCACCAAGGGTGTACTGTGCCAGATACATTTCATGTTTGCATTTTTTTTGCAAGTATCGCTGCTGGAAGACTACTTGCTGACTTGATTCCAAACATTAGCAACGTGAACCGATACCATGGTGTCTTTAGTATGCGTAGTAACTATAACTACTTGTCTAGCCAATGGCCATCTTTTTCATCTAGTACTGTGAATATCTTCTTACAAACAAGTTTGCACAAAACGTCATCTGTTGAAGGAAGGTAAGGCTGTTTTGTTCAAAGCACTGGGGTCCAAGGAAACCCATCATCTCTCCTTGTCTTTATTTTCAGTGGATATTTAAAGATATTTACCAATGGTGTTGGTTCAGTCATCTGAGCAATCAAATCAGCTTGTAACAGGTTGTCAACAGTTGATTTAAGTCTGTCCATTACTGTCAGTGGTATTTTTGTGCAGCCATGTATGACTGTAGTAGCCCTAGGGTCTGTAAGGATGTGATATGATCCCAAAACCTCCCCTAAACCTTCAAAGACAGCTGGGTGCAGAGCTATCAACTCCTCTTTTGTTCCAGGATGTTTCACTTTCACTGTGTCAATGTCCACTCTTTTCACTAGGCGCAGGTCTTCACATGCCTGTCTCCTTAGGATAGGTATGGATGAGTGCCTTACATAAAATGGTAGACTTGCCTGAGCCTTGGGTGTGGAGTGCTTAAGGGTGCTCCTCCATATGCCACCAGCACTGTACTTGTGAGCTGTAATTGTAGTTGTGTCCTTCTTTTACAATTGGATTTCCTCTTCATGGACTTATACAGTAGGAGTGACAGGAGATTAGCATCTGCCCCCGTGTCGAACTTGACAGAAATATAGTCAACATTTGTCCAAGCGGACCAGGACCTGTAAGTGTAAGGGTCTAGCTGATCTGTTCCAATAAGCAGTGCATGTATTTCTGAATTTACATCATGCACTGTCTTTCCATTCTGTGCTTTGCTTCCCATTTTTGCATCATGGTTCTGCTTTCTACACTTGTGGCAAGATACTTCATATTCTAGACATTGCTTTGGCTGATGAGATTTCCCACATGTCTTGCATGTGTTCTGCTTTACAAACTGTAAGAATGTGCTGCTTTTATAAATTTTATTTTTTCTTAAATTCACTGTCTTCAGGCTTTTACATTGCTGGTCAGACAAAATGTAAAAAAAAAAAAAAGTAATTTAAAACTGTTAATGAAGCCCAGAAACTGACATAATGTAATAAAAGATGAAGTCGCCAAGTTGGCAACAGTGGTCATTCTTGTCAGCGTCCCCCCCCAGCATCACACACTATGTAGCCACAAGGCCATGTGCCCTGTAGTGATTGTCCTCTGCAATCATCTGCTGCATTTTTTAAACTTGCTGGGAGAGAGGGTGCTAGCAAAATCTGGGGTTGTAGTTGCACTTTAAGACAATGTTGCCTTATGCGTTCTTTGTAGCCTAAATGTTGCTGAGCTAATGTTTTTCTACATTCTATGTGCTAGAGTTATTCATTCATTCAACGCCACAAGTTTTCAGAAAACAAAGTTTAACCTGTAGAATCATGTGCTTGCTTGTTGTATGTGTTTTGCTATTACAGAGTAGGCTTCCGTCCACCAGTAATAGGTAAATTTATGGTCTCAATCTGCCTCAGAAATGAAAGTGACAGAGTAAAGCAGCCAAAAACCATTTATTGTCAGAGAAAATGGTAAGGCCAAAGGATAGTAAAGTGCTTAAAGATTGAGAAAACAGCTGAATAAAATGTGTGCTTCTTAAGTGAAAGCTTCAAAGAGCTTGACAGGTGAGCATGTGAATAAGATTTACTGAACTGATTTCTATTCAGTGAAAAATAATAATAGGTCTTAATCAAAGGCCTGCACAAATAATAGACAAACTGCTTTGAGCCCACATTAAATGAATGTTTTGGCGAATTATGGCCCCTATTTACTGTTTGATTTATTGTGGTCGACCAAAGCTGTCATAATAGGGTGTGAATACTCACCAGTATTATAAAAGGGCTGTCAATTCAGATTGACTTGACTTTGAGACAAGCCCAATGAACAATTTCCAAAACAGAAATTCAGAATACCACCATATCAACCTATTAATGTGAACATTTGTGCCTCTACTGAGACACAATTTGTCAAGAGGATGTCTTTAGACAGCATTTTGGAATCCGATTTTAAGACTTTAATCTGCAGTTAGAGTCATGACTACAGTGCACTTTGCCACACATGGTCAAATTCAAAATGACACAAATCTTGTCAGTGGCTGATGAGTGGTTCTTGTTCGTTTCCAGCAGAGTGACCAATGTGGCTCTTTCAATATGACTTCAAGGACCAGTGTGTTGGATGTAATGGCTCCCTGTGGACCGCAACCCCCTACACCCAACCTCCTGTTCTATGCATGTAGGAGAAACTACAGTGGCTGCGATACATGCAGAAAATGTATAAGTCAGTGTTTGTTTTATTCATTCAGGGCAACTGTAGCAACATGAAGGTGCAACATGGTGGACCATGGAGGAAGAGGTCCTGTGTCATCTGTAGATATAAAAGACTCATTCTAAGTTGATTATGCACTAATGAAACATATAATATGAATATTATATTCTATTTCTGCAATATTTTGAAAATAGAGCACCCTAAATCTGACATACTGGACCTTTTTCTCCTTGAGAACTTACCATGAACCTCCAGCCACTGACACAACCCGCTAACCACCACATACAAACATGATTTGACAAATCATTCAGATATCTTTTAGGTTTCACAACACAAAGAGCTTCTCCTCCCTTTGCATCTTTCAGTAAATTGAGTACATGTCCCCCCAGGCTTCAACAAGGACAGAAGAATGTGCTAAATCTCGTTGAGGAAAGGCTAAATCCTCTCCTTGTGCAACACCACTCCCACAGGTCTACCTTTGTCAATAGCAAATTCACCAGGAGCTCTGCAGTACACTCTGACAGCAGTAAAGAACATGATCTGCTAAGTTTACCACTGAAACAATTTTGCTGTAACAATACAGGCAAAACCCAAACAAGCACCCCTCCCCCACAACATGCTCCCACATGTACAATACACACCTTTTTGTACCACTGTTGGTATAGGTAGCTGTGGTTGGTATGCTAAGCCTGTGACTTCATTTCCTATGCTCATGCTGGCAATGAACATGTTCACATAACAAATTCCAACAATCATGTAATTATAATAGAGATGTGAAGTGGGAGAAGCTATTTCAGGCGCTTGTCATTCCAAAAGTAAGTCACACTGAGTGTTGTGTGGGTTACAATTAGAGCTCTTGTAAGGTGGTTTGGATCAGTATGAAACTTCCTTATCAGTACAAAAGATTAACAAGTATGTGAGAAATTAAAATATGTAGCTCTTTGATAAACAGGAGTGATGGTACAAGCATGTAGGAGTGGTTAACTTTGGCTGTGCCAAGTTTGTAGCTTGTAGCACTACAAGCTAAAATTAGGCTTTTACAGGCTACATTCTAAATCAAATTCTTGGATTCTGGGCTCTTTTTGGGTTCATATCAACAGCTATGGCCCTCTTTTCTTACCCTAACTGAAAAGTATTATAAATTTGCTATAGCTCTTACTGATGCTAACTCTCCATGCACCACGCTGAACTAAAACATAGCATAACTTCTTAGAAACTAAACTATGTTACGTAACGTTGAACATTATCATTTAAAGAAGGTTTTGAAGTGAGAATACAGAAGGGGGAAAAACCCTTGCAGAACCAGCATCTCCTCCCTCTTCTTAACTCTTAACTATAATAATCATTATTTCTCATTATGTTCATTATACCTTCGAGAACAACTAAAACAAACCAATAAGCCCATAGTCCAGACCATAAGTACAAAATCCTTTAAGAGTTACTACACCCTCAAAACACAACATGGAGGAGTGGGGGTGGGGTTCAGTGGTGTGTGTAATATGTGAAGAATCTGTGATGCAGCGCAATGAAAACAAACAAAAAACACTAGTTTCTCTTCAACTGATCATCATCAGATGTGAGCCAACACTAAAATAGGATGCACTGCTGTAACTGAATATAGTTACTGTTGCATTATTGTTATCAAGGAAAAGGATAAATTATATTGATATGGATTTTATAAAATATCATTCAGTCGGATTCATACCCAGTTGAAAATAGCGAGGAAAATAAATATTTATTTGAAGCATGTGTCATACAAATAGATGCAATAACATGAAGAATAGACATGAAAATTCAAAGTTACAATAAAGTGACACTCAAACAAAAGTTCAAATAATAAATTAAAATGAAATATTTTTCATTTTGTATTTAAAAATGGAAACATATGCACGACAACACTGACCAAGGTGTCATTACCATAACAACTGTCAGTACTGCATATAGAGTGCCTATGAATCACAGCTTATTTTCACGAATATAAACAAACTGCAAAGAAGACAGAAAATACCTGTCATCACGTCTGTTGAGCTTTGTGCTGCCTTTGGCAAGAAAGAAAGAGTGCAGGGGAGATTGCGTGACTACGAAGGAGGGAATATTGCTCCCTCGTCTCCACTCCTGTCCTGTACGAGGATGGCCCGCTTTTCTCTCCCCTGTTCTCTTTCTCTGTCAACTCTTTCCCTCCCTGTCTCGGCCCTCAGGGCCCATGCTCTGGTTCACAGACATTGCCGCAGCCCTACAGCAAAAAAGTCATCCAAAGTTCCGTGGGACAAGCCTGCAGATTTGTTTCCCTGACAAAAAGGTTAAACAAACACACATATGAACTACAGGCACATGTCAATCAAAATACCCTTCTTCAGACCCCCGGCGAGAGCCCATCCATTATGACGGTCTAAGACAAGAAGTAGCAGCAAGACTGTTTTTTTTTTGTTGTTGTTGTTTTTTTACTCTTGTTGCCATGGAAACTATTGTTTTGCCCTCTTCCTTCCTGCCTTGCATTCCTCCACACAATGCGATGAAAAGTAAATTGCCTTTTGACAAAGCGGATTGGAGTGGTGCATGGAAAAGAAGCGGGTGAAGACTCAGCCGGTTGAAAGATGCATAAGAGCTGAAAAAACATGCCCACCAAAGGCCAAGTGGAGCTGGAACTGCTGGAGTATGTTCACTCACTGGTCATTTTGTTTTCTCAGGGCTGCATGTTACCTGATATCAGGTAGACTGATTTTATCTCTGACTCGCAGCAGCGCCGAGCCAGACAGCGGACTATTTAAAGAGTGAAGAAATAACAAACACCCACTGAGATTAGATGTACGCCACTCAACAAAGCCCCAGAGCATAGATGTGCTGTTGCCACCCTGATAATCCCTTAAAAGCAAAAAAAATCCACACAGGATGTCACATGACTGGAGCTTCAATACATGTTGTCTCACCTCACCTTTTTTAATTGAGCTTTGCTGCACCTTTTAGAACTGCCCTTGTTCAACTCATGAACGCTGAGTGATACGAGGCCTCACGTAACGCTGTGCTTATCTTCTTCAGCTGGGAAGAAGGGCATGTTGTGCACCCATACTGTGTGCTTTGCAGTACAAACTCAAATATCCAGGTGCATATCATAAAGCCTGGCCCTGGAGTCATTGTGCAGAGTAAATGCATCATTAACGCAGGAAAAAAGGGGGATATGTACTCACAGTTCTTCCAGGTAAGGGAAGTTCTTGAACACGTATGCTGGAAGCTCAGTGATGTTGTTCATGCTCAGGTCACTGTGGAAAACCAAAAATCAGTTAGAAGCACGGCACACAATAAATTTCATTGGTACCTTCAAATTTGCCTTGTCTTTATGCTCTATATAGGAAGACTGGATCACAGGAGAGAGATTTAAGTTATGATGACATCTGTTTTATATATTTTTCATTTTGTTGTTTCAAGCTGTTTCCAACAACAGATAACTTATGTTCAAGGACTGATTATTCTCAAAGGCATTTCATCAGTGCTTACTTGCTCCGATTTTGACGTTATTCTTTGCCTGTTTTGTTTGCCTTTGGTTGAAATATTTATTTAAATGCTTTTCACTGCCTTGTCCTTTGTAACTTTGAAGCCTTTTGTAACCATTACTTGAAAAAAAATGTAGATTTTTTTCTCATAATAAAAGAAACTCAATCCCCAAATGTCTCAAAATGAAATCATCTGTGTAAGGAGGCCTCATTTTATCAACTGGACTACAGAAAAACATGTTGTTAAGATTCTGACATGATGAGGTTTTTGACTGTAACCGTAAACTAGCGATACAAACCGCAGGGAAGTTGTGTCACCTATCCCTTATGACAGTTTTATGTGTTCTGACTGTGCCTGCATGAGTATAACCTCAAAAAAAGGAAAAGAAAACCTTGAAAAAGCCCTTGTCTTTAGCCCCAGGGATCTTCATTTTTCAAACCAACTTCAAGTAAAGATAGGCATGTAGCAGCATGAAAAATATGCACACAGGACTTGATTTGCTTCCCCACCAAAGCTAATATGAGTATATGTGTTTACATATTCATAACGGTAATTAAAAAACCCCACACTGATTCATGCCTGCTACTGAAAATGTGTTATTTTAGGAAAGCAGTGCGGTGTCTTCAACTGGCTGTGTAAAGTAAAGTACGAATAAGAAAGGATTGTCACAATAGGAGAGGAGACAAGAGACTATAGAGGAGACATATACAATGAGAGCAAACTCAGCTCTGGATCCCTAATCAAGATTAGGAATCCACCAACCTGCTTCAAAGAAACCCCCCCAGATGTAAAGAGACAGCACATATCACAACTGAAAAAACATCCGGGATTCACAAATGAAGCAGCCCCCCCTCCTGTTCCCCTCCTCTTTTACTCTCCAACTGGCCATCTTGAATTTCACTGCCAGATCTCTCTAGGACCTTGTGTGTGGGCCCCTGAATCCTACAAGGATCATATTGCCCTTCCTCTGCAGTCCCAACTACACACACACACACACACAAACACACACGCATGCACAAACACACAGGCGCATAGAAGCCTTAAAAGGCGGGCCCTGACAGAACCCTCATCATCCCTGCGACCTATGTCCCATCTCCACTTACCTGGTTATCCAATTACCGTATAGACAGTGCAGATACAACAACACTTCCATCAACATCCACCCACTCGTTATCTTTTTTTTTTTCTCCAACCCTTACAGCATCTCTTGGTGATGTTCTGCAACCACTGCTGCAGGTCTGCCACCACTGGTGGTCAGATGGATACATCCCTAACCACATTTTAAACCGTTTGACTAAATCTTCCACAGACTGTTGACTGGTTTTGAACCACATGCAGGGCTGGGGAGTATGGGAGGCCTGCATGGCTCTATCACACTTCCTCCCACCCTCTGTGTCTGGCTGCTTTACTCATCAAGGCCCTGGCCCGTCCCTGCTAAAGACAGATTGAAGGGGACACTAAAAATGCAGCTGTGATAAATGGTGACAAGCCTAAACGCTTCTACAAACAGGTATCAGTAGATTTCTATCCCATGTGCCACTTGGCTTCATCTTAGCAGAGAGGAAGCAGAGAAGCTGAGAAATGTAGGAGATACGCTCTAAGAGAAGGAAAATGTGGCTGCTAAGCGTAAACGCCTTTAAAAATATCATTTAAATTAAGTTTTTTAAGCTCTAGCACACAGTGTGCAATGTGATGAATCAAAATGTTGCTTCTAAATAATCTTATCTGATTAAAGAAGTATCGTAATCTACGTAGTTCTCTGTTCTCCCCTTTGAAGTAAATGTGTTGGTTCAAGCATAGTAACTAAATAATCTTCATTCCTGAATACTTTGTTATTTGTAATTATTTTAGTATTTTATATGCTTAGGGTTTTTTTTGTTTGGTCTATAACATGTCATTAAATACTGGGGAAAAAAATCTCAATTTTCACCATCAAAGTTTCTTAAGCCCAAGCTTCTCAGAGAGGCTGGAAACATGACAGTTTGGAAAACTACATTAAAAATGTTCTGATGATCAAAAAATAAAGAAATCAGCTTATTACAGCTTGAAATTATATATTTGATTAAATTAGGTGTATAACTCTAAGTACAGAGTAAAGTCATGGTTTGCAATAGAGAGACATAATTTTACTAGTTTACTTATGGGGTTAGTAACCTAATGTTAGGGAACAATAAATCAATTGTGTTTCCTGGAGCCAATGGCATTTGATGATGATGATCATTATTATTATAGTTAATGTGCTCAGAGTGAATGCAATGAATAGTGCACACACTGGGCCATATAAATCTGTTGTTAAGACCAACTACTACTTCATAGAAGTTTCACTTGTGAATTTACTGAAGTCTTTTCTGAACTGTTGTGTTTCTGCATGTCTACATCTGTTGCATCTCTGAACAATATGCCACAAAATCAAAATAATGTTTTGTTTTTGTTTTTTTTAACTGATGTGCAAATTACACTTTTTCTCTCAAGATGCATGCACTACTTGGCAATCTTGACCTGTGGCCCATTCAGGTTACTGGACAACATTTAACTACGTGACATGACCATATTACCTTCCAACAAAGACAACACACAGAGAAATGAAGCACATATCTGCAGCCAGCTGCACTTGCTGTTTGTCAGTTAGTATTTGCCCCAGTTATATTATGTTTACTAAGAGGGCTACAGATTTGTGAGTCACTAAATAACCACACAAACTAGGTTGTACAGCGAGTGTAGTTGTTATTAAATATTTACACTTAATAACTACTGTTGGACTCGTGCTAACAAAAAGAGTTTGTTGGGGAAATGTAACAACGGTCTCTAAGAGCGCAATAGCCTTCATAATTCAGAAGAAAATACTGGAACTAGTCGCCTGACCAAATCAAGCAACAAGCAAGACACTTAATTGAGTTTGGAGCCAAGATGTCAGAAACTGCAGTGACGAGACCACAGAGAGGTCACTGCCTCCTATGGGAGGTTTTCACTGGAGGGACAAAATCACTTCACAAATCAAGCCTGTGTGGCAGAGTGGAGAAAACAAGCGCACTCCTGGAAAAAAGGCACATGCTTTGAACGAAGATACTGTGGTCTGATAAAACTAAACTCTAACGTCTCAGCCATAATATAGTACAACACCTTGTGGAAACTAGACACTGCATTCACCCATCTAACACCATCCCACACTGGGTAGTAAAAACATCGAGACGTGATATTAACAATAAGGGCAACTGTAATGCCAAGTAATTCACATGCAACACTGTCGAAAACCACATGTAGACTATTGTTATTAGACCTGTTAAGAGTGGGTATAATAATTAGCTACTGTCTAATAATCTTGTCCTTAAGCTCACACGCATGACCTTATTGTCTAGCTGGATTTAGCCACCACACCTAATTGTCGCAAAATCTCACAGCCGCTCAGTGTCTAAAGTTTCTCTGGAAATTTAAGCGGCTAGGAGCAGCAGCTAATGTTATGGGACAAGTGGAAGTGGCAACACGGAGGTAAAAATAATTCATCTGCTTCATGTGGACATGAAAAGTGAAAAGTTTGAAGATTAAATGCTATTAAATATGAGTCTAACTGCTTGAATGCACCGGGCATGGCTGCATTACGTTTTTGGCTGTGGTGTGGTCGCAGGAACTGATCACAGTTGCTCTAGACAATGAAAGTGAAGCATCTCAGAAGTGGACCTCCGCTCTGATCCGCGGAGAGTACATGCACTATTTTTGATGTAGACCGCAGGTGCAGCTGCAGGACGGACCAAAACAGCATCGTGGACGCCACATCATAGAGCGGTGCCTGGTGGAATCAAGGCATAATGTAACCTCTGTTGGTACTGGACAGTTAGGTCACTCAGGTCGATCACTCGGTCAGTAAGAAGGTTCAAGTTTTTTCATGTGGTCAGATGTGAGACTCCAACTATAGTCTCCTAATAGGGAGTCACACTAATATTTTTTAGTTTTCATTTTACTCAGTGCTGCTAGCATGTTTAAAAAGGAATCTACAAGTTTTAAAACAAATCAAAGTAGCAGAAAACTATTTGTTAATCCATCATTTCAAAATCTCTGTTTGCATCTTTTCAGTGCAAGAAATCTTTTCAGACTGTTGGTGACAAAAAAACAAAATTGTTGGAAACTGTGATGGACGTTTTCCACTGCATTCATTTAATTAACAATTAACCTGGAAACAGTGAAAGGATTAATCGATAATAAAAAATTTTTTGCAGCCCTTACAGTGAGAACTGAAGGCTCAGAGATGTGCAAACAAACGGTTAGGCGATGAAATTTTAAATTAACATGAAAAGAGGTTTTTGTTCTATCTGTTTCACACTCTGTTTTTGTGTGTAGTTAAGTGTGTGATGGGACAGGCACATTCAACCAATACAGCTGCCTGCACTGTGTAACCCCTTTCATTTCACATGTGTCTGCAACCGGTAATGTCTTTTTCCCTTCAAGTCGATTTTTTTTTTACTGAGGAATATAAGTATAAGCCTGTACGCTGGGCTGTGAGCTCTGTCAGATACCTCACACTGCACGGCAGTACTGCAGGTGAATGAATCCAGTGTGCACGGACAGCTACTGCACAGCCAATGGTGTTAAAGGACAGCTGAGAGTGCTCAAATATTTTAATATTGAATCTGTACTAATAAGGAAACAGCGCTTCAGATAACAATAAAATGCTTACTATCTTTGATCAAGACTGAAATTTGATCCCTAATTATTTCCCTGCTTTATATCCCCAAAAAAAGGTTTCATCATCATTTAGTGCTAAAAGGTACATGACACTAATGCTGCAGCACGCTGTGCAGTCAGTGTTTAAAAGCTAATGTCGTGCACATTAAACAGGTAGACTATTTGCTACAGAGGACATTTAAAAGATGCCTTATCTTCACACACCTCATTAATAACAGAAGCAAATGGCTCAGTTATTTCATGGATGAATGGTGGGATGCAAAAATTAGCACCCCTTCCTTCTTCTCCAGTCTAGACCTATTATGCTTTGAGCTCTTCATAGTCCACCTGAATGCACGTCATCTATGATTACCCACAGATATGTGGTCCGAGACGTGACAAACACTGCATATAAATCGTATTTGCCATGTTTTAACATCAACATCCAAAGATCTGGCCAAGATTTCGAAAACTCTTCATATCCTCTGAAGCCACCTTGAACCATCTCCAACTTGTCTGTCTTTGAAAGAGACAGACAAGATCACAGTCTATCCTCTGAGCAATCAGACATCGTTAAAAGTAGACGTAGATTTAACTTTAAAATTAACTTTAAACATTACAAAGACTTACCAAACAAGTCACACGCCTAAAAGTTTAAATGCCTACTAAACTCAGCTTGGGGATAATGTGAAGACTGGGCACAAGATTCAGAAAACCTGCAATCATTAGCAGTTAGACGCTGTGTGAAGAAGGGGGGGGGGGGGCTGTATATAAGTGGAGGTCAGGGTTGGGGGCTCTGAGAGGGGGAGAGAACGTTAATATTCTCCCATCCACAAGTCATCCTGTTTGGGATTGGGAACCACTGACTGGCTCCTTTCACCTCTGCTGACCAAGAACAAAAGTATCATTCAGTTAAAAATGGATTGAGGGCACCAATGGTGAGGCCGGCAAGCTCCACCAGCAGAGTGCAAGACCCCTGACGCCACCCCTCCTTTTCCCCCTTAAGTCTCAACCTTGTTCATGCTATGAAAGGACCTAACACAACTGAGATGTAAGCTGCAATAACCCCCCACCCCATACTCCCACAAAAAAAAGCAGACAGCATAGCAAAAAGGAAACCTGTGCAGAGACTGAGTGGCAGGTAAACTACATACCTGCATAAGGAGTGTTTGCTTTGTTACTGGCTGAGGGGCCTCGTCTTTTCTCTCATCTGCATTTCTCTGAGAGGGTTGTTTCCATTGCAGGTGCCAAAACACAAGCCCCTGTGAGCTATAGGTACAAGTCCACTGCAATGTTTCATATGATTTGTTTGGTAAAACGCAGGCTATTTTCTGAAGCAAAAAGTGCAGATCAACAGTAGATAGAGAACAATAGAGTGAATATCCCAAAACAGATCCTTGTATGAGGAATTTTCCTGACCTTTGGGCACTGTTACACTTACAAAACACTCCCTTGAATCTGCCCGCTTCTCCTATTATGAGTGTTTGTATCTTTCAATTTACATGCAGTCAGTGCCAACATCCTTCCTGAGGTTGGCACGGACTGCCTCTATTCAATCATACTGATTCTGAAGACATGACAACTGCAAACAAATTTGCACAAGTTCAGTTCAAATATTTTAATGACTAAACGCTTGCACATGAGATTTTTCCTTTACACATCAGCAGACCATTGTGGGTGCATTAGCCCTGAGAGAAGGAGCCCTTGCAGCTGCAATATGTCTCACTAATCCATCATGATCCCTAACCCCAGCACACCACATACAAAAGACTGAGGGAGTGGGAGAGGACAACTTAAGTTCAAGAGACCAGGAGAACAAATGAGAGTAGGACAGAGAGAGGGACAAACAACCTTTCACATACTTTTAAGGGTTTGAAGTGAATATATTGGGCACTTTAGTGTTTAAATCAAGTCCCTGAACATTTAGATAACCGCCCGCAAGACGAGAAGATAGCACAATCTCAAAAACAACATATTGTTTTCCATTTTGGCAGAAAATAGGCCAGCAGAGCGCTGGTATGGCTATGATATCATTTTGTGAAAACACTCTTTCATGTTATGATTGAGATGCCAGACTGCCCATAATGAATTGGGAATATTTTTTTCCCCTGGAGTGGTATGCTGAGAGCTTCAGCTGTAAGCAGTAGGCCTAGTGTGACATGTCTTGACAGCTTGGCATATGAATCCACTTCCTCCGTTTACCTAACACTTTCTTAATAATGGTGATTTCAAGAGGCACAGTATTGGTTCTGGTGTAGCAGGGCTTGGGCCACCATATTTTTAAAAAAGTACAGAGTTTTCAACACTCAAGAACCTTTACACTTTTAGGCAACGTGAAAATCCAGGTTATCCAGGCTATATTCTTAAACAAACAACAGAATTTAAACAGAAGAGTGTGCCTGTGTAAACTTAGTCATAATGTCTTCTATTGCGTTATGGAGGGAGCGCGGTAATTACAAAAAGTCACAATACATTGCCGTTGCCGAGGTGGTTACTTTAGTTTATGATTAACTCAAATGTTGTGCAAGAAACTGTGTTGTTTTTTCATGGGGCAATCATCAACTGTACCTGCACCACTCCATAAAGATCTAACCTACCATTTGCTCCACTCTTATATAGAAATGAGTGCCCTTGCTTGAAGCAGTAGTTAAGTCAGACTTGTATTGTGTATTAATGGCGCAAGCTTGCCTCCTAATTATTTTGTCCTGCACATACAATACTAACAACTAGGCACGGTTGGCTACAATCCACGCAGTATTACTCAACACAAATCTGGCACTATTTGTGACCTCAGCACTCCTTACATTACTTTGAGACTCAGTCACACGGCATCTTCAGCTCAGACCTGAGGGAGGAGAACCTAAACTTTATGTTTTAACGTGTTCTCTAGCAGCAGGTTCTGAAGGTATTTTTGTGATCGCAGAAGCTTCTTCTGTTTGCGCTTAAAAATGAAACCATTAGAGAAATATTAAATACTAGATTTAGATGTCCGTTTGTCCCCACACAAATATTTTATCACAAAAATAAGTATGAAGATGCAACCTGCTGCTAGATAACAGATAGGCTAAATAACAATGCTATAAAAGAACATATGGAGCACTGGGTTCACAAAAACTAGGACTGAAACATTATAAATTACAAAGTGGGAAAAATTGGAAAAAATTGTAATCAACTAGTCACAGACAAAGTTCACTATTTTAACATCTTTAACTTCAACATCAGACAATTATTGTCACTATCCAATTTATCTAATCCTTCAGTTAGTTGGTCTATTTACTGCTCAGTCTAAAAATCAGAAAAAAAAAGTGGTGAAATAAGTTCATTATAGAGTCCAAGACATATTCAAATTGCCTATTTATCCAAGGAATATAACCAAACCTCATCATACAGTATATGGCAAAGAAAGAGATCAAATCTGGAGCTGGATCTGACGCTGGACCAGAAAATGTGAAGCATTAATCGATTATCAAAATAGTTTTTCTGTAGATTAGATACTGACTACTGATTTGTTTCGACTCCAGAAAAATGACTGATAATGTATATGAGCATTGGCTGCAGCCATGTATTACAACAGAGCTGACCGAATATTGTTTCAGAAACTTTGTGCCTTCAACAGAAAGCTGGTGAGAACTTGTCGAGCTTGGACTGTGTGTAGCTGGACTCTGCTGAGACTTTAAGAGTCATGACACATTAAATAACGAGTAGTAAGCCTCAGTGAACGGGACACTCTTCCTGACATCTTCATTAGGACATTTTTCTCTGACGGGCCATGAGTGGAAAGTTCACCCCGTGATGTTCAATGTCCATTATTCACTCACGATGTAAACACAACAACCAGCCCATACTCAGGCCTCTACAGTGAGGCATTTATTAGTGCGGAGACGTGTTTGTCGAGCTTGTATTTGACTGTGAATGTTGGTTAGTACTTACAGGTAGTAGGTGAAAGCACTGAGCCCAGTTGGGACGGTGGTCAGCCCTCTCCCGGAGCACTCTGCACCCCCATCTTCATCGCAGCTGCATGAGGGCGAACAAACGGCCGTCGACTGCCCTTGACCGGTGGCACCAGGACGAAGGAAACACCACAAACATATCCAAAACAAATCCACACGCATTTTTCTCCTCGTCGGTTCAGGTGAAAGCGACTTTTAAAAAACGGCGGGGGGGGGTTTGTTTTGTGGTTAAACGTGTTCCGGACGTCGACTTCTCATGTGGTTGGTCGGTTGAGGCATGAAGAGATGAAGCCTAACCGACGCTTTTAAAAACAAAATAGAACGTCCGAGCACTTCATACATTCACGAGCCCGAGCGAGAAAACACAACCGTTAGCGGTTAGCTAATGCTGGAAAGCAAACGTTGTCTTCGAAGACGAGCGCTTTACCTTGCTACGAAACATTTTTCAGCCCCCCGTGTGTCGTATTAGTCCATGAAAATAAAGTAGCAGGGCTTGCGACAGGAGCGGTAGCCTACCTTGCGTTTTTTGCGTTTTCGTTGTCCCATTAAATAACCACAAAAAACGAGCGGTGCCTGTTAATGCGTCGCTAAGTGTGTGATCTTCAGTTCAAACACACAGGACAATCATTTGCCGTGCTGGTTTGTTTCCTAACAGGAGATCACCGTCAGTTTTCAGCCATTCCTCACGTTCCCCTCCTCTGCTGCTCCTGACATCAACAGCATGCTTGTAGCTCGGCAGGCACCCTACCGGACAACCTGCAGCACTGGGCCCGGCCTGTGCAACACTGAAACCTGCACCACAACGTCAGAGTGTGCCAAAGCACTGCACACTCACTAGATACGACTTCGATATGAAGTTCACGTGTGTATGCACGTCCAGTATGAGTAATGAGCAGTCCAGTCCTTATAAAGCAACTGTTTACCACGAGTCAAAGTCCTATTTGCACGTTTGCACCGGCTGTTGCATGCATTAGCAAAAGTGGAAGAAGTGCTCAGATGTGTAATGAAGTAAAAGTAGCAAGACTACAGTGTAGAAATACCAGCTTTGGAATGTAACTAAGTCCATTTACTCAACTACACTTGTACTTTATTTGAGTAATTCCATTTAATGCTACTGTGTACTTTTATGCTACCAGACTTGGACTTGAATTTACTGGACTTGTATTTAGTTACTTTCTAACACGTTACCTGCTGTGTATTTCAGGGGCCAGACTCGTTGGATGTTTTAGGGGGTTTGAATTGTAAATGTCACCCCTCATACACATGACTGAGTAAACTGTTGGAGGTTAATGGGTCACATATTTGTTGTTGGGCTCCTTTTTACCCCTTTGGCCTCCTTTGTCTACTACTGTGCTTTGAGAACAGTGACGTGGCCCAGTGTATGCTTTCAGTGTGTCAGTTAGTTTGAGGTCATTTAAGTAAACACTGCTTTCTTTAGGAATATGCACCAATATTGACTAAGTAAAGCATTAAATTAGCTCTTGACACAGAGCCCCACCACAACTATGTATTCTGGGGCCTTTGGGCATTTGCCCACTCTGCCAAATTCTGTAATCCAGCTTTGCTCATACATATTTCCATACTATTTAAGCAGCTTTCAATAGTATTGATCAATGCAAGAAATTCTATCACTATGTAAAAAGTCATCAGTGACAAATATATATTTATATATATATATATATATATATATATATATATATATATATATATATATATATATATATATATAGACATCTTTTGTTTGTTTGGTCAGTGAATGAGTTTGAGTATTAAACCTGGTTCATATATAATATGTGTATATGCAAGTAATAATCAGCCTGTTAGCACTACAGTACTTGTAGCATGCATTAAAAAGGCATATACCTGAAATAACAGTACTGGCAGCAAAACAACCTGAACTTCGAGTTAAAGCTACAGCGAGTTAAATAACACAATACATGAATGTATTAATGTACTTAGCTGGTTAATACTGCTATATTTGATTCATTAATTTATCCTAATCATTTAAAGCACAGAAAGTATTACATTCAATTATGTTATCAAATATTTATTATATAAAAGCTTTGTTTAGGGAGGTATAGGTAATAGAATAGAATAAATGCAGTGGAATAAAAAATAGTTTCCCTGTCCTGTATTTGTTCCCTATAATGGAACAGAGATACAGAGTTTCACAAAATTATAAAGGACGAGTGTTTTCACTTACAGTACTTTACACCTCTAATGCTACGGTTGAATACGTGCAGCTTTTCTCACTAATCTGACGTGGTGGATAATTGACTGGGTTATACTGGTGATACTTCACAAAGGAGATTCACAATGTACAGAGTTCAGTGGAGATCACATTAAGTATGCACGGATAATCCAGGTATCCGACCATGCCATGTCAGCAGGAATGTCAAGATATAACAAAATACAGCAAAATAAAAGTCATAATAACACATTATAGAGTAACAATCACCAGCAATTACAAGTAACCAATCAACTAATAATTAATATACACATTTGAAAAGGTGTTTTTAAGGTGCACCTGCTTTTTTAAAAAAAGGTAGGTGATGAAGGGTCAGTTAGTTGAAGAATGCAGAGACTAAGTGCACTTCCTGCTTTGAGGGGATTCCATGTTGTTGTTTTTAGAGTTATCTATTACCTCTTTATATGTTTAACCCACAATACAGAGGAAAAAATAATGATGGAGAGCTGAATGAATCAACAGCTGCCATCAAAGAGCAAGAAGACACTGTCAGCAGCTTATGAGCTGTTCGGCTGACTGTGACAGGTCCAAGGTGTTTTGTGTGTTTTAATCACATCAGGTTATCTGCAGAGTCTCTCACTCTACTTCATATTAGTCCAGGTACGCATGCATTTTAAAACAAAGCAATAACAACACATTTAAATATAAATCCATGGAAATACACACACTTACACCTGTAGTATACATGTAAAATGGTATAGTAGAAAACATGAATATGAAATTAGCATGAAACAACAAAAAAATGTAAATCAAATTTTGGGTCTTTTATATCCACAACGTTTCTTGCAAATGATTTATAGATCGAAGCTGGTTTGACGGGCCGTGTTGTCAGACAACAACTTGATGTCGTGGTGTTTCTATGTAAGCGACGTATGTATGAATTATCACTAAAATGACAAGAATAGAATAGATCAGTTGGATCTTGTTCATATTTGGATGCTACAAGTTGGAGGATAAAATTCATCAATTTGTCTTTTACATATCTTCAATTTGATATTTTAGTATGGCTAGGGAATTTTTTTTTGTTATACAGAGGTTAATTGTTTGCATGCTACAGTTGCCAGCTCTTCACTGATTCCCCACTGTTCCTAAATCATTTCTTGTTTTTCTGTCAGACTAAACTACAGAAGTTCTTAACCTGCCCCTAACCCTTATTCTGGTGCACATTCCCACCATGATTAAACTGTTCTTCTTAACACACCACTTCCAAATTAACTTTTACAGCACCTGACACTCAGAGCATCCACACCTATCACATTATGGGATAATCAATGGTGCATGGAGGAAAGGGCAGTGAACCAGATAAGGCACAAGGTGCACAGGGTGTGGTGATTATGTTTGGTATTCCTGTAGCCAGAGGCATATGACACACCTGCAGCACATATAGGTCGGGATTGGATTACCAGCAATACTTTATCAGTTGGGTGGTTTACAGCATAGCATCAATCATGGCCAGTCAAATCAGCACCATTCATTCATTACATCACAGACACCTCTCTAATGTGGAAGGAGCTTGCTGTGAGTGGCGTCTCCCAAAAATGTGTATTTTTTGTAGAGTTAGATCCAGATTTCCTGAAATATTCCAAGATATTTCAATAAAATCACCAAATACTGATATTAAAATAATAATAATAAAATAACACTGTTACACTCACATGCACACATGCTATAAAATAACACATCTTGCAGTAAAATGCACCCTGATATCATTGTAACTTCACACATCACATCAGTTTCTAGCGGCCTCTGTGGACAGAAGCGGTAGTGTTTCAACCACCTCATTTCGCCTTTTTCAAGAGGCATCTGACTGCATCCAACCCAGTGGCAGGGATTAAGAATAATTCTAGAGAAATAGACAGTCCTCTTCTGCTGATGGCCTTATTTATGTAGGTCATATCGAGTCAACAGTATTAAATGGAGACTGTTTCATAACCAGTTAAAAACTCCTTGTAGTGTTTTCACTCTCTTATTAAGCTAAGCAAAGTTGAAGTCATCCTGGACCTGATTACATCAGGCTCATTTTTACTGTGGGCGAGATGATAAGCATATTTTCCAGTGTTCCTGTAAAATGCTTTAAGACAAGCAGTGAGTCATGAGAAGAGAAAGTAATAACTTTGAGTAACAGTAATGACTTTTGGCCTCAGTACATCAAGTCCTTGTTTTATAAATGAAGTGAAGAGCAGTGCTAAAATAGAGTATTTTCTTTTGCACTGAAAAAAATTAAAAATCTTGCAAGTGATTTTTTTTTTCTTCTCAGACATGTCAGCAATTATTGAATGCCTTAGCATTGTCATTATAGTGCAAGTTATCATAGCTGAAGCTGTAGATAATCTTGTGTTCAAGTACTGTCTGGAGTACATCACATGGTGCAAATGAATGGAATGAACCTACACAGAAGTTTAATTCAAGATTCACTGAATTAATTGCCAGAAATATCCAAAAGTATCAAGAGTAAAGCCTAGCAATATTATTGCAATCATGTCTGTGTATACTGGCATGTGTGATAGCTTGCAGTGAGTTGCAGTGTTACATTAAATAATCTTAGTACTAACCCCATTTATTTATTGTTTTTGTATTTTTTGTGAAAGTACAGACATGAACTATAAAGATACTACAAAAAACAATGCGAGATAGATTCCACCACTTATTTTGGTTAAGAATAATATATTTACCTAAGTGTGGTATTGTCCCACATTTAGAGAGTTTTCAAGTATTTAAATACACTAATAGCCTCCATTACATGTATATGTGAAAGACAGTGTCTGAGAGTTTGTCTTTCTGTCTTTGAAGCCAATATTCCAACAGATGTGCTGTTATTAAATGTGTACATCCTGTAGATTTTCATATGATCGGATTCAGCACACAGATATCAAGCTGTGTGTATGTTCATTTTTATAATAGTTTCTTTCTTAACACAGTTGTGGGTGTAGCCGAATTCTTATGAAGAGAAACACTACCCCACAGTGGTTAGATTTTCTCAGTGCTTCAAACTATCTTCTATTCACATTCACTGGTCATGAATTTTGCCCCCCACCCCCGAGGAGTATTACACTGTACCGAAACAGAAACCGTGCATATGTTGCCTTCAGTGAAGAAAAACTGTATGTTAAAGCATTCCACATGATGATGATGGATGAGGATTAAAGCACGGTATGGAAGAATTCAAATGTGACACCAGAGTTTCATTATTGTATCATGTGTATGAAATGTCATGTCTGTTGCCAGAAAGGCTCTTGTCTGTCTTCAGAAAGAAACAAAAGAAATAACAGAAGGACAAGAGGGACCTATTTGAAGTATAAGTCCATCTTGTCTATTCTGGCTCACTCTCACCACTGTCATTAACAATGTTTTCAGCCACAGCAGACAGCAGTAAAGAGCTCTCAATCCAAATCTGTAAAATCCCACTGATTGCTCCATGTCTGCTGGATGTGTAAATGGGCAGCAACACATTTAGTATTGCAGGTTTGAGGCATACTTTAGGTTTTACAAACACATCCGATGGAGTTCACCTGGTAGGTTAGTCAGTTAGTTAGTAGTGTTGTAGTAGTAGTGAAAGACATGCTTTGCAGTAGATTGTTTCATTTGTTAAAAATGAGGCATGTCTGTTCCATGAGAAGGACGAGCGACAAAACGAAAAAATACTTGCAATGCGATGCTTCAAAAAACACATCCAGTGACCTGTAGACTCAGAATCTAGCAATGTAAAGCAGGACTATTTTACACATACAGGTGAAAACCTGGTTGCTTTAGGTGATAACATGATCTATGCGTCACCATTAGGCCTTTTCTTTCTACTAACTTTCCACTTTTTTACCGCACTTGCTGTAAAAACCTGATAGCAAGGCTGTCCCTTTTCCACTCATAACAATAATCCTAATGGACACAATTATAAACATTTGATGGCACATTATGCAACATACACGTTCAATTTCCTGTAAATGCTTTGATATGACTAACAGAGATCCAGCGTCACAGAATTCTTTCATACAGCTCTGATTTCCTTTTCATGCAGAACACATCCTCGGTTTCACACAGGCTTATCTTCTTCTACCAAGGTCGAGTTGGACTTCTTTGTCCCGTCACCATAAAAGACATGAAGCTCCACTGCATACTGTGAAAAATGTCGTTGACTGTCACTCTCCCTCTCTCTCTCCGCTAGGCTGTTCTTTTTAGCTCTGATGCTCAATAAGAAAGCCAAGCCCTAAGGGACAATTTGATGCTAAGGCTAGAACAGTTATTAGCGAGTAAGGGATAGAGTGACCATAACGGCAGATGACGCTATCTGTCTGTCCTCAGTGGAGTGTCAGCGGTCACAATGATCACCTTCTTCTACAACGCCTTTGGATGTCTGATGTTCGTCATTTCCAGACTATAATAAAGCTTCTTTTGTCAGATGACCATAACTGACACAAATAAGGAGCATCTCAGGCAAAAGGATCATAGAAACAGAGCAGGCTGCGAAGAACTAATGAAAATAAAGTCTTCATTGGCATTTCAAGGTAATGAAGCACTTGTCATTTTGTTCAGACTGTGTTATATAAATAACCTTGGGACATTGCTGTGTTTTTGAGCATGTCAAAGGGGGCTTTGAGGGCATACAGTTGCAGCCATTCAAGTCTCAATGTGTTGTCATTGCTCATGAGGGTCATTTACACCAATGTTATATGACTCTACCAAGAGCCACTACATGTACTATAAACCTGTGGTCATGGAACTAAATAGAAACTGGTTTGGGTTGTCTTGACTCAGATAGATGAGGCTTGTGCATATGGTGACCTAGAAATGTTAACTATTAAGGCCTACAGCTAACATTCTCATATTAAAGGTTACTCATGGATATAATTCCTCGCAGCAATGGAGGACAAATTGCTCTAAAGAAGCGTCTAAGTCTTAAGGCCTAAAGCTACCACTCTCATTAAAAGTTACTCATGGATATAATGTCTTACCAGCAAAAGAGGGCAAATTGTTCCAGGTTTTTAAATCAAAGAATGGTTGTTCTAAGTTAATGAAGACACTTTTATATATTAGCGCATATGTTTCAGTTGTCATTTTGGATCAAAGGCTCTTGGTGATGGAACATCGTGGCACCAATGTTCTGTAAGTTAAGGCGTTTTATCTCCAAATTACCCTTTAAAATCTGGCAGAATGCATGTCCGGTAATTGCATTCTTGCATGATCAGCCTATGTGGTCCTGTCATTCATCCTTTCTGTCTGTATAAATGCTCATTGTGATACTGTCCCCTCGAGCTATATTCTAGTATATGAGCATGCTAGCATCAGTACAGTGCTCACTGTTGTTTGGTGACATATGACTGACAACGAGTATCCTCTCAAATGAACAAGATGGGCCTTCATCGGACTGACTTCTGTAAATGTTCAGAACTGACAATAAAATCTGCGATGGAGTTTACTGTCCGTATCATGACCCTAAATGTGGTCTAATTTTCCTGATGTGAGAGAGGTGAAAATGTATTACAAAGACGACGGAACATCCATGCACACATAATACAGGGGATACAAATGCTTAAAAGTCTGTTGTGACTTAGTAATGACTAATAATTTAATTCTCAACTGCTCAAGTTATTTAAATGTTTGGTTTATAAAATGTCAGATTCTAGTCCTTCATGCCAGTCCAAACCCCCAAATATTCAATTTATTATCAGAGAGGATTCAGAAAAGCGGCAAATATTTACATATGAGCTGTCTGAACAAGTGATTTTTCGGCACTTTCATTTAAAGGACATTGTTTTTTGTTGTTGTTGTTTTTCTTTTTTTTGTTAATTATCTAGTCAGTTAATCAGCAAATTGTTTAAGCTGTCTCATAATTTATCTTAATAAATAAATAAATTCTAAATTACATTGATGTCATTTGAAATGATTTACAAGCTGATACCAGTAGAAAATATTCATAGTATACAACAAGATGATGCCCAGATGATGATGAATTAAATGTGGACCTTTTTAGGCACAAAGAGCAACCCAGTGTGAAACTCTGCCCGAACAGTCCCAAAACATAATAATTGAAAACCACAGCGACAAGAGAAACATAGAAACACATATTAGCCCATGTGTGTCCTGTAGCTCCAGGCTGTCTTTTGAAAGCATGCTGTCAGATTAATTTTCAACCTCTCAATCTGAAAGTCCTGCTGATGGCGAGGTTTGGCTTATCCTGCCTGCTCATTGTGGGACTACATTTGCAATTGACGGAGGACCAGAAAACCATGCTGCTTTCCTTTTGTATGCCCACAAAGTCTACTGGGTGTAGACAATGAAAAGAAACAGTGGTGTAATTTGAACAGTGCAGTGCGTAGGGGGTGGGGAATGAAAATCAGTTAAAAGGTTGCAACTTTGGTACATGTTTGGGCTAAAATTATTGACAAAGCAAATGCCAGCTTAGTCAGTTGTTTACTATTGACGAATGGAATTTATTGAAACAAAAGCTGTCTAATAAACTGGTCAAATGTTTCTGAAATTGATGTTTTTGAGGATCTCCTGGTGGTTTCTCATGAATTAGTCTCATTAAGATTCATATTGTGTACATTTTAATAAGATGTGTAGGATTTTTGGATCTAGAATTGTGTTAAATTTGTCATATGAGGTTGCATTGTCTAAATGAATAGTAGGTTGTCCCTGAGAAAGGTTGAAGCAGATAGTATAAAACACCCAATTGGAGTTTTCTTGCAAATAAATTTATTTACACATTAATCACCAAAAAAGCATTTTGTGTAGTCGATATTTCTAATTCTGCCTTGTTTACTGTTTGTCTTCTAGCTGGTAGGCGTCTCTTTCGTTTGCCTTTGTTGGTGCATTGCTGCATTTCTTGGTATGTCTCCGTCGATCAGGTGGACAGTAACAAAACCAGCTACAGAATGTGGATTGTATTACCATATGCTTGTGCATACAGTAGAGGTGATACAAAAATGGGGCTGACTTGCAAAAATATTGCTCTAAAGTGCTACTTGTACAAACCAAAACTCCACATCACCTAGTTCATAGTGGTGTAAACCAGTGGTTCCGTAGCTCTGAGGTATTGGTGCCTTCCAGTCCTTGCTTAAATGGCGACGATAATGGCTGTTAACAAACATCCCTTCCAAGAGATGCCTGAGCTGAAACAATGTCCCACTCCCAGTGGTTTTCATAGTGAAACAGACTAGCGATATACCAAATCACTTTGTAACACAGAGATAGAGCTTTTAAAAAACTGAAAATAGGTGTTCTAAGAAAGTTGTATGGTACAACATTGCTTACAAGTTCTACATGTCACCACCATGTCACCGCCCTAAAGACTTTGTATTGGTTCTGTAATTCAAGCTTGTTGTTGTTTTGTTTTTGTTTTGTTTTTTCATTTTAGAGAAATATCTCAGTCTTTGTTGAATGAAGCATCTGGCGTGTGAGTCTAGTGGTTCCCAAACTTTGCAGCTTGTGACGCTAAAATCAATCAATACTAAAAAAAATCTACTCAGTACAGTCTACTAGAGTCTATACATTGTGAGCAGTTAAATCGAGTAATTTCCTTTCCTCAGTCTGAATGATTTTTACAAGAACCAAACATCCCTTGGTAATTTACTCATGAATTAATTACTCATTACTCAACCTTTAGAATAACTGTAGGACAGTGTTGACCTCCAGGTTGTGAACAACTGGTTGGCTTAGGGGACTAGAGGCAAAGAAAGAAATGTAAACAAAATCTCATTTTGATTGATAATCTAAGGGCGCAAAAATGAAACACTGCATTTCCAGTGTATCCTGTAATCTTGATAAATCCGATCAAATGCATTGGAAATGCAACATAACAAGGCTCAGCGTCTGCAGCCATGCAGCAGCTCTCGGAGGCAGCACTTAGACACAATAGTGTTTTGAGCTGACCCACTGCAAGTACTGCACTTGGTGTACCAAATCCTAATGTCACTCTGCTACGACCCTGATATGCATTGCATAAGACAACTCCTCCTTGTTTCTCAAATCACCCTATTTCCTTTTTTGTCCTTGCAGAGTTAACCCACTCCCTAGTGAGAGAAAACAAACGATTTTCTATTAGTTCTCAAGATTCAAACGGTGAGTGTGACTCATCACCGTTGGCTTATACAACACAAACCTTCATAGTTCTCTAAGCTCTTCTCTCCTATCCTCTCTCCTTCTGTCACTCCTCTCATTCTGCCTTTCTCTCTCCATTTTCTTCACCATCGTGCAAAGTCTCAAGGGTAGACTGAATGTCCTCTTCCATTTGGCTGCTATTTTGGTCTCCATGTCAACAAGATATGAGTCACCACACCCTCCAAAAACGTGGACACAATCGCTAAAACATGCTACTATTAATATAGCAATCAACCAATTCATGTCCTGCTCGCCCATTAATGTGCGTCAGTCATGAGCAGCTGGCCTAATGATCTGAAGATGAATAAAAGTGCAGGATCATTTGAACAAAGCGTCGCACTGTAAGCATTTTCTTGTAAAGGAGCTGTTTAAAGATTCTGACTCCTCTGAGCCTATTTTTACATGCTGCTGTTGAAGCACTCTCAGCAAACAAAATATAGGATCACAGACTCCATATGTGTATTGTGTGGTTGTGTGTGTGTGTGTTTGTATCTGAATTCCTGGCAGAAAATATGTATAGATTGCGTATACATTACGTGCAGAGGATTTGCCTGGAAAAGCTGAATGTTTTCTGAGCTGCCTTCTGTCTATCCATCTAAAGTGATGTTGAATTTCTACTGACAAGCAAGAGCTAATACAGTCCAGCCAAATTCAATTTACTATAATTAAGAGCATTAAAATGTGTTTGAAGTGGCTAATTTGATATTATTCATTTGCTAATAAGTGGCCCGTCACTGTATAATAATATTTCTGGAGACTGAAATCGAGCTCGGAATCTCACTTAATTTGCAAATTGTTCTAACTATGCACAATGTGTCAGCCTGGCTTGGCCGCATAATGCAATTTAACCTTTATGATAAATACATTATGTTAATGGCATGGTGGCTCAGCATTTATCCCTGTCGCCTTGCAGAAAGTCGGCACTGGGTTCATTTATGCCAGCAGGCTGGGGCCTTTCTGTGTGGCTTTTTCATGTGTGGGTTTCCTCTGGGTGCTCCGTTTTCCTCCTCCAGCAGACTGCAGAACAGCTGAGTTGAAAATTTTAATCATGTGCTAGTGTCTTCTGCGTCTTGATACCTTGTGAAACCACACACAGGTGACTTGTTCAGGGTGTGGACTGGGACAGGGTCCAGAACAACTTTTTTTTTGTCTGGTGGCATAAAGATAACCCAATGTGACAACAGTATAAAGTAGATCCACTTTAAAATAACTAAGGATCAACTACGACCTGTGGGGAAGTTCAGTCAGAAATTACCAAGGCAGGGTCGGCGTCCAGGGGCTGGCAAATAATTTCAAGTCCGTTCAGCTTTAATCACATACGCAACCAATATGTTTCAGTGATATGTGATATGTTTGGCCACTCGGGGGCAGCGGATATAAGCTGAGCTAAGTTCGTAATGATATGTCAGATGGGATTTCATACATATTCAGACATATCATTACGAACTTGTGAGCAAACCATGGCTTGTACGCCCTGAAGTTACGGAGCCACGTTGTCAACCATTTTTTTCTGAGCTTCTGATAAATGTCCAAGATTCATTTTCTTTTAGCTTTGTTTGAGGGAAATATCTTGCTCTTCCCTTCATGTTCACCAGCTAGCCAATGATCTCTATAAACAGTTATCTGCATATGAACTCGAAAGCTATAGGCTATGGATCAAGAACTTGGTTTTGAAAGTGTTCTGGTTTCCATTTGTAGACTGACTAGTACTGACCAATTATTTTTGTGCAAGCTTTGTCTGCATGCAGGTAGTGTGGAGTGCAAAACAGGTAGAATGCAATGGCTAAAATCAGTCATAGACAATGCTCTAGTCTTTTTGATTAATTGTGATAATGTTTTATCCTAAAGCCAGATTACAGCATATTTTTGTGTTTTGTAGTCATCGCTGTGTTGAATTAGGCGACCGGGTCATTAACACTTGGTGCCACGGTACATCTTCCAACGCTGTTAATAAATATCCAAGCGGACACTTGAAAACAGTAAAAAAAACCAAAAAAAATAACATAATGTCACCAAAAAGAGACTGGGAGTGTAAGTCCATCTATAAACCACCAGATCAAGAAAGACAGAGAAAGATGTCTGTCTGACACCTACTCACCACTAGTTCCAGACACTGGTGGACTATTACAAAGCAAAGGTGCACTTCCGAGCTCTGCAGTGACACAAGAGTAGCAGATGAGATTTAATGTGAACAAGAACACCGAAAAAATAATTCAGCCCTCATTTCCGCATATCACAAATCCAAAAATGTGGGTAGGCAGGCGAAAGAAATGAAGCAGATACCAAGGTTGAATCTTCATTCCCAATAAGACACACAAATGACATTGACATGAGATAAATATTAGCCACATGATTGTCACAGCTCTGTCGTTTTTTTTCATGCTGGAACTCAGCTGAGTGTTAAGTTAAAGCTTCGGAAAGTTGCATGCTAGTGCTCCTCCACTTAAAGAAGTCAGTGATGTTGGGATGGGAAATGTGAGATGGGTCATTATGAGACTCAGATACTGTAGTGTGTGTGTACTGCACTTTTGCCATCAGTCATCAGATCGGTTCAGGGAACATTTTAGACACCAAGTGAGACTTTTTTGTCAGCACCAATCATATACGAACTGTCCTCCCTCGACTCCTGTCTATCTCTACAGTTAAAAATGAATAACTGTAACTAGGTGACAAGTCAGAAGTAGGGAAGGTGCTACCCGCATGGTACTGTATAAAAAAAACAATGTTCACCACGTTCTTCATCCTTTAAATGAAACCAAAAATATTTTAAAAATATGTCTTCATTTCCAAGCAGCTGCTATAGACTGGAAACACTGTTGTGTTGGACTACCTATTGATAAATCTACCTACTTTATTTGCATGGAAATGGAAATTCAGAACACTTTACCTTTCCCCATTAAGTATCATTATGTCTATTCTGTCTTCCAGTGCATACAAACAAATAGCATACTGTAAGCCATTACAGTAATACAGTGGATAGGAATATTCAGTTTAAATATAAACCCTGCAAATAACAAGACCTCCTGTCCACTGAGAGAAACCATACGAGTCTACTGGAGCCAAAGTTTATAGCCTTAAGTATAGCTGATAGTATTTCCAGCCTACCACTCTTGTGCAAAACTAATTAATAATTTCTCAGCCAATGTCCTCCATGAGAGACATCAGAGGGTTGAATCACGTCACTGGAGCTCTCTTGCGCACACATTTCTGCCAGCACAGTTAAGCATGGCTTTCCTAAAGACCTCTAGGCGTTTGTGTGTTGGATGAAATGCTGTTAATAAATGAATCATGAGGCAAAGAAATGCAGAAGGATTGAAAGAGAATAGCTGGTGTTTGAGTCTTGTAAAATAAGGCACGATGAGGCAAACATTTTGTGTGGCATATATTCCACATAGTAGCTTAATCAACTGCACATTTACAATAAGAGAGTGCTTTACATGCCTTGGCCTGTCATAGTGCATAACTGAGGCTGTTAACCACAAGAAGGACTGCTCCTCTGTTTTCTTTCTCCACGAGAATGCTGTAAGTTCCCTCTCACAATTGATCTGTCATGCAACACAGATGCATACACCCACAGTACAAACGCATACATTTACACAGTGCGTTTACTGTACACATGGTTATATGGATATATGTTATTTCTCTGCACCAGTCGTGGATCCTATAATCTTATATTTACAAAATCTCTCAAAGGCAATTAGGATATTTACCACATGAACAAAGAAATGAAACTATCCACAATATGCTCAAATACATTAGGCATACATAACACGCGCACACTGTACACAAACAAAAAGTTAATTAAGTTGTTTTGCTTCTGGTTTTGGTTTGGTTAGTTTAATTTCTGAGTGTGAAGTACTGTGACGTCTGCTCCTATATAAATACTTATAAATATTCTTACATAATTCTTATCACTTAAACAAGTTTCACTTTTTAAAAGTGAGTTTAGGTAACATGACTAATCAAACAGACGGCATGTGGTTAGCACTGGTCACCTTTCAGCAAAAAGGTTCCCGGTTCAAGCTCCCAATGGACTGTAGCCTTTCTGTGTGGAGTTTGCATGTTCTCTGTCTGTGTGGGTTCTCTGTGTACAAATACTTTGTTACCTTATGTAAGTGGAATTTTTGGATATATGTACTTTATTATTTTTAGTTATTATTTTTCAGCTGAGTTTTTACTTCTACTCCTTACATTTTCAAAACAGCCTTGTTACTCGTATTTCAGTGTTTCCCCAGTGTTCATTCAGCAGGTTTATCTTATTCTTCTAAGGACATCTACGTAAAATCTAACGTTTAAGATTACACAGGGTCTGTAGCAAGCGTAATGTAGGGTAGCGCAGCTCCTTATGGCAGTGTGCAACAAGTGAGCGAGCAGAGAAAGTGACGGTGAAGCTGCTATGTTTGTCCCGAGGACATACACTTCTACTTGAGTAAAAAGCTTGAGTTGATACCTCAACTTCTACAGAAGTCTTTTTAAACCCTAGAATCTACACTTCTACTTGGCTATTGAATGTGAATACTTTTGATACCTCTGACAAAGACATACAGGTTAAATGATGACTCTAAAATTCCCATAGGTGTGAATGTGTCCATGATTGGTTGGCTGACTCTATGATGCAGCCCTATGACAGTCTGGCCACTTGCCCAATGCCAGCTGGGATTGGCACCAGCGACCCTGATAAAGACAAGTGTTACGAAAAAGGGATGAAAGGGTGGACTAATCAACCAATAGTACAGTGCAATAATACATTTTTGGCCACTCAGGGGCAGGGAAAACAAGCTAAATACAACACTGACATATTATTTCTGTTCAAGTTGACAACACTATGGACCATGAGAGTAAACTAAAACAGTGAAGTTGTGAGCCAGTTACCTAAACAATTACCTGAATCATTACAGCAGATTGCTATTTCAAATAATTAATCCCAAATGTGCCATTGAGAAAGGGTTGATAGTGATAATGTCTTTGTCAGAGGACAAACCTTACTTATATTTTTTATTTATTTATTGATACTTCATCCAAATGAATTGAAGTAACTGAAGTAAGTGATCAGAAATTAGCTAGAATGATGAGCGTATAGAAACACAAAAAGCTCAAATTCCCACATGGCTGACATTACAAGGAACAAATAGTGAAGAGTGGAAAGATAAAAGTCTCAGCAGCCAGACAACAGATGTAACAAGTCCCTGTGTCCCCAGAACAGGCATCATCAATAGGCAGCTGGTGAGCTAGATCTCGCCTGCTAATATTCTTTTTCTTTCCCAAGCTTTCTTTCCAATCTTTGTTTAGATCCTTGGAAAGTGGAAAGTCACTGTTCATATATATATATATATATATATATATATATATATATATATATATATATATATATATATATATATATATATATATATGCAATATATATATATAAATTACTAAAATATAAGAAAATGTAAGAAATTGCTAAAAGCTTTTATTTTGTTTTATAAACCATAATATGGCATGAAGCCTTTGCTCTTAAAATATGATCATTTTATGTATTAAGTATGTGAAAGGGACATCTTGCTCATATTGAGAAAGTCTGAACTGCTCTTTGTCCACAAACTCTTGATTTTTTTTTTTTTTTAACTGCTCTAGTTCAGCAACTTTTCCTGATTGCTCTGATTTTAACATTGTTAACAATGAGATCATGAGATCCTCCTGGAGCATCTGGAAACCTAGGTGGGTGTTAGTGGCACTGCTTTGCTGTTTAAGTCCTGGCTAAAAAACAAGCATTTCTGTGTTGACATTGCTGACACTAGGTCAGCTGCAGTGAGCTGCTGTTCACTGTGGGGTGCCCCAGGGCTCAGTGCTAGGTCCAATCCAATTTCCACCTACATGCTCCCTCTTGGCCAACTTATACATAGACATAGTATCAGTTTCCATTTTTAAGCAGATGATTTATCAAAGCTGTGACCCCGAAAATCACTATGAGAACACTGGCAATCTGCTAAACTGCCCTCATGACATCAAGGAGAGGATGTCACAAACTGTCCTGCAGCTAAATGCTGATAAGACAGAGATATTGATCGTTAGTCAAGACTGTGCAAATACTCAAATATCAAACACTTTCTGGTTCTCTGTCCCATTCAGTAACTCAGCATTGCAGAAATCTTGGTCTTTTTCAATCAAAACCTCAGCTTAGAGGTTTCTTCTTCAAATCAATAGTTCAGTCCTGCTTTCATCGTCTCAGAAAAATTTCAAGGATCAGCCAGATTTTCTAAAATCTGGAAATTGTCATGTTGCCTTCATATCGGGTACTGTAATTGCTTGCAACATTAGTTATATTACTTGCAGTGTCATTGTTTGCTTCATATTACAGTATTTGTCATCATATTGAATTACTCCAGAACCATATATCCCACCTATAAGAATAAATAGGTGCATAGCTGTTTTCAAGGATATTTTTCTCACACAAACATATGCAGAAACGTGAGAATAGATGTAAAATGCTCTTGCCTCTTGGAATTAGGAAAAAGACCAGCAGCAGTGTTTTGGATTAACTAGAGGCGAGAGATTTGCTTCTGGCTGAGCCCTGAATAAAGTCGATTACAAAAGTCCAAACAGACAGAAATTAAGGACAAGACAGAGATTTGATTTCTCTTTGAGGACATGCATCACATACTGGGAGGTTAATGCAGTGATTTATTCATCTCTAAGTAATAAAGAAAGTCCAAACTTTTTCAATCCATAAAAAGGAAAGCTGTACTGTAAGGAAATCATGATGTGAAAAGATAGAGTTGAAGTGTCATAGAGGATTGTACAAGTGAACTGCAAGAGGTAATATAAGTGTAGTAAAGGTGATGCAGTTGGGAACAGACTGTAAAATTACCACAAGTGCTTCAGTGAGCAAGCTGCTCCGGAAAGCTCCCATAAAGCATAACCTTGTTCACTGCATGTCTGCTTTGGACCCACAACTCTCTCTGACCTCAAATGACGAGAAGTGCAAAAAAGAAAGCTGAGGCCAAAGTGAACTTGCATAAAATATGACAAACTTCTCCGACAGCTTGGTATGTTAATTGACACCACTGTGTGAGTAACCCGTCAGAACACTTTCAGGTTCTTTCACATGAACAGGCCAGCTTACGCCTGATGTTCAACTATCATGTCTTCACCATCCAAGAAAAAAAATCGGTTTGCAGAACATTACTGAATATTGCACATGAGAGGGGATTTAGAAGCAGGCGTACCCAATGCTGACTGAAAAAGATGTAGGCATACTCCACATACCTGTGTATAGCTTTGATGCTCGTCTGACGTACCTGGCCCTGCCTAGTGACCTCTGGGACCTATCGTTCCACCTCTGTCCCTCCTGGTCAGCTGACATTTGTTAGCTATCTGCAGATATATAAATGTGACAGTACTGGACCATTATTATGTGAGTCAAATTGTCGTGTCAGGTCTGAATCCTTCTCTATCCTTGGCTATCTAGATCCTACTGCAAAATAAGATGCACACAGGCGTACATGCCCACACAACCTGAATACTTTTAATATACTTGTGTAGGTAGGTAAAACATTTTCTCCAAAAATATATTTGTTTATACATCTAGAAAATTCTTCCATCTCTGCTTTACATCAGCACAGCTCAGACATCATCAAGGAAATGGAGTCATCCCGCTGCTTCTTCACACTGAAAAGAGCCACCTCAGGTGGTTCTGGCATCTGATCAGGAAGTCACCTGGACACTTCCCTACATCCAGAAATCCCAAAGGGATTACATGTCCATCTGGCCCAGGAATGCCTCATGATTCCCCAGAAAGAACTGGAACACCTCACTGTGGAGACGGATGTCTGTGGGGTGCCGTGTTCAGTCTGCAGCTTCCAAAAGCTCCATAAGTTCCACAAAACTGAATGAATGGAGAACAGTAAATATACAGAGTAACACTGATGTTACTCTGTATCAGTCACTGATGTTTTTTTTTTTAAATTGTTTATTCATTTATTTATAGGGGACACATTTATTATCATCTTAAATGTGCATGATTAGCTCAAGAACCCATATATCCACACATGACAACAGATTAGAGGATAATTTCATAATACTCATATGCCCGTACTGGCTGTTACAGACCCAAAGTAAGTGATGTAGGATAAAATATGTTCTGCTCTTTTTCTTACTATCTTAATATCCCTCTACTCCAGCTCAGCGAGAAAATACTGTGCTGGGATACACAAAAGGAGAAGCTTGTTGTAAAAAAACTTACTTTGAAACATACCCATTTTTATCTGTCTAACTAAATCTACTGAAGTCTCATTATCTTATTATCTTCTGTTGAGCTTTGAAACATATTTTACACAGTTTGATCATGTGGATTTTGCATATTATCATACAGTATTCTTGACTCTCTTTTAATGTACACACGAGTACTGTTTTAAGACACATTTGTTCACAAAAATATGAACCTATGTGAACATTAAAAAGCACAGATCTATTTACCATTACATTATATAATGCCCCATGTCCATCATAAGTTAATTATCTTAGCTATTGTTATGGTATCATACAAATTTGACTGCTATTGGTTGTTTGAGGGCAACAAATGTGGAGATGAACGTTGACATCATGAGGTGAGAGCAAGCAGCAAACTCCATGACTTTGAAGTGAAACCAATTCAGGAGTGCCAAAAATGACCACTCGAGGCTGGCTACAGAACATGCAATCTCCATAAGCTCCCATATTAAAATGTCCAAAATAAAATGAATAAACACCTTTACAGCCTGGTACATAAAAAGCAGTGGCAGAGTTGCTTTGGTGATGGACAGAACCACTAAATTCTGAGCTTCACAATGGCTTTTCAGAAACCTATGCTTGACGTCATGGATACGACGTCCATATTTATATCATCTATGGGTGAGAAAGGTGGCCCGAACACCTGCTCAGCCTTGCCTTCTGTTCCCCTGAAGGACAGATCTTTGTGGGCTGCCACCTTCAACATCAAGCTTTTCAAAAGGGTTCTACCTGTTTTAGTGCAGTGCACACAAAACATAGAGTATATGATCTCAAATCTGTCGTGAGATGAGATGTTTTTTTTCTAGAATCAAGGTCTTTTCTGCCCAATTTTTAATTTCTTTCAAGATACTGACACTTTATTATAAATAGCAGTTCACAGATCTGTTGTTTGCTATACTAGTAAACCAGTGGTGTCGTCGCTAACATTTTCTTGTTTCATGAAAGCTGAACCTGAGACTGATTTATCTATTAAGATGAATATTTTTGCAGTGGTATGTTTAAATGACAGGTTAGATGTCAAAGTTACAGAATAATCAACATCACTCCATCTCCTAATGGTCAGATATTTTCCCGTCCCTTCTCTCGCACACACTGAACCTTTCTCTCGCCCTCATTTCTTGGTACCATCATTCAACACCTAAGCTCATGCGTCATCCACTTTTTCTTTGAAAGCCAGCTAACAGGCAGTCCATGTCATGATGACATTCATACCCTCTTGAAGATATAATTAATTAGAATTCACATATTTTCACACTGTTTTCACACCTTTGTACTGTATATCAGTGACATTTTGTCAATGAAAAAAATCTATGCCATTCATCTGTAAGAAACCTCAAGTTTCTTACAGATAGAAGCCAGATTTCATATGATTCATATCAATTTACAAACATCAGCTACATTCAGGTGCCTGTGAACTCTGTGGCTGCATGGATAGAAATCTAGAAGAAACCATTCTGACTACTTTGAAATGAGTGAGATCCACCTTTGAGTTCTTGCTCCTAATAAGTGCAAGAAATCTGTCCACTTTACTACCACCTATGGGGATGGAGTTAAGGTGGTTACTGAGAAGTAGTTTTCAAAGAGCACTGTATGAGTTTTACCTTGAAATGTGTAGGCAGAGTAAGAAACAGGCTCTCGCCTGTACCGTGACCAACAGAGCGTTTGCCCTTATAATAATTCTGCACCTATGATAACCTATTTCAGCTCCATTTTCAGTCAGCAAGACTTCAATAAGACAAAGACCTCAGTAAGCCTCAGATGATTACGGAAATTTGAATTGTTCAGAGGAGGGACAGGAATACAGCAGATTTGCTTGTTGAAATAAAGTCACGACACCTTGGTTCCAAAATGTTTCAGCTCGAGTGGGAAACATACACCACACTTTATGTCTACACTCTCACAGGAGTTACATTAGAAACTAAGCTTGTGCACTAAACATGAAACTAAAGCCAGACATTAGTTGGCTTAGCTTAGCATTCAAACAGAAAACAATGCAAAACAGCTACAGTAGCATGGCTCAATACAAACGTGACAAGATCCACCTCTAAAGCTCAATAATTACATTGTTTGTCTAGTCCATACACAAACCTAGACGTCATCACCAGTCAACCACACCATAGGAAGTAACTACGCGCAGTCAAGACATTGTCACAACACAGAATTACAACCGCCAAGTTTCTGTTTGTGTATACTAGGATTGAGTTGGTTCCTGGTTTTGCCGAGCCAGTGCACAAGTTTAAATCTGTTTGAGTTTGTGCAAAACGACTGAACTGACATTTGTCATTCTGGAAAATTAAAAAGAGAGAAGATCTCAACCATTCAGTGGGTGGTGGTTACAATACAGAAGTACATGCAAAACTGCTGAGTGGTGCAGAGTTAGAAGCATCATCACAATAAGTTGCTAACTAGTTGGTGAAAATCTTTGCCCTTTCTACTATAACTCTGTCTCTGACAACTGTCATGTTACTCATGCTTATCTCATCTGTTTGCTGTGTTAGCAAGGTAGCTAGCTAGAACAGAGAGTAACATAGACGCAGAAATATGATGCCTTGTTTGATCTGCTCCTATTTACACTGTTAGTTACTGTGTAATGCTGTTAGTACAGCGAATCGTTTGCATGAACGTGTTGTAGAAAACTTGCATCTCTACTCTTATTCATGGCATTCATTACGTCCTATTTGGGATCAGTTGAGTCAAATGTTGCACCTAGTGGTAAAATTCTGTATTTCTGGTCCCATCCCATCTTTGGCTTCAAATCAAATCGATTTGAAAATTTCGACATTGGCTCAACCCCAGTGTATAGATTAACAGATGAGACTGAGTGACTGAGTGAATGAGTTAGATAGTTCAGTGATCTTTATGTGGATTCTTAAACTTCTTAAAAGACGTTTACCCCAATTTCAGTCTCATTGCTATGCTATGCTAAGGTAAGATGAGCTAATTGTCTCATGGCTTCAACTACTTAAATATGAGATTACTTCCAATCTTGTCATCTAAGTCTCGGAAAAGACATTAAAAACATATTTACCAAGTGTAAAAGTATTCCTTTGAGCCCAAAATTCCACCAGGCTCTGAAATATCAAGATGGGAGACTGGGCTGGTATTTATAAATTGGTCCTCTGTACATGTACAGTGTCTCTTGTTATGGACACATAACCTTCAGCATTTTTCTGATACTCAATAGATCTTTTTCACAGCACAGAAAAGCACAGGTGCAACAAATTTTGTTAGCAATTGTTCAGTTCCATCAAGTGTCCAAGTAAGCTATGACGGTGAGCCAGCATGGACAGTACCAGGACCTTGGCAGCAAAGCAGCAACATGGATTCAGCCATAGTTAAGTTTCCATAAAAAAGGCCTATTTCTTTTATATATTATTGGTATAGAATCCCTTGACATGATCAACTGTTTAAATAAGACAAACAGAAATTTTCCTTAAATCGTGGTGGTTATTTTTAGGCACGACTTTGCAGTCTTTGTATGGACTTTTTTTTTTTAATTTAGAACAGGTTTTAGATGAGACTGAAATAATAAGGTTTATAAAATAAACTTTTAAAAACGTCAGCTGAAGAATGTCTCCTTGCATATTTGGTTTCTTTGGCTCAATAGCAGGAACAGGAATATCTTCAGTGTTATGAATGAAAATACCACACTGTCTAAACTGTGGTGTGTCATACCCAAACAATGTCACTAGATTCCTCTGGCAGAAAATACAGTCAACCATTAAATGGGATCATGATTAACATTAGATTTACTGTAATGCTTCAAAATAAAGACCTCAGGCCACGGACTAAACATAGGCATGGAAAGCTCTCCTGTCAGAACGGTATTTGCTTGGATATGGAAGGAATGCTACAGGTCTGGCCCATCAATCAGGTTGATAGGAGGTATATATGAGTATCTAACATGAAACATTTACATTCATGTTATCGTTGGTCGAGCTGCTTTAATATCACTCTTGAGCAAACATGAGGGCAGGTCCAACCCAGACTCCTGATTAAGTAAAGGCATCCTTGGACTGGAACGTGTCTATGTATGGAACAAATCTGCTCATTTCAAAGGTTACAAATCATCCTGGTGTTAAACATTACAAAGAGGACGATTAACGAGGTCCTTCTGCATTCCATTCTGCATCCAACAATTCCTAAACTGTGTGACGATTAGAGAAAAAGAAATCCTGTTTCCAAATTCAGTGTTATTCACAATGGTATCCCTCATTTCTTGTCTTCCTTTCTGCTTGTGTTTTCTCCCTGTCCCTGCCTTCCTCCTCCCCTCAGTGTTATTCTCACCTCCAGCTCCCAAAACTGCAGCCTGGCTGACTCATCACTGGCCTTGCCATTAGGCTCCTGCCAACACTCACTGATTAAATCATAAAGGAAGAGAAAAATGAGGGTTATTGAACATACTGGGCCCTATGCATGTGTCAGTGATAAATAAAGAGAATACAGTAAACAGGGTGATAAAGCCTGCACAGGCAGCAGTCAACAGTATAAAAATATAAAGCATATTGGAAAAGTTAAATTCTTCCATGTCTGGGTCGTATATAACATGAATAATAGATGTATACAGCATGGACAACAGAGTACAAATTCCGAGAGTGTGGACATGAGTTACAGCAGTGTTATTTTAACAGAGACCAAGAAGATGATGACTTCTACACTTAAAGCTGCAATAATCAAATATTGGCCACTAGAGGGCAGAAGAACACCAAAACGGGCTGTCAGACAGAGAGCACTGTTAACAGCCTATAAGGTTGGCGAACATGGCTAATTTGTATTGCCTAATTACACATCCAGTAGACACTGAACAACACTATCATCCCATTCGAGTCGGTTTCTGGCAATAGGTCTTCCAAATTAAACAATAAAATGCGTCTGGATCTAACGCCTTCATCGATCATCAGGACAACGTTCATTTGTCTTGCCTTCCAGGCGGTTACAACGTCACTGTTGAACAATGAAACTGTTTTATGATGTGACAATGCTATAGAGGCTATAGTCAATATATTTTTATGATAATGTATCAAATGATAATGTTTAATGCTCGTCGTGATGAAATGAACTACAGAATTATCGCCCAACTCTGCAGCTCCCTTCAACTGTACAAAGCTTTAGCTTATTGTTTATCTGTCCAGTCCAAAACTAAACTACTCTGGTTCACTTTTGCAGCTTCTGTAGTGTTGCTTTTGGTGACATCAGGCAGGTGTTTTCAGCAAAAAAAAAAGCTATAGAAAAACACTGTGCATTATCTGAACAACAACCATTTTTGGACTAACCAGTTCTACAAGAACTTGTTTCCAAGAGCCAATAGGAAGACTGAGGTGAAGCCAGCCAGTAGTTGGTATAGCAACATTATATCCATCTATACCTGGATTTCACTGCTGGGCCCATTTGTTACCATTTTGTTCTATTTTTAATGCTACTATAACCAGCTGTTGATGTGCTAGAACAATATGTTCTAAGAAGTACGATTGTTAATAGTTGGTGACTATAACGGAAAATTTAGTAGCTAAAACCTGATATTTTTCTTCAGGAGCTGGAGGAGACCAAAAATAGAGCTAGAAGAGATGTAATATTGGTGTTAAATGGCAGAAACCTGACTCCAACTGAAACATTTTTCACCAAGTTCTGGTTTTCATAGCACTAAAAACCTTGTTTTAGCCTGTAGTCAAGGCGTAAACAAATTCCACTGCAAATCCTTAATATTTATAATAATGTTATTGATATTAAGGATATGCAGTGGACTTTATAGATATAGAGTGATTGAGCTCTGGGAAAACACTGTAATGTAAATAGAGGGTGTCTGAAATGTGAGCACGGACAATAATGTATTGATTCTGGGAACACCTCTGGCATTTCACATCTTTGTATCTTCATTATAATTGTAGAACATTGATTCAGCCACCTGCTTTAGAAACGCTATTTCTCATGTTGTCTATGTGAGCTATACTAAGCATGTTGCTACAGGGCACATTTACCTTTGCAGTAAATTTACCTCTTTGTGATATCAGTATGCGTCATATAAATAGACACTGAGAAACAGTTTACAATAAATTTGTCGTCCATCTCCACCGTTTGCATCGCGCTATCCATTTCATTATAAGGTGTGTGCAGTAAACTAATCCTGTAGTCCAACGATGGAGAATGAGTGCTGCTCCCTGTAATAAGGCAGGGGAGATGAGTCATCAGCAGAAGTGAGGCTTGGAAATAAGGAATGTGGAGACTGTGGCCTCTGGCTGAGATGAAAACCTTTGGTTCTGAGAAACAGACACACTCCTGCACAACTAAGGTGACCCACAAAGATTGCTGGATCCTTCGTAGTATCAGTGAGCCTCTACTCAGTTACCATAAATCGATATTGTTATAATTCCTCCTAGCTCCAAAAGAGTGATTCACTTTGCAAATAAATAATGCTGCCGACATTTCAACCCCTACGTTTTGAACAGTCTTTTGAATTTTTGTGAAATCAACACATAATTAATTGCCCATGCATTCATGTATAATATTTTTGTTTTCTGTTCATCTATGCCCAGGAGATTGCATACACGTAGATTTGTAAAAATATGTCTAACAACACATACATCCATCAGAGCTTTCAGCACGGTGGTTCATATATATAAACATATATAGGAAAAGACATGACTGCAACCAAGAACATAGACAAGATTTTAAAAATACTGAAGTCATAATAAGTCCAAACAGCTCCTCCATCCCCATTGTAGTGTAAATGTAAAATACTCTATTAATCTGGCTATGTTTCCATTCCATTATGCTGTCTTATTATATCTTATATGAGTTTTTTTATTTAAATGAGTATGTCCCAGAGTTTCTCTACATGGTGTTCTACAAGGCGACTTTCTTTTCTTTCCACAGGAATAAATCTTGGGAGAAATATTGTTAAATTTCTGGATTTATTCATTTATGTATTTCTTACTTTTTCTTGCCATAAAAAGATTCAGAGAAAAAAAAACTGTTATCGGAAACTTTAAATTATAAAATGCACAAAATGCACTTCAAGTCCTCATATTCCCTTTGAAAAAAAAGTACTGACGACATTGTTCTGTGTCCTTAGTGAGTGCTATACAGACAGTGAGGAATTGGATTATGCAGCAGGGTTTGTTTTTGTGAATGTTTTGAATTCTCTCCACTGTAGAAAAAAATGTCACCATTGCAACTTATTTTGGATTAAACTCAAGGTGACTATCAATGATGAGACATTTTTACAGCTTCATTTCAAGTCAACAAATGCGCGTCATTGTTAAGTAGTTTATAATAGCACATACTGTTCTACTATTTTTGTAGCCAAACAAAGTCAAACAAACAAATTTAAGGTATAAAAAAAAAGAAGAAAAAAGAAATCTGGACAGTAGTTGACAGTACTTTGTCTTAAGATAAACTGGATAATTCTCCTGGGAATCAAAGGAAGTTTAGACTTCCAAATAGTGAAATGGTATTTCTCTGGTCTGTAATGCATTGTAGAGACTCAAGCTAAGTCTATTCAACTAAAGTCAGTGACATCTTTTAATTAATAGTCAAAAATCAGTTATGGTCCTATGTCATGGCACTGTTTAGCTACATAGACTGTATGTTGTTATGAGTTACCAGTGACAGTCTGGTCTCTCACAAGACAAATTACATAAAGTTCTCTTAGCAGCCTCATTTCAGTGAGTTTAATGTTATGTTCAGTGTGACGTTAGCACACATGAAGATAGCAGAGAAAATATGGTGAATAACAACTGGAAAACAACTTGTGGGAAATTAGAACATGTGAATATTAAGAAGTGAACGGTGCAGTTGTTTATGGTAGTTTTAGCCCATTTCTGATTACAGTATGTGCTGCTCATACAGGACTATGGAATATGCCAAACAGAGTTTAAAAAATGTGTAAGAATATATGTTTTGTGTGCGGTATTATAATAGCACTTTACTGTATTGTGTGTATTCTGTGTGGTAAAAAAAAATAGTGGATAAGAGAAGTGTAACCAGAGGACCCTAAACTGATGAACCACACAATGTTTGGCTGAATGAGTATTACAGGTATCATCCCATCACCACCACCTGATGTGATGCTAATGGTCATGTCATGATTGCTTAAAGCGGTCAGGTGAAAGTTCTTCTCAAAGTTTACAAGAAGAATAGAGTCCTTGCCTTACAGTCGTGGTAATCATGTGCGGTATGAACAAACGCATTCCGAGCTAACAATAGGGGGTTATTTTACTGGTTTCTTTATGTAACTAACTGCTCTTATTTCATCACATAAGGCAGCCAGATGAGCCAACATCAGAAAATTAGTTGAAATACCTGTAAAGGGGCTTGGTCCACACATATAGAATTTTAAGTTTTAGACCGTTCTTAAAATATTTAACAAAGCAATTAGAGCTTGACATAGGAAATGAGTCTCTATCTGATAGATGCACAGTGACTGAGTGACTGAGTATTCTTCTTGTTCATCAATGTTATACCTGAATAATTAAACATTACTGTCCATTTGTTATGTTTCGCTTGTACGGAGAACGCCCCACAGCCACTTCTAATGCAGGAGAAAGAACATGGTTGCAATAGGAGTAGAAAACACGTTTTCATGGCATGCACTGCACAGATTGCCTTTTGATAAGTGATGTTTGGATTATAGACTATAAGCAAGAGATATCTTAATATTGGGTTATTTTAAAAGGGGTTACAGCTTCAGATCCAAAACTGAGTGACAGAGCATCACTGGTTTACAGCTAAATATTAATTGTATTTGTGTTTTGTTAAACCTTTGCTGGAATCAAAGCAAAGTGATGTCATCTTTTTCCCAAGGAGATGAATCTGAGACTAAGAATTAGTTTGCCTAAAATGGAGTATAAATGTTTCCCTAGTTGTTTTTGTGGGTCAGGGGCCTCACTTGAGTACTGAACTTGAACAAAGTGTAAAATTTACATTTACATCATCTCAAACAACTGATGACATATTATTTAACAGAGACATACCACTCCAAAAGTCACTCCATTGACTACCTCAATGGAGTGACGTCAGTGTCTAAACAGCTCTGGGTTCTGTCATGCAGGGACCACGATGAAAACCACAACCAGTCGTGTGAACCTAAATAAAAGTGAACTGTTTCTTTTTGTACATCGTGCTGGAAGAATGCGTAGTATGTGCAGTATTTTGACAAATGGACCTGGTCCAAGTTATGTGCGCGTCATTTATAAGAAGAGGGAGAAATGATAAACGATGAGGAACTGGGGGTTTGCCCTCCAACCTTCCAACATGATGCCTCGCGATTAAGGTAATGTAATAAAGGTTTACTATGAGGATAGAGGGGCTGGTGAGTCATAGGTCAGCAGTGGGTGTAAGGTGAGAACATCGGAAAGCCTGAGGCGTTTAGGGAGATAATGAGGCCTTGTGCATCTCCCAAGTGCCCAACATTAAGAGTTATTACTTCCTCTCCTGCTGTAGCTACAAGCACCTTCTTTCATTCACAGCCTCTGTACAACTGCTCTCATGGCACACACAAGGACACGCATGCATACACGTGCACACATGCAGCCATATAAAATCTACTTACTTTTGTCTAATTTGATAACAGGATTATAATTTGGGTCGTTACTTCACTAAATTGCTTACAGGTTTATACAGCTGCATCCAGTTCAAAACAAAGCGTACTCGTGTATTTCATATATATCCCTTTTAAATTGTAAAAGCTGCCTGACCATTTTCTGAACTGTAGCCGCTCTGTGCTTTTCAGCCTTCTCAGTTCAGACAGGAGTTGTATACACTATTACCTTGCTGGAATTTCCATCCAAAGAGCTCTTTGCAACGAGGTAGTCCTTGAAAGGTTTCACACTTGCTCTGATTCCACTTCATTGGTCAGTTTTTCAATCTGCCACTGCTCATATTAAAGCATTTCATAAACCTTACCTCTATGTATTTGTTTCAGTTCATTCAGAAAAAAACGAGGTCTCGGTCAGTTATTGTCATAGAGTATCTTAGAGGTATGATTTAAAGCAGCTCCTTCTCTCTTTAATATCTATTTTCTTTCTGAATCTTGTACGGAGCTTTTCACATCTGCTCTTCAAAATCTCATCAGTGGTAGATCTTGTCTGTTATGGAAAAGAAGAAAATATAACAACACAACCATAACCTTACAATTGCAGGTTTAGGTTGACTCGGTGTCACTCATTTTTACCTGCTTGCATTGCTTTCAGATTCATTTATTCACAGTTTGGTTTTTCAAAGCACTGTTGGATGGATGTAATGTCACACCATGTCCATGTTTCAGTCCACATATTGAATGCTGTGTTTAAAATGAGTTCAGCTTAACTGCATATGATTAAAAAAACGCTGCAGAAAATTAAGAATCACAAAAAAAAACATAACGTCATAGGAAATAAGCGGAGCATTCATAAAGGACTCGCAGAGATGAATCTGAGGAGAAAAGTGTTCCAGATCTCACAGGTCAGGAGCTGTTGATGACGGTACATCATCAGGATGTTTTGGGACCAGCATACAGACGTGCACAAACCTGCCATTCAAAAAAAGCTATTGGAACAAAAGTTAAGGACTTACTGAAACAAGTCTGGCTTTATTGAACTCACTTAAATATTTCACTGAAGATTCGCCACTGTGATGCATCCGTTGCCGCAGCTGATGTGAGATATTTATGTAAGACCCATTCAGAAATGTTTCTCACAACTAAAATATGTAAACTACCATTTGCTAGCCGACTTTGACTCCTGCTCCCACAGCGGCTCCTGACAAGTTTCAATATTTACATTTTTCTGTGGCATCAAAATGCAGCAGACTTAACAAAAGAAGGATGAATATTGAGCAGAGCTCTTGCTTTGTTCTTGAAAAGGAAACAGTTCCTCATCCTCAAAATATCTGAAGTGCCGTCACTGGAGAGTCCCTCCATGGAATCTGAAGCATTTACAGGCTCTGTCTTTTCACTGTCAAAGTGTTAAGGGTCAGTGTTGTTTTACAGATTTAGCATACTTGTTCTGCCGTCACTGTTTCGGTCTATTGTGTTTAGTGGAGTTATTGTACAAATTACTGTAGGCCTGCAAATTAGAATTAACTTCAGTACTGATTAATGGGCTGATTATTTCTTCAGTTACTTGATAGAAAACTGTCCATTTCAATTTCCAAGAGCCATCGGCTTCGCGAATGATATAAAACAGTGAAGAGACACTCACCTTTACGAAAGGTAGTGCGAGAATGTCAAACGTAAAAACTGACTCAAAGGATGAATTAATTATATTTATGATTGTAATTCAGTTGTCTAATGCACTGCAAAAATTGGAACTTTATGGACAATAACTTTTTACAGTCATTTTCTGTTTTTAAAAACTGTTTAAAACTCTGTAAAATGACAGACAATGTCTGTATATTTCCAACATTTTTCACATTATTTATTGTTATATAAAAAAATGACTATACATATAAAACCAGCTTTTTAAAATTGCAAACAAGTTAAGTTAAATGACAATAATTATCAGTAATTGAACTATAAGTATCGTCACTTTATTGAAGGTGTTTGAACGTAATAATTGGGGAAAACACCTTCGCCTGAAAGCCTTGACTGAAAAGTTCAATAAAATTATTAATTATTGAAAGTTTTTTTTACATTTGGTTTTCAGTTAGATGTTTATTTCTGTTATTTCTGTTATTTTATTACTGTGTGTTTCAGCTCTGCTATGGTTGTAAAATTCTTTATTTAACGCATGAATTAAACTATAGATTTTGTTTGTCAAGTTTTCTTTTTGTAGTGTTTTTTGCGTTATTTAGGTCAGTCTTTACTTTGCTCTTAGATTAGTCTAATGGGTGTTTAACAATAAATACACTTATTTTAAGTCTTTTTCCATCAGAGGGCTGATGGAGTGAACAGAGCTGGAGCAGTTTGACCTGGTTGCTCAGTCAGCCATGAATTTTAGCCTGAAAGTAGTTTAATTTAGCCAAATAAATCCTCCTATCCAAGGTCAAGAACTAGACAGCGCTGAGCAGCAGATGAACTTGGACGTTTACGTGAAGTCAAACCTGGTGCCTTTGTTCCCTGAAGCAATTCACATCAGACAGAGTCTTCCCATCAAACAAATGTGTCTTTAAAGTAAAAGGGAAAAATATAAATGAGCAATGAAATAGAATAACAAAGTGTAGAATTATTTTGGGAATGAATTTAATGAATGATCCTATGTAAATTGCAGAATTTAACCTCTACTAAAAAGGTTTGTAATGATCTCATTGGCACATTTCAGCCTCCATATTAAAACTAAATTTCCTATCATGAGAAAAAAGAATGAAATATCAGATTTTTCTGGATATGGGATTTTTTTCTGTCGTTCTGTGACATAAATCCAGACCTTCATTGATCCAAGGCACTGTTGTTCTGGTTTTGCCAGCTCACTTTTTTTTTTTTAACATTTTATTGTAGGCACTATACGTATATGAATACCTTAACATTTCTTTAATTAGTCACTTCCTAATTATTGTTCCACAGTCATTCATCCAGTCGTTGAAGATGTTTGTTTTCGGCTGAGTGGTAATAAAAAGCCAGTCTGTTAATGTGCCCTCCTACCATTCTAGACTATGACTCATATCTAAGCCTCACTGCAGAGAGTTATATGTGATGTGAATACTTATCAAGGTAACAATCCTAAACGTGTTTCTACACTTGAGCCTGGTAGTAACATATCCATCTTTTATGAGTAAATCAGTGAGACAGGAGCACATTCATGTTTGCTTTTGACATGTATATTAACAGCCATGCATGATGGTGCGTCACATCATAGCAGCAGAAAGGGTGCAGACGTGCTGTCTGATGTATTTACGCAAGAATATTTGATATCTTTCCTTGTATCATTCTCTGATTATCCATTCAGATCTCACTTTTATTAAAAAATAAACAGACTTAACATTGCACATTCCCAGAATAACTGGTTGCATTATAGGATCATTAGATAATAAGAGGGTAGTCTACAATGTCATAGATTTATCCCTTTGTATAACTTGTTTACTAAGAAGCATTTTTCTACTTTTATTTTTTCCAGGTTGAAAGTTGCCCTGTTATTGAGTGCGTTTTGAGGTGGGAGGGGGAATGCTATCTGACCAACTGAAATAACTGTTGTTTGACGTCATGACTTTATTTTTAGAAGGTAATATATGGGTGTGGAAGTGCCTTTTCATGTTAGAATCAAAATACAAACACATAACATACACACACTGATGCACCCAAGTGCACACGGGCAGACAATCATGTGTGTGTGCGTACGTGCGTGTAGTCACATAAGAGCTCTTCTCCTAATACCAGGAAAACGCATAATCACACCTGCTGATGAGCTATATTTGTTTGCACATATATTGGTATGCAGAGACTCAGAGGGGTTACTATGTTCATCTGCATAAGCATTATAAAAACACATCATATATAAGACTTCAAATGTGAACAGGCTTTGGATTGCATCAGACATGGAAAGACTTCAGATATGTTTTCGTCTCTCACCTGTAATGTCCTCACAGTGGGTCAAAGTATTAACTGGGATTATCCTGTTGACTGCTGGTTTGCCACAGACATCTAGATCTCTGGCTCACATGGACATGTGCAATCCGACATGCCAAAAAAAAAAAAAAAAAAAAAAAGCTAATGCGTTTGTGCTGTGAGATATACTACAACAATGTAGTATAAGAAACGTGAGGCAGATGGGACAATTTGCAGTCTGATACTAAACAGCATTATTTGCTGAGCACTTTTCACTTCACAATTTTCATCACAGAGCATTAATATACTCACCAATGATAAGACACAGTCAATAGAGAAAACACAGTAATAATTAGAAAGATAGGACTGCATATCAAACCACATTCCACATTAAAACTAAATCTGTAGCACCAAGTATCGAAAACTCTCTCTGACGCTTTCATGTTTTTGTGATTAATTAACGGACCAGTAGGATTTTCTGCCATGTAGTATTGTAAGTTGCCATTTTCAACCCCCTCGCCTCACCCTCTCCATAGAGTGACGGAGAAACTACGGTGGTGCTGGAAGCCCTGTCCAGAGCCTTTGTTTGGTTTGTCTGTTCATGTAGAAACATGGCGGTTCATCATGCAGGACCTGCAATATCTTTAGACATAAAAGATTAATTCTGCGGTGACAAAAACATAACTGTTACTTTCACTGATGAAAAAGCATATGATGTTGAATGAATTTCTGCCATATTCTGCAAATACATCCCTCTAAATCTGACACACTGGACCTTTAAGCTGTGACATTATATTTTGATGCATTAAAGGTGTAGTCAGCGATGGGATTTGTACACAGCCCTGAATCCGTAAACAGGAAACAAACAAAGAACAGAAGTGTTTTGGTCAATCAGCAACAGGTGGCCTTCATGCTTCATGTACCAGCCTCCAGGTAATGTTACCCTCCTTGTTAGCTTCAGCTACAAACCTACAGTCCTCTCAGTCACTATAAAAACAATCAAACAACCAGCTCTTACTTTTTACTGTTTATGCGCCTGCATGTCATTCATGTGGTTTCATATCATAATGTTTGTTTTGCCTCAGCTATGAGAAGGAGACATCCGCGTTTACACTCTATAAGACCGGCTGTTTGGGGAGCAGAGCTTCTGATGGAGCACTAAAGGGAGGGCTGTATTTGTTTAGCTGTTGAGTTCAAATATCAACAAATATCTCTCTCCACAGTCTCTGACCCCATCTTATAAGACTTGCCAGAGGGACCAGTTGTTGTCGAAAGGACTTTTATGGAGATGAGGATTTAAATTTTGTTAACTCAGACACATGAAAACAACATTTTGTTTGTGGTGTTTAGATGTAAAAAATTATCTGTTATGAGGTTTATGTTTTACACCTGTAATTATATGTTTTTACCATCCTGTAATGAGGAACTGCACAATTCATAACAAGGAAACATTTTCACTTGCGTCTTAGAACTAGTTTGTCTGTGTGCATCTTCAGACTCTAACAATAACAGGTGATTCCTTTTTGCTGTCTGTGATTTAAATAGACTATTTAACACTGGGGGAAAGTCTGAAAGGTTTGACATATGCTCTGTAAACACATGCTTCACATTTCAAAATAACAAATGTTCATACTTGTTCTTTCTTCAAGTTTTCTGAACTGAAACCATCGATTACATCATGTACTGAAAACCAAACTGGAGGAGAGTTTCATAATGCTTCTTCGTCTTCTGGTTCTGGTTGATTTAAACTCAGTAAATGCACTTTATTTCTTTATTCAATAAAACAATACATTATTGATTATAATATTGTTTTTTTTTAATAATGATGATTTCATCACATTTGATCAAATCCTATATCCACTTAATACCCAAATTCAGCTGATTTCTTTATCAAACAAACCCAGGCTCAGATTTCTAAAAACATGTGCTCTACAAGACAGTCTGGTAAAGAAACAATCTCTGCTTTCTGACACATCAACAGTGGACATTGTAAGGAAACGGCTTGCTGATGATATGCTGGCTGTATATAACTGGCCTAATCCTCCGGTCAGAGAAGACGCAGCAACTTCTTCGTTCTTGGCTTTATTATGTTCTTCAAAATAAACAGGGCACAGCAGCAATTGTGTACATGCGTGTGTGGTTTGTGATGTCTGCAAAGACAACAATAATAAACAGCATTAATAATGAATAACCTACAGTGGTATTAACGATATTAACGATAAAATAACATGAACTGCAATAGACATGACTAAATAAGAATCACCAGTAGGTGTCAGTGCAACATCGCTAAACAGTACGACAGCCTGGCGCAACAAGCCAGTCACCTGACCGAACTGAACGGAGACATCCACCAATACATTCAACCTGTCACGCCAGCATAAGTATAATAGCAGCCTCAAGAACGACAGTTACACTGCTAAATAAACAATAACATGAAGAAAGAAATGTATGCCGGTTAAATAAGTTACGGCTCGGGCCGTTCATGTCCGTGTGGCTCTGTGACACACCACGTGGTAAGCTAACAACGTAAACCGAGCTTATCAGTATGAATAACCAGTAACATTAATAACCGTAGTAACATATAAATATAAACAACACGTCAGACAACTTACGTAATCACCGACGCACACTGTTGTACAGAAATGATTACTGCGAGTTGGCGAAGAGTGCATTAACTGATTTAACTCGCATCATTTTTTACACATTGCGCACGCGCAAGAACAGTCCACAGTCTCTACCTAGAACAGCTCGCTGTGACGTGAACTCCTCACAGCAGGGAATTCACAACAGCCGCCCCCACATTCATTCATGAATGTGTAGAAGAAGTACAAGTCCCTGCTGTGGTTAAAATACCCTGGTGTCCGTGTCATCTTCAGGCATCTTGGGGAGAGGTACCAGCTTGGTAACGGGCCGAGTGTAAACTGTACCTTTGATGTTGACATCCGCTGACCGAACTGTCCCATCATCACTGTGATGAACTTTAGTGACCTTTCCTATGGGCCAGAGTGCCCTAGGAAGCTGAGAATCCACCACCATAACCACTTGGTCTACAGCGAAGTCGACCGTAGGAGTTCTCCACTTCTGGCGGCGCTGAAGATCAGGAAGGTACTGGCGGGTGAATTGGCTCCAGAACTGGTCTGCCAGGACCTGGCTGTGCCTCCACCGACGGCGACCTAGAAGCTCACTGGAACCATATGCGGCTTGAGGAAGTGATGCATCGCGCCGCCCCATCAGCAGCAAGTTAGGCGTTACAGGATCAGGATCAGCCAGGTCAGAAGAGGAGTATCCCAGGGGCTTTGAGTTAAGTATACCCTCCACCTCCACGAGGACAGTCGACAACACCTCCTCTGATACAACTTGGTCCCGCAGCACGACTTGGAGGGAGGCTTTGACAGACCTTACCTCCCTCTCCCACGCGCCACCGAAATGGGGTGAGAGAGGAGGATTAAACTTGAATGTGATGCTTTGGGCGGCCAGCTGCTGCTTTAATGGGGGGTCCTGATCGTCCAGGGATTCTTTGAGTTCTCGCTCCCCCCCCCGGAAGTTAGTGCCTCTGTCACATAAGATCTCGTATGGCTTGCCTCGTCTTGAGATAAACCGACGCAAGGCCAGTAAGAACGAGTCTGTGTCCATGTGTGGAATTAAATCAAGGTGGACACATCTTGAAGTAAGACATTTAAAGATAATGCCCCACCGTTTCTCATGCCTCCTTCCTATCTTCACTGTATAGGGCCCGAAGCAGTCAACCCCGGTGGACCAGAATGGAGGTTTGTTGATCCGAAGCCGTGCAGCTGGGAGGTCGGCCATCTTTGGTGTCACGGGGGTACTTCGCCACAAACAGCATTTGCACAGTGTTTCTGGTGTTTCTTTATGACCTGGCGACCACGTAGGATCCAGTAATTTCTCCGAATCTCTGCGAAGATTCTCTCGGGGCCAGCGTGATGCAGACGGTGGTCGTAGTCCTTCACCAAGAGCTGGGTGATTGGATGATCAGGGCTGATGACGACAGGATGAAGGCTGTCTCCAAGCAGGCTCTCTGCTTTGCGTAGGCGACCACCAACTCGAATCAGACCTAGCACTTGATCGTATTCAGGGCTGAGAGCACTTAAACGGCTGCCTGATTGGACTGGTTTACCCTTTTTAAGTGCCTTTAGTTCCTCTGGGAAACTGTCAGATTGTATCCTTCTCAGCAGAGTAGTCTCCATCTCGATGCGATCAGCGGCAGACATAACTGGGGCAGCCGCCCCGTGGAGGGACTGATAGGTGGCCTGCAGTAGTTCAGTCCATGAACTGTATTTAGCCAGGTCTGGCTCATTGCCGCTGGTAGTGGAGATGTGCCCACAGAAGGTTTGGGCTTTCAACTCATCAGGTTCCTCTGTGAGAACTGAGGGATGCGCTGGCCAGTGGTCTGGGGACTGATGCAGAAACGAAGGCCCTTGACTCCACCGGCTTGGCTGGGACAATTCGAGGAGTGTCTTCCCTCGAGTGATATCATCAGCCGGGTTCAAGTCAGTGTTGATGTATCTCCATGATCCAGGCGTGGTAAGATCCAGTATTTCAGTGACTCTTGTACCGACGAATACTTTGTACTGGTTTGACTCTGACTGTATCCAGCTCAGTACAGTTGTTGAATCAGACCACAGTACCAAGGATTGGATGGGCAAAGTCAGTTCTGTCTGCAGCAACTTGGCCAGCTGGGCTCCTGTGAGTGCAGCACATAATTCCAGTCGGGGCATTGTCTGTTGTCGCTTGGGTGCGACTCGCGACCTGGCCATAATGAATGACACAGTGATACGTCCCTCTGGGTCCTCCACTCGTAGGTAGGCGACTGATCCATACGCTTTCTCCGAGGCATCACAGAAGATGTGTATCTGCCTGACTGATGAGTCGTTGTCGGCCGCTGCTGGAACATAACAGCGGGGAAGAACTATGTTCTGCAACTGAGGGAGCTCACCTTCCCAAGCCTGCCACATTGGAAGTAACTCATCTGCAATAGGCTCGTCCCACTGTCTTTCTGTAGCCCACAAAGCTTGGACCAGGACTTTAGCCCGGGTTGTGAAGGGGATTATGTATCCCAGTGGGTCGTATTGTGAGGCAAGCACTCTGTACACGTTCCTCATGGTGGGCTGTTTGGGTGATACTGGCTGGGATTTATAACCCAGTGTGTCTTCCATGCAATGCCAAACCAGGCCAAGCGTGGATTCCCTGGTGTCAGATCCTTCAGCAGTTAGCCACAGCTCAGATGTTGCTGATCGTGCCTCAGTCGGGAGATGAGAGATTACCTCGGTCCTGTTGGATGCCCACTGCCTGATCTCAAATCCACCTTTAGCGAGGAGGGCTCTCAGGCGGTCGAGAAGATCCTTGGCCTGCTGTGGTGAGCGGAGTGATTTCAGACAGTTATCCACATAGAACGAGGTGATTACCGTCTCCAGCAGGTCCTCATTGCCGCTCTGTTGATCACGAACGTGACGCTGCACAGCGTAGATGGCACAACACGGGCTGCAAACCGTGCCAAATGGCAGGACGTGCCATTCATAGATGTCAGGTGGTCTGTCTCTGTCCATGTCACGCCAGAGGAAACGCAGAAGTGGGCGGTCCTCAGGAAGGAGTCTGATCTGATGAAACATAGCCCGTATGTCTCCACTGATGGCGACCACATGTTCTCTGAATCTGAGCAGGACCCCCAGTAGTGATGGCCCGAGAGAGGGCCCCGGTAGCAGGTCATCATTCAGGGCACTGTTCTGGTAACGAAAGGAGCAGTTGAACACCACCCTTGCCTTTCCATTATGGTGTACTAAATGGTGTGGGATGTACCAGGATTCAGCAGAACGACTGGCGTCCTCGCTGGTGATCCGCTCAGCATATCCTGCATCCACGAGCTTGTGTATTTCTTGGTTGTAGACTTTAGCAAGCTCAGGATTGGTCAATAGACGGCGTTCTGTGGAGCGGAGGAGGGGCATCACAGCAGCGGGTGATGCACAGGGCAGAGCTACTTTCGTCTTTCGAAGGAGAGGCGTTGCATATCTTGTGACACCGTCCATGAGTACAGTGGTGCTCTTCTCATCAAGCATGGTGAGAGCTGCTTGATCTTGTTTGGATCTTGTCGCCTCCCTTTCACTTTTGAATGGCAAAATGTCCAGCTGCCACAGGCGTTGAACATCCTTGTGTAGGTCGGAGCAAGGTGTTTCAACCGACAGGTGAAGGAGGGAGCTCTCACCGGGTGGATGTTGAAGAAAGCTGGTGGGCCCTTGCACTGCCCAACCGAGTCGAGTGCAGACTGCTACTGGAGCGCCAATAGGTCCTGTACGTACTGGGTGGATTGGAGTTATTAGATGAGGGTGGTCGGATCCAATCAGTAGCATTGGCTGTACTTTAGTGAATGTGTGCAGTGGGACTCCTTTCAAGTGATTGTATTTACTTGTTAGTTTGTCTCCTGGACATGACTGCTCAGCCAATTGGAGTTCAGTTGCTGTAAAAGCTTGGCTGATGGAGTGATAGGCACGTGGCTGCGTGTTAGCAGACACTTCAAATGACACTCTCCTTCCCTGAAGCTCCAACACATCCTGCCTGATAGTCTTCAGTTTAAGTGACTCCACATCTCCGCACAGCCCGAGATGTTTTACTGCAGCAGCCAGAATCACAGTACGCTCAGAGCCATCATCTAACACTGCATGTGTGTTTAGTGTTCTTTTGCCGTGGCGGAGCAGCACTGGTACCACCTTTAACATTACACGCCCTGAGTGACTGGCGTGATCCAGATACACGGCATTGGTTGGGGCACTGACGGTGAGAATGTTTAGTTGTGGGTCTTGGGCCACAACTTCGTGGAGTATCAGCAGGTGTTGCTTGTTGCATGAGGGGCAGAGTTTCTTTAGGGTGCAGTTCTCTGGTGAATGGCCACGTCCACATCTCCAACATTTCCCTTTGTCTTTAATCCAGGCAGCTTTCTCCTCTGTAGTAATTCTTTCGAATTCAGGGCAGTTGTTGAGATAATGGTCCTGGGTGGTTGCGCAATATGGACAATAGGGCTTGAAGCGCTCCCTCTTTTTACCGGTGGGCTGATCCTTCTTTGAGCCTGGCTGGATGTGGGTCTGCTGATGTTTGACTGCTGGAGAGTCACTGCTGAAGTAGACAGAGGCTGGTTTGGACCACTGTGATTTACCTGTTTTAGTCTCTCTCTGTGTGATGCGACTTGACTCAACTGGGTTAAATTCTGCTGCGCGTCGGGACACCTGGAGCACCTGAACCTTCATGTCCAACCATTCAGCGAAGTCTGGTAAGGTGTATGTCTGGTCGCTCCCACTTCGGATGATGCCTCTTTTTATGCAGAATTCAGCGAAGCTATCCCTGTAGTTACCAGGCAGTTTACCAAGGAGGGTGTCTACGTGGGAGCCGCACCGCAGTTCAGACTGAGCGGGACCATCCATGTGACTTAACATCCCCACCAGTATGTTTACAGCAGAGGAGAAATCTTCAAAAGCCTTTGCATCGCCAGGTTTCACAGGAGGAGAGTTCAATATAGTCTTTAATTCCCCCTGGACCAGCTGTCTTGGCTGCCCGTATCGTTGCTGCAGAGCGTCCATTGCACTGGTGTAAGGAGTAGAGTCATGTATGTATCTCTTTGCCATTTGGTAGGCACTGGGCAGTTTGAGGTGATCAAGCAATACTTGGTATTTATAATCTTCAGTTAAGTGTCTGTGTGGACCAAGTAAGCTATCCAGACCCCTTTTCAGCATGATGAAATCACTCTCCCGTCCAGAACTGAAGAAAGGCAGTTTGGGCTTAGGGATCCCGTAGGAGGCTGCAATAGCCATTTCTGTCATGTTGAGTGTTGCAGGATTGTGGTAGGGAATGTTGTATCCTGGCACTGGGGGTGGACCACCCGTGGGTGTGAACTGTGGGAAGTGTGTAGCTGACTGAGATCCAGACTGGTGTGGCTGTGGTTGCGCTGCAGGGGGATACTCAGTCCGTTGGAGTGGGTAGACTGCTCCTGGATCAGTAGCTAGCTGATAAGGAGGGATAGCAAGAGAATTTGGTCTTGTCCCCTGTTGGTTGAATGCAGCAGGTTGAAGTCCTAGCGGCGGTCCAGGTGGAGGGTTGGCCTGATGCTGCACGTATTGAGGATAGCTCTGCTGTTGGGCAATTGTGAGGAAAGGCTGTAGCCTAGTTTGCGACTGTGAGGGCGCAAGCTGATTTGTCAGGAACGCTGTCGGTGGCGTCTGTTGAGCTGGTTGGTGCTCCGGCTGGACATACTGGCCTGCATGCTGGACAGGCAAAGAAGGTGAATATATTCGCTGGGAAAGTGGGGTGTGATGAACTGCAGGCAGCTGTGGAAACTCTGAGGCCAGTCCAGTCAGATTAGCTGAATGATGAGTAGGCTCACTGGGGTCTAACATTTGTGCTACTACCTGGACAGGTGGCTGCAGGGCTCTGGCAGCCTGAATTGTTGAGCTGAGTTCTCCTTGTTGCATGGGCAGTGCTGCAGGTGGATGCGGCTCACGGTTGTCTAAGAACGGACAATATCCTCCATCAGCTGATCTCCAACTCATCTGATTATCCAGGAGGGGGGATACTCCAAGCTTTGTCACTCCACTGTGTTGAATATGAGGAAGGCTTGAGCTCCGGGCTGGATATGACGAGTCGAATGGGTGCTGCTGAGGGTGAGCTTTACCTTTTACACTGTCCATGGTTGACTGTAGCTGTCTCATCTGCCTAGTTAGGTCTTTCATGCGGGCCTCCATCCCTTCTAGTCTCAAATCTTCTGGTCCAGCAAGTACAGTATGGTCTAGAGGCTCTGTCTGGTGTGCTTCTATCACTTGTTGTGCTGTATTCTGTCTATTCAGGTAGCCACGGTTGTCCATGACGAAGTCATGTAGGTGCCTGGGGAGATGGCGAGTCCGACTTGGGCGGAGTACAACTGGAGGTTGCTCATCTGCTTGATTGCCAGAAGTTGCCATAGCGCAGTCATACACAGGATCCGGCTCGAAGGACCACTTGTAAGGAAACGGCTTGCTGATGATATGCTGGCTGTATATAACTGGCCTAATCCTCCGGTCAGAGAAGACGCAGCAACTTCTTCGTTCTTGGCTTTATTATGTTCTTCAAAATAAACAGGGCACAGCAGCAATTGTGTACATGCGTGTGTGGTTTGTGATGTCTGCAAAGACAACAATAATAAACAGCATTAATAATGAATAACCTACAGTGGTATTAACGATATTAACGATAAAATAACATGAACTGCAATAGACATGACTAAATAAGAATCACCAGTAGGTGTCAGTGCAACATCGCTAAACAGTACGACAGCCTGGCGCAACAAGCCAGTCACCTGACCGAACTGAACGGAGACATCCACCAATACATTCAACCTGTCACGCCAGCATAAGTATAATAGCAGCCTCAAGAACGACAGTTACACTGCTAAATAAACAATAACATGAAGAAAGAAATGTATGCCGGTTAAATAAGTTACGGCTCGGGCCGTTCATGTCCGTGTGGCTCTGTGACACACCACGTGGTAAGCTAACAACGTAAACCGAGCTTATCAGTATGAATAACCAGTAACATTAATAACCGTAGTAACATATAAATATAAACAACACGTCAGACAACTTACGTAATCACCGACGCACACTGTTGTACAGAAATGATTACTGCGAGTTGGCGAAGAGTGCATTAACTGATTTAACTCGCATCATTTTTTACACATTGCGCACGCGCAAGAACAGTCCACAGTCTCTACCTAGAACAGCTCGCTGTGACGTGAACTCCTCACAGCAGGGAATTCACAACAGACATTGTCTTTTTTAAGATCCATAAAAACACCAGAAGAGTGACGAGTCTTCTCTGGTCAGACAGCCTCAATGATCTTATTGTGGTTAAACTTTCATGCACATCACAATCCGTCTAAACTGATCAAGTGAATAGTTTTGAATTAAACCGCACAAAGTGCACATAAATATTAAGCTACATGTGTTGGGTTTGCAGCTACAAGTTGTGACTATTGACGTTTCACTAAAAACTGTAGTGTTTGTGGCGCTTAACAAAATATGATTACAGATTACAGACTATTGCTTAAAACTGATCTGATGAGGGTTATGTGGTAGACATAGCAACGATGCTCACGCTGCATCACTGGTTAACTCACTGGTTGAACTAAGACATTCACAAAGTGAAAAGTGAAAAAACAATAAATATTTAAAACAGGGCCCAAGATAAACTTCTACAGTATGTCTGTGTCTTGATGTTAAAAGTTATTAATATACTCAGCACATACACAGTACAATATTTGCGTTATTAATTCATTACTTTCAATCATTACTTCTGATTTTTCACATGTGAACAACTATAAAATTGTCACATCAAAAATTGATAAAATAATAGGACAGCAGTAAATACTGAAATAAATCGTAAATGTCAAACAAATGTCAAGCCTCTGCTGCCCATTAAGACCACCGCATGTTGTAAAGGCAAAAACAAAATTCTTTCACTGATGTTTGAAGGTTAAGGAAATCTTAAAATCAAGCTTAATTTGAAAAATGCAATGGTAAATATGAGTGAATAAATGAATGAACATGGGTCTGTGCATGCATGTGCGTCTATGAGAAATTTCACTGAAAATACCAGACAGCTTTTCAGTCAGTAGGGGGAGAAAACACTTCATCCCACTCTCAGTATCAGAGCTCTTGGTTTTCTCTCCCTCTCGCTCTGCCTCCTGAGTTTCCCTCCCCCACTGTAGGCAACACCATGAGTCAGAAAATGGCACATTGACATGAGTGTCATGGCCAGCCTCACACAGAGTCAAAGATACAGGCTGGACTTTATCTCACTGTCCAGATTTTGTGAATATATGTTCTTCCTGAGGAGCCTAAATCGTAGATTGAACAAACTTTGAGAACACAGTGTAACTTAAAAACAGATTTATTGTTTGCAAGTCCAACATGGAAGCTGTCACAGTCTACAATCAGAGCCTTGGGGAATTGGTCAAGGGTATAAAATTGAAAGATTTGAAGGACAGGTGAGTGATGTTAGTCATGATTCTTCCAGTCAGCTCTGCGAAAATCAAACCGGCATCCTTCTTGTTCACAGAGCTCACACATTATTCATTCTTCTATCTCTCTGCTTTCTCTTTGCATCTGTCATCAATTAGGTAGTTTTCACATTATATAGATTACTGATTAACACTTACATTCTAATAGTATGTAAGCATCTCCTTTCATGAGTGGATTTGTCAGTTACTTTAGTGGTACAGAGACATCTATCAAAAGGGCTGAGTCAAAAAGTGAAAGTGAGTTTCACTCAGCCATGTCCGAAATGTCAGACAAAAAAGAAAGGAATACATGCTAGGGTAGAACACAGTTCTGTCTCCTAGTTATTAAATGTATATACCACTAATATGAGACGACAAAAACATTATTTTGATTTTGAGAAACATTACCACCTGACAGAGATGTTTTCAACGAATCACTGACGTTTTCACTGACAGTATATTACAGGTTAATAAAGTCAGATTGGTTTTTAGTTATGTTTAAACACTCAAATCTCTTTAGCTTAGAGAAACATTGTCACGAAAAGCAACTTTAAAGGTGCAACATGTAAGAATTTTTGTTTAAAACATTTAAGAGTTGATTAAAATTATTAACAGAATGTGAAGACAAAGCAGTTTTGACATTATGTCAAAGATGTCTGTGTACGTCTTGCAGAGATATCTACTGATGTTAGCATGCCAGCCAGCTAACCCTGATCCATCCTGTCACATAATACCACCTTGTACCTCAAGAGGCCATATTGAGTCACTGTACTGTCCAGTCTGCCCAGTCCAACAACACTGAGGTGGTTTTCTTGCTAGGGTTACCCTCTGGCATCCCGGTGCAACCCTCCTGTAACCTCCACTCAAGCCTCCAGACGTGAGCGCTGACTGATGCCCGACCTTGTCCTGTCCTCACCTGAATCTGCTGTGTCTTCATCATTCCAGTCAGAGTCCTGGGTACAGCAAGTTTAAATAGTACTGTACTGTATTCCCTGTCCTCAAACTGTCCTTCATCGGGCTGTGTTTAGTCCCAGTCTGAACGTGTTCATTGGGAGGCTGCTGAACCCAGTTCCTTTGTTCAATCGCCCAGCTCTAGTTCTAGTGCTCATTCTTACATATTGCACCTTTAAGCATGAACTCGTCTAAACATGTAACCTTGTCTGTGATCTTTCCCTAATTTTAACCTTAACTAAAGCACCTAACTGTTTTAGTTTCCCAAACCTAGACACACACAACAATGTGAAGGCTTATTTCCTTGAAAGTGGACATAACCTAGGCAGCTAAACTAAATGGCATTTTGACATGTACTTTGTATTGTTCAATCTGCTTGAGTATTGTTTTATCTTCCTTTGACTCAGCTTGCAGGTGATATTGTTCTCTTTTAAACAAAGCTCACTACCAGACTCAGATCATAATAATAACATGCTCTTAACCCCCAGAAAGAGCATCCAAAAGTGTCTTGGGAGGGACAAAGGGCAAAAGCTCGGATGCAGTGACTGGCAAAGACAGAGTGTAGGTCGGGTTAGGTCAGGGGCAGGCCAGAATTCAGGCCAAAGATGGCCAGAAAGGGAAAATAGAGGACATGCTTTGAAAGTTAACAAAGTCAACATTCATATTGGTTTGTTGGTCTAAAAAAAAAAAAAAACATCACTGAAATCTTGATTATATTTCCCCCATATGTTTACCAGCTCGTTTTATTCCTATGATGCTGACCAGAGTAATAACATTTAAAAAATGTAGCATTTGAAGTATCTGACATTTATTTATTTATTATTTCTAATTTCTTATTTCATTATTTATTATTATTTATAAGCGTATGACATTTGATATTTTGGGAATTGTGTTTATTGATGTTTAGTGATCAATATCACTGTTAATTCAACAGTAAATATGAAGTTACTTCCAGCAACTAGTGAGCTTAGCATAAACACTGGAAATAAGAGCCAAGTTTGTTTTTGTATCAGTACACCCAATTGATAAGTAGTCTGGCACGTACACATCTTAAATCCCATGTTGGTTTGTAGGATACACAAATGAGGTATGAATAATTTAATTAGAGAGCTTTACAGGTGCTGAAAGGAAGATTTTGTTGTGTTCGCACAGAGCAAGGCTAGCTGTTTCCCCCCCGTTTTCAGTCTTTATGCTTAGCTAAGCTAACCAGCTGCTGGCAGTAGTTTCGTATTCACGGTACAGACAGTGGAACTGATCTTTTCATTTAAGTCTCAATAAGGATAAGATGGGTTTTCTCTCATCTTTTCCTCTGTTTCTCATCAACAGGAAATTAGCTATAGGCACCAAAAACATTCTTATTTCTGCTGTAAGTTGGGCACTTTAATATGGGTTCTTATGGTGATTGACTCATTTTGTAGCCAGCAACAAGTGGTCATTTGTGGAAGTGCAGTTTTTTGCACTCACTTGGTGCTGGCTTCACTGCATTTCTCATTTTCCTCTAATAATTTGAAGTGCATGATACGTGATAATAGCTTTACAGGAAATACAAATGAGGAAGTTGGAATGCCAAAGATAGATGGTATTTATAAAACGGTTGGATGCATCTTAAAACCAATAAGAAAGCAAGGGCAGACTGGTAGGAAAAGAAGTGAGTCACGATTTCTATGCCTGACATTGCCATGCATTAAAGACTGCATCCTGAATAACATGGATTATATCTATATAGGAAAAAAATAGGTAAATGGCATCACGCACAAACACTATACATGTACACATGCACAAATACACACAACACAGACGTGTGCATTTTAATTGTCTCACTGTTTGAAGTAACTCAAAGTGAATATGTGATTTGTCAATTGATTCTTTTTCTCCCAGGCTATGAATAAAATGCTTTAATTATTGATGTACTGACGTCAGATGTCCGCTTGAATGTTGTATGTGGTGCAGACCTCTTTCTCCGGGCAAGCTACTTCCCCCACCCCGCCTCTCAACCCAACAGCACCACCACCGCCACCACCCCTCCCCCAGCAGACGCCCTCATGCTCCCCCTAGCTGAGCATGCTCTACATGCCATGAATGGAACTTGAACACGTTGCAGGCAGCTTGCAGACAGGCGTCAACCAATTGGAAGGTGTTTTGTACACAAATTAAGTCTGTTTCTCTGTATTTGCCACCCCTCCCCTCCATCTACTGCAATCCTCCCCACCAGAGGCTCGTCTGTGCCATGCCAGCGGAGCACTGCTGCTCTGTAGAGCAACTGGTATCTCTTGTTAAGAGGTGGGCATGTGTAGAAAATGTGGAATACTGGGTTGTATAGCTGTCCTGAACACGTGAAAGTTATTGTCTCTCTGACAGTCAAGTCAGATTCTGACAGCTGTTGATTTTACCAAGATTAAAATCTCTGGCCCATTTCAGACTTTATTCTCTTCAAGCAAAGAAGAGCTGAACCTCGACTTGAACTTGTCTAGTTGTTTTTACATAGAAAAAAGGAGTTGTAGTATTGATATTCTTTTCTGTTCTGCTCTTTACTGTTTGATGTCAAGGAAGCAGCAAGAAGAAGAATACAGGCAGTCACTTAAACTAATCAAACGCTGCAACTTTAACCCTCACAGAGGTTCAAATTTAGTTGACTAATTTCAATAAAATCAACCTCGTGTCCCTGATGGGGAAACTATTATCAAGACTAATTCACAAAATGGATTTTATTTCTGTAGATTTTGGTTGTTGTGAACATTTACAATACAAAATTAACTATAAATATAAATATTATAGAAAATGTAACAGTGCTGTAATTAATTATTATTTTAATCATCAGATAATCTGATGATAAACCTGATTATTTTCTCAATTAATCAGTTAGTCTATAAAACACCTGCCTATCACAAGATCCCAGAGCCCAAGATGCCTTCAAATGTTTGACATTTCGACTTGACAAAAAAAAGTCATCAAAATAGGTGCCTATTAATTTGTGTTGGTCCAGTCAGGTGATCACTGTGTCTTGAACTAATTAAGGCTTAATTATCACTATTTCAAACCAAAGTGTTTGTTCTCATTTTTGTTTACCTTAAACTAAAATGCCTATTGTTACAGAGTGGTAAAAGCTTATATAACGTGTCTATGTAATGTGTTAGTAATTGTGAGAATACAGAAATTCTTGCTTTATTTATCTATTTATCCTAGCTTCATTTGAAATATTACCAATCACTGCTGGATGACAGTTAGGAGAGGCCCTGGGTGAACTAAGTGATGAAGGTTTATGGGGTACTTTGTGTTAAAAGTGTTGTTCTGCTTGTGATGGGTGAATCATCGCAGCTCAGATCTGCCAGCCCCAATCCATTGCTAACAGTATATCCTGCATTAATGAGCTCCTTATCAGCATAAACCTACACCACTGAGATACAGAGGCATTTGCTCTCTTAACCTGTACATGGTTAGGTCTGGAAGATATTAAAGGATGTTGGTCTGTTGCGCTGTCCTTTGTCTAACTATCAGTGCTGAGCAAAGGTGTGACTCACTGCGCCTGCAACACAAAACTGCGTTATTGTTTGTATATCAATAAAAAAACAAAAAAAAGCATAATTTTCACAACATTGAGGCATCTAAAAAAGTCCTTTTTCCATTTTACACCTAATTAAAAACCTTGAGACGCATCTTGTATATCAACTCTTCTTTTTTAGTATCTTTCTTCGACTAAATATATAAAGACAGAAAGCTTTCACCATCATTAGATATAAAACATTTCATGCTTGATGAGTACCCACCCTAAAGTGTGGAGAGACAAAGACAGACAGGCACAGCTAGTACTGGCGTATGCCATAGATGTGAAGAGATCCTCTTGAGGAGGCGGAGGGATGGAGGGAGGCAGAGGCACATTGAAGCAGATGCAGAGAAATGTGAGAGGGTGTCAGTGAGACTGGTGATGACGCGCTCATGGCTGCGGAGAGCTGGCGAGGCCGCGGCCCTGGCTCTGACTCACCTCATCCCCACGGGGCCTCCTGGTTGACGTCACTCAGCGTGCGCTGTGGCATTTCTCTGCTTCAACTTCTTTGTGTGCAGCAGCCACACTTGAGCCTTTCTCTCATCTGAGACTCTGTGCATTTGTCTATGTGTACAGTATCTATCTATCTATCTATCTATCTATCTATCTATCTATCTATCTATCTATCTATCTATCTATCTATCTTTATCTCTGAACATGCTACCACAGCTTTGTGTTGTGCAGTTCTTTGTCTAAGCAAAGGTGTGACTCACTGCATTCAAATCAACAGAATAACACTGTAAATTATGAATACACTGTTAATGTATCTGATATAATTTCTTAATGACAAACCTCAGACTGTAAATCTTACCCTTTTTTCGCATCTGAACACATGACCAATGCTTTTTTAAGCGTCCGTGTGGAAATGTAGCCAATTCATCAAGATGATTTCTTCTTCCAGACAACAGGAAATTATTTAAATACCCGAAAGACATGAAAAAATGTATTTCAAGGATGTGAATAATCCTATGTACTGTGCGGTACATTTTTATACATAACGGTGTAAGCAATGAAGTAGTCATTGCTCAGAACCTGCATCTTCTGCTATCACTGCAGTACAGCACTGCACATTTCACAAAGACAATATATGCACGAAAATACATGCACCAAAGAAACATACATGACCTAAAAATTGTCAGATGGGTCTTTATGCTTATATTCTGGGTAAATTAGCAGAGCAAGTGAAAAGCCACAAGGGTTTCTACATAAGGGTGGCTGCAGAAAGTAGCACACCTTGTTCTGCTCTGCTCACACCTCTTGGATGTACATGAAGTCCTGTTGGCAGGTAAATCACTAAGGTGCAGTCGAGAGCAGTAGGTGGAATGTTGCATTGCGCCAGCTGGTTATTAAAGTGGTCTTTACTTTATTTCTGATGGCCATGGTGAGACATAAATCCTGCAGTTGAGGAGGAAACCTGTGTGGGGGCAAGAGGTTCTGAGGTAATATTCAAATTCTGTACTACGTATTCAGTGTAAATGAGAGCTAAATTTATGTTATGTCATGGTTCAGAGATAATTAATAATAATTCCAAAATTAAGAGTTCAGTCTTTTTCTGGATTGTAAACTACATGAAGTGCTATATGTGTGTAGTTAATAATATGTTAATAATATGAAGGGCACAGTCATCTGCATATAAACATTCACAGAGCTAACTCTAACCCTGTTAACACAAAAAGCTGAGAAGCAGGTGTGCATAAGAGCATTTGCAGGTTAAACATATTTGTGATGTAAATATATGGAAGAATATATGGCCAAGAAGAGCCATACAAAACAAAATGTTTTATGCTGTTATCACGACTGTTAATTATTTTGTGATCTCAAGAAAAGAAGCTTTGCTATCTGTAAATAATGAAATATTTGACTGAAGAATGACTGAGCAACAACACCTGTGCTTGTGCGTTTTTTAGTGCCACAGTCGCCAAATTTCACTCACCATTATTGTACCACAGAAATCTCAAAACCTTGTTAAATGAAACCATACCAATAAAGTCTCATACCAATAAAGGCAAAAATGATTTAATACTATTCTTATTTGAGAAACAGCAGTGTATAAGCTATGAATCATTTATTTTTGTAACTATCCAAAACTCTATATAGACCCAATAAATGAGCATATTAAACAAAATAAATCAGCAGAAATCTGTTAATCCGATTACTTCCTAATGCCTTAAAAATACTGCTGTAAACAACCTTATGTAACTATATTTAGTTGAAATGAAAAAAAATGGTTCATTATTCAGTTATATCTTGGGCAACACAAAGTCATCTGTGGGTCTTACAAGCCAAAGCCAGGCAACAGTAAGCCAAGCTCTCGTTGATGTGTTTGGCATGTGACTGGCATGAACAGTGCAATGAGCTGTTCTCATCTGTTGCTGCCCAGAAACTATAGCCGAGGAGGATGCACCATTTCCCGCCCAGCCTTGCTGCTGAGCAGAAACTGAGGGTGGGGGTGAGGGCGGTGGCAAGCTTGCCAATATAACACTGGCTTCAGTGTAAAAGCATTGGAAGACATACACCCACAGGTCTATTCCTAGTGTCATGCAACCATGCAAAAGTGCGTCACCTGTCAAGAATTAGCCAGTACACCCCAACTGACACATGCTAGTCTGACACATCCTCTCACATCCACACATTGTTTCTTGTTGCTAAGCACAGACCACAGAGAGACCTGGGGCCAAATGTATAAACAATACATATGGAAACCATGTATATGCCATTTCCCCCACATAAAGTGGTATTTATAAAAGAAGACTGTGCAGTGAAAATATGTACACACACGTTTCTAGAAATAGCTGCATGTGATATGACAAAGAAGAGATTAAATATAAAGAAGCGATGGAGTAAACTTCGAACAAACAAACTTTGTGCGTAATCACAGTAATCACTGCTATCCAACTAATATGACATGACTTCTTCTTTGTCATCCTTCTTATTGATGGATGGCTAGTTCCACAGTGATTTACATTCATAAAATAGCATCAGGTGTACTCAACAAGGCCCCAGGAAGGGCGCCAGGCGTTGAAGCCAATTTGATATAGTGGCCAAACTGTGTAATGACAGCAATGGCATCCATCACGTGTCCCCAAAACACTTTTTTTTTTAATTTTACTGCTTCTTGATTCATAAGCAACTGAAAAGAGAACAGACAGTGAAAATCTGAAGGGACAATCAAGACATATTTAAAGATAAAACAATACATTTGATAATCCATTAGTTACATTACACAGCCGCCAAAATTAGTATTCAACACTTGATGGTTTTGCATAATGATACAAAAGGTGTCAATGAATTCTAAAATATCAATGTATTTTTCAAACTTTTAGTTAAGTCTGCAGTGAGACACACTGGATGCAACTGAACTTTAACTGTCACGCTGTCTCTCTGCTAACCTCTGCAGTTTTCTGGTTAAGTCAGTAACATTATGTGATATAATTCTCGCATTGTATGTGATCTTCATACTGATTACAACCAGCACAAAAGTGTGTGCCAAGCACTTCAGCAGTGAGTGCTTTGCATGGCATTTAGAGGTAGTGGCGGTGATGTTATCTAGAAAGTGCTTAAATGCTAACGTTAGCTGTGTCTAATATTATTTATTGTCTATTTAATTGCTGATCAATCAGGAACATGTGACATCAGAGGGAAATTTCTGCCGTATGAATATGGTGAATGGTCACAAACAGATCACACACTCTAAACCATCATCTCTGGGTCTATATGTGTGGGCAGTAAATGCAGCACCGCACCTCACACAGACTCCCTGTTTGTGCAGAGCTGCAGCAGGATTAGGATAAAGGTCCCAGGGGACCCAACACAAATGTTGCAGGAGCAGGATGTATTTACTCTAATGCAAGTAGAGGTGGGCAGCCAGCGTCATAATCACAGGATGAACGCAGGATGAAATTTCATATACAGTATAAAAATAAGAGGGGCTATTATTATTGGGCAAACTTTCCAAGTAAATGTATCATCTTCCTGTAAACTGTTTGCACTCGAATGTGATCAATATACTGTTTTATATATTGTGTGTAGATACTTTAATTCTGTTAACATTAATACTTTCACTGCAACTCTGAAGTCTGAACCCTGAAACATCAGTTGTGTATGTGTGAGCACAGAAAACTGTGTTAACTATCACAGAAGCAGGAAGTGAATGAGGAGTAAATCTTTGCAAAAGCATCCACATGAGAAGGTGATATGGCTGTACATCCTGCAGATGTGCACACTGTTCTGTAGTAGTGCGTGGTTGCCACAATGTGTAACCTGTTAGCTTAACTGCTGTTGTTTACACATTGCATTATTTTAATGTTGCAAAGGTGGTTAAATTAATTATGAAATGAACTGCAATCTATGTAAGCAGAAGTGAGGTGAGGTGAGGTCAGAATCCTTCTCCTGTTTACTGAGCCAATTGCTTTTTAGAGAGAGATGGATTTTAAAATTTTGCTGTTTGGGGAGATGAAGGGCGATGTTCAGAACCACTCACCAGAATTTCAGTTTTTCACACTGCAATGGTAGGAAGCTACTCAGTCTTTATTGCACTAAAGCGACTTTCAGTTCAAATCAAAATATAAAGATGGGCATCATCAGCATAAGTAGATTTTGCAAAAAGACAATATGGCCAGGGTTCCATGTATACAAACTACATTAAATCAAAAACGTTTTGGCCCATGCTGAACTGCACAAGGGCTAAATAAAGAGGGGTTTACGTATGAGGAAGATGATATAAATCATTTGTCCCCAACCATTTCTAACTGTTTCTTGGCAACCGTCTTTATAAAATCTTATAAAAGTGCACAAAACAAAATCCTTGAAGGTGATGTGATTTCAACAGTAAGAAGAAACATATTCAACTCTATGAGCCATGAATGACTAAAAGTGTTTGACTTGACTCATGCTTCTGACTTTGTAGTGCACATGCAAACACTATTGAATGTTCAATGCAAATTCAAGTTGCACTCTGGACCACAATTCACTTGAAATGAAAAGACCTATGAAACCGATTCTAAAGTTAACACAGTAACACGAGAATGAATGCTAGATTTTATTTAGAAGATGAGAAGTATCTTCTAAATAAAATTGAGTTGAGCTCCATTTTAAATCAAGTTAATGCACCGCCTTAGTTATAGTATAATCTGTTGTAAATAAAGTTATAACATAAAGTATAATAAAGATTATGTATTTCAAACAAATAAAGTAGCTCTGAGCTCCTAGCCACCAATTTTACACAAAGAGTTTCATCCACCAACCCATTCATGTCGAATATTTCACATGCCGCACATCAACAAATTCTCCTCCCATGAAGAATGACAGCAAATGCCCAAAAAGGTCATATGTTTACAGTCAAATGATAAAGTCATGTGGCAGCCACAGTAATTTGTAAGTTTGTAAGTTTTTAAGCATGATCACAATTATTTAGAACCTTAACCACATGTTTATTAATCTAATTTTAACACAAACCGCAGCCTTTAACCTGACGCTAACCATAGTATTGTCACATCATAAAACAGATTGGAATTTGCAATAATCTCTCTGTGATTTTGAGTTGTTTATTTTGTTAACTTAATAACTAAATATTTTGTCCATATTGCTTTGGCACTGCTGTTGGTTATATTTGGCTCTACCTTGAACTACTCAACTGCCATTGAAAACAACAAAGAAATCAAGAGGATCTTGAGTTACTTTTTTTTTATATAAAACTACTGTTTCCCTTGGGGCGGTTGGTGGCGTAGTGGGTTAAGCGGCCGCCCCATGTGCGGAGGCTACAGCCCTCGCCGCAGCTGGCCCCGGTTCAACTCCCGCATTGGACGGCTATTTACTGCGTGTCACTCCCCTTCTCTCTGCACCCTTCTTCCTGTCTATCTTCGGCTGTTCTATCATTAAAAGGCATGAAAGGCCAAAAAAAATAATCTTTAAAAAAAAAACTACTGTTTCCCAGGTTAAGTAGTAAAGTGAAATAAACTTTCAGGGTCAAGTTCATAAATGATTTATAATATTCAACATTTATTGAGGAACCATTTGAACAGCTGTTGATGCTTAAATTGCCTCGAATAAGGCGCTACACCAGAGCACTAAAACTACAACACAGTGTATTTACAACATTGTGAACTGCTCATGCAGAAAATGACCAAAAAGACAGAATACTTTGTGGTTCCTGTAGCACAGTGACTTAACAACATGTTTACATTGTCAAAGCAAAATCTACAACAGGGCTCACACTGATAAGATGAACACAAAACAAGACTAGGAAGGCATCCATCAAAGACTGGAGTGATGGTGTCTTGTGTTACACAGTAAATTACACTCGCAAAAACTCTATCATTTTAACCCCAGGGTGACTGTTCGGCGTGAGACCTCAGTTTCACTGTCATTCTAGAGAGTGGTACTTCTGTAAGAGTCAAATGGACAACTGCTGGGAATATTGCAGGCTTGTACCCAGACAGGCAATTTTCCCTACGGTGGGATAATAGCATAAGTGGGGAGGTGGTAAGATTTAGTCATATACTGTACACCTACTTGGAGGGTGGTGATTTTATTCTGCTGCCACCATCCAATATATCGCCTCATTGGTGTTGATTACAGGCAGCTCCTGGTTTCTAGGTTTTGCCATCTCACCTCCTACAACCTGATTTGAAGGTAGTTGTTTTTTTTCTTTGCTGCAATGTAATTTTATCTCTCTCTTATGTTGTTATTTTACCACCATATAGGAAAAATGCCAGTTATTTTCCCGGGAAAGCATTTGCAGAACTGCTTTGAAATGAAACACATTTTGATGGTTGAACTTGAAATGAATCTAGGAGAAAAAGTAAGCAGCCACAACTTCCATTTTCAGTGGAGCCGGTTCAGAATATCATGATGGCATTATAGATTCAAATCTTTACCCTGGTTTCCAGCTTTTGGGATCATATTACTGCAATGAAGTGATCATAAAAAACAACAACAAACAACAAGATATTGCAAAAAACTTGTGTATCAATAAAAACAAAATGCATCAAAGTGCAGTGGAGAATAAATAATAATAAATCATGAATAAATCATTTCATATGCTTCCACTTCAATGAGAGAAATGAAATATGGCAGCAGGTGGAAAACTCAGGTGGAAAACTCAGATCAGTATGGTCCGATCAGATGAACTACCTACAAAAAAAATATGAAAGAAATGTAAATGTCATATTTCCATCATGCTTTCCACATGGTTTTATATAACAGTAACAGATGGATTGCAGGTTAATTAGCATTTTCTTCTACCGATGCTTTATTCACCTTTGTCTGTGATCCACATGCAAAGCAAACCAGACCACATCTGGATGTGATTATATTCATATTCTAGTCTAGCTAAAAAAATAAAAAAAATAAAAAAAAAACTTTAAGCTACAAACACAAAAAAGAGTGTTTTGGTACCATTGTTTATTCCTTTGACCCTTGTTGTGGAGAAATTCTTGAAGTCAAAAGTCAATGGTGAGGTCAGGAAGGAAGAAAGTGTTCAGGAGCCTCTGATGACTTATGCTGTGATATTTATTGACGCTTAGCCAAAGAGAATCAGAGACACTCTCGTAGTTCATCAGAAGTGCCTGAGTCGGTCTCACATTCTGCCCAACTCATGCTGGTGGTCAGACTTTAAACCCCAAGACAACACCACAAATAGTATACGCCCCGAATTAGCCAAAGAGAGTGTCTTTACCCATGCAGGTGTTACCGTCAGCAAAGTCTAGTCTGGAGACACAGCTGTCTGTTTACGCAGATTGGAACATCAACAGCAAGCTACAGTATCTATTATGTCTAGGAAGGCAGCAATAGGTGTCTTCAACACTGGCCACCACAGTGTTGAGATAGGCTGCAACCTGCTGTTGTCAACCAAAGCCAAACAACTAACAACTACTGCAGAGGACCTCAAGGCCCACACGTGACCTCATGTAACCTGAGGATAGAAAATTTCATAACATCACAAGGAGTCAGGTGTGTGTGGAGGCTAACAGTCATCTACAGCGCCATCTTCGCAGTGTCACATCCACTTTTATCTTTCCCGCATATTAGATTTGACTCTTACAGCCTCTGATCGTAAATCTCAACCAAACTTTTTTTTAAAACGTTTTATATTCAAACCATTCAGATGTGAGAAGTGAAATAGTTCATACTTTTCACATTTCTGGGACTCTATCTTGTCCTGAAGAGTGAAGGGTGGTTGTGGCAGGATTTGTTATATACTGTAGCCAGTCAGAAATAAACAGGTGCAAAAATGCAACTGGCTGTTGTAGAAGGCTAGAAAGCCTGTGTTGTGTCTCCTTCAGCTTGAGTAAGTGAGCTGACATCAGGTCACCCTGTACACCACCTGACACAGCAAGCGGTACTGTGATGATGGGTTAGACATAACGAGGAGGCTGCGATCAGCTTAAGCTCCGGGATACACTCAACACTTATTTTTGGCAGCTTAAAGGTGATGAATTTGGGTTAACTCTAAAGAGGGTAGCGCTTGTAATGTTTGTTTCAATGTCATATTTTAATCCCCTGAACTAAGTTTTCAGAATGAAAGTCAGCAAAACGCAGTCGTAGCCCCTGGCTGTGCACTTGCGCTATTATCCAACATGGCTGTCTTCTTTCACAGTTGGATCTTCTTCCCATGAGACCTGCGGGCCTTGCGTCAATCACAAAAATTATTCAAATAGCTTTGACCTCAGTGCTTTTCAGTGAGAAATCTTTTTATAGCAGGCGGAGCAGCAGACATGGGCGGGGAGTGAGAAGGTGGAGGGAGGGAGTAAAGATATGGATAGAATGAGCTTTCTGTAGCTGGATCAGTCTGTTCTCCAACACTGTGAAACTCATACATTCTTCAGTCTGTCAGAGGGGGAGCCACAGGCTGACGCATGTCTCTCTCCCCTCACACAGAGTTAATGGTCACAGCGCCTGGCTCACTTCTCTCTGCCAGAAATGGAGAAATAACAAAAAGCTACAGTCAGGTAGATGAATATCTAGAGGTAGTGCATAGTCATTCATTTTTCTTTTTTTTTTGGCTGAGGGGGGATTGAGTTATTGCTTTATTCTTTTAGCCTACAGCACATTTTTTTATTCTTTTTTTTCCAGTTGTCAAATTTTTTGTCTTGTCTTTGCATCTGCTTCAGGTTCTTCTATTTTCTTAGTTTTGCATGCCGCTGCTCCTCAAAATGCAGGATTTACCTCCAATCCAGTCCAAACACAGAAAATCACACACATTTAGGTTTAATAGGTATCCAACCTCCCAGAATTTGTGTGAATATGAACTATTTTGCATTAACAGAATATTTTTGTCAGTGAATCAGTCAGTGTGTGGATGAAAAGCCATGTGGATCCATTACTTAAAATGTGCTTTGTTACAAAGAAGCAACACTCTGGATACAACCAGCTGGAAGCCTTTTTTTAAAGTATTTTGCTTAAAAAAATGAAAATTTCTCAAAAATAACAATCAATTATGAACATCCATCCATCCATTTCCTGTAGCCACTTATCCCTGTCAGTGCAGTGGGAGCTGGAGCCAATCCCAGCTGGCATTAAGTGAGAGGCGGGGTACACCCAAGACAAGTCGCCAGTTCATCACAGCGCTGACTCACAGTGACAAACAAGCATTCACACTCATATTTACAACTTTTCAACTTTTCAACAGCAATTTCAATTATCAACATAGTTATTATTATTATTGCTGTTGTTGTTGTTGTTGTTGTTGTTATTATTATTATTATTATTATTATTATTATTATTATTATTATTATTATTATTATTATTATTATTATTATTGTGATTATTATTATTATTATTATCATTATTATTGTTGTTGTTATTATTATTATTATTATTATTGTTATTATTATTATTATTATTATTGTGATTATTATTATTATTATTATTATCAATGAATTCATTATTTATACTGTAAACACATTTCTTGATCTTTTTCTTTAGTATCCTTGCAAGTCAAGGTCTTGCATTGTAACAGCCCACACTGCCCACATACAGCTGAAAAAATTTAGAGATGCTCAATACTTCAACACAGACAGCCACCTCATGTGAAATTTTACATGAAGATAATTAATGAGGGCAGGATGTTAAGACCTGTTTAATTACTTCTAATGATTGAATACATTTACATTCCAAAGGAGGTGGCTCAATTTCCCTTTTGTCCACCACATTTTTACACTTACAAGAGCAGTGCAGTCCTTCGACATCTTACCACAAAATAGACAAAATCTAATTAAGTAACTAAGTAAGAAAATGTCATAAAATATATTAGAATAATATCATATTTATCATGCAGGGATACACAGGGTTACACATAAACCATATTTCTCTCTCTTTAGGTGTATATATATATATATATATATATATATATATATATATATATATATATATATATATATATATGTGTGTGTGTGTGTGTGTGTGTGTGTGTGTCCTAATTCCCATGATGTTGTCTTCATGTAGTTTGTTTTACCTGATCAAAATATCTATTTACTTTGACATAAAACAAATGAAAACTGAGAAGCTGAAAACAAAGTTTAGTGTTGTTGTTAATGCTGATTATTTAAATGATTTTTATTAAATGATCAGCTCTACTAACATCCACAGACACAGAAACCAAAAGATCTTAATTCACACACACACACATAAACTTCACACCAAACTCCAGTAAGATTCAATGTCAACACCCTCTTTTAATTAACATTTCTTACCAAGTATTTAATTGCTTAAGACCCAGTGGGACCTGAAGACTTTATTGTTTTTCAAAAATGCTTTTTCACATCTGGCTTGAATTCTGTTGTGACCACACTTCTGTTGTCCACACCTCTTTCACATGGATGAGTAAGAGCACATCACTGCTTGAATTTCACAAGATTCACACAAGACTAAGACAAATGTTTCAATATTATTCATGTCCAATATTTGTGAAAGCTAAAACTCTTTTGATATTTAATGGAGACAGTGATAGTGTGCCAATGTCACTGTTTCTAAATGCAGAAGAAATGTTAATAAGTATTTAGATGTTGCTTACTTAAAAGTGTGTGTTTTTAGATTAAGGGGGATGTGTGGACAGACATAATTTCATGATATAATATTCATCAGTATGTTTTCATTAATATAACCTCTTGATAAGAACTTCTTCAGAATTTAGTTTTTTATATCTACAAAGGAAGCAAATCATCTTCCACACAGTCCACCATGTTTCTGTAGTATTTGTTTGTTTTTCAGCTACCATAGTTTCTCCCCTATAGGCTTAGAAGGGGAGGGTGAGCAGAGGAGTATTCAGTTGGTTCCTACAAAATTCTAAAGACTGGAGCTTTAAGAAAAAGTAGCGATACACACTGTCAGTTGTCATGCATTGAAAATTTTATTCATAAACATACACAAGTACAAAAAGTCAAAATAAATTATCCTTTATATGTTTTTTTGTTTGTTTGTTTTTTTTAGATTTTTTTTCCTAAAATCTGGGATCCCTGCTGTTAGCTAACGTTAGCTCAGTTTGTTAGCCAGGCTCTCTGCACTGTGATCTCACAACACCCGAAAAGTGTTTGTGCCACACAAAATACGAATCTCTACGTAATGTCACTTTAAAATATAAAGTTGCATGAAATAGAAGTGGTCATTTTCATGTACTTTATATATGTTCATAAGTACAAAATTTGACATTCCACCACTGGATAGATTTTAGGGACAAATGCTTTAGATTTTCTGAAATTTCAGACAATTGCGCTGGACATTAAAAGCCTTGAAAAGCAACACGAACGTCTGTTATATCAGGAAAAAAAGCCATGTATTTGTTACAGGTTGCCCAACCCCTCCTTATACTCATTCATAAAGCAATTAGTAAGACTGTGAATGATTTAGCCTTCAACCACACCCCCTGCACTGATGTATCGAGCATACTGGGAAGATGGATCCAACAATAAGGCATCAGTGTTGTGTATTATTTTGTCGAAATAAAACAGTGAAAGCTAATAGTAAAGGAAAGACTGTGTTTTGTATGTTTGTCCCTGTATCAGTGATCATTTAATCAGTGAAGTGAAGACATTGGTCCTGTGCCTGTTGGTTTGTTAGCAGCAGGTTAGATGATGTTAAGTGTGTCTGCCTGCAGTTTTAGAGACATAATTCAACTACAGTTGATATTAGATGCGTACCCGGTAGTCAGTTTATGGATTGATCCAAGTCTACAATAATAGCATTGTCGTAGTACAGTATATTTGCTGTTACTGCTTCCATGGTGATTGAGGATTTGCAGTCAGAGATAACGTTTATAATCACTGATCACCTTCTCCCGCATTGAGCCACTAACATCAGCTATGTTTCATATACTAATACATAATTAATTTTCTTTAAATCACCAGGAAAACAACTTTGAAGGGTGTATGTTGTCACATTTACAGTACATGTCTTATACCTCTTCTACCAGAGACACTAAAAAGCCATAGTTTCTACATTTGTTACAATGAAAAATGTTAAATGTATTTCTGTGTTTATTATTTTATCTAAAGGACACGTGAGGAAATTAAAGACATCTAGCATTGTGGTTGCATATTGTAACTCTCATTTCACCCTCTATTTCCTAACATGAAGGAAATGGCAGGAGTGGCAGACTCTGTAATCTGGCGTGTGTATATGTAGAAAACTAATTATTAAGTAACAAATTCATTCTTGTTTTCATGTGATTATATACTAAACAGTTATACATTTCAATTTCTGCCATATAAATATCTAAATAAAAAGGGTTTAATCTTAGTCTGCAAAGTAAATAGTTAAGTAGTAGAGTTGTAGAAAAGTAAAGTACAATATTTTCCTCCACAGGAAAATGGCGTATAAAGTAGTAGAAAATAGAAAAATTCTTGTACAGTACAAATGAGTACTAGTAAAATCAATAATAATCAATCAAAACTAACGCAGCAGAACCAAAGATGTCGTCTTTGTTTATTCTATGCATTCAAAACAAGACACCTACATTGACCACAATGCAACTCTGAGGCAGCTGCCACTGACCTGCTGCCGCAGTTGACAGATTAATTAAGAAAACCTCACAAACTCATGTAATAGAAATGCTACTGCCAGCGAGTCAAAATACAGCTCTGACGACTGTTTTATGAAATAAAATTTTTTTAAAAAGATGCCCATAATAGCAGCAGTTGCCGCAGCAGGTCAGTGGCAGGTGCTGCTACTAGCTGCCGCTGCCCTTTCCCCCATCTGGAGTCACAAGAGGCTTTCTATGACTTTTCACATATGCTTTACACTGAGTGCAGCACTTGTCTAGATGTTGTTAGATACATTGATATATCAGTTTTGATCAGCACATGACCATGTGTGCCCCGCTGTATGCACTTGACCTGCTTCATGGTTCTCTGGAACCAACAAAAAAATAAACATTTTAAAATTATGACTGTTATTTTGTAAAATATTTCTATGAAATTTAGAAAACAGTCTAATTACATCAGTGCTGTGGGTACAGTACATGTAACGAGTATGATGTTTCTGGATACAGGGAAAATTGATGGCAGTAAAAAAGACCACTTAAAAACATCAGGAAGAAAACTTAAAGAAAAATATCCTTCATGAACATGTTCACTTTAAAAGTGAAAAGGTTTCTTTTTTTTCTTCTTCTCTATATAGATCCACTGTCATGGATTAGTTTGAAACAAAGTCGTGAGTAACATGTTCTTACCCATGCTCACCTCCTGATACATGGTTAACAGTGTGATTCAGTGATGATCTTGTGGCAATAAAATCTAAAGTATCCAGGAGATTAAATGTCGTGACATACTTGACAACTCTCATCAACAGGGACAGTGATTTGCATGAACTGACATCAACTGATGTCAAAAGGGAGGGACATTTAAACTCATGATAACGGCATCATTTCATATTAGATTAAAACAGCATATAATTTTAGACAGTTAAATGTTACTTGCGCCATTTAGTTTCCAAGGTAACGACAAGGGTATATTTAGTGTGCACTAAACTAAGACAGAAGAAAAGAAGTGTTAATAATCTTGATGGAGCAATTACAATTAGTCAAACTCAAATAGTAAAGATCAAAACACCTCATCTGCTTACAGTTGAAGGTGAGAGAATGCTCAAGAACAACCACCCAGCTCATTCAGCACCACTTCTGACACTTGCGTCATTCAGTATTTAGTGGCATTACTGATTCACATGGTACAGTAGAGGTTTCACTTCAGCTACTCATCAAGGGAGGTTCAGGGGAAATACAGACGTCAATGGGAGAAGGTGTTTTTTTGTTATGTTGAGCTATTTAACCACAGTGACTACTGATTATACCGGTAAGTCATTAGCAATGCAAGAAAACCTTTGTTCTTTATTGAAATTCATCAAGTGTTATTAAACTGTATTGTACAGGATCATTACCAGATCAAACCAAAGATGTTTGAAATGAAAATTGGTGTGAAAAAAAGCTTAAGATTTCATTTTCAATACATTTTTATTACAAATAGACAACACAAAGGTCTCATACTTTTATTTGGGTATAAAAAGTTTTCAACACAGTTATATTTTTACTTAACACCTCAAACTTTCGTGTTCTCACTTTAGTTTGGACAGTTTTTTCAGTGCTATGTTAAGGGAAGAGAAAGACAGGCCAGAGAGACTGGGATTGTGAAGCCTAATTTAAAGTATATAATACATTCACTGTAAACATAATCAGATTCTTCTGAATAGTGTTGTTTCTTTATTTCATTTATGAGTTAACTGTCATTTTTTTCAAGCACAGAAGTTCATTGTTGGGAGCATCTTTGGGAGCAGTTTATTACAGACCCCGTGTGTAGCATTTAATCTTACAACCCTCTTGTATCACCCTTTCCCTAAAATATGATTGCCACAAGGCCCTGTCTAGGCCCAGTGTTTAGTTTGTCCATTCTGGGCTACTGTAGAAACATGGCAGTTCAACATGGCAGAATCCATGGAAGAAGACCCGTGGCATCTGTGGATATAAAAGAATAACTCAAGGGTATAAAAAGATAACTATTCTTATTTTTAGGGAATTATAACTATGTATGAAAACATATGAATGTTATACCCACATTCTGTAAATAGAGCTCCTAAATCGCACACAGGACCTTTAAAGCAAAAAGTGCTTTTCTGTGTGAGTCAGAGGCAAATATAAACAGGAAACAGAATGACATGGCGAAAAAGGGACTGATGGTTGAACTCAAACCCGAACCAATGCCTTAAGGACGTAGCCGTAGTAAACGGGGCACACACCAGGTACCTAACTACCAGGGCATCTTGAATATATACCATATTTGTGACACGTGTTATTTCCAGGTTTTATTTTTTTTTTTTCAGCAAATGGAACCAAAAAAAAAACAACTGACCTCCAACCAGCGGACGTTTTGTGTGTGAGATTCATTCACCCCTCACTGTGCAGTGCCCTCATCAACCCATAGAATTCCCTAGCACAGCAACAACCTTTAAAGGCTTTGCCTAACCTGATTTTAACTTTGTAAAGTGTCTCTGGTAAAAATGTTTTGATGAAAACTGAATTTCTGTTCTCTCATAATTACCGCCTGACTGCGACTCTTAGTTTAGCCGAGCGTCCTCGAGGATTCTCTGTTACGTCGTCCTTCTGTGGAATGATCACTTTCCTTTGCACCTGAACCCAATAAACACTTCCACCATCTTTTTTTTCCTTTACGGTGCTTTGCTTCCTTGGGCTAAAGTGATACTGATCTAGGTTAGACAAGTCATCATCCTGGAGGAAACGTTTGACCAGTCTGTCTTCCAGTGAATGGAAGGTGAGTATGCAGAGGCGTCCCCCAGGTTTCAGTGCTGCACGGGCAGCACGCAGGCCTGAATGAAGTTCGTTCAGCTCATCGTTCACGAAGATACGCAGAGCTTGGAAAGTCTTTGTGGCCACGTGTGCAGGTCTGTGGAGTCGATCTTTACGAGCATAGATGACTGCAGGAGGAAACGATCCTAGAGACAAAGAAACGGTCAGGGTGAGAGGGGAACACCAATGCACTACAACATTTTGTTGTTACTGTATTTTTTACTGTTAATAATAATAAAACAAAAAACAAAGAATAATACAGAAAAAGTGCTCAGTGTAAACCAAAAAAATGTTGGAGAGGCTTAAAAGATTTATGTACTTTAAAGAAATATAAAAAATGACGCAAACATAGAAACATTTTTGACGCTTTTGATTGGTGCCCTGGAGAAAGATGTTTAGGAAGTACTACCTCCCTGAAGAAGAAACTAGAGATACTTTATTACTTTGCGCAGTTCAATCTAAGCTTACTTTAACCTGCTGTTATGTGTGGCCATGTATGTAGAGGTAGTACTGCGTTGCTTTCCCTGGCTCTCGACCTCCCATCTTCCCCTCTACCTGTTTGCTCCCTTAGGAATAGAGCACCTGAGACTAATCATGTATGTGGGAGAGGATTAAAGTGTTGTCTGTGAGGACAGACACGCATGGCAGCAGGCAAGACAGTTCGCAATGTTTTTTCCCCCTCTCAGCATGGTTTAAAGTGTTGGGTTTTGTTATTTTAGGTTGGGCTAGAGATTACCAGTAGTCCAGTTTTAGTGTTTGGTTTGGTTTCCATGATTTTCTTTCAGGTAGTTTGGGAGGGAATCAGCTGGGTGCGACGGCCCACTGCGTGGCTGGCCCAGCAGTTTCCCTACCTTTTGTTCTTCTTGCCTGGGATCTCCAACCACTTTTTGTTTATTTTCTTTCAGACTTTGAGTAGGGTTACTTTTTCTCTAAAATAAAGCAAGTGTTTTTTTCCTCCTGTTAACTGGTATTTGAGGGCTCATCTGGAATGCATGCAGAATCAGAGAATTCTCAGATTTCCAATCAGTTTGACAGAGGAGGTGGGGTTGACTTCTCATTCAGAAAAACAGAGCTTGTATTTCATTTGCAAGAATAATAAAAGATAATGACAATTAAGTGTTTGACTCTCATGTGACCTAATGACTCATATAGGACTTCAACAACCAGCTGGTGTTATCCTTCTGTAAACTGCACCAAAGAAATTGAAAAGCCTGGGATCACCACAGGTCAGGAGGAGAGAAGAAGCCTCTTGAATTAACATTTTCAGGAATAAAAACAAATCCAGTTGCTCTCTTCTGGCTTCTGACTGTGAATCTACATCTTCATCATAAATCTACATCATAAACCTGTTGATATTATTAAGGTTGAGTGGTGATTAAATCAAGTTTAAAGAAAAGCAGAGATGTAGCACATAACAAACATACAAGCCGCTGAAACCAGTGGGGAGAGAGCTGCAGCAGGACTGAGTGGCAGCTCCATCAGAGGCTCTGTGTGGAGCAGATGGAGGGTGGAGATGGTGTTGATATGGCTGATGTGTCACCAAAATACCGAGGTAAATGCGGCCAAATGCCTCTCGTGATCTCTCAGTTCACTGAATGCCAAGTTCAAGTTAAATCTTACTGAGCATAAAAATGATTACTCCCAGTTCCCTGATTATGTTTTTTTAAGTTATTGCTCTTTGAATGGTGCCCTCAGTCCTGACTTGCTTTCTATAAAATGAATGGTGATTTATGTTTCTCTCCCGCACCATAACCTTCCTCTTTAACACTCCTGAACAATTTGCACCTGCTTTTTAGAGGTGGAGAAATGTCCATGCACAACATTTTACATTTCTTCCAGTTATAATGCATATGTATGTATTTTGTTTCTCTGTTATCCTCCCCTCAAAACACATGAGCAATAAGGAGGGAGGCAGACATGCAAAGGATGCTTCAGATGCCAAGAAGACTGCAGTTACAAGCTGTTTGATAAATAACATGCAGGGTGCAGAATGCATTCAGATTAAGGTGCAAAAAGGTCAATAACTCTGGACATTAAAGGTTAGGGCCACAACTATAACTGACAATGTAAATTTACTGCTACTTTAAAGTAAAGCATTAGCTTTGTGAGGAGTTGGCAGGGTTCAGCTTGATCAACTCATAACCACCACACAGAAGACAAGAGAACAATTAGAGACTCATGTAGACCTAAAGAGAAAGAGCAATAAATAGAGAAGTGAGTGATGTGGCATTTCTCTCCTCCTGCACTAAACAGCCCAAGGTGTGACTCACACTGCAATCAATACAATGCCTGCACAGCAAGGACCAGCCCTGGTCTGGCCTCACCAAGCCATATGCTCTCTCTCTAATTCATCTTTCAAAGGTCCTACAGACAGATCCACGGAGGAAAGAAAAGATTAAGATGTGTACATTAAAGGGAAATCAGTAGTTAAGAGGGAACAACAATAGTGTAAATGCATTACACAGGACAGCATACGGACAAAGCTCTTACTGTATGCGTCCTTTGTGCTATGTCTCATCTGAAGTTGCCATATGTGATCTTTGTAGCATCAACAAGGGCAAAAATACAACTACAATCCACAAGAAGCGATTTGAACAACAGTGTCTGAGGTTTCAATTTTTCAATTTGAGCTACAAATCAACAGACATGCTTAAATTAAGTGGCATCACCACATATCAGGATTTTATTAAACTGTGTTTTGACATCAGAAAGTTGAAAGAAAGTGTAAGTTAACCATGCTCGATTCCTGCCTCACGCAAATTCCACCTCTTTTTGTGAAGCAGTCTGTACTCCAGCAGGTGCAAGGTGCAGCCAGGCTGAGAAGGGTGTCCAGTATGGGAACCTCAGCATCTCTGTTTTTTGCAGATGATGTAGCTCTGTTAGCTTCATCGAACCATGACTTGGACTGGATGGATTTGCAGCCGAGTCTTGTCAAAAGGAGCCAGCTGAGGTTTTGCGGGCATCTGATTAGATGCCCCCTGGATGGTTCCCTTTGGAGGTGTCACAGGCATGTCCAACTGGGAGGACTATATAGCCCATTTAGCCTGGGAACGCCTCAGGATCCCACAATGCAATGGAATTAATTTCTGGGGCAAAAGACATCTATGCCCTGCTTAACCTGCTGCCACCGCGACCCCAGATAAGAAGATGAAAATGGATGGATGGATGGAGGTTCATATAAAATTGGATGGTACAACAAAGTCAATATAATAGTTTCCTCCATTTTAGACTTTGTGGCTTTTTGTTACCTCAAAGGTCAGCACTGTCACTTCCAAGACAGTTTGGAGATCATCAATAATGCAAAGTCCTGTGTCAAAATTCACAAAAGCTTAATTAGCCACAGCTCCAGGTGGATTCATTTAGCTTCTGCAAGCAAATCCACTAATTATGGATCAGTTCCACTGCAATTAATTGATTCTATACTTTTGCTATTGTAAATGCCGATGTGACTGGGCCAAAAGTCCACTGGTAAAAGCATAATATTCACACACCTTTAAAAACCAAGAGGACAGAAAAAATGTCCTCCCAAACTACAAATCAGCTATTAGCTGGTATTAGCTTATCAAAGGTAAATTGATACACAGATATTGGTAAAAATAAACACTGGTTAACAGCGTCTCTTTTTTCTTTTTTCTGGAGAAACAGGTTGTGTCCTAAATGCATTTTAAATGGTCAGGGATAGAATAAATGCTAATGTTAAATTAATTCAAGCAGATCATCACATGTGCTTTACTGTTACAGTTTTTGCTCTGGGTGGACATTAATGTTAAAAAGCTGGTTGGCATCTAAATCAATGCATCCACGTCCTTCCCACTGGCTATTCAAAACACACAAGTACACACACACAGGTATCATCACACAGTTCAATACAGTGTGATTATACTATTTATCGGGTTGTTGTACAGTCCAATTATGAATTCAATTGGTGCTGTAATGGAGCTAAAGCTGATGTTTTTTCTCACTTGATTCCTGATGTCAGCCTTTGGAAAAATAAAACAAACTTTCCAATAGGTTACGTGTTGGGTGTATTTGGCATTTGGTATTTTCATTCCAGGTTGTTAAACCAACAACAACAATAAACTTTTTGTTACCTTTGCATCTCTATGACATGGTTGTGTCTCTGTGGCTGCCTGTGCCATGGAAATGTCTTTCTACGTTAAACCACTGACATGTTTATTGTGGTGTTCTTGACTCTACTAGGACATACAAGGAAAATATCTATGTCCCTGGTTCCATAAAAAGTTGGCACAGTGTAAGATATAAACAGAAACAAAATGTGATGATATCAAAAACATTAAAACCCTGTATTTAATTGAAAATAGCAACTTTTCAATGTGTTGCTGGCATCAAATTTAAAATGGGCATCTATTTTCCAAAATCCATAAAATGTATCAATTTCAAGATTCAACTTTGTGCTACTTTAAAATAAATATATGCTTTCAATGTTTTTCACATCAGCACATTTCAGGTCCATTTACATTTTAGGCAGTGTGCCAACTTTTTGGTAGCCAGACAGATAAATCTCTGTATGTTCTTGACTAAAACTCTGTGTTTTAGAGAGAGGGAAACACGCTTATGCACTCTTTTCATCAAAAAGCCATTATGTTGAAAGAATCCCAATCAAATCATAAAACAAGATCACTACACACGGTGGTGGCTATTTGAAGAACCATTATTATCATCCATTTATTGCATCTATTTGCAAAGTATCCGGCAGTGATATCTCACTCGTCACGTCAGAAAGGTTATCAATGATTTATAGAGCTCATGGTTAAACAGACTTTACGAGGTACCTCAAATTAAATGATAGCTTGTGAAGGAACATAAACAAGGGGAAAAATGCCAATGTAGATAAAAACTAAGCACACAAAAGTAATTAACTTGAATTGGGTTTATAAATGTGATATACACCCATCCAACACCCTAACCTTCACACCCTTTCCTCTAAAAATACAGCATGAACGTCACTGCCTCCCATGTTGGCAATAAACATTGGCAATGGATGTGCATTGTGTATGTTGCGGTCTGTGGCTCAGGAGGTAGAGTGGGTTGTCTACTGAACCAAGGGTTGGTGGTTTGATCCCTACCTTCTATTGTCCCTATATTGAAGTGTCCTTGGATACTGAAACCCAGGTTACTCCCCAGCCACTGCACAAGCCAGTATGCATCTTGGATAAATGGGGAGGGTTGTGTTGTTAAATAAGTAAAAGCCTTTGCCAAATCATCTCCATGCCCAGTTTGCAAACAAGCAGATGATCCCCTCTAGATGCAAATTATGTCCTGCAGAATTAGGGCACCGGCCAGTATGTTTACATACTGAGCTGTGCAAAATATCCATAAATCCCAACTACCAACTAAAGGATTTGTTGAAAGTCGACATGGAAAGGGACATTGTGTTGCCTCAGTTTTAAAACCGACTTCACAAAATGCTTTAAAAATTACCTAACAACCTAAACACATAATGTTTTATTATTAGAGTCTGTCTCTTTCGCTTTATCTTTACATCTCCACATTAACGTCATAATCCCATCACCATCTCTACATTCATATCACTTGCTGATCACTCCAGGAAACCATGTGCATGTCTGGTGTGAAGTTATGTGTGAACGGCACACAATGTCACAGCCCAATCAGTTTTTACCAGTGTATGTGTGGGAAATAATGTGTGCATGATATTTGTCCTTCCATCATATTTTTATGAATTTAATCTTTTTACATTTGTTATGATTTTTTAAAAATATGTATACAAATGTACACACACACACACACACACTCTTTTGCCCCCCCCCCCCCACCGTCAGTCAACATCACACCGTCAGTCTCACTGTCATAATTGGTCATAGAGCTTCCCCTGGAACTTTTAAATCAAGACCTCTCTGATTTTTCCGAATCAACATTGGTGGTGACTCGCTTTGCTCTTCAAAAATGATTAAACAGCTGCTCTTACTCACACCTGTTCTCCCAGGCTGACACTGACGCACATACTGCTCTGTGCAATAACTATTGAGACGACATCTCACTCGTTCAACGGCTCAGATCTAGAGGCATACAGCAAAAAAGAAAAACAATCAGTGGAGGCAAACAATGTAATCCTGGCTTTATGCATGAGTGTGTCGTGTGCGTGAGCATATGTGGGTGTTTGCATTTGTGTCAGATGTGTGTGCATATTTGTGAGCAGAGAAACCGGTGAAAAAAAGAATGCAAAAAAGCCACTGGTAAAAGCATGTGAAGAGAGAGATGCTTTACTGTATGTGAGATACTGTTTGTTTTCAAGGTATTTGCCACATTTGTTCCATCCACCGCTATCTCTGGAAGAAAAGCACCCAAATCAGAGGCAGGAGAGAGGATGATGACTGAGGTCACAGTCCACGTAATTTTCTGAGAGAAACATGTCCCACTGGGAGACAGACTTAATAACTCCACTCATGTTTTATTTTCCCTTACAGCCCCCAGAATGTTGCAGGGAATTAATCAGGATGGTGTCAAAGTACCTGCTACCACACTGGCCAGCTGCTGTGTCCGAGTGATGGGGTTGATGCGACGTGCCTCTACAATGGCTGAAGCTATTTTCCTTGCGTGTCTCTCTTCCCCATATGCAGTGAGGATGGATGCGAGAGCCTGTTGATCTAAGGTATTCACAACGTCAGCAGCGCAGGGCATGTCGGGGTACCTACGCACAAAGAGAAGCCCAATTAAGCTGCTTGACGTCACGTCCTTGCTGACAGTAGCAAATCCTGACAACTCTGAGATACAGCTGAAAACCTTTATGGCTGACAGTTATGAAAAGAATGATTGTGAGGGAATGAAAAGAGAAATGCAGCTTGTGCAATAGCTTATAATGGGATTATCTTAGCTGGTGGCTTTGCACATTATGCTGACAATGTAAAGGAATATCTTTCTGAAACGTCACATATACATATATACATAAACATACATATATATATGCATGTATATTGTATATACAGTATCAGAAAATAAAAATGTGCAAAATGTGTTTGTTTGTATACTCACACTATATTTTTTGCATACAGTTTAAACAACAGCTTGATAAACTGTTATTCCAAAAAAGCAAGTATACTGTGTACAATAAAAACAGAAGACAATGATTTGCAAATATTTTAAGACATAGATTAAATTGAATACAGGTAAGGTTCAAACTGATAACTTAAACTTTATTTCATTCATTCATTTTTGTAAATATACACTCGTTCTGACCAACAGGGGCAACAGAAGACTGGGTTGTGAAATGATCACAAACATCTGGCATTCTCTTTGCATGGTAATGTCTTAACTTTAGTTGTAGATGTAGGCCTGTGTTTTCCAAAGTGTTCCAGAGCTTATGTTGTAATATCTTTTATACAATCATATTGGTTTAGTGCCACCTGAGGGATTGGAGGTTATGGGCATTCACTGTTGGTTTCCAGCCTGTGCAGAGATTTTGCTGGATTCTCTTAATCTTTTAATTATGGATTGTAGGTGCGGAAATCCCTAAATTCCAACATCGATTTGCCCATACAGTTTTTCACAAAGTAGTGAACCTTGCCCCATCCTTGCTTATCACCAATCTGTCTGAACATTAAATATCTAACCTTTGTACTTTATTCAACTGGCTATGGATCATTGCATTATGACTTTAGCTTCAATTTCAAGTCACTGGTGACCTCCCAGAATGATCCATTATGAAAATTAAGTCTAGTGTTTTTTTGTTTTGTTTTTCTACGTCCATTACTGTATATTGCAAATCTCTTACCTTTCTCCATCCATTCTCATATCTAAGGGCCCATCCTTGCTGAGTGAGAAGCCTCTCTCTGCCTGATCCATCTGCATGGAGGAGCATCCAGCATCCAACAGGACAGCATCAATGCTGCCTGGCTTAATGTTCATGTTTGACAGTAGGGCTTCAAGTTCGCTGAATCGGCCAAGCAATGAATTCACACGACCACTGAAGAAAGAACAGAGGAAAAAGACATGAACAAAGAAATTCCATATTTGTATAATTTTATTTTTGTTTTATTGTTAATCAGTTGAATAGATTTTAAAGCAATAAACTGGTTGGCTAGCTACTAGATAGATGCAACAGGTTGAATAGATATACAAAAAGATAAAGATATATAGAGATAAAGACTACCGTTAAAAAAGTTTAGTATTACTAAAAAATGATTAAAATTAATATTGGTCTGAAACAAAAGACATGTTCTTGTCATTGTATTTTAAATATTCTCTTGAATTGTATTCCATATTTTACCTTGGACTTCCACCTCTCTAGACAAGAATTTGTGCAGACCCTGCTGTACCACCTTTGCAGAGGATGTAGACAGAGCAAGGGGTGCAAATAAACCAAATAATAAAGATTTCTTAACTGTCATGCATAGTGGCGTCAAGGCTGCACTCATGCATCTTGTAAAAAATGCAAAGAGACAGGGACAGGCGACATGGAAGACTGGTAGGGTCAACCTTGAAAGGCCTAGCTGTGAAAGTAGGAATCTTTGAGGAACCACTCTCCTGGAGTGACTGTACAAAGTATCTGCAATAGGCAGACTTTAAAATGCATATTCAACCTTCTTTGGTCTAGTATAGGCCTGGGGTCTTTATTGGCATTAGGAAGTATGTTGATTAACATTAAATGTGTATGTGTGTGTGCTACTAAGATGGCCTTTGAGTCTTTGACAGGGTCTGTAACAGTGGTCACCTTGTTCCTTGAGGGTGACGAGGGCTGATGGCATAACTGCAACCTAGAACCCTGGGACAGTGTCTTCTTGCATTCTGGAAATGGGCCACCTGCTAGACTTTGGTATTGGTGCTGTCAAGGACAATCGTGCATACACCACATCACCTGGAGTGCTGGGCCATGCCCCTGCCTCAGCAACCCCAGGCTTCAGAAGCTTGGCTTGATTGTTTCCTGCACTCCAATCCTCTTTCCCTTCCTGGCCCAAACAACTGGCCTGGCACAACAGGGAGCTTACACAAGGTTTGCCTATAATTGTCTGACAGCATTTGTGCGAGTCATCAGCATGAGGGTGGACATCAACCAACCAAACTCTCTGCTCAACAAGCTCAAGGTTTTAAGTGCTGCATCATCTATTCTCATCAATCAACTCTCTCCCTTCATACCCTGGCCGCAACATTGTGGTGTAGGAGGAGAACAGAAAGGGAATCCCCAATACGAGCTGCATGGGCAGCAGTATCACAAGCCCTTGAAAGAAGGCTGTTGGTTAGCTTGAACTGTGGCCTAGAAGCTAAGGCACTAGCCAATTCTCTATAAAGATAGACGTCAACATGGTGAATTGATGCCACTAAAACTGCCAAGCAGCACTTCAGCTGATCCAAGAGAACAAGATGGGCAGAAGAGCCTGTCAAAATTGATTTCACCACGAGGTAAGCAGCTGACATCCAGCCCAACCTCCACCTAGGCTGACAACCAAAGTGGGCAGGGTCCCTCCCCCACCTCAGTGCCTACAGTGCTTCTGAAGAGAGTTTTCTAGCTTCCACACTTGTAGGCTCCGTGGGGATCAACGCACACTCATGGAAACAGAGTTTGAAGTCCTCATTGACACAATCCTCATTTTAATGCTTTTAGCTGCTCTATTTGAACTCATAAAGACAGATTTAGACTGAAGGCCGGTTGAATGCTCACTATTGCCTGTTGAGGAGCAAGTGGTATTACATCAAAGTACGTGTCAAGCTAATCATTTTGCATGCTAATTTAAGTAGCTATTTCTATACATACATATATATATATATATATATATATATATATATATATATATAGATATATATAGATATATGTTGATTGATAATGGTATCTTCATCATCATAACGATATGAACATGCGTAATAAAGACTTGCAAGGAAGTATCTCAATAGGCAGTTAAGATAGCCTGAGCTGGCCTAGTGAGATCCTTTCTTGTCACTGACAAGACCATGTGTACTCAGTCACTTCCTCATGCACGACTGGTGAGATCCTCCAGCCACTCTCATGCATTTTTCATGTGACCTTTTAACATTGTGTGAACAAAGATGATGGCAGAAGACAGCAACAGGAGTCAGCATCTATACATTAGCAGCAAAAGGTTTTCTTCAGCCTTCTCCACTCAGGAATCAAAACAGGTTTCCAGTGTAGTGTCTAAGATTTGCTCTTCAAACAAAAGTGATCAAACATGTTTTGACTGTCCTTTCTAAATGAGATCTCACTTTGTACATCGTCCTCAGCTCCACCCTCCTCATCCAGCACTCTGTATGAGCTTAACATAATTTCTTAATAATTTTTAAAAGTTACATGTTTTAAGGCCTCGATATGGAACATACAAGGGTCATGACCTGACTCTGGGATGCTGAAATGCCAACTTGGCCAACCAGTGACTCTGCTATTGGTATCCCTCATTTAATGGCATGCACTTTCAGTTTACCTTCTTTCAAAATAAGCATTAATAAGCGATTATTAATGATGACACATTTGTAAGCTTTGCACAACTAAGTCATGGCACTGTTTATGTTCTGTGGACTGAATTTATGATGGGAAGGTTCAAATGTTTGGAAGAGAGGAGTACAAATATTTGCTTAAATCTTAAATCTTAACACGGCTGCCGTGCCACTGACAGAGCACCATGTCCACTTCCTCACAATCAGTTTGCAACGTTCTCTCTTCTCTCTTCTCCATGTCATGTCAGGTTAATAGTCATCAGATAAGAATCAGATAAATAAACTTCAGTTTGAAACACACAACTGTCGGGCAATAAAAATTAAACCCAAGTGATGCCTTGTATATCTAATGGACAAGCTGAGTGATTCTCTCTGAGTTTTACTTCCTGTAGTCCAGCCAGTGCACTGCTGTCAGTTCCAGGGAATGGCCAGTCTGAGAGCTGTGCGGTTTAATGGTGGGATGGTAATCCATAATCAAGTTTGAAAATGGAGTTAGAGAATAATCCGATTCTTTAGGATGGGCGAATTATGAATTACAGACTTTTTGGCTTGTTGCTAAGGGTTGGCCTCTTCCACTGGTAAGTACATGCAGCAATTTTTATTTAAAATACCAGCTTAGATAGACCCTGAGTTGACTATTGTACCAGTATATGTCCCTATATGATGTCCACTGTCTGAGCCACTTTTCCTCCGATGTTTTTAAAATGTCCGTCATGCGCTGATTCTCTACACCATACTTTTTTTTCGCTGTGAGGCGAGCTGTGATTGTTGCAACTCCAACTTAACCGCTGTACGCCATTAAATCATACATACTAGGCCTTTAACCCTAGCATTAACATTAGCTAGCTGTAATTAGTTGTTATTTCTGTGAAAATTAAGCGAGCGTCTGCCCTTAAATGTATGCAATGTAATTTCAAATGGTTTATTAAATCTGATGTCTCAACCATCTTTGGAAGCACGTAGGAATCTGTGCACATAGATTGAGTCACTGCTCTCGACACATGAACCTCCATCTGGAGAAGTGTTGTTGATTTTCATGTGTAAACTAGACCACAATAGCAACTTACACATAATCATGTTCATTCTCTCTCTCTCTCTCCCCTACTGTATGAGCACTGGCAAAAGTTGTTAGTCCAAGTGTAAAATTGATTGCAAAATGCGACAAAGTAGTTGCAGACAGGAGCCTTGTAAAGGTATCCATTGGTCAATAGTAAAGCAGCACCAAAAGCACTAAATATTTAAGTATTGCTTTAAGTGAAAGAAAAAACATAATAATTGCATTTAAAGGACATATGTTCTATACAAGATGATGAGGGCGTGCTGATAAGAGTACCGATGCCAAGCAGCATCGGTATCAATATAGCATATTGATACCCTTCCCTTCTCAGATAGTGTATTATTTTTCAAAGATGCCCCTTTTATGTACACACCAATGACTCCACGATTCTTCAGATTAACTAGGGGCATTCAAGGAAAGAACACAAATTGGCAGGTCCTCTATTTCAAAACCCACTCTAGACAAAATGGCAAGGGAGCATCTCACCCACGCTGCCAGGGCCCTCCTTTGCTTTGCTGTTGTTATTCACTATCCTGCACAGTGATTGATTTGTTGAAAAATCTATAGTAAAGGCTTTGTTGTTCTCTCCCATCACCTGCGCAATCCCTTTATGTTACTGCCTCCTCTGTAGCACTCTACCCACCATTTTCTAAATTTTTTTAGTTTTTGGTGAGAGTTAAAAAACTTTTTTATTTCATTGGTTTTAGAGCATTTCAGCCATTCTGCGTTCTAGTTCAAGCCTATTTTCTCACAAAGTTTGGGGCAAAGCAGTCTTGTGCTTATGATGACTTTGTTATTTCCTCAAAGCTAGTTACTAAATTTGTCTGCAGGTGCTGCAAAGGTAGCATATACTGTAACTATAAATGTGCAACCATGAAACAAAAGTAGTAAGCATATCCAATGTCATTTTCAGTGATAGCAAAAAAAGATGCCTAAACATTGATATGCTAGGGGCATGTTAGTGGGGATATAAATAGCTACATAGCATCTATCATAGCATTAGCATTGTTAGCTAACAGCTAACCTACAATGGGTGGTTGATCTGGTTGTGGCTGAAGGTGTCAGCAGAGGCAGAGAATGGCCACGGAGAGAGGACAGATGGAACAGAGCTCCACTGTCTATAAGGGGTGGAACATATTAATAATAATTCACACCAGTACCTCAAACGCCTCATTAACACCTGACAAGAGCTCTATGATGTGACCAGCCTCTGACATTACACCTACAATTTCCACAGACCTACAATGCCTACAGGCGTTATGCACGTGGCATAGGTGATGTATTTCATTTAACAAAAATTAAACTTATTTTTCCTCACTTGGATAACCATAACCCCATGCTTGTGCATGTCCTTGTTTGTAAGCAATAAGGTACCTTAGATTTCACAGCAGCATTGCTGATCTCTCAGCTATAACCAAAAACCTGCCAACAATTTATTTTTATTCTCTGTCCTGTTGTCCTTGTAGGTTATTGTATTTTTCTCCATGATGAGTCTGATAGCAATGTCGAACATTTCATTCCTTGAGCACTCGAGTGCTGTGAATCCACCAAGCTTGTCGGCCTCACATTTTCTCTGTAAATAAAGGGTTCAGTCTTCTTGGAAACCCAGATGCTCAGTGTAGACGCTCAGTAGACATTTTCCTTTAACTGCTACTGCAGGGATATAACCTGAACATAAGCGCGTTAAATACATGTGCAGCAGCCATCTAATCAGGACAGCACAGCCCCCAGTGGATAAATTAGGAATAGCAGTGTGTGTGTGTTTTTTTTTTTTTTTTTTTAAATGGAATTAACTCTGCCAAATTAGACTCTTTGGTTCTGGTCTATGGGTTGTACATTTGACACCCCTGCACTACATACTGACCTCTTCTACATGTTTTTGCAAGCCACTGAAGGATTTAAAAATATGCAAAACAGTTACACAACATTTCTAAATTATTAACTTCTTTATGTGGCTTAGACACAGAGTTGGAGATATAAATGGCTTATGTAAGGTCTTATATTATTAAAGAGGACAAGTTTCAGTGGTGAGTTTCAGTGCGGAGGTCCAAGTGTGGGCTCATAATTGCTTAAGAGATCTGAGTTATTTATAGTTGTAGCACCCCACAACATTGACATCATGTAATTCTTTATTATTATTTTGGCATCTCCCCAGATCAGCCTAAAACTGAACATGATTTTCCCAAAGCTCACAGCGAGATGCCAAAGCTTTGTAGATTGAATCACAGGATATGTGACTAAGAGCCAGTGCTTTATTAGTGTAAGTTGAAGCATGACCACTCTTAACTTCCCATTTACCTCTTTTAAAGACTATAAAAGGAGTTATTAGTTGAGATAAAGTCAAAAAGCTATTATATATCTGAGCCACACTAGCAGTGATAGTAATGTCAGACTATTGGTTGGCCATCCACCAATGTCCACATTGTCTAACTATTTAATAATATTCAACTGCATTATTATTGCGATTCAATATGACTTGAAGTTCATTTAAAAATAGCAAGTCATGGATAAAATAAATAAGTTCAATAAAAAACAACAAACAACAAAAACAACTAAATCTAAATTTGATAAACCTCATTTTATGTTCAATATTCCTGGTTATAATGCAATCATAAACTGCCTTAAAACATCACAGATGAAGATGAAGAAAACAACAAACATTCACATTCATCATGATGTTCGTTCACTGCGAGCAGCAACGACTCTGATCAAACCAAAGCAAAGAAACAGACTGTGCCTGAAACAAGCGTTTGATCACTGCAAGCGTTTGATTGCTTACCTGCCACCTAAAACGACAAGGATCCTCTGTGAAGCTCAAGCCCATGTTTCTCACTAAATTTTAAGTGCAACTTGTCAAAAAGACGCAGTTCAATGCAATGTTCGACTACAGTGCCATCTTACAGCTTGAGTCCACCAGACAGAGAAAATGTAGCATTTAAAGATGCAGTGTGTCAGATTTAGGGGGGAAGAAATGGAATATAACTATTATCTATTAACTCTATCTATTAACTATTAACTATAATGTAACTATTTTTTATTAGTGCATAACCAAAAGTCCATAACAAAAATGTTTGTGCCGGTTAGGGGGGGACCTGGTTGAAAAGATATTTCAAAGTGGGTCATTTAAAAAAAAAAAGAAAAAAAGATTGAAAACCACTGGATTAGGAGTTTGAGCAGTCACCTAATAATCAGAAGGTTTCTTGTTCAAACACCACATGGACCTCATAACACATCTGAACAGATGGATACAGAACACTTTTTTTAGTCTCACAGCACAAACCACCACATGTACATGCATGACGAACATGCACATAAAAATTAACCCTTCTGGTCCAACACTAAACATTACACCCAACAGGCCAAGCTTATTAACAGACATATCAATGTACAGATGAAAAAGTAGCGAACAGCCAAAACAGTGAGAGTGGGTGACGGTCATGAACCTCCTTTGGCTTGTTTAAAGCAGAAAACACAGATACCATTCAGGCCTTTATTCATACAAATATTATCTCGAACTCCCTTATAACACCCCTCTCACCATTTTAAAAAGTTATAATATGGTGTAAGCCAATTTATGGTTTGAGTGTCCTTAAAAGATAATTAAGCCATTTTCTAATAAATACAAGGTCACTTAGTGGAAATGTTTTTTAAGGTTTTCTCTGCCTCTGAAAGATTTCTCGTAGGTGACCTTGTGCTAAGATTTAGTTTTTTGTCAAACTGCTATTCAGGTCAACAATGGATCACCAAACTCAATTAAGACATTGTTTATTTTGATAAAATGGTTTGTCTGCATTTCAGTATTTGCTCACAAACCATACCCTTACGAATTTCCCTGCATTCACGTGTTCTTATCCATTCAGAATAAGAGTACAGTGAGGGCAGTGAGGACATGAAGAACCTTCACAGAAGCCTCAGACTGAGCGCATGCTCGTTCAACATGATGCTGCTCTTCACAAATCAAGCCTGAAATATTCCCTTGTGTTGACCTGCTCAGTTCCTTTACCTGCGTCACTGAAGCCTAAGACAAGATGCTGATTGATTGCTTTCAGCAGGGGAGCAGTGATGAAAATATCTACAGTCCGGAGAAGAAAAAAAAGAAAACAGCTACAAAAACAGAACTAACGCACACAGACAAATACGTTTTGTTATAAAGTCGGCATGTTTAAAATTTCAATTCGTGCTACCTCAGTTGACCTAAGAAGGTTTTTGAGAAACCTCCCTGAGACTTAATATTTACTATTACAGCAGGAGGAAAATAGTGAATATGAAACTGAACAGCTGTTGGTGGCCTTGCTTTTGTGTCATGTGTCATGTTGCCCAGTTGTTTCTCCACTTGTAATGTTTATCACCTTCATTTCCTTAAGGTTTAGGTTTGAAAGGTTGTTGCTGAACAGTTAGAAAGTGTTGCATCAGATGAGGAAAGTTTCTAAATATGGAAATCTAGACTTCTCCGGGTGTTGTTTCTAATGTGTGATTGACTGATTGTGGTTATGAATCAACTAGTTAGAATAAAAAAAAATCCCACCAACAAACTCACAACAGTGCAGCTGGTTTGGCTTTGATATTTATTACCTACATGTTTTATTGCAATACTTATCCCGCAGTTACGGATCTGATTTGCCGACTTCCCATACCTGTCTTGTTCTAACACAGCCAGAGGCTGGTCACCTTGGAGACCTGCTGTGGATGGGTATGGCCTGGCACAAGTTTTACATTTTTCGCCCCCGGACTTTCAAGCTGTAGCTTTGGGCAGACATGTAACATTGAACAGCGTGTTGACATTGCTAAGATGATGTCTCGCTTAGTCTTTCAGCAAATATAGACATACACGTTTTGCCCCAACAGCTCTCAGTCACATTGATTTCTTGTTATAGGCTACCAACCTGAACTACAATGTCCTTTTTAAGACCATTTAAAATAAACCAATTTTAATGAATCAACACCACATGCTTTCTGTGACAATTTGCCATCATTGTTGTTACTTTCAGTCTATAAACAAGTCAATCTCCATAAGTTCCCATATTAAAATATCCAACTTCACTTAGATTCTACTGATGTGACAGCCAGCATTGACTTTGTGCAAATAGTGCATAGCAGTGGCATATTTAGTAGGGGTGTGCAAAATAATTGTCATGACGATGCATCGTGATACTAACTTTCACAATATACTGCATCAATTCTTGATGCCAAATATTGTTTATTATTAAAAATAAATAAAATAGTTTAGGGAACGTCGGCCAAAAACAAGCACAATACAACTTCCCGTCCTATAGATGTGGTTGAGTTGTTGGCGACCACTCCCTTCACGCCAGCGGCATTTCCGGCGGGCTATGCGACTGCTATGTGCTATGCTATGTGACAGTCACTAGATAGCTAGGGAGAGTGAGACGGGTGACAGCGTTTTTCAGACGCAGCACTGTTGCCTCCCACGTACTGCGTGAAACTTTGCTAAATCTCCCTCGCCACAAATTGATTACAGACGTCGCCACTCGCTGGAACAGCGCGCACGACATGCTGGAGCGGTTTTTAGAGCAAGAGCACGCTGCGCTCCTGTCTGCCGAAATACGGAAGTCTGAGGACATCGGCACCCTTACCGAGTGTCGTCGCTGCAATGAAACCTATGAAAGTAGCTGCACTCGCAATATCGGAGGAGACTTTATTGTTTGTTTTTTTTTTTTGTTATTCAATAAATTCAGTTATGAATTGAGTTGCTCAGAGTTATGTATCAATTGAAGAAGCTACCCAGATACACAGCCACTGATAAAGTTATCCTCTTTTTTGGTACATTTTCACTGAAGTATTGCAATGCATCGCAATAATTCAAGTATCGTGATAGTATCGCATCGTGGCATATGAATCGTGATTTGAATTGAATCGTGACTTCTTTGCCAATACCCACCCCTAATATTTAGATGCTGTAATTCGGGTGGGCCAGTACATATCCCTCATGCCTTAATTACAGCCATTGTTGGTTTAGTACCATGGATAGAATAACAGTTGAACTAGCAAATGTATGTAGTTGATTTTTATGAAATCGACTACATAAAAAAAAAAAATCAGTACAATGTAGGTGAAATTTAGCCTCTATGAGAGCTAATAAACCACATGCCATTACTAAATGTGAAATCCCACCATGGGCATGTACGGATCAGTGAAAAACTAGAAAGCAACAAGCCTACCTTGTTCGTATCATAGCCTACAAAACATGGTGCAAATTCCTTGACTGATTTAGCGTTGATTATGAAGATCTCGCCACTGTCCAAAGAATCACATAGTTCCTTTTCAAAGGACAAGAGGGCCAAGTTGTTGAGACAGGTAATACTCATGGATGCTCTGTGGTCCATTTCAATCCATCTTGCAATGGAGAACAGTGTCTCAACACTACAACAAGTCTTGCAAAGGATGGTGATGGCTCAAAGTTGCTTGTTCCAGTTTGAAAAATGTCAGGAGCACAAATACTGCCACAAGGGATGGAACTTGGAACGCAGTTGCTCAATGAATATTGCCAATTCAGCATCCTCAACTGAGACGCGGTAGTGATCACACAGGGTCAGCAGAGACTCCTTCTGTGCAAATGTCTTAGACTGTGGGAGAAAAGTTGCTGCTGCCCTCATTATTCCACACTGATGCTTCTGGAAACAATTGTCCAGCTCTGTCAGCTGTCTATCAAGGATATCGTTCCAGATGTGTGTTAGGTCATCATCATTTCCCACGCTTGTTGTTATCCCCAAACTAGTTGTGACCACATGTCCTGCGAGCCTTACTGGGAGCCTTCTCCCTCTAGTCCCAGCTGTGATGTCCCAGCTTGTGATTTCATTTTTCTGCATCAGCTGCATAATAATGGGGTGCCTGGTGTTTTTTTTTTTTTTCTTCTGCTTTCATTTTGCGCAACAGCAAGGAGGCTGCTGACTACAGCAGCTCATTTTGAACATCTGGGATCATCGTAGCTCTGTTTCTGGGCAGCTGATCTTCACAATTGCGGATCTGTGGATCATAATTGCACATGAACTTGAACAGTTCTATGAAGATCCTTTATTGTGAGCATCTGTATTTTTTCTGTCCATGTAGGATGATGTCCTGCTTGGCACAAATTTGAACATCTGAAACAACTTTTAGATGGTCCCAATTCCTTTTGATAAATGAACAGCCCACAGCATCATGGTTCATTTGATTAAACAGATTTTCCCAGCCTGGAGCTCAGTGGATTTGAAACTTGTCCAGTGAAACGGAGTGGGGATTGCTCGTCTCGTGTCGCATGCTTGACGTGGGTGCTTCCAGTCCACAAAGCCCTCTCTCACAAACGGGCCATCAGCTCTGCTGGGAAAATGTCTGCACATTTTACAGAAAATGGCGTCATTGTTTACAGTGTTCCAACCAAGAACTGTCCATACCACTTGAGAAACACCTTGTCTTCTATTCTTGACAGTTCAGGAAATACCTCCAAATTTTGTTGTGAAAGTGCTAACGCGCTAACCTTCTTGTGGGCTGATGAGTCTGAAGAATTGAGTTGAGTGAATCGGGTTGATGGAGGCAGTGGCATGTATTCTTCCGTAACACATTAAAGGACTTTGGGCCAGTGCCAGTTAAGATCACAGGTCATATGATTTCAGTTTGTGTGTGACCCCATATACACAGCATGTAAATCCAGTGTTTCTGGTTTGAGCAGAGCTTCGAAGGCAGAGGGAAGTCATAGCAACAACAAGAACGGTGAAGAGTAGAGAATAGCGAGGCTCAACATGCAGGAAACAAAGCCCATTAAAAGACATGGGTGAATATCACTCAGGGAACAGAGCGTTACTTTTATAAGTTTAATGATTATAAATAAACATTAGGGGTTGAAATGATTCTTTTTGTTCTGTGAGACTGGGTTCAGATTCACACCAACACGCAACAGTTTGCATTGAGGTTATACTTTCCTCTAGACACAGCAGTACAGAGGAGAGAGAAAATCCTCTAACCCTGTTGTGCGGATGCACTGCGTAGGCTGCCAGGGTCTTTTACTCAGGCTTCCAATAATATTGGTTAATTGCTAGATTTCTCTAGCTTCTCTCAACTTGCATCACGAGTAGGCGTGGAAGAGTTTACAGCAGGGGTATATTGCTGCTGACAGGATACAGTGTTCTCATTCTCTCTCTCTCTCTTAATTGTCATTCCCTGCTCACAGGCACATTGCTCTGGCAGATTCCCTTGAGAGAGGTTTCCCCAGAATCTACGTAAAAGGATTCCTTCCCACGCCATGGTCTTAGGAACATCTCATTTTCATCCTCCCGCGCCTTGCTGATACACACACACACATACACATACACATACACACACACTCCCTCCCTCCCTCCCTCCCACCTTGGCATTGTGTCCTCGTGTCTCCCTGTTCTCCCACTCTTGTGTTTTCTTTTTTCTCTCTCTCTCTCTCTCTCTCTCTCTGCCTCTCTCTCTCTCTCTCTCTCTCTACTTCTTAACTTCTCTGGGCTTCTCTCTCCTCCCCCGCCCCCCCTCATAACTTATAGATTCTCCGTGGGAGGCAGCATCTCCCTCACACTGCAGGCGTGGGCCCTTACTCTGACAAATGACATGCCGGGCCCACCAGCTTTGCGTGGGGGGAGAAAAGCTTTAAGTTAAGAAGGAGGAATGGATTTGATTGGATGGTGAAACTCAGGGGCTGTATCTTGGCAAGCAGTATTTGATCGGAAGAAGTGAGAAATACAGGGAGAACCGCAATACTATATCACACCTACACTATGTTTTAAGAAATAATGACCACAAACCAAACACTGCTCAAAATGGTCAAGCTGTCAGCTGTGACTATACAAATGTATGGCAAAAACAGAGATAGTATAAACATTTGTCTAGACTGCTTATAACATGAGCTAACTTGTATTTTGGTCTACTTGATACTTTTCAATAAATCACTTACGAGTGTTCCTTGGCTAACTGCTCAGCCAGAGAAATTGCTGTTGGATCTCGGTCTAAAGCCAGGACTGTGACTTCAGGGACTGCATTCAGAATTGCTTTGGTATGACCGCCACCTCCAAATGTCATGTCCAGGACCACCTACATGCGAGAAACCAAGAAAACAACACATTCTTCTCACACCAGGACTCCATATACACTATTAATCATCATCATCATCATCTTATCATCACAATGTTAATTCTTCATTTCAGTGCTTAAGCCACTGGTGCACTGACATGAGATGTTTCTGAATTTGTCTTATTCCTGGATATTTAATGTCAATATTAAAGCGCAAATTGATCAGGTGATACCAGTAATTCTGTAATTACTGAGTATATACACTGTTCTTCAAAAAATCTATCCATCTAGTAAGAATTTAGATTAGAACAACATCCTTGAATAACCATCAATGTATGATTTATGTAAACATTTCCTGGTTAAAAAGTATTTGACACTTAATAACAATACACTTATTTCCAATAAGTAATTATTATGGTGTGCAGGAAGTTGCTCTTAAGTGGCTTAACAACTTAATTTAAATGATAGTGAACAATTTGTATCAATTAATTGTTTCATATCTAAAAAGCTACAAATTCTTTGTGGGGTACGTCAGGGCTCTATTCTCAGCCCTTTACTATTTGTGATGTACATTAATGACTTGACCATGACATGTATAAAACTTCTCCCTACATTATTTGCAGATGATTATTGCCTCAAAGAACTACTTTAAATCGTTTTTAACAAAAACAACTCCTACTCCAAGGCAGAAGCTACAATATTCAGTAATGGAATGTACCTCATTTAAGATTTTTAGGAATTATTAGCAGATGAAAGAAGAACCATATTAAACATGTACAAGACACTTGGTATGTATACAAAAACTTTCAGAAGGTTTTTAATTTCCCATTCCAGCAGCAAAGATTCATCTGCACTTCTTTTCAGAAAATACTTATTTCTGTCCTTAGATAAGGTTAATGTGTTTCATACATCTCTATGACACTTTTCATATATTATTACATATATTATTATTATTCCATCTTCAGACATTCACTTTTCACTTTTTAAAAAACATATTTCCATTTACCATATTGTCATGTCAAGACATCATATTTTTATCAAATGTAGAGGACCACGGTTATGCAATTCACTGAATGTAACATTGAAATTGTTATCTTCCACGCTGGCCTTCGGGACACAGTTTAATGAATTTCTCATTTCATCCTGAACCACAAGTCAAGATGATTCCTTGCTTTTATATATACGGTATCTACGTTTTCTGTCTTTTCTTTCTTTAAAGACTGTTTGTGCTCTATTGTTACTTTTATTGTTTGTCTGTTTAATAATTAATTAAATAATATATTTGAATTATACATTAATAAATTGATTTAAAATTGCTGTTAAGTTTAAGGTAGATTTCCTCAATATATATAGATTAAATTCTTTTTAAAGTATAACACATGCATTCATAGTGCCTTCCAAATATTTCCAAGCTAATACTATGAACTCCATGTCTCAACTGATCATAAAAATCTATTTTCAACTCATAATTTAAGGTAACATTTTTAATCAACATGCATTATATCAGTCATTACATTACAGTATTCTGCTTCACATCCTGCATGAGAGGCAACACTCAGGCCTGAATTCTTCCACAAGTTCCTTCTGTGTTATTTTCTTCTGCCTTTGCATGTTAAAATACTGCGATAGATTAAAACTTTATTGTGGGAACAGTTCATCTAAAAAAACAACAACCCACCGATAAACAGGGAAATGCAAGCATTTATTTAATCTTTACTTAAATTATCTATCACGTCTTGCAATTTCAGGGTAATGTTGATTATTTCTGTTGCTTTATTTCAAAGACTCACAGCAGTGCTCCTGTAGAACAATTAAATCATCATTTATGGGTTACTAAAAATCGTTACTTCAGAATCAATATTTCATATCAATTAACGTCATTTTAATCAATTATTTTCATGTGAACAGTGGAAAAAAAATCTCATCTGACTCCCCCTCAGCTCTAGAGAGCATTTTAGCTTCTTTAGATCATTGTTTTCATTTTACAGTACAAAACTTTACTGAACTTTGGTTCACGCCCATTGTTTTCATCAGTCCAATTTCCAGCAGCAGGACAAAGCTCTAATCCTAGGGTTTCAACCTGGAAATTTTCTTGGCAGGGGTTAAATTGGAGTTACAACTCTGAACACGCTTTGATTGCAAAAGTCTGTGTGTCGAGCAAAAGAGATGAACCATATTGACTGAAGTCCAACCTTGGAACAATTTAGCTTTTTATTTGATTTCCTTAAAGTTATCTACATTTATATGCATCTGTTTGTTTAAATAGATTAACAGAAATGTATCTTTCTGACATATAATGTTGCTAACTGCAATGGAGAGGATATCCATTATCTGTTTTCCAGATATTCACTGGATACACCAAAAGTCCAGAAACATTGACCACCATTGTCACAGAGGCTTCATCATCTTGAGATGACAGCCAACTGGTTCTGAAATTGTCCAACCTCAACTTCCAAGTCATGATTAAAATTGGGAAACTCTGATATATATATATATATATATAAATATAAATATAAATATATATGTATATATGTATATATATATATGTGTGTGTGTGTGTGTGTGTGTATATATATATATATATATATATATATATATATATATATATATATATATATATATATATATATATATATATATATATATATATATAGCGTGAACCTGGCATGAGTGCTGCCAGCCCCATCAATTCAAGAAATCGTGGACACAGTTGGCCTACAGTCACCAATTAACGAGGACACTTGCTGATCTTAAACACTGCAGTGCAGCGCAGTGTTTTTCCTTTCACGTCCCATTCTGACTGTGACTGACTGAGGCATTTGCTTCAATTTTTCCCACTTTTCTCAATCTTGCAACACGCTTTGATTAATTCTGAAATGCAATCACCTATGGAGTTTACATATATACAGATCGTGATAGATCTCAGCAGACACCAGGGGACCACTCGCTTTCAGGCTTTACAGATATTAAATGGTACTACTTACTGTCCCAACAACATGCTAGCTAAATACCTCCTTTATGTGCGGTGCAATGACTAGAACAAACAGCGCTCTAACCAGTATGTTAATGACCTCAAAATGATCTTTTCTTGTGCACAGTTTGAAGTTTGAAAACTAAAACAGTCCATGTACCCAAGACCTCCTGCTCTGCACTTTCACGCATTTATGTGACAACAATAGGACCTTCAGTCTGGAAAAATAAAAACATGGTAAGGTAACCATGAGAGCAAAAAAAAAACCTATTACTATTTTAAAATGAATTATTATTATTTAATGTTATTGCTATTATTTAATGTTAGCGCTTTAATTACAGTATATTGAATGCACATCTTTCAAAGAACTTACAATGCTGTAAACGTAATAAGGTTGAAAATCAGCATAGGGTACATTTACTTCACATTGCACTATGCTCTTCGCATTGATGAATTAACAGGTTTAAAATATGCAGAGTATTTGCATGTCCCTGTTACAGTGCATTATTGACTGTTAAACAGCATTTATTAATCATATAAAAGGAATGGAGTGAGAAAATGTTATTGAATGTATTGGACATAAGAAATGTCCAATACCTGCCAACCGTTCTGCATCTTTTCTGTTAGTCAGGCAGCTGTAAACTCAGCAGTATTCATTAATACTTGCAAAGCAGAAAACGTCTTCTGTATATTTCCTTATACATTTCATCAGTGCCACTACTACAAAAAAAGGGAAAGGAACCTGACTGTACAGTCTAAGATTGTTTGAATAATTGGTTGGATTATGCTTTACTTTTTATGTTTTTACATTTCTGCTGTGTGACTTATTATAATGTCAGCAAATGGTAGGGAACAGATGTAAAATGACACAAAAGGAAATGCCAGCCATTCCCCACAAAAACATTAAACATGTCGATCGATAGTGACGTTGAAGGTGGGGTGTGTGCGTGCATGTGTGAAGAAGTGATCAATGGCGGTTCCCTCTCCTTTCCAGCGCACAGCAGCAGATGGGGAGGGGGTGTGGGCTAGTGGGATGAGTCACACGCATAATGAACTTGCCTGTTGTGCTATTCAATACAAAAAAGGAAAATGAAAACAGAAACAGAAACACAAACAGCAAAGTAGGCTGGCTTTTATCGAAACAGTCGACACAAGCAACCGGGAGATAAACTAGTCCTCTGCTGGAGTATGCAGCACTTGTCACAACAATCGCGTCACATCTTCAGGAAGCTGTGGCCAGATGAACAAAGGTAAAGCCTATTTATGTCACTGGTGCAAATGATAGAACAGACTGCCACATTGATTCTCAATATAATTAGAAGTGGTTGATTGGAAACATAAATACAGTATGTTTATCCACAGCTGAATCACTGCCACACTGAGCACCGACCCGATCCATCTCTAAGGGTTTTAATACAAGTTTCACCTTTTTCACTCTCTCTCACTCACACACACACCAAATAGACTAAGCTAAAAAATTAAATGTGTGCAACCAAAAATGTAGAATTGGATGTTTACAGGGTCATTCATAAGGTAAATTGAAAATCTAGTCTCCTCACCCTGAGGGAAAACAAGCTTCTTCAAAAGCCCTGAATGCTGTTGTTGTGAAAGCCCTCTTTTTCAAAAAGCCTGCTGCCTCTGCCACCAGATGGACAAAACAACTTCTTGAAAAGATTTGGTGATAATGGGTTTGGCATTTGCGATGATGATTGACACCAAACTTGGGAGTGAGTCATTCACATTGATATTTCATACGCAGAGGTGTCAGCGAGGCTCTCACCTAGACCAGGCCTTCCTGGGGAAAGCAGCAGACTGGAAGGAAGCCAGAACACCATGTGGGTCGTCTCAGGCTCTGGATGCAGAGATGAGGCTTAAAACAAAAGTAATTACTGAAGTCTGTGCTTTGTACTCTGTTTAGGGCGTGTAATATCTGCCTTTCCCAGCAGAGGGAATAGGAGAGTTAGGAGTGGTCCGAGTGGTGCAGTCCAACGGTGAAGCTGCAAGGTGCTATAATGCAGGACACTTCAGCAGTCACCCCACAGCATTCTCAATGAGAGCTTTTCTTCCCAAAAGGAAAAAGTAAACACATTATAGACTCTCATTTGCTGTGTTGAATCAAAAATGTGTCTATTTGGGGAGGTTTTACAATCAATTATGTGGGAAAAAAGCATTTTTGATTGAGAGTTTTGCAAACAAAAGACAGCTTGCACAAGAGTAAATAATATCCTGGCCGTATGGAAAAAAGGGCCTCATCTCAAGTCTGCTTATGGTTGAATTCATTAGGAAAAGGGGAACAGGAACCTGAGAGAAGGCTGAGTACTCACCTAAATCCTACTTGTGACTCCCCAGCCCAGGTCAGTTACAGTGGGGGATCTAAAATGTCATTGAGGGGAGTTTTTACAGATCTTGTTACACTAACACACAGACCATTAGGGAGACAGATACACAGGTACAGGATCGCTTTTCTTGTCGCGTCCGTTGCCATGGCAAGAGTGGAGGTAACCGGTTTGCATTTCTCTCTCTGTCACACAAAGTTCAGGGAGATACAAGTGCGCACAAATTTTAGCCGGGTTTGCAGCATGAGAGCGTGGTAACAGATGAAGGTGGAGGTTGTGATTATGGAAAGGTTGCTGGTTTTATCGACTGCAGAGTATTGAAGTGTCTACATATCTGGTCATTGTCTTTGTGCACTTGACTCTGAGCGTAAATCTCACACTTAAAACTGCTGCTACGCTGAAAAAAATATTAAGATTATCTCATAACAAAATTACCTACAGCTACACGCATGTCACCTCCCTGCAGCCTCAGGAGCGCTCGCATTTCTGCGGAGATGTCAAACTTTCCTGAAAGAAAGAGTGTAAATAAGTTTTCCTCTCTCTCCTTTATTTAAAAGTAGAGAAAAGGCGGGTGCGTTGGTCTTGCAGGAAGGAGGCGGCGGTTGGGGTGGGGTGCACAAAGCAGATGGCCAGTGAGAGCAGACAAACTCAAAAGGCATGAAAGCTTCCCGCAATTACTCTGTCGAGAGATTATGTTGATGGTGATCAGTGATGTCTGAGATGCACACGGCCTTTTGCCTCACCTACTTAAATTTAAAATAAACAGACTACCTGTGTGTCTGAGAGTGAGTAGGAGAGAGTGAGAGAATGAGTGATAAAGTGATACAGGAGCACAAAAATGTTGACAAAACTCTGCCAGAGGGCTCCTTCTAAATGCCTCTCTGTATGTAAAGATAATCTCTGTCTTTTGTCAAAGGAATGCTGCAGAGTTACGACAAATACTTTCATTCCTCATCTATTCAGCGCTGTTTGCTCTCTTCTGGCATGAGTTTAAGTAAAAGGCACTTGAAGAGGTATTTGAGCTAGTTAGGACAAGACGCAGCATTTGCTCATTTGCCTTCAAAAACACGCATCTGAAGTTTGTAGGTCATTTCCAAGCGAATAAGTGAGAATCAACAAATCCTTTTTGGAGGCACTTAGAAGTCATGAAGAAAGGCCAGCCTTTTTCAGAGTACATGTGTAATATTTTTCTATTACTTTTTTTGAAGTGTCCCCTGATGTTACAATACTGAGTAGACTAATGAGAAACAGGAATTAATTATGGGGATTTGGTGAAGGAAGAAAGTCATCCAACTGTAACATAACTTTGTTGGAGCACGCATAAGGACCGTTTAGTCATTCTGGTGATCAGAGTTCTTGTTAAGTTGTTTTTACTAATCCTAGCAGATGAATTTGCACCAATAAGGAAATAAGGATTTTTTTTTTTTTTTTTTTTTTTGATGTTTAGGCTTTAGGATTTTGTGCGTCATAATGAGACTCCACACTTCCCCTCCTGTAAGGTTGGTTGGTTACACAGAGATAATACAACAGGTCTTTTTATGACTAATGTTTGAAAATTTGAGATAAATAGGCTCGTGATAAGGTGAGTCCCTCAGTCCTCCTGTTGCTCCACCACTTTGTTCAGCAGCTGTGTCAACACTAATGAACAGATTATTGCCATGAAATTTGGTGCTGATATTCACGGTCCCCCCAAAGGATAAATTCTAATTTGGTGAATGTTGTCATGCTAATTGTAGGTGACGTATGATTAAATGTGAGTTGGTGAGTAAATAGGGAAGGGAGTTGAAAAATCAAAAGAGCTGGTAAAAAAATAAATACCAGAGTAAAATAAATAGTTTTTAAAATCCATTTCCTTTTCTGACGAACACATCTTGAAGGCCTTGCACTTATAAAGGGGTTGAGAAAGATTAAGCGTTATTGAAGCCTGACTTAAAGGTCGAGTATGTCAGATTTAGTGGGGTCTACAGAATGTGTCAAAAATGGAATATAATATCCATAACTAAGTTTTCATTAGTGTATGATCACCTGAACAGTATCGCTATATTTTTGTTACCTAAATTAAGCCTTTTATATATACAGAAGCAGGTCCTCTTCCATGGAGTCCACCATTTAAAACCATCATGTGCTAGTTTGGGCTTTTCCTGTTTTTTGTGTGTTTCGTGGTCACCACAGTTTCTCCTTCACACTAGGAAGGAGAGGGTGAGACGAAGGGGCTGCGGTCCGGAGCTACGTCGCAAGACGCCACTAAATCCTACACACTGGTCGTCCGGCTGCGAATGCATTCTACTTTTTTGTCTCTTGTTTTTATCCCAGAAGAGTTGTTTATCAGTGTCAGTCACTGCACTGTTTTGGTTCACAAACTTCAAGCAGACTGGGTCACACTGTGACTGAATATGTCCCCAAAACTGCCAACATGTACATGCACTTTTCTTTATCAAATGAAATCTAAGAGGTTCACATTTATCTATTGGAAGTTGAAACTAATGATTCATTTAATGATTCACGCTCCCTAGAACATACCAGACCCAAAGGGATGTCCTTTGTTCTGCCAATTAGCAAAAAGTATTCAGCTTAGAATTAAATGCCACAGTTACAAACAATAAAACAAAAATTCCCATTTGAGACTGCCATGATTATTCAATTATCACAGCTTTCATATTTTTCTTTTTTTTTTTTTTTTTGATTGGTCAGCACCACTCTTCCAAGCAATCACAAAACACTGCTGGCGTGATTATGTACAGGAAGTAACAGCAAGCTGCAACTGCAAGTCAGGCGTCTTCCCCTGAGGATGAGGTGACTGAGAAAAGAGAGCAGCTGAAGAGCCATAGTCTGGTAGTAAGTGTGTATCATATACTGTACAGAAATATCCACAGAAAGACACAGAAAAAAATATATAGGCTGCAAATAAATGTTGAGCTTTCATTGTCAGGCATGGATGCTAAAAATAAGCAGCACTGAGTAACACCCAATGTTAAAGTTTTGGTTAGTATAAAGTCTGAAATACTGGACTTTTCTCATTGGCTGTCTATCGTGGGAAATTGTCACAAAGTCACACACACCGAGCAGGCAGGTCCAGTGTCCATCCCTTTTTTGGATTGGTTGAAACATGACATAGACTGTTGATCTATAGACGTGTGTGTGTGTTCTCAGTGAAGCACAAGGCGGAGAAAACTATCTAAACCATTTTAGGAAGCTGTCTAGTCTGTTTGTCAGTGTCTCCCATCACCATATATAGCAAATTTCAGGCACAAATCCGGCCTGTTATGAAATGCATAGGCATGGTTAAGTGTCTTTGTGTTCCTCCTGATGTCACCTTGCTTTGAGCTCAGGAGAGCATTGTAAAGGTTCACAAAGCCGTGGACATCAAGCAGCTGATTTACTGCTGTCATAAGTCAGTTAAAGCTGCTTTACCACCATTTATATATTAAAAAAAACTGTGTGAGATCAGATGGGACAATACATTATGTCAACCATCATGCATGAGTCGTGATACATGAAAATAACGAGTCAGCTATTTTCTACCTCTTCATGACACATATAAGTATTACCTTGCTTATACGACAGCCATTTACCACCAGATAAAGGTTGTCTTAGGGTAGTGGAGAGTAAAGCACAGGAGGAGTAGCAGCCACTAGGTCAATAAGAGGCGAACATTTTTATTTCAAACTTTAGAAATCCGCTTAAGTAGCAGTTGTTTGTACAAATAAAAGGTAAACCCACAGCTATCAAAGATAATCCTTAGTTTGCCATTATTGTGGGTGGCCTGAAATAGAAAATCCCCCTTCAATATAATAATGAGAACCACCAGAGAAAAGTCCATTTGTGATAAAAAATCCAATGTAATGCAAATTCAAGGGCCAGCCCACGGCTTGACTTTAACAAACACAAACACACCATCTCTCTATTTACTGTAATAGGTCTATGATCATGAATGTCCCACCTGCTGAATGCAATATGACTGAGGAGATGAAACTGCTATAAACTGAATTTAATCTGACCAAATGGCAGAAAAGAAATCTCTCACAGGGAGGAAAAAAAACCACACCACACAACTAATTTGGAATGAACCGAACTGAATTGGTTAGAGCTGTGTGTGTGTTTTTCTAATGCGCTTTAATTTTTCCAATATAGGCGCAAGCAGGGGCTCTGGTTAATGTGATGTTATCTGTGAGTCATCCTGGATGGCAACCAGACTGTGGAAATATGTGGAAAAATGTAACCACTCAAAAAATAATAATCCAATCAGCTCTGGTAAAGGTTTAAGACTATCAGTAGATCTTCCTCCTTTCGTCTCAGGTGGATCATTTTTTAACATTTTGTACAGAAGTGTGCCACGATCGCTGTCCAAGGTGCTGATCCTGGGACAACCGGGGATGTGGGAGCTGTCAGAGAATACTCAACATTGTCCCTTAGGTTAGGTAAACTGGTGACAAAAAACATTTTGCCTGTAGGTGTGAATGTATCACTTTGCATTGCTGAAAGGCAGGGTCCTGTGGGAATGGGCACCACAACAGAAATACCACTCACCTACGCTGTAGTGGGGTGGCAGCAAAACTCTCAGAGACACATATCAACAAAACAAAACCCACGAACCTCAAAGTATGACTGGATACCATGACAGGAAATACATGTTTTGTCATGTTGTGGGTGAACTTCACCTTCAGGCAACATTGCATAGAAATTGGTGCAATGTAACATCCCCAGCTTCAGAGTGCACAAGAGTATCACTGTGATAAATATGGACAGCTGTACACATGTATTTGTTATGCATATTTGTTATATTACTATTACTGTTCACAACTTTGTGAATGCCTAAAAATCAACAACACGAGACACAGCAGCTAGCTAATATTACTCGGAAAGACCTTGCCAACAACTAGATGTATCAGATTTACTCTTTTCTGCAGGCCTCTTGCTCAGTCACTTTTCTGTTAGCTTCCTCCATCAATGTCCTCTTAGGACTCTTATCCTCTGCATTATACAGGCTGCTGAGCCCGGCTACATTGCCCGCTTGCCCAGCTCTGGTTCTGTCACGACAGTGGCTCTGCACCCTGTGAGCATACTGCTGTGCCCCAGGCCTGAAACCCTCCCCTTACTGTCCAAAAAAAATGTGGTAAAACACACTACCCCATGTGCTCTGAGTTCACAGTTCAGGCAGCGCGGCTAACAAACTGAGCTACCCTTAGCTGACAGCAGCTATAGTACACAGCAGTTTACTTTACTGTCCATCAGGAAACTCTATAAATCACCAAAACTTAATGTGGAGCAGCTGGAGGACATCAGAAAGAAACGCAAAATAACATTTTCTCCATAAAATATGACCCAGTTTATAGTTTGTACTAGTTAGTAGTTTGTGGTGTATGACTTTGTGATGTCAATATGATTTAGTTATTGTACTGATTAAAGATATTGTACGGTGGAAAACAACACAACTAATTTGACAAAATTGTGAAAACTACCACCACTATGACCCTTATTACATTATAGGTATCATAAAAGTACACTTTGAGTGTTGCATTGGATTGCATTAGACTGTACAGGTGTACCTAATAAAGTGTATTTCCATGTGTGGAAAAATGTCACTTCGGGCAAGTTTGATGGAACCACATCTGTCATAGTCAGCTTATTGGTTATATATGGGTGACATAACCATTTTTAAACATGTTGACCTGACAAAGATCCAACTGGGGTTGTCTATGTGAATAAAGATGTGGTTTGGAATCAGTGTGCAGAAGCAATACTGTTACACCCAATTTACCTGCTGGTGTTGCCAACAAAATGCTGGCGGTGTAGCAGTGGAATCAAAGTTTAGAGCCATGATTATCACTTTATCACTTTTCAGGGTTGCAGTCACTGACGTAGGATGCCAAGCTAGAAGCGTAATGACTCCTAATTTAATGGATAGTTGGGTGGTTATCTGATGTAGCTTGAGGGTCACTGTAACCCTGTTGCATGGAGCGGGACATAAAGATACACAGTGCCACATTATCCAAGCCTCTGGAGGTCTTCCTAGATGTAACCAGTGCCATTAAAACACTAGTCTTTCCCTAGCACCTTCCTTTACACGATGGGCTGCTAAATGCTTATTTTTTTGGAGATTCGTGGATTTTAAAGCACACCCCCCACTCTACTCACCTAAAGTCAAACATCATCAGACTACACACATTTTCTTTCTTTTCACCTTACTTTCTGTTATTTGTTCTTTTTTTTTTTTTTTTACTTGCCACCACTTTTAGATAATTCATGCCAGCTCTGCCTTTGTTTTTGGTTACATTTGTTATATTTTTCAATAAAAATCTGACTGCAAAGAGGAAAACCCCCGTCCCTGTCCTCCTCTACATAAAGCTCATAAAGCCCATGTCAAGCATCCGCCCACTTCAAGGAGTCCTGAGACTGGCTCTTACACCACCGCAGCGTTGACGATATCCCTGGAGAAACATGGATAGCAGGCACTTGTGTCTTCTCTGAAACTATGAGCCAATATCTCAATGTTTACTGTACATTGGCAACCTAAGGCAACGATTAGTCTTTCTACCACTTTATAGACTGATTGCATTCATTCAAAGTAATCTGAAAGCGATTACATTTTTAAAGAAAAATGACAAATTAATCTAGAATCTTAGAACTATTTAGAGAATTATATATTATTATATTATTAGATTTTTTGCCAAAATTTAACACAGGCCAATATGCATAAAGTAGCAACTTTAAAATCTATTCTTGAGTAATAGAAAAAAGGTTCATGTGTGTTTCAGTTGCATTTGAGGCCATTGAATCACCAAAACATCCTTGATGCAGAGAATCATCATCTGCACCATAAGGTAATCACATTATCAAGCAGCAATCTGTGTGTCAAAGCGATGTGAATGTCATTTTCATTTACCTTGCATGTTCTAAACCTCGGCAAATAAATGATTTATAGTGGATAGTAAAGCATTGTGGGGATCTGATTTGGAGGCAATGAATGACAGCTGCGAAAGAACTGATTGGACACTGAAAGAAATGGAAAGGGAGGGACCTCTACTGTGAGCATGAGTCATCACTCTCACCCCACCCCCCCACCCTCAGCCAAACTGTCTGTTTTTGTCTTGCAGGTTGGAGATTTACTGAGCTACATTTTCTCTACTGGGAAGATTCATTGTTGCATAAAACTGAATGCAGACAGACTTAACAATAAAATTATTGTTACATTGTGAGTTAAATTTGCAGGTGGATAACAACAAAGTTCCAGTGACTGTGAAAAAATGACTTTACAGCACATGCTGACAGACATATTACTCTGGTAGTCTGTGGTCTGTGGTCGGCTAATACTGTCAGCCTATCACAGACATATCAGCGTAAATGTATATTATCCAATATGCGCCAATGTTCTCTTTTTTTCCCCAGTATATAATGCAGAAAGAAATGCTTGTGGTAATATATTGGTGTCACTGCAAAGTTTATCCAGCAGAGTGAACTGCAATTTACTGTGGCAAGCAGCACAGGGTGAGAGAGCAGCTCTCAGCAATGTCAATTGGAATTGGTTGACAATGGTAAATGTTATTAAAGAACTTTTAAGTTAAGCTCTATTTTACTCTATTGTCAATACAAGATAACACAATATAAATGTATGTTTTTAATTATGGGGGACAATGTCAGTGTTTAATGTTCATGTTTATTATCACGGGAGTGGTCATATACCATCCTGCCTGGCTTGAGTTATAAAGATTTAATACCTAAAAAATTATTAAAAAATGACATCTACCTAATCCTCATAACATATTTCTCTTCTGTGGCTCCATGATACACAGCCTTACATCAGCACTGACTACAGCCTCACTTCTGTGCTGTGCAGGTGTGGGAGACAGTCTTCCATGATAATCAAATGAATGTTTCTCACAGTCTAGCAGGTTAGTTTAGGGTTGAAAACAGGGGCAAGAGGGTTGCAGTCTGTGAAATCCCGCTCATCACTTTGATTAGTCTAGTCAAATCACAATTGTCACACCTGAGCTTGTATGTAAATATCCAAGAGGGCTATTTTTCTACTTTTTATTTGACATTTTGTTTGACAGACTCTCTGATATTATTTTATTTTCTTGGTTATAAATCAAAGAGAAGCTTTAGCAAATGTACTGCTGCAATATTATTCTCCTCTTCCACTCTAAATTGCGCTCTGCTTATTGTTACTTTACTTGGCTGTTTGACCTTCAGTGTGCAGAATGATGTATGTGCAGTTTGACACTAGATGGCTGTTTTCACATTCATCTGCTGAAGGTAGAAACTTTCTTTGTTCTCATCTTAAATCTTAACATGTGATTGATGATGCAATTGAAGAAAACCAAAGGGAGGTGCAGGAAAGCCCTCATTGTCAGCACATGATATGCATCAAAACACTTGCATTCATTATTCTTATGTAAAACCATGAACCAGTGCAGTCTTGATGTGTATTATCATGAATTATTATACAACTTTGTTGAATACTTGATTCTGATTTGTGAATTACAGCAATCTATGGTGTGTTATTTCTGTATAGCATACTTTAAAGAAGCATGCAATGAAATAATATTTAATCAATTAAATATTTTTCAAATCAATGCTTTGACCAAAAATATTGATTTCTCTATTAAGTAGCTATGTAATAACCTCAACAATACAAGCTTTGATTTGCAACAATGTCTGGCACTCTGTACATTATCCCTTAGTGGATAAGCCACTGTCCTATTTCCCAGGGTCAATGCCAAGAGGCAACATCCATGGCTGTGAAATGAAGCAAACTGCCAAAGATGTACCAAAAATTGCAGTTCCTTAAACAGCCACTTGAGGCTGGCTGCAAAACAATGATGTCACACACATTACTTCACAGCAGACATAAATATGTTTACAGCCTGGTACAAAAAACAGCTTTGGTCTCAATAGCTAATTTCATGACAACTGTACTGAAGGTGAATTTATTTATATATAACTTCCCCGTTCAAATTGTTTTTAGGCTTAAAGACATGCATAATTAAGGGAGTGGCCACTTTGACAGGTGGACCATTTAAGAAACCAAGTGACCATTATTGGAGAGCCAGCAGATGCAGAACTGCCAAGATAGTGCAAGAGCCACCATTCTCTGAGCTTCACAACAGTTCTTTAGAAACTTATGTGTGATGTTGCAGATACTACATCCATGTTTTATACAGTGTATCAACAAATATTTGCAATTTACAAAAAAGCACATTTGCTCATTGGATAGGCACATACTAGCTACCTTGACTTCTTACTGAGTCTGTATGAAACAATCAGTGTGTAAGTGTCAATACATGAGAGGCGCATTACATTATAGAGGTGTTTTGAAGCCTTCCAAAAGTGAAAGAGTAATATGAACATTTTCTGGAGGCTGCCCGGATAATGAAGGCACGGTCAAGTTTAGGCAACAAAAACATCTTGATTATAATTAGAGGCAGATCATGATCATGTTAAATAAAGAATGGTAATGTATGCTTAAGTTGTTACAATTACAATTATAACCACTAGAATAAGGTTAGATCACATTTACAGTTAAAAGGAACCAACATTGAGTGTGGGTAGGAGAGGAGACATAAAGTCGGGTCTTAACTGTCAAAGAAATTGCTAGGCCTAGAGTTGCCACTCCTCCCTACAGTATTTTGCTGCCCTGGACATCACACTGCCTCTAGCTTTGGCAATGAATGTAACATTGACCGTTTTAAGCAGCTTTGAACTACCAATGCACTGTTTTTCCTCAAGAGAACTGTCTCTACTGACAATGGAAAGCCTTTTTATAATCCAGTTATATACTTTTATTATTTTGACATGCCTACAAATGCATAGTTGTTAAAATACAAAATATAGACTACTAACTTCCAGTGGATATGGAATGCCACAGACTGTGACAGAAATGCCAAAAGGGTAGTTCTTTGTTTTAACAGGAAACAAGAAATAAGGTCAAAAATGATGCGTTGAATCTATTCAAAATGATTATGTGCTTCATTGCTCTTCTTCACTGCTCTCAAAGATTTATCTTAAGTGTGACACTACTGTCAATACAGTGTACCAAGGAAACAAAGAAAACTATATAAAGCCCAAGGGAAAACAGAGGAGAAGCTGAAAAGAGGGGGTGGAATCATCTAACTATATTCACAAAATGTAAAGAAGCATCAAGAAAGATGGCTTTCTCTCCTGAAGGTGAATTTCATGGTACTAAAGGAAGACAAAAGAAGAACAGGGCCATGTCCATTAGGGAGTGCAAAGAGGAGTCGAGCTAAATGAAGGCTTCGTGGTAGAGGGCATGGCAATGGGGAAAGGGCATCTAGAGGCATTTAAGAAGATGCTTCCAGTAGTTTGAAGACTGGGTTGACAATACAATATGAAATGAAAGGAAGTAGGGAATGAGGTGGGGGAAGTAGAGGTGGCACAGAGGAGGGGCTGAGATCGGAGAGAAGCTTTGTAATGTAGTGCTACGTACTGATGAAGTTGCCTTGGGCCTTTCCAGGACTTGTATTATCATCAGTCCACCAGTACCTGTTTAAAAGAGGTGGAGGGACATTAATGGCCACTGCATACACCACATTTAGTGTAGTTCAAGCTACAAAAAAAAGACTAGACATAATGTAGGACTATGTCTTCTATGGTTTTGTATTTTCCTGATTGGTGGCTCAGTGTCAATGGGTGGCCAGATTCATAGTATTAGCTTATCATCCAGGCAATTAGTTTCACTTTGTTATCCATTCTGCACATGGCGTTCGTGTCAGCACTTTTCTGTTTGGGAAGGAGGGTTATTTTCCCCTAACCAGTAAGGAGTGAGTGAAGTATCCATCCCACCAACTTCACTTTCAGCCAATCCAGAAGCTGTGGTTGCAAGGAGCGGTTCACAGCTATCTTGGGGAAAGATTTTACAAATCAGAGATGTGGACGGCAATTTAGAGATCTCCAACCAGGCTATGACAGCATTAACATTTATCAGATAGCATTTTTCCCACAGTCCATATTATTCATCCCTAAGCTTAAGGGGTTGGTACAGAACTGTATTTTGTAAAGATGGAAACGACCAAAGGTCAGACTTTGAGCTGCCACTTGGACAAAAGACCATCAGCCGGCTTCAAGCTTTCAATCTCTGCCATCAGTCTTTTTAGCCTTTGGGGGGCTAGTGGTTAGTCTCAGGAGCCTTAGGCTGCCTTGAGGGTACGTAAGCTTGTGTGTGAGGGCAGCCTCTCAGTAGGACACTGCTGATACCGTGAGGCTGAAATTTACTACTTCCTACACTGCTGCCAGTTTGCATTTATTTCCTACAGGTATTCATCAGCAAAAGGTGAAGGCGAGCCAAAGCACATCTGGCCTCTGAAGCATTAAGTTTAAGAGTGGTGTACTGACAAGAGGATGAGGAAAGTGGCATGGGACTTGATGTGAGAACTGACATAGAGGTTCTCAGAAAGGCTTTCCGTCAAACGCTTGAGATGGCTGAACATTGTGCTCAAGAAGAACCAAGCAGGTATTTAAGAGATACATTTTAAGCAAGGTGTCAGTGAGCCTGGGCAAGGACACTCCACACTTAAACTGTGGAGGTGGACGTGGTGTAGGAACAGTGAGAAGGAAGTGAGGAAACTTCTGTTACTGGTTTAGGTCAGTAGTGTCATGTAGTGTCGAGCGGACATGCTCTTTCCTGCCAAATTAGTCAGGAAACAGAGTAGGCAAGGAGTGGAAGCACTCCAAATGAGAACAACAGCACTTCATCTGGATACTGCTGGGAATATAGATAATGTTGGTTACACAGATAAGGTCACTGCAACCGACTTTTATCAGAAAAGGTACAACGGCAGTTTAATAAAGATCATTTAGATGCAGGAACACATGCTGAGAAAGATCAGTAAGAGAGTATATCACACCTGTTTCAAATCACCTTCAGTTTGAATTGGCAACGAGACCTTAACATTTTCCCCTCCATCTCGATTAACAGGTAGAGTAGAATTACTCCCTTTGTTGTAGCTTGACCAATACATCACTTTGCTGGATGACACTGCATTGCGTTGAGCCAAGAGTTGAGCCAGGGGGCCATTTCACCACATGTAAAACATGCAGGCTGCAATTTACAACATTAGATCATTTCCTCTCTCTAATTATGACCTGTTTCAATCATGAAAACAACTGCAATACTTGGAGCTCACGAGCCAGTGGGAGCCAGGCAGCACTCGAAAATATATCTGCAATTTGAGAGCAACAATCATTTCTGAAATGTGACGCTGGCACCATTTGCGATCTGTGTGCAAGCACCGCTCACAAATCGCTTTTGTGCAATGGGCCGCACCTTTGATGACATTACACAAAAGCATGTATGTGCTGGCTGATGTTTGTGGAGCAAGACACTTTCATCTACATCACCGCTTACACGCGCATCACCACACATCTCTTGTGTTTACAATCTGGCAGTCTGGTACTAGAGCTGGTGATAGGGGTTAGGCTTTACAGTAGTGATACAGCAAAATGAGATCGCTGTTAAAACACAATTTCACGCAAGAGAGGAAGCATGTCTAACATGACAAACCATTTACTGCAGCATGGTATAAACATGCACCATCTTGGGTTGTACTGAGAATGCCCCAGAATCAGTTAATGGTAGGGAGTCAAACACAAGCAAGTGTAAAATAATTACCTTGTGCATGGAAGGAAAATCTTTTGCTGTTTTACAACAGCGTTGTTGTGTTAAAGGAACACCAAAATATCTAAACAATTAAGACAAATCACTCTTTCCGCTAGTCTAAATCAACAGAAAATAAGTAGTAGTATTTTTTTTTTTTTTGCCTTTAACACATTTTCATAATTTAATTATATAACAAGCAGTAGGAACAGTTGAGAAAAAACAGAATTTATCACAAAAATAGGAATTAAAATCACAATTATTATATGTATAAATTACGCCCAATATGCTGGCTGTGATACACAGTAACTAAACTAAACTACCCGTTCTTTTATCTTATTATCCTGAACTAATGGTATACCGATATTGATGATAGACATGATATTCAAGAATGAAATACTGACATCATGTTATTAACACCTGTATGATAATATCGTATAAATAATCCAGCACCTCTTATATTATTTACACTTCTTTCCATTCTTACTTTGTGGGTCACCCTCCAACATAGTAATCGCTGGTAATGCACCTTAATGCTAGTTGTCAGCGATACAGAAGAAAGAGACAAAATTAAAGTTAAAGATGAGAAGATTTGCTTGATGTTATTACCGCTATTATATTAGAATTATTATTGTAATTAATACATTTTCTATAGACATCACAATAGAATAGAACAGAATAGATACTTTATTGATCCCTGGAGGGGAAATTTGTTATTATATTGTTACCGTGAATTCTTTTGCTCTAATAATCTGATATTGCGACACCTTATCCTGAGCAGATTCAAAAGAAAGACCACGGAGATAATCCAGTTGGACCACACAGAAACACCAATTGAAGATGTGTTGCAGGAATGAGTCATCTAAATCCAGCTGTCCACAGGGCATGTATCTGATTAGCATACCCACATTCACACACCAGGACAAATGTAAATATTGCAATAAAACCTGCTGTAATAGTATCAATTCAGCACCGAGGATGGGCTCCAGTTTATTTTTACTAAGCTTAGCAATATTGGATGTGTGCGAATATAGAGTTATACAATTTCAATAATTGTTATTAAAGATATGTAGATACAGTGTATAGTTTATATAGAGAGTTATAGTTGTCGATGTTGTAACAGCACGCTCTCATGCATTGATATTTGATGTTTGGTACATGCATCAGTTGGAAAGAGATTTATCCCCCCACCAACCCCTCTCTTTCGCACACACACACACACAGAGTCAACATTGTTATATCATCTTGACTCAAACATTAATAAAGTGAAACATTTGGGAAAGTATTTACTTTTGCGGGAAGCATTTAAGCTTTACTGGACAAAATACTATTCTGTATGATATACAGCTTTGTAAGCAATGCAGCAAAACTGGAAAGGTGAGCAAATATAGTCTGGAGGGTGGGAGGGAGGTTTACTTGAGCTAAGCTATGATAGACACCATCTGCTCAGGTAGGCGCAGGAAGGCTCGCTTTATTTGTTTAGGCTGTTGTTGAAGTGAACCTGAAGCTGAAGAATGTGTAAGACGAAATGGCTCGAGCAACTCTAACAGGACAGTGTGGTGAAGCACCCACAAACGGGTTGTCTGCTCAGCAAGGCTGAACGATTTGGCACTCTGTGGACTGAGGCACCCCATTTGGCTAATGAAGTCCCAGACTGTCTTCACACCACACCCCCACCCACCACTCCACTATGAAATGTTCTACTCATGAAAGTAATGAGGCAGGGAGGGAGAAAGACTCTTCTGGCCACTGATAACCTCAGACTAAACTTGCAACCTTACGAGACAAGGGCCTAATATCTGGCCGTCAATCAGCCCCAGCATCCCTGGCTGGAGTGTTTAATTACAAGGATCAATTATTTACCAGCCTCCTCTTTCACTACTCAGTGCTCCCAAAAAAGGAGTGTAAAGAAGAAAAAAAGAAAAAACATTAAAGACCCAGATGAGACTGTGGTGACAAATTCAGTAGAGGAAAAAGAATATGTTGCTTGTTCCAGATAACAATGTTTATTCTATGAGTTATATATATAACAGATGAGTTCGTCTTGACCTTTTTAAAAGGATGAATGCAAAAAAAAAAGTGTTGTCAGGTTAATATACATTGTTATACGTTTCTACAGGTGAACATTACATTGTTGTACCTACAAATTGAGGGAAACCAATACTGAAAAAATTAAATATTGATAATGTGTTAATGATTCAGTGATATATTGTGTAAATAATCCAGGCACTCTGAAATGATTTCTGTTCACACATAGTAGGTGGTGGTAATGCACCTTAACGCTGCTTGCAAGTGTTTTATTTGCCAAAAAAAGAGACACAACACAATAAAAGTTAAAGATTTTTTCCAAATTGCCCATAGATATTATAATAATATAGGAATCATTAATTCTTTTGACCATAATAATCATGCAGTAAAAGTCTGATATAGTCACAGCCCAGTGCAGGGTATATGCAGGCGAAAGCAGGACGTAGTTAGTCCAATTTTCATGAGCGGATAGAGTAAGGAATACTTCACTCAAAATGCAGAATTGTGGAGCTGTCTCAGCCGTCTATGGGCCGGTATTTATGGTCAAATCTGCACTTCTTCTGTGGCATATGTTAATTTCATAATGAGCCTTACTGCCTGAAGACAAGCAGCAGAAGTTAAGTGACAATGTACAAATATTACTGTCCCATTTTTGGGTGAGCTAAATATGCAATATACATGCCAGTGTTAATACAACACATTTATTGTTTGCTGCATGGGCGGCTTTAAAAAAAAAAAAAGAGGCATAAATTAAGAGCATATCCTCTTCTCCAAGATACACTGTACTACTGTGACAGCCCTACTATAAAATACACAATCATCTAATTTACACTACAACAGCTACAAAACTACAGTCAGGGATTGTCAGGGACACTGACAGAGAAACTCCTCTAAAATTCCTCTATAAAAATAAATTAAACTTACAATGTTACAAAGTTCTTTACAAAACAAGATATGAAGACAACACCTTCAGTGTTCAACTGCTGTGTAATTTCCTTGCACTTCATATTTACTCCTGCTGACATTTCTTGACTTTAGCTGCGTGGCCCAAACGGCAACTGCAAGGCTTTTAGCTAATTTGAAGAGACAGGATCATATTACCCCTTTGCCTGGATTCACAACGCACAGCGCTTCACCTGGCTGTCGCTGGGAATATAAGTTAAGAAACAAAGATAAAAGTCACAAAAAAGGACCTTTTATATGAATTATTGGACATTTCAAATTCAACAACTCGTGCACTAACACGAGTGTTTCCTTAAAATGCCTTTCAGTTTTTTCATAGGTTTTTAGATTGTATGTTATGTTTCCAAATGCTCCTGCAAGAAGGTACATGGTACTCCCCGTACTGACTTTAAAAGTCTCACCTCATATGACCCACAATTCAGCTGTGAGACTTTAACTAATTTAAAGAGACAAGATAATATTAACCCTAGCTATGCTCCTCTTTACAAGCTGGTACACTCAGTACCAAGTAAAAAATACCCTGTACTGGATTAACGTCCATCAAACATTGATGCCATGGCAGCTTCTATAAGATATACATTCCACAAAACCATATTTAATGTAAAAATGTGTAAATGACAGATGGTAGCTACTTTTTTTTAACGTCACACAACCGTACACTTCTTTTCATAGCGCGCATCTAAAAATGCAAGAAAAGAAAAAAATATTGAGAAGTAGCAGCTGGTGGAGTGTTTTGTGGTCATCTATCCATAGAACAGAGTGCCTCTTCATGTGTCCGGATTACAGCCAGCCAAATAACCCAAATAACAGGGGATGTGAAAAATGCAGCACTCAACTAAGTCTGCTGTGGTTCAGGGCCTTAACAAGCTACAACACCTGTGATTTGTGGTTTGCCGCTTTTGCTGTATTTTTGTGCTAGATTTCCATTGTCATCATGAGTCTAGCCTGGTTCATGCTATTTATGGTGTGCAAGCTCCACACTGACCACCTGCTCTTGACATAAGCTGGCATTTATGTGTCTGTTTCTTTCACGATGACCCCGGACTTTTAAAAATCCAGTTGGTGGTCCTATGAAGAGTTCACATTTGTACAATTTACTGTTGTCGCCTTTGGATTTGTTATTAAAGTGGAAAGTGTACCAGAATTTCAGAGGTCATACATGCCCTAATTAAATTATACAGACTATACATGTACATTAACATTAAACAAGAGTTAAACAGAAACCTGAAGTGATTGTGAAGAGGATGAAATGTGTATGAGGACATTTCTAGCGTCTGATCTGATGCCTTGGGCGAGCAATATAATGTATGTGTGCTAAAAAAAATGTTTTGCTTTACTTATGAATTATAAAACAACATGATTCATTCAATACTCATATATCCTATGACTGTTGGGAATAATAAAACTCTCAGGTCAACAAATGATAAGCATATACCTTTATGATCATAAAGTAGAATATTCATCTGTCCAACCAATAGTTATTATTTGCCTAAACCTGCTTAAAAATGAGTTGATTGTTAAAAGACTGTGATATTGATCCAAAAAAGTAGGTTTAACACTTATGGCCTCATTAATTCCACAAGGGGGAGTGTGTTGAGACTGAAATGTAAGAGTAGGCAGCTTGTTTCTCCTTCTACAGCAGCACAGGGTTTTTCCCCTGGACTCTCAGCTGATGGCTCATTAATCTATTCTAGAGGAGGTCCCCTACGCAAGCAGCCTGCACCAGTGGAGGACTCCTTGTGCTTCGTCTTAAGCAGGAGTTGAAGAGTTGAAGAGGAGGTTACATATGAAAGCATCAGAACAAATTATTGTTAAAAAGCAAACTTATTATTGTCGCTCTACATGATTGATAGTAGCAAAGTTTCAAAACGTCATTTAAGCTGTGTGTTTTCTGTGATTTTCTGAAGTTTACACGGGTTACAGGTTCAACAGTGTGCAGCTCTGTGCACCTTTCAGCTCACTGTCTTAGTTTGGCAGGCTGTCTAGTTGAGTCCTTACAGCACTCAGGTGGACCATTTAAATAATACTACCAATAAAAGACAGGGACAGCATTAAAGGAACCCTAAGCTTTATTATAGCTTGGCTATATTGTAGCTTTTGTTTTTCTGCACATCTCTAAAAACATATCCGCAGTACCAGGTCACAGTTATGACAGACAGTATGTTTCAAAAATGAATTTAACAGTCAATCAAAAACTCTCCCTTTCTCTTTACCTGTTTGCGAACATATTTTCCACAATGACAAACATCTATAAGAGCATATAAATAAAAAGGTGATCTTAGTTTCAGATTTTGACTTTCATATGAAATCGATAGGCCTGCAGTCATTGCTCAGTTGACTGATCACAGAAATGGGTCGGAGCTGTTTATTTTGCTTTGCAAGAATTGTCACAAACATCAGCAGCACCTTCCTCCACTGTCAAGACATAAACATACCCGGGGGTAAAAACATGCCCATCCTCTTCATCTTTCTCCACTTCTTCTGCAAGTGGAGAAAGTGAGAGATCTCCAATAATCAAAGTTAGTGTCCATTTTGCAGCGTTGGTCCCAACTACTTTAAACAAGACTGAGCCAATCTAGTGGCTAATTTTGTTTTGAGCAAAAAGTTAACATCAGTTGTTATCATCAGCTTTGTTACTTGAATTTATGCTTTCATTGAAGAAATACAACAAACTATCAATCCACATCCAATGAGCATGATGGCCATTTGTAAAACTGTGAAAACATAGTGTAGGCTACCAGTGCAAATTAGCTACCTGCACACACATTTACAGCCAGACGTCCTGTGTGGGAGGCAGCAGGGCACTGAAAGGCTCCATTTACACACTTTGGTTTTACTGCAGTATTTGCTCTGACACCCATCATCGCTTAAGTACTCCATTCATACGCATGCCGCTTCAGCTGACAAGAGCAATTACATATTGGTGATTATTTCACAATAGCTATTCAAATTAGTAATCTCACCGCCCTCTGTGATTCCAGTCAACATTGGTCTGATATTAAGGGTAGGTTTTCTTCCTCGCAGCAACTGATCTGTTAATGACACCGTCACTTAACCACGGCATGTTTGACTGCTTAAATGGCAGCTCTGTCAGACAGTAATGTCAGAATTTAAATTTGTCATAGTGTGACTAAGATTGACAGAGCATGTGCCTGCGTCTACAGAGGTGTAATTTAGCTATACAGTATCAGCGTGCAATGTATGTCTGCACCTTGGTACGGTTGTAATATTGCCCTGGTTACTGAACAAGTGAAACTGCACCATCAAATATGTGTCATCACAGAAATAAATAAATTAAGAGACATCTGCAGTGATGCAACGTTTAAAACATGACTTCTGAATGTTACCATTTCCACAGAACGTCACACTAAGTGAAGTCTGCAGCATGTACTGTACAAAAAAAAAACATGAATCTATCAAACTGTTTTTAATAGCATCTGATTGGCAAGCTGTCTTGGGACAGTTGGCAAATGGGCGGGCAGCGGAGGAGTTTAGAGGTGCTAAAGTTCAGGCAGGAGCGACGCAGCACCCTGTGTCCTGCCAACAGTCTTACAGTGGCGCAATTCCTGACTAAGTTGTTGACCCATGGCCCCCACCTGCCTTGACCAGGCATTATATAGGGGGGGGCATCACTTCCCCTTGAATGCTGCCTGCCACACCAGAAGGCTTTTGACTCATGCCCATCTGTCCTGGTAGTACATACATTAAGTGAAAGCCAAGCTCCTGGCACCCTGTCCAAGTCGTGTGTGCTTTTAAAACAAGTTGTTATGTAGTGTGTAAACAGATTTTTTTACCTTAGCAACAAACATCTCAGGAAGGAGAATAATTAGCAGTAAAGAGGTCATTTGTAAGATTGCAATGAGCTGCTATTGAGGGGTTATGATTTATTTGTATCCTGTTCAAAATCATTGTATAAAACTAATACAGCAACCCCTGAGATAAATCTCATCTTTATGAACATTTTAATATACATTGCTACCGATGCTGTCAGGGAGGTGTTGATTCAACTCTGCAAGAGTTTTTGAGACTGTAGTCAGTGGTGCTGTTGAATTGAGATGTATGAAACTGACAGGTGTTTCATGTGTTCTGACACACATTAGAGGAACAGTATGAGTCTGCATGCCTATGCCATTACCACAGCAACCTAGCCTGACTGGATAACAACGGCTGAAAACCTAATCATTTGCTAATAGCAGAGAGGCCAGTCAGTCGTAGAGATTCAATTTATTCACACATCAGATGTGCCGACAGTCTGAACACATTCTAGGAGGCTTTTTAATGTATAAATACATCAGTGGGTGAACACATCCTACTGGCAATAATGGTAATAAGAATAAGACAGTGAAGTCAAATGACACCGTTGCGCACGGCACTCATTTTGTCTGAATGAATCTTTGACATATTTAAAAAGAACATTTAGACAAACAGACGTTAACTTTCTTAGGGACATCAAAAAGCTTGCAAAAATAACAAGAATGCAAACGTACCTGACCTACTTGGATGTCTAAGTAATGAAGCACTTCTTTAAGCATGACAGGAGTGTGCGGAGGCTTTTCGCTTGAAACAGAAGACAATGCTTCAGATCTGTCCAGGGGATCAGGACCAGAAGAGGCACAAACTGTAGAAGAGTGCAAGCTTAACTTCCATGACCTCCACGCTCTCCAGACAGCCAGATTTGTTTTCCGTAACAGCGGGTTGGAGAACAAAGACATGTGGAAAATCATGATCCTTATAATGACCTTTGGAGAAAATAAGAGCAAAGTTATGTGGTGATTTATGCTATTACATAAAGACATACATACACAGAACAGTGCTTTGTAACAAACTCTCCATCCAGAACAAGAGGGCACAACAATTCAAACATTTGAAGCCAGGTTGAAATCACCCTGACGATGAACCCCACATCTGTGCTTCATACACTACATCACCACCACCACCACCACCACACCCAGAGAGAGGAAGAGTAAGTCCATCTTTGGCTGATTAGTTCAACATTTCGGCAGGCAACTTGAACAATACTGCCCGCAGCAGGCTCCAAAGTGACCCACATGGCTAAAACGGTATTCAGGTGTTTCCTGGCAACAAGATGCATTGAAAATTAGAGCTCTGTTAGTGATGTATGACTCTAATCCAATAGAAATAAGTGAAGGAGATGAGACTCAACAAGTGTGTATGCGCGCGCGTTGGTGAACACAAAGCAAATGTTCACTGGCAGCAAAGAATTACACAGTATTTGAGGAGGTGGCAATAAAAATATTGCGTGACAATGACGCGATTGCTGTCGGATCACGGGCCATACCTGCTGCTCTTATAAGAAATCAAATCAACTTTCTTATAGCATTGTGTGCATCTAGATGTAAATTGAAATACTACAGCTTTCAGGTAAAATAAACTATCCTTTGCCAGAGGAGCTGAGGTTTTGAGCATCCTTACATTTATTATCAAATGCCTATTAAAGAGTGTGTTATAAATTGGGTGACAGCTGGGGAATAACTCAAGGCACGAGATAATATGGACATTTTATTCTTTAAGGGGGGGGGGGTTAAAGGGGGGCCCATGATTGTAGCTACGCCCCTGTCTCCCATTATTACCATGGCTACTTAGCTGCTAGCCAGTCGTTAGCAGGTCACAATAGCCTGTCACTGTACAGCACTGTCACTAGCTGTTGACAAGGTGCAGCCAAACGGGTGTAGCTATATGTAGCACAGTTTTGGTACAAACACTAGAGCTAATGTGGAGAAAATGTTGTGACACATTTCTCTTAAAAACCGGCGTTAAACACATGTTTGACAGCTAACGTTTGTATATATAGGAGACGACTGTAAGGGGTGTTACGGAACATTTAGTACCCTGTTCCTAGCTCTTTGTTTACCACGTGTGTCTTGGCTGTAACGGTTTCAGCGGTGGCTGCTGGCGTTTACACCTGACGATGGAGCGATGAAATCGATATTGTTCCTATGCCACCATGTTGGATGACCGCACGCAGTTAGCTTTACGCAAGTTGTGTAACGAACAGACGACTCGGAACGCAACGACACGTCCAGTTACATTCGGAAATGTTCGACCAAGGTGAACTGTGACAGAGAATCGTGTGAACACCTTGCTGTGAAGTTTAACCGAAGCTTACCGTAGTAGACCAGAGAGTAGCCCCGCCTTCAGCAGCAGCAGCCGCAGCATGTCCGCTGCGTCACTCCGATCCGCCCAATGAGCGGTGACTCGCGTCCAATCTGCGGCGACAGAGGAAGAGGGCTTGTTTTTGAAAATATTGGCGCTTGTCGTGCTAACCTGCTAACAGAGCTTAGGCTAGTGACTTTATTTTTAAAAAAACACGAACCACCATCTGAAACATTACCGTGGTGCTGAGATGAAAGATAGCCTTTAGTGACAAAAGGTAAGACATAAACACACACAGTGCTCTGGACGTGGAGAGAACAACGCAAACGGACCGTTGGGAGTTGACTGAGCGCTAGGCTAGCAGGCGTTAGCCAACCGTGGCAAGTTAACGTTGGCAGGGCTGGTTTATTTCTTCATGTTCAACTGTTACGCCTTTTAATATTACGGACGGAATATAATTACTTGAACACATTTGCCTCTTAGCTAACACGAACTAGCTAAGAATAAAAACACCGTGTCGTCATTTGTATCGTAACTTTTTTGTGACTGAGAGTAAACACCGTTACCAGGCAGTAACTGTCACGCATTGTTGCAACGAATCGGTAGATTTAGTGAAACCAGCTACTTTAAAGTTAAAGTGCATTTAATGTTCAGCAGTTGATGATGTGCAGTGTCAGGGGCGACATGTGCACACATAACACAAACATTACACACCCAGTAGCGTAACCTCTGTATGACTACCAGTTTATTACGCGCTCATGGCTAAAACAAAGCATTTTCATACGACATATTATAGAAACATAATGTATTTCAGCGTTTATAACAATAAGGATGGACAAAATATGTGATATTAGGATATGTGTACCTCACACTATAAAGCAATACAGCCATCACAATGAATAAAGACACTTTAAACTAAACATTACATTTTTATCATTGAATAGGACTTAATGCAGGGCTGCAGTCCTCCAGCCCACATACATGACATTGATGGTTTACAGTAATGTAACAAAGGCCTTTACTGTCAGTAATTGTTGAAACCATGCTCTAAACACCTTGCACCAAAAGCAAATATCACCTGTGTGGGTATATGATCATTTAACAATATGATTTTTGCCTTCACTCTTATTAAGCATATCAAGCATAAGATAAAGAAACATTTGAGGGAGGCTGAATGTTTCCCAGCTTGTATGATTTAATGATCATATTATTAAAAATTCTACTCGTCTTAATCCTTTTTTTGTTCGTTTTGCAGCAACACTGAAGACACTTCAGGCGGTCCACAATGGCAAGCAATGTGTGCAGCCACGTAAAGGTGGTTGTTCGGGTGAGACCAACCAGCGACAGCGAGAAGCGTGAAAACTGTCGAAATGTGGTCCAGGTCGTTGATAACAACATGCTCATATTTGACCCAAAGGAAGAGGACATGTCATGTTTTGGGTCGCAAAGAGTACGAAACCGAAACATCAACAAGAGGGCAAACAAAGACCTGAAGTTTGTTTTTGATCACGTGTTCAACGAGAACTCGACGCAAGTTGACATTTTTGAGAACACCACTAAAGGAGTCTTGGACGGTGTGATGAATGGATTTAACTGCACAGGTAATAAATAATTAAATACATGCTCTGTGTTAAAGCTGCCAAACACGTTGGTATCCCCAAATGGCAAAAAGTAATAACTGAGCCTCTGTACCCTTAGTGTAAAGTAAGGCTAAATTAAAGTGAGCACATTTATATGTCAGCTGAATGCTGCATTAAGACTCAGTAGTATGAATTAATCGTCACCTTTTAAGGTTTCTTTGAATATTTACAAATGGAGCCCCCAGAGTTCCCTTGCAATAACCTTTGCGTTACCTCACATTAAGTAGCCTGGCAGTAGAGGTGAACCTGTGGCTGTAGGTATGCTGATTGCTCCAACTATAGCTCCATTTGTGTTTTGAATCTCTGATATGGATATGGTTACAGTAGCTATAACTGTGACTACTCTTAAGCCCCATGGGATTTCAGATATGATACATATTTGCATTAATACATCACAGGAGCTCAAGCATGTCAGAACAACCCTTGCGTGCAGTCAATGTTACAGCCCTTAAAAAACAAATGTGTCATAGCAATCATCATATCAGATCTACAGCCGCAGTCATCAACAATTAAAGCTTTGTCACCCAATGGCTAAAGGCATAATCACAGCTACAGTCAGACGCCACACGCTGCAACGATGCAGATGTGTGTCACAGCCACAGCTGAGCGTGCACCGACTCATGCTGTAGTCAGATCCAGGAGTAATGTAATACTTAATATTGTGTCATATGACTTCTTCCTCTATGAATCAGAGGGAGTGCAAAACTTATTGCAAGGTAACGCTATTCCCACCATCACCGTTTGGGGGCTTTGTAATAGTATGATCTAATCTGTTGTGGCAGTAAACATTTGGACTTTTTAAATGCCTCTCTTTAACACCTCCATGACTAAATACTGACGTCCAAATGCAGTTATAAGCCACACCAGCACCAGTGTTTTCATTTGTTTCTTTTTTTTCCTCTCACGATGGCCCGCTGACTCACGCTGGCATATCATTAATTGAACCTGCTGGCTGCTGTTAATTTACTTTGTTTGCTCCAGGGTTCACTTACTGGTCACTAGCTCACAACACTGTGCAGTTGCAGTGTTTTAAATCGGCACATTTTGACAGTTGGTGTTCCTGCTGCTAATAGGACCAGAAACGGCTTTGGCTTTAGAGAGTCATCAGTGATGCGTTGAAAGATGCTTGGATCAGCTATAAAATCTTGATCACAATGAACCAACAGTTATTTTGAAGAATGTAGTTTGTGGTGCTGAAGAACTGCATTGCATCACATGGAGACGCCTTTCTATTATTCAGACTATCCTCAATGAGATAAATAGGTTGGATAAGATGATCGAAACACCTTTCAGCACAACATAATTCAGCAGCACCACAACCTGCAGCCTCAGAGATGATCATACAATGGACACAACAGAACCCAGAATACTAATGTTTACTACCTAGCATGTCTTAATTGGATTATTCTATTGTGTAAGTTCAGTCTTTGTCATTTAGGTGATGTTGAGACAGTATTGCATACTGTAGGCCCCGATCTTACCATATATTCATTTGTCTTTCAAATACAATTCAATTACAGTGTTTGCGTACGGTGCTACTGGAGCAGGTAAGACGCATACAATGTTAGGCTCCCAAAATGACCCTGGGGTCATGTACCGCACCATGACAGAGCTGTTCAAACGCATGGATGACGCCAAGGAGGAGAAAGAGTTTGCTGTTGCATTCTCATATCTTGAGGTGAATCTTTATTGTTTTTTGGTTTGTTTTGTTCTTTGTATTAGTACAAATAAAATACTGTTTGACTTGTAATTTTTATACTTAACCAAAGAGTTTTAATTCTAATATTAACTGGTGATTAAACTACACTGCTTCTCTTTAAAGGCATTGATAGCCAAGTTTAGAGGGGACATCTCCCCTTATGATGGATCTATAGCTGTTTTCATTTATATTTGTTGTTTGTTTACAGGTTTACAATGAACAGATCAGAGACTTGTTGGCTAATGCAGGCCCTCTCGCAGTCAGAGAGGACAGCTCTAAAGGAGTGGTCGTTCAGGGCCTCACACTGCATCAGGTTAGTGGCAACTTGTATCATGCACACTGCCCCATAGCACTGTAGAGCATATTTAAGTTAAATATATGTGACACTGTATTTCAGTCTGTATAATTTAGAATGCCCTGCAATAAGCTGGTGACTTGTCCAGCATGTACCCTGCCTCTCGCTCCAGTCCCACTGTGACCCTGAGGAGGATAAGTGGTTACAGATAAAGGGTGGATGAATGGATAATTTAGATTTCCTTCAGATGCTTTTGCAATGTATAATGTATTGTTTTTAATTAGTGAATCACATTTTCCACATCTGTAGAGGTCATACCAGAATAAATGACAAGAAATGGGGTCCCTTGTAAGCACTGGTATTTAGAAATGCACTTCCTCTCATCAATCATAAAATTGTCGCCTAGGTAGTTGGTGAAAACTCATGAAAACAGTCACATCTAACTGTGACGAGTGTACACAAATGCTCAGGAAAGCATGTTTCCATTTGCCTTCTTAAGAAATGAAGGCCATATGGAAGAAAACATTTTGAATTCTAAGTTTAACTTTGATATGTAGGTGCAAACACCCAGCATACTAAGACAGTATGTTGAGTGTTTGCAAAATTAGCTGAGAAAATTGCAACATAAAGCTTTTTCTTTTATTAGAAATGCTGTCCAAATATTGTTCTGTATAGCTGGGTTACAGACACAAACACTTTAACATTTAGCCCTCTTACTGTTCTACTGTTCGGTTGCTATGGTGTGCAAGTGCACTGTGGTGGTTTCAAATCAGGCCTTTTACTGGGTCACAATGTCTTCCCCCCTCCCCATACAGCCAAAGTCTGCAGAACACATTCTTGAGGCTCTGGATTCTGGCAATCGCAACAGGACACAGCACCCCACTGATATGAATGCCACCTCTTCCCGGTCCCATGCTGTATTTCAGGTATTTGAGTCCAGTTTTAAAGAACAACATGAAAAGCCAATAACACCAGAAACAAACAACAGAAGACGCATAAATACAAACTGTTTAACTGCATGCTGTTCCCACTCTCCATTTCAAATGGGCGGTTACTAATACCTTCAGTTTATGAGATGGGTATTGCTTCTTGATGGTTCTAAGTTGACAGTTTTGCATTCTTCTCTCCAGATATATTTGAGACAGCAGGACAAAACCGCCAGCCTCAACCCTAACGTCTGCATTGCCAAAATGAGCCTGATTGATCTTGCAGGCTCGGAGAGAGCCAGCGCCACCAACGCCAAAGGGGCACGATTGCGGGAAGGCGCTAACATCAATCGCTCACTTCTTGCCCTAGGAAATGTTATCAATGCTCTTGCTGACCCAAAGGTGAGTTAATGTTACCTTAAATTTTCTGTAGACTGTTGCAGAAATAATGTTATGACCACATTAAAGAGAACCTTCAATTTTAATTAGCTAAATCAGAAAAGATCACTTTTTAGACAGACTTGACAATTTAACAGTGTTTGAAATAGAGCAAAACATTGGTCTCAGATATCTGGTGCACTGAAGAAGTTGCACAGTTAGTTTTCATGTAATTTAGCAGCCCCATCGTGCAAAATAATTCAAAGTAAATTAGGAAAATGAGACCCAGGATGAAATTAACATGAGTGATGTCTGTTCATATTGTTACGATGGATATTTACCTCCTTCATTGTGGCATTAGGTCCAATGAATGCTCTGGTGATGTTTGTTTGCTTTAAGTGGATTTTATGTAAAGCAAGTCAAAGAGATATTTATATGTAGTTTTACATATAGCAGTATAATATCTACTGAATGACATACAGTACATCTGCTGCCACAGAAAATAAATTGTAAGTCCCTTATGATGCAACATTACTACAGTGGCTTCTTGTGACAAGCTAGCTAGCAGCTATGAGCCAATGCTTAAAAAACACAGTCAATCATCTGATCGTATTTCTGTTTGCAGCTTCCAGCTCTACAGCTATGAAACCTATTTTGAAACATATTTAGGACACTTCCGGTCTTTTCCGGTTATTTCCATTGTGTTTAGCTTGACCCATAGATGTTTACTAGCCTGCTTTTCATACTACTAGAAGAACCATACTAGAAGTACTAGAAGAACCATAAATTAGCCTTCACGTCCCATGGGTCAGCACAGGTGAAAGCAAAAGGTAAAGTTAGGCTGTCATACATCCATGGCACTAACCTGTTTGTTTAAAATATCTTCATTGATATAAAATTGTTTGTTCATATGATTAGATCGTTGTCACTCTTATAAAACCAGGATTTTACTGTTACTGCGTGGACTTCAGGAAGAGTAGTTACTGTTACGATACAGCTCCAGGACTGCAACCAATAAGGCTTAAAGATGCCTTCATAGTGCTTGTCCAACAAAGATTAAGATCAAATTGATACAAATGAATGGAAATAATTCAAAATAACTGAAAAGAAAAACCAACCAAATCTTCACATTTGGGCATCCATAAAATGTTTTTGCATGAAAAATGATAATTATCAAAATAGTTGCCAAGTGACTTTGGCGACTGGCCAGGTCAAAGGTAAACTTGTCCGAGGGAAAAGAGACTCAGAAAGTTGATGTGGGTTTCTGGAACCCCGGTAAACATTAACCCTCCCCCCAACATCTGCTCTCCGGGCACTGTGAATTGATGCCCACCGCTGCAGTGAATCTGGCATCTGTCAACTTGAGTGTGTGTGTTCCAACAGGTGCCAGCCTGGATGGGTTAAATGTGGAGAAGTAATTTCACGTTCAACATGATCAATAAAGTTTCTAATTTTATTTTTAGTGGTGTTTTATGCCTGTGTTTGCACAGCATTTCAGCAGTGAATATGGAAACTTTGCATATTTTTCTTAAAGTTTTCATGGTTCTAAGTATATGAGGTTAACCACTATCCTCCATATGAAACAGAGAGCCTGGGAAGTGGAGAGTCAACTGAGTATATGGGTATTATTTCATTCCAGTTGCATACATTAACCTGTCAAGCAGTCTTCTCATTTTACACACCAGTCTCAAGGGACAAGGTGCAAGCAGACCACATGCATTTAGGAAGTGCTGTGCAAAGGTACTGCAGCCGTGTTGAAACAGGATCCTTCTTCAACAGGTTACTTCATTCTTGAGCTAAAACTCTGTTCTTTCATGGACACCGACCAGTTAGTGTTGTATCCACCATTCTTGAGTGTTGCAGTCATAGGCTAGTTTTGATGTTCTCAGCCTACAACACACACTGCTAATGCCCACTCCTTTCCCGCTCTATCCCCATGGTTATTGGTGCTCCAGTGTTTACTGTTGGCAGACAAGGAATTCATGTTGTGGCCATTGTTTACAGGAAAGAATGTCCCCACTTGTGTTTGGGCTGACATGCCATTTGTTTGAGTGAGAAGAATTTCAGCTACTTCTGTATGGGCTGTTGAGTATGTCATCTTCATACTATGCTGCACAGAGGTTTTTGTTGTAAGTTGTATGCCTTAGGCGATGGTGATGCATTTTACGACACATCATTTTACGATGCATCCATTTTGGCCTTTTTCCACACAAGGCCAGTGTTTCCCTCCCACAAAAAAAGAGGCTTTCTGAAAATGTTGTCCAAAGTTGATACGTTTCATAGAGGCAATCCTTCTAAATGGCGTAGACCGTAAAAGCTGAGCTTTTTGAAAATGCGGATGTGTGGTTGTCAACATTTTCGGACATGGTTAGGTTCTGTGCAGTGTTAAGGCACAAGCTTGCTGTCGCCCCCTCCAGTCTCTCTAATGGGGTTTCTACACTCCAGTCCTAGAATTGGTTCCAGAGGGTTGTTTTACGCTGAACGTGTAACAGGTTCTTCTGGGAAGTTTACAATTTTACTGAATCCTGATGATCAAAAACAACTATTGATATAAAAAATTTTGATCTCTAGTCATGATTTCTTTTTTTCACTCTGTGACTTCTTCCTACTTTTAAAACAGCATATTAGGGATGAATCCATAATTAAGAAACAGATCATTTGCTTCCACTATCTGTTAATTAGGCTAGCAAATTGCATTAAGGCTGTAAATGTTAGGCATATACACGATTATTTAACTAGTTGATGAAATTTTCTGATAACATGAACAGTTGAATAATCAGTCAATTTGGCTTTGGCTTTGGCTTTTCTGCATCGACACGTAATTGTTCAAGAGAGAATCGTGACACATTTGAGAATCAATTTTGCCTGACCTATACAGATTCCCCATGATTAACCAAACTAATCGTCGAAGAACACAGTTGAATGTCGGCTCTTATTAAAAATGACATTTTTCAAAATGGCATGGCTATCCTGCAACTCCCTGGACCTGACATGAACTATAGCCAAGGTCTTTGAATCCAGATGTAGGCTTAGGGTTTTTCCAGGGAGGAGTCCAGGCACAGCTGTGAACCCCAAAAGAGATCATTTTACTCCTTTGTTACTTAAGTTTAATGTGACTTTCTGCAATCCAAATACCCACGAGATTGTGACTCACGTAAGCAGCTGTAGTTTATCTAATGCCATTATTACAGACTGAGCTGTTTTCACAGACAAGTAGTAGTCTGGAGACCATTGTTGTGGATGGATGCTCCCCGTTTAAACTCTAAAATAAAGACTCCATACTGAATTTTGTTTCGTGTTAAGTTTATTGGTCCCCACCAAACAATGTAATCGGACTAAGCTTCACTTGAGGAGCTTGTCCAGATGGAGAATGCATGTTCAGGTGCACTTCAAATTTATGGTCTTCTGCATACCACAGCAATAACGCACTATTTCTTTCTTTCATTTTGATTTGTGTCGTGTTTGACACAACTAGTGGACTGCTGGATTCTGTTTGTTTCTTTCAAGCATATATTTGAGGTGTTTTCCATGGAAACTGATGCAGTTTGGCAGATTTTGTGAGCTGCTTATCTGTTTACATTTTAAGTGAACCTAGACATCGTGCTAATGTTTTCTTTTCTTATTTGTTTCAGAGTAAGAAAACTCACATACCATACAGGGACAGCAAACTGACTCGGCTACTTAAAGACTCCCTGGGAGGCAACTGCAGGACGGTCATGATTGCCAATGTTAGCCCCTCATCCATGTCATATGATGACACCCACAACACACTTAAGTATGCCAACAGGGCCAAGGAGATTAAGTCCTCGGTTAGTATTTCAGTTATATTGCTTTATAATTGTTAATTCTAATCAAACCTCTGTGGTTCTTGGATTATGAAAGTATGAATTCCTTTAAAATGATTATATTTTTCTCTCTCACCTATTAGCTGAAGAGTAATGTTGTAAGCCTGGACAGCCACATTGGCCAATATGCAGTGATATGTGAGAAGCAACGTCAAGAGGTAATATGAAGCAAGCAATCTTTTGTCATGCTTAAAACTTCTCAGTTAAACAGTCACTGGGATCAGTGGTTCATTGCTGACTGTTATTTCAATGCTCTTGCATTTCTAAAGATTCTCCAGTTGAAGCAGAAACTAAAAGCATACGAGGAGAAGAACATGGTGCCAGGGGCTTCAAATATGATCTCCTCCCAGAAACAAGCAGAGTTCAAAAGGTAAGCATGTACATGAGTGTGATTCAGAGCGTAACGTGAGACATATCAATAGGTGTTTGTTTATGTGTCAAAACCTTTTATTGTAAACGACGTAATTGGAGTACAGACACTGATTGCAGGCAGTATGAGCACGTAGTCTGTGTTTGCCAATGTATTGTACAGCAAAAATACATTCATGGGACCTGTGGTTTTCCTAGTGGTTTTGGTGGCTTTTCAACCATATTAATAATACTCAAGTGGATTGGACAGTTTAGGGTGTATTTATGCACAGCGATCTGAAATGTAGAATGAAGAATGAGATTCAGTGGACTTTTTTTTAAATGTATGTTTATATTTATTGACGTTTATGGTACAATAAATGATAATAAATCTTCAATGAGTCTGCCATGTTGAACTACCAAGTTTCTACAGTAGCACAAAAAAGGCTCTAGATAAGGCATTTGTTATGTTTTGCAGCCTCCATAATTACTGCTTGAACTAGGAAGGAGAAGGCAAGGCGAGGGATGCGCAATCAGCAACTACACCATCCTTTGATTCTTTTACCCCCTGTGGACAAAAGTGATAGTGTTACCATTTCAAGGGGAATCCCGCGATGAAGATCTCGTTTGTTTATGTAGGTCATATGCACAGTCACATATGTAGGTCGTATGTGACTGTGCACTATGCCTGAGATGCTCCTCATTGTTCCTACATCTTTACTGAATTTGGTTATGAATAGGTAAGCAGCGGGGCCTTTGCTGCTACCAGATGCGCTTTTGAACAACCAATGACATACTGTTGAACAGTGGCAATCTTATGGATGGAAGGCTTCCATTCAGTAATAGCATTGACTGTCTATGTCCCTCAACCACCGCTGTCTCGCTTCACGTTTCTCAGTTCAGTTTATCTGCTGCATGTTTTTTTGGTTTTCAACATACCCTCTGGCCCCCACAGCCTAAAAACAATGCCCATGTTCAAATGAATGGGAAAACTTGTGTTTTCGCTGCAGCTCCTGATCTGAATCAGGCCAAAGGGGCCCAAGCACCCTGTGGTGAAATCTTCTTTTGGCTCCTTGTATCTGTGATCTCATTCTTTCTGTCAGTGTTCAGAGCTCACCTCAGGAAATGTCTGGATGGTTTAGGGCGTCATGACAAGAACATATAACTGCAAATCTGCACCCAAAGCAGGCAGAGTATTTTTTTTGTTGTTTTTTCTGTGCCCTGCCAAGGAACTTCTCAGAGGCTGCAACATATCAGACCTGCTGCCTTCAGATGCTGCATGGATTTCATGAACTTAAGTAGAAGCTTTTCATACAATATAAAGCAGCTGTGGACAGCAGATACTATATAAAAATTCATAGATCAAGGCAGACAGACTTCTTGCTTTAACCACATTAAACGTTCTGCTGCTTCCTATGCATTGTGCTTGAAGATACAGCTATTGCCACATTAGCAGGTACCTTTCATGCTGTACGTATTATCTACGTTCTCTAAATGAATTCAAAATGGACGGATATGGGCTTTTTATGTGACCGTTAAAATTTGGGTGAAGCAAACAATTTGAGTGAGTTTGATTGGCAGTAATTATAACATCACAAATAATTGACATGATAATCTCTAAATAAATAAAAAGTATTTACCATAATTTTAAAAAAAAATGTGGGAGAGCTTTAAAAACAGATTTAGTGAAGTTACATTCAAAGTCTTTGAGTAAGTATGTCGAATTGCAGAAAATTGCGTCATAATTTTCTCTTTTTTTCTGGGGAAGGACCCAACACCAAAATACACACACTCTAATTGTGCCCCACCAGAATTGGTCTTGCATGACGTCCCTGTAATAAGCAGAGCGATCACTGATGGTGAAAAAAGTTTAAATAGTCTGCCTTCATCCTTCACGGGAACAGAATCCCAAAGTTCAAATGTAGTCTTGAGCAGCACTATCAAGGTGTGGTGGACCAGCAAAAATGCTGCTAAAATAGAAGCAAACTTACTTTAAAGACTTTTTTTTCGTAAAGCTGTTTTACATGCTTTGATCGGCACCACACAATGTCAGAATGCATATCATGAGTTAAAAATACCAACTGCTGTTTATTTGTTTTATTTTTTATTCTGTGCTTCCGTGCACACACACACTCACAACAACACAATGCATTAGTAGTATTTTTTTGCCCACTGACCTACCCGCAGTGTTCTGGAAACAAAGCCTAAGAAATGATGGTCCAGTGCTGATAAAAGCCTTTATCTGTCCCCACTGCTTGTGTGGATCACCAGTTTATCTGGTATTTTTCACTTTTTTAGACAACTTGTTTGCGTCACTCCCATGAAACGGGCACTTGCAGCTCCTGGAAATCTGTCACTTCCTGGAAAACAGTGCATCTCCAGCGTAACCTCATGCTGCACCAGTGGATATGAGAAAGACCTATCAAAACGCTCAACACAAAATTTTCAGCATCCCTGCTTTTCTCTCAAATTTAACTACCCCCTACTCAAGATTGATCTGAAACAGTCTGAAGTCCCTCTGTAATGTTCTCTTTCAAAATAAAATGCTTCACATGAAGAAACTAATACTGTTTCAGAGGGAGAGGAAAGATTTCTTCATTTTTAAGAAATTATTTTAGATATTGGGTGTGTTGTTTTATTCTTTTGGAATAAAAACTATAATATTCTACCAAAAGCCATGTAAGAATTTGAACTCTGTAGCGCAATATTTTTATACTGAAAGACTTTTTGAACTTTTTTTTTCTCCCACATTTAGTTGTGACCTGTGCTGTAGTCGGTCGACCTGCATAGAGCAGCCAGATACTAAAATATTGATAGACAGAGTGACAGTAATTAATTAAGTTTCAGACAAAGTTAAAGTCAAGAAAAGATTACACTAGTTTTAAACTTAAAACTCCTTTTTAATTGTGTAAATTGCTCCTGTGTCTGAGCCTACATTTTATTTGTCTTTAATTGAAACAGGATGATACTTTAAATGAAACATTACCGAGGGCTGAGCACTACTGGTTTTAAATCTATCCATCCAATTAGGGACCATTTTATTTCTTGGATTAAAAACCAGATGTGGGTTGAGGCCCAAGGATCAAGACTGAAAACCACTGGCGTCGACAGTTTGTGTCGAGAAAAAAAAAAACGTAATTTTCTGTCTTCCACACATGTACAGCATATACTTCTTTATAAAGCATTGCCAGTGTTTGATAGGACTGCTATAATCAACGTGAGCATAACTGTCTTATTTTATTTAAACATGGGTTTTAATTTTAATAAGAGCAGCTGTTCATTTTAATTTCAATTATATATACACATTGATTTCTTTTCATAAACCAGATGAGCCACATTCCATCTAGTCATCTTTAAGGCATACAGTGGCATCTGTCGGGGTATTTGGGTTGGGGGCGGGGGACACAGAAAAGCTGAATGAGTCTCACGCCCACACATTTCATTCACTGGCATCAGAATTCACAACTCGCACAGTGAGAGGCTCTGAATAGAGGCTGCACGCTTCTCACACTATTAAAAATTCAGCAGTCTAGCAAGGCCACGACGTCTCCTACGTCACTGGAGTTACATTGAAGAGTGCAGTCACATTTCAGCGACAGCTCTCCAGTCTTATTTACCTGCATGCCTCTCCTGTCTCTCTTTGTGCTTTAACTCAACTAGACAGCCACTTGCATCCAATCTGGATATCACCTCAACTCTATCTCAGGAATATATGCATCATATAGCTAAGAATATCTCTGTGGCTTGGTCCAAACAGAACTGGCATCTTGTTACAGGTCTAGATTATATTAAAAGCTCGAGAACATGACTTAATAACCGATACAAACCTTAAAGTGTCACTAATTAATTGTGGTAAATCATGTTTATTCATGCCGACATCGAGATAATTGGTATGCTTTTGCATCATCATTATTAGTTTTGTTAGTGTAAACTGTAAAATGCTGGTTTAAATGTGTTGATAAGGCTATTAAATATCCCATGGACTATTTATGATGTGTTAAGTACGCAAACAAAGGCTCTTGGCACAGCAATTAATATAAATTTGCTCTTTACATGTGGCCCAGCAGCATCTAATCACATCTGGCTTGAATCCCTATAATAATGGCCATGTTTTATTGGATTGCATCATGCTAAGAGGTGCTTCTAACATCCTGTCCCTCATATGTGTGAATCAGAGTCAAACTAAATGAAACAATAATCACCTCTCAGTAGAATACAGTCCAAAACAACACGAGCACAGCCTCACAAATGACCAGAGTTGACTGAAAAGCTCTCTGACAGTACTTTACTTTATTGCAAGGCTGTTGTAATGGACTCAGTTAGACTACACATGTATTTACTCAAGTCATCAATCTTAAAGTTGTTTGTTTTCACATTAATTCGCATTTGTTAAGTTGAACTTTCCTAATGCAGCCCTTTTAATGCAAAGTTTGTAACATTTGATCATCACTCTTTTCTCTCCCTATAGGGTGTCAGAAGCTCTGCAGCGAATCTTCTCGGGCAGGGGCCAAATCAGGAGAGAACAGCTGGATCTGGAGAGACAACTGAAGGAGAATGAGCTGCGCCAGCGCTACAGCGAGGAGGACAACCTGCAGGTCCAATACTTCTGTGCCAAAGAAAAGACTGAGAAGGTAGCTGATGCTTACGCTGCTATCCACGGATTCCATCATCCCCGCAGAAAAACAGCTGCTGAGTCATCATTTCACTTCTCTGTTCTCTATAGTTGTCTTAGCCTCTCATTTACGCCACTACAGGACAGGATCACTGCTCCCCAGTTCCTGGCTCTTCTCTGCCATTCGAGTCCCAGTGTTAGGCCCAGCTGTAAATACCATTTAAAGTGTACAAAGAGAATTCCTACCAAGTTCTGGTACCAAACTTTGCAGAATGGTCCACTGTCACCCAAAACAAACACCAAAGTGCTGCTTGCAGCTATACCACATACACAGTTTATAGTATGCAACCTTAATATTAGCACAAGCAATGAACGATCCATAATATAATTTTAAAGACGCACTGTTGTTGTTGTTGCTTTCAAAAGGCCACTTGTAAGCACGAGCGGAGGATTGCCAGCTTACGCACTCAGCAGCAACACATTTGCAAACGTCTGAAGGAGGCAGAATCACGATTCCTGGACAACGATGGCTGGCTTCATCGCGTCGAGAACGAGATTAAGCTGCTCAAGTCAAGCGATCAGTCCTCGGAGGTAAGCGGAACCGTTCACATGTTCACCTGAGATTGATTCTGTACATTTTTGCATCATTTTTATTTCCTGATTAAAACAACTCCATGCAGAAGTTATGTCAATTTCTATTCCTGATGATTTCATTTAGATGAAATTGTGCACACGTTGTTTGTAGCCATACTAAAACCACTTTGCTGACACTGGTGATGGAGCACATAAATTCTTTGGATAACAGATCAATACAGGCAAACAGTGAGTAAAACTCGATACTTAATTACATAACTTGCAGGCAAGATGAGATAGTTTGAGTAAAATGTCAGAAGACAAGTCAACGTGTTTAGATATAGAGAAAAACTTTAAAATGTAGGTTACATCTTCAAACTCATCGCTTGGTGTTTTTTTGTTTGTTTATTTTGGAAGGTAGGCTGTGTCTCTACTGGTGTCGTGACTGTCTTTGTTTTCTTCCCATCTGTTCTCCCAGTAATTAGAACCGTGCTCATTTTATTTCTCCAGCTCACTCGTGGATCACTGAAGAGAATAAATCAATACCCTTTACTCATCCCTCACACAGCAGCCAGTTACCTAAAACCATGCCCATGTTATTTTTTTCTTCTTTATCCTTTCTTCCAGGAACTGACCCAGAACTATGACGCATCCACCGGTCAAATGTTCTCTCTGCTGTTGTTTCGTAGTTTCTTTACGTCAGAGTTTTTTTTTTACTCCCCTCCCTTACCCTGAGCAGACAGCATTTCTGATGAAACATGGATGAAAACAGAACATTGTATCTTCTCTCTAGCATCCTGACCCCCAACCACCTTTTGTCTCTTCTAATTCTGCCCATAAGAGAGCTAATTCAATATGTTATTATGTTAGAATGACTATTGCCTCATCATTTCTGCTTCTGACCTTCCATGTCCCCCCCATGTTCAGGTGTTAGAAAAGGGCCTACATTGCCACAGACTGGAGCTGCAGGTAAATGATCTCGAACAACACATCAAGCAGATGGTCAAGCTCACTGCTCTGCAGGATCAGGAAAACAAGCGCATGCAGAAGTAGGTTGACAATACCCAGAACCAATTCTTACTGACTTAACTATTATTCAGTGCAGACAAAACTGCACTTCACCTCACTCTAACTTGTGAGAAAAAATGTCTAAATCTGTTGTTTTTCCGTTTCATTTCAGAATGGTAAACATCTTACTGCCAGCTTATAGTCGGAACTACTCTGCGCTGCGTAAAGCCGGGCTGGTCACGGCGGCAGATGAGGCGGAGAACTCTGAACTGGAGCACCTTGTGTTGAGGGAGAGGGGCGTGGTCTGGGCAGACCAAGAAGGGGTGGGGCAGCAGCAGAAAGGTGACGGGAGTGGAGAGGAAATGCAGGAGACGAACGAGGCAGGAAACGCTGGGCTTCGCGGTGAATTGGCGCCTGTCTTGTCTTTCTCACATCTGCTGTATCACCAGAGTAGCCCCTGCAGTAAGTCATCATACTCTTAATGTCCTATTTACTCTTCTGTTGTTGCTGTTCATCATTCGTTCATTTCATCGTTTGTTTGGTAACATTTACCATTTTTGTAACTGAACCCAAAAATTTTGTAGCATACATTCTTAATTAATGCATCAATTATATTTATTCATTTATTTATTTTAGATTCATCCATGATTTGTTGTCTATGAGTATTTAAAATACCAAGTAAAGGTCAAATCTGATCAGTAGTCTAAAACTCAATTAATTATTTATTTTATTTTTTGAAAAAGAGAAATCTGCTAATTATTTCAGTCTTAAAATGCACAGTCACACAGTTGTTCGGGGAAGATGACAGTTTGCATTACACACATAGGAAAGCCTGACCACATGGCCTCAAAATGCTTGACCAACAAAAACATCAGATGTTGCAGTAACTGGTGTTGTAATGAACACCAAATGTATGTTACTGTTAAAGAGCAACTGAGATGATGCGCCACAGCTCTGCAATAAACCGAAAGCAGAAAAAAACCACATGCATTCATCATCTTGTGTTGGTGGGAAGAAATATAGAGAAAGCGTCATTTTAGGGGAAGGCACCCTGCCCCCAATAATTACATATAAATGGTTTGTCCTACTCAATTAACTTTATTAAGTGCATACAACAATCTCACCCCTCCCCCTCCCAGAATGTATCAAAGAGACAGAGAGGCTTCACACTGAATGAATCTATGTCAGTCCGGTAAAAGAGAAAATGTCACCCAGCTGGTCATCCCTCTAACCTACAGAATCTTAGCTCCTAGCTCACTAATGTTTTCAACTCAACTGTACTCAGTTTTTATGTTTAAATACTTGAGGTTGAATTCAGCACACAGGCACGATCCACCATAACATGGCAAAGATTAGCTAACAAACAGATTTCCTAGGGTTGTGACTTTACTGGGAAGTCCTCTGAGTGTAAGGAAGGAAGGTTACTAATCCAAAGGTGCACCTTTCTGCTTAATGAGTCTATTACAGGTATGAAGCTTTAAAGGTCCAGTGTGCAAGATTTAGAGGACTGTTATACAATATAGCAGAAATGTAATATCATATCTCTGAGTATGTTTTCATGAGTGTTTAATTACAATAATAATCACCTTAGAAAAAAGCTTGTTGTATCTAGACGCATTGAAGGAGGAATACTGACTGCCAGCATTCCTCCTTCATTTGGTCAACCGAGGCGGTTGCAATCAGCAACTATACTACTACATGCCACTAAATTGTACACACTAGTCCTATAGTTTAGTGTTTTCTTTCTTACATTTGAGCCCATTTGTAATTGGAACATAACATTTAGTAGATGTAAGTGCTCACTTGTTCATGCCTCACTTAAACCAGTTTTTCCTTTTACAATCTGAACACCTCAATTATTTCAGAGAGAATTCCCCTTCCCCAATAAATGGTTTGAGATATTCTGTTAAGTGCCAAGAGGTTACATCTGGTAGACACACACCAGTTGCGCACATGAATATTATCCCATTAAGTACACACTGCTTCTGTTGAAGACAGTAATTATGTAATTGTAGCATCATCCTCCCAGTAAATGTTTTGCTCAAAGTTCAAAGGAAAATAACACCCTTACAGACAGCATCTAAAATTGAAAAATGTAGAGCGCAGTGTATCTGGCAGGAGTCCAGGTCTAGTGTGTATTGTGGGACCCGTGAGATTGCACAGTTCATTTTTAACTGTCATCTCTGCATGACCTAGCAGCACCAGGCCCTCATGACATATAAGCCATGACAGACAGTGGAGCATGAACCAAAGCCGGCCAACAATACTCAATTACTATGATAGTGTCTTATCAATTGTGAGACCGTAAACTCTGCACCTGGCCGTCTGTTCCACTGCTGGCTCGTTTATTGTAATATTGTAATTTGCTTGTAATACAAAGAATTTGACAACACCTGAATACACATAACAGTGTTAGCCTCCTGCTGGTCATAATTTAAAAGTTTAAAACAATCATACAATGTTTGTACAAGACCCAAAACCCTCCATCTTCACCTTCTACTGACTTGTGCATCATGCTTGGGCTTTTGCAGGAGATCTGAAAATATTACAATTCATTTAGCTTAATGAATGTCTGCACAGTCTGCACAGACTCACAACTCTTTGAATCATAGCTCTTTTGTCAGTTTCCCACCTTGGTAACACTGTGTTCAAAAGGATGTCGTGAAGAATGTGATCATATGTCAGAACAGTTTCACTGAATACTTTTTGACAGATTTTAAAACACCAATCCTGTAAGCTTTTCAAGCTTCCTGTTATAATTATGATGATGTGTTGATGTTGATTTTCTTTTTTTTTTTTGTTTTTCTTTTTTTTTTTTTAATTCTCAGGTGCAGAGGGGCGCACAAAAAGAACATCATTGTGCAACACTGCTCCATCACCAAGAGGTAAATCTACTCCCCTCCCTCCCCTGTCTTGCTAACATACTGTAGTCATTAATCTAAAACCCCTTCATACCCGTTAATCCCCCCTCCCCCTCAATCATTCACTTATTTTCTCTCTCCTTGTCACCTTCAATCCATCACACTTGCCCAAACACACTGTAAGAGATGATGCTATGTTTTATTGCAGCAGAACACAAATCATAAAGTTGTGTAGTAATGTGCCTTATAATTTTTCTGTTGTTTTGCAAGACTAAATTTCCACTTTGCCATGTTGCTTTTTATTTGCCGAACATGTTTTTAGCAGTTTAACTGAGAGGACTTGTTCAGAGTAGTAAAATACACAATAAAAGTCAGACATGTAATATAATTTGATTTATAGTTGTGCTGCAGACATTCTGTCTTGGCCAAACCTTGAATAATGTAATGATGTGAATACTCACAACCATTTTTATAGAGGGAAAACTGTACACAGGGACCCTTTGGGGGAACGTAACACAAAAACCTTTGTGAAATATTGCAGTTCAAATTGGATCTAATGATATTTACTGCAGGTGGTCTACATTTCATTGAAACATATTGTGGGAAATGTAACTTTTGAAGAAAATACTCCTGCCAGATGACCGGAGTTCATTGAATGGAAATGAAACATGAAAGCACTGGGGAGTTTGTCACCACTTATTAAATTTCCCTGCAACTTATTATAATAAGTGAACTGCTTTTGTTTAGTTTTCAAAGTTTTTTTAGTGTGGCCTGTTGGTCTGACCCTCCTTCATACCTTACAGGTCAGTCAGGTTGTTTTCTGCTTTGTTTTGCCGATACATCCACAGTGTCAACACCTGCACTTGCTCTAATTGTATTACTATGATGGTTATTTTGTTACTATAGTAACAAAATCAAAACATGACACACCCAACACACAATAAAACTTTTAGTATTTGAAAATCCCCAATTAAAATAATACTTATTATCAAAATTAATTAAAGAGCAAGCAAAAAATATAATACCCCATATCCTTCCTTACAGGGAATCCCCACCGGGCACATCTCATATCACGTCACATCATGGGCACGATACTGTTTTGTTCTGTTCTCTGCGACTTCAAACTCCATCAGGAGAATTTTAGAAGCATTTTGCCTGCCAGACTTTGTTAACTTGCTCAGATTTGGTCATTTTTCATGGGTCTGTATGCTTCTAAATATGCAAATATGCTACATAGTTCAGTTCTTTCCATTTTGGCTGTTTTTAAGATTGCACTGGGTGTTTTATTTTGAAAATCAACCAGATTCTCTCTGCTGTTTCTGTGTCTCACTTCCGGCCAGCTCGAGCTGCCCTGTGTAGATTGACGTGAGCTGCTTGTGGGGTCCGTCCAAAATGCTTCTGATGCACACGTAACACCTGTGCCCAGTGGAATTTGACGTAGAAATCTAGATATATAGTCACTAATCCAATGTATCTTTACCAAGTTAACTGCACTCTAGCCAGATAGTTTTAATGTGCGTGACCCAAAAAGATTAACGTTGAGAGTCAATTATATCTGCATAAAATCAAGAATGACTGCTTGTAAATATAGTCTACCTTGCACCAGCACCTTGTAAAATAATTCATCGTCCAGTCTTTCATCCCATTTAACACAACACACATGCAAGCCTTTTAGACACTAAACAATAGTTTAATATCCATATAGTGTCATGTGTGTTGAATTTGCGTCACTATTTTGTTATTATTGGGATCATGCAGCCACAGTTTAATCTATCTAATAAAATCATGCATTCACTGGCTCACACTCTGAAAATCACCCTGTCCATTTTAATATCAGTCTAGAGCTGCCTCTTATACATGCATGTAGTGTATACACACACACACACCTTCAGTATACACACACAGTGGATGCAGCTTTATACATGTTGTGCAGTATTATCAGCTGCGACTCTCTGAAATGAAAGTGTATAGAGTACAAATGGCACCGATGTGCTTTAATAACTAAAGCTTTTATTTAGTATTCAGACAAACTGCCCTGATCTTGTGCTTTCTCAGTCCCTTACTGCTTCCTCAGCTGTTAATGGTAGTCACTGCAGCATGTTATGAGAAATAGCTCCACCCTGCAGCTTGCAAAGCCAATCAAATTTCACCAGGTTGAGAGAGGGTTGGGGTTTTGAAAGAGCATTAACTCTTTGTGCACTGTTTTAATAATGGCGAATGACACAAAAGTGATCACTTTGATGGAATATATCTGCATTCCACAATGTAGTGTTGTTTCCACACATGCATTTATTCATAGCTTCATGATTTTTCATTCAGCTCCCTCCCCCTGCCCCCTTCATCATGTTCTTTTTATATTCCCATTCAGTCTTCTACCCCATCTATTTTTTCCTCCCTAGATTTTGCTCTTAGTCTGGCTTTTTCCTCCATTCTGCCTTTCTTTCCCCTCCCTCCCTCAAATGTTTTTCGCTGTCTGTCTAGCATCTAACCCTCCCAATCCCTCTTGAGCTTCATTCATGAAAATGCAGATCCACAGCAGGGCAGGAAAAAACGTCAACAGACGTAAACTCCCCTGCTCCACCAACCAGAAAAGGCGCACTATAAAAAACAGGCAGCAGCAACCAGGCGACCCTAATTCAGTGCAGCCTCCACCAGAAATAGCAACTCATGCATGTATTAATCCCCTACAAGCCAAAAATATGTGATTGAAGGAACTCTGCTGCCATTTATGGCTAGGGACAACTCCTCTGCAACAGAAAAGGGCTATTTATCATCGTCTCCTCACTCGGTGTGCTGTCTGAGGTCTGACTCACATTTGCTAAATATTACATTTTGATATTTAGGGTAATGTATCAAACAGTCGTTCACCTTTGCATTTAGTGTTCACACTTCCTTTATGTGCTGGCATTTTTCCTTTTTTAGACCCCTCCATACCTCTGCAGGAAATGCCATGAGTGTAATGGTGTTCATAATGTGATGCAGACACCGTGATTTAACCTCATTCTGCTCTGCAATCTGCAAGGTTTTTTTTCCCCCCCTGCTGTCTTTTTCACATGGAGCTAGACAATGTGGGCAGAAATTACTGGATACAATTTCACGAATCAATTAGTATTTAAATAAATGATGATATAATTTGGTCGTCCTTGTTGAAAATTACAGATGCTGAAAAAAACAAGCAATAGTTTAAATAATGAACAGTTTAAATGTCGAAACAGAGCAGGGTGGCGTTTCTCTCTCCAACAAACCAGTCAGTTTGCAGTCTTATCTTCTAGCGTAGTTAACTCACAAAATAAATATTGATACAGCTAATTTTAAAGTTATAAACCTGCTCGCAGCATCGATTGTGCCCTTGATTTTATGAGGGACAACTGGGCACAGAGATGTTGTGATGAAACATTTTATGTTTTATGAGGGTCATTTTAGCAATTGCACATTCTGGCTCAAATGCTGTCGAAAGGCTAGCCAGTAATTTCTTTTTAATTCTCACAATATCTCAGTAAAAATGCACTAATTCATGTTTTATTCTAGTCAATGGACCTTATTTTTTCACACCTTTTTTACTCCCCAAATGAAATTTACAACCACGGTTCTATCAAATATAATCAAACCTTGAAAACCTTGAAAACATTAAAGTTCTTGGCTAGCTACATGTTGATGTGACTACATACTGTCAGAAAGCAGTGTACGAGGTACGTTTTTAAGTTGAAACGAAGAGAAGCTGCTGGACTGCTAGCTAATGCTAGCACACTGGACACTGATATAGGCAACATTAACGTCTCCTGATTTCATTGTCCCTCCGTACTCACTCAAATGGAAGATTTAAATGTCAAACTAAGAACCCAAATTATTTCACTTTTATTTATACATATTTTTCTTTTTCAAACAAGTCATACCTGCAGCAGCACCTGCGTTTTCTCCTTTTTGAAAAGCAGAGTTCACAGAGTTCAGAGTGGTGTGTTTGAGCACCATGTTTCCCAGGCTGTTAGCTGTTAGCAGGGAAAATCCTCCAGTTTTGGTCTATTTTTAAAAGGCAGTGCTGCTTTTTTTTTTTTTTTTGACTAAAAATGCATGTCACAGCTCCGTTCCAACATTGTAAAGTCTCTATGTGCAAGAAGGGCACTGAGACATTTAATTGCCTTGTGCCATGCATAACACTACTGTTCACACTTTGATGTAACTTAAGGGAACGATCCATCTCATTTCTCTTTTGTGACATTTTTTAAATTGCACTGTTTAGCCTAAGGCAGCCACTTCAGCGCTTATTACTGATTACTGATTGAGTATGGGGTACGGTGTCATTTGGGGAGGGTTATGTTTACTGTTGGCCTGCTTACTTTTTTAAAGTGGTTTGATTTGCTTTCACTTTCCAAGCACTTAGTTGTAAGCAATGCACTGATAAATATAAGAATGGCTTGTTACAGATGCTGGCGCCTGCAAAGTAGTTGTCATGATGGTTATTCTCTTAGCAACAACTCATTGATGCCATACCACATCCTGTATCATGTGGCATTTTTTAGACCAGCGACATGTGGACCCATGAATACTGGACGCACCATTTGTTTTGCAGACAGGAGAATACAGTTCTCAGTCCAGTTAGATTCTCATCTGTATACAGATATTTGGTTTTTGATTATTATATCGTACAATTCTGTCATACATGAAACAAAACGTGCCTCAATAATTCCTCATTAAAACCACTAAATACTTTCAGAACATAAGTATTTCTAACTATAAATGTCAATATTCACATTTACATATGCAACCATCACAAATAAGATTGGAAAATTTATATTTTTTTATTCAGAAACCCAATGAACCTGCTTCAACAGCACTGTGTGGCCATGTTTTGATCAGCATTGAGTCCCAGACATAAGCAATAAACACACAACTTTTAGCAGATTTTGATTCAGTTAAGGCTGAAATCTGATTTGTGACATCACCTTCTCTCCACTGAATCCCACCTACTTCATACCAGTGAAAGACCGCAAATGCATCAATCTCTAATATGAAGAAACCAAACTATTCCAACTCTGGCACACAATGCTGTGTTCATGCAGGAGTCCATCACTCACAGTAAGAAGCTGATGGAGAACACATGTTTTCAAGGTTTTACTCTGTAAAACGGAGGTTTCTTTTGGTGTTTATGTAAAGGCTACCTTTGTGACTGCATTCAACCTTCATTTGTTGTTTTTTGTTGATTTGGTTGAATGAATTTTATTGCTGCTTGGTTTGTTTACTTTCTGTTAACTCTTACCGTTTGCTGTTTTCAGGTAGAGAAAATCAGATGAATACAAAACCAGAACCACCTCCCAGAATGCCCATCAGGAGAAATCTCTGTGCGTCACTGCCACCGCAAAGCCCCCAGACAGTCGCTAAGGCCCGAGTGCTTGAAGAGGGCATGTATCCACTCCAGTACACACCAGAACCTGCTCAAAAACCTGCTCCATTCCTGCCAATGGGCTCCTCCAGCAACATGGATCCCAACATGACCTTCGAGGTTCTGGACAATGATGATCAAACTGCAAATAACGCAACCATCATAATAAGCGGCGAGGAATCAAAGTCCACAGACTTCTCAGGTCCTAGCCATGCACTTCGTCCTCCCAGGGCCAATGAGGGAAACCCGGTTCCAACCAAAAGGTGAGAAAGTATTCATGTCTTAACTTTTCTTTTGATATTCAGATGTTTGTGTACATATTTATTTAGGGGTTAAGTGTAAGAGCCATATTGTTTTAGCCAGTTTCCAGATTTCTCTCCAACTGTCTGTCCTTCTACTGTACACACTTCACATGGTTATGGATATTTCACAGAGCAGCAAGTTGGCAACAAGATATTCATTTTTTCCTACTGAACATATGCATTTAATCATGAAACTCGCTTTTTTCCGAACACCAGCCGCTATCTGATGTAACACATATGCCTCTATATTTCTCAGTTTTTCATGTGCTTCTTATCCTTTTCTCTGGGCTGCACTCACCCAGATGTCTCATTGTATCATGTAAGATTGATTTGCTCAAATATTATAAATCTCTTGTCAAGCTAACAATTGACCAATCAGTAGCCAGTAGAATAGTATAGCAGCAGATCTAATCTTGCTAAAAATGGCTAACTCTCTTGCACGAGCACAATGATACATTTCAAAAGTTGGTTCAATATTCAACCCAGACAGCTCTCATACAACACATTTTGAATTATACATAGCTGCAAGCATAAATTATCTTTTTTTTAAGCAAGCCTCAGTGCAGTACGTTTTTAGAATTTCATTAAGAAAAATCTTCTATTTATTTAATTCAAAAACACTGTTTGCATTTTAAAGAATTACTTTAGATGGAACTTGAATCTTTTCCATAAAATAACAACTAAAAACGGTCTGAAAACACATCAGTCTCGCTGCCCACTGAAAGTTTCAAAGCATTTCTGTGCAAAAGGAACCACCCGCACTGTGGATGGTAACTAAACCATTCAAAAGTGGTAAATCCCCCAAACCTTATTCAAAACAGGACAGAGACTGCAGTGTAAATAGTATAAGTATTCTCACCAGCGGCAAGTTTCCAGGCTGGAACATTGGGCCAAGAGGCTTAAGTCAGCTGAGCTGAGAAACGTCATGGTGTCTTCGGCTGGAAGTGGCAAACAAAACATTTCAAGCTATAGCAGCAGAAAGGCTTTGCATCAGTGAATGATGCTTCCTCACATTAACACGAAGCATGTCTTTTGATTTGTTGCATATGTTTGTTTCTAACCAACATCAAAATCAGTAAAATCTGAGTACAAATGAATGGAATTCCTTCAAAACATCTCCACTACTCCAGCAGCATGTTTCACCAGGAGTTGTTTTTCCTCAAACACTAAAGATCAGGGCTAATCCAGACTTTATGAGAACACTTAGCACCCTGTCAAATCTCAAAGGAAAGCTGCTGAATTTAGATAGCAAGAAGAGGCATTACTATTTGTAAAGATTTCTCAGTACAAGACCATTGTAGGAAGAGACCCGTCGACTTCAAGAAACTTACTTTCACTCTTTCATGGCTTTAGAAAAGTCATTCCTTTTTTCTTATAACTGCGAGATGGCGAGTGGCAATGTTAATGCAAAGTGGAGAAAAAGAAACCCCAATAAGACAAATCTCGAGACCTGGCTGAGTCATAAATGAGTAAGGTTATTTACATAAGGCCAATTACAGGTTAAGGTTAATTACATGTGATACCGATTTCACCAGGTAGATTTCCTGTGGTAGGTTTTTCAGCGGTTCTTACCAAGCAGCTCATACAACTGGCTCAGTCACGTGCATACTCGTGTCTCTAAAACCTAGGTACGGTGTCACTGTGTCCCTGCAAAGGAGTAAGTACCTACTTTGGATTTAGCTTTGGCGCTAAAGCAAAGCCAGACATTGAGTTTAGAGTAGTTGTCCTCAATTATATCCTTGTTCATGTAAACTTCAGATCAGCAAGTGTGGACTTGCTACTAAGCTATGGACTGAATCCTTGCCTGAGGTAAAATCAGTCAAATTTGAAACTCAATGGATAATTCATATAAAAAAAAGCTGAAATCAGGATGATGTGAGCACATCTACAACTGTTTAATTAACGTTATTTAAAAAAGAAAATAGGAACGCCCAACATTAAAATATTATTTTACCGGTTATTTTACAGGTGGCGTGGTAAAAAAGAAAAGAAGGAATTGTGCTTCAAGTGATCTGAGAGAACATAATTTGCATAGCCAAATTTCTGAATGCAGGTGCACTGAAATGAAGCATCAAATATAAAAAGTGAAGATTTGTGTGTAGCTTTTGTAATAGAACAAACAAAATGATCCGTTATAAGCTATTTTATTCTTTTAGTCTCCTGGACACAGAGTCCAAACCGCAGAGATGTGACTGTAACGTGAGCCTTTGTTCTGCAGACAACAGATCCCGTCTTTACAAGACGTGAGACGAGCCAACCCGACCTACATGGACATGACGTCTGCTGCACAAGGAAAGCGTAAATTTAACCGGTAATGTGCCAACTGGTCTTTTATCTTATATCCATGTCAATCATTTTGATTCATACTGGCAGTGGATTAAACACTATGCCTTGACATATTTATGAATGTCTGAGGTCAGACTAAAGCTATGCAAAAATTGTCAAAATAACAAAACTTATAGCCTCTTCTGGATTTCATGAGGAGGTAATCAATTTTATAGGATGAGGAACTTTTGATGTTATGTTTAATGAGTTTCTATTTTCCCCATCCATATTTTCCACTGTAGCAGCATCCGAGAAGAGTTAACACAGGGTCTCTCTGCACCGAAGCGTATCAAGAAAGACCCCTCAGTGTCCCGGAAACCACTCCGAGTGCATCGTTTTGCTGGTAAGTGTCAAGGCAGGAAAAACACAGTTAAAGAAGGCAATGAGACACTAAAGACAAAACTATAACTCATCGCTTAGTCAGAGTATACTGTATATTTGTGTTATTATTATTTGGGTTATTTGTTAATTTGGGCATTCAGATCCACTCCAAAATTTAATGGGTTTCTGTTCATTTTTGATAAGATTTCTTGTTTTGTGTCTTCAGGTTCTGAAGAGAACAAGCCTCGAAGAGTTGTGAGGAGCATTTCTGAAGGAAATCTCAACCTGCTTGAACCTCAGAAATCCAAGTCAATCTTCTACAAAACGTCCCAACAGATTAAACGAGTGACCAAACGGATGTAAAGCAACCTTGCTTTCATGAACATTTTCACTTCCCACCTTTCTCCATCCATATTCATCTTTTCAAAATTTTTACTCACAACCTAAGAAAAAGTAGATTGTGTTGAGTTTTCTCAAACACAAATGCTAATGTAATAAGATGGAATGTAATTCTAAGTTGCATTATATTGTTCTGCTCTTCAGTTTAGCCTTCCACTGCAGTGAAATTTTACTTGACTGTAAATAAAGATTGTATAGTCTGTTTAGATTATTCTTTTGTCTGTTAGTCATTTTTAAATTCATGTACACACTAACAGCACAAAATAAAATATGTCCTGTGGATGTTCTGCGTTATACGTACATTATGTACTTTTAACTACTCTTTTAAACAATGTTTGGTGTTTTAAGTGACGTTTCCCAGGGCAGCTAATATCAGAGGTTTATACGTGACCTCAAAGGGAGGTGTGGAAAAAAAAAACTGAGCTGTTTGTGTTTTTATTTTTAATCCTTTTTTTCTCTTGTACAGTTAATAACATTGGGGTTATAGATATTTCACCATAAACTGCTTGTAGAATGTTTTTAAATCAATAAATCCTTCAAAAAGAATATCTGCTTTTTTGTACTATCTCTGAATGTGGTTTTCAGTGAAGTGTGGCATACATGTTCCAATGAAAAGTAAGTGATGTAAACAGACTCATGGTGGAAAATACACAACGGCAAGAAAGAAAAAGAAAAAAAGTGCCCTGTGAGCGATTCGCAGCATAACTCACAAAGAAAACTTTCACTACACTAAACTCATCACTACAACAGGTACACCCATTCTGAGTCAGTTGTAATGTGGGAAGCGGATTAATTCATTATTTAACTATCAAACAGGATAACGTGATAACGTGATCACTTCCCAGGGACGGTAGGACGGCCTTAAGAAGATAATCTAATCTAAAGCTTCAGAGCTTTTTGGAGCTGGCGCTTTTGTGATGGAAACTACCGTTGGAACAATCCCTTTTTTGTCCTTGACATTTAAGAAAATGCTAATTTAGTTCAAGCAAAATAACACAAAGCATTATTTGCTAAACTGAAGGCAAATTAGTTTCAGAAAGAAGCACCATTATTGGTTAGCCACCAGGGTTAGACAATCTAGTTTACTGCCACTTTAGCTATGTCACAGGTTATAATCATTTCAATAATAACACCCCAGAGAAGTTCAATAGGCAGATTGTTTAAATATGTCATATGCAATGTCATCAGCAGATATAAAATTTGAGATGATGATGGTCAAGTCTTCATGAACTCTTAATCCACCATCAACTTGAAAGCCTTGAGTAAGTACACCGTGCTTCAGGTAAGTGAGATGGAGTTCTGACAGGATGGTGTGTTATCCATGGATAGAGTTTTTCGGTCTTCAACTTCCACTTCATCTTTCTTGAGTGCTGGACCTACCACCAGTTTATCACCTTTGGTTGCTGCCTCTGTGATGTCTTCAAACCTCCTGATGTAACCTGTCTCTTGTAAATTCTGAGCTGGCTTTTTGGTCAAAGAAAAGTGGCGATGTTGTGGATGTTGGTCCCTTATCTCAACCTTTCATGTAATCCGGTCTCCAGCCTCTCACGGATGATTCTTTGGTAGGAAGTATCTGTTGTTGTTCTCATATAGTGGCACTTCAACTGCTTGAACCACAGGAACACTTTGTTCAAGGTTTTGTACCGGTCTCCTTCAAGTTCACACTAGGCATCATGGAATGGTCACAGGAACTCTACAAGAAAGTCAAGCACATCTGGGGATACTCCACTGATCCGCCAGCTTTCCACAGCCTTCGAGTTTTTCATGCAGCTCTTAGCACAACAAACTAACTATGAGTTTAAAGTAAGATAGATTATGCTTAATCATGTGTCCCATGTGTGCAACACTGATCTTGACAGCAAAGCTGCCAAGACCATCTTCTTTACATACTTCACCAATGCTTTGGCAGCTTGCAGAGTGGCCCCAACCTCTGGGGCTTCCTATACCAGCTGTGTGTGATCAAGGGTGTGGCGTAACACATTACTGGTGATCCTGGCAGTAAAGTTGTTGGTAAAATCTTTTGGCCAGCAATTTTCTTTGAGCCTTGGTCTGTCCACTTGCACCATTTTATTGAGTACACCGGCGTCTCACCCATATTGTGTTAGCATTTTGGTGCTTTCTCTGTCGAAACTTTGGATGGAACCACTGCTGTTGTCAACACTTTGTTGACTAGTTTGAATGATTGTCATGAATCTTAATTCATAATAATCTTATATCCATACATTTGTTAAGTTATTCTGATTGAATTAACTTCACTAAAAATGTCATTTGTCAAATGTCAATGTCTCTGTGGCTAACTCATGGCACTGGCCATGGATGTGGGGTTTCCCATGAAATCCTCTCCTGCAATGCAACGAAACGCAATGCAACAGTCCTCTCTGTGGTATTTGATTTGGTCTACTGTCATATTTACTGATGAGGTAGTGGAGTCAGTCACACATTTTACATTTTACATAACCACCTGCTTCATTAGATTCTGCACTGATGAATAAATCAAAACACCTCCTTCCCTGCTTGGTTTTTTAAACTTTCCTGATGACAGATTTTCTCTGACTGCCTCTACTCTTTTAGCTAGGCTAACATCTGAAACATAACAAATAGACTAGCCTATATGTTCTACACTATATTTTCACCACACCGAGCAGACTAGCCATGATGATGTAACTGAACCTAGCCTGAACATCATTTCTAAATGTTTGCCCGGTCTCATTGCAGGGCCGGGTATGCACACTCTAAAAGTAAAGGATAAACACTGAGAATAGTTATAAAATAATGGAAAACACACTGAAATGTCGGGCTTAGTTGTAATAGCGTCAACGCAAACTTGACCAAACCAACATAAACATTGACATTGCCCACTTTTATGTATGAAACAGTGTTAAATAACATCCAGTTTAACGTCCATTCAAGAGAACATGACTGTAGTGAGGATGAAGGGGTACTTGAACTCATCTGATAGGACTGCCGGGGTCCATTTAGGAAACACTGCTAAATATTTATTACTGGGATATTTCAGACTTTCCTGTGTTGCATTTTTAGCCTGGTCAAATAATAGGAGAATTGCTGGGAACAAGCTTTTATTAGAATTCTATACTGAAAACGAATGTCAAAAAATACCTCCTGGATCTGTGATGAGGGTGGGACCTCATTGCTCTGTCTGGAGAGAACTAGACTTGTCACTTTGAATTCAGTCTTGCAACTTTCAGTGGCACAGCATTCAGTGTGATCTTTATTTTTAGCTCAGGAGCTCAATGCATATATCAGCACTGTACTGCGCAAGCACTGACACCCTCTCATGCTCTCATTCACAAGAATCTCTTCATTGTGTGTGTGAGAGAGGGAGAGCAAGGGGAGAGAGTGTGTGCGCACACAGGGAGGCAGGTCTTGGCTAAAGTTTATTAACTTTCTCTTAGCCAATGGGGCGCCTTGTGCGTTTTTCCTGCTGACCAATGGGACAGATTGAGAGGTTGGAGGTGGGTGTTGCTTAGCAACTGCAGGTAGAATCTCAGATCATGTCGGACCCATTGTTTTATCTTGCCTCCCTGAGAGACATTACATGCTATGTGTTGTGATTTGGTAGTAAAAAAAACACCTCTGCAAATGCGTCACAAACTTGTTAACTCTATTTTTGTACCGTTAAACAAAGATCACAGTGACTTTGATGGCATTTTGCCCTCAAGCCAGAGCACTTTTAATTGATTGTCATTATGTTACTATATGTAGCTGTCTTGTTTTACATACAAGTGAATTCAGATTTTATTGTTAGGATTTTGGCTCCTGATTACAGGGATGATAACCATTACTGAACCTCACGCAGAGCCACAGATGAGTCCTTATAAACGTACAGACAAGACTGCTTAAAGCAAAGATTCTACACGTAGATGAAACGTCAGCATTTGCTTTTGAAGCGTTTGCAACATTTAACCCACCACTCCCCCGGATACCATCACACACACACACAATGCACAGATGCAATTAATTGTCATTCATTATTGTAATTCTGATTGAAGAAACCTTGAGTGGTGGCTTCAATGAAATTGGTTTTTAAATCTTGTGTTTGAATGGAGCCTTTGATGCCTGCGCATAGCCAGGAAGAGACACCGACTATACTACAAATATAAGCATATGATCCCTCCTACAATGTTCCTGACTCCCGCAAGGCAGCACGTCACAGCTGTGAACTTTTCATCTCCTGTCTAATTAGATGACCTGATATCTTACGAGAATATGTCACAGCGGAATAACTCGTGGAGAACTGACCGCCAGTACTGTTTGTCCTTTTATCACTAATAGTGTTGCTCGTTGCGTTTTGTTTTACCTCCGTTGGCCTGATATTATACGTATACATCACCAGAAAATAGGCATTCATGCTTGATGCATGCTCACAGCTTAACTGTGTGTCAAATCGACGTGAAGGTTAATATTCCAGATTCAAATAGTGCTTTAAATAATTGCTAAGTGCTCCCCTGGAATTTATTTTTTCATGTTCCCAATACTTATACTATTTTTTTCTCTCTCTCTCTCTCTCTCTTTTTGCTGGGACACTGATACACTTCAATTAAATAAAAGAAAATATTAAAAGGGGGAATATGTGACCTGTGAGTGGGCCACAATAGAAAATAAATGGTATTTTCAATTTAAGTTAAAAAATGTAGCAAAATAAGCGAGGCACAAACGAGTTGCTTTTGCTCATTGCCCCGTCCCGTGATGTTAAATGCAAATATTTAAATGGGGTTTATGGAAATTCCTGGGATGCCACCTGAATTTGGCATGTAAAGCAGAGCCAAGAAGATTCTTGTTTACACCATGTACTTTTGTGTCCAGTACATCCAACAGTGGGAAGCGAAGGGGTAGATATAGAAGTATAAAATATAAAGAATTAGCTGTTTTGTCCACGACGTCGGAGCACGTCTGGGGAGATAATTCAACTCTAAAGGCAAACAGTGATTCTGGATAAGGTAAGCCGTGGTAGCTTACAGAGATTTATAGTTGAATCTCTGAGCTCTGAGCTGAAATGATTGTTGTCTGCTAATCCATTCATTGTTTTAGTTGTTCTAATGTGAGCATTTGGTGCTTTGCTCTGTTTTTTCTTCTGGGATTTTGTACACTTAAAGAGGTCATCTTGGTGGTTTTTGAGAGTCCAAGGTGGTTGTGATGTTTTTTATTGACGCTGTTTCCATTTCATGGCATTTTATGGAAACTGCTTCAAACAGCTGATTAATTAAGGGGAAATTGTATCAACAAATTAATTGGCAATGAAATTTAATTAACCTTGGCCCTTTTTTAAACAACTCTACACTGATAACGTCACACGTTTTTTTACATAAGCATAAAAAAAGCTTCTTGTTGTCTAGTCGACTTATATTAGTATTACACCCAGTTGATCTGAGGTAAGAAGCAACACGCATCCTCCAGAACATTATATGTAATACTGTCTGTCCGCTGCAGAAAGGAAGAGACGCCTGAGAAAAGGGCTTTATAATGCTACCAAACAATGATTGGTTTCTTCTGATAACACTTATATTTAGTTTGTCGTGCTCATCTTTTCGCCCAGCAGTTTGTTTTCAGAAGTGTTCCGCGTCACAGTCTCCCTCCACGTTTTACTCGGCAAACAAATTTTGTGAGAAAACAATGTGGCAGCAAATACCTGGCTCCCTTTATCAATACTAAGCTGACTGTTGGCAGGACCTTGTGCAGTGGTTATGGTGGGGGATGGGTGAGATTTACAGTTTCCTTTACCAGGTAATGTCTCCTGTTGTGAAACAATGTGACAGAAAATCAGTACAGCTGTGATGGCTCAGCAGTGTTCTTTGCCCCTCTACATTCTCCTTCAGGAGCTTATCCAAAGCCCACCTCAAGTGTACTGTATGTAGCCTGTGGATGACTCATCCTCAGGAGAATGAGCTGTATGGTGCAGGTAGCCTTGCAAATAAACATTTCACGATTTGCAGAGTCTACTGAAGTACTTTGTTGACTTACAGTCTGAACCCAGGGACCGCAAATACTAACTGACAAACCCGTTCAGTTTTATTCTGCCTGTAAGGCACACAGTGTAAATGTGTCCAATCTGCGTACACATGTAATGGCAACATCACTAAAACACACACAACAATGAGACATCAGTGAAGGCTCCAGAATTTTTTAGTCATTTTGTTTATTGAAACAGCAAATTTGTCATCATTGCACCAATTGCCATGGAGACAAGGTTAAGTCCCAAACCTACTGGTATTATACAGTGCAGGAGCGTATGCTCATTACCCTTTACTGCAAGTTCCAGGAATCAACTGGGTGGATGGGTGACTCCGCCTCATTTGGGAAGGTTAGAGAGTATGCAGACATTCAAATCATTTTTCATTTCCTGACAGCCTTTCACACCTGTTCCCTTCGAACGCCCTACTCCCATATCCGTCGTTCACTTTGCAGCTTTCTGCCATGTTTTCTTGTGTTCTATAATTGGTTGGTCGCAAATGGAGAGGATTCTCCACCCAATGATGATGTGCGAAGTGTTTGTAAAGTTATTTGATTTAAATCTCACTTTATTAAACCCTTTTTTCCCCTATCTTAAAAACTTAGGAGGAGTGGGCAGGGCCTGAGGACAGACCTTGTTTTTGAGGCCGGGGCTGCACATGGTAGGAATATTACCCTTAATACCCAGCATGCATCTCTTCCAAGGCAAATAATATGGGTAGAGCAATGTTTTCGAACATTTTTGCCCTTCCTTTCCCATTTGTAAATCTCACACACTCACTGCTTGGCTGCGCTGAGGTGTAGTAAAGTTAATCTGTCTGTAGTGAGGAAGTCCACCTGCAGGGGAAAATGTAACCTCAGTGCACCACCTTAGACCCTTGATCCATCCTGGCATCTTTTGAATACTACAACTTCTTATTCAAGCTAAAGTCTGTCCTGTTTCAAATAAAGTTAGAGCCACTACACTGCCCACACAGATGTTTTTCCTTGTTTTGCTGAATTAGACCTCCTCGCAGGACTGTGTGGGTGTGTACAGACTGTGCTTGATTCACATCTTCATCACTCTCCTGTTGGTTTCATTGCACCTGTTGGGGAACTACAACTTAACAACTTAATAGTGCGAACAAATAGTTTGGTCACCTCGCTGTAAATTTAAGTTGTCTTTTTTTTTTATCCTGTCCTCAGCACGGAAGCACACGGAAGTCTCCTCGATAATTTAACGATCATTGTCAGCATTAGTTTTAACCATATCATCTGCATTTCAGAGAAAATCTGTTAGTGCCTATCCAGCATGACTGATGGCCATAAACACTAAGATAGAAAAACATTTAAAAATATAAACAGGAAATAAAAAAGATATAAAACAAACGGCTCAAATAAAATCTTAAAAAGACATTTTTAGAAGAAACTTTGTAGAAGACACTGACAGACAGCCTGTTTGAGGATCTTAAATTATGCAAATGTTCATAAAGAATAAAAAAAATAAATAAAATATGATCTGGAGCCAGGTCATGAAAATCCTTAAAGGTCATCGGTAAACCCTTATAATCAATACTAAACCTTTATTGGACATAACTAAAAACATAATTAAATGTTTGAATTTCATCATGACAGTTTTGTGAATAACTTCCTTTCATGGTGAGTTTATAAGTTTCATACAGACATCATAAAGTACACTGTCACACAGCTTAAAGCAACTTTCATAAAAAGTCATAAAGTTAAATTCACGATCATTTCAGGTTTCGCGATGGTGTAATGCCAGCCTTATGCACACCCCGTTAAATAACATGTTACCATGGATATTATAGTAGCTATACGTGGGCTGGATTTCTGCAGATAGAGCTTAATTAAATTTCCTCCTGCCTACCGTGGCCTTTCATTTCTAAAAACCTGCAAAAACTTGCACCTGCTTTGTACGCACAAGATTTTTTTTTCTACTTTGCAAAGTGTGTGAACTTTAAGAAATGAGGCAGAATCTGCAGCCGACCACACTTATCATCTCTCATACCACGTGTTGCGTGTTCCTCCCTCAAACGCGCGTGGGAGAGAGAGAGACGTACATCACTGCGAATACACAGAGGGTTTCTCTGTCAGATGACAGGAAGCTGCACTTCCAGGCCAAAGCGTCTGTTTGGTATAAAACACGTGTGGCTCCGGGCACACAATGCGTCTCAAAGACTCAAAATGTCCCTCAGTCTACGTGTCACGCATACTGTACACAGCCACACTCACACTCTCACACTCTTACGCACCATAAACACGAACACAAACACTCTCTCTTTCTCATCCCCTTCTCTCTCTCTCTCTCTCTCTCTCTCTCTTCAGTGATTAAAAAACAATATCCAGCTTATCACTGCAAGTTAGTCAGACACCCACACTCATTTGCAGTGAAAGGCAAATGACCCTGGTGATGAGTCATTGCATTCACTCAGAGATTTGCTTTATTCAACACACTGAAATCTCATAAGGCAGAGTGAAGCAGTCGTTCTCGCCATAGTGCTTCTGAGTGAGCTCAGGTGTGCCTTGACGTTTTTCTCGATTGTGCAAAAAAAAAAGAAAAAAAAAGTCAAGCAAAAAATAGCACATAACGTCATAACGATTCACTGAAATCAGACAATGATTCCCCACGCACACATACCTCACGCTTAAAAAAAAGGCTCCCTTCTTCTGTGATGGTACTATAATATTTCCAGTCTATCAATAATTAGGAGTTCCTCGGAAATTAGTTTCTTGGGTAAACGTGTCATTATAGACTGGCAGGAACAATGAATGTGCTCTGTAAGGCAGCTGAAACCTGCTGTGATAATTATGTTGACAATGGCAACTGTATTTTATTCATTACGTGTTCCTATTCAAGTGCTTTAAATAAAGACTGTGAACCATCTGGAATCAGCAGGAATCTCAATAACCCACATGCAAAGAGTGTACATGAGCACATGATGGGCGACGGGGAGGGGTGGTAACTACCCTTGTGACCCGTGTGACCCGAAGAATCGTCTAACTGTTCCGCAACAACTTGGTGGGTTTGTGTTAATTAATGGAATAACTCTGGTTTGACAATAACTACTGTACTGTTTTAGATAATGATCTCTTTACAAAAAAGAAAAAGAAAAAAACACACACACACAATTAGCCCAGTGACCGGTCGACCGTGAGAGTTGTATAACTGTTTGTTAACAAGTGGTCTTCCACGTTTGAAGGGTGTTGTTGGGCAAATTCAATTTGTATAAAACAGATAGTTCCAGTCCTTAATTATGACTGGCTAAGCAGCTTTCGAACCTTTTTCAAAATACTTTTGATTAATTAATTTTGACTTACTGGGTGGGCTAAGCCTGGATGAGTCACTGGAAGAGATGGACAGGATGGAGGGGGAAGATAAAAATTAAAGAAGACACAGTGAAATTATTAACAGAGAAACTGAAGAGCTGGAAAAGTCAAGAAATGAAGCCAGGACCATTGAACAGGCAGACGTATGCAACAAATCTACAAAAACCACAAAGATGCCAGCAAAAGAAACAAGATGAGGTCTGCAAGGATTTATGCTTCAGTTGTCTTGGTGCTTCGTTGGAGAAATATCTCATTGTTGACACCCAATCCGCCAACCTTTTAATCTCCATGCAAAGCAAACTAACTACACCAAAGATCTGTGGTAAGTTAATGATTTAACTTGAGCTAGCTTGCAGTCTGCTCGTGGAGCACCACTGTACAAAAACTCTATCTCGAGAACCATAGTCGTGAATGTTTATGTACTTCTGAATCATCACAACAGACATAATGATGGTCAGGTCTACGTAACATTATTATCTGTACATACAAACTCATCAGTTTTAGAGAATCCATGCACACTGAGCCTGGAAATGATATATATATAAATGATATATGCAGCCAGGACTACTTGGTTTCAAAATTTGTAAATTTAAAGTGTTGTGTATTTATTATTAACAATATTATGTTCAAAGGATCAGTGAGTAGGATTTAGTGGCATCTGGCAGTGTAGTTGTGGATTGCAACCCACTCTACTCCCCTTCCTTTTCCAAGAGTGAAGAAAGAAACTAAGGTAGCTGCTATTTACATGAAACCCAAGCTAGAGCCGATGTGTTTGTCCATTCTGGGCTACTGTAGAAACATAGTGGGTAACATGGTAGATGCTGTGGAAGAGTACCAGTGGCATCTCTAGATATAAAAGGCTTGTTCTAGTGTCTTCTTTGACAGACACTATTTTTGCAATAATTCTAATGCACATCGTCACATAGTTTGAGAAGGTGGAAAAAGAGGTCATCCTGAGTCCTGGTAACTAGACAGAGTGTCAAGTTTTACTGATCAGTCCGCTGTATGTAGAGGTCTATATGGTTAAGCAGCAGCCTGCTGTTGTTTTTAAGCGATACAATTAAAGTTAACATAGTAAACCGCCACTACATAACAGCAGTGGACTTGCACACCACTTCTCAGAGGCTGCAGGCAGATTTATGATTGGTCTTGCTCCTTTCAGATACCACAGGGATTCCATCAGTGTTGAATATGCTCGTTTTTTTGGTGAATGGTGAACTGAACATATCTGTTGGCAACTAATGGACTTGTATGTTAGCATGGTTAAATTTGAGTTAGCACTGTCTTACAACATCTGGAACTTAGGCACCGCAGCATGGAAGTTAGCACGCCCATGTTGATAGGATATCATTGGTACTCAATAACTAGTAGACTCTGGTGTTTATAATTTCAGTTCACAATATTCTCTAGGAGTTATTTATTTCATTCACAAACAAAATGAGGAATATGCAGATGTAATGATCAACTTATGTTTCTGCTTTGTAGGACATGTGAAATGGTATACCCTGAAAAATTCATAAAATTGATGTTTAATGACACTTAATGGTGTTGTCGTGTTACAATAACATCACAAAATACCTCGGCTTGTGAAAATGTGAAGATGTTAATGTTTTCATTGGTGCTAGGACAGCTATCCATGCCAGACCCATGTCGTATGAGCTTCTGGAGAAGTTGGAATGTGACAGGGTGTTGTACTGTGACACAGACAGTATAGTAGTAGTATTATATAACATTTATATTTTACAGCGTCATGGTGATTAGATTCCTCCTCTTGGTCTGTACCCAGGTGATTTGATGGATGAATGGTGACGGAGATGAATGATGAAGAACTGTGTGGCAAGAGGACTTTATTACTTAATATGTGTCTCCAGGCCCTAAATGCTATGCATACCACACACGTAAGAACAAGACTAGTATTAAATGCAAGGGTGTAACTCAAAAAAAAAAAACAGCAGCTACAAAAGATACCTCTAAGACTGGTAAACAGTCACCTTATGAATGAAACCACAACAATAGACGAAAGTACCATTCAGCGTGACAGAAAGAAGCTTCAGCTGAAAAACATGACAGTCCATACCCACATATCTAACACCAAATTAGCTCAAATGTATCCTAATGTAGACCTAAAATGTTGAATGTAAAAATGCACCTGCACTTTCCTTAATAGTTCTGGACATTTTCAGAAACCCTCCACCACCAAACTGAGCCAAATTCTTTGACTGCCATTTTTGGCATTGTTCCAGAGAGCAAAACCGAACGTGTAGACTTCTTAACTGGCTTGACAAAACTATCTTAAGTGGAGGGATTCTGCCCCTCCTTCCCACTTACACTGGATTAGAGACATCATGTCCTGTAGAGAAAATCCGTTATGCTAGCCATGGAACCAAGTAAAGTTTACGGCTCCCGAAAACCCACTACGGTAACCTGAATAGCTGTCTCTTTGTTTTGTGTTTTTTCCCCTCTTCTATTTATTTTTTATTTCTATTACTTCAAAACTTATGTTTTTTGTCTACGACACTCTTTATTGATGATGAATGATGCTAGCAGAAATCATTAGCAGTTAAACAATACAAAATGAGCTGGGCCACGCAGTAATGGATGTCGTAAAGCTTCCAAACACAGACATGGCATGAAACGCATGTATTAACAAAGTGTCGTTATACAAGGAGAAAATGAAAAAATATATCTAGTCAAAAAAGGTAGGAATTGAAATTATTTAAAATTAATTCTGTATTTTATATTAGCATGTGTCAAAGTCAACGCTTATGTGTCAGACTTTTGACCTGTCAGTCCAAATAGGTCTTAGGTAAATTGATGATTTTAACATTTAAATATAAAACTATGTTATCAGTGTCAATGTATTCACTACTTCTGAAAATGCCAGGATCTCTAGAAATGTCCTGAAACGCTTGAAAACTTTTTTCATCCTGTAGAATTTGAATTTTTTTCAAACAGTATCTTTCAGTCCTGATCCTTCCTTTCTTGACATGGTGGATTTGGCTATATTTGCTGACAATATATTTTGCAGCAGATGTTTGATGACACTTGGCTAAACTTAACTCAACCAGCAACAACTGCCAAGTCACAAGTTAAATCTAATATTTCTGCAAAGCATGCAAAGTGTATCATCATGTTGTAGTTTTAACCCAATATATGTAACGTTAGCTTTGTCGCTAACGCAAACCAATTGCTAACTACCTAACGTAGCAAACATAAGGTGAATAATGTCAGCTAATTCATCCAGACTATCAGCACTGATTTGGTTGGTAAATTAAGTGGCTTACCATTCGTAAGTTACATTGTCAGCTGGCTTTGCAAGCCGGGCCGGTTGCATGCAGCATCACTAGGTTGTGTAGGTGTAACTAGCAATTGCTTTCTAATGGCCAAGAGCAATGTAAGGCAGAGGGCAACTAGTTAACTGTAAGTGACAGAAGCTAAATTGGGATTTGTCAATTAGCTGTGGCTTGGCAGTGCAGTGAGTGCCCGGCATTGGTTGCTTCATGGTTGAATGGGTAATTTGCACACTTTATATAAGACCATTTCATAGTTGCCTTATATAACTCCACCTCATATATTTGCATCTTATTTGTTTATCTACTATATGTAGATCTATTGTACTTACATGTCAACTACTTTATATGAGCTTATTTTTTATCCACACTTTACTTATTTATATATGAACTTATTTCTTTCATTTTGCACTCGCACTTCCATCTGTTTATGCATGAGCTCAGTGCTGCTTGATTATGCACTCGATTTTTTGCATGTCATACAGGAAGTGCTTACATGGGTTTCTGATTTTTTTTTTTTTTGATTTATTTATTTATTTGGTTTTGTAAATCCTTTAATCTGGAAAGCACTATTGCTTAAGCTTGCAATGCGCTATATAAATAAAAGTATTATTATTAAATTCAGACAGAATTTCTGGTATGCTGTCATAGAATCCCCATGTGAAACTAATATCTTCCCTCCTTTGCATTTTAAGACCGGCTACATACACAGTAATAGCATGCCTTAGACACATGCATAACTGCATAGTGTCTGAGTTAACCTTGTATGGTTGATTGGGTTTGATTGCAGGCTTTGTTCAGGTAATGCAATATTTTGTTCTGAGGGTACACAGATAAAGACACATTGTGTCACAGAAAAGCTGTCACTATCCATACTTGTAAGACACAGGGTCAGTAGGTCAATATTTAGTCAAGGTGTCACAAAAATCTGTCCATAAATTAACTGTCTGCAAATATTTTACCAGTACAATGGTACTAGTGAAGATTCTTTATCTACTAAGACCCTTTTCTATCTTCAACACTTTGTTTTCATCAACAGTGACTCTTTGAAACTCTTTCTTATAAAAAGGTCCCTGTAACCCCAGCACAGTCTTCTAATCTATAAACAGTAACAATACTTTGTTGTTACATGTATAAAATGTTTGTCTGTAAAAGTTTTTCATAACTTTTCTGAAAATTCTCACTTTGTCTGCAGTATTATATCTAAAAGATATAGACGTTCAGGCACTACTCTCTACAAGTTGTTGAAAACTTGCCTTTACTTTTTGTACCATTACAGCTCTTAGATACCACCACATGAATGTTTTTAAGCATCTGGTTAAAGCTCTTTACTAGTTTTTGTCTCATTACATGTTGAAAAATGATTCATTTTATGATTCCAGAAGAGATTAAAATTGTTTGTTGTGAAATCTTTTTGTTTTTAGGCACACTTCAAATAAATCATCCATAAAACTTTTAGTAACAGCATCACCACTCTTAGACGTTGACTTCAGCATGGGCAAACACATCCGTGTATGTCATTGTTTCCCATGAAATTGTGTATTTAGACCATAAACAAGGACTTTGTATTTTTTGCAACTTTTCTGCACCCCTACAGTTTCCGAGTGCGCTACACTTTTACTTTGCTGCTGTAATTAATTAATTAATTAATTTAAAAAATGAATTATAAGAATTATTTATAATAGCCAAACATCAAGCAAGCGCAACAACAACACAAGACATAGCAGCCAGCTAATATTACTGAATAGTCCAACTAGAAGAAGCCCAGCTCGGCGTCTCTTGCAGCCTTGTAATATGCGAAGCTCTCGCCAAAACAGTCGATTACGATTTATCAACGATTTATTCTTGTTTGGCTGCTTCTTGCCCAACAATTTTCTTGGTTTTTCTTATTAGTTTCCTCCATCAACATCCTCTTTTCTCTCTTTGCCACTCCCATTTTTCAGCATTACCTAGCTAATGGCTCTACAGTTAGTAGCAATTAGTGTGTAGCGTTACTTTAGCAACAAGTAAGTGGTTAGGGTTGGGGTTTGAAATGATGTTTGCTGTACTCAAACATGTGGTTACCTTAAATGTTGGTAGCATGTGGTGGTGACAGGTTTGTTGTAAGGTCAGCAATCGTCTTATGGGCTTTGTCTGTCTGTTCAATAGTGATCAAAAGTCCGCGTCTCGTGTTAGGAATGTGGGGTTTTGTTGTCCAAGACAACAGATGTCTTTGTCAACATCAAACCATCATTTTTTTGTCTTGTCACCTTGTGTAGGGACGAGTGGAGCATTGTGAAATTGATCTGTTCACTTTTGTTAACGTCATATTCACATTTTTTTCACAGCTGATTCACACAGCCATAATACTAGATGTACACTGTAACAAACGGAAGGATTTATCTGATCAATACACTATGTCTCAACCATATATCCTTTAGCATAGTGAAGGGGAACAATGTTGATAAGTTGAAGACAGGCATACGTGAAGGTGTAGACTTGATATTTTGATGGTCTGATGTAGCAGCTTCCGTGGCTGAGAGGTCAGAGGCTGTGCCAAACATTGTAGGTAGTCTTTGTTAAGGGTTTGACCAACCTATATACCCTGAAGAATGTTGGTGGCTTTTGGCTCCTTTGAAGGGTCTAGCACCTCAGATTTGAAACTACTGGCATAGGTAATGTCAAACTGACTTTGGTACATATTATCGATTCACCATTTAAACTGTTTTCTGATTTTCATTGTTTTCCATGATAATAAACTAATCATCTTTAGGTTTTGGACTGCTGGTCCAAAAAAAAAAAAAAATCTGAATATGAAATGTGAAATTGTGATCATCACAAACTATTAACTAAGAAAATAATCAGTTACCTAATTAAAACATAAATATTTATTTGAATGGATTTCACACAGGAAACCTCCTCTGCAACATACAAATCATTTTTATATATGCAGTGTATTTTAATTTGTACTTGGATGGACTTTTGAGTCATGTCAGAGTGTGTGCGGGCGGTAAGACTACTTTTTTCTTCTTATTTTTTTTTCTGGGCATGGAAAAACTTTCTCAGTGATAATGATTTATCTCACAAGAATGTGAAAGATGCAGATGACAGTTGTTTAAAGAAATGGAAAACCGACAAAACGGACAAAGTGTTCCTTAAGCAGCAGTGAAAGGTGTCCAGTCTGTCTGACCACAGTTTGTACAAGCTAAAAAAAAACCCTGAATGAACCTGAGACTCATTTTTGGGCATTAGGCCTGAGGGCTGCAAGTGTTATCTGGCTGCATCAAGTTTACTTTGTTTAAGAAAAGAAAGAATGGTGGAGTGTAGGGGGGAGGGAGTGTAACGGGAGTCTTTAACAGGGAGTAAAAGAGACTGAAAGGATTTTGATCCAGTGATATTATATATCTGTCCTGGTCAGGGCAGACAAAAGCACACGGCAAACCACCAGAGAGCAAAGCATGTCATCTGAATAGTATGTCTTCTTTGCAGTGTTGTACATCCAAAGGCTTTGTGTGTCTGAATTTGGCTGGTAGAAGGCACAAAGGAGGCAGTTTGTTCGCCCCTGACAAGTGTGCTTTTATTTGCGGCGGCCCTTTGATGTATAGAGAAACTTGGATATTGGCTGGGATATCCCTCGCAGACAAATGCACGAGAAATCCCACTCCTTTGTATTATCCTTAACAATTCCCTCACCATTCACTGCAAAGCTTTTATTCTCTTTAAGACCTTTATTTTAAACTTTGTGCCTACTGTCTGTCTGTCAACTGTAATGGGGAATCTTGTTTGACTTTATTGTACAGAGGGGAGGGTGTTTGACGGGGGAAGTCGGGGGCATGCAGTTCAGATATGAAAAAACATCACCTGACCATGCAACATTGTTTATCAAGAAAGATTGTAGCATTTTCTTTGCCATTCGGACAGTAAGTAAATATGAAAACACGTGATAACAATAGTTCATGTCTTCTTTTTAATTAGCTGGAGTTTATCTAGTTGTGATAAAATTGTAGATGTTTGTTTTATGGGTGTTTATCTGTGGACTATTTTCCGGCCGGGTCGGGTCATTACCTGAGGTCTTGCTAAGCAACCGTCATCGACTCAACCTACAGTTTTACACTTTGGTTTTTGTATGGGCACTGTATTATTATTTTCACTAATTGTCTACAGTATATTCTGAGATATTTTACTAGATAACAAGCAATCATTTAAGGGACATTTATAAGGGAAACATAAAGGATTTAATTTTTTAAAGAAAGTGGGACATGTTAAAGTTGTTTTTATTGGCTGACATGTACACCAATATATTTGCAACAGGCTTCATGATCATGGTTTCTGGCCAGTTCCTGGATGGTATAAGGCCAAAGGATCGATGATTCCAAACGATGACTCATGACTTCTGGGAATTGTTCATCTTTCAAATTGTCCATCAGGCCTCCTTCTCTTTAAAGAACACACTAAAATCAGAATAATAGTTGGACATAATTTCTATTATTCTGTTCAGTCTTCCAAAATAAAGTGCAGCAGGGTCATTTTAAGTAGCAAGAATTACAAACATACCCTTTATTCAAATCTTTCATTTAACCAGACAAGGAGAAGAGAAAGTTCACACAGTCACACCTGGGAGCTGCCCAGTCAGTCTTCCACTGTTGTTACTGAACAGTTGGGACTTCAGTGACTCTGTGCAATAGCACTTTGACAGTTTCTGTTGCGGCAGAGCACAGTGTTGCTTCTCGACACAGCTTTCGTCAGTCCGTCAGTCCGAGGATTTAAACTGCCGGCTTCCAAGTCACGAGCCTCCACCTCCTCTGCAGGCTTCTGCTACTGTCTTTTATATTGGACGACCAGTAAAAGAGCTAAAACTCTTGACCCGTCCATTCCTGGGCGCCCACAAGTGCTTAAGCAGATAAAGATTATATTCATCACATAGCCATTTTAGAATGGGGGTCAGGAAATAAGGGCTTTTACATAAAAACATTGAAAAAACAGTTTTGTTTTAAAGCCTTAGTAATGCTGATATGAGATTTGCAGGGTTGCTGACCTTGTCTGACTGTACATTTTAAGTTGGCATACACTGGATTATACAGCAAGGTATTTCCAATGGTTTGTGGTCATAATGGGGACGTATACACTGTCTTAGTATTCCAAGAAAGCCTGTGTCTTCTTATTCATAGTAAAAGAGGATATCTGTGGACAAGGTGAACAGGCTGCGCTGTTTCAGTCCACCTCACAAAATGAATATCTGAACACACAATCTACCCCGTACATCCTGAGTGTGCACATGTTATGGCTGTGGAATGACTTCCATACATCTGCCAGCTATAAAGATCACCACACTCTTGGTATTCTATGAGCGTGGTTGTTTTTCCTTGCATTACAGTACCTCTGACTTCTTATAGCCTTCTTGAAGGCAAGGTGGCATGCAAATGGGACTGACTATTAATGACCGAAGTCACCAAATCACTCTAAGCCGTCGCACTCCACATGCAGACAGACAAATCCATTTTATTGTTTCTCCTTTCCTCATAGAGTTCAGCTGAAAAACTGGGAAGCAGAGACAATCATGAAACGTGAACATCTCCATCGACGTGTGTTACATGTATGTGCTGCATCGAAGGTCAGTGGCTCATGCTTCTACTGTGCAATATTTGGCTGATCATAAAGGGGCTACCATTTGCAGAGTTGCCGTGCATGCAAAATTTCAGGTCACTACCACTGGGAACCAATAATGCCTTTGGCTAAGCAACAAGATGCAAATACATCTATTCAAATTCGCACCACTCCATACACATTCAAGCTTACACAAACACTCACACACAATTGCAGCTCAGTGCACCACACTGCAGATTTAAAATACATTGCAATCATTTCCATCATGAATAAGTCACAGTCCTGGGGGCAATGTTTGATCTGAGACCAGTTTTGGATCGATATTCCTGTGTTTGTTTCACTTGTTGTCTAACAAATGGAACTTTTCTACAATACGCTAGATATTTAAAATCCAAATCAGTGTGTTCGCCGCCCTTGCTGCCTGCTGTAGTAGAGGATTCTGGCACAACTTCATCTACATCCAAGGCGGATGGAAAACAGGGAAAAAAAAAGTCTGAAGATGTAGTTTACTACTGTAGTTTGGCAGCCTCTCAGTCCAGTGGCAGGCCCAGATTACCCGTCTCACCCAGGCAGTCATAAAGCTAATGGCAGACAGGCAGCAACCTCCACTCTGGGCTGTCAAGCACACAGAGGTTAGTCAGAGTTAGGAGATCAATGCACTTATATGTCACACCCAGCGCTCCAGATTTCTCCCCTCGGGCTCTAAAGACAGAGTTTACATAGTCACCAGCTGTTTAACTGGTAAAAGACCTGGGTGATACTGCATGCAGCAAAGCCAGAAAGAATACCCCACTAACACATTCAGATCAATTTCAGCCTGCAAAGCCACTGGGGCAACCCAAATATCATTCATCCTGACACTGTCCGTCACACTATACATAGAACGGCGAAATTAGCACAAATGCAGCACTCGCCATCAGTGTGAAGTATGGTGGCAGTAGGACGATTATTTACGGGCTGCATTACTTTCTGAAGACCTGAGCTCTGAGTCACCGACCAAGCCTGATAATTAATTCCACACTCTACAGAAATATTATGAAGCTGCACGACAGAATGACAGATGTACAGCATGAAGCACGTTGTCAACAGGGTGACTGGATTAAGCTATTTTGACTGCTTCATTATGAAGAAAGGAGAAGAGATTATGTTTTAATGTAAATTAATCAAGACTTAATATACACAGCGGTTTATTTCGATCGCTAAAGGGTCAACAGAAGAGGCACGAGGTACAGTAGTTTGATTTACGGCTGTGTAATCAGAGTATTTGTTGTTTTTCTGTCTGCCCTTTGTCCCAGAGCTCAACTTCCTGTAGATACAAGAGGTAGAAGGACAGTAAGAGATAACCTGCCATCAGCCGGGCCTTCTATTTTTAACAGCAGGTACTAGTAACACATGACGTGGGGATGTTGTTATCAATATTTATGGAACAAAGATTAAGACAGAGTAATGATACACATTGCGCCGACTGGATCCATCTGCGCTTAATAGTTGTCATTACGCCGAGGGGGAGGAAAGTGCTGATAGACTCAAAATTTTAGGCTGGCACTCTACATTTTAGTAATGATTCCAGAGACCAGACAGGGCCCAAATGTAATTAGCAGATGTAAACAGGAAAGTATGATGACTGTCGTGTTAAAATGGCTTTAACAATACTTCTTTTTTTTCTGGTGATTAATTTCATACAGTTGTCATTTGAGAAGGTGGAGCCGAGGATTTGTTTTCAGACAGATTGTTGTCAGCACCCCGGGAAAGGTTGGATTAAATCACATAAGATGGCATCTCAAAGGCAGGTCGCTCCTTTGGAACGTAAAGACAGCTTCACAAAACACAGAATAATGACAACAAGTGGTAACGAGCCAACCACTAAAGACCAGTACTGCGACTCTTCCTGCTCTTATTCTTAGATCATGCATCTTCTCCTCCTTCTTCGCTGTGTTTGTTACACCTAATGAATATACCAATCTCAGTCTTTCTTTACAGACCACAAAGATCTGTAATGGTGCAACATTCATCTTCATATTTATCCCACGGCGCAGCCCGTTGGCTACACATTTTAATAACACTCCCTCTGCCAAAATATGTATTCTACACAAACACTTAAAAGTTCCAAGAGTACGTTCAAAAGAGGTGAAGTATCTTGGCAGACCATAGAGCAAAATGCCATGCAGTCATATGCAGCCCAGGGGATGAAGTGATTGATCTGTGACCTCGGACTCAGCCATAAGATATTGTGGTGAAGAGTGCGGGGGAGGGCATGGATAGTGGAAAAGGGACGAGCATGAGTCAGTAACAGAGTCTGCGAAAAGCTGTGGGAGCAGAGGAAGTGTTAACAACATCACAAGTAGGAGCAAGTCAAGTTACCACGTCAGGAAGCAAAAAGGACTGAGAGTAGGATGATGGTAGGAGCCCGAAAGGTGATGGGACACATACATCCGAATCATTTAATCATGTGAAGCCAACGAAGGGAATTGTTCATCCACAGCATGCTGTCCACGCCGAGCTGATATGTGTTACCTCTCTCTTTACGTCACTCCCTTTTATTAGTAGCCTGTAATGAGTAGACACTGTGTGAAAAGCCTACATTTAGAGAGGAGTGAGTTCAAGGATAAGCTATGTGTGACTCTCGAGTCACTTGTTGCCTGTGTGGTACATGACAAAAGAAAGTGCTCTTTCTTCGGGCGGGTAATACTTGTAATAAAAAGAAAAATGATTCTAATTTTATCTGATTATGCCATCTTGTGTCTTTGAGACAGAAATGTATTGACACAAATCCGCAAAAGTTTTTTCTCTTTTTTTGGGTAGGTGTGTGTGGGGGGTGCAGGGGTCACTGCTTCCACAAGCAGTGATGACAGAGTACATGCATAGTCAGACCAAATTAGAATCAACTAATGTTTGCCAAGGAAACACTTTTGAATGTGTCATAAGTTTTGTTGGTACAATCAATATTGACAAGCGGAAGAGACAACACAGAAGCTTCCATCTAAACTCATAGAGCTGCACATGAAAACACTCCGATTCATATAGATTCTGCAGGTACAGGTATGATGAGGAAGGGACCGTGTTCCTCCCCACCCATCCATCCACCCACCCCATGATTCATGTGTAGAGGTGGACGGCAAACTGTGCCCCCCCCCACCCACCCACCCACCTTGAGTATCTGATCTTCAATGAATGGCGTCGACTTACCTAAAACACTTTGATGAGCATCTTCTCTCTCTCTTTTTTTTTTTCTTGTTTTGTTTTGTGAGAAGATTTGTCAGATTGGTGCCATTGTCTCTTTGCAGACGCACGCCTACAGGTTCCAATAACGCGCCACCCATGCGGCGTGATTTCCATAAACTATGACAAAGAAAAAAAAGAAAAACAAAAAAAGTCATTTATACCACAAGAATGACACTTTTTCTCACAAACACTGGAAAGTTTTGGGATGCTGGCAAAGAGTCAGACAAATATCACCTATTACTCATGTTACTTCGTACATTTGGGGCTTCACTTGCAAGCACAGCGCTTCGTCACTGCATAGCAATCAGATGGCCGAGTGTTGGCAGTGCAACTGATGGAATTTTACTGAAAACAGATTTTCGCCTTTGAACTTCCAGATATTCCTGATCGAAAAGTATTATTCCTGGCTTTAATCGGTCTGATCGCTTCTTTCAGTGTAATTACGCCTCTGGAGGACGTGGATTAACTTGTATTTTTTTATTATCACTATTATTATTCTTGCAATTTCTGTTATATCTATCCAGAAAAACACAGCACTTTAACAGAATTTGACAGTGTAAGTATATCTGAGAGGGGTTTGGTCCAGTTGTGTATATGTGTATATGTGTGTGTGAGGGGGGGGGGGGGGTGAAAAAAAAATAATAGGGGAGGGGGGGGGGGCGAAAGGGGGGGTTTCTTTTTGAGCAGCAACAAGTTTCCTCAAGAAGTTGACAGGCAGACACAGGGGCGCTATTAATGTGATATTTGTTTGGTTTGATATATATATATATATATATATATATATATATATATATATATATATATATATATATATATACCTGGCGACCTGGCTCTGCGAATTAGTCCTTGTAAATAAACATATAAACGACCAATTGTGCGTATGCGTAAAAAAAACCCATGGCCCTTCGCCAAAGACGGAGTCTATATGTGAACGTGAATATGGATGTGTTTTTTTTAGTGGTGGTGGTGGTGGGGGTGGGGGGGGGGGGGGTGATAAGTTTTATGTCTCTGTCATTGTTGCCCGATGCGGATTTAAAAGATTTGAGGCAGTGAACGAGCGATCAGTCAGGAACTAGTATCCCCATAAACTTGGATTGCCGTCGCTTATTTCAATCACGTAAGACCCCTAATGGCGTTGTCCGGGCGAGGGTGTTACGTATATCTGTACAAGCTTTTCTGACAACCCAGGCTTGATTATATTTGTCTTTACTGTAGAGCCACCAAGGTGTTGCCTAAGAGAGTTTAAGCACGCCGATATTGCAAAGGGTTATTAGATTCATAAGTCAGCGAAGTGGTGGGCGATTTACTGAGCACAGCAGAAGTTCTCATATGATGACTTCAAACAAGACACATTACCTACCAGCATCTGTTGGAGTGAGTGGATATTAAGACACTTCTATCTCCAGGACAGCGTAGGGGAAAATGGTAAGTAGCAAATGGAAAACACACAGCATATAAAGGATGATTACCAGTAAATAGTCGTGCTTGCTATTTAGTCTGGCAACGCATTGCTGGAAGGGTTGGACTCAGTGGCTACTTGAGAAACTCAGTATCGAGACCCATGTCTGATGAGGCTGATTGTTGACAAAGCTTGTGTGAAAAAAGATTGTGTGGCATTTCTCGGCTCAGGATATGCCGGTACAGTGAGAGAGGTAAGGAAATATTACATTGTGTCTGCGCGCAATGTGTGGATGTGATGTAGGCTGTCTTGGAGGACTGTGTGTGCGCGCGTGTGTGTGTGTTGGCAGTGAGGGCTTTATATTTTATGGATGTATGTATGTTCTTTTTGTGCGGTGTCCCTGTTTTTAAGAGAAAAAAAAGCAACATGTGCCACTTAGGCTTTGACACTTGCCATAAGCATGACACTAAGAACAATGGGGCTCAGTATCAGCGGTGCCAGTTTGTAATTTGGCGTGAGAGTGGAGCCTCTTTTTTTTCTTTCTTCTTCTTCCAGGCGACTATATACTGAATTGAACCGGCGTTTGTGATATAGGTGCTGTGATCTGGAAGGAAATGTCCGACCAACATGTGATCAAATATTAACAGGACTGGTTTGGCAATGGAGGGGGGTGAAATACACGTGACAAGACGCGGGGAAGCAGCAGAGTAAAAAAGCAGTTTAAAGTGGGCACTCAAACAAAAGTATATAGATATTTTCTTGGCCCCTCATAGTTACCCTGGCTGTGTTATGCTTTCAGCACGTTGGACAGAGGCACCGGAGTCGTGCATGGACTAAAACGCCGAGTGGACGCCAACTCTCTTTCTCTCTTTTTCCCAGCCCCCCTTTGCCAAACCTGGGATTGTTTTTTCAACTTTTGGTAAGCTTATTCAGAGGGAGCCGGTGGTCTGTAAAACGGAAAATAAACGGGATTATACAGGGGCAAAAAAGCAAAATATTAAGGGGAAAGGAAAGGGAAAAAAGCGAAAAAGCGCTTGCTATTAAAAGAGCTCGTGCTTTAAGACGTGTTTTTCTAGAGCATTGTGAAAGTTGAAATGTTAGCTCGTCTGGGTCTTTTGCACACCACATTCTCGGTACCTATAAGCCCCCCACACTGCGTTAAACTTTGGGACATGCAAGTCTTGGTCGCGGAGATCTAACCACGCACATAGTGGTTGTCAGCCCTTGTAAAGGTAAGAGCACAATCCATTGTTTTCATGTCACTCTTTTGTTCCTGTCGTCTTTACGGACCTTTCTGGCTTTTTCTCAAATGAACTTCAGCTTTTTTTTCGCCTTGGCAGTGTGTTAATTGTGGGCATCAGTGATCGAAATAACTCCGATATGAAATCCGATCCAGGTGAACCAAACATCTCGTGGATCTTTTTTCTCCTTTTTTCACCCTATCAACTTATATTTACGTGCTCATTCATTCATGTGAGGCGTTTTTTAAATTTAGGACTTCGTGCTTGTGGGGGCTTTTTACAAAAAAAAAAACACACACACACACACACACAGCTTTGTGAAGCGTTTCTTGGAGTTTCCGAACACTGCCTACTGCAACATAATTTGCGTAATCGTTGCGTTGTGCCTAATCATGCTCCCAATATGGGACTTAAAGACGCTGCAGTGATCCTTCCAGCCTGCACGAACTGGAGTACTGATGCTGGTGCATATCATAAAAATGTCTGGAAAAGCCTTTCATCCGTCTATCTATCTATTTATCTACCGATGCTTATTTTTCTTGTTTGGTCTGCTGCATTCATGTTTTGTCTTGATGTCAAACCCTCTGGATTTTGTTATCGACCAAAAATAGCCCTACTCTTTACCCCTCCACCACCACCACATCCCCCCTCCCTCTCTCTCTCTGCCTCTCTCTCTATCGCCCCCCCTCTCCTCCTCCTCCTCCTCCTCCCGTCATCGCCATCAAATCACTTGTGTTTTTACTACGACCGCTCCACGGTTTCATTCATAAGGTGCTTTTCACTTCACCTGCTACCCTACCCCCCTCTTTTGTGTCCATACGCGGCTCTGTGCCGACCTGTCAACCAGCAGGCTGTACGGATGAATCATGTCCCCAAAAAAAAAAAACATATATTAAAAAAAAAAAAGGTTGAATTCTGTTATCGCTTTGACTCGTGTGATTTGTCGGCTTCAGCCCAAAGCGAGCCTCCATCGCACTCTACAAATTCTTCTTTTTTATTCCTGTGTAAAAATTACAATAAAGATGGGCGTGGTCAAAGTGCATCCACTGACAGATGTTATGGCTGAATGTGATGGAGAGAGATAAGATGGCTTGATATGCATCGATTTTGATTTTTATTTGTATTGTTTTCCACTCAAATGAAGGCACGCGTAAAAATCCTATCACGTGAGCTGTGTTACATTTAGACGATCATCGTCACACTCAAAAAATAATCAGCTGTGGGATCTTTTTTTATTGTATCTCTGCCCTCCTGATGGACTTCAAAAATCGTCTCGCACCGATGCAGAAACGGTGGATATTGTCTGTTTCCTCTCCTCTCCACATCTCTCACTCACTCCCTCTCTCCTCTGTTTTTTTCTTCTGGTCAAAGATTTGAGATTTCTGATCCAAGACGAAGCGCAAAAAAAAAAAAGAAAAGAAAAAAAAAACAACAACTGCATGAGATGAGAAAAGCCCCAACGCCCACTGGCAGTCCTGTTATAATCAAGACTTCTCTTACAGGCGTATAAATAATCAAAATATGAACGTATCCAGTAAAATGATAATTATATTTGAACGATGAGACTCCTCCGCTGGCGTTTTGGCTCGTTTTTGCCCAGCGCGCAGATCGCTTTCTGTCTATTCCAGCTTATTACTGCTCATTTTATATGACAGTGAAACCAAAATAGATCATATTACTTATGAGGCTGCCCGACATTCATAAAAATAATGCTGCTTTAATAAAGGTTGCGTCGCAGCTCTAATATCCACGTTGCAGGCTTATCACCTAATACCAAAGCGTTGATTACACAAATTATGACCAATCAATAATTCCTCTAACGAAACGATGAGCGTTTATGTTCACATGAGATCGGGAAAATTGGAAAATTCGAAAGAAATATTCGGCCTTTTATTCGCACAAGAGCAGAGTGCTCCTATTGCAGCATCTTCAACGCTACTGTTTTGTTTATCAAATTTTCTTTGCACAATGTCTATTTTCTGGCCATGTAGCAGTATTTTCATTATTATTATTTATTTATTTTTTTCACTGAGACGTGGGATTATGGTGTGGGCGTGGGCGTGTTGGGTGGAGGAGGAGGGATGAGCGGAGGCGGGTTAGGAGGGGTCTGTGGGGTGGCACGACACACTTTGTATGTATGAAGGTTTTTTTATAGCACTTTTCTGCAATGTACGTCAGCGGATCAGTCCATAAATGGGGCTGCGTGTGTTTGTGTGCGGGCGTGCGCCTGCGTGCGCTCGCAACTGTGTGCGTGCGTCTCCGCGTGTGTTATCTTTACCGAGAATCTCCCCTCTCTCTCTCTCTCTCTCTCTCTCTCTCTCTCTCTGTCTCTCTCTTTGCACTCTCAGCTCTGCAGAGTTGGGGTGGGCGTCAATAACAAACCTGATGGTAGGTTTCATTGCAAAAAAAGAAAAGAAAAAATGAGAAATTCTTTCGGTAGGCCTTTTTTTATTTAACGAATAAATACATGAATAAACGCGTTCTGCAGGCAGCAGGATTAACATTAATAATAGAGCAGATTGCTTCATACAGATGATGTGTTTTGCTTTTTTCATGATGTAAATGTTGGCCTTTGTTTGTCGCCTTTTTTAAATATATATTTTACCTCCGTTGCGATCAGTTGATGCTCTTTAGCAGCTAAAAGGATTTTAATTAAGGACGTAATTCTCTTTGATTATACACAAACTGTTTTGTTTTGTTTTTTGGTTGCACTTTTTCCCACAACCTTTTCATTCATGAAATGCAATAACTTGTCTATCCTTCCAAGCGCGTGCTCTGATATCAATTATAAATAGGCTATTGATGATTTCGGGCAGAAATCTCGACTCACTTGCCGGGCGGGCGTCACGATATATTTAGAGCGAAAATTAATCATCTTAATCATTATGGAAATGTAGGCTACTTCGCATGCCGCCGCCGCCACCACCACCAACCACCGCCGCCGTCGCTGCTGCTGCTACTGCTTTAGTCACCACCACCATCATCTTCATCACCAACGCCTTCATCCAATTAACAGGCTTGTTTAAACAAGTTCTGGCAGGAAGAAAACCTTTATTCCAAACCTTTAATTATCAGTTATTCGTCACAGTGGCGCGATGATTTTTTTTTTTTTTTTTTTACAGTAATGAAGCCCACGATGAGTTATTAATACAGTTTTTATGACTGTAGAGACATCTTATATGTCGGACCACTGCGGGACTATACAAGGATTCATGATGCTCTCTCTCTCTCTCTCTCTCTCTCTCTCTCTCTCTCTCTCTCTCTCTCTCTCTCTCGTGTGTCTGTGTGTGTGAGAGGAAATGTTCCATCATGCCCGCAAACCATTCAAGTGTGTCTCATCATGTGAACATGCAGCACGTCACAGAACCCAAGACGCAACTTCTCCAAATAATCAAACATATGTGTTTGTGCTTCCTGGGTGTCATACAGACTAAAAAGTGAGTCGGGTCGGAATATTTTTGGCTAAAATGTCTCATTTCTGCTTCTTATTTGGTCAAAGATGGATCCGTAGTTGCACATGGCGACAGGATGTGTCATATTCAAGCAAGCGGGAGGCAAATTCAAGCGGCTGATTTAGTTTTTCTTACAGCTTCATTTGTGTAGCAAATGAAAAATGTCTGCTTCCGCCTTTTTCATGATTTCTCGTTGACTTGGACCAAATATTTCAGCATTTCCAAGTAATTCTGTGGCATGATTAGTCTGTTTTCCTTCAGCAGTGAGCCATGCAAAGGTTATTGATGCTGTGGTGATATTGGATTGGGGTGGGTGGGGGTGAGAGAGGAAGAGGAGGTGAGAGGGAGGGGGGGTGGTGGTGGAGGGGAAAAGGCATAAGCCAAGAAAAGAGACAGACAGACAGAGACAGAGAGAGGCTTAATAGGCTGTGGAGTGATTTGCAGTCTATGCCACTATAGAAATAATGTATCAGCTTGTATGAGGATGTGGAAGGTGGAGGAGTGTATGTGAAGCTTAGAAGACTGGTCTTCTGTGTGTGCCCGATGATTACAATAAAGGTTATTGTCATCACAGGAGGGATGACATTAACCTCTCACTCTGGCGTCAGATTATAAAAGGCCTGTGTCGAGTTTTTATCTGTTTACCAGTCTGGAGTTTTCTCAAATGTTCTCCGGCGTGCCCTCATCTTCTTTGACGTCATCCAACCTCATACAGAAACTGTTTTTTCTTCTTCTTCTTCTTCTTCTTCTCAGTTGACGTGTTTTCTTTCTTGGAGGAGGAATGCAATTTCGCTTTGATCAAAATACCCTCATCGCCTCCCTTTATCCCCAGTAAAAATGACATTTCACAAAATGTCATTTCGTCCGTGTTACATGGCTCCTCTCCCGCAACAAGGAGGCATAATTCTACTTGTTAAGTGAAGCTTTCGGCAGTGTGGAGCTGTCAGCATCGTGCTGCATTTGGCAAGAGAAGCCTTGAAAGGTTATACAAGTGTGTCGTGTTGTCAGCTCCCGGTGGTTGTTTCTTCTTTTCTGCTGCACAAACAGGTTAAAAGAAAAAGGAGGGAAGATGTGAGGAGACCCAACTGGTCCCATGTGTTCAGCCATGAATGGGGTGATTAAAGACTGTTGAAATGTGCTACATGACATGCAAAGATAAAAGGTCTCATCGCAACACCTCTGATAGTTTGAAGTCATTGTTACTGGCGCCGCATTGAGAAATCTTAAACCTAAAGAAATCTTACACCGCAGTTCCGATGAAATAGTGGTTTAGCAGTTTTCGGAAAGACTACTCGGTTTGCTTTATAACAGGCCTGTGCCGTCGTGCTTCTGTCTGACCCTCGGCCGGATGAGTCAAACAGATCCTTACATCCGTCACCACTCCTTTTTGCCTCCGGTTATTAGACATTTCGCTACTTTCATTCAGAAATTCAGTCCTTGAAGCTTCAGGCACCCACACAAGCCAAAAAAGCCTCTCTCTTGATACGCCACCTTCAGTTGTGTTGTATTTGCAGAAATGAGAGAGCCCATGTTGTTGTTTTTGCTCTTCTAATGAGATGCCAAGTGATTTATTTATGAATTACTTGTTTGGAACAGCCCCCTTGTGCAGTGTGCATTTTTTTTATCCTCTTTGGAGTCATGTCGCTCAGTGATTGCTGATGCAACTCTTTGTCATCCAGAGTCCCTCACCTCCTGTGAGCCTTCGGGGAGGGCTATATCTATCTTGGCATGTCCCCGGGTGTGTTGGAGGTGGGAGTGACTCATTAAGCAGGTGTGAGCATCCACTCCCATACTGCTACATGCCAAACAAGAGCTCTCCAGCTCATAAGCTCGTGCAGGGAAGAATCATGATGGCAATATAGCAAACACATCACAATAAATCTTTGCACTGGACCGGGGCCAAGTCACAAGGATAATGAGCTGCTATTTCCCCATTATGCTCACGCTTGTATTCATCAGAGGTGGAGTTTCCAAACGTTCATCACCCATTGAAAGGTTGTGGCTCCACTGACATTTTTATTTGAATTCGGCATTATAAGGGCAATGAATTGTTCCCAGTTTGTTCCCCCAAATAAAGGGCGGGAAACAGGGTATCAAGAAGAAGCAAAGCCACTGTGTGTATCATTTAAACGCGTTTGTTTAGCTGACATTTGGTAATAATAACCTGTGAAAGCTGGTTACTACACTGCAGAGCACTTGCAGGGGAGTCATCCATCTGTTGTGGAGATGGCTCACTTTAAAAGCAACGAGAAGCAGAATTGTTTTCAGTAAGTTCACATCTTTGTTAGCCTGCAGTGACTGTTGCCATGATCATCCTTATATATATATATATATATATATATATATATATATATATATATATATATAAGAAATGACTCATACATTATATAGAGTACACCACATGAGAGGATGGTGAGAATCTTCTTGATCATCATCAAAGGATGCAGAAAATAGATTTAGGAAGAGTCATGCTGCTTAAAATGGATTACATGGTGTAAAAAAAAAAACTACTACACTTTTAGGCTTAAATCATCTAGCCTCCTCGCTATGACCACACCAGTACAGGAAATGCTTATTTTTAATTCTCTGAATGTCTAATTTTGCACAAATAGGCCACCTCTGTAAATGGCACGCAATGTATCACGACTTGGTGGAGACGCGCTGTTACGCAAAACCTGCACACAGACGTAAAAAGAAGAAGAAAAAGAAATACGCCACCTCTTTGGCCTCACTGAGAGCGGAAAAAAAAAACACGGAAGAGGAGGAGAGGCTTCGCTTGTGCTTTATATATAAATATATTGCCAGACATTATGGTGTGGAAGGAGGCTGCTCGGTATGCGGACAAACAAAAGCAGATAATGCACGCTGAAAGCGCATTAATAGTTCCGCCTCGGGGCTGCTTAAACAGGAGTTTGGTGGCGACCAGCCAGCCAGCGGCAGGTCACATGTTGCAGCGTCATTGTGTAGTAAAGTTACTGTAGTTGCAAGGAGGCTCCTCATTTCAGCTCCAGAGGTCTCTCATCCCGTGCTGCTGCTGCTGCTGCGCCCGGTGCTGCGCCTGCTGCTGCTGCTGCTGCTGCTGCGGCGTTTCGGCATGCGACAACTTCACAGTTTCAGACGATCTCCAAAGAAGCCGTGCAGCCATGGGAGTGCATTACCTCATCCATGCAATTTCCACCATCAATAATTTAATCTATTTGCTCCAAAGCTGAAGAGATATCCTGAAGCTTGTCGGGAGAGTACACAGAGAGAGGGAGAGAAAGAGAGAGAGAGAGAAACAGAGAGACAGAGAGGGGGAAAATTATCGCTCAAGTAAATTTACTCAGGGAGTTGTCCAAAACATCCCAGATGACACTACTGTCCTGTTGAATGGTCTGTTTTACGACTGGGCAGTAAAAGGTATGTGTCTTTATTTGTTTTTAATAACTTCTTTTTAACACTTTGACTTTGTTTGATGCTGCTTGAGGAAAAAGAGAGGTGTATGTGTTTGTGTGTGTGTGTGTGGGGGGGTGGGGGTGGGGGGGGGGGTGGAGAGGGAGGTGGAGGTGGAGGTGGTGGAGGAGAGAGGGAGGGAGGGGGGGGGGGGTCTAAAAGTAGCTCGATCAAGTCCGGTTATCCTGCGAACAGACAGCGCCGCAGCCCGAGAGGGGATATGTGTAACCTTATCCTCCCGTTCATTAATAAAAAACGGAGTTATTATGTTGATTGGGTTTCCAGTGGAGAGCACGAGCTCAGCAGATGTAATCTCGTGGAAGAGAGCAAGAGAGAGAGAGAGAGAGAGAGAGGGAAGGAAAAGAGTGTTGTTTCATTATCAGAGCAGACTGAGCAATGTTCAGTTCTTATTTTTCTCTCTCTCTCTCTTCTCGGAAGTGGAAACAATCCAGCGCGCCTGTCTGTGATGAACTCAGACACGTTTGAACATTTAACTTTCATGAAGAGCTCAATAAACTCTTTGTTCGGGGCTGTCTAATCTATATTTGCTCATCTAACCTTCTGCACTGTGAACACACACACACACACACACACACCTAAAGACAGGGGGGGAAAAAACTCCAGACAGTTTTGTATTGTTTTGGATGAGGGGGAAAAAAACTTTGATGAACTCATTAAGACTTTATAGGAAACCCGAGAGCTAAACGCCCAGCTACGTCGGCCAACATACACTGTTGGCTTTACTTCTGTGTGTGTGTGCGCGCGCTCTGCAAATGAATAACTTTCAAATTACTGGCCAGAATAAACGCGGATTAAAATAAAGCCCTCGTTTATGGCGTGGTGGAAAAACTCAGCTCATTTGTGACAGCGTTTGTGTGAAAATATCTTGTCCAAGAGCTTATCCGAGGATCAGAGCAGCACATAGAGGCTTGGTAGATGATGGTTTTATGATGAAATCATGAGGCACTTTCCAAAAAATGTAAATTAGGGCAACATTTCTCGTCAGGAGTTGTGACTAAATACCATGAGAGAACTTTACAGCCTATTTACAATTACGCACAACCCAAACTGCGTGTGCGTCCTGGAAAAAGATATCTATCTATCTATCTATCTATCTATCTATCTATCTATCTATCTATCGTGTTTCACAGGAGGGAGGGAAAGAGAGATGAGAGAGGAAGGTGGAGGGAGGAAGAAGGAGACGGAGCTCTCATTATTTCACGGTCTCATGCGCCATCTAATGTCCAAAGTTAAGAACTGCAGCCATGTTTGCATAGCTAGGTGTCTGGTGGTGTTCTTTTTCTAGTTGTTTGCTGTCACACTTGCTGATTCATGGGTTAAACTGAACTGTGGACTCTTAATGTTAAGATTGAGATCACAAACTAAATGTTTACAGTGCCCTAACGCCTGTAGAATAGACTTTAGAGGATGAGTATGTGGCTTCAGGTGAGAGTCTCTTATGATTTCCTTTCAGTTGTCCACTGTTGCACGCAGTGTGGGAGGGAAGCAGGGACTCATTTGGATAGCACAGATCACTCAGCAGCTATTTGAATGCTTTGAAGGCTTTCTGTGGCAGTGGACGGGGTTGGCCCGGAGGCCAGGTATAATCCCTTAGTGATGCTCATCTATTACTAAACGTGCTCTGAAACTGTGTCAGATTGAAAACAGATCTCAAGGAAGCAAGCTTCCACATGTGTCAGCCATTACTGCAGACAACTCTAATTGCCTTTTTTTAAGTGCTGCATTGTGGCACACGAGGGGGTCCTTCGGCTAGAAATTCTGATATCATGTGCTGCATGTTTTTCACTCTTTTGGCACAGCGTGTGCAATGCATGTTGAACGTGACAAAACATGTTGCTAGGTAAATAGTGGCAACTGCCACGGTTCTTGACGAATTGAACAAAGACGGATGCCCACGAGGGAGCAGCGGTAGCATACATTTCTATTCAAATGTAGTGGGCACATTTCCCTCTTTCATCTCCCCTGTTTGATGTTCATTTCTCCCCCTTCTAACGGTTCCTAAGATGTCATGCACTCTCTTGGTGAAGATGAAGCCATAAAGTGTGCTGACATGTGCATGGAGGCTGGGGAACATTACTGAATGTGTAATAATACTAGCCGTGCTAGTCCTTTCATGCTTTAGAGAAACTTTTCAGCATCTGTCAAAGGAGGCATTTATCACTTTAATCCCCACCTGGCACAAAGAATAAATGCGAGGGTAAGTTACATATCCCTACCATACAGCCATGCTCTCAAAGCAGATGAACAGGTGGTCATCTAGAGACGTCAAAGCCGAACAGTAGACAGAGTCCACACACTCACCTGCTCCTATTGTTCTGGGTGTTTCACGCTCTAGGTGCATTGTCATGAATAAAGGCGTGTTTGAGCAGTGGTTATTGCAGGCTTTATCATCCTCCGCTCCATGTCAAGTGATTTTTTTTTTTTTTTTTTTTTTTTTGCTGAAAAGAACTGTCACACTCGGACGGCGATGACACAGCTGGGCTTGGGGGGGATCTACCTGGATTTTATTGTATTTTAAATAATCCAGATAGAAGGCATGCTCGACTACTTCTCTGCTGTGAGATATTTTCATAGCCAAACCAAAAAAGTGTCGCAAAGTGGCTCCAATTTATTCCTAAACATTCCTTTATATGTAGATCCTCCCTTGCTTTATTATTCATGCTCGTTGTGTTAACTCGCACCACGCTTTTTTATTAGCTGCGAAACCCAGCAGTGCACATAAAATGTTCCTTCACTGGATGTATAAAATAAGAGCAAACCAATCAGTTGTCACATTTAGCCTCTAGTAGATATAAGCCAGAGATTCTCCGCCAGTCCCACAGCAATTAAATGATTCATTGGCTTTATCGCATTTTAACAGGATGTTGATTGAGAGCATAAGCCATATTGATTGTCCTGATGGAAACAGGAAATCACAGAGATAGAAATAAAATCATTTGTTGTTCCCGGTGTGAGGATACCCGGGGGAATGGCATGCAATTGCACGCTGTTGAGTGGCATTACCCCCAGCAACCTCCTCCCCTCCATTCTCTCCCCTATGGAGACCTGGAAGAGACGTCATCTGTGGTTGTTATGCTGCGAAATGACGCTGGCACTCTCTCCACCCCCTGCTACTGCAATATTACCCCTGTGGTCTGTTACGGAAGATGCAGCACTCTTCGTCTGCACCATTTCCAGCATGAAGTTTGACGCCTAACAGTAATCAGCCCTCTGCCTTCATTTCCTTCATGTGGAAGCGGAACCATTTGAGCGTGATGCTGATAATAATATCAGCCTAAATGCATCCTACACATAAAGCTCGTGACTGGCCTCAATCCCGTAAAAACCTACATGATTCTCTGTGCTGGGAAGCCTTGCAGAAAATACTTGTTATTGGAACCAAAACCTTGACAACACTGGGGGGTTAATACACTTGATTTTGAACAATATTTATTTATTAACACTATTTAATGAAAAAAAAAAGCATAATTAGCTCCTTATTCTTGGCTTTGTCCTCATTGCTGTTTTAATTGGTGAGAGGAAAAATACCCCCGTCTCCCTGCAAACACATACAAGCCAGCCCCTCCCTATGCCCTCCCTCTAACACACACACTCACACACTCTGGAGGAACACGTCACTGAGCTCGGGGAATGAGTGGCTCATTAAGAAGAAGGATGTGATATTCTGAATAGAGACTGTGAGACTCCCAGCACGTCTATTTTTAGATGAGATATCTCTATGGCAGTCACCGCAGTGTTGGTTAATTGCAGCCACGGCCCCAGATACCAATTAAGAATGAAACAAATGCTTTTAAGGTGGGGTTTCGCTCCTCCCTACTGTAAAGGTCCTCGTGTCCGTCCTGAGTGGAGGCAGGAGTGTGTTTGCTCGGCGTGTTTTCCTGTATCAAGTTGGGACATGCAGAGTGCAGTCAAAGTCTCGGCCAAGGCTATTTTTAAATGAGCCCCTGTGGAAAGCAAGATCTAGATTTTCTTTTCATTATGGTTGCTTTTATATCTCGGGCTGTTGGATGTCCACCAATTCATTGATTTGCTGTGAATCTTAGAGCTTCTCAAAGGTAAGGGATGCATATGTGCTCAAGGATGTATGTACAGTATTTCTGCTACACCTGGCTCCCACACCCTCCTCACCCCCACCACCCCTCCCGTCTTGGCAGGCAGTGCTTCGTTTAGCTTGCGAGTTGCTCTCCGGAGCCCCGAGATTGGTACTTTACAGTGCGGGCAGGATGACACATCTTTCAGTCATTCACTTTCCTCATGACATCCTGTTAGTTCATCCTGCAGTACTCTGGCCATCCACCTGCCAAAAACAAACAGTGTCCCTCATCACGCTCCTGATTCTCGTTCCTGACTATGAGGTGTAGTGTCAGACCTGCTTTACAGCACCGACCAGTTATTTATTTATTTATTTTTTTTAAAGATTCTAATAATAATGCTGCAGCGCCGGTGTTTGCTAGAGCTGACACAACGTTTCCCTCAGTTAGTCAGTCAGTAAGTGGCGTCCATGTTGGAGGTTCCCTGGATGTTGATAACAGGGATTTTGTTCATGGGGGTAATGTCATAGTCAAAAGATAATACAGGAGCTCTTCAAACAAACAAAACAAACAAAACCATATCCTTGTGTCAACACGCGCACAGCCTTTCTACATTTTCAACAGTTCACAATTGTCCCTCACTTGGATGGAGCCAAAAAGCTCATCCACCTGTCAGTTTTTTTAGCACTCCATTACAGCAATTCAGGCGACCTGATGAGCACAAAGTTTAAAAATATTAAAATCCAAAATGTCCCTTACTGAGAAAACATGGGGGAGGTACGAGCTTTCAAAACTGACGATGATTCAGACAGTGACGGGTTTGAACGCACGCTCTAGAAATAAACTGCACAGTTTAAAACACCAGCAAAAATAATAGCAAGCCTGTGAGGATGTGGTGACATCTATTTGTGAAATCTTATCTTTTGTAATAAGCAATCTCTCTGATGCTCAGCACTGCGGCTGCCAACAAATAAAAAGCTTAGCCAGACCTCACATAGGAACAGAATGATTACAGTTTGCAAACAATTTGAAAACACTGATGACACAGCGCCAATATCAGTTTAATAAAAAAAAAACAAAAAAAAAAAAAACAATTTTGTGATTCTTCCAAAGCTGCTGGCTCCCTCTTTGGCTTACAAAGAAAGAGTAGTGGGTGTAAATAAGAGGAAAGGCTGACATGTTGCATTATGGATCAAGAATAGGATAACTTCATTGAAAATGCTCTTTGACTAACGGTCTTGTTCTCTCTCTCTCTCCTCCCTCCTTCCCTCCTGTTTTCTGTCTTTCTCTCCCCCCTCCAGTTCCACCAGGTTAGAAGAGTGATGACCATCCTGTTCCTTACTATGGTTATTTCATACTTCAGTTGCATGAGAGCTGCGCCCCTGAGAGACGCCCCGGGCATGCGGGGCCATCGGACGGAAGGCTACTTGGGCGCCGCTGCGACGGCCGCACGAGGCCATGGGACTCCACAGAGTAGTGGTGGGCCAGGCCAGCGCGGGGAACTGCCCTCACTCACAGACACGTTTGAGCAGGTGATAGAGGAGCTGCTGGAGGTGGAGGGAGAGGCGGCACAGCTGGGACAGGGGGCTGATAAGAGCCAGGGAGGTGGGGGCCCATCCTCTGTGGTCACCACAGAGACCAAGGATGTCGACCTGTACGACTCGCGGGTGATGATCAGCAACCAAGTGCCTTTGGAGCCGCCGTTGCTCTTTCTTCTGGAGGAATACAAAAACTATCTGGATGCCGCTAATATGTCCATGAGGGTGCGGCGACACTCCGATCCCTCGCGGCGTGGAGAGCTCAGTGTGTGTGACAGTATTAGCCAGTGGGTGACAGCTGTGGATAAAAAGACGGCAATAGACATGTCTGGGCAGACAGTTACCGTCATGGAAAAGGTCCCTGTCCCCAATGGCCAACTGAAGCAATACTTTTATGAGACCAAATGCAACCCCATGGGGTACACAAAGGAGGGCTGCAGAGGAATAGACAAGCGGCATTATAATTCCCAATGCAGGACAACCCAGTCCTACGTGCGAGCACTCACCATGGATAGCAAAAAGAAGATTGGCTGGCGGTTTATAAGGATAGACACTTCATGTGTATGCACATTGACCATTAAAAGAGGGAGATAGTGTATAAAATGTATAGATTTTATTGAAGAGTTTAAAAAAGAGAATAAAGAGAAAATATCTATTTGTATATATACATAACAGGGTAAATTATTCCGTCAAATGAAAATTTTATGGACTGCATGTAAAAAAAGATGAAGTTTATACAGTAAAAGTGATACTACAGTCTATTTATTGAACATATTCATGACCTTGTAAACAATTAAAAAAAATCTGATCAGTCATTTGCGCCCAGTTTAAATTACTATATCACATTCCTCAAGACATTGTGATTTGTTTACGTTGCCAAGAATTAGAAAAATGAAGGAAAAAAATAGGCAAGGAATGAGAGAGGACAGTTCCATCTTCAAAAGCTTGCATGCTGCTTCAATTGTGAAACGAGAAATTCTCCACTTACAACAAAAAAGGATATGATGCTGACCAAAAAACATTCCGTTTACATATTCAGCAGAAAAACAACAACTTTCCTCTCAAGTAATTTATCTGTTTACTGTTCTAAACTTCTCAAGGTAATGTTGGAATTACATACTATGTCAAGGTGCTGTTGTCAAAGCTTTGCTGTTTATTTTTTTATCCCACCAGAGGACAAGATATATATATAAAAAAAAAATTATATATATATATATATATATATATATATATATATATATATATATATATATATATATATATATATATATATAAGACTTATTCATTGACATGTTTCTGGGTTAATATTATTCATTTTGTATGTTGTGAAGTTGTTTGCAATATTAAACTGAAATATTTGAAGAAATAAAAATGACTATAGGCAACTGAAAAACAAAATCAATGTCGATAAGTCGAAGTTTCAACAGTGCATTTCCAGGCAGGATAAACTTTATTATACAGACAGGCAGGCAGGTAGGCAGGGAGAGAGGAAGGCAGGCACACAAACATATATACACACATGCATGCGCCTCACAAATGCTGCCAAAAATGACCAAATTAAAATCATGCCCAATCAGCGCCCAGGATGCTCAATAATAGTGAATGTAGTTAAAGTAAAGTAAAACTTCACGGGCTACAAGAAAAGTTTTGAGTAGCCGAGTGGTGAATGAATTTGGTTACACATAGCGACAGTAATAATGAGAGTGTCACGGGTGGAGAGGGTGCATATTTTGCAGCTCTATCATGTGGAAAAATGTTCCTGAACCCCTTCCTGCTCCACACCAACACATTACTGGAATACAATAACTATGATACATATGAGACACACACACACACACACACACATATATATATATATATATATATATATATATATATATAGGTCTACAGCTAGCTGCATACATGATATTTCACAATTACATGAACTTTACATGATATGAGAACACGAGTAGACTAGTATAAGTAGGGTATGATGGACATTAAGCATGCCTGAGTTTGACAGTGATGGATTCACCCACCCATATGTTTGTGTACGTTGAATATATACATCCAACATTTTTTTATTAGTGCATGGTAATCCCACCTTTAAATCTTTTCTTTTCTTCATGCAGCATATATTCACTGTGACCAGAAGGAGAAGGTTATGGCTTGGTATTTGGGTTAAAAGATAAGTGCAGCTTCATATAAACATTCCCTGCAGCACATTATAACTCAGTGCATTACATAGTGACAACCCCTTTCTTGCCAAGCCTAGATGCCACAGTTTAAGGTCGTAGCAAGATGACAATAAAACTACGAAACACTTCCAAATTTACCCATAAATTTACCCATAATATGACATAGTTCATAAAGAGAAGGCACTCATATATATAAAAAGGCAGCTACAAACCTTCATCAAAACCTTCACTGATGTTTTGATCCTCATTTTACTTTGTCTTCGTCTTTGTCAACCTGAAGGTAAGTGTCACCTCCTGAAGAGAACCGGATGTGCCATTTTGAGTTCTGGAAAGAACAAACAGCTGAAAAGAGAAAACCTTTTTTTTCATGCACAGAGGAAAGATGTTCCACTTTCTTCTTCTATTTCTCTCGGATCCTCCAGAGGTTGGCTGATGAAGATGCTGTAAGTTACTTTTCTTATACAGAAGCTGAGAACAAATAGAGAGTCTCTACACCGCCATCTGAGAACGATGGCAAGCATGCATTAGTACACATCGAAAATGATCTGTGTGTCAGTGCGACGCACATCACATAAGAAGAAGAGCAGTTGTTATGCCACCTTAAGACAGAACTGGAAAGATTTAGTAAAATTTGAGTAACATGTCTGAGCACTGACACACAGCACACAGGTTAATGAATCAAACCTTCTGCAGCGCGTTTAAGACATTCTGAGCTACTCCATTCATCATGAGCTCAAGCTTTGGGCTATTTTTCTTTAAGATTAAATAATAGGAAGTTGACATCGCCAATCAGTTATTAAAGTAGTAGGACAAACTAACTGAAATCACGGGTGTCTTAAGCCAGGATAGAGCCCATGTTTGCAGAAAAAGCCAGCCTGTGTCATCTTTTGTGATCATAAATCATGCATGTGAATAGATCTCGCTGTAACACAGTATTTATTTAAGCCAGGGATGTGGATAAAGGGAAAACCGTAACACACAATCAATGAGCCTTTTGTGTTTAATAAAAGGGCAAAAACTGCATTAAATGCGGGTGCTACATTCAAGTGTGTTGTGCTTCTGATCACCCCACCCCCACTTATCCAAAGACGTCACAGAAGGTGTTTTTTTTAAATTTTTTATCTGCTGTCAAAAACAGACACTTTGTATGTCATCACCAACTGGGGTGTGGTCAGAAGTGAATCATACTTGAAGGTGTCAGCCCACAGAGCAGTGCAGCAGCAGTGTTTCTGCAGACTTCTCTACTAGATTCTCAAACTGAGCTGCAGCCAACCAGTGGAGGGCAGCAGAGAGAGCATTCCTCCCAGGTGTCAGCAGAAAGCCAAAGAAGGTTCTGGCTGCTCCCCTGTCACCAATACACAGGGCAGAGTGTGACAATCCCCCTGATCTGAGAGCAGACGGTGAATGTGTAGTAACCCACAAGTGACTGAGAAAAAAATAAGGAAAGTACATATGTACCCAAGCACTCAACACGCAGGAAGAAGAAGAATAGAAATAACTTGTATTGTCCACAACAATAAGCCACGGATGATATTGTGATATATTGATGTATGATATCTATAAATACTATCTATAAACAGATGAGGTTTCTGCCTTCTTTGATAATATATACTTATATCTGGGCATTATTTTAAGATAAATCAACTAAAACACTGACTGATTCGTGATACTTGAAGATGAGGCCTTCACTGTTGGCTCACGAACATCCGTTACCTCCTGAAAATAACGTGCTGAGTTCAAAGGCTTTTCCACTTTACAAGGATTACGTGAACGCGCCATGACGCTGGCCGCTAGCCTAGCCGGCTAACTTTGCTAATCTGATTTATCGTCTCGGTTTAGCGCACGTAACGCCAGCCAGGATTACCACAATTAGTTTTTACTTATCTACCGTTTAACGCAATATCTGTCTAACGTCAAACCTCCACCCGTTTGAAGAATGGCATCGCTCGGTGAGCCCGTGCGGCTGGAAAGAGGTAAAGTTAAATTGGCTAGCTAGCGTTAGCTTAGAAATATTTGTTGTGATAGCAGGGAGATGTTAGCCTAGCTCAGATAGCGTTAGCTGAGCGGAGCTGCTCATTGTTTTTGACAGCGTAATGTCTTATTTTGCCGGTTAATGCTGCTTTAACGATGTTTTGTTGATAGCTAATGAGCATTGCCTTGACTGAGTGTGTACACTGTTAGCACCGAGCCAAACTAACGACAGTTTATACGGCTGCATTGTTTCTCTTTCAGCACCAGCTAACTGGCTAATAACAGTGACAACAGAGTGATAAGTTACCCGAGCCTGTTTGTCAAAGGTTTCACGTATGTTTTGGTTAAAATAGAAGCCTTTGTACACTTTGGTTATACCAGACTCATCATCATTTGCAACAAGGATGGGCAGGAGGAAATATTTACGACAACGTAAATAGACTTTTATTCATTCTCAGCCAAAAAGCTTAAATTAGCTCCTGCTGTGTCCGCTGACACCGGGGACAGCACAGAAAACACAGATTTATCTATCTTTAAAAAACACACACGTGTAATAATGGGCTTCAGAAACCACGTGAACAGTGTTGAATGAAGCTGCGGCTAATTATTTCATTAGAAGAGGGAAGAGTGGCAATTAGCTTTAGCAGATCGAGAGAGGAGAGAGTCCTTACGATGACTATTTGAATCTAAATAAAGAGTATAAGCAGAATATGGGGACAGGTGGTTTGTTGATGTACTTTCAGAAGGTTGTTATATATTTTGACAGAGCAGCTGGTCGTGTTTGTTTGGCAATTACTTATTTGTAAAACATCAAGCTAATGATCCCTAACCTCCATGCAGGGATTGAATTTTACTTTGTGAAGGTGCCATAATATCATTTAGCACTGTGTGATCTAGTGGGAGGTGCCTCATTGATTTAGTATATAGTTTCACAGTTCTTTATGTATGGCAAATAAACAGTGCTGTAAACCACAAGCTTCCTCTCAGAGACATAGTGTTAATACTGTTAATAAAAGCTGAAAGTGTATTTACATTTTAATGATTCATCATTAATCATTGTCATTCATGAAGAGGTAACACTGGGCATTAGTTTGCAGTCAGATTCTTGATTAGAGTTTATAGTTTTTAGCACAGATTAAGTATTGATTGAGTGTGTGAATGTCTCCATTTGCAGATATAAGTGTGGTGTGTGTGTTCTTGTTGACAGACATTAACCGTGCCGTTGAACTGCTCGATAAGCTCCAGAGGACGGGGGAGGTTCCTCCCCAGAAGCTGCAGGCGCTGCAGAGGGTCTTACAGAGTGAATTCTGTAATGCTGTCAGAGAGGTGAGACACTTTGCCTTCGTTATTCTCTAAACGCTCACCTGTGAGCTGTCCTCTGTTGACTTTTATGATGTTAAACTTATGTATTACTTTATGTAACAAAATATTGTCCAACAATGTCCCTTCAGGTTTATGAACATGTGTATGAAACGGTGGACATCAACAGCAGTCCCGAGGTCAGGGCCAACGCCACAGCTAAGGTAGACCCTCAAACTGCGTGTTAAATGCAGTAATTACAGTGTGTTTGCAAACGTTAAACACCACTCTGTGTATTTGTAGGCTACTGTGGCAGCTTTCGCAGCGAGTGAGGGACACTCACATCCACGTGTCGTGGAGCTGCCCAAGACAGAAGAAGGCCTGGGTTTCAACATAATGGGTGGAAAGGAGCAAAACTCACCAATATACATCTCACGGATCATCCCAGCAGGCATCGCTGATCGACATGGAGGCCTGAAGAGGGGCGACCAGCTTCTCTCTGTTAATGGAGTGGTACGTTCAATTCACTCAGACATGTCAGATTTGAAGCTTCGGCATCACACACTTAAGTCTGATGACAGGTACACATTTAACAGACGAGTCATGCATTTCCACATACAGTAAAATACAGTGCATGAAGGCTAAGCTGGTGTTTTTGCAATCTCGGCTTCATTATCCACCAGGTGATGAAATAAACACTTCAGCACACTGAGCTAGAACAAAGCAGCAGATGTAGTTCTTCTGGTAAAGCTACTTCTTAAAGGTACACAGGGAGGTAAAATCTGTTTGTACAAGGCTTTTCACAGACGTAAGAGTGCATTCAAACAGGATCTGGTACTTAATTGTGGGTGTGTGGGAGTCTTGCAGCGGTGCCGGTGTCAAATACAGGGACGTGCTGCAGAGATGTTGACCCGGGTCCAACTTTTGGGAAAACGTAGCCCGGCGTCACGCTGGGTCCGCCAGCCGTGCGAGTCAAACCACCACAGTCAGCCTGAAATGTCTCTGAAACTGAGACCATCCAGGTGGATGCATGGACTAAACTCTCATACTCTCACTTGTTATGTTGTTTTGTTTATTTCATGTACCCAGCGTCTAAATCTGAGTCTGCCTCACAATTTACCCTGAAAAACAATGACACAAAGAAGTTTAACTTGGTTTGAGAGAGCACAGTGGTTGAGAGAAATAGAGAGTAAATGAGAGTGAAGGAGCGCCAGCATCGACAAAGCTGGTTAAAGTTGTTTCCTGATTGTTTCATTCAGCACAAATAGACACAAACCCAGCAGCTCTCTAACCCTGCTGCACAACCCTGTGGCGATTTGCTGCAGTGCTGGATTCTTTACAACATACAAGAAAGAAGTTACAGCTAATACACAAAGTGCAGACCTGGTGATGTCTTTAGTTGTCCTTTAAAAGAATTCAGAAGACTGTTAGGGTGCAGGCAGAGCTTTCCATAGTTTTGACCACCAGCAGAATGTTTTTGTCTTTGACCGGCCATGAGGACACTCAAACATGTGCCCATGCACGGAGGGAAAGCTCAGTACTGCCAATAGTTTTGTTCTTTTCCAATGATCAAACGTTGGTGGGTGCCAGCAAACAAATATGGATGTAAACAATGGAGGATTCAAAGTCTTCCAGGAATTATCTCTGGTAATGTTTAATGAGGAAGGCCTCATGGATACACATGGCATGTTTTGACGAGGCACAGTGAATGTAAACATATTTGTTTAAAAGACAAAACTCCACAGGGTAACTCTTTGTAAAGCTTCCTTCACAATACCTCCAACATTCAGCAGTTGTGATTACTGATTGCTGCGTTGAGGTTGCAGTTCCAGGATCAGCCAAAGCTATTATCCACTTGACTTTGTTGCCCAGTTTGTCCTCATTAAAATCTCTAAATAACAGTTTTATATGGTAAGTTGAATCCTGCTGCCAAAGCTTATGTTATATTCACTCTAATGCCTATAAAATACTGAGATCATTGTTCCTACACACTTGCTTTACAATTGCCCCATTATATTGTTTTTTTGGACTATAAACCTATAAAAAAGAGTTTACTACAGTTCTTATGCCTCTTTGTGATAAAACCTTACGATATGTTAAACAATACGTTCCTGTGTGTTTTATTTCCAGAGCGTGGAGGGTGAGCACCACGAGAAAGCCGTGGAACTCCTCAAAGCAGCTCAGGGCACAGTGAAGCTGGTAGTAAGGTACACCCCCAAAGTCCTCGAGGAAATGGAGTCACGCTTCGAGAAAATGAGGTCGGCGAAGCGCCGGCAACAGAACAACTATCCCCAGTAGGAATTTTTCTGTGTTGATGCCCAGCTCCCATGTCTCTCCTCTAGCCTTCTGGCCATTTGTTCTGGTCTCTTTCTTATCTCCCTGCCCAAAAACAAGCGTAACAAACATACGAGTTTAGCTTTAGTTCCTTCACACATACTGTATATTGTGCTTCAACCCTTTTCTGTAGCATTTTTAATATTCGCCATTGTAACACTGGACACTACAACTCTAGACAAACACTAGAATGATCATGATTGTCAGTGTAGGTGGTCACTCACACGTGTGCATTATTTTTGAACTGACAATTTGAATGCAACTTTGAGTGCTTTTGAGACCAACTGCACGATTCCTTAGACTGGAAAGGTAGTGTTTTTAATTCTTTTATCACAGCCACTACCAAGTGCCTCAGGGCAAACACATTTATCTTACGTACTGTGTTCACCGTTCTTTCTTTCTTTTAATTACAGCTAATGAAATGCTTGTGGCAGGAATGATTACATGCTTTACATCTGTTCCTCTTAAAGATCATTTGATTTGATATAACTACGTGTAGCAAAAAAAAACAACAAAAAAAATGCAGTTTTATTTTTATTGTCCCTCTACACGCATGTTCGTATGAGGACGCGTTAGAGGAGCTGGCGACAGTTTGAATTAGTTAAAAAAGAGTTCTATGTTTGATAAAACTGGAAACCACTGAAAACACACAAAAAGAAAAGTGATGGATTATCTTTAAGGTTGTTCTCTGGGCTTACCCTTTAAGTTTTCTGACGTCACACCGCACTATAAAAAGCTCAGCAGGTACTGTAAGTGATGTAATGGGGTCTCAGCAACTTTTGAACTAAATTCTTGCCACCACAGAGACTCTCATTTGTACTTTCATCACGGTAATAAATCAGAAGCATAAACTTTGCAGTCAGCATGACACGGGACGAAACCTGTTCAGCTTCTTTCATTTGTCTCGACGTAAATCAAGAATGTTGTACGTGTCGGGCACAGTGCTTAATGAGAAGTCAGCCCCTCTTTGATTTATGCTCGAAACAGCTTGTTTGCATCATTCAGTGAAAAATAAGACATGTAAAGTGATAATATGAAACAATGTCTAAGTCACAATAATATCACCTAATGTGAGCTTTCATCATCGCTCCGATGAATGAACTGGCAGATGTTGATATCACACATAATGTATATGAATACTACATATTCATCAACACTTAGCACAGTGTTTAGAGGGTCATGCCATCAATCTGTTGCACTAGCATAAAGAACGTGTTAAAGATAAAATATGACACCTGTGATGGGATCAAATCTGCTTTTATGATGCTTGTATACATTTAAAGACGAGGGTACGTCAGTACATTTCAAGAGTTTAGCAGAGAGATGAGTTTAAACCTTTTCTGACCCGTGTGTCACTACAGATTTATTTCCATACTTCCAGACATTTTTGTCACAGTTTAGTGTACTCTGTATGTCAACTAGAAACTGCACATCATGTTAAAAGATTTTATTACTGAATACTGCCAAACGTTCAAGTTTGTTCTGATCCTTGTTAAGCAGTCAAAACAGTGTCAATAACCTCCAACATGTTACAATATAGACTCTCCTCTCACATTAACAACACTTACAGTTTTTATACTTTGAAAATGTTTGCATGTTTAGCTATCGTATTGATATTTTCTTGTATCATGAGAGAACTTCTTATGATTTGGAATATTAATGCTTAAAAAAAAAAAAACATGGTTAAGAAGCCCAAATCCTGCCCGTATGCCTACAAGCAACATGTCAATCAAACAAGTCATGCTTTTTTAATATACTTTATTATCCAGAATAAATAACTAGAGTTAGTATTTTCATGATTTCCCAGAAAAGGGAAGAGTCGATTTAAATGTAAACGACCCCTCCGTCATGCTGTCTTTCAGTGTGTGCGACAATAAAATGTCCCCGGAACAAAATTTCATTTCAGGCCTGTATTCTAAAAGTCTTCTGTTGCCATGGTAACCACAATTTCATGTATATAGCATAATGTAGTCTAGGCTTTAGCTCGCTAAGCGATATGATTGTCCAGTCTCCGGATCAACATGTCTCAACATAACTGAGACGGGAAGGTAGTAACATGAAACAAATATGATACATGAGCACATGCTGTATGTAGTCAGTGTGCACCCAGTGATCATTACACTTCGCAAAACGTGCTGAATTTTAGGACTAAGTGATAAAATAAAACACACAGTGCTGCAAAAGCTGAATGCAAATCAATTATCTATGCAAGGTCATTTAAAACCTTTGGAAATATCCTGAAATGGTGCAAAACAGCCGTCATCTTACCGCAGAATGTTACTGAAAATTACTACTTTAAGACTGTGTGGGCACATGTCGAATGTAACAGGACATGTTCAACAATTTTGGGGCCGCTGCACTCAGACACATTGGAGTTCTGACACATTTACAATGTTTGTTACTCTGATATTCTCATATTGATCACCATTAAACGCAGTTTCAGCGATGTTAGCCTTGCTATTGAATTATCGACTGTCAGGGTGCATGTAGAAGAATAGGCTCATGAAAGTGTTAGGCGACCGAGCACACTTTAGTTTGGAAGCAGAGGATTTAGCAGAAGAGTTGGGGTGTACATAAAAGTTGAAAGGTCTTAATATAAAGTATAATTTGTTCCTTGATTGTTCTATCCAGCCTCAGATAACTAGATTCACCGCTTACACACATGTATAGTAAATCAGGAAAAACTGTAATGAGACTTGGTATCGGTATTGCACAGTCACACTCTCCACTGAATGTCACTCACTGACCATTGTCTTAACTTAGTTGCAACATTTTGTGAAGTAACCTTTCAACTTTCTACTCGTTTTCCTTGTCTATATATTGGAATGGTCAATAGAGTATTTTTTATAATACTTTTCTTTTGATATTTTTCTCAATTTTTATAAGTGATTTTCCTAAAAACAAATACCAGGAATGATTGGTACTTCCATTTTGACTGTGTACCAGGGCCATATCAGCAGAGTCTCTGTGAAAAGCAGCACTGATGTAGGTCGATGGCGGAGATCTCTCGGCCGTGTGTTAAAAGCCGCCTCCCATCAGGACTTCTTTTCTGGGACCTGAGCTGGTTTTTCTTTTCTTTCTAGTACCGAGACCAAACTTACATTTGTGAAACCTTTAACAAATGTTTTAGTCGGTGCTTGTTTAAGATTATTACCTGTAGATTGTGTTGTGTTTTTTGTGTTGACTCGTTTCTTACCTTATTTACTCTGTTACATTGATGTGGAATGTAAAATGTTGTGATGTAGAACATAATAACAGTTGGACTGGAGGCTAAATAAACAGTGCTTTCTGACTTCTGGAGGTCTTCTTGAATGTCTTTTACACTAGTTTCAGGTTCAATAACGTTGGGAACAAGTGAAAGAGGAGTGAGGACATATAACGTCACCTGTCATTGTTAACATGGCTCTTTTTAGTTCATGTTCTTCCAAACATGTAAGACTTGTCTGTTCTTTTAGAAGACGTACTTCCGCCCACTCTTCATAATAATTGTCATAGCTGACACACACATATGGTAGGTGTTTGATGCATCCCTACTCTTTTTGATGTGGAAGTAAATGTAAAATGTTTGCTGTCAGACACTGTTAGCTGTCAGCTATCGAGACAAACACTTTATTTTTCTGACGGATCTCACACATTCTTGTTGACGTGCTCTGCAGCAGCTGTGCCAATAAATTCTTTCCTTTCCACTTCAGTGCTCTTCTTTCACTGCGTTGCCTTAATTGTATGGAAAGCAGGAAACTGCTTCAGAGAAGGAAAACAGAAACTTGGTGAGAGCATCGCAGCAGGGATGTAACGGTGGAGCTAAAATGAAATATCATGAATTTCATGGTCACAAACAATGAGACGTGAATTAGTGGTGACATTCAAAACATACAAGGATGAACCAAGTAGTTTCCTACATTTTTTTTCCTCTCATGCCCTCTTTGGTCTGCATTTCCCACATTAGTTACAAACGACAAATTCAGGTAACACTATCCCTTTTATATTTACTTTTTCAAGTCCTGTTATGTGGACCATGAACTGCAGAGCAGCTTGGCCCTGAGTCTCCATCGTGTTCTTCACGTGCAGTATTGCGTTCTGAATAAATACTAACTGAAATTTCAGCAGCCGTGGTAGCATCAAATCACTCTTACTTATTTATGGTTGTCAGATGAATTCCTCTCAGCAGACGTACCTGTCATAACAGGAAAGGCGCAGGTGTTACCGATAACATTAATGATGGAACGGCTCCAGCAATTATTGCAAATTGCAAGTGATGTGATCAGTTCCACCTGTCCTTCCCTCTGGTCATGTGCACCCTTATTTGGCAACTACTGACATAATACGCTAAAATATCCACTCACCTAAAAATAATGAATGATAATTACAGTTTAAAAGTCATATTTCAACATGTACATATCATCCAAGACAGAGAGAGAGAGTTTGCTGCTGCTGCTCCTCTCTGTGTTATCCTTCAAGCTTTCCCACTCTGGTTATAATCACGATGAAAAGATGCTTTCACCCGGCTGCTTCCTTACACACTGTAGATGTCTGAGAGGAGTTCTGTAACAGGAGCTCAGTGGCAGATCAGTGGCTGGTTGCCTGGAACCAAACAGCGCACGTGACAGCGATTCATTAAAGCTGGTTGTTCACACTACAGCTTGAGACCAGAGCACAGCTGCTGGTTTCTCATGGTGTGGATCCAATCCATTGCAAAGTGTCGTGTCACTTCGTCTTTTCTGGCAACCAAAATCAATCACACCCAGGAGCAAGTCCAGCAGCAGCAGCAGGGGCTGAGGATGAAGCAGGAGGCCAAACTGGATCAGGAGCCAAATCAGCAGTTGGAGCAGACGAGGGAGAAGAAATTGATTCATGTTAATATACTGTACAGTAGAGCACACATGCACTCACATGATGAGTTTGTTATAAGGGAAAAGTTGGCAAGGAGACTGAAAGGTGCATGGACAAGAAGTATGTTCAGCATCACAAAAGCATCAACCCTTCTGCAAAGTGTCCAAATGTAATAATTCCACATATGGATACATTTAAATATATTCTATAGGCTGAAATGATAGAGACACAATCAGGTTTGGGTCAGATTTCTTGGAAATGCAGTCAGTCAGAGAACAAATTACAAAATCTAATCTTACCTGAATACTTTGAAACATCAGAAATATTTAACTTTATAAGAAAAAAAAATGAAAGCAGCCACAAAAATTTGAGCTGCGTAAACTTTCTACAAAACGTTTTCAGTGTAGATAAAATGCACTGAAGCATCCATCCTGACTCAACATGGTTCTTTTATTCTCCTGACAGGTCTGCCACAGAGCAGAGCACTTTGTCAAATAAACCCTGTATGTCATACCGGATGTGCTTTTCATGAGTTAATGTAATAGAGGATTTATTATCATAATCAATAATTTAAGTAGTCCTTGACACATTTTTTCTAATGTTATCTTACTCTTGATAATCTGATTACTTGATCCTTATTAAATGTAATCCATTACTACCTAATAAAATTCACAAAACTACAATAGTGACTAAATCATCAGAAGACGTGCCCATGTTTTTAAAAGTATTGTATTTTTCGCAGTGATTGGGACACATACATGAATATTATATGCTTTTAGTCCCTTTAGTCTTTGCTGTATCCTGTACAGTTTCATGGAGCACACAGAAAAACGTTTGACATTACTGCACAGTCATAAACAAAAATATTACAGAAATGCTGTACACATTTAAGGACTGTTTTTATATGTTGGTGTTTTAACATTAATAAAATAAACAATTTTTCAAATGAATGTCTCTCTGAATATATTCAGGCTGATTAACAGTGTGTTAGTCGTCGTCACACACTCCGGTGCAGCAGGCGGCGCTTTGCCTCCTTTCGGTGTTTTGATGGAGACGAAGAAGAAGAGAGGCTTCTTGCGCATTCATCCGGTGACGTAACTTCCTTTCTGCCCGTGCTAACCTCGACGTGAACACGCGTTCGCCTTTCTGAAAAGTGAGTGTCTGTTTTATACTATAATAAACCTGTTTAACGCCGAGAAAACGACCACGTAACAACAAGAAATGAGTGAAGGTCCAAACCCTGGAGGAGTGAAAGCCTGAAAAAGCGGCATTTTAACAATATTAGTTCTTTTCAGCGCCTCAGCGTCGGCGGCTACATTCGCTAACGGTAACGAGGCTGGAGCACACGCCGCCACATGGTGTAAAAACTGAAGCTGCGTTTATTTTGTCAGGGTTTACGACGTTTGTCCCAGTTAATCTGAGTAATCTTCACCAAGGCGACTTAATTTTACATACATGCTCACATGTAGCCCTCCGCGGTAACTAGCACGCTCACTAGATGCTCAGATTTGATGCCTGGCCATCAGTCATCTTCCTCATACTGTGAGAGGTCTCCACCAAACTGTGTTTCATCGGCTTAACATCAAACTGTAAAACGTCTTAGTGATACATGTTTATAGTGTTAACACTGATATGTTTATCTTTTAACACGATACAACCTGCAGCTGTTCCACAGAGAGTTTGTCTGCTGGAAAAATCCAGACATGTTTACTGAAATGAGCAAATAAAGACCATTTCCACTAATGTGACTGATCCTGAACGTACCTTAAATTCAGTCTGAGCCTGCTTGGTGAAAGTTTCCACAGATTAACTTTAAATAGAAATCTTTGGTTGAAAAGAAGACAGCTCTGCAAGGAAGGAGGCATGAACGTAGAATACCACATTAGAAATGTTGGCAGCTGGCAACAATATCTGATGTGATTAAGTTCTTACGGACAGTTGTACATAAAATGTCACACTTAACGTCATGTTTGAATTTGTTAGGCGCAGGACTTAAATGTGTTGGTGGCCAGAGGTGTGCATTTCATTTGTTTCCTGTGGGTTTGATGTCCATCATTAACACATCTGCTCACAGTTTAAACCCCCATGTGTGTTTTGTGTGTTTCAGGATGCGTTACGTAGCTGCTTACCTGCTCGCTGCCCTCGGTGGCAATGAGAACCCCGAGTCCAAGGACATCAAGAAGATCCTGGAGAGTGTTGGTATTGAGGCCGATGACGCACGTCTGGACAAGGTACACAGAGCAGTCGGCTCCTTTTAGCGCTTCAGGTGGTTGAGCAGCAGGCGGACTTTGTAATTTTTAAATTTTAATATCAATATTTCCATCTCTCAACAGGTCATCTCTGAGCTCAGTGGCAAGAATGTGAATGAGGTGATCGCCACAGGTGAGTGTGCCAACATTTTGTATTTTGATTTCAGCTTTGGTGAAATTTGGTCTGTTGGTCTCTGTTAAAGCAACACCAGGCAGATTTAAGTCTGATTTTTATTAATGATCAGGGTTAAAGGCGACTCACATTTACTTTTTAAATAAAGCAATAGTTGTTCTGAATGTGTTAAAGTCGTGTGTATTCATTGTTAAATTAGTGTGTAAGCTTTAATGACATGGAACCCTGCGACAGCCTAAAGGGTCACGCATTCATACATTTGACTGTTTTCTTGTCATAAGTTCATTTTTCTTGATCTTGAGTTAATTTAGTTGAAATCACAAATGTTCAGAAAAGATTTAATTTGAGATCTTGACAAAACAAAGACACTCTAGTATATAATTCTTTTTAAGGATGATCGCTGTAATATTCTAAATAACAATATCCCTTTTTTATTGTATGACTGGCTGAATTGTTTCAACCTGGACAGAATTTAATTACAACTTAATTGTAGTGCTGATACTGAGATACCATGAATATTAATTATGGCTCTTTTTAAAATCATTTATTATAAACTTGGAGTACAGAAAACTGTGCTTGGTCCAGAGTTTATGTAGGATTCCAGGCAGAGGCAATGATGACATGATGGCACAAATGTGAAAACTGTAGACTTGCTCGACATCACTGTTTCTGTACAACTGAATGACCAGATCATATGTGATGATAACAACACAGTGTTTCTGACCTCTATCGTGTTTCTCGTGTTATCACTCGTGCTTCATGTCTGCCAACTCATTTCTCCTCAGGTTACGGCAAGCTGGCCAGCATGCCAGCAGGCGGTGCCGTGGCCGTTGCCAGCTCTGCGGCTGGTGGCGCAGGCGGAGCCGCAGCCCCTGCTGCAGGTGAGCATTGCAGCTTAGCACCTTGTTTGTCAGCATCAATAACACTTGGCACGCACCGCCTTTGCCTTCACCTTGTACGTTAATGTGATTTACATGCAGCCAAATGAGTTTAGTCGTCATTAGTTTCTTTTTATAGAATTAAATGTTACAAATCTACATAATTTAAACCTGACAGTGTGCCTGGCAGATAGTCACACAAGTAATGTAATCTGTTGGGTTTGTTTAGTGAATGGGACACTTGCTAGTGTTTTAAGTGGAGATTGGAGAAACTTTCCACATTTGCGAGGACAGTGACCTCACATTAATAGTTAATAGAAATGAATATGAATGACCTCCAGTGAAGCACAACTCATGTTCTGTTGATTAAAGCAGGAATTAATATAACATGCTTGTTTTGCAGCTGAGGAGAAGAAAGAAGAGAAGAAGGAAGAGTCTGAGGAGTCCGATGACGACATGGGATTCGGCCTGTTCGACTAAACTTTTTCAAAAGATGAATAAACTTTATAAAAAACAATCTTTCATATTATTTCTTTGTTTTGTTTTAATCACTGTAAAATGCAGTGTCACTGGTATTTCACCAGGCAGAAAAGAATTCACTGAGGTACAGTGTGAGCTGTCTCTGGTATAAAGCAGCCGCTTCAATCTGAAGGTTTTTAAATGTTGAAGAAAAATGATTAGATTATACACATTAAAACGTCTTTATGAGGTGAAACCTTGAATTCTCATACAGAAGTAACCACTTTCAAATAAACCCCGTGTCAGTGCCTGAATTTGAAATCATCCAGATTAAATAACTAGTTTGAGTCATGTCATTGAGCCCAGTGATCAGCAGGTGGCGCTGTTCCTCACCACACCGGAGTGAAATGGCTCACTGTGGGTCCATGATGTCTGCCGCTGTGTTAAAATGACTGTGAATTAAACATGAGGATAAGCTCTGATCCGGACTGTGACCGTGCCTGTACCTGCATTATTTACTGCTGCGGTTAAAAACGCAGACAGACAGACAGGTGCAGAGACCTGCTGGCACGCCGGCAGCTGCACGTACACCTCTCTGCGTCAGCTACAGTGAGCTCGTCACGTGATCAGTGACGTCTGACACGGTGAGAGCAAAGTGCAGACAGCACAGCGACCTTATGTAGGTAATTGGAGGGTTCACCTCCTGTGAGCAAATCGTGATCCTCGAGTATAAATACGCTTCATGGTAAAATGATGTGATCTATAACAGAACTGTGTATGTGACTGTTGCTGTGGCAACCCATATCAGGACAAATATTCACAAATATAGTGTACAGCCTTCTGAGTATGAGGGCAAAAACAAGCTTATAAATAGTTTATGGGAGTGAGCATTAGGGTGGATGATGCAGTCATCTACCCACTGCACTGATCCCTCTCACACATTGGAAGCCCTGTGAGTTTCATGTTTGTTTGACTTTTCAAGAGCTTTCAACACAATACAGCCATCACAACTGAAGGGAAGACAGAAAGGGCTGGATTTGACTGCCACCTGGCTGCATGGACTTTCAGCAACCTCACTAACAGACCACAATAAGAAGGAAATGAGCAGGAGTACAGGCGAGTCATCACAGACTGTCTATTGATGCGATCTCATCCACCTGCATGGTGATTGACTTCCAGAGGAAGACACTTCAGATCACGCCGGTGGTCATCCAGGGAATGGATATCGAGATGCTTGGAGCACACAAATACCTGGATGTTAATTGGACTGGTCCAGAAGGTTCAAAGTCGTCTCCACTTACTGAGGAGACTGAGGTCCTTTGGAGTGTGCAGGACTCTGTTAAAAACCTTCTATGACACCACGGTGGCGTCTGTATTATTCTATGCAGTCGTCTGTTGGGGAGGAGGAAGCACAAAGATAAACAGGCCAAGACTCAACAAACTAATCAAGCTCCAGCTCTGTCCTGGACTGCCCCCTAGCCTCCACAGAGGAAGTGGGGGAGAAGAGAATGTTAGCAAAGCTGATATCCATCATGAACAGGAGGCCTCCTGCTCCTTCAGCAACAGACTGCTACTCCCACCATGTGAGGAGTGCTCCACGGGTCCTTCATTCCAACAGCTGTCAGACTTCAACACCAGCATGACTTTTTATACATATTTCTTACTTATTGTGAACAATTTATTATTTATTATACCTTCTGTATATGAGCTACTGTCGATCTTATCCTATTGTTTTTTTTTTTTTTTTTTGGCCTTTTAAATTTGATAGAGACAGCTGAAGAGTGACAGGAATGCAGGGAGAGAGATGGGGAAGGACATGTGGGAAAGGGCCACAGATCAGATTCAAACCCTGGGCTTCCACAGCAAGGACTGAGCCTTTGCACACGGGGCAGCTGCTCCACCAACTGAGCTAAACGCCACACCTATCTTATCCTATTGTTAGGGAATTTTCTATCCTCAGGTTACACAAGATCACGTGTGGGCCTTGAGGTCCTCGGCAGTATTAGTTGTTTGGCTTTGGTTGATAACAGCAGGTTGCAGCCTATCTCAACACTGTGGTGGCCAGTGTTGAAGACACCTATTGCTGCCTTCCTAGACATAATAGATACTGTAGCTTGCCGTTGAGGTTCCAATCTGCGTAAACAGACAGCTGTGTCTCCAGACTAGACTTTGCTGACGGTAACACCTGCATGGGTAAAGACACTCTCTTTGGCTAATTCTGGGCGTATAGTATTTGTGGTGTTATCTCAGGCTGACCACCAGCATGAGTTGGGCAGAATGTGAGACCGACTCAGGCACTTCTGATGAACTACGAGAGTGTCTCTGATTCTCTTTGGCTAAGCGTCAATAAATATCACAGCATAAGTCATCAGAGGCTCCTGAACACTTTCTTCCTTCCTGACCTCACCATTGACTTTTGACTTCAACAATTTCTCCACAACACCTCTGATGTATTATTGTCAATCATCAAGGCAACCTGTCCCTGAAGTATAAGGATACAACACAATATAAGTATGTAGATATAAGTAAAGTATAAAGCAACAGAAAATAGAAACAGTAAAGTATAAGTATCTCAAATGTGTACTTAAATACAGCACTTGAGCAAAAGTATGTGGTTATTTTCAACATCTGCATTCATTCGGCTTTCAGGCTCTCTTATTAAGAGTTATTATTATCTAAATGGAACAAATCTAATACATGGATCTTGGTGGTGAAACAAACCTTACAGAGGTTACTGCAGCCTATTGAAGGCAAGAGATGACCAGTTTTTAGTACTGTGTTCGTCATAGTTAATCACGTATTTACAAATACAGAAAATTATATTTGATTTATTTCTGCATTTTTTATTTAGCTTATTTTACTTTGTTCCCCAACTTCAGAAACTAAAACCACACTATTGTTCAAATGGTCGAGTCTGTTAAGTCATATGATGACCTCTGAGTAAGAATCATCTGTGAACTTTAACTATGGCAACTAATACAACGTCACGGTTAATCATGTCTTGAATGACTGAATGAGTAACACTGTTAGTTAATTCCCAACTTTTCACGTTTTGCAATGTGATTACAAAACAGCTGTGTCTTGCCATGTATATTCCAGGCTGAGGCAGTAGATTCTAGCTCCCTGTAAGTCATCTGTTTTTATGAGTCTGACGATATATGGTGTCATCTCTGGTATGAAAATTTGAGTTTGACTTCTGATACTTTTAATATTTCCAAGTTTCCATGGGAAATAACTAGCAACTTTAGCTGTCAGATAAATCTAGTGGAGTCAAAAGTTCAGCGTTTTCCTCTGAGGTACAGAGGAATGTCAGTGTGGTGAAGTAAACCATGAAGTAACAAACAAGATAAATACTTAAAAAAGTACCACGGGTACATGTACTTTAGTTACTTTACCTCAGAGTATCAGCATAAACACACGTCCCACCCTCTTCCCGTCTGTGACGTCACGGACCGTACCATCTGTACCCTCTGCTTATGAGTGTGGACTTAGGGCGGGACCACTCAGTTTGATTTCACTCGTTAGCGGACAGTGAAGGTTACCTGCTTCAACAGTGCTTGAACGGCAACCTTTCATCTGTCTTCAAACAAGGACGGGAATAATCATCTTTAATCGCTCATCTTACCACCAATAACATCAAATCCGATTTTAAATTACCTTTCCAGCGTCACCGAGCTTAAGTCAACCTAAACACGTTTAGCCTGCTAGCTAAAAGTGTTTTGCTAACAACGCCACTCGGACAGCTCTTCGACATCCTCACGAGAGACGCCACTGAGCTTTGGTAGGTAATGTTTATACGTTTTCTATCCATATGTATGCTTTCCTTGTGGTGACGAACATACCGTTAACGCTGGTATGTGCTGAGCAGATAATATCTATAGTAGTAGGCTTGGCGCTGGCGCGGTTGTTCATCTCTCCTGCCGCCACTGTGGCCTCGAGCCTGCGGTAACGGCTTACGTGCCAGGTGTGTGCCACACGACAACACTGCGCGTGTCACCCAAAACACTACGTCGTTACGTACTGTGTATTTTACACCATTTTGAGCTCACCATAATTTGTACTTCCATGCGACGCTTGACGCAGCTGTTTGCCAGAGACGCTAGTGTTGACGCTCACAAGGCGAACCGTTCGCTTTTACTTCCCTCATATTTGGTCATGCATGACAAAAATGTAGCCCTGCTGCTAACATACAGACACTAATACTGAGGTAAAAGTAATTTTTGGCGCAGTATGCTGCTCTGTTGAGAGAAAATCGATTTGCGTACGGTCAGCGTATTGTTTCACAGCTACAGAGGCAAGGACGACAGCGATGCTCATCATTTAACATCAACAGTCTAATGTTGGATAATTGAAACGTATTTATAGGCGAACAATATGAAAGGATGTTTTGTGGTTATTGTTATTAAAGCTGAAATATATTTGATATATATTTTAAGTCTTAAAAGTAGAAAATAACGCTTCAGATGATGTCTCCAAATTTCCTTTTTTCAATTGACCAACAGTCCAATTTCTGATTCACAGTGATATTACACGAATTAAAGCAACAAAACCATTAATCGACCATCAGAATGCTGATTCATTTTCTTTTGCTGACTAAGAAACGGGCTAATCCTATCAGCTCCAGTTGTGCTTGTATCCATGCCCTGTTGTGTAATCTAGAGTTGTTTGTTTGTATAGTAAGACCTTTTTGTTTGTTTTCTTCAGAACCATGAGTTCCCAGGTGAGACAGAACTTCCACCAGGACTGCGAGGCTGCAGTCAACAGGCAGATCAACCTGGAGCTGTATGCCTCCTACGTCTACCTGTCTATGGTGAGAGTCCAGTAGGTGGATAGAGAGTGTTCAGGCAATGGAGAAGCAGCTGAGCAGAGAGGAACAAGAACACACGTGGCTATAACTGTTCTCTTTATGCTCATAAAGAGCACAAAGAGAACAGTTATTGTATACAGATTATTTCTGTTATTACAGAGAAGTGAGTCTAATTCCTCTGTAACCGAACTGCGTTGTGGTTATGTAACCGCTGTGCTGAGTGGGCCTACAATGTGTGTATCCTCACACACTCTCTGAGTGTGCCAACATACTTCAGATAGCTGAAGAGGACAGTGAGGCAGCCTACTGCCACGATTAAAAGCCACCGTCAGATCGGCCTTTGTCATTAATCATTAACTAGGTTTAGTTTGATATCATGTTTGGACTGAGGCGAAGTGAGTGTCCCAGTCATAAAACAAAGGTTGAAGTACCTTTTTGAGATTATGTACAGAGACGGGGCAGCAAGTGTATCACCTGCCCTTCAAATGTTCTTCACTCTCAGCACAGCGGTCACATATCGATCCTACACACAGCCAGTTTCCATACCTTATGTGTGTGTTAAATTAAAAATGTTAAACCAAGTAGTAGATGTAGTGTAACCAATTTAATGGAAGCAAACATAGCTTCATTTATTCTTGGCGAGTTTACGCACAACTGACGTGTAATAATAGATAGTTGTGTGTTATGTTTGGGCCACATCTCGGCCCTCGTCTGTTTCACCTGGAGGAAATGGCTATTTTTTTTAGAGCACCTATATTCCTCTCTTTCTTCCCTGCAGGCATACTACTTTGACCGGGACGACCAGGCATTGCACAACTTTGCCAAATTTTTCCGCAATCAGTCGAACGAGGAGCGTGAGCATGCTGAGAAGCTAATGAAACTGCAGAACCAGAGGGGGGGAAGGATCTTCCTGCAAGACATCAGGGTATGAGCTCCAATCTAATGTGTTCTTTTCGTTTGGTGTGTTTTAACTTAAGCACTGGGTGTGAGATTTATGTTCATGGCTATCACACGGCCTGCATCAGAAAGACAAGAAGATACAGAGGGCGTATGTGTGCTGTGCTGCTTATCTATCACCGACACACAAACACAACCCTTTTAACGTTTGAGTTAAACGTTAAACTGCAAGCACACTGAAGTAATCAGAAAACTCGCCGTGGAGGTCAGGTCATTGGGCTCCTACAACCTCATTTCACATGTCTCACTGCTTTCCTGACCCACTTTGTGTTGCAGAAACCAGAGAGGGATGAGTGGGGCAGTGGGATAGAGGCCCTTGAATGTGCCCTGCAGCTTGAGAAGAGCGTCAACCAGTCCCTGCTGGACTTGCACAAGCTCTCCTCTGATCACAATGACCCACATGTAAGTATTAAAGTGGGGCTTGACACTTACACATCAAAGCACCTATAAATATATTTTTTCTTCCCTGTCATATTTTAGTTGTAGAACGCTGATCTGAAATACTCAAAAGTATCAAGCATTAGAAAAAGCATTAGAAATCATCTCTTGAAGAATAAAATAGTCATATCACGAGCACAGAACACTGTTTGCACACCTGTACTTTAGAGGTATATAGATGGATTTATTCATTGCAGTAATCTTGAAAGTGCGGGTTTCTTTTCTCATTTTGTGCAGGATGTGAAAACATCTTAGACTTTGATGTGCATTCTTAAAGTACAGCAGAGTATGAGCAGCAGAGAGCTGACGTTTTGCTTTTAGCAGTGTTCAGTACACGTTGCTTTTAAATCCAGTGGATCAGACAGAGCTGTAGCTCACCTAAAGGTTGCAAAACAACACTAAATCAAAAGAACAATCAGAGGGGTGTGTGTGTGTTTCAGCTCTTAAAATGACTGAACTCTGTCTGCCTTTCTTTCAGATGTGTGATTTCATCGAGACACACTATCTGGACGAGCAGGTGAAGTCCATCAAGGAACTGGCAGACTGGGTGACCAACCTGCGTCGCATGGGAGCTCCTCAGAACGGCATGGCTGAATACCTGTTTGACAAACACACCCTGGGCAAAGAAAGCAGCTAAACCCCTCCACGTCACATTTCTAAAAGCTTTCTATAATATGTATATTTGTTTTTTGTTTGCAAATGTTTTCAAAATATGAAGCCATCTGCATGATCCTGCCTAGTAATTTCAACTTCTTATATTACTCATACAGTTATTGCCATTCTCTGTATATTACTACAGTAACCTGTAGAATTTCCTGATCCCATAGCTGTGAGCTGCTACATTTAAAAAGCCCACTCTATCTTGCACTTCTTTCTGTGCTGTCAATGCTCATGTCATATCCATGTATTTGCTGTGTTTTTGCCTGGAAGTGTTAATCACACCAAATAAAACAAACCCTCTGGATTCTGATTTGTCTTTCTTATTGTAGTTTAATGGTTAAAAACACTAAATCATTTGGCTTTAATTAATAAATGAAAAACAAAACTCACCAGCTCACAAAAATATCTACCAACCTGTTTCACTTCCTTTACCGGGGGAAAAAAAAACAGAACTAAACCATTGCCTGACACATTTAATAAAACTTCAATGACGTCCAAATATCTGGTAACTGTCATTGCACTTTTATGGCAAACAATGTTTTGGTTGTTGACAGAGACTCCAAAGACTGGTCAATACCAATTATTTTTGTCTGAATGTGAGTCACATAATTACTGTTTTCCTTAGAGCCTGTGGTCACAAGAAAATATACCCTAAAAATTCAAAATGAGCAGTTTGATGTGAAACTAATTATGCTGTTGTCTGAAGGCATTAATATATTGCCACTGGTCGGTCTCACAGTATTTAATAAACTGTTTTGATCTTATATTCATGGTTCCATAGAAGTATGTATGTAGATTTTTTGAGAACATGTCAAGAAGAACAACCAGATGAAACACTGAATTTGTTGCAAAAGAAGCATATAATACGTATAATTTGGCCTTAGAGGACTTCTTTACATAATCAGGATTTCCACCTCAGAAAGCTCGGTCATTTGACAGGAAGGATAAATGAAATGTTGGGAGAGTAGAGATGCGTCATCATCAGTTCCTCTCTTTTTGTAACCACGGACATTTCTGTCAGGGACACAGATTGTCGGTAGCTATGGCTGGTCCCACTCATAATGAAAAATAATGTTTGTGTGTTTTGATATGTTCTTAAATTATACAGAATTAATAAACTTCAATAAAGGAAAAAGAAACATGTTCTTATATGCACTGTAGTCTGACCAACTTTAATGTAAAACTAAAGTATGTGAAACTTGATGGTTGATGGTTTTAAAGTGACACATAACACATTAGTACCGCACATATACGATATGATAGGACAACTGCTTAATGAAACAGACATTGAATGAACGTTACACTTCTTGGAAACTGTCCAAAAAATGACAACACCATCCCATAATTTATTTCCAGGAAAACAGGAAAGTCAAGATAAGCACTGAAACCAAAGTGAAACTTTGAGGCACATTTCTGAAATAAGGAGAAAACCTAAGTGCTATAAAGCCAATATTACAAAATCAATGTGTTACCATAGTGATGATCAAACTGATTGTGGAATATATAAACTCCCGCAGTTAGACTGAAGTCTTCACGCCTCTTCAAGCTCCACCAGCACGCCGTCACAGTCTTTAGGATGGAGAAACATCACAGGTTTCCCATGAGCTCCTATTCTGGGCTCTGCTGACAGAGTTCTGATGTTCTTTGCTTTCAGGTCGGCTATTGCAGCGGTAATGTCGTCTACCTGCATCCAAGGGGGAAACAACATGTTAAGACTGTTAAGACTTACTTTGGTTAGTCTGGTACTCCATCATACTGAAAAACTGAGACAGGTCTGAGACGTTAAACAGGTGCAATATTAATCAGAAGAATCAACAGCAGCTGAGTCATCTTTTTGGATGCCATTCTAGCATTGCAGCCATATGTTATGTTTGGACTGGCAGAAGAAAAAAAATTTAGACAAACTTTCTTTCTTTTTTACAATATACAATCACAATACACAAATCAATATACAAATCAACACCAACAACCCTTCAATTCTCATTTTTAATGACGTGTACTGAGAGGGAGATTTACAGTTGCCAAATAAAACGAGTCAGTGCTCTCTGGTGGACAAACTATGTAACAGTGCTTCTTTTGGTCAACATACACATAATGTATGAATTATGCAGACATTTCACTCAGGTGTGAAAAAAAAGCTCCAACCGTGAAGTCTGTGTGACAGGTGCTTAGGACCAGGAAACTAATGATCCTACATAACCCTGACTCAATGTACCCTTCTGTCTCACCTCGATACAGATGTGGTGCATCCCTCCAGACTTGTTCTTCTGTAAGAAGCCAGCGATCGGGCTTTTCTCCCCCAGAGGATGGAGCAGCTCCAGCTTAGTGTTACCGAGCTCCACAAACACTGTGTAGACGCCGTGCTCGGGCAGGGGTACCTGGTCGCTCACCGTGGCCCCCAGCACGTCCCGATACAGAGCTGTGGCCTTCTCCATGTCAGGGACGGCGATGGCAATGTGGTTCAGCCTCCCCAGCTTCCATAGGGATCCAGGAACGCCCTGACGGAGGGGTGCTGTCGTTGAATGTGCCCTCATGAGTGTGAGACGAGAACATCTGGAGAAACCCGCCACTGAAGAAACAGATTTAAATATTGTGATGGAACATTAGACCTAAAGCTAAAGGTTTTAAACATACAGCTCTCTGCTCTTTGCCTTTCAAGGTTGGACATTTTCTCAAGCTGGATGATGTTTACAGAGTGACCCCAAAACATGTTTATCTAATAGAAATATTCTAGATGTATGGAGCTTTTTTCACAGCAGCCACTTTGACATGTAATAGTAGGTAAACACAGGTGTTACCAGTGATACTAATTAAGGTTCTGTTCCATTTAGTGCAGCAGAGACTTTCCACTGAGCCGACATGCACCGCAGCAGCACGCTGTCTGACCTGAATGGAACTGAACTTTAATTAGCATCATTGACAACACCTGTTTACCCTAGTATTACGTGTGGCTGTTGTGAAAAAAGGTCTACTGTGCATCATTTTACACACATTTCCCCAAATCCAGCCATACATGTAGTACCTTTGCATGAAAGCGTTTCATTCTCCACTAAATTTTTATCACAGGTATCCAGAAAGTACAAAATTAAAAATGTCTTCAAATTTCGGTCCTAAAGTCTCGGAGTTCAGTTTGATCACTGAGAGAACACGTGTACGTTGGTGAATATAAGACAAGACTGTGACAGAATCATATTATTGTGTTGTATACAGCGACTGTATTCAGTCATTGTATGTTTGCATACCTTCAGATAAAAGAAATATTCACTTTATCCACACAAAACACGAAAAGTATCCTGCACCTAACCGTGTCATCAACACGACCTCACGGTGTAACACTTAAACTAGACAGTAACTTGTGACGCAGCTAATATTAAACAATAAATCAGAGGTCGACCATACTCATATATCTGCTATTGCGGAATACAGTTTTAAACATGCGTTTGGTACTTATTAGATAATTATTGACACAAACCAACCTGCAACCTTCAGCACGGCGGACGCCATGTTTGTATGTCGGAACCCAAACTAGGAGGGGAAGAGTTTCTCGTAGAGCCTGTTTACCTGCAGCACAGACGGACACGCATGTGGGGGAAAAGATGGCTAGTGGAGATGTGTGGAGCGTGCTGGAGGAGTGTGTGAAGAAAATAAATGCCAACACAGCACAGCCAGAGAACTTTCTCAGGCAAGTGTTTTCTGTCTTTGTGCCAGTGTTGTCGGGATAGCTGTTAAACGTCGCGACGACAAAGATAAGAGGTTCAGCTAGCTAACTGTTAGCTCGAGCTAACTGCATGAACTTGTAGCTTTAGCATCGTGTTTTGCTAAATGAGAGCAAGCTGTCACAGTCTGCCTCTTGCATACTTTCAGGAGGGTCTATGTTATGGCGACGTTACTACGTGTCTTAAAACGGGCGTCAAAAGCAGAAATTACAGTTGGACATGGTTATCCCATGTAGTCTTTATCAGTGAAGAGCACAACCACCACAGAAAAGTCATGCATCTACCCTTTCTGTTAGCTTACGATCCTGCAACATTAATATACTAAAGTCGTGTTTACATTAGTTGAACAAGTAACAACAACGAGTACAATACTGTCAGATGCTGCACGTGATGAGGATGATGTGGTTGTGACACATGATATATTGTAAAATAATCAGCTGCTGTATGCATCAAAATGTGTGACCAAAGAGGAACAGAACCTGAATGACAAGATCCTTTTTAAGAGGCAGAACTTGAGTTATATTCATTGTTCATCCAGTGCCACAAAACGTCATCGATAATCAGATGTAACAGCGTAATGTAAGCTGAGGCTCTGTAATATGTATGTATGTCTGAACTCACATAGTTTTGAAGTGCCAGAAAGATCCAGATAGTGAAATAGATAGATTCAGAAGTTAAAATATCTGGAATGAATGGAAGATGCACTAATTCAAACTCACCCCCAAAGGTCTAAAAAATCAAAACGTTGTATTATAGATAAATAAAAAAAACACCCTCTTTAGTAATAAAGCAGACTTGTTGATACTGATTGTGTTTTTCCACCTTTTTAGCCTTCAAGATGGAGTGGCAGCAGACTTCACCTCTCTCACTAAGACCCTGTATGACCTCCACAAAGCTCAGGAGCCTGCAGGTTACAAAAGCAGCCCATTGGCTCAGCTGGTGGTGGAAAACTTTGATGAAGAGCAGATCTGGCAGGAGCTGGAGCTGCAGAATAATGCTGTAATGGAACACTTTAAAAATGCCACAAATGAGGCATTGACAGATGAGACATTAACATTGCTAGCTGCGGAAGAGGATTGTGATGGGGAAGAAGTAGAGACTGATGATGAAAATGGTGATGAGGAGGAGGAAGAAGAAGAAGATGAAGAACATGAGGAGGAGGAGGAGAAACCACACAAACAGTCTAAGAAAATGGCTGTGGAGGCAGAGGATTACACAGATGAGGACTCTGACTTAGATTTTGACGTGGATGCTCTGGAGAAGCGAGAGAAACAGAAGAAGGATATTGGAAGGAAAGGCTCCAAAACAAAGGTGGTCCCCTCCGAGGTCGATGATAAGTTCTTCAAACTGTCAGAGATGGAGTCGTTTCTTGATGATATGGACAAGCGAGAAGGAAAGGATGATGGGAATGAAGATGACTTAGACTATTTCCAAGACCTGCCCTCTGATGAGGATGAGGATCTCGACCTAGAGCAAATACTCTCTTCGAAAAAGAAAACAAAAACCACTGTATGTCTTTTATCCCTTATTCTCACCTGCTTTATTGTGTCCTGTACAGAATAGAGGAAATATATGATTATTGTTTATATTGACAGGCAAAGAGCTCCAGGAATCTCAAGTACAAGGACTTCTTCGATGCTGTGGATAGTGAACCAGCTAAAGCAGATGACCAGTCAGATGGCGAGCATGACAGCATGGATGAAAGCCAGGAAGAAGGTGAAGAAGAAATGGATGACGAGGAAGATGATTATGATGGTGAAGAGGAGGGTGATGATGAGTAAGTGTGATTTAAAATTATGTAATGCCTATGATTACGTGTGGGAGAAGCACATTTGGTTGATAACAGCGTGTTTGTGTGCACACTTTGCCAGGGATGAAGAGAGAAGTGGGTCCAAAGCATCTCATAAGAAAGTCACCTTTAACCTCTCCGGGGATGAGGACAGCGAGGGAGAGGACATGGAGGAGATTTTTGGAGGAAAAAGTTCAAACTCAGCAAAGTCTGAGTCAAAGTCATCGTTTGAGAAACGTCAAGAAAAGGTAACCAGGTTTCAAATGAAGCTCGTTTGCCAGTTTATGTGGTCATAATTAGTCTTGGACATAATGTATCAATATAGTAATTACAAAATCACATTTTTATGTTTAATGAAACAAACCAAACATCTCTGATTTTAACAGGAAGTAGCTGTACTGTAATATAACAATGAAATGCCAGATTGGCTCTTCACTCCCATGAATTAAAATGAATTAGACACTCCTGGTCTCAGTGGTCTTAGAGGCCGAGTACAACAAATACATGTCTTCATGTTGCATGTTACATGCTGCATTTAATTCAAACTTCAAACTGACATTGTAAGATTGCCATCATGACATTTACGTGAAAGTTACCAGAGAGCTTTTTAAGACATGCGAGTGACATGTTAAATTACTATTAGATTAATATAAACAGACCATCCCTGTGAGGGAAGTGGGTATTGTCCCAATCCATGGATCTATCAGTACATGGCTTATCCTGAAGCAACACACACCAACCAGTGTAAGCCCTTGTCTTGTTTTAGTGCAATGCTGCTTCCTGTCTGAACGCCTGCTAATAGTGTCTGTTTGATCCTGTTGTCACTCTAACCTGCAGATGTCAGAGAAGATCAAGGAGCTGGAGACGGCAGCTCTAGCAGAGAAGCCCTGGCAACTATCTGGAGAGGTGACAGCACAGACCCGACCAGAGAACAGCATGCTGGAGGAGGATGTGGAGTTTGAGCAGACATCCAGGATGGGTGAGTGGCTCCAGTGTTATGTTTATTTTGTTTGATTAATGTTACAATTAAAACAGTGAGAATTTCTTTCAAACGACATTATTTTACCTTTGCTCTTTTAGCTCCTGCTATCACAGAGGAGACCACACTACAGCTTGAAGACATTATCAAACAGAGAATTAAAGACCAGGTTAGTCAGATGTGTTTTATCTGAAGAAAGATCGTGTGTGTGTGTGTGTGTGTGTGTGTGTGTGTGTGTGTGTGTGTGTGTGTGTGTTGCCTCATTATAACCCAGCGCCTTTGACTTGTGTTTCTGTAAGGCCTTTGATGATGTGGTCCGCAAGGAGAAACCCAAAGAGGAGGTGTTTGAGTACAAGAAGAGGCTAACGTTGGACCATGAGAAGAGCAAGCAGAGTCTAGCAGAAATCTATGAGCAAGAGTACCTCAAACAGAATCAGGTTTGACTTTTATCTTCTTTTCACTGGTACTTCAACACACACGAACCTGTGCTGCATCTATTTTTACATCTTGTTTTCTTCTTCAGCAAAAGACAGAGGAGGAGGAGAACCCAGCCCATGGAGAAATTCAAAAACTTATGGACACACTCTTCCTGAAGTTGGACGCTCTCTCCAACTTCCACTTCACACCCAAACCAGTAAGTTTTGCCTGAGAGAACTGGCTGAAAGATGCCCAATATGTCTAAAATATTGAGTTTGACTAAGCCCCCATCCCTTATTTAAAAAATAGAAAAGCAATAATTGTACATTTAAACCAATCATTTGTGCATATCCATGTGAAAATAATATACTGTAAATGGCAGCAACCTGGAACCTAAATGTTGACCTTTGTCCACAGCACATTCCAGAGGTCAAAGTGGTCTCTAACCTGCCGTCCATTACGATGGAGGAGGTGGCTCCAGTCAGCGCCAGTGATGGTACGCTGCTCGCACCAGAGGAAATCAAGGTTTGTCATCAATGCACCTTCAGACGTTTATTTTGATCTCAGTATATTTAGTTTACATCGCGTGTCTAATAATAATACTCTCCTCCAACCAAAGGAGAAAAACAAAGCAGGAGATATTCTGGGTGCCACTGAGAAGACGTCAACAGACAAGAAGCGTGAGAGACGCCACAAGAAGAAGGTGAAGCGTCTGAAGATCAAGGAGAAAGAACAGAGACGGAAACTCAAAGAGGCTAGTACGACTGGAGAGAACAAAAAGCCATCAAAGACCGAAGTTGCAGAAAACCTGAAGAAACTCACAAAAGGTGGCAAAGCTACAATACTCAAGGTGAGTGTTGTCTCTCCTATTCTTTCTCACATTGCAGAGAGCAGAACACAATTCAGCACATGTATTTGGAAGAAGAAGAGTAGGAAGTATTATCCTGTAGAGTTCATTCATATGCTGTGTGTGTCGCTGAGGTGGCTCAGTTAACATGGCGTTCCTGTGTTTCAGGACGAAGGAAAGGACAAGGCTCTGCGGTCGTCTCAAGCCTTCTTCTCTCAGCTGCAGGATCAGGTCAAAAGTCAGATCAAAAGTGCAAAAGACCCATCTTCAAAGAAGAAGAAAAACAAAGAGGTGTCTGTCAGCAAACTCAAGTTATAATAACTGTGACGGTTTGATGTGGAAAATCAACTTTTTATTGTACAGATTCTTTATATTCAAATCTGAAAGTCCTTGTTAAATGTTTCCCTTTTCCTTAAAATAAATCAAGTGCCCGGATGTGTTTGTGTTTCTTTGGTAATATGAATAATATTTTCAACTGTAATAAATATGTCCATTCACATTAGAGCAGGACGTACATGTGAGTATTGTGTGAGATTAAGTGATTTTAGGTTTGAACCATCTACAACTGATGACCTGATACAACTGTCATTTCACACAGATAGAGATGGAATAAATGGTCACATCCTAAGCATGAACAAATAACACAATAATGAGTCAGTAACATTGTTCCTGCCTCAGTGAGTGTCCGGTACTGTGAAATATACTGAATGAATGGTTCCAACTACCAGTGACAAAAGAAAAGATATTTAGGTTATTATTACAAATGAATTCATGTATAAGCAGTATGTAATGTGGTAGATCATTTTGTACTGTTGGATACATTTTACAGGCTGATGATATATGGTCAAATATGGTCAAATAACCAGTAACTGTCTGTTTAAATAAATGTAATGTAAAGTATATATTCCTCTACACCAGGTTGTCAAAACCTTTCATAAGGGGGGCCAGATCTGACAATATGAAGATGTCCGAGGGCCAATAATAACATTTAAAAATCAATCAATTCTATTTTCATTGTCACAGTTTCAGAAAATATTTTTTTAATGGCAATGTGACCAAATCTAAACCAACCGGGTGTGGATACATCTAAAAACCAAATATCTGAAGTCAGATAGCAAAGAATAAATTGTATGGAACATGTTAAACTTGCATGGATTTGATACAAAGTTTTATTATTATTTTAAACATGAGTTATTATGAGCAATGCAAAGTCTGTTAACATTTAAGTTTAAAACATCTTTCTTGCTTTTCTCTTTAACAAAATAATTCAGAAAGTAATATTTTGTATTGTGTATATATATATATATGTGTGTGTGTGTGTGTGTGTGTGTGTGTGTGTATGACACTATATCTGACAATCCTAGCAGGCCACAAATAATACATTATTAAACCGTACTTTGGACGTTCCTGCTGTACACTGTAGCGAGGTAGAAGTGTGATGTAGCATAGAAATCTCCGTGTGAAGCACTTGTAATAAAGTTTAGGGTATGTTTGACACAAAGTATGTAGACCCTGCCCACCTGGGGAAAAACCTATGACGTCACTAAAAAGCATCACGGAAGTGAACTAGGCGACGAAACAGACAGACACAAATAAGTTGGTGTGTTCAACTGATTTATACAGACAGGTAGGTCACTGTCGCTTTATTCATCACTGTCGGCTCGAAATGATCAAATTCTTGGAGCTACTTTGGTCTGTTATCATCACTTTGTTTTGATTTTTGCTCGCGTTGAGCGACAGCTAGGTGAGTTAGCTAGCACAGCCGATGACAGAACAGCAGACTGCTAACAAAGCAGAGGCTACAAAACAGTCAGGGCTGACAGCACTGACAGACTTGGCGCTTCTGTGTCAGTATCTTTAAGTAAAGAGACGGAATGAAAGGAAACAAGATGGGAACATTCAAAGTAGCGTGACTTCGGTGACGTTAGCCGCGTTAGCTGTCCGTCGCGTCAGGCTAAAGCTAAGCTAACTGTTTTGAGCCATTAAACGTCTAAGGTGACGTCGTTCAGCGTGCTAACTTCATGTTTTCATGTGTGTTGTGTTTGTTTGGACTAAATGTGCGGAGTCATTCTGTCCAATGGGCTGGTCATGCTCACATGATGAAGTGAGTCACTGGTTCAGAGGTGGGGGCGAGGTTAGATGGACTGTAGGTCGGTTTCGGTTGAATGTTTTGCTTCCTCTCATGCTCTCTCCTGTCCACAGAGCCTATTATCATGCTGGGAGGAGGGTTCAAAGCGGAGAGGCTAAGAGTCAACCTCCGACTGGTCATCAACCGACTCAAACTCCTGGAGAAAAAGAAAAGTAGGTGGTAATGAATATTAAAAACAGGCCCTGCTCTCCTGTAGCTGATGTAGATTCTTTGCGTTCTTGTTTACGAGACGTGCCTGTTTGAATTTTCTGTTCCTGCCAGTAACAATCCACCTTTTCCCTCCCCCATTCATAAATGTAAAATGAAGCTGAGCTTGCTCAGAAGGCGAGGAAGGAGATCGCAGATTACCTCTCATCAGGGAAGGATGAGCGAGCACGCATCCGTGTGGAGCACATTATCAGAGAGGACTACATGGTGGAGGCCATGGAGATCCTGGAGCTTTACTGTGACCTGCTGCTGACTCGCTTTGGCCTCATTCAGTCCATGAAGTGAGTGACACTTTGTTATATTAACTTTCTCTGTGGCTGTCTTTATGGTCTTTCTTGCTAACCCCTTTTCCGTTTCTCTAATTAGGGAACTGGACCCAGGCCTACAGGAGGCAGTGTCCACCCTCATTTGGGCAGCGCCTCGTCTCCAGTCGGAGGTGTCTGAACTCAAAACTGTAAGTCAAGATGTCACAAAGTCCTGGCAGCATTGTCAAGAATATTGAACAAGTTCTGTTCATTTACTCCTGTTGTTATTGTCTGTTATTGTCAGGCAAGTCTCGAGTCTTATCTCTGAATATTTCTTTCAGGTGTCAGACCAGCTATGTGCAAAATATAGCAAGGAATATGGCAAGCTGTGCAGGACAAACCAGATTGGCACAGTGAACGACAGGGTAGGCAATTCCCTCTCACTGACTGATCACGAGTGTTCAAGAATGCGTGCACCTTTAGCCTTGTAACTTCTTAAGAGCGTCTAATCACACATCTGCCACGTTCACAGCTGATGCACAAGCTGAGTGTGGAGGCCCCTCCCAAGATCTTGGTGGAGCGCTACCTGATAGAGATCGCCAAGAATTACAATGTGCCGTATGAGCCGGACGCCGTGGTCCGGGTGAGTTTTAATGAGTCAGTTATCAATCATAATGAAGGATGGGAGTCACGCATTGTGTTAATTTAACTACTCACCTGTTCTCTGGACAGCCTGAGGTGTGTGCTGGGGAGGAGGCAGACCTGATCGATGTGGATTTTGACAAGAAGCCTAGAGGAGGAGGTGGAGGTGGTGGAGGAGGTTTCACTGCTCCTCCTTCTGCTATGCCTATGGCCATGCCTATGCCCATGCCCATGCCCGGCTTCAACTATCCACCTCCCAACGGAGCCGTAAGATATTCCCCTTTAAAGAACTAATTCTTTATGTCTTTATTATGAGCATGTGGTGATAGAAACTTCTGTAAAAGTGTCTTGAAATGGTAAAAATGCATGCAAGTTGAGTGTTTTGTTAAGTATTAAATATGTGTTCATAACTATTAGAAAACCTTGTACAAAAACAGTTTTGCTCTTAGGCACGTCTTGTTGTTCATACCATTTCTCAAAACTGAGAATTCTGATAGACCTCTCTCCCTCATTTTCGACGGGGTGCCAAAGCCTGATCTGTTCTAACTCTGTGACGCATGACCACGGCCAATTAAAACCATCATATATCAGCTTACATAAAACTATATTTGGAATCTGGATTCAAACTCATTCCTAATATTTTTTTTAGAAAAGTAATTATGTAGCTAGAAGGCTGTTGTGGATTTGGCTTTAAACCCTGAAACAGAGTTAAGGCACGATTGGCTTGTTTGTAAGCAATGACAAGTAAAAGTGCACAAGACTTTCTGACTGTTGTTTTCCTCCAGGATGCATTTAACGTTCCCGTTGGAACCTACAACAGCTTCCCGCACCCCATGGGAGGAGGGCAGCCTCCTCAGCTGCCCACTTCTCCCCCCACATACGAGTCTGTAAGTGACCTCACCCCACCCATCTATGCCCCCTTCCTGTTCCCACAGATGGACAGACCAACAGGGCAGGGCATCACTCAGGGAAGAGCAGTTCATTCAGCTTGCTTGCAGTTTTGCCTGTTTCTTTTTTTTTTAGACACCATTTCTCAGAGTAGGCCCAGATTCTGCTTCATCCATGTGGATATGAGTAGCACGATGAGCTAACTCTCTAACAACTAACTTTGACTTGGAACAGCTGTTCCAAGCAGGACTGAAACGAACAGTGGAGTTTTAATGCTTTCTAGAAACAGCTTAGGCTAGCTATGTCCTGATGTCTGTAACACACTAAAGGTGATGGTGTTCTCCCTTTTTTATTTTGTTTTTGTACGGCTCATTTTTACTTCCACAACACAACTAATTCCTTCTACACTAACACATACAATATTATTTAATTTCACAATGAGGATGAGGTGATCTCTTACACATGTTCTCTGTGTTTCAGATTGATGACATAACTCCCAAACCTTCTGTTCCTTCGCAGGCCATAGGTGAGTTCTACAAACTACGACCAAACAGAGTTATTTTAGTTTTTTGTTATTGTGAACAAATCTAATGAAAGGACCAAAGCTAACAGTGTGTTAGTCTGTCTCGTACTAAGGCTGAGCTAATGCAAATGAGCAAATACCCAAATAAGAGTAACTACTGTGTGTGCGTAGTGAACTGTATTCAGAAGGAGATGTGTGTTTACTGCAGCAGGGGGTATGTGGTAGTGTGTCTGGGCCTGGTGTGCTGATTTATATAAGTTACAGCTGTGGTCTGTCCGTCTCTCTCTGCCCTTCCTTTCAGGGACCTGCGTTTGGTTTTGTATGCTCTGCTATGTAGTCAGTTATTCTTCTTTTCAAAGTCCCAACATCCATATGTCCTCTTCCTATTCCTTTTACATGTGGTTCCCTGACACCTCTAACTTGGTTATTTTGTGTCATGAGCTGTGTCTGTTCCCCACGTACATTGTCCTTAGCATAAGATGAATCTCCAAACTGAAGCAGCTACTTCTACCAGCCGGTTAAGATGAGTGAGGAGTCAGATGTCAATAAAATATGTTTTTCAGGAATTGCAAATCACTAAAAGCAAGTCCTTGGGCATACAGTCATAAATACAAAAAGAAACGGATATCACTAGATTTGTCCGAGATTTCTGTATTGTTTGCTGTTGTGTAAACTGCCTGATGTACTGAATATATATATATATATATATATATATATATATATATATATATATATATATATATATATTTTTGCATATATAAAATTTTAATGCCGTCTATTATTCTCCAGGTCCTGGCCCTTCATCTAATGTATATGACAACAACGCTCTCCCAGAACTTCCCTCTGTTCCCGACACACTCCCTGCATCCTCCTTCGGCGGAAACACTACCACCTCGGATGACATCGACTTCGACGATTTGACACGGCGGTTCGAAGAGCTGAAGAAGAAAACCTAATTGCTATATCTCCAATCTCTACACACACACACACACACACACACACACACGCAAATGCACACATGCAAAGGCACACACACACAGGCCCGTGTCATCACCAACACAGCCCACAACAGGAAATGGAAAATGTTCAAGGCTCTCAGTCAGATTTGGATAGTTCTCCTCCCCTTTCCACAGTGAAGTAATCTTACATAGATAATAAACATACATGTATTCTTACCTCATGTCTATAAATATGACCAGCGTACTGAGGGTGTGGTTGCTCACTCGACCTTATCGGTTAGCAGAAATTTACTTCTGTTTGCAGTACAAGTGACTACCACATGTTTTAATTTCTTTCTATACGGCACATTATACATATTCATACATAAAATCATGTGGGTGTTGACCCCCCTTCACTTTTTATCGTTTAGGGTCACACTGACTTTTAACTTCCATCTGTCTGAGTGATATACTGTATAATCAAACGTTAGATTTTAATAGTTACTTTTCCTGGGGTTTTAGCTCTGACAGATATTTACAGTACATGCCTTGATACTACTTTGTACATGCTGTGACGCTGTGATTTTTTTTTTTTTCCCCCACTGTGTCACTCAGACTGTCTCAGACCAGTGAAACAAGCCAGACTGGCTGATCCAGTTTGGCGGGGGGCGGGAAGCTGCGCTGACAAAGGCTCCAGATTATTTCCGAGACGAGACAAGCATTTTTTTTTTTTCTCCCGTAAAGCTTTTAGAACAGGTAGAAGCCATATTTTCGGTGTTTGGCGCAGTCAAAGGCACAGGTTTGTACATGACATTTTGAAATACTCCTCATACTAGGAACCCAAAACTCAGCTCATAGTGACACGTTACAGGGTGGTGGGACACAGATGTATATGTGATAAAACAGCGTATGAAAATCTGTAATATAATAGATTGACCTATTTACAGGAATGATTGAACTGTACAGCAACAGTTGGTAGCAGGGAGTTCATTATTTGACAAATCTGTTTTATATACAGTACCTCCAAATAAAGTTTTCTTTTTTTCCTGTTTGAATGTCAGTTTTACCAAATACGTGCACTTTCTTATCAATCAATGAAGTATTAAATTATAAAATGTATGCGGGCGAAAGCAGTCGCACGACAACCTAATTTGACTGATCCGATGTAAAGATTAACCCCAGAGGTAATAAGTTTGTGCTGTCCTGATCGTGTGTGCATGTGTCTCTTACTGTATGTGCACCACTGCGTTTGCCTTAGTTATCATCTCCCATCAGAGGCCTTGCCAGTCACTAGGATTAAGCATTTGTTATCCACCAAGACTGGGTACACGTTACCTGCTTTGATTTTTAGTTGATTATATTACACTTTGCTTTATTCGCTTTGCCCATGAACAATTCCTCAAAAGCATTTTGAGTTTAAATTTGTGGATTGGATGAAAACCATCTGCACTCTTATTATAGGTAGATGGTGTTTTCCCGTGGGGAGATCTTAGTGAGAGGGTTTCTGTTGTCGTACAGACGTGACGCATTGCTGCAACCTAACCACTCCCAGCTCTGCTTGCATGGCGAACGGACAGTGGCCTTGAATAAAATGATTCAGCAATCTCTGGAGAGCACCTTGAAAAGCTTTCCAGTCGTGCAACAGATACAGTTTATTTACAAGTTTTACATGTGTTACAGAAAGTAGAGAGAGATTAATAACACTACAGAACTGTGATCTGCTCACTGTCTTTTCTATGTTGGACTGTTCTTTCATGCTAAACCTTGAGACACAGAACGGTGTCTTGTTGCAAAAAATGAGTTTTTTTTCCACTGTATACTAAAATAACAATTTAATAAAAGATTATTTGGAACTGGAAACCGTTTTTCCACTATTTGCTTACAACATAACACTGTAATGTCAAATAGTATCCAGCAGGGGTCCTCAGTGTAAAAATAAAGAGTTATACCTTGTAGCGCCTACAGCAAACCTTTTGAGTTGCCTTGTGTGTGTTGAAGTTTAATTTTCCTTGTTTTATATCCGAGTAATATATTCACCTCCAAATAGCTCTGTCTTGATAATACTGCATCATACCGAGGCACATTTTACCTGCTGAATTTATGAACATAAATTCAGGCTTTCTTTTTTTCTTTATAGTTTACACGTTTTTACATAGGCAGTGACAGAACACACAGGAGAAAATAAAAGGAAATAAAGGCTGCCAGATGGCTATTCTGTTGTCGCAATATCAATGTCTCCAGAGCAAGGTGATATTGCATGAATAAATGAATTGAGTCTAACACCATACTCTGTTATATAACCAGACCAATCAGAGTCCCTGTGGTTCTCGGGTGATATGACGCTGTGACAAGAAAGGTCCCCATGTTCTCTGTAATCTGTTTTGTGTATTAGGTTTGTACAGATGGAGTTTTTCCATCTGTATAATGGACAACATTTCCTTGAGCCAATTTACCAAAACAAGGTGGAGTGGTAGACTTCCAGGTCAGGAGAATAAGTTTTTTGGCCACCAGCATCCCTATCTGCCAAGCCATCTGCACGTTGCATGGTAGTTCAATAGCCATTGCAGAGCATCCACAGATGTCCAGTCTAAGTTTCTTTAAGGACATAAGTCAGGGCAGATAGAAAGGTGTTCAAGAGTGGCAACTGTTTGCACTGAGGTCATTAACGTGCATGCTTTCAGAGATAATCAGAAATGTCTCAGCTCACTGAGTAAAAAAACACAGCACATGAGGTGTTCTTGGAAAATCCTGGATAAAACTGACCTGCATAAGAGGCTGAAGAGTGAAGCTGTGATACACTGAGTCTGTTTTACATAATCCCCCATAGAATTTTGGTTTAAATATTTAGTTTAGCGTTTGCTGAAGAATGCACTTTCTGTGCGAATGAACAGGATATTTTAAGTTAGGAAGGTTGACTGTTCTTTAAACCGTGCTTTGTTGAATAAACAAATCATATTTGGCAACAAATGCTGAGAAGGTCCCTTTTCTAATTGTGAGGATTACCGTTATTCATCAAAATCAGTCAGCCACCTAGAAAACTCTACTCTAAAGACATTTTGAATTTAATGTGCAATCTTTGTGGAGTTTTTGTTATTTCTAGATGTTTCCTCCTGGACAATGGATCAGGTAAACTACAAATTTTGCTCAGTGTAATCTAAAAACCATGCTGAAAAGGTGTATGGTGTGTTTTCAGTCAACGGCGTGTCCGCGGTGTGGTGCTGAAGTTCGATTATTTACCATAAACTGGAACTATAATGCGTTCCAGGGCTTTATCTAGAGTTTTCTTTTTTAATTAACGTATCCAAAGTAGCTTACAAAAATCCATTAAATCTACAAAGGATAGTTTATGTTTGAGTCCCTGTAGCAAGGACAAGCAACACAAAGCAGCTTTTCTTCACCTTTTATCACCATGGTTTCTCCAGACATCACACAGAATACTGACCTTGGAAAACAGCACTGACAAACTTCACTGAAACAGCCAATTACTGTGGTGTTAATACAAGTGCTGTGAAGAAAATGACGACTGCTGCTACAGTTTGAGATTGAACAGTTGGCCAAAGCTGGAAAAACTGCAAATAACTTCTTTCATGCACTTTCAGAGGTTATTTCACTGAAAGGAAACATTCTGTAAAGAAAAACAATCACAAGCCACTTTTGTTGGAGTGGTTTTCGGTGTTGTTTGTAGGGTCAAAAGCTTACGTGATGTAAACCTCATTTGGACTGGTCAGACAGTCAGTGACGTACAGTGCAAGTCAAAAGTTTGGACACACCTTCCCATCTTCCTGTTTAACATTGTAGTTTAACACTGAAGACATCAGGACTATGAAATAACATATTATGTGGAAAATAAAACGAAGTAAAATGTGTTTTTACTACAAGGTAGCCACCATTTGATTCATCACAGCTTTGCACACTTTTGGCAAACAGCCTTGAAGCAGTGTGAGCCTTAAATTTTGGGAAATTGAAGAAAGTGTCACCAGAAAAGCGCCGCATACCACCTGGGAACCACACATGCAGATACCATCTGTTCACCTTCTCTGCATCTCACAAAGACATGGAACCAGACACGGAACTAAATTTTTACTTTTACTTTACTTATTAGACCAAAGTACAGATTTGTAATTTCTGTACCAGAGGTAACATTTGGTCTTCCTTTCCTGGGGCGGTTCTTCTGAGAGAGTTTCATCACAGTGTTTGATGCACTACACACATTCAAAGTTCTTGAAATGTTCAGGACTGACTATCGTTTGTGTCTTAAAGTAAAGATGGACAGTTGATTCTCTTTACAAGAGAGGCTCTTGTCAGAATATATATCACTACAGTAGTTGAATAAGGCTGTTTACTGTATGCCAACACTACCTCTGAACAACAAAACTGGTGTCTCAAACACATTTGGAAGGCAACTCACAATTTTTTGACGAGACCTGTTGATTAAAAAACATTGTAAGTGACTATCTTACAATGAAGCCGATGAGAATACCAAGAGTGTGCAAAGCTGTCATCAAAGCAAAAGGTGGCTACTTTAAAAGGATAACAGTATATTTTGCTGTTTCATAGTTTTCACATTCTCAGTGTTAAACTTCAGATCTAGAAAGTGTGGTATGTAGTTAGTTACTCATTCAGTAAATGTGATTACTAGAATATCAACAGGACAAATGTCAAATTAACTGGATAAAATAAGAATAAATATCCACTTTTACAAACTCACAAAGGCATTATTTTGGATCAGACCATAAATGCGAGTACAAATATGTCTATTCAGCACTAATAGCAATAGTAATAGTAGTACAAAATGAAGGTTTTAGTTTTGACCATCAGGTTAAACAGCTTCTGTATGTCTGTGGCTCTTTCAGTTAAAAGTCACTTATAGATTAAATACGTGAAGGTTTTAATAGAGATCAGTTTATTGAAGCTCACACATTAAATTACAACAATAAATAAAAGCACAGAAGGTCCAAGACAAGGTGTTAAAGTGTCTGCTGACCTGCTTGTATTCCCAAACCAAAAGCACAAACTTGAATGCAGTTAGATCTGCTACATAAATCATTCAAAAGCCGGACAGACAGAAGTACATGGAAGAAGGCACGTATGATGACAACTCGTGACATGCACCTTCAGCATGTATTACAGTGATGGTGAAATGAAATGAAAAAAGTGATCAATTAATAATTAGCTTCCATATGTGCAATTACATAAAAGCACCTTCCTACTCCTCTAAAAGTGAAAGTCCATGTTGGTGTACAATCGATAGATGGTTGTCATACACTGAGATGAAGAGTCAAGTTGACAGCAGCAGTAAATTAATGAAGAATAAAATAAATATACATTTCTTTGCAGATTATACAAACATTTTATATAGTATGTATATGGATTATATATAGGATTTTTTACTCACAATAACTCAAAGCTTATGACAGTTTTTGACATCTAAACCTGCTTCAACGCCTCTTGTAACTATAAATGGATTCTACAGATTGTGTATGTTGAAATGAACAATGTACCCACAGAAGAAGCTGTTCAAACCAGGCAACCAGAGATTTCTTTATATTCACATATATCATTATGGATAATAAATGACTTTGGGAGAAAAAAAAAAGCAACACTTTGACATGCAACCGTAACAGTTATTTAATCATCCATTTACTCTGACTCACCATTTCATTGGGAATTCTGTACACATACAAAACACCAGAATGAGTTATGCAATTTTATATTCAGGAAGTAAAACTGCCAATAAGTGCAAAAAGTGTTTAGGAAGCGAGGGTGCCATGGATTGATGCTGTGCCCGTTGGAGAAGACAGCTTATCCCAGTAAATGCAGCTTCCTCACAGTGTGTGCCTGCCAGAATATTTACTGCATTTCTCTTGTTGCTCTGTAAATGGAGAAGACAGCACAGTGAGTCTCACAGTACTTTACTTCTCTTTAACTGAAGGGAGGATGCACACTCAGAGAAAGAGAGAGGAGCCACTTGGGAGGAGTCCGAAACTAAAAGGTTTGCTAGTTTCTAGTTGTCAAAGCAAATATTTTTACTGTTTCTTACGCATCATTACATAAGAGCCCTCTGCAGTCGACCTGAAACAAAATGGAATAGATACCTCTGTCTGCTTTATGATTTATGAATATGTAGCCTGGTCTAAACAATTTATGTGATAAATGAAATTTAGAGGTTGTTTTTACATCCTCCATCATCTTAAATGCTGTTCTTTCCACCCAGATTTTTTTTTGTTGTTGCTAGTTTGACATTATATATTTATTTTCTGAAAGTTTTCACTTTAGGTGAAAATGAAAGAAGTTTTAATCTCAAGCAAATAAATTGTATTGAAACCAACTAATCATTCTCCTTAATATTCTAACTCTTTCTAAAAAATAGCAGAATTTTTTGGCCTCTTGGGAGCAGCAGAAAACACAACACTGAAATACTATATAATCACCACAGAAGCTGGACTGAACAGTTGCACATGTACACATCTGCTCGACATGGAACAACATGTTTCTGGTAAATACAGGTTATTAACCTTCTTGTAGCTCTGTTTTGGCAGCTCGTGAGGGAAATATCTGACTCTTTAGGGTGCTGTGGAGGCAGCGTACGTTGGGTTTTAGATTTAACTACATCTGAAAATGACCCTATTAGAGCGGTGACAGTGGACAAAAGCAATGAACTCATGGGCAGGTTGGTCACTAAGAGTGGCACCTACAGCAGTCTACTGAAGGATGAATAATACAGATGAAAAGTTATTATACTACTTACATTACAGTGCTAAAGAGGTATTAAAGAGAGCAGATGATTTTTGAGTTCGAAACATCTAGGAGCCTGTACAGCCCAGCCTGTTCTGGTAACAGATGTTTTTTCTTACCTAACAGCACTTGCTCAATTTCCTCACTTTCCTCCACAGCTACAGGTTTCAGGAGCAGGGCAAAAAACACAGCAATACCTATCACCTGTGAACAAAAACAAGCCCTACTAAATGTTAAATTCCATAACTTAATAAGATGAATAATTTGACACAGTTTAATCTTTCCCATCTTCACCCACCTTGAGAGGCTGCAGTATAAAGATGCTCTGGAACAGGGAGAGGCCCAGAGACATGACCCACTTGATGGACTTTTGTTTGCCGTACTCAAAGCCGTACAACAGGGTGAAGAAAGTGGATACCCCACTGATGGACAGCAACAAGAACCAGCCCAGGAACACACACCACCAGGGCAGCCAGCAGCCCCCCGACTTCTTCTCCTTTCTCCTCTCAAGAGGTGGGCTGAACCAAGGAGAGGGAAGGGAAGGACAGCACACAAGATGTTCCAGGTAAATAAAATCAGTCATATTCCTGTACAGATATTTGTGTTTCTGTGTTTGCGGTGGTGAAAGTGGGACCAATACTACAACGTAAAAGTACTCTGTTATAAGTAAAAGTCATGCATTACAATTGTAATTTTACTTAATACTGATGCATCAATGTGTATGCATATTACTGTTGTAGCTGCTCAGAGGAGAGCTAGTTTTAACTACTTTATCCCAGTGGTCCCCAACCTCAGGGTCAGGCCTCTCTAAAGGGTCACAAGATAAATCTGAAGGTGCATATGATTAATATGGTATTAAAGAAGAAGAAGAAAAAAACAAAGTGGGTTATATGTCTCCCTTTTTGGAACCAAAACGTGACAAAAATAATTAAAATAATTGTTTTTAAATGTAAAATTTGAATGAAAGATGTGATTAGTGTTGTGGATTTAAAAACACAGTATTACCCTTAGTAGCACTAAATGGAAATACTCAAGTACAAGTGCCACAAAATTGTATTTAAGTACAGTGCTTGAGTAAATGTACTTTGTTACTTTTAGCCACTGTGTGTTTGTGTGTTGGCTGGAGTACTGACCAGTAGGCCAAGTGGCAGCTGAAGACCATCTCAGCCTTGCGAACCAGCAGGTTGGTGAGGTTGAGGGCCTGCTGGTACTCATCTTGACTCGGGAAGTTCTTTCCATCCAGTTTCTCCAGGCACATCATGATGTGACAGAGACCAGCTAGGAGGAACTTACTGCAGTACACCCAGTGGGGGTCACTCTCACTTTCTCCTTTGACAGGATTGAATAATCAAATCAGCAAGGAATTATATATTATATAAGAGCAAAAGACAGACTAGAGAGTGTTTAGAGACACATTCTGTCTGACAACAACATGTACATTATTATTTATCGCTTCACAATATATCTGTGCCCTATTAAGACACTGTCATGCTTCATTTTTACCACTCATATTCATCAACTTGGCCCATCTCAGCCCCTTTGTATCTCTTGTTTCTGCTAATGTTGCTCTGGTTATTTGTGCTTTTAAGTAAATGTACATTTTGAGTTTTTTTTTCTTTTATTGAATCAGGCCAGCAGGAGGTAATAAACACTATTTTTCCGTAAAAACAAAACATTGTCAATACAACCTTGCATAAGCTGGATGAATTCATGCACCCTGTCCAATCCAGGGCAGAGGTCACTAGCAGACTCCAGCCTGTGCATCTCTGATATCTTGTTCCTTGGACTTGCACTCACCATAGAAATGATGTCTTCTGTATCCTAGGAGGGATGCACAACAAATACCAATTAACAGAGTATACATTACACAGTAGAAAGTCAGAAGCAGAAGTCATAGCCAAGCAGAACACAGCAACATAAAGTTATCAGAATAGGTGTCTCTGTGCTCACAAGGTCAGTGATAAGGCTGGTAGAATGCACAAAACCAGTCACACAGTAAAACTGCAGAACACACCTTGAGAATACTTGGTATGGTAATTGCGGGGGGTCTCGTGTGACCCTCGTCATCTTTTTGAGATTTTGAAACCATGCGAGGTTTGATGCTGCGGAAAATGGTGATGATGAGGATGTTAATTGGAAACATGAGTAGACCACTCTCTATCCCGACCATGATCTCCTGCCAGGTGATTTCCAATGAACCTGTAGAGGGTAAAAAAAGATACAAAACAAAGCGTCAGGGATGAGAGGAAACTGAAACCAGATACAGACATCTAAATAAAATGAAGGATATTAGCAATGTGTGGTGTATTTGTTCCTGAATATATTAAGCAAAAACCTTGCTGGTCTGAGACGAAACAGCTCCATCATGTGGCCAATCTGCATTCTGCTAAATGTGTGGGAGTGAGTTTGGAAGATAAAACTGCACAATTTCTCCATATTGTAAGCAATTCTAGCTGACATCGGACAGTTTCCGGTTTCATACAGTATATGTGTACACACACATGTTGTAAGAGAAACGTTGCATCAGTATAAGCGATGCTACTTGTATTACATACAGTGACAAACAACAAAAGCTGTCTGTTCTCTCATCCCACACAGGCTCCAGTCCAATTGCACAGTTGCATATGTGGAAGCAGAGGTGTTGGAGATAATATGATATATCAAGAGACAACAGCTAATTAAATTGTTTCTCAAATTACATCTTCCGTTTTAGCTCAGCTTCCACCTTTTGACTGTTCATCCAAAGACCTGAAGAAAACCTCTAATTATATTCAACTTTAGATATTCATGATACATTATTTATGATCAAACTTTCTTACTAAACTGTGAGTTTGTTGTGCAAGTGACCTTGTATTGTAACATCTAAATGTGGATGGTTTATTTTTAGATGTCAGTTCTCCCTCTTGAATAAATCAAGATCATAAAGCTAATATAACCCATTAATAATCCATAATTCACCAAATGAGAAGAGTACTGGTGATTCCTCGTCTACAGGAATGTTCCAGAAGGCGATATTGATGGCCATGGTGCAGAGGAGCAGGCTCATGCAGCAAGAGACCCTCTGGGCACGTGTGAACGGACTGCGTGAGGGAGGATCCACGATGGACACCCAGATGTGTTCGTCCCTAAAGCCAGTCGAAGTTCTGGCCTGGAAAATATTCCTGACAGAGAAACACAGAAAGCCATGATGACACTAATCTGCTAACATGACTTTCACAAGAGCCGAGCTGTGTGAAATGGTCCGGCTCTGACCTGAAGCTGGCAATCTCGTTGTTCTTTGCAGCGTTGAAAGTTTTCTTGGTCATGCCATCTCCACGGTCAGCACTCAGCCAGCAGTCACAAAAGAACTGCCACACCTGTCGTGTTTGGAGGTCTTGTACGGTCACCTTGTTTATATACCTGTTCATAAGGGGACATTATAAATTATATATAAATTGATCACATGGCCTAGCTTAAATGTTCTGTACCCATGTATATGATGAGGCATATCATTACTAAAAGTTGCTCTGGTCATCACTATTGTATATTCATGCATGCATTTTGTGTGCCAATCATCTTTCTATATAACACTATAGCTCAGCTCTATTTTCCACCAAAGTGTGTGTGTGTGTGTACAGCAGTGATATTTAATAAGAAGTGATAACAAGGCAGTGTTAAATGGTAAGGCAGGCCTGACATTTGGATATGTCACCGCCAGCAAACCGCTCTGCAGAGAGTCCATAAACGCTGCCTGTGCCCAGCTCTAACAACAGTGTTCACTCTGGCAGCCAACAATTATCCAGCTCAATCAATGCAAGCCAAAAATACACAACTGTGAAGTATCATTTCAAGGTGGGACATAGAAATGACATAAAGTTGCAAGTAAACTTCATTTGTACTGGTTTCAGAACAAATTAAGTCATTTTCATATAGCTGCTTGAACAACTGTGAAATTAACTTTTCTGTATGAGACACAAACTTTCACTGGAAGAACTCTAGCCCTGATTTTTAATTAGTTGCAAATGAAGTACGTTCAGCCTTTCGTACCATGACGGACGACCTCCGGAGTTGTCGTGCTGCAGCCTGACGTTTCTCACTTCACCCAGTGGGAAGGGTGTGGCCAACAGGAACATATCGACAGCTCCTCTCTCAAACACGGGCTTGTCAGGATCTGTGAGTGTGTGTGTGTCACTCTCCCCCTCTGACCCACTCAGCTTCACTGTCACCTGCAGGACAGAAACATCTTCCAATGTAAACAGCATCAGATGTTCATACATCAGCATCCTGAACCAAAATTGTCTAAAGGGCCACTCTAGTGTTTGTGCACACTTCAACCCATTTACTACAAACCAAGATTTTATAAAGCGGACCAAAGAGTGATCTTTGGACTTTTCAAACTTTCGAAACTGTTTTTTTTTTTTTGTTCTTTTTTGTTTTGTTTTATCCTGCTTTCACTGAGCAAAAAGATTTTAAAACAGTCCATGTTTTCAACATCGTAACTGTTCAGCATATTCATATTGTAATATGAATTCACCATAAAAAATAAACACACTTGTACTATTTCAATTTTCTGTTAGAAATATATGAAAAGAAATAAATCCTAAATCTGTCAATGAAAGAAAATTCTTACATTGGCAGTAGTCCCGGCGTTCTTGCGATGGCCAGTTTGGACACTGATCAGATAGTTGTACAGAGCGCCTGCGTGATTGTCCTCCAGCAGAGTCATCTTTCTCTGATGGTTCAATGTAAAAGATGAACGATTTGGCAGGAATGACTTTATTTGAGCACTAGAATGAAGTGTTTAATTTCCAAAAACAATAGCCACCATCCAATAAAAGACATTGTGCAGGATAATACGATCACATTTTTGGAGGTGGTATGGTAAGTATAATATAATATGAAAAACAGAAGAGCTGCTTCATAAGAACTGTCTGCAAAGACTGACCTTAGAGCTTGCCCTGCGGTCAGCGTAGCAGGCCCACAACAGAGTCACCAGATAGAGGCCAAAGAAAGCGCACAGCAGTGCCAGGACCACATAGTTCTGAGTCACAGTGGCAAACAACTCTGCTGTACGAGTTATGTCCACGTCATTAGGCATCACAAAGAAGGAGCTCCCAAAGAGAGTGAGGTGGTTACACAGACACTGCACTCTCTCCGGAGTGGTTTTCTCTCCCACCTGAGAGAAAAGAAATCAAAATCTGATAGGCAACTACTGGTGCAATTAGAACATTAAATACATGCAGACCCAAAGGAAAACAGACTTTATTCAGGTGGAAACTCACCTGGCATCCTTCAGTGCTCCATGATTGGTTCTTTATGTCCCAGTACAAACACTTGCTCATAAAAAAAGTGATCATCAGTGTTAGGCCTGGCTCCCAAGTGGAATTGAAGAGACTGATTTCAACATACCAGGCTCCAGGAGTATCTTGTAACATGTCTGGGGTTATCATCCAGCGATAGCCATCTGTTGCAAAAATCAGAAACATCTCATCATGAAAATTAGGGGTTAGGGTATGGAGCAGTAGATGAATGTCTGATTATAGCGTCAGTTACCAGTTTGGCTGAAGATGGTTGTGTCATTGAAATATGTGCCATTACCAGGTGTCCCTTGATACAACTTAAGAGCCAATGACACATTGGCATTAGGCTTCACACTGAGGAAGATGGTTACATTTGGATCTGAGACGTTGAGAGAAGACACTGCTTGTGTGTTTTTCTCCAACTCAGCAGTGCTATTTATCAGGGATGAAGAATTTGGATGAGGCATAAAGATCTGGAGAAACCGGGGAAACCGGGGAAAACAAGTTAATTATTGCACTTAAAACTGAAGTACATATATGATAATTAAGGAGGAATGTAGCCAAGAATCATATGTTAGCACAATAAATATCTTCAGCAGCAGAAATAAGAAGAGGTATTTTTCTCTGCGGCCAGGTTTAAAGAATATCCAGGATAAAAATAGATAATGTTAGTTCTGTGAAGATAAGTGGAAAATGAGATTCATCTTATCTGAATTGTATATTCTACAATGACCTCCTTTTTTCATGCAAAGCCTAAAAGTTGAAACTGATGTCATGGCTAACTTTTTGTGTGTGCAAAGTGTGGAAAAGACAGCGAGATGGACTATTTAATCTGATATATCCAGTAACTTAGAATCACACTCAACAGGTCTGCTGTAGATGTGAGAGTTGTGTGAGTTGTATGAACTGGTATTCTTAAATTTTGGACCATATGCGTGAAAAAAGGCTTGTGTTGTGTATACAACCTTTTTTCTCCTCAATTCTCCTGGTTCTGTTTTGTGCTAACTCCACTGTTGATCTGGGAAGCGTGTACACAGACAGTGGTTCTCAACCTTTTAAAGTGACAACCCCCTCAGAATCAGGCTGCACGTGACTGCTCAGAGATTACTGTAATATAACACATGAAAGCTACCAAACTCACACAGGAAGAACATAGTTTGGCCAACAGACAGAACAGATCATCATGTCTGCTAAACACCTACAAGAACAATAATAGGTAGACGTAGATTCTCTTATTACTGAGGTAAAACTGTGTAATGTTATCCCGTCTCTGTCCCAGAAAACTTGTGTTTTGAAAATTTTGAAATTTTGAAAAATTCTATTTTCACAGGAGCAGGTGATCGAAAACAACAAAATCTGATACCAAATGACAGCACCAACCAGGTGTGTTCACCAGGTGTGTACCTGCTCTGTGCTTGTTGAATAATTGTCAGTATACTGCACAGAAGAAGGAGGATGAGGTGGAGAAAGTCCACTAGTTAATATTAATAAATTATAATAAAATAAAATATTTAGTGTTTTTTGAGTACTCATCTTGTGACCCCCTTGAGGATTCTTTCTCCAAGGTTGAAAACCACTGTGCTAAGGGATGTAACAAACAAGGTGTCACTGGCAGCTTCTGTTCACCTGCCAAGGAGGCACTCGGGTTATTTCCTGTTTGTTCATGTGATAGTTTGATCTAACTTCTGCCATTTTCAAAACTACACTGACACCATGACGTTAAATTATCTGTATGTGATGCTCCAAGTATCACCATTATTTCCCTTTGCTTTCCACCTACATTCAAATAAATATCTATACCTCTATCATCTCTGGCAGATTCTTCAGCTCTATGTCTGCTTCCCCATCACTAAATAAAAGGTTGGAAACAGTTCCTGAAATGTTGTCGTCAGATGGATGGGGATTCCCTGAGAATGTGGTCATCTAAGAAGGAGAAAAGCTCTGTTAAAAAGGCATGTGAATGACAACAAAGACACAAACATGCATAAACAAGATGATAATGCACACAGACCTGAGTGATGACTGTCTCATACTGTTCAAGCTGAGGCTTTAGTGCTGAAAAAGAGGGGAGTTTGATGAACTCACCCTCTTGCTCTGAACCCAGCACTGCATTGTCGAGGTCAGCAGTTTTGAAACTAAGGGGGGAACGTAATAATAAAATTTGGAATATAGTGTATAACTTATATGGTTATTAAAGAGATTACAAAGTATCAGGTGACACAAATACTAACCTGGTCTGATAGACTGTGCCTGTTGGGTGCTTTATAATAATTGTCTCTGTGCTGAACCGACCCAATAGCAGAGAGACTGCACGAAAGATCTCAAAGATGCTCTCAAACAAAGACTGTAGAAAGAGAAAATGATGATAGTGATGACAAGGTCTGCATGATTGCTTAAAGCTGTCACAGTCACACACTCTTCTGAGCTTACTGTAGGGTTTGGGTTAGTGTCGATGTCGCATTTTTTCATTGAGAGAAGGAGGATGCCGGTACTACAGTTGATGATGCGACTGATTGTGATGTTGTTTTCCGCAGTATAATCTTTCAGATTTTTGGTGCCTTCCAACAAATACTGAATGAATCTGTCCTGTTAAAAGGAAAAAAAGACAGCATTTAATGAGTAACTGCTACACCTCTGTAATACAAACAAAGGGAGGTATTAAATGTTAAATAGGCTTATAGAAGCCTATATAGCATCGTAGAGGGCACTTCATCATGCTTTTTCTGACACCCTCAGTGCAATAATGTAATTCCTTCCACAGGCTTTCCAAAGTGGATATATACGCACTCTGTTGTCGTTTGTCGGCTCCCCTGGTGTTGTTTCCATTCGCTGTAGTTCTAGTTCTGCTTGCTGTCTCAGAAAACAAAATCACTTGTGAGGTATAATTGACAAAAGGACAATTATAATAGCCTTCATGATTCATGGGTCAAATTGTGTGTATGTGACATGAATAAGGCATCTCTCACATAAACGAGGTTTTCAATATCTGAAAGAAGCATAGACATGGTGTCTACACTCCTCCTGAGCCCTGAAATTAAAGCGTGTTTGACAAGTAGAGAAAGAAAGAGAGTCAGTACACAAATTCAGTTTTATACACTTCAGTTATTCACTTTCATGATGACATGTTGAGACACTAACTTCAATCTAACTTACGGGGTCTGGTTGCATGACTGGATGTGGTCGTCTTCTGCAAAGAAAACATGAACAATACTTAGATGGAAATTCAGTCTGGGTGTTTAATTATGGCATCTTTTTCGTAACGACTGTGAAATGTATTGCTTACCTTTGTGTTTGATGACCACAAATCTTTAAAACAAGAATGACACTTTTAACAAACAGCATATTGTACATAAAGTGAAATAAAAATGCAATAATGAATGCAAGAGAAAGAAAGGAAGGCAGAAAGTAAGGGAATTTAAAAAAAGGAAGAATGGTTAGTTAAAGAAGTCATTGAGAAGCTGGTGCGGCATACTGTGGGTGCAGACGAAACCTCGTCTCTGGTTGCAGTCGGATGTGACGATGAACTGGAGAGGATTCAGCTTCATGTATATGCAGCTGTCCTTTGAAAAGTCAACATTTTCTGCACATAAACACACACACAGACGCAACATTAGAAGAGCTTTTTGTGACATGAACTTACCCAAAACTCAATGAAGACAAAAACCATTAGATCAAACTATCAAACTATAGATTGATCAAACTATCAATTAATATATCAATTATTTTTCAGACTAATTGATTAGCCTATGAAATGTAGTAATAGTAAAAACACTTCAGTTTATGAGAACCCAGTGTAAAGTCTTCAAATAGCTTTTTCTGTCTAACCATATTCATTTTTAATAATATAATACAGACAATCAAAGCTGGAATCAGAGAATGTTTAGCAGTTTCGCATGATAAATGACTGATTATCTGTTATCAACATTTTCTTTTTTAAGATTTTTTTTTGTCCTTTTTTGAGCTTCATTTGATAGAGACAGCTGAAGAGTGACAGGAAATGTGGAGAGAGAGAGACATATGGGGAAAGACATGTGGGAAAGAGCCACAGTTTGGGATTGAACCCTGGGCAGCCATGGCAAGGACTGAGCCTTTGTACATGGGGCGGATACTCTACCGACTGAGCTAAACGACACCCCTGTTATCAACATTTTCTGTTGTAAATTAGTGTAATTGCTTGAAAAAAGCAGGGTTTATAACTATACAGATGGCTATAAAAGTGTGAATACATAACTACAACATTACTGGGCAGTTGTGCAGTATTTTTCTCATGTGTGCCCTTTTCTATTTGAAATACTGAATTATATTCATTATTATTTTTCAACTCCAAAAAGCCTTTGAATTTTGTTTTAAACAGACTGTTGCTTTGATTTTGGGGATGACAAGCCAACAACAGACTTTAAATATAAAAACATCTTTTGTTGCAACCAACAAAAGAAATGTTATGTACTCACTTATGTCAGGGACCTCCTCTCCCAGCCACCAGGTAAAATTGTTGATGTTTCTGTGTCTATTGACATTCTTCAAGAAGATTTTGATTGGCCTGGTCATCATCTTCAGGAGTTCCCCTCCTCGCTTTTCACAGCTGATCCTGGCTTGATACCAGGTTTTGGATTCATTAACAAACTCGAGACAAACATCTCTGAAAACAAATTCATACACCGTGTGGTCATTGCTCAGAACGGCTTCAGATTTTTTTTGTAAAGATAAAAATCCAACTGAAATCCACAAAAAGACAGCTGTTCGGAGTAACATGTCCATTGTTATTATATCGCACGGAGCTAAAGCACATAGTGTTGCAGGAACTGTGGCAGGAACAGCAACTGAACAAGATCACTTCCGTCTGGCACATGGAAATTAGGGAGCTTTCTCCAGAAAAACTCTGCATATGTTCTCAATACATTAGGAAAATCACTGTGGACACTCAAACAAGATGCAAAGTCTGAAGGAGCGCCTTGACATCAGCAAAGGTCAACCACAGAGCCTTCAATCTGCTACTGGCAAGGACAACCTTGTATTTGCTGTTAGAAAAATTGTGTTTTTTTATTGTGTATGTTTTATAATGATATTTTCTTAAAAACAAAGAAATATTCTTAACTTGAATGACCCTAAAGATGCACTGCCTTCACTTTATCTGCTGTACTACTGTTGCAGCTCCTCCACTGTCCACAGCCAGGATGGAAATATCGCGAGAGGACGTGGAGGAAGCTGTGACCGCGTGTGTTTGTGTAACATGGTCAGGACTTGCTTTCAGTGCCCTTTAGTGCAATGACAGAGCTGCGTCCATGGCGGGACATCTGAAGGTAATTTCAGAGACAGCCTAGTCTTTTGTTTTTTTTTGTCAGAAACTGAATTTAAAACGTCGCCACGACACGTCCCTGTTCCTGTGTGCTAGCTCGGTTGCTCCCCCTCAAAGCAGTGTTAAAGCAGGAAGCAGTGCTGTTAGCTCTGCGGCTTTGTTTTTAGCCTCACTCGCCTTACTTTGAAAAGTGGCGCGGTCATTGTAAGGAAACGGTGCAAAGGCAGCTGTTTGCCTCATGTTTGTATGAGGATGTTAAGTTTCAGTTAGAGAGGGGACTTGAGTCACTGTGGTCCCTCCAAACATGACCTCTCATTACATACAGACAGCTGCTCAGACTGAACAGCACTGAGAATGACTTACCTAACAGGCTGTGTGGTCACTACATGTATTTTAGTGTTTACATACTAAACGCATGATTAGATGGATATGATGCATTCAAGGCCTTAAGTGTGTTTCTGGTTAGATGTCCTCAGGTTGGAGGTTTTATCATGTACTTAGAGTTAAATTAAAATCGTAGATTTTTTTATATTGCTTTATACAATAACTACAATAACTGTGTGAGTACTTATTATCTTGTGTGCATAAGCTTAAAAAAAGAGTTATCTTTAAGGACCACGAAGGCACCATGATTTAGCAGTCTTTTGTACTTTTACTCAAGTAGAAGTTGGTAACTTGAGTGTTTTTACACTGTGGTATTGTTACTTTTACTCAAGTAAAGGAGTACTTCTTCCACCTCTGCCAACAGGTTTTCTACTCTTTACTCTTTCTCTGACTTTTGCCTGTTTTTTGGGCTTTCACATGGTCAAAGTTGCATTGAGTGATTCTGGACAGATCCAATACGTTAACAAATACCACGATAGAGTGCGAACAGTGACACAGAAAGTCCTAAAATAACATTAGCTGTGTTGTGTAACTTTTCTGGTGCTATTGCTAACATCACAGCAAAAGCATATCTTTGCAAACTAGAGAATAAGCTGGCTGGAATAACAATAGTCGCCTAATCCACCTTTAAGCCTATGATTAATTTAAATAAAAATGCCTTAATAATAGACATAATGACAACAAATGTGTTTACCTGTTTTCAGCTCTCTCATCTACATTAGTCTTTGTCTTACTTGCATCGTTAATATATGACCTGGCTGATTACTGAAGTTGAACTCTGATTTCTGAGTACATGTTGTAAGGAAGAATGATTTATACCCATTGACACATCACTCTTACTCTTCCTTACTGAGTCGCATCACACCTCACAATCTGTAGATTTATCAGTTTGCCAAGCACATTTAAATGAACACTGATTATGCTTTGGAGAACAGATCACAATTTTCATGTAAAAGCCTCGGTCTTACAATCTTTATAGGCTCTGTCCAACCTTGTTCCATTCGTGCAGGTGTCTGCAATTATTCTGATGTATGATTACACCTCTTCAGAATGAACCCACTGAGAATCACCACCCCAAACTGTGTTTCCTCTCAGCCCTGATGAGCACTTTAGCATTTATTCGATAGATGTTTTGGTTTTACGACCCACTACTCTGATTTCATCAACCTGGTTCCTGGTTCAGCCTAAGTTCAGCCTTTAGGAGTTGGTAGAGACCAAAACAGAGCTAATAGAGAGTAATTATCTGGGAACCTAATGTGGTAGATGGATAGAAACACATTTCCAAATGAATGATAATACTACTCTATGTCAGCTGCATGTTTAAAAAGCCAACATAAGGTTATGTCAGATTTCTTTTCAGCTGCTTCTGTGCCCCAAATACAGCTTTAAAGAGGGAGAAGGTGGAGGTCTGCTGAGGTCATTTAACTTCAAGCACTCAAAAGAATTGTAGCAGTGCAAGAAATCCACTATAATGTAGGCAAAAGTCACAAAGATCTTTTCACAGTGTTAATTGTATAATGGGTGTAAACAAAAACGGATTAATACACCTGAATTGGGGAGAATGATAAATCTAGCACATTGCTTGAGTGACACCATCTTCTGAACATATTTAACTTATTAACTTGAAACACAAAAGTCCTCATAATAATCATAATAATAACAGCAGACATTTTGATTTGTCATTGAAGGAGACGCACACATGTAATTCATTTAGTTAGCGATGGTTCAACTCATGGTTAGTCTTTCTGGTCTTCGAGCATGTGATGTGTGGTGAGGTGTGTGTTTTTCCTGTACACTACCAAACATTACTCCTAGACATTGACCCTGTGTAAAAAAAATAAAAAAAAAACACTGTATACAAACCCTGGCTACCGTGGAAAATTACGGATGCTGTTGAGGATGCTTGAGCAGTTACTGGTCTGTGAATAATGAAGACAGTCTCATCTGTTTTTCTTGGTCTTGTCAACAGAAACAGTTAAAAGATGCAGTTAAGGTCATCAGCTCAGGTAGCCTTCTGTTTGCTTCCTACCTCACTGCGGTTGGAGATGAGCGTTTCTATGCCAACCAGCTGATGCCCCTGCTGCAGAGGATTGTTGGGGCAGAGACGGCACATGTTTTGGCGGTAAAGATAATTGGTATGGGACTGGTTCCTCTGAACCGCTACCAGGACCCTCCATCATTGGTAAGCATGTGACCTTACTTTCTACTCAGTGACATATTCCATTTACATCTGAGTCACTGTACACCATAAGGCTTTACTTTTATGAATCTACAGGAAGTGAACATCCTGGGATTAAAATTCAAAAACCCTATTGGGATTGCGGCGGGCTTCGACAAGCATGGAGAGGCTGTAGACGGTTTGTACAAGATAGGTTTTGGCTTTGTTGAAGTGGGCACCATCACTCCCAAACCACAGGATGGGAACCCCAAACCACGCGTGTTTCGTCTCCCAACAGATCAGGCAGTTATTAACAGGTATGTTTCAGATAAGCTATTGTCAAACAAATAGATGATATATATCAGGAGTATGCCCAACTGAATGGCCAGACGATATGGTTCAAATCAATTTCACAGTATTCATTAGATACTATCCACCAGAGCCCGACCTAGGTGGGATTTTTGAGATTGATACTGATTTTGTTTTTCTTTTTAAAGAAAAAGCTCTACTGTACATCTAGCTTTTAATGAATTATTTTTATTTTATCGTCATCTTTCCAAAACCAACAACACAAAAAGTAAAGCTGAAATATCAAGATGAGATGAGCACATTTCATGTTGCTTTGAGTTATTTAGATGCTGAATTTAGCTGTAGCTAACTTATGAGCAGCAAGTCATGACTTTACACATTTCGTCTCACAAAGGCCGTGTTCAGTTTATATAACAGCTCATGAGCCACGTTAGCCTCATTTTATGATCGAATCCTTAAGATTAAAACAAAGACAGGAGACAGTAATTTTAGTGTATAATGCTCTCTTTCACATGGCTCAGTATGTGCACAGATTATGCTGCCCACAGGTTGGCTTTGATAAGGTTCACATTCATCCAAGCCTGTGACAGTTCGCAGCTTTACCTTATTTTCTTTGTAATTTTAATTTGCAACGCAGACTTGGCTAAGCTAAACGAATCTTTCTATACCAGCTCTTTCCTGACCTCTTCTATTCTCTCTTTGTTATACACAGTGACATCAGTCATTTATGTTAGTGTCTTTGCATTTATGTGGATGTGTTTTGAATTATTCTGTACTCTATAGATATTTTTATGTCATGGTTTTAGTATTTGGTGCCCTTGTTTAGGTTCGTTCTCAGGATGACCTCATTTTAGTCAGATAGTTAGATATAATTTATACAGCAGTAATTAGTGCATGTGGCACTAAAGCGAACATGCCAAAAATAGAATAGTCTGATAGAAGAAATGTTCCCACGAGGGTTAATTCAACATCTTGGTTACCAAAGTGACTCTACAGGAGATCATTATCTCTGTATCAGAGCCCCAGAGACGAGAAGACACAGTCATACAGATGCCACTACATGCTCACCTTCATGTTCCTAACGAGCAAAATTTCAACCTATTTTTAGCCATAAACGGCAGAATTTGATGGTTTATCGACACGTTAACATAAAAAAAAAAGAGCTGTAAGAGCTGCTCAGATAATTGGATGGTGTTTTTAAGTTGACATTTTGATATGTGCATGTGATTTACTCCAGATATGGATTCAACAGCTGTGGTTTGGCAGAAGCACAGCAGAGGCTGGAGGCCAGGGGAGGCACACAGCAGCAGCACAGTAAAGGTTAGCAGGTGCTCCTTATGTTCTGTAGATTTTCCATCTCCATGTGAAAAAATTCAATCTTTATTTAATTTAAATATTATTGAAAATGAGGTTGCTTTCAGGTCTCTTAGTTTGTAATGTGGAAGCTGGCCACTTCACGGCATATGTGGTTAAATACGTTATTTTGTTTCCTGCATCTCTTTTAATGATCTTGACCTGTCCTTGTGTCTGAACCTTACCTGCTTACATGGGCATTCAGCACATGAGCAGCCTCTGCCCCAGTTGAGTCATGTGTCCGGTGATGCAGGCACTGTGTCTGTGCTTGTCTGAACTCTCCTTTTTGTGTGTGTGTTTGCATACGCGTATGTGTCTGTGTTTATAGCTGGCCTTCCCCTGGGCATCAACCTGGGGAAGAACAAGCTGTCCCAGGATGCAGGGGCAGATTATTCAGAGGGAGTGAGGACACTTGGCCCGCTGGCTGACTACCTGGTGGTCAACGTCAGCAGTCCTAATACGCCGGGTCTCCGGAATCTACAAGGGAAAGCCGAGCTCCACAAGCTCCTACAAAGGGTAGGGCTGTCCGAATGTTTGTGGAATTTCTGGGCGGGGACCCAACAAAGCCAAACATGTAAACACAATGAAAATTCATCATCTGGCCTCATTACTCAGCCTTTCCCCCTGAAAAATAGTTGAACTTCCGTCAAGTTAAGTGAAAAAAATCAGCATATAATATATACATATTTGTTTTCTTTTTTAAATGAGTGAATACCAGGCATGTTCTTTTAAGAGTAGCTTAACACTAAATCCACCCTCTGCTACTCCTAAATACATGCACGTAGAAAAATCATTGATTTAGTTGATATTTACTCAGTGATGATGTAGAGTCACTCTGCGTTGTCTTCTACAGCTTCTGCCATTGCAGCAAGGCCCACCATTAGTGAGAAGCAAATGCAATTTTCCCCTCACAGCCAAGAGAAAAATGAGTCAGGACAGGGTTAATGAATGTCACAGAGCAGTGAAGAAGACGTGATGAAAAGCCCTGCAGGGTATAGGCACAGTACAGTCTCTGAGGTTTAGATATGACACTGAGAAAGAAGGACCAAACATCACCAAACTATCTGAGGGATTTGACGGGATTCCAATTTTGTTCTGAAGTTAATTCAGAACAAATTTAATAAAATGCTGTCAAGCCCCATACCAAGGTTCATGTTGGTTTTTAAACATTCAGACGTGATATGTATGTGATATGTTGCTCTTTAAATCAAGTAACTACTCCGTATCTTTGTTTTGAGCTCATCCTCATTTCAAAGACTGAATCTTGAATCCTTCCCTTTCTAAAGACTTTACTCTCTCTGCATCCTGATCTGATGTTGTCACATTCTCATACAATCTGCTCAGGTGTTGAAAGAGCGTGATGCCCTGCAGGGACAATACAAACCTCCGGTCCTGGTGAAGATTGCTCCTGACCTCACTACGCAGGACAAACGAGACATTGCTGATGTTGTCACGCAGGTTCGGACTTATTTATTGAAGTCATTTATTTTCCTACTTGTGCCTTTTTAATTTTGTTTTCAAGCTTATTCTTAATTGAATTTCTTGACAATTTAATTTATATTCATCCTGTGAGATTTTATTATTAAATTCTCTGTAATATTGTCAGGTATCATTTCTGCTGTGTTGTGCATTTATAGAAGCGTGTGCTCAGGTTTGAATCAAATAGTATTATGTCTGTTATCTGCACAGTCGCTTTGGAGGCATAAAAATTTGAAGAAATACAATTTTAAAAAATGCACATTCTGCTTTTCTAAAATCAGGCCTTTAATCTGTAATGTTTTGACTCAAGATGACATCACATTATATTAAAAAACAGGAGAAATGCAGATGTCCAGGTTCAGGTTCTTCTCTGAGGTGACAGCAGAGTCACTCATGTCACATGATCTTATGCAAACCACACACACCCAGTGCAAGGGTGCAGCCATCGTCTTGTTTGAATTCAATCTTAGTCTCACAATGTGTCTGCAGGATATTAAAAAGTAGTAAATCAACTTAGTGAAAATTAAATCCCTTGAAAGTATTGAAAGGTAGTAAATGTCTGAGTTTTTTTTAAAGAATAGCGTGTGATTTGTTGTAAGTTTGTTTATTAAAAGTTTGTCAGACTGTATTACATAGACTGTACAGTACAACTATTTTCCATAGTGCACAGCAGTAGATTGTTCTGTGTAGTTCATGCATTCGACTTCTCTGTCACTATTTCTGTCATTTAGAGTTCACAATACCATTTATGAGATCAATGTATAGCCGAGGAGGGGGGTGGTGTTTCTATTGGCAGACTGTCACACAGCCAGTGGTATTGTTTAAAGCGTGCGTGTGACCCACACCAGGCCGGGATCTAAACACGACCATCGGTGCTAAGGTTTAGCTGTTTAGCTAGCATGGACTCGTCACAGAGCTGTGTCATTTTGAGACTCAATTTGTAAAGTTTAGTCAACATATGAGAACCAGTCTGACACAGAGAGTCTCCTGTTGTTGCTTGATGTGTGAAACAATGGCTCTTCTCTGGACTTTGTCCAGACATTATTGTGTAAAAATGGCATTCAGCGTCGCTCCCTCTGCTCCGGCACCGCGAGTTACCATGGTTACAGAAATGCCCTGAAACTTTGTAATGAAGAATCAAGAAGTTTGTGGTCAGTGTGATGGTGCAACATCACTGAATACTGCAAAGTACATGGTTTGTCATTTCTTTAGCAGATACTAACTTAAGTAACTCAAATGTAGTTGGATCTATCGACAGTTTTCAGTTGACTGACAACTTGATGGGAGAGCAGCCATTAATATCACATTTCTGTGCTGCTAGTGTGCCCGGTACACCGCTCTAACTGAGTCCTACCACCAGTCAAACTTCCACTGCAGCCATCTTCTGTGTAAGTCGCTATAAAAGTGTCAGCTAAATGACTAAGTGTAAATGTAAATAAGTAAAGGATTGACAGTAACAGTGCATGTCCCCTCCCATTTATCGATCCTCTTCTTGGTATATCAGTAGAGGCAAGTTACGTTGAGGTTTTAAAAAATATTTAGAAGGTATTAAAAATGTATTAAATGGTATTAAATTTAACCTCAGGATTCCTGCATAAATCCTGCTCTCAGTGATAATAAAATAATGATATTTGGGGTGTCATTTAGCTAACCGCCCCATGTATGAAGGCTCAGTCCTTGCCTTGGCAGCCCAGTGTTCGAATCCGACCTGTGGCCCTTTCCCGTATTTCATTTCCCATCTCTCTCTCCATGCATTCCTGTCACTCTTCAGCTGACTCTAAAAATAAAACTTGAAAAGCCCAAAACAATCTCTTAATATCTTATCGTGCTTTACAAGGCAATGAAAATTTCAGCCCTACAATTAAATACATTCTAAAGTGAGGTAGAATCAAATGCACACAGGATGAGATGAAAAGATAAAACGTATATATAAATGAAAATGGATATGACATAGAAATTTAAAACCAAAGTCTTTTTAAAAGATTTAACAGATTCTGCTCAGATCCTCAGACAAAGTTGCTACTAGCTACTATCATTAAAATGACTTTGCAAAAAAATCTTCTATCCAATTCTTAACCTCTGCAGAACACTGTGTAGCTAAACATCCGCAGAACCACTCAAAGACAAGTGGCCTCTCTTCTGAGAGGCCTCCCCTGTCTGCTCTGATCACCACTTGAGCAAGTAGCTTTTTTTAGTAGTGTCTGTGTGCGAGGAGGACACACCTTAATGGAAGAGATATTAAAGAAAGATCTTAGAGAGCGTATATGGTAGTGTTCATACGTCAGTTGTTCTTCTGTAAATGCAGGTATGTCACTCACTTCCTGTCCTCTGCTTGGTGTTTGCAGCTGGGAGTGGATGGTTTAATGGTGTCTAACACCACAGTATCTAGACCAGAGACACTTCAGGATCCGCACAAATCTGAGGTCGGTGGGCTAAGTGGCCAGCCTCTCAAAGACCTCTCTACCAACACTGTGAGAGAGATGTACAACCTCACCAAAGGTATTTCTACACACACGTTTTCAGTCCATTTCTAACCATCCAGACAGTACGCATAAAATACACCTTTCTTGTAGGTAAAGTACCAATTGTTGGGATCGGTGGTGTGGCCAGTGGGCAGGATGCTATGGATAAGATCCGTGCTGGTGCATCACTGGTTCAGCTTTACACAGCTTTGACCTACCAGGGTCCACCAGTGGTGACGAAGATAAAGAGAGAATTAGAACAACTTCTCAAGTGAGTATTTGAATTATTATGGATATATCAGATCACTTACTTTTGGTTTTTATGTGTACATAAAGTTGATAATCTGGCTAAACTGTTCAGTACAAACTATAATCATCTAACCATTGTTGCTATGTTCCCAGATCTCAGCAATAACTTTGAATTGTCCTGACTGATTCAAATAATTCAAATAATGTGTCCATAATAGAACTATAATAAACCAGATTTATCCTTCAATATTTAGACATTTTTCTCTCCTGAATTTTAGCATCAGGCTATTCATACAGTAGTATCTGATAGCAATCGTAATGTACTCTAGGTGGGTAATGAGACAGTTTTTAGTCATCTTACTCGAAGAGAGTTTCAAGCATTAGTTCCCACAACATCCTTTAATTCCCAACGTGAGTATATTCTCATTCCTTACAAACATTTTTCTTTTTTAACAGAGAACAGGGTTTCAGCAGTGTATCGGAGGCAGTCGGAGCAGATCACAGAGGAGCAGCCTGCTAAAAGAGATGGTAAACATTCACACAGACGCATCAACTGTTTTGTTGCCTCTTCCAACTAGGCAACGCGATCCTCAACTTTTCCTGAACTGTGACAGATGGATAGTATTGTGTTTGTCTGTCCATCTTGATTTTCAACTAAAATCTAAAGTCTGAACAGACGCTCATCCTTTGTTACAGTGTAACAGCAGTAAGTGAATCTTGAGTGCATACTGACACCAAAGTGCTGGAACAGAAACTTCTGAACATCTGACATGATCTTATGTGATTAAATATCAAATGTGTTTGTTATCCTGTGTTTTAGGAAGTGTCTAATGCAAAAGTTTAAATGTTGGCATTGTATTAATCACTGCACATCTAACAAAACTAGAACAATATAATCCAATCACAATAATGGCACAAATGTTATTTGGGGTTTGGATCAGTGTATTTTGTCCTTGGTGCTATGAGAGAGGACCTGTAGCCAGGCTGTTCATGGCAACTGTTTGACAGCTCTCTCTTTCAGTGTATTGTAAGTACTGTCCCTGGCAAATGAGATACACTAGATGACCCAAATAAACATCTGATATTTATCTATTCTATTTAGAGAAACTCAAAATAGGGAAAACTCTAAAGAATGCAAACCTTCTACTAAACATGGGCTGCAGAGCTCATTGATCCAGAACAGGGGCTGCTTGTTGTGCTTTGGTGTACCTTGATAGATATATGCTGTCTACATTTGTCATATTACTGTTATCACATATTCTAATTTCTTTTGTTAAATTTCAGTTTTACTGCCATGTAAAGCTAACATTGTAAAAAATGTGTGTTGTGGTGCCCCTGATGCAGCGTTCTGAAGGAAAGAAACAAGGTGGAATCAAACTGTCAATGATTGATAGCAGAAAAAAAATAAATGATCGTGCTTTTTTAAAGAATTCTGGGTAGTCTGTGTTCTAACGTGACAAAATAGCAACACCTTTGACAAAGCAGTGTATGCTAACTCAACAGGACTATACTAAACTAAATCTCAATTCATCTGTCAGATCAATGATCAGTTGAATTTATTTTCACAACCTGAGTTATGTTATGTAGATGGTCCGGGAGATGGTTTAATCAACTTTAAATGATTTATTTGTTATTTCAAAATAAGACTTTATTAACAAATTATACTGGCATTTTCCTGCTTTGGCACTTTTGAAGCATTAATGAAAGGTAAATCCTGAATTGATGTTTTTTCTTTGTGTTCCAGTTATAAAAACACCTCACAGGCTGTACCATAAGTTCTGTGAGTGCAGGGTTATAATAATGTATTCAATCTAAGTTAACTTGCACAGTGTACCATTCCCAGATTACAGCAAACCCAGTGTTGTGTGTAAGTGGAGGACAGCATGTGTTGAGGCAAATGACTCACAGACTGGAAAATATGCTTTAAGGTAGAACTCAAATAAAAAAGAAGCAAGGTTACACTGTGGCAAGAACTGCAGTAGTTTTTTCTTTGATCCAATACAAAACTTATTTTTCACAGTCCTTCTGAAGAACTGCTTCTGCCTGAACAGAGTGAAGTCAACTGATCCCTCTTAATCATCTGTAGCAGATGAAAGAACTAAGATGACTTTGCGTTCCCTGCAGCGGTGGAGAAAGCCCTTCAAGTCCTCTTCCCCTCAGCTGAACTGTCGCTCTCCTCCTTTTATTAGCTGTGGGAATTGTAGTATTATAGCCTCCAATTGGTGGAGGCTGCTGCTTTTATTTTTATTCTTGGGTTTTTCCTCGCTCATTGACACATTGAGATGCCTTCCTAGCCTTCCTATCACAACACCGCCTGCAGTGGTCATTAGACATAGAGAGTGAAGCCAGCAGTACTGTGAGGATCAGCTGTGAGCTGCCAGGCGCCTCCTTCTCCCTGTCCTGAAGCCAAATGCAGACTAGCTTAGATCCCGTATGTGGTGTCACAAGAGGAGGCGAGGCGAGGCAATTGAGGCGAGCCCTGGGTTCCAGACAAGCAAAACTTTAAAACCGTTGGCCTCTTAGTCGTACGGATTCCTCATATAACATTGATAATAGCTAGGAGGCAGCACTTATCTGTCCCTGAAATGCTATTTGTGTTGTGCTTTGATACTATCTGAAAGCTTATAGGAAAGGGAAGTTCAGGGCTGGTTGATAGCCTTGTATTCACAAGGTCAGTAATGAAGGTTTAAGAGTTCAAGCAATGTTGTTGTAGCGCAGAATGGTGTGACTAACCAATGCACCAATAAACTGTTATCGGTGGAGAGCAGATGTCTTGGCAATACACAGAGAGCCAGTGAAGGGGAAGAAATGAGTCCTTGATTCATTGCAGAAGGAGAGAAACGGACAAAACACAGCAGTGAATGAACATAAAAGACACACTGTGCCTTTTTGTAATGTCTGTATACAACACTTGTAACTAAAATAATGCTAAGAAGAAGAACAAATTGAGTAGAGTCAGATAGTCCACACGGCTTGGCTTTCTTCGTCATTAAGCAATTAAGTTACATCACTGTGCTGGGCTGCAGCTTATGACTGTTTTCATTGCTGACATTTTTTTTTTTTTCAAATAATTTATTTGATTGAAACAAGTTCACAGAGACCAAGGCGATCTTGTCAAGCTGATTCTTTTCTCCCTGCAGTTCAAAACTCAAACACAGGCTCTGTTTTAAAGGAACAGAGACAAAACAACAGTGAATCATCACTTTGGCGAAAACTGGAACCTTAATGTGTTGATGTTTGATAGCCACACCTGTGGTTGCCAATGATGGCAATAGCACTGTTCTACAGACATTCATATTCCCGAGAAGGTGAAGTCTACTGACTCTGGTGATCCCTTGACTTTTTCCTCTAGCTCCCCCAGCAGGCTGACATTTTGGGTTTGTCTCCAGATATTTGATCTTGCACCACGATCTGCACAACTACATCATCACTATCTTTGATGGTACAGACACTGATGTTCCCCCTCATGATGAATTTATTGATTTTGGTGATTCCTTGACTTTTAATCTAGCCCCATCATTAAGTCAGAAAATTGTATTTATCCATGTTTTAGCCAGATGCTAAACTAACATGGTGAACATGGTCTACATGCACTCTGTTATATCCTGCTCATGTGTACTGAGAGAGCTGTTAGCGTGGCTGTTCACTCCTAATTAGTTGCATGATTAATGACCAGTTAGACATTGTCAGTTATTATATATCTGCTGATTTATCTATTAATTGACTGAATGTCTCTTCATAGCCTCCCGTGTAGCACTGTTGTTCTAACAACAGTGTGTTTGAAGTCAGTATTCATACTGCATGGTGTAATTTACTCATGGTCCATTTCTCTTACTTTGTTTTATCACTTGTGCTTACTTTCTCCATCTTTTAAAGATTTCTTTGTCATTTTGCTTTTACCAGATTATGACAGTGTAGAAACTGCAGCAACGGTTCTCAGGCAGAATGTTGTGGCTGTCTAGGAAACCACTAACGCTTTTGCCTTTCCTCACACTCAATCCACTGTTCTGGTGTGGTGAACCAAAATATTTGTTTTGACTGCAGCTTGTCTTTTTACTTGATATAGATGACATTTTACAAATTTGATTTATTTTTTGGGGGGTGGTGGGAGCTGAGGGCTTTGGCATGGCAAAGTCAATGAAGCATTGTTTAAATCAAAGAGACTCTGCAGGATTATAGGCTTGAGGAGGAGGCACAAAATGTTTTCTGGGTCTTTGGTCATAAAACTAGTCAACCCTGAATGTTACAAGGTAAACCAAAGATGGTTCCCGGATCATTTGGCAACTACGATTTAAAATGTAACCACAGAAAAAAATGTTAATAAAGCCCTTTTTAAAAAAAAAAAAATGAATGAATAAATCTATAAAAGCATAGTAGTAGTTAGTTTGGGGTGTACCCTGCTTTTTTCCCAGCGTCAACTGGGATTGACACTAGCCCCGTGACCCTGCTAAGGATGAGCCATTATGGAAAATTAACAAATATTTTTTAAAAATATGCCGGCAATAATAATAATAATTTGCATAACAGGCAACAATACACAAGACAAAAAAAAGATTAGATTGAATATGAGTGGTAATATTTACATTTTGAAAGAACAAAAAATAAATGTAACCAGTGAGAAAAAAAGATTTCTAATTTCTGAGTGTTGCACGGGTAATGTTCCTGATTTTGTGGCTAGTTTTAAGTGTTCATCACATTGATGGCCACTGGTGCAAGCAGTCGCAACCTCTGTGAATGCAAAGATATGCAAACTCAAAATGATGAAAGCAGATTTTTTATTTCATTTACACTGTTTATAAAAGCAGCAGCTCAGGGTTTGAATCCAACCTGCGGCCCTTTGCTGCATTTCATTCCCCATGGCTCTCTCCCCACATTCCTGTCACACTTCAGCTGTCTCTATCAAATACAGGTTGGGGGAGATGTACATATAAAATGTAAATATAAAATGTATGTCTGAATTGAATTACGTAAAGCTTTACCAAACATAATTTGTTTGTTGTCAGTAGGCGTAGATGTAAGGAGGTGTATGCAGCACTTTCGCTGTTGGAACATTAGCAGACCTAATCAATTTGATATGAATAAAACACTGAAACCTTTTCTATGCAAGAAGAAGAAGAAGGAAGGAATGCTGGAAAAAAAAAAAGTCACAGAACAGCCTGAAATTTGCTAAAAAGCATTTGATACAGCCAGAGACAAAAAGGTTGTGCTGTTGAGAGCCGAGTATTCTGAAGCGTACCGTGATGCGTGTCAGTGGCAGCATTACCCCGTGGGGGAGGCTTGTAAGAATCAACACAAGAGACATTTTTGACAGGAAACCTGCTTTAGATTTCAAAGACTTCAGATCAATACACCGGCACCGTGGCTGCAGACACGGAGGAGATATAAACACTGGAATAACTTCAGAGCAAGAGCAAGAGCATGAAAGCCCTCCAGAGACACATGCCAAATCTCTGACTTAAATCTCTAGTGAAAACGAGTAAAATGGCCTGAAAAAAGCTGTTCATGCGCAATTCTCAATTTTACTGAGTCGTACCACATCAGTAAAGGCAGAGGAAACCCCAAAATCTGTAAGAGCTCAAGGGACACGGATGCATCCGGTTTGATTCAAAATAAGATTTGCTGCCAAAGGCACTTCTTGTGATGAGATTGAAGGCCTTCTTCTTCTTCCTCCTGTATATGCTGCAGTGCATCAATCATCAGTCATGGTCACTCTGAGTTTGTCTGTAATCTAAACATGCACATGGAAACCTGAGGAAGCGTGGCACTTTTTAGTGGTCTGCTGAGAAGTGATTCACCTCAGAATATATCCTGATGATGATTTGAGGTACTGTGTGAGGTTTTACTACCAAAAGGAAGTAAGACATTTATATAAAGCCATTATAAATTTAATGAAACATATTAGAATTTCATTAAAAAGAACAATTGTTTAGCGGGCATCCTGTGTTCCAGCTCAAACCTCCTGTGTCTCATATCTCCCACTAATCTTTTGGTTTATTCCACCAGAAGAATGGGGACAGAGGAAAATGTACTGTATAACAGGATTAAGTATATTTGAACAGATTGGCTGTCTTGATGTATGTTGGCATATCATACCCAGTGATGTACGCATAAGCCAACTCTGGGGTAAAGCGTGAATTAGATCAGAGATGAGATGAGGAAACAGCTCAGGTTTTTCCTGGACTGGTCACTGTTGTGTTTGAAGGTTCTGGGTATTGAGTGCACTGCACTGTGCTGTTTTTTCCAATTCATTAGCTGCCCGCTCCATCAACATTTCCGTCCTTTGTAGCTGGGTTATTCCAACCTGCAGAGATTTATGGAGTACAGGGAAAAATCATGAGAAACTGCGAGCCATGTTCTCATGCAGGTAGAGCCATTTCTGCCACAAGCAATTTCATCGGTTCTGCCAAACCTCTTGTCCAGTGTCTTAGCAGAACAATAGCAACACAGTCCTGTCCTGTCCCAGGAGGCCACTGGCTCCAGATGCTTCCATTAAATGACATCTGACTGGATTCAGTTGCTGTTGACCCAGAATTAGATCCCCTCCTTCACCATGTCATGCAACCCAGTCCGTGCTGAATGAAGGTTTTCTCGAGCGTGCTGCTGTACAAACTGATGTCATTTTGGTCAAGAATGCCTGACATTCAAAGCAAGAGCCAGACCAGCGACCGAGACACTCCCTGTGAGCATCTTCCCATCTCGTTTCTTGGGACCGGAGGAAGCGGTGTGAATTGTGTTAGGCATAGCCAGCCAGGCAGCAAACACAAACTCTCCATTGTGCACAGGATCTCCACTGGGAGGACAGTTTGTCAGGGAGCACAACTGAACGATGGCGTTTGATTTTCTGCTTCCAGCTCCAGGTTCACTGTTCATTATGTAACAGGTGGTTTGTTTTCTCCAGACGACAGAGTGATGATGTGCAGTGATCTGTTCAGGAGCAGGTTGAGTTGTCTGTTGTCTTCCACAGGGTTAAGAGTTGAAGATGATGAAGATGCTGTTTGGTTTCCACGTCTATCTGTCTTTTGATGTGACGTATTCGTAAAGAGTAGGCGTGACTCTGTTCTTTCAGCAGACAACAAAGTGAGGTTGTGCGGTGCTGTGTTTATGAGCAGCTTCAGTTTGCCATGCTAACTTCCCACAGGGGCGAAGTGTCAGTGTCAACTGCTTTGTGTTTTTCAGTGCACTCAATATCTCCTCTGCCATGTGCTTTAATTCTGCTTTCAAACTTTGTTTATTCCTATATTCAGACAAACAGGAACAGACAGAAACATCTCTAAACCTTGAGTTCATTACCTGCTTCAGTGGTTTACGTCTGATCCTAACTCAAAGGTGGCACTAGATGGGACGAAAGCACAATCAAGAAATTACAGTAACAATAACAGTTTGAATGTTTGTTTCCTCTCTCAAGTTGCCATAGCAACCTTCTATGGACCGGAAGCACCAGTTTACTTGCATGCTTACAGCTGTATTTTAAATGTCCTGAGTTAAGTTCAGAACATTGTGACTCTGTATGTCGGGGAATGGCATCATCATCTCATCTGGGCGTGAGGCGCACACAGATGCAACAGCTGACAGCACTTCTGCAGTGCCTCATCATGGCAGAGCAAAGGATGAATGTGGAAATCTAATTGTCAGACTCTTCATCGTTAGACCTCTGCAGCACTTATACATTCAAAGTCAATTATAAATGGCTTATGGTATATAATTGAGGTACAGAATCATTGAGATGTCTTGAATGAATGTGAGCCCTCAAGAAATTTGTCAAATTCTGTAAAAGGGGTGAAACATATGAATGGAGAGTAAGGCGGATGTCAAGCGGGCGTCATTATGTAAGTCGGAGTGCTGCCGGTGCAGTCTGAGGTGTTTGTTGAGGAGGAGGAGGAGGAGGAGGAGGGTGGAGGAAGAAGGAGGAAGAAGAAGAAGGACAGCTGTGAGCCTGTCAGGTCAGGTCAACCAAGCAGGCATAAATGTTCTCCCTGAATCCTGATGGTGATGTAATGTAACGTAATAACACAGGCAGATAAAAGATAAAAGTTGTGGAAAAAACTGTATGAAGTGTTTTTAAGAACGTATGTGAGAGTAATTGTTGGCCAGTTTGTTAAATGAGATGAATTATTTTGTCTTCATATGCATATTTAATACAGTATGATACTGTAGCATGCAGCTTCATTCATGCTCATGCTTTACACGTGTAAACTTCAGTGTTGCAGGGTTTTACATCCTTCCAAAATACAAACATGAATCACTTCCAGTCTGTCCTGCTGCAGTAGTGAATCAGTCTATTTAATATATATTAATGATAATAATATTAATGCCCTTCATTGTCTGTTCCACGTATTTCTATCAAACTAACTATAAAGCTTAACTTCCTTATATACATGTGCTAGAGTGGATTTATGGCTTAATATAGTTCACTTTCTGTGTGCTTAGTCAAATAAAATAGATCCTTAAAATACTACAAGCAAAAGCACAAGTTTTCACCATAATAACATGAAGATCAGTGTTTATTTTTTTAACCTCACTGCTTTCCAGTTCACATCACTGCATATAATACTCCACAGTGGGCACGAACGTTACCACACCCTCTTTGTCTTTCATACATCACCGCACTTCATGCAAATAAGAGTTGAGTGGCGCAGAGATGACTCATTTTCACCAGGATCACAATGCAGCCAATGTTGCAAGCACAGAAGACAAGATTTGATTTTGGACCTTAGCTACAGTAAGCTCGGAGGGTAATCTTGCATCAGTCTAAAAGACAGTGTAGTGTCGACAGAAAAATGTTGCCAACATGCCAATTTAAGATGATAAAAGCCTTTAAAGGAAATGAGTCATTTTTGTGTCACTACATCTGCCGTATGACAAAATGGAGGCATATACTACAATGATGTAAGATGTAACTGTGAAAAAGCTTTAATGCTTTTTGAGACCTCAACTACCTTGAGTGCTGCATAGTATACAGCCCAAAGCCATTCTGCAGATGGCTGTTATGAAAGCTGCTGAAGCCTGGGGCTACAGGAAGTCACAGGTGTGAGTGAGGCAGACAGAGCCATTAACGGCACACCACGCTGCCCAAACCAGTTATCACTGATGGTGCTGATGGAGTGTGCATACATACAAGACGCACAGGAGGCAGGGGATAGATATATCAAAATGAATGTTATTACCAGTGGTATTTCACTTAAAAATTATAAATATAATGTCTTTCATCTCAAGTAACATCTTTGACAAACAGGAAATTTAAGTTAGCTTCTGTTATAGTTAGCTGATTGTCCTGTCCTGCCCTGCATCTCTATTGGCTACTGGAAAGCAGTCATTAGTTATACGGCTTTGGTTTGTACAGTTATTTCCCTTCTCTTTAAGTCGCTTTGGATAAAAGCGTCTGCTAAATGACTAAATGTAAATGCAAATAACCAAATTTCCCTGAGGAATGATAGAAGTTATGAATATATCAAATGGAGGCAATTTATTTTCTCAACAAATACAAAGCAGGAATTCTGTCTGTTAACAGCTAGTAAAATGTTCTCAACCTAGACCACATGTAATCAGTTTAAATTTCCCCTAATGCACTGCAAACAATCCAAGACATGGTCTTATCTGTCTCTGTTAGGTTTTCTGTTTCCATAAATCTTTAGTCCCTGAACTACTCCCAACTCCTTTGCTGTTCGGGTCCAAACCTAAGCTATTGTAGCAGTCTTTGCTCATTTCCTTGGCACACAGTGTGTTTTCATTTTCAGATTCTATCTTAGTGAATGACACAGAAACCATCACAGCATATTGCATACCGGCTGTAGAGCTCTGAGTGTGTTAAACATAGGCAGCAAAAAGAAGCAGCGCTAGACCAAGATGAATGCAGAGGAATGGTTTGGATATAATTCAAATTGTAGAATACACAGCGGTGATTTATGATTTTAAAAGCAGTGAAGTACATCAGGTAATGCATGCTAAAGTAAGAGTACTACTAAAAGTACAATTACCCAAAGAAATTACTTAATTACAGTAACCGGGGTAGTTATAATTCATTACCTTAATCAAAATGCTATTTACAGGCACTTGACTGAATAAACAATATTTATAAAATTCATTGGTTGCAATTATTTATTGAGTTTAACATGAAAGTCAGGCATGTGACATGCTGCTGCAACTCGAAAGATAAACGTGTATTTGTTCAGATATTATTTTATTGTTTGATACTGTACACAATAAAGTCTACAGTACTGAAGCAAAATCCCAAGGTCCCACTTCAGATGCTTCCCAAATATTACGTTTTCACTTATTCTGTTTTTTGCATTGTCCTACAGTTGTTTCAGGTTTTTACGTAACACCCACCCACTCCTGATAAAGTAAGCCAACACTCACTCACTCTCAGCCATGCAGTAAAGCCATATGGGACTTCAGCTCTCATTAGCCCAGGACTGCGTGAAATAAGTAGGCTGAAAGGCATCGTTCAACCCAGTGGGTGCACTACAGGCCCTATACAGACATGTATACATAAAAAAACAAAGCCCAATGAATTCTATGTAAAATAAATAGTCTGGTCAGACACATTACTCTTTCTTGAAGCTGATTTAAATATAAAAAAGTGCCATTAGGAAGTAGGAATATATTTATTGTAGTTTTCATTAGTAATGCATTTAACATTTATTTAGTTTAAAACCCTTTTAAGTTTGCATTGTGCCGCTTGATTTTGAAACACAGTAAAACTCTGTATCAAATATTACAGAGTAACTTCTCTGTCTGAGGACACGCTGCAGTGACAGGAACACTCAAGTTAAGTGCAATAGTAAGTTTATTGAGGAGATTGCGTAGGTGGATGTATTTATAGAGCACAATGTCAGTGCAGACTCCATGTAGACCTGGTGGCATCACTGGGGCTGCACTGTGATTAGAGGTGAATAATCTAGCTGACGTACGTGAAAGGTGTGGGACCAACCAAGATGGATGGACGGTGGCGAAGCTGGTGTTTCTGGACTCTCGAAGGTGCTCCTGCTTTTTTCTAGAACATACAGACAGGTGACAAATGAAAGGAAAAACCTGAATAAATGAGATGAGAAACATTTCGAATGAAGATGCTCCCACACAGTCAGCTGCATATTTAATGATGTGTGATATGTAAGGAAAAGCAGAGCAAAAGAGAGTTGCTTTTCCTCAGGTGACCGAATGTCAGCGCAGGACACATAGAGATTATAGTCAGTCTGCACCTCCTCATGACGAAGATGAATGCAGATTTAAGTGGTGCAAAAGCCATCTGCACTGGTTGACAGAAATGTGGTTAGATGAGAGCATGTGTGGTCTTCTCAAAGAGAGTGGTACAGGTCTGGATTTGGTGTCTCTTATGCATTAGGGGCATGGTTTGAGTCCACCTGTCCCCTTAGAGGGAAGGGTCACCGTGGATCAATACAAATGTATTCTAAGTGATCGCCTTTATCTAATGATGAAATATTTCTATCCTGATGCGAGGGGTCTCTTTGAGGATGACATTGTGCCTATCCATAGGGCTCAAGGTGTCACTGTGTGGTTTGAATCATATTTTAATAATATGCTATGACCTTCACAGTGATCGCATCTCATGAGTATCATTTGGGAAGAATGGCGTTCATCTCTCCAGTAGAGTTTAGAGGCTTGTGGAATCAAGTCCGAGGGCATTAAAGCTGTTCTGGCAGCATGTGGTGGCCCCACACCTTACTAAGACCCTTATGTTGGCTTTGTCCTTTAATCTGATGCCTGTCAGTAGAAATATCACATGAGGGCAGTGAGGGATAGCCTGCATTGGCAATCATTTACAACCTTCAATCACAGTAGCCTCGCACAATTCTTCCTGGCCTGCTGCTTCACCCCGGGTAACACGATTTCATGTACTTAAAAATGGGAATGCCCTCAAACAGAAAAGCACTTCACCTTTAGAGGTTTGGGAAGCAAATTACTGTTAAGAGGTGGCAAGCAATCAGCTCAGGTCAGAAACTGATTATCTCTCTAGTGGTTGAATATTAAGGAAACTAAAGCTCCATTACTTCAGCTCCCATGTCACATGTGACAGTTTTGGAAAAGTATTATGGCTCTGTAACTGCACTGTGTATTTTAACAGGATTTTTATTTTATTTTTATGAACTTCATATCTACTTTTCTTCTATTTCACCCTTTCCATGTGGTATTACAAGATACTATATATCAAACATATAAAAAAAGATAACACTATGATATCTTCTAGGTGAAAGAAGTCAACAAGAAGGTTCCTGGTTCGAACCTCGGTTGGGTCCTTTCTGTGAGGACTTTGCATGTTCTCCCTCTGTCTGCATGGGTTCTCTCCAGGTTCTCCAGCTTCCCCCCACAGTCCACAGACATGCACTTAATAGGTTCATTGGTGACTCTAAATTGCCCGTAGGTGTGAATGTGACTGTGAATGAACTGTTGTTTGTCTCTACATGCCCTGTAATGAACTTGTCCAGGGTGTGCCCTGCCTCTCGCCCAAAGTCAACTGGAATAGGCTCCAGCCCCACACAACCCTGACAAGGATAAGTGGTTACAGAAAATGGATGGATGGATATCTGCTGGTAACACATGCAGAAATAAAGAATAGAAAATGGTTTTAGTCAATGAAATCTGTTTTCCTCTGTGCAGCTGACTAAAAAGACTTTTATAGTAGTTTTCTTGCGAGAGTTAATATTGGATCAAAAGGTTTATACCTCTTTCATATTTGTCCATTAAACATGAACCAGTTGCAGGATAGGTCAGTTTAGCATAAAGGGGGAATCAGCTACCCTGGCTGACAATGTTCGACTCAGGGCCAAGTAATTTAAATCTGTAACTGTTTTTTGATTTTTGCATGGATTAAACAAATGAGAGATGACATGGCAATCTACAAGTGCTGGTAGGCAGATTTTATTTTCTTTAGAAAGGGCCGTGCTAATGTAAAATTTATGCTAAGCTAGCTGCTGGCTGTAATGTAACCTCCTACAGACTATACAAGATGTATCATTATTTTTACTGTACTGTGACTCTGGCAGAAATCAAATGAGCTCTTTTCTGCTCTACTGTCTGTGACAGTGGAGTGGACAGTAAACTGCTGCAAGCTATAGCTGAGGTTAGGTAATGTAAGTGGAAAGAAGAGGTTTTCAGGTCTGAAGTGTAGGGAAGAGCTGGTGTCATGCCAGAACCTGAGCTGGCCAAGTGGGCAATATAACCAAGCTCAGCAGTCTTTATATCGTTATATACTTGTTTAATGTAGGCTGTGTTAACAAAGTGGTCGACTCACTACTTCCCAATCATAAGTAATGTAATCATAACAAATACACGTGTCCATATTTATAATAGTACTCTGAAACTGGGAGCTCTAAATCACAAAAATACCAATTTCTGGATGAGATGAAGAGATGACTGTATTCACAGTTGTTCAGTATCATCTTACATATTTTTTTGACACCTGCAAACCTGGAGTGGTCGTGACCCGTTGTTGCCCCCATGGAGGAAACACAGCATCGCTCCCAAACACAGCCCTCCCTGTCACCCCTCTCAGCCATCTCTGCCTTTGCCCTTTCCTCTGTCGTGCCAAAAAAAGACAGCAGCCACAGGTGGTCTCTGTGCTTTATTGGTTCTGACACACATCTCTTGCCTTAAGAGCTTAGAGAGACAATTAAAAATTCATTAGGACAATGAAACAAGAGAGGATAAAAAAGAAATAGGACAGACAACAATACATAACCTTGCTGAGGCTCCTAAGTGCTCTGACCTATTGTCTACAGTGTCTCTTGCTGAAGGCATATTGTTATTTGTGTGTGTGTGTTGTGGTGTAAATACAGAGATGCAGAGTCTAATATAGAAAACAAGACTGGTCCTCGGTTACCCTTAAAATCACACAACACAGGGACATTTTTACCACCACTTTATTGTCTGAAGCCCTGACATTCACCTCCCCTTCTGCGTTTAACTATTTTCAGTTCATTTTAAGCTCCACAAAGCAGCTCGTCTTCTCTCTTCAAGACATTTGAACATATTTAAATTATTCTGACTAACAAATATCCACCATCTCTGTTTTTTGTATACTTGCAAATTAGTGTTTACTGTCTATTATCATCTTATTTATGAGGGACTGGGTTTGTATTATGCTTGTTGAATCTTTCCTACACCTTTGATTAGGTACCTACAGATGTTTTCCAGTCACAAGCTGTTAAACATGACACTTTGCGCACATTGTTACGACACAGTCGTCTCTACACAGCAGAGCTGTGGCAGCCCTTTTTGTTCCCCAAGTACATTCATTATGAAAAGTGGCTGTGTGAGTGGATAATTGTGTTGGAGTCCCATGTTTTATTCCACGCTCATGAATGTTCATGGATTCACATTATCCCTGGAAAAGTTGCTCTTACAGTTGTTCTCTGAACTCTCAAATAAAATCAAGATTTCAAAGTGTGCAAATTATGTAATTGTCATTTTTGTCTTGGCACTATGTCTTGGCACTATAAACACCATGTTCTGTGCTATAAGTGGATCTGATTAATCCCAGTCTTGAGCTGCTTTTTCAGGGTGTCAGCAGTGTCCTTGGGTGTTTAATGCAAGCAATCCCATATTATAAAAATGACATTTATATATTACTAACTTACTACTTCTTACTTACTTCTTTTTGCCACTTTTGTTCATATATCATATCAGTAAGAAACAGTTAACGTCATAGATTATATTAAAGGTTCAGTATGTAAGATAAACACCTGGACCAGCTCTTTTACATTGTGCTCATGACGCTGTTTTGGTCCATTCTCCATGCCGCTTCATCAGCCCACCAGGAGCTTTTCAGAAGCATAGCATTTTGCCTGCCAGACTTTGTTCATTTGCTCAGTTTTGGTCATTTTTCCTTGGCTTCTACCATGAGTAAGTCGACTGCATAGTTCAATTGTTTCCCAGAGGCTTGTACAGAGTAGTCCGCCACGTTGGACCACCATTTCTACAGCAGCAGAAAGGACAAAATTAATACTGTCTCTAGAGGTCTTTTGTGCTTTTCACGTGTTTTGCGACCACTGTAGTTTCTCTGTCACATTTGGAACGGGAAGGACAATGGAGGTGGTTGCAATTTGCAAACTACACCACTAGGCGCCACTAAATCCTACACACAGTGTTATGACGTGTACAGTAGGTGCCTAATTTGTTTGTATCATAAGCACACATATGCAGGAGGACCTGTACAGTATGATGCACAGCCTGCCAGTGGATTCATGCTATTCCACTGATCAACATTTTGAGGTGTAATGGGCAAAGAAATGTAGCAACGACCCAACAAAGACAGTACTAAAAGAAGAGTGTGGATACGTTGATAAAACCTTCATTTAGGTGGCATTACGTATCTGTCAATATGTATTTTTGTTGCATTATAGTTGGATATAAATATATAACTGTAATTTCGAGGTGATATGGCTAAAGTAAGAGATAAAGTAACAGATCTGACCATCAATGTACGTTTACATTGGGGCCTGGAGAAAGGGAAATCTAACAGGCACTGTTCATAGGACCATATATCGATGTACATATAGGGATCATATAGGAGGTGAAGTGAATGTTTGGAATACTGATAATGAGTCTGCACTGCAAATACAAATCTGTTTCAGGTGAATACACAATATTTCATAATATGATGTGTAAGTGACACACAAGCTGATTTGTTACATAAATCCATGAGTGGCCATGATTTAATCTCTCTCTCTCTGTCTCTTTCTCTCGACTCTCTTTCTGACAATCTCTTGTTTCATTCTTGGTCTCAATCACATGAGCGGGGGAAAGTGTCAGCTAATTTATTTCATGGTTGAAGTGGAGGTTGGAGTGCGCTTATATCACATCACTGCTGACGTTAGCGCTCAGCCTCTTGGGCCCTTCGATCTCACTCTGTAATGTCTCCTCAATTCACAGAGTAATTCAAACACACTCAGCCTTTAAGTTAATATTTAGATCACCAAAGATCCTCTCCTCTAAGAAATCCTGTGTTTTTAGGCTTTAAGCTGTGCTATGTTTCAGCACACTAGACCTTTCTTACCTGTGCACTATTGAAGATTCCCTCATGCTGTGTATGTAGATATCCAGTGGTGTTACTGCAGCTCATTCTCTTAACTTGCATAACATGACAAATTTGATCCCAGTGGTATCAAGTCAATAAATAATATATATAATAAATGAAAAATACTGAGGTGATTTTCAAGCAGATTGTGGAACTGCTAAGGCTTGTAAATCTAGCAGCAGTGAGCTGACTGCATTACTGCCACTCTGAACCCCATTAAACCGACAAACGAAATGTTTCCAAAAACATTTATTATAACCAAATCTGATGAAATTACCGTTGATGAATTCTGCACTACTGATACAGCTCTGTACAGCGATTCAATATCAGCACAATAATAATCACTTGTTTTCGTACACCGAAACAACAATGATTTGGATGTTATAGAGTTCAACCTTTTTAGAATTGTGTCATGTTTTGAAACGTTTAGAAAAATAAGGACAGAAAATGCTTGTAAGTTTCTACATGTAAAATATTCATTCATTCACTGAACATCACACATGACATGTTACATTTATTTTCTTTTTGTTGATGATTGTTATTGTACATCACAGCACCCTTGGTATTGAAAAATGCTTCCACGAGTGTGTTGCTGGGTTGTCAACCAATTGGCTTTAAAGGAATAGTTTGACAGAGAGTTTAACGAGAAAATTGACACCACCTTATACGGTAAACACGAAGCTACCCTCGGGGGGCAGTTAGCTTGGCTTAGCTTAGCTTAGCTTAGCACAAAGACTGGAAATAAGTGAAAGCCATTAGCCTGACTCTCTCTGTCTTTGTTTAATCTGTACAAAACCCCCAAAATAGCATCTGGCTCATGCAATATACTTATACTACAAATTAAATATAAATATTATATATTAATTGATAAACTTTATATGATGGTAGGTGGACAGAATCAGGCTAGGTGTTTTCAAGTCTTTATGCTGAGCTATGCTAATTGCCTTCTGTGACAGTGGTATCAATCTTATTCTCTCACTCTCAGCAAGAAATTAAACAGGCAAATTATCCAAAATGTGAAATGGGCACTTCATGGTAAATAAAACTAAATGCTGTTGTCATTTTGACTGAGTCATAGGAATGATGTTAATGTCAAGAGAAAATGTCCTGCTTAATATGTTTATAAAATTCTCCCTTTTTCAATTCTGATGAAATTCAATCATTTTGAATGATCATATAGCTGTTTTATGCTGCGAAAAGCTCTTTAATATCATTTATATATATTATCATGTCAAATTGTACAGTACAGAATTTCAAACAATACACAAAAGCTGACACACATTATACCCCGAACAGATAGACCGGCACAGTAAGAGGGTCTCCTATATATATATATATATATATATATATATATATATATATATATATATATATATATATATATATATATATATATATATATATATATATTTTTTTTTTTTTTTTTTTTTAATCTCTGAAGATTGTATCCCATTCCTTTAGCCTATACTTATTTCATAAATATCCAAATCATTCTTTCATTCACATTTGCTTAAAATATAACTAATATTATAAAATGCTGAAAATAGAAAATTAACTAGCACAATGCAGATGACTCATGTAATAACTGATAAAGTGCATTTCTGATACTTGAGGCAGATTTTTAACTCAAAAATAAATCTATGTAACACCACAGACTGAGTTCTATGGTATGAAACATTTGTCCAAAAAGCAATAGCAATTGCTAAACACAGAAACAACACCCCTTGTAAATGAATAGATATTAAACCTACCAATAACATTTCAAAAAGCATTAATTGTGGATGTCAGTGCATTTCCGGGAGTTACAGTAGGTTTGGTTCCTGAAGTTAATGAAAGGCTCGTGAAAGTCTTGTGATGTAAAGCTTCAGGAAAGAAGTTTGACAAGTTTGAGATGGAGACCAGAGAAGAGGATGTGGATTGTTACAGTAGAACAGACCTTTTCCTGAAAAGCTGCAGTCTGTGTTTGGTCCGATCCTGAAAACTGTTTTATCACACGATGCATAGAGATTGTATGTCAAAAGACAAATTTCTGATTTAGCTTCCACTTACGATTCTCAATAACACAGAACTGCAATGCTCGTATGTTTGAAGTACTGGTTTTTGTTAAGTTCATACTGAGTTTACATTACGTTAAAGGAATAGTTTGACTGTTTGGGGCTTGAGCCAGGAAACAGAAGCTTGAGCCAGGAAACAGTTAGTTTAGCTCAGTATAAAGAATGGAAAGGAAACTGGCTCTGTCCAAACATGGTATGAATCCGTCTACCAGCACCTCTTAATCTGCAGTAACAGTTTGTTTAAAGCATGAATATTTATCAAAAGGAAAAAAACAGAAAAATTGTTCATGCATTCATTAAATACCCAGTTTTGCTAAAATCAGTGAAATAGTTGTTGGTCAAATGGTGTTACTTAGTAGTTAGCTTGTGTGTTACATGGCATGAAAACAGTCATAGGGCATGTACTGTAGGGCATGGAGTGGGACTGACATAATGTCAAAGTAACATAATGTCACTTTAATCCCTGAAAAAAACACACAGTGTTGATCAAAATATGAATCAACTACATTGCCTATTTCTTGCATTCAAAAATGTATTTAAAAAAAATTATTTCATTCATTTTTAGCTCGTACAGTAAGCACCGTGTTCGCACACAAATGCATGCATGAAGCCGAGCAAGATGGATTGTTGTGTGCTCTCGCGAGTCCAGCTAATAACCTCCTGTAAAACTTTTTTTTGTTCACAACTACACAAGATATGTATTGGCCACATGTTTACCACACATTGATTGTCATCCCAAAATGTCAAACTATTCCTTTAAAGTAAAAATAAATTTTACTGCAAAATAGTTACAATACATGTGTTGCTTTTAAATTCACGTCTCCCTCAGTTCTTCTCGCTGTGTGGGGGAGACTGGTCTCGCTGAAAAAGCAGGGTCACACCTTTCCTGAAGCGGCGGTCCCTGACACTGTAGATAATTACATTACAGCAACTGTTTCCTGTGAGGATCCAGAAGGCAAAAAAGGAAAAGTTACACCAGGTGTATCCCACCACATTCCCGAGCACAAACACTGCAATGGGAGTGAAGGATGCTGTGAAGGCGAATGTTAGTATGCCAATTGTCTTTGCGGCTTTGATGTCTGAAAAGGAAGGCCTGTGAGGGCAGCCTCCCCCTGCTCCTACTGCCCCACCCTCAGTCAGACTACCCTCTGAGAGAAGTTTGCGTTTTCTGGAATACCGCCGGATGCTAGTGAAAGACACAATGTTAACTGCTAACGTGCCACCGAGCAGTGTGAAGTCAAATGTTGGGAATAACAGCAAAATGTTTGCATCAGGTGGCAGTCGGTTTCCGAACAATAGTGGGATGTAGTTACACATACGACTGCACTCATTGTACTCCAAGATAAAGTTGCTGCTGAAGATGAGAGGCGCAAGTGCCAGCAGGAAGCTAGCAGCCCACGAGAGGAAGATGAGGAGCAGAGTTCGTCTCCGGGTAACCAAGGTGTCCTTGTGGAGCGGCCTTAGGATGGCCACACTCCGCTCAAGTGTCATGAGGAAGATGGTGCTGATGGAGACAAAGGTGCATCCAGCAAACACTGGGCCAATCAGCATGCAGGGCTGCCAAGGGCTCACTAGTCCCCCGAGAGGAGAGGAGGTGGCTGGTGAAGTAACACTGCCCTGGTACCAAACGGGAGGAGTGCTGGTCACCATCAGAGAGATCTCAGTGTAGACAGAGAAAGGGACCACGAGGACACCGACCATCATGTCTGCTATGGCCAGAGACACTGTCAGAGAGAGACAACAAAGAGGAGTGGGCTGAGGCAACACATTCCAGGCTGTTCTCATCAGTACACCTTCAAATTTCAGCATGGACTGCGGTGTTCTGAATATATTGTGTAGAAGAGTTTTCAACACATTAAATAAGTCTGATAAATGAAATTATAATCATATCTAGTCAGTGCAATACGGGCACCTCATTTAATAAGGCCCTGTAATAAATCAGTATGGCTTCTTATACCTTTGTAAGTAGATCTTAGAAGGCGTTTGTTGTTGGCAGGTTGGTAAGTTATTGTTCTTTTTTAACAATATTCATTTGAATTGAAATTTGCCCTTTATTAATTTTGAGGCAGTGAATTTCTGCCCAAAAGAATCTTTCCTGTTGCTTTAAATGCATGTAAACACTGACAGGTTAGTAGTGAGATGGTGAACAACATTTACCTTTCAGGTATCCCTGTGGTGTTCGGGACTGCCTCGTCTGCACAAAGACAGTAAGGGTGACCACATTTCCAACCACGATGGCAAATGCCAGGCTGACCATGAACACCACTGCCAAGGTGCGATTGAGAAATCCACAGCAACAGAGGGTACAGAGAGGGGCCAGTGACTGGCCTGAACCGAGTCCTGCCTCGGTAGCAGTGGTCAGATTAAACAGAGAGTCTGTGGTCAGCAGCAGAACTGCTGTACTCCCGGGAACACTGACGTTGGGAAGCAGAGCAGTCATGGCCCAGGATGGACTGGTCTTTGATGTGTAGGTGGTAGGGCTGCTCAGGAAACCATGTCCTGGAAACTATCCTGATGAAAGACAAAAAATACATGGATGTAGAGAAAGTTCAATCATCAGTCAAATTAATCAGCTAAATTAAGTTATCTGTATGTCAACCACATTCAGTATTCTGGCACAACTTTCTCTGACTTACAAACAAATTAACACTCTCCCCCCAACCATGCAGATAAAACATCAGTCACACTCTCGTCACACAGTACAGACACAAAGTTTGCCAATCTCAAATCCCCCTGGACAAAACAACACCTTTAAAAATCTCTTGTTATAATTACTTCCAAAATGATAATGTGGAGAACGACATTACAAGTTTTCACTTTAGGGGTTGAGTTATACAAAACTTTCTAACTAACAGAGTTAAATCTAGATATGAACATCCAACATCAAAAAGTTAGTGATTCTCTAAATTCTTCTTATCTTTTGTCGCAGGAAATCACATCCAATTTGTAATTTCTTATTATCGTACCCTCTGTGTGCAGCCATTTCAAGTCTCAGGGAGGAACATGTCAGCAGTTTTACTTACTGCAATGTGTTTCATCTGCAAATGTCTGCATGATGGGTATACACATTCATTCATTTTAATCACCAAAACCTAAAGCATTATCTAGTCTTGGTGGATAGTTTTGAGCTTTAGAAAATCATCTCCCTTAAGCTAAGTCATTAATTTTGAGTAAAAATCATTGCTTTGGACTGAGTATCTGAGTCTAGCATACACCTCGCTGCTATTCTCTGTGTTGCCAAATGCAAATTTAATGGCTGTCCATTGATCTTCTCTTCGAAAATACCTTTTATCTATCGCATCCTGTAATTATGTGTCATATATCAAGCCAAGCACATAATCTAGTAATGTATGGAGCAGGTGCAGAGATAAGGCTATATAAAATGTATGTTTTAAGTGGAGAAGGTAGTGTTGCAGTGTGCAGTCTATCCTGCAAGTGTTTCGGATAAAGGGCTGAATTTTTGTGTTATACATCAAAAACACACACACTAGTAGTAGTCTTTTATACAAGCTTTCCAAACAGAGTGTTTCTTTTAACTTGTGTGTTCTGGTTACATGCTGTTCTTGTGCCCTAACACTGTTGGAAGCACCTCAGTGCTGTCAGTACTCATGCAGAAACTCTAAGTTCAGTACCAAATGTCTTTCTCAGCTGACAACTAAATACGCGGGTCCTTCAATCATTTATGCTGCTCAGTGGGCCGGAGAGCAGAAAGGTACACACATCCAAGACAAACAAAGGGTAACAGGAATGGACATATTCAGACCAGAACAAAACCAAACCAAAGTCAATGTTCTCACTCTGGCTTCGGGTGCAAAAACATCATTATCAGCAGCGATATGGTCACAGAATAATGAGATATTTGTGGGTGTGCATTCCAGAATAAAGAATAGTCAGAGGGATCGCATATGAAAGGACTGCACAACAAGCAAAACATGTTGCTTGATTAGTGTGAATTTAAATTTCGGTCTTCCTTCCACAAATTAAGTTCAAATGATGCTACTGGTAGAAACACATGGGAATTATCCCTACAGAAAGACAAGTCAAATTCTGTGCTCATGAAACATATGTAAATATATTAACGTACTAACGACGTAACTTGTCAAACCTTTTTATCATATTCATATGCAGTGCTAACAGCACAGGAAATCAAACTGATACCTGAAATTGTGGCTGTAAAAAGAACTCACATCCTCTTAGAGGTTTTCGTGTTTTATTGTTAAAACGATGAATCACATTGACTCACTGTAGATTTCTGATCAACTGAAAAAGACTAATGTCTTAATGTCAAAGTGAAATCATATTTTAACAAAGTGATCTAAAGTGATTTAATTACAAAAGCTGTCTGGTTATAAAAGCAATGTCTTTTTGTCATTCAGATATATGTGCCTTTTATTGTCCTTCTGGCTTTATTCAGACATGAAAGCACATTTTGTGAGGACTAGACAAGGGAGAGAAAAAGAACATCAGGATTGGAAATCTTATTTGAAGCCTTAATGACCATCATAAGCACGGGGGACACTCGCCCCCACTTCAAATTCTCCATTTTCACATCTGTTTTATTCAACGGTAGAGAGTGAATTTTCTTTCTGACGGTGCACATAAGCTTTGTCTGATGAGAAATTAAGATAATATTTAATTCTGGTTCACATGCCGTAGGGAAAATGACATGAATGAACATTGAAAATATAGCGAAATAGTTCTCAATAACTTCAAATTGTCTCATTTCCAGAATTTCCTACTTGATCAAACTGACTTTCTTTTCTTTTCTTTGTGAATAAGACATGATAATTGAGATAATAAATGAATAAAAGTCATTTTAGAAGGCTGAACATTTTTCTCCCTCTCTCTGAATGTTCGCCTTGTGCCGGGTCAGCTTTACGTTAATCTGATGGCATTCAAATCAGACTGTTCGTGTGTTGAATGTGATACAGAAATGTTACTAGGTCTAGGTGTAATTAGGTCTGCCCAACATTTTTGCTGCACACTCATGATGACAAGAAGGTGAAAAACGACCTCACAATAATGACATGAGCTTGCAGACCACGTCTTCCATGTTTAAGTGTAGTTTATAATGCAGAAAGTTACACACTGAGGTTTTGCATCTAGTTTAAATTTAAATTTAGGTTGTCCACTGGAGGCTGAGAATGAGTTCAGCTCGTGTTTTATTTATTCATTTGTTATTTAGGTCAAATGTCCTAACAAACACAAAGGTTAGTCCATCATTCTGCTACTTCGTCCAAATATACAGAGGCGAGCCACAGTGTCTGTCATTCTTTTTTCCCCTTTTCTGGGGGGAGAGCTTTTTGAACCTGTTTTGAACCTACCTGTACAGTAGCAGCTGAAGTGTGACAGGAAAGCAGGGAGAGAAAGGGGGCAATGACACACAAACTAACCGGCACCCCGGAAAAGACTCATTCTAAGTAACAAACACATAACGATTGTTGAAGCACCATTTGGTCAGTTATGTTTGCGTGGTTGCGGTGTAGAAGCTGCGCTTCACTGAAGGATCTCTGAAACCTCTGTTATCACTTGAACACTTTAAAAAGCCAAAACCTAAAGTGTGTAAGACCAGTGTGTAAGATCACCAGTATCTATTGGCAGGAATAGAATACTACTATATTTCCATCAGTGCATAATTCACCTGAAAATATGAATCGTTCTTAGTAGTAGTCCAGAACAGACAAACCGAAACTACTGTAGATATGGACTACGGCTTTTAATGTAAATTTGGTAGTTTGGAGTTTTTCTTTATTTGGTAGTAATCTGCAACCTCACCACTAGGTGGCACTAAATCCTACACACTGGACCTTTAACATTTGATATACCAATCCACCTTTGTTCAAAACTACAATAAAAATGCATCAAAATAAAACACATCATCTTCTAAAATTGCAACCATTCATTTAATGTTCTGATACTCAGATGTACTGTAAATAAATCCTGGTTTTGCAAGACTGAGAAAATCATCTGCCTTTGTGTTTCTCGTTGCATCTTGGTATTCACTTCATACCTGTGGCCATAAAACTCAGCTGCAGTAAAAATAATAAAATGTAATCACTCAAAGTGATCAAGGCCAAGATTTACAAGTGTTTTGAGTGCTAACACTATGAAAGACTCATAACACTATGAATGCCTCAGATAATTAGGATAGGTGGGAAAAAAGGCAAGCTATTTTGACGTCAATCATAGCTTATCCTTTGGCTCTACTTCAGCTTTTTATAAAACCTATGACGCATTCAACTACACAGATATTTAAATGAACTTTAACTGCATCATGAATCGAAAGTCTAAATTCTACAAATCTGACACCAGTGTCTTGTAAAATGAATGCTTTAGGGAATTGTTTGACATACGTCAAAACAGAGCAATTCCTTTACTTTTATCTTGTCTGATGGCACTGCTGGTAGAACAAAAGAAAATATATTTTTGGGAGGACAGAGGATAAACCTCATTAAGGGGCTTTTTATCTTTACCTTGAGTGAAGATGACAGGCGGAAGTATTCCCTGCGGCAAGACTTCAGGTGTAGCGAGCCAAGCAACTGACAGCAATGACAGCGCACACACAGACACGGTTTTACGGTAAGGGAAATACAATCCCAACATCTTCCCAGTCATTACGAATTGAGATTTCTACCAGTGTTTTGGGCAAAGGGAAATGGGAAAAGTACTACACTATTACAAATATCAAAGATATTTATGTGTGTTTGCCTTGGCAAGTGATGTGTCCGTGGTGTGGAATTAGCTTGCTAGTAAACTGATGAGGCCATTTTAGGCCTTTTTTTCTTTACACATTGACATCAAATTGGTACCATTGAAAATATGGTGGATTAGCTATGAGCAGTTCCTGTTTGCAGTGTACCCAGCGATGTACACACACTTCTCACTGAGTTACTTTAATACTGGAAAAAACTTTATTATTCTCAGGCAAGTTGTGGAGTTATACGGAGAGATTTTTGTATGACTTCTATGTGGAATTATGTTTATTCACAATGAACATTGGAGAAAATGACATCCTTGGAAAGCGTAAGTCTATCTATGTCTATATCTGCAGATTTGACTGAAGTATGAGAATGAGAATGAGAAGTCGCCAGAGAAAACCTCTGCAGCTGACACCTGCCCATAACTTCAATTCTTCCACGTCAGTTTTCATGATTTTTATTTTACACTACGCAAAAGCTAGGAATAATATCAATCTATTCTTATTCTTGTCCACACTCTTGATCACTTGAACCTGTGAGGGCAGAGGTTTGACAATATTATTACAGGCAATCAAGTTGCAGTTGATTAGCTCATGGCTGTTGAGGAAGCACAAATAGCCACTTGAATTGAGACAGCCATACATTACACATGCGATTCACAACGGAAGAAGAAGAAGAAGAAGAAGAAGAAGAAGAAGAAGAGATACGATGCACGTAAGAGTTACATAATTGGATTCTCACTGGCTTAGGACATAAGCCCCTTTAATTGAAGCAGGGTGTCAAATAAAGCAGACCTGCTTTGCTGTGGGGATTTAGTGACTAATTGCAAGCAATCTTGAAAAAAGGAGATCAATGATATCTTTTTAATAAAAGCATTAAGGGGAGTTGGTCTAGAACACATCGCTACACGCTACAGCCGTGCTTAACTACAGCGTTGTGGTCATGTAGTTATTCACAGATCCTAGTGGATGTATTCTAATGACTTTGGTGATGCTCTGACTTGTGACTATAATTTTTGTTTTTTAATTGAAATATTAAAATTATCTCAATAACATTTGGATGGGTTACTCTGACATCTTGGTACAGACATTCATGATCACCAGATGATGAACTGTAAAACTCAGGCTTTTTATCTAGTGCTACCAGAGTTTTCTTTGTCCAATGCTTAAATTTATGACTTAATACTTGCATGACATTTCCATCAGACTCAGTTGTATTTACATACATAGCATTTGCACTGCTGTGTCTAAGTACAGTCCCATGGAGTATGGCGCTCATTACCGTCATCACTGCAAATATTTTTGTATGGGCGATCTCATGCTATTCCATTGCAATGCATTGTCACAGGCAGTGCTTTCTAACCCTACTCTAGCTCTTTTCTCTAGATTAGTCGACCAGTCATAAACAAAGTTGCTCATTCGTCGACAGAGTCAAACCGAGCCATCATGGGATTGACAGTGGACAGCTAACAACATGCTAACAAGAATAATAACGGAAAAATAGAGAAATAATCACAGATAACATTTTGGGTTGGATTTATTATTATGGCTTTATTTTAATCTCCAAAAAGACACTGCAGTTTAAAGCTAGATTATAAAGCTCACACAGAGCTAACTTTGAACACATCAGTAACATTTAGCCTTTCCTGCTCAGCTTTCAGACCCTTACTTCTGGACTAACTCTCTTTGCTTTACCAGTGAGAAGGGTTATTGCCGGTAAACATGAATATATTTCAAATGTTGTCTCTGACCTGATGGTGGTGCCAGAGAAAATGGTTATTGTCATTTATCCTCTAGGGAATGTGAGCATGAATGGTTGTTTGTCTCTGTGTGTCAGCCCTGTGATGGACTGGTGACTTGTCCAGTGTGTACCCTGCCTCTTGCAGAATGCCAGCTGGGATCAGCTCCAGCCCACCGTGACCCTGATAAGGATAAGTGGTTATTGAAAATGGACAGATGGATGGATTTATCTTCTAGGGACCTTGAATATGTGTAGCAGATTTCATAGCAATATATCCAGTAATTGTCAAACTATTTCACACAACCTCATGCTAGAAGAAGTCATTACTAAGGATATCTGTACAAACTTCCATCACAACACATCCACTAGAAGTGGAGATATTTCAGACTGTCTAATTTTGCTCAAACAAGCATCCATTAACCATGTTTCATCTCATATGCACATTGTTGAACATTGCGTCTTTAGAGTTCTCTGGAGACCATTCTGCTGGAAATGGCTGCGTCTAGGTTTAGGTTGCCATTCATTCATGCAGAGAATTTCTTTTGACAGGACTGTGTCCCTGAGTGACAGGTTGGGCATATGTAGGAAGACCGTGGGGGTTTGGTCAGGGCTCTCAGGCCAGGACGCCCGATGTACAGACGGGTCATGTGCAGTAATAATGGACAGGCTGGCTCAAAGCTGCCTGAGGCCCACTGCCACAGCACACGATCAGAAAGACAAATTTCCCTTCACATCTTGGGCTGTCATTCTGTCTGTTTGTTTCCCTGTGTTTGTCAGATAAGTGCACAAGCAATACATTCATACACACACACACATACAAACACAGTACCAGTGATACTTGTTTGTCGTTGTTTCATCTTTCCTTATTTCCACTGGCAGCATTTATTAATAAGTTTCTCAGTTGCTTGTAATTTCACCCAGTTTTTATATTACCCACCACATATTGAGTAATATTATATATTAGAATGGACGGCACTGTCGCCTCATGTTCAAACCTCGGCTGGGGCCTTTCTGTGTGGAGTTTGCATGTTCTCCCTGTGACTGTGTGGGTTCTCTCTGCTTCCTCCCACAATCCAAAGGCATGCACTTTAATATTAACTGGTGTGAATGTGAGTTTCAATGGTTGTTTGTCTCTATTGGTGATTTGTCCAGGGTGTACCCCATCTCTCGCCCTAATTCAGCTGGGATAGGCACTGCAGCCCGAATGACGATAAGCAGTTACAGATGATGGATAGATATATATTAGAATATCATATTAATATGTGTACTTACGTAAAGGTACAAAATAATGCAAAATAATAATCTAAAGTCACCAGATTACTGTTGAATTGATTGCTGAAACTTAATGTGTGTGTATCTGTGTGTCAATCATGTCAGTGAGTCCCAGTCTAAATTAGACACAGCTAACAGACATCACACCCATCTCACTTTACTCACTTGACAGCTGCTGCATGTCTGAGCGGTCAAACATCCCTGAAAGGCACCTGAAAGTTTCACACAATGGGCCTCAGTCACTGACATGTGTGGACAAAAAGTTACTTTACACACAAAATAAGTGCAGTTGGAACTGGCCTATTTTGTTCATACCAACACGCACATGTTGGTTAATCAGAATCTTTCTAAATGTGACTGGTGCCACGCCCACATTTCACTATATAAGGAAATCTTTTTGCATACAGGTGTATCATGCAGAAAGTGTGACCCAATCAATCAAACTTTATTTATATTGTACCTTTAAGACAAATCAAATGCAATACAAATCCTTTCACACGCGACTCACAAGATATAGATTGTTTGAATGAGACAACAAAAATAATAAATTAAAAAAATAAATAAATAAAACTGTATGTGAATAATAAAAACAATATTATTAACAGCAATTAACTGTCAAAAACGTATTATAAAACAAAAGCCAGACTGAACTACATTTAAAATTTAATATTGTTTTCTACTGTAAGGCTTTTTCAATAAAGGCATGTGTTTGAATTTTCTAAGACAGCTGGGCCTTCATCGTGTGCGTGTGCACGGTCTGAAACCATTCTAAATGCGTTTGTAGAATACAAATAAAATTATTCAGAAGAACATGTTTGCATACATGATTCGAGCACAGCTTTGAGTGTACGCAATGTTTGTGAATGAGGCCCAATGCTTTTCACTGATGATTGATTATTGAAAACAAGAATTTAGATTTTTGTCCATCAGAGGATGAAAAAATCTTTTGATGAAAGAGAGCTTCCCACGGAAAGGAAACTGTGTGCTGATGTAGCAGTTATATCAACAGAGGACTAACAACTAAATAATTATACATATATTATTAAAAAACATTTTTACATTCACAGAAAACACCTCATTGCGCCGTCCTTTTTAGTGTATCAAAATGCACAAACAATAATAACTGCAGCAATTTCACTGAAAAGTGCAATTCAGAATCAACAGGACTGAAGTGTGACTTGTGTCTGCATTCATGCAGGTATGAGCCAGTCGATGCACGTCTGCATCAAGAGACAACAAATAAAAAAGGGAATAAAAAAGGGGGTTTCCAATTATCATGTCAAATTATTGAAATTCATTTTGAAATATTTCTTTTGCTGACTCTTGAGTAAGCAGTAGACTACTTGATGACCGACAGTGCTGTACTAAAATGGTAAAAGAGGATCAACTTAAAGCAACAATACAGAAATCTTTCACCCTGAAGATGTACATTACTTGTCAGTTTTCAAATGTCACACATTGTAAATTACAAATGAATATGAGTACTAACAGTTAAGCAAACAAATTATTCAAATGTGAGTAGAGCCTGACTGCCGTGATAAACATCCATTTTTAATGCTCAAACTGAAGTCTGGTCATATAATACTATACATACAAAAATAGACAATAAAAAACATCTTACCAGCAATTCCACTGTTAGGCACCTTGGGGCATTTGTGCACTCAGAGGATGATAAATGGAAAACAATCCAGTATTAGAGCGTTTACTCAGTGGAGGTAAAATCCAGTTAAAATCCTCCAGTCAAGAAGAAGAAGAAACTGTAGTCCTCTCATCATTCATTCTCCTGAGAGGCAAACATTAAGCACAAAGCCTCGCACATACTCCAGCTCGCAGTCCCTGTGATTCAGCCTCCTCCCCTCTCCCTCCTCCTCCGCCTCTCTCTCGCTCTGTGGAGTGCTCAACCTCGCCACTTGCACTGCCTCCCCTTCCCCTCTCCTCCCCTCACCCTCTGCGTGGCTTTCAGTCCTTGTCACATACACACACACACACCCTGGAGCATCAAGGTAAAGTCCGCAGCAGCATTTTCTTTCTACAGCCTCTCATCTTCTCCCCCTGTCACTTAACACTAATCTCTCTTGCTTTGTATCTTACTGCTCCCATCACTGCGGAGCTCCTACTTTTAATCCATGCTTTGTTTATTTAACTTAGGTGGCTCTATTTTCACAATGTGGAATATAATTAGTCTATAGTCACCTGAAAATAAGAATGATTATGTTTACGTGCCTTAGAATTACACTTTTATCTTTATCTACAGATGCTGGGTCCCCTAAGTCCACCATGTTTCTACAGTAGCCCAGAACAGACAAACTAAACCCTTTCTACACACTTCTCCTTTAAAGCATATTTAAGCATCTCTTTCTTTTCTTTTGCTGTACACCTTCACTCTATGTGATTTATATGTCCAGACCGCTGACTCTTGTTCTGACTTTTGTGCTTTAGATGTTGTAAAAAAGACACAATGTGTGAGAAAGACAAAGATGGAAACAAAGCCGGGAAGAGAGAAAGGCTGCTATATGTGCCATATGGTTTGTTACACAAAAGCATCTGTGAGGGCGTTGTTGGAAACTGTTTGGAACATGGTACATTGAAAAAGTAGAGGCTAGGTGGTTGATAGACAGATGACAGATGTGAGTAGAGCCTGACTGCCCTGATAAACATCCATTTTTAATGCTCAAACTGAAGTGTGGTCATATAATACAATACATACAAAAACAAACAATAAAAAACCCTTACCAGCATTTCCAGTTAGGCACTGTCAGGCACCATGGAGCAGTTGTGCACTCAGAGGTTGATAAATGGAAAACAATCCAGTATTAAAGCGTTTACTCAGTGGAGGTAAAATCCTCTACCACACCAAATCCAATCCAATTATCTGTCTATCACTGTTCAAACTCTCACTGGAGCTAGTCAGGACATAAGTATAAGATCTTTTCCATCAAGAAAACCCTTCTTCTCTCTTCTTTGTTCTCCTTTAAAATAAAGAGATACTCTCCTGATCTGATATAACTGATGCTAGCAGGCTCTATGCAAACACGCCCTGTAGCTCATACTGCAGCTGTCAGTTGTTCCTTATACACTGATTGGTCTGTAACCACTGTGCTCGGAGACAAGTGCATAGCTTGAACCTGTGTGCATGACTTTGATGGTGTCTGGCACACCGGTCATGTCCCATCCTCTTTGTTTCTCCCTAGGGAGCAGAGAATAAAGCAGTGAAGTGAGACCACTTACCTTACACATGAAACACTGGGGAACGCATGGCAAGACACATCATGGATTTGCCCTTGCCTTGATGCTCCATCTGTATATAAAGGACTGATTTAGACAGCTATTGAACAGCAAAGACATTAAAGTTATAGATCCCATTCTGATATATACTGTACATGCTGAAGGAATGCTGATGGTGCCACAGCAAACAGTTATGTGTATGCTGAGCAGCATTATGTAACTTAATCCTCAAGGGCTTTGTTAACCTGCCAAATAAATAACAATAGCACACAGTCCGTGTTATGGTAAGGGTCGTATTGTATGTATTATTCAGTTTTCCAATAAGGTATAACCCGCCTTCTGGATGATTACACATGGGGCCCGAGTAGCCTGAGTGACTGGTCTTGTAATGCTACAGCACGCAACAACATATTTATAGCCTGCTGCCAAATAGTATGGCATAAGCTGTGGCAGAGGTCATGCTATGAATAATACAACATAAAGCAGGCAGCATACACCTGTATAGATTCTCTATGAGGTGGCAATGACAAATTCTGTTTCATTTATCATAGATGGTAAGATATTCTCCTCTATAAGTCACTACATTATGTGAGGGCTTTCTTTAAAGCTAAACAGGTTTATTTAAATCCTGGTTTTAGGGGGATTCCTGGTGACCCAGGCCTCAGAGATGCTAACCATGTAATTGCAAAGGTGTCAATGTTCTGTCACATCTCTACTGTCTAAAATTAAATAAAGGTTCCCAAAGAATACTAAAAAACAATCTGCACAGTTACACAGTTACAGTTTATCGTTGGAGGACAATGTCTGTGCAAGATTTCATGGCGATCCATTCAATCATTGTTCAATGAATGAAAGAAATATCAGCGTCACAGTAGAGGTAGTCAGAGGATCACCAAGGTTACAAGAAATAATCCTCTAGGGCAGCGTTTCTCAACTTTTTTCAGTCACAGCACACTTTAAACATATGCAAAATCACCCCAGTCTAAAGTGTATTTAAAAACAAACACTCAATTCCTGTGCGTGTTGCCAGTATGACCGTCTTGGCAATTATGTGGCTTCTTAGCCTTTGCTATTAGCCTCCAGTGCTCTGCCTGACACCTGGCACATTTCATCATCACTTGATCATGTCAGTTGTATTGACTTATCAAATGAATCAAATAGTCTGCATCCTTGCTGCCTTGTGAAGGATGAGTTATTGTCAGGTGTCTTTTAAGTTTGCTCGGAGCCATTGTTTGATTTGACAATTTCATACCGCGTAGCAGGCACACAGAAAGAGGCGATGATGGATGCCAAGTAAAGATGAAACCATATGACACATTGCTGTCATCGTCCTTTCTTCACCTCAACTACCCTCGCCACCGGGCGAACCTTGGATGACAAAGTTGATGGCTCAGATACAGACTTATCTGATTCTGGCACCTTTCTTCTAAAGATTTTTTTTCTTGGCTTTATTTTTGATAGAGACAGCTGAAGAATGACAGAAATGTAGGGAGAGAGATGGGGAATGACATGCAGCAAAGGGCCGCAGGTCGGATTCGAACCCTGAGCTGCTTCACTCAGCCCCTCATAACTCTGCATGCACCACACAGTAATGGAAAATGCTGTAAATGTTGTGAGTCGAGAAAAGGATCTAGACTCTCTTTTTGATGTATTTCATCATGCCTGCATTGTCAGTTATTTGACATGTATCTAGCCTGTGTAGTCTGAAGCTGAGTGGATTTCAAATAAAATGGTGATTTGAGTTTTAAGTGCTGACTTTGCGATGCGCTTCCTGGATGAACAGCTTCTGTGGCTGATCCAGTTAACAGAGCGCTTGCCTCGGGTCACTGAATACTGTACAAGCTTTAGTAACTCTTCCACCATGAAATTACTTCATTTGAAATTAGCATTACATGATTTTCATGTTTGGTTATATGGTTTAACTGATTACCCTCAGGAAGTCGTTTCTTAAGGTTCTCGAGAATCCAGCGTTAAATCCTCTTGCGCAATTAAAATAGCTTTAAAGTCAAAGATATGAATCTGCGCTCCGTCTACTGTGCTTTACTAACTGCATGTAGGGCAAGGGAGCCTCATTTCTGAGTTAGTATTCATGTACATATACTCCTATAGTTACAATACACTGTGATTGAACACTCTGCATACATTTGTTATATCACATATGTGCTTGTAAAAGGACTTTTTTTTAAGTGAAAAGAATAGAGCACTATTTTTGTCATGTTAATATGTAATCAGTGTCACACAGTGTGCTTAGTCATTCATTTTGGCTTCAGGTTGACAGTCTCATTCACAGGAACTGTTTGAATGGTCTCATACTTTGCGCCGTAATATAAGTTGAAAATCAGAAGTGACAAACTGTGAAGATGAAAAAGAAAATGCAAAATCTGATGATCAACACAGAATGAAAATGTTTTTGTTGGGCCTTAATTCAAACATAGTAACATGTGCATTATAATGGATCTTGTGGTAACACTAACCATTATGTTGGAAGTTGGAAAATGCAGCTTTTAATGAGGCAGCAAACTCTGAAATTAAATCATAATTACAAACCTCTGTTAACCTCTGTAATGTAACCTCTTGAAAACACCCAAAGCGGCAATGCTGGACTTTACTCCCTGCAGCACATATCTGAATTACAGTTAACTCTTTACTGTCAGGAATTAGAGAAAATATTGTTTTTGTTCCCAGCAGAGGACTCTAATGAGGCAACATGTCCCTTATTTTCTGTAATAACAGATGAAACAGCACAGTGTGTTGCAATTATTTATCATCCCGAGGAGAAATCAGTCAAAGCTTTCAACTTTGTTTACTTTTACTCAACTATGATGCAAACAGTGCAAACAGTTTGTCCTGTATTGCAAAATTATTGAGCGCTGACCTGTTAAAATAATTTGACTTTGAAAAACCTCCAATCTTATCACAATCAACACAAGATCCACAGATGAGCTAAACAGTTAAAGAACGTCTAAATGAATCATTAAAGCACAAACAGCATGTTTGACACCAAATGATCAAACTGAAGAAAATGCTCTTGTACTGTGATCTCCTTGTTATTAGTCATTTTACACACTGAGCTGAATTTTCTTCATGAGAACCAGGTGCTGAATGTTCCAGAAATCTTAGTCATAGGTAAATGTTCTTTTTCCTGAATTGGGCTGATATGAAAGTGAGATTTCATAACCGTTTCTTTCAGATTCCAGGAATCAACCTTTTTGTACCAGGCAGAAATTTCCAGGGCAAGAGGCTCTGCCTATCAGCAGATATAAATACCTCCCTGCTCCATGAATGCTCAGCACACAGGAAATAATTCTAATAATCACTGCAGAAGATGGATTTTGTCAACAAAATGGGGTAAGTTGTAATAACGTATTAATATATATATATATATATATATATATATATATATATATATATATATATATATATATATATATATATATATATATATATATATATATATATATATAGTACGTAATGGTACATACTTAAGGTAACAAAAAAATCCTTAGCTGGCTGAGACTTCATCAAATCTCTATACTTGAGGTCTGATCTAATTCTGTCATGAATCAGATGTTTAATTATTGAACTGTAATTAAATAACTGTTCAATTTGTTCATTAATTGTCATTCTTCTTTGTTAAACTGGCTCTGTTTCATTGCCATTGTCTAGTTGTTTCAATGTTTGGTGCAATTCTGTCATTGTTTGAAGGTTTTCTCTGGCTGTGCTTCTCCTGGTTTCCTTGGCCTGTCTGGCTCACACTGAGGAGAGGATGACTCGCTCAGGTAACACACACAGATACACACTAACATCTACAAACACAACCATGTCTACACTGACATTTGATGTCACCTTGATAAAGGAAATAATATTTGTAGTTAGGGGTCTTTATGTGATGAGTAAGAAAGAAAGTACAACCTGCACAAACCTTGCTATGAGTGGAAATCTAAAGTTGGCATGCTAGTCCTCATGATGACAATACAAACATGCAAATATTTCCCATCATCATACCATCACTTATTTGGTATGCTAACATTTACTAATTAGTACTAATGACAAAGTACAGCTGAGGCTGATGGGAACATCTTTATTTTGCACATATTTGGTTAAAATAATGCAAATTTGGGGCGTGTGTCCCATACCCTTGGGTTCAATTCCAACCTGTAGCCTTTGCTGCATGTCATGTTCAGCTGCCACTTTCCCATAAAGGTTCAAAAGCCACAAAAATATCTTTAAAATACAAATTAAAAATGCAATGCAGTAAAAACAAAATTAAAGGATTCAAAAAGTAAATAAAATCCAAAATCAAAAAGTTGAACAAGATATCATGTAATTCAAAACAACACAACAAATCTATAAGTTAAGAGAAAGATAAATATTAGAGATTTCAAAGATAAACCAAGGTAATGATTGTGCTTGATGAGAAGGAAAGGGACCATCAAAGTTCTTTGGATAATTGTGGATACTTTGCTGGTGATGCAAAAAACAAAACCAGGAGAACTATACTTAAAAAAAAAAAAAAGAAATCAGAGATCAAATTCAATGTCTGGGATCCATAGATACTATATCTGGACCATATTTGATTGCGATCCATCCAGTTACTAAATGAATAGCACACTTCTAAAATCTTCCAGCAGAATTAAACAGAGAACACATTAACAGTCAGCGTATAACCTCACATTAGTCTGATGTGAGATCCTGTGATGTAAAAAGCAGCCTTTAACTCCTAAACACATTCAAGTGAATCCAAGCGACCGCAGGCTCCAGATCTCTGAAGTTTCACACTGATACCTCCTCGACAGCTGCTGTTCAGATAGATAACTCCTGCATGAAATCACACAGGCTTCCCTGTGGGATCTGAGGCCTGGGCTATTACTGCTTATTTAAGATAGAACTCTTTACTTGGCTGTAATGCTGCCTTTGACAAGGAGATGCCTTCTTCTCTTCAAACAGTCCTTTAAAAAATGACAATAAACCAGAGAACAGAAACTACACAAAATCAAGGCGTGTTTAAAATCCATTTGTTGATAACAGAGGGAGGCTTGTTATCACTAAAAGATGACAGAAAACATTTAACAACAATCAATTTTATGTGTATGCACTCTCTCTCTGATGCATCAAACTAATTAGCTATTCATTCATTTAATTATGCTTGTAAGCCATTGTTTACTGTGTTGAACTTAATTTAAATGATTGAACAAAACACTGGAAATCATTCCCGGTACATATGACCCTGTCAGGATGTAGAATACAACAGGATTAATGATCGTGAGCAGTTATCACAGATCAAAGCACAGTGAGAGTGGATGAGTCCTCTTCGTTGCTTTGAGATGAATAATTAGAGGTTTCTGCAGGAAGCTCTTTAGAGCATGAAAGCAGCACGTTCAGGCAACAGAGCCCCCATTTAACAGTAAGTGATAAGAATATGCTCTGATGATTGCAGTGCTCGTGCTTCAGTGTGATAACCCTTCTGTCGAGGAGATCATATTTTATTAAGAATTTTAAGTTTTGTGAGGGGGAAAACGGGAGAGAACAAAAGTGTTTGGCACAGAAAGTTAAACCTCTCAAACCGCAGAAGCGTTCTTTATTTTGGCACTCAATAGACATTTCACTTTATTTATTCAACAAATATTACCAAGATCAAGAAAAACATGTTACACATAGAGGATATATATAGGAAAACACAGTCACAAAACAACCATAGACACACAAATAATATACAATCAGTCTAACTATAAAGGAACATCATCAATGACAGTGTAACCTGGAGAATGTCATGTTAACATGGTATCCGGGTAAAAACAGGGAGGATGGAAAGATGTCTGTGAAAATGAAATGAAAGTAAAAAGTAGGTCAATTAAAATGTACTCTGATGATGATGTTAAATGTTAGGACTATTAAATTAAAGGCAAATTAAATTAAAACACTCAATCAGGCTTCAGAATAAAGTACATTACCATTTCCACATACACAGACAGCATCACAGCGATCCTGGTGTGAACAGCAGTACCAAGCCCTTATATCCAAACCTATGTTAAATTCATTTTCTCAAGAAGGACAGAGGCCTGTGCATGCCACTGATCATCAATTATACAACTGCCCTTTTAAACATAAATGGCTGACTATGAGAGCTATGCACGCCACAGCAAGAGACAAGCAACATTGCTCACCATAAGTTAAATAACAACACAGAGATTTATAGACAATATATATGAGCATATAAGTCACATCCATCTATGAGTTTGTTGTTGCACTCACCAGTTTGGCCGCCATTGTGTGAGTCTGGTTCAACTTCTGGTTCTGGTCCTCCCAAAGCAAAATATAACCAGTCCACTCACCCCCTCTGTCCTACTGCTCTCCTCATAGCTATCAAACATCAACATCAACAGTACCCAACACTCCCTCTAACAGAGATTATTGTCTAAAACACCGGTGAGTGGCCTAACACAACTCAGTGTAGGTAGATGATTATTCTTATTATTCATATATACACGGTAAGGGTCCTAATATTGACCCCTGTGGGACACTCTTATCAGTTTATTTGTATTGTCTCATTTCGTTCAACTAAGTTCATCTAAATTTACATTGTAGGTGATAAGAGAACAATATCCATGTACACAAAATTCTTCAAATACAAAAAAGAAAATCATTTATATGTCTGTGTTTGTGTCTCAGTCCCCAGATTATTACCGCTTCGTTCCAGGCGAATGATTGGAGGGCTTTTAGCTCCTCGGGTCCCCTGGCAGGCCATGATCTTCCTCAGTGACAGTGTGCTGGATGGAGGTTATGCAGGTGGTGCTCTCATCTCTGACCGCTGGATTTTGACGGCTGGCAGGAACCTTTTTGTCAGGAAGAGTCGAGAGGACATTAAAGGAAAAGTTCCCGTCATTCCTAAAGTGTATCTGGGAATCACACGACGGGAAGAAGCCAATGCTTCCACAGAGGTCGCTGTAGAAAAGGTGAGCTAGAAAAACTTTTGATGGAGGTTAAATAGAAAAAATTATTTCCATAAATACAAGGAATTGTTGTTGAATTACAGGAAATACATGTAAAATGTATTAAATTCCTCCTTTCTCTAAGAACAGCTGCCTTGATTTCAGTATTCAGGGTCAACAACACTTTGACAGTGGTGAAACATTTTTCTCAAAGCATAAATGAACAGGCAAACCTTTAAAGAACATGGCTGGAAATATTCTCATTACTGAGCCTTTGTTTGAGTGGAAGTGTATCTTCTTTTCTTTTCGTGGGATTTGTAGACTCATCTAAAACAAGCTGCAACCTTGTGAAATTAAGCCAGTGCAGTACTGCTGTAATGTCTCGAGCAGTCACTTGAGGCTGGCTGCAGAACATGTCAACCTTCACAGCAGAAATAAACAAGTTTACAGTCTGCTTAAGGCTTACAGTTATTCATAGGTGCTTATTAGACATGGCGGCGACCAGCACAGAACAGCATTTGAAACCTATGAAAATGATTAACGATCAAACACTCAGTCAGACTTCATCTCTCTTATATTCTCCCTTCCCCTCCTGCAGATTGTTCTCCATCCAAGCTTCCAGAACCAATCTGACTGGGACAATGACCTGGCTCTGATCCAGCTGAAGAAGCCTGTGGTTATGAGCAATAAAGTCACCCCCATCCCCCTGCCAGAGATAGGCCAGGACCTGGCAGACACCGTGGGAGGGTCAGGGGTTATCACCGGCTGGGGCTGGGGAATCTTACTCACCCCAGCTACATCACTCAAATACCTCGTACTGCCTCTTGCCAATCACTCTGAGTGTAAGGCAGAATATGAAAAAATTGCACTCACACCAGCCGTAGATGACAACATGTTCTGCACCGGACAAATGGACGAGAGAAATGTTTGTTTTGGTGATGCAGGAGGCGCTCTAGCTGTCAAAGATGCTGAAACTGGGGACATTTACGCTGCGGGGATCCTTTCCTATGACAAGTCCTGTAACAGGTACAAGTACGGAGTCTATATGAAGATTTCCTCGTACTTGCCCTGGATCCACAGTGTCATCAGAGGAGATACAGAGCAATCGTCTGCTCTGCGCTCTGATGCAATGTCTAAGATGTACTCATGGCAGTTGTAGAGCTGCAGGCTGTGTTCTTTTGATTTTGGAGAGAAACCATTGCAATGTATTGTGTCTGTGTCATTTAATAAAAGCTTGTAATGTCTGTGTTGTGTCACTTAGTCATTTATCAGAATCATCTCAGACTGCCCTCAAAGCAGAACATCATCATGTTATTTCAGGAAATGGCTAAAACGATGTGTGTTTACATTATAGCAGCCATAAATTTTATGACTTTCCACTTCGCATGTGTAAATTGACGCTGTATAAGGGGATAAAAGCTGTTATCACGCTGTTATCCCCTTATTCAAACAATTACTACATCTTGCTTCTCTTAAGCAGCTGATATGCAGCTGCTTGAACACTTACAAACTACTTCTTTGTGATAATACAGCATTAAGTCCTCAGACGTAAGACAGGTCAATAAAATGTTGGACACAGGAGGCCACAGTTTTCTTCCTGTTATCTGACTGTTGAGGATGGCTTCTTTCAAACATGACTTCAAGTATTTAATCCAAACCTTGTTTTTTCTCTGACTGAGCAGATCAAATTATAACCATAAAGGTTTTTAGATTAGAAAACACTTTTGAAAAGCACTGACAAGAGACGTTGTCATCGCATCAGATAAGAGAAAGAGCTGACTTGTTGATTGAAAGTAAACAGCTGTGCCCACATGTGATGTGATCCATTGTTGCACAGCTAACTTTGAAAAGAGAATTTTTGAGAGCTTCAGAGGTTGAGGTGAGATTTCATCATGTGCAGTCATCAGTGTAAGAGTAAAAGTTGACGAATAAAAGAGGAATAAAAGTGAATGACACAACTCAGATTTCATGTTTTTTTGTGTTGAGTGTTGCCTGCAGATTTTTTTTCCCCCACCAATAGCAGCAGGACTTCAAAGATATTTTTGTCTGGCAGATGTGTCCACTCTGCCAAAAATCATGAACTGTCTCAACTGCAAATGCCAGAAACGTGGGATGGTGACAGCTGCCTGTCCAGTCAATTTGATGTGAAAGGGAAAGAGAAGAGAGAAGGAGAAATCTAAGTGCAAGCTGGCTGGTGACGGCTGTGTGAGGACATACAAGTTAGGTTGGAGGGGTCGGTAATATTAATTTCTCAGTCATCTTAGATATGTAAGTTAATTAATCCGCTAATTCTAACTATGGAGATTCAAAGACAGCATACAGAAGAAAACAGCTGCTGACTCAAACCTCCCGCGGGACATCAGATTAATGTCTCTTCCTTCACTCCTCTGACCAGCCCCTGCTCACTTCTCATGATCATTGCATGCTGTTTGAAAAACTAAAACTAAAAAGTCTAGACGTGGATCCTTTTATATGAGTAATAATCATGTTAGCAGCATGGTCTGCAGTAGCTTCAACATGTGCCTGCCATTATGCAGCAACAGGTAGAAGGAAGAGGCTGTGAGGAGCATGACGTGACAGGGAAGGAGGAGGAAAGTGAAGTTGAAGCAAGCAGTGGCATGCAGACAGGGTGTAGGGACGACGATGATGAATTGAGATTCACGATTCATTAGATTAATGCTAATGCGATAATCATAACATTATCAGTGTCAGCTAAATTACTCAGTCAGTACTCATGTTTTTGTAGTCAACAGTGAGTGACCCAGGTCCATATTGTGTCATAATGTTATTAAAATTATTAGATTAGGCTAAGGGTTCCCTTGATAAAGATGTGTGAAAAGGCCGCAGGTTATATGTAGTTATCTGTAGCTCTGCTGCATCTAAAGGACAGAATAATAATGCGTAACAATATATTAGAAGACAGCAGCAACAGGCAATAAAGTTGTCTACGTGTTTCATCTTTCATGTATACGGCAACTGTTACAATATACATGGAAATACTCTGGCCTACTCCAGACCTTTCTCTGCCCACTGTATGTTCAAACTGTTTGTGCTGCTGTCCAGAAAGCGTGTGCAATCAGGCACTTGAACACCATTGTGCATGTAGAGAGGTCAACCGTATTTCAAACTCTCCAGACAAACAAGCGCACCCTTGATTTAATTGCTTTAACACATGCACATGTCTATCAATCCTCTCTGAACATTAACATCAAACAAAAATGTCACCTTATGTAATAGTCATTATCAATATTTAGACACACATCCAATCTGTAAGAACTGAATAGTTAGGTAATCTCCAAAGAAATAAGATGAAACCGCTCTGTGGATTAATTGACTAAATTAGCATTTGGTCATTACTTGTTTGGTGTTGTTTGAATTGAACATCATTATGCAAATCTTTATATTTATAATCATGTTAGTTCAGTCCAGTGAATTGTGATCATCAATTCATCTCATCTTATGATGTTATTGATTAGTCAAGCCCATTGTTTAGGTAGGTAGCAGTGAAGGACAGAGAAACAGGGAGGAACAAGACTCCATCATCTGTCGGGGCCGATGTACGCCAGGGCTGGGGGGTTTTCCACACTATTCCGGTACTCTGATTTGGGTCTCACATACAGAGTCATATTTTACCAGAAACTGGCAAAACCTAACTATGTCCAAAGCCTTTAGGTTAAAAGCATCCAACTTTTGTCCAAGAGTACACATTTTCTGTCATTTCTGGGCCAGTGTGTACATGAGTCTGTCTTGGTTTACAGTCGGCAGCAGAAAGAGAGATCTTGAGAAAAATCTCTCTAGCTGCGTACAAATCTTTTAATGACGTTTTTGTCATGTTTTGGGTAAAACAAAAATAGATGAATGTTGGAGGGAGGGAGATGGGATAACTTTTAACAGGTCTGCAGCAGGGTGCAGGAGGTTCTCCTCTACAGCTTCTAAAATATTAATATCCCTGTCAAGGACGATTACTCTCTACACAGTGTCTCACAGTGTACTCTCTCTGGCTCCATCACTCCCACAGAACACTGACTGAGGTCACAACATGAACACTCTTACTGCACTTGCAAACCAGAATTAACATGGATGATGAACATTATGTTAGCATGTTGTGTTGCGTGTTAGTTGTAAGTGGACATAGATACATTTCTTATGTAATGTTTGATCCTTGATTGAGGTTCAGTTACTCCGCGAGATAAAAAGGAAAATAAAGTTCTGTATGTATTGTGTGTATGAGATAATGTATTACCAAAACTAAGCATCATTTCCGTGTTTCTGTTTCTGTTTAATTCGTGAAGATGTTTAAAATATTCTCTCGCTCAGCGACCTGTCCATCAGGCAGTTTGTTTAGAATATTCATTATTCAAATTATGCAGTAAAAGTGCTGAGCTGCTGAACATTTTAACTTTTGAGGTACTTTTGCATAACATTTATTATATTTGTAAAACTGCTGATTCTATGATAATAATGAATATGTATCATTGTACCTATTATTAAATATGCAAAGATAATACACAGGCTCTGTTTGGAGGATTAAACATGGCGCTCTCTGTTCATTCATCCCCACACGTACAGTTATTATTGATTCTATCTCAGGTTAAACAGAAATTCTGCATGGAGGCAAACGTCCTGCTGATAGTGGCCATCTGTAGATTCAGTCCTCAAACACAAGAATGGCTCTTTGAAGTAGAAGTGATACAAATTAATGGTATTTTCTAAGCCAGCCCGCTGATGTAAGCATGCTGTGTACTCAGCTGCCAGATTATGTACTCTGTCCTTATGTGTAACTGGGAAACTGAAGCTCTAAGCTTCGTCGTCCGCCTGTATATTTACTGTACTCACCACGTTCACACACACGCACACACCAAGCCTTTCACAAGACAATAATACAGCACATATGGTGAGCTGTATCACCTGAAGAAGCATTTCCACTGCCTGTCAAAACAGGATCTACTGTGTCTTTTATTCGTCCCAGATAAGCTCTATTCGTGCTTGCTTGCTTGGTTATGAATGATACTTCCCTTCAAATATTAAACAGATATCCTCAGGAAACAGACAGAAGAATCAAGCGTCAAAACAGTCATACACTCAAAATATTAGGATATGCTGTCTGTGCCACTATTGTGCTGATCTCTCTGCTCCCGATGTTTATTCACAACCCTATATTTTTCATCAGGATGATTAAAGAAATTTGAACTCATGTTCTTTTCTGTACTGTCCTCAGCAGATAGCTGTGAAGTCAGAACATTTAAGCTGTACAAGGTGTCTCGCCATACGTACATAGTATATATTATTATATAACCGTATGTATGCTTATTTATATTTAAATAACGTTAAAGTAAAGGACAACTGTGTAGCATTTTGTGGCATCTTACTGGCTGATTGCAACCTCCTTGCCTCACTCTCTCCTTCCGAGTGTGATGGTTATTGGAAATGAACGTTAAAGGTCTAACCTTGAGCCAGCGTTTGGTTTGTACTTTCTGGGCTACTGTAGAACTATGGTGGTGAACATGATCAACTGTGTGCCCTTAACACATGTAACTCATATGAATGAAAAGATAGTTATGCAGATTATATTCTATTTCTGACATATTCTGTAAGAGTCTGCTAAATCTGACACACTGGACCTTAAAGTATCGTTAAGCTGTCCCACTCTGTTGGGAATGTCACAGTTGGTTCCATCCATAAATGTTGTGATGGACTCACTTATTTCTCCAACAAATAAGGAAAGTAGCAATTTGTAAGAAAAGCGCCACACCGATATGAATTTATTTACAAAATAAGACATGTCCGCTTCAATTCAGAGTTCTGACTTTAACTTTAACTTGCTCTAATGTCACTATCTCAGCGTTGATGCAGCTTGGTGATGTGCTGTACTGCTGTGGCAACTGAATGTTCCGTGTTTACCGCAGAGGAACAGTCTGCTACCCTATAATGGAAAAGAGAAATAAAGGTCAGGAAGAAAAGTTCATTATTTGTCTCTTGGTAACAAAAGAAGAAAAGGGAAGTTCTTTTTTGTCACTCAGGTGTCTGTGAGATGAGAACAAAGCCAGATCAGTTTGTCAGAAATGGTTTTCAATTACTGAAGCTCAAGGTCTTGTCTTTATTCTCATGCTTCACCTCACTGACATTAAGTCAGGCACATCTGTGCAGTCCTCTCGAAATGAATACTCATGCTTCTTAATCTATGCGTACGTATATTCAAGATGAACTCTTCTGAGGTTCTCACTTTGCCATGCAAATTTGTCACACATTTGTCAACAACCTGCAATGACTCTTCAGGTCTTGTGGTCTCATTACCAATCTCTTGTCAGGGAGGGACCAGAGTTGCTAATTCACCTTGGCTTATGGCTTATGTACGCAGACAGAACAAGAAAACCTTCCTAAATGCCTTCACCTTGCCAGAGAGATGTGCGCTGGTTATTACAGGAACTATCTCCTCTGCAAAAACGTTGAAGAAAAACACTGACATGGTATTCATGGTATAGTTTAGAGGTTCTTCTCTGTTATTTGTTTCTGAATGAAGCTATAACAAATAACACAAGGATTGGAATATCCTGCAAAGATCAGTATATAATGTCATGTGCAATGCGACGTCATGGATGGCTGTAATAGTGAGAGGATTACAGCGTACACATCCGCCGCAACAGTATCTTTTCCTGTGTTGTCGTGTTACTGCACTGCAGCAACACTGAAAAGGTCAGCGTGCTTTCAACGGCAGCTCTGCAGACATGCACCTCTGCTCTTCTTCAACAATAATGACAAGAAGACTGATGCAGCTTTTACAGAGCTGCTTTTTGTTACATGAATTCAAAGATTTATCAGACACGTGGACTCTAGTGTGTAGGACCTTTACAGTGCATAAAAATAAAAGATTCAAGGTTAACATATTGAAAGGGTGATGTGCGTTTTACAAATAAGAAAATGCAGCCAGGACAGTCTCTACAGATATAGACACTACCACACACTTCTAGTGTGTAGGGATGGGCATTGTTAAGGTTTAACAGTATCCTTACTGATATTACTTATTAGTACTTTAAGAAAAAAGAATTCATTCATTGCTTTATTGTCTTGTAGCTTATTGTATGTAAATTAAATACTGCAATTTATATCACTAAGAGTAATAGAGTTTCTGAATGACTCAAATCTGCAGGTTTGCTCTCCTGATTAGACCTTGACCAAAAACAGTTAGCTTGTTAACTTATGCCTGTGATAGGCTCATTGTTGTTAATAGGCTGCAATGTTAGCTAACAGTATGACGTAAAATGAAGCGTCCAGCGGATGCTCTGAACGCTGTGAAATCCAGTTTGGATAAAGCGCTGACCAGTTTAGATTAAATGTATGTACGTGCCCATACTTACACCAGAACAATCAGCTGGCTAATGGTTACTTGGTCTGCTTTGTGTTTTGTGTCCTGTGTAAAAGTATCAGTAGTACAAAGTATAAAGTAGTACATCTAGTAGATGCTTGGCAAAGTCTGAAGACAGATGTTAAGACAAATGTTGTTCCTAGGAGGAGTGCTGGATCAGGCTCAGTAGGGAACTATTTTGATGAGATAAAATATGCTAAGCGGGGACCAAAGGGAGGTAAAAGGTTCCAGATGTGGAGTTTGCGAAACATATTAATACTGTATCTTTCTGTGTTGAGTGAGGTTGTCTTTGGTCTCCTTGGTGCTTATAGTAAACCATCAATAGAAGATCAATTTGTTGTCTGCGGTGTATATTCACGTTCTTGTCTCTTGATGCAGAGACATTAATTGATTAATCACTAAACAATGCGTAGTTTAGTGAAACTCTCTCTTGGCTAACTTACCTGAGGTGAATTGGGCAGCTAGAGATGAGCTACGAGCAGTCGAAATCTGTGCATTTCTCCGGCTGCATGTGATGTACTTCAGCTAGATCTTTGGAAAGATCACTCATGTTTCCATCCTTGTGTGCAAAAAGACTTATTGCACTCCCGGCAACAAGCAACAGCAGAACCATCAATGTACTTTTCTATATACTACTATAACAATTAGAAAACACTGTAATGTGTGCTTTTTTAGGAAAATTCTATTCACTTTGTTTTCAGCAACACTCCCTCCAGAGACACAGAACAGGATGAGTGCTCCCCATGATGAGTAAACTGACCTTTATGTGTAAATTTGGTCCACCTTCAAGAGCTATGTGAGGCTACATAAAAGCTGATATATCCAGACAGGTCAAGAAGCCTTGAAAATTTTGAGATGCCTTGAGAGCTCATGCCCTGAGCTGCGTGCTGGTTAAATGAGGCCACCTGGTGGCCAGAAGAGTCCCATCATTTCTTTATATCAATCCATCAGGTAATTTCTCATTCATGCCATCAACAATAAACAACTGTATAATAAAATGAAGCTGAACTAAAACTATAAATGGTAAATATGTAACAGGTTTAAAGGTAGAGCTGATTTCTAAACACAGTTGTAAAGAGCCTAGTTTACTTGTAGTTTCTCCCAGTAATGAAGGAGGAAGTGTTAGGTTAGTTAATATGAAGATTTTATTCTTTATTAAAGAATAACATGCAACATGAGTTCACTCCGACTCCCATTAGCAATGCTGCACCTATTAGAGCGGAAGTGCTTTTATTAGTTCAAGATGTTTTTGGTTTGATTTTGGTAAAACTAAATCGTATTTTATAGAAAAAAATATTTTCACTCTGATATCCTATGCTGCACATCAACTCAAACACTGTGATTTACAGAGTTTCCTGCTGCAAACTGTAACTCCTGTTAGCTCAGTTTGTTAGCCAGGCAGTAGCCTCTATGAAGACAATGGCAGAGGTAAAGAGGACGTCAAAGGAGGAAGCTAAAAAGAAAAAAAAGAGAGAGAGTTGTTGACTTATTAGTTTTTAATCATAGCAGATACATGTATTTAACTGTCCATATTTTCCACAGTTTTACGGGACTCTAAATCACAAAAATACCAATTTCTGGGTAATGCTGCTTTAACAGAGTGAATATGCTCCCGGCCAAAAAAAAAAAAAAAAAATGGAATCCCAAATTTCAAGATGAATCTGTGATTTTGTTTGAACCCTTCAGATCCGAGTCAATCAACACTGACACAAACTTTACCCTTCAACCTCCTTCCCCTCAGCAGAGTCTGAAGCCGGATATATAGAGAGGTGTGAAAAGGCTTCTCACATGGCTGAAATGTGTGAGTGTGTGTACAAACATAAGCTCAAATGTTACTTTAATGTGTGTGTGTGTGTGTGTGTGTGTTTGTGTGTGTGTGTGTGTGTGTGTGTGTGTGTGTGTGTGTGTGTGACCATGCATGCAGCTGATACTACGGAGCATCAGAGCCCCTGTCAACTTGATTATTCAGTACACGTTTAACAAATATTGAACAGATCAGTGACTGAAGGTGAAAGAAGAGAAAGAGACGGACCACTTGTATAAAAACTGGAAACTAGCAAAGAAATTCCACAAACTGATTTAATGGTCCTGTAAAATGTATTTATTTATTTCCCTGACTTTGTGCACGGCTGAATCTTCTGGCCCACCTCAAATAAAATTTACAGGCAGAGACATGAATCATGAAACAGGTTTTTCAGAACATGTTTTGATAATCACATCTTCAAGGTTGCATGAGCTTGACTTGGAATATCATTTCTTTCAAATTAGACTATTCAAATGTACACAGACTAGCACGTCAATTCACAAACACATGAGCAAATACGCAAGCTCTCACACAAATCCTTATGGACAGACACACAACAAGAAAATCCAAAATAAACTCAATGGGTGTACTGCAGGTGTCAGCAGCAGACTTTTATTATACTGGAATCAAACAAACAAACACAGGCAGAGGTGCAGCTTAAAGTAAGATTATTTGAATGATTTGCACACAGTTGAATCACCGCCTCCCTGCGTCAGGAGATCATCAGTAGTTTGGATGAGTGTGTTCCCTAAGTTTGGATGTAGGTCACGCATCCTTACACAACCGTCACCACTTCACCAAGACTAGCATAGATTCATGAAATAGTTTTTACAGTCCATCGCTCACAATCTTACATTTTAGCTGTGGGCAAAACAACTTTAATTAACTATTTAACTTGAACAATTTGAAAATTCAACAGCAATATCTCTCTCTCTCTCTCAAAATGGTATCTCTGCTGTACTGGATAAACTACTAAACTCACTCCGTCAGCTATTTGCATATGGAATAATTTTTATGGGGAGCCTGGCATAAGAAATTTCAAAGCTTGGCAAACAAATGAAACCAAATGTTTCTGCATGGTTAAACACCACAACAGGCAAATGAGAAAATTATTCAGTAATTTGAGTGACCTGGTCTGGATGTACACCAGCAAGTTAAGCTTTCTCCAGTGGTTAAAAAATTATTATTATGGCAAGAAAACAGCTTTCCATTGTCAAAACAGCAGATAAAGTCTATTATTTTCAAATGACCATTGTTGAATATAAAAGGTCAAATAGAAGATATTCTCTGAATCACAATGGAAACATTTCCTCCACTTTGTTTCTGTCACTCGATGCTGTTAAATGTAAAGGACACTTTAATTGCATCAAATTTATTTAATTTTATTTGCTGTGAAATTCATATTTAAGCCTCCTGCAGACCGCATCTCTGCTTTTGTTATAACTATATATTATAGTTATGTTATAAATATTATTTTTCTTGTCGAGGTTGGATGAAAACCAAACCTTCTCCTTGTAGTTTCATATTTACTGTGCAAACTCATCTAACTCTCAGCAAGAAAGCAGATTAATGTTTTTCCCCAACTGACAAACTTCAACTACAACATACAAACTACGAAGAATGTTGAGGAACAAAGAATTTGCTTCAGTCCTCTAATGTCATTTAAAATACAGATTTTATTAAAACCACAGTGTAAAACTAATGTAGTTCCAGAAGCATAAATGTGACAGTGCAGACAGAGCTGATACAGCGGGGCCCGTAGGGGAGAACAGAGAACGGAGAACAAATCCTAGAGAGAGATAAACTTGTGCTCAAAGAAGAACTATTAAAGAAGAAATATCCCTGAAATATCCCTGAAAAAGGTAAATACATCTCTGTCAAGCATTCCATAACACCGTGATATGCTTATTCTACATAAACTATAAACTATCCAATAAATGAATCATTTCTCATCTTCTTTGGTATTTTTCTTTTATACAGATATGCAGCTGTGACTGCTTAAACAATATTACAGGGTGTGCTTTAACGTCATTATTGGCATGACAGTGAAGCGGGTCTCAGCCCGTTAGCTGTATCAGCGGCCTTTTGTCTTTTGAGCTATCAACGTATCAGTGACTTGGAAGATTATCCAACTATTTCCACGATCTCTACAGTGGTGATCTTGTTGAATGAGTAGCATGTTTTTATCTAGCAAATATGCCTCTTCAGTCCATATTAGTCAACCTTTATTCTTAAAAAAGAGAGAGTTCACTGAACTATTTCATCTTTGATGTGCTGCACACAAACAATATTAAAGTTGACTTCCAGTGTACTTATTCATATTTGTTTACATCTTTTTCAGGATGTGACAATGTGAAGATGGCGGAGTCAGGTATGCTGATTTGAGTGCATTCTAATCCAATCCAATCAGATTCTTCCGTCAGTCCTATTTGTTTGTTTTATTGTTGTAATTACTTTACACACTGCTGAGTCCTTGATCCTAACCCTGAGGGCTTCAACTGTTCAATTAATTTCAATATAATTATCATATGTAATCAAACAGCTACAATCATAGAGACTGAATACAATCATAAAATGATACAAGCATTGAAATGCCAGACAAATTGAAAAAAGTTATTAGAATAACAATCATGGAGGATGATGAACTCCAGCTACAGCCATGTATGCATACCTCCAGTTAGTTAACCAGTTTGATCTCTGAATAATAGAAATATCTCCAACAAACTGGAACACCTGAATTCTACATTATTGTGGGATATGAGTGATCAGATGATCATGTTTGCCTCCCGTCAATCAGATGTCAACTGTGAGCCTTCTGCCACTTATCCGAGTTCATCCTTGTCGTCACACCACTCGTGCTCAGTCGTAAGAGGATTTAGCAGATCCATTTTTATTCGTACATTTATTGCATTAAAATGTTGAATACATGATTATAACTGTGACCTCATGCACGGACACATTATTAAAATCAAGACAGCAATACACATATCAAGACTGCATTAGAGGGCTAAGCTAGAGGGCTGTGTTCCCATGGGGTTTCTTCATTAGCTCAGTGTCTCACCTTCATCTTCCCACCTCCCACACAAACTCTAAAGGGCAGTTCTGCATCTTGGACTTGAAGACGTTTTGGAAATGTTGATTCTGTTCCTCTGCGAACATGTTTTTCCAATCTCCAATCTTGCCTGAAAAGTAAGAAAGGCAAAGAAATTGATAAACCTTTTAAAGGAACTGTTTCAAATTTTAGCTAATATTTAGCTTAGCATAAATACTGGAACGGGGAAACATCTGGCTTGGCTCTGTCTAATGGTGACAATCTGTGTAAGAACATCTCAAAGCTAAAGCTCACTAACATGTTATATGTCAGTTCATCTTTACAGGGAGTTTTGTTCAACACTATCTTCACTGGAGACATCAGGAAGTTACGGCAACTTGTCTGGGAAATTAGATAAGTTGTGTTTTTTGGGGGGTAAAACCACAGTTTATCTAATGTTTACACATTGTTATTTGAACAACAGTCTTTGAAAATAAAAAATAAGAAAAAGAACGAAAATAAGTAATCATATTTTCAAAAATGTTAAACTATCCTTTAAATGTTTTAATGCGCTCACAGTCTTAATTTTGTGCATTAAAGTAATAGGACTGAGTCAACTGGATGTAACAAAAGTGAGCCTCACCTTTTCTCATGAAGGAGCTTTTGCTATGGTCTACTATCTCTGGAGGAATCAAGGTGTGGTTGATCATCTTGTTGTCTTTCATGCTGCTGAAGCTGGAGTGTTTTATGCAGTTGTTGATCTCGTCCTCCACCAAAGGACATTGTAGGAAAGAGCTTAGTCTCTTTATGGTGCCACGTATGTCCTGACAGTAAGGATAAGACAAGTTGTTTTAAAAATCAGTAAAAAGTAAGCACTGAGGAAGTACAGTGCAACGCTGAAATGACTGTTGTGTGTTATGAATATTTAGTGTGATGTGAATTATTCATCAACTCTCCTTTACCAGCCACATTTCCTCATAGGTGACGTGAAGCAGATTGTTCATAGTTGCTGTCTGACTGCTCCAGTCCTTAACATGGTCAAACCAGGAACCAAAGCACACTGAAACAAAACACTGTTTGTCTGATCAAATTATACTTTTAGCTGCAGATCTGAAGTCAGCTTTTCCTCGCAAGCCATACATCTTTTGTTCTGTGTGAACTCACATGTGCCCTCCAGGAACTGATTTAAAAACTCTGAAAATGTGCCAGGTCCAGGCAAGAAGTTGGCCATTTTGTGGTAGTGGTAAAAAGACACGGCCACATCTTTAGGGTTTCTGCTCACGTAGATGACCTGTGAGGAGACAAAGAGCAGCAGAGACAGAATGTCTGTACTGTACTATTGAAATTTGGCAATTAAATATTCTGATGGCGATATATCAGCCAATTTTTAAAAACATAAACACAATATTAACCAAGTTGCATACAGAGCTTGACATTTCACAATTAATAAATAGAACTTATCAGCACTTACTGTGTCTAAAATGACCTTGAAACAGGTCTGGTATTTCTATACTGCAACTTCTTATCAACCAACATCCAGTGATGCATAACTGCAACAAACTAGCCAATGTATTGGTCTGTCTCTATTTAAACATGGACCTTGACTTTGGAGCCATGGAGGGCAGGAGCCAGCAAGTGATGATACAGGTGTGTGGTGATGACCCGAGGTGTTATGGATGATGCCTCCAGTACCGCAGCAGCATAATGATGCTCTAGCCAGGGAGCACGAGTCCAGTTTGGGACCGTTTGGATCAAGTGTGGGTCCCCCTTGTTGGTTATAAGGGCCACGATTTCCTGCATCCATGTGGTGCCTGTTGAGAGAAATGAGAGAAGCATCTGTGACACTGATTTTTATAAATCCATTCACAAAAAAAAGCAAAAAGTATAGACTGCACTTAAGTACAGACTATGCTTTAAACACTGCAGATGACATGTATCTGAGTCAGTTTTCCTCTCTTCTTACCTGACTTTGGATAGGAGACAATGAGGATATCGGTGTCCTGAAATGGAAATTTTAAAGCAAATTGCATGGAGTCCTTATTATGCAGGTGTCCAGGAAAAGAAATACCGTGAAACTTCTCTATGACATCTAGCCTGGCCATATCTGATCCGTATTTTCTGGTCTCTGTCTCTGTTTTCTTAGCTGCTCTAACTTTCTACTGGAGTAGCGAGTGTTGGACTCGCAGGCCTTATATAGAGCAGTTACGCGCCTTTGGGAATACAGCTGTGCGTATGAGTGTACGAGCAAGGGAGTGAGTGTGTGAGGATGGAGGAGGAGTTAGGTTAGGAATAGATGTACAGTGTAGGCTGATCAAATAAAGGTCACGTCCTCTCTAAAGTCACGCCCGTGAGGACGTGGCGTCATGCTATGCTGATTGATGGATGCGAAGCACTCATCCATAAACTCCTCTGAGCAGCGTGTACGGAAGGAGTGGTCAAGCGGAAGTGAGTGTGTGGCAGTCAGGGACGAGCGGAGTGGGTGTGTGTGTGTATGCAACAACAGAGCAGGTTAGCGGTATAAGTTTGGTTATAAAGCCATGCACGGTGTGTGTGCTACACTGTCTCTCTTGTGAATCATTGCGCTGCAGTGGGAAGTGAAAGGAGGTTAACCCCGAAGTACAGAGGTGCAAACATCATCTCCCCTGTGCTGCCCGACCACGGTCTGACAGCCGAGCAGGAAAGGTTAAGATAAGATACGGAAAGATAAAATAGACTTATTATTATTATTATTATTTATTCATCCCACACTGGGGAAATTCACTTCCTACAGTCAGTGGCGGCTGGCCAATAGAGGGCGGTAGGCCGCCGCCCTCCCAGAGTCACAAAAATAAAATGAGAAAAAAAAATAGTATTAAAAATAATAATAATATTAAATCATTCATATTTTCAGTATTTGCGTGTTTAAATAATGGAATACACCCATTAGTACGATAGAAAATAGGGAGGCGGGTCTATGGAGCAGTTAAACCAATCGCTAATTTAAGGTTTCACATACGATTTAGCCAATCAGCGTCCTCAAATCTACTCCAGAAAGGGCGGGTATTTATCGTCCCAAGCCAGCTAACAGCACATGACCATGGCGTACGTGTGGGTACTCCTCCAAGACCCAACCCTCACTACGGTAAAGTCACTCCTTCAGCATCCGTGTGAAAGAGCTGGGCCCAGGGCAACCCGACCATGATATCAGACAGCAAGCTAGGGAAAAGGGAAGCTGCCCAGCTAAAAAATAAATGTGCTAAGTGTACTAAAATTTAGCATACTTTTGTGTACTTGAAGCCACACTAATCATCACTGTAGTTTAAGTGTGTTTATGATCAGTTAACTTGAAGCATGCTATTTTGGAACAGCTAATTTTGTACTAAATATATTTTAATTGTAATTAAATTGTAGAAAACCTCAACTTGAAGTGTATTTAGTGTACTTTAGTGTACTACCTAAATGGTCGCATTTTGCCCCTAAAACATGTGATGTTTTTCATCTACTTGCTATGTGTGACCACTAAATTGACACAGACACACAGACAGACAGAGAGAGAGCGAGCGAGAGAGAGATACACAGGCTACATTATAACTCTTAAATTAATATTTCACTAGTATGGACTACACCATCAACAAGATACGTTAAAATTACCTGTTGGCAAAATGAATGACTGTGGATGAAGTGTGATCTCGTGAAGTTCTTGGGTCGGATGCTGCGGTGTGGGGAAGCTTTGGTCGGGAATGACTGACTGGCATGATGGACCCACCTGACAGGTCCTAGGAAAGAGAGGAGAAAAGGTGAAAGAAATGGGGTGGTCGGGAAGGGCGTGCGGAATACGACCACAATGGGAACCAGAGGGTTAGGAGGACTGTCGGAAGTGCCGTGTTTGAGGTGTGGTCCAGCTCCCGAAATTACACTTTAAGATCCAATTTCAAAAGGCTGTAAGGCTGTTACCACTCACCAAAACCGTCACAGGTGTTACACAAGCACATACAATTAAGTTACCAGGAAGTGAAGTGGGCGTCATTTACTGGATGTAAATTGACTAATTGGCAGCCTAGAAGATAAGAGGGTACGTTGATGATAGCAATAAATCAGTGCTTTCACCTCACAGAAGGGCATCTTATCTGTTTAGTTAAAGTCAGGATCATAAGTCAGATCTTTAGCGTTACTTATCATCACTATGTTTTCATTATTTAATTATTATCAAATGAAGCTGCTGTTTACTATGATGGCAACTGACCAAATATTGTAAAAATCCCAATACTTATCCATAATCACAAGCAGGGTGTTATCTCATTTCCGCTCTTTATTTAATATTAGAGAAGGCTACTCACTCAATTTCATAATATCCTACACAGTGACAGAGAGAAACAGCACTGAAACTATTACTACATCTATCCTTCATTCATTCATACTTCATTACTCGAAAGGTATACTACAACAATTTTGACTGTTTCATTTTTAAGTAAAAAAGTAAAAGTAATTTGTTTCTGCTCTTCAAATGGGAATGTTTCTTTACCTATATATTTTTTATGATAGTACTAATATTTTGACTTTTTGGGAAGCTTTTATTACTTGTTACTGATATTTGTCTTCTATCTCCTCAGATACAGTTGTGAAGAAACAATCTGCAGATGAATCTATAATAATGGTATCATACTATAGATGTCGGTTCGGGGTTCGATCCCCGGCTCCTCCAGTCTGCATGTCGAAGTGTCTTTGGGTAAGATACTGAACCCCAAATTGCTACCGAAGGCTGTGCCATCAGTGTATGAATGTGTGTGAAGGGGTGAATGAGATATGTAGTGTAAAAGCGCTTTGAGTGGTCGGAAGACTAGAAAGGTGTTATATAAGTACAGTCCATTTACCATATCATGTGTGATCACATAACATGTGTGTCTGATTAATACAAAGTTTCAACATGAAACTAACAATCACTGTTCTTTACAGTAATGATGGTTGAAGCGAACAGGAATGGCACGTGTAAAGCTGAGATATTCTTCTCCAAAGAATATATAATAGAAGTCACACATGGTGCGCTACCGGTACTCTACTCTGCTGCTTTTATGACTGCTGTAATGAGAAACAGACTCGAGATAGAGGAGGAGCGAATAGCAGATATGATCAAACAGTAACAGACAGAAGACGCCAGTGATAATCTGAATGCATCAGCTTCAATACCAAAAGTCTGCCACTTGGGAGAATCAGATTATTCAGAGGTTAGAGGGAGGTCAAGACGTGTAATCTTGAGTTTGGGCAAGCGCACAAGAAGGACACTTAACGGTGTGTAAAAGCTTAAAAAATGCTGTCTGTCTCAAGTATATATTGGGTGCTGTGGGTCAGTTCTTGTGCCGTCAATGCGGCTGAGGATCCATACATGACCAGAGCTCTGATGCTGATGTCTGAGACCCCGCTCATTGATGGGTAAGTGGAATAATCTTTTCCATTAAGTAAAATGTGCTTTGCATGATGGTGTGCTGTTTGCCATATGTGCGCCAACCACAGTAAACACTATATATTCTGTAATAAAACCTCCCTTCTGGAGGCAATTTCTCACACTGATCCAGCAAAAAGAGGAAGTTCCCTCTCTCATGTAAAATCATAATTTATGATGAAAGAGGTGAATGTGTGACCTTTTACTGTCTGATCTTTCAGCCATAACGACCTGCCTTGGCAACTCCGAAAGCAATTCAACAACGAGCTCAACAAAGTGGATCTTAACACACTCAATACAACACATACCAACATCCCTAAGATCAAGACGGGTCGGCTGGGAGCTCAGGTACGTTCAGTACAAAACATACTGAGCAACCCACATCCTATCTTTAAAACACATGCCCGTAATTGAGACACTGCACATGTGTTCATCAGATTGAGGACTTTTATTTTGCTAATGAATCATGAACATGTCAGTCCAAGCGTCCAAATTGCTCCTGATGGCTGTGCTGTCGGTGTGGTTCGTGGGTGTTTGCAGATGAGCTTATTGTTGTCCTACCATTGGGTAGGAAGTGCTGTGTTGTTCTAGATGAGCAGATGGCTCCTTGCACCGCAGCCATTTATCAGTGTATGGACGTGTCTGTGAATGGCTGAATGTGACAAGATATGTAAAAGTCAGGGTACAAAATTGTTGTATAAATGCAAGTCCATCCATTTACAATTGAAGAGTCACTCATTGCCAGGGCTGTTAAAGTTCCTGCTTACCTCTGTAAAATATTATTTTAAGAGCTAGCATGACCTTGACAAAACCTCTTTTATTATACAAGCTGGAGTGAAGAAAATCCCTCATTTGGAAAGTTGCCATGCTATCACCTTTTAATTGTATTTCCCAGTATTACTTTATGTGTTTAGTGTGGTTGTTCACTATTCACTTTATTGCCATTTTATGCAGCCATAAAACCTGTGTGTCACACTGCAAAGCATAAATCAAATCTTTTATAATAACTCCATACATTTTCCCGGCTACATGGCGTCTGTTCCTCTTTCAGTTCTGGTCGGCTTACGTTCCCTGTGACACTCAGTACAAAGATGCTGTCCGCCAAACACTGGAGCAGATAGATGTGGTTCATAGGATGTGCCAAAAATACCCAAACGACTTCATGTTTGCCACCACTAGCCACGGTGAGATTGTACTTTTAATCTTAGACATTTAGGTGCATCTTCTATTGTCTTTGTACCTGCCTCTGTTTCTTTCCCGAATCACCCAGCATCTCTCATGTCTGCACTGCACAGACATTACGGAAGCCTTCAGGATGAATAGGACAGCCAGTCTGATTGGTGTGGAAGGGGGCCACTCCATCGACAGCAGTCTGGGTACCCTGCGCACCATGTACCACCTGGGGGTCCGCTACCTTACACTCACACACTCCTGCAACACACCGTGGTAAGAGTCAGCAGCACAGGAGGGCTGCATTGCATTGATGATGTCATTTCATCTGCTGATTTTTATTTGATTGATGATTTAAAATAATTAGAAATGCCCATCACAATTACAACGGGACAAAAATTGCTTGTTTAGTCTGACCAATAGTCAGACCTCAAAATAATTCAGTTTTCCTGTTGCATAAGACAAGGAAAAGCCACATTACCAGTTTCACCAAGATTTGTGACATAGTTGTAGTAGTGGTATGAAGTTAGGTGTGAAGTTATACACTGTTCAAAGTTACTTAGTGCAGAGCTAATGGAGTAGCCACAGTGAGTTTATACACTAGGTTTACCAACCTACTAGTCTTGACCGAGTCAATATGCAAAAAGACTACACGGGAACCTTGAAAAACAACTTGACAGACATGGCCTGCTGTGCACAGCAAGACCCTGAGTGTAGGTGCCTTGGCTTCACCTTCTGACCTCGCCTCCCTGCCTGAAACCAGCATGACCGACCTGGATGCACTGAAACTCGAGGTATTAACATCGTTGAGACAGGACATTGCGGCTATTTTCAAAAATGAACTACGAGCAGCATTGGGCGATGACTTGGCCACATTGAGAGCTAACCTACAATCAGTGAAAACGTAACTCAAGAATGATAAAGCTGCTACGAAGGCCGAGATAGCCACCCTCAAAGGCATGGTGGGAGATATTGAGCTGTCACTCTCTGGTTGCACAGACAATGTTGTTGAGATGAACATCAAGCTCGCGAGTTTAGTAACTCAGGTTTCCAAGCTGGAAAGTAAACGCGAGGAGCTTGAATCTAGGTCACGTCGTGGGTGTCGCTGAAGAAATGGTTACCGATACTTCCCTGCTGAAGGAGGCTTTCAAACTGGATAAAAAACCTCTACTAGACCGTACGCACTGAACCACTTAGCCCAAGCCGCAACCAGGTGAGAGACCACATCCCATCACCGCAGGTTCCATTACCACGGCGACTGTGCGCCCTGACATCGTTTTTTTTTTTTGGGAGATTTTTTATCTTTTCATTCACACATAAATGAAACTTAAATCCCAGCACTTCTGGCATGGACCAGCCAATGCATTTTCTTAGTTGGAATGTATGTGCCATGGGCAATACTGCAAAAAAGGTCTATGGTTTTTATCCACCTAAAACGGCTGACTTAAGAAAAAATTAACTCTGACTTAATTTTTTTTGCAAGAGACCCATCTTAGACTTAAAGATCACTGCAGGCTTCGTTCCCCGTGGATGGGGCAGACTTACCACTATAATTTCAATTCTTAAGCTAGGGGGGGTTGCTATTATGTTATGAACAAAAGGATTTGGTTCCAATCTACTGATGTCATTTCTGACAAAGACGGCAGATTGTTGCAGGTACTCTTATACAAACAAGAGTGGTATTAGTCAATGTTTATGACCCCGTTTAAACATTCATTTGTTGATTCTTGGAGGCAACCTGAACTGTGTGTTTGGCCCAGGGCTGGATCGCTCTAGTCCCCGCTCTATATCCCTGTCGGCCATGGCCAAGTCTTTTTCTGATTTTATGACCCAAAATGGTTTGGTTGACCCTCGGAGATCCCACAGTCCCTCAGCAAAGAAGTTTTCCTTCTTTTCCCCAGTACATCAGTCATATTCAAGAATAGACCATTTTTTCATGGATAACAGACTTAATCTGTGTGTTGTTACCTCTGATTATTCATCTATCCTAATATCTGATCATGCCCCATTGTATTTAGATATTCAGTTCTCAAAGTATAAATCGACCCCTCCTCTCTGGGGGTTTAACTTTATTATTGGCAGACAATGCATTTTGTGAATTCATTTCAAAATCTATTGATGACTTCCTGTCTTTTAACCAAAATGAATCCACCTCTAATTCATTACTCTGGGAGTCACTCAAACCAGTTAAAACGTCAGTCCACCTCGCGCCTTATACCTCAAATTAATAATGACTCTAATGTTATCGTTACTGATCCTCTTACAGACCCCTCTCCTTACTTATGCTGATGTGAAGATTGTGGCTAAAGCTGTTGCTATTCTGTTAGAGAATGTCTTGCCCAATATTATCTCTGAGGAGCAAATAGGATTTATTAAGAGACGCTATATATTTTTTAATACCCGTACTCTTCTGAATATAATTTACCTGAGGTTGCGGGACACACCAGGACTGTCCTCTATTGTCTTCCCTCTTTGCTTTAGCTATCGAACCACTGGCTATTTCAATAAGGGCCGCCACTTCATTGAGAGGTGTTATCCACAATGGCGTTGAGCACCATTTATCTTTGTATGCTGATGACTTGTTGCTTTCTGTTACGGATCCTGTATCCTGTCTTCCAGGTGTCCTGTCTCTTCAAGTATCTTAGTATTTATGTGACTCGTACTTTTCCTGGTCTTTTTTCTGCCAATTTTACTCCACTCATAGCCAAAGTAAAATCCGATTTTCAAAGATGGAACAGTCTGCCCCTCTCTTTGATAGGTAGGAGTAATGTTCTTAAAATGAACATCCTACCAAAATTTCTTTATCTTTTTCAATCAATCCCTTTATTTTTACCTAAACATAAAAATAAAATGTTTGTCTCTTTTATTTGGGATGCAGGGTCTCTAAGGATCCGCAGACCGCTTCAGCACAGATGCAAGTTTAGTGGTGGTCTTGCTCTACTGAACTTTTAATTTTATTATTGGGCTACACACGCTGTTGGTTCGATTGTCCACATTTAATTTAGTGCAAACTGGAAGATCAGTCTTGTTCCAATTCATCCTCCCTACCTGCCCTTGTATACTCGTCTCTTCCAGTCAAGGTCTCAATGTACATTAAAAACCCTGTTGTTCTTAATGCTTTAAAGATTTGGTTTCAGTTCAGGAAATGCTTTATATTTCTTGGGGCATCCCTTCAGGGTCCATTGTATAGTAATCATCTGTTTCCCCTCTCACACATGGACTCTGCTTTCTCTATATGACGCAGAAAAGGCATACACTGTCTCCTGGATATATATTCAGATGGTAATAGTTTTGGCAATTTGTCTTTACTATCTGAATTGCCTGCAAACCACTTGTTTAGGTATGTCCAAGTCAGACATTTTGTTTCTAAATCCTTTCCTGCTTTTCCCTCTCTACCCCCTCGTCAGTCATGGGAAGATTTACTCGCATTCAAGATACCAAGTAGAGGGATTATTTTTGTATGGTATAATTGTATCCTGGACCTCGGAGATCATTCCAACTGAAAGATAGATAGGGCATTGCGAAACACTGCCTCCTCCTTCAATGGAAATCGCCTTACCCTCCCTCTGTAAACCTTTTCTTTCAAACTTTAAGGACTTGCAGGTCCTTCCAGATTAAGTGCTGCTTTGTGGAACGTTGTGTGATCCATACTTGAGCCAGAGTGGAATGGGTTAATGTTGATGGTTTTAGTTTATGTGCATGTGTTGTTTGTTTTGTCTTTGTTCACCTTGTTTTAGGGGGGAAAGAAATGTAAACAAAAAAAAAAGGAAAATTGTATTGTATAGCTGCAAGTTGCCAATTTATTTGTTTTTCCAATAAATACTGCAGACTGATTACAAGTCAATATAGCATCAGTATGATTTGAAATCAGTTTTATGGTAGAAAAGTTACACAATGTTGCTCTACGTAAATATATTTTATATTACACATGCACATACATGCATCTACGTCACAACAATAATAATAAACAATAAGGTGAAGAGTACAAAGAATCATTTGACATAAACACTCACATTCACTCTGTCATTAAATTGGTAAACTTTCTTGTTCTTGTGAAAATGTCCAATCAGTGACATTTTACTTGAGTATGTTGTGGAATTGTTGACGATGCTTATAAAAGAAGGTAAAACTCTGACTTGTGGATTCAGTTTATTTGCAAAGAAAGTGTTAACACTTGCAAACATTCTGGGTTTAATAGTGTTATGAACACTTGTACAGTCTTCCAGCCTTTAGCCTGCCCGGAAGAATTCCCAATGGGACACTATCATCCTATGTTCTACATTTCATGGGAACTCATTGTTGTCAGCCTGTCTGTTGGCAGACTTAACACTCCCCTATATATTTGTACAACATACACACATAAGAAATCTAATCCATCCCATGTTTGGCTAATTCCCACTTTGGCTTCAGATTTCAGAGGATATTGAGTGTGCCTTAGTTATTGTATGGATCTGCTGATTCACTGAACATACACTATATTGCCAAAAGTATTCACTCAGCCTTGACTGGCTTGCACAGAGTCCTGATCACACAACAGAACACCAGACCTTCTTGTCTAACATCTGTGTGTGACCTCACAAATGCACTTCTGGAAGAATGCTCAAAAATTCCCATAAACACACTCCTAAATCTTGTGGACAGCCTTCCCAAAAGAATTGAAGCTCTTTTGCTGCAAAGGGTGGACCGACATCATATTAAACCCTATGGATTAAGAATGGGATGTCACTTAAGTTCATATGTGAGTCAAGGCAGGTGAGCGAATACTTTTGGCAATATAGTGTATGTCTGTTTCATATTTTGACCACAGACCTTTCAAGTTCATCTTCTTGAGTCATTTGAAACATTATAAGCTTTATAAAAGTTGAATTTATGGCAGAGTTGTTGTACTGAATCACATTGGATTGTATGAGTGTACTTAATGTTAAGGCTGCTTAGTACATTTTGGACTATGACTGGTGCTGGCTTGCCTTCTCCTTGAACCTGCAGCATGGATTCTTTATCAGGCCTGGGAATTATTAGTTGTAAATGATACGCCCCTTGAAGTTGATGGCTAATGCTTCTGGTCTCTCAGTGTTACATTTTGGTGCTAGTTAATAGTTGGACACAATCGTTAGCTTTTTGCCTGCGCTTTCAGAATGACTCAGTGGCATCTGTGTGCTGTTTTATCATCAGAAGTCATGGTCAGTTGACGTTGTGTTGTGGGGAGTACGGGGGATTCCTACAGGCCTCTTGTGCCCTTTAGGCAGCAGTATCAGATTCTCTGGAAGAACCAGTTTGCAACTGAAGTGTTTAACCTGATCTCTGACCTATACAGCTGCTGTGAGGACTTTCTTTTAGGCCATTGATTTACTGTATGTGGCAGAGAGGAAACCGTTGTAAACTATTATCTTTAGAGGGAATGAAAAAAAATGCCTCTGACAGCTGCCTATTCACCTGCCTATTGTTTACTGCTTTAGTATCTTTGGTGGCCTTTGAATCACCATATTTAAATAGGAAAGTCTAATCTAAAATTGTGATCCCTTGTTGTGAAATCCACTGCTCAGTTTTTTTTTTATAACTGTGTTCTTTTATTCTCGTCAGGGCCGATAATTGGCGTGTTGACACTGGATCAGAGCCATCTCAGCACAATGGTCTGTCTCCGTTTGGCAAGGTCAGTGTACTTGCAGGAATGAGCATATTTCAACATCTGTCTCTAATGTGTTACATATTACTGTCTTAAAATTGGTTTACTCCCATTTTGTTTCTTTCAACAGCAGTTTATTAGGTTAAGTGTGACCAAACATACTGTGTGTGTACTCTACTGTTGAAATGATGCCTTTTTCTAGTACAAATGTGTCTTTGCAATCGAAATAATGACATAAAATAATATAAGAAATACCAATATTAAAATATAGTTGACTGTGTTCATAGAATACCTACACTATATTGCCAAAAGTATTCAGTATTTCCAGAAGAGTTGAAGCTCTTATAGCTGCAAAGCGTGGACCGATGTCATATTAAACCCTATGGATTAAGAATGGGATGTCACTTAAGTTCATATGCAAGTCAAGGAAGGTGAGGGAATGCTTTTGGCAATATATAGAGAGCATTCATTTCTAGTGGTTTATTGTCTTACAGCATTAAGGTACATTTAAATAGACTGTTTTGATGCTGATCAACAGAAAGAGACTTTTAATGGCAAAACCCATAAGTTAAATCTTTTACATATACATATTGTATATACAACAATCATAATGCTTGCCTACAACAGCAACTCATTGTGGAAATGAACCGTCTGGGGATGCTGATCGACCTGGCTCATGTGACTGAAAAAGTGATGAACCAGGTGCTGGACATGTCTAAAGCTCCAGTCATCTTCAGCCACTCATCTGCCTACAGTATCTGTAAACACAAGAGGAACGTCCCAGATGATGTTCTCAGGAAAGTGGTGAGATATGATATTAATGTCATTTACTGAAGTTCCTACACCTAGATGCAAAAATACTCCATTATAAGAACAATAATTTTGTATTATTAGCAAAATATACCTAAAGTATCAATATGGCCCCTCTGATGTAGAGATTATATTGATAATACTGATGCTTTAATGAAGTGAAGCTAGACTACTGTACATACAGTCAGGTAGTTTAGTGCAGTGGTTCCCAAAGGTTAATAGGAAAGAGGAAAAAACAAAGTTCCTCCTCAAAGTTTTTTTTTCTTACTTTTCTCCAATCTTTCATTTTTGGCAAATATTGGATCATTTTTCTTCTTATGTAAACAGAACAATATAAAACTTGTAAACTAAACAATCTAAGAAGTTGAGATGGTAAATGTGTATTTAGTGCAATTTCCAACATCTCATAGACATCTGTATCATGACCTGGAGTCCTAACCACAGACACTGCTTTGTTTTAAGGATTCACGAGCCAAAAACATTGGTATAATTTATTACAATATTCATGATTCATGATCATTTTCCTCTGAAATGTAGTATAGTGGAGTGGGAAACAGAGAATGGAAATAGCTCCAAACTGCATTTATGTATAGACTTTGACTAAATGTTACTGAGCTGATATCGGAAGTGATTTGCATGTGACAAAGTATCAAAGGACGTTGAGTGACTGCAGTAAAATGACTATTCTACTGCAGCTGTTAAATACACCTATTAACAGTTTTGGCCTTTATGCCTTGTTATCTCAGAACACACCTGTTGATGGTCTTTTATCACACTACAGGGGTTGAAAGTGGTAAATCAGCACCTTAACTGATAAGTGATATGAAAACAATTATGTTATAGGAGATATGCTCTCTAATAGATATGAACACAGAGGTCAATACGCTCTTGTACTTTATTATTATAGTAGGTTTTAATGCCACTCTTGGCCCAGGTCCTGGATTTCCCACTTCCTGCTCTGCACTTTTGGTCCCTATAGAGTATGTCTAACAAAGCAGAAAGGACGTCTTGTTCCATCATATAGATCAGAGTTTCCAGGTCAGTAAGTGTTTCACTGTCATGTAACATCTTGTCTGTCTCTGCAGAAAGAAAAAGGAGGAATCGTCATGGTGAACTTCTACAACGACTATGTGACCTGCAGCAAGACCGCCAATCTCTCAGATGTTGCTGGTAAACTACCGTCATGAAGTGACAACAACCATAAACCTGATTAAATATTAACATATATGCTTCCTTCTTTGTACACTTTATGCTCATGTTTACCTCTTTCACCGCAGATCACTTTGACCATATAAAGAATGTGGCTGGGGCAGATATTGTTGGTTTTGGTGGAGATTATGATGGGGTTACGAGGTAAGTGCAAAGTATTTCAGTGTTGATTTAAACACTAGAAAGTTGGGCTCAAACATTAAAGTATAACATATGTGGCATGATAACTGAAGTAAAATCTCTCAGACTACCAGAGGGTCTGGAGGACGTGTCCAAAGTTCCCAATCTGGTGGCTGAACTGCTGAGAAGAGGATGGACTGATGAGCAGGTCAAAAATGCTCTGGGAAACAACCTGCTCCGTGTCCTAAGAAAGGTTGAGGAGGTGAGGAGCACAGAAACACACACGCACTGATATATTATGTTTTGCAAATCTTCAGTGCGACACACTCCTACACTGAGTTTACAGTTTTATAACAGATGACCTGAGTTAGAAACTGGGGGCGTAAAGATTTAAAGATCCAGGTGTAGAAAAAGAGGTGCACTAATGTACAGGGCATGGATTGTCTCAGCCAGCTAGTTTATAAGAATTTTCCAAATTTTAGATATGTGAAAAACTAAGATACAGAGACTACATACACATTTGTTTTAGTTTGTTTCAGGGGTTAAAAATTTACAAAGATATAGAGGAAACAGTCTTATGTTGCTTGTGATGGGGCAAATATAATAAGAGAGCTCCTTATAAATCATCAAGGCAGGAGACCTCTATTTTGTTTTACACTGAGATGGAGGAAATTTTAGGTTAGGATTTTTTGATGAAAGGTGTTAAGGTTATTGATGTTATTAGGTTTAATTGAGAAGAATCATAGTAATAGGAGATACCACTGGAAGAGTTAAGCAAACAACCCAGAGGTGGCAAATACAGTGAGCAAGACAGAATTAGGTCCAAGGATCGATCCTTGTGGGACCCCACATAAGAGCAGTGCTGGAGAAGATGTGGACTAAATTATCTCTCAGACAAGTACGAGGGGAACTATTTGGATGCAGTACCAGGGATACTGATCCAATTCAGTAATTTATAAATTAAAATGTTCTAATCAACAGTGTCAAAAGCATCAGATGAGTAAAACTAATATGAAATATTATTATCAGCATGCATACATGTATCATTTGTTACTTAATGATTATGAATGTGCTAGAACAATCAGTAAGGAAACTGAACTTTTTTTTTATTTCAACTCTGTATGACATCTCATGGTTCAAACACAGGAATAAACATATTCACAAAATACTGGTATGAATAATGTTACTTACAAATGAACTCGTCCCTGACAGAGCACAAGAGAGGCACCAACATGTTCAAAAAACTTTTTGTTAGCAGTAAAAACAACTTTCACTTTTTAATGGAAATCCATCTGTAGATGGAGCTCTGGCTCCCATGAGCCTGACATTCTCTTCTATCTATTCATGACCTTGTTCTACTTTCTGTACATGGTGGATACAGCTATGTAAAGTAGAAGCTAAATGACATAAAGCAATAAAAAAAACATGTATGCACATACAAGGACAATCTTTATCTTTGTGTGTCAGGTCAGTGGCAATCTGCAGGGCACGATTCCAGATGATGTGCCTATTCCATACGACGAGGTGAAGACCCCGTGTAGGACGAGCTACGGCTACGACATCAGTGGTGGAGCCGCCCATTCATTCAGCACACTGGCTCTGCTACTCACACTGGCTCTCCAGGCTCTTATGGCATTACCAGCTTTATAGGCTGCTTGTCATTACTGCCAAGTGTCTATCCATTCTAATAAAGTCAGAAAATCACTTTGAATTAATTTCAACAACTTGTTTCTTGTCTGATTTTAATGGTTTGTGCAACTTAAAAAACAACCCAAAAAAAAGTGACTTGTGTTATAAGTATTATAACAAAGACAACAGCACTCTGTATTCATCTGGCTGTTTTATCCCACAATGCAATGATAATGGCATACAGACAAACAACATCAGTGTACAGACACTCTCAAACGAAGGAGTTCAGTACATGTCCATATTTCTGAGAAGAGCTCCATCTAGTGTTTAAGAGAGTAACATCCAAGAGATACACAACATCCCTGAGGCTTCTTGTTATTTATTTATATATTATTTATGTAGGTTATGTAGGTAATTTACTAGGTATTAAATGTGTGGCACGATTATGAGATAGAAATGAGTCAATGTCTCTTAGTTAATACAGTTTTCACATGACAAGGACAAACAGCAGTAAAGCCTTCAGGACCTTCAGTGTGTTTGCTGAAGGTGAAATTATGAACTGACTATACAATGGCTTCTCGTGAAGGCCAATCAAGTAGTATGTTTTTTCTCTCCCATCACACACACACACACGAACCCACACATGAACCTTGAAGAGTTCAACATCCTTTTAGATTTGGCAAGATGTACAGACTGTGAACAACAGTGTCCTCAATGTTTAACAAAAACATTAAATATAAAAACATGAAAAAAGAGAACACTGTTTGGTTATATCAGACAGTTTTTGTGAAAAATATCTAATGCCCTCCAGTTAAGGCTGGATGTGTTCTGTACTACAGGACCAAACTGTATTACAGGACTGCTATAAATCCAAGGACATTTCCAACATTCATCTGCTACTTTCAGTTTCAGTGGAACACAAAGTGGTTTATAGAGTGGACAAACACATCAGGCACAAGAGTCCATGATGGTTGGTATCTGCTGTTTCTCACACATATCAAATTCCAACATGTGACCAATACTTCCAAGTGAAGTATTTGGAATAACTTTAGTTTAAGTTTAATTTAGCTAAGTTTAGTAGTGGCATATGAAGCATGACAAATACCAGAGGAATATCTGTCATTGCATTCAATGACCAGTGCTTCATTCAGCGCCATCTTGTGTGCTTCACCAGCATAACAGTCTACAACAACAGTGCTTAGCAGCCTTGTGTGCCCCTGGTGCTCCTCAGGATGGAGGACTGCTGGTGAATCAGACGGACAGACTTAATGGAAACTGCATGAGTTACTAATAAATGGACAAAGGGCTGCTGCTCACATGATCCACAGCAGCCGCATGGTTGAGCGAACTTCTCTGGTGAAAACAAACAAGCAAAAAAAGACAAGCGCAGTCCAAACTCAACTCCAAAGTTATTAAGAGTGTGACCATTTTCAAGAGAATACATCACACAAAAGACAAAACACAGCTCATATGGGAGCATTCAGGCCCACACAAAGGTTTGGATGAAAAAGAAAAACTTTAGAAGAAGGCCACAGTTTTTCAGTGCATGACTTAAATCCACGTAAGAAAATGCCACAGCAGAGTAACAGCTTCAAGTGTAAAGTATAACGAAAAGAGGCTGATCTGTTCCTGGGCACTGTGTCCAAGCCAAGGCCAGTTTTTCAGTGGAGTTATGACCCGCCAGACAATATCTGTGAACGACTGTCTGTAGAGGTATGTCTAGAAAGAGGAGGGATAATCCAAGTCTGTTCAGAGGAGGATGATCAGAAGTGTTAAGATATGACCTCTCTCTGTGTCTCATTCTCTAGTTCCTGTGTTTCACCATCTGACAGCAGAGGAGTGGGCACGGCAATCCTATAAGGCAAATTATCTTTAGTCAACATCCTCCTGGTAGCAGAGACCAAGCGGGAATAGTTTTCAGGGTTGTACTCCGACAAAGGTTGCCGGGTGCACAGCAACGGGAGGTTGTCCCTGTCGGGCCGGGACAGGAAGAGAGGAGGGCGGCGCTGGTTCTCGCCGTCTTTCAGGGAGTCTGGGAGAGGCTTGCGTTTGCTTTCAGGTAGAAGCATTATGCAGAGGACGGAGAGGACGGCGAAGGAGGCGAAGATAACGTGGTGGAGGAAGTAGCCACCGTTATTTTGGAGCTCCATCAGGGAGGAGGCGGCCATGCCGACACAGCCCGCTGCCATAACCAGGCCGAGGCATCCACCACTGACAGAGAGAGGGAAGAAGAGCAGGAAAAGGATAACGCCAATCAACAGAAGGAGGCATCAAAGTTGAATGATTCCATGATTCTCTATATACTATTTTTTGGCATTTTTTTCTGTATCTCTATGCTTATACAAATTCCATATCCTGCCTGTAGCACTCAGCACTAAGCTCCACAGAATAAATATATGAAAATAGGTCACAAATATATTATATACTTTTTAAAAAGGCTGTATTATTTCCTAAAACAGATGCACTGTAGCGATTACTGAGCATTTACTGTCTGAACATTACTCAGGCAGGAGTAAACTGAGAGCCTTATTGCACTTACCGAACCACGGTGGGCATCACCTCACAGGCAAAAAACACACTGAGCAGGGCGAGGGCCTGGGAGAACAGCAGACCCACGACAGACAGCACCAGGACCAGCCCACCGCGCAGGTCTGACATGACAAAGAACAACTCATGAATTTTCTGTGCAGAAATGATAACCGCAGCACTGCAGATAATGAAAACAGGCACGATTCAAACGCCCTCAAAGTCATGTGAAAATCAGTATGGCATAAGCATTTTAATTTCAAGATCACGGGTGAAGCTCCAAATGGATTAAATGCATTAGAGGTCCAACGCTGGGTCATGAGCCCAATGATGTGAGGCAGTTAAAGTAAAATGCTGTAAACATACACTGGGTGAGGGCCAGCAGCAGTAGCGACGACAGTCCAGTGATGATGGCGGAGAGCAGAAGCATACCACGCCGACCAAAATGATTGACAGACAAGCAGAGGAAGATGCAGGCCAGCGCTCCGGTTAACACTCGCAGAAAGTAGCTGAAGTAGAAATTGGTGGAATAACTGTGCAGGTTTCTGGTGAAACAGTATTGAATCCCTGTTCCAATGAACCTGGAGGGTAAAGAGAGAGTTAGACACTCAGTAATTCCAGGAGCGAAATGAGCAAAGTACAATCGCAAACCACGTCAGGTCAGATGGGCTTTGCTTTTCCACACTGAAAAGAAGAACTCACAGTGTGAAGCTCAGGATGAGGCAGTTCTTCCAGATCACACGAGTCCGACGCAGCTCCAGAACTGAAAAGTAGCTCGGCCCACTGTCGTCGCCATATGCCGAATCAATCTCTACAAAGGGTGAAACGTGAGAATTCAATGCATCTCTTTGTTACAAATTCTACTACTGTCTGCCATTAAGGGGACTGCAGGTGTGATGGATAAATATCTCAATGAGCACAAATAACTGGGACTCCAAAAGCCTAAGTTTATAGAGAAATGGAGTTGTGATGGTTGTGATTCCCCCTCATTTTACACCCTCTTAAAGAGTAACATAACACCGCCTGAGAATCTCTTTGCTGACATCTAGAGGTTTAACTGGTGTGTATGATGGTTGTGGTCAAAGATGAAACGATGGCTTAAACCTTGAAACCAGAGAGGGCAGCAAAACACCACTTCTCAGTTACTCTATAAAACACTTCTGTCCAACAAACAGCACCGCACTGTATTATGTTTTGACTGGACTGATGCCATGTTCTTAAACTCAAAACATACATGCAGTCACAGAAATAACACCCCCAATATCATTTCAGGCTGGCTGCAATACTTCTACATTTAGGTCAAGCAGACAAACAGATGAATTTGGTTGACATGACATTGTGGTCAATCATTATATCAGTCACGTTCAAAGGCTATTCTAGGTACAACCAAGGGCAGTGATTTTCAGGAAGCAGAACATGTTGTGCAAACTTAAAGTTACAAGTTATTAAATATTCACTTATTTGGAATCAAAGATACAAATGAACAAGAATGGTGTGAGAAGAACACATAAATATTTAGGTTGGCAAAATATATTCTGATAAAACATGTAAAGAACAAGATGGATGGAGTTTTGACACTGCAAAAAAAAAAGAAAACAGGTTCTGCTTTCATGTAGGTCAAATCCAAAACATGCCAACGCTGATGATGGATTTGAGGTCAATGTATATGTTAGATCAGAGCTTTATGTCCTGTTTATGATTAGAGTTTTTCTTGTGCAGTAACTCATGAGGGACATGCATGAAAGAGACACTTTTAAGTGGGACAGGGGAGAGGTGGGACATAAACTGCTTTAAACTTTGAGACTAGTGTGAGTCTGTGTGAGCATAAGCTGTGTGTGTGTGTGTGTGTGTGTGTGTGTGTGTGTGTGTGTGTGTGTGTGTGTGTGTGTGTGTGTGTGAGCATACCCGACATCAGTGTTTCACCGGGGTAGATTTCATCTTGCAGACAAACACCGTTCCTGGTGGAGAATTCCTGCAGGCTCCTTTTCACCTGGGGGATCTGAGTTGTGGCCAAAAGCCAGCGAGGAGACTCTGGAAACACTGACGCACAGCTGAGGAATACAACTCTGTTATCATATCTCAGGGAGATCACGGAGCTCAAAACATTCTCTGACACAATGTGAAAGCATGAATGCATAAACACATTTTTTTTCCTGGTACGATTTATTGGCAAAAAAACAGAAAAAAGGGAGTTTGGTTGATGGTTTGATATCATGTTATCACTGACATCTAGATGCACGTTGATGTATAGTACTTATTGACTGAACTGTCTTGTTGTGATATTGTACATTTATATTTTGCTGAGTGGTGTTCACCGAAGTGCGATTTTATTCATTAAGACATGTGCTTACATGTGAATTCAGGTGTGGCTGTGCACCAAACTGCAGTGCAAGACCTGTACACTTGTAAAATAATGAATACATTCCAGCTAATACACCCAACGCATTCCAATATGACTCACCACCAATAGGAAAGCAGCAGGATCAGAGGCAAAGTGGCCACAGCCTGGAGAACAGGCCAATCACGGCACAGAACAGCGATGCCCGGCAACAACAGCTCTGCGACCACGGCGAAGAAGCCGCTGACCATGGCAACCATGAGACGATGAGGAGGGTCACACAGCTCCAACCCTGAGAGAGAGAGAGAGAGAGCGAGAGAGAGCGCGATGGGAACAGAGTGAGAAGAGACAGATAACTTCAAAACACAGCTGGAGCAAAACTAATGCATCTGTCCAAAACCAATCCATTGCCTGTCATGGACATGGACCTCTTCACACACAAATCTGCTGACACGACAATCTGCCTCCTTTACTCAGTACTCAGCAGGCAGTTTACTTCAACAAATACTGCAGAAGATATAAAGTGCCTTATTATTATAATTATTATTATATTATTAAGAGATAAAAAGGCGGTGGTGATCCTTGTTCTCATAATTCAGTACACACTTCTTCTTCTCCGATCTTTCAAACTATAAAACTTGGTGTTGAGCATGGTCCATCTCATTTTGTTGGATTTTTGTGAGATGGTTGAACAGACCGATCTGAGCCCAGAATTCTCTGTGGCACAGTGGACAGGTCAGGGAGCTCTGAGGTGCAGCCACATCACTTCTTGGCAGATGTGCTCACTGGCCATTTTTCAGCTCACCAAAGAAGACTTGTTTGGTTTTGGCGGTCTCGTGCAGGACATCTGGTCAACTGGCCAGTACATCTGAGCTGTGCCTTCGCAAGCAGGGTGGAGATGCTGGGAATACTGGCTCTGCTCTCTAACAGTCACTTACACTTTGGTTTTGGCATCCTCAACTACAACCGTCAAAAGAGTAGAAGAAGCTAATCCCAGTGTTGTTGTTCTGGGATGATTCCTGCAGCGTAGCATAAAACACCATGCTGAAGAGCTGTTGGTGTCAAGAGGCAGACTTATTTCACAATGTCTGTGATTGGGAACCAGTTGGAGAGTTTTGCTGATCCTCTGGAATAATAAAACATAAACATGAACTAAGTGTTTGACTTTAATGTGTGTATTTTTGAAAACCCCATTTTCAAAAATACTAATGAGCAGGAGCTCAGGATAATATTTAACAGCATATTAGCTGACTGATATCTCATGTTAGCTGAGTCCTACTCTATTTGACTTATTTATTATTATCTTTACACTTTGTTATTATTTAAATGCTAATGTTAGCTTCAAAGACTGAAGATAAAGTTAGATCTGCCGGAACACTTTGCTCTTTGTGTGGTTTTCTTGGATTTCAGCACATTTTTCCATTTTTTGATACAGTGACTCTGAGTATAAAGGAGTGTAACGTAAACGTAAAAGCCTATTTATTATAAAAACAGGTCTAATGTCAAGACTAATGTCCTATAACATGGAATCTACTCTACTCATTTTCTTTTTTGCTACAACGTAGTGTTTGCTAGTTTAAACCAAAGCAAAAATTCTGCATACTATCTAAAAAAACAGAAATGCAAGGTTCAATAAGCTAGATAAAGCTGCTAGGAGATAAAGTAATCTTAAGCTCAGGTACTGACGTAAACTTGTTTGGGAGTGTGTCAAGCTGTGTGAGTTTCTGTTGAACTTTAACCTCCTTCCCCTCGAGTTCTGGGGGGGAGGAAAATGAGGAGGTCACTTCCTGTTCACTTCCTCGGCTTCGGTCCTGTCCTGCTATTGTGTTCTCCTCTCTGTGGAGGAGCAGGGCTGGCATGACGACACTGAGTGAGAAACACTTCTCTCATCCGACCCAGCCTAACATCAGCCTGAAAACAAAATCTGGACTCAATCTAGCCTGACCCCACAGGAATGTGGGAGTGTGTGCATATGTCAAAAAAAAACACTTCAACACTCCGCTACCTTGTACCACCTCCTCCCACGCAGGAATGTGTACGCTCTACAAATTCAAACATAATTAATTGTTTAGGGCAGAACACACACTGCATCTGGTGCACTATTCCAACCAGGCAGTGATGTCTCATTACAGGTTATCTAAGTCATGCTGAAGAAGGGTGGCTAAACATCGTCGGAGAGCCCCTAAATGAGGACAGCTGAGAGGTAGAGGTAAAGAGAAACCAACCAGCTGCCTGCTGTCAGTCAGAGCTCAGCACAACACATTTCACTTCGTCATCAGCTGAAATTCCCACACAACCCTGACAGGCTGTCATACATGTCGCCCACGCAAAGGCAAGAGAGTGATTCAACATGTAGCCTCAGCAATATGTACACACTAGATGTACGCATTACATATTATATATTATTGGTGTTTGGAAATGATACATTACATACATACATGCGAATCAAATCGTGACTTTAAATCGCTGCTGTCAGTTTAAGTTATTATCCATAAGATCAAATGTCTGCCTTTCCCAGACTGGATTCACTTTGACTTCTAACGCTCAAGAAAGTCACAGGAAACAGTGCAGCATGTAATCCAGTGTTACACCCAGTTTGTTCCAACAGATATACAAGTTAATCTCTGCTGTAGTTTTCTAACACACTTTCTGTTGTCACCAATAACCATGGACAGTCTGATCACAAAAGTCAATGTGTAACCTATTATCACATTTTTGGTTTATGGCTCTAAGTTGTATGTGTTTTTCTTTGTTAGGCGCTTTGGATAAAAGAGTTAGCCAGATGACTAAATATAATGGAATGGGATGAGATGTACGGATGTTTGTGTTTATCCAGCAGGCCTAAAGAGGTACATTTATTAATTCAGCACAAGAATCTAGCATTTTCTTAATGTTTTCACCCAACAATAAAATGCAGTCTGTGCATCCCCTTAATGTGGTTAGCATCTTAATATAATAAACTGGTAGTTATCAGACTCTGTGCTCTCAGTGGTTATGATCTGATGACAGTAATTCAGTTATTCTTGTTATCAGAGTCTTAAGGAGATGGAAGTGATTACAGATCATCTCCTGAACATTATGTGGTTACATTTATCTACAACTAATGTTGATGACAAATATGGAAAATAACGTATTTTACCTAAGGAGAGGTTACAGAGCATGCTAGATCTTTTTCATATACAGTATGTTACTATTCAATATACTATTCAATGCTCTGGTCACCTGGAAACCATTGTGGGCAAAGCTAATGACCTGTCACTAATACATACTGTCATTATATTGTCTTTCAGTCTTTTTCCTGACTTTCATACATAAAAATGTCTACATCTATTCAGTAGTTTGTGTTTCTTGAAATAAAGATAAGATGGTAAAACAAACATGGAGGTTTTTAACCTGCTTCCGTAAGGGCACATGAGTTTTTCTTATCTCTGACTGATAAGATAAGTTCACCAGTTAGCTTGGTAACAGGGCTCACATGAGTACTTTTCTGCGGCATGTATCTAACAATCTAAATGTTTCTCTCTTGTTTCACTGTAAAGCACTAAAACAAACTCATTGTGGCAGTCTGCTGGAGCATAAACTCAGAAACCTACATGTATGCAGCCAGCGTGACAGCCTTTTATTGCACACTGGGAATCACGAGGCCGCAATTTGTTACATTAACATTATGTAACATTTGACATTACATTAAATGTTTGACAAGACAAGTGGAAACATACAAGTGATTTAACAAAAACATGACTTGCATAAACACAGTGCCAGTGAATGACTCAGCCTGAAGTGCAGGAATCCACAAGTGCGCTCTAAAATAAACAAAGAAGTGAGCTGTTGCAAACGAGGAGGCCGAGTTTTCTTTTCCCTCTCCCAAGAGAGGTCAATTACTGAAAAAGACTGCAGGAAGCTTAACGGTTGGATAAGTGGGACAACAGTTAAATGTTCATGCAAGATACTCACGGGCAATGTACGAGGATAAAAACACCCCAGCGAGCATGGCGCCCTGAGAGAGACGTAGCAGCAGAAACACCACCACGCTGTTGGACAAACACACAGCCACTCCAAACAGACTGGACACAGTGATGGAGAGAAGGAAACAATAGCGACGACCCATCCTGAAAACACAAAGTCACACTGGTGGCATCTCTCAGGCACAAAACGTACACAGCAGGTGAAATGACAGAGCTTCACGTATTCAATATTAACACTAAAAAACATGAATAAATTGTAAAAAAAAAATGAAACAATAACGTGAACTCAATTTGGCATTAGCATAACTTTTTTCATTCTATCTTTTTACCACATGTCGAGCTGGTTTAAGAGAGGCAGGGGGGCATGTGACTGGGTGAAAGTTGTGGGTGCTATGGCAACAGCACTGATTTCCAACCGAACTTTGTTATCATGAAAATTCATAATGAATTTATGCAATCATGTAGTAGTATTTATTGAATATGGAACATCATATTAAACATGATTTTTCCTTACCAGTCGCATAGTGTACCAAGGAAGATGTATCCCAGAATCCATCCTGTCATGAAGCAGATATGCTGAACAGGGATTTTCCAGTAGTCCTGGCAAACCAGGTTCCACTGCAATGGAAGACAAAGAAGTACATTGACACGGACAAAAACAAAACTCAATATTAGGTTGGACAAAAAAAGACCTCTAAAATAGAAAGCACTGCCATTCCATTAGGTTTAAAAAGAGACAAATTGTGGAAGAGGATATCATGATCATGTGGTTAGCAGACATTAGCAATTTTCCACACTGTGTCAACAAATGTCATTTCTTGTCTTGTGAAACAGATCTCAAATGGTTGTTCTTTTCAAAAGGCTGGGACTATTTTCATCTGAGGATTAATACACATGGTGTTCATGAGAACTACTAATAATAAACTACAGTCACCGTGATGATTGTAGTGAAGGAATATGTCACCCATTGTGACTCATAATGTGTTTTTAATAGTTTGTGGAGCTGTGCAGCTTAAGTATTAAGCTCTATCAGCTTTGGATACTGATATGAAAATTTGTGAGTAGAATCAGTTTGGTTTTGCTCTTTTTGTGGGAATAAATATATGGAATATCGCCATCCTTAAACTATGATTACACCAACTTCTGAAGACTTCTAATGTTTCAGGCAGTTATTGGTTTCATTAGACTATATTATAGTGTCATAAAAGGTACATGGACAAATTGTGGTCGACATTGTGCATCTATCTAAATTGACTACGTAACATGCAGAGAATAGGAAACTATAAGTCAAGTCACAAAGACTCCTGTGAGGAAGCAGGAATGTAGAACATGGAGTTACTAATTGAGTTAAGATGTCTGCTGACAGTGTTATTACATTAGAAAAAAGTACAGCTCAAAGTAGAGCACCAGCAGCTCATTGCCTGTTAGTACCAGTCACTACTTGTAGGAAAAGTCCTCTCCACCTCCTTATCTCCTCTCCCTCGCTTCCTTTTCCCTCCTCTACTATGTCCTCTATATGCAGCCTAAGTACTTCATGAATTTTACAGATCCATATGGCTACAAAGTTTGGGATCAAAACATCAAAATTAATTATGAGTAGTCTTAAATAAAGTGAGAGCTAGGAACACTGAATATGAAATTATCACATACATTTTGAAGGTATGACATCCCTGCAGGGAATATAAGTGTGCTAATAGCATGCTAATTGTGCAATTGTATGGTTGATGTTTATATATTAAACATAATGAGAAGTTTGATTAGTTTTATTAAATTAAGGATATACAAAGCAAAGATTAGTATTATTTCTGTATCACTAATGAAACTCAGGATGATTGGCACCAGTATCAAAACTTCAAACGTAATCTCAAGTAGTAGTTGGAACAAAACAAATCAGGAATAGAACAGAAAATGCACACTACAATCAGAGCTCATTCAAATCAGCAACATTTCAGCACAGCACAGGAGGAGTTATGCTTATTAAGGTAATATCATATAACACAAGTGTTTTAAGGTGGTGAGGGACTATTTGTAACAGTTTTCATACATCTTGAGACTTTCTCCTAATCATTTCACAGATAGAACACTGACTACAAGGCATATGTTAACTGTAGAAGAGGTTTTGAAGGTGACATGGTGACATGACACAAATGATAGACTATTTTTTTTACAGAAACCTGAAGCGAACGTGAAACGTGGGACCCACGGTAATCAGAGAAGGAATTTCTGGCATAACTTCATCTACTCCAAGCTCTGTGGAGAAGGGAAAAAGTCTGAAGCACACAGACAGCACTACATTTACATGGCGCTCAGAACACTGACTATGTGATTATAAGAAAGTACAGGATGGTTGGGTCCATATCTGGTGATTTGACTATGAAACAGTGATCTCAGGATGGTTATAAAAGGTTGTGAAGATGTGAAGTAAAGGGTAGTTTGGATTCGCAAGCAGCTGTTTCCGTGTTGTTATTTCATTAAGTTTTGGGGAGTTTACTCCATCACATAATTGACGAGGATGGGATTGGAAGAAAAGAACTGATCTGTTGGCTGCATCTTGGACTGGGAGACACTGTAAAATGGCCGTCATAAGTGCAGTAAGTAGAATTAAACATCTCCAAAAAAAGAAATTTGATGTTGTTAGAAAGTTAGAAGTTGGATGTACCCCATAGGGGTAAGAATCTCCAAGAGGGACAGCTGGGACAGCTTGGCCATTTTTCTCTCTCTTTTTTTTAATTTGGTGATCATTTTGGCTGTGTTACAGCTTGGGGCATGAATTTTTGCAGAAAATTTTCTTTTTAATGAAATTTTTGAAATCCAGTGTCTTTTACTCTCACATGTCTTTTATACTCTGTTGGTGCGTTGTGCACCCTTTCAGCACCCTTCGGGACAAAAGTGTCCACGTCCAAAAAAACACTCTAAAGTCCTCATACATTAATATTTTTTTCTACTTTTTTTTTTTCATAAATCTCCTAAACAACTTCAGACTTGCTCAAAACTATCAAACATTCAATCATTTTCAGGATTTTAACCATTTAAATGGCAGTTTAACTATTTGAAGGATTCATTGTTTTTTTTACAAAAAATAATTATTTTCTATATAACTAATAGTAGGGCCATGGAGTTTTGGTGGTGAATAGAGTCTTGGACAACTTCTCTTCATTTCTGTTCCTCTTCCCTCCCAATCGCTTCAGCTTCATCTTCAGCTGTGAAAGCAGCCAGGTGCATAAACACACTAACAGTTGTTTTTCATTTCTGTGTTTGAGTACAGCAAAGGCAGAAGGTCATGTTTGTGCACATGCACCTCTTCAAAGACACATGAAACACATTCCTCACAAGATGCCCTTTGATCACACCTGAAATGATCAGGTTCACACACACCTTCGATCACAGCTGAAGATGAACATGCAGCTGAAGAGCTCAGAAGGGAAGAGGAACAGACATAAAGAGACGTTTCAGTCAAACAGAAGTTTTAGAAATGGTCATGCAACCGTTATCTGCTAGTGACTCATCTGAAGAAGAGACAAGCTTGGAGGGGGAGTCGGACATAAAATAGTCACCAGAGTCCTCCACTTCTGTTGGTGCCTCTGACCCTTCATAAGAAAGTGGAGAGGACACTGAGGAGCCGTCCTTCCTGACACTGAGGGGACAGCAAAGAATGGACTAGTCTGGTCTCCATCGCATGCTGAGACGTTGCCCTACATACATGTACTCACTGGCACGATTGTTGCATTGTTGCATTTTTGTTCTGTTTCACACACACACACACACACACACACACACACACACACACAAAACACTCTTGGACCCCCCAGGTGGTCACACAGCTCCATAATATATACAAACATACAAGAATTTCATGCATCGGCCTACAGTGTGAAAATGATTGAATCTGGTGGAATACAGTGAAAATGTCAAATATGACTACTTTTCCTCAAAATGAAATGCTGACATCCCAGAATGCATGGTTTTACACAGCAATGACAGTGAGATTAAAAAATGTGGTTTGAATGGAACTCAATGGGCCATTTTTGGCCCGAAGGGTGTTGAAAGGAAGTATTTGATATTACATGAAAAATACTAATGCAATCAAATCAATTTTGTGGCTCTGTTCACCACCAAAACCCCATGCCCCTACTATTAGTTATATAGAAAATAATTATTTTTGTGTTTTTTTTTGTAAAAAATAATAAATCCCTCAAATAGTTAGACTATGCCAGTCTAACTATTTGAGGGATTCATTAAAATCCTGGAAATGATTGAATGTTTTGTAGTTTTGAGCAAGTCTGAAGTAGAAAAAAGAAAGTAGAAAAAAATATGAATGTATGAGGATTTTAGAGTGTTTTTTGGACGTGGACACTTTTGTCCCGAAGGGTGTTGAAAGGAATTTTTTTGAAGGATGGTACAAGAGTTAAGTGCAGAGTACTGCAGTAACCTTTGGCCCCGGGGAGGGGGTTGTGATGAGACCTCACTACAATCTGTAATAATCGACCATAGGTACAGGGATAACACATTCAGTAACTCTCACCAAAAATTGTCGCCTCTTAAAATGTGTGTAGTCACTATGAGAGGGCACCTTCAATCATGTTTATTATTATGATAGCATTTATAAAGTAAAAGTATACAGCGAGTATACAGTGTGTGTGGGCGCCAAGTGTGTATATGTGTTCATGTTAGTTGTTTGAGAATAGAGATGCATGAAAGAGACTAAAAAAAACGTGTGTGTGAGTGAGGAGCCGCTGGGAGTGACTGAGAGCTGTGAGAGTGAGCAAAAATGTAAATGTCCATTAACATGTTCTGAATAAAGTGCTAAATCCCAATCCCAACGAGACCGAGTCTGAGTTTGCTGTGCTAAAATAATCCTGAAGTTTTATGTAAATCGTTGCTTTTCTGATTGGTACAGTTTTGCTTATATTCCTGTTAAAACGAGCTAGATTAATGTGTCAAGGTTTTTTTCTACTCATCCTGGTCTGTTTTTTTTTTTTTTTAAAGATTATTTTTTTGGCCTTTTTTATTTATGATAGTACAGCTGAAGATAGACAGGAAGCAGGGGGAAGAGAGAGGGGGAGAGACACGCAGTAAATGGACGTCCGACACGGGAGTCGAACCGGGCCAGCTGCAGCGAGGACTGTAGCCTCTACACATGGGGCGGCTGCTTAACCCACTACGCCACCGCCCGCCCCATCCTGGTCTGTTTTGATACTTTCCTGCTTGTTATTGTTTTGTTCAGTTAGTTTAGGTTAGTTTCGGTTGGATGGATTAGTCTAGTAAGTCTAGGAGTTTTCTCCACGACAAAGTCAAGACCACTTCACTTCCCCATTAATCCACTGTTGCTCTCACAACACGTGTGTGCGTTGTATTCTGTGTTCCTATGATGGAATATTACATGCCACACATATATACATAATCTAATTTAGAATTCCAAACAACTATACATATAGTATAAATAAACTACCCCATCTATCATTATCATTTTTTATGCATCGTGTTCTGTAAAGAATAAAACAGTGTAGGCTATATGTTGATATCTGTGATAGGCTAACACCGTCCAGTAAAAATCAGCCTACTGATATACTGGCGGGCTAATTTCAGCAGAATGTGATATCTTCAGACCAGATTTCAGTGCTTTGGTTGTTGCATATTCCCAGACAACTTTACAGTTTTACAACCAAAGAAAGAATTGGCACAGAGTAAACCACTGACGGCCCATTGGGGACCCTGGGGGAAGTTGTCCTGATTACACAGGTACAAGGAGGCCAAACAGCTGTTATCTGAACTGCTGCTGGTCACAAACACTGTAAAGAACTGCTAGTCTGAGAGTCTGTTAGTTGACAGTACAGGACAAATGTTACCTATGGTGTTTCTATTATTTTGCCCAACCTGCGAATGCCAAGGTGATGAGCACTATTGTACTCTATGAAATCTTTCCTTGAATAAAGTTTCCCTTTGTCGCAGCAATGACGTCATGGAGAGAGGAAGTTGTTGATGAATAAAGGAGGTGCTCAGGGTCTCAGGAAGGAACAGGAGGCCTCAGACTTCCCACACTTACAGTTTATAATGAGGGTAAAGGGAGAAACAATCTCACCACTGCCTGCATCTACTTCCTTGGAGCCTTGACAATGCTCCATAGTGGAAATGAGAGGTAATCATGACTTCTTTATCCTGTTGGTATCTCTCGCTCTCCACTGGAGCTCGCATTACTGTGGCTCAGAGACTGAATCCAATACTCTGATGTTGTTCTAACGTGTGTGTGACACCATATTGTACTGACACAGATGTAAGGTGCAGGTGTGAGGTCTTTGTACGGGGTCACATTGAGAAATATTTTTGTTAGAACCCTTTATCAATATCTGCAGACTGGGACGGATCCTTGAACTGTCTGCTACACACAGACTGAGGAGAAGATAAACAAGTTCCTGCTGCTTATTTACACATGCAGTTGCACACTAAACCCCATCCTTGTCCTGGTTAGGGGAAATCACATTTTCAGAGTCAGATTTTGAATGCAACCCAAAAATGCTTCTTTTTTTCCCTCTAATATCTTCACGTAAACCTGGAAATACTGAGACGGTGTGAGGATTCAGAAAGTGACATTGTTCTCAGGGTTTTCTCAGAATCGACACATGACTAGGCTGACGTTCTCTAAGAGGACAGTCCATGGAATTTTAAAACACTTTGCATACACTGTATCCAAAACATGATCAGCCAGACATATCACAAGATCAATACATTCTTGAGATATGGAAAAGTTTTCAGGTGGGGAAACAAGGCCAAACACACTAAAGACGTCTTACGGATGAATCAAAGATTGAGATTTATGGCAGTGACAGAAGAGTGTGTGTAAGGAGACAATCATACTGCAGTGAGTCAAACATGGTGGTGGGAATATTCAAGTCTTAGGGTGTTTGGCCGACTCTGGAGTTAGATAACAGCACTGAAGTGACTCCACCCTGACGGAGAGAAGTGGTACTCCATTCTTCAGAGACATGCTGCACCCTCTGGTTTGCATCTTTGTGGAGAAGTGGATTCATACTGCAGCAGAATAATGACCCAAAACACCTCAAAGCTTTGCTAGAACTACTTGTAGACTGAAGAAGACGCAGGGGTCGAGTGATCTGTGGACACTCAAGAAGCTGTTTGGAACACTGTCAAATCACGCTGGGACAACGTGAGTCATCAGATTTTACACAAACTCGTGAAGTCCATCGTAGCTCCAGCACATGCCGTCATTAAAGAAAAATGCGGACAAACAAAATGCCAGATATTATGAAGCTGATGATTACTTTGCAAAGACCCAAATGACATTTAAAAAAATGATTTTACATTTGAACCAAAGCAAAATAGAAGGATGAAAAGCTGTTAGGTGTGACTCTGAATAACACACAGTGGCAGACATCAGCTCAGCGAGAGTTAAAAAGACTCTGAGCAGCAACAAAGTTTTCACTGTTCAACCAACCTGAGCAAATATTGACCGACTGTGAACAAGTGTCTTTATAACCACACCAGCTTCCAGCAGAGATAAACTCCTGTTACTGAGTGGAAACTGGAACACGTCCACTTCAGCATCACCGGGTTGGAACAAGACCCCAAAAATGATGAGCTGTCAACGTGACGTGACCGAGGAAACTGTTTGTCTAGAAATATTGTGTGACACTTAAATAAAGATGATAAAGCCAACAACCTGCAGTCAGGCTGGATCCAGAAAAGCTGGTTTGTAATAGTGTGGTTTCTCCCGGCCTAAAAATATGGATAAACTAACTTCAGCTGAGTTTGTTCTCTTCATCCCCGAGTCCAACTCCTTGTAGACTCTCACACACACCTGAACGATGACCTGCGGGCTTAACAGTCTCTTACCTCGGTGACAAAGTTGCTCTGGAGCCCCACGACATGGGCGTACTCCCACCCTTTGGTGCAGTACACCCTCTCCCTGGGCACATTAGCGGAAAAGTCCGAGGTGTTGGGGGCGTACTTAAACAGTTCACAGTGGCTGAGCCCGGTGCCGTTCACCCAGGGGATGGTGAGGTTGAGGTATGACTGTCTGGTGAAGTTGCTGATGAGGAAAGTGGAAGGCAGGAGCTGCGGGTCCGGTTTGCAGTGGTACGACTCCGGGATTAGAGTGTAAAACACGTCGCTGAACAGATTCAACATGACCGCCAAGTTGGGGAACCAGCTGAAAACCACCACGATGCGGTTGTAGCGTCCGTAGCCGCCGGCGTGAGGGAAAACCTTCGTCTCATAATCCATTTGAAGACGTTCAAAGTGTCTGCGGGGACAGACGCTGCTGCTGACCGGAGAGCGCGCGCACTGCTCGCCACAGCGGCGCGAGGCAGCAGGTAAAGTGACGAGGAGGAGGTGGAGGGGGTGGAGGAGGAGGAGGTGGAGCAGGGTTCAGGGTTCCTCCTATAACAGACCTGTTCCTCTTATGACTGTGTTCTCTCACTTCTCTGAGTCACCCTGTGCCACCAGGCTCCGGCGGGTGACACTCAGCTGAGGTTACCAGACATCTGTCACCAAACGTCATATTTCTGGATCAGTGAGTTCACGTGACTCCCATGGTGGAGCAGCCGAAGCTTGTGCTTCCACAGTAAAACCACACATAGTTTTATTTTGAAGAAGCACAGATGCACTTCAGAAGTGAACAATGTTTAACCATCAACGGCTACTGATTCAAGTCTAAACTTATGGCAATACATAGTTTTTTGTTGTTGTTTAGTTTTTTAAAAGAATGTAACACATTGATATATTCTGACTTTTCAGAATCAGATTTATTGCCAAGAAGACACATACAGTAAAAAAGACACATACAGTATGTGTAGGCTAGTGCCTTAGCTCCAAAACACTTGATATCCTACATTTCCCATAGTGCACTTCAACCGCTCTCCCTTTCCTGCCCCCTCTGAGGCCACTAGTTTCCCCTCCAGTCTAAAATGCAGACTGTCTGTTTTAAATGTTATATTTCGTCCAAACATGTTTTTAAAGGTTCTTCACAGCCACGGAAGATAGTACAGCTGTTCACAGTGAGTGGTGCTCTGCGTGACAGTCCCTCTTTATTCTGTGTATACAGCTTGTAATATGATATATATGTTAAAACCTGTGAACATTTTGACTGATTCAGAGAGCCATCATGTGTTTACTTTATTCTTCACTTTTAATCTAAATCTTTCATTGTTGTGTGTTTTAATTAATGTATCATTCTACCTATCGTTGAATTAGTATTATAGCCTCAGATTACTCAGGCCTCAGTAACATCTAGATGTTGGAGGTTTATTCAGCTGAGACGTAAATGTTCAGACATTACACTGGCTGTAGTGGGATCAGTTTCAGATCCTTGTCTGGTTTTGACAGAAGCTGTTGTAAAGTAAAAGAGAGAGAGAAACTGACAGACACCCAGGTGAGAAACAGAGACAGTATAAAGACAACTCATATCTCAAACAGGTTTTTCTGCCTTGTGATGGTGCAGTGTTTGATTATCACGAAAGCCTAAAATAGATTAAGAACATTATGTCATCTGTTCTGTGGCAGGAGAGACTGATCAATACTCTCTTTTTTCTGATGTATTGGCAACCATGATGAGAGCTCACACTCACACACACACACACACAGACTGTGTGAGGGAAATAGATTTTTATAATCAGTTTTCTTACAGAAACTCAGACCTTTTTCTTCTGTTATTCTTCTAAAGCTGACGGCTGACAGCCACACACCACACATACTGTTTTTCTCTAATCTCTCAGGACAGAGGACACGCCACCTGACAACAGCAAGAATAATGCAATATCTTAATGAAGTCACTTTTGTTATTGCATTATGCTCTCGTATAGTGTGACACATGCGTCATTGGTGTCGTTTTGGAATTAATGTACTCCCACAGGAAATGGCTGTTTGTATATGTGAAGCTCAGATATAAGCAGAGGATCCAGTCATTAGTGCTAATGCCAGGGCTGATATGGCGGCTCAGGCTGTGGCTCGAGCTCAGCTCCCTCCATGAAAAGAAATTGAAAGAAATCTTGTAGCTGTTATTTTGTTAACATGTACTCAAAGGACATTGTAGCAGATGAAGGGTTTTGCAAGGTGAATGTTTTATGTGTTGGAAGTGGCAGGAAGTGTGTACGGTGTACAGGCCTTTATATAATAATGTGTATTATATAAAGGCCTGTACACCGTACACACTTCCTGCACAAGATGGACGAAGGCTTGATTGTGCTTCTGTTTTGTTCTTTGAACCCTACACAGGTTTCCTTGTCTTGTCCTGGCTGTCCCAGTGTTTGGCCTGGTCTGTTCAGAGGTTCTCTCATGAATACAGTTGTAGCACTCACTCAGATAAATCCTGATCAGATTGTCAGGGCGGGCTTGAGGTGTGACTTGGATGGTTGCTAATTGTTTGCAGTGTGTAAACTTTGGATTTGGTTAATTCACTTGACGTGCACTGTGTGTTAACTCAGCCCCTGCCCAGTTAGTGAGGAGATTAAGTTTGGTGAATTGCTTTTTGTAAAACTGAATTTCTAAAACTCTTTTTTTTGCTCACAATGGTTAACATTGCTACCCAATTCTACTATCAATAGAAACACGTCTCTTGGATTACATAAGACAACCATATTAATGTGGTTAGTCATTATGTTCTTATGTTACTGTGTTTAAATATTGTGATTGAAAGTTGCATTTTCAAGTTGAGTGGCAACTTAATGATGCGGACACAGACAATGCAAACACTAAATCAAGAACCGGAGGACGGCTGGTAATATTTCAAAATTTTATTAACGAACATAATCTCTGAGGAACAACAGCAGTTCTCGCGCTCTCTGTACATGCAACTGTAGAAAATAACAATTTAGAAGTTTTACTTTTCAGTTTTTAGTCTTTTTTTCCCATCCATCCTCATTTTCAGTTTCTCGCGTTTTTATTTTTTTATGTCTTTTTTTTCCTTTATTTTTTTTTGCAGGAAATCAACAACAGCTAGAGGTGAAAGTACTGGATTTCTGTTACAGCACTGACAATAGCATCAACAACCCCCTCATATACCCGCCCCCCCCGCCCTCCCCTCCCCTCTTAGCTGCTCCAACAATATGTACACAAATAAACTACATTGTACAAATAAAAAAATGTTACATTGTTACATCATAATCACCTGCAGCAAGCGCACGCAGCTCGTTGCTGTTAGAACCCCACATTCTACGCAATTTTTCAGACTAGTACAAAGAGGAGGGTGCAAAACGTCCTGGGAGGTTTTATTTACAGAGCTATGTACAGTATGTCTCTTTCACGCATTACAAGGAGGAAAATTTACACAGCGGAGACCAACTACAACTCAAAACATACCACAGGTGTCAGAAAAAAAAACAAAACAAAAAGATAATAAATAGGTTATTTCTCACCATTTAAAGAGTAGTTCTCCATGCTTTTTATTAGTCATTTTCCACTCTAAAAAAGGAACAAAGAAATAGCTACAGTCTGGGTTTTAATTATAAAATAAACAAAAACAAACGAAAACTAGAAAAAAAAGGCTTGAAATCGTGATTCTATAGAATGAAAAAATAGCAATTATGTATATTTATGTCCAGTAAGAAAAGAAAAACAACAAATAACACATCTAAAATAAACATTATGAGTGAATGTGAGGAGAGTAGAGGTAATATGTTGCTGACTGAGGTGGTGTCAGGCTAGCATCTGTATCACCACGGCCAAGTGCTCTACTGTGCATCTGAGGACTGCTGTGTGTGTTTGCGTCTGTCTCCAATTTATCCAGAAATCACTTTTTGTTTCGTCAGCTGAATATTGAATATTCAATATTCTGGAGAATCAATGGGCGAGTGTGTGTGTGTGGTTTTTTTTTTTCTATTGCTCTGAGCGGTGTACCACAGACCAGAGGAGGAGAAATTGCCTGTCAGTTGTGTCAACCATCACCATTTCAAGCCTTTGTGGTTCAAACAAATTGACTGATTACAGAAGTAAAAACAAAGGCAGAGAGGGCTTTAAACCGTAAAAAAAAAAAAAAAAAAGGTGACACGAAACAGAAACACACTTGATGCCTTGTAAACAATAGTGAGAGGGTGTGGTTGGTCAGGGCATAGTAACGGTATACATTCTGCTCGATAAGCAACGTGATTGACATGCCACTGGTGTTTATGCTTTTTATACAGGAACAAAACCCCTAAGATAAACACAACAACATTCAAAAAACTACATACACTGAGCTAAAAAACACACGAGGAGTCTGTGAACAAAAAGACACCCTTTAACCCTCTCCCCCAAAAAACGGTGTAAGAAACCAACAAAATAAAAACAGAAACATGACAAACGGGGGGGTTTAAAAAACAACTAATTTCTGGCTATTTGTGTCCAAATAAGTACGTATATGCATACCAACCAGGATGTGTGTATCTCTCAAAAATATCCAGGACTATACATCTAGCCACCTTGTCTGCACAGTGTAATAGCAACAACCATTGCACTTGACTAGACATACCATACACAGCTATGCTGACTGACAGTGTGTAAATAACTTAAAGAGTTTCAGATAATATTGCCATCAGGATACATGAGCAGCTCTTCTCACACACAGACAGGCAGCCTATGTGGCAGGTCGGGGGAAAGCTCTTCAAAACCCATTAAAAACAGAGAATCAATACAAGTCATCACAAATCAACATTTCAACTGGATTTTTTTTAAACCGAGGGCAATTTAAAAAAAAAAAAAAAAAGAAAGAAAGAAAAAAAAAAGACAAATCTATTCAGCATTAAGCCTTTTCTTTCCCCTCCGCTGTTTGTGTTTATGTCTGTTCACTTTTTTGGTTCATTCTGAGAAGATTTAAGTCTCGTAACTGTCTGCTTGGGCCTGACACAAGGACATGAATATGGTGCGCGCCACCACATAACAGAGTAAGATGAGGAAGTATCCTAACATTTAAAATCCCTGACAACACTAGCCAAACCCCTTTGTAGATTAAACATTGATAAAAAGGCTGATGTGACTACTGAGCCTGTTATGATTCGACTGACTACCAAACCGATCTAGGTGTTGTACTGGAATCATATAAGGGAACTGAACGCCCCATAGGCTGTAATAAAATTTCAATATATTTAAAAACACCCATTCAAGTGAAAGGCCACAGGTCTCATGCAAAGCCGAATGCAGTTTCTGGAGACACACTGGCGCCATCCAGTGAGTAAAAATTGGAACAGCACCTAGAAAATAAGCTGCTCTCCAACGTTGGATGAGGCGCAGACAGACTGATGGAACAAAGTTAAAGGTCCGTATGGAATGAAACCTTTCTGTTTGAACGGTTCGCTGATGGTGAAGAGCAGACGAGCTGGGAGAACAGAGCATGAGCTGAAAGACCCGTGTCCTGCTTTGTTTGAAATAATGATGTTTTGTGATGATTGGAAATGATTTCTGTCCCAATTTTTGTAAATTAAAAACACGGAAAATCAATTTGAACGCATTCTACATTAACACGACGGTTTTGCTTGTGAATGACATCTCTCTAACTTTCATCCCACCCATATATATCTATGTGACTTTGCCCAACAATGAGTACATTTTTTTTTTCACTGAAAAAGGCATTTTCTTGGTTCGAATTTTTTTCAGATATAATTGTGTAGTAAAGCAATGAATAATAATCCTCTGTCTATTCTTTAAATAAATCCTCAACTATTCTGCTACATCTGAGGGACTATATGGTGGTTTGGCCCGTGGGAGGCCGGTTTAATCCAGAAGTATACTCTGTAAGTTGTGGTGATTCACGTCCAGGTTGAGTTGGACTGAATCTAGAGATGGGATCATACAACTGTGCACTGGAGTCTTTCAAATACTGACAGAATCGTGTACACATTTTGGCCCATGGATATGAGGGGGTGGGGTGGGGGAAAGTGCTGCCCAAAAGTGAACTGTACATAAAAAGATACTTTTTATTTCTTTTATGTTTTTTCTTTACACTTAACTGAGTGATATTACAGTACATAGGTTATTTACAACTGTGCAGTAATGTGTGGCAAAATAAATTATCTAGAAGGCAGCAAGAATACATTGGTTAACGAATATAAAAACTGTACATAATTTACGGAATACAACTTTTTTTCAATTTTCTTTTTGTTTTTTTCCATTAAACTAATATTGGCTCTGTAGTGTTTCAAGTCACTTCCTCAGAAACAATGAAATGCCCAAGTAAAGAAATAGACAAAAACAATATTTCTCTCCTCCTGCCAAACCACGATTTCTCAATAGTCTCTTTGAATCTCAACATTCGTTATGTTTGTTTCTTCTGGTTGTCCTGTGGTGTTTTTGCAGTCCATGGCGGTCTGATGTGTTTGTGTTGGAACAAGCAGGGTGGCTGAGGAACACTCCGGTCTGTCCTCAGAGATCCGTGCCTGCCCTCTTCTGTTTAGCCAGGCTGAGAGGCTGCAGGGTCAGTCTCATCCTCTCAGACACTGGGCCCTGATGTGCGCACACATCGCTAACCCTCTGCTGAATTCCAGCCTGCTGCAGGCTCTGTTCCACTACTGTTTAGTTAGGCCTGGTGCAGTGTGAACAGAGAGGGCGTCCTCTGGGTATACGGTCTTATAGCCCCCTTAAAAACCATCAGCTCGGCTGGTTCTAGCCTCCTGGTCTGTCCATCCCAGCTGTCTTGCTGTAGATACACACTGAAGATCCACATGATGCACCTTTGTTGACTTCCTCTGGGTCAGCGCTGGACTCTGTCTAGTTCTCACGGCCCACCGGGAGCCCTGGGTCAACAGGGGAGTCTTCTCTTCAGTTCTCCCTCAGGACAGGCAACACGCTGTCGGGAGAGCTCTTCTCCGATACCCCCTCCCAGTGGTGGTGGTTCGGTCTGTGGAAGCAGGGACCAAAAACGAACTCAGAAAATATATCTCTGTCCCCTGTCTCACCGTAACTGAGCACTGAGGAGTTTTGTCCCGATGTCAGAGTCTCAAAGCAAAAAAACTGTTTCTGCTTCTCGCACTCTGATCAAACAAAAGCGTAAAAACTTTGAGGATGAAAGTGCAAGTTGTGTATTTTCTTTTTCCCCAGTAAAAACAAGTTTCCTTCTTCACGGAAGGGAATCGAGAGCAAGTTTTTCATCTTTAAACTTTTTCTATAGAATATAATTTTTTCCTGTCTAGAGTCCTCTTTCAAACTTGCTAGCCCTTTCCATTCGTTCTGTTCAACGAAGTCTCTTTGAGAAGAAGTGATTCAGACAAAGTTTGCTCTCCATCTGTGAGCACAGGTGTGTCACGCAGGCAGCAGGACAAAGTCGTCGTTGACATCGACCATTGGCACGTAGAAGGACGGTACTTCGTTGACACAGAGGGACTTGTGCCCTGCTGGGTCCAGCTCCTGGACCTTCAACTGCCACTCCATCCTTTGCACTGCGTTGAGGGCTGCTGCCTCGTGCTGTTGCCGCATCAACAAGCATGTCTGGGGAGGGGAGGAGAAGCCAATCATAAATCCACTTGGCATATACACAAGAGTATGAAATCAAAGCCTTTAAACGAAGACATAACAGCACGTGCAGAGGGTCCATATTTACCTTCATACGGTCATATTTGTCATCCACATCCTGGATCCAGGAAATGAACTGACGGGCGTTGAAGCGATCTCTTACAGATTTGTTCTCATCACCCTGAGAACAGAGTCGCAACAGATTAAGTAATGAGTCATGTCATAACTGTTTGACTGTAACTATCAGTTATAATGGACATGGTGTATTTATAAAAATCCTACCTGACTCTCTGATGGCATATTGTATACTTCAGAGTCTAACAGCATGGTGCAGGCGCTGAACGGCACAGCCTGATTGGCTATTGTCCTGGCCGCTCTGCAGTGGACTCTTAAAACCTCCTGCTCACACGAAACAATGAGCTTCTCCTGTGAACAGTCAGCAAAAAAAGAGAGAAAGAAGAATGAACATTAGATATAAAGTTTGACATCGGGCTGACCAACCGCTAGTTGGTGAGGTTAACAGGACGGTTCGACAAAGCTGTTACGTGTGTTCACAGAAACGGTCGTCACTTAATTAGCGAGAGATGAAATAGATTTGTGTCTACGATTTGTTCTGGCCTAACCCAGGAGTACGGGGTATGTGGATTTCACTTGCATTTCTATTAAAAACAGGCTTTGATCTTCAATCAAAGAAGTGCTTATAGAGTTGTGTGTAGCTGGGGAGTGAGCAATGAATGAACTAATGATAAAAAAATAAGCCTGAAAAATGAACCAGAGTGTATTTCTTACCCGCTCTATGCTGTGCTGCAACCTGAGCTTCCCTCTCACTGCTTCCTGTTGCCTGAAGAGCTCCTTCAGAGGTTCTGACAATGATGGAGGTGGGGCAATCTGATGAGGAAACACAACATAAGAGTGTTATTCAACCTTCTGATCTTTATTAAAAACAAGCGTTGTTTAGATTTCTAAAATAAGGCACAGTATTAAAGCCATGCGCTAATCTGTGACCTTACAAAATGTTCCAGAATCAAACTTGAAACTATTTTAAACCCATTTACAACAAATCCTGTATCATAAGGGGAAAAAAGTAGACACCGTTACTTACAACAGGTATGTGAAGCTTGCTGAGGGGCTTGCCATCCAGCAGGTAGGAGCCGGTGTAGGTCACATATTCAGCGTAACACTGTGGGGCCTGTGGGGTGATGTAGCACAGAATCTTCCTCTTTTCCTCAATCTTCTTCCTGATTTGCAGGTACTCGAAGTACGGGTTTGAGCGGTCACTGTGGTAGGGCTCAATATCATCCAGCTTGATGGCATTGACCACTACAGCCAAAGTCTGCTGAATCATTTCCCTGGTCTGCTGCATGGCTGTGTTTACCAGCTGGACCTGGACCTGCTGCCCGGCAGGACGTGAAAATTTCCTCTTCCGTGGATGCTGGGTCTGAGATTCCTCTTCGTCCATGGGAAGAAGGCGACTCTTTGTTGTCTTACTAAGAACTACTGGCGCTGAAGTTGTCACAGAAGTAGGTACAGACACTGCTGGAGTAGAATTAGATGCTGTGGAGGAGACAATAAGGGCAGATTCTTTTTCTTTCTTCAGAGGGATGAGGGAAGAGGCTGAGACAGGTGTCGGGGTTCTTGTAGGAATCGGATTAATGCTCACTACTGGACTGGTTGTTATAGGGGTGGCAGTGGCAGATGAGGTTATTATACTGGAGGTAGGAGGGACAGCAGCAGCGGAGGGATTGTTTTTAGCGCGATTGCGGGTCATCCTTTGAGGGATTTCATCCACTTTCTTGGGGATATCTACAGTGGTGGACACAGCAGTCAGGGTTACCGGTGCTGGCTTGGATGTGATCTCCTGAGTGTCTGGTAGTTCCACTGTGCTGGAGAGGCTGACTGCCACTGGGAGCTGAGGAGGAGGACTGCATGACACAGATTCTGCTACAGGCTCAGGCATCTCCTCCTGTCTCACCTCTGGCTTGACAGCAGACATCGAGTCCATGGGTAACTGCAATGATGGTTCAGTGAGCGAGTGGATCTGTATGTGATGTTGCTGACTGGCATCTGATTTTACAGATGAATATAACATACTGGGATCGGACTCATCGGGTCCTGGTCCATAAGGTCCTTTTCTTTCCAACATGCTGCCCTGTTGCTGTGTGAGACACAGAGAGCTGTGTATTGGAACACTCTGAGGCTCAGGGTCCATGTCTTGCTGGAAGTTGGCATGTGGTGACGGTACAACTAAGTCTTGTCCGGTAGACTCCCCTAAACCTAGATCTCCAGAAGGGCACAAAGTCTTAGCCAGCCTTGGTAAGTCCACCTCTATAATATCTGGGTCATCTCTGTCTGTGATAGTATGTCTGATGTGGGTTGATACAGTTTTGTTGTGGTCAGCTAGTTCTGGGTCCCGAGACTCTGCTTCCTCAGACTTGTCTGGAAGTGGTAGGTCAGGCAAGGAGAACGGTCCCAGGTCATCCATTTCATCTGCATCAGCCGAGAATGGGTCTGCCCAGGGAACCACAGGCTCAGGGCCAACAGCCGGAGCCATGTGGCCATCGGTGGGGGAACTGAAGCTGTGTGTGGTCTGCCTGCTGTCTGGCTCTACGCAGGTAGACTCAGTGTCCATCTGGTGACTGTCCTCTATGCTAGGCTTGTTACATTCCTGGAAGAAAGACTCCAGCCTATTGGAGGATGATGATGCATTTAAATAGTTGGGTTCCCCATCAATAGCTGTGTCAGGCCTCTCTGGAGAGGGGATGTCAGCCACAGCCTCCTTCTGCTCATCAAAGTCCTCTGGGTCCTCTTTGTGCCACCTATTCCAAGTGGCGTAAGGGGGAGTGACAGAAGGGTGTCCAGACAGGTGCTGCATGTCACTGTCTGAATGGGAGTAAGGGCTTGTTATTTTGGAGACGGCAGCCTCTATCTCCCCGTAAGTCCTGTGGGGAGATTTGAGGTCCATTTCAGGGTTCCAACCCATGGTGTGATCGAAACAGTTCTCTCCATGGTTGGGTGCGGAGTGTGCGGGGGACAGCTGATGGACTTCTGGATCCTGCCGGTCTGGAGACTCAGCAGGCCAGCTCTTCCTGAGGGGAGGGTCCTCAATTTGAGGAGAGAAGGAGCATGGTTCCCTTGTTTGCTCCGGCTCCTCCACCGCACAGTGGTCTCCATCAGTTCTCTCATCCATATCACCCATTTCACCTTCTTCCTCTTCCTCATCATCATCTTCTTCTTCTTCTTCTTCCTCTTCTTCTTCATCCTCCTCCTCTTCCTGCTCCTGTTCTCCTGTAACAGAGGGAAGATCTGAGAGGACCAGATTAGGCTCACTGTGATGAGGCTCAGAGATGTCATCAATGTCCAGGGGTGGCAACGCAGCAGGAGCTGGGGTCGGTGGTGCAGCTATGTCAAAGCAGGGCTCCTGTGGGTCTGGCCTATGAACTGGCGTCGAAGGTTTGGGCAAGAAACTGGTGTACGCATTTTCAGGAAGGTGGTCATTGCCTTCGGTGCCAGCAAGAGTTGGTGCTGCCACGTCTGGAACTGGAACGGCTGGCTCCCGCCTAGGGGACAATATCCTCATTGGCGAGTAATAGGGAGATGCGAGGCACTCCAGCCTATCCACAGTCGCTGATTTGTCTTCTAAAGTTTGGGAGGAAGGTGATGGATCAAATTCAGCCGTTGGATCACTCTGCTGTCGAAGGAACTTGTCAGCCTCAGCTTTGAACTCCTCCTCCAGAGGCCTGCGGACGTCAGAGGACGCAGAGCGGCTGACAAGTGGCAGCTGGAGGTTCTTCGCAGGGGTAGGGCAGGTGCCCTCTTGGAAACTCTGGGAGTTAGAGTACCTGCTGGGTAGACAACAAAAAGACACAACATTAGAAAATATGTCACATTAAACAGAATACAAAACACATCAAATGATCAAAACAGTCAGCCTGCTGCTCGTATAAATACCTTTCAAAGAAGGATGGGGAGCAGGCATTCATTGACATAGTCATAGCTGATGAATTCTGGCAGTCCAGGCTATCCAGTATAATGTCAGGGTAATCCTCTGCACTACAGGATGGGGTACGTGGAGTCTGCATTACTTCCTCAAAGCTGGGGCAGGAGATGACAGACGTTGGCGTGGGGACACCAGTTGGCCTGTTCTGATCTGGCCTGGGAGATGCTGGAAGGTTCTCCTTCATTTGGTGGCCAGCCAGCCAGTCCTTTGAGTTTTGACTGTCAGTAGGCTGGAACTTCCTGCCAGGCGACATCATTTGGGCTGGGAGACCCACATCCTTCAGCTTCTTCTCTTTAAGACTAGACTCCAGACTGTTGGATTTCTTTGACAGCTCACTGCGGTTTTTCCGTACTTCCTCTGTAGACTTGGTTTTGTCCTTGAGTTTAGGGTCCCCTGACTTGGGTCTCAGCTTCTCCATCTGCTTCATCCTTTCTTTATGTTTCTTGTGGCGCTCTTCAATCTCCTGGTCTTTTAGACTCAACATCTGACCAAAACTTGTCATTTGATAATCGCCATCCACCAACAGTTTTTCACGTGGACGATTATCTTTCCGCACTGTGTCTTTAGACTGAGAGAGCTTTTCATTTTCATCCTTAGCCTTAGATTTACTGTGGTCCATTCTGTTGTCTTTGTCCAATGTATCCCGATTTCTGTCCTTCTTCATGTCAAATTTAGGACTGTCTTCTTTTGACCTATCTTTTAGAACAGTGACCTGTGGGCTATCTTTCAACCCTGACTTCACGTCCTCTTTGGAGTGTTTAAATGACCCAAAGCCATCAATGTACTTGTTCTTCTCCTCCTTAATTTTTTCCTTATGTTTCTCCTTTTTCTTTTTGTCCTTCATTCGGTCACTGATGACACCAGTTGCTTTGTCTTTGTCCTTTTTGGACATCTCTTTTTCAAATTCCAATGTTTTGTCAAAGTCGTCTTCGCCATCTCCCTTACCTCCATACGGGAATGTGTAAGGGTCAGCCTCTAGAGGCATAGGCTCTTTTTCAAAAGGTAAGCTCTCCCTGCGAGTATAAGACTCCCTGATCTCTTCTGTCTTGTCACGTTTGTCTCCTTTGTCTTTCTTGACCTTTTCTTTCTCCTTGTCGTGGCTTTTCTTGGATGAAGATGAAGAAGAATGACGATGTCTCTCTTTCTCTCTGAACTTGTCCTGGGGTGTGGATATGGACAGGGAGTCTCTCCTGTCCTCGGACACATCAGTCAGACTGATGGAGTCATAGTAAGTGGTGAGAACTGGCTCGTGACCTCGGTCAGTGAAACTGTCTGAAGAGATTTCACTGTTCTTGTCATTGGAGTCATCCTTGTAGTCATTCATAGCTTCCTCCTCCAATTTTTCCAAGAGGGACTTTTCATTCTCACCACTGCCTTTTGAGGGCTTCCTCTCCTTAGAATGGTCCAGCTTGTCTTTATATTTGCTCTTTGTCTTTTCTTCACTGGTATCCCTTTTGTCCAACAGCTTTTGCTTATTTTTCTTCTCCTGGTTTGAATCCACTGACATTCTGTCTTTTCTTTCCTTATGTTTCGCATCTACAGAATCTTTCTTGTCTTTGTTGTGTTTCTCTAGGGAGCCTTTCCTCTCTTTGCCCGTGTCAAATGTGGCCTTTTCCTTCTTCTTTTCTTTGTGGTCTTTGTCTTTTGCCTTGTCGGTGTTATGCTTAGCCTCAGCAGAAGATTTTCTAATTTTTTCCGAAGGGAAGTGATCCAGCTCATCCTGATCAGGCGTTGAGTCTTTTCTGATGGAATCAGATACGAGGGCAACACCACCGTTGTAACTGTCCTCATCATCATCACTTTCATCAGTGAATATGTCAGCGATCTTATACCAGGTTTTCTCACGGATCTTCTCTGGTTTTCTTTCCTCCTTCTTTACCTCCAAGAAATCCTTCTCCCTATCAGCATGTTTGTCTTGAGAGGTCTTTTCTTTCTTGTCCTTGGTCTGTTCTGAAGACATCTTTCGGTCTTTGTCTTTGCCATGAGACTCTTTGTGTTTGTCTTTGGCTCCCTCCTTCTTGTCTTTGGTGCCCCGGTCTGCATCCTTGTCCTTGACAGTTTTTTCTGTGGAGCTTTTCTCACTCTTATCCTTCTCCTGATCAGCTCCTCTGTCTTTTGTTTTCTCTTTGTGCTTGTCAGCTTTTGTCTTTTCTCGCTTTTCCATCCCCTCACCCTTCTTTTCTTTCTCCTTACCAGAGTGGTTTCTTTCTCTGATATCACACGATTTACCGACAGCATCAATGTCTTTGAAGAAGGTATCATTGCCATATTCATCTCTTATAGATTCCTGCTTGATTTTTATGTCCTTTCTCTCCTTGATGAACTCATATGAGTCTTTACGGTCTCGACTGTTGTCCAAAGAATCCTTGTCCTTCTTGTCTTTGACCGTGTCTGTGGACTCCTTTCGCTTCTTTTCTTTTTCAACAGAGTGACTGGAGTTCAGTTTTTGTTTTTCTGACCAGTCCTTTTGCTTTTCGTTTGTCTTCTCTGATGAGCCTTTGTCCTTCTTCTTAGAAGTGGTTTCTTTGTCTGATCTTTTCTCATTGTGATCAGATTTTTTGTCCTTGACTTTGTTTTCTTTCCTTCTCGTCTCCTCCTTAACTGTCTCAACAATCAGTTTAACGGAGTTGTTGGCTTTGTATTCCTTGTACTCTTTGACAGGAGCATCCCAGCTGTCTTCTCCGTAGAGGGAAGAGTCAGAGGACATTTCAGAGCCCCATCTGTCATGATGGTCATCTGAGGCACTGAGCTTTGTGTCCTCCAGGTTGAGGAAGCGGTTGTTAACGTCATAGCCTTCGTACTCAGACTCTTCCTTCTGTGCTTTGTCTTTTTTGCATTTCTCCTTCTCCTCCTTTGTGTTTTTCTCCTTGTCCACCTTTAGATGCTTTTCCTCTTTCTGCTCGCTTTTCCTGTCTGCCTTTGAGGATGACTTCTCCTTGGACTTTTTCTTCTTCTCCTCTTTGTGAGCCTTTTGTTTATCTTCCTTGGGCTTCTCCTTCTCCTTAACATTTCTATCCTTGTCTGATTTGATAGGCTTCTCCCTCTCCTCCTTATTTGTCTTGTCCTTGGTAGAGTCTTTTGTCTTCTTATTTTTCTCCTCTTTAGCTGTTCTATGCAGGTCTTTTCCAGATGACCACTCCTTATCCTCTGACTTGCTTTTCGAAAGCCTGTCCTCCTTTTTAGAATGGTCTTTTTCGTGTTTGGACAACTTGACCTTGCCCTCAGCTGGCGATTCTGACTCAACAATTAGAGATTTTTGCCTTGAATCATCAAAATCAAAAGAATAGCTCTTGACAAATTTCTCATTCATGTCTTGATTAAGCACTAGACTAGGAGCTTTGTCCTTTTCCTTATTTTTGTGCTTGTGCTTCACCTTATGCTTTTTCAGCACTTTGCCATCAACATCAGTTTTAGAGACTGCACTCTCTGCATTGGAGTTTTTGTAGAGCTCAGAATTTTTCTTGTCTACTGTGTTACTGTGCACATTGTTATTCTTCTTTTTGTTCTCCTGCGCTTTCCTCTTAACTTGTTTTATCGACTCGACACTGGAGTCAGCAGAGGAGTAGTCAGACTCACTGGATAGTCTCGTTCTGACTGAATCCGAGAGAGAACTGACGTCTGACCATGTAGGAGATGACACAGTCTTCCAGCCATCTGTCCGCCACTGCTTTGGATGCTGTTCTGCTAGTGATGGTACTTGTTTCTGAGAATTCAGGTTTCCATGGGAAGAGGAGGACGACGCATTAAAGCCGGGGGATTCTTTCAGGCTCGTTGCAGAAGAGTCCTTTATACTATTTGAGCCCTTATCGTCTTCACTCTCCATATCTCCACAATCAGAGTCTGATGTACAGAATTTGTCGTTGACTTTGCCAAACCTGACTTCTTTACTGACGTTATTTTTACTCTCCTTCTTCCGTTTCTTTTTGACTTTACTCTTGTCTTTCTGTTGTTTAGAGCTCATGCTTCCAGAGTCTCTTGTCTTGGTATTTGTTTGCTGGGCTTGTTGCCGTGGCGTAGGCGCTGGCGTGAAACACAACGTCCTGTCATCCTCATCTGAACTGTTACTGTCAGAGATGATCCGCCTGACAGTTTTCTTTGGTGTGAGCGAGTTACTTTTGGAATAGGTTTTGACCTCCATCTTGGGTATGGAGATGAAGCTGTTGGCCTTGGTGATCGGATCCTTACGGAAGTCTTTTTTCAAGAGGTGTTTGTCGTCCACGGGAGGGACACGCTCCTCCTCATCATCCTCGTCAAATTCGTATTCGTCTTTGACGGGTGTGACAGCAGATTTAGGAGGGTCTACGGTTTTCCCTTTCGACTTCAGGCCCTTTTCAAACTCTGAGTCTGTGTTATTGCCATCGACAGAGCTGGACGGGGCAAATGAGGGCGCATCTTCTTCCTCTGAAGATTCTGTAGAGCACAAAGAGGGACAATCAATACCCATTATAATTTAACACATACAGCCTCATTTTCAATAATAACTTACATAACATAGAAATCAATTAACAATTTAATGTTACATACCTGATGAGCTTTCTTCACTTGAGGTGTAAGTGCCTTTCCCCAACAATAGGTTCAGCATAGTTGGAGAGTTGGCAACCTTCAACGGTGTTTCGCCTCTCCTGTTGCTTTGTCGTGGGTCCCCTCCATACCGTAAAAGTAGCTTAACCACCTGAATAAATAAAATGTAATTAATATTAGTTTCACAATTTTTTGGCCATATGCATGAACCAAGAATAAGCCTGACAGGCAGAGTAATGACCTCAAGAGAAAGAGGAGAAACTAAAAGTTTCTACCACAATGACCTGTCTTTATTGGTGACGTTTTTACCTTGAAATGTCCATTGTTGGATGCATCATGTAGAGGGGTGTCATCATCCAGACCCTTGGTGTTGACCTCTGCTCCGGCTGCCAGCAGCTGCTTGGCCACATCATAGTACCCCCTGTTGCACGCCTCATGCAATGCAGTCCAGCCTGAACATAAAAAGAATGACTGTGTGAGAGGCTTGTACGCAGCATATGGATGAACATATATAGCTAAATTCACGATTTAAGGACAGTGTACACGAAGAGCCTCTCACCTGCAAAGTCTTTTACATTCACATCAGCTCCCTCGCTGATGAGCTCCTTGATGCGGCGTACCTCTCCACGGATTGCTGCTCTGTGCAGCCGAGTCTCTCCTCTCTCATTCCGTTTATTCACTTTGTCTTTGGTTTTAGATGCAGAGTTTGGCGTTCCCTTCTGACCCAGACTGGACTGTGACTGATGCTTTGGTGTTGTGTCTGTCGGTAGAAGGAGGACATTTCACTTAAACACCTACAGCAGCACTAACAGTTTGGCATGACACATTGTTTCTGTTTTGTGTGCCACTACAGATTAACAGTTGAAGTGCTTACAGCCAGAAGGGGGCAATCTTACTCTAACAACTCACAGCAAAGTGGTTGGACCTACTTCAATTGAGCTCATTTCATCACATTTACAAGATTAAACCAAAGCCTTAATCACATTTACATTATTGAGTTTGCACTGCTATTGTCCCAAATGGTATTTGAAACACACTCACTTAATCTATGTCCATGCCTACAGGCATGCAACGAAGGAATTAATATATAAATACAAGTGGCGATGCATTGGTCCTCACCAACCTAATTCTATCTCAAATGTCAACACAGTACGAGAAAAAGTATTGTGTTGCAACAATAACGGTATTTTAGGTATTCAATACATTTACAGCCAGATGACTTGGGGAAATAAAGGTTGCATTTGAGAGGACGCAAGAAGGAAGAACATCTTATGTAGAATCATCAACAGTGGAGATATAGGATGACAAATAAACAGAATGCTTGCAGGCCTGTGTTTGTTGTGTTTTGGCTTGGATGCTAAGATTGCACTGTTGAGTCCAGACTAACAGTGTGTTTCATTTCCTTTGATGGCCTCATAACTATATTTTTGAAAAAAGATACAATCCCTTTGCTGCTGCGAAAACAAAACAACCGCTTGTTGACTGACAACATAGATTCACATTGCAGCTGTAATGAGAATTAATGTGGATTATCTTGTATAACTAAATCAAAATTAACCAAATGGTACTGTACAGAGAGTGTGACTATGATGTGGCCAAAAAAAAAGAAAGGCAGGCAATATGCGCAACCTCCAGAAAATAAACTAAAACAATCAACCCTTGCTCAGCTCAGCCCGTGTCTTTTTAAGCCCACCTTCATTGCTCTACCACACACACACACACACACACAGTCTACATATAAAGCTCCCTCCGTCCTTGCCCGCCACCCATCCGCAGAAGACGTGGCCTCCATGATAAGCACGCACCTGGACTGTTGACGGACTCCTCAGCTGTCATTTGCATGAGCAAGGCCACCTGCTGCCGCTCAGAGAGGGGGTACCCAGCCCGGATCCCTGGCATCCCCATTCCAAACGGCAAACCCGCCTTCCGGGTGTTGGTGGGCTCCTTTTTAATGCGCTTCCGCTCTGGACCTGGTTTCTCTGTGATCAAAGTGAGAGGAAAGGAGAGGCAAAGTTAATCTTGCTCTACAACATTCAATCTAACTACACATTAACTCACACAAACGCATCTAATTTACTGAGCCACGTGGAAAGGGAGAGTTATAATTTATATTAGTGTTTGACAAATGAAATGTATGATCCATCTCTCTCATTACTAAGAAAGTACAAGCACTTAAATGATTAACTTTTGTGGCACATTATTCCATTAAAATAGAATAAAATAAAAGTATGCTGAATATCTGACAACAGTAGGACTCATTTGAAATATTTATATCTTTTAGTTAATAAATGGCCAATAATAAACAATTGACTTGACATTTGGTGTCCTTACTGGTGTTTGGTTGCTTATGTTCAGACCAAAAGACAATAAAGTAATAAAGTATTTGATTCACAGCGATTTAACACACGGTGTTCTCATTACTACAAACACTTTTCCCTCTCGTTTAGAATTTCCACTTGGCTATTTTCCATGGCTCTCATCTAAATAAACCTCTGAAAACAAAAAAAAACAAAACATCCCCGCTCACATACTACAAACTGTATATGTAGCCAGTATGTGAAGCGGGGGTGACTTTGTTATTACCCAGCTGCCCCTGAGGAAGGGAGGGGCCAACAAGCAGCGTGTTTATGTCTTTCTGTCTCCAAGCCAATCAGCCCAAATCGAGAAGAGAAGAAAGAGGGTGTGACTTGGCAGAGCCGCTGTTATTACGAAATAGTTGGTTTACATTTCAATTCAACATGGCCTTGCCAAGGTCACCACATGCCTGCCTGCCTGCCAGGCTTACTGGAGACACGGCGCTACTGGACAAAAGCAGCTGCTCCACAAAGACACACCCAGCAATTATTTTCAGTGGCAACATACCATGTGATGACCCTTACGGAGGGTAAAGCTACACATGACTGTAACACTTCATCACTGAAGGGGGGGGGGCAACTCCCACGGCGGCTAGTAACAATACAAACTCACACCGCAGGGAGAGAAATAGAAACAGAAAATTGAAATGTCCAAGTGCACAGACACCAGCAGATGTACCGGAGCCGGATTTCTTTGAGATTTTTCCTACTCAGAGACTGGCTGCGTTGCTTCGGGCCACAAACACACAAGTAAACAAGGCGAGAGGGAAGCATGGCAGCTGACGCTTCCGGTGGCTGAAGTCTTTCCAGGGAAAGATTTTTCCAGTCACAAGAACAGAGCTGATGAACTTTCACTAACATCTGTGAACACTTACAGCTAATGTGCCCCCACCCCTCTTTGATACACTCTCACGTTCTCCGAAGCATTTGCCATTTAGACACATTCCTTCTGCTAGGTCTTTTAACAGCAGGAACCACAGAAGCAGTCCAAACATGTTTTTCGAGCAGCAGAACAGAGAAAGTGCTACGCTAGCTTTTCCAGGCTTAGTTTACAAGATTGGGAACCAGGAAGGCAGTTATTACCCCGATGCACACATGCAGAGGGACTGCTACTAAACGACATACAAGGCCAAAGTCTCTAATACAAGCTTCATCATCAGTGGCAGCGATCGGCCTGCTCTCCCCTGACAGGGATCGCACTGCAGGTAGCACAGATCTAAATGTGGATGGTGCACAAACGGATGAAGCTGTACCAGCGACTACTATCTGCGCAAGGGTGTGTGAAACTGACAGGATGCCGTGGGAAAATGAGACACAGCTTGTTTATGAAGGCAGGAATGTGATTCCATGAGGTTGATGATTGGTTAATCACCCTGAGAATTTAAGGATGGCCAAAATGGTAAAGACAGACTGTGACTGATCAAGCCAAAGTCTGCCTACGATTATTCATCATCACACACAACAATGTGGATTTCTGAATTACCCAAATGAACAAACAATTGCACAACATGATGTGCCTGACTCCTGGTGGTATGTGTTTCTGTTGGGTGTCTATTTAGGGAACACTTCTCGAGCTTTTATGTGTCTCAGTAAAGTGATATTACTCAGCTTACAGACAGGCCTGAAACCTCACTCTCCTTACTGGCTTGAAACTTGACTAACAAGATAAGAGGCAAGGAGAATAAAAAAAAAAAAAAAAAAAAAGGAAAGCAAGCTAGCTGGGGATGGCCACCCATGAATAGAGTGCATACCTGAGCCAGGGGAGGAGACCACATCAAACATAAATGTCTGCTTATAATAGAGGTAGATTCTGATATGGCAGGCAGACAATAATACAGTGTTGGCTAATGCCAAAACAAAGAGGCTGTCTGGTTCAGTTGGTCTACACACTCCACAACAAGAAGAACCACTCTAACCAGCCTGACCGGGTAATGTGTGACCATGGCACATTCGAGTTAAACACTGTTCTGCTTAGGGACTAATAAAACATGCATAAACAGGAAGTGAAGGGAGAAGAAGCAGGATGTGGCCAACAGGATGTTTTGTCAATGCTTTGTATTGAGCAAGAGAGACGTATAGTATGAACATGGCGCGCCGTACAATGCTCCGTCTGTCCTCTCCATCAAACTGCCATGTTTGTTACATACTGCTTTAAACGGTTATGCCGTGAGTGTGCGGACAAGGAGAGACAAATCTGTGTGTTGTAACCTGCCAAGGTGGGGTAGATGTGTGGGACGAGGATCTGTGCAAGCCGCTGTCAGCTCACGCCTTCCTTCACGTTCACGTACCTGACCATCATTAATATGCTGCGCAACTGACCTCATGACAAAGGCACTGCTGCAATTACAGGCAATATCCAAAAAGACTCAGTTTGAGTGCTCCCAAAAAAAAAAAGTGACTGACGTGTTGTTTATTTGGCCGGTAAGTCTTGGCCTCCTCTACGTACTAAGTGGACATTTTCGTACCCAAAAACAATTCACTAAATTGCTTTCCAGAGTGGAAAGTATGATGCAGGCCCGCTCAGACATGGTAAGAGGCCGCGTGGCAGCGGTGCCAGTATAACTTATCAACACAATCCTGCTGCTGTAACAGTTTTTATGTTTGCCCTGTCAGGCAATGTAGCATGAACAAGATAGCTAATTAATCGAGTGTCTCGAGGCAGCAATGCAGAATTTATTTTTCACCGTTGGTAACAGCTTGAACTTAGCCACATTTGAATCTGACACAAACACGTGAATCTATTAGTGCTGCAACGTTTACGTTCTTTATTGATTAGTCGATAAAATGACACAAAAATCACCAATTACTCTGAGCCCAAAGTAAGCCGCACGTCCTCACATTTAAGGAAGCACAAGCAACGCATCAATTAACTAAAGGACTAATCGACTCATTTCACTAGGTTAAATATGTCAACAACAGAATTGTTTGTCTGGCTGCAGTTAAAGTGATCAGAAGCTTCATGAGGCGACGAAATGAAGTCATGGAGCCGTTTGTCTCACTCCTTATGAGACTGTATTTCACAATTTCATTGTTTACAGACCAGAGGAAGAGCAGGGGTGGGAAGAAAAGATGGAGCAGCGTTCTTTTTGTTTTGATGCTTCGGTTCACAAAAACAACCTGGAAGCGCTAAGTGCTCGCATGAAAACAGCATTTAACAAATTATCCTTGTTAGTGCGGGCGTGGTCTTAATCTGATGCGATAGTTCTAACATCTATCCTTAAAGTCTGACTGCTGCTGCTGCGGATAGCGAGGAGGAAGAGGGAAGAGACGAGCGGAAGGAGGATGACCTCAGGAAGGAGGAATGCTGCTGTCTAGCGCTCGTCAGGAGGAGGTCAAGGGAGGCTTGGCGATTCTGCGAAGGGAGGGATGAGTATTGAAGTTTTGAGGGCTTTGATTAACCTCAGCTCGAATGGTCTGTGGCGCGCCGTCCACGGGCGTACAGAGTGTACATATTCCTGTTCCTCCTCCAGCTCACTTAGGCTCTGTAATATTTGTAAACACTGAGCAGACGAATTGCACGTACATGCTAATTAGAGGCCGGGCTGATAGCAATGCATATAAACAACATCAGCATCACTGCAAAGGACTCGTCTGCTCGTATAGAAATGGGCGACGCTGTGAAATACATTTAAAGTCAGCCCAGGAGCAGGCTAGAGTTTTGAAGATAAATTTGGTATTCATCAGATCAGAAGACAATTTTCAACACTAGAATTGAACACACCTCTAAATAATACATATGAGATGTGTGAGGTAACCAGGGAAGGCCAAATATAAGGGAGATTTAAGAGCTACGCCTGTGTGAGGTGTCTTAAATTAATACATGCCACCTCTTAAAACAAGACAAGAGTCAATATTTTATAAATGTTGCTTGATTGTTAGCATGAAGCAATCACTGGTCTATAATAATAGCACAAAATCAGCTAATTTCATGAAACCTGGTCCGTTCTTTGGCCTAAATTTAGATGCAAACTTCAGCATTTTCCCTTAAATGTTTGATTAACGTTCTTGGCAGCTACAAAAAACAGTGGATGAAATAAATTATCTTTCCCCGAGTGCACACGGCTGCAGAATGTTCATGTATATGATACCGTACCCTACAGTCATCACTAATCTCAGGTACAGAGGAATGGAGAGCTGATAGTAGGGTGGGGTTGAGTGGGGGTGGCGGGGGTTGTGACGTGTCCGAGGTGTAAAATTTTGCAGAGGGGCTCGACACTGACCCAGCAGGGTCAACACATGAAAGGCTGAGCAACAGAGTCACACTGTAAAACACGGATCTGCAGAAACAACTCAATTTAGCGTGGACAAAGGTATGCAGATACATGAGTCATGACTAACAACACACGCAGACACAGAGCAAACACACTTCTCCCGGGTCCGATCAAACGATTAGACTCGCCACATCTGAGACTACATCATTCAACTGATGTGATGCAATCCATCCAAATAAACTGCGAGCGCTGCTGTGACAGACAGAGGCTAGCAACTTGCTTGTATAAACTGTGTGGGTTGCGCAACGGCACGATGTCTGCAATCTTTCAGGATTCGACAGTTTGTAAACACAAAGTTTAACGAGACAGAGAGGTGACGCTGAAAGTGAAGGGCTTGGGGGGCCCAACCCAATAATGAGCAATCAGCCAATTAGCATACTCATAGACAGACCGTCCAGCTATTGTTCCTGAGATGAGAGTCCACACCTCCCCTCACAGAGGGGGGTTGTGGGGTTCAACGCTTCCTGGAGGAGCTACGAGAAGCAGCCCAAGAGAGCCAACAGGTAAATAAAATGAAACCAGCCAATGAGAATAAAATTATGATATAAAACAAGCGTGCGTTATTGCAGGAGAAACAGTACACTAAATAATCTTGCAACAATAAGCAAGCAAAACGCAATGACACACACACACACACAACAGGGATTCAATCAATGGAGTAATGAGGAAACAAGTGCTTCTCAATCAAACATTCCACTCTTTGTAATCACTTTGAGCCACACAGGCAGTACACACAACACCACGTGTCTGCAAAATACACGTCCAGTCTTACTAAACTTGACCACAATAGTCATCTCTTGCAACACACACACACTTATGTACACTCCTTTTCCAAGTGTAATCACAGCACATAAACCAATGTTGCGACTCAGCCAGCTCTGATGATGAAGCCTGTTACCAAAGCCTCCGAGTTGGACCATTATCAACAAACTAAATCCTGAACCCTAAAGCCCCAAGTCAAACAAGCATGAGCAGTAGTCCTTCTCTGCCTAATTAAAGAAAACACAAAGCCGGAGCCTTACCAAAGCCAGACCTGGTCAGGCCTGTACGTTACACAAATTCCCACTTAATTGGATCATGATTTCGCGTGGTCTCCCCTCTCCTTTTCGGGTGGCGATTGTTGGAACAAATTCCTTGGTTCTGCCGCAAACACACAGCTAGGATGAAGCTCGAGCTGTGAGGCCGTTCACTCGCTGCACAAAGCCCTGCCCCCTTTTCACAGAGCACGCCTAAGTACTTCCTGCAAGCTTGAGAGGATGTGATGCAAGAGCTCCTACACCTCTTTGATTCGCACTTCAAAGTCACATGGAGGTGGAGGATGTCAAAACGCACGAGTGAACGCATTCCCGTGTCCTCTTACCTGAGTCAGAATCTTTCTGGTCTCCATTAGCTCCAGCAGTGAAGGGCAGCTTCCTTTTAGGGGCCTTTTCTTTCATCTCTTTGACCCCATCACTGCGATCCAATTTGGGAGTCTTGTTTGACAACACTTTATCCTGTGAGGGAGACAAATCAGAACACTTTAAGTGACACGATTTAAAAAAAACAGAGTAAAGCTAAAGTATGAGCTGGCGGAGAAGGATCGTGCAGCCTCGTCCCATAGTTGGTGCCATTCTCTGCCTTTTTTCTTTTTGCTATTATGGGCTTTGCAGACCAAAAAACTTTTCCATGGAGTTCCCTCCTAGATTGCTGGCTCCCCCAGCCACAGCACAAAGAGCCAGGCGCGGGGAGAGGAGGCTAAGCTGACGCCGGCTCGGCTCTGTGGTCTACAGCTGCTGGAAACAATCATCAGCCCAAGTGTATCTGCTATCGACAGATGTAAATACTTTTAAGTTCAGCCCGTTCCTGTGTATCGAGAGCTGATAATGACTTGCTTATCCTGACTAGCAGTTAGAGCCGAAACACGTGGCTGAAAAAAAAGATATGTCTGGAGCTGTTTGTGATGAATTCTTGGAGGGTTACAATGAAATATTCTATTGTAAATATTCTAACGATCAATATTAGTGGCTACTTTTTTATTTTATCGGACCAACAACTCTCGTCCAACAAATGAATAAAATCCATGCTTCCACAAGCAATAGCTCATTATTCTTACTAAATAAAACTGAGTTTGGGTAAAAGGCGAGCAAACGACAACAAAGCGCAGCCAAAAATTCCACTGAAGGACCAAACGGAGCATAACTGTACAAAGTATACGGAGCCACAGAGTGAAAAACAAACATACAGATGTACAAAACACTGTAGGACACTTCCCGACATGTGAGGAAATGGTCTGAAGGGGGAAGGAAAGAAGGATAGGCTAGAAGGGAGCGAAGCTTCATTCAAAGCTACTCACACCAAACATATTTCAAATGTTTGACAACGCCTTTATGTAAACCCCTGTACTAATTGTGCAGTGTACAGCTGTATTAATAAACAATATTTAGAGAGAGAACAGATTCTGTATTGGCAGATACTCGGTGGGAAGTAAGGGACCAGGACCAGGAGCTTTATGCACTACTTAAAATGCAAAATTTGTGTTGTCTGAACAGGAGAGAGAATGTTAAGAAATGTATCATAGCATCATACCCTTTATCGCTACATTATTTGTCAGTTCTGGTGCATATTCTGCAAAGTAAATGCACCTCCAGTATATATTTTATATTGCCGTACATGAATATTTTAGTTAATAACTGTGACGTCAGCACATTTTCTAATCAGTATGCTTTGTGTACGTAAGGTTTATGCAGGTCAGATGTCATGCACACACTTTCTTTCCCTTCATTTCTCCGTCCTACCTTCCGTCTGTCCCCCTCTCATCTCTCTCTATCCTCGGGGCAGGTTTTCCATTATGTGTCGACTCTTTGAACTCCTCCCCCTGCCCTGCCCCAGTCATAAGACTATGATGTCATGGTACAGTAGAGACAAACAGTGTCAGCTACAGTTAACTGATCTCTCTCTCTCTCTCTCCCTCTCTCTGTCTGCGTCTGCACTCAGCTACACAAAGGCGTGTACAAGAGAACGCACAATTCATGATGCACGCATCTGGGCATGTGCGAACGCTTTAATACGTCTGAGCAGGGAAGTCGAGATGTGAGGGAGGGATGTCTTCAAGGGAGTGTGCAGTAAATGTGGAGCTGAACTGCACTGGTAGAAAACAGTCAAATCACCAAAGCTCGCCACCAGTTGAAAATTAGAAAGCTGCCTCTCACACACGTTGACTGAAATGTTTATTAATGTGTGTTGTTTTTAAAAATACATCAGTGAAATTAAACTCTCCAGAGTTGGAGTGTTATTTTTAAATGTATTTTTTATTCTGAATTAAATTTAAAGGGCGCTTTGACCACCAGAGACTTTCCTCAGATCAGCCTTTATGAGACACCCTGCTTGATGGTCTCCTAGCAATGCCTGCTCTTTTCGTCTCACTCCGTTTTCCACCCACCCCAGTGTGCTCCATTCCCTCCCTCCCCTCCCTTCCTCCATGCCAGAGTCTGATGCAATCCTTTGCAGAGGGCTGTAAATCCATGCCTGCATAAGCTGTACCTCTCCTCTTTTCGCCTCTTGGTGTTGCTGCCGGTAGCTTAACAGTTGGCACATGCCATGACATCATCAAGCTGCGCCCAATACTTTGTTGCGCTGCAAACAACATGACCGTGCCTGTGTCAAATTAAAGGGGGGGATGCTACGTTCGCAGGCTCCAGACTGAATGTGTCTTAACAGGCCGACGACGGCCCGAGAGGTGTCTCTGAATGTGCCTGGCCTTCTTTTGCCTCAGTTTCAAGGACACAAACGCTGCATTCTTTGTGGCCATGAGCATCCAACTGTCTGTTATGCAATAGTCAAGGTGGTCCTGTTAATGCTGGGAAGTAGTTATCGCAGTAACCACATTTACTTAGCATTTAGGTGGTAAGCACTTCACATGAATGGATACGTAAAATATCACCTGCAAAGTATAAATAAGAAGTTCATGCTCTTGGTACCCGGGTGTGTTATTGACTTAAAAATCAACTACCTATGGCTACTGTGCAGGCTGCTTTCATAGAGAGGAAGCGTTCCAACAATTAACTAAATAGTTTAAGAACTCTAGACAAAGACTTTCTATGTGCTAACTGAGAAAAAATGCAGCAAGGAGACCATCCAACTACATATGAACGACATTACAGATGTGAACTCTTCTCAAGTCTTCCTGCCACCAATCCAAAACTATTCTCATTATTTTAGGTTCTCTTATTGTCTGCATCGTCTTCTAGTGTTTTATACTTGTTGATCGAGTGTAGTTTAGTGTCTGTTTTCCAGGACAAACAGCTATTGAAACTGGGATTATATGCTTTATGCAAACATTTGTGTAATGGGTGTAGAGTGTGTGTGTGTGTGTGTGTGTGTGTTTGCAGGTTTTTCAGTCTTACCTTCTTCCCACCCTGCTTTTCCACCATGTCGGTGTTGAGTGGGAAGTGGTCCAGCTGGGGGGTTTTAGAACCCCCACCTTTGGGCATCGTTCAGCTCTCCCCACGCCAAGCTTCATTCACGCTGCCATTGCATCGTCATCAACCGTCTGGAACAAAGGAAAAGAGGAAAAAAAAGAAGGGGGGGGGGGGTTAGCAACTGGCCACTACGCTTTCTTTGAAAACACATTTACACGCTGCCAGACAATGCAGCCATTAGCGGTACATCAAGCACTCTATTTTCAACCATTATACCCCTGCTCTAGAGGAAGAGCAGTTGAGAGGGAGGACAGCAGGCTGGGTTGCAGCTGTGGCAGGAAAAAAAAGCTTATCTACTCTCCAGGCTGACCCTAAAGAGCAAACCCAGTCTAACCAAATACCTTCAAACACGTTGTGTAATCTCTACTACTTTCAAAGTAAGAGAAACTGTGATGCCGCACAATGGCAGACACGCTATTCATATCAACTGTACGGCAAATAACGCAGCCACATAGTGGAAGTTAAGAATGACAACAGCACGTACCGCTGTGTAAGATATTGTGTAACCCCAATACGGAGAGCAGGGAACAGCTGAGGAATGTCTTCAGGAACGTGACTGGCACGTCTCAACAAAAACCCAAACAGCCACTTCCCGCCATAGCTAGCCACCCCTTGTAATTGTGGGTTTTACCCTGTCCTAATACACGCCGACGATAGTCAGATAAGAAGATGGACCCTAGACATCTTACAAGAAACCTGCTTGCTCTGAGTGATTGGTTTTAATATGAACTCATAGAGCAGATTTAACCTTCTGTGTGTTCTTTGACCTGCGTGCAGCTACACAACAACAGTGTGTGGATTACTATCCTTGACGAAGAGAGGCCTTCTGCTTCACGGAGCCATGAATTAATCATCCCCATCCCTTGATTCTTTCTCCCATAATGCACTTTTTTCTTCAGAGTGCGTTCAAGTATGATCATCCTTGTGACTGACTGACTGAGTGAACAGATGAGCCCATGGCTGCATCATATTTTTTATTTTTCCTCTACTCTGAGACACTGGCACTCCTATCTTCTCTGGCGCCACTTCCATCTCCCCTCTCCCCACCCTCCTTCCCTTCCCTTCCTTCCCTCTGCAGTTATCCTATTCAAAGACTGCTATTTATATCCCTCCAGTCAAGTCAGTCAAGTCAAGACGGCACAGCCAGCCAGCCAACCAACCAACCAGAGAGACACGCAGCTATAGAGGATGTACTGCTCCCCTTTTACTGGTGTATGGAAAGAGACATGAGGGACACAGCAAACCATGGCCCCGTCCTTTCCTCTCTGCTGTAGCTCATTGTTACTCCCTCATTTCCACTGCTAGGCACTCGCTCCAGCCTCCCCTTAAACTCCTCTCACCGCACCAAACAAAGTGGCAGGAAGGTCGACTACTCTCAGAAATAAACAAACCTTGCAGCAACACACACACACACACAAACGGACGCGCGCGCACACACACCTCAAACTGGGTCAGCTGAGCTTCTAGAACAATAATCTCCACACTATTTTGGGACTACTATGATGGGTGGTTATAGCAACAGAGCGTTTCGCTGACATATGAAATACAGGAAAATGATGTTTGCAAGCTAGCAGTCACACAAAGACACACACAGACACACACAGGGAGAGGAAACCCTGTTCAAAACCACAGGCCTCATTTCCTTTGTAATCCCATCCCAATCAAAAGACACATAACATCTGCTAACAGTGTGAGTGTGTCTCACTCACACTAAACACTTGATTAATTTCTCGTGTATCTGTGTGTATGAGAGGGTGTGTGTTCACCAGTAATGGCCTGTACTAGACAAAAAAAAACAAACAAACAAACTAAGCTGCACTGCAATAATAAAGAATATGAAAGCTGAATGAAGGCGAGCAGCGCTGCTGCGTCTGATCATGACTTCTTATTCAGGGTTTGACTGAGGTCGTGTAGTTGCCCCGGGAGCAGAGTGCTCAGGATTATGAATGTATTAAATCAGGCTGGTAAAACATCATTTATGATTGGAAAACAAACAAAAACAAACAGCGGGTGTCTGCATCCAATCACTCGCTCTGCTTCTGCCAATGCTGCCAAAAGATTAGCCACATTTTACTGGTTTGACGGTGACAGTGGTGCATATTTGAGAAGAGACTGTTCAGCATTTCTTACATTTTACAAGTTTCATTTTTGGTTGTCATGACACACTTATAACATTTGATTAACAGAGCTTGCCAACCACTGCAACCGCTATAGCCAGGCATGTACTTGCGAGGTTAAACACATTCAGCATTGTGAAGTGAGAGATCATGAGGTTACACCTAATGGTGGTGAGTAGAAGTGCTGAAGGGTCTAGGCTGGCATTATTATTATTTATTTTATAGTTTCTTCAACCATCACATAAAAAAACACGATCATTGTTGTAAAGTAGTGATGCCAACTTGAGATGTGTCAGCATTCTCAATTTTTAAAATCATTTTAATTTGAAAAACGACTCTTTGTTTTTGTTTTCTTTTTTTTTACAAAGGTGTGTGTAACGTGTGTCACATGTTGACTTGGGAGAGTACAACGTGTGCTACAGTCCTGTCAAACAGGCGAGATGCTCAGGTTGCAGCCTGATAATGTTCAAGGGTCATGTACTGTGTTCACTTCTGCAGAGGAAATAAAGTTCCTGTTTATGAACACCACCACAACGTTTCGCTACCATCCTTCATTAGCCGAGCGGTCTGGACCGCCAAGGCTCGCTATCAGCTATAAGCCAGGCTAAATTAGTCTAAAGAAACCAGTGTGCCTCCAGCTAGCATTTCACAAATCTACAACAACTATGCACAGTTATTTAGGAGCGAAGCACTCGCAACCTCTCTTAGTGTGTGAACATATTTTTACTTCTCACCTCTGTTAACTACAAGATTTGATTCGTATCAATCCAAATATTAAATCAGTTTCAGTTAAATATTTAAACATGTAGGCAGGTTTAAGGTCTGAACAATCTATTCATTGTCTCCTGACCGGTCTCTTCATCATACTGTGAGATATACTACTGAGATATATATAAATAAACATAACACAGGAGCACTGTTGCGTTTTAATGTTTTATACATGACGTCAGCCAAGTTAGACTTGGCCATGGAGATGATGACTGCAGAAAGAAGTGGTGAGAGGTGAGCCAGAGAAGCAATCTCTTCCAAATGAAGGACAAGACCTGCCAGTACTACTATCCATCCCTTCTCTCTCACTTACATACACACGCACAGACACACACACCTTTCTTGCCATGTCCCCCGTTCCTTTTTCTATTCATCCTCTAGCATCCTCTCTATCCTCTGAGCCACTCCCTCTGCGGTCAGATAGAGGCCAACACTTCAGCATATTGCAGCATACTGTGTGCACACTCTCAGATGCACTGACACACACCACGAGCCTACTTACATCAGGATTGTTATCGTACCGGCGTCACTGATTTGGGAAACTAAACGTTAAACCTACGGGCTAAAATAAAAAAAAGAGAGAGAAAAAAAAAAATCACGTCTGAGCCAAACAATTTCACAACTATTTTTATACAATATGTATGCCATTAGTCTCTAAGCTAACTAGCAGTTAGCCATCCACTGATGACATCTTGGTCCGTGTAAAGCTCTACATGGGGCCATACAATAATGTGGCTGTGGATTTCACATTTAAAAGCATGTGAAGGTCTATTATTCTACCTGTACGCAGTTCAACATGTGTTACATTAAAAATGGCAGTGTTTCCGTAAAGGCTAATGCTGCACTTATTATAATGTCACCACAATATAAGACGGTTTGAAGGAGAAAATGCTAATTCACGTCAAGATTTCTCCACTTAAATATACAAATCTATCATATCACTTTTTTGCATGGCGAGCATTTTTGCTACGACATGGCACTCTCAAACTTGATTATATATACGGGGAAACAAAATACAGTGATGGGAAAACACAATGATGTAAGCATACACACACAGCTGAGAGCACGCGATGGTGCAGGTGCAGGGACGAAAAGTAGTCGTTTGCCCGGACCCCATGCCACTCCTAGTTCATGACTCTCATTGTACACGCAGAAACACACCTCGCATTTTCCACAGTGACAGCTGAACAACACGGCAGCTGCATGCAGGGAGCGGCACGTTGCTCTGTCTGTGTTCATGTTTGTGCGCGTGTATACGTGCGTGTGCGTATGTGCCCACAAACCCGATTGCACAATCTGACACAAAATCAGCAGCACACTCCCTGGCAGTCAGTCAACTGATATCTCGGTGCTGGTTAACAGATATGGTACGGCTTACACACAGCAACATAAATAGTGAAGCAAATGTTAGACGGGTCAAAGTGTCCTCATGCCGGAGATGTTTATGAGGCACAAAATGAAAGTTAAGTTTACAGTTTTGAGGCAAGATATGGCTCTCTTTGAAAGTCATCCCAGCCACCTGCTGCAGCGACACTCAACATTTACAATGAGAGTGCCTAAGACACATTTTTAGACGAAGAATGCAAGAGCTCCTGTCCCTCAACTAAACAAGCCCCCTGAAGGAAAGATGAAAGTAAAGCACACTAAAGCATCGATACAGCTGAGTTAATGGTTATCCAATAGTTTATGGCTAATGCTAACACTTAACACTGACTTGTCTCGACATGTTTTTTTGATTGACAGGTAGGTATCATTTAAACAACTGGGCTTCATTCAGCTCACCTCAGCTCCACATCTTTCACCATTTTTGGATCAGGAGGCAGGACTGCCAAGTTGGCGACGACGAGAACCACCACATGCTCAGCTTCACAACAGAAACATGCGGGTGACATCACGGAGACTACGTCCACGTTTTATACTGCCTTAAAACAAATGCCACAGACATATTTCAAACTGTGTGGAAGCCACAGATACTGACACACATTGTTGTATTTTGATTCAGCACCACCCACGGCTGCACACTATAACAAGTTTTTAAGGAAGGTGGTTTAAAAAAAAAAAAATCACTGCACAGTTGTCACAATGCCTCACCAATCTCAACCATCTTTACCTCAAACCTCCAACTATTATGTTACCCATGTAATGTTAGTTATGGCAGCTGGACCAGGCTGTACACTGTCAGCATCATCCACTGCTGCATCCTGCTTCATCTCAATTTCCTGATCTGAATTACACATCAAATGTGGGTTCAGCGCATTGTTCACAGAAATGTCTCACTCTCACAGAAACCACAGAATTGTTCACACCTTGCCAAAAGCCTGCGTGTTTGTGACAAGGTGAACAAGATAGATTTTTTATTTCATACAGCAATCATTATTCATCATCCATCATTTAAAAAAACTATTTAAGGACCTTTTTTCTTATTAATAGTGACTGTGATGCAACACCAAGTAATTACATTTATTCTTTCGCATTTATCAAACAGCAGAAAATGCCAGCTGAAATTGTCTTGTTATATAACAGGACATTTGACATATCTAAAAAAAACCCACTGCAATGTATATTAACCGAAAGTCTTCTGGTTATTATTATATTAAAACTGTAACACATCATCTCCAGCCCTAGTCTGAGCGTGTGTGTACCCTTCAACGCCTGTGGCAATCTACTGACATGCCATGAGAATGGTCTATAGAAGGACACCAGCAGCGGCGGCGTCGTCAGCAGCAGCTAGCTAGTGCTGTTTGGAGTGCAAATAAAGCCAGCCGGGCTCGGCTGCTGTATCCTGGCAACCAGAGCTCAGTTTGGCTGCTCAGTCCCTGACCTGGGCCCATTCACTTCATTATAAACCTGTGTAGAGAAAGAAGAGACCGACACGTGAACGCAGGCACACGCACACACACAAACATGCGGCAGCACATACAAAAGCGCTGAGAGGAAAGATGCATTATGTTAAAAACAGGACTGTGTGCGAGCAGAGAGGAGCTAAGAAACGAGCAGAGAGCGGTAGAATAAAGAAGAGTGATTATGTGTACTACATGAGTTTGTTTTTGAAACATTTATAGTGTTAGTATGATAGCCTCTGTACTCTCCTGGTTAATATTTCCAGCAAACAGATTTGGGTAAAACAACAGTCTGAGATCTCGACCTTTCATTTCTTTTCATATTTATTGTGCTTAAACGTCGATGAGAGAAGCAGGTGATGCGCAAGGGGCATGTGGAAATGACAAAATATATATGAAATGTGAGTGAGTGGGAGTGGGAGTGGTCATATTATCCATAGGGCTCGAGGAGGAGAGAGAGCCAGAGAGCAAGAGAGGAGTGAGATGTGGGGAGGAATCCAATCACTTGGTCTGATTTTCTATTCTGAGCACGTTCGCTCTCCCTTACACCTCTCTGTTCCATCCAATAACAGCTCAGTGCTTGCAGCCTGCCTGCCTGCCAGTCTGGTAAATCATGCCGTCTTTGCCAGTGACCTCGCTAAGATAGTGGCAGGCCTGTATATATATGCAGCTAGGCTGCAGGAAAGGCCAGAAACAATCTAGTGCTTTTTGGCTCTCTCCTGTCCAATCCCTCAGCTTCATCAGTGCTCTGACTCATTCTCATTTCTTCCCCCCTCTCCTCTCTGAGTGCTCCTCTCTCATCTTCCCCTCTCTCTCTCTATTCTCAACATCTCTCTCTCTCTCTCCTCTCTCACAGGCAAAAGCCTGACATTGCCACAGCAACGTGTGAGCGCCACACACAGACACACATAGAGACACACACACATACGGAAAGCCTGTTGCCTAGCAACTCAGGGATGAGACAGATGCAGGCCTATCAGAGAAGCTAGTGAAAGAGCCGTGAACAGAGAGAGGGAACCTATTGATGGAAGAGTGCCTCTGCATATCAACCTCATGCAATGAGGGTTCAATCATTTTCTGACCTTTGGATCACCGCATGACCAAACAGAGCTGTTTAACTTATTCACACACACTTATGTGCTGACAGATGTCATTTCTAATACAGGTGTGTGCCGTTACTGATCCATCGTCACGTTACATGAATCTTTGTGCCGTAAAATAGCCACAGCAATGACACGAGCCTGTGAAAACATTCCTGTATGCAAAACTCTCGTGTCCACGCTGTCGAGCAATATAATCAATAGAAGTTTGCGACGCTATGTCAAACACGACACGACGACAAAAATGGCACTTGAAGCATTAACTGAAGCCACATTATCTGCTCCAATTCTCCGGATAGCTTGGCCTTATTTTCGCATGTTCAACCCCCCTGACCGAGTGGTCACTAAGCAGGACTGATGGAAAGAACAAGGGCACGTTTGGTAGATGCATCTTCCCGTGTAGGGAATGTACTCAGGCCGATTAGGATCAGAACCACACAGAGCCAAGCACAAAATGCACCAAAATAACAAGAATTTATCTGGAAGGTATCGAGAGTACAGAGTATATTCCTTAATGGGCGATTTGAAGTCATACTTTGTTATTTTAAACTCAACATCGCTGTTTCCTCTCGCCTAATACAGCAAGGATTCCAGTTAGAAATTGTTTGGCACAGGCAAAGTCTGCTGTGTGTGTGTGTGTGTGTGTGTGTGTGTGTGTGTGTGTGGCAGCAAGTATGAAGCAGCTAGCTGGCTAGCCACTTCCAGCCTTACCCTTAAGCTACACCCACACTGAGCTGCTCACTGAATTTAGATCACAAGACAGAAACAGTGCCGCACAGATAAAGCAGTGTAAGAGCCAGTGTGAGCGCTAAATATTTCATCACAGAGACGTCTTATTTACAGTAATTCATGCCATGAAGTCTGTGCCTTTTTAAAAATAATTACAGAGAGCTGAATTTATTATTTATTGGTCAGAAATGCATCAACATTGTGCATCAAGAAATACTTGCAATCTTTCAGTAAGTGTTTCTGAGCTGGCTTGCAGTTGTAACATTTTTTTAGCTCTTTGATGCTAATCTACTTCTGACCCGAGTTTAGGTCAAAGTTTCAAACACTGCTTCAACTACCTGTGCTGGATGGATCACTGTCAGTAGTAGATATGAAGAATCTCTATCTGACAAATATGACTTTGAGCCATTTTGGAAATACTTCAAGCTGAGAATCGAGATGTGAGCAGGTTTGCATGGGAACCACAACATCACTGCAGCCCTGTGCGCTCGTACATTACAGTGCTGCATGCCGGTGTTTGCTTATGAAGAACTATACTTTGGAAAATCAGTGTCAGTCTCATTAATCTCAACACCAGATGTAAGGCTGCCAAGGAAAGTAGCTCACACACGATGAAACCTTCTACTCCAGCATGACAGGAATGTGAAACATCAAAGCACTTCATGTGTTACCGACAGCCGGACGCTCTGAAGATGAGGCAGTCTTCAAATTTACTCACAAGACGCAGAAACGGACAAGATTCAGCTTTCATATTCACATTGTGGCTAGCACATCAAATTTAAACGTAGCATTACGCAATCTGACATTATACGACCATGCTGTGTGACACGTCTGACAACATATAAAGTAAACTGTGGTTAACGGAACCATTTGGTGAGTCGCCGCTGTTCCTACATCAAAAAGCAACAGGCGAATAACCAACTGAGAAGACAGACAACATGAGACACGCAGATTCAAATCAACCAGGAAAAGACCCACGCTCATGTCAACTTTCATATTCATGTACACGGATAACTCACATCAGCCTAATACTGAAAGTCTTGACCTGAATTAAAGCCTCAGAGCTAACAGCAGAGGTGAACACCGCAGACTCAAGTTCTGCCCCATTTCTGCATAGTGGTGACGGCAGTTTAACAGTGTTTACCATAGCAGGTGGTGTAGACGTAAACGTGCATTTATTACCAGATTCATCAGCTATGGATGGTTTCAGTAAAAACGTGCTAATGAGAGATCTGAATCGATGGTCTTGAGTCACCGATGGTGTAAACAGATCAATAGCGGTCATTGATTTTATTATTGGCATTATCTTGATGATTCGTGTGACTGTGACCTCGCCAATATGGTGCCTACGGGGACGCAGGGTGGTGGCATGCAGTCAAATCAGTCAAACTGGAGCGGAATATCTCAGGTATGGAATGAATCTGCAGATGCTCCAAATGAAACCAAACTGAGAGCAAACATTTCTATGACCGTCTGTTCCTGAGCCTCTACAAAGGCAGAAATGTGGCCTCGGTAAGTTTTGCTTTTGCCGAGCAGTTTTTGATCATGTGGCTCTTACTGGTTGGTTAGTAGGAGTGAGGAGTCAGCAGTCGGTATAAGAAAACAGCCAAAGGTCAATATCAATAGGCAAAATTTGAGAGTCTGTGAAATTCATTTCAATTTCAAGGACTTTAAGCACTTTGTAAAAAAGCAGGGTCTATTTTCCAGGATTTTTTAAAAACTAGCTTCTCTAATAAACCAAAAAAGATTGGTACGTGGCTCACAGACAGAATATTGAATTAATGTATACAGATTTCCTATAAGATTTGTATGCTGTAAAAAACAATTGAACAGAATAAACAGAAAAGTTTCAAAACAAGAGGGGCGACATGCATCAGTAGTCCCGGTCCAGATAAGGATGTGACGCTTGTGTGGTACGTACTTCAGCTCACTGAGAAATGAGGCCACCCTATCTGCCTATTATTGTAAAGTGTGCAACGTGTTGTGTGATCTAGATCATTATGCTTCAGCAAGAGAGTGACAGAGGAGATAAATGATTGAATGCGAGTGCGCCTGCTTGAGAGAACATGAATGGCTGAGTGTGTATGTGTACAAGTAAGTGTGTATGGTAGTAGAATGTGAGGCACGGTGACTGGATCTACGTTAATTAAGGATTACGTGAGAAGGTAAAAATAAATGCAGAGCGGAGGGAGAAAGCTCGGATGGATAATGAACAGAGCGAGAGAGGCAAGGGAGGAGAGGCTCAGAGGGTGGATATGACCTTTCCACAGATGAGCATTATAATTCCTAACAAACACACACACACATACACACACACATTGACATAAGAACTGCAATCATCTAAAACGTGTCCCACTTTTGAAGTGGAGTGTATGCCATGATGCAATACTGACAAAAGTTTTGGTTGGTGTCGCATAAAGGGACAGACATGCAGCACTGTCTTTGGCAGGTATTTGATCGGTCTGTTGTCGGCCTGCACACGCGGCAACATTCTCACCACACATTCTTTATCCGCCTTTACCGGGCACTCTCTGTTCCTGTACATTACGGGTAGAGGGGTTCTGTTGTTCTGCTGTCACTCTTCTTGGTTACTTTAGCTTCTGCTTTACACCAATTTCCACATTTCATTCATGCTCATTTCATGGCCAGCAAGCATGGGTTAACAATCAGTGTGTAACTATATTTTATTACATTCATTTGGCGGGTGTGTTTGACAATAAACACATTCAACCTCCAACGGATCAAACGATGGATGGATACTTTATTGGGACCAGGAGGAATTCGATTTGGACTCTACACAGTAACGCAACAGCGGCAAACAGAAGAATGCACAAAAAATACATCACAGTGTACAAACTTTGTTATGTCTGCTTGATCTCGGTTACTCTTTTCTGACTGATTCTGACTGAAGCGCGGAGGAGTTCTCACACCAATTCAGTTTACCCCTCTGAGTTCTGTCTCATCTGCTGACAGAAACAGCTCCAACTCAATGACAATAACAAGGAAGAGCAGCAATAACTGCCTGTTTAACAATAATAGCCACGGTGGGAGGATCCCTTAATCTTCATATTCATCATTCTCTCTGAACACGTCGCCTCACGGGGGAAGTAGAAGTGGTGAAAGTAGTGATTTTACATCCAAACATCAGACACAACACAGATGTTTTTTTTTTTTAGAAAAAGGGCAAAACCTTTTGTACTGTGGATACATCTGCTCACACTTCCATGTGATCACAACTAAACAGCCAAATTATTCAGACCAGCTAGCTAACATGGAGCTTATTAAAATGAACATTATCCCATTGAGTCCAGCAGACATGATGGTAGAGAAAGGTGAAATGCTACACTACAGCTGAAACCAAACACTTGATCTCTGAAATCCCTAATTTGCCAGGTCTACATTAGCCTCACAGTGTCACATGTTGTGAAGAAACTCTCTGAGACAGAAAGGCCGATGCGTCCCAACTGTTCCCTTAAACATTCTGCCGCACTGCTTTCTGTTATTACACAGGGACCAGAAGGTGGGACAGGCAGCTGACTTGGCACATGCAAAGACAGAGGAGAAGGAGAACCAACAGCAGACAGCCAGCCAGACAAGCAACGTGATCCCTACAGTGACAGAGGAAAGCAGGCAGAGCCAGAACAGAACGGGCTCGCGCATACAGCCATTCCAAACGGAGGCTCACTGGCGAGGACCGGGAATCATTCCTCAAGACACGCTCAACATATGCACGTGGGTGCAGCGTAGCTGGGGACCAAACAGAATGTTAATGCTGTCCTGGTGCAGAGGGGTGGAGGGAGGTAGGATCCCAGATGAATTATAAATCACTGGGAAGGGCCGGATGGAGGGATGGAAGGATGGAGGGATGAAAGGCCTGCTACTGCAGAGCACAGCCAGCTGAGGGCTGGGGCGGTGCCTGCTTAAAGAGGGGGCAGGGAACTGATGGCAGACTGAGGCTGTGGTGCGGGTATGAGCATAATTAATAATACCATACACATGTTCCTAATAGGAATATATGCACATGCAGATTTTTCAGGGCGTGTTTGCATGGACACATTTGCATGCGAGTACGGGAGTACCGAAAAGTCCTCAGACCACGTCTCCATCAACCCGAGCAGAGTAGTCACAAATCTGCCAAGACTCTACGACATCGTACATTAAAATGATCACAATTACGGATGTGTTTTGTGGCCGTGCAGTCTAAAAACTTGGACAAAAACTTTGTTGTCTGTGCAGTTCTACTGGTAACAGCAGCGTAACTACGATGTCATCAGTTTCTTTGTACAAGAGAACGCTAAAATGCTCTCTAAACAAACTTTAACACTCAAATCAAGTTAGACTAAACTGAAAAAAGGCTGAAATTCAGCGTTCCATTCATGAAATATGCACATACTGCACCTTTACACAATATTCCCATAAGTCAAAGTAGGCCTAACTCTTCACTGGCTCATTTTTAAAAAGAGGAAACAATCATTTTTAACAGCCAACACAGAGGTTCTATTCAGTGCTCTAAACTTGTTGGTTTAATTCCTCATTACACAATATTAACAGCCTGAAAAGTGCGAAGAGGTCACAGGTAGACGGTCAAGTCAGACAGGAATCACGTTTCCTACCCTTTATAATTATGAACTGAATGACAAATACTAAAACAGTCTTTGTGTGCTCTTGATGAGTTATGTTAAGAAGAACCTCAAGGCCACAAGAGTGCAGCACCCCGACGACGTGCGCCGTGTTTCAGCTTCAAAACTGCTGAGAGTTTGGCCACATTTTGGATCTAATAACTTCTTTAGCTTTGCATGATGAAGAGAAGGGAGGTATTTTGTGGATACTTTGTACCCAGTCATCCAGAAATTTTCAGCTTACTGACATCCAGAACCAACAAACAGGACCAGCTGACCAATTCGCATTGCAGCACGCAACTCCGGCCGAATCTGGTCGTGTGAAGGCAAATAACTTGATGCGTCTGTGCAGAGTTTTAAAAACAATGGTGTGACCTGGTGCCAATGTTGCAGCCGTTCTCTACAACTGGAGATGAAACAACACCGACAATATTAGTGTGTTTGCCCTCAGGTCAGGGTATGATTCAGATTTAACTGTTGTGGGTGTGTGCAACGCATTCTGACACTTGTTACACACCCATCACTGCCATGTGCATGCATGCAATGCATAAGAATACAATGTCGGCAGGCCTTTAATCTGAGGGTGTCCTGCTCAATATAGGGATGATAAAAAAAATACATTTTGGTACAGTCATGGGATAGGAAGGAGTGTTTTGAATAGATTTATGAGATGAGTGAAAGCTAAATGTATATGCTAATGTAACAAGCCCTGCTGTTGCCATGAAACAGTCTTCAGTGTTTAAGCAAAGCCCAATCCAAACAAATCCTGATCTTAACCTCAGCGGTGTGAATAGTGCTGCAGAACAAATAAGCCACAGGTAACCAGACAAACTGACCACATCGGCTCTGTGGCAGGCCACAACTACTCATGGACTGATCAATAAAGTCATCAGATTGGACAGAAAGGCTCCAATTAGTGCTGCTCAGGACAACTACGGACGCTTTTGAGATGAAAGAACTCCCTGAAATCTACGTCAATAAACTGTTACCAAACTCTGTCTTACTAGATATCAAATCGATCTTTATTTTACTACATGATACTGCCATCTCCGACTGCAAATGTGATCTTGTTCCTGGGCTAGTAAACCATCTAAGCCAAAGTTATGCGTGCCATAACTGAAGTTATGAAACTGTTGGCATTGAGCATCCGTGGCATCGTCCCAAAATATACACTGCAAAGAGCAACATAGCTGGGAGGGACTGCTGCTGTGACCACTCATCACAGGGTCCTCCAGCCGAACGGAGATAAAGGCTCAATTCTATGATCCCATACACACTCCCCCCTGTAAGTTTGGCCATTGAATGAAACAAGGGAAGTTCCTAAAACTGCTGGGGAGCAGTGGAAGTGGAGAGCAAACATCATATCCCTTGACCTCGGCTATAAAAGGACCAGTTGGCAAATTTCTCTGGCTTTGAATGACAGACTATTGCTAGGAAAGCACAACTTCCATCTCGGAGGTAACTCAAACCAAGCAGCACAACACGACCAGTTTGCATGCAGCTTTGAATTAGCATCTGTTTATCTCTTAGTACCGGTGTGTGTATGTGTGTGTGTGCGTGCGTGCGTCCTGGCTCTGCGTCTTGGTCTGAAATGGAAACTGCAATAATTGAAAGAGGCACTGTCCTCAGGGAATTGTTCTTCCGGTGTTCACAAGGTATCACTTCTTAGCATCTGAGCCTGCACACAGATGTGCACAAACACACACACCCATTCATGAAGAACAGCTATCAACATATGTATGCAATTTAGCCAATTAAAGCTTTAACCCATAACCCGGCGCAGCCCTACCGCAGAGGTAACACAAACTGTTTTCATGTGAGGAGAGAAGACATGGAATAACAAAGGCTATATCACAATAAGGACATAGAGGGGGGAGATCATATATTCATAGAAAACAGCGGTGCTTTTCACAGCTTGGGCCATTTCCCTTTTCAATTTCCAATTTCACAAAGCCATAACCAGACAAAAACCTCTGATAGGAGCCAACGCAGTCCTTAATGATAGCGTCATGACACACACGTGGGCATGACAGACACACCGGCCACCTCATTAGGTAAATAATTAGTCAACACCATGTAGTTTTGCTGTAGGACTGGGCAATGCAAGTAGTGGGTAGAGATGGAGTAATCTGCATGTGATATCACTAGTGCACTACTGCACTTGAGGCCTGGCGCTGTATGGTTGACAACTGCTGCACAACAACAAAGCAACGGCATGGAAATCCCAACGTTCTTTTTGGCTCGCCACGTCAGCTAGCTGGCTCATGCTAACGCCGCACAACCCGCTCCAACATCTCGGAGCTGCTCCGAGCGCAGCCAAGAAAGCGGCGCGGCAGACATCAGAGCAGGCGTCGCTGTCGTGCTGCTGCAGCGATGATACCAGCGTCGGTCTTTGGGGGACAATCGACGCTTCACATAAGCTTCAGACACTGTCAAAACGGAGGTTAAAGACCTTTTCGAAGCGACATCCTGTCTACTGGTGGAATGGAAACATGAGATTCGCCTGGCTGGAAAACTTGTTACCACAGTATTTGTGCTTCCCAGGGAAATTGTTTCCTCCCGAGCAGCAGTAAGACTGAAGTGTTGTTGAGAGATCAGATCAGTCTATTTTATGTTTCCTCATGATAACAGGCACTTGCTTTTGGCTGCAGCCCTTTGCATTGCTACAAGAATGTGTTGCGGGTTTAAGTGCTACGTCTGCACTGCATGGTTAATTTCCTCTACTAGATGTCCACCAAAAAAAGCCTGCAAGAACCATAGAACTATTGGCAACATTTGATCTTCTGAATGTTGTATGGTCATTACTTTGTGTTTATTAGTTCACAAATCAAGCTGCTCACTTCGAATCACAAGTCAAACACCTCATTTATTTAGATTGTGGATAAACCTGGATTCTGTGGGATGTATCGTCTCCTACTGATTCAGTAAAGTGCTTAAAATTTCAATACCTAACAAGGATAAAAACTTTGGATAATGAGAACATGAGATTTAGAAACCTCAAAGCAGTGGTGGGCAACGCAGCTTAGTCATCTCAGTAACAATGATGATGCTGAAGAATTTGAGTACACACACACACACGCACACACACACACACAAGCATGTTCCGTGGAAAAGTATGATGGCAGGGTAATTATAGCAAAGAAACAACAACAACACGCAAACCAAAGTTAAGAAGAGAGCCGGGGTTAAAACAGTAAAAAAAACAACATGGAAAAGAAGGTTAAAGAGGGAGCTCATGCAGAAATGATACTGAATATACTGTTTTTTCTTGTAGCCAGAGGAAGCTCTCATGCACACCAGTCAAAGACTTTTGGGTGCTTTCGGAAAAAAAAAAAAAGCAGCCAAACAAACTCCCGATCTTCCTTGATTCTGTCTTAGCAATCCCCCTACCCCCACACTCCAGGGCTGGAATTTCCTGTTGATGGCCCAGTGCAAACGCCCACTCTCTTACGGAAAACTTACTTTGAAGATGAGCACGAGAGACAGAAGGAGGAGGAGAGAAACTACAGAATACAAATGCATGTCATGACGGTGCCTTCTGGCAAAATTTGGAAAGTTTACACTGCTGGCACACTTTTCTTTTTGCCTGTGCCAGAGAGACAGACTACTACTAAAATTACACACAAACACAGAATGGAAGTAGTTGACCAGGCTATAAAAAGGGGGTTGATAGTAAAGATATTGGACTTCACTCCGCGACGGATTACATAAAACTCAAAACGAGGAACAGCCCCGGCCTTTACGTGGACTGTTTCGTGGACAGGTCTGGTCTCACTCATGGTGGTTGCGTGGGAGTGGGGTGGAGGGGTCCAAAGTGTTGAGGCAGTTCAGAGGACAAGGGGTGCATTGAGGCTAGGGAAGAGGGATAGATGATACATGCGTGTGAATGTACAGCCCCAAAACCCGGCCTACTCAGGTTTCCTCCACAAAGCTTCCATTTTGCCATGGCACACCCAACCCCCCGCCCCCTCCTCATCATCTTGCACACAGATGCACATCCCTCCTCGGCTTCTGTCCCTATTGTGCTTGCCTGGCAATTTAAATGTTGCTCTCAGCATGTCCCCTCATGTTATGGCATAATATTGCATGTAACGGTTGGCCACCATTAGGCCTTCTTGATACGCTCTTTAACTTCTTCTCTGTATGTGTGCGTGTGTATGATGTAATATAGTTTTTTCAGGAAGCTCTGAAGGAGGAGAGGGGGCAGGGTTGCAGGCCATTGTATTTTTTCCTTCAACCCCTCCTTCTGTTTTTGTTCGGTTGAGTGACTCATCAAAAAAAAAAAAAAAAAAAAAAAAAAAGCAAGCCCTCTTTTTCTCCCCTTTCCAAGGTCGGGCCAATATGAAAGCAGCCCTGGAGTGAGGAGGACAAAAGGACACACATGTGACACGCTAAGGCCATTTGGGATCTGGGTCAGGGTAGTGAACTGGTCCTGGTCTAGCCTCAGAAAGGAGCCGGAGCCCGTAGCAGTTCATCATATCCTTTAAACTCACACACATGCTCACAGGAGGAGGGTGTTGATATGATAACACCTCATCTGCTAACCCCAAATTAAAAATATCAAAAGAACTGAGCCTACATGCACACACATATGTCAAGAGGCCACTGTGTGTGTGTGTGTGTGTGTGTGTGTTTGGGGGGGGGGCTTCAGTGTCAGGACTGAGAAGCAGAAGGCAGCATTCATATGCAGATCCTCAGAGGAGCACAGAAGAAAGGGCTTCCCTCCACACTGAAACATGGCTAAACAACCCCCTCACAAGCATGAGACACATGAGCTCACAGAAACAGTGAGCTAACCAACCAGTCAACAGGTAGCAGGCCCGAGGACTAGTAAAAAAAAAAAAAAAAAAAAAAAAAATAGAAGCAAGCACCACCAACAGATGTTCAGTGTGCGCTGCCCTGGATTTGACCCTATTGGATTGTTAACGTGATCACGCAATGGGCCTGGATGTTAAAAACAGTCTGGTGGTACGCCTTGAGGGCGCACAGACGACTAGAAAGATCAAAATCAAAGTGTTTTAAAGGTGAAAACCTGCCCGAGAGACAAAGCTGAAAAGGAAAGTCGAGATAAGACAATGCTAAACTGTCACTCTGATGGCAAACTTAGCCAAAAAATCTGGGAATAGGCCTAAGCATTTTATTTCTGACGCAATACTAAATCTGCTTGCCGCAGCTGATGGATTCAGCATCTAGGTCAGAGTGAATGCAGTGTACAGAGAACAAGAGAGGAGGCAGGGCTGCTTGTTAAAATAGACATTTGTGTAGTTCTCCTTCTGAAATAACTCCATACTTCAGGTAAAAGCTATGTCCACGCGCAGGGGAAACAAGCTAAATTAGCACTTGCGACATCGGAGTAGAAACGGGAGCAGGAATATCATTTCAAACATAAAATGGTGGGTCTGTGGCTGCCCTGCACGCACACTCAAACACACTTCTCTTACACAACGCTGAACGTGAGAGGGCTCAAGATAGAGCAACTGAGCAGGGATCCGGCTTTTGAAGCATAAAGGAGTGAGTCATGATGACCTACATAGGCAGCGGGGAGAGAGTGAGAGAAAGAGAGAGAGAGAGAGAGAGAGAGAAGAGGGTGGGAGGGGGGGTGGGAGAGATTCCTTCCGCATATCAAAGTGTTTACTTGGCTCTGCATGCGCTGTCTCTCTGGGAGGGAGGGAAGGGAAAAAAGGAAAACAAGAGGGGGGTAGATAACATTAGGATGGAAAAGAAAATGAGAGGACAGGAAAGAGGGAGTTAAATAATACAATGGCTGTCACTGTTGTTGCCTTCCCTCCTCTTGGCACTGAAACAACAATTTTTCCAAAAATCTACCCATAAAGAAAAAAAATGCACAGACACACACGCGAGGCTCGTGCTGGGAAACAGTGCAACACCTCCCCGGTCTGAACAGCCGCATGGCAAACACCAATATTCAACCTCATCTCCTTGCGTGCCACGGGCATTGTCTTACACGAAAATGATAAGCGGCGTGAGGTAAATGTATGTGGAGGCAGCGCGGCGTCTCGGTGATATATCAGCTAGAATTCACTCCAATAGCGAGGAGAGCAGCAATATTCCTGGCTGATCAATAAGCACTGCGGAGAGATCCAGTTCCCTTTGAGGCCGAGCCGTGGATCTGGTTTCCTAATCACCTCCACCGCTGCACCCTGTCCCTCCCTCCCTCTTTTGTCCCTCCCACAGATTTTTCCAATACAATGGAGAAGTTTTCACACTACATGTGGACCTGAGCTGGGTCGGCCTGTTTGGGGAGGGGGGGGGTTGTAGGGGGAGTAGTAGCTTCACTCAGAGGCACTGAGGCAAAAAGGAAAGGAGAACAAGGAATAGCGGTAACACAGAGAGGGGGGATGCTATCGTCCTGGAAATGGGACAACACGAGAGGCTAGTATGCAAACTGCAGTTTTCAGATCAGAGTGTTCTGGGTTGAGGCCCTGGTTGGGATGAATGAGATTTTAATGGAATTAAATCAGAGCCATGTGGAGAGAAATTCTCAAATAAATCTTCACTGGCTAACGCTAAACAAAAGCCAGAGTTCTTGGCATCTGCAGATATACAAATTTCATAGAATAATCTCGTAATATGTGACTATACTGCTATGGATGTAAACTGTGGTGCGGCGCATTGTTTGGTAGCTTTCACGAAAATTACATTCCGATTGATTCATACAGCTGAACGCATCGGACAAATAAAATAAGGGGAGCAAAATGAGTGAAAAACACAATCCTCTAATGAAGAGAGAGGCAGAACTCCTCTTGCCCCCCCGCTCTCCCCCCGCTGTCTCCTTTCTTTCTCTTTCTGTTTTGTGCTGCATCACCAGTAAATGCGGCCATGGGAGCTCTGCCAAAGAGCTGTAAACTGCCATCCACTAGAGGTTGGCTGCAACCAAAACAACCAACTACGTCACCTCTCAGAATACATTTCTGTCCACTGGCTCTCTCTCGCTCTCTCCCTCACACACACAAACCAGGATTATTTTGGGATATGTCCCTATTATGACTCCTGGACCATAAACCTGCAAGAATAAACTACAGTAATTAGTAAGTGATTGTCTGTGTTGCTAGGCGTCTGCTCCAAAAGTCTTCACCGCCGACTGTCTGTAAGCCGAGGAGCGGGAGGGCATGGGGATGGACAGTGGCCTGACTTTGTAGTGCAGGGGGGTGGAGAATGAGGCAACAAGGGTCTGGTGAGTATTGCAATGAAGGGTGTGGTGTGTATGTTTTTGGCTGGTGTTTAGGAGATGAGCAAAAAGGGGAGATGAGGTTAGGGGAAAGAGGGAGGACAGAGGAGGCAGCTGGGGGGAAGGTGGGAGACGCACTAAAAGGACTGGTGAATTATTGATGAGAGCCAGCAGGCTGGCCCTCAGTACTAATGCACGGACACACACACACACACACAGACACACACACAATAAAGGTGCACACAGGCATTTACACAGAGCATGGATATTGTTACACATTACATCACCTCCTCCCTGCTCGCCTCCTTTCTCAACCACCACCCACAACCCCAGCCTCAATTTAGCCCGTCTGTCCTCTTGTCTTTTTTACCTAAACCTGTCTCCTTGTCCTCTATCACACCATTACCCATCACCCCTCCCGCTCCAGCCTCCCCCAGCACACACACAGTCTGCCACTGAATCCTGCTGGTCGATAAAACTTATATTAGCTCTGTCATGGAGGCTCAAAATCACACATCAGGCACCCAAAGGCTCGAAATTAATCCCAAATGAATTATACTTGTGTTAAGAGTGAAGGTGCACACTTTGGAGAACGCCAAGCACAAGATAGGAGTTCATGTAGAGGCTAGGGAGGCTCGATGTGAACAACACAACAACACTGTGCGCAGGCCAAGCGCGGCACATGGTGGTGGACACGTCTATTCCACACAAACACAAAGGGGGGACTGAACCAATGTGACTGCCACCCCTCCGCAGAGCTCTGTGTGTGTCTTTGTGAGAACTGTGCGTGTGTGTGTCATGGGGCCTGCAGGAAATGTTATGTCTGAGACTAGAGAGCGAGGGAAAACACGGCGCTGAAGCCAGATGAAGAGGTAAAGAGGAATTAGGGAAATAGAGAAAGAAAAGATAATTGGGAAACGCTGTTCAGCCCGCTCTGTTTTAGTGCCTTCCTCGCAAAATAAAGGCAGCGGCTTATTTTTTCGATGGCGCGATGCTGTTGCAATACTAAACTTGATCCCATAAGAGCCTTAGCAATCAGCTCAGCCGTCCAAGAAACCCCACCACCCCAGCCAGAAAGAAATAAGACAAACACATTTATCCATATTTATGCATGCAATTTCCTGTTATACTACCTTTCCCTAGATGTGAACCATTTTTCTTAAACGGCACCTCTTTGCCAAGACAGAACAAGAGCACGGGGAGGAAGGAGACAAGAAAAACAAGAGCACGCATTGGTAATATCTCAAATAAGATCTACGTGCGCAATTATGTCAACCTGATGGAGATAAGCAGCTAAAAAAGCAGCTCGAAAAATCCTGGTATTCCTGGAGATCAAACAAAAATAGGCAATTTGTGGTTTCCTCCATGAAGATGTGGATACCAATAAATGGAAGTCACATCTGACCTGATTTTCATAATATTATTCAGGAAAATGTATCGTTACCATGATGCAAGTCAATGTATTTCAACATCAGGATAATTGAACAGGATTGAAAACGTCTGCTCTTTGTTAGGGTCCGGCAAAGACAGATGGTCTTTACAATCTGTAAACATTTGTAGAGGATACTGGTGCGCAGGCATATATTCTGGGTTTCCGTATGTGCAGATGCAAACAGAGCACTGCATGCTGAAGTGAGCAGAGCAAAGCTGACCTGCATACAGAGCTGCCTCGCTCTGCCTCAACATTGTTGTTGCCTGTAGAGCTCTGGTCTGCCCTTCCCCCATTCCTCGCTCTCTCTCTCTCTCTCTCTCTCTCTTTCTGCTCTCGCTTTCCCCTCCCCCTGACTGCGGCAGGCAGGCAAGCAGGGCAGATGGTATCCTAGCAAGCAGAATGACCCTGGTGTTCCTGCCCCTTGTTTTGATCCTGCAGTCCTGATTGTCCAAGCCTAATCCTACACTAGCCAGAGCTGCTGGACTGCTGCCAGTACCTCTTATTAAGCACACAAAGGCTTTTCATTACAGCTAGGGTGCTAGCTAGCTCATCAGCCTACACACATTACCTCTGTGCCGTCACTCGACCGCTTTCTTTCTATCCTTTTTCTCTCCGGCTTGCCTCTTCTATTGCTCACCAACTCTGCTCTTTGCTCAGAAATATTCGGCTTCGACAATAAGCCCCGTCTCCACCTCTTCCATCGCTCCACTTTCTGTCCGGCCTGCTTCAAAACAGCCCCTCTGTATCCCTCTCACGGCTTCTCCAGTTTAATTTCTACTCATTTCCGATAAGCCTGTGAAAACGGCGTCGACATTAGTGATTGTGATACTGTTAGTATAGCAGTAACACAGTAACTAGGGCAGATAATATACAGCATTTAAAGCATGGGAAAGTGGATCGGAATGGCATTGGGTATTGAATGTGGTCTGACCGTAATGCTTTAAGTATATGGAGTGTATGGCTACAAATGAAACCAGTGTAAACAAGGTGGAATAATAGCAGCGTGATAAGGACTGAGAGAAAGTTGACACTTGATGGAATCAAAACGTGTGACTGGGAACCGTTTTCCTCCATATGTGATGGAGGAGGAGACTGTTGTCGTTCCACACGAGTGCCTTTATTCTTCGCAGGGATTACTACAGGATAAGTCAAATTATTACACCCGTCATGCTCTATCTTTGGAGCTACACGACCAAAATTCCCTTTCCTCTGAGAATAATCACCTTTATTTCTGAAGACAGCAACGCATTAAAAATACTATTTAATGCAAGCGCAGGTACAGCACACACACAGAGGGGTGCAGGTCACAACAAATCACTTGTAAACATTCTACTTGCTTCTAATGAATAATCATACTCCTGATCTTTTCCCGCCGTTCTTATGAGCAGATATTTAATACCGTTTCACATCCCGACATTAAAAACATTAAAGCGCAGCTTCAAGAAGACGCCGGGCTCCAAAAAACTCTTTTTAATTGTGCAGAAATAAATGAGAATTCTAAAAGCGGTGTGTGCCCACAGCGAGAGGACTGCAGCTTGTTAAGGCTCTGAACGTGTTTTTTTTTTTTCTTTTTCTTTTTCCGCTGGGTTTAGCCGTGTACTCTGAAACACTCGCTCATTCTTGCTTCCTCCTCCACTCGCTCCTCTCCGTCTTCTCTGAGGTAAAATCAAAGATTATGACTGAGAATTCTACAGCATGTTGCCTAGCAACCTACACAAGAAAGCCACACTACATCAGATCACATGAGGGACATGTGCATGCCCGTGCACACCCACACACACACAATAATATGGGCTTTATGCTTCCCCGGAAGACAAATCCAGAATGACTGAAAAATAGAAAGGCTTCATATAGCTCATAGCATATAACAGAGTATAAACCCGTTATACCTAACGTATTCACTCTGAGTGAGTCACAGCTCTGTAATACCAAACTGTATTCTGGCTATTAACAACCACAGTTTTCAAGGCCAAGCCGTCCTTAGAAAACTTAACGTTCTTTGGCTTAGGCCACTGTAAAAGCATGTTGCTAGGTGAGGAGAATCAGGCAGCGTAACATTGTGTAAAACCGGAACAACAACACCGAGAGACAGTAAGAACGGCAGAAAGGAAAGTATTGGGAGGCGGGCACTCCTCAGTTTGAAGACGGGTCATAAAGAGGGCCAGCTTTACACTTTTACAGCTGTCATGTTTAGCAACACAAAAGATCCAGTGCATAGTCCAGTGCGGCGTTGCCCCGCTCGGCCAGATGTCATTTACTCCAAGATCCTTTCAGCTTCAAACGGCGCAGCTCGTTTAAAAATTAACCTTTCAGTCGCCGGGACTTTTGTCACATGCTGCTGGGGTGGAGGTGCTACAGGGAGGGGGGTGGAGGTGCTACAGGGAGGGGGGGGGGGGGGGTGCTCTGAAGGCAGTCGGCTTATCAGCGTGAACAGGTTGAGTCAATGCAGATGATGTAAGACAGCTTCAACCAGACAAGCCAACCCTCCTGTACTTAAGAATCCATCAGGCTTAACAATCAATAGGAATAGGCCCCGGCTTTGTGCTGCAGCTGCCGCATTGCAATAAAAGCCTCGCTGGACCTGACCCGGCAAAAGCAAAACACTGATCAAAAAAAACACAACAAAAAAAAAAAGCTGTGTTGTTTTACCAGCAAACCAAGCCCTCTGCTCCTTCAATTCTAACACACACCTTAACTGTGAATTCCTGTCGCATGCTACTGACTGTGTTACACACTTTTCTGTAATAGCCGCTATCTGTACAGTACCGGCTGAGAAAAAGCCGCGTAGTAGAGGCTTATGTGCGTGCACGCACGTAGATCTTGCTGCAGTACACGGTGAGCCGTCCTCCACATTTCCTCTCATTGCAACCCATTACAGACGCTTTCACATATTCAGTTATCTCTCGCCAGATAATACAAGTGCTGTGCGACAAAGGTAGCCCTCCCTGATATGAAAGATGGGTTGGGGTGGGTGTGGAGCTGTCACATATATTGTATGTGAAATGCCATCTCCTGCTACCGTGCGAGTCAACAAGGGGCCGTGCAATCTTCACATAATTTCACAATATCAGCGCTTAAGCTGTGAAGCCGTATTAAATTCAGGATGCCTACTGTGAGAGAAAGGCTGAGCTGATCTTCCCAATATTTTTTTAAAAACATGGCACTCATCACACTCCTACTCAAAGTTAAATGCCACTAAAAGCATTTGACCAAAAAAAAACAAAAACATTTTCATTTCAGGGTTTAAAGGAGTCTGAAAGGGCAGACTGCATATCTGCATATCTGAAACGCAGCTCTCTGTGCATGGCTTTAGGTGAAATAGTAAGAGAGCCGGGCCTTGACTGACTATCGACCTGCACCACTGACTGCTGCCTCTGAGCCTTGCAGTCTTCTTTTTTCCCCCCGTTTGCCTCTCCTCTCTTCTCTGCTCTGTGACATCATCACCGCTCCAAAGAGGCGCTCTATATTTAGCTGCTCACACCCCTGCTGGGTCTCACTACTCTGTCAATGCCTCGGCCGAGCTCAATCTCCCCCTCCCCTCCCCGCCTTAGATGGCTCATCTCTCCCCGTTAGCCGTGGAGGTGGGGTAGGTTGGATGCTTTTAAAAAACACGGGGAATGATGGGAAAGGGACAGAGCTGCAAGAGAAAGCACTAGAGAGAGACTGAAAGGAAATAAAGAGGAAGATGCTCAATGGGAAAGACGGAGGGGAGGGTTCGGAGGAACAAGCAGGACGGTGTGAATAGCTGTGCTGTAAATCAGCCTCTCCATAAAGTCTCCCTGTGAGAACGGCTCACGTGTTGCCTCGTTACGCCACACTGTCACAATGTGTGCCGGCATGCTCGCACACTTCAAAAAAGAGAAAGAAAAACACACACAAAAAATAAGCCCTGCAGAGCTCTGCAATACTACACTGCACTCTTCCACTGCTGCTCAACGGTATATTATAAAAGAGTGTGTGTGAATGTGTGTGTGTGGGAGAAAAGATGGGGGAGGGTGCAGTGTGTCTGTGACTGGCATTTCAAACATCCTCCCTGCACAAAATAACATCCCGGGAAGATAATCTGTGAGCGTGTGACAATTTATTCAGGCTCACGTTTCTGCAGAGTGTGAAAGCCACTGAGCGGTAGAGGGGAAGTGCAGGAGACCAATGAGTGTGTGCTGGTTACTTCTGCCTAGAGACACTCAGCTAACAGTTTCAGCAACCGCACACCGCTTCGTTTCACCTGCCTTTCCACGTTCCCCATCTCATTCGATAGCTAGCCCTTCTTAATTTTTCGGTTTGCTTTTTGTTTGTTTTGTTTTGCGCGTCGCTGCCCGCTCCTCTGTGAAACGCGAGGCAGGCTGACACGGTGTGCACCAGAGGAGGAGGGTTTATGACGCTTTGGAGGAGAGAGCCGGAATGTACCGTTTAACGGCCGCCATTTCCACACGTTTTCTCTGCTTCCTTTAGTGTGCAGGGGCCTGGAGAGTGCACGCGTGTCATTGGGGTCATCAGTGACTCCGCTCACCTGGCCTGAGTAGCTGCTAAGCTACATAAGCTGGTGTTAGCCAGTCTCCTGTTCAGTTTCACAACACGGCGTCCGTGCGTTACACATAACGCTGACTGAGAACAGCCAATAATCCTGTGTTCTGGTGTTTTGAAACTCTTTGAAATGACAACACACGTGCAGTATTCTCTTTTATGTCCCTTCTTGAAGTGGGTTGAGACAGCTAGCCCACACCGAACAGAAAACACACGAGGAGAGAGACGCTGTCCGCTAGCCGTATTCTACAAAAGCCACCATGAGGAGAATTAATACGACTCAGCTGCTGGCGCTTAAAAAACACCAGGAGTGGAGAGGAGCCGTGTGTTGGTGTTGGAAAATTTCTGTTTTGAAGTAAAAACAGTGGCTGGTTAAGTAACGTTCCAGGGGAGTGGCAGTAAGTGGGGCATAGCTCGGAGGTTTGGCTGGTCTAACCATGGTCGTGCACAGAGCTGTAGCAAAGCCCTGGAAGGTTTTCGGTCTTAGGAACACTGGACCTCCTTGTTCATAATTCAACCACACATGCCTCAACCATAACACGGACTTGGATCCTTGTGGACCAAAGCAACATATGCATGGCACATGTTGGAGAACATCGCCTCAGAACTCTATAAGCTAAGCTATAAGGTTTACCCCTTCACCGTCCTATACCCACCCCACCCCACCCCGACCGACAGTCAGCACTTTCAATAGTTACTGGCTTTACATTCCTAAAGCCACATTTGCACTCGTCCACACATACACACTACCACCAGCGTCCCCCCCCCCCCTCGTTTATGTGGTAGTGATTGAAGTGGGAACTAGGGGCTGTGCTAACAGGTGGGCACACATGCTGCTCGGGAGATTCATGAGATTATCCTGCCAGCACTCAGGGCAGGCTTGTCTTGATGCACTGTGTGTTTATGTGCGAGTTTGCCTGCATATATGTGTGTGTGTGCGTGTGTGTATTACGCCCTCTCTACAGGACAGGTGAGGAGCAGATCTGCCTCATCTCATTCCCGATCACGTACGGATCTAGCTCCATTAGGACACGTCACCACCAGCTCCCCCATCCATCCACCCACTCACTTATACGCACACACAAACACACGCGCATACACACACACACACACACTCAACCCTCCCTCCTCAAACTATGAAAGTGGGCCGAACACAAGGCATTTGCTATCTACCTTATGTTTCCCAGCAACAAGAATGCGCTCCGCTGCTTCGTCCTTTAACTTCCTGTGTGTGCCAGAAGAGGATATCTTTAGCCGACACCTGATTGTGACCACGTTTAACCTGCAATGTTTTTTTTTTTTTTACATGTTGTATGTGTCATCCTCGAATGTGCAACCAAAAAAACAACTTGATACTGCAGGAACAAGCGAGGAGAACTGGTCGTACATTAGAAGTGGCGTCTGATAGGTAAGAACAGAAACACAGAGAGGCTCTGCGTGTGTTTATGCTCTTACAAACGCTTCCTTAAACCTGATTCTCTACCTGTCTTTGAAGTGTCTATATTTGTGCTCGTGTTGAGTCACCGCTCTTGACACTTGAACCTCCATTTCAAGGAGATGACTTCTTGTTTTCCTGTAAGCCTACCACATGTAGACTGCCAGTTAGTGGTCTAGATAACACACACCCAAGACAAACACACATTCATTTTCCAAACTTCCCAGAGAACAGCAATTAAGACCAGTATGCCATGATCAATTTGCATTTCAGAGGAGTGCTACGCCTCAGCTATAAATCCTGGTTCCACCGTCACTAAAAACAGTCACAGAATGTGATTAAATGGCCGCAGTGTGGTACCCTGTAAGACTATTCATCTAATGCCCTTAGCTTCTCAGTAGCTGTAGCTCCTGGAAGGTCCTAGTTACAGTAGAGTTAAGTGACTGTGACTGAGACAAAAATGTTGTTACCAAAAGGTTAGGAAGGGATGTAAGTACAGCTCCAAAAAATAGTTAGAAACCACGGAGCAGCAGCTTCTGGCTTTAGAAATCTTATTTTTGCAGCACCTGATACATTGTGCAGTCCTCATGGCTAACTAAAGGGGTTATGGATGCAGGACTGACAGTAACAGTTGCCAGGTTGCCACTGGCAACCATCAGGGGTAACCACGTCTCTCCCAGTAGGAATAAATACATTTTTAATATTTGTTATATTTATATGCTATTGTTACAGTTTGAACAGGAACCAGACAACGCTGCGTGTGCGTTGGTGCGTTTACTCCCATGCGGACAGATGATAGTCAAGCAAATGAAGCCGTTTGACTGTGAGGTGAAGAGTTAGACTAAACGGTCAACATCACAATGTGCAAATCCATTCAACTGACAAAGGACCAGATGAAGCTGAACCCTGACGCGGGAAAACAGAAGAAATGTGTGAAATGTGAAAGCATGTACAACATACTCCTTGATAAGTGATACAGCAAGTTCAGTCGCTCAAGGTGGCACATTCCACAGAACCACTGGGCTAGACGACAACACAACACAAACGGAGAGCTCAATGACAGCAACATGTATTATGTTCTGAAATGAGGAACCCTCTACATCCGTACATCATCTGCTGGATGTTCGAGTGAAGAACAGATCAGATTTGGTGTGACTAACAAGCTACAGGAGGGTTTACGGGAAGTAACGGATGCTAGCTATACCGGAGAAACTTACTGTAAAGTCAAGGTTGTTTGTTGTTTATGTCGCTTTTGGGACGTTTACCGTCAAGTACGTTTTCAGTTTCCACATATCTGGTTTCCAGCCGGGTAACCACTTTTAAAAGTTAATGCTGAGCCCTGAGATGATACAGAAATAGAGTGAGGACCATACAGATAAGAGCGTTGCTGGTACAGTGCTGTCCTCTCTGTCCCCTCAGGCCTCTGTGACAGGTGCTGTGTTTTTTTCCACTGCTATGCAGGACCTCATTTCTCTGCAGCTCACCCCCCAGTTGGCTACGTGAGGCACAGGCACTGGAAAGTTGGAGAATACACTGCCAACTGGGGCACAGGTGAACTGAGCATGAGGTCATCGCGAACATTTCTGCAAGGAAAAGGCAGCTCTGTGATGAAACTGTGAAACTGGAGCTTAACTGGTCTGAAAGAAAAAACAATGAGCTGGTGTAAATGTCTGATATGAACACCTTGGCTGAACTCGGTGACCTGTTTGCGTGGGAGGAAGAGCACAAACACACGTGCGGGATTTAAGAAACTGGCTCGCAGCTTTGCCGCTTCAATTCATGACGGTGGAGCGGCAACCATTTTCTGATGCCAAAATGTAGCATTCCACTGTGCTCCGGGCTAAACGCGAGGCTTTGAAACTGAGGGGAGGGAGACAGAGAAGAGATTAGACTTCCTATTGTTTATTTCAGCTTATTCAGGGTCCGGCGCTCTCCATCACAGCAATACTAGAGGGGCAACCGAAACGAGCTCATTAACTACATGACAGCAAGACTAAGAAAATCACCCCCTTAAGAGCCGGCAGGAGCCAACGTGAGACACTATTTCCTATAGTAAGAACAACTGCAGACGTAGTGCTGAAACAATTAATTCTGCCTTTATCGTCTCTTGGATATTGAGCAAAGATGCGACCACTTCCATGTTTGTCACGTCACTTGTTTATTTATGTGAGCATGAATTCCTTCCCCTTTTTACCGCGTGTGACAGGCATAAGCGGGATAATTTACTGGTCCGACTCTGGCATTCCACCACAGAGTGACAGTTTTAACAGCATCCACGCAAAAAAAAAAAAAACACATCTACTGGATTGCGCCTTGACAGAATAACAGTAGATTTCATGCCATCTATACTTCAAAGTGTAATTTCCACATCAAAGCAGAAACGCTTTGAGTTATAAGTCGGAATTGCGAGTCGCATAACAATAATAAGTACGAGAAATGAAAATTGGAGATGGAATTCCTCATGATAAACCGAAACCCTGCTGCGATGATGTGACTGAATATGAGCAGAGAAAATTCCCCCTGACTTCCCCCTTAAACTTAAAAATATTTCACACATAATCACGAGTGAAGAGGCAGACCTGAATTTATAGGAAGCGGACTGAAACGAACCGCGATCAGATACTGGTGCTAGGCCCATGACTATGGTTGATTTATGATTTTACTTTGTTATTTATTAATCGGTTGATTATATTTTCCATAAATAGAATAAGCCGTAATAAGACAGTGATGACAGGAAATAGAAGAAAACGTCTGTCACAATTTTCCAGATGCCCAAAGGGCCATCTTCAAATTGATTGTTATGTCTGAACAAGAGTCTGAAAACACTCAAAGAGAAACAAAATTTTGACACTGACATTGATTTTCCTTGATAAAAAGCCAACAATTAATTCATTAAAGACAGATTGATTTGATGCGTTTTTATTGCCATTTCATAACACTGATTAAGACACAGAAATTACTGGGAATTTGTCAAGTCTCGCTTCTATACGACACATTTTGGAAGTGTCAGTATGAGTGCCGATACTGAAGTGGTTGTATATTCTCTACATTCACGCTCTGAATGAGTCTAGATTGGGAAAATGAGTGAGTACTGAGCGGGTACATACTGAAGGTGAGCCATTGTCTACCGGTGGGGGGTATTCCTAGCAAGAACAGGGTATTCATCTCAGTGGAGCATATGGCAGACACTCAGGACAGTCAGGTGAAATGTTACAGGCTTTGTCTAGACAGGCTAACAGCCGCAAACAGCTTACTCAGCACTTGTAACCTGCAAACTGCAGCAATGGAAATGACTGAAATGAGCGCTGATAGAGCGGGTAGGCCCGGATACCTGGCAAATAATATACTAATGTGGAATACCTACTGAAAATAACGGATGCAGATGTGTCGTAAGGCGTGGAAACGACAAACTGACAAACGCCAAAATCTGTTTTGTTTGTCAGCTTTAAGCGTGGTGTCGAATGAACAATGAGATTTTCAACAGACAGACAGAAATACTTCAACACCGCCGAAGGACAGCCTGAGATTTAGCGTAGATCTGAATCGATGCCTCTGAGGCACAGTCCAAACAAACAAACAAAAACTGTACATCTTGAGCTTTTTGAGAAACGCTGGCACTTCGGCAAACTGCCAGGTTTTAGTTGTTTTCAACACCAACACACAGAAACAAAGTGGTGTACCAGAGTAACATCTGCAACCTGAAGTTTGAGTTTCCATTCTCCGAGATAACAAACACACGCAGTATCTTCAGGACTGGATTCACTAACTCACACAGCTCTCTCATTCATTAGAGGACTGACACCGGCCGCTATAAACCAATTGAAAATCTCTACTATCAGGTCAAGCGTACAAAAATATATTGCAGCCATCTTCAGGTTGAACATAAACAGCGGCTTTACCCTCTGAGAACAAAACGCATTCAAAGAAAGATCAGAAGTGTGAAAGAACATGCTGCTTTTTTTTTTTTTTTTTTTTTTTTTTAGGGGTTACAGGTTGTATAATCATTTAGATAAATCAAGGAGTTGTGTTACTATGCTGTGCCTCTTTGTCTGCATGATGTGAGTGAGATACTGCAAAGTGATTTCAAGGCAAAAAACAAGTACGACACAGTACACAGTACAACAAATATCGCACTGTGAGAACGATGCTAGCTCGGTCTGCAGCTTTAATACATCTAAATGACGTTTGTGTTGCAGAATAGTAGAATTAGTAATATTATGTTTATTGCTGATTGACAAAATGCAAAGATTCGGTTCAACCTGACGTGTTCTATGGGTGGCGATGATAGAGGTGCAGGAAAGAAAATAGTTCGATCGCCACACCTCTGATGTTTTATCTGAACACATCACTGTCACACAAACAAGGCATTCGGCTCCTCACAAGCACACACACACTCTGATTGTGAGGGCGGATGAGAGTGAGTCACTCTCCCTTCTGGCCATGAAAAAAAAAGAAGAAGCAATCTGTAGCAGAGAGTCTGGGCTTCAACAAATTTGCTTTAAATACACAGCACTTCAATTTTTTCCATTTCTGCTTCTTCTCTCACATTTATGCGCTCATTGATTGACTGATCGATCACTGATCGCATTGTATTAATAGAAATCTTTGGTCATGAGGGAAACGCAGGTAAAGCACATGCGTGACAAGCGTACTGTCACATTAGTAGTTAGTAGTAGTTGCCATCTGTCCAACAGAGTACTGTTATTAGTTGCAGTCAGGACGTAAAAGCAATGCTTTGTACAGCTCAGTGTAGAATCTACAGTCCAACCCACCATTTTACCAGCCGTAAGGGCAGAGGGGGGAAAAAAAGATAGAGAAAGAAAAAGAGCAGCTCTGAATCTGGCTGATGCAATCTAATGGAACATCATACTATGAGGGGCTGATGTCTAGGACTGTCCACACTGAGCCTGCTACGTTTGAAAAGGCTATTTTTTTTCCAAAAGTTCTGGCCTTTCATCTGCACCAAGAATGTTTTTCACACCCATCTTGGTTCTCTTTTTTTTTTTTTTTTTTTTGAAAAACACTAGAGCCGAGCCGAGCCGAGCAGAGAGAAATCTCAAAATGCCAGTCTTGTGGTGTGGATGTGAAAACAAATGCTCTAAAAATGAAATGATGGAAAATATCTTTTCAGACATAGCAGGGTGCTGTGTAACAGTTAACATGAAGAAATCAACTTTTCCGTTGCCTCCAGCTTTTTTGTGATCTCTCCTTTTGATTGCTGACAAAGACAATCGCACAACACAGATGTTCTCATTAACCTACATTTCTACCCGGTGTTTTTACAGGCAAACTTTGGGCGCAAAGGGAAAGAAAATAAAAATAACAATATAATCAAAGTGCAGCGGCACATGAGCGACTAAAGAAACCAAAACCAGAAGCAGTGAACTTACCACGATTACAAGTCTGATACAGCCTCCGCCTCATACCACAGAACGCCAACGTCATCTAGAAACTTTAAAAACAAACACGAGAACTACACGGTGCAGACTTTACTCTGATTTTTTAACAGCTATGTGTCCTGGACACAGATTTGTTGGTTTCACAAGCTGAGTGAAATTAACTACGCTTCCCCGGGATGGATTTGGGATGTTGTTTTGCATCCATTTTGTAATGGCAGCAGACCAAATTTCCCTAGCAAGGCAGAGATGGGAACGTGATTACAGAGTGGATGTAGGTAATGAGCGAGGAAGTTCTACTTTTCAGTGGTGCCATGGTGAGAATCAGGTGCACAACAGCAGAGGAAGACAACAATAAATGAAACATCTGGACGTGTAAAACATCGAAGCTGCACTGAAGTTAGCACTTCAAGGAAGTGAATAATAAAGGCATCCTGTTTTAATGGGCAAATAAAACAGTCCGTTTTAATGAACACTGAGTGTGTAGGTAGACACGGCTCTCAGACTAAAACGGTGAAAACAAGGGACAATGTACGAGGATGAGACGGGGAACTGACATTAACGAGTGGCGGAACAGGAGCGATGGAGGCCGAGGCTCATTGTCTATGATTTCTGAGATGCAGCGCATTCAAAGCAGAGGAGCAAGCCGCCGAATAAATTTGGTATACATTGTGTGATGGTTTCCCCAACAACACAACATCTAAATATAACCCTCCACAACTGGAGCAAATGTTGAATAATGAGGCGTGGGAGGTTCTGGAAAAGGAGGACCTCGCCAGGAATATTTGGTCAACAAATATAAACAAAATAATCCACATTAAAGATTAAATGTGTCATAAAACATCCTCCAAATTTTAATGCGTACCCCTCGCTTATTGCTTTTATAATTTTTTTTGAAATTCTACAAGTAAATCTCAGTTGTGTCAGGAAGACCGGTACATCCAGGCATAACCTGCACGTCAGGTAAAACGTTTGAAGTTTATGAACCATATTAATGTGACTGGTTCCTCTTGGTCTCCAGAACTACTGGTACATGAACATACAGCCCAGTTACACAACCAAGGGCACAGAGGGTTTCTTCTCAAAAAAAAAAAATGCAATTTTTGCATTTCTGCCTTCTCCGAGGCCAAGTCAAACAGGAGAGGTGGTGTCAGAGCTGGCAGTCGCTGTACAACACAGACGCTGTGGGAGCCTGGCAGGCATCGGTGCAGCGGAAACAAATGAAATTCATCGGAAAATCCTGCAACAGTACCTCACACGCACACCCCTCCGATTCTTCATTCTACAGCTACCGAAAGGTCGTCCACTGACCTCCCATGTGCCATGTGGGGAAAGTTGCCATCATCATCTGTTACCGTTAGAACAGAGACTGTTCACACTCACAGTTGTGCCTGGGTAAGTGAATGAAAGCATGCTTGCTTCCCTGCAAACTGAAAACGTGTTTAATTACGTGCCTCCACTTTAAAACGGCTTCAATGCACCGACTGTCTTCGGTCAAATAAAGTCACAAGACTTTTGCTTGAATTCAGTATAAAATGAAAAGACAGCATTTGATAGAGCTGGGAGAATAACAACTTGGCGAGCAAATGAAAAAGGTGTTAGCCTTGCGAGGCTGTCAGTCAGGGCCATTAAGTTTTGGCCAAAAGGTCACCAAAGAGGCCCTGAAAGCAAAGAGGTCCACAATAGGAAGCATGAGCAGAACACACTTCTGATGATTACTAGTAGCAGAGCTCAGTCCTTCTCGGAGAGTCGCAGTAGATGAGCGGTAAGATAAGTGGTGCAAACTAAAGGAGGGTGAACATTATAAGCAGACAGACAATCCTGAATATGTTTTTTCAGATCAGGAGGTCAGCTCCTACCCCCCTCCACCCACCCACTACTCCATAAAGCACACCCTACAGACCTGACTCTTTTTTTTTTTTTTTTTAAACCAAACAAAAGTGCGCCTCAGTGCTCCTCCCCTTTGGCCCTTTCTCTACCAGACTGTGGCTCTCCTTCTGTTATGGTTATCTACATCTCTGAGAACAATAAGGCCGAGGCAGTGGAGCCCAGAGAAGGCCACAGATGTCTGTCTGTCCCTCCACACCCCCCACCACCCCATGCCACATTCAGCTCTTTACTTCTGTCGGTAGCCGGCAAAGGGGAGCCAGAGTGTAGTGGGTGGGTATTGGTTGTGGTGTTGTGGTGGTAGGAAGGAATGGAAAAGGAGGACTGACGCTATTGTTACCCCGTAGCAATAGATGACACCCTTTCACTGGCCCACAGCTGCTCTCTTCTTCTAAAGAGAAGAGCGGAGCACCTTGTATGTTATGGACTGAGTCTGAGTATATTTCTGCCATCCTCAGAAACCTGAAGGGCAGCTTAGCAGACAAAAAGACAAAAGTAGAACAACCTGCCCAGCCACTCCGACAACTAACAAGTTTTTGAATGTCATAAGAGGACCTCCTCTCTATAAAACATGCTGTGCATCTCTTCTGTACTCGTTCACACAGCGAGCTTCCCTCCTCATCAACAGGCAGAGTCGGTATTGATCTTCCCTCGGGGTTTTCTATTTACAGTCTGCTGGTTAGCAGGGAGAGCAGGGAGGGTGTCTTCCAGAAACTCTACTCACCAGCTATTGATTTACAATTAAACCAGAACCTTGCATTCCTCCACCAAATCTGTGGCTCTAAAATGTGTGGATGAGTGGCCACGCGTACACACCGTATTTTCATGTGATTCCATGGCCTAAACACTGCTGACTGGCAAAACAAAACCAAATGGTGGCTGTTATAATTAGGGAGAGCTGCGATACTCATTTAGCGATATCAAACCAACTGCTTTAAAAGAGTCTCAACGTTAACAGTTTCTCCTCACTGTCCCTCAACATTACATCAGTCGAACGCCGGCATTTATCATTATTTATTATCATTTACGAAGTGGTAGCCACAAAAGCAGCTTTCTAAAGCTAAATTAAGCAAGCTAACCAACAAATATGATAAGAATATAACACAAAACATGGCAAAACTTGCAGCTTCTACATTTGAAGTCAGGTCACAGACAGATAGTAACGTTAGCGATCCATCACTGAGACTGAATGGTTAACTTCAACCCGCACTTGCGCTATTTCTTTGACATTGTATCAGTGAATTTAGGGCCAAGTAAATCTTCACGATTATCAGAATTTCTGATGCAATATATCCTATCATTAAACCTATCAAATAAAACACATCAGGTCTGCTAATCCCACCCCCCCAAAAAATTGGATTAAAAAGAACTTTCCTCCTTAAAAGTAACAATGAAAGAAACCGTGGACAACCGCTCCATGCAATAAGCTAGACAGTCTGTGGTTTGTAGACACTAAATGTTGCCAGATGTTTGGGTTTTCTGACATCTATGTATCTATATGTATACCTCAACATCCAGACAGTTATGTAACACTGAACAAACCATACAGACTAGCCGTAACCATGAGATCAGCAGCCTAATCAAAATGATGAGGACTTCACATGATCAGCTTTAGCATGTTCAATTTAGAGAACAGCATGCTCAGTTAGTTATCATTTCACAGCTCTTAGAAAGTATCACATCTGTTCAATGTGTTCAACAGACATCATAGTTTCTTACCATTTTAACAGTGTTGACGTTTTTTAGAAGGCACCAAATGTTGCATGTTTGTCAGTCAGGGGGAGTGACCGTGGGAAACATTCTGCACAGGATAACATCAGTTCAAACCCTCTACTGAGCACGCTCTTCAGACACATTGGGCCAGGCAATGGTCACAATCAAACCACCTCTGAGCACATGAGTACTTCTGTGCTACTACTTTGATGTTAAAAAAGTGGACTGCATATAGTGATGGGAGGCCGTCTGTGGCAAAAGGGTTTTTAACACGCAACCGACAGCAATTATACGTTTGCAGGTGAAATCTCTGAAACCACCGAGAGACAGCCAGAGCATGAAAGTGGGAGGTTGAGTGGCTAAAACAGTCAGCAGACAGCCAGTGGATTTCAGGGTGTGGTGCCCAGAAAAGGCAAGACATTCCCGGGACAAACAAGCAAAGTGCTGGTTTTCGCCGCGAGAGCGAGCAGACAGCAGACTGTACCAGCGGCAGAAAAGAGCTGAAGAGGAGACGGCAGAGGAACAGAACAGACTAGGAGTTCCAACATGGAGGCAGGAGCCATATGTCAAAGGACTAGGAAGGCAAAGTCTCGCTCTGTCTCTCTCTGGTTTCTGTCTACCTTCCCTGCTTTCTCTGCTTCGTACTGGCAGCATTACACACACCTCCCCATCCACCCCATTAAACCACACACCTCCCTTCCTTCTACGCCGCAGAGAGACGTGCAGGTTCGGTAGAAGAGGGCCAGCAGGATGAAGTGGCGTGGGAAGGGTTAAGTCAAAAACAGATCCATCTGCTTCCTCGTCTGTCCTCCTGGCTGGCTGCTGGCCCAGCCCAGCTTTTACACAGCCTGCAGCCTGACGCAAGGCATAAACACATACACACAACTGGACGGCGCACATCAAAACCACAACGCTGACAGGTTAGAAGATTTTTGCAAAGATTTTTTTTATATAAATATAAAGAGGGAAAGGTTTTCCAGATGGCCTCTAACAAGATACTCATGCCCTGGGCCAAAGACATGGCTAATAAACTGAAGTGAACATCTGAGAATGTTTTTAACCTTTCACTACATTCATAGTGAAGAAACAATGAACACACCTCTAATCCACCTTGGAAATACATGTTTCAAGTGGACATGGATCACTATATAATAACTTTTCAGTCTGTTTACCTGCGTGGACACCATGTTTTAAAAGAAGATTTAGAGCCTTGGAAAGGTTAAAAGTTCAAGTGCTTGAGTTTTGCTTGACTCACACACAGAACGTGATCTACAGCGTCCATTGTCTTCCTGGTCAACGTCTCTTTGTCTACAGGCTCGAACACGCGCTTCACCTTGGCTTGCTGAACTCGCTCGTAAACAAACAAAGTAAAAATATATCCGCCAACACCAATACAGCTTAGCAGGCGACACAACTGTGGCATTTCTGAACAGCTTACCAACTGATCTGCACGTTTTGATTCTTCATCTAAGACGTGACAGTGTTATCGTTTCATAGCCGTCTTTGGTTGGTAAAGAGGGTATCAGGTCCAGTGTGTTTATGTTGTGTCTCTGTGCTACTGCACGCTCACAGCTGTCAAACATGTACACTGGTCCGCCCACGCAGAAGCCTAGAGGCTAAAAGAACATTTCTGATAGATCCAGAATGACATGTTTCCTCCTTTCACTGTTTCAGTACAGTAAAGGTCTTCGTGGAGGTCAATGTGGACTGCACGGAAAGATCCAAGCTCACTTAATTCAGATACGCTTACTCTGATCCCGGCCTTACGTTATATACGACTGTGGGTGGGCGAATTAACAAACATAACAGCTATAGGCGATTGGTTGACTCCACTGCTGTTTGGTTTTTTTTTTTAAGGCAGATTATAGTTTAATGGTCTGTCTCCAAAGAAAGAGTGAACCCTATACACAACAATCCATTTGTGGTGTTTACATATGAGTTGGAATAACTCTTCTTCTCTGATTATAATCACATTGGGAGTACGTGTAAACACTGAACGTCACCCACTTCTAATTTGCTTTCCCTTCCACTTCCTCTAACTATACCACAGTGAAAGCTTAAAAAACATCTACTATACCGCAGGGTCAATACACGTAGCCACTATTTGACCTACATGTTCAAAATAAAGTGAGAAGGCGACAATAAGAAAAATAACCTCCACACGCAAAGCTTAGAAATATCTGCGCATGAACACCATTTCAGTTGTGGGCCACATGCCTGGACTCATCCATACACAGCACAACTGGACAGCTGCAGGGAATCAAAGGCAGGAGCAGAAACGGAGGGGACAACAGTGTGCACTGCTGCATACTCCCTCATAAAAGAGTATTTTGTCGCTGATGGGAGAGGTTTGTCTGATGAAGGAACACCTGGTAAGGGAGAGGCCCGGACCTGCTGAACGCTCACAGTTATCCCGCCTTTGTATTTGAACAACACAACAAAAGAGGCCTGCCTCTATACATTACACTGAACCGGATTTGCAAAGATGAAGTTGGTGAACACTGAAAGAACTGATGTTGTGAGTGAATAAGAGAAAGACAGAGAGAGAGACAGAGAGAGAGAGACAGAGAGGGGCGTGCAGACTTACAGTATGTCAGACAACAAGGTCAGCCCATCCCGGGAGAGGTGTTGGCTTTCTAACAGAGTACAGCTACTTGAAACCAAGGTCACTGCTCTGAGGCTGTGAGAGGGACAGGAGAGTGGGGCCAGACAGGGACAGCTTTGCTACATGGCCTATGTATAGGTTTGCTGTGTGGTGCGGCCTGAATGAGTGCGTAACTGTGTGTTTGTGCGTGCCTTCAAATTGACGGAGTTCAGATCACTGGCAGGAAAATAAATAAATAAATGAACGACTAACATTCAGGGCTGAATTTCCTGAAACCAGATGCCTTTCTGACATAAACAAATCAGTCCATTATCGCAGCCATTATAGCTAGAAACTTTAGAGTAGGGATCTTAGCTGCTCTCTGCACTCATTCAATCTCTAACAGCCCTTTGCAGAGGTTTGACTGCCTTCCTATAAAAAAAAAAAAGAGGCCCATTGACGAGCACCGCACTCTCATACTGCGATAGATTAGAGCCGAGTTTCGTGAAGAAACTTGACACGGTCGCACATATGGTTTGTGAAAGTGAAAGTTTAGCAATTCAAACTAGCCGCTAATCTGGGCTGAGCTCTTCCACACTGATGTGAAAACACGGCTATATAAAGGCAGTACGGGCCTCTTTGTTATCGGCCTCCTGTCTTTAAGTGGACTGGAGCATTAGCAAGGCAAAGGAGAAATGACGTGACGCTCAGCTGTTCATTTCATGAGAATATTTAACTTAAAGCAAACACAGAGCTGGGAAACACGAACAAGATTTGTATTTGTACACACAGCAGCGCCCAACATTTGAATCAGTGCTGGGCAGCCACATGGGGCTGGATGAGGGCTTTTGGGATACAGCTGGATGAGGGTTATTGGGTGGACAAACAAAACCTAACTGTGTAAGGAGGGAAGGCTAATTCAATGTTATCTTATCCTCCCCCACCTTGGACACGGGCCTAGCAGCTCTAAAATTAGCCGTCACATCTAAACACAGTCTTTGGTGTAGCAACGTACTCTTTGATGGGAACTTGGCTCATGGCTGACACACTGAAAGCAAACTCGAGCTTTCCAACTGCAGAGATGAAGCCAAGATAGTATACAAATGCAAACTGGAGACGCACAGTGCTCGGCAGTCTCCAGTTTTGGAAGCATTAAGATGGAAGCTTATCGAAAGTGACATTGAAGAAGCCGTCTACAGCTGCAAAATAAAAGTGCAGATCACCAGTATTATGTCGTTGGTTGTGGAACAACATAATCATTATTTTTAGCACCATATTATAATACTATCATCAAATAGTCTGTTTTTTCATTAAATGGATGATTCCAAGCAAACTTAATTTAAAAATATCAAAATAGGGCGTACAGGTAGCCTATCCACAGAATTCTAAACTGATCTGCATGCTGTTGCCATAGTGATAATGTATACTGATGTATAAATTATACTGACTTCTTATAAATTGTATTTATAAGTCTGTTATAAGTCTTAATACCATTTACAAGTCAAATTATTAGAATATTATAAGTAAAGACCTCCCTGTGAAGATTAATTATTCATATGTCTGAGTCACACAAGAAATAGAAGAGCTGCTGTCCTTCTATGGAAGTGATGTTTCAGATTAATTTGAATTTTAAGAAGAGAAGGGAGCGGAGACTGTGACATGGAGCATGTTTTTTTTTTTTTTTTAAATACAGACTTGCAGTTGATGACGGAATAAGTAGACAGTAGAATACACGGCAATTCATAGACCACCAACATTATAAAGCAGCAGTGAGTCTAAATCAGTCTAACCATCAGGTAGAGATCCTGTTTGTGCGTGCGTGTATTAACATGTACTTAAACTTGTGGAAAACAGTGATTGAGAAACAACCATGACCTCCCAGCAAGAGCAAGGGGGGGGGGGGGATCTTTGATGAAAGCAAACCAACATCCTGTGCTCATGGCTGTGCACAGATACTACTGATACTAGATCTGGGACTATTTTTATATGCACATTTGTTTAACCACGTTATTTGTGTTTGTATATTTAGACAGCAGGATGGAGGACATGTTGGTGGCCATTATTTTTCTTAGTAAACATTTAAGGGTTTGCAGTGATATGTGGCTTTTATGGCCCTGATACATATACACCTTCCGTGACACTGAGACAAATACCAAAGCCCTAAAGACTTATTTACAGTAAGACCTACTTAGCTGTTGCAGCAACCCAAGACACAGAAGCTAGTCAACTTGTTGAATATGCTGGATTAAAATCAAGAGAAGCAAATAGATGTTTTAACCACATGGGAACATCACTACTGCTCGCACTCTGTCCTTGAGTTTCTTTCCGTCCTCCTCATTGGATTCCTTTGTTGTCTCTCAGAACTACAACTCCCAACAACTCATCAGTGGTTAAAAACAAAGAGAAAACAGCAAACCTTGGACTCAGTGCTGCAAGATGTTCTACTCAGAGCTGCCGCCTTGCACTCCTATTTATCCTTTTCACTCTCACGCCTACGAATTACTTCTACTCACACAGAGTGCTAACTGGTCTGAACCTCCATTACACAGAGCACACTGGCCTCCCACTCCCACCCTACGAACAGTGGCAGGCTGCCAGGTGGGGAAGAGCAAGCGTGTGTGCATGCGTGCGTGCGTACGTGTGTGTGTGATCGAACTGTAGGACAATGGCACAAAAACGCAGAATTGGGGAATGCTTGCAAACCGTCTCACAACCTGTTAACCTTGAGAAATTTGACACTCGTCACATGAACTCTAACCATCTGTGTCACCACTGGCCGTGTTATACACAGTGACACACAGCACCGCATTCCCTCGCTTCCCATCTCCCTGAAACCGTACGACCTATAGCGGACCTCAAATTCCTCTGCCTAAGATGCGAGCTCGCTGCCATTCAGCTCGCTATTAGCGTATTTCACCGCACTCCATGCCACAGTGCCTCGCCTGTTCCCTGCAAACAGACTCCTTCTATACGGCATCAGTATGCAGCCTGCCTGAGGGGGAGGTGGAGGAGCAGCAGAGGGGAGGAAGAAGGGAAGGCTGGGAAAACAAAGCCTCTATAGTCGTCTCTCCAGCCGGGCCAGGCCGAGCCGCACTAGCGGGGGCGAGTTATGTAATGTGACTGGCAGGGCCCACTTCCCTGTTCAGAGCTGCTGCACACACTAATCCCCACTGAGGAACAAGCCCTGCTTTGGAGGAGGAGGACGAGGAGGAGGAGGTGGAGGAGGAGACAGAAGGGGAGCTGTGAGGGAACCAGTGGAGAAGGTGTGATTACAAGAATTTTAGCCTTTCATCTGCACCAAATCGAACACACGGACACCACCCCTCTCTGCTCCTCTGCTGAAAGATAAGTCAGAATAATACCAGCACTGCCGATGGCTCGCTACAGCATATAGGGAAGACACCGCTTTCTCCCAAGAAGCCTGTGTATGACATGCGAAACGACACGCAGTCGACACACTTTGGCTACCAATACCAGCCTATTTGTAACAGGTAAATGAAGAGGCGGTGGTTGTTCGAACATGGCCTGTAGCTCCACACACATCACAGCTAATTTACATGCATTTAGCAGATATTTGTGCTAAACATGGATGTCACAACTGCTCTACTCCAGTGCGGCAGGACCTCTTTTATTCAGTCATGTTATTATGCAACAGCTTCTGCACGAAGACTCTCTGCAACAGATTATAGTAGAATGTGTGTGAAAGGGCTAGTCACCGCTAATGTGTACCACATTGCTACGTTGTAGTGGCTGCGTCGGTTCATGCCAAACAGAGCTCCGTCAAACCGGCGTAGAAAAGAGCAGGTAGACAGATACGGCATGAGTTTAATGAAGCTGGTGGGAAGTGGCACCAAAACAAGTCACCCAGTGGAAGAGAACACAGCGAGCGATGGAAAGGACAAGTGATCAGGCGCCACCTCAGTCACTTCTGCTAACCATGGAGACCAGGTGGAGGATTTAAAGCAGTTAAAAATAAAAGTCTGATTTACTTAGCTGGCTGCCTGGAAACCATGTGACTGGCATCACATGAGGAGGAGTGGGGGGTGTGTGTGTGCCCATGGACACACACACACACACACACACACACACACACACACACACACACACACACACACACACACACACACACACACACACACACACACACACACACACACACACACACACACACACACACACACACACACCTCTCCTGGCACCATAATAAGCTTTGTGATCAGTTTCCTTGGTTTCCACTGACAGTAAGCAGATATAGGCAGCTCGGAGAGGTAAACAGTAGCAGCTCTTGCTGGTGCAGGCACAGGCACACAGACACAAGAGAGGTGGGTGGGAGAGGAGTAAGAGAGTCAGTGACAGTGAGGGAGAGAGATGAATTTGTGCCGAAGAGGGGGATGAGCCAGTGCTGCAGCTGTTGCTTAGAGCTGGGTAAAAAGAAAAAGAAAATGTGTTCCATTAACTGCAATGTTTATCTGAAAGACCCAATATGGCATGTGGTTGATTGTTGTGGTTCGGTTGTGTCGGCATGATGTGGAAATTAATTATGCTCAAAAAGGCTGTTTTAAGCTACAAAATAAAGTAGATGATAGCTGGATGTATCAGGTGCCTTAAGTCATGACATGAATATCTAGGGGCCATGCCGAGTTACTGCAGTTTACCAAACTGCCGTGACTCGACATAGTTAGCAGACTCTGGCTATGTCATGACCAGTCTTTAGATCTAATCTGTGAGAGGGATCGACGCTTACAGAATCCTGCATGCAAGTGTCCAAATAAATAGAACAACATTTCAAGATGCTTCTCTTGTAATGTTCTTGGCACCACTCAATGTAGTCAACAAGATATGCTACTTTTAAGCAGGGAAGTTCCTGTCAACTCTGAGTTTTGTCCTGTATCTGAGACAAAAATGACAAACTTTTAAAAAACTTAATGATAGAAAAAAATGATAATACAGCACGATGAGATTTCTGGTTTTCCTAGATTCCTCTTTAGAAAACGTCTCTCTCCATGTGATTTGGGATGTTAACAATGATACCCGCCTGTGACATGGGAGGGTGATTGTATTATATTATGTTATCATTCCTTAAATTCAAAGTATAGGCTTCAGGTTGTGTGCTTGTTGACAGAAACTACGGGCATGGCAATAGTTTGACTGGTGTGGAGCAGTAAACACCAATTCTCTGACATTAAGATGTACAGTGAAAATGGTCTTGGCTCATAATCTAGGATTTAACATGATCAGGACTTATAGCCGGGGTCGCATTCACTGACAAACAGATGTAAGTGTGCGCGTGCAATGCATGTGTGATTGAGACAGATAGAGCTTTTGTTGGACACATGCTAGTTCTGCACTACAGAAGCTGTGACCTACTTTTCACAGTCTCTCTCTCTCACACTCACACACACACACACACACACACACACAGACACACACAGACACACACACACACACACACACACACACACACACACACACACACTCTCTCTCTGACAAAGGGACAGGAAAGCAGAGGTTAGGCATGCACTAAGCCCCGTTCTTAATACATGCATTCCAGTGGATAGAGTTCAATGCTGCTGCGCTTTCAGCCTGCCTGTTGGTACAAGCAACTCCTGCATACACAGTCTCCTGCATGACTGACAATAAAGGATAGAGCCTGATGCCTGCAGTATGTAAGCACATACTATGTATACAAGTAGACTCAAGCACAGACAGTCTTTCTTTGCACCGTTTAAAAAAAGAAAGCGTGGAAAAAAAAATAACAAAACCACACACTACACTGATTGTTTGGTTAAACAAGAAGTACTCAAAGCCGCCTGATGTCCATTATTGAAACCTAAAAAATGACAAACACGCGAGACAAAACGCAGGTCTCCATGTGCCACACCAACAGAAACTCCATTTCACAAACCATCAGGACTTAAAAGGAGCTTGAATAGCTGGTAAAATGGTGTAAGCTCCAAAATGTCAACATATGAAGGACGATAAAAAGGTGCAAATGTGATGTTTCTGAGCTGCTGTGCCCACACACACGCTCCATATTGTACAACATACCGTGTATTGTGATGCCAGCACGAGCAGATAAAAAGAAAATATACATAAAGAGCCATCATTTTAATAAATAGCTGCTTTACCAAACATGTTTGAATGAGAGCAGCCTTGAGAAGGCAGAGCCTGATGGTTATGCGTTCAAAAAGATGTTACTTGTCAACATACCGATTCCATGGCTGTGGGAGAATGTCAGTGGGCTAAAATCCAACTAGAAAAACACCTGCCGCTGCAGAGTCCACAGAATCCTGAAAAACAAGATGAAAACAAAACCAAGCATTAATTACTAGGACAGCACAAGCAGTTTCACATTCCTTACGACGGATGGGTATTGGGGTGGATGCAGAGGGGTCATGTTTCTCCTCCCACAGATCTCTGGCAAGCTGAGAAAGGTCTATGGAAGAACAGGATACAGGAACAGTGACTGGCAGTGAGGCATTCGGTCCCCTTTTCCTTCCCTTGACCAAACATTGGGGGCTATTTCTCCAAAATAACCTCGGCTCTGCACCCGGTCCCTGTGCTTCCATTTGATCAGGATGTATGACAAACCTCCCCAGTTTTCCAATATTTATAGGCTCATTTTTGATAAACATAACCCACTATAGGAATGCAGACAAAACATAGTATTTTTGTGACAGACTATAAAAGCCCATATGCTGCCAGCTGTACATTGTGTATAAAATAAATAGATCCAACAACATTAAGTTCTAATAAAAACAGTCTGCATTTTGTGGCGTCTGAGACAGAAACACATTCACTTAGTGAAACCAACGAGCCAATTAGCACTGACCAACTGTTCAAGGCTTCAAGAACGACAGGAAAATACGCGTGGTTCTCTATTTGTGTGAGCAAAAAAAACATGTCAACAATGGACCCATGGCACATGTTTATTCAATTGGTTTCAAACTCAATTCTACATGCATATCTGATTTTAATGTCGTTTTTGTACAGAATTATGGAGTGAGGAATACAGAAAAGGGGACATGCTTGTAATATTCAACGCACCACTCACACAGCACCGTGGCACCATACTTTAAAGTCTATTAAACTAAGGTGAAGGGGGAGGAAAATAACCGTCAAAAACTTAATGAAACAGTGGGATGACATTTCTGGGACGTGACAATGTGGCTGGGAATGTGTCTGACAGATTCAGCATGAAGTTCATAAGCTTCACTTTACTTGCTTTTATGTAAATTGCAGCATTATTACAGGTCTGAGTTTTAAATATACGATAACACTTTCTCACCCGACACTGACTCAAATGGCCAAACTTGGGCTCTATTCAGACCAAATCAGGTGTTGTGGTCACTGACACGGTGTTGTGGGTGACTTCATTTGTGCTGAATGAAACCCCTGAGAAAGAGCAATATTATATTTAGACAGTATAAGGCAATGCGCGGCTGTAAACATCAACTTTTAACTATAACCGGAGATGTTTGTACGTCAACATCCTATTCAAGCTTCTGCAATTCTCTGTAGTGTTTCAAAGGTTTGTTAAAGGATGTGGTCACATGCATCAACCTCATGACATTTCTCACACCATTTAACTTAGACTGATAATAATGAGGTGTCGTCATGCTGAGTGAAGTTGAAAATTAGCACATACTCCCCGCCAGTAAGCTGACTAAGTAACATTAGTTACACAGCGATATTTAGTTAGGTTAGTCAACATTGTGTAACATTTCCCACTAGCCATATACAAATAAAGACTATAGCAGCACACACCTTTGTGTATTGAGAGACAGAGCACATTTCTATACCGTAAGTTTGCGAAGCAGAGCACCAAACAACCTAACCAGCTAGGGCCCTGCGTCCCAGTCCTGCTCATGTTCCTAACCTTCCTGGCTGGTTGCCCTTCCCCCAGTCCCCTCCCAACTATGAGGACAAGGATTTATCAGGATTTAGGAGGCAGGACATAGGGGGGTGTTTAACAGAGGCCCAGTGTTGGGCTAAACTGGTGGCATTCCAGTGATTATAGGACCCCCCCTCCTCCACCCTCCGTCCCTCCCTCCCTCCCCAATTCGAACCAACATTTGTTCCATCAATCTGATTTTAAGACACCACAAGGGGGGCCGATGACAAACTGGTTGTCAGGTTTAACACTATTCAGACACACGGTGCATCCAAGTGCCTGGGAAGTGCATTTTAACCCGCAAACACATAAATGTGTAAGTGCTTATTTATTATTTGTAAGTGTTCATTTACATCTCTGCTGTGGGACTATATCAAACAAGCGTGTCAGTGCAGACAGTACAAAGTACAAAGGCTTATAGTACAGGCAGGGTGGCAGGTGGGCACGCAGGACAGGATTAAGGCCAGACCTCACTGGGTTGGCCTAAGTGGTAAGGCGGATGATGGTTAGATGCGTATTTGTGTTTGTACTGGAGTGGAACCTGTGGGGCTTTCCCAGCGGGAAGCGCAGGATTGACGGATTGTAATAATCCAACCAGGAAGCAGAACACTACCCTCCCAACAGAGTTTTGGAGACAGCATAGAGATAATCCCCTTTGATGATCACCTACGGAAAACTGTCAAGAGACACAGATTTAATCAAGAATTGTACACCAACAAGCACAACAATGAAAGCAAATCCGGAAACCTTCAACAGACCAAGATTAGTCTCTAAATTATGAATAGATAAACAACGAGGCATGTGTTTGCCGCCAGAATTTTATGGTATAACCTTTCCAAACATGAAGACGGACCACCACGCCACAACCATAGTACTAAAAATAATAATGGTCAGCTATTACCGTACAGTAACATTTCTGTTAAAGTACTTTGTAGTATGAAAACTGTCACTGAAATTGACATTAAATGATCAGTTTCACAGGTGTACCAAAACATTAGTGCTACTAATGGTTTAAAAATACATTTAAACTTTGATTCTTTGTTATTAGACAAATAAAGACTGTGCTTATCCTCACTATTTACTACCATAGGTCCAGACTGACACTGCAGTTTACTTAAAAAAAACTTTGTAGTAGTAAAGTTAGCACTAGCCAGCACACCCCAGAAACACCCCTCTCCATGGGAACAAGAAGACAACATGCAGGACACATTCCTCTGCCCACAAGTGCAGAGATACTACGGATAACATTACTGATAGCCTCAGTCGAGAAAGACTCATCAGAAACCGGTTGCACCAGCTCTTTTCATGGTCAAACTTGGCCTGGTTAAAACGTAAGTGTTACCTAAGTTGCCGATGTCAGAATTGGGCTCGCCGTGTTAGTCTGACATTTACACGTACTTAACACAGTGAATGGCCAGCTGTGCAGAAGTGAGAGGAGCCAGGGTATGAACTTCTCTCTTGTTTCATTCTTTCCACTATCAGTTCTGTCACTTTTCGTATGCACGGCTAAGTGCAAGACCCCAAATCCCTCCCAGGACGAATTTGTGTCCATATTTAAAATGATAGTGTCTCATCCTCCGTATCACTCTGCCTTCGAGCGTGGCTGTTCAGAGCAGCTGTACATACTTGTGATGAGGTCAGACAGCATATTTCCCAAAGAATGTGGTCCTAAAGATTCATTGTCAAACATCCTGGTAGTAAAACTTCAGTTCCTACAAAATGCTTCTGTGTGCACAAATATGAACTGAAAAATGACTATGCTATCGTTTGCCTCCGGACATCTTTCAATCGCTTTGTCAGCATTAATGGTCGGAAGTGTGAAATGAATGAAGTTTACTTTTCTCTCTGATTACACCTGGATGATTACATGTGACAATTAAACTTAACTTGAACAAACAAACCTGTGTTGAGGAAGACATTTCCAGCTAACCCAATCTGTTTACAGGGCTGAAGAAGTTGCTCGCTGGGTGGCATTGACAGGCTCCTTAGTAACGGTTGCTTCCTAGCTAATTAGCTTTGACTAAGCTACACCGCGAGAGAATGAGAGGACGATGCGTATGTGTGGAACACACACACACACAAAATCTGCTGACAGGACGAATTTACACAAAACATCAATTACACCCTAATCAGTCACCAGAAAGGTAACAAAAAAAAGTGCACGGGTGTGTACGCACTAGCGTGGTGAAGTTGGGCTCCATTAAAGCAGCCTTGTGCCTCCACATTATGTGGAACCGAGGCCAAACATTTAGCATTATCATGCATAATCACAGCAAATTCCTAGTTCTGCATCACCATGACAACATGCCTGCATATTCACTTCTCCTGCATGACCACTGGTTATCTAACAGATGAAATACCAGCGGTGTATTTCAGAGCACTTAACTAAGCTCATCACAGCAATGGAGGTGTTGTCATATGCAAGAGGAACACAACGGGCGAGTTAACGCATGCAGTCGAAGAGCACTTTAAAAACACTGCTGCAAGCGAGGAAGCTGGCGAGGCCAGCCCCGGTTTCAACAGAGTCCTTCAGCGAGAATCAAGAGGCTCGTCTTTGATGCTGACGGACACGATTGCAGATAAGGATAAATCTCTTCTTCTGGAGCTCCGAGCGGGGCTCTGCACTAGAGTGACTGAAACATTTGGTTGCAGCAAAGCAGGACCTAGCACTAATTGGTTTTACCTAACCGTTGCAACAGCTGTATCAGCACTGCAAAAGTCCCACTATTTTTACCCTAGCCCACACGTCTCTGACTGGAGCCTGATGTACTCCAGGCTTGTGAGTTGAGGTGTTACAGAGGAGATTTAGGAAGAGACACTATTTTTTAAGGAAATGTGTAATTGGTGAAATAGACACACTGAAGCCTGCAGACAGCTAACAAGACCTTCGGGAGGGCAGAGACAATACAACGGGGGAGACTGCTGGTTCCATGTGCATGACCAGTGGTGACACATGATGTTTGGGTGTGTATGTGTGTGTGTGCAAAAGTGGGAGAAGTCCCCTGGGCACTGTTGGATTAAGGAAGAGACAGGGGCTCGAATGCCAGCTTCGGGACACAGGCAGCTTTTGTTCTGCTTCTCTGTCATTTGGCGTCTGATTACAAGACCAGCTTCCATTTTCACAAACTGGTATCGCTGCTGCTCCTATATGGAAAATCTGGAACATATAACACAAACACGCCAGTGTGTGTGTCCCCCCCTCTGGGGCTTACAGAGCACCTCTTCGGTCAGCCCTGTGTCTGGCTGTCCTATCAGAGAACAGATCAGAGGCAGCTGAAAGGTGACCTGGAACAACAGCACTGACCTCTCTCTGATTTCATGAAGCGTGGCCTCGTACACATCACGCGGGGACATTAATTCACGCTCACACTGCACTCTTTATGGCGCAGATGATCATCTAGAACAAAATTCTGTGGATTTTGTGGAGTTCACATACAGGACACAGTGAGCGCAGGATTAGAAATGCTGGCACAGAATCTCAGCGAGACAAAACTAACACAGCGCTGGGCAGCTGGGCTTGATGAAATAAAACCAAAGCAGCCTGGTGATAGACATGTGGAATATTACGTTGCTTTAAAGTTGAAGTTGAAGATTGCTGTCCAATCAATGGCAATGTGGTGAAAACAAGTCAGATCATATGAATCAAACAGAGTTTGCAGCATCTTCATTGATTTGAATGAGGCCTCTCTGTCGACGCAGTGGGGGGAATGCAGAAAAACAGAGTTGTCTGTCGCATTAAGAAAAACAAAAATCCGACATGGCTCAACCTTTGTGGAAAATTACGTCACAGCCAATCAAATATGCGCACGCTTGTGCACAGTCCTGGTAGATCACTTTGTAATATGAACTCTTTGTTTCAACTGTTTACCTCACAATCATGTGTGTGCTCCTAATACTGTAAACATCTGTGCAGTGTTTTGGCATCTAATGAGCTCAGATCTAACTTTTCAAACGGAGACTTTCTGGATCGGATTTTTACGGCCTCACCAGCAGAGAGGCAACAATAAGCCGATTAATCGATTTGTTTCTCAACTCTTGAACTGACTGTCTATATAGTTGGTGATCATCTTTTAAGAAAGAATGCCCGAACTCTCTGATTTCAGCCTCTCTCGTTTTTTTAATCTTCTGAACTGAATATTTTAGGGCTGTGGACAAAGCAAGACATTTGAGGATGTCACCTTGTGCTTTAGGAGGCAGCGATCAACATTTTTCTCCATTTTATGGATTTTATCAACTGATGAGTTAATTGAGAAATGGGCAGACAGAGACTGATTAGTATCAATAATGAAAACAATCGTTAGTCACAGGCCTGCTCATTATCACTCCACACAGGACACTTTTCTGGGTCCTTACAAACACGAGTCATCATCGATGTGCTGTTTTGTATTTTACTGAATGTCCATTTTACTGAATAAGGCTACATGGCTACATGTTTTTTTAAATCATTTTTTAATCATTAGTATATTTCAAATATTCCATTGTATTGTGTATTAAAAATAGAGAGTGTGTGAGCCTGATGGAGGGTAAAGCGCCTATAGTATCTGGGGAGTGGGCTGTCACTGGAGAGCTCAGGGATGGTTAGTGCGGTGCTGTCCATGATAAAGCCACCCCTATATAAAGTCTGAGCACTAAACCAAATAAACAATAGGAAGCAACAGCAGCTCAATATAACAGGCTGGGTTTGGCCTGCAGTATGTCAAAGCATCAGGTATCAGAGCTTATTGTAATATCTTCACTAATTAGATTCAGTCATCTGCTCCTCTATGCTCAAACACTGGAGGGGAAATCTGACACTGGAGGGTGTGGGGAGACAGCTGAGGGGGGAGGGGAGGGAGAGATGGGCTGGGAGGGTTGGAGGGGGGAGGAGAGAGAAAAAGAGATGCACACCACACCTCTCCTCTTCAAAAACATCTACATTATTGATAAAGCCTGGCTTGTGCGGGGAGGGACCACGGCACACTGATCCTCCATATCTCAAGCATGAGCAACCAACACAGACAGCAGCACTGGCAGCTCTATCCGAATCAGTTTACCTAAAGACCAAACACACTGGTGCGAGATAAAGCATCGGCGCAGAAGACGCCAATGAGACGAAATAAAAAGCAAATGCAGCAGAGCGGATGAGAGGGGGTGAAAGAGGGAGCAGGGAGTTAGAGGAAGAAACGACTGGAAAACAAAGATTAAAAAGGTGATGGCTGGGATGGGTGGATACGAGGCGAACAACAAATCTGCTAAATAAAAGCCCGATATTAAATGAAGGCAGAGAAGTGAGCGGAAGGAGGAGAAGGGAGGGGATAAGGGCTGCAATGAGAAGGCAGCAGCGGCGGCAGCAGCAGCAGCACTCGTGACACAGTTAGCGACAGCGCTTGTTTGTTCGGCACTGCCATGCCGCGGCAAGCTCGGCTCACTCGCTCAGCTCCACTTGCTACGAATCTTCTGCTGTTGTCAAGGTAACAAGCTCTATGGACTGGAAGAAGAAGAAGAAGAAGAAGAAGAAAAAATCTTCACATTCAAAAGATGTCTTTTCAAATGTTGGCCTCAACCTGAAGCTTGCATGTGTTCTCAGTATACCACCTGTGCAACTGAAGCCATCTTCAGCTTCGCTGTGCAACCAACGCTCGTCTATTTTCCATGGAATTTAAAGATTACCAGTGCACACCACACTGAGGGTGTTTTCTCTGGTGTAGCTGGAATGAAAGTGAAGGACAGCAACCACAAGATAGTAGTTGGAACACTTACACTAATGCTTCGTTCAAACTAATCAATTCAATGAATCCTGAACCTACAAGCAGGTGAAACATCCACAGAAATGCCACGGGCATTTGTAGAATACAAATAAAAAGGTAGAAAAGGAGCTGTGCTCATAGTTGCATGTTGTCCCTTATAACATTATAAAGCTGAATTTAAAGATTTAAGAGTATTTGCACATAAATGAGTATGCAACAAATACAATGGTACTGCACCAACATTCTATAACACAGGGTGCTAAATGCATCTTAGCATACAGCCTTAGCACGCAGTAATCATAATATCATGGTATTATATTTATGATGGATATCAACACCGTGGCCAGAAGCGCCCGGCTCTATTATCAAATACAATTCTTCAAATGCAGCAAGGGCCAGAAGTGCTGCATTGACAAAACACGAGCATGCAGAGGGGGGCCGAGCAAAGAGCATGGCTTTGGATGTATTATTTAATTAATGTCGACAACGGAGCAAACTGTAATGTTAAGACAAATCAGGTCTGTATTTGGCAAGCCAAGTCAGCACTTCCACCCATTACAACTACCAATTATTTTCATTTGTCAGGATTTTTTCACTGTTTAATCAATTAGTCTATATCATTTACTGTGTAAAATGTCAAAACTAATGTTCTGTTGCTGAAAATTTATGTTTTTGTTTCTTTATTTCCTCCATAATAAATTACTATGAAAATGTATTTTAGATACATTTTCAGTCATCTGACTGAGCCAAACACCAATCATTTCTGCTCTCACACTCCAGCCAGTGAAATGATTAAAAAAAAAAAAAAAACAACGGCAGCAGTGTCACACGCCTGCTGCCATTAAATGTATGTGTCAAGCCCAAAACACGCTCGCCTTTAAGACGCGCGTCAAAAACAGCCTCTATTATTTTTCTATACAAACCTACACATCAGTGTCAGTGAGGCGTGGGCCTGCGCGGGTGGACTCGCTGCCCTGCTACAGAATATGTCGCTGTCCTATTTTACAGCATAAACACTGGCTGATGCTCCAGAAAAGCAGCACTTCTCCTCGGGCGTGCTCGCTGTTACTCTACGCCGATGTCTTCTCGCCGGGTGATGTGGAAAATAATACAGCGGGGTAGAAGAGCATTCTTATTTCCTGCGGCCTAAATGATGGATCTCAATACCTGTGAGTGGTCAAAGCACCTCTCTGTATAGCTTGGAACCATGACTAATAAATATTTGCTGGCACACACACACACACACTCCACGACAGAACAAAACAGACCACCAAATGTGGTTATACTTTGGAAATGAGCAAAGATACAATTTGTTTAGTCGTTTCTTCAGTTGCAGGATGATTTTACTTTGCTAGTTTGTAGCAACCAATATTTTCTGTGTGTTTTACTTAATAGTTTAAGTTTATATAACCTCCTCACATCGGAGCGTGCCAGACAGGTGGCCCTTCTCATGCACACACGCGTGATTATAATTGAATAATTTCCGTGGTATTTGTTTTATGTCACAGGTCACCTTTAATGATCATGTAGTTAAATTAAAAACAGCCACCTATAATTTGGATGCATTTAATTTGCGATTATTTCAATTTTATGTCTGGATGATTGAAGTTAGAGTCCTTGTCTTGTCTTGTGTCAACCACATTCCATAACATTCCTATCCATAATCATGATATTGCATATCCACTGCGTGTGGCAGTACAGCCTGCAGTTCGTAATTTCCAAAGTCAGGCAAAAAAAAAAAACAACACGTAGTCAAGGATGGCAGATTATGTTTAAGTAGCAAAGTTCCATTCAATCATCTTGCAATTTCATATTGAATGTTTTCAACAATGGCATTATACAGTAAGTGAAGGCAGGCCCGCCTATTCACTGACACTGTGATTTGATTTTGATGATGATTTTCTTCTAAAGAAAGCCTGCTCTGTCATTCAGCCTCACACACAACCTGAGCATCTCCACAATTCTGCCATTTGTCATTTTCTGTTGCCATGGTTGCAGGGGGAAAGACGGTGCACTGTGAATATTGGAAATGGAGGAGTAAGCGGCACATGGTACATTATCGACATAAACACCCGCACATGCTCCAACACCACAGAACTGAAGAAGTCGACCGTGTTGGCTCTGAATTGCCTGCGGCCATCCGTTCACCCACACAATTCTCGGCCGGTTAAAAAGTAGGCATTTAATAAATATCTCCAGCTGACACACATCGTCTCCACACACCAAACCGCCAGCTCCCAAATTCCACATCCGGATCTCACACTCAGATACAATCCGAAAGAAAGAATCAGGAAGATTATCAGACAGTATGGATCCACAGTGTAAGTGTCATGTAGTGTAATCTAGCTGACGTGCAAGCCAATATCTTAATAGAAACAGAAGAGGTAACAGAAACTGCTTGGCACAGGCTTGTTGCATGTGCTGCTGTACGTGCGTCATGCATGATGCCACTGTCACCTTGACGAGGAGCCATTTCAGACCTTCCATGTATTCTGCCGGGCTTTACTGTCAGTGCCCCTCTTCTCTCGTCTGACAGGTTCGAGGCACACACACACAGACACACACACACACACACATTAACGCAGAGTTCCTCTCTGAGATTTCTCATTTTGTCCTCATTGGAAAGCTGTCTAAATGCCAGAGCGGCGGTGAGTGCATGAATTAAAGTGTGAAACTACAGCAACGCATGCAGAGTGTGGAAATTGCCACGGTGGTTATACGCGTATCCATTAAAGACGCCATCACCTGCAATAACCACGCTATGTGGAGGGATGCAACGCTTAGAAATACTGAAAGCCACTGCAGTGTTTCCCACGGGCTCGCTTGTCGTAGCGGTTGACGTGGCATATGAAGGCACAGCAGGGGTGGATGATATGACCGAAAATATTTTTGCACACGTATACCACATGGTTAAATGGCATATCAAAACAATGTACCGAAACCTGCTCCGTGCCTGGAAAATATTAATCGTGTCTGCTTCTTACCAATACCAGAGAACTTTACTCTTGCTCTGGCAGAGCGTGTGATTGTTAGTAGACCCTAGATAATGTGAGAGGCAGAGCGACGGGGGACCGTCCACTAGTTAATCGATCACAGAGAGAGAGGGGGAGAGAGAGAAAAAGCTAAAATGGGTCGCCAAACATACTATCTAGGTGGCCTGCCAAAGAAAGGCCCTGTGGGGGAAACACTGTGAGGTAAAGAATAAAAATCGAGGATATGTGAGCTACTACTATGAACACTGACTGCCAATGAATTCTGTATACCATGAACATACCACGTTAGTTTAACGGAAACAGAAGCCTTTCCACTCAGCATTTAAACACTGACGTACAGATGCATGGGGGGTCTGCTCATGAGACGGATGAATGTCAGGCATCGAAAATGCACCAAGTGCTCTTAAAAAGATTACTGTTGTGTGAATTTGCCTGTATGGTTACCTTACACACACACACACACAATATCATATCAGCCCTTCACATAGGCCACATTAACACGAGGCATCCAGCTCAGAAAACTACTGCCTGACTCTAAATATGCATATTTACATTTGGGACAACGGAGCATGTATGGAGATGAAATTATCCTGCAGTACAGATTCAGACAGGAGCAGGAAAGCACCGATGTCGTCTGTGTGCACATAATTTACTATGATTTTTGTCAAAGGAGGAAACAAGGCAAACAGTCAGGTCCAACGCCCTTAGTTTCCTGCAAGCAGCGCTTCCTGAGGAACCAAGGCTACTGCATAGAGGTGGGGATGGGGGAGGAGACTGTCAGAGAGTGAGGGGAGACGAGCATGCAGTATGCGAGATTACTGCCGGGCTCGGAGATGTAAGGATGGGGAGGGAAGAGGTGGCAGATAGAAAAGTGGAAGCAGAAGGAGAGTAAACAAGAGGTGTCGGTGGGCGGATAGACGGTAGACACGGGGGAGAATGGAGCCAAGTGTGTGAGGGAGCAGCAGATCGGTGCACCGGAGGGCTGACTTCGGCAGACAATCTAATCTGTCCAAGAGCCGCACAGGGCGATGTGGTGAATCTTAACAGATATGGTGCACATGAGTACAGTGAGCATGTGTGTGATTGTACAAAGCAGCCCCGTGGAGAGTGTGTGATGATATATCGTCATAGCCACACCTGGATAAATCAACATAAACATACAGGAAGGCTGGCAGGCGAAGGAAAAGTCTAAAGAACAAAAGGACTCGATTAGATTTTGTTAGGCCGAAAACTCAATTGTCCCTTCAACCAACACGTCCAAATTTAGCCCTGTGTTATTAAATTATTAAATGGGAAAAACATTCATAATAGAACAGCTGTAGCTTTAAATAGGTTTCAATCCTGAACCCTTCAACTCTTCCTTCCTGCAAAGGAAAGCTTCGCTATGAAATGCTGGTGCAGTGGTGCCACATGACGCTACTTGGCAGATCAAAATCTTGGGGTACTTTATGAGGTATGAACCAAAAACAGAACCTGTGACAAACACGGTGTGAAATGAAATGCTTATGGCAGAATATTTAAAGCTCACAAGATCTGTTTTTAAATCTTGTAGACCAATTAATGCCCTCTGAACGCACTGGTCTGCCATCCGTCTTCCAGTGTGACTTTTGTGGCACTAAACCATGAATGTGATACTTTTTGGAGCTGACTCAAGCCTCATATGTCCACACCAACGTGCAGGATTGCCTGTCAGGTTAGTAAATGTAGCAAGCTACGTGCCTGATTGGGCAAGCGGTAAAAAAAATGTGGAAATAGCTGTCGAGTGAGTGAGCCATCACGTTTCCTTCTCTTCTCTGAGAGCTGCACGTGACGGAAGAAATGCAGCAGGTAAAGACAAACTTTATGAGCTGACGCTCAAGTGAGCATTTCAATTATGCTGAAAACAGGAGTTTATTTGGGTGGCGTGAGGATGTGGGTGAAACTCCAATTATGTATCACTGCACAGTTTGCTACAAGTTTGACAGCAAGACGAATGGAAAGTCAAGTTTCCAAAGAATGTCGCTGGAGTGCCACAACTGAGAGCTGACAGCATCTAGCTTGCATGGCTGCTAACCACTAATAAATAAACAGTTTGTATCAGCAGGCAAAATTTATGACCAAGTTTGCAACTAAAAAAAACATGGTTAATTAAGCAACTAAAAAGAAAAATAAATAAATGATATGTCAAGCTTCAGGAAAGGCACACACTATGTGCAGTACTTGTGATAAAACACGGGTATGATCCTTTAACTGCTAACCCTTTTCTAAGAAAACTGCACATGCAAAGAGGCTGCGCAGTGATTGTGGGTGAAAACTGACTTTGCATAAGTAATGAGGAGGAATAAAAGACTGTCCTACATCCACGCCAGAGATTACACTGCTGGCTGCTGTTTCTATAAAAAGATCCACTGCAGGGAGTATGAGTGACACAAGCACACACACACGCAACCACACACACCCTCACAAACGCACAGATGGGCACGAAAACAAGGCAGTGTATTTATAGGGAAGAAGGTTCTAGTATCAAAAGAACTTTAAAGATCAGTGTCTGGTTAACTCAGAGTCACCCAATCACAGATCTGTGACTATTTCCAAGCCTTGGCAGAAAAACACAGCAAAATGCTGGAAAGATTATCGGTAGCTCCGGGCCAACTTAAAATGTCTTCTATATTTCCTGTTCTCCTATTTTCCACTTCTCATTTAGACTGCTTCCTTCTAGGCCAGACAAATACCGCAGTCGAGTGTCTTCACAGTGTGACACAAGGATACAGTGTGGATGTACAAGCCTTGATACGAGGGCCAAACGCATACCGGCCTGTAGCTTTAAGAGCGGCTCTGTGTTGCCACATATTCAGGAGGGAAAGTCCCCGTGCAGGCTGACTGAAGATGATGTGATTTTCCACTCCCCGCTGACTGCTCGGGTTAAACACAATAGCTAATTTCTATTCCTGCACCAGAAGAAGTTGAGACGTTTTGTTTTCACCTTGTCTGTGACTGACTGAGGATATTCGAGAAGATTATTTTTAGTGTAGTTTAGAGTTTTAGACACCATAAAATAAATTGAAAACTGCCCATCAAAATTTCCAGATGCCCGGTGATGTCCTCAAATTGCCACTTCTGTCTGACAGTGCCAAACTCAATGAGCTACAGAGAGAGCAACATTTACATCTTCTTTAAGTCAAATGTCAAGCAAAAAAACCAAAAAAAAAACAGCAGAAATTGTTGTTTGGCAATTCCTCGTCAAACCGACAAATTGAATGCTATGATGACTGTGCACTTTTGCACAACATTATCAGTCCTGAATCAATGATACAAGAAAATGTCTGTGAGTGAGTGTGTGTGTGGCTGTGACAATAGTCGTTACTCTAAGTGTCGCTGTGTGCACGACGTGCGGTGCAGCATGCGTGTAAATTGGACCTGAACACAATCGGGATATCTGAGAGTGATCGGCCAGACAGGTTGCCGATCAATCGGTGCCGCTCTAGCGCTGCACTTCCTGTATGATAGCATCGTTCTTGAGAAGCCACCTCTGTAAATATGATCTCACGATACAGATGTCTTTGTTGACAAACCTTTATGCTTATGCTGTCAGAGGCCCCGTCAGCCTCGGCTAACAGGTAGCATACTACAACCAAAACATTATTATAGCCATGCTGCTGTATCAACATTACTAAACAAAGATGATAAAATACAGTGCAACACTTCTTGAAGCAAACAAAACAAGATCATAGCTTCATAAGGTGAAAGCTTATTTTGCCATCTCAGCGATGAACTGATTTCACTAACCGCAGTTTAAAACACCTGGATAGTAACCAGAAAGGCTCAGCTACACCGAGTGTTTCTGTCATTTGCAATCAGCAAAGACGAGGTGAGCTAAGGCTGTTGGTGCAGCGTAAACCGACGGTAACAAAGCAGGACAAGGAGCATCGCACCGTTTATAAGTTCACCGCTTGCCAAAACACAGTGTAATCCTCTCTTACCTATTACTATCGGAGGGTTGGCATGCCCTTTAGAACAGTCCTCACATGCTCCTGACCTCCACTGGTTTGTTCCGCTTGTTATCTAACGCTTGGTATTTTTACTGGTAGTCTTCTAGTGTGAGCGCTTGAACAAAGTGTCACTCTGGACAACGTCAAAACAAACATTTTACTAGAGGCGAGTCTTCCGTCTAGGTGTTGGTGTGGGAATTTTGCTACAGATCACAGTGAGATGATGGAATATGAGCTAGTAATGCCAGTTAAAATGACAGATCCAATAGTTTAAAGACGCAGTATTTAATAATTCTGGAAAATCCTCACACAGACAGACAATCATTTATCCTCCAAAAAATGGTCACAAGTTACAAGTTTACAAAGTCTTCTTCCTGGAATGTGAGCGTGAACATTGCTGACAGTAGTTTTGTGAGTTGACAACAGTCAGAATCAGGTTCTCTGCCCATTTTTTTGCTGCTGGCGCATTGGTCTCATTGAAATTAATGAGAGCACAGCGGTTAATGATGCAGTGCTGTTGCCGGCCTGAACATGAGTTTAACACATTCCCCAAAACGCCTCTCAATCAATGTCACATGCACACCTCCGAGGACATCCAAGTTATCCTGGAAAGCTGGATGAACTCAGAAAAATGACACACTGGCCTCATTTGTCTGAACTACAGTTTGTGTCTGAAGCCCCTAATGAGTTACAGAACGGGCTTCTTCCACCAGCCAATAGCACAATATGACCTCCATTACAGTGAGCCGGGAACAAGAACCTAAAAACTCTGCGGCCCAGGCGGGCTTCATAAATAAGCCTTGATAAAGAATTCACACAAGTAAATCATTGGTCTGAAGGCAATTACCCACAAAAATATGAAGGAGGCAGGGCACAAAAAGCAGCATCAACAATAGGTGTAACAGTAGAGAGCTGTTAAAACGGACACTGGGGTGAATCACAACCTCTTTATAGCCACCAGCCTGGTTGTAAAGACAGAAAAGAGCTGAGTGGTGAAAATGCAGGTAGTGGTCAAAAAGGGTGTTTAGATCCTTTGTGTTAAGTATACTGCCCCACAGCATGCTGGGAGGAGGGAGGGAGGGAGGGAGGGGGGCAAAGTATGGCCGCATGCATTGGTGAACAGGGGCATGGGCCTCGACTGACGGACCTCATCTCTTTGGTATTTAGGTATGCCTTTGCTTTTCATTCACATCCCACCCGCACAAGCGCAGAGGCCCATCTCCCCGCAGTCCTCCCCTCCCCCCTTCCTGTTGTTGCATTTCAATGTAAATGGGTGGATGAATGGCTGCAGCTGGCCCATCAAAAGGCCGGCCCTGCTGAAGGGCCTTGGTGATTGAGATTCAGCCAGGCCACACCACCTCGACCCTTCCCCCCAACCCGACACTTTGTCCTCACACCCTCACCCCTCCTCTGTCTCATCTTATAGCTTATGCCTGACATGAAGAGGCCGGCCCGGGCACAAGAGGGCTTAAAGAAAACTGATATAAGCTAGCCGTTTGCTTCTGAGCGCAAGAGTAGTCAGCATGAAGCAATTTCTCAAAGTGGCAATAAATCCCAGTCATTTTTTATTTATCTCAGGTTGGTCAGAGACAGGACACAAAATCCTGTTCCCTACAATCTCTACAGTGATGCGGAACAGAGGAGACAAAACGGTTTTCACGTGTATCGCATTCATCATCGCATCACTTTTCTGTTGGGATGCCATGTTGGAAGAAAGGGGCCGACGCCGCAATGGAGACAAATCTGTCAAGCAATCTGACTGTTACAAAACTGGAACCATACTGTGTATTTTTTAGCAACAATACTGTGTAAACAACAGTGTTCAGTCCCTCCTTTGGGACACACTGATTTCCAGTAACATGACTTCATTACTGGTTTCATACCACCATCGGTGTTCCCCGCCACCAATCTGCAGCTCTGCAGGGGTAAGGTGAGCGGTGAGGTTGTCAATCTGTAGAGTGCACTGTACTGTTAGTGAGTGAATAAAGGCTTCAGCGTCCAAAGGAAATCTCCTGTGTGTTGCTTCCCAACTGCTGGAATAGCTCACTGTGACCATCACCTCCACCTACATTGAGTGGGGGGCTGAAGTGGAGGTACCAAAAGTGCCCGCTTTGTCTCTGGAATGCCGGCATGCCGTCTCGAAGCACAAACTGGGGCAGCATTTTGCTGCCGACGTTTGGTTCAGTGTAAAATAGCAAAGCTGGTGTACTGGCGGACATTCTTCACTCTTACAGGGTACGAGTCCACCAAGAAGTGCAATGGTCACTTCACAATAAAAGCCTTCCACAATTATAATCACTGAAAATAAAGGTGAGCTAGCATTAAAACAAGTACAGCGTCAGATATATCAAATTCTGACACGTTCTCACTCTCAGGCCTCGCTGTGACGTGAGCACTACGTTCAGTTTTATAACACAGCTTATTACCAGGCCTAAAACAAACATATGGGTCAGCCACCTTAGCTTTAGATAGGCATGGAAAACCCCTTTCAAAACGGGACTTAAGATTGAAGAGGAGAAACAGAGAAGGTAAGTGAGTCCAGGCGAGCCAGCCTGTCTTGTCTTTTTTCCCTGCGTGTCAGCAACAGGCTCGAACGGACCAGAAAAAGCAGAGACCAGAGGGACACACACCACACAGACTGTCTCTGCTCCCAGACCTGGCCAACTAACCTCAGAACATTTCCAATGCCACGTATGGATAATACATCATCCCCGTGCTGCCTCCTGCTCAGCAGCACATCCAATCAAAACACCAACTGTTGTCTCCAGAACTGCAACACCCCTAATTCGTGCACGCAGAGGCCAAGGCACACGGCCATTTGCCTAATAGCTCTACCTCCTCAGGTTCTCTGAGCGTGGAGCACAGACACGGAGGTGCTTTCTGTAGACAAGACTTTCACCTTTTGTCATTCCTCCTTTAGATAAACCCTTGAGTCAGCTATGTGGAATTTCAACAGTAGCATGTGTGCTAAGAAGATGTGTTGGGAAACTTTTCATCAGCAACTGATAAATTCATTCGTCGAGTTCACAGTCAGAGACAACCATGACTCAAACTTTGTAGTGAGTGTCTTTGGAGTAGCCTCATTCAGAATGAAACTGAAAGTGTAGCCTAATAAAACAGTACCCTGTAGGCCTCTACAGAGCCAAACACTTTCACACAAGTCTCCCATCTACTACAGCTTCAAATAAACGTGCCGTAATTCACCTTACTGCATTACTAGTGAGTAATTAGCTATGGTGCTGGTTAGCCAATGTAGTAATGTCATTTATGACAGCGTGGCATGTTCCTGTGGGACACATGTTTTGAGATTTTCTGCATAGCTGAAATTATGATTTAGCATGTCAGTCAGTTTCCCTCAAAAACAACAGCACAAAATATTCCTTTTCCAAGATTCGATCAGAAAGATCAAAAGCCAAGTCTGTAAAAAGCACATTTCTGGAGAAGCAGCAGCACGCCAGCATAGAGAACCTTTTCCTTTGATGTGCGAGAGACTTGGGGAAGAGAAAATATTATCGAGTGCAGTGCAGCGGAAGGCTAGGAAGTAAGCACAACCTAACTCCAGTTAAAGACGCCATCAACCATCAGGACCCTCCTAAACCCTGAAATGAGGCTCCACAGTCCCTGAGGGAAACAGCAGGATTGGGGCCCGCCATTTTGTTCCATTTCGCTTCGAGGATAGAGGAGGGGGCAAAGGACTAGGCTGAATTTCAAAGGGCTTCAGATGCCATTTGAGTATCCGCAGAGATTGTGCTGGTAGAACAGCAGCTATAAAAGATTTACACAACTCGAACAGGGAGGAAGAGAGGGGAGTGAGACAGAAACTGAGACAGAGGGGGGGTGAAAAAAGAAAAGGCAGAGACAAAGACAGGCAAGAAACAGGAGTAGCCATGCTTGTTTACCTAAAAGGACCACACTCTCAGCACGAGAGGGGGAGGGGAGAGCCTGCATGGACAGAAGGCAGGCCGAGTGGGTGCTGGAGTTTCTGCTAAAGGCTTCTTTTCCCTCTTACAACTCGCACGACTGCCTGCTTTATTTTTCCATTCTTTAGTCTTTGAACCTCAACAAGGTTTCTCAGCAAGATCCAAAGGAAGGAACTGCACAACGCACTGTGTACTAAGTCACCGCCCACGCATCTTATTATTATATAACACTTTACTTATTATATCACATGTAAACAAAACCACAAAGTTTTGTGTCAGTGTAATGTCTCACATTTAGACACTCTAACAAGACCAGCGGTATTTTGGGGCATTACTGAAAATATTAGCAGAGCTAATGAAACAAAAACAAGGACGACTAGGGTCGAGAAACGTTATGGACAGAAAAGTCTAATACCATTGTAGAGTGAGATGTAAATGTTGCAGAACGACGTGCTGTTCGATCAATTTTTAGCTGAAATACTTGCAACTTAAATGAAATAATGAAGACAGGAGTGGGGCTGATAATTTTGTTTTCATCGTCAATTACCTTTTTAATTAACTGATGGGCCGCTTAAGTCATAAACTGTCAGAAATAATCAGAAATGCCTATTACATGTCTCGCTATTAGAGCCCACACTGATGTCTTCAGACTGCTTATTTTGTTTAACAGTCAAAAATTAAAAAAAATCCAAAAGGTACCACGCGACTTACAGTGATGTGGAAAAGATGAATGCTCCGAGCATTGAAAGCAGCTGGAGTTTGGTGTTTTTACTTGATAAATTACTTAAATGATTGATTACCAAAACTGAGAATCATTTTCTGCTGACTAACTCAATGTTCCAGCACTACACAGGGCCTGTCTCATCAAGACACTGTGGCCAAATCCAAATATATATAAACCCAGTAACCTTGCAAAATATCAAAACTAAACATCCAAACTGCCAGGGTGGCTACAAGCAATCAGCTTTGGGGTGCCAAGGATGACAGATTGCTCGCCTTAATCACTTTTAACTGGACTGTGCTGGTCCAGCCTGAATTATAAGCCAAGCTTCGCTGACAAATGTTACTACGAAAACAGAAAGTTAACCATGTACACACACACTCACACACACACACAATGGGTTTCACCAAGAACATGTGGCTCGGAGTCGCTAAAACTGACAGTGATAGATTTAATGTATTAGCAGTAAATTACAATAGGCATAAGAATGATGTTTATGAGAATATAGTAAACTGTGCAGCTGAAAGTTAATATGCAGAGTCATATTTTGAAACATGATGTCTACTGCGCATACACTGCAGTGCTCTCTGCATCTGCGTTTCTAAAAATCAGCCCGCTCTTGTACATCAGGCCTGATGTGTTTTCACGTTGTCGTGACATTTCTACTTTCGTCTACATTTGACGGCCTCAGTATCAAAACTTGTGACACTGTGACACTGACAGATCATCACACACGGCAATCAAGCAGCTCTTGTTCTTCAACTGTCACTCTGGTGTCTTTGTCGTGACGCGTGGACTAAACCTTTTAGCCAGCTTTAAAAAACAAATATGTGGCAGGCCACCTAAGAATCAGACAGGCAGCAATAAGCTTTAATTTAAGACTGAGGAGGAGAAACGGAGCAATCGGCATGTTTACGACAACACACACTGATGTGAAAGCAACCCTAACTGTGGTGCGGTGCACACGGGTCAGCAGATGTCCTGCATCTGGGTAACACAGTTATTAATGGGAGTCAGAGGACACAAGAGCCACTGCAATAGACGGACAGAAACACAAAGATGTGTTGCCTGCCTTTGCCGTCACACAAAACATGTAACACCGAGCTACAATCACATCTCATGACATTGTGAACCCAACAGAACTCCATTTCCTGTTGCTAGGAGAGAGCTTGGTTCAATCTACGGTTCCTACTTCTAGGAACGGGGACAAAAACATAGCCATCGCTAATGGGAAGTGAACGTCAAGTAGCATGGCCATTATCCTAACTTATGACAGGATGTATTCTGACTTCAAACTCTAAAATATCTACTCAAATCTGCTGCATCAAGTGTAAACATCAGCATGGCATTTCATCATCCCTTATTTCGAGGAACACACACTGCTGTAGGTCCTCACTGCTGTCTTGGATTGACTACTTTGGCAATAATCTAGAATTCAAGACTAGTATACAAAGAAATAAATGATGCCCACTACATAACAGACCTGCGACACAGCATATAATGTCAAAGAGCAAAGAAATCCAACCATCAGATTAATTGGCATTTAGTGACACACTAGCCCTTTTTTAAACAGAGATCCTGAAATACTGCCCTAAAGAAGAGCGGTCATTGAGCCGGCTTTTGTACACTCAACCAAACAAACACGACGCCAGCACAATGTTGCCCTGGTGTTTGCTTTTAGACAGCATGCTGGCGTGACGTGTAACACAACAGTGTTTGGACGTCTAGTGCGGTGTTAGCGCTCGACAACAGCACTGTGAGCCCTCCAACGAGCCTCGAAGCCGTTGCACATTCATGCCAAAGTTGCTGTACAACAATCTTCCATTTAGCTGCCAACTGATGCTAGCTGCTTTTTAAAATCACCACACAACGCGTCATCAAAACATTCAGGCCCCCCCATTTTACACAGATGTATGCTGGGCACCGTTGCCACTTCCACTGCTGCCTTAATGGTGGAACAACAATACCCCCATTCCGTATTTGTACGTTCTTTACAGAAATGCGAGGTGGAATACTGGTGCAGCATCCGCCTTGAACGTGCTGTATAAAAAGGGGCTAAAGATTACGCTTCATATGTTAAAGAGAAACTTCTGTATGCGGGTCGTCTTACGTTCACAATGTAAACACATCAGTGATGTATGGTCACGCAGAGAGAATGTGTGCTCAGAATTCTGCACAAACGCCCAGTTTACATCCAAATCCCACACATCATAATCTGCATGTATAACATTGTGATTCCATTTGAATTGAAGCTTGAACTGTGGCACAGAGAAATAGGACCTACGCAAGCTCAAGGGAGACAGAGATATGCATCACTGCCTCTGCAGTGTAGTCAACATGAACGCCCCAACAAGCTAAAACACTCTCAGTATCTTGGTGGAAAACACCACCAGCGGCACTGCAGTGTTTTCCTCAGCATTGGTACTGCACCAAAGTGGAGAGCTTCTCCTCCATATTCCATTTCCACTACAGCACATCTCAAATCCCACCATGTTGTGCTCCCTCAATAACATGTTATTTAACACAGAAACACTCCAGTCAACTAACTTAAGTAATTGTGACAGTTATCCATCCTTACAGCCCGCCGTTAGTCTACAAACTGTACACACACGTCATGATGAATCCAGATAGCCCGTGGGCATTTCATAATTCTTTTAATAGTAAAACAAAACACACACTTATTTTCTTCACCAGGTTTAGTTATGACAATCTAATTCATTGCTTTCCTCTCAGCCAGGCTTGTAAGCACATATGATGTGCTGGAACAGAGCAGCAAATGGACAAGACATAGTGCTTCATGACAGGAATTTATGACACTGTGCACACTTAACTGGAAAAGCAGGTAGTATTATATTTTTAGATTACTGCCACTCACTTTAGAAACACAACAATGCTTGCTGTTTGGGGTGTTAGTGCCAATCCTAGATATGCAACTAATTTATAGCAAAAAAAAATGACTAAAATTTGCCATAAAATCACACCCAAGGTTTGATGCACGCCTTGCACGCACGTATGCATGCACCTCTGGTTTCACTTTATGGAGCTCTATCTGCTAACTCTAAACACTTACATTTAATTATATAAAATATCAACACACAATCAGTGCCAGTCCCACCACACACAGACAATGATTCACCACGGCTAAATGAGGCTAAAACAACAAGGAGGTAGCTCACCTCAATGTGTAATACGCCAATTTAATGGCCTTTTTACATCAATTTCTCAACATTTCAAAACACAGCAGAGCCTAACCACAGCAAGGCTGCGTTCAAGAAGCAGGGCAGCAAGCTAAAATGTATGTATGTGCAGTAAAAACAAAGTGGATTACATAAACATAAAACATTAAAATGCTTAAAAGCTATTTAAATAAAGATACTGCAAGTTGACCTTTGTCGCAGCACACATCAACTCGAGTTAGCCACGGGGACACAGATAGTCAGTTTGTTGTTGTTACCGCTTTAGCTGTGCAGGGTGAGTAAAATGCAGCTTACCTATGTCTCAATGTCCACAAATTCAAATAGTTATCTGAATCTTTAATGTTTAGTCTATGCCGCGATGTTTTCGGCCGATGCTGGATGATCCCATTTGTTGCCGTCGGTTCAGTACAGACTGGTCCGGAGACATCCGCATAAACTCGGAGCGACCATCGCAGCTCAGAAGCAGCTCACTAGAATCGAGGCTAGCGCTAGCTTGTTAAAACCGTGCAGACCAACAAACAGACGTCCAAAGAAAAAAACAATGAAATATCCACGGAAACGCGTTTACAGCGCGGCTATTTCATCTTCACCACAAACTACGAACCTTTAACACTCCATTAGCATAACGCCAGGCTTGCTTGGGTGAACGTAAACCATCAAAAGATCATATTTTGTTTCGGTTTAATCCTCTCCGCCAACCCATTCGAGCGGTTTTCGAGCGGCCTTTGACTTCAGAGTGTGGACGCTCGGGACGGAAACGCTTCGGGAATGAAACGAGCATCCCGATTGGCGCCAGAGCTGTGGGCGGATACCGTTTCAGCACAGGATGAAACTGGCGCCATTTTGGACCCACACAGCAGCCTGCTCTCCCTTCAGAGCGAACACAAGAAGGGCTCCAACATGGCTGATGCAGTTCACAGTTTCAAACGCAACAGACCACACTCCATTATATAGTTGGAGACCAAGAAAAGGAAATGGAGTACTGACATTGGGTGCGCTCGTTTTTCTAACCATAAACGTTGTTATTCTATTTCTAGAATTATTTGTTGCCTCTGACTTGTTGTTTATACATTTAGATTTTTCATAATGTTATTTAAAATGCAACTATTGGTGTGCACTACGAACAGTACACTGAAAACTGTTATTAAATGACTTCATTTTGTTAATTCGCTTCTCACAAAATACCGGGTATGGGTCAGAGGAGACAGTTGGCAAGAAAGCGGCGGTATGGAAGGCCAGCTATTTTAAATAAATGTGACTTTCGGCGGGTTGTTTACGTTTTAACGATGCGTAAACAACGCGTCGACAGTCGCGTATATTTAAACTAGCTTGCTTTCCATACGGCGCGCGGCGACGACTAAAGTTAACGCACCCACGGTCAAAGTGAAACGCCAAAGGATGAAAGGAGGACTCCCATTGGCTCAAGCGCTCTACTCTTATTGGTTCACTAAATGTGTCACTCAAACTGACCTGTACACGTCGCTTATTATGACAATGTTACTGTGAATGATTATTTACAACAGAGAAGGGGATGTGAGGGGGCAGCAATCTGTATGATTTCATCACAGTTGCCAAAGATGCGAACAGTTTATTTCACTGACTGAAGAGGAGATTAAAATGACTTCCTGAGGTGATTATGTGGAAAGTAAACCAACAGACCGATCCCAGATTCTTCATTCCAAAACGTGTGACAGCTTCTTTTCAAGCTTTATTTCACAAGTGACGACAAAGTGTGTTTATATGTATTAATTTAGCTAAAGTTACTGAAATAAGGTCTACTGAGCTCTACTAAATCAACCAATAGCGCACTCTGCAGGACTACTGTAGTAGCACTGCTGTAGCTACAGTGACAGGACATGGAGAAAATATTTGTGGTATTTTATACTTTATTCAGAGGTTTCACAAACTACAGTACAGATAGGCCTATTATTATTATTATTATTATTATTATTATTATTAGTAGTAGTAGTAGTAGTAGTAGTAGTATTGATAATGTTACAGTTAAGAAGGTGAAATACTTGGTTTTGCATTACTATTGTTATCATATTTCTTTTTCTTTGTTTTTTTCAACTGCTCGACGCTCTTTACCCAGGGCAATTAAGTATTATTACGTATTTAATTTATAGTATGTCTATTTTGTGTTATTTATGCAGAATGCCAGTATGCAATGTATATACACAATATACATTACACACGTGTATGTGTGTTGCTCTTGATCTTAGATCTTCTCTCTATTCCTGTGTACCTCGTCCATAGAGCTGATATGATAATGTTTTATGCGTTTTTTTAAATTCTCAAAATAAGACACACACACACCAGTATCTCATAACAATTTTCAACCAGCACAATACAAGTCCGTAAAGTGCTTCAACATTAAGAGCCATTGAATAAAAGGAGTTAATAGTTAGGGTTTGTTGCGCAGTGAATGTGCATTCCCAAGTAAACATGCGGATTTTTACTTTGCCGCGTTATAAACCTTCAATATTATCTGTTAAAAAGCGGACCCAAATTATCAGAAATAAAATATTAGTAAGTTATTAAATCTTATTATTAAAAATTAAATCACAGTTCGCTATGTAATATATATATATATATATATATATATATATATATATATATATATATATATATATATATATATATATATATATATATATATATATATATAAACCTGCGCAAACCTCTGCGCAGCTCGTAGCTCCTTGAAGAGCACGGCGAGGTTGAAGTTCAAAGTTCGAGCAAAGATCTTTCTTAGCCCGCGAGATGTGTTACACCGTTCAACATTCAATCTTCAGCACAGATTAAACACAGCCCGAACAACCACGAGAATTATACAAAGACTACAAAGTCACCTTTGGAGTGAATACATTCTGTTTTTTTGTTTGTTTGTTTGTGTTCTTTCCGTGCGCAGGAAGCAGCAGGGAGTGAGCGCTCACTGTGTTGTTTTTTGACGTGACATCTTTGCGCGGCTGCACCGTTGAATAACAGAGCAAGCTAGCTGCAAACGGAGCTAACGATAAACAAACGCGCTACAGCTCACATTATAGCTTCACACGAAGCTCACAGCTATGACAGTATACTTGTTAAGTTAGTATACAGCGTTCAATGACACTATGTCAGCTTTGTTGTTACAGCAGCGCGCTGCCCTTTGTAGAAATTACAGTAGAGCTTTGTTGTGGACGCTGTCAAGGCGAAACTCCCATTTATTAGCAAACAAACAGAAATCCAGCCACGGTGTTACAAATGTGCTGTCCAGGTGGGACAGTGTCACAAAGGTGCTCCTTTCTAAATCAGAGCGGACACTTACAAGTCAGCCACAGAAACTCATTCAGGTAAGTTTAAATGCCGATTCACCAAACATGACGTGAAGTTCATGATCTGGCTTGTGTCCATAGATGTTAGTCATGTGAGCAAAATACAGGAAAAACTCTTAATAGGTCTGTAAAGTCTGATCTGTTACATTATGTCAGTAATCTTTTATTGATTCTATCATTGGTGTATGAACTATGAGGAAAAAAACAAAGAGCTTTAGAGGAATAATTCACTCTTTAGCAGCACAGGGTGAGCTCGCCTTGACTTTAACATCAGAGTATTAACTTAAATTGTCAGGACCACCAGCTGACTGTGTTTGGAAGAATCATTGACGCCTACTACTAAAGTCCCCCTGCATTCAGGATGAACTGTGAACTCCTTTGGGCCTGTTTCTCAGTCTGTAGTCAGGATGATGTGAACAAAAGTGCTTCAAGTGTTATTCTACTGTGGACTGTAATGCATGTGCAAACTAGAGCAATTCCATTACTCCCTCTCTGTCACATTTTTTCTAATGTTTTGTCACAATGTTCCCATTTCAGAGTCTTCTCCACAGACCATTGGATCCCAGCCTGGTCGGAATCAGTAAAGAGTTAATCAGGAACAACCTGCTGAGGAACCCTGTCGGTCTGGTAAATCTATTAGGTAAACACTCACACCTATGACCACAGTATGATCATACTTGCTTGCTTGCTTTCTGATTTTATTTATGCAAATACTTTGATTTCAGGGGCAACAAACTTCTTCAGTAAGTCTCAGTCTAAACAAGAGAAAAATAAAAGTAATGGACCAAAGGGAAAAACTCCACATGAAGATGAAGGTAGGTGATGAGTTACTTTTACTGCTTGGAAAATGGTTCTTCTCTAACCACACCGCACCACCACCAAAAATCTTCCTCACCTTTCAGACGAGAAGAGACGTGAAGAGGACCAGAAGCGTCTGCGGGCCCTCTTCTTTCTAGCAGTCATCGTAAGCCTGATAAACGCTCTTAATAACGGTAGTGCTAACATCTCTTGGAATGACTTTGTCAATGAGATGCTGGCCAAAGGAGAGGTGTCACGAGTGCAAGTCGACCCTGAGGGCGACACGGTAGAAATCTACCTTCACCCTGGAGCGATCATCTATGGAAGGCCTGTATGTTGTACCAGATTTAACGCAGACACATGATCACGTCTGAACTTTTAGAGCACGTGTGCATGCTCACCTCTCATTCCCTGCTCTCTCTCTCACGTAGCAGAGGCTGACGTTCATGTACAGAATGCAGGTTGCCAACATTGACAAATTTGAGGAGAAGCTAAGAGCTGCTGAAGAAGAGCTGAATATTGACTCCAAGGACAGGATACCTGTGTCCTACAAACGCACTGGATTCTTTAGGAAGTAAGAAAATGCAAACCTTTCTCAAAGCAGACTTTTTTTTTTTTTCAAAAGGAATCCGTGTTTAGAAGTCATTTGAAGGAATGCTGTGTCAAAGTACAGACTTAATGTTTTCTATCTGTTCTCCTTGCAGTGCTGCCTATGCTCTGGGGTTGGCTGCCGTTGGCGCGGCTATTGTCTTGTTTCTCTTTCGAGCAGCAGGCATGGTTGGCAAAGAGGGCGGCTTCAGTGCTTTTGTGAGTGAAACCACATGATCAAAGTTGGCATTTATCCCTTAATTCTTATCTTGTTTAACTAGTTTATTAACTGAATATTACAACATGCTCAACAGAGTCACCTGAAGATGGCCAAGTTCACCATTGTGGACGGCAAGTCGGGTAAAGGTGTGAGTTTCAAAGATGTAGCAGGCATGCACGAAGCTAAGATGGAAGTAAAGGAATTTGTGGACTACCTCAAGGTAAGAAACCAGACTCATAGCACATATGTGTTAATGAGTAAAACCTTTTAGTTCTCCATCGTTTCTTACCACGCTGATGTTATCTATTGTCAGAATCCAGAGCGGTACCTCCAGCTGGGAGCCAAGGTTCCCAAGGGTGCGCTGCTGCTTGGGCCTCCAGGCTGTGGGAAGACTCTGCTGGCTAAGGCTGTAGCCACTGAGGCCCAGGTGCCCTTTCTGGCCATTGCTGGCTCTGAGTTTGTGGAGGTCATTGGAGGTCTGTAAAGATGACACCTGCTGTTTAATACAACATATAACCAGTCAATACATGTTGAGATGATGCCGATATATAACATGAGAGAAGATGCTGTTGGCTATAATAGATTTATCTTTATATGGCAGCCATATTGAAGGTGCAGCTGCGATATGTTACCCCTCTGGGTTTTGACGTGACTTATGTTGTGTTTGTGCGCAGGCCTGGGTGCTGCTAGGGTCAGGAGTCTGTTCAAAGAGGCTCGAGGCAGAGCGCCCTGCATCGTCTACATAGACGAGATCGACGCTGTGGGAAGGAAGCGCTCCACCAACATGTCAGGTTTCTCCAACACTGAAGAGGAGCAGACCCTCAACCAGCTGCTGGTAGAGATGGATGGTGAGTACAACGTTTCAGGGCAGTTTGTTGTCACCAGAAGCGACACAATAGTGAAACACTGAACTCTCCTTCTTTCGCAGGAATGGGAACAACCGACCACGTCATTGTACTCGCTTCGACTAACAGAGCAGATATCCTGGACAACGCTCTAATGAGACCAGGCAGACTGGACAGGCACATCTTTATAGATCTGCCCACACTGCAGGTACTCACAGTTGCCAGCGACCTTTAATTAAACAGCGATGTTGTTACTGTGCTTCTGTGTGTGACTGGGAACAAATGCCACTGGAACATGTATCACATGCATGACATTCCTGGAATTCAAGGCCTAATTGCAAAGAATGAATAAACTCGTATTTCGGAGTATAACTAGCACAGATGTCACCTCTCTTTGAAAATATGAAGCTACTCTTTGCACCGTTTCCTCCTCTGTGCCAGGATTCCTTTTTGTTTCAGGTTTTCAGCAGTGTAAACATGAGTTTGACATCACTGTTTTGCAGTGCACAACTGTCTGAAAAGATGCCAGCATTAATAAAGGAGTCAGTAAGCTCAGATCCCAATAGACTGGACCATGTGGAACCGGTTCTTGATTCCCATTCCCAGTTAACTGTGTAGCAGGTTAAGACAGAGTTTGTCACTTTGTCTAATTCTTCCTATTGTCTCTCAGGAGAGGAAGGAGATCTTCGAGCAACATCTGAAGATCCTGAAGCTGACCCAGCCAGCTGATTTCTACTCTCTGCGCCTGGCTGAGCTCACACCAGGCTTCAGTGGTATATATGTATACATATTTGTCCTCATATAAATCTATGAACATCTGTGGCCATAACAAAACCTCCACAGATAAACATAAGCTCTTGGTCAATAAATCTGAAATATCTTTGGACATCACATCACAGCACGGTTGGTTGATGTTTACCGGCATGTCATTCCTCCATATGGTGAATCATGAATCTCTGTCGCCGCCTCTCTTTGTCTCTGCAGGCGCAGACATTGCAAACATTTGCAACGAAGCTGCCCTGCACGCTGCCAGAGAGGGCTACAAGTCCATCGATACCTTTAACTTTGAGTATGCAGTGGAGAGAGTAATCGCAGGTACAAGTGGCGGGGATAAATAGTTCATTTCATATGTCTCAGTTGTCACTGTGGCAGAATGTGACGAATCTGTGTGTGTCTTCAGGAAGTGTAAAGAAGAGTAAGATCCTGTCGAAAGAGGAGCGGAGGATAGTGGCCTTCCATGAGTCTGGACACACTTTAGTGGGATGGCTACTTGAGCACACAGAGGCAGTAATGAAGGTGACACACTTCTGTATGACAGCTTATCAGTCAGTCATTTGTTTTTTTTGTGTTTGTTACCTTACAATGAGCCTTTTATATCCACACAGAGAGCGGGTGCACCCTGTTGTGCGCCAGGTTTTTACCTTAGCGCAGATCGGACAAACCAAACGCTAGCTCTAGTTAGGGAGCTTCATGTTTTTTGCAAGTTTGACAGCCAACATAGAGTCTGCATGCTTGTATAAGGTTGCAATCTACATCCTCACTTCTAGATGCCATTAAACTCTACACACGTCTAAAGAAGTGATTCAAGAGGAGCACTTGGGAAACTTCTACCAAGGCTGTGCATCTAACAACTTTACACACTGTCATTTCTTCTTATTTTTTCTTCTTTTTTTAACTGCATTGTAACCAGTGGTTCTTTTTGGAAATGTATGTACATGTAAAAAATATTTATTATCTCAAAGTTGAACAGATTACTTTGGGTCTCTTTTCACTTTCTCTTCCTGTTGATTAAAAACCAGACTGATCAGGACATCAAACTAAGGACTCAAACCATTAATTCACATGTAGATTGTTATTAGTTGCCAGATGGGCCACAATCAATCTCAGCCTCAGTACATTTCTAAAGGAGTCCATATTATTGAGCTAGAATTATGAATGAGGACCGCTGAGGTCAAGGGTCTCTTTCTAGTATTGATTGAGTCAGTGAAGGAAGTCTTACTTAAAAAAACATTTCATACACTGTGTGATAGACAATAAAGAAAATGTTACACACAGAAAGGCCTTGAATACAAGCCAGAGAACAGAGATTTAAAAAAAGAATCAAAGTTTTAACCTCTTCTGAAGTCACATGGATCACGTGGTGTGTTTTTCAGGTGTCCATTGCCCCGCGGACTAACGCAGCTCTGGGATTTGCCCAGATCCTGCCCCGTGAGCAGTACCTGTTCACCAAGGAGCAGCTGTTTGAGCGGATGTGTATGGCTCTGGGAGGAAGAACTGCTGAGGCTATCACTTTCAACAAGGTTACAACAGGTACACTCCGTCTACTATGTCACCTTCTTCCTGTGAACTGCTCTCACTTTTTTTCTTCCACGTAATTTCCTTTTCACTTTCAATTTAAAGTGCACAATAATGCTGTGTGGTGTGTTGCTTTAGCAAAAATAGAAACAGAAGTTTAGACTAGACTAAAGTGCAGTTTTAATCATTGAGTTATTCTTCTTTTAGGGCCAAAAGTATTTCAGATTTGAGTGATTACATTTGGTGTGTGAAATGTACTGTTTTTATATATTGTTTAAAATAGCAATTACTAAAGGAAAGAAGAAAGAACTCAATATAACATATGACCCCAAACTGAGTCTAAATTGTATATTTCTATTTAACAAGTTTAAATTCCCGATATGATGTGAGATTGTTTTCCATGAGATGAAACAATTACAAGAAATTTTAGAATCTGTATTTTAGAATAAAACAGATCAAACCAGGGAGACTACAATGGAAACGATTTGTTCCTGTTGGCAAATTTTTTCGTTTGACTCAACTTATTCATAATTCATTTTTTGTGCATTATCCTGACCTTTACACTTAAATTTGCTCATTAGTTTGATAAATTGAAAGGTGTTTTCTACTCACCAACACTCAATCCAAGCATCTACAATGCAAATTTATGCTGAGCATCTAAATATAGACACTGCAGTGTAACCTGGTCTTCATTATCCCCACTGCGTGTCCCCAGGAGCTCAAGATGACTTGCGTAAAGTGACACGTGTGGCCTACTCCATGGTGAAGCAGTTTGGCATGTGTGACAGTGTCGGCCAGGTCTCGTTCCCAGACACAGAGGAGCAAGGTGCCATTGGCCGCCGTCCTTTCAGCCAGGGCCTGCAGCAGCAGATGGACCACGTGGGTTTCTAAAATTGGATTAGTTCTCTGTTCTCTGCCCCATATCGGGACTGTGAATGTCAACACAATGAGTTTTGGTTATCACCTTTAAAGTAGTGTGTTTTTAGCTTTTGCCGTAATGTTAGTAGATGTTACTGTACTGTTTCACCTCCCCGTTGTTGCACAAAGTGTAGTTTTGACAAGACTTGTTTGTCTTTCAGGAGGTTAAGATGTTGATAGCCCGTGCTTACAGACGCACAGAGAAGCTGCTACTGGACAACAGAGACAAGCTGACACTGGTCAGTTGTTTCCTTCCGTGATCGTACATTTTTATCATACCGAGGCCTTCTGCCATCCGTATTACCTCTTTGTTTAGTGTTGGATTGTTAAAACTATTTGGGGTGTCTACATTTATTCTTTCCAGTTGGCCAATACGCTGTTAGAGCGTGAGGTGGTGAACTACGATGACATTGAAGCCCTGCTTGGTCCACCGCCACATGGGCCCAAGAAGATGATCGTCCCACAGAGCTGGGTGGAGGCTGAGCGGGACAAACATGACACAGGAGAAGACGAACCTCCACCGCCTCCCCGCAAACAAAAAGAAAACGATGTGGATCCACAGATGGTCTGATCTTTATATGTATTGTCTCAGAATTATTTCCCAGCTGCTGCGCTTTGCGGGGTCATGAGGGGCTAGCTGAATTTTATAAGCTTTATAAACCTGAAAGTGAAATCATCTAAGTTTTTTAAAACTCTGCAATCCATCCAGACTTTTTCCAGTTTTAGATACTCAGATTAGGTCTAAACAAGCCAGTACAGCTTTGAGAATGATTATTTGGGAACAATTTCATCATTTTCTCTCATGTGTTTGCTGCACAGTCTCATTATTTTGCCCTGAAACTCTATTTAAACAGGATGTTACTCAATAGCCTGAAGTGTATATTAAGCCCAAAGTCCTCCAATCAACATTTACTGTATGTGTAATCAACAATTATGTCTTATAATTCCCAAACACTGTGTTCATACACAAAACAGAGCATATACAGGTTTGGATTCAGTCTACACAAACACATTGAGGTCCACATTATTGTTTGATTTTCAAGTGAGCTGCTGTTTGGATTGTTGTAGTTTGCAGTGGACATTTATATCTAATAGTCTGCACTTGTGAAGAAACATTTTGAAATACCCCTTTCAGGCCCAAATATGAAATCATCTGTCATGTTGACGATTAAGTGGCAGATATTATTCCACATACAGATTGACTGAATAGATGGAACAGGTTGAAACACAGTTAGTGTTTTCTTTGAAAAAAAAAAATCCTGTATTAGGAGCTGTTAATCGGTGTGATTTCCACAATGTGAATGTGACACTCCAAAGGATGATGTGAAATATTGAAAATAAAGTTTTATTTAAATTTTGTGTTGCTGCTCATGTAGCATTTGTGTGTGTATGCAGTGAAGAGGGACTTATTTGATACGAACAATACACACAGTAAATAAAACATTTACATTTATTCTGTAGACACCAGTAAAACTTCAATTTAATGAACATATTAAAAAAAAAAAAAAACATAATTCACCTCCAAACAATGAGATCACAGAATATTTGTGGTACAGTATGTTTTGTTTTGTGGAGTAATATTTTGTGCTGAGAGTCCAAAAAGATCAACAGAGGCTGGAATGGAGGATTTGTGACGAGGAAGAAAAACAAACAAAATCAATAACAAAGTAAATTTATCTTACAAAATCACTTATATAAAAAAAGACATACATTTCAAAAGGTTTTCTTATATTTCAGACTTGGCATGCGCATCATTACTGAGCAATCCATGTCTGAGGATAAACAAAACCAGACATGGACAATCATTTCCACACACATTCTGTCTGCCTTGTACCATGCACAGCGCCTCTCCTTGCGGCTGATCATGTCAACACACGATTTTACTATCTCATTTACATCTCCCGAGCTAACCACAAAACTTTGCATCGAGCCATTCTGTCAGTCATGTCCAAATGTTCCTCAATAAAACCCAAGGCACGTTAGATTAAAGGCCCGTGGTTTTGCATAGCATTTATTTTCCTTTGGCACCCTTTGAATCGCATCCTGGACTAAAATCTTTTTTTTTTTTTTGTCCAGAAAAACACCTGAGGCATGATCTGTGTCCCTAACTTCTGCTGAATCACACAGGTCTTCTTTCTGTGGGATGATGTCCACCTTAACGTGGGTCATACATGTTGGCCAGTTTCTTAAAGCGTGGTCCCCAGTCGTTGAGGTAGTCGTAGTCTTGGTCTCCATCAGAGCTGCCTGAAGCGATTGAGCTGAGGCTGCCTGCCAGCGAGCCCTCTCCCTCATAGTCATAGATCAGGGCTGTGTCATATGGAGGCACATTAGGATCGTTGTCTGCAGCCTCCAGGCCCTGAAGAGAGAGATTTGCAAGACTTTTAGTTGATAATGGTAAAGCAAATTCCCTGGAATGCACTTTTAATTGTAAATAGACAGAAGTTATTATCATAATGTGTTTATTTTATTTTATTTTCAGTCTCTGAAGTCCTAAATGGTGGTATTACAGGTCTAAACAAACCTTTAACGGCAAACGAAAACGTACAAATCCTTAAATTTAGTTGTCCAGTGAGAGAGAGTGAATTCCTGTTATGTTATTTTTAGTTTTGGTGGTGGATAACCCCTTATGTAGATCTTAACATTATTGTTTGGACCTTTGCAATACACTTTTTTAAAAAAGTGTTATGGTAGAAGCCTCTCACATCATTGATGTAGTCCTCAATGTCAGTGGGATCTGCAGGAGGCCTCCGTGGGTAGGTAGGTGAGGGCAGGTTATGCGGGGCGTCCTTCCTGAGGGGCTGCTTTCCCCGAGGAACACCAGGGTAGTAGAGCCCCGGGGTTGAAGGTGCATCATGGGGATTCCACAGAAGGTCGATGTTAAAGGCGTTCTGCAAGGTGAGAGAAATACATTACTATTAATATCAAATAGACAAAACAAGTACTATAAGAAGGTGAATATATCAGATTCCGTGGGGACACACTCACACCACCACTAACATTTAAATACCACAAGTTAATATTAAATACATCCTCAGGTCAAACCTTTCAGAAATATCCTGTATCCACAACTCCACGATTCCAGCTTCCATTTTAGTTTGGCTTTCTTACCTCATCCTCCTCGCCCCCTCCTTGCTCATCATAGTTGAAGACATTGTCACGGATATCATCTTCTGATTCCCCAACGAGCAGACCTGTTCCTTTCTTGATGTGGTGCCGTCTTCCACAGGTGGTCACCGCCACAGCCAGGAGGAGCAGCACTGCAAACAATCATCCAAGTATCAATGAATTAATATTTACTATATTTCTTTTTCCATTATCTATTAATCCGATGGTTGTTTTCTTGATGAATTGGTTTACCGTTTAGTCTACGAAATCACAGAAAACACAAAAATGTCTGTCACAGATCACAGTAACGTCTTCAAAAGTCTTGTTTTGTTTTTTTATTCTTAAAGACTGAATAACGTGTTTAAGGTGAGACTTACACAGCAGGAGTGCAATACAGGCCATGATGATGATGAGAGCGATAAAGCTGATTCCCACACTCGAGCCGAGGAGAGCTCCCGCCTCAGACTTACAATCTCCAAAGGAGTCACACAGGCACACAGTGACATTGACCTGAGCATATGTACTCATAACTGGATTGCCAGAGTCTGACACAAGCAATGTGACCACATACTCTCCTGCCTCCAGCTCCACGAGGGGTTGAAGCATGGCATGGGTACCTGAAGAGGGAGGGGAAATGGAGAAAGGGGTGAGTTTTCATGTAGACACCATGCCTCTCGTCCCTTCCTCACACCTAATTCTCTTTCTCCTACCATTGATGGGATTAACAGTCCAGTTGTTTGGCAGATAATCAGGAATTTCAAAGGTAAAGGGTGCAGCATGTGGAGGGAAGTCTTCATCCACAGCAGTTACAATCAGACCAGAACTTGTTCGGCCTGTATCCCTGCACACAGAGCCACTGAGAGGGAAGAGCTGAGGGGGGAAATCATTGGTCTCCTTCAGTGTGATGATCACTGTGGCAGTGGTTGACACACCATCAGCATCTGCACAGGACCACATACAGGAGATATACATTAGATTAGTAAGTAAAACAACCTCTTACTTAGAAGAGGGGTAAAACATGCCATACAGGGTAAATTATAGATTCATTTCTGGTTGGCAGATTAAGTACATTTACTAACCTGTAACCTTGACAACAGCATTGTAGATGTTGTTTCTAACATGTGGAGACCGCATGTTAAAGGCTCTCCTGGTTGTAATGTCTCCTGTGTCTCTGTTGATGTCCAGCCACCTCTCGGGATCTCTGCTGATCTCATACCTGCCACAAAGAAAACTGTCCAGTTAGTTTACTTGCTTTCTTAAAACACACACACACACACACAAAAATACTCCTCTTATTTTGTATCATACCTCAGGTCAGAGTTATCAGGGTCAATGGCGATATTGCTTTTCAGTAAAGTCCCAGGATCCACAGACTCAGGCACCACGATGCGTATGGGGTCTTCTTTGAAATGTGGTGCTTCATTCTCATTCACAACAGTCACCACCACCGTGGCGGTGCTCACTGGGTGGTTGGGAGCCTTGTTGCTCAGAGGATTGACATTTTCCACCAACAGAATCAGGGTGTACTCATTCCGTGCCTCGAAATCCAAAGGCTGCATGATAAAGATAATAAAGACTTAATGTTAAATCTATATCAAATTAATTTCCCAACCTAGGAACAGCCAAATAACCACCTTTGTCTGATTAACTTGTAGTATAAAACCAACCACTAGATGGTGGTGTTGAATTGTGTCTGACGCCCTCAAACTCAAAACATGTTTTTATTTTAAAGGGCAACACCACCCGTTTTAAAAATTCATCAGATCAGTCAACATAGATTTATTGTGAATGATGTACTCCTGATCAGTCCTAAAGAACAGAAATAGATTATTGTTGTCTTCCAAAAAACCTTGTTTGTGGCTCAAAGCAATTCTACATTCACAGCGACCTGTTTTGACCTGATTGTCTTCCATTGTGTGAATTATTATATTGGATGCCATCCATTGCTCATATCCTTGGTTGTGTGTGCAATGCAGAATATCAGCAATGTTGACAAAAGTGATTAACGTGAAGATAAAAGAACAGATCATAAAGCCAAGGTGAAGGACAAAGCTGATGGAAATCATTTGTCTCATTATCCACTTAAGTTTTTCAGGGTGACTTTGGACACTTGGCACAAGCCCAAACATTTGATCTCTCAATATAAATGAATGACACCAAACATCCAGCCACAACGTGTGATGGATGTTCAACGATCACCACAATCCCTGCTTCACACTCTTTTACTTAACAACACATCAGCAAACTGTACCTGCACCACCGTCAGAACACCCTCGTTGGTGACAGGATCCGTACTGATGGCAAAGTTTCCATCAAGGTCGTTGGAAATGAAGTATTTGGCCTCCCAGTTTCGTGTTCCATGATCATCTTTGTCCGTCACATTCACCCGGCCAATCTCATAGTCCTTCCTGTTCTCCACTGCTATCATACTGTACTACAGGCACCAAACACAAAACAGAGATCAAAAGATTTGTAAACAAAATAAGCAACATTATTATTATTATAATTATAATTATTATTATTATAACTATGTAACTTTGTGCTCTGGGTCTGATCTCTTGCAAGAAGAACACTGCTAAGAATTTCACTGATTTTGGTGAAACTGGGTCATATTTTTGGGAGAAAATTCCTGATGGACAGTAAAGTAGACTGCTGCGAACTAAAGCTGCTGCTAGCTGATGTTCACTCAGTTTGTTAGCTAGCCGGGCTGCCTGGATTGTGATCACAGAGCAGCAGGGGAGTGTTGGTGTTTACACTGGTACCACAGGCGTTTTGGGCAGCTGGGAAAAGGATATTTTCAGGACTAGGGCGTGGGGGAATGCTGACCCTGAAATGGGCACCAGAAGTGGAGCCAGGCAAGCTGGCCATGTAACCAGGCTTAGCAGAGGCAGAGTCTGGCAGAGGCAAAGAGGATGATGGAGGAAGCTAAGAAGAGAAAAAGAGACTGACCGAGCAGAGGCCACCAGACGAGTAAATCTGGGCCTGGCTTTTAGTCGTTGGTGAGAGCTTTGTGAAATAAAAGGCTCAAAGACAGACGCCGAGCTGGGATTCTTGCTCTTGGGTTGCTGCACATGCTTGCTGCTTGGCTGTTAGCAAAGTTGTCACCTAGCTAATTTTTGATCATAAGTAACATAATCATAACAAGTACACACGTGCAGCTGTCCATATTTACCGCAGTGGTATTACATTCTGAAACTGTGGATGCTAAATCGTAAAAATATCAATTTATACACAATGTTGCTTTAAATGACAGTAGAAAAGATTCCTCATATGTTGCTGCCTGAAACTTACCGAGTCAGGGCTGAACTGTGGGGCATGGTTGTTGATATCGGATATATGTATGATTGCTTCACCTTCGCTTGTTAGTCCCATGCCCCCCATATCAGCAATTTGCAGTTTTAACCGGAAACCCTTCACCACCTGGGACAGAATACAGCACATCTTAGTGAAATGAACCACATTATGATGATCTGCAAAAATCTGCAACTTAACCTGCATTTTACCTCTCGGTCCAGGCCTACATCTCTTGTATAGATGGCTCCTGTCTGGTTGTTGATACCAAACATAGTCTTGGTAACAGCGTTGGCAGGAATGCTCTCCTGGCCAATGATAGAGTAGCTCAGAAAAGCATTTTCTGTCATCGGGTCATCTTTATCAGTGGCTGACACTGACATCACTGACGTGCCTGTCAAAAGTAAATGAAAGCTTCGATCAGCTGGAAAGATCTGTCAGAACGAATCACTGATACGTGACATGCTGAGGCTGCAGGACTGAAAGAATGTCAAACTTTACAAAACATTTAACAAACCTTCAGCGTACTGTTCTGAAAATGGAGAGACAATATGTCTCTAGGTGAGAACAATTTACTTTGGTGACATGTATATCCATTTATTTGATGCCATTCATTTCTGATCTACTGTTGTGACATTAGCAGTGCCCATAAAGAACACAAAAATAGTTGCTACAACAGATGTCACTCCAGTATTCACTCTGTTTTAGCTCTCTTGGTTTCCACCAGCAGCATGTTATTGACAAGTTAGTCTCTAACTTTGTCTGCTAAAAGTAATAGTAGTAGTAGTGATACAGTTTGTGGGCTGTAAACAAAACAATGAGCTGAAAGACTCTAAAACATGAAGAGTTGTAAATGTAGAGCTAGAACTACAGAATCAGGTGATAATTATCTGTACCACATCTGTCTTTACTGGACATCACATGTGATTCATGGTGAGTATAAAAATCTTCATTATAGGAGCTTTAAACTGGCGGTTATTGTTAGGTGTGGCTGTAGAAATTTAAGAACATTGTGGTTCAAGAAGACATAAAATTCAAAGTTTGTAATGAAGTATGTAACAGATAGATGTACCTGGGACTGAGAACTCGGGGACAGTGCCAACAAACTGACTCTGAGTGAAGGCAGGTCTGTTGTCGTTCTGATCCAAGACCACTATCTCTATGGTGGTAGGATTCTCTAGTCTCTCTCCACTGGGGGACAGCGCAAAAGCTTTCAGCTATACACACACAGAGAAACAGAAAAATGTCTCAAACCACATGGAAACGTTTGCATTTGTGGTATGTGCATATGCTGGAAATGGCAGAAAGAAATGTGCAGGATGTTTTGTTCAGCATCATGGGTTACATCACAGTCATCTGGTCTGAAACATTTTGAAGTGTCTCCCAAGATGCCCATAAAGGCCCTCAGAAACTGACCTCTGGCTGTTTGTGCTAGCGTCTGAGACACTGATGTATGCTTTAAAGACAAAAACATGGACGCATGCTCACAAAAAAACTTGCGCATGGTCTTGAGTGCATTGTACTCTGTGTTAAGTACTTCTGTTGGTTGTTGTAAAACACATTTCAAGTGTCTGAGTGATTTAAGTGTTACTCTCATAAATGCACTCTTACCGTGAAGCTGTTGTATTTCTCTCTGTCCAGCGGTTGCTTGCTCCTGATTACTCCCGTCTTATCGTCGATCTCAAACAGATTCTTGGGCTCCTGGTCCACCCCCGGTCCCTCTAACTTGTAGATCACCTCACCTGTAAAGATTTTGTCCGATTTGATCTAGACAGAGAGGGAAGATGAAGTAGATGATCACCATGACCTCATGGGAAAGTAGGGAGGAGGACTGTAAATTATATGTCGTAACACCAGATGTGAGTATGTTGACAACTGGGGACCTTGACACAAGAGTGTTTAAGCTGTTTAAGTGTTTAAGGGCTTTGATTTATGACAGGAAATGAGATTCTGAATTAATAATAGCTCGACGTCTATATTTTAGACATTTTGCATTCACTGTCTTTGACGTATGGTCTCTGCTGCATTTTCATCACCACATAAAAGTGGCTCAATATTTCTCCTGTATGGTAGGATTTATACACTTGCTAGTGGCCTTAACACAACATTTACATTAGACATGTCTTTGGTCATCATCTGTGATGAAGAATTACAATCAAGAGTGAGTGGCTGCATTGCGCTCTGTTTAACCAGATTTGCTTCATACAGTCCATCTGAACCTTTTTTAAACAGTCCAATTTTCACCATAGCCCATGTATTATTATTACGTGTACATATTTTGTTAGGCAAAAAAAATGTAGGATCTGCTGTTTTTACTTTTACTATAAGTCCCCCTTTTGCTTCCTCAGCTACAATTGATCATTAGCTAAAACTCTTCAACACAGATTGATTGTCCAATTAGCAATTAGCATAGTGACCATAACTAGGCATTGCAGAGCTGTAGTGTCTATGGCCTATGTGGCTGTTGTAGGGTACATTAAGAGTTTGGATGTTTTTTTTAACCCTAAAAAACAAAAAATAGCAATAAGTGTATAGCAATATGTGTATGGAATGGGTGGCACGCTGTTTGCCTGTTTAATTTAGGCTGCAGACATTAGCATGTCAAGCAAATTAAATGGAGTATTTATACATTTTCTGGTCTACTGACCACTCAAAGCACTTGACAACACATGCCACATTCACCACTGGGAGCAATTTGTCTTTTGCCTAAGGACACTTGAACCGACTGAACTGGGAGACCCGGGAGTTAAACAGGAGAGGCTTGCCTGTTAAGCTAACTAAGTGGTATTCATCCCAACTGTTATTACTGACTCCCTCATTGTTCTCATGTATGTCCTCTGTATCTCATGTTTCATCTAAGTTGTTTGTTCTTGACTAAAATCTTGTGTGTGTCATTAAAACTTTGGAACCATCCAACTAGGGGTCGAGCCAGCAGCTGCTCACAACACATGCTATTATTACTTTGAAGAACAAGGAGCACTTCATACTACATTATTTTGTGAGGCTACATTAAACAAAAACTTGTTCTAGCACATCCAGCGTGTAGTAGTTCATCACTGTGTGAGAGCTGGTTCTGTATGCTGCTATATCAGAGTGCATTGTATAGGTAACATAAGCAGCTTTGTCCTGCTCGCTTGGATTTGAGGAAGTTTACTCTCCAGTAGCCTCATCTAATAGATAGCTTTATGTTCAGCAGACAGATCTTCAGTCTTTTCTTGGAATATTACAAGACAAGACAACATACTGTTTGAAAATATGATGTCTAGAAATGAAATGTCTGCTTTTATCCACTTTTGTCTGAAATCAGAGACTGTTGTACAAAATCATCGAGTGGTAAATTTGCCTCTGTCATCATCAGGACTGTATATGAAATGTATGTGAATGGGAAAGGCATTGACTCTTGCTCTTTCCCTGGACAGTATTCAGTAGAATATTAAACAGACTGTGACTTGAAATGCACTTAATTTGTCAAAGTCAGACTGCTGAAGTCTCATATTAGCCAAGGTTGCCAACTATCATGTTTTTGGCTTGAGACCCCCAATCTTAGTTTCTGTCTCACGCTCTCTCTCACTGCCTGAACAAATCGCTCTGAGATTTCCTCCACTCACCACCACCACCACAAAAAAAGACCATGGAACATAGAACAAGGACTGTGGATGTTGTCAATCTTCACTTGTATGCACAGAAAGGAGATTTTCTCAGGGATCTTTTACTGACCAGCATCAACAGGAGGAATGATTACAGCAAGCAAAATCTCTTGGAATGTCATTGAATGACATTGTTACCTGGACAAGGTCTTCAGGAACCTGCTTGCTATTCTCCAACACTCTGATTGGAGGGATGATCCAATCCCTCTTCACCCTGACCACACCCTTGCCTTGATTCCTCCATGGGTAAAGGGTCCGAACATGCAGCTCTTCCTCATTGCTTTGAGGTTCTGCAGAGCTCCACACCTGAAGGAAAAACAACGATCACATCATGAAACTCACAAAAGAAAAGGGACAGGAATATGCAGTTAATTAGACATTAGCACACCTCACACTCCACTAATCACACATGGAGATACAATGTACCTCAGGAAGCCAGATCACAGGAAGTGCATTTTTTGATTCCTCTAATTCTCCTTCATGGAATAGAGACAAATTATGTCATTCTAGACATTTGCAGCTGTTTGAAATCATGTCAGGCGTCTCCCCCTTGGTGCTATAACATTCCCAGTAGCTTGATGGAATGGGTGTAAGCTAGTTGTAGCACTGAGGTTGTCTGTAAAGTCGAATCCATGTGATTGTTGGGGGGCCACAGTTTCGGGTTTCACACACTAATACACGTCTTTGTCAGCTTCCTTTGATCTGGGTGCAAATTCATCTCAGGACGTGGAAGCACAAACACTCATGTTCATTTCACAAGCTCTCATTCACCACATTGCTGTCTGTCTTGACTATGTTCACACAAATACACCCACCCACCCACACACACACACACACACACAACACACATGTGAGACACACACTCACACACACCAGCTGTCGACTATGGATTTAGATCCTGCGCTTTCCCACCCGCATTCCCGCTCACACTCACAAATTCCCCTTTATGCTCAGCTCTGCACCTGACTGGGAGTTTGGGGTCACCTTACGGATCTGCTCTGCTGTAGGAATTCCACAGACACACTCATATATGTGCTTTATCACGCACACACATGCTGACATACATGCATCAACAAAACACCCACCCACGCATAAGCATATATACACATTTCCGCGAGTTGCTTCCGTCTTCTCTGTGGGAATTGACTGCGTTTGGCATTATTTCCCATATGTTAAACAAATCAAAGGCTTAGTACATAGAACCAGAAATAGGCTCTGTCTGTTTCGTCTTTATGTTTTTACTTAAACATAACTGAATGTCGATATAGAATTTTAAGCAAGCTATAAATAAATCAGCTAAATAATGGATCAGTGGATGAATTTGTGAATATTTGTGAATGGCCTGTGATCCCTGCCCTGTCTTTGGGGCGGGTGATTTGATATACTGATCCTTTGGCACGTTGCTGGACAGTACAGGGAGGAATGGTAGCCATGGTTGGCATCTGCAGGCCGAGTCAGAGGGCAGGCTAATCTTAGACTGTTCTATATTCTCGACCCCTACCTATTTAACTTTTTGTAGACCTAGTGATGTAGTCTAGTGATGTTTACACTCACATTCCAGCAACGCATGTTACCCATACAAGATTCATCCTTATAGCAATCCACTCTACTTCCACACTTAATACTTCTGCATTTGCGAGCTCTCAAACTTCCCCTGGCATAGCACACATCGCTGCTTAACCTCAACATCAATAACAGCTGCGTAACAGTTGTATTTCCAAGTATAGCACTTTCTAAGTTTGCCGGATTTGTGCACACTTGAGCTAACATGAAAACCTTTTTGCTGACTTTGAGAGTGGACACACAGGGAGGCGCAGATCAAGTGAGAGTATGTAAGTTCATCACACTTTGCACAACTCTTCACCAGTATGCCACACTTTACAATATTCACCAAAAGAACAACAGGAAAGTCTGAATGAGCGATGAATATGTTCAAATTAATGAGTCTCCGGTGTACTATATGAGATGATTTTCTTGAAAGAGTTCAGAATTTGCTGCTTTGTGTTTAATAAGAATCTGCAGGCATGTCAGTGTTTCTGTTAGCCTGTGCTAAATACTGACACATGTTGGTTCAGTATGTTAGCATGCTAACATGAAGTATGGCTGAATGATGAGAACAGCTTTATAGGTATTTGGTCATACAGTATTAATATTATGTTTACCAAATGATTGTACCAGAAAGGTTGAGGAATATAATTCATCCTGAGGGGGACATGAATTAAACATTTCAGTCAAAACTACAAACATGACGCTAAAGTTACAGGATCACCAAACGCATTAGGAGGCATCCTCTGGGGAGCACGAAATACAAAGCGCCTCAGGGATCTGTACCTGTGTCCAGAGGGCAGTACAGGGAGGTGGTGACTGAGGAGGTTTGTGATGTCCTGTGCTATTTCATTAACAATATGTATGATGGCCTTACGATTGAGCTCTGTGGGGTTAGGTGTAGAGACCTTAAAAAAGTGCTTAAAAGTTGGTTGAATTATATTGATCATGATTGATTATTTTATTTCTGATTTAGTTATATTTAAAATTTAAAATTTATTTATATTTATATTTATATTTCTCTTGTACATTTCTGTATCCACAAAGAGTAAATATTGTATTTTGTACAAGTATTTTAATAAGAATAGGCAATATTGTCAATCTTTATATATCTGGTCAAAAGACTGGTCAATGGAGTAACTTCAGACCCAACCCTGAAGAATTCAAGAAATCCAAAAACATTTGGAGATGAAAGCACAGTGTTCTAATGTGACCACCTGAACAGTAAAAGTTGTACATACTGTACACCAGCAAACCACAACAACAAGGTGTTTTTCCAGAACATAAAACATTAAGGGAGTCAGAAAATGTGCAACCACCAGATAAAAAAAGCACATTTTTACTTCACACACCTCCTTGTCTTGTCCTTTCCCTTCAACACTTTTGGATAGTGGCTCCACTAAGTATCTGCTTCTGTTATAATGTCTTTACCAGACCAAGATGCGGTAACAACCAAAGTGTCATGTTACCAATTAGACCAATGAGTGCCTTTTCTGACAGGCTGAGCGATGACACCACACACAGATTAACTGTTTTAGAGGCTTTTCCCAGAAACCTTTACAGCTTGGCCTTTCACCTTGGGCCCTCACAGAAGCATGGACAGCTTGTTTGGGGATGATATGCTCTCACAGCAAGAACCAAATGTTTCCTGAGTTCGGGAAAGTTCAATTTTACCTCCCTGATGCTGCCTTTGCAGAACAAAAATATATTGTCACATGGCAGACAGAATTCTGTTTAATTTCAGTCACTGCTGAAAATGCATTAAACCTCATGACATATGAATGTTGACTGATGACTCATGAATATTTCTATTGGTCCAATTGCTCACACATTCATACGCTGGTACAGCTGTCCATCCTATGATGCATGCAAAGTTCTGGAGCCTTTTGAGAAAGTGAAAGATATTCTTGTCACATGTTGCAAAAAATAATGAATGGCATGGGGGAGTGGGGAATGTTTACACCATGCTACATGGGGAAATGTAAAAGAAAGAACTGTGACGGATCATGCCAGCTTTCAAAAACATCCAGCAAAAATGCTGTTTGCCACCTTGCAACATTTAAATTTATGAGTGAAAGCACCCCCATGAGAGAGGCCAGCTGTAGCTGTGAGGATCTAAATCTCTACCGGCCTTAGTGTCTCCTCTCCACTCCATTCCTCTACTGTAGGTGTGAGTAGATCAGTTGCTCAAAAAAGTCAAGAAAAGACTGCCCAGACGAGAAGTGATGCCTGCCGCATGCCTAACAACCCTTTGGGTCACAGGGCTAGAAGTCACACAGGTGTCCCTCTGGTCACTCCTGTTGCTGGTCATCAGACATAGACATTCAGCACTGTTGGTCCCACACACCCCTACTCTCTGCTAAGTCATGGCTGCCTGGCATGGGCATGGAGACCCTATTTATGGTGCCACTACAAGTGTGAGTCCCCCTTGGAGCAGATGTCTGAGCTTTAGGAATGCTGAGCAAGGTTATAATATTAAACCGTGACTACAAGTGCGACTCGGTCAGGAAAAAAACACAATGTCATCTGACTAATGACTAACTGACTAACGTGGTTAAATAAATTAAAGATACCATGAACTCCACTTTCTCCACTTTCCCAGTACAAAAGCTCGACACATTTTTGGCTAAAAAAACATCATTAGGCACATTCTGTTAATTTGAATATGTCAAAACAGAGCTGTTTAAATATTAACCTCTTAATCTATCTTGACTTGAATTTATTAGGGATACCAAATGGCACAAGCAACTAACCCATCATGACATTGCTTCTGTTGCTTCTATTCTTGTGCCTGACCATTAAAACATCAGCTGTCACCACACTGTGTCTGTCTGTGAAAAATAATGAGGCAAAATAAAAAGGAATGTAAATTGACTTCAGTTGACTACATTTTATGATCTGGAAGTTGTCTTTCTGCCCTTTGCTCCCTCTGTAACCCTACTCAGTGAAAAACAGCCTGCAGGTATCCATGCCCAGCAGGACCTGTGATTCAGACTCTAAATCCTCTGACTGATTGTTTCCGATGAGTGAGACCTCAGCAGCAGCTGGCTGCTGCTACAGACTCTTGATTTGTACCCGATTTCATGGTCCAGGAGCGGCCCACTCCTCTTTCCGCAAGGGGGATTACAGAGCGGGACAAATGGCATCACGTATGCATCTGGGAACAGCTGTTGCTGCTGCCCACTCTTCACCACAACATACGCCCGGCCGACCTGAACACTGTCAAACACCGAGTCAAAACAACACCAGTTTACTGAAAATGAAAAGAGCACTGCTGAAAGATGTGAGGTGATCAAAGCCTTGGGACATATGTGTCATAAATGTAACAGAATGCACAACAATTAACTTTCACATATGTGTGTTTTTAGCAGTTGATTAGCATGCACCAATTTGTTCTCTTTCAACACTGTAAAAAATAAACTGTTGTTTTTACGGTAAAAAATGGGCAGCTGTGGTTGAAAGAATTTTACCATAATAAATATAGTGTAACTTATTTAAATGTTATGGTAATAGGATCACTACTGAGGTAGATCGGAAAAGTACTTAAGCTCTGTGTGGTGTTACAAGTCCATGGGGGGTGATAACCAAACAACAAAAAGTTTCTCTTACAGCTGGTTTACTATGTTTTTGATTATATGGAAACAATCTGCTCCACCAATAATCTATCATTTAAGTATGAAATATTAGTCCACTAAAGGCTTAAAAGGTCACTCTGAACAGTTTATAGATGACTCATTAACAGGAAACAGCAGCTTTAGTAGACTGCAATGGCAACCCAACATCTCAAACTATTCCAACCAATAATCACTTTACCAATAAATCTCTAATTACACTTCATCTCATGATGTCATTGGAGCCCAAGCTAATTGCAGCTACCATCTTCTACTGAATCAAGCTGCAGACTTTTCAAAGCCACCTTTCATGACTATACTGGCTAAAAAATGCAAAAGATTTGGTCCTTCACTTAATGTATCTTGAGATCCTTTTTCTTCCTCCATGTTCAGTATAAAAAAAATGTTGATTTCACATATAACGCTGATGTTTTATTTGATATTTAGTAATCCATATTTTAAAATGTCTGTAGATTTTATAGTAAAAAAAAAACAAACCTCATGGCATATGAAGTTTTATTTCTTTATACTGTTTGAAATATGACTGTGTTATTGCATACACGAAAACACAGTCATATTTCAAAACATTTTATGCGCCATTTTAAGGGAATTTATACATTATATTATGATACATTTATACTAGAGACTGTCAGTTGTACAGCAAAAGATTGTAATATATTTAATGGCATATTTTATGGTCTTTTACTGTCATGATTTGACATTTTAGAATATGGAATAAAACAGCAACTGTATATGTGAAATCCACTTTTTTTGCAGTGAATCTTTTGCATTTTTTTAGCCAGTGTAGTCATGAAAGGTGGCTTTGAAAAGTCTACAGCTTGATTTTTAGTGGAGGATGGTAGCTGTAATTAGCTTGGGCTCCAATGGCATCACGAGATAAAGTGTAATTAGAGATTTACTGGTAAAGTCATTATTAGTTGGGATGGTTTGAGATGTTGAGTCCACCAAAGCTCCCTGTTAATAAGTCATCTAAAAACAGAGTGACCTTTCGAGCCTTCACTGGACTAATATTTCATACTTTCATTCTTAAACAACAGATTTTTGGTGGAGCAGATTGTTTCCATATAATCAAAATTACAACAACCAACCAACTGAAAGAGAAACTTTTTGTTGTTTGGTTATCACCCCCCATGGACTTGTAACACCTCTGGCATTTGAATGTGCAATTTAAACCCACAGCGTCACCACACAGAGCTTAAGTAGTTTTCCGATATCTACCTCCATCCTGAGGACTGGGGTGGTGTCATGCTTCAGGGCTGACAGGTTTTTCAAGTCATTCAGGGGATTATTTATCTATGTTTATATGGAAGATGATAAGTAAAATTATTACAGAGCCCTGTCATTGGGGGCGTTGACATCACTGAGACAAATATTTTTTTTCTCATGGGATCAATCACGCCTATGTTCAAAAGAGACAACAGTGTTTTTTTTCCACAATCAGTTTGCCAAAGAATATGAAAATAAACCACAAAAAACTAATAATAAATTCATAACAATAATAAATTCATGGTGAAGACCACAAAGGTTCTTTGCAGAACTTTGCAGAAACTTTTAACAATGGACAAGGTCAAGGACACTTCACTGAGATCTGAATTATTGTTTTCCACAGTGATATAACATCTGCAACATTAACAATGAATTATACAGCAAGAATCACTGGAGGCCAATTCACTCAGCCTCAACCTGGGCTCCATTACTACTCCAAACAGAGGGAAAGACTGATGGTGGTTGGAAGTGCTGTTGGTAATATATCAGTTTACATTGTCATCCATTTTAGATCTCACATTGGTGTCTGCCGACAGGGGCTACTAATGATGCCCTGAGCCCTCTGTACACATCTGGAGTCTTGTCCTCCTCAAAACACTTCATCATCCTCTTTCCAACTGGGTTGAAATGTTTAGATCTGCCACGACCTCTGATTGCGGAGCCAGTTTAGTGCCTCTATTGATGAAAATCAGTGACATCACTCAGGTAAAGACATAAACTGTATATTTGAAGAGCGGGGCAGCTAAAGGTCATTCTCTAAACATGCTCACACTCTGAGGGGGCAGATGTAAAGAGTTCTTGGGCAAAGGTTTGGGGGTACGCTGAATCAAGATGCATAAAGCAGGGTAAGAGAGGCAGGCAGTATCACATGGTACAACTCAAGTACAAGTGGAGTACCTTTACAACAGCCTAACAATTCCACAAAACTTCCATTAGACACTGCAATTAACTTGATAAAGACAACTTTAAGGTTTTAGATTTAGAGTCTCACTGGATAAAAACACAGAAAACAAACACAAAAGCTCTAAGACAGCATATTTTACAAATTTTAGTTGACAGCAGCTATGAAGAGATGGTTTTTCTCACCTGACAAAGCAGTGTGCCCAGCACACACACCATCAACATCCGTACCGCCATCCTCAGTACCTGCACCCAGAAGCTCAGTCTGACCAGACCTCTGATGACTGAAAGATCTGAAGCTGCTCCACTAAGAACTGGGCTCCTGAGTGACTCTATTAGGCAAAAAGGCCACACACTCCAACCCTGAAGCCTATCCCTCGCTTTCCTTCTCTCTGTCCTCTTACACTTTCGGTCTCTTTCTCCCTCTCTCAACCTCCGTCCCTCTCTCAGCGTTTGTCTCTCACAGCTCCTCCCTGTCCATGACTGGGGTATGTCTCACAGTCGTTGGGTAAGGGGTTAGAATTTCAGCAGCGGCCCTCCCATGTACCCCCCAACACATGTGCTGTCACTCACAGGCTGATGAGAGAGAAAGAGAGACAGAGAGAGAGAGAGATGAAGAGAGAAGCAGGGCAGCTGTTGGTGGTGTAGACAGAAACTGTGTCTTCACCAGTTAAAAGGCAGCAAGTAAGTCAGTAAACTTTATTTAACAGTTTTTTGAACAACAGTGCTTCAAAGAGGGAGAAAAGAAAGTCAGAAAATAAAGAAAGTCGATATATAAAACCTGAGAACCTCAAAAATGGAAATATAAAATTACTAATCATTTAAAACCCAAGGACTTTCATACACATATCAGAACTATTGTACAACTTAAGAATATATGGAAGGCATAGATGCTTTCTTGACAATGAAATTACACTTCATATAGTTGCAAGCAAACATATATGTACACCAGCCCAGAATAATAAGTTACAATTATGGATTACTCTCTGTTTTTCTGTAAAAACAGCAAAAGATGTCGACCCAAAACCGCACTCCACACAGATATCAGTACAGTTGATTTATTCCATATTTTAAAATGCCAAACCATGACAGTAACAGACACTATTAAATATTATGGTCTTACTTTACACAATACTACTTTATTCTGTATAAATTCACATAAAATGGCATATAAATAAAGGTTTTGACAATGTTTACTATATACACGAAAGCACTGTCATACTTCATGGCAAATTTAAAACCTATATTATACCTATATTTTGGTATATATACACCTATATTTTTACAGTGAACATGGAGGGAAAAAAGGTCTCAGGAAATTAAATTATTGAAGGAATACACTAAAGAAGTATCTTTTGAGTTTTTTAGCCAGTGTAGTTATGAAAGGTGTCTTGATTCTTATTGGATGAAGGTAGCTGTAATTAGCTTGGGCTCCAATGGCATCGCGAGGTGAAGTGTAATTAGAGATTTATTGGTAAAGTGATTATTGTCTGGAATAGTTTGAGATGTTGGGTTGTTACTGGAGTCCACTAACATTCCTGTTCACCGTGAATGAGCCATGTATAAACTCTTAAGAGTGAAGAGCTATTCTACCAGTGAATACATCTAAGGAGGACCTCTGTCACTTGTTGCACTGCTTTCTTGACCATGAAATTACACTGTAAAGAGTTGGAAGCAAACATCCATGTACACCAGTCCAGGATGATAAGTTACAACTGTGGATACTCTCTGTTTTTCTGTTAAAACACCTAATGATGTCGAACCACACTCGGCGCTGATCTGTTCTGTGTCTGTGTCTTTTGACATCTGCTGCTGCCACACTGAGAAGAAAATAGCAAAACATTTTTTCTTTTCATCGACGGGCCCCCCTTGACAACACAGCATACTCTTGTGTTTACAGTCTTAAGTAGCTTAGCACTCGTTTTCGTCTCAAATCCTTCTTGTCCGCATAAACCTTCATGCCATAAGGCCGCATACATAACCTCCCTGTCCGGTGCGGTCCGTGTCGTGCCCTCGCACATTCAGAACATTCAGTCAGAACTCTTTGATCTCCTGCTATTTTGAACACTGTCAAAGCAGAAGATGAAGATATATGGTGCTCCATGGGTGATGTCAAAGCAGAGATTGCCATGTCTGTTATGTTTAAAATTTGACTGAAACACTGCCATGACTGATGACTGATTTTAGGCGAGCACCGCTGCTGCGGGAAGAAGTGGTCGTCCACTTTTGAAGGGAAAACAGAGTGAGAAGTTTACTTTGTTGGTTAGATGTTCTCAGGGGAGACACAACCAGCGGGAACAGTAAGACATGGGGGGAGGAAGGAGTCCAGATCTCCTCAACGCTACTTTCAACACCCCATCAGCAAGTCTTCTCACAGGTTAAAGGTCGATACGGATCTTCAGAAGGTAAACAACCTTGGACCACATTGGCTTCTTCTTCACTAAAGAGATACTCCTGTGCTTGTAGGACATATGTTTTGTGTTAAAAAAACAACAGTTTAGACTAACATGGACATTAAGTACCACAGTTATAAACAATGAATCAACTGCATGAATGAAACTCCAGGAGACACAGATACCGTTGATGCTACAGTCTAGAAACTCTCATGCTAGAAAGTAGAGCAGTAAAATAATGTGTTGGCAGGCGGACTGTGCGTGTTGAGTGGGTGCCGGCATGTGTCACTGTGTCCATGACTGTGTGTGTGTGTGTGTGAGAGAGAGAGAGAGAGACAGAGAGGGTTCTGGTATAAAGGGGTGATTTTACAGCACCTGTCTCTGTCATTTCAGGCAGAGGCAGTTGGCAGGAGCCGTCCTGATGTTTCCTTTCCTCCACCCCCCCACTGCCCTCACACACACACAGACACACAAACAGACACACACGCTTCCCCTACAACAGGCTTTCCTTGCAGAGTGCGTGTAGACATTTCATGTGAAAGAACATAGCTTGGTCATTTGATAATCTAGATGTTTTCTGTAAAAGAGTTTCAGGTGATTCTTTTATATAAAGAAGGCCAGGTTCAAAGGTGATGCTGAAGAAGAACTGACACCATATCCAAACTCTGTGTACAGTTTCAGAGACAGCACTCTGCTGCCCACTGTTGGCAGAAATAGCAGCACACAGGAAATCAGAGGTGGACAGGCTGCAACTACATTAGACAAGAGTGTACCCATAATGGAAACTATGTTTAATAATCTTGAGTTGGGGATTTAATCACTGCATTATTAAATAAATGCATAAACCTTCCTACTGTAGTTGTTTAGTATGCTCATTATTTAGAGGAACTAATTGATGTTCTGGCCACTTGGGGGCAGCAGAATAAGTTGTAACATGTTATCAGTGGTTTTTACTTAATACTACTTTATACTTCTACTCTACTACATTTCAGATAGAAGTTTCATATTTTTAAATCAAATTATAATACATATTTTTAATATAACTACTCCTTATACTCAATTACTAGTCACTTTTCAAATTAAAGTGTTACATGCTAAACATCAGAAATGTCTATAATGTGTTGTGCTGTAGTGCTGTAATGTATCTAATATTGGCTACACTTTGACAAATGAAAACATTAAGTACGACATAATTGTAACTGAGTATTTAATGACTATTTCTACTTTTACTTAAAAGTAAAATGAGTCACTGCGTATTATCATTTTACTAGCTTGGAGTCAAGTTTCTGTTAGCCTGATGGAAAACTCAAACACTGACTTTTCTTCATGTAGGGAGTTAAGAGCGATGCGAGTGAACCAAAAGAGTGAAGAGTCGAATTGCAGGCCATGAAACTGACACAATGAGCTGAAAAATGCTACAAAGTGAACAGCAGAGCCACATGATGATTCTGTTTGGGTTCGTCAATTCATGTTTTCAACACATTATAGGGACCTCATCTCAATGAATTGATTTAGATTTCTGTATCACTTTATTTCTTTTATTGTTTATCTTGTACACCGTTTTGAAATGAATCTGATTTAAAAATTTAACCCAGGTTGGTATGCTGCAGTACTCTTTAGGCCACCATGCTTCTGCTGGTAAGGCAGCTACGTCAGCTTCTGGTACTGCAGTCTCGCTTGGTATGTTTGATAACTAAACTAGTCATTTGGAAAGAACGGAAGGCTTAGTCTATTAGAAATTCAGCTAGCTCTGTAACTACAGAGTTATCTGCCATGTCTTTTGCGGAGGTTCAACAGGTCTGTAAAATATCTTCTGCATATTAGAAACAACACTTGGACTTCAAAAAAGTACAAGATAATTCTAATCGAAAAGATGACATGCAAAAACAACATTTGCACACTTTGATATTTCTTTCTTCTAACTCAAAGTTGACAGACCCAGAAGAACACGAAGAAGTGAGATTCAGAGGCTTGTTCGTGCAGGGTCCCACTGAGGTGTTAATAGAGAAGAAGACTTGTGGCGCTCTTGAAGCTGCAGTCAGATCACGACACACAATATTCTTCTGAACATGCAGGAGGAGCCCCACTGATCAGGAAATAAGGAACCCAACCTGGTAGCTGTCTGGCTCACCAGGCACGCAGTAACACTATTAATGATGAATATTGGAGGGAGGCGAAGAGAGAGGAAACCTGTACTTGGTTTTCACACAGTATCACTGATGCCAGTGACAGACGCAGTGGTGAGCCATCTGGAAATCTGCTCTTGATGACTTCTGCATTATTTTTAGTCAAGGTGACATATGTTAATCAATATTAATATCTGTCAATAATATATCTATAATATCTGTTTTTTCCCTGATGAAGAAACCTCTCCAAATGGACAAATCTCCACTGTAAGAGTTGTTTAGACTCTCACAGGATGAAACCTCTTCTAGTGCCCTATTTGGTTTAACAAGGCATCTACATATAAATACCTCTACTGACAAGAGAGCCAATAAAACTGGACTCATTTATTACTAGATTTATTTATGACTTACCTATTGATTTAGGGTTAGAGGTATCAGTAGGGTTATTTTTACCTGCTTGCCTCTTTACAGGAAGTCAATTCTAATGCCAACAAAGTATTAAAGCCTCTCAGTAAGCAGCTAATTACACGCTTTGAAGTGCACCGCAAAGCACTAATATAATTTGTGCATGTATAATGCAGAGGTGAAGCCGCCATCATTGGTGTGAGTCACTGATCTGCATTTTTAAAAGCTGCGTTTTGCAGCTTTTGCAAAATTGTTGAAAAAAAAAAAACTATTGCTAACTGTTTAACATAGCATACAACATTAATAATATGAAGAAAAAAATTAATTCTAAATTTTAAATTTAAATTATTTTGAAATGAAACGTTCACCTCCTGGTACAGCCCCCACTGACCCTAATGAGGATAACAGTTATGGAAAATGGATGGATGGATTTATTTAGAAATTCACTAATGTCCTATTACATCCAATCTCTCTGAGTTTATGTGTAAAAAAACAAAAAAAAAACAAGATATGAATGAATAAAAAAAAGTTAGAGCTAAAGTTAAGTTAGTTCATATCTATCCCAGATTAGGACATGGGAGATTAAATAAGACCTTTTTATTTAACATATATATCATTCTGTGCATAATATTTCCAGTTAGACTGTTGACTCCTGCAGAGGGCAGTCTTAGACCATGTAAGCGTGTGAGAGCTTGCGCGGTGAGGAGAGATAGAAAACTTGTAAGGGCTTGAGGGTTCTGTGTCATAAGAAGAGCTCTGTTTGAAGAACAGAACAAATAACGACCCTGAGGATGGAGGGTGAAATATTAAAGAGAAAAACAGCAGACAGCACAGACAATGCAACAGTCTGACAGTTAAGTGCAGTCTGCTTATCAGAATAACACAATCACCTTTCAACATGCACCAGTATACATCGTGCACACAGAACAATACAACGCAATAGCCTATGACGATCTCTGCATTGTACTCACTGATGGTCACATTGTGTTGCTGTGAATATGTATTTACATTCAACACATTTACAAATCTCAGTTTCTTTGTCAGCAGGGAAAAACAACAACCTCGAACAGACAATGTTGCATTTCCAAAGGCAACAGTGAAGAGAGGCGAGTGTGTGTGTGAGCGGGAGGTGGTTGGGTTGCAGCAGCTCTGCCTTCGCCCCAGTCAGCCTCCACCAGGGTGGGTTGCCAATTAGAGGCAACACATATGACACACTTGACTCCTCCGCTTGAACCATGGCTGGAGATAATAGGCCTCTTCCTGCAGCTCAATCGATGACATACTGTCCCAGGGTGGATGTCTGCCTCAGTACACACACAGACACACACTCAGGCAACACACAGGCAACACACTCTTTCTTTCCCTCTCTCATCTGTCACAGAGTAAAATAGCTGCTTTCTTTCTTACACAGAAATATACAAGCATCACACACTCACAAAACGGCTTCATGCTCTCTTCAAACATTTCTATTCAAACCATAAACAATAACTTCCAACCAGAAAAAATGAGACTTATTCACAGTGAGTTAAGAGACTATTCCAAAAACAATAATAAAAAAAAAAAACTTGATGCAACATGATGTGATGTGTGTGTATATCTATAACTAATCCATCAGCCAAGTGTGTTCATACATGTAGCCAAGCTAACCCCCACAGGAAGGTGCCTGTGCTGTGTGAGGGCACCTGAGTCATGGGGATTACAGACATTACGGTAATGGATATCTGCTGTGTACAGAAACAGGCAGATGGCTTGCGTGAACTTGCTCTCGGCAGTCAGGTCTCCGCATTGTTGTGTCTGACTTGCCTCTTGATTCGGTTGTTAGACCTCGGCTATCAATACGGCTGGGTCATAGCTTGCTAAGCAAAAGCATAAACATTGCATCAGTGCACATTCGCAAAGCTCCATGTGATGCAAACCCACTCATATAACATCATCCCCTCTCTGCTGAGCCTGGATCGCTCACTTTCTCTGGAAAAGTTTGTGCATCTGTGCGTTCGTCTCTGTTGTTGTGTATGTGTGTGCAAAGAGTTAAGGGGAGGAGAGTTTGGGGAGTCAGTGCTGCTTTTTGCTAAGCTGGTGGAGGAGGAAGGGGAGTGATGGAGAGAGCAGAAGCAGTTGAGGGATGGAGAAGAGTGCAGTGCATAGCTTTTTGGATCGGGGGGGGGGGTGGGGGTACAATTGAGGAGAGGGATGGATGGGGATGGGGACGGGGATGGGTATGCAGTGGGAGATGTTTGACAGTTGTGTGCGTGTGAGTCTAATCTGCCTCCATCAGCTGTCAGAGTTGGGGATGTCAGGGCTACCGAGGCTCCTGGTCCTCCCTCTTTTTCTCTCTCTTTCTCTCTGTCTGTCCCTCCCTCTCTTCGCTGGCAATGTCATGTTGTCAGCACACATATGCTTGTCTGCAGTGGAGGGGGGTTGGGTGTAATGGGTGTAGAGGGGGTCGGGTGGAGGGGACATAGGCACATGGGCAGCCTCCGTCTTTTTCCTGTCGCTGTCGACACTTGTCTTCATGCCTGCGCGCCGATGTTGTTGCCTTTTAACCCCTCCAGCTCCGCCTGTCCTCTCTCCCTGCTGCTCTCCTCCCTTTGTCTCTGCACGTGGAGAACATCAGAGATGCCGCTTAGCTGAGTCGAGAATTACTCTCACGGGGCTTTGATTCTGTCTCCCTGCCTCTTTCTGTTCTCTTAACACCACAATAGACTTTGTAGCCTCTGTAATTTTGGTAACAGCGTGGTGCGCAGAGTGTGAGGGCTGTCGTTCAGAGAGTTTGTACTCAGCAGTGACCCTGAGGTCTGACCTCTCCTGCTACAGTACAGTTTGGTGGTGCTTCTGCTCCTCACACTATTAAAAATAAAGTTTTAAAGTGAACAGCAACATGTCTTTCCAGTAACAGAGCCTACATTCATTCATAGATGTTGATTGGGTGTTTGTCCCTCTTTTGATGAATTACCACAACATTCTCAGAGCTCAGCACCTGATTTTCACTCTCAATTCAATCTATTCATATTGTGCTGAATCATAACAGATAACTTCTCAGGACTTCACATTGCTCTCTTTATAAGTCAAAATTTCGATATTTGAGAACCCAAAGGTTGTCTTCTGATATGAATGTATGAAAAAATACAAAATATGAAAATATAATTTTGCCTCTTTTTCAAGCTATGGTAGCGGTCATGTTCCAGGTCAAGAACATGTTAACATATCAGTATGCAGAAGATCACAGTATGACTGCATATGTACACAGTAGACTCGTAGTCCTGTTCCCTAATCCAAACACAGGTTTCTGCTTGAAATGACGTCCGTGCTAAATTTGTATACAAAATAAGAAATGAATAGTTCACTTTTTGAGTCTGACAAAAACTCTGACAAAACTGAATCTGAAATAGTCACAACATGAGAAATCTGATGAAAATCTTTATTTTATTTTATTTTTTTTGTAAAATCCAGATGGTTAGAAGTCTTTGAGGATTATAGAAATACCGTCAGAACAGCCGTATTGTTCAATGACTTTCTGTTTTTTTTGTTAAGAGTATCTGTTTTTCAGAAAATCTGATTCTTAGCTCTGCAACTTAAATCTATATTTTCTTATAAAGGAGGCAGAAATCTTAAAACCTGAACCAATACATACAAATTCTGACTGATGTGAGGGGTATTTTGTAATTCTGTAACCAGTCTGTTAAGAACCTTATTTTAACATTGTTATAATGAATCTATAATGATCTTGAATCTTGAAGTGTGTGTTTTTAATGATCATTTTATTCCATTTAATGATGTTTATCATTTTAAAAAAACAGATACACATTGAGTTTGTTTATAAAGGTCCATGAACTACAATCAATGCAGTTTCTTTTGCTGTATGCACATTCATTTGTAGCCCGCGAGCTATTCATTGCTGTGTTACTTTATGTAACTGTAGCTTTGACATAACATTTAGTTTCTTTGGAGGCTTTTAACGTCTGAACACAAACACAAATCCCAAAACAGAACATTCACAAAAATGTGAACTGTCCCTGAAAACTGAGAGAATAATAAACCAGCATCACTGCGTCTCCACTGGGCTCGTGTCCTGAGCAAAGAGAGGCCCATATGCCAAAGACAGCAGTCAAGCGTTTATATCTGTATGGCTAACAGTGCTCTCGCCCCAGTGACCTGCCCCTGGCACCTGCCACAGGGAGCTCTGAGACTACCTGTCAATCAAACTCAGATGCCCCCCCCCCTCGTCCTTTCTTGGAACTCACGATTCAAGTCTTAGCTAACTCATTACACCCCCACCCCCACATTTCCGACTCCCAGTGACTCCCAGAGATGATAACTCTATACGTGCCTGCTGAAGAGCTCCGTCTCACCGTCTCAGCAAGCGCATTGCATGTTACCCATAAATCCCACATACTTTACAGTACGACTGCATGAATGGATTACTGTTCAGTTGCACGTTCAACTACAGGCTGCGGTCGTACTCCCTTATTGAGTCAAGCTACAACCCTGTCTTAAGATGTCTAGTCTGTAGGATATTAATGCAGAGCAGCTTTAACCAGGAGCAGGTCAAGTCTCACATTAAAGCCTCTGCAGACTGCTTGTGAAAAGAGTGGTTTGTGTTAAAGAATTAGAATGCTGTGCTGCCCTCACTGCTGCTAGAATCCAGGAAAATGTCTGGCTCAGGCTAATTAATGTTCATATTTAGCCTCAGCAATAATATGTATGATTCATATAAAATGTGATCAATGTCATGAAGCTTTCATGAGCGACTCCTGCACGTCTACATTAAATTTTCACATCCACACCTGCACACACAAGCACACAAAACACAAATGTGCTCAATGAAAACTCTCTGTCACACACCGACACAAACACACACACGCACACACACACACACACACCCCTCCTGGCTATGAGCACCCTTGCCCCTAGTGCTCCCTTGCTGCAGTCTCCATAACAGGCAGGGAGACTGTCTGAGTGCTTTATGTTTGCTGTAACACAGAATCATCACTGTCAGAGACATTGATTTGTCAACAACATAGTGATACACTGTAGATGGATAATGGCCCATCTTGTGCACAGTTGCTGCATTTTTCTGGACAGCCAAAGAGCATCTGTTGTTGTTCTTCTCTTTTCTTTCTTCCTCTTCCTCCTCCTCCTCCTCCTCCTCCACTAAAACCTTCCTCTCCCCACCCACACTCATCCTTGCAGTTTGAAAACAATAAAAGAAAAGCAATGTGTCTTGTTCAGCTACTAAATAGCTGTCTGGTTTGTGTCTCCTGAGGTGGTTGCACATCAGTGGCTGGCCCATCTATCAGACCAATGCGTGGCCCTCAAACCTCCAGGTATAGAGATGATAAATACCCCACCTCCTGAAAAGGGCATGGAAAAAGACGGATGGATATGGAAAGAGAGAGACAGTTACAGATATCGAAATGGAGTGACTGAGGGAAAAAGCAGGAGAATCAAAGGAGAAACGTGAGAACAAATTCAAGATGAAAGAAACTAAAGAGCAAGACAGACATTGACAGAGAAAGCAGAACCAAAAAGAGCACCAGGAGCCATCTGTACTTGATACAACTTATGTGTTTACTAAGTGAAGATTCATGAATTGCTAACTAGTCCCAGTTCATACATTGAGACTAGTTCTTACTAAATATTTACACCCACTACCAAATATAATCATACTCTACATCAGGGGTGTCCAAACTTCTTTTAAAGAGGGCCAGATTTGACAATGTGAAGATGCCTGGGGGCAATAATAACATTTTAAAAATGAAAGTTGCATACAAATGCACTGTTCAATTTTATTTTCATAGTGTGTTTTCATAGGCGTGAACAAATCTAAAAAAACAATTCTGCTTTTCTTTCACAGCTGAAGTCAGATAACAAAGAATAAATTGCGTGGAACACGTTAAACTTCCATGAAATTGATACAAATCTTAACCTCGTGTTCATTCTAAACATAACTTATTATGAGTAATATAAAGTATGTTGCTCTATTTTGTGTCACATCTACAGGTACATAACACTAGCAATTATCCTTAGAGGTTAACGTTTATTGCATCCAAATGCTTTATGTCAATCAAAAAAGCCAGATCTTCCAGGCCATAGCCGTAGCAGGCCATAAAATACATATTTTATGCCACGCCTGCCAACATAGCTAACTAACTAACTGGCAAAGCAACCAAGCAAGCAAAATGACCTGTTCAGTGCAAAACATTTGAAATAACATATCTGTCCTGACACTCACAAAATACTCCTGAATAACTGTACAAACTGAGAATGTGCATAACGTAATAGCATACTGCCAAATGTGAAACACACATATTTATACAAACTGTATGTTTAACTGTTATATTTAGCATTGTGATGCTGAGGTGACTTCCTGTTTACATCACTAGTCGATTGCTTTTGACTAAACAGCGCTATCATTGTTTCCTAGAAATCGATTTACAGCTCCAGTTTACAATTTACTGCTTTCAATGCACCATATGAGGGATCATGTACAGATGATTCAAGACGTTGTGTTGGGGCATTACCCCATTCGGGTTTATTTAGCAGCGATGATCGGCTTTGATTGAACATTCTGCAATACAGAAATAATATACCACTGATGCTGTAATGACTTAAAGGTCCAGTGTGTTAGATTCTGGGGACTTTGGGGATTGACTGGGGCTTTCTTTACAGGATATGGCTGGATCTAATATCTTTTTGAGTGTATACTCAGCTAAAAATAAGAATTGCTATGTTTTTGTTACCATAGAATCATATAATAATTGATATCTGCAGTTGCTGTGGACCGTCTTCCATAGAGTCCACCATGTTTCCACAGCAGGACAAACTAAACACTGGCTCTAGATTAGGCTTTTTGCATTTTTTGCACATTTTCCAGCCATGAGAGTTTCTCCTTCATGCTAGAAAGGAGTGGGTGACGTGAGTTGCAATCAGCAACTACATCACTTGATACCACTAAATTCACGCTGCTCCTTTAAGACATAAACTTAGTAATGGATTTATGAATAGTTGGTACAACACAGTCCAGGCTCCCTGCTCTCATCCCCTATTCCCTCCACTGTTTGATTAAACAGTACTTCCCCCCCATTCCCCCTTATCTGGGCTGTCGCTGCATGAAGGAGCTATCTGCTGTGTGACTGGCAGACTACTGCCTGCTGCCTCTGATAGCATTCCACTTTGGTTAGGTAAATAGGAACTTAACTGAACTGAGACAATTTAAACAGTCTAAATGTAAGGAGATTAAAACCAGCCAAACAGTGGCTGAGCAGAGGGATGCATCGCTGCTAGTTTTGCACTGCTGCAAGAAGGAGAAACACACATGCAGGTCTGTGGACAGCACACGCACACACGGATTTCACAAAGTCAAACAGAAAAACACGAGCATCAGAGACGCTCAGCAAAAGACACACAGAGACGAGAGGACACACAAAAGTAGCCTTTAGTTGTTTTTGATGCCTTGGTGCCCTCTGACCTACAAAATCACTGTCTGTGCTTGCAAAGCTTCCACACAGACGCACACGCATAAACAAGAACACACACAGATACAAATGGCATGAGGCAGGCAAAACAGGATGGACCCGGGGACAAGTTTCCGCCTGGACGCCCTCACATCCAAGCCAGTCCTGCTCTGCTCTGCCCACAGGCCCTTTCAGACTGACCAGTCGAGTGAGCGGCCTACCCTGACTCTAACACTGTGTGGCAGGGGGACCTAGAGACAGATGTTCCCTGCCACTGGCACGGTGCAGATGAGGAGATGGTATCCCATGTGCACACAGTGTGCAGTATGTGTCTATGATGACGGAGGGGTGGGTGGGGGGGCACACAGAGAGAAACTGAATGCTTGACTGGCGATGTTGGGAGGAGGAGGAGCAGCAGTGGGTGGGTGTTGGTGGTGGTGTTGGTGAGGGGGGATTGTAAAAGGAGAAATAAATCAAGTCAAAGCAATTTGTGGCGATGGCTGCTGCAGTGTCATTAGGAATCCCGTCACGCAGCAGCTCCTCTGAGCAGTCAGCAGACGCAGGTTGACAGCAGGCCAAAGAGGAATTTTAATTTTTACCCGTCTCACAGCTCCCACCTCAGATACATTTTCTAACTACCGGCTCACCCTGCCAATAACAGCCTTCAAACTCATCCTCAATGCTACTGGTCATTCTTAGATTAATGCTTCACAGGATATATTGATACATGATCACTGTGAAAAATATGGTTAGTGATAGTTTCAAAACTTCTGAAATTATATTTACTTACTGTAATTCGACTGAAATTTCACTCAGTAGTGATGAGTCAAGTCAGATATTCTTGTTTGCAGTGCAGCTTCTAAATCATTAATTGTCACTTTATTGAATCAACACTGATTCAATATAATGAAAAGAAGAGAAGATTTTTGGAAACCAGATTATGTGGAATAGAAACAAACATGTGTTCACTTTATTTAACAAAGTTTCAAAGTTGTGGTCGATGTGATAGATTAGTGAGTTATTCAGCATTTCTGTAGTTTACAAACCTGCCTGCATACAGACGTGTGACCGTGTTTTAAAGAAGAATTTGTACATAAATGTTATTTCTGTTTTTATATTCTCACTTTGCCTGCCTCATCTGCCTCTTCCTCAGTGTGTGAATCTATTTCAGACATTCCTGACATGGTAAACATGCGTGAAGTCGCACTTTTTAGACGTGAAATGTAAAATATAACATGATAATAAAACACGTCCATGTCACAGAGATGTGGCGGAGGAAGAAATTGAAGTTTCTGAGTAATTAATACGATCGCAACAAGCACTGGTGACACATTGAGGAGAATGGAATGAATCGTCCTTTTAACCAAATCTCACACATAAAACTAGAATTAATGATGTGACTGAGGTGAATAAATACAATCGATTACATTACAGATGACATTACATGATGCATTTGACCTTTTAAAATCTAATACAAGTGATAGAGACAAGATATCTCATGGAAGCAGTGTATGAGTGATACAGATACAGTGTGGGTGTGTATCAATCACAGCACCAACAGATCCAAATCACTGTTATGGGAGGATAAGCAGCACAAACGGAGAATGTGGTAATAACGCTGCCGCAGGACAGAATAATGCTGCACATTTCTCCTCTCAGCTGCCACTTTAATGAGCAGACAAAATGGCCACCGCTGAATAATTAATATGCGGGTCCATTAACAAGGCATTAGAATGCATTCTATCTCTTATTGATTTTTTCCTGTCTTTTTTTTTTTTTCTTAGTTGAAAACTTTTACTCCATCCGTAGACCACTCTGCGCCCAGCGCTGGCGAGAGTGAAATATGGCTGCTGCTGTTTAAATGTCAGCTTTGTAATTACACATGGAGCCACGAGCTGGGCAATCCCATGGCCTGAGGGCCTCTGATTTATGGTCAGGCACTGATGGCAACGGCACAGACACATACAGACAAAATGCATTTTCACATGAAACATCTCCTTTCCCCTCACACGACCACACAAACCTAAACACAGATCATGCTGCTTTTTATTTACTGTATTATTATTATTATTATCATTATTGTTATTATTATTATTATTTAAGTATTTGATTTCATGCATTAGCAGTAAACTTATATTTTTTAATTCATTTGTTTTTTCCTTTCCCTTACATGCATACCTTGGGTCATTTTCTTCTGCAAAAAATGTTTTTTTGAGGGTTTGTTACTGTTAATGCTATTTTTTGAAAAGTTTAAAGCAATGTTGTTTTTATTAGCATAATCTGTGTTGCTTAGGTCTCTAAAGACCTGATGCATGTACTGTAGGAGCTGCCCTCATGCCATCTACACATCTTTAGGACTGGAAGAATAAGTCAATGAACTGATGTGGATCAAAAGAAATTTTGCTTGTTAAAATCATTTATCAAGCAAAAATGTGAGACTTTGCTTCTTTTTCTTGTGTATGAAGTATCTTAGGATGTTTGACTTTTGGTTGGACAGAACAAGTAATGTGAAGAAGTCAGCTTAGACACTGGGGAATCACTGCTCTCTGACACTTTATAGGCTATTATCGATCTAATCTACAAGTAATCATCAAGTTTAATTGATCATGAAAATGATCGTTGCAGTCCATCTTTATCTTTATATCGATTCAGAAACTGATAAGAATGTCACTCCTCTTCCAAGGGTCTGTTAGACTCACCCCCTCTTTTCCTCCTCCTCCTTTTTGCTCAGCGGTCTAACACACTCTAGTGGCATGTGGGACACCCCAGTTCAATACACCCTCCCTCACGCACTCCGCCCATCAGTCAGATTCGAGGCAGAGATACCTGCTGGGAAAAGCAATCTATATCTGGACGAATGGAGGAGGAGAGGCGAGGCCAGATCAATGTACAGATATTGATACACGCAGCCATGCAAGGAGAATACACTCCTTCTGAACTCATTCTCTCGTTGCAAAGATTTGGAATCGAGATGAACTGCTGAGTAAGGTGCGTGTGTGCGTGGATGACAAAAGAGACACTGTAACACCGGCAGATACTACAGATAGAGCAGGGAGAAAGAGGAGAGAAGAAGGAGGGAGTGGAGATAGGTAGTACAGGCACAGATTACCACCACAGAGCTCAGTAATGGTGTGAGGGGAGCACGTCAATAATAAATACCTCCCATTACACCACGGTGGACTGCTGCAGCAGCCTGTACAGCACGACACCTGCTGACTCCCTGATCTACCTCAAATTACACTAATGCTCTCACACTGAGCTTCTGTGGACTGCAACACACACTGGCCGCATCAAACACAGAGATATATATGTGGCACAGTTATGCACAGATGCATGCATGAAATCACACATGCGGCCGCAGCGCTCAATTCATTTCCCAGCACAGTGCAGAGGTTGCGCGTCAGGGTTTGATCCCCCTCTGATGATTCTCTGTTGGGGTCTGGATTCTTTTTTTAAGGCCCCCCTCCCTCCCTCTCTTCAAAGAGACGAGGCTTGACATCCAGGTGTTTTATAGTATTTGTGGCTCTGATCATCCATCAAGCCGATCGATCACTCTCCCAGCAGCTTTTATTAATGATCTTGTCAGCCAGCCCGCTCTCGGGTGCAGCCGCTTGTCCAGAATGATAGATCATTAGCTAGTCTGCCTGCTATTTATTCTCTCATGACCTTGTCTCTCTCCATTGTTGAGTGGGCCGAGTTATGAGAGCTAGAACATGATAATTCACTATTGATTCTGTATTTTTCTTTTTTTTTTTGCAAAAAAAGTTTTTTCTAGTTGTTTTCAACTGCAAAAGCACAGACAGTGGGAATAAAAGAGCAGTAAATAAAAGAAATTATTCAGGTAAAAGTAGCAATAACAGTTTTAGCAACAAAATGTTAAGTACTCTACTTACTAGTACTCTAGTAGTGTTAATTAGTTTGATATTAATATACTTTGGATCATCATTACTCATGCATTAAAGCAACATTACAATGAAATTGGTATTTTTGTGGTTGAGCACGTTTAGTTTTACACTGTAAATACGGACATTGTTATGATTACATTACTTGGTGCAGTGGTTAACACTGTCTCCTCAAAACAAGGATGTTCCTGGTTCAAACCTTGGCTGGGGCCTTTCTGCGTGGGTTCTCTCTACGGGTGCTCCAGCTTCCTCCTACCGTCCTACCTCAATAGGTTCATTGATGACTCTAAATTAGGCGAATGTGTGAATATGAGTGTGAATGGTTGGTTGTATCTATGTGCCCCATGATTCTTCTACATGATTCTACTGTTGTTATTATACTGCATTTCTGCCATATTCTGTAAGTAAAGCCCCTTTAATGACACCTTTAAGTGGTGCATCAGCGTAGCTGAATATGTAAAGTGACATCATTTCTCATCACCGTCATGTGGAACATCACAGATAATGAAACAGACATAACAAATAGTAATGAGGGACAGAAAAGAATGGGAAAAAAGAGTGTGGTGGAAAAAGAAAGAGGGGAAAAGGTCAGCAGAGAAAAAGGCAAAGAGAGAGTGCGAGCCAGCGGGAGTTTGAGAGGAACGAAGCCCGAGGCTGAGCCAGTGAGGTGTAAGCAGCTTTAGAATAAACATGAGCTCCATGTAAACAACAACCTGCCACTACAAGCATCGGTTACGCACCCACACAGACCTGCTGGGGTTCTGGATTCACTGATGTGTGTTTGTATGTGTGTGTACTGAATACTCGGGGTGTCCCTGGGGCTGAAGAGCCTTGCCTGTCATCCTCCCATCACCCCTCTCTCTACCCACTTACATCCATAAAGCCTGTCATGTTGATCAAGTAGCTACAGGCCCGGAGCCTTTTGTGATTGTCAAAAGTGTGTACATGTGAATATCTGACTGTATAATTGAAGCCTGATTTTCTGTTTGTGTCTGTGATGTACAACAGACCTGCGGTGTGTAAGCGCTCTGCCGTGAACTGAGAGGCTACTGTGTTTCATTATTTGAGTCTGAGCTCATCTACAGCGCTGAGAGACACGAGGGAGGAACGTCTTTCTCCTCCAGAATCATTCATGATGGATGGATGGAAGGATGAGTTTCAAAGTAACATACTGTATGCACAAGTCCCAATGCAAACGTTGGAAACTTCTAACCTAGTTTGTTTGTGTCCAAACAGCAACCTGAGTTTCTCGGTCGGCTAACCAATGGATTTTCCCAGTGCTGGACTTAAAATGAAAGGAGACCCTGCCCTCGCTGTCAGTGCCCCAACACTGGGATAGTTTATTACATACTATTAGATTCATTCAATTTACATAAAAAACAACAACTTCCTGTTTTTCTTTACTAATGTTAAACTATGTGTTTCTTGCTGATGGGTACCATGAGAACACCTATACTGTACCACCATGTGTAGGCCGTCAATACGAAATAGACAGGTAGCTTAGCTTAGCATTAAGACTGGAAACAGCTATGTCCAAACAAAATCTGTCTACTGGCATCTCTAATACACACTCATTAACACCTTACATTGGGTTTGTTTAAGTTATTAAATGTAAAATTAAATGTATATTAAATGTAAAAATGTCATGCTGTAGTTTAATGGATGGAAGCCCCACAGTGACATCAAGACTCCAGGCTAACTGTTTTCAGGTTTCATGCTGAGCTAAGATAACTATGTCTTGGCTGTGACTCAAAGAGCTTGAGGTCAGCTGGTGTTAAGTTGCTCTTTAATAGATTTTATTCTGAAGCACTTTGTAACTTTCTCTTTACTTGCTTTAATCGCATCATTCTTATTTTTGCTTCATACCTGTCCTTGTGTCCTTTGTTCTCTTCATAACAACTTAATGGACTGCCCAGAGGTGTCTGTCAGCCCTGTGACCAAGTTGCAATCTGTCAAGCATTTCTGTCTGCCTTCAACCAGGTGTACGCTGGGATACGATTCTGAAAAGTGGGTAGAGAAAATGAATCATTGATTGAATGAACTGTCATTCAATCAGAGTGCTCGATGTAATAAAAAATCTGTTTGAAATGTAATACTGTTTCAATTCTTTGTTAGCTTATGATGCCAGCTGGTTCCTGTTATGAGCTAATGTGTCCATCGTCTGAAGAGGAAGCTAAATGAAATATCATCTTGCAGGCCGGCTCACGTTCACCAAGTGAAACTGTGACAAAGTAAAAAGACACCAAACAACATGACACGAACTCTCCCGTCATCTCGTTTTAACATCACCTGCTTCTTTTAAACCTTTGCCATTTTACCCAAACTCTCCATGTGTCTCCAACACATAAACAACCTCACCGGTGTCCCCCATAACCCACCCTCCAGGACCCTGGGGCCCAATAAGCAGCCATCTGCAGACAACCTCTTCCCACCACGCTCCAGCAAACACAGGCAGGGAGTGTTTGAAAATGTGTGTGTGTTTGAGAGAGAGAAAGAGAGAGAGGAGGTGGATGTAGTTCAAGGGCACAAGTACTCCATCAGCTCGAGTCCAGGGAATATCCAGCAGCTTCCCCTCCCCCATGTGTGCACCAGGGAAGGCACTGGAACCCATCCTGAGTGCCCCCCTAAAAAAACACAGACACACAGACACACACACACACGTACAGTGTGTATCAATCACAGCACACCAGCTACACATTGTTCAGTCTTGATTCTGACTCTGCTGCGAGCTGCAGCCTCGGTGTGGCAGCCCAAGCCTTCCTGCCCGTGGCCCTGGCTGACTCCCAGCTCTAGTGTGGGTGGTTGGGTGGGGCGGCGGGGGGATTTGGGGGCACTGAAGCTGTCCTCTGGTGCTCCTGCAGCCCTGCCTGCTCATCCATCCTGGCCTGCCAGCCCACAGATCGATAGCTCTGCTCTCTTAATCAGGTCTCTGGTGACTGTGGGCGGACGAGTGTGTGTATATGTGTGTGTGGACAGGAGGTTGTATCGGCTGGGGGTTGCACTTGTGTTTCTTTCCATCTTCAGTTCTCTGGCTGTTCATCACGACTGTTTATCTCAACTGTATCTCAGTGCCTCCTCCTCTCTTTATGCTTCGTATTCATCTCCAAATTCTTTACATATCACTTGTTCAGAACCCTTTTTTATACATCCTCATTTCTGTCACCCTCTCTTCTATCAGTGCTCTCTAGCCAGCTCTTGTTAAGGCTCCAATCTCTCAGACAGCCCCGCTTTATATTTTTTTCCCTCCTCCCTGTGCCTTTTCTTTCATCTCTTCACACACTCTCTTGCCTATTCTGGCAGCACGCCAGGGCTCATTCAAAAGAAGTCTCACAGTCAAGTTGGTCCCGGTGCCACTGCAATCTGTTTTGACTTGTGATGAAGACAGAAGAGGTAGCAGTGCTGGAGAAATGGAGATGGAGAAAGGATGAGAGGTGAGAAGAGCGAGCGGAGCGAGGGGGTAAGTCAGATGGAGTGTGGGGCATCCAGCTGTGGTGTTGTACCTTGCTAGAGAATCCGCCTTCAGGCTCTCATCACACCTGCGTAACCACAGCTGCACAGACACACACACACGCACAGAGAAAAGCAGTGGAACGACACTTTATGAGAAAGCAGCAAAGTAAACAAAAAACAACTCCAAAACACTTTTAAATTCAAATTTGGTAAAACTTTTTAATATTCAGATAAACATGTTCTAATTTTTCAAGCGCTTCAGTGTGTGTAGAATGCTAAGGACCTAATATCAACAGTGTTTTCTCACTGATCACATTTCAAAGTTCATCATGTCTCCTGTTCTTCCAGCATATTGTCATTTATTTGACTTAGTGTAGGTGTTAATTAACATGACTCTTAACCACCAAAATCACATTCGTCATCAACATTTTTCCCATTAAAACATCAGAATATACCAATAAGAGCAATCAAAGCTCTCTTTGTCAGTAGGTACTGCTGTGTCTGAGTATTTTTATTGGAGCAGTTGAACGTCCTGTTCATGATACCGACAATTATTCATCAAGAACCAAAGAGACTAAAGTAGCTGTTCCCATCTCATTAACGCAGATTGAACACTTCATAAAGGATACTGGCTTTAGAGTCACTGTATCATATGCTTTGTCCCACTTATATAAGACATACTGACTGCATGTACTGCATATCATTCCTCATTGTACACTGTTTTTGCAGTTAGTATACCACACCAGAAGGCCACAGTCAAATAAACTTCACAAACAGCACAGAGAGAGCTGTCCTCGATGCCACCCGCCAGTCATGCAGTGAGCAGCTTCTTCATTTGGAGTACATTGTAGGTCAACACTGTTTTTAGCTGTTTCTAGTCTGCACACTGACCGTTTTGAGAATTCTCACCTTCGTCGTGTTTCCAGTGTGAACATGCAACATACTACAGTATAAACCAGTTCAAACCAGTTTAAAATTCAAACAGTTTGTAGCATGGAACTGGGACACAGCTACAATTACAAACCCTACGAAAGTGGGTCATATTAGGTTGCATACCAATTAACTGTACATGGCAGTTTCCTATATACGTATTCCTGTGACATCCACGTTGGTTGGTTTTAACACTATTTTCTTGAAGGAGCTCTGTTGCCTCAGAGAATGACATACCTGAACTGCTGAACAATCCTTGGCATAATTGAATTTCAGTGAAACAGAAGTTCGTCTGCAGCAGTGTTTGTGAAGGGAGGTGTTTATCCATTACTTTGTGTACTTTTGTACTCTGTACACTCGTCTGTGATGTTTGTCTAATGTAAGGAGCAGCCAGGAAACTACACCTGCACTTCTTGAACCAGGAAGGAGCGTCGTCATACATATCAATGCGGTCCAGTCATGGGAAGAAGAGTTGCAGGAGGTCCTTCTTGTTGACCTTGCCCATCTGATTCCTTGGCATCTCCTCCACCAGCACCAGGCCTGTGGGGATGGTGTAGGGCGCCATGTGCTCCCTGCAATAGGACACACACACACACAGCACTGTCCAGTGTGCACACATGGATGGGAATAGGCGCACGCACACATGTGCAACGACAAAAAAGAAAACAAAAGCAGAAAACGATTGCAAAACAAAGGCTAGCCCTGTGGCAGAGTAGTGAAGATAAGGAGAGAAATGTCCTTCATACACTCTGCAGCTCTCCTCCCTAATATCCACAATTCGCCTTCCAGACACAGACAATTCCCTTCGTACAAAACAATATAATCACTGTGAGATGAAATAAAAAAACAAAACAAATAATAAAAGGAAAAACAGAAGGCTGGGATAATTAAAAGTGTTTTATTTTTTCCGTTTTGAGTGCATGGTTGTTACGTCAAGTCTTGAAGCCTGGAGCTTTTCTATTATCTTCTAACCTAGTTTGTTTGTTTGTTTGTGCCTGAGTCTAAGCATGTGTGTGTGAGTGTGTTCCTGTGTGGTGCGAGTGAGCATAATGACTCATACCGCTGCCATCAAACACTCCTTTCAGCAGATGTCTCCGTCTCTCCATCTCTCTGACTCAGTGAGTAAAGTGTGAGCGAGTATATGTGCGTACATGCACTGTGTCTCTGTAATGGGGCTTGCTTGTGTCACCAATTTCTCCGGGGCATGTGTTTGTGTGTGCGTGTGTTAAAGGCAATGTGGGGGCGCAGAGGGTGTGATAGAGATTCAGACTGACAGCTGAAGCCAGGGCACTGAAGAGTGAGCATCCATCTACTTGTTTATGTCTCATTTTATCTCCTTCTCTCTCCCCCCTACACCCTGGCCTCAGCGGTGGGCTGTGTGCTGGCACTGCCTGTCTGCTGGCAGCACCCCTGGCTGCAAACACTGTGCGTGTATGTGTGCGCGTGTGTGTGCGCATAAGTGTAACCTGGGTCACACACAGCCGTAGTAATCCACCATGCTGTACCAGCAGGCCACAGCGGTAGGATCTAACACCTCCACACCATATGGAGCCCACAGCCCTGACGCACACTCATACACAAACAGTAAATGCATTCATACAGAATTCAGAGATATGAATAAATTATAGAGAGACAGACAAAAAACAGATGGTGGGAAAGTGGAAAAAAGGTGGACAAATGTGTGAGACAAAATTCTGTGTAGAGTGTGAGTAAAAAAAAGCTTCAGTCACTCCAAAGCAGAGGGGTGCATGTCACCACAAACTGTCTGCGATAGACAAAATAACCTCCACTGACTTTAAAAAGAGAAGAAATAAATAAGAAACACTGTTTACGTCGAAGATGAAGTGCTCCTTAACAATCGTTTGTTCTCTTTCTCCACATCTTCCTCTTTTTCATCTCCTGTCTTCCCTTCAGCTCTCCTCATTAGTCCATCTCTAGCCTCTTTTCCTTCACATCCCTTCATATTGATCTGAGGACTTCTGGGTCGGCCGCTGGGGATATGTGTGTGTGCTGAACTTCTGCATTGGCAGCCTTCATTTGTTTACCACAGGACTGACAAAGAGCTTCTTCTTGAATCAGCGCAACAAGATTTAACCAAGACGGGGTCAGCAATCCTTTGCAATAATGGGACATTGTGTTCTTTCTTAGTAAATTAAGGATGGTGGATTGGCTGTTGCTTGCTGCTAAAAAGTTGTTTCACCTGCTGCCGCAAAGTTTACTATGAGAAGAGATTTTACAATTCTGAAAAGAAAATGATTTTATCCATCATGACAACTGCAAAGTAAACAGAACTTAATAACAAACTCTACCTTTACCAGGAATGTGAACTTGCATGTGTTTAATTGGCAAATGTTTTGCAGCCAGGTTCAGCTTCTTCACTGGGGAACTGTGTATATCTGGAGCCAGACTCTAATGAATGAGCTGTGTTTTTTTTTTTAATGGAGTGCTGTTGTTTATCTGCACACAACCTTAGACTGAAGGATGCAGGTTTGTACTCCTGTGTATGCCAGTATCTTTCCTTCTTTAGCGCCTCTGCACAAAAAACTGGAGCCCGATCAACAACTACTCATCTGTTGCTGCCTGCTAACTCTGTAACCGACCCGCCACAGAGGAAAAAAACCATGCAGTACCATGCAGAGAGAGGTCAGTTAATAATCGCTTTTATGCAACAGTTAGCTCCGACCAAGTATTTTGATTGGATGAGAGTCCTTCCATGGGTACTGATATTAAGCACAACAGCACTGGGAGTTTTTAGTATCACCCCACTTTACAGGTGTTCTAATATTAATGCTACATTAATAGTCGTCATCTATCTTAGATTGAATATTGTACAATTACAACATTATACCAGTACTAAAAACACACACATGCACACACAAGGGGCAGCCATGTACTGCATATCGGTGTTAGAAACTGAATAGGTTGAGCTGATAATCAGCCTGATCATCCACCATCAGTAATCAATACACATATTATTAAACTATTGATCAAACCAATAATTTAAAGCAGCCAACGTCAGACAAACTTATCATACGACACCAAACTCCCTGAAGGAAATATGATATTTGAACAACTTCTCGTGTCTGTAAAAATTCAGCACTTTAGAAACAGGAGCTAAAGGGTGTCGCAGGTCAACAGTATTCTTGTCATTTCAGCAACAATACAAGACAAACTGTATTTCAGTACAAACTTTATATTGATTTTGTCCTCTCAACAACTCAAGAACTCGCCCCTCGCCACCTTTGATTAGATGCACTATTTCAGTGATGTTGTATAAATCAATATCACACTTGTGGTAGTGCTGTTGTACTGAATATCAGCACAGTTATAACTGAATGAAAGTGTGGCATGATTTTTTAGCATCATTCTGAAAGCAAGCGTACACACTGAAACAAATCCAGAAAGCTAGCTAACAGGCAGTGTCTGCAAAGGAAAGATTATCTCAATTCAGTGTCACTGTACCTTGCCCAGGTCTTCAACTCTGGCAGGCTCATACTCTGCCCCTTCTTCAGCTGCAGCACTGCAGTGACTTTCTGACCCCAAATGGCATCTGGAGCCGCGATCACAGCCACATCTGTAACATTAAAAAGACAGAGCACACGTGTTGTTTCATCTGCTAGAACTCTTTCATCTTGGAGCATTAGGAGTCTTACCTTTAATTAGAGGGTTTTACATGCACATTAGATGGACAGTGTCAGAACTGTAGTCCTTTTTCTAAATAGTCTTAATTTAAGGGGAAGCTGAGGAACAGCCATCTTATCTGTAATTTGTGATCACTGTCCTGCTGCATTGTCTTAAATTTGGGAATTTTACGTGGCATAAAAAGAGCTGTAGCGTTTACCCAAAACTGATTTCATTTCACATCCAATGTCCGACAGAAGAGAGGCAAAACATCTTACAGACCCTTACCTATGATGTCTGGATGAGCCAGTAGGTGACGCTCCACCTCGAGTGCACTGATCTTGTAGCCACCACTCTTGATGATGTCAACGCTGGTGCGGCCCATGATCCAGTACACATCATCTTTATAGATCACTGTGTCTCCTAAAAGGCACATCAATACAGGGAAAGAGGCAGTGCACATGAAGCAAAGAAGTGTCAAGCTCCACACAGGATTTATGGAACATTGTTTGTTTATGAGTAGTTTAGAAAATGGATGGATTGACTGAAAAAAAAAAATCAGCTGAGAATTTATTGGTGTTTATTAAGAGTGTGAGCTAGAGGCTCTGTGAGGCTGTGGTTAGACACAATGGTGTTTTGGTGAAATGCTAATGTCAGCCTGCTAACTTGCTCACAATAGGAATGGGATATCCATTAGCTAGAAACGAGTGAACATCTCTCAAAAAGTACCATTTAAAAGTTTGACAACTTTCTGTTATAGAAACACACTGATGAGGAACTTATGAATATTTCTTCATAATTTCTGGAATTGCTTTCATTACTTGAAGAATATTCTGAGCAGTGACAGCCCAATTTACTATAATTGCTATGAACGTTTGGTTGCAGGAGCTTTTGGGTTTATGTGAGAAAATCTGTGTGAAAATAGATTAAAGTGAACAAAACCCCCACAGCATATATCAGTGCAATTCATATCACCTTTATTAGACACAAGGAATGTAGGTTAAGTAAACGTAATTGAATACAAGGTGTGTATGTGTGTGAGAGCATGTGTTTGAGAGAGAGAACAGTGGATGGATGAGTGTTTAAGATCCCCCCACATCATCTTCCAGACACACACACACACAAACAAAGTAGGTGTCTGGGGGACAGGTGTGGGGGAGGATGTGGTACAGTATCTGGGATGAGGGGCTCAGCTGGGCCTGGGGATGACGAGCAGAGGAAATGGGTCAGTATGGATGAGTGGAGAGAGACGGAGGGGGGAGAAAAATGGACAGAGGAGGGAAGAAGCGCACAGGAGAAAAGAAGGAACAGGAAGGTGTCCTTTTGGATTATTACAGGTGGTACGTCCACAGCTGGGGCTGAAGAGGGAATAGACATATGTGTGTTAGTGTGTGTGTGTGAGAGACACACTGAGGTTAAGTGGATGCTGTAGTTAAGGTTGGATGGTTGAATGAAGGTGGTGGACTGAGAGGTCAGCATAGGTCAGAGACAGGGGCTGTGGCTGTGGTTATATTCTTACCACTGTGGACACCTTTAAACCTTTTATGAGACTCAATTTTTATTTTTGTATAGTTTTAAACTACTAAAAAACATGTATGAATAAATCAGCACATTTGATTTATTTATAGATGCAGATTTTGGTTATAGACCTGCTTCTGACATACAAGCCATTAAAATGAAGGGATATATTATATATTAATATACTACCTATATAGTACCTATGCTTTGGATATGCATATAGACCATTGTTCAATGAGATGAGACTTGAATGGTTAAATTAATACATAAAATCTAAAAATGTAAAGAAAATTAAACAGCTTCTGGTTGACTGACTGTTGAGTTAGATGAGAACTGATTATGACTGATCGTGATCTGATTATGGAGTCTTGTTGTCACCTTGAGGTTTTCAGGCAACCGGCGCTAACCTCAGTAAGTTAGTGCTCCAAGCCAAGAAATAGTCAGACACATAATAATCATAATAACAATTTTATACTTTTGTATGGATTAAATAAACAAGATATAATGTGTGTGAATATGAGTGCCTTTGTTACCACTGCACAGAAACACACTAGCTACGCCCCCAACGCCTCTGTTCTCAGTCTTTATGCTAAGCTAAGCTAACCGTTGCTGGTGGTATGACTCTCAAAGTGAATAAGTGTGTTTCCTGAAATTGTTAAACTATTCCCTTATTTCTATGGTTGCGCTGGGAGACTTTGGACTCATTACCTCAGCACTTCTAAAAACCTGGGTACAGCCCTGCTCGGCACATTTCCACCTGGTTCAGCTGTGTGCATTTGCTGACACTACAGCGTGAAAAAAAGTCCACACCTGAAATATGGAATCAATAAAAGAAACACTGGCTCTGTGTTACCTGGAATCATGATAAAGCATTTTATGGAACGGATTTTATTTTGCTAGTGGTTCCCACCCTGAGGTCCAGGCATCGCTTGACGGCTTACCAAAGATCACATGGGGTCTGCGAGACTCTGTCTGCTCTGAGGTTGTTAAAATTAGATTTGCACATCGAACTAAACTAAAATCATAATTCAAAAAAACTTTATATTTTACACACAAGTCTGCATATAAAATATTTTTATCCTCATTCTTTGAAAAAAGCAGGCTACTTTCAACAGGACATAACTCCTGACCTCTGTGAGCTGTGCTCTCAGTTTTATCAGCTCACCCTGGTTTTCCTGCAGTCAGATCATCACTATTTTATGAATGAAACATGAGAAACATGAAAGCGCCGGTGACTCAGCAGTATACTGTGACTAAAGCGTTACTTAAACTTTGAAGGACAGGCCTCAGCCACAATGTGTCATTTGTGTCGAGAAGCTAGCTAATGACAGCATGAAGCCAAGCAAAATGCAACGAGATCAGCAAACAAAAGCATCACACCTGATGTGTTATTCTTCTGGTGTGTGTGGTGGTTGGTGCTCCAAGGAAAAAAGGTTGAGAACCACTGCTCTACTCCATCATTTAATCTCATTTGTTATCTGCTCCAACCCTGTATCACTCTATCCATCTTATTTTCGTCCACCTTTTCCGCTCCTCACGCTTCGGTGTCAGCCAAACACACACAACTATTTTTTTTTTTAGTCTCATCTGTGCCCTCCATTTTTTGTCTCTACCTCTGGAGCATCTCTCATCACATCTCCTGTTTCCTTCTCTCCACCTATCATCCCGTCTCTTCTTCCCCCTCTTGCCTCTCCGCTTCAGCATCAATAGAGGGCCCATCTGTTCCCATACATCACGCACTTCATTTCAGTTTATTAGCTGGGATAAATCATAAATATTTCATTATACATCACGGGCGGCTGTCGCCTGCACACCGACAATTTATCACTGCTGCCCTCTCTGCCGGCTTGCCACGGCGGCTATAAGCTTTCCAGTCTATTAAACAAGATTGATACAGTGTGTAAATTTAGATATTGGGAATTTCTTCACAGACCACTGCTCCGCACTGATAGGCCAGGGTAACAGGGGAGGGGAGGAGAGGGTGGAAGGAGGGAGTGAGGGAGGGCTGGATGGATGGATGGAGGGAATGGGGGTTGCTGAGGAGCTTGGTCGGGTGTTAACACCACTAACAGGAGGAGTAGTTACAGTTTCCTCCATTCTCCTCTTTTGGATGAAGGAGAAAAAGAAAATACAGCTCTATCACCTCACGCAAGGAAAAGAGTAGCTTACATGCACACAGATAAGCTGTTGGTGTGTGCGTGCGTGTGTGCACAGGCTGAAACGGATAAAAATAACATCAAATTTGCAGCAAACGTTTAAGCACAGAGGAAGGAACTGGCATTAATGAGGCAGTTTGACAAAGGGGTTGAAAAGAGCCACTCAGACAACATACTTGAATTGAGTTTGAAGTACTTATACAGGACTCTTTGACCTTGTCTCTTTGAGGAGAAGGAAATAACGAGGGGTAGAACAGCATGTTTGCAGAGAGGCACAAGTGGGAATAGTGATTGGAGAACACAGACTGATAAAAGAGGAAAGAAGGGCGAGAGAGAGAGAGAGAGAGAGAGATTGTTGGGAACTGTGTTACTAGGACGCACGCACACACTCACAGGCTTGTCCACATGCACACATACATACTGTATGTACGCACACAGTACATACATATGCACGCACACGCACACACACACACACGCACACAAACACAACTTCAGGCATCAGAGAGTCTCTGCCATTATGTGTTATGGCGTCGGAGGCAGATATGGCCGAATGGGTTTCTTAATTAAAACGATAAGAAGCCTAATTGCACTGGGCTTTCATCTCATTCTGAGGCATTAAAGAAAGTGAAGGCACACAGTGTGGAAAAAATAGAAGAAATAAAAACAGATCAAGACTTTAACTGGAGGATGGAGGGCAGAGAAAAACTTCCATAATGTCTTTCGGAAAATGACATTAGTCGGCTCTGCAGAAAAACTCGGTTCTGCTACAGCGTAATTGAAATTTCAGACAGTCAACACAAAATTATTTTTTAAGCCATTAATTATCATTTTCTTAACAGGAAAAACAACATTGTGCAGAGAAGTGTGTTATCAACGGGGTTTTAAAAAAATCCAGCTACAGCAATTTTTCAGATTAATGCAAAATTGCCTTGAGAGGAATTTCTGCTGGAGTGTGACATTTTAACATTTTAACAAAACTCTGGTGATTGGCCTCCATTCCCGGGCTTCTTTTTTTTTATTTGGTTGCTCAAAGACGTTGGCGTAATTCATGACAGTTTCCACGGCAAAGCAAACCTATTACACTGAGCAAACGAGGTGGCAAAAAGAGGAGAAGTATGAATTGTTTGCAGTGACAGAGGAGCAGCCAGCTGTAAAGACTGAAAATGTAAGAGCAAAATGCATTCTAAAACATGTGGCCTCCATAGAGCATAAAACAGCCATGTCATCTTTTACTGCAACTGGAAGAGAATATGTAATAGAGCTGCAAAGATTATTTGCCAACTATTAATTTAAAGGCTATTTTCATACTTTCATACTAGAAAATAGCGGCCCAGATTCTCTGATTTCAGCTCCTCAGATATAAACATAATGTTTCTTTACTCCCTATCACAGTAAACTGAAGCTCTGTGGGTTGTCAAGACATTTGAGGACATCATCTTGAACTTTGGGAAATACTTTTCACCATTTTCTGACATTTTAGGCATCAAACAATCAACTCATTGAAAATGATTGACAGATTATATAAATACTGACTACATGTGATGTTGTTACATTTTTCCCAGTCGAGGCAGGTAAGATCCTCCTGGCTGCACCAGGCTGTGGGCTCTTTACCCATCAAACAAACTGTTTGCCTCTCTCCATGAGTACCCACTCAACAAACTCTCAGAGCTGGCAGGGAAGCAGCACGGGGGGCTCTGCAGTGATGGTGCCATTTATGTTACCTCAGAACACGTGAACTCTTATTTGACAAGATTGAAAAGTAGCTGTGGGGTATTTTCAATGATTTTCCACAAAATCATTACTTGCTGTCATTAATGGTCTGTGTTCTTGCACACATGTGCTTCGGTAAAAGTGTTTTTAGAGGCCCTTAGACTGTATAACTATTCAAAACTGGCACAGGCGCGCGCACACGCACGCAAGCACGCACACGCTCGCACACACACACGCACACACACACACACACTGTCTGGACATGTTGCTTTGCTCAGACAGAAAGAGTGTGAGAGAAAAGGGCAGAGTGTGACATATGACAAAGGCCAACATCACAAAAACACTTCAGCCTGCCTGCCACTAGCGTTACAGCTAGAGGTGTCAGGGAGGCAACTCAAAATGCACAAAAACAGTATTTGGTGAGGTGACAGGAGTCATCCATTAGTTTGTCAGTACCTTCCAGCCCCCTAACAGATTTCTGCTGTTTCTGAAATATACAGAAATAACTCTCATATGAGTGTTTGTAATTTAATGTGATTTCAGTCTGTTCTGGATCTAAGTACCATCTATTTGTTTTTGTCTGTAACCCCCACACTCAACCCTGGAGACGTGGCTGCCGTGTAAGCTCCTGTAAAGTGCACTTTGAGTGATAAAATGAAAAGACTTTCATGTTCTCATTCTGGCTTTGGCTTTCTGCATCCTCAAATGCAGACCTCAACATTTCACCAAAGGAAGAAAGACACTCATCCACAGGCAGAATGTGGCTAAAAATCCTATTCCAGAAACACAGTGATGGTGGTTAACATTTTTTTTTAAATCTGCTATTACATTCGAAAATAATAAATATAATAAATAATAAATATATCATCTAGATGTGAGACAACATCTATGATTCTATGATTCCCTTCATTAAAGTGAAATTAAAACAAAAATGTGTGACCATTAAATGTTCAGTACTTTAAATTATTATTCTGTTAAATCGAACAGCTTTAAAATTTAAGTGAAATTTTTAATCTCCTCACAAACAAAGCAGATGCGTCCTTTCCTCAGGGAAATCCTCGATTTGATTTATACTTTTATTAATTTTTAACTGTTGTAAAACCAGCTTCTAGTTTCTAGTAAATGTTTGAAGTGATCATGAACTATAAATTCAGTGACGTGGCTGTTGTCATAGCATGTAGTCAACAGTGGTGAAATGTAACTAAGTACATTTTCTCAAGTACTGTATCTGAGGTAAGGAAAATAATCACACAAAATAGTTCAAATTAGGTTCAACCATCTACACCAATCTTGTTTTTACATTCATGCATGAGTAACAATAACCTCATGCTATACTATATATTAGTATATAATACAGTCACTAAGTACTTTTACATTTAATATTTTAAGCACATTTTCCTGATTATATTTTCAAACTTTTACTAAAGTAACATTTTCAATGCATGTCTTTTACTTGTCACAGTACAGGGCCACTGTTGTAAAGGTTACATTTGCACATCTTAAACTGGCCTCTCATTGACCTGCTACTGTAAATGCTGCCTTCACAAGCGACAATCACCACTCAATCACAAAGACCCACTTCGAGCCGCTTAAGGCGAAGGTTGCATAAGCCGTGTAGGGAATAATAATAATGGTATTGTAATGGTTCAATAAGTGCACCCGAGCTTCAGTGTAATTCTCTGTATACCACCTCTGAAGAAGCTTACACAACTTTTTAAAACCGACAGGTTTCAACAGAAACTTTTAAAAGTGGTTGCAAGACCGTTAAGCTCTGGAATAGTTAAAAAAAAAAAGACCAACCATCAACCATAATTCAAAAGTTTGTTTGGAGTTTTGTTTATCCATGTCTCCGCACTAGCATCACCAGAGTGTTTCAAGTGAGCCTGATGGGGAGAGGCTCCTCCTCTGCAAGTACAAGTGGAGTCACAGTGCTTTACCTCATTCATCACAACCTAAACTCTCACACTGCAGGTTAAAGCCGAGTGGCCTCCTTCACTGTGGAGAGGAGAGCCTTATCTGCACAGAAGATGAGAGAGGTCTAAATGTGAGTCGTGCCTCTTCTCAGAGTGACTGTAAACACTTAGCATATATGAATATTAATGTTCCACATTAAAGCCCCGATGACTAGATGGAAGAGTTAATGAGGATAAATAACCGACAGCCAAGCAGTGAAATCTCAGCTCTGACATTATTTATCATCCTTAACTTTTGTCACAGCTCCTTTTTTTAGTAATTAATATTGTACAAGAAAGCACTTTGCACTTGGATGAGTGATCTAATTTGTTTAATATAATGCAATTAAAGAAGCTTGAATTGCTTTATGTTAATGCTACTGATTATATTCCTCGCTGGGATGCCTCTCCACCAACAGATAACAGGCTGAACTTGAGGATTGATGTCTGTCTCAGATCTGCTATGTTCATCAAGCAAACTACTTGACTGCAGTTTACATGCTCCTTCTCGGCACTGAATCACACAAATCTGATAGAACAGCAGTCATAAAGCCTGCACAGGGCAAAACCAGATTCCAAAAGTCAGATTAGTTTTGAAATCAGAGTACCTGTTGTTGCTTTTGACCAGAGCGAACGAAAGAAAGCATAGAAGGAAGGGTAAATAGAAGATGTTCTCAAACAAAACTGACTTTTTTTTAACATTTTCCCCAAGAAAAAAGTGTCAACTGCTCCACTGATTTGCCCGGAACTGGTTCACATGACGCAGTGTCTACAACTACATTTACCTGCGACTGGTGTTCATTAAATCAGGAGCTCCGTATGTTGACACCTTGGCTGTAAATGCTACCTTGTCTTTTCTAAAACAAAGTGCTGGGAGGGTGGTGGTGTTGGCGTATCCCACAGGGAGCTTTGACATTGGACTTAAGAGGACACAACGTGACTTGGGGTGAAGTATGACATTGGGAACACAGAGAGGGATGGAGGCAGGGAAGAGGAGAGCGCAGCTGGAAGCAAAAGAGCAATGCACAAATGACTAGTGATGGCTCTGCAGGATATGAGCCACACTTTCGTCTGTCTGTCTGTCCGTCCGTGGACAGAATGTACCCTGCAGATCTGAAGCTCACCTTTACAGCTGGGGTTACATCTCGCTCGGTCACACACAAGCAGATGAAACACACGTGCTTTAACAAGAGGGCACAATGCCTGTGCAGCAGCATACGGTGAGCTTATAATATAAGCTGTAATATAAAGCTGTCTCTTACAGGATTCACTTGTATCACAGGTTCCGCTGGTAAAAACCATTAAGAATGAGAAATTGAGGTAAAACAGCAAAGATTTAACCCTCTCTTTAACATTTCTGCCCCCGAGTCCTTCCAAGATAATTAAAAAAAGAATTAAACAGATAGAGCAGGGTTAATAGTCAGCCCCCAAACGAAGCGTATACTACTCTACCTGATACAACTACACCTCGAATTATTCATCTGGAGAAAAAAAAGCCCAAGCTTCCCTCTCTTCCCACAAGTCCTTACTAATTTATGTATTCATACATTTATTTATGGCACGGGTGCAAACTCATCAGGGCTGAAAAAGGTGACAAAGCCCCTCCCCAAGCAGCTTTAAAATGTGGATTTACAGTCAATTTTAGCATCAGGATACAGAGAAATACACACCCTAGAAATAATGTAATCTTACTTCTGTTAAAAGTAGTTTAAGATCAGGGCCCCTAAAAAACACAAAACTGACCTTACTGATTATTGACAATATGATGTTTAATACGACATCAGAAGTAATGGTTACGACAGGATCCGCTGATATTATCTTACATTTTATTGTCTTTATGTTAACACTCTTATTTAGTTAGCACTTTGGCTAACATTAACATTCACTAACATTCAACTTAATCATATCATATCATATGACAAGTTTGCATTCTTATATGGTTTATTTTATTATAATCCATTCCTGGAGGGAAAAGTTAATAGGCACTGACTAAACCCAAATCTACTGCTACTGTCTCTTTGTTGCCCTCCTGACTCGTTGTATTTACATGTGCACACCAAATCTAGCAACAAAAGCCTTTACAGTCCTTGTCAGCTTGAGCTGAACTCACACTGTAGCTCTGGACAGCATATGGACTGTACAGCGAGCACAAAAAGAGGGTTAGGAAAAGGTGAGAGGGGATCAATGTGCTCAGAGATGCTTGTGAAGATGAGTGGAAAGAGCGAGCGCTCAGGAGAAGGTGACAGCTTCCCTATTGAGCTGCCAGTCATGCTAGGCAGGACCCGCTCGGAGAAGACACCTCTCGCCAGCTGAGAACTTATTGATCCAACCTCTCACACTCTTCTCCACTTCTTAGACTCTACTTTTCTTTAGCAGTCCTCTTCCCATTGGCCTGTCAGTCTCACCTATTAGCTTTATTTTCTTCTCAGACTTCATCTTCCACTGTGTGGCAGACACACGGTGCAAAAAGGAAGGTTCTTAAGACCTTTTCAACTATGATATATATATATATATATATATATATATATATATATATATATATATATATGAAGAAATAAAGGCACAAAAGAGGAGGCTTTTGTGCCTTTATTTCTAGACAGATAAATAAATATGGACAGGAAACTAGGAAGAGAGAGGCATGAAGCAAAGGGCCACAGGTTGAATCTAACCCAGGCTGCTGCAGTAAGGACACGGGGTGCATACTCTGCCAGATGAGCTACCAGTGCGCCCCACTATAATAGATCCCCGTTTTTAGTTCCAGCTCAATGGATTTCAGCTGGATGATCTCACAGAATGGAGTTTTTTAGGTTACGACTGTAGTAGCCTGAAGTGCTTTATTTAATCTAGCTTTGGATAACTGGGAGGAACATGACTTTTGTCCGACAGTAAGTACATTTCCATTCCATCCTGTTTTTAGACACATTTTTGCAAAAAAGGGAACCAGAGTGGAAATTTCCCCCAAAAAAGCATTGATGACAGTAAAATGTGATGAAATAGATGAATGCATCATGATATACATGAACATCTGACTGAAAAACTGGAATCAAACGATTAAATGCTATATTTCCATCACACCGTTTCCATAGAGTGAGGTTTGATTGGTGATTATTTCATTATATATTCTATTCATCTTGACACGTCCTCTCCCTTTGCTGTGGTTTAATGGCACCCAACTGCTGCCACTAACTTTTTCTCAATGCATTCTCCTCCTACTATTGCATTCTGGGAATATTGTTAAAATTTGTACTACAACTTTACCATTATCTCTGAGTTTCATTAAAGGTCTGAAAGATTTATGCATTAAATTACTGTATGTTGGAGCTCAGATACTGAACCAGTTATAGCATAGACTGTTGATTAAAAAGAAGAAGAAAGAATAATAATAGGATGATTTCTTTTACATTTTGCTTTGAAAAGTTATCTTTTAAATTAAATATGTTTAACCTAATGAACCTGACCATCACTGTACATTACTTCTATTGTGATTTAACTTTACATACAGTATATCTTAGAGTGTGTCTAAAGAGCCATCGGATACATTTTTTCCACATCCTCCATGTCTCAGCCACTGTAAAAGTCACTCAGGCTGCATAAAAAGCCTGCTTCCTTCACTACAACTGGCCGACTGATGGATGGGATGGGAGTTTGGGAGTAGACGGTGCTTCAGAGGCAAAATTCAGGACAGAAACTTCCCTCCACTGTGGTCACATACAGTAAGTGGATTTATGAGGTGTTCTCCATACTTAACTGTATTCATGGGAAAAGTTAACACATTAATTTTGACAGCCTGCGTCCAAAAAAGTACATTTCTGTCACATTCCTGTAAAGCAGTCTGCTGCTGCTGAACACCTTTCATTTTTCAGTCCTGACCTGAAGGTCAAATCCTGGAAGATGTAGAAAAAGTGAGATACAGGAGAGCTCAGTGGGAAGGTGACAAGAGATCAGGCAAGAGTTAGCAAGCCAGAGATGGAGTGTGAGGATGAGACAAGAGTGTCAGAGAGAAAGGTGGGTGTGAAATGGGAGCAGGTGTGAGGGTAAAAAGGGTAAGAGTGTGAGAGAGGAGGTAGGAAGCTAAGAAGAGGGTTAAGTGCATGGAGTCTCCATCTAACACCCCCCACCTCAGATATCCACACAGAGGGCTTGTGTGGACATAGCAGGATTGTGTGTGGATAAGAGTGATTTGTGTGGGAGTTTACTGTCCACACGAGTATGTGCCTCTATAAATCAGATGTTTGTGTGGAGCTGGGAAGTGGGATTAGTTTTCCCCCCACTGTAAACCATAGTTATGGTCTTACGTTATAGTCATCAGATGAAATCATTAAAACTTATTGTTCTGCATCTCAGAGTCACTGCAGTATGATGCGATGGCCCTAAATATTACAATGTCCATGAGCCTAGGATGCCATTACTATGGAGAAGAAAAATTCCTGACTTTGGTTGCAACAGTCTGTGTGGAGAGCAAATAAGGTGGAAAACATTGGCTGAATCATCATCCTCAGGTGATAGCTAATGCGCTCCGAGACTGTCCACAATGCAGCTCTGCCTCAAACAGTTCAATCAGAGATACAGGTTATGCTAGCAGCAGCTAATGCAGCCTCAAACTGTTCAAGCCTCAAACTGTTCAAGCAGAGATTAAGACCCGGCTAGGTTGACGAGGCTCCTTTCTTTCTAACTCCAGATTTATATTTTTAAACTTCTAATCTTCAGCTTCAACCAACACTGACTCAACTGACATCACCTGAGGCAAAGCATCAGATTTCATGCAGCTCCAGAAAGACCTTTTTTTCCCTCACATATACAGTAATGCACCCAAAGAACACAAGAACAGACACTGATGTCTCCCTGTAAACACCTTTTAGTCAATGAACCAGATATTTTTAAACACAACTGCTCATCACTATAAGCGATGACTCATAAAAGATGAGCCTGAATGATTCAGCTGTCTTCTAAAATTGTCTAGGTGAAAAATAAACAGAACAGCCCAAAAAGCTCCTCCTAATCCTAACTGTGTGTGTTTAAGTTGGCATCAAGGCACACAGGCAGGTGGGTGGGCAAAGAACGTGTTTGATAGCTTCCTATAGAGTAGTCCATGGTGTGTGTGTATGTGTGTGTGTGTGGCTTGAGGGACCGGTCTGTGGGGAGCTGATTGCGCAGGCTCTCATTATGTGGCCAGTGGCTGTAATGGAGTGTGACAGCAGCGTGCTGTGCTCTGGATCTCTGTCCTTCCAGCCTGCAAAGCCAATTAAACACACTCTGCCCTGCTCTCCCACTGCCTCGCCCTGCTTCGCTCTCCGTCACTCGCTCCTTCCCTGCTTCTTTACACCCGCCCTCCCCCTCTACCTCCCCCCTCCACCCACCACCAGCTCCCCATCTCTACCTCGTCCATCCCCACTCTCTCTGGAGCCTTACGCGCCACCCTTTGTGAACTCTTTCTAACCCGTCCACCACTACATCTCCAAGCTCAATACTTCCAGCTCTTTCCTCACTCGTTTGCTTCTGGCTCTTATCTCCTGTTGTCTACATGAGAATTAAAAGCTCTGACTGCTTCTGCCATCCCTCCTGTACACCCCCCTCCCATTCCCTCCCCTCCACAAGCCAACCTAACGCCGGTCTCCCGGTGGCTTTGCAGTAAAGCTGAGCTCCTTTGGGGGGTGGCAGAAAGAGAATTGCTGGGCTGCAGGGTGAGAGAGCCTCTGATGACAGCCTCCCTGTGTGCTGCCACACACACACACACACACACACACTAAAGAAAGAGGGAGAGAGGGAGAGGACGAGCGAGAGAGCAATACTTGGTTTCTCAAGACCCAGAGCAGTCACAACCACTTAGGAGGAAAAATGCCCTGCAGCACCAAAAACACACATAGTCCATTTATCACTCCCTCATAGTCCCCCCCAAAATGTGCACACACACACACACACTCAATTTGTAAGAGTGTGTGAGTGTGTGCATGCTTTCCTGAACTGGACTTCTGTTTTTTTAAGTGTTTAAAATGAAGCCCTGAAAGTGCAGTCTGCTGCAGAGATGAAAAAATCTTTTGACATCTTTCCCCCCTCCTGTGAATCCTTCTGACAGTACAACTCATGTAGATGCAATTAGTGGCAGACTTCACTCCCTCCGAGGGAATGCGTGTGAAATGCGTGCGTGCGTGTACAGTGTTGAAGTGCGAGAAGAAAAAAGGTGGAGGTGGAGTATTTGGTACCTGTTTTGAACCAGCCGTCATCGGTGAAAGACTCTTTGGTCTCTTGGGGTTTGTTCCAGTACTCCTTAAAGACAGACGGCCCACGAACCAGAAGCTCCCCTTCCTTCCCCTCCAGACCTGGACGTTCCTGCAATATAAATTCACAGAGTGAATGATGCTTAAATGATCCTGATGAGGATAAGCGGTTACAGAAAATGAATGGATGGATGGACTATTCACTTGATAATGACGCCAACAACAGCAAGACAACACATGCTAAAGCGAATCCAACCTGCATGCAGAGCTATGAAGCCAAAATAGTGAATTTCCATGGGTAATAAATACACTTAAAAAAAGAGAATATTCCATATGTTGAATTTATTTCTGGAAAATATGCAGTCACTCTCTGGATCATGGCTTGTGCAGTGGATTCTGCAGTTTGAAATTAAAAACAAAACTTCTGTTTTTCATCCACTGTCTGCAGGACAAATCAGCCTAGAGCTCATCGATTACCTGAGTCTCTCTGTGATTGCCCTCCACAATTGTAGTGTTGGTTGTGTTATTCATGACAATCCGAACTTCAACACCGGGAAGTGGCAACCCCACAGCCCCTGTTAACAAATAAAGCAGAAACACACAAAAAGACACATGAGTACACGGGGAAACGGTCAGTCTGAAAGCATGATGGGGAGATTTTTGTGGAGCTGTCACGCAGCCTGTGGAGTGATCTTCATCAACCTTTAGTGCAGGATTTCTACCGCAGTGGAAGTGCTCACTTTCAAGATGGCATTAACCTCCGTCTGCAGGGCACAACTGGTCACTGAATGGTTTGCTGAGCTCGTAAAAACGCTAAACTGAAAGCCATTCGTCTCAGCAGTCAGCTTATTTGGACAGTAATGTGGATTTTTGGGGCAGCGGCCTGATGCAGCTGTTTTCTCCAACATCAAGTAAACTCCAAGTAAGAGAATCATTTTTTGGACTTTTGCAGACTTGTTAGAACAGAAACCAGAATACACCACACTATCCAGAGGAGTCATTTTAAGATGATGCTGGATCAACAGCAACCCAAAACTCCCAATATCACCCTCCCCTGACACACACAATGCCAATCATACTCCACATAACAAACAAAGCACTGACTGTACAGCACAATACAGTCCTAACTACTGCTGAGTTCTTGACAAGGCTTTTTATTGCAGCACAGTTGCATAAAATGTCATAAGTGCGGTGGGAAATTATGAAATACAATAAGAACTGTCAAAATGCAGCGAGTGTTCATAACTGTGAGCTGCAGTCATGTTAAAGTGAAACTATTAATAAGAAACGTGTAAAAAAAAGTGTGTGTTATAAGTGTTACAAACAGAAAATTCCCACCTGAACTGACATCACCTGCAGTCTCCAGCTTTGTGTGTGTGCGAGTGTGACCTCATGAGTTAAGTAATTATAGCAAAGAGTGCACATGGGGATGCACTGAGAAGGTCTCAGTGGCCTTTTTTTCTATGTGTGTGTGTGTGTGTGTGTGTGTGTCTCTGCCTGCCTTAAGGCTATTATGCCATTTCACAGACGACTGCTCCCCCAATAAAGAGCAGGTCAGGTCCTGATTAAAGAGTGATTCTCTCACTTCATATTGATCTAATCCACTCCAGTCCTGATTGGCAATGTCCATCACACACACTCACATCGCTCGTGCTCAGCCCAGCAGGGAAAACCAACGGTCCGAAAAAAGGAGCTGTTTGTCAGTGGACAAGTGGGATAACAACCAAGCTCGAGTCGAGAAGGTTAGACAAGCTGAATCTGGCCATAATGATCAATATGATCCTACCGTTCTTTTCAAAATGTAACAAAGTTTTGCTATTTTGTGTAAAGAAGGGAATTATACTACTATATAGAGCACGCCTGGTAAATAAGAGGTGACAAAAGCTAAACAATCTCAGCCTCTCGACCTCTGATCGAGGTGAAGAGGTGTAGAGCAAGTAATCTTCCTGGAGTTCTTCACCTTGTCCAGCAAAAAAAAAAAAAAAAAAAACACATCTACAAAATGACAAAAACAGACTCCTCTCCCTCAGTGAGTCTCCAAAATCCATTTTACGGTGCAATTCAGGGAATGTCTCTCTCCCCCCTTTCATGCCCTCCTCCATCATCATTTCCCCCCTCCTCTCTCACGTCGGGAGCTTGTAGCATTTCTGGTTTCGATGATTCAACAAGATTGAGTGCCATTTTGAGGAGTACGGGCAGGTTAAAAATGTTTCCCACATGCTGGGTGGGAAAAGATCTGTGTGGTGCGGGGAAAGAATGACAAATGTCCAGATAGGATTGTTCTGTGTTTATTCTTGCAAGACGACATCGGGGAGAGGACCAACTTAGGACGGGAAGGTGCGACCCTGTCTCTGTTCTCTAGGTTGGTAAAAAGACAAAAAAAAAAGGAAGCTAGCAAGGAGGAAGAAAAAGAAGAAAGGGGCAGCAGAATGAGATAATAATAAGATGGAAAGAACTAGGTTGAACTAATCTCACATATTTACATCTCAACAAGGGCAATATGACCTAGAAAGCCACACTGCTGTTAATCTGGAATGCTCCAAAACTGTAAGCGACACAACAAAATCAGGCCAATTAGATGCCATAAATACAGTAGAAATTTATTAATAAAACCTCTGTCAATAAGTGAATTAAGAGCTGAGTTGTCTGCTGCTTAGCTGCTGGAGGATATTAAGAAAGTGAGTGTGTGTGTAAGAGAAGGACTGAGCGAGTGACTCCACTTTAGAGAGTGTTTCCTATGGTTGCTATTGATCCATTTTAACCTACTTAAAGGCAAGACAGGAACACATTGACTCAAACAGGCACAAGCCCATGCCTGCACACACACACACACACAGTCCACAAAAGTCTCCGCTGCAGTGGAAACATCAATAGAACCACAGACCTCTTGAAGCCATTCTTAATAATCACCTGAGAGGAATGAACACGAGCTGCTCACTTTATGCCAAACATTACTCTACAAACAAACAAAACAAGACCTCAACAAAACAGCCAGACAGAGGATTACTCAATCCACTTGCAAGCTAATTAGCTTTACCTGTAAAGAGGAAACGAGTTGGCAGGGGAACAGGAAAGGAAGCAGAAGGTTGGGAGAGGGAGGAAAGTGGGGAGGTAGGGCGGGCAGGGGCAGGAGAAGACAGGAGAAGAAAGCAACCACCACAAGTCTGACCTCATTTCCAGACCTCGCCTTTGTCTCTGCATGTGTGAGGGAGGTGTAGTTGGGATCATGGGGTTTAATCTGACATCACACCAGAGAAAACCGCCTATGATCAAAAAAACAACAACAAAAGCAGCAACATCTGATGCCGAAGTACTGAATGAAGCTGGTGGGGGAAGTAGAACAATATCAGAGATATTTGAAAAATTTGTGATGAGGAAGCTGAGATTTACTACATGTGTGGTCACACAGACTGTTTTGGTTTCTTTGGTTGAAAGTTTTTAACCCTGTCTGTACAACTTCTGCTGAGAAACACGTCCATGGCATAGTGAAATACAGTCATTAAAATGATGTTGAGACAATGATTATATGTCTAAGATCTAGACGTCACGAAGCTTTTAATCAAATTTGGCCCTCGTTTTAACAGAAGCACTAACAAAACAGAAAAAAACACTTAATGGGATGTGCTGTAATAAACCCTGGAAAAAAAATGCAGTCCTCTTTTTAATAATAATAAGATAACTGAAGAGTAGTTCCAGCTACATGTAGGGCTTAATAAACACACAGCAAAAAAACAAACAAAAGATGGAACATTTTTCACTTTTCACTGAAAGAATTCATTTCAAGAAATTTTATACAGTATGTGTAATATAAGTGTCTGTAGCCCAGCAATGGAGTGAACAGTTAGTACATAATACAACCTGCTTCATGAACAGCATCCTTCGCACTGATCTTTATTCTGTCTAAGGTTAGCGTGTATATATATATATATATATATATATATATATATATATATATATATATATATATATATATATATATATATATATATATATATATATATATATATATATATATATATATATATATATATATATATATATATATATATATATACACACACACACACACACACACACACACACACACACTGTATACACAGTAAAAGAGATTCTGATTCTGGTTAACAGATTATCTACAGAGTTTATGTGAACATATATGGACCAAGATGTAAATCTAACCCATCCTTAAACACAGTAGTGTAATATCAGAAAAGAGTTTTAATTGGTTAAATTGCTGAATCTCAACTCATAAGCTGTTGAAATACATTGTTTACTGTACTTTATTTTCATTGGTGGTCACACCACAAGAGCACCTGGGAAATGTCACACTCTGTGCTGTCTGTCAGATGTTAAACCTGTCTAGAAGTAAATGTTTCTTTCCAGCTTAGTTTCCTGCAGTTGGCTTGTAACCTCACCACATGTTGTGTGACATTGTTCTTCTGCGTCAGAGTGAAGGAGCTGAAATAAACAACTCTGAAACTATAGCTAGTTCGAAGCTGACCTGAAGTTTACCTTCATCTTACTTTTTTTCCCCATATATATGTCTTTCCATACTGAATAAGCAGAAGTGTAGGTGGGTGTAAAAGTGTATTCAGTCAGTCAAACTCTTGTACCTGGGATGCGTGGGCCCTTGAGAGGGTTAGAAAGTGCCATGCCGATCTCAGTCATGCCGTATCGTTCCAGCAGTGTGTGTCCTGTAATCTCCTCCCAGCGCTGCAGAGTGGGAAGAGGGAGAGCGGCCGAGCCTGAAACCATCACCCTGAAGGGAGAGAGCCGGACATGGGGGAAACACTTCAGGCAATAACACATTCCTAAGTTATATCATGCCATAAAATCTTCCTGAAACATGTCAAGTCAAAGTCTGAAGTAGAGTGCTTCTCAAAAATAATGTTTCATTGCTACTGTGACACTTTATATCATGTAAGGAAGCGACTGTATTCACGTTCCCATCCACAAATACTTCTAGCAGTGAGTAAGTTGTCTGTCATTGATTGTACAGCCAGTACCTGATCCTGTCTTTGCAGACTGCTTTGACAAAGTCCTTGACATAAGGTTGTGTGAAGTGCTGATCATAGTACTGAATCAGCTTAGAGTAGATAGTAGGCACTGCCATGAACACGTTAGCCACGGGAGCCTTGGAGCTCAACAGCATCTCCCACACCTGGGAAAGAAAGAGAGAGGCAGAGAGAGATAAGCACAACATAACAGAGGAGGGAGGAAGGGAGAGGGATATAAGGAAAGGCATAAAAGAAAGATCTAATGGACAGGGCCATTCAAACTAAATTATTACATCCAGATTCATTCCATTAGTGCATGCGCAAGTGACATTTTTTTCTTTTATTTGATGTAAATGGCAGGGTAAGGTCCAGACAGCAGCCTCGTATTAAACCTGTCAACACAACGCCGAAAAAAAAGACAAGAAAAAAAGAAGTCAAGATTTGTAAAGGTCAGAGGGAGGAAAACAGCAGAGTGCTGTAGGGCAGAGCTGGCACGATGGCCAGTTAAAAGGCCTGCTGCACGCTGCTTTTGACAAATGTGCTTTTTTTTGACTGTTGCAGAAGGAGCCGCTCGTGTCTTCGTGTCTTCCTCTGCAACAAGCACGCTGCCTGCCAAGCTTTGAAATCACACACACGCACACAGGCAAGGGATAGCGTACGTCATCAACATACATCGTCAACTAAATGCACATATAAAAACACTGTTCAAATATCACATAAACTCACTTGTTCAAGGACAAAGACATTTTACACACCCCGCCCCACCCACTTTAGCTCATCCCTCACACAACACACACACACACACACACACACACACACACACACACACACACACACACACACAGTCTGGGTACATCACAGTAGACGATGGGAGGATGGGACGACAGCATGAATTAAGTGAAGGTGAACGACAGCTTCTCTAAGTCCCGTCCTCCCCCCCTTGGGAGAAAAACGCTCCTCCCCAGCTGTCTCCCCTTCCCTCCCCTCTCAGTCTACTTATCCTCGCTTCTTCTTTCATTCTACCTCCATTCCCCAAGTGCTTCTTTTTCATTTTCTTCTTTCATCTCTGACCCCACATCTTCCCTTCATCTTTCTTTCTCCTCTCTCCCCTTCGCTCCCCTCTCTCACATTCACTTACCTTCTCTCTCCATTTCGTAATTTCCTGCTTCGTTGCCTCTGCAGTCTCCCTCTCACACACACACACACACACACACATATATATATATATATATATATATACACACACCTAGACACGTACTGACACACTCAGAAAGATGCAGTCTTTCCCATAATCCTGCTCACCTGCAGTACCACCACATCCTTCTTAATGTGCCAACAATTTCTAAACTCTTCCTTCCACTTTTCCTTTGAGTGACCTCTCTGTGGACCTGATCTATTATCTACTAACTCTCCTGACCTCCTCGGTCTCCAATAAATAAATATAAGTGAAATATATCGACAAATAGTGCCAAGATTATTAAGACTTGTCAACGGTGTGAGTGGATCCGTATCCCATTCCTCACAATATCCTTACAAGGTGAAAAATTGTGGCCATTCACAGTTCACCTGTGCACATACAGAATAAAACTTTGTGCAGAGAGAAGGATTATTAACTGACTGTGCCCTGACCATTCTGGGTGGTGTGTCTATCAAGTGCAGTGGAGCGCTTCCACCAAGCCCAGTCTGCAGGGGAGAGGAAGGCAATTTATGTCCGTCAAAGAGCTGGCCTCCACCTGGGGGACAGGATGTGGTGAGAACCCAGAGCCATGGCCTGCATCCTAAACAACTCAATGAGTTCTGCACTCTGTGCTCAACCACTCCTTCACGTTCTGAGAAGAACCAGACGTTCAACGTCAATACATACATACATACATAGCGCTGAGTATCAAAAGTTGCAATTGATGATTGGTCAGATTTTTAGTTCAGTTTACTTATCAGCTGTTTCCTTTGGTAAATGTCTAAACTGTGTTTTACTTAGGAAGAGTTAGGAAAGTTTTGTACACTGCTGTGAAGTAAAAAATTAATTAAAATTGATGCAAAACATTTTTATGTTCCTCAGTGTAAGGTATCCAAAAAAGTAGTTTTAGCAATCATTTCACACTACTCTGAACTGATGATGGCACTGTAGGAGAGGTCATTGGTGATTACAATTAATTCTTCACTCAAAAACTGGGGGATCATCTTCTGTGGACCATGAACGTCTGCATCAAATTTTGTAAAAATAAGCCGTGTAGATGTCCAGATATTTCACAGGATAAATGAAATATTTGACCTTCTGGTAGTGTTGGGGGAAAAGTGAGGGTATTACCCAAGTCAGTAGGTTTCATCCTCTTGTGACCATGAGTCTGTGTACAAAACTGCATGGAAATCTATTCAGTTGTTGCTGAGATATTTCTGTCAGGACCGACATTGTCATGCCGAGAGCCTAAACACTGTCAGCATGCTTTATCCAACCCCCAAGTCATGTCCAACCGAAACCATTCAAGTATGAAATATTACTTAGAGGTATTAGTTTTGACTTTGAATTATAGTCCAGGCAGATGTGAGTGTGTAAAGATGCTTTTAAAGTAGCACCTCCATCAATCAGGCGACTTAATAAAATGCCTTTACGTGTTAGAACACGCTGAATTGATGTATTATCCCTGCCTCTTAATAAATATCTCAACAATATCTGCAGTATTACAGTCGAGTTGAACATTTTCTGAATGGGTTAATGAATAATTGACTCATGGTTAATCGTAGTGGTCCATGGGGGATTCAAATAAAGAAGCAAAATCTGACCAGCGCTGCGTGAATCATCCTCTGTGAGTCTGCCGCAGCACACTTGAAATAGACTTATGTGCGATTTACTGGATCACAATTCCTGCACTGAAAATTTTTTGTCACTATCTCCAGGCGAAATCAGAAGAAAAAAAAAATCAATGGCGGCCTCTGCTGCCTAGGCTACCCTTCAGAGATCTTAGGGGATAGAAGAGACAGACTATCGATCACTTCATCAACGTACTGTAACTTCAGGAGGAGGAGAATAAAGCTTTTTTCTGAGGGTGAGAGGAGGGGTTTTGTGGTTTGGTGCACAAGGTCAGGGATAACAGCTGAATACTGATAGCTATAACAGTGTAGCGATACCCGTGTTGACAGATACATATGTCCTTTAAAGACCTTTCCTTTCCATCTACCGTCACTGCCACTGAGCTCTGGAGGTCCTGACATACAAACAAAAAAAACACAAATACATGGAAAACACGTGCATTTACAGTCCTATATCTTCCAAAGCGCACACACGCACACACACACGCACACACACGCACACACACACACACACTTAGCGCCCCATCTCCCCCTCCTTTCTCAGGGCCAAACAAGCAGTATCATCCTTCAATGTCAGCTCATCGATTGATCTGCTGCTTAAGCCCCTGCCGTGAGTCGGCACTGGTCAGATACAAAGCCACACAGGGCAATTCATCACTGAGCCCCAAACACTTAGTTTGACAGTCAGAGAGGGAGGAGGAGGACAGACTGATAGAAAGAGAGAGGGAGAGGACATAAAGGCGGGGCGAAAATGAAGGAGAAGAAAAGTGGAATGGGAAACACTGACCGAGAAAGAGGGAGTGATGTGAAAAGAACTAAAGGTCTTTTTCAACCCAGCAGCACCGTGTCCATTCAGGACCTCGAAATCTGAAATACTTGTTAGCGTCGCTGTCAATGATGGCTCGGCTTTTGTAGCCACCTCCTGAGCCTTACAAGTGTACAACTGCCTCTTTTGTTCAGGGCTGTTAGTGAAAGGTATAGTGTACAGAGAAAACAAGAAGGAGACGGAATGCAGTATAGACCTTCTGAGGCTGGAAGTCAGGCAGCATGATGCAGGTGGCGCCCACCCAGAGCGGGCACAGTAGCTTGTTAACAATGCCATGCACGTGGTGGAGCGGCAAGGTGTGGAGGATGATGTCATCTTTGGACCACGCCCACTCTGAAACCAGACATTGGACCTGAGGGGTGAGAAAAGAAGAACAGGCAGAGAACGCAGTTTACTTTATTTTTTTAAGGTGTAAGACTTTAGATATTTTTTGGCCTTTTTGAGATTTATGTGATAGAAACAGTGACAGGAAATGTGCAGACAGAGAGATGGGGAATGACATGTTGAAAGAGCCACAGGTCGGATTCAAACCTTGGGCCACCGCTGAGCCTTTGTACATGAGGCAGATGCTCTACCAATGGTGCTAAACAACACCCCATGCAGTTTACTTTTTGTACTTAGTTTCCTCTGCTGTACCCACACCTCAATTTGAAATTTCTTAATTTTCGAAAAATGACTCTGACACTTCAAAACTCCTGTGAACATGAATTTGTTTTGTGTTGGACAGCATAATAATAACTCAAAATCATTAAAACAAACAGGTCTACTGCAGCTCCTGTTGGTGTATCTCTTCTGCAATTAATTCCCCCCTGTGTGGTGTGCAAATAAACCAGAATAATATAGTATGAATAATATTTAATATAGAAGGACAGTGAAATCTGATGTTTACGCTTTGTGCTTTGAAAAGTGAAATACTGCCATCATTACATCTCAGCGTGATGTCCAATCATCATGTTTTTAGCACTTAGGAGGAATAAAAGACAAATCACTAACAAACAATAAAACAGGCTCAGAAATGCAAAACACGTCAACAAAAACTGTCTGGTAACAGCATTTTTATTGAAATTTTAGAGTTTGATTTATCCACTTACAAAGTGAGTTATCATGGAAGACCTGAATTGTAAGTAGTGGATTGCTGTTTCTCACAGAAATGAAGCCTGGAGTTATTTCAGAAATGAAGGATATGAACGTCAAATTTTTTCTTAGTCAAGTAAAGTCAATTTTTGTCTATATACTGTAGCTCAAAATCACAAATTATTCTTTAACACACCCCCTATCCTTAGAACGTATTTATTTATATGCATCTATGCCTGATTCAAATAAGATTCAGAAAAAAAAACTCCACTAACTTACCATTAAGGTTCATTTAGCTGCCAAAATTATATTTTTATATTATAAAGTGTAAGGAAATTGAGCTTCATCATGAAACCACTTAGAACATTGCTGAGCTGCATGGCTGCATGCTGGGAAATTGTATTCTTGATAGGCTTACTCTAAACACAACATTTATGAAGCTTGTACGGTTAAATTTTGGTTGAGGCTGTATGAGAAAAGTTTGTACCTTTGAGTTAAATTGCATCATATTGTACATGTGTTCTGGTTACCGGGCCCCGTTCACTGTATGTTTGTGTAAGCACATAATAAAGTGTAATCTTTTTTAATACAGCGAAAGATCACAACCAGAAATTGCTGACACACTTGCAGGAAGACACACGCATGGTAATGTTTGGCTGTAAGAGCCAGCATTTGAAATCACAGCACCGACAACTAGGCCATGTAGGTCAGTGCGGAGCGGTCTTTTGTTACAGATGTCACTGCAGCTTTCTGATCACTCAAATGGCATTCAGTACCCCTCTGACACTGTTCATGATGTTGGCGACTTTAACTATCACCATGCACAGAACACACCACAGGCACAGGCTCAATAATTGGGTTAGGGGATTGGTATTCAATGTTCCATTTATTAGGAAAAATTGAGGCATCTGTGTTCAAAGCCGATTCCAAAAAAAAGTTGGCCTTTGACCACTCGAGGCAGCACTGCATTAAAACCGACATGAAAAACAGTTTGGCGCTGCATCTACGAATGCAAATGTTAAAGGTGACAGTTGATTAGTGAAGCTCATTCCCAGATGATCAATACCAACCGATGGAAACAGTAAGTAATGGATCAAAGAGAGACATACAACTGGCATTCAAAGCTGGAACACTTAACAGTCAACCGTCTTTCACCAGTAAGACTAACAACAACTTTATCCAGAAATGCTGCCAACTTTGCTGGGCCTGAACTCATCTTAGGTGGACTGATGGAAAATGAGTGACGGAAAAGAGTGCTGAGGTCTGCTGAGTCCACATTTCAATATGTTTTTGAAAATAATAGACATTTTATCCTCAAGACTAAGGTGGAAGAAGACCATCCACACACCAGTGCAGAATGTCAGAATTTGTGATGGTATTGTGGTAACTTGCACATCTGTGAAGGCACTATTAATGCTGAAAGGTAAAAAGCAGGTTGTGGAGCAACAACAATAGGAAAAGATGCTAAATTCAAAACTTCAACAATTAGTGTTTAAACTTTAAATATATGGTCTTTATACATTATTCAGTTGAATATTGGTCAATAAAAGATTTTCATATCATTGCATTCAGTTTTTATTCATGCAGTTTACACAGCGTCTCAACATCTTTTGAATCAGGGTTTTATTTCAATACCCAAAATCATACAAAACAAATTAAGTGAATATATGCGCAGTGTCAAAAACATCAGAAATGGAAACGTTTTGCTTACACTTGGGAGTGATTTGCTGAATTTATTTTCCTTTCAAGTTTGTCTCAAGTCTTCATTCACATTAACCTGACAGAGGAGCTTTCCAAGAATTCTGACAACCTGATGTTGTTGCCTTCCAGGAAAACAGACAGACTCACTTAATCATTCACTCACTCACTTCCCTGAGCCAGCTCGAGACAAATGAAGCTCTGCCGCCTTTCAGAGTGATTTAATTTTCCACACTATTGGACATGTGGGTCAATTTTGCTTAAAAATATACAGGAAAATCTTCAGGAGATCTTTAATGGCATAAATTAATGATTATTCAGAAAGCTCCACTGGAACAGAGAGGAATGATGCTAATCAGGGAGTCAAATATAGATGTGGGTGTCGAAACACTGAGAAAGATGCAGACATTTTATGTGTCTATGTTTATGAGGTTTATAGAGCTCTGGATAGTCACTTCACTTCTTAATAGAATAGGAAAAATACTAAAGCTCCTGTCAATACGTCTTTAAAGGTCCAGTGTGTAAGATTTAGGGGATTTTATTGGAAGAATATGGCACAAATGATAAACGATATTTATAAGTATATTTTCATTAGTCCATAATCAGCTCAAAGTAAGAATCATTGTGCTTCTGTTACCTTAGAATGGGCCTTTTATATATACAGAGGGAGTGGGTCCTCTCCTAAGAAGACTGCCATGTTTCCACAGCATGTCTGAATGAACAAACCAAAAACCGGTTTTAGATAAGGCCTTTCACAGCCACCATAGTTTTATCCTACATACCTAGGTTGAGTGAGGCAGGCGGTACTCAGTCGGTTGCATTCTGCAACTTCACCGCTAGATGCTGCTGAATAAGTAAATACACACTAGACCTTTAAGGAAGACATTGAAATTTCATAATATACTAGTGTTTTTGCACAGTTGTCTCTAATTTTTAGCTCTGAACAGATCCAAAGAGCCTTTAGCTGCGTCACAGACACAGAAATTAGCCAAAAGCTTCATAGTCTATCAGCACCAGCTGCGCCATTCTCTATGAATCAACCTTTTTCCCTCTGATAAACATGCACTACCATCAAACTGGAGGTTAGAATGTAATTATAATTTAGACAATATTTACCATGGCCTGGATGCTGCTGTGCGTATGTAGAACTCCCTTTGGTCTCCCTGTGGTACCGCTGGTGTAGATGATCATTGCTGGTCGATCAGCCCAGTCTGTGATGGATGTCTCCTTCTCTTGAGTGTCTGCCTCACCTGAAGTGCCCAGGTCAGATGTCGGGGGCAGTGTCAGGCATGGTAGCCCCAGCTTCTGCGCCAGTGGCTCCATGGTTTCAGCATAGGGATGTCCTGCCACCAGCAGGGAACTCTGGGAGTCAGAGATGACGTACTCCAGTTCAGATAGAGGGTGTTTTCGGCAGAGTGGCACTGCCGTCCCGCCACTCATCCAAGCCGCCCACTGTGCCACTGTGTAGGAAGCATCATTAGCGCACAGGAAGGAGACTCGTTTGCCCTCCAGACCCCCAAAGTCAGAGTTGAGAGCGGTACTGATTCTGCCTGCAAGGCTGAGGCTGCTGCGATACAGCTGCTGGTAGCTGTGGCTGCCACTACTGTCTATGATAGCAAGCCTATCTCCAAACGCTGGAGCTCTGGCAAACACTGGCTTCTGGTTTATCCTTGAGGATGGTACTGTAGTCCATTTATGAGCCTTCCTTACAACCACAGTCACCAGTGGCCATTGCTCTGGCTTTGATGGGCAATGAGTTCTGTGACAAGTTGTTTTCCAGTGAGGCAGTGTCCACTTCAGAGAGCGGCAGGCAGCAGCAACAAGTCGTGACGGCATGTTTGAGAACAACAGTTCAGACTCTCCAGAGTTAGAATCTCAAGATGGCTCCATCCTCTGTGTCTTGCATGCACTCACATCTGATGACATCTGTGAGCCAACAGAAAGAAAGGGCATGTTACCTTAGTTTAATCCAGTAACACTCAAAGTTCTCCTAATAAAAGCATTCAAATCTAATAATCTGGGATGTGCATGTCATTCCCCAGCTCCCACATCCCTGTCACTCTTCAGCTGTCTCTATCAAACACAGCTTGAAAAGGGAAAACAAATCTTAAAAAACTTCTCCTGCGCTGTCAGGCATCGCACATGGCAGTATTTCCCACAGCATGCAGCTTAAATGTTGCAGATGTAGCACAGACAACAATATGATTAGCTGATTTATTCATTAGGTGAATATGAAATTTTGTATTGCAAAGCTGTATGGCTTTAGAAGAGAGAGATGGTCAAAATCAACGTAGAGGCTGAAATATTCGGACTTTTAGAAATATTATCATAACACTGCATCCCACATTTACCGTGATAAAACTCAGGCTTTCTGCTAAATATGCGAGGCTTCATCTTCAGGACTACTTGCTCACAGGCTGTTCTCAGGCAGAGTTGCGTGTCTGCCTGTCATAATTTAACTGCAGCTAATGTGTAAAGTCGGTGCTGTTAATCATCAACAATGTAGTTTCTGGGCAGAATAAGTGAGGTATATTTGGGCAGAGGAGAGTGTTTGTGTCTGTGTGACGTGTTAACATGTTTCTCACAGACATACGTTCACTGCACTTTAAACAGGACTCGCGAGTAACGCCGCTTGTTGTTGTGTTGACATTACTGACATGCTGCGTTGTAACTGACAGCTGGAGACGACACCGACACTGAGCGGACTACAGACAAAACACAGACGATAGACGTCAACTCACTACAGCGAATAATACCTGAATATGTCTCTGTTAAAACCAGCTGAACACCTTCCACGTTCACTTCATGTTCTCCTTACCTACAACACACACCGGCACATCTTCAAGTGAAGGACGGCGCAGCGGCATTCATCTTCCGGCATGAAACACGTGTCGCCTGAAAGGTTCCCGCCTCTCCTGTACACACATAAAACCCAGCAGAGACCTTCAAAATATATTTTTTAATGAACCAAAAACATTTTGCTTTGTTAATTTAATGAAGTTGCACTTCTGTAACTTCTGTAATATATTTCACTAGATGAAATAATTTACATGCTTACAGGCTCACGACAAGAACCTGCAGAGAATTATTCAACTGTATTGATTTAAGGATTCATTTTGTCAATTTTGTCTTTTTTTAGAACATTTTTACCAATTTTATATTTTAATATTTGATATATATTTCATTTTATTATTAGTGTTATTATTTTTGCCTTTTTTCAGGGTTTTTATTTTGATAGAGACAGCGTAAGAGTGACAGGAAATGTGGGGAGAGATAGATGGGGAATGACATGCGGGAAAGAGCCGCAAGTCAGATTTGAACCCTGGGCTGCCGCAGCAAGGACTGAGCCTTTGCACATGTGGCGACTGCTCTACTTACTGAGCTACACACTGCCCCTTATTTGATATATTTTGATATCAGATCTAATGTAGTACTTTGTATCAGATGCAGCAGCTCCACAGACTGTTGGTTTCAGATAATTGTATCATTGATTATAGAGCTATAAGACAGACTTGTTGTATTGTTGTCTGTCATCCTGTGGTTCCTAACTCAAGGTACTGCCCATTTTCAAGGACCTGCACAGAGGCTTCTCACCAGAGACACAGATATGGGAAGGTAGGGTGCAGCGTATATGCAGCTACCCCACACAGAGCTGTGTTTGGCTTTAGATCACATGCCAGTCCTACCACTCAGTGTGCCAACTAGCTTGGCTGGCTTCATCATCACAGTGCAAGTGGGCACATTCAGCCGCCAGCTGGCAGTCGCGGGCCTCAGATAAGAGAATGGTACAGACATGGCACACGTTCAAAAAGTTTTCACTTCCCTCCCCAAACCCCCTACACTGCAAACAAGGATGGCATGTTCCTAACGAAATTGGAGCCTTTGTTTCAGAGAACTCCCCTCCACTCTCAGGAATAGTATCGTCAAAGACCATTCGTGGGGAAAGCACTATTCAATGGGATGCTATGCTACCCCAGCAGCTATTTAATTTCCAGAGAACCCTTTATTTGTATGGCATTTGCACAGTCTTTCGTATTTTTTTTTTTTTAAATGCAGATGGCACGGCCGCTTTTTCTAAGGATTCAACCTAAAAATGACCAAATGTCGTCTCCGATGAAGCGAAATCAGGCGCAAGCGACCCATGTTTTTGGATTTGCTTCCTGGAAGGTGGCCATATTTTTGGTGTGCGTTATATGGGGACCGGAATCTGAGCCATTGAGAGACTTATTTATAGCTACTGGAGACCTACATGGATGATGGATGCAGGAAAATAAAGAGCATCACGTCTATGTCCGTTTGTGAGGGGTGAGAGGACGAGACATGAGAAGTTATGGTTACAGTTATGGAGAAAACACGATTAGAAAGAATATCTACTAGGAGCTGGCATTCTGCTGCAATGGCCTGCTGCCAGCACACCATTCAGCAAAGACCTCCTGAAAGGATCTCGCCACTGATGGGCTGGATGGCCGCAAGCAGGCGCCAACTCCCATCTTGGCAAAGGACTGCATCTAAGGAAAAGGGAAAGAGGGGACCCCCCACAGATCTGTGAGAGAGGCTGAGATGGTAACACAAACCGTGGGGAGTACCCAAGCATGTGTCAGGTTGGCATCAATGTGAGAATGTCTTGGCAAGCGCTCCTGTCTCTCCCCTCCCACCCCAGCTCACACACAAACACACTGTTGCCCTGCTTGGAACACATGGTACATCAGCAGCGGCATCTGGCCGTGCTGACTCCTGGCAGCTGCGCTTCGTCTTCGCCAGTTGGGAGTCTTGGCACTGCCACTTCATCAACTACCTGTGGCTCCTCCCGGGTAAAAAGGCGAGCGATGAATTATTTCGAGGCTGCAGCTGCAAACTTGAATTTCATCCAAGAGATTCACTGTAAACATATGACTGCCTCATAGACCACATGCCACCCACATACTAATGCACGGTTGACGACGTGGCGTGTATTCTGCACAGTTGGACTAGTGTGTCCTCATGTGATGGCATGGTTCATTTGAGGTAAAAGACGCACTGTGATGATTCTCTATGTGTATCTGCGTCAAAAGCAAGCATCACTTAAAGGCCTAAAGAGTAACAAGCTACAGGCATCTGGAAGCCTTTGGCTTACATGAAGTTTCTTTCTATGCCTTAAATGTACAAAAGTGTGCAAAAGACAAACATAACTGGCGGTAACAACATTCAGAAACGTAATGTGTTTTGGGCTCAATGCTTTTCATTCGGAAGCATCAGCCTATCTCTTTGTGTTGGAAATGGTGTTGAAAGATCAACTCAAAAGGATTACACTGAAAGGAATTTCCCTGTTTTCATAATGAACAAATAATTGACTCACCTTTCAACTCCGCAATTATGGCCTCACATTCCATTTCTAATGGAGGTTTTGACAACCAAGGACATTTGCCTGAAGCACTCTGAATACATTTTAGCTGTGACACCATGGATTGCGGAGAAAGAGTTGGACATCTTTGTCTGAAGATTACCTCCCCTCTTGAGGGAAAATTTCCAATGGCATCGCTGTGGGATGTGCTTGCAAAGATTTAATTAGTTACATCTTGTTTTGGAAAGATGTCTAGGATGATAGAGAGTATAATGTAATGTTGTTGTGTTTAATGCTTAATTACTTCAGTGGCACTGTCTTTTGTCATGGAATATAACATCTACTGGTCTGAATGTTTCCATTTAATCACAGAGGTGCATTTAATTCCTACTCCTCTCCATCTGTCTAGAGATATGTTTGGCTCCTTGTGCAGACTCAATTGATTTATCTTGTAGAGAAGCCTTCATGTTCCCAGGGAAAAACCCTAAGCTTTCAATTTATCCAAAATGTCAGCTGTTATGTTATTCAAGTTTAGCAGCACTATGTAAATATATAATATATATATACATTCTGATCACAGTTACACTATTAAATTACAATATGAGTGGTGACTTTAGTTATTGATCATATAGTTTGGATTCTCATACATGAAGTTAAGTCAAAGAAGAGAAGCTAAAAAGGCAGAAAGGGAATTCTTGACATCATCCACATTTTCTTCAGAGTTCATGATTTGCTCTTGGTTGCTCTTGGTTACTTGTCACTGCATGACCCAAACTGAATTTAAAACTTGTTGTATTCTTTTCTTCCCTTGTTTCAAGAGAAATGTTTCTGGCAAGCTGTTAAAATTTGTCAAAATTTGAGTACATCTCTCCCTTACACACACACACACACACACACACACACACACACACACACACACACACATTCTCTCTTTTTTCTGTGGGTGTTAGTCATCTGACAGTGACCCAGTGGGAGTTTTTTCTCCATCTGTGTCGGTCTGACCCATTTTAGCCCTCGGCCACGTCCAACTGTTCCGTTTCCCAAACATATGTGCGGTGGCAGGGGGATAAGCGAACCGTCGCCGCCCGGGACCTGCAGACACACACTACAGATACGACACTGGACCCTGCTTTCCTGTTTGTCTGCTTCCCACAGCATATGCCATCATCAGTACTGGCCCAGAGGATTCACACCTTAGTGATTTGACAAAACACAACTCCTGCTTCTCCTTCTCCTAGTCCTGCTCTGAGTCAAGGATGTTTGTGTTAGAAATCTGATTATCAAGGTAAATTTGTAAAGATTTGTTCCTGCTAATGCACTGTGTGTGCTTACTGCTTGCCCTCATTTGGCCTCCGCTCATTTTAAGTTGTCATCACGATTCTGCATCTCATTCATTGTTTAACCAGTCTTATTCGGTATTCACCTGTATTTCTTCTGTTTCTGCTGGCCAGCCCTTGACTGGGCATTGATTTGGTGGACAGACTGGCCACATTACCTCCGCAGAGTTCAACACTTGCCAGTGAGGGCAGAATAGGCCAACCAGAAGAGGGATTGAGTTAATTTTTTTTTCTGAGTGGTCCATGTTGGCAGATGAGATGGTATCACTGCACAGAGCCTGGACCCACTGGGGACTGTGGGGTGTGAGGCACATATGGGCAAACAGGCGGCTGATGAGCTGCTTACATGAGCCTCTCATCATGAGAGAGATGCCTCCACCAGAGAATTTGAAGTGGCTATAGGCTGTGGGTTTGCATTGTTTGGATTGCCGCAGAATCTTGCATTTAAGCTGGTTAGAGATGTTTGTCCACAGAGATGCTCTCGATTTTTGTTAAATGTCATCCAGATTCTTCAGGGACAAACGCTGTATAACAATAAAGGTTATATGAAAATGCCTGCAACTTGTTATTGTAATTTACGCATTCCTTGAATAACTGAAGCAGACGGCGTGGTCAAATGGACGGAATAAATTTGATTTAACTGCAGTCTTAAGGTAACTCACCTTAAATAAATGATATCCAACTTCCTGACCTACTGGTTGTAATAAGCTTTAGATCGCTCTGGAATATTTTGATGGCTTTCCACTAATGCCTTATTGATTCTCATCTTTCCCTTTTAACTCACACACATGAAAATGGAAACTATTCTGCTAGACAGAAGATCAGGACTTCCGCCCGTCTAATTCAGCTCACTAACTGAGTCCTGCATCCTCAACAATATGCCGGCTCTTAACATTGAAATGGTCTCGTTCAAACAAGCACGCCAAAGTTGCATATTGTTGCACTATATTACATCCAGATACAAAGTGAAATATTTACTTCTTTCATTACTTTTAAAAATATGCTCATGATCTTGCTGTGGATAAAAACTGATTTTCACAGCAGTCCCTTGGACTGTGGAAGATACATATATACATACATCTCATACAGTTTCTTTCTTATGCAATCCAGAGAAATTTTGGCAGGCATCTCTCTTGTTCCAGCTTCTGCAAACATACACGTGCAACAAGCACCCCTACTAGCCTTTACACACTCACATATATAAATACACAAACACTCTGAGGCTGCCAAACAGCATGGGTGGTGTGTTGTTCTCTGGGAGACAGTACCATATGTTGTCTAGCCTCCCAGGGAGGGCATAGCCTACTGTTGTACTGTTGTCCTGACACTGAAGGAAGCCCACTGCAGTACAACACCTCTGAAATTCCTGAAACTTGCCTGTGCAGTTAATGCAGTTTACTTTTCAACCTGTCTAGACTTCCCTCGCAGTGCAAACGCTCAATGAGATGTTGGATGCAGTGTCATCTTGATCGTTGGAATAAACATGCCTTCTTAACAGTATAAACAATCCAGATTTCTCAAAATGCAGCAGCCCCTTACAGCCCTCTTTTCACTACAGTGTTGTTTTCTTGTAATCTATGTAAAAGGAAGATAGGAAATACTACCAGCAGCACAGTGTGAATGCCTCTGGCAAAATGTAAACAAGTAAAATCTGTTTAGATGGGTTCTAGACAATGACTAACCTTGCAGGGAGAAGACCTGTCAATGCCTCTGCACATCTGCAGATGAGAAGTCTTGAAAAATTCATTATAGCCAGGCAAAGTGAGAAAGAAAAGACGCTTTTGTTCAGTTATGCTGTCTTGGGTCTTTAAGAGCCCTTGGATTTGTCCTTTCTTCTCATTTTTGAGAGAAGAGGAGACAGAGCGACAAAAGAGGGACACAAAAAAGTAGACAGTAAAATTGTAGAGTGCAGGGAGATGAAAAAAAGTGTGTTTGGATACCTTTGGTCAGGAGCGTGGGGGGGTGATGGGTGTTTTTGTTGAGAAGGGGACGAAGGAAGGAGTGGGTGTAAGAGTGTGTTTGTGCATTGACTTGAGGGGTAGGGGATGCGTGTTCAGAATTTATCTTATCTGTGTGTTCATTACTACTTTGCATTTCAGGCAGAAAGCTTGGGTGCTCCACTAAATCGCAGGAAGGATTGTTAGACACGCGTGTTATTAATTTTTTCAGGGTCCCTGTGGCGTCTGTATGAATCTTAATGCTGCTGACTGGGCTGCAGCTCTATCGACTTTCTTTAAAATATGAAGAAGCTTTGCTGGAAGCGCCTGGGGTCATTAGCTGAAGAGTAGGCGCAAATCCCTCACCGAGCCTGCTCTGGCTTCGCCATGTTAAATGTGCTCTTAAAATATTCATAATCATACTCTTGCCTGCACACACACACATGCACACAGGCACACACACATGCACACAGGCTATGCACCAGGGACATAAGGGGATCAATATTAAAATGTATTCCTGTTTTGGTGTGCGGTTAATTAGCTGCGGTTCTTTTAAACCATGAAGTTTGAGAACAGATTAACAGTATCTTTTTGTGCGCAAGACAATATTTACTTCTGCTCCATCCTGTGCGCAGATGAAATGGACGTCAGTGGATGTTAACATATGGGACACCATGAAGATGATTTTATTTTGTACTGTACTTTAATATTTTACAAAAGTGTTCTTGTGTCACATTGGGCGCCTGTTTTTGCACTGTGATTTCTTCTTTGCTGCTACAATTTGTATATTTTCATGTTTCTAGAATTCATTGTGGATTTGCATTAAATTTGCACGTTTCGTTTACAAACTGGCATTTGATCCACTGTAATAAAAGGTGAGTTTTTATATCAAAATAAATAATGATCACGCTCAGATGTTGTTTGCTTACTTCAATAAGTAAGATACATAAAAATCATCTAATCATTGCAGCTTGAAACTGTATTCTATGACAGAGTCTATTGATCCTTTCAGCACTGACCTTTGATCAGTGGGAGTTTATAGGGTCCCTGGTGTGATTTCAGCCAACTGTGCACTGGGTCGTTTTTGAAGCCTTGTTATCTCTGTGACCCCTAATAGCAGTTAAGGATCAATAATAACACTGTAGGTCAACGCTTGAATATAGTAGCATTAGTCAGCTGTTGTGTAGGCTGATCTCTGATTGTTTCATGTGTACATAATAAGTTGTTCACATGTGTTATGAGTGCAGTCTGGTTCCTCCTTACAGCGCGCTGCTCTGGCTTCCATTATCCAATCATCGCTCTCCACTTCCTGCAGCGTGAGCTGGAAAGACTAATATGTGACAGTTCCTGGTATAACAGACGTGAAGCCAACAGACACATCATGGTACTATTCAGGCCTGCTTACCGATCCAACATTGTATGCTATACTGTTTAGTAAAACACCTTTATCTTTACTTTATTTCTTTACCATTATTTTTCTAAAAAGTCTCTTGCGATAGTACGATATAAAAAGAAAACGTTTCAGAGTGAACAACATATTTATGACCTCACTAGTTGTAGTTGCAATAAATTCAGTTTGACTGAAGTTCAGATGGTGAAAATTCTCTGAAACAGCATTAAAGACTCCACTGAGTCTTATTCTAACAATGTTCTTTAACACAATGGTTGAGACAGTTATACCCATTGAAGTACTGCAGCTTTACTGTTATTTAACTGAGAGAACTATAAACTATGTTTAATAGAAATGTGGTGCCCTGATGCTCTGGGTTTATAGCACTGACCACAGGTTTGAGTCTGGCTGTGGACTTTTATTACATGTTAATCCTCATCTTACTTTCCCCTCATTTCCTGTCATCTCTCTATTGTCGACTTTCTAATAAAGGCATAAAATGCCTCCTGAGCAGTTAGTATAATTTCTAAAAAGAAGAACACTGCTCACATTTTACAATCCAGCATGAACTAAATAGCTTGGACAAATTTTAGTCAAAGAGTTTCACATTTTGAAGCTGTTAAAATGATTTAAAAACTAGAATCAGCAGCACAAAACTCTTGGCTAGAGGTAACCCAATCAGTCCCAGCGAATGTTTGAGTGAAGTTTGCACATCAGTCATCAGTCATAACTTTAACTATTCAAATAGACCTAGACCTATTTTGACAAAGAAAATGTTGATCCATTTTTAATCCAATAATAGACTTAAAGAAGCAAATAACTGAAAGGGTCAAAATTAGTCTGATTTCAGAGTCAGAAAAACTTAAATAAATAAGTGAATAGATGATGTGTAAGAGTGGAATACAATTTACGAAATGGACATGGACAATAACTGTCATGATTCAGAGCTCTACAACAGATCTCTTCACCCTCATTTCAAGTGAGCTGTACATGAAGTGACCTTCCTGATCTAAAAACCTCTTGAGATGAGCAGTAATCAGACCACAGTGATCACTTCAGACATTTTTATAATAAGTTATATGTGTGATGGCCTCCAACTGGCCTAAATGAAATATGGCTAAATAGACACTGTCCCATGTCGGGTTGCAATAATTAATACAGTAAAGAGACGTTAACTGAACTAATCATTAGCTGACCGTGATCAAGCTATTTTTAACCCCTGGGTAATTTGAGCAGGGGTTAAATTACAGCCCATCAAAGGACTCCAACATGTGTGAGACAGGTGCTACGATGGAGACCAGGCCAAAACAATCACGTTGCTACAGAAAGCCGCAGCCTGCCTAATTGATGCCTGTTTGTGTGGCACGCTGCTGGACAATGGACCAGGCCTGGCAGATGCATCAGGAGGGTGAATGATACACACAAATCCACTGAGAACAATATGACGTGAACAATGGGAGCAGGCATGCGCACGTGTGGAGTTTTCCATAAGTTACTCACACTCTTTAGTTTAAATTAGAATCGCTGCATTAATACAATAATTCACATAGTATACCTGCTTCAGTACTGGTTCCTGAGACTCTACTGCTGCTACATTTCAGAAAGAAACGCCATACTTACTTTTTTATATTCCATTATCATTAATTTACTTTATTAATTATGCCATGACTGGGCTCTTAACCCCCAGTTCATCATGTTTTAACAGTTGTAGTAGTGAAAACTCTAATCTGTGCAAAAATGAAACAAAAAACGGACGTGAAAAAAGAAATATTGTACTTTCCACTGCAATATATAAAGGCTGTAGTTACCTGCTGCCTTTAATAGTGTCATACATACAACATGACAGTGACATATATATAACAGTATATAACATGCGGTAGTCAGACCTAGCAGCACCTGGAACAGCTACACCATTACCCCGCTGCTAACAAATTAAGGCATTAATATTTAACAACTTGGAAGGAACCGGTCTTTTGCATCAGTCATTTTAATACAGGAGTTCAATTTTGGTGCTCCTACTTTTTCTTAAGTAGCTTGAAGGGTATGAATACTTTTTTCCACCACTTTACTTGTTGATTAATATTTTAGCTTCCATAACATGAAGCTGTATCATCAGTTGTGTTTTTTTTTTCTTTTCTTTTGGCTTGTGACCCTTCAAAGCGGCTCAGAATCTGCCTCTCATCAAAGTATAATTTGTGAGCACTTTTTAATCAATCAAAGAGATGTTTCCTACTCTCAGTTGATAAAAATACAGCGTTTCACTCTTGATTATGTAATTAAAATAGTTTTTAAAGGCCCGAGGAGATAAAACTGTCAGTATTTTCAGATGAAAAGCAAAAAATAAAGAAAAGAAACATTTATTTTATTTCTTTCCTCACTTGTTAATTTTCTTGTGAACCCTCAGATGTATGTTGTGACTCTTTGAGGGTTACTAACCCCAGGGCGGTAGCCGCACGTTGAATGCATCTCATGCAAGAGGAAAAGGCGTTAACAGATCTTTTATATGAGTAGGACATTTAACTTTCACTAAGGAAAAAGGTTTCATCATGATCTTACTCATGATATCTTCCCCGCCTTCTCTCCAGTGGTAAGTATTGATCTGCGTGTAGCTTAATGTTGGTCTTTATGGCTACACTGCGGTTACACAAGCCAGTAGGAAAACTACTTACTCCAGCCCACTGTTATAACTGAATCAATCCATTAGGTGGGTATTGAAACTGTGGTCACTCTCCACAATATTTAGTGATTATATATGGCTGCAAATTGAATTATTCAATATGCAATTCAGTTATGAGCAGCATGTAAAAACCCAGATAGAGATGGATGTTTTCCTCATGCCACAATGCATTACATGTATACATTAAATTGAAAATGGGAGCCGTGACATTAGGCTACGAGACATAATTATAGGCCGTTCAAAGACGGTAAGGCATGAAAATAACAGTGTGTGTGTGTGTGTTTGTGTGTGAGAAATAGAGTGAGAGAGAGAGGCAGTGTGTGTGTCCCTGGGAAAGTGACTGCTGTTTGGCTCGGCCCCCTGTCCCCTCTTCCAAAAGACTGTGAAATCAGAAATTAAACGCTTCACCATCGTGAAGCAATTCAGGCCGATATGTCTTCCTCTCTTGTAATTGTTTGTTTATTGGACCCTGTTCAAAAGCAATACTGTGAAGGTCTCTGCAGGCTCCGAGAGGAAGGTCACACCGTGTCAGTTAGCATAAGTGGAAAGATAGCAAAGGCATAAAAAGAGAAAGTAATTTGAAAGTAACAAGAGGACATGACAAAAATACATAGGCTATTTGTTCATATTTATTTATATATTGTCCACATATTCGTCATCATTTGTAATCCTGCTGTGTGTGGGCAGACAGCGCTGACCTGGCCAGCTATAACAAGCTGCCGAGGTGGTGGCAGCACAGACCACATTACTACTAACTGACCACCGGGGTCACGACCAAGGCGACCTTTTAACCTTTTACTTCTGTGGTCCATTGTGCACTTTTATTCTAGTCCATTTGTTCGTCCTTGCTCCTCTTTTGTTCAGAGTTTTGCACAATATGAGTAGGAGGGGGAGGAGGGTGAATACATGGCCAGGCATAACATTTTAGTTAATGAGATGACAGAGAAGAGACATTAAAGACCTGAGCAAAGAGATACAGCGATTTAATGATTCAAGGCAAAGAGAAAGGAGAAAGGCTAGTTAAGGGCAGAAGCAGCGGGAACGTGAAGCAGAGCACGGTTTACATTTTGTTTTAGTATTTTAATAAAAAACATGATGTTGATCAGTTTTGGGCTGGATATAAATTATAAATCTAAATACTTGTGGCATAAAAAATAAATGTACTGTAATCTGTACAGACCTCATCACCTCAGTGAGGGGATGCAGGTTTGCACATCTTGACAGGCAATTTCTTTTAAACAGATACTGTGTGTGTGTGTGTGTGTGCGTGTGTGTGTAAAGATGAGTTAACAAAGAGTATTTGTTACTCAGAATGGTTTATATTAAAAGGTTTATATTTTTACTGAAGAAAGTAAAGCTGCAGTGTAAAGAAAAACATCAAAATTCTACTCAAGTACATCATTTCAGTAAATATACTTAGTTACTTTTCATACTGGTTGTAATATTACAGTCAGTGGCAGCATTAGTATTAGTACCAGTCTGTTTTGTTGATTTATTGATTCAGTTTTCCATCCTGATTATTTTTGAATAATAATAATAAAAAACATTATTTATTCTAGCAGAAGAACACACTACATCGGCATAATATGCAACTCACGCACTGATGTAAGGACAGAAACATTAAACCTTATGCACAGATAGACAGACATATAGATGGATAGACAGACATGTGCTTAGTGACAGCTGCAGGCTCTGAGAGCAGGTGTGATGGAGGGATGGAGGGATAGTGGAGACTAATTTAGCCCTACACTTGTGGTGATAACGAGACCTCTACCACACACACACACACACACACACACACACACACAATACCAATCATCTGTTCTCAACCCCCAGCACCCCTTCCTGGTTGTGTATGTGTGTGTATCCTGGCACGTGACCATATGCGCTCACCTACACACCTGTCAATTGAAGGTGGAAAAGAATGGCAATGACGTCTGATGAATAATTCAACTTTAGCAAGTACTCCTGAACCTTCACTGCATCTTACATCTTCTGTCAGTCCATCTTTGGACTACATAATGATTTTTTTCTTACTACAGACTAAAATCTTTCTGCAGACTCGCTGTCATTAACAGTTGCTGAATTTCCTTTTTGACAAAGCAACCGAATAGAAACTCCAAGTACATTTGAATGTCACTTCATTGTTGTTCATTACAAAATATTATGTGTCTCACAAGAAAGTCGATGAGAACAAATGATTCACCCGGTAAACTGAATTAATTAACGAACAAAATGTTTATTCAAGTATCACTTTATCTTCACAAACATTTTGTCGCAAGTAAACAGTGATATAACACTCTCATACAGCCTACAAGGTTTGATCATTTACCCATGATTACCTTTTGTTTGTTTGTTTGAGCTAGGAATTCTGTTCCCAGACGAAATGAAGCTAGCAAAGCTTCATACAGACAGAAAGATACACCTCTTACAAAAATAAATTTGGTGGTAAAATTGATGACAAAGTTGGCCAAAATGTCCAAAAATTTCTTATTTTTATTTGCTTGCTACATTAAACTCTGCTAGGGTTTGGATAATTCAGCTAACCAGACATAATTCTTAATTTTTAAAATTAGAAGTCATGTTTCTTTTAGATTTTATGCGAAATGTAATACCCATAATGTCATTTTAACACAGATCATATTCCAGGACAGTTGTTAATCAAGCAGGTATTTTCTTGAAGAAAGATGATCCTCGCAATCATTCATGTGATGATACATAGCATCTGAACAATTATGAAACATGTTTGCAAAACACAAAGCTACTGTACCAGACTGCTGTCAATATGCCAGGCGTAATTAACATGCTCTTTGCTTTGTTTTCTCTCTTTCAGCCAGCCACAACCAAATCTGTCCCCTAATGACAGGCGAGAGAGATGTAACCAAATGCGTGTTTAGAGAAACCAACAGACAAAGTATCCTTCGTTGCGCGCTGCTTTGAGTCACGCAGGGAGAATGTAATCTTCCTGTGATGGTTTAATTTGTTCAAAAGTTTAATTTTCTGTATTGGCCCTAAAATTCCACTTACTATGTGTAGTAAGCAATTAAATCAACAATAGTTACAAGGCTGCACATGGTATAGCTCTGTGGTGTGGCACAAACAGCTATAACAAACTCAGGATTATGAGTAAATAAAAATAAAACAAAACAAAAGGTGGCGCATGGAATCCATATTCATTCTTTGCCAGATCGCAACAATCCAAGGCCATACAATACATGCTAATGAGTTGTCATTGTTTGAAGCCAGAGCCATGGAAATGAGCACACACTGAGCTGTGATGTGTGAGATGAGTGTGAAATCTGATAGAGGAAACAGACAGACAGTAGGAGACTGAGCCTCAGGGCCCAGAGATCTCACTGCAGCTGATATAAGGAGAAAAGGTGTTGCTGCGAACTTCTCTGTGCTACTGTGTGTGTGTGTGTGTGTGCGAGGTTAGTGTGGTTAGCCGTGGATGGCAGATGTCAGACCTCTCAGCCCCACCCCCACTATGGACCACCTGTTGGACCGGGGCCATCTGGAGGGTGGGCCATCTCTCCGGACTGATACTGTGAAGGCCTGACCCAGCATGCTGACCAATGATACATGATCACACCACATGACAGGAAACATCCCTCATGTCTAGTGCTCATCCTTCTGTCTGTTCTCTGCTTTTATGTCTTTATCTTTATGTATTGCAGTCCTTTCAGTGTGGCGTATAAGAGACATTAAAGCCAAAAATAAGAAAATGTAATTTTAGTAGCAGTACATGTGAAATGATCAACTGATAAAACAAACTGGTAAACAATAAAATATAAATGTGTATTGCCCTATTAAATTAAAAAAGGAAATAACATATTTTTTTTAAGTTGTTTTAATCAGTTCAGTTACTATAACTCTCTGTTGCCATTGTTCACTAGAACAAAATCTTTTTTATGTTATTAATAGTACATGTGGTTTTTAAACTATCACTACTCAAAATACTGTTGTGGAGAAGGTCATTGGTTAACATGACTTTGTAAACAGGTGTGGAAGAAGTATTCAGATACTTTACTCAAGTGAATATTGCATCACTGGACTGTGAATACTCAACAAGTAATGGTTCTTTATTGAAAGTATTATTTCAGTGCAAATACATACATATACATAAACAAATGTACTTACTGTAACAAATACCAATTATAGATAGTCATAATTATTTTTTTAATTTAATTAATGTATTATTGCTGATGCATTCATCAGTCACCTTTCATGTTAATGCTGTAGCTGGTTGAGGTGGAGCTGTGAATTATTTTATATACTGTTGGTTAATTATATAATTATGTATAATGTGTTCATCCTATGTTTTGCACATCAAATTGCAGCTGTCATAGATGTCAGATGCATGCAGTGGAGCATAAAATATGAAGTAGCACAAAATGGAAATACTTAACTTTAACTCAAGTACCTCATAAGTGAACAGTACACTACATCCTTAACCTAACCTTAAAAAGAGTCATCTGAGCCATACTGCAACTGGCCGAAATGGTTACTTTTAGAAGATTTTGAAGTACGAGTGAGATATAACAAGCCAAAAGCAATATGGGATGCTGCCTCAACTCGTCCACTGGATTGATGCCAGATTTGAGCAAAGACAAGTCTGCTTTTTGTGAAGCGACCACAACAATGTGAAATGAACTCTGACCTTGTCAGAATCAGAGCGGCTGCCTGTGCACACTAACTTTGTGTCCCAGGGTTGCATGCAGACCTGCCAGTGAGTGCAAACACGGAATGGGTCAGTGGTACTCACAGGCCCTTTGGATAAAAATGTAAAGCAAACCGTGCACTACAAGAGTCACATGATATAAAAAAAATCATAGTGTGCTGTTTAGATAATCTGCTTTGGATGACATCCGGTGAGATGTCAATAAAACATGACACAAGAGCCGAAGGGACGCTGTTTACGCGATCACAGGCCGAGTCAGAAGAAATGTTGGTTATCCTTATTGCGTTTTATGCAACAAGGATGAGCAGGTCCCCATCGGGGACCAGAGCATGCCACGACTTAGCACGTAAATGTTCCATTCAAGGAGAGTTTGTCTGGACGGGGCCGAGGAGGGTACACAAGCGGCCGCACCTGAACCAATCTTGGTTGTTGTGATGTCCATTAAGGCGTCTCGGTGGGTCTACTGATACAGGGAGAGGGTGCATTACAGTCAGGTTGGTGTTGACTGGGACCACAGTGCAGTTTGTCTGACACCTGCTGATGTCAGACAAAGGCCTGTCTGCGGGTGCACATGTTGACCTCGGTTTCGCACGTCCACATCCGTTTGGAAGGAAGCTCCGGTGTTGCAAGGCAGAGCCTGAATAGCTCAGACGGTAGAGCATCAGACTTTTAAACTGAGGGTCCAGGGTTCAAGTCCCTGTTCAGATGCAATCTTTGCCCATCCCTAGGGTTATGGAAGCAAGAAGAAATACCTGCTCCTTAATAGTACAACCATGTATGTCTGCTGTAATTTGCACACTTGTCATCTCCAGGTGAAGTGGCAGTAAAAAGGACACTTTTAAAACCTCATTCCAAGGTTTTGTTCTTGCAGATGCAAGGAAGACTTTTTTTAATGTGAGCAGTGTCAGTGTCAGGGTTCCGAAATGGTGTGGGGAATGGGGAAAATGGCCGAGCGTAGGCCGAAATAACTCAGCTGGGACAGCGTTAGACTGAAGATCTAAAGGTCCCTGGTTCAATCCTGGGTTTCGGCAACAACCAACTATGTCTGTGCTGTGGAACCGCCACCCTGGTGTCAGGTACTGCAGCAAAGTCATGTTGGGCGCACCGTAGTGCAACCTCTGAATGGCGGCAATGTACAGTCTGATGGGGGTTGACTGGCAATTGCTGGTTACTCACCATTGTTAAAGAAGGTTGTCCTCACATTATTTTTGGGTTCATTTTATTTAAAGTATGATTATAATTGACTATCAACACTAAAAGAGCCATTGAACTATGAACTTTTTATTCGTGTTGACATTTAAAGTGAGGAAGTGGATGTAAACAGTTATGTTAAAGCATATTAATATTTTCTTTACATGTGTTTTCCACCCTTGTTGGTTTTTTCCCATCATGAAACCTTCACACTCCAGATTGGAGGGAAGGAATAGTGGTTGTGGAGATTACAGATACATCACACTGACAGAAGGACCTAGTGTGATTCTGCCACAGCTTGTTTCAGCGGGTGAGAGAGAAGTGTTAAAAAAAAAAACAACCAAGGTGTGCATATTCCAAACAACTGTGTTAGCACTGTATTGGTGTTCAGGGGGAAAGGTGTATAGATGATGCCTCGATTCTGAGAGCTTCACCTGTTCACATGAAATCCCAGTGGTAGCATATTGCTTAAAGTGAGAAAACCACAGTAGAAACACTGGATTTATATACTGACTCAGCTTCTTCCTGGTAACACAGAAACGATGCTTTCCATCGTTTCCAGAGTTCCTCTTGTCTATGTGCTAGTGTCTTTGAGGAAGACTTTGAATCTTAATTTTCTGTGTGTGGAAAGAAAATGCATGTCAGCCATGCAGGCTGAGGCTCTCTTTATTTGAGTGTTGTGATTCCAAAGAAAGAACAATAACTTCACATATACATTTATATGTATATGTATACACCACATACATTTGCCTATTCACAGTTACAGTCTGAATTTAATTTAAAGAATTTAAAGGAGGAGTTCATTTTGGGAAATATGCTTACTCGCTTTTGTGAGAAAATGAATATTCATAAAATATGAAGCTATTGCTGGCTGAAAATGTAGTAAGGACAGAGTAAGGCTAACTGTTTCCCTTGTTTTCAATATTTATGGCAAGCTAAGCTAACTGGCTGTTGTCTGTAGCTCCATATTTAATATGGAGATATTAAAGTGATACTGATAACCTCATCTCTCTCTGTAAGAAAGCTCAATGTTACATATTTGGTGCACTAAAATGTTATTTTTATAGCAGTATGTTGCATGATAAACATACCTACAGTATACAGTCTAAACTTACAAATCTCTATGTATGTATTTTCTCATGTTGACAATCATTGTTCCTCATAAATGCCATAAATGAATAAATACTGTGTCATTTGTTCTCCTATCTATGTTTATTTCTTTTGGAGATCACTGAAATTTTAACTTATCACGTCTGCTGCTGTAATATTGTCACTGCTGGGGACTCAATTGAGTAAAAAAATCTTTTTGGTCAAGAGGGCTTTTAATTTGGCTTCCCTGCAGAGTAAGTTTGAATGCCATTCACATCACTGTCAAAAGTAAAGGCTACATGAATACCTTGTGAACAATGGTGAGCGGTTTGAATGACCGTGGCAGACATTTGCTGTGGCTCTATTTTTTATAAAATAATAAATGTTTTATAAAGCATGTTTCAAGTGAAGTGGTGCTAAAGAGATGGCCATTAAGCTCATGCAAAGAGGGTTTTACTATGTGATAGGCTTGCAATTATGTGGCATACACACATATTTAGATTTATTACAGGAGAGGAACAATGTAATGTTGTATGTTTTTATTCTGCCCTATTTATCCGCACAGTAAATCATTCCCCCATCAGATGTGCAGTAATAGGACTATAATGTTTCAAAGCAATAATACAGATCCCGATCAGGGACAAAGAGGACTGATGTTACACAATTGAACATATTACTGCAATCTGTTTTGTATATTTTTGGTTACACAACGTTATCATGCACTAGATCTCCTTTGAACTGAGGAGGAACAATAATAAGGATTTCTGTAATAGCACTGCTGAGTTTTGCCATGACTTGGAGGCTTATTAATGTACCCACTGATTGCTTATAGAAGTGCATGTGTGCCATAATATTCACACAGACAGACACACACACATACTGTACTTAAGTGTTAAGAGTGTGCAAGCATATGTCTGTGTGCACCACGCTGGCAAGTGTACTGTACATATTTTGTGTGTGTGTGTGCATATGTCCAACTCTGCCTGTGTGTATATTATCGCTTGTCTATTTTGGGGTCATATTTGATAAGCCCTTGAGTGATGTGGCAAGATGAAGTGACAGTTTGTCAGAAAGCGGGTCACGGGGCAGTCACTGTGTAGGCGGCCCTCTGCACCAATGTATTGGGTATAATTAGGCACTCATTACCATATCAGTCAGTTACCAACAACCATTCTGGGTGCTTTCTCTCAGGAATCTGCCCTTCTGGACACCAGCTCCGAAGGAGAAGGACAGATTTTTCCCTGGCTGCAAAAGTAATTATTTTTCCTGTCTTTCTCCCTCCTTCCCCTTATTATGATTGCTACTGGTAAAACAATGGCTTAGGTTTTGTTGTGTTGTGTTGCTGCGGGCACCATCTGTGGTGGTGAGGGGGAGGCACAACAATACCCGTCCATATGGTCAGGGCATCAGCAGCGGGCTATATCTGCTCATCAAGTCCTGTCATTGTCATCAGCCACTCTGTTCATACACAAGTCCGTGTTCATCTGTCACACACGCATAGACACGGGACTGACACAGCAAGATATGGCCGTATACTTATTTATGAGGGAAAGATGAGGTTGGTTGAACAGCTGTCTTGTTATATGCAAACACTAAGAAACATTGCACAGAGTTAGATTCAGATGTTTTGCTGGACTGTGAGCCATTTTACTTTTCAGGGGACGCCGTAATGTCTGAGAAAATGTCATGAAAGGTCAAACACGTCTTGCCTCTTGTTAGTAACTTTTTCACTTTTTAGAAATAGACACTACTATGACGTGAGTTGTGACATCTAATAATCAGTTTTCATCTGCACCAATGAAATAATTTGCCACCTCAACATCAATTCCAACCCGCAATCGTTGATTGGTGTTGGGAGCTTGGGGCTTTTTTAGACATACCCATCTGCTGTCTCGCACCTCCTAATCTGCAACATAGTTAACACACACACACACACACACACACACACACACACACACGCACACACACACAAAGCCATTGCTGGTGTCACCATTCTGTCCTACACATATTTACACCAGCAATACTTTTAACTTTGCATTTTTGCACATTTCCGTCAAGGACTGGTAAACAATAAAGATGAATATAAATTGCATGAGATTTGTCTTCATTTGCATGGAGGACCTGCCTCACTGTAATGGACCAAATCCATGTAATTCTTCCAGGTGAGCGGCATGGGTGCTGGCTGTGCTCATCAAGATAACGAGAAGATGAGGACGGCATGGAGGAAGACAAGGGGGAGGGAGAAAGAAAAAGAAAGCTACGTTATACATACGCTACATAGAAAGGAGGTATGAGGAGATGGTGAGATAGGAGTATTAGATGCAACATACCAAAATAAGCATGTTATATTGAAAGAGGACATGAGGACATGTGCTGGAGGAGAAACAGATTACTTGTAAGAGATCTAAAAGCGATAGAAAGGCAGAGATAGACAGAGCAGGAAGGAGGGTAAGGGAAGGACAAAGCTGAAGGCATGTGAAAGCTGAGATAACCGGTTATCCCTGCGTCATCTCAGTCCACGTTTATCTTCGTCTGCCTTGCGTCGTATCTTTCCGCCCATCTTCCTGTCTCACCAAATAATAAAAACCTTGAAACAAAGCCCATTGTGACTGTGGTTTTTAATTGGTCTTCAGAATCCATAATTAACACAGCGTCTCAACGTGCAGAAAACACACTGGCTGCCATTACGTGCAGATTGCTCTGGCATTTTTTTTTTTTTTTTTGCATTTAACACTTTGCATTGATGAAGATTATATTTATTCCATTTATTCCACTCCCCGTTCATTCATTATGTGCTCTGCCGGATCAGACGACTGGCTTAGAATCCATTTACTACAAAGAAAGTAAATATATCAAAGTACAGGAAGAATAAAAATGAATGGGGTGGTGTCAGGACATGAAGGGAATAGATGGTGAAAAAACAGAAGGTCTAGAAGTTGAATATCAATGACCCGGTTATGAGGAAATGAAGACTGGTTTCATAAATCTGGCCTGTTTACTTTGTGTCACACCACGGTGAGGTCAAGCTGGGTTTTTGTTATGTCTTGTCATTTCCTGTTTTATTTTGAAAGTTAACTCCCCTCTCGTTTCAGGTCACTTGCCCTTCCTCATGTGTCACCGGTCTGATTGTCTTCCCCGCCCTGATTGTTTCCACCTGTTCCCTATTACCTGGTGTATATATTGTCTGCGTCTCCCTTGTCCCGTGCCAAAGTGTCTTCGTATGTTCTGTCGTCACACCCAAGCCAGTGAATTCAATTCTGTTCCACGTGTCATTGTTTTGTAAGTTTCATAGCCATAGTTTAAGTTCAGAGAGCATTTTTGTAGCGTGATTTCGTCCTATGGGATTGTTTTTGTTTGTCCCTTTCCTTTGGATAAAGTTTTTTCATCCTCCGGGATTGTTTTTTGTTTTTTGAGTCAGTTTAGGAAGACTAGGTAAAAGATATAGATAGTACTGTTTCCTCCTCATTTTTGAGTGAGAGTTTTTGTTTGGTAAATTTTGTCAGTTATTCCTTCCCATTTTGGTGAAGCGTTTTTCTTTCTAGATTAGTGTTTTTGATTTTCAGAGAAGAATAGTTGAGTTTAAGTTAGTGTTAGAGTGCCAGGCAGTGTAGCCATTTTTTGTTGTACGTTTTGTAGACGGTATCAGCAGCTTGGAGACAATAAAAGTTTCTTCCCAAACCTGCCTAATCCGCATCTGAGTCTGCCACTTTGTTCTGGGCCTGACACTTTGGCTGGTTTGTCTTGCTGTTTAGCAGCGAGGCCCGTATGGACAGGCTAATACTCAGCAGATCACAGGGATTGGGATATTGTTTATAGGATCAGCTGAACAATAGGCAGGGGAGCTCTCCTCTGTGCTCTCTATCTCTGTTTTGCCTCAGGCAGTGTAGAAGTCTGCCTCACCCACTCCTCTCCCTCTACTCCTTTAAACCAACACTTCTCCTCATCTTGACCTCTCCCTTGCTGCCTTTCACCCTCTGTCCTCGCATAGCCACCCCACCCCCTGCAAACTGTCCCCTTCTCCACTGCAGTCAGGGACTATTTTTTTTAGAATGTCCTGATTGTTGTTTTAAACCAATCATACTCCAGCATTATTTGCCCTCTGGTCACCTGGCCCCACACCACAACAGAGGGGATTTTGGGTTGACAGTTGCCCCTGGCGAAGCAAAAACAGACCGAGGGACAAAATGGGTGATGGGATAGGAGGGAAGCGTCGGAGGATGGTGGAGGGGGTGGGTGCATGGCTGCCTCTGTCAGTTCCATGCTGGGAGACAGCTGGACTCCCTCTAACCTCCTGGCTTGTTGGGGTCAGCCCTGTTACCACAGCCATAAGGACCAAATCCTTGGCCTGGAACATGACCAATGTCTACTATGGGATTCGAGCAGAAGAGAGGCCTACTACCACAACCCAATTAGAGAAGATCAGGAAACAGCCTGGGACTACAGCCCTGTAGGCTGCTAGTTTATCTACAAAGATACAAGGCATATTGTTGGTTACAGTGGCGATAATCAATAGCTAGCTACTCTGACTTAAAAAGTGTTAAACATCTAGAGAGATTATAGAAAGAAGCCGATAACGATACAATCAATACCCCCAAAAACTTCTCTTTCTCATAGCATCTAACTTTCTAAGAGTGAAGCACAGGCTTGGCAGCTGTGTTTTGCATCTCTGATTGTCTTACACATATTTCCTTTTTATCAAATTTCCTGAAAGGTGTAATTATGTCGGCCCCCTTGAAATATCCCTGGCGTGTTCACTCGTGTTCGTGTGGTGCTCAGCACATATAATTTAATTTGAATTCATTACTCCCCCTCCTGTCAGTTAATATATTCATGACTTCCAATTCCCTCAGAGCTGTCCCACCACCTGGAGTGTCCTCCCTCATCTGTGTCACTCCTCCCTCCCACCCCTCCTCCTCGCCCTCCCTCTCCCCCCCCTCCCGCCAACCTTACTCTTCCTCACCCCTCCTGGCCCTGCGGTATCCCTGGGGGCCCATGAAGGGGTGTTAGGGCCAGGGTCACAGAGGCTGGGGGGCCCCGCTGTCATTAGGGTGCAGTGGAATGTGTTAGCAGGGACCAGCTGGGACCAGCCAGCTCTTTCCTGGCCCTTTCTCTGCTGGTGCTGCTGGTGTTGGTGTGTGAGTGTGCGTGTATGTGTACTGTATGTGTGTGTGTTAGAGGAGATGGTGACGCCTGCAAATAACAGTGATGAGATGGCAGAGGTTTGTTCAGTTTTTGAAAAGGTTCAATTGAGAAAGGCAAAGTACTGATGTGCGAGTGCATGTGACTTTGTTCATATTTCTGTTTCGGAGTCAACTTTGACAGTTCCAGAGTCTCAAGATTAAGTTTCGCATCTAATGTTTACATCCATATTTGATGCTTGAACTCAGCAACAAAAGAAGCTTGCAGTACCATCAGCGGCTTGTGTATTGTTGAAGGAAATAAATATTGTAGTTTTGCATAGTGTGAAGAGGATTTGAATAGAAGACAAGCAAGGTGGCATCATGAGAGACTGTGGTTCTAGTTCGGATGACAGTAAGAACGCTTTCATGTTTCATCTGTTTGACTTTTCCCTCCACCTCCTCCTCCGCCTCCTCTTTGGGAATGGAGATTCATTATTTATCCTTTGCCAAAATATTACATCATTCAATAAAATGCTAACACAGTAGTCATGCTTCTTTGCAGTTTCATGGAGGAAAGGAGCGAGCTTCAGCTTCAAAATTCTCCTCTCCTCCTTTCATATTCTCTCTGTCTTTCATGTTGCACCTTTGTACCAGCCTCTCGACCGACACTGACTGAATATGTCCCTTCTGTGTGGTAAATATTTCATGGCGGAGAGCAGCTCGAAGTTTGATCGTTGCAGGGTGCCGGTGTAGGAGTTCAAAGGAGACGGTGGGTCCTCTGACAGCCAGCCAGAACAGAGTGGTGGAGGAGTAGGAGGAGGAGGAGGAGGAGGAGGAGGAGAAGAAGAGACAAGGGTAAGACAGGAGGTGGGGGAAGAGGAGAGTTAGGCGAGCGAGGGGAAGGGGGAGTGAGGCACTGCTGTGTGGCTCGGTTTAAATTCAGCACCACCAATTTCCTGGACAGCTCCCTGGGCCTCCAGCACGGTGGAAAACAAGAAGTTTGCAGTTTCATGTCGGAATATTTTGAACCAACTTCTGCACTGACAGAAAAATGTATTTTTATCCATACATATGAATGATTATATAATTGAGGCAGCGAGAGCGACAGACAGATTCTTCATGCCAGTCATTAGATTCAGATGAGCACATGTCTACGTGTGTGTGTTACACAGACATGTGCACACTCATCTTGCAGTGTGTGTGTGTGTGCGTGTATTAGAGAGAGGGGAGGGGGGGGGGCTTCATTATTAATCAGGGCCCTTCCCTTAGTGTGAGAGCTGCTCACACTCCATGGCTTAATGACTGAAAATGAGCCGTAATTATGGGCTGTCAGTCCAGCCGCTGGCACCCCCTCTGCTCCTCCATCTCATGGGTCCATGTCCTCCCCTCCGCTTCACCACACCCAGACTGTCGTAACTTACCACCATCACTTATCGCATATATCTGACTTACCTACCCTTACGCGACCCCTCATTCACCATTAGACCCTCTAAAATTTTTGGCAAAATAAAAAAAAAAATGTCAGGTACAGTTCCTTTATTCAAATAGTGCTGCCTATCTGGCCGTCATCACCCTACACACACCTTACATCTCACATTACAGGACGTGGAATGGTTGATTGCTAATTAGAATCTCTGTTAACGCCACTCAAAGCTGAACACGCAATCTGGAAACCAGTTTATGCATATACAAAGTTTTGCTCAACAAACACACTTGAACTCTTTTTGCAACATCCGGGCTGCAATGATGCTAACAAATTAAGGATGGATGCATGTTTACCACTACTTACCACTCCTGTTTTTCCTGTTATCTGTCCCTTGTCTCTTTCTCTCTCTCACACTTCCTTCCTCTTGCTCTGTGCACTTAAGCTCATCGTTATGCGGTGTGTGGTTTGTCAGTGCTGATGATGAATCTGTTTATGAGTGGCGAGAGCTGATTTCCCCTGAGTGGTCTCTCTCTCTCTCTCTCTCTCTCACTCTCTCTCTCTCTCTCTCTGTCTCTCTCTCTCTCTCTCTCCTATTTTTGCATCAGTCCATCTAATCAAAGAATACCTCCTTCCCCTCATTTCCCCCCTCCAGCCCTCTTCAGCCGTCTGACATCAGGATTTAATTCCAGCCAATCCTGAGCTGCAGGACTGACCATCAGACTATACACAGGGAGACACAGTTAAAAATGAGATCCTGATTTCCTTATAACAGTGTCTGGAGTGCAGGGAATTGCTTGTACAACCCTGCCAGTTATATCCCTTTAATCATGCTCAGTAGTTGTGTTAATGTCATATTTTCCCTCCCGCAGCAGCAACTGTGAGAGGAAGCACCAGGTAGCACGATGAATGGACTGTCGGCTGCACGCAGACACAAACAAGGACAAAAAGCCAGAGTCAAAGAAACCCACATTTAACAATAGAATCCAACAGTGCCCTGAAAGCTCTCATGCATGAGTAATGTGTTGCTTGTTTAAGTCTTCAGCATCTCTTACAAGATGGCAAGTTTAAAAATGTAGGCATGTTGATGCTACAGACAATACAAACCATTTTGTCTGACAGGTCCCCCTCCTGGGCCTTTCAATATACGCATGCTGTTTGAAATCTGCCTGCATACGCACATGTACTGCATGCATATACACAGAAGCCTTCACTCACACGCACACACACACACACACACACACACACACACACACACACACTAATATCCCTGTTGGAGGTGGTGGAAGTGCCAGCTATTATCAATTAATCTTTGCTGTGTTTTTTCTCTTGCAGAGAGTGGTACCATATGGTTCTCTGTCAGCCATTGCTTTTAATTTACTCCTTGCGTCTGCTGTGAAAACAGACCAACATCCTATCTAAATTGCTGATTTGATAGAGGGAGTATAGGGAGACGTGAAGGAGAGCGCCACGCTGCACACACAATATATATAATACATGTTGTGTATGCAGTCAGGCATATGAGTTTGCACGCTATATCTTGTAGTATCTCTCCAAAGATGGTGATGATGTCAGACACTCAGACCTTCACATGAACTTAAAGGGAAGACAATTCAGAAACATTCAGAAAATGTATTTGGAAAATAAAGCAAATATATCAAAAGAAAAGCCAGTGTTGGCCAAGTTTGATATGAACAATAAGAGGATTTATCTATACAGTTTTCCAGTCTTACTGTAAAACAGCGTATATAATCATTCAACCTACAATGTAACCTATAAATCATATTTATAAGCAAACCACCCTGTCTTGAGCCAGTTTTTGGTTTGTCCATTCTGGGCTACTGTAGAAATCAAGGTGGTTCAGCATGGTCACTCCATAGCACCTATAGAAGGTGATTATACACTAATGAAAACATAACAATGAATGTTTTGTTCCACTTCTGTCCAATAAGCAACGTCATTTATTCATTTCATTCATTAAAAAAGTAAGTGAGTAACAAAAGTAACTTATATTGTAGTAGTTAATTAACCAGACTTTTACTTGAGTATAGATTTTCAGTCCTCTACCCAGTGCTCTTAAGGTATATGCAAACTGCAGAGAGTATAATGCAGGCTACCTTTAAGAGTACCTTCTCTCTTTGTCTTTGCCCCACTCTTACTGGCATGGACCTTTTATGGTAACCCACTCAAGCTCTTAGCTTAAATTGAATTAGAACCAGAAATAACACTACCATTGTCTACTGCATTTTCCACACACATGGTCAAACTTCTAATCTACTTTATATTGCTAGTTCAACAATTCTTATCATTTCAGTTCTGAATACAATACTATGCACAGATATAATATATTAAATATTAGTTATACTTATACTATATATAATATTAGCATATTCCCAGCTCAACCCTCTGAGAAAGCAGAGCTACTCCATGTAGGATAAAGTTATCCTACCACCCACGGCTCTTTCTCTCTACAGAACACACACTTAACGTAATGGAGCTCCGATTATTTCATGTGAACATAAAATAATAAGGCAGTACTGTGAGACACAATTCAAACGTTCAGAAGCATATGTGGACATTTTTATTCTCATTGGTTCATACCTAATCGTTTCCACATCCTCAAAGAACTCACCCGGAGCCCTCACACAACAGCGACGACACCACACATGACAGGGGGTGTAGGGCACTGCTTTGCTTTCTTTTCACATTACATGAATGATATGCAGATTTAATTTGTGATTTAGCAGGATGCTCATACTTACGCAGCCACAACAGAGCTCCGGCCAACTTTAGCGGATGCTTGTGTAATGCATTTAGTTGGTAGTCCAGTGTTATCTATGTATCTGGCTCCTGACAGCTTGGTGTGGGGAGTGCATCAATTAATAAATACTGCTTATTTATACTGTACAATTTAAGCTTTGCTTCTACATTAAAATTAGCATCCACAATATAAGAAGAGATTTTCTTACAAAATTTCCTACCTAATTAAATTTGGCTTTGTGGCCTTTCTGTTCAAATTCACTTTTCTAAATATCGAAGCTTGTAGTAATTAGTACAGCTAGATAGTGAATAGCTCAAGGTTACACTCTGCATTGCTTAGACATTTTATGAAGCACTGGCAAAGCCATGGGGAGCGGAGGGCAGAGTTATTCTCCCTGCCCTGCTGTGTGTGGGTGTAAAAGGAGTAGAGGTGAAGATGGAGAGGTCATCTCTGTTGTGGAGGAGGGGTAAAGGACAGACGTATGTGCATGTGTTTTTTTTTTGTTCCAAATCTGAAGGTCTCAGGTGGAGAAGGAAATATGTGGGTTGGAGTGATGGTAAGGTGAATTTGTATGTGTGTGTGTGTGTGTGTGTGTGCGTGTGTGTGTGTGTGCGTGTGTGTGTGTGTCTGTAGCCTGCCTGTGTGTGATGGATGAGGTGTGCTCATGTGGTCTCTCACCACAGATATTATGGTCAAACAGACAATCCATCAGTGCATATTGGACCAGAGGATTCCTCCACTCCCAGCAGCCCTGCGCTGCACAGCAGATGTGTAGTGTGTTCTCTGTGCGCTCTAAGATTCACAAAAACTGTAATGTGTGTCAAGACACATAACATGCATGATGCAAACATTTATTTTAAGTGAGCGTAGACGTTTAGCTAATGATGTTACACAAAAGAAGCAATTAATAAAAAAAAAAAGCTGAAATCCAAGACCACCAACATTGTAATGAGCCAGTAGTGAGCATTCTGAAATATTCTTTGAATCTAATCAATTATATTAAGAATAATTTTCCCATATTTTATTTGGACCCATTGTCATGACCAAACTATGGACCAAATGCACAACTCTCAGATGAAAGTTTCAAAATAAAGTTTTTATCAACAAAACAAAAGTCACTCTTGACGGAGGAAAAAAAACTCTTTACTGATTTAAGAAACTAAAAGCTAGCCAAAAAAGAACAAATAAACAGAAAATCACTCTTGAACAGACAAAGTAACAAAACAACAAGACCTGACAGTGGCAATGGTATGGATAAGTTCTCTGACACATGGGACAAAACAACCTGGCACAGAGGGAGACACAGACTATATATACACACACGGTAAGGGCACAGGTGGAAACAATCAGGACGGAGACAGGTAATCCCAAGGGCAGGAAAAGACAAGACAAAGCTGAATGAATTAACTTAACAAAGCTTCCTGGACATGACACCCATGACTCCATGATACTAACTAGTATTCCACTTGCATATCATCCCATCAGCCAACACCACAAAGCCAGACCAATCAACCCAAGCTCAGCTTCAGTTACAGTTAGTTTGTCCCATTGCTTTTGATTAGCAGAAAGTAACTGTAACCATAGTTACACCTTTCCTTCATACCGTCACATAATTTGTTGTCGGCTATCAACACCACATGATAGTATTTTGACAGATAATACTTTGCTAGTGTTAAAGTTAGTGTGCGTGTACGTATTTGGCTGCCTTACAACAGCAGCCAACAGACTAACCTGCAAATGGCAAGCTAGCCAGTTTTCCAGCCAGCTCAGTCCTGGGAGTCTGGATGAATTAGCTTATCTTATCCAGGTAAGACAGTATTTTTTTATGTTAGCTAGATAGCAATTTGTCTGTGTGAGCAAGCATGCTTACAGTATGTTACCCAGCTAAAACCATTATGTCACAATATGCAATTTCATATGCTTTACAGTAATGTTAGGTTTGACTTAACGTTAACGTTAGCTAGTTGCACACTGTTGACCTTGTAAGTGGAGAGAAAAGGCACTTGGGAGTGTCTGTCACATCATTTTTTAAAAGTTATATACAATCTGCTTACCCATTAGCAATGACATAAAATGCTTCACGGTATCACGCATGGCACGTCGAATACTAATCTAAGAAGTCCCAAAAAATTTCAAAGCACACAAAGCACACTTTCATTTCACACTTTTTTGTTTTACGACCTACAGCACAACAATATTGTATTTTGATGGGAGCTACTTGATAGTACAACCATGTGCCTACGGTTAACTTATTAACTCTAGAAATTAATAATTCTAAAATTTGGTTCACTTCGCTTTCCTTTTTAATTTTTCGGTCAATCAAAAAAGTAATTGTGAATATAGCAGCAGTTCAACCTTCTGAATGTCTTGGCGGTGTACTTTAGTGTCACTAAGGAGAACTCAAGCTGCATACTGAGATGGAATACTTTGTGTAGTTATTTCACAATACACACAGTACACAAGACTTTATATCCTGAAAGGTTTGCATGAATGTGCCAAGCTACAATCTGACATGGCATGAGATTTATAGTGTATACACAGTTTATGTTTTTGTTGGTTTGCAGACTAACATACCTACCTGTAACAGACATGTGAGTACTTAGAACTATCATAACAATGAAGCCTTCTGAGAGAGCATAGGAGACAGCAGTAGCAGTGTTGTCAGGAGCGCGCCTAGTGCTCAGGTGCTCTGTGGTGAAGGCCAATCATCACAGGGCTGGCTCTGCCTAATGAGGGGATCTCCATGATCCAGTATCCAGGACAGGGTACCCTGACCCTCATCCACCAATCCCCCAGCTCAGGGCTCCAGCTGCTGCTACGCCCTACTGGTACAGGATGAAAATTGGACATACACACAAGAGTAACATCATGTGGACCTCCTATAATCTCTTAAGAGCTACAAAGTATATTACAATAGTGATTTTATTGCAAGTGTTGCATTAACATTTATTTTGTTGGAACATCTGATGTAGGTTTACTCTGCAAAATGTGTTTTCATACATAAAACATACATACAGTGTGAACTACTGTAAAAGCCGCCAGGAAGATGTTCACTAAACAACAGGCTGATCGTCTATTGTATGTACAACGTAACTTGTATTGTCACAAAGGAGTGATTTAACACAAAAGAGGAGAACGTTCACATCAATAAACTCTGCTGATTTACAAGACCTGAAAACAAACATGTTTTTTTAGCTTCATTCAAAGTCACAGGTGGGATCACAATGAGTCAGACAAATTAATTAATTTCAACGTGCGATGTTTCGCTTCTTAGACAGCTGCTTTCCACACACAGACACTCTGTGAAGGGTTTCTAAACTTTTTGCAACTACTTAATTGCAGACAGAGTCAGTATTTTTGTTCTCTGATATCAGGCGCTTTCAAAAGCAGAAAAACCTTGAGGTGTTTCAAAAGAGGAAACTAGAGCATTCTGCTCCACTCAGAAAGCTAAGATTCATTATATTCTCTTTAATAAAAAAATGGAATAGCTGCAGAAAACAAGATGCTTTTACCACACATCAACTGTCTGTGCCAGACGTGTTGATATCAATTCTGTTTCCAAAGACACAGAGTTTTTAGAGCTATTAGTTTTCTGATGCTCTACTTGTGTGGTTAAGGTCTCAGACTACCAAAGATACAGAAAACACTGTGTAAGTTAGTAAGAGTGTGTTTGTGATTAAAAGAAATCACAGTTGGCTGTTGGTTGGGGATGGGAAGCACATGCTAGTGTCCAGTTTGAAAGTCAAACGCTTTGTGTACTCAACAATCACTCATCAAATTCTGAGTGCCTTACTTCAATGTTCAGCATACATCCCATTGCCTGGCATGTCATTCAGAATGTACTCAACCAGTGCTGTAATTCTTCTGGTGGAAACAGAAACTTAAAATGCAACAAACCTCTTGGTTATGGCCAGAAAAAGATCCTCCCTGTGGTTAAAAGAAAGCACAGAGACTTTTAGTTGAAGAGAAGAACATGTCCTTCAAAGTTTGATGCCTTTTCACCCACCAATGCACTCAACTTTAAATGGAGGTATAAAAACAAAATGTGCTTCTGCTACTGTACTGAAGCATATTGTAAGTAGTTTTATGCAGTTTGAATAAGTTACCATTGTAGTTATCTCTGTGGAAATGACAGCCATGACTTGCAGTATCCCACACATTATTATATGTCTATATTGTTTCTTTCCACCTCACAATTTACGTCCAATATCAACCTTCAGTGCCAATACGGGAAGCAGCCGTTTAGGTAGCAAAGCAGAAAGGTAAGGCTTGAGGTCAGGTTGTGGCACATTTGACTTGTGAAGGAGACAAGAGTGTACCTCTTGTCATCAAATACTTTATGCGACTATGGTCTTGTCTGAGACAAATAGTTTCCTTTGTTTTTACCTGTTCCTGCTAATGATGCGTTATTGTGTTTGCTGCTTACAAACGCCACCACAGCATCTTCTGCCATCCTTCATCAGCAGATCAGATCATACACCTACAGTAGTAAATCAATTTTGACTGAAGAAACCACAGTGTGCTCCCAACTACGGGTTGTTTGGGGAATGGAAGTGTGGAGTTTTGGGGCCAAAAATGTGGAAAAGGTAATGCAGGTAAAGCAGGAATATCTACTTGTCTACTTGTACAGTTCCCAGTGAATATCATATGGTTACTGTAAACACAATCTTTCTCTGGCCTTATTCAAGTATTTCATTTGTGTGACTATACATTAATCATAATTACTCTCTTAACCTGATCTAGTTATTATGCACATTTTAGACCTGTATTGATGTTCTCATAAGGTTAATCTTCTGGTGAAAACAATTCACGTTCATGGTCTACCCGAAGTGTTTGGACCACTCCAGCGACACAGTTGCAAGGTCACAGTCATTGTGTGGCTTTGCTTTGCATTCCATCGTGTGCATTATGCTGATGACAGTCCCTCTTTGCCTTTTTTTTCATTTTCAGCCATTTCCATCCTTCCTTTACATTGACAGCTTTTGAATCACAACTTCACATCTTCAACCTCAAACAACCTCTTTGTATACATAGTAACATAACACGGAGTTGGACAACTCAGTGAGTACGAGCATGATCATAAAGTCATTCAGAGTTTTGTGAATAAAAGCAACAGAAAACTCCATTCTAATTACTTTTACTGAATACTAATTTATCAGTGCCTCATATACAAATTCCAACCTGGAATACATATTTGATCACACACAAAGCCAAAGGTGAAAAAAAGATGACCCTGATGATGCTGTGCAAGATTTATTTTACTGACTGAATGCATTCATTCAGTTTGTTTTGTACTGGCTGGGGCCGCTGGTCTCAAAATCAAATTAGCAAAACAAATCAACCATATGATGCGCAGTCTTGCTGATTGCTGCTTTTTTTCCCTTCATTTTATTGGCATTTTTCCCTCCTTCCCTCCTTTCCTCCTGAAGTTGCAGCTTTCTCGCCACGAGGGTCCCTGTGGACCGGACCAGATGTTCCAGGCAGCACACTTCCCCACTCTCTGCCTCATGGAATATTCATGGGCAACCAGGCACCGCAGCACAGCACAGCACCGCGCCGCACAGACCAGAGACCACTTATTTATTTATTTCATCACCCTGCTGCCTGGCTGTCTGATGCACAACAACAGTTCAACATACAAGAGCATCTTCTCACCATCCTGTTTCTGTGAGTCACTCACCACATCCTTTCTCCTTTATAGTGTTCCTTTTCATTGGCACTGTTCCCCTGGATACATAAACATGCCAAACTCCATATCTGTGGGTATTTTGATGGATCATTCCCTAGCTTGCCCCTCCTTCCTACCTTTCTTTTACCCTCCTCTTGATTTTGCTCTCTCTTTCTCTTGCACTCTTCCTCTCTCTCCCCCTCACTTTTATTAGGCAGATGGGTGGGGCGTGAATGGAGCGTTGAATAACTGATGTTTGTCTGTGAAGCCTAATGGTAGTGCTTAAATACAATGCCATTATTTACAACCCTGCCTAATGCATTGGGACACTTAAATTCTTTGTTTGGTGGTGATAATTGGGCTAAATGCTCTACAGTAATGCATCCTGTTGGGCTGTTAGTGGCATGTTTTCCATGATGGATCGGCTTGTTGTTTGGACAGAGCTTTGAAGGCCATTACTTATGAGCAGACGCCCAAGTTACATTTATGATTTGCCTCACTGGCCAAGCAGTGGCACTCAAAATTTGTGGAAGGAGGAACCTGAAATGGACATATTGTGTTTCTTAACCTGAATTTCCCCCTCGCCTCTAAAAGAAATCTGTATTCAACAGCAAAACGTTAGAGGAGAGCTGAAAGAAGGAGAAGTTGCTCAATTTCAGCGCAGTGTAGAGACAAACCAGCTTTCTGTGTACAAAAGAAGGCCGGGAGCCAGGCGGTACCTCTGCTCCACTTGACTGCGGTCCAAAATGACAGCTGACGGCTGCCGCGCAGACATCATGGACGAGCAGATGTGGCGGCAGCTTTCCAAGTGCAGCAACACTTAATCCCTCCTTTTGCACTCTTCTCCTCTCTTCTTCCTCTTCTTCTACTTTTGCTTCTTCTTTTTCTTCTTCTTCTCTGCCTTAAGGTAGATTTTCTGCGTACCTGTCTGTCCATTTTTCAGTGTGTCCCTCTAACCATCTCTCTTTGCCTGTATCTCGCTGTCACTCATCTGTCTCTCCCTCAACAGTTTGTTTACAGACTCAATTGCTTTTTCCGTTAGACTTTCCTTTTGACTGCCCCTAGCCAGAAAAAAAACTGTGAAACAGCCTATAAGAGAAGGTTTGTGCCTAAAAACGAAACTCTTCTGATGCCAAGCAGTTGTTTAGTTTCAGACACTGATCCCCCATGCAGTCTCCCAGCATGCACCTGTGGTAAAGAGGTTATTTAGCCCTCTCCCAGCTGAGGCACAGCTGACTACTCTCTGGCCCACATCCGGCACTATTCCCACTCTAGCTAATCAAATTGCTTTTACATCATCTGCTAATTAGCAGCTAATATACTTCTTCAAGTATTAGCTACTCTAAACATTTCATTTTTGAACATTTGGCTGTGAACACTACGCTGAATGTCCTTCTCTTTCCCCCCTTTCTTACTTTCATTTTTTTCTCCGTCACTGCAAGTGTGCATATCTGTATTTACCATCTCTTCCCAGGTAGCATTTATTTCGATCACTCGATGTTTATGGTCTCCTCTGGTCCAGAAGATAGTAATCCCCACGCAGCAGCAGGGTAAGAAAAGCAGGGATCCTCAGTGGGATGAGTTTATCAGGAGTGTAGGTCAACTAGGCCAGTTAATAATGCTGTTATCTTGGAGGCAAGGAGGAGGAGGAAGGAGGGAGCAAAGGAGATGTGGGGTAAGAGCGAGAGGGAGGGACGGGTACAGAGAGAAAATAAAAGTAAATAAAAGAAGAAGAGGAAGGGGTGAGGTGGGGGAAGGAGGGGGACAAGTAGTGCAAGAGGGAATTAGCCCATGGTTCAAAAGGAGCTGTGCCCACAGAGAGAGAGCCCTGCTGGGTCTATGCAGGGGGGGGCAGGTGGCAGTCTGGAGGGCTGTGTATATGTGTTGTGTTGTTTTTTGTTGTGTGTGTCTGTGCATATGGCTGTGTTTCTTTGTGTGCAGTATGCAAAGCCAGGTCTGCCATATTCAATATTCCTGTCAGCCTGGACTTAGAATACCAAAACAACCTGTCTGGGAGTATACAGATGCTCTTGCCTCTCCACACCTTCCTCCTCCCCCTCCCCACCTTTTCTCCTCCACCTCCCCTCCTCTGTTTTCTCCCTTCGCTCTCCTCACACATATGGTCCACCGCTTCAACCGCTATTCCTCTGACAAAACTGATATTTGCTTCTAATGGGGGGTTTAAGTTTGAATAAAACATTTGTTTGAAGAGATCATTGATGTGTGCTAATAGATAAATAGCGCTACCGCAGCATTTTGTCAAAGGCGACATAGATCTCAGCAGCTGCACAGATGTTGGCTGTTGTAACGGAGACAATTTACACATTTTGATCTCTGTCAGTGCTGGTGAGCTGAGGCAAAAGAGTCTGTTGCTGAAGGCACAACTTTGCAGAGATAAGAAAGTAACAAGGTTTGCAATCTCTTGTGTAAAAACTAAAAAAAAAAACACTCTGAGATGTGTTTTGGGCTTGTATCTGCTGTGGATTTGAATAAGGGGGTGGTGAGGGTGAGGTGGGGGGGAGACAACAACAGTGCAACATTCTGTGGATTTCTCTTTCTTGCTTCCCTCTCACATTTAGACAAACCTCATAAGATATGCTTGTAGTGTTGAGAAGAAGGCATGCTCTGCAGAACAAATGGTGTTAATTTGCCGCGCCTCTCTGAAGCTGCACATTAGAGAGAAGCCTTCAGGGAGAGAGAGAGGGAGGGGAGGAGGAGACGTGGGGGTTGAAGGGGGGTGGGCGGTGGTGGTAGTGGCGGCGGCGGCGGCGCAGGGAGGTGGGGAGGAGAAGAGGATGGAGGGAGAGAGGAGGAGGAGGAGGAGGAGGAGGCAGCAGCTGTGCTGGAATTAATGTCTGCATGCCAAATTAGAAACACCATGCATCTCCGTCAGAGATTCACAGAAAAAAATTAGGGAGGGGACGGAGGGAAAGAGAAAGAAACAGAAAGAGTGAGACACAGACATGAATATGATAGATAGATAGATAGATAGATAGATAGATAGATAGATAGATAGATAGATAGATAGATAGATAGATAGATAGATAGATAGATAGATAGATAGAGTGTGTATATTGTTTAGGTATGCGTATCACATACCTCTGTGCTGGCTGGTCGGGAATCAGTATATATGTGTGTATGTGTGTATGTGTGTACAGTACTGATGTGTCGTTGATGGAACACCCTTACAGCAGCGACGCAGGGCTGGTGGGGGCCACCGGTCCCAGTGGTGCCCCCTAGGGAAAGAGCATGCATAGCATTATCAGGCAGGGGATCAATAATGAGAGTACAGGCTCTCTCTAATGATAGCTGCAGGCCACAGGGCCAGGGGCCTCGGGGTAGCGAGCTGGCAGGACAGCCCTCATGAATACAGGATAGGACTGGAGGAAACTGTGTGTGTGTGTGCATGTGTTTTGTGTACAGGTCGAGTGTGTCTTTGTGCATGTGTATGCGCCTGTACGGGCCAATATGGGTGAGAAGTATGTCAGATGAAGGACACAGAGAGCAGATGGCTGGTTGGGGCTGTATGAACACCTCACCTCATCTCTCTCTCTGCCTCTGTGCATCATTCAGCGAGGACTTTTTCCTCTGCAGCATGACTCAATGTACCCCAGTGCTCACTTACTTCAATGCCACACAACCCTGAATCCGACAGAAAACATGCACACACACAGGGCATATTCTACAATTTCAGTACCCTGAGATTGTCTGTATGGTGCAACATTTACACCTTACAGCAGGAAATGCACAGATGCACGCCTGGTTAACATTTTTTTTGAGTGCAGGTGTATAGTCAGAACTCTATTAGACAGAATTAGCATCATTGTCGTCCTTTTCACATGAGACATGAGCTGCAGCAGGTCACATAGCAGAGCGACCATATAGAGCGACAACAAGAACAACACCATGCTCATTAGCTCATGTTTTTTTCTCTCCCTCTCTCTTTCTCTGCTGAGCTAAATTAACCATCCCATTTCTCTTCTTTGTGTGTCCTCTGCAGAAACAAAGCCATGTGCCCCCCCCCCACCCTCACCAGCCTCCCCCATCCCACCCCCCACTCCACATCACCCCTTCCTCCCTCCCTGCCTCGCTTCCCCTCCCTACTCCCCACCCATCCTGTCATTGTAAAGTGAGCGTCTCCTGTCTGACCGTACTCCCCCCTCTCTCCTTACCCCCACCTCACCCCCCTTCAACCATTGCCTTCCTACCTTACCCCAACCCCCTTCCTCCCTGAGCACACACCCTCTCTGTCTCCTCTCTCTCTCTCTCTCTCTCTCTCTCTCTCTCTCTCTCTCTCTCTCTCTCTCTCACCCACCCTGCTTTCCAATCACCCCCCGGGAGGTGACATCTGCCGGGATGTGCTCGGCTGGTTCCAGATGCACCGCCGCCTCTTCCACCGCCGCCACCCGAACGAGTGAGCGAGCGAACGACACCCCAGCACTCATTTCAATTCCATCACCCTCTCCCAATCATCTCACCTCTCCCCAGTGCAACATTAACGAGCCTCTTTCATTTGAATACATAATTAGCCGCCCGAGCACTCTGCTTCACTAATTTTGAGACAAAAGGATGGAGGAGACGAGGGGGGTGGGGGTGGAGGGCGAAAGGGTGGGGGTGGCATGTGGGATGAAGAGGATGAGGCAAATAATGATAACCAAAAAAAAAAAAAAAAAGAAAAAAAAACATTTGCATTTTAATTTGGAAGCAGAGGGGGGACTGTATTTTTTTCAATCAGGATTTTTTTCTTTGTCTTTGTCTCCTTTCTCTTGCCCTTGCTCTCACCATCATATCTGAGTTTGGGATTTTGGGCTTTATTGTGTTCTGTATACAGTTTAACAGTATTTTGGCGTGACTATGTCCGCCTTTACGTTGTTCTTTGTGTGTGTGTGTGCTTATCTCTAAATGACAATGCATGCATGTGTGTGAGTGAATCCATCACCGGCCCTCAGGGCATGCAACACTCCCAAGCCAAAATAAACCCCACTTACTCCTGCACAATAAATCATTCTTCTCAATGAGCTGAAGCCAGCTGAGACGCTCCTTAGTGCATTACAAAATCATCTACATTCAATAAACATCGCTCCTATTGCCCTCACCGTGGGTGATTTCAGTTTGCAGAAATAACGGCCTTGAGGCTTTTTCCTATGAACTGATGGAACATTCAACATAAATGAACATATATCATAATCCTGACTTACATTCATGTAATGAACTGGAGCTCCATTAGCTCTTTTTTATGTTTTCCGTGAGTGTATGTGTCTTGTAAAAAATAGAAGGAAGAAAAGGAAGAATGGAGATCAAAAGCAACAAAGTGTAGAGAAGCAGTGCCAAAGAGAGCGAGACAGAAAAAAATACAGCCAGAAGAAAAGAGGCTGTGTTTGACTATGTGCGCTTACGCAGCCTGTGAAAGTGATGTCGTCTCCCTTCCTTCTTGGTGGTGTGCCAGGCCTGGCCTCCTGTCAGCCATCGGGGGAGCCAAATGACAGCTTTGATCCTATTAGGATCAGCGCCAAATCAACACTTTGCTCATTAAGAGCCTGCGCACGCCAGCTAACAACGCGCCCGCCTTCCATGATGACCCTGTGTGCCAACCAGCCATGCCCTGTGAGTGCCAAGGCTCACCTGTCGTCACTGGGTGAACACAGCAGCACGCAGAGAAACGATTTTGCTGTGTCAGTGCTGACTCAACAGACTTGGAATTGTACAGTTTCACTTTGTGTAGCAAATCATTTATGATGGAAAGGTTGGTATAAATTATAATTAGACAATATTACCAGCTTTCTTTTTCACCATCAGCAGACACCTCCTGTAAAAATGCAGAGGAGCAGCCTGCAATGAACAAATGCTCCCATTGGCCAACTGTGTTGTAAAGAAAACTAAGAAAATGATGTAAGATACAGCATCCTGCAATCCTTCTTTCTCCTGGTCTCTGTTATGTATCATTCAACAATCCCTTCTGCACTTCCATGCAACGCATCGCACCAGCTCACCCCACTGAGCTGCTTCACACAGACGTTAACCGTACCTCCTCTTTAACGCAGAACATTGCCCCAACCTATCCTTAGTCAACCAAAACCCCACCCATTCGTAACCTTTCCCAGCCACCATGCCTCGCCTTATTGCAGTGTTTACTTCACACCCTACCACTCATGAGGGCCTTACAGTAGTATGTCACATTCTAGCAAAATCTAAAGACGTTCAAGGGTGGGAATGACTTGACAAGATTTCATCCACACTGAAACACCAAACAATTGGAAAATGGCCAGATCTCTTGTTCTTTGTCCTATATCTGTTGCAAAACCACAAAAGTACACATCACTGCAAATATTTGAATGTTAAAATAAGTGATCACAGAAAGAAAGAGTTAAAGGTGACCCGTCAATCTCCAAAAGTTCAGTTTTCTCTCTTGACACTAAAACATGATGTGCTTTCAGATTTTATTTTGAAATTTTTTGTGGACTAAAAAATACCTGTAGGTGTGGACTGACCACCAAAACTCAAAGAAAAAAAAATCACCTTTTGCCAACATACTCTTTGTCTTAAATCTGTTTTGCACTCACTGTTGTATTCGACTCCCACATGCCAGCGCTCACAGATGCTTACACACAGATACACAACCACCCCCACTGTGACCCGTCCCCCAACACGCCCTGCTCCTTTAATGAAACACTCCAGGTGACTGTGTCATTTTATTGACGTGTTATTTGCTATTGACAGGACGAGTGCCGGGTCAAGACGGTCAGAGAGCTCAGGGTTCAGGTTGAGATGACACGCCACTCTTTGGAGACAAACACACACACACACCTACACATGAGAGATGAACGCTCAGTTCCATCTTATTTACTGCCTGACCCCAATCTTTATCTTTCACCTCTGACCTCAGCCTGGGGAATAGACGCATGGATCCTCGCTGCTTCACTGACTTATTGATCTGCACACACTCCTGCCAAACTCTTACACTTACATATGCACACGTAAACACGAGCAACCACGTGTGCATGATACACACACACACACACGTCTATGACACCGACCTTCTACTTTTACATTAAATGTAAAACAGTGGCTTGAAAAAAAAGGCATCAGATAAACACAAATAAACAGAATATAGTTCTGATGTTGTTGGTCACATTACTGATAATGAGCTGCTATATTTTTGTATGATGAGGCAAACACTTAATACACAACAGATTGGAGATGTCTCACTGCAGCCACAGTTTTACTTGCTTTTATGTATCCTAACAAACAGATAGACACATTATGCCCGTCATGCACTGCGATGTTAGTTTCTGGAGTTTTCTTTGTTTATAATTTTGACTTAAGGATTCCCCGTATTGTTGCGAAAGGGTTAAGTCCATTTTCAGTGTGTTGTCTGCTCCGCATCAATGTACATTATGTACTCCTAATTTGCATACTGCAGCGCGAGCTCAATTAAAATGAACTTTTAATTTCTTACAAGTAAATTAGTTTTGCATGCGATGCGTGCAAATGTCGGGATAATGGGTGCTTTTTAATGAGCTCACAAGCTGAGTGCACCCGATCAACTCCCGGGGTGGAAGAGAATGACGCAAGGGACACAGCACCCAACCACCTTACCTCGCTTTCACCACCCACCCTTCAAACGTCTTTCTCCTTTCCACCACCACCACCCGCTCCAACTCTATTTTGAATCCAGTTTTTGTTTCCCTCCGCATCCTAACCCTTTTCTTACAAACTCACAAACACCCCGCATCCCTCTGTCTCCCTGTGTCCGGCCTTTCAACATCCCTCCTCTGCCTCTTGCTCACTCTTACCTCTCTCTCCTATTATTGCATGTACTTTCCCTCCCTCCAGTCTGCTCCTCCCCAAAGCCCTAATTCATTCTCCCCTCCTGCTGCTCCCCTCTGGGGTGCAGAGGTGGTCTTTGTGCGCTGAGTGCTGCTGATGTCAGGGCTGCTGAACAGGTGCGCAGACAGAAAGAGCCCCGTTGTTGTGGTGGGACGGCTGGGTAAACAAACACACCAGAGGTCTGTGCCACATTGTCGCACACACACCCACACCCGGACACACACACACACACACACACACACACACACACACACAGATTCACCAATCAGCTGCACACTCACAGATATCTAACATCTCAGTTCAGAGAAGTAGGAGTGCAGAATGGAGTTTAACATGGCTGGGGAGCGTAGGGGGTGGGGAGCGGGGGCGACACACAAAGCTGCATCATAATGATGAAGCGACACACACCCACGCACACACACCTGCGAGCACACACACTATTAGTGCAGAAAGTGTGTCACCACAGTGTGACCCTCGCTGTGCTGCAGGTGCTCTCTGTATGAACTGCTACAGGCCAAGAAGCCACTGAGGAATTATCTGAGAGCCACTGCCCTCACCACACACGCGAACTCACACACACACACGTGCAAACTTTGCGCCCTCAGTGTTCCTGGATGAAAGTCTTTTACTCTTTCATTTATATTTCTATCTTTACCGTATCTCTCCACCTCTCCTTTGTTTTTCTCTCTCCTCCCTCTGCCAGCATCTGTATTTCTTCAATCTTCTCTTTGTCTCACCGGCATCCTCTCTACAGGCCGCCCTCTGGCTCTCCATCTCACCCACCGTCCCTCCATCTCCCCTCTCCATCTCTTTCTCCATCCCTCCCAGCCCTTCTCTATATTTCCCATTCTGCCCTTGCTCTCTTGCTTTTTTTTTTCTCCCTCTCCACCCTCCTCCACCACCGCTGCACAGCTGTGCAGAGGCAGATTAGTGTGTTAGTACCTGTGAGGCAGAGGCACGGCAAGCTGCATGCTAAAACCCAATCAGCTAATGCTGATAAAGGAGGCGGGGTACGGACATCTGTTCACACAAAACACCAAACTCATTTAAATCACAAGATGAAATGACTCACATCTGCTGAATTGGAAAATATCTTTTTGCCCTCCTTGTTTTAATTTGGGTGGAGGTGGGTATACTCCAGATGCCAAGGTGACGTTCTGAGTGACAGGCCTCGAGGACGGCAGGGGAGTATGTCTGTGTGTATTTTGTCTGTTTGTGCTTTTTCCAAACAAAAAGTTCTCTGTACACATTTTAGCAGGACAAACATGTTTCCAGGTATTCCATTGTGAATGTGCCTTCGTGTTTTGCTCACATGTATATCAGTGCTGACCATGACCTGAGTCATAAAACAGACTTTGGAAGGACAAAGGAGAGTACTTCACTGAATACTGTATGTATATGCATGCAAGATTTCATGTACATCCTATTATATGTGAATATTTTATGGTCCTAAAACTGGATAAAAAGTTTGTTAAGATAGCGATGGAAAGTGACATTACATCAAAACTGTACTGCATATGTGGAATGTGGAAGTAACAATAAAATATAAAAGAAAAGAAAAAAAAATGAGTACTTAATGCAGCAGAGCCAGAGATATTGTCTGTTATATGTATTCCACTTATTTGAGAAAACTAGGAGCCTACATTACCCACGATGCAGCTCTGCTAGCATTTGCTTGCAACATTTGGGTTATGCTAGGAGCCTCAAGCATAGATGCGGAGCAGGGTACAGAGGCCTGATGAGCTCACTTTCCACACTCATATCCACAAGTTTTTGTCATTTTCAAACTTCTTCAAAGGTCTTCGGACCCACCTGACTTAAGTGACATCACTTGAGGCACTTCAGATTCGGTGCGGTTTCCTCGGACCCACAAAAGGCTTCAGACAACTTTTTTTTTCACATGGGCAGTGGAACTCCCCACACCTGTAAACAGACTTTGATGTGTAGACAGAGTTTCCCTTTACAGTAAGTTCTTCACCTCTCTCCACATGCACAGCGTTTATACTGTACATGTGTGCATTAACAAATAAGCAGTCACAACTGAGAAAGAAGGAAAGCCCCCTCTCTGCTCAGTTATTCTCTTTCTCACTGCATCTTCTTTCTAGTTCCTTCTTTTTCTGAGAAAACACACACACACACACACACACACACACACACACCTGCACACACTTACTCTCTGGTCAATTACCCTTTGACCCAAACAGCACTTACAGGCACTAAACACTCACCACAAGTGTTTACAGGCCAAACACTGAGGGAACAATGAAAAAGGAGAAGCTGTTAGGATGGATGTGGCTCAAGGATTACCTTCTGACTTGAGAGGTGAAACTTTCAGTCTGTGATTAAAGCATTTACACTCAGACTTCTCACTTTTTACACTGTCTCTGTGTGTTATTTAATAATTACACCCATAAGCATGGTTTTAAGGTTATGCACTGAGGCACTGCATTTTGGGGCATAACTTAACATGTACATACTCCACCTGTTTAAGTTTAATTTAAGATGATGCGACTCATTATTGACTGGCTCAAGCAATATGTACATCATTCACGGGACCGTACAGGACCATGTTGACTTGGTTTACAAATCCCACACATACAGTATTCTGTAGGGGTGACGCTACTGTAGGTCGAAATATTATGGTTATCATGAATGAATTTATATGTTATAGTTTACAGTTTATATGTTAGATAAAAAAATGTTTTTTCTTCAGATTTTTTGATACTTTAGAAATGAAATGAAACCTACATTTAAACTGGATTCAAATGAAATATATTTGATATGGTAATTTGTGTTTCAGAAGGGTATAGAATACAACAAAACTAAATCTAACCCTGAATTTGATCCAAATTTTTGATGTTTTTTTCTCCCTTGATGAATCTGACAGTAACATTTACGAGAACACTTTGTCAGTTTCAGTGATATTTCAGGAGCATGAATCCTTTCCCAAACAGAAAATCAACAGTTGTCATAACAGTTGTGAGAAATGCTTTTTAATATTATCATCTAAACAGGATGATTTTGTTTGATGTGTGCAATGAGTCAGACCTGCTCAAGAAGGCAGAATCTGTGGGTTGGTGGGTTTAACTGCAGTTGTAACAGATGTTAGCATAAAAAGTGTCTGCAGATGTTTTTGAAGACATTTGTTCATTAGACGTTTTTATTGGCACTGAATAAAACTGAATCCATGTTTGATGTCATATTGTCAATTAAATCCAACACACACCCAAACTGGCTGACAGACGATGTCGGTAACTCTAACTTTTGAAATTAAACTTTGAGCCTGTGTGCAATGCTGCCGTGTCGTTTTTCCTTTGAAAAGTAACTCAACTGTTCCCTTCAGTGAATAAATGAAAGTCAGTCATTACATAAAACAACAAACTCTATTGTCTTCCAAAATAAATTTAATGTGCAGCCCGTATAACCAAAATGAGACGAACAGTAAAAATAAAGTAGCTATGAAATAATAGCATTATAAAAACAATTTAAAGTCAACACTTCATTTCTGCTTAGCAATACTAAGCAGGACAAACATTTAAACACAAGATATGAAGTCTAATCCATTTTTGTCATTGGCTCATTTGAAGCGTCTATATCTATAACAGGATGATGCCATGTGAACACTGAATGAATACAGGAATATGATTTATGGAATATAGCACAGTTGTATTCAAAGGAGAAGTTATAATACTGTACATTTATACATGCTTAACACGTCTTCATCTGATTATATTCATTAAGCTGATACATATTCATAATTGTGCTCTAAATTATAAAAATACATGACAAACTTAAAAATGCATGGCCACATGAAAAGATAAAAAATCCTTAGCAAAATGACATGACAGTGTCTTAATGAACTGAATTAGTATAAATCATATGTTATTTTGTATGTCTACTTCAGTGTCTTTTATATCTTATATGGTTATGCCAGTGTGTTACTGTTTATCTGTGCTTCAGTGATGTTTTATTTTCCTAAATTCTTTCCATGTCATCACTCTGCCAGATGAAAATCAGCCTGTAAGGCTAAATTTGGCACATTTGGATTCAAGGGCTCATGCTCACTAAATATCTCATTTCACCTTATTCTATCATTGCTGCTCCTTGCCACAGCTTCTCTGTTTTTCTGTTACTCCAGGATGTCATCTTTGTGCCCGTCTGTGTCTGTCCGCTTTCTGATGGTCTGTTTATCTGAGCTGCTCCCTGTACAGCGGCACAAGCTCGAGGCATGCATATTTTCTTTGTACATGAATGGCGATTAGCGCAGCTCTGCCAATCACTATAATTTACATTAAATTTGAAATTAATTTCACACTTTTTTCTCTCTGTAATTATGTCAACAGCTGCTGTGAAACCAAGCTGCACACATGAATTTTAATCGCTGTTTCTTTTAAATCCCTCTGAACTTTGGAGAGAAAAACACAGCATTATGGCAATATTTCTGTAATAAGCTAGCAAGGATTTAGTGGTAGGGAGGGAAGAAGGAAATTGATCATTAAATATCCCCTGTTTGAGTCTCACGAAACCACAGAACTGTCCCTCGATCCATCTGTTCATCCATCTGTCTGTCAGCCACCGAACACTGAAACTTGTTTGAAACTGTTTTAAACATACAACTACATTTTAAATGACAACTTCAGGATTCACTTCAAGTCATAGTGTTCGCTGACAATGTTTTTTAAGGTTGTTGGATTATAATGAAAAAAATATGGATGTTTATAACTGGCCTGTTTATAACAAATGACACTGTACTGCATCAACAGTCTAACGTGACCTCTTGTTTTATGACATATTTACAGTGTGGGCTGTTGGACCACTCATAATACTTAGTGCCTTGTATCTATGATGGCAGACCCCCATGCAGTGAGAATGGATTCCGTCTGCCGTATATGTCTGCTTCTCTCTTTATCTCCATGTCACTGTTAAGGCTTTAAAGATCGCACCTGCAGGGCCCCCCACACTCCTGTGCATTAACAAACCTGGTCCAGCCCTGCGTGCATCCACCTACCCGCTGGGCTGGACATTAGACTATTTACCAGAGAGAGATGTATCTGTGTGGTCAGTATGCATGTTTCACTGTGCTTATGTATGTGTGAGACAGAGGACAGGGGAGAATGGTCTGGAAAGAGAGAAAGGGCTGGAAATAAAGAGGGAGGGAGACGCAAAAAGAAGGAGAAAGAGTGAAAAAGACAGAATGAGAGGTGGGATCAAGGGGTCAGGATTGAAGCAGTCAAGCTCTCATCTCCACACAGCAGGGGCCCATGGCCAACAGCCCTGCAATTACATAGCCATTTAGGACAGACAGAGGGAGGTAGAGAGGGAGGGAGGGAGGCCCCAACCCCTTACAGCTCTCAAACAAGATCTTTATGGTGATATATTACAATTGAAGTGAAAAATGTTCGAGGTGTCCTGTCAGCAGTTTTTATTGTTTATAATAGACACTTTTGTAAGAAGCAGCAATCCTCTGGGATATTGTTTTCTTTCCTGTTTGTGTGCTGGCAGCGCGGCTGACTCACTCTGCAACATCCAGCTCTCTTCCTCCACAGTACCTGTGTGACTGTCCTGTGAGAGATCTTCTACAAACATGGCCAGTGTGCCACCACTTTTTCATGACTACTGATCTGTGCATTATTTTGTGCTTCACTGAAGCTGATTGTACCATCATTCACATGTTTCTTTGCCCTGTTGTTGTCAGATAACTCAATTATATGACCATTTGATGAGAGGTGCTCATTTAGCGTTTAGCTTTGGTTAACTGGCGCTGTTCATCTCAATCATATGACTCATATATGAGAATAAGGTGACATTGGATCTGTTACAAAAGACATGCAGCAGAGAATTAAAGATGAAGATTGTCTTTCTGCCTCACACACACACTCACTCAACCCCCTTTTTGTTCTTTGTCCATGTGTGTGCAGAGGCGGAGGGATATCGACGTTGAGTCTGTTAATGAAACGAGCGGGTCATCAGCTTCTTCACAGCCCCCCGCTCCTCTTGATGACTCAATAGGAACCAATCAGACCAAAGATCTATTGATTAACGGGGTAAGAAAATGAGGTGCTGGTGGCGAGTCGTGTGCGGAGGGGACGCCTCGAAGGAGCAAATCCCAGGTGATAATGACTGTGGCCTCCTCTGCCCTCCCTCCTTGTCTCGCTTCATCACGATCACACTGGCCTTAAACATCTTCTCCAGGCCTCCCGCTGCTTTCTCACTCTTTCTGTCTCATGCACACACAGACACACACACACACACAGACACACACACACAAACACACACACACACTCTTCATGTCTCTCAAAATTAGTCACACTTACTTTCACAGAAATAAAGCATGGAGAACAATGGCTGTTCTCCTCCTCTGTAATCAGATTGCTGTTTTTTCAGACCCCTTCATGATCTCCAGCAGAAAGTCAGTGATTAAAATAAAGCTACAAATTAACAGCCACACACCAAAACAACACAGACTTTCATGTCTCTCAAATGTTCCGCCAGGAACTGACCTAGAAACTCTGATAGTTGGTCTCATGTTTTATATGTAAGACATGTACCGTATTAAACATTAACCCACATCCAGAGATGCTCCTAATATTAACCGACACTTTGGCTATTATTCATTTCATCAGACATCAGCGACACTAGCCTCCTTTTGCTGGGAAAAAGCATTTGCTTGTATCTGTCACTGCATGCCAGATGAGTTTGCATGCAAAAATCCACAAGAGACAAGCTAATGTGTTCTCTGTGTTCTTTTCTCTGTCTCTATTTTTTTTTTTTTTTAGAAATGTTGTTCAAAACAGTCTGTTCTATTTGTTTGATAATTCTTATCAAAAATAATTGCTTTTAATTATTTTTTGACATTGTTATGTATATTATGCCAATAATTCCCCATGTATCTTACACATTTGACCTTTAATTGATAAAATAATCATCACACTAACAGATAATGGAATGAACCTTTAGTTGCAGCGCTAGTTTAACTCACAGGGTGTCTCAGCTAGCAGGGTGAAGAACGTGGCTGGAGGCGGCTTGGTTTAAAACTTCGGTCACTCCATCAATCAAGAAGAGCCAGTGGAGTTTGTTTTGGCATCTTATCAGGATGCCGCATGCATGTCTCCATGTAGTGGTATTCTGGGCACGTCCAACTTGGAGGAGACCCAGAGTCAGGCCGAAAGTACACTGGAGGGATTCCACATTATTCCTGGCTTAGAAACAAGTATCTTGGAGGAGAAGCTGGAGGATGCGTTTGATACTCTGACATGTAGGATAGTCTGAATCTGAAAAATTGTAGGAAAATGGATAGATAAATCTGGGATCATTAACGTGGGGGGCAGTGAGCTCATTCTTTCCTGAGTTCATTGAGCTGAATCCTTTGACCTTTTCACTCCTACCTGTCCTCAATTTGTCTGTGTATGTGTGTAATCTTAACTTTTCTTCACTCACTTGGACTCTTTAAGAGTTAATGATAAACACGCAGTCCCGGAAACAATCCCTTTGTGCTGTACCATATGTCTGTGTGTGTGTTCTATTGTGGTCTTCCAAATGATGCTCAGCGCAGCAATGGATCCTAAAGGAGTCAGCTCTTTGTTACAGACAATTAAACTCAGCTCTGGTCTGCGCCCCCCTGCTAGACAAATACACACACTTGCACAGATGTGCACAATCCACCTACACACATGAACACACACACACAAAGTGACAGTGAATAGAAATTGTAACCACAAAAGTGAGGTTCAAATACCACTCAACCTCACAGGGGAGGCTGGTGACCTTTACCACAGCAGCACAGTCTGTCCTTTTCCCCCCGTCACTCTATAGCTCTTTCCTTTCCTCACCCCCTCCCTTTTTACTTTTTCCCTCCATCAGTCCTCTCATCCATGCACACCTTATCACACTTCTTCATCCCTCACTCTCTCCCCAGAGAACTCTGCTCCTCCCTCTGTTTCACCTAACCCGCCCCTTCCCCTTCACATCTCCCTTTTATACCTTGAACCTCTCTGACAGCAAGGGCAAGTTTTCATCTATCCATCCGTCATATCTGTCAGAGTCCCTTTACACCCACTGCCCCCCGTGTTGAGAAAAAAAGGAGAGGCTGAACAAAAAAACAATCATCTTAGTATATTCTGCAACAACAAGTGCAGCAACAAAGACAACAACAAGACTTCAGTTTTGACACTGAACGTGGTTCTAGGAGAGAGCGGTGCGTTATGAAAAAGTCGATGAGGATTGCATGTCACCCTCTACCGCACAGTAGAAGACCTCTCACCTCCTTCCAAACACCTCCATCATCCCAATTAGTGTGTTTGCGTGTGTGTGTGGTTGAAATCTGGGGGTGCAGGTGCACAAAGAAGCACCATAAGTCAGTGGCAAATGGCAAGTGAGTCTGCACTTTTAACATAACAAAAATAAAAGTTGCTGGTTTACCTGCTTCAAGTTTCAAGGCAATCCATTCTCAATCAGCACATGATGTAAGAAAAACACATTCAGCATCGTGCCATTCAACACTTTGCTTTGGAAAATGTTAAGTGCATATGCAAAGAATACTGTATGGGAAAAAACGCTTGGCTCAAGGATACCTCAGTGGAGTGCATAATGCTGATTTTCATACAGAAATCAGTATAAATTTAGTCATTTAATCAAAAATCGAATTACATCTGCACAATAAACAATGCGGACGAATATGTGTCAGATCACTGAGATTGACTTAAACGTCTCAATCATCCACCTAGAATTTCTAGAATTTATTTAAATGGTACTTGGGACTTTGAACACCCCCTGTGGACTAAGTCCTTGGAGGCATTTCCCCATGTGAGTCTTCCTCAGACCTCTTGGAAGATCCATGCTTCCTCTCTCTGGTTTGCTTTTCTCCTCACTCTTTTCTTTATAGACATGTAATGCACTCAACTCATGATGAGCTGAAAAGAGGAGAAGCCAGTGCAGGAGAGAGGGAAGAGGCAATGGCAGAAAACTTAAAAAAAAAAAAAAAAAAACAGGCTGAGAGAGGATGACAAGGACTCAGACAGAGAGGGAGAGCGGGGGACAGGGTGCATGGAGAAGGAAATGGGAGGGAGGAAGGAGGAGGAGTTGATAGTTTGAGGGGTCGAGCACCACCTGGTATTCCTTTACAACCAAGGAAAATGCCTAGAGAAATGATAATAAAATAGAGAGAAGTCGCAGAGCCTTCTGTTGCTGACAGGAGCTGTGTATGTGCCCTGCGAGAGGCGTGTGTGTGAGTGTGTGTGCGCAAGTGTGTGTGATGAATAATTCATGGCTGTTCATTAAGGAGAGAAAGTGTGAGTGAGTGATTGAGTGTGTGTGTGTGTGTGTGTGCACCCTTCGTTGCTCTGCGCCACGTCGCCTGCCTTGTGGCTGCCATCTGGCTTCACGCCATCAGAGTGCCACCCTCCAAAGCCCTCGCTCTTGCAAACATGGCAGAAGAGGAGAGGGGAGAGAAGAGAGGGGAGGGTGGTGGTGGTGGAGGGGGGAGATGGTGGTAGATGGTGTGTAGGGTGAAGATGGAGAGGGGGGAGGCAGCATATATAGAGGGGAGGGACGGGGACAGAGCCTCAAGTTAACTTCTCCATTTCACTGATACCATGTGACGTTCACAGTCTGGTAAAGAGAGATGTGCAGTTGGATGTGAAGCGTAATGACAGTCCATCACATATGATGCAAAGTGATGCACTGTCATGTCAGTTAACGTAGACCTCTTGCTCTGTTTCTCTCCTCTACTGCCTCTATTCATTTTAACATAAGCTTTGACCCTTTTGATATGAATCTGCTGCTGCTGCTTCGTCCCATAGTCTCTCTGCGCCTCTGGCACAAACAAGCAGCGACGAGAGTTGGTTTAAACATTGGAGCTTTGCATCTTTTTGTTGTGAATCTATTTACTTTTTTTCAGTCTTTTTGCCTTCACTGGACAGTGTCAGCCGGCGAGAGACAGGAAAGCGGGGATGACTTGCAGCAAAGGAGCTAGGAACAAGCTTTGGTAAGGTGTGCATGGTGTGCACACTCTATTAGGAACTTCCGCGACGCCATATGTTTTACCATCTCGATATAAGTAGATAAATGCCTCCAAACAACAACGATTATTAATATTATTTCTATAGCATCTTTGAAAAACAAAGTTTACAAAGTGCTTTACAGAACAGCAGACCCCAAAGAAGACCACACAGATCAAGTAAAGTAAAAACATAAAACAAGGATGCCACAAACTGGCAGTACAATGAAAAGAAAGATCTCATATAAAGATCAAATCATCTCAGATAGACACTAAATGACTTTTACAATCTACACTGCGTGTTGATTTACAGGATTGGAAGTAGTAATTAAGTAGTAACATAGGCCTTGTTTTCATGGAGTTGTTTTGTTATTGTCATGCTGATGTGCTGATGAGAGCACCCGTGTGCAGTGTCTCACCTGTGTTAATTAACTCATTCTATATATAGTGGATAAAAAGCAATCTCTGAATCAGGTGAGAGCCGCACAGCTGAAGATGTTTTGTCATGAGTGGTGTTGGAAAAAAAAGTTGTTTTTTTTTGTTTGTTTGTTTGATTTCAGTGGCCACGTACTCACCATGTTAATTTCAGATATTTTGACAAGTCACAGGTGTAAAGAACAAAACTCACTGCTCACCTGAACAGAAGAGAGCACTGGTGATTTTCCTATAGGAAGAAGAAGTCAGGGGACAAACAGTCACATGATCACAGGTCAGCCAAACATCTTTGTAAAAAGAACGTGCAGGTTTGAATTAACCAAACTTACCTTTGTAAACATTCATAGATGGCTTTGCTTTAACTTTGACCTACTGTACTTGTTGCAATTGCATGCACAATTTCTGATATATGACATGATGAAAATTAACTGGAATTATGCGGCAACAAAGAGGTAGCATTACCACATATGTACAGTCACAGACTGTACTCCCACCTTCCCCCTACACCCACAGACACACACATCTATGCTTCATCACACCCTTCACCTTGTGGTCCTGCCAGAATTAGTTCCTGTATGGCTGCTTTCGTGGCGACTGGCCATGACAGATGATTGAGTATTTGTAAGTATGTACTGTATGCAACGTGTGTGTAATCAACACAAGCAGCTATGGTTGCAAGATAGTGTCCTAAAATGAAATGCCAGGTGTTTGTGTGTGTGTATGTCTGTGCGTGTGTGTGTGCAGTGTATGTATGTGTGTGTGTGTGTCCATCTGGAGGGGTCCTTGGGGTCACAGTAATCTGGCACAGCAATCTCGCACTGTAATCATCTCAGTGCTCAGCAGGTGGTCCGGCAGAAGGCTGGGGAGAAAAGTTTCTGCACATTTTCTCTGAGCTAGCTAAGGACATTCTGTTGTATAGAGCTACAGGCGTACACACTGAGCATGAGGCTCCTTGTGAAACCAAACTGAACTTAAATGCACTGTGTGTGTGAGTGGGTGGGTGGGTGTAAAGAAAGATAAAGTAAATCAAACTCTTAGCCAGCTTTAACAGGAGAGAAACGTGCATATCTAAAGATAGATGAGCAATTTTCATATCACATTACTATCTACAGCAGTGAGATGGCCGTGTTGACAGTGCCGTCCCCAGCTTTGGAGCACTTGACACATTCCCCACGGCTAGTCTACATGTGGAAAGTGCCAACAGTGGCAGAGGGACAGCTCAGGCTGCTGAGGAAATACAGCAGGAGGTGCGTGTAAGCAGGGACAACAGCATCATTATGGCACGAAGTACAACAGTGTGTCCTCACTACATCAGAAAACATATTTCCCGATAGCTGTTTACCTCTGGGACCAAAGCCCCTTATTCTCCTGTAATGGAAGGTGACAGATAACAGAGCAGAGAGGATAATGATATATATTCTACCCTGGGTTCTTTTTTTCTGTTAGCAGTGGAAGGTCTTAGCTCAATAGCATAGCTATTTCAGGAGATCTAGGCCTTATCATGCCAGCACACACAGGGATAATGAACTTGTCCAATCCTGGTACATTATGTACATGTCAGTGTGTGTGTGTGTGTGTGTGTGTGTTGTGTTTTAACTCAAGAGGACAGCCTGTGTGTTGTTACATAGTGACGAAGGGCGCTTGGTTATCTCTACCTGGCATGCTTATCACATCTGCACATGTGACACCTTTCAATAACCCTCAGTCCCCACCTTTAGCTCCTCTGCTCTCTAAAAGTGGGGGCCACGAAGATAAAAGTGTGTGTTGGTATGTGTGTGTATGTGTATGTGCGGGGGGCAGTTAGAGGTAGATGTCTGATGTCTGATGGCTGAGAGACAGAGCAGACAAAGTGTTTGGAAGAAAGAGGAAAGTCTACAAGGATCCAGGATTATGTCGAGGAAAGAGCAGAGAATTGTATATTTGCTAAAGTGCATGAGTAGTGTTTGATGTTCTTTTACTGTACCTGCTGTAAGAATATCCATGGTATGGTTAAATACTTTCTTACATTTCAGGGAGAGATGAGGTTTGGAGCTACAGTCCTGCTGTAGTTAAGTCATTTAAAATAACTGATCAGAGTAACACAAGGAAGTGGCTCATAGTAAAGAGACAGGCTCTGGTTGTTCTGAGTGATCCTCCGTAGGTGAGGGCAGAAGAGACAATATGTAGTGGTCATCGCCGCCATGTTGGCTGCATTGCTTCTTCTGCCTCCCAGCTAAGCTAAAAAACGGCAAAGATGTGGATCGTCGGCAGACCTGAGGTGCGCTGAATGACGCCTGGGTGCTCTAATAAGTCATCTGTAACAACACTTACCTGCCAATCAAGCGGTCACCTTATTAAATATGCAACTTTAAGCCTTAATCTGAACAGGTGAGTTAAAAAAAATCTACCCCTCTCATAGACGTCAGAACGAGCAAATTAGGTATAAAGACCAAAGCCGTTGTCTGAACCAGCGTGTAAACATGTTTATTTCTGCTGTGAAGTTTGGCATTTTAATATGTGCACTTATGGAGACTGACACACTTCCCGAGCCCATCTCAAGCAGCCGTTACAGTTTTTATCACTTCTCCATTGGCTTCATTTGTTTGGTCTTGCCGGTGCCATACTGCCATGGCATGCACTCAGTGGCCACTGTTTTAGGTACACCTGTAGAGTCAAATAATACATAATCAGATACAACAACAGGCGTAGAGTAAAGTTCCAACCCCAACTGTTAATTACAATCAACTTCCTTGTTCGTGCTCTTATTGTATTGTACTTACTGTAGTGCATGATTTTTCTTGTACAATGAGAGATTATTATGGAATTTGGGGTGAACACACTTTTGGTTTAACGTCCAGTTTAACCACAGCAATATGGAGATAGATTTAAACAGGTTTGTTGTACATTTGATGAAGGTGAACCAAGATGGTGATGAGGGATGAAGGATGGAGGGAAGGGGGTGAGAGATGAAGGGATGATGGATGGGGGATGAAGTGACGAGGGTTGAGGAATGAATGTGTAAGGGATGAGAGCAGAAATCAGGGTCATAGGTGGATGGAGGAGAATGGGGGAACTGTCTCTTGAGCTCCAGTTGTTGCCATATTTGAACCAAAGAGAGCTGGAGTACTTCAGGTGTGGAAATGGGATGAGTTCAAGGCGTGGTCTCTGTTCCTGAACCTAGTTATAAAACTTCATATAAAGTGGGTTTGATGATCTTGCTAAACCGTTTACCACCTGTTTAATCATACCGTGACTTTGACGCAGTCATACAATGTCGCTGAGTTCCCCAACATTAGGAGTGACTTTGCTGAGCGTGATATTATTCTAATCAGTAGGAATGAAGAGCTATAGAGCTAATGAGATATAATAAAATGAAAACTTAGATCTTGATGCAGGGATCTTACATCCCTGCATCAAGATCTAAGGATAGTTTCACATTTACTTTTACTTGTTTGAGTTTACATGTTTGTATTGCTACTTAAAGTTAGTAAATGATCTCATTATGTCCTTCATCACTGAGGAAAAGAGCAAGAGAGTTGTGATGCAGAGAAAGAGAGAGGGAAAAGTAAAAGCAGGAAGTCTGAGGACTATCAGGAGTGTGAATGGGCAGAGTGTAGAGCAGAGAGCCAGGCCCGTTGGCCAGGCTCCAGCGGGGATAGTGGGTGTCCCTGTGCCAGCTGGCAGCCTGTCTTTCCCATCTGTGGAGCCTAGGAGAGTGTGCAGTAATCTCCTGGAGACAGCGGCTCAGCCCAGGCCAGATTTAAAGGGATATGGCCAGCTGGCCAGGCATGGACAGGTCTGTACCAGAGAGAGAAAGGAAGGGCAGGAGAAGGCCACAAAGAAGGGAGGGGATGAGTGAGTGAGCTGTGATGAAGCAGGTCAGGTGTAATGGCGAGGATGATGGGGGGGCTGAGGATTGGTGGTCAGGGAGCAATAAAGAGCACCGATAAGAATGATTATAGTCCAGCTGCCAGCAAATAATGGGACAGCCTGAATGTAATGCCCCTGCCTTTAACTGTGAAAACCACAATGGGTCCGTGCCGACTGAGGTAATGTGACTAACATGTACCTGTGTCGATCCTGGCTTATGTAAGTCTATTTCTCATCGCTCTGTTACCTCTTCTCTCTGCACTGTGTCACAAAACTAATGAAGCTAATTGAAGAGAGTGCTCTTTGCTTACTCCAGCAAAAGAAATAACACAAGCTGTAGGCCAAGTAGCTCTGCTTAGCTTTTGGTTTACTCCTCTCTGTGATTGTTGCAGATGGTAATCAGAGCCCAGCTGGCCAGTCGGCTGCAGCTTAAGGCCTTCCTTTCAAAATAATATCAATTTTAAATCCAGTGTTTAACTTTAGTTTTAGTGGGAAACAATCCAGTGGAAAAAGGATCTTCTCCAACTCATTCAATTGTTTTAAAGAATTCTTAAAATCCGTTTTAATACATTGAAAAAAAAAATATGGATAAAAACATATATGCTAAGATTGTTGGAAGAATATTATGTTCCCTGTTATGGGACGTTGTTTTGGGAATCTGTGGAAATAATGGTGACAATCAGGGAAGGCAGGGACTGATAACTGAAGGATCAGAAACTGAAGATGAAACTCTGAGGAAGTCTGTCTTTTGAAGACAAACACATTTAATTATGATATTATGGTATTTATGTTGGTTAGGGTATTATTATTTCACATTGGTTATTTTTATACATATTTTCAGATACGTCCCTGTAACTTCTTGGAAAGGAAACTGTCACTGTTGAAATTTTTTGAGTTAAAAGGGGATGTGAGAAATAAGCTTTTTTTCCTCTCTTTTCACTTTTGTTCAGTGGTGAGATATTGATTTCTAAGTGAAATATGATTATTTCTGAGTGAAATTACGAGGGAACCAATTTTGCTTTTAAGACAAGCATGATTTTTTGACTGAATACCACCATCGGTTTTACAATTACCTATTCTTGAAGTGTGGGTGAAAGATGAGAGAAGGAGAACGTTAAGAGTGAGACAGAAAGAGATTCAAGTTCACAGCTGGGCCCTGACTCCATATGTTAACATGCAAGCACAAAAAACACAAAGGGCGCATAAAACATACCTATTCCAGCAACCAAAGGAGGTAGTCATACATGCACATCTAGGTACACTCATATCTGAAATATATCTGGGAACAATGTTATGTACACATGCGTACACAGGTGTGCTCCACTCACACACACACACACAAACTCAGAGACACACACGCCTGCGGCAATCGTGGAAGAATGAGCGAAGCCATGCAAATCCCCAGATGTTCAGGAAGACAGGGGGAAGATGAGGAAGAGGGGTTGGGGGTAGGAGTGGAGTGCCTAGAAGGAGGGTAGAGGGGGGTGTTATGGAGGGAGGAAGGAGGGAGTGGGGGCTGGCTGGGTGTTTACTACTGTTTAAAAGGCAGTGGGTGCTGTGTGCAGATTAATAAACAGGAGGTAATAGCAGAAGGGCTCTATATTTATTTTTTATCTTAAATGTTGCTTGTTTGTCGGGCTGGATGAATATTGACTGTGAAATTGGGATCAGGGGCGACACATGCCAGTGCTCGGCCTTATCTCTGGGATGCAGGCAGCCCTGGGGCCGTTATCGCCGTGCCACAGTGGCGTGCCGGCACTCCAGCGCTCTCAAAGCCGCCACATTCCCTTTGTATCTGCCTGGAGAAGCCTGTTTACCTTTCACTGGCTTGATATTCCTATTAGAGCCGCTGACTATTTACTCACTGCCTCCTCCTCCTCTCCCTCCACCGAGCACTGCACTGTCTCTCATCTCTTCCTCTTTCTGTTTCCCTCTCTCTGTTCGGCTATGCCTATCTAGCTCTTTTTTCTTTTCTTTTTTTTTACCATTTGTCTCCCTACTGTATATCTTTTTGTCCTGCTTCTCCTTATGACCTTCACCATGACATAAAGCTTTGGACACAGCTCCGTTAACCAAGAAGTAATTAGCTAAGCACTGGGCGGAATGCTTTTAAACAGATATCACATCCATAATGAGGCAGATTGCTTGATAGCATGCACAGAAGGGGGCTTTCCCTGCTATAAATGGGCTAACATTGGTCATGTGTTCAAACACTTTTTAAACTTTGTGTGACTTGTGTAGTGGAGCTTGCACTTCTGCACAACTTTTTGTTGCCTAAATCTAACCAAACCTCAGTCATAGATGTGGCAGATTAGAAATCACTTTGTCACGGCTAAATGGGCTGATTTGGAAGAAACTGGCAAGACAGTTATTTTATCGTTTAGCTTGCTGCATAAATCAGAACTTAGCTGTGATAGACCTCCCTGGGTTGTCACTTGCCTCTGGCTTCTGGTGATGGGAGAGTCAATGCACCAAAATACCACCTCTGATGTGTCCAACTACCACAATCATGCTGCTATGTTAAACAAATCACAAACAGTGACCCACAAACATGAAGATGTTAACCCATACTAAAGACCTGCAGATCTGCTGCATGCATGTGCACATATATGTGTGCACCATAGGCCTTCTCATTAGCATGGAGGACAATTATTTCGGTGCTTAGCACACTTATGGCAAAACCAGCCCACAAGGCTGTCACATCTTTGTCATATCATGGCTACAACACTGTTTTGCTCCATTCTGCTTGGCTAGAAAGGCTGTGACTAGTTGCATTGTCCAAGGCTCACAAAAAACGAGTCTCATCCAACGAGCCTTGTGGAGTTTAGCCTTTATCAGGCTTACCTTTCAATACCATGGACACCGTGAATGTAACATTTTTATTCCAAGATACATTTCTAGTAAGTCTCCAGGAGCCCTTTTAAAAACTGGCTTTCTTTTCATAGCCTATGTGCCTAGCAACATCACCACATTCTGTTACCACCACTGAGGTGCCCTTAATCCCAACTGCTCCAGTGGTGCTGCTTAGTTGCCAGCAGATAAGACTGTTGTTGAACCATGAATAAAACTCGATACTGGACCCAAAGATGATACTGGTTCAGCCCAATGAGAAGGTTAGCTCTGCACATATGACATAAAAACCTTGTTATGCAGCCTCACAGTATTTCTTGCACGGCTTGGCTTAAAGTTTTAGAAATATGAAACCTCTATGGCTCAAATGTTCATAACAGAAGGAGTGATAACTGATTTTCTTTGCAGGTTGAGTCGAGTTTGAGGTGTCCTATCTACAGTTTTGGAGAAAAAAAAAAAAAACATTGATTGAGTTACTTAAACACAAATCAGTGTTGAATTTTGTATTGAAATCAGACATGTGGTGCATTGAGAGAGCACAATAAAACATAATAAAACTGTTTTAATATACATACACACAGGGACATTGTTACCAACAGCTTAGCGTGTACGGACACATTTGGGGTGGGTGGCAGGAGCTGCTGCAGTACAGCGTTTCCAAGAAGGTATAAGCACATAAAAGTTATAAAGAGCTGTGTGCAGCTGTGTGAATATAATTGGATGCTACTCGTCAGCTGTAGTTGCAGTTGATGAATGAGGCTGTGAAGGTGAAGATTGAATCAAGGAGCTGATACCAATCAGCTAATGCAAACACAACCTCAGTGCTCTGCCAGAAATAATGTTATCCTCCAAACCTTCAGCAGTGACCACATGTTTTCACTTCTACACTTCAACGATCACATCAGCAAAAGTAGCAATGTCTGTTTTTGACATTGCATTTTCTTATTGAACTTATTTTCAACCGATGGGAATAAGCTTCTAAACTCATTTTCATATATCTGCACAAATTCTAGACATGTTCATTGAGTAACACTTAAGCAATTTAATGATTTTTGATTTTTTACATTCCCATGAATGGCTCACAAAGCTCAGTGCTTTGTGTTGCATATAAAAGACCACCTGTGTTAGAGCACTTTGAGATCGATGTTTCTCACAGTAACGATCAAGTGCAACAAGCAATAAAACATTTAAGAGAAATCATAGTACCAAAATTTCACCAGCCAAAAGGTACCAGATGTGGTGCAAGCCCCAAAGAGATGATACTCTTTCAAACCACCGTACCTGACTATTACCAGGCAGCTGTGAACACCAGCTTTCAGCTACATCACGACCTGCAGGCAAATACAACTGAAACAGAAAGGAACCGGATTTGGCAGCCAATCAGTCTGTTACAGCTTTCATACAATTAACTGGCACACCTACGATAGGAATATCAGCGGCATACATAGCAACTTTTTGTGTGACATCCAAGTGTCTCACAGTCTCCTCTCCTAAGGGAAGGGCAGTCAGATTCCTCCAGTGATGACTGCCTCTTCTCAGACTGTAATCTTCATGGCAGTTTTTTTTTTTTGTTTTATCTCTCTCCTCCATGCAGGGTACACTGAGAGGCTCGAGGCGCACTGTGCCGTACGCCATGCCACAAGGTGGGATAAGGAGCAAACAAACATACGGGCAGCGCTTAGCAACCCTGATCAGAGTGTCTGCCAGGGTCCTGATAAGCTGACAGGCAGGAGAGGACAGCGAGAGGTGGAAGAAGTGGGTTGTGTGGGATGTGAGACTGTTGACATTGGAGGGCGCTTTCCCTCTCTGAGCACTAATGTCCATGAATATCACGACGGACCTCGAGAAGCATTTTTTTAAAACTGGGAGGTCCTGAAGACCTCAGAGGAAAGTGCATTTTTAAATCGAACAATGAGCCAATTCCTTGCCTCACTTTATTTGAACAAAGTTGACCCTGGGATTTTTTTTTACAGTCTCAAGAACAATACATGAGTTGATATTGGCTGTAGCTTGCTAACAACATGCATGGACGTATGACGTCTGGCTGTTATTTTCCACTAGACTTATGTTCACAAAGTGGAAACAAACATAATGTATGTGTGAAATCTTCACTATATGTGGAGATGCATCTTCACCTCAATTGAATCTGCATCAGCACACATTTTTGTCACAGCAAAGGGTGTTGTTGAGTCTAGAAAAAGTGGTTAACACGTCGCCAAGTCTTGTGGCTATGGCAGCTACTTACAGGCCCCAACATATAGTCAGTGCAATTGGCTGCCAGCACCAGAGAAAGGATGGAGACTTTACCTTGTACCTCAGTGAGCTTGACTCGTCTCCTGTGATGTTGCCTTTTTTGACTGAGTGGTTGATCCAGCCCAGCGTCCTCTTCATCACTGGCCACCCATTAAAGCCTCGATGCTGGTGTCAGTTAGTTCGGGTATAGTAAAATGACACATTTAATTTATCAAGCACTTTTCATGATAGTCAAAGACACTTTACCTGAGTTAAATTCATCATCAAACAACACACTAAAAATACTAAACACACAACATGCATCATACATTAAAATCATTTCTAAAAAGGTGAGCTTTGAGCAGTGTGGTTTGAACGTAAACAGATCGATGCAGTCTCAGTTAACATATACATAAATGCAGACAGACACTGAACCAAAATACTTCAGAGCCAAGGGTTATTATTGATTACCCATCACGGTTTTGACAAAAAAAACGCTTCTCACTTCTCTGCAGCACGTCTTTCACACACAGTATAATCATGAGGCATGGGAAATAATCCCAAAGAGAAGACCTTAGTGTCAGCGCTTGTATTAATACACATTGAAATCTTACTGTATAAATACAATAGCATAGCAGTTTTTGGTGCCCAATTCAGATTTAATCAAAACCACAAGCTTGTCCTCCATAGCACTGGACTGCATTGTGGGCTGCGTCTGCTCCACTTTTGTGGTCTCTCATTTTTTGTACATAAACCACTTTGCAAGACAACTGACATAGTTACATAATTTCATGAGCAGGTGTAACCAGGTAATATTACTCAATGCTGTACAGTATATACACCCTATAGACCCAGAGTGATAAATATCATGTAGTGTACCCCGGTGGGATATTACAGGACGTGTTTATGTTTTATGTTTTGGGTCCTCCATGACCCAAAAGTGTATTTTCATCTCATTGTCTAAGTATCTGAACATCTGCCTGCCTTTTGATGGTTGGTCAATCCATCTGCCTGCTGATTAGTACACATCTGTCTGTCTATCCATCTGCCAGCTTTTGGAGCCAGCATGTGGGGGACATGAGCAACATTAGTGTCCTGTTGTACTGCAGTGACGAGAGAAGACAGAGACGGATGAAAAGACGGAGACTGGAAGTAAATAAAAAGCATTAGATGACACCGGGACAGTTTGTTCAGCTGACTTAATCAAAGAGGACAGACTGCTAACGAGCCAGCATGTATGCACACATACACACACATATACACACACCACACATGTTCATGTGGCCTGACATTTTATCTTCCTGTTACCCAAAAAATATGGATTCTGACAGGCATTGATTAAATGTTATTAGCAAATAATTCATTAATCAAATCTAATCTGGATGCTCTGAGTATTTCTGATGTTTTCATGAGTCACAGATGAGTTGGCCAGTAATGTATTACTGAGTAACATCTAACAATAATGTAATTAATTTATCTGTAGCCGATAGTGTAGAGAATTACACTTAGAAAATCAGTAATTACATTCCGGAAACATCCTTTTTATTCTATGAAATAAAACACGTAACCTGTGGCTGCATTGACTCTGGACTTTGATGGAGGTGAGGAACAATCAAGGTTTAGGGTCCACTGCCACGGCTTAGTTTTGCAGGTGTTTGGTCATAAAGCAAGGTATATGTTGATGTGATGTCATTCAGTATGACTCAATGTCCAATAGATATTGAGATATTTCAGTCTTGGCCAAAGGAGTGTTTATAACCAGATATCCACATATGACTGTAAAATCTGTAGGCAAAGGTAAAGGAAACATTCTTGTTTCTGTTTATAGCCCAAATGTATTGGTCATGTATCGACCAATGCATTTGAGAGGGCTTTGGTTGCATGCAGTAAACAGACCACATAGAGAGAAAAAGAGGCGGCACGCATTGGCCAAAATGCAGTTGAGCCCATGGCCCTGGCAAAGGTTTTGCTTTTTACTACCTGTATTTGAATGTATCTTGTGTGACTGTAGGCCTTAACGTGGTGCTGTCCTGCTTCTTTCACTGCTTGGAGCTTTCATAAACTGGGTGATTTCAAGATGGCCACTTTTTCTTGCCTTTCAGGCATCCACTTCAGCCATGGTTATCTAGTCGTAGATGTCCCTCAACACCAACTCCATTCTCCTGTGTCGAGTTGCAAATCAGACTATAAACAATGGCTGATGCACGGAAGAGGAAGTCTTATCCTGGATATCTGTTATGCATTATCCAGACATCTGCTGGCTACACCAGAAGACACTGGCCATTGCCCACAGAGGCTAAATCGCCATCAGATGACAGCCAATGAGAGAGACCTATTAATCAGACATTCCTAAAAGTAGCAATTAATTAATGTTGTTGTTGAATAATCAATAAAGATGACTTTCAATGAATAGTCCAAAGTTTTTAACTTGTCAACTCTGTGGGTAAGTTTCCCAAATGTGAGAGCAGATTACTGTCTAAACATGTATCTGTATTTGTCCGACTACCCTAACCGTATCGTTCTCACATAAACACCAATAAACAAAGCGTAGAAAGTATTTGCAAATACTATTTGACCCAGGTCTGTTTACAGATCAGTGAACCTTAATTGGCGCTGTCAGCCCATGCTCACTTCCAGCCTATCCATTTCAATACTGAGACAATAACAACATTATGGAGCTCAATAGCTCATATTCCTATGTGGCAATAATATCTAGATCCCTCCTCCTCTCAGTGCAAATCAATGGAGTGAGATGGCCTTTGGCTTCATTTTTCATCTTTAATATTGATTGCAGTTCTACTTTGGAGTGCACTGTCAGTCCAATTACGGAGAATTTAATTGATTTTTCCTCACAAGCTGGGTTAGATTGGATTGGTTTATGCAAAGCAGATCAAACAGAAGTACTCCCTGGACTCCCTTCTATGTGTAAAATACAGCTCTAATGAGCAGGAGCACCATGACACTTTCTACATCTCGCCCCGTTCTCCCTGTTTCTCGCTCTCAGCACAAAAGTGACACACATGTTAACACTCACCCATATACACACATAAAACAATGCAACATAACAGCAGCAGCACTAATTATTATGAGAAACCATTTTGATGATTCCAGCAAAGTTACACGAATAACAATCTTCAGTACGCTCTAATTGCTAAGAATTATTGTGCTCAAGAGAGAGCATTGCTCCACTGTTGTATTTTTTCCCCCAGAGAGATTTGGAACTTAGGCAAAGTGCTGATAATTCATACAATTATATGTAATGAATAAAGCAGGTGTCTCTTCATTTGAAAATTCCACAATGACCTTTACAGGAAGCCTCCTCTCATGAAATATACATGACCCTGAACACAATATGTCAGACAGCTAGACAAGGCTAATTAGCTGCAGGTAAATTCTGAAGGCCTCGCTCACTCTGTCTGCCTCTCTTTCCCTCTCTCACAGATACACACACACAAACACATGCACACACACACTTGGTCAAATCGCTTGGCTCTCCAGTGCTCACGGGGCTGAGAGTGTTGATTTAACCCCATTTTACATTTTGATTGCAGTTGTATACAAAACTGCCCCAAACTTCGACTTTAACAAGACACACAGTCTTACATTTAGCCATAAAGAAGAAATGTATCTTCAACCAAGAAAAAAAAAGTGAAGGAAACTGAGTGGTATAGGAAAAATGTTTCAGTCTTTTGGCCAGTTTTCGTTGGAAAGTAAGATTTCAGTCAGTAAAGGAAGTCCTGGCCAAGAAATAGACCCAACAATAACTCCCTGTAAAGCCACAAAATGTCATTTTTGCAGTTTGCAAATTAAACAGACATGATGTAATGTGTTAATGAGTGAGTTAAAGGTGCTGGTGGGCAGATTTTGTTACTTTTGGACAGAGCCAGGCATGCAGAAACAGTGGTATCAATCGTCTCATCTATTTGGCAAAAAAGTAAGTTTATAAGAATAATGTGCACAAATATTTCTTTAAGCCGACTGAGCCACCTTGTGACCCTGAACAAAAAGTCCTGGAAACTTACTAATAATAATATTAGTGTTATAAAGTCACACTGGGATACTCCTACTCTACAGTGGCCATCACTGTACACCTCCTGTACTTCATTTCCCATTGAATTATTATTTGCTGGAGGGCAGTAAGCTAATGTTTAATGTATGAGGCTTTAGGCATGTGTTACTGTCTGTTTGTTTGGTTGCCATAGAGCATTGGAAACGTGTTGTCTTATAGCAGTCTATCACTTGTCTCCTCACTTAAATCTCTACTTTCACATTCCTGGAGGCTGCTATTGGAGCTAACACCCCTGCTCTTTGCACCTTAGCACAGCCAGCGAATATGTGTGTGAGGGAGACAGTGCGACCGAGATGGTTCTGTCTTCAGTGTCTCTGGGTGCCCCCTTGCTGAGCTGTCATCACTCCCTGGCACCGGGTACACAGCACAGCTGCAGGGGAACCACTCTGCGGGGAACCTTCGTTTCCATCTGTCTCCAATTCACAGTGGCACCTATTTAGAGCAGCTCAGCGGCTGTGCATGCCATGAGCCACAAGAGAAGGGAGAGGCTGGTTTTAGGGGGGTCAGGAGAGGTGGGCATCAACAAGGCTCATGTTTGAGTTTAGGGCAGTAAGACTTTGAAGTTATATTTGACAGAGACAGAGATGATTTGCTGCACAGAACCATTTTGGAAGTTGTTGTTGAAAACTTTTTGTGAAAGAGAATGAACCATCTGTCTATCATGAACTAACTTCAACCAATCATAGTCAACACAGTCAAACTCTCACTGAAGCCAGTCAGGAAGATCTTTTCCATCCAGAAAAGCCTTCAGCACAGTGCTTTGCTCTTCTTTCAATGAAGAAATAATCTCCAGTTCTGATACAACTGATGCTAGAAGCATCAACGCTAACCTCTTAAGCGGGCGCCAACAGTCACCTCTCACACAAGTCATCACACACACCTTGCGTTAAACTATGCCACTGTGCATGGCTCGCAGCTTGGCAAGATGGATTTTTGCGCGATCTTGTGACTTTGCCGCCTGCCAAGCAAGGTTAAGATAATCCTATCATTTATGACACATCAGCTTCAATGTAACATATTGCATTATTCATTCAATTTAGGATGCACCAGGTTTGTCATCAGATTTCTTTTTCCTGAGAGACATGAAAAAATATAATATTCATAAAGCTGACAAAAGGACCAACAACCGAAACACATTCATACTTTTCTGCACTCAAGCAGCCAGCAAACGTTTGTCATATGATCTACCAGCCACTGCACAGACAGAACAGAGAGTAAAATATAGTGCAGCAATTTTCTTTTCCCCAATCTGATTTTGAAAAATGAATGAACACAGTTTTATTGATTTGTTGGGCTTTAAATACACACACACACGGCATAAATTGCGAACCATATTTCTGAACAATATCACCAGTAACCCTATCAATCCACATTAGTTTAATATCACTGTGAGCACACATCAGCATCTGCATGTGTGCCCATGCATGATTATGTGTGTCCATTCGTGCATGTGTGCACACACTGTGTATTGCTCAACTTGTGTCTGTGCCTGTGCAAGTATGAGAACGAGCTTAATTTAGCAGGTGTGCTTTGACAGTTCTTGAATGAGAGCCAAGTCTGCTGTACGAAGGATAAGAGAGAGGAGGCGCTCAATGCGCATCTGTGTGGAGCTCGACTGTGACAGATGGGGACGGTTTAACTTATAGAGTTCTGTTAAGATCTGGGGGTTTCTCTGACACTGTCTGTGCCAAACAGGTGTGTATTCTAAAAACACCACAGAGAGGGAAGGTGAACAAGCCTCGACTGACTTATTCGTCTGGTGTTTCGCCTGATAGAAGGAGGTTGCCAGTGTATACTGTGTCTTCTTCTGTATGTATGCCCAAAATCATTGCTATAGTTACTCTCCTTGGAAGAGACACTACCCTGGAGTTGTTTTCATTCATCCCGTCTTCCTGTAGGCAAATGGAAGCAAATACAAGCTCCAGTCACATCCGTATACAAAATGAAGTCCCTCATGAACTGTTGGAGCTTTGACTAACTTATGGTTCCAATTTTGCACCATCCAAACAGAAATATATTGAAGAGTTTTTGCTTCATGTGTGGAAACAGGTCCAACAAAAATGTCCTTTCTCAATAAAATCTTATTCTAGTGTACAAGATAATAGTTCCAAATGTTAATGTGAATATATCTATATATATACTGTATATATAGAGTGGATTTGGTCTATTTAGGTAATAACAAGTGAAAAACATGAATACATCCCAGGGTCAGCTACAGGTTTCAAGCTCTTCCATATATTTAAATGTGCGCAATAAAAATCGGTTCAGATGAATTAGAAGCAAAACCTCACAGAGCATTTAAATGTTTGAACAACACCGGCGAATGTGTTGGCTCAAGGTGTTAGAACGACGGCTGCAGGGTTGAAAAGTTCAGCCGGTTAGTGGTGGCCAGGTGTCTCACAGGCAGGCAAGACACTTCACCATATGGCTGCTTCTCGCCACCAGACGCCAGCCGTCCCAACCAATGACTTTCACATGCTTTACTTTTGCTGTACAAGGTGAAAAGTTATATCTCGTCTAAACCCGAGACCAGCACACTGAAAGAACTCTGTATGTGTTTATATACATAAAGGAGAGAAACTTGTTCCGTCAGTGTTAGGAGACTGTGCTGGTATGACAATGTGACAATTAATAACCAGGCTAGAATATGAGAAAGACAGATTTGATGCATTTCCTCTGGATTTCTGATACACCAACAAAGTTGCAGATTATTTTGCTTCTCTCCTGCATGCTGATTGGAGTTTTAAAGAGGTAATGAAGTCCTGGTGTGTCCTCCTGCTGGGTTTGTATTTGGCGAGGGGTGCCTGTGTGTCGCTGATAGAGGGATCTCTCTGACACGGCTGCTCTGGCCCGCCGCATCTGGGGGCCAGTAGCGGCAGCCGCCGGGGGGAGATAAGGCAAGGCTAGCCGCTCGCCTGTAACACACGTTTTGCCCCCCTCTGCCCTGTTCTCCTCTCCTCTCCTGCTCTTCTCTCCTCCCATCCTCCCTCCCGTCATCCCCCTGACCTTATCTCAGGGGAGAAGGCACCACTGGGTTGCTACTGTGATAGCACCTGCCAGAACCAGAGCTGGCCTCTGGTGATTATGGGGGAATCATTATCTCTCTCTCCCCAAAAACTCATTTTATACCTGCCAACATCTGAGGGGAGGGGGGCAAAGGAGCAAAGGCTTCTATAACAGGTAACACACAGAAAATTGTGCGTGTTTGTGTGTGTGTGTCTGTGTGTGACAGGAGAGGGTACATAGGCAATGCAGCAAAACACCTTGCCTTTTTGCAATATGGAATTTGAATTTGATTTAAATATGATAAGAAGATTTTATGTATACGATGGCTGCTCATCTGTTTTCAGCCTATTGCTGCATTGTTTGTTTATGTACATATGGATGGCTTATTGAGGGGTTACATTATCGTCATTAGATTCCAAAGTAAGTTTAGTGAGAGATATCTAACTCTTATAAGAGAAAAACTGATGCCACATTGGATATAAGTGGAATAACTTTTTTCTCTGGGCTTAGCGTGCATTCAATCACTTCATTCCCAAATCTGTTGCCATTCTTTGCTCTTTTTAATTAGTTTAGCGACGCTTCCTCACTCTTTCTCTTCATATTTCTCTCCTCTTCGCTCAGTGAAGTCTAATGTGTTTAAATACTGTGGAAACAACATCATCTGATCGAGTGAGGTTAAAACTTTCCATCCTTCATTCAAGTGTGCCCTAATTTTTTAAACCCTCTTTACGCCCCTCTGAAACCATTATCTGCTCCTTTATCTTGTACGTTTCCAAACCTGTGATGAACATCCACCCTCCACCTGCTTTACCATCTGTTACGCTCTCATGTCACTTCATAACCTGCGAAGTTTTCATTTTCATTTTGCTGAATACTGTAGTTACCGTGCTCGTCCACGTGACCCAAATAATCCTAGTTTTAATTTTAAAACTTAAAGTTGCTCCGGGGATTCAAATCTTAAATAAAATGTAAATTTAATTTGACTGTCCTTGAGCTTCATTTGAATGTCTTGCGTGTGAAATGTGGGAAATCTCACAGGTTTAAGAAAGCACCTAAATTTGTGTATATATTTTCTCTCTACACCTCCCCACCCCCCCATCTCTCTCTGTCTGTCTGCCCCCCCCCCCCCCCCCCCCCTCACACACACACACACCCAGACAGAAAGCAGCATGAGTTTCTCTCACTTCCTCTCTGCTGATGACCATATGTGTGTTGGTTTCAGCCAGGCGCTTGGCACATCTGTGCACTCACATCCCCTCTCACTTCTCTCATCAGCACACTTCTTGATCCAACAAAAATACACCGTAGTGCGTGTGTATGTGCAAAGCAGCGAAGAGTATTGTTGTCATACGCACAGACCACTCCATCAGGGTTAGGGGTTAATGAGTCCTGAGGGGTCAGAGGTCAAAGAGGTGATGGCTACGATGTTGCTAGAGTTTCACATGAGAGCCTTGTTCAGCTGTCCGAGCTTTGTGAAGTTTACTTTGGCTTCTTTGATTCTAAATGCGAGACAGCAGCGTTTCAACATATGTCTTTTCCCAGAACAGCTTTTTCATCTATTTAGAGGTGACAGCTTAGAGTCCACCGCATGGGAGAGAGTGGTGGGGGGGGGTTACATGAAAGTCTAACAAATCACATAAAAAAAAAAGTTGTAATGACAGGACTGAGTAAGACTACTACTTTTAATTATCTCTTTTTGTATTTATTCACACAATACTTCAGAATACATCACTGATCGATATGTCTACAAGTCAAAGAAGCTAGTTCTAAACTGAATTCATTCTCGTACATTTCATCAGAAGGGGGAAACCTCTGTGTATCTGGAACACATGCAGTAAACACAGGGTTGGTGGGAAGAGCTGTCCACGTCAAATTCTGCAGAACAAAACACAACTGCGGTGTGAATTCCCAGTGAAATCATTAACAAGAAGAGTCGAGTCACTTTCTGTTTTGTTAAATAGTTGTAAACATTAGGGTCACTAATAGTTTTCAACCGAGGAAGAATTAACGTTTACGTACACTAAAATGTCTCACGGTGCTCATAAAACCTTTTCCAATAAACAAGCTTCAACAAGCTATCTGTCCAACACAGAATGTCTGAGAGCCAAAGCAGCTGCTGAGAAAAAGTCGATCATTTAACAAGCTAACGACCCAGATATTTTTATCTGTAGTTGGTGGACCAAACCAAACCGTGGCTAAATGGACAGTAAATACTGGACTAGGAACGGTCAGGTGGCCAAAATGAGGCATGAATGGAAACACAAGAGGGACTTTTAAAATCAGGATTAACAGTGAACCAGTTTCCCTTTGAACTAGCAGCTTTGGTCCACACAGTTTCATTTAAAATACTTGATGCATATGTTCATTCCCAGCTTTGGTGAAATTATTATCATCAGCGTGTTAGAGAAAGCCTGAAGTTGAAGTTTGAATTAGAAAACACAAGAATGTGCAGATGGATGCACAACAAGGATGAGTTTTTGAGTATGGGGCAAAAGAATGTGTTATGGCCACTGAGCAAGGTGCACAGAAGCAAAGGCTTCTGGGAAGGAGGGATGGCGGATAGCTTAGAACTGAGGATGCAAGGAGGGAAGGAGCAGCTACTGGCCGCAGACACAGCTGGTTCCTGACAGAGGAAGCACAGACAGAGGCCCAGGTCCCGCTGCCTGCTGCTGTCTGTTGCTATCACCGCAGCCAGCACTGCTGCTTTGCCTCCCCAGGGACTGCAGCCCTGCAACATGCAGAAGCACACACACACAGTGAAACATACTAACACACACTTCTCTTTTGAGCTGCAGTGGCAGGCAGGACAGGAGGAGGGTTCAGATGAGAGCACAGCCCCTCAGCCAGAGCCACGAGACAAGCTGACCTGCCACTAACATACACACACTCTCTCAACACACACACAAAAACACAAACGCACGCACTCTGCGGGAAGGGGGGACGAAGAGAGATCGAGAGAACAGAATGAACAGAGAAGAATCAGGAAAAGAAGATGTAGACACAAGCTGTGCCAAGTACGTCTAAAGGAGACTGCAAAAGAGACTCGTAGCTGAAGACAGTCAGCCGTGGGCATTCAACTATTAGACGTCTTTCTAAGGCAAAGCTGTACACAGACATGAAGCAAAGACAAAATACCAGAGGAATTCAGGAATAATACACCGAGGATCAAAGTCTTTGGCGAGGAGGCAGAAGGAAAGAAGAGGAACCTCTGGCTGACTGTCTGGCCTGTTTTTCTCTGTTCTGAGCTTTAACTACAGTTAAGTCCGTGTCCTTGCGTGGCAGTTCAGTGGGTCATACAATGATCTACTGGAGCCTCAAAGCTTCAAAACCGGCTGAATATTATGAGAAAAATCATGTGAAGCCTGTAGGACACATGGAAGAGCAGGTCCGACGGGAAAGTCTTCTAGCAGTTTGGAGCTCATAGTTATTTTTAACATTGTATTGTATTTGTCATTGCTACACTACTTGGACCTAAAGGACTGCATAGAGTGCCAGTGTGCCACCTAACCTTGGACCCCCTCACCTCACACATCACATTTGGAAAGTTGGCATCTTAGCAGTGGCGATTCGAGGGTCCGAAATGTCTGCCGAAGTCTACTTGGAGCGCCAGAAGAAGGCCAATCTGAGAGCTGGAACTTCCTCCGCTCCGGTCTTTGCTCCATGTGTCCCCACGGTCACACTGATCAGCCACAGAGAGCTGAGGGATAAACACATCACCCACAGGGTCCAGCCTGTAAGCCTCGATCCAAACCTGGCAACCAGCAGTCACTACAGATGTAGTGAAGGTAGGAGCTTGTCATCTTAAAGGGCCTTCTTTCATGAAATCTTTTGGCAGTGTGTTACTGTGATGAGTGATGGAGGGTCCCGCAGCTGTCAGGTCTGCTCATTAAGTTGGAGTGATTGACGGATAATCAGTTTGTGTTGACTTAGCACCACATGCTATAAGGGCAATATGAGGTTTTCTCATCTTGCCAGTAGACCTGTTATTTGATGACTGAAGATGGGGTTTCAAGGTTACAGTGACATCAGACATTACCATCTAAATTACCTTTAGATTACCTATGTGTAAAATAATGAAAGGTTTGCTTCCCAGTGCGTTTTACTTTATATTAAACAAACTCCCTTTGGAGATCCAATGGAATCATGAATTGGGATTAAATGACCACCAAGTGCAATTGAACTCAACAGCATCCTCTTTTTATCCTGTATTATAGTCTTCATCTGAGCTGTCAAGCACAAATAATTAGTGTTAACAAGCTCAGCAGAGCACATTTGTCCTGTGGCACTGGAATGGAAAGGGGTTTTTAGAGCACTGGGTAGGTGGGTGGGTAGGTTAGGTTGGGAAGTTCAGGGGAGGAGGGGGGGGGGGGGGTCTTCCTCTGGGCTTCCCCGTACAGCTGCAGGGAACAGAACTAGATTCTGGAGTTTCGCTGCTCAGTTTCAATGGCTTCGTGAGGCACATGTGGGTCGTCAGGGTGCATCGCAGCCAAAGACGAGGGGAAAGTTTAAGGGAGCGTTTTGCAGACAGATGAGGGATGCTTGAAAGACAGCCAGGAAAGAAAAAAGGGGGAATAGAAGAAGAAAAAAATGTAATTGATTCTTAAAGTGCTGAAAACACTGAAGTAGTGCCTTTAGGTAAAAAATGAAAACCTTCACTGCACGGCAAGAGGTTCGAGGAGGGGGAGATGCATTAAGAATCAGACATTAAAGGCCCAATTTTATAGACTCTAAATATGTAGAAACTGTAAGCCAGAGCAAGGACTAATACCCAACGGAGTGAATTACCTGCAGCGCCTGCCGTCTCTTGGCAGTAATGAGCTTTGTGAACGTCGCAGCGATAAGGCCTCTATAATTAGGCTTAGTCATAAGCACCCCCCCTGTAACTCTGTGATAAAAACCCAGTAGAACTCTGGTGTCGGCGTTCCAACCTATTCACACACACTCGCACACACGCGCACAGACATACACACACACACACACAAATACATACACTGAGGAAATCAAAATGTGTCAATGTGAACTGTAAACACAGCTCTTTGTCTCAAGTAGTTTACCTGATGTGAATGTGTGTTTCTTGGAGGGAGAGGTGGTGGGGGAGGAGGGGGCTTCATATAGTCCAGCGATATGTTCACACTGTACGGAGAAGCAGCAGTAATGTGTGTGTTCGTGCGTGTGCACGAGTGTATGTGTGTGAGGTGTTGTGAGTTGCAGCATAGGCTTCCTGTGAGGGAGCAGATGTCGCAGAGCTCAGGCACAGCTGCGACGGGCGATAACCGCGGTGGCAAGAATATGTCGGCACGCTGGCTCTTCTCCCTGGGTCTTATCAGCCGCACACAGCATACAGACAGACACACGCACGCGCGTGCACACACACACACACACACACACTCGTATAGACACTCTACAATAAGGAACTGCCACCCAGCACTAGCACACCCTCACAGCAGGCCCAGATAGAGGGAGGAAGGCAATGAGAGAGATGGAGAGAGGAAGAAAAGGAGCGAGGACTAAATCAAGGGACTTTGAGGGAGAAGGTGCAGTGAATCCCTAACAAAGCCTTGGCTCATGTCTGCTGTATCATAGACTTCATAATTTTGTGCCAATCCTAATCCTCTATAGCTATGAATAGGCTTTTCTTCACTGTTGTCTCTCACAAAAGGAGATAACTTTTATGTCACTTTGTGATATATCATAGAAATTGTTAGATCTGTAGGCATGGATGGACTTTATGATCAGACTTATTTTGATGCCTGTGTCCTTTTCATCCTTGAACATCCTTGAAATATTTTTTTTCACCAAGGTCAAGCTCATTATAACCTCACAATGTAGTAAAATCTGAAGCATATGTGCATTTCAGAATTTGAAAACCAACCAATCATATTGTTTTATGATTCTCTGATTTCGCGGTTTTGCCGTTGTCGTTGTCACCCGATCCGCCGGTTCGTGATTACATCACCGTACCCCTGGCACAGATACGAGCATATAAATGTGGCAGAGGTTAAAAAAAAAAAAGATGGATGTCGATGATGCAAGAAGAGGAAGAAAAACTAAGTAAATAAGGAAGGAAAAATAAAGTGAGGTGCATGTGTGGGAGGAGAGGCAAGGTGGTGGTGAGAGGTGAGAGAGAGAGAGAGAGAGAGAGAGAGAGAGAGAGAGGGAGAGAGAGAGAGAGAGAGAGAGAGAGAGAGAGAGAGAGAGAGAGGGAGAGAGAGAGGGAGAGGGGGGGAGAGAAGTTACCCTCTCTATTTCCTCAGCACCAGCTTTGTGGTTTCTATGAGGAACAGATGTTCACAACTTGATACAGTGCCTCATCCCCCTCTACTCACTATCTCCTCTGCCAGCACCACCAACTGTCTGCACACACAAACACACTCACACACGCACACACACATATTGTCTCCTGGGAAAGACAGTCATATATAGCGGTGACTTTTTCATGTCAATGTGCGGGGGCGTATTCACCTGCATACTGAGGACTTTTTACTGTCCGTTTCCCTCCACGCTGCATATCCTGTTCTGTTCTTGAGTCAACACTTGATATAATCAGGTGTCACTTCCTCTTTTCTCAGTTTGCACCTCTGTTGGTCAGCTGTGACCCTGTGATCTTACTCAGCCTGGCAGTCTGGCCAAAGAAAACACACAGATGTGTGCAGTTACCGTACCTGCATGCAAGCAGAAGTTAAAAGTCCACATATGAGTCATTCTTGTCGTGCAGATCAACAACCAATGTCTGTTTCCAGATTTGTCTTTGGTGCTTTGGATGTACAATAAAGAAACTTGCACATGAAATATTGAAGACAAATTGGATAAAAAAAATCTCAAAAGTACACTCAACAGAAAAACAGTGTGACATACTGGAATAGCTGCAGTAATGCATTGTGCAGTGCTCTTATTCGAGTTGTTCTATGGCAGAAACAACCCTGGAAGTCAAGCACTTCAAAGGACATTATTTTTTTTTCCAAAGAGCATGGATTGAATTTTGAATTCCCATCATGTCTGAATGATTCAAACAACCGACACTTTGCTGCTTGATTGCAAACAAAATGTCAGGGGGTCTATGGGTGCAATTTGTAAAAGCAGCATTCCAGCGTACGTGCTTGAGTGGGTGGGTCAATGATCCGTTACACCGCGCCGTATTACAGAAAGACTCTCTGTCTCATCCTCTTTCATAACATTAAGGAGCGGCTCGGGGACAAGCACGCATTAAAGATGTTAACGCACAAAGTAAGAGCACAACATCCTCTTCAGCACGTTATCAGAGGAGCTGTTTTTAAATTACAAAACCCATATGCATAGAGGATGCATGTGACTCGGAGGGAAATGTCTCAGCGCAAACCCAATCATTTCGATCAGCGTTTCAATCAGCACAACTCAGTTGATTTTTTAGTTTTTTTTTCCTGTTTTGACAGAGTGAGATGTTCTCTCTCCCCTTTCACGACTGTCTGGAAGATGCACTGGTGACTTTAAACTAACAAAAGAGTGTGGTCTGTTGAAGGTGCATGAGAGAGGAGAGGATAGGAGAAGAGCGCAAGAACACAATGGGTCTAGCGTTCCTTTCAGTCGGCTCAGGGCCTTATCTCATTTCAACACACTAGCCTGTGACTGCCACTATAGGAAAGGATTTACAATGCGAGAGTGGAGGAAATGCTGCAAACTTCTCTACTACTTTACTCTGACACACACACACACAGAAACAGTTATTTCCATACCAACACAATGACCAAACCTGGTTGTATCTCAGCGAGAGCTCAACCATCTAGGAGTGCTGTCAACATAACAGAGTCCAGAGTCGAGTCGTGAGGAGAAGAGGGAGGTGGATGTTTGTGAGGTGACAGAGAGATAGAGGAGTGAAAGAAAGAGGAGACAAAGCTGTTTTCATCATTAATGCCATCAAAAGGACTTCCAGCCGCAGTATTATGGCACAGAGAGTTCATCGAGGCGAGTTCCCACCGCGTGTGTGTGTGCTCATTGTGCAGTTTATCAGGAAGGCCACATGGAGTGTCAGAGCTAACCCAGTGACCGCTCAACAAAAGGCCAAATTACGAGGAGTGAGAGGCTGTCGTACAGGGAGGCTGACAGGTTGACTGACGTCGTTCCCGAGGAGAATAGCATCCTGTCCATCTTAGAGCTGTCACCTTGACAGGAATCCTTTCTTTGGATGCAACCCTCATCCCCAACCTTTCTGTCACTCAAGGCCACACACACATACGTACACACACATCTTCTCTTTTCAGTATTCTGCACAGGAAACAAATAAGCTACCTACAATAACATACTAAGTAGACACACACACACAGTTTGTGCGTACAGAGTCACAAAGAGCCATAACTCTGAAAAAAAATATATCATAGTGTTGGTCGGCTTCTACTGTCTCAGTGGAGCGGTGGGGACTAAATTAGCCACAGTGCACAGAGTGTGCTCTACCTGCAGCTAATCAATGCTAAAAAGTTACACAAGATTCCAAGCAATTTAATTCTTGCAGTCTGACCATTTTTCACAGGTTGTTATATTGTTACATTCAGTGCATGACTATCAAATAAATGTACAGCACGCAAACCAGGCTTTTGTACAGCAACTAACGCAGTATAAAGCTCTGCAGCTCCAGAAAAAGCAACGTGAAAACACAGTTCCTATCATCCAGCTTACAACGTTTTTCCAATAAAGGTATAAACTGGGGTAGTAGGCACCTAAACGTGCAATGTGCTAGAGCCAAGTTCATCAGGTTAAACAACTAAATTAACATTTTCATATTTGAAATCGAATATTGATTCATCAATGAGACTAGCTATCAGTCTGATCCTGTGAGGCTGGGGCCGATGTAGTGATTTGTGCTGGTTCTTTGACTTTGTGTCAATGACTGTGGAGCCCAGTAAATTCAAGACTAAAGTCAAGACTAGCGGTCTCCATGAGTCTCCCTACAAAGTGTCTTGACTTTCTGATTTTCTGATGTATTAAACCATACAATCATTAACACAGAGCATGCATTTGCTTATTTTTATTCATACTAAGTGTTCTTTCTAACACAGTATAGCCTGTCACTCAAAAATACATCAAGTCTGCACTTGGGTTACTCCTTGCATGCATGTTCCTGGCTCCAGTTTGGTCAGACAGGAATATTTCGACCAACCAAAACGACCAACTGGCCAGAAGGTATCAGCCCTGAAATATATATGAGTGTCATAAACACTCCATCTCCAAGACAACTGTATTTTCACCATGGTGCATACACACACTGCCTCTGACTTGTAATGGTCTGTGCATCTGTTTATGTGTGTAATGTTGGTGTGTCTCAGTGTGTTTGTGTTTGCCGGGGTTTACAGCAGCTTTGCAGTAAATCTGCATACTGTGGTTGGAATAAAAACACTGGCACACCTCAGTTTACCTGAAGTCATTCCTTCTTATGAGCCGGGTAGGGACACAGACATCCAATCAAAGAGCACCGGGGCTTCCCCTTGCACGCTCGTTCACATTATTTAATCAGTACTGGAGCGTTTTTCAAAAGTCCTCCCGGCTCATAGTGAATGCAGCATTTGTGTTCGAGGCTGGTGAGACTGGAGTTAGGGCAGAGCAGCTGTCTGTGTGTACTTTACAAGCTGGTTCTGTTTGTTCTGTAGACACAGGAGGGGTCAGGAGGGTGTCAGCTTTGTCTTCTGTCCACCTCTATGGCTATGTGTGTGTGTGTGTGTGTGTGTGTGTGTGTGTGTGTTTATGGGCGTAAGTGCATATGTGTGTGCCCGCCAGAGGGAGATAGAGAGAGGGCAGGTGGGTGGGGCAAACAAACTAGTGTGGACAGGTGGAGGATTCTCATATAGAGGTACCAGATGTACCTGCTTCTGTGTATTTCTGTCTGACTAATTTTGTTTGTTTGTTTAGTGGTACTGCACCAAAAACAGGTGCCAAAAGTATATTTTTCATCCGCAGGAGAGCTGAAATGATTAGTCGATTACTAAAATTAGCTAATTGACAAAATATTGACCTGGAACAATTTTCCGCTTTTTTCATTTTTGATGCTTTTCTCGGTTGTATAACAGGATTTATATCGTTTGCAAAGTAAGCATTTAGACAGTCATTTGCTTCTGCAAACATATGATAGACAATTTTCAGTATTTCCTAGCATAGCTGATTAATCAAAAAACTAATTATTGACAGATTTACCAACAAATCAAATAATTCTTGGCAGCCTAATCTGTTGTCCTTGGACAGGCGTGTCACAGAAAGAACAAGCTATTGCGAGAGCCAAATATAAATGTGCAGCAATAATAAAATGTGCATATTTGTGCAGGTTAAGATGAGCACTGTAAAGTTACATACTATGCATATGTGCAGAGTGGTAAAAAAAGGAAATGAATGATAATCATAATCATACTTTTAACATAACAAATGCTATCTTCCACATCCATCTGAAAACTAAACTTTTGGAGAGCTGATGCATTTACAGGCGTGCTGATCGATGTGCATTGTCCCCGAGTAAATAAATTAATTAATAAATCATCAGCCCAGCCAACTGACTGTTTACTGAATGACACCTGACAACACAATGAAACCTTTACAGACCACATTTTACAAGCTCTGCAGTATTTGCTGTGTGTTTGTCCACATTGCATTCATTCAGCTCTCAGAAAGCTGATCTTGTAATTTTTTTTTTTTTCAAGTGCCAAATAAAGTAAATAAAGGCTGCAGTCTTATGGACTCTGCTCTGCCTCCCCTCGTTGTCCCCGTCGTCCTGATATGAGGAAACAGCGGCCCCCGCGGGCAGACAGCGGCACTGCCACTCAGCTCTCACTGCTTTTTTTATTTGAGCGTGCTGGTATCTCAAATAATTACACAGGATAAAAAATATTTATGGAAGCCATGCATGCACATAATACAGTCTGATTTATGCATTTATCAGTGCGTAAAAATGTAAAATAGACATTTTTGTACCCATAATCACTCCATGCAGGTATTTTTTTCTTTAATATAGAGTCTGTTTAGCCTCCAGTGGAATAATTTTAATAATTTTGGGTACCTCTATGAGATGATTTTTTTTTTTTTTTTTTTTTTTTTTTTTTGGATCTTGTTCAATTTAGAGAGGATTCCTGTACAATAGCTGCCAGCTCCTGCTTCTGATGGTACCCGAGAGAGAGAGAGAGGGAGAGAGAGAGAGAGAGAGAGAGAGAGGTTAGGAGCTCCAGATGGTGTTTAAACGCAGACAGAAGGCTACATCGAGGACAGAGAGAGAGAGAGAGAGAGAGAGAGAAAGAGAGAGAGAGGAGGAGGAGGAGAGAGCCGCGGTTACTGCGTTACAGTGGGCCCGTTTGCTCCACTCATCAGTGTGAAGACAAAACACACAAGTCCGAGAAAGAAAAAAAAAATTAATAGACGAGAAGAGAGAGCTTCAAATATGCTCAGCTGCGATTTTCCTCGGGAGAAGTGAGTCTTTTCTAACACCATCTGAAGGCAGGTCGGCGGAGGATCCGCGCGTCGGAGGCGGAGAAGGACCGTACAGAGAAACGTGGTAGTAGAGTAGCGGAGTGTCCACAGGCTGTAAAGAAAGAAACAAAACACACATCTTTATTTTTTATTTTTTTTAAAAAAGGGAGTCGACTTGTCTCAGCGGATGTATGAAGGGACTTGTTCCTCACAGCTCGGACTGTGGCTCAACTGTGAACTAAAGCAGAGGGCTTGAAAGTTGTCACAGGAGGAATAATAGACGCACCCTGCAGACAAGAGGATCCGCATCTTGATCATTTTGCGTTGTTTGCTTCTTACACGGGGAGACGAGAGGATTAGCGGACAGTGGTAGACAAACAGAAATAGTTTGGTTTGTTTTGAACAGGACTGCGCACACAGAGGACGTCTGTGCGGCTCAAGCTGTCTTTCTCTTCTTTTATTTCTTCTATCTGTGGTGGTTAAGATGAAAAAGAGAGCGGATTTACATCACCGGGACAAGTTGTGATTTTTTTTAAAACATCATCTTTAACAAGAAGAAGCTGTTTCCTTTTTTTAAAAAAAAAAAACAACGCAAAAACAAAAACAGACTGCAAAACCAAAGACATCAGTGTGCTGAGGACCCAAGAGCCCTGGCTTTGATTTCATTTCTTCCCTTTTTTTGTCGATATAACCGAGAAGAGAAATACCTCATAATTTATAAAACCTGGAAAGTCAAGACCCCTTTTTGAACTCCCAAAGGAAAGTTAAACATTTTCTTTTGTGTCAGACTGTGGCTTCTGCCTCTCCTTCCTCTCTACATTTATATAGAAAAAAAACAAGACAAAAAACGAAAAAAAAGAGGAGAGAACACCTGAATAGTTTCCCGCACTATTTAACAAAAAGGCTTTACCCTCTTTTTAATCCAAATAATGAGGATTGAGGCGATATAAAAGCTGTTTTAGAAACTATCCGGTGTGGATTATCACCGCTACGATTACCTCAGCTTGACCTCGACCTTCACAAAGTAAGTACAAGCTGCAAACTCGACTTTATTGAAGCGAATCGTTTGTTATTGGTGTGTGCTGTTTCTGAAAAGGCTTGCAGGAGCGCACGCTGGGTGTTTGTGTTTCATATTTAAAGGCTCAGGCTGCTAAAATATGTCAAGTTTAAACTCTGACATTCTGGTCATGATATTGTTTGCAGCCCTACAAACACACTGCTGTGTCTATATCCTTTACCTCTCTAGATATATCTTTTTTTCTGTTATTCTATCCACTTTAATTGAATCTTTTTAGATATTAAATTGTCTTCGGAGGGTTTAATGTATTAAATATAGTGAAACAATGCAAGTGAAATGGAAATTCTTTTTTTTTTTTAATTCTTACATATAATAGATATGGACATATTGACATGAAAACTGTAGCATATCACACAATAAGACAGAAAATGTCATTATTATTATAATTATTATTATTAAGTTCCGATATGTCTTTATCTTTCTTTGCTCAGCTTTTTATTGTTGCTTTATGGTTGTGAATGAATGTGGTGAGAGAGCAGAGGTGGAGACAGACAGACTTCATGTCTTGTTTGCCCCATCAGTCTGTGCTGCACATCAAAGTGATGCTGAGACAAAGTGATGACACAAAATCTCTGGTCTCCATGAACTTGGCGTCCACCTGGACTGGATGGAGTTGACGGGTGTGAAGAGATTAATTTAGACATTTACCTTGAACTGAAGTCTTCAGAGAAGCAATCTCCACCTTTTTTTGTTGATTGCGCTGCGGCACATCGCCAGAAATAAGTGTCTTTTTGGTGAGTGTGGGGTGTTTACCTTATTAATGATAGCAACTTGTGGAGACATTTTCTTTAAGAAAAAAAAGGAGGCAGAGGCAGTGTTTAACAGGAATACTATGGCAACCGAAGGAAATAAACACAAGTGAGAAGTGAGTACAAAAGCTGAAATCATGGTGGATAATTTATAGCAACCCCTTGTGACTGTGGGGACACTCCCTGAGAAGAAACAAGTCCAGCCAAAGGTTTCTACCCCCTACTTGAACAGCCTCAGCAGCGCACTCTCCTGCCTGTGAGTGCAACAGTAAAACACTCAGGCCATTTTCTCTGCAGGACACGGCCCTGTATAATTGGCCCTGGTAAATATCATCTGAATAATTGAACAGCTGATAATAGTCTCGAACAATGGATGGGAGGTTGCAGAGGTGAAACCGCAGTGCAGACACCCTGCCTCACCGCACATTATACCTCCATCACCACCAAGCGAGCGTCTCAGCCACTCTCCTTCCATTGCCGGGCCGCCCCATCTCTCAGCTGGGCTGGGCCAGCCTCCTGCTAAGGCAGATGTCCCCACTTCATCATTAAGTAGCTCTCTTAAAAGGCAGGCCATTCATTATGACCCCAGTCTGCCGAGTGTTTATTCAGTTCCCATCCACCACAGGTGCACGGATGGGATGTCTGCTGTTTTATACACAGAAGGAAACACACCGCAGGACTTTTATAAGAAAGCAGAGTACCTGTTTTCTTCCACAGAAACAGCATCAGGCGAAGCCACAAGCCAGCAGAGGGTCAGCTCTGACAGCCTCTGTTATTTAATGACAGATAGAAGAAAGATGTCTGTACTTGTCTTTGCTTCATGATGGCTTCTGGTCTTGTTCTTTTATTGTTCTGTGATTCATTGCTGCTATTTCAGGCACGCCATGACTAATGTTTTGCCAACAAGGTATCAAAGACATAATATTTTCTGTACTCGTGCTCGTGCCAATGTTAACCAGATAGTTTATCAGTGAGTTAGATATTACAGTAAAAAAAAGGTAGACACGCTGAAAGCTGTTACTGTTTTTCATCGTCTCAGTCTAACAGTGTCATCTGGTGCAGGTAAAAAGACTCAACACCGCGACTTGATGCTGCAGGAGCTGGGCTCTGTGTTTACGTGTTTACTGTATGAGTGTGTGGGCTTGTTGAGTGTGCTTTGTGCGTGTGTGTGTGTGTGTGGTAATTATTGTAATCTAAATGCAGGCAGTGCAGGTGAAACTGGCTGTCTCCTAATTAATGAGTGGAGCAGATGGCAAAGGGTGGGCGCGAGCTGTGAGCACACAGCGAGCCGGTCAGGTGGTCAGCACAACTCAGACACCTGGGCCATCACAAACAAGAGAAGCCAAGCGCTCGACACAAGCCAGAGACTGGCCTCTGTGTGTGTGTTTGTGTGTGTGTAGGCGTCTGTGTATGTATGGGCTCCCTGAAAGTCAACAAACATATCTAATATCATGCGAAAATGAGTCCTTGTCACATGTTAGTCATGAACTGTTGAACTAAAGAGGTTTAAGAGGTAAAAACTAAACAGGAAATGAGCGCTAACTTGAAATCAGGGTGTTTATAACACAAAGTTACACAGTGTGTGTGTGGCCTATTTATTTTTATGTTGCATGTGACGTCCTCACTGTGCCACGGTCCCACAGTAAATAGAGGCTCTATTCTTATAGAAACATACACCAAGTGACGTGTCTAGAGCACATGTTTGTGCTGTGCTGTGTTTCTTTATGTTTCTATGCTCCCAAGTTGTCTATTTATTTGCGTCGCTCACAGATAGCGGACTGTTTTCCTCAGTTTGGCAGATTGTAGGCAGTCACTTAGCTTTGCCTCCAGGGTGAGACCATTAGCCTCTAATAGATAATTTCAAAATAAGAGGCAAGAGTAGATCCTCGAGCTTGTATCATAGAGAATGAGCTCCAGAAGAATGGAAACTGCAGAAACTGAGGAAGCCATAATTGTTGGTAATACGAGTGCTCTTACCAATGACGCCCTGCTAGTGTGTGTGTTCATGACAGAAGCAAAAAAAAAAAAAAAAAAAAAATGTCAGACCGCTAAATTGGGATGGTTTTTAAAGAGGAGACTGGGAAATGTTGTAGAGAGTTACGAGGGTTAATTTGACTTTCACTGTAGTTCTTTGGTATTTCTGTGTTCTGGGTGACTAATTAAAGTCAATCTTCTGCAGAAACATGGTGTACACTGTACAGTTAAAGCGAGTTTAATGATATCAGAGTGTGAATTAGTGCGATTTTCTGTAAATATGGGAGCATGCGAGTGATGAAGTGACTTTCCCGGCGCTGCATCTCTATGGTTTCACCGCTGTTTATCCTAATACACAGTGGGAAAGACCAGTGTGGTTCTGGCCGCCTTCTGCTCCATTCTCCATCCTATGTATGTGTGTGTGTCTGTGTGTTGGTCTGCTCTACCCTGGTCTGTTCCACATGTGTTTGACATTACTGTGACAAGGCTGCCCAGCCTCTCGGGGGAGATGGAGAATGTCAGAGAGTAGAGCGGAGAAGCGAACAGCTTCCCAACATCTGATGGAATGAGAAACACATCTCGCTGGATGGCTGGCTTGCTGACGCCACAGCGTGGGAGCAGAGCTGAGGGCGGAGGCCAAGTAAAACCCCAAATGTGTGTGTGAAATATCACTCTTTCTCTCTTTTGCTCATTCGCTTCCCTACATGTGCACACATCCACTCATGCTCCCAAGAATAACATATAGTGACACACACACTCCATTTCTTCCTAGTTAGTCATAATGCTGTTTTGCATCCACCTGAATTATCTGGTTTCTTTTGTCCGGCTTTCCAAGCATGCACAGCAGGTGAAACGCTCCTTACCTGTGATAGTTATGGCTGAGCATTTGTGAAAATTACTTGTTGGATTGACTCCTCATTTTAACTAAAATTACGCCCACGTATACAGCGCTGACAAATTGCATCCTCAATTACGTATTTCAAAAGGGAGGCGCATTTCCAGTGCACAGTGCTCCGTAGTGAATGCGGTTGCAAATAAATGTCACAACATTGATTAATTTGCATGTACCGTACGTAAAGCTGAAATGCTGACAGCTATTCCTGAGAGAAAAAAAAACACTTCCTCCTCCACCCTTCCTTGTCCTTGTGTCTATTTCACCTCCTGTTCTCCTTCCTCACCTTTTACTTCCTCACTTGTCCACCGACCTCTGACCTTCTGTTGACCCCCATCTCTTCCTTGTCCCATTCTCTCGCCAGCACCTTCTCACCTTCCAACCCCTCTACTTCACGGTAGGAAGTGTGTTCAGATCAGAGTCAGACTCAGGAAACAGCTGGGCTAATCTACGGGAGCGCTGAGCTGTGTTTTAATCAAGCCAAATGGACAGGCCAACAGAGAAAATGGGAAGTTCATATCGCCACCGCTACCTGACATAATGAATCCCTCCCTTTCCTTCTGCCCCCACGACGGGGCCTTTATCACAGGCAGGGAGTAAACAAGCACAAAGGAACACAGACTGAAGTTATTAAGGCCTCCAATCCAAAGCAGTCCTCTCTGGACGTCTGAGGAAGTGCTGCAACAGAGGAGCGTGCATGCAGAGATTGGGAAGGAAGGCACGTCTCTCGCATTCACTCTCTCTCTCTCTCTCTCTCTCTCTCTCTCTCTCTCTCTCTCTCTCTCTCTCTCTCTCCGTGTACAGTATTTGTGAAATTAAAAAAAGCCGTTATCTCCTGGAAACAGATCCTGTGCCACACAGATGGTTCCGTCTCTCTTCAAATGGGAGGCTGAGCCATTGAGTGCCGTTGTGTTACCAGTTAGCTGTACAGACCTTAATCTCGGCTCCAGCCTTCCTTCCTCTGCCTCTCTCTCTCTCTCTCTCTCTCTCTCTCTCTCTCTCTCTCTCTCTGTCTGTCTCTGCACACACACATCCAAACAAACTCTACCAATTCACATAAAAGTATTGTTTGTGTAAAGCACTAATTTCACCAGGAAATAAACATCTTGGCTTCTCAGGGGTATTTGAAGTGCAGAGGGAGGAAGGTCACAGATCTTAGTGATGTGTCAAAGAGCAGTGGTCAATTTGAGGAGCGAGTTATCAGCTGGTATTTAAAGTCACCAGGAGCCTCAGCGGGCCGCAAGAGGTGTGTTTGATGCTTTCCACTCAGTCTTTCAAGTACTACCTCAGAGAGAGATCATCCCATTAGTAACATGCCGGGACCTCTGTGAGTTATCATTAAATGGAGAGGTTTTCTACATACATCTGTGGACCTTCACAGGCTGCTGTGATTGTGCTGGAAACCGACTTTACAGAATCGGCCTCTGAGAAGTGCACTATGTGTTCGATTTATAAAGGAGTGCTTTACGCTTGCTCTGCGCTTTAATCATTTATTGCCTGACACCAAAAGGAAACTAAAACACAAACACAAAAGATGAAAATGATCAAATGAACTGTCATCAGACGCGCCATTAATCTTTTGAACGTTGCGCAAAAACAAACAAAAAGCAACGTTTTGTTGAGAGACGTTAATCCTCAGAGTCCATTTCTGCCTCAGCCTCAGTTTTCCCTTTTCAAATTATAGAACTGTCACTAATTGACCTTTTAATTAGCGGCAGTGTTAATACAGTAAAGTTAGGAATTAAAGTGTTCATACGCTAACTTCAAATAGACTTTTTCAGACGTCTTATGAATCACAAAGAGTTCCTTTATAACAGCCGTCCACTTACTTTGACCACGACATGACAGCGGGTCATCTTAATTTGCCAATTAGCTCACTTAATCAGCATGTTATTGGCACCGCAAGCCTCTCTCTCTCTCTCTCTCTCTTCTTCGCTGGCTCGCTCTGTTTTTGTGACGGCGTCCCGTAGTCGGCTGGTATCCCAGAGGAGTAGCTGGTATTTATTTCAGCAGCTTCCAGCATGAGCTGGCTGTAGGCTAAATGGAGAAACTGTCAAAGCTTCTCTCTAACCTGTCACATGAATGCCCCCCTACCCAACCGCCCACCTTCTCCCTCTCTCTCTCTCTCTCTCTCTCTCCACCACATTCTGTTTCCCAGTGGCTTATGTGTGTGAGTGTGTGAGTCAAAGCGCGTGTATGTGTGAAACCTATGGGGTCCTGCAGGATAATACAGAACACCCTACCCATGCCTGGCTAATGTCAGGAGCTATTGTTACTGTGCCTGCGGGCCAAATGAAGAGGCATGAGAGCGCTGGCAGGCTGGGGAGCAGTTCAGGCTACAGACAGTTTTGTCAGCGCTGACAGCTCCATAGTGACAGAGCAGACATTTAACACTGAATGAAATGAAATACATGACATCAAGCAGGAGAATGACTAATCTGCTGTTTGTTTGCCTGTCTTAGCTGTAAGTGACAGCTCAGTGTCAGGTTTTTAACGGCGCACACAGCAGAAGAGCGAGAGGCACGGGGAGGAAAAACAGGGAGCCACGATTCGCACGTTCCGTTCACACACATATGCAAAGAGTCGGGGGCTTTATAAGGAGGAAGGACGGAGATGCTGCAGTTGCCGTGGTGTGTGTATGTGTGTTGCCAGGGTCAAATCTAAGTCTTTTGTGCTCCATAAATCAGTAGGCAGCAGCGGTGACGTAAGAACAAACAGAGCTGCTCTCTGCTGCAGCTGGCTGAAAAGAGGGAGAAACAGGAGAGAGGAATACAGAGAGGGAAAGAGAGAGCAGGACAGCAGCTGTCAGGCCTCCATCGCACACCTGTCACACAGGAAGTGAGCGCCGGCCACTGTTTCCTGGATACACCTCCTCAAACACTGCTCCTGGAAGAAGCGGAGGGAGGACATCTGCTGCGAGGGAGAGACAGACAGGCGGCAAGACTGATACACTAAAGAGATCAATAAGATACAGACATTTGCTGAGGGTGAGGAATGAAACGGCAGATAAGACAAGGTGAAAACAAATACAGGGGTTCTCATGCCTTGTGTCGTCTTTCTCATGTCAGCTGCGTTGTGGTCCTGAGTTTAGAGGATGTTTGTGTTAGCGCAGAGCTCTATGACAGACAGGTCACTCTGCGGAGACTCCAGCGTAACTCTCCCACAAACGCAACAAGCCCACATGCCCTAAACTTAACAGTGGGACATTCCCACGCTTGCTCCTCTCACCCCCAAACCCCACCCCTCCCTCTCTCCTATGACCAACATGAACTAATCCAGATGTAGCGTAGCCGCTCACAGATGTACTCATAACTCTCTTAACATGGCCCTGCTCCTTACTCCCCTCAAACTCCCTCGCTCGGTTCACAGTCTCGATCTCCGTGTTGATGAGCGACAACTGATCAGAACAGGAAGTGATGTCTCGACTCGGCGCTGCGGCGTTCCTGATGAGGCACTCATCGCTATTGTCTCCTGATTCGCTTCTCCTCCCAGCCTCCAGAGCCGCTCTGCTGTGGCTGCCGTTGGTAGAAAACCTCCTCTTTGTTTGTCAGACTTGTCAGACTGGGTCCTCAGGAGGCCCCCCTTGCCCTATTCCCAGGCTGCCCTTCATGCTGCCTGTATGCAATTAACAGAGTAATTAAAAGCCTGATGAGCTAATTGGCGCTGGGTGAGGCTGCAGGTGTTTGGTCGGGGAGCTTATTTATAAAAGTGCACTCATTTTGAACATTCTCTGACAGATGATTTATGTGCTATTGAAATGTTTATGACTCATTGATTAGTTATTGGTTATTGATCAAAGCAGTCGATGCTAGACGCTCGAGGTGATCAAAGGCAGTAATTCCCAGCGTGATTTCTTCATGAACCCAAACCAGATACTTTTGCAGAAATGGTTGTTTTCAGATCAGGTAGAAATCAAACCAAATATTTTCAAATGTAATTAATTAAGAAATTCATTTTTCTGACTCTTACTGTGCCAATCATCTGCATCCATGTATATCTATGTGTTGCAAATAGATACGTAATGCTCAGTGGGATGAAATAAAACAAAAATCACAGCTTCAAGTCTCAAGCTGGGCTCAGGTCTCAAATTTGCCAAATACTTGTCGGGTTGAATCAGGTCAGATCTTAAACCCACAGACAAAGTTTAAGTTTCGAGCAGAACTCTATTTCATACCTGTGTATCAACAGTCTGTTTGATATTAAAATGAATTATGTCATGTCTGATGGAGCCCGCTAACTAAGCTCATCTGAGAGAGGAATGACGAAAGAAAGTCTGATCTGATGTGGAAACGTGGCAGCCCCAGGCTGAGCTCTCAGCTGGCAGAATTAGGCGCACGGCTGACAGGACGAGGAAAAGAAGATGTAGATGAGAGGCAACAAAGGAGAGTTATCATGCAGAGCAGAAGCTACATGTAAATCCTCTTCTCTGCTCGTGCCTGTCTGCCTTTCTGTCTCTCTGACCCATTCCCAGATGTATATGCGCAGTCACCTCCTCATATAGCTGCCTGTGTGTGTGTCTCTCTCTTTCTTTCTTGTTTCCTACTTCCTCCCCCATATCTCCCTCCTCCTCTCTCTCTCTCTCTCTCTCTCTGTGGCAGCTGTGCTGGTGATGGCTGTGTGCCCATGGTGCAAGCTGGCTGTGGGGTCCCAGGTGGCCCACATGACAGTTATTGATGTTCAGGTGTTCAACTCCTCTCACACAGAGACCCTAGAGCCACACACACACACATACACGCACAGATACACGCAGAAGCACACTGCACGTGCACTCCAATGTAGTTCACAAGCATATAGAGAATACATGCAAGCAGTCGTCTACTTGCACAATTATGTGGCTAAACTTTGCATTCCTCTACTGCTGCTGAGGAAGTGTATTCAACGTAGAAACAAGCACAGCAGAGAATTTGTGCATACAGCTGCCGGGCTGTCTGGAGAGCAACAAGAATTACAGTTCCTCCATGTGAAAACAACAAGCTAGTCATTGTGAAAATGTATGTGGTCTAGTTTCTATATGATTCTACTGGTCCAGTATTTGCGACCGTTTTCTCTGTGTGTACATGTGGTGGGATAGCCAGTGTTGGTACCGGTGCCCAGTGCACTCCTAACACACTCCAGATGTGTCTGGCTAGCCAGGGAGTTGTTCTTGGCACAGCCGCCTCGGCCGAATGTCACAAATACTTTCCTTTATTTAGGAATGGCTCTGGGTTAGTGGCTGGAGAGAAAGAAGGAGGCGAGGATGGATGAATTGCAATGGGTGGAGGGAGGGAAGAAAAAGAGGAGAGGTAGATGAAAAGGGCAAAATAAATGATTAGCAATGTAGAAGGACAGGGGCGGGGGGAGGGGGAGGAGGAGGAGGGGGGGACTAAGAGAAGAGATGTAGAAGGACAGAAGATGGAGAGGGAGGAGAGGAGGAGGAGGGAGCGGTGAAGGAGAGAGGCAGAAACAGCTCCAGTCTAGCATCTGGATTTTATTAGCAGCCGTTGGGAAAATCTGAAAAGGAAGTTTTTTCTCTGCAAGCACGTCGGCAGCAGTGATATGCTGCACATAACCACTTCACTGCCGACGAGAGGAGCCAGGCCCTCCCAAAGGAGAACAGATGGTCGCTAGAACTTCAATACAATTACATCAATAACAGCTTTCACAGATATAAGCACTGTATGACAGGATCCCTGCAGCTCAGAGAGACAGAAGTACAGCTCCTCTACCCTTAGCACCTCTGGCTCTGGATTGTCTTCAATCTATCCTCACTCCCTGCCTGTCCTCAAGTTATCCTTGTTTTTCTCGCCTGTTTGCTCGTTTTAAAGAAAATGTTTGAAGCTTTTGACTTGGCGCCTTGTCATTGATTTGCTCATGGTAATCTGATCAAAGACAGGAGGGCTATTGTCAGTGCTTATTAAGGAGAACCCCTCCACTCCCCCCAGTTTATTATTTTTTTTTTGTTCAGCATGTTTGCTCAGCCGGCGCTGCATGTGTACTATCACAGGGATTCTCAAGTAACATAGGGGAAAGTATGTGTTTGTGTCAGCAGCATGAACATATGCATCCAGCAAACATGTATCTATTTGTGTGTGTGTGTTTGCGCACACACTGTACAGGCCTGTCTCCCACCCTGTCATTAGTGAGAGCTGTAAAGCCTCTGAACTCTAAATCAGCTCAAGATGAAGTGGAGTCTGGGATCTGTCTGCAGAAGCAGCTTGTGTGCTGACACACAAATGTATATGTATATATATCTTTACACACACACGCGCGCGCTCCCATTTTACCTGGGACACAGTTCAGACTTCACACTGATAACAAGGCATCAAAATCTAGAAGTATCAGCTACACACTTTTTGCCAATTGCTCCAGGTCACAGGAAGATGACATGTTGGTTTAGTGCTACTGCTGTCAGCAGTCTTTCTTTCTGAATGGCATGTGTGCTGGTCGTATGACAGTGGAGGGTGCAATAGGTGCTGTAGCCCGAAGTCTTAGGTCCAGAACACAGGGCTACAATCCCCATGTTTTGATATGAAGGCCTGTGGGAGGCTGGGGGCATGGGGCTCAGGCTCTGTTTGTGTGGACTCCTCAGCGGCCTGATAGGGAACAGATGTGGGAAGGCAGGCGGCCGGGCAGCCAGCCAGAGCAGCTGGGAGAAATTAAAAACAACAGCATTCCTGGAGACTGGGGGAATTACAGTGGGAGGGAGGGGGGGAAGGAGGGAGGGATGTAAGGAGCGAGAGACAGGGAGAGTTTTAGGGCTATGTGGTCACTGACGAGAGTCTCTGCGGAGCAGGAGATTGAATAGACAGGGGGGATTTAAGGGGACTGTTCTGCGGTGGTTAGCCGAAGCTAATAAGTTGCAGCTGTATTTCCAGTGGAAGCACGGACACACATGCACACAGATATGCATGCAGTCAACACACGGACTCATGCCATTGTGAAATGAGAGCAAAATGCATCTGAATAGCATTCTAGTGGCTTGTCATTACATGATAGTATTTATTCATGTATAGTGAAGGCATATGTCTTAAATCTATAATGAAACCCCAAGACAGCTTCAGAAAGTTTGACAAACCACTGTGCAGTGTGTGCGTGTGGATGCATGTGTGTATGTGGGGTGTGTGTGCAGTTGTACAGTATATGATCTGTGGTTTCGTGTGCCTCACAGTGAATTGTTTTTCATCTTATTTCATCATGGCACAAGGGGAGAGTAGAAGACAGAGAACATTTTTAGAACTGAGACTGCAGACTGTTTCACTGGTGAGCAATCTTTTAGCCCCAGTTACGTCAAACGTGCAGACATACAGCTGTTCAGAGAGTCATAGAAACATAGACAGATGCAAACAGAGAGGTAGGTTATGATTGTATAATACAGTTTTGTTCTCTGCATGTGTTTGGGATAAACAGCAACGTTTCTGTATCCTGAGCGGATCTATTCTCAGCTGTATTGATCACAAAGTGGCTCCTCTCAGAGAGTCAGATAAAAACCTGTGGTGCGGAAATGGGAGCAGCTATGCAGACAGGAGCGTGCTCCAGACCTGGACCTTAACCACAGAGGTCTGTTTTAGTTGGTATACCAGTCTCTCTCTCTCTCTGTCTCTTTTTGCGCCTCTCGGTTTGACTGTTTCGTCCTTCACAAAGCACAATGCGGAAACACAAATGGCCACAGATGGGGTGGCAGACCTAGCATGACTTCCTAATGCATTAAAAGTGAAATCCACTGTGTGTATGTGTGTGCCCTGTCCCTGTAGCTGGTCAGATTAAACAGCTGTCTATAATCCCATGGTGGGAGCAGACACACAGACAGGAAGGTCCACTTATCCTTATCCTCCTCTCCTCTCCTCTCCTCTCCTCTCCTCTCCTCTCCTCTCCTCTCCTCTCGAGGAAGTGACAAAATAGTTTGCACTTGCTTTTTTGTCACATGGGGTCCAAGCCTCAGACTCTTCAATCAATCATTACAGATGAAATTAAAAATTATAGCCTAGAACAGTGCTTTATAATTGGTTAAAGTATTTTTTATCGACTCATGCACGCTCGCTAAAAACACAGTTTGCACTGTGATGCATTTGTGTTACAAAACGGTAAACATGGGCGGCAGAAGCTGAGCACAGCTACAACACAGTTGTCATCGTTTGCACACATCGACTCAAAATTGCTCACACTTGTTTCTAATGGTGTGATTAAACCAAATGACTAGAATAAAATCCGGGTGCGTGCGCGGTTCAACATCAACCAGCAATTCATAAATGTTTGTCTTCCACCATACTCCGCTTTCCTCCACCCAATAGAGTTTTTCTCCTCACGGAGGTGGAAGGTCTATGACCGTGACCCAGCACAAAGAAGTGATGCTGAAGCAAAATTAATACTTTCACTACTTAGACTATACAGTATGATCTGGGCTAAGTTGTGAATATATACTTTTTTGTATTTCCCTTATACACAATAAAGGCATTTTCCTAGCTAGATGCCCTGAACATTGTGTTCCCATCTGTTGTAGTATAGCAACTGCTCGGCTGTGTGTACGACCTGAAAGCATTGACTGATTTGAGCACAAATGAAAACAGTTTTGTTTGATTTTGCCAGGAGAGTCAGAGGTTTTGTGAACGTAGCTTGAAGTTTGTGTTTACAGTTGTGAGAAAAAGGTCGAAGGTTTCCACAAATGTGGGTGAAAACTATATTCTAAACGCATGTTAGGCTTCTTTTTGGTTAGGATGCATACTTTATGTAATTTAAGTACGTGCTGCATACATTTGCACACTAAATTTGATCAAAGAGGAGGTTTACTGAAACATATGGCTGCCTCCCTGCAGGAAGCAGCCCACCAATTCAGTCTCGCAGAGAGCTTGTTTGTGTGTTTAGAGCTGCTCAGAAGAGAATGGCTGCATCTATTTATACCAGCCATCCCTACGTCTGCCTCGATCTACAACCTTGTGTGTTTATGTTCGGAGCGCCTCGCATGGGACAAACAGCGGAGTGCCCCTCGTGTTCTTGAGGATCACTGTGTCAATGGCCCTCGTGCAGCACACTCCAGAGTGGCACTCTTTAAATACAGACACCAGCTGTTGAACGCATCTACATGAGCGCTCAGAAATAGGCTGTGGCAGACTGAGGCAGGAGGTTTGTGGAGGAAAACACTGGATTCACAGTTGGCTGAAATGAAAAGAGCATTATTTTAAAGCAATTTGACTCAAATACATTTACAGCTGTGAAGGAGGTGTTCAGGTGTCCTTGAGGTCTTTGGCTATTTTGGTTTCAAATGTGGCAGTGGTATTATTTTTTTATTATTTTAACAAGGAATACTCACTGACGACTAATCGCCCCTTTACTTGTAGAAGCCCCATTGTCATGACAGGGCTGCTCTGGCAGTGACCTCTATTATACTGTATATGAGATATGAAATAACAGCTTTTGTTTGGATTTTAGAGAACAGACAGAATTAATTTCCCTCCCCTCTTCTCCCGTAGTGCTTTAGGAGTCAAATAAAAGTAAGAAAAAGAGAAACAGAGCGAAGAGAGTTGTTTTATTGTTATTGCAAATCAATGAATGCCACATAAAGTCTACAATGTGGTTTACATCTGCCTTGCTCGATAATAGAAAAGGGCCCCTTTCTCTTTGCTCTCTCATTATGAATGCATATGTTTACCACACTTAATCGTGGTGTGTAGCACCAGTGCAGAAGCAGACACGTTTCTGTACTAATACGTAAACCATGCTCAAGCTATTTTCATTGTTTTTCTGCCAGTTACGCGCACGTACACATACTCTAAAGCTATCTTCTCACAGGCTGCAAAAGTCATCACACCTCTCAGCTCAGGTTTACATTGCAGAAAGATCTGGTTCCAGCAGCTGCCAACAGACAGACGGACACAGAAAGACAGTCAACACTCTCAGCTCATTGAATAATAGATCTGCTGCTTATTTATATAGTACATATACAATATAGTCTGGCTTGCAGCCTGCTGCTTTGTAAATGATGTTTTTTGTACGAGACAGGTTGTAATGTGTAGACCACCTGAGGCCACAAACACAGAATGTAAGGCATCACACACGCTCATGGCTCGTGGAACATCCACCCAATGTCATGCTTTCTTCTTGTGTCCCTTGCTGTACCATCCATCCCCTTCACGCCACAGATCCTGGTCTTGCCTTGTTTGGGCCTGGCAGGGTGTCTGGCAGAGGACAGTGAAGCTCCTGGTAGCAGGACGGAGCTCTGCTGAAAGCCAGTCCACGGTGATGGACAGCAGCAGATCCAGCTGCACTTGTCACTGGCTGTCAAGCCGGCTGTCTGAACTAGGGGACAAGAGGGGACAGGCGGGGAGGAGTGAGGAGTGTGCGTGCATGTGAATGTATGTGTGTCTGGGGGTTGGAGGTTACAGTGGAGGGGCACTGATTGGGATGTCAGAGCTACATGGAGTGTGTGTGTGCGTGAAGGAGAGAGAGAGGGAGGAGGAATGGGGGAGTGGTGGAGTGGGGGGGGGGGGGGGGGGGGGGGGGGTCTCAGTCAGCAGCAGCTGAGCGAGTGAGCAGGTGTTACTGTATGTCTCCCAGGCCCATGAATCTCCAACAGGAGAGACACAATACAAGTTTGGATTCATTTCCACTCCCTGCATTGATTTGTTGTGGTTGCTTTTATGAGGCTTTTGGTTTAAGGAAACAATCGATGGTTCTCAGGTGAAAATGTCAGTGCTCTCTTCTTAAACCAGCTGTCTCCACTTTGAAAGTTTTTCCTTTTTTCATGCTGGAGCTCCATCTTGATGACTCTGTCTGTTCCTCTCTTTCTTTTTCTCCTTTCATATAACAGGTAGCAGAGTGCAGAAGGTTGGAACAATGCCAGATTCACCTGCGGATGTGAAAACCCAGCCCAGGTCCACCCCACCCACCATGCCTCCTCCACCCCCGGCTGTCAGCCAAGCAACCAATCGCAATGCTTCATTCACCCCTACTACAAGTAAATCAAGTAAGGAACTGTTCTCATTTTGACTTTACTTTAAGATTAATGAAATCTTAAGTCATCACGTACTTCAAAATCTTCAACTACCTTAGCTGTGCATGAACCACAGTTGTTCAGCGTACATGCTGTGAGATACACGCTCTCTTTGGCTTGAAGATGATTCTTTTGTGCTGAAGAGTCATGTCAGCAGTCAGTTAACCAGGCAGGTGTGAGAAAAACAGTGAGGCAGTAGGCCTAGAATATAGGACATAGTTACATGAGACGGTATTTACATCATTCCAGATAGTCATTTGTAGGTCAAATGCCATTTTGGCTGACTTAGGGCAGTCTGTGAGCAAGAGGTTAAGATGCGTATCATATACTTTAATCGCATGATTCCAGTTGGGGATTTTGTTGTGTATCATTTCTCGTCTCTCTCTCCGTTTGTTTCCTGGCATTTCTCAGTCAAATGACTGCAAAGAAATTCCCCTGAAAATCTCTCAAACACTGTGCTTAATTTAGTTTGGAAGTGAAAGCGCAGGTTACATACAACAGCATGTCACCGACTACGTTTCAGTGTGAGGTTAAGTTACACGTTAGAACGCTTCACCCATTCATCTGTAATAAATCAGACAGATTAACAGGCTTCTGCAGCTCCATCAGGAGGCATCTACCGTGGACTACACAGTCATTTGTCCCCCTCAGGCCAACTGTCATGAACACGTTATATGCTTTTGTAAAGGGAGAGAAATTCCAAATATGTGTTTCTTCCCTGTTCTAGTGAACAAGTGTTGAAGTCACTTGTGTGTCAGGTGTGTGTCTTCTGGTGTGCAGAATGCCCTTGCTCGTGGGACAAGTGTTTTCGAGCGCATGTGTAAGTACGGCTGTGGCATTGTGTGTGCATGTGTGTCTGCGTTGTTTACCAGTTGGTTGGGCTGTCGGTGGCCAGGACGGCAATGCAGTATGTAGACTACTTTCTTCCCTATATAGCAATGACAGGCCATGTTGTTTCACCTGTTGTGACGAGCGGTCAGCAGTGGAGCTCTCTCCTTGCACCTCTCCCTCTCTAAAACCAGAACACAAGTGCTGCCTGTTGGGATCACACGGGTCAGTCCATATGTGTTCAGGCCCTCGACTGGCAACAAGCATGCCTGAGAGGAACTAGACTACTGAACAGCTAAAGTGATCATAGATTTATTCTCACAGCTGAGTGCAAATTATGTTTTATTTTATTTGGAAGGGCCCATGTGCAATGTGTTCCCATTTGATGTGTTTTGCATGCATGTAAATACAATTTGAAAGGTAATAAAATGACAGTTTAGTTGCCCACTGTAAGCTTGTATATGCTGTAATGAGACGCAAAGTACAGGGACATGAAAAGGCCACAGTTTGTCATCATTAGTTAATCAAATATAGATGTAATACACATAAAGATATTACATAGAGATGTGAGAAAGGTTTCAGAGTTTCAGAAAAGAACTTTTTTATGATGATGCGTGCATTTTGTGTCATGTGAAAATATGAAAACAAGGGAAAAGGTCAAATGTGCATCTGTGTGTGTGTGAGAGAGAGAGCTTGTGAGTATTTGTAAGTTTGTTTGCGCCAGCATTACGAAGAATATGTGAGTGATTATATATGTGTATGACTGCTGTGTCTATTCTGAACCTTAAAGCTGCAAATCTACTTTCAGCTGGTGGACATGTGTAGGGCCAGATTTAGCTACACACCTGCTATTGGAATAAAAGTAACACAGGCCACAGGACTATTTTTGGCTCCTCTTTAACAAGTTCCTCTTATAGTTGTGTCCTAGTGAGTGAGGGAGAGAGAGGGTGAGGAGCAGCATGGTGAAACAGACTACAGGGGGAGATGGGGGGGGGGGGGGGGGGGTCAAATGTTACCACTTGTGAGACAGCTGAAGTTACTGCAAACACACACACACAAACACAGAGTGCAGTCAAAGTAGCAGAATTTCTCCTCATAGTGTAGGAGTGGTGTCAACTTTGGGTCTAATGTTTCGTCTTAACCACACACTCCTCCATCAGCAGGATAAACGTGCTTCTGCCCTCATCGCGACCCCAGATCTGTCAGATGCCCCCTGAGGCCCCTCCAAAACTACTGACCCAATTCACATTGTTTTCTTCCTTCTGTCTGTTCATCTGCAGTGCTGAATGGGAGCAGCCACTCTCCTACATCGCTCAACGGTGCTCCCTCCACTCCTAACGGCTTCAGTAATGGGCCAGCCATGTCCTCGACGGCCTCGCTTTCCAACCAGCAGCTCCCGCCGGCTTGCGGTGCCCGGCAACTCTGCAAACTGAAGCGCTTCCTGACCACGCTGCAGCAGTTTGGCAACGACATATCGCCTGAGATTGGAGAGCGAGTGCGCAGCCTAGTGCTGGGGCTGGTGGTAAGTTCAGTTTATTTTGATTAATCTTGAAACTGCAGTACTGTATATCCATTCATTTGTTCAGCAGTCTCTCTTTCCTCTTAATTTGTATCTACTTTTTATGCTTGATGACAGTGTACAGTTAATTAATGTTACATGCTGAGATCTAACTTGTGTGTACAACATTGTATCTTGTTCACATAAAATATGAATTGTGTGAACAAGATAAAAAATATAATCTTTCAGTGCTCCTCTGTAAGAGAGTGTTTTCTAAGAGTTTGTTTCTCCCCTTGTGTCCACTCTCTTGGGCAGAACTCCACACTCACCATCGAAGAGTTTCACTCCAAACTTCACGAGGCCACCAACTTCCCTCTGAGGCCGTTCGTCATTCCCTTCCTGAAGGTAAATACTTGTGCACTGATTTTATGTGAGTTAAATCAAGTCTGATGTCTTTAGTTGACAGGCTCAGTGCTGCTGTCCATATGGCCAATATTCGGGACCTTGTGTGTGTGTGTGCCTCCAAACAGAAACAGAGAGTGTTCACATAGGAGCAGGGAGGGAAACCTTGTCGTGTCTGTAAACCTATAGGTGTATACTGTACTTGTACAGTAGTGCTATGTAAAAAAGCCCAGTAAGATGTGTTACTGAATGTCCATTAAATATGGTGTGTGAGTGTGTCGGACCTCCTGGCGTGTGATGATCCTCCACATCTGGGACATTGCAGCAATGGCTGCGTTATATCAACCAGACAGGTCTGAGAGAGCTATTTGACAGCACTGACACACACACATACACAATACACACATCAGCACACCCCGTAGAGAGAGACACACGGCAGGGGAAGGTGTCAAGGGACCTGTCTTATCTCATTCTGTCTCTTCATCTATCACTTCCTTTTTTTTCTCACCCTAATCTGGCATTATTTCACTCTCACCCCATGTATCCGTGGTTCCACCATGAGCTCACCTCTTGTCCATTTAACACTCCTCTCTACATTTACATCAGTTTAATAAATCTATATCCTTCCTACAGCTATTTATTTCTTTCCTAATCCAAAGATGTTTGTCCTCCTTGTTTTTTTACAACTACAGGCAAACCTGCCCCTGCTGCAGAGAGAGTTGCTCCACTGTGCCAGGTTGGCCAAGCAGACTCCGGCTCAGTATCTGGCCCAACACGAGCAGCTCCTCCTGGACGCCAACGCCAGCTCGCCCCTCGACTCCTCCGAGATCATGCTGGAGATGAATGAGCACGGCAAGAGAAGGACCCCTGACAGGTAGTAAACACAAGTAAACGCGTACACACAGACTTCAGAGGCACACATGCATTGGCAAGGCTCTTACAGACAGTGTTGTATATGAATTATTTCAGGGTATTTTAGAATGCCAAGTAACGAGCTGAGTCTATAAATCCTCCGGGCGGGAGGCAAAAGTCTGGACAGCCCCGATGCCAGGCCGGCTCCGCAGGCTGTCTGGGAGGGAGGGGTGGGATAAATGCAAAGAGAGAGACGAGCAAGAGAAGAGGGAGTGAAGATGTCCTTAGCACAACCCAGGATCAACAGTGAGCTTTGTGTTTGCAATTGTCCCACATTTCTACAGAGCAGTATGTTTAAGAAGACAGCTAGTGAGAGCGTTTCCTTCTCTTCCCCCTCCTCTTACTGGCGCTGCCCTTCTTTCTCAATCTCTCTCACCTCCTCTCCCTCTCTCTCTGACTGCCTGACCTACGGGCTCCCAGCAGCTGTCCATATGTCAGAGATGTGTCCAGATGGTGATGTGCTGACCGTAACACTGAGCGCATCCTGAGCGGAGCGTGGGGGGAGGTGGGTGTTGGTGGTGGTGGTGGTGGGACCAGGGGTTGGATCCAAACGTGCAATCCCACTGTAATCCACACACCTCCGCCTCCCGACCTGTGGCTTAAACACAGCAGGCGGGGCTCGGCGGAGGAAGCGGTGGTGGGGGGGGGGGGGCTTCAGGCTGGGGCAGGGCCTACGTCGCGCCAGCTGTTCCTCTGATTTGTCGGATAATAGAGCAGGGATGTGTACAAGTATAGCCGACGTGCGCAAATATACACACACGCATACACAATAAGTATGAGCGCACACATGCATAAACACACATCATCTACACGGGGCGGCGTTGCATTTATTCGCCTTTGATCCCCGGGATGATAAAGAGTGATTTCTATCTGAATGCCTGGCTATTGCCATCCAGCTAAACAGATTAATATCAACACTCCCATTTGTACTGTCCAGATGGCTTGAAAACACAACCTCTCTCTCTCTCTCTCACACACACACTCACACACACACTTAAAGTACACAGACACAAATGTCACTAAACATCTGCCCAACGCACAGCATTCGGCCCATATTGCCCCTTAAGCCTGAGAGCCTGGTGGGAGGGAGAGGGGTGAAATACTTGCAATCTAAGAGTAGGCTGAGGGATATTCAGATTAAGAGCTTGAGACGCAGGGTGTACAGTTGGACTTTGTTTGATACATATGGCGTACAGCTGTGTGAAAGCTTTGGAGAGCCACTGCCATACTGTAACTGAACAACAAGCAGCTCTCAGCGGGCGTACATGTGTCTGAATGTGTTTGCATGCACCACGTGGGAGTTGTTGAACTTTACAAAAAACAAAAAAAAAACAAGTGTGTTTCTTGCTAGAGCCCATCACACAGCTATAGTCAACAATACTAGATGCTGCAATATTTGAAATTTAAATTATTATGACATTTATGGTAAACTATGATTTCCCAGCGCTCCTTTTGTGTCTGGAGTCGCAATAAAAGACATTTCTTCATTTGTTTAAAATCAGCACACAGCTCGGTTAATTCAGATTCCAGAGTTTTATTTTAATAGACTAACATCATGAAATAAATTAGATCTGTCTATGTGTTCAACATGTTTTTACAGCTGGCCTTTTTTTTGGCCCTTTGGCCATCTGATTTTAAGGCCATTCTGCTCCACACTGGGACATGTTTTCCTGAACTATGAAGTAATACGCTGGCATTACACATTTAGCCTGGCAAAGCGATCCCACAGTTTTCACATTACTCATTGTGGTCTGGCGAGGCTATAGAAGAACGAGCTGGAGAGAGATGAAGTAGGCTGCACAAGAGTGAATTCTCTTCAGATATTAACGTGGTGTCAAAAAAATCAGTTTCTGAACAAAACCGGGGAAGAAATGAGCCGTGCAGCTGCAGATTTCTTCTATAAATGAGGGTTGTCACGTTAGAATCAAAACAGTTTCTGATTGATCCAGCTTTTATTTGAAGCAGCTGCATCGATTTTTGGGTGGACATTTATTGAACAATGGCGAATGTGGTAGTGGAAACAGAGGTTATGAGATGTAGTCTGGCTGTGCGAGGCCACTGCATATTGGCATATAAACACTGACTTGTACAACAAAGATCTGTTTTGTTGTGTAGATGATAATATACTAAACATCCCACACTTCCCACTGCTGGAAGAATGCTGCAGGCCATAGCCTGTGCTCAACTGTGTTCAAGTTTCACCCCATGAAGCTGTTTATTAGATGTTCTCTTTATTGGACTGCCTGGCTTAAATTCTTGTTCTGTTTCTGTTTAATATTCACTCATGTTTTAACCCACCCCCCTGTTCTCCTCTCCAGGACCAAAGACAGTTCAGAGAGAGATGGGTTGCACCCAGAGCACCTGGCTAAGAGGCCCTGCACCATCAGCCCCAGCCAGCGCTTCAGCCCCAGCACGGGGCTTCCTGCTCACCCGCCACCCAACGGCCTCTCCACACACCCTCCCAACGGCCTTTCCCACCCACCAAACCCCCAGATGGGACCCCAGCACTATCGTTTAGAAGACATGGCCCTGGCACACCAATACAGAGACGCTTACAGACACAATGAACACCGTGAGGCCCGTGACAGGCACCGGCAGACAGGTAGAACAGCTGCAAAGCACTGACAGAGACAGATAAAGCTATAGGTCTACAGTCCTCATGTTATATGGTCAAGACTGTGGACTTCTGTTTATGAAAGTGGGGTGCATGTAGAGAACAAAGGCCAGTTGTCTGTCCAGTGTGATAATCCTTGTGGCAGTGTGTCTATATAAAGACCACAGCCATACATGCCCTTGTGCTACAACTGCGGCAACCATATATGCCTTCCTTCTGCTTTCCCAAAAGGAAAGAGATGAATTCTTAGACAAACTGTCTCACTGATTACACATGAGGCTGTAGCACAGACACATGAGCGCCTGCCACCACTTATTTTCTTTGCAATTAAACTTTGATACTTCTGAAGACAAAGGTACTGTGTGGATTTGATGCTACATGGTTTTAAAACCTTGTCTTGATCACACAGTGTTTGTATAGTCTATGCATTGAGCAAGAATATGATTAATAAAATGCCAGGAAATAAAACAATAAGTGAAGAAAAACTGCAGGCGTGAAAGTAAACTCGCCGGCACAATAACTAAATGTAACACAACAGAAACTTTTTGAAAAATGGCAGTTTGTTTTAAAAAGCAGGAACAAAGAAACTAAAAACATCTCACCCGATTTGGATGTCATCCTAAGTAAAGGTAGAAAAAGATGAACAATGGTGAAATTGCTCTGTTTTCCTCCATCACACACCCAGTTTTTCTGTATATAACTATATATATATATATATATATATATATAAATATGCACCCTGGATTGGGATAGTGTTTCTCTGTATGCTGTATAATGTGGCGTATCTGACAGAGACTTGTGTATTTGTCTTTTAGCAGTGCATGGAACCCGTCAAGAGGAGGTGATTGACCACCGTCTCACAGATCGAGAGTGGGCAGAAGAATGGAAGCACCTTGATAATGTACGTATCAGCATAGCAGCCATGTTTAATGTCCATCCCCCTCTTTGTTTCACTCATAAGTGCAAGGCGGTGAAAAAAGGGAGAGCTAAGAGGTCGGCAGGTGATTAAAGTTAGTTTTAGTGCTAAAGATGGTATGCAGATGACAGGGACGGGACAGGACCTGATGACAGACGGAGCAGCCTCCGTCCCATCTGAGTCAGAGGTTGACGGACAACTGACCTTAGGAGGTCTGTGTCAGTGTGGTGAATTAAACAGACAGATATCTATCTGGCTTTCTGGCACCCAATTCCATGAGCACAAAATCATGTACACTACACACACACGCAGACACGCACACACACAGAAAAAGGGCCCCAGATGGAGCTCAGGACCCAGCAGAGAGCAGCTCCAGCTGGGGAGAGCAGCTGAGACAAGAGCTGCAGTCATGGAGAGAACCGGCCAGGCCTGGACCCATGCCAAATTAGAAACACTTCACTGAAATAAATATAGCTAACTCAGAGGGGGAGGGGTGAGTGGAGAGACAGAGGGAAGGAGGCAGAGACAGAGGGAGGGAAAGATGAATGGGAATAATGATATGGATTGAATGTCAAACATGCTAAACCCATTTAGCAGAGCGGGCCAGGTCTGGAAACACAGGGCACAGTGGAAAAAAAAAAGTGACACTGTTTACAACAGTGTGGGGGGAAAGGAGAGAGGAGAGAGGAAATCTGTTGAGTTGGCAGAGAACGGAGCAGAAGGGTGGAAGGAATTGGCTCAACTTTTTCATCAGCAGCCCAGCTGTTACATTATCGGTGTTGCGATGCTCTTAGACATTGAAATTCACTGACGATCACCAATGAAAAGATAGTCACAGACAGAAACGTGCCGTCACACTCAAACACGCACACATCTGCTAGGTGGTGTGCGTTTTCGGGACAGATTCAAATAGTGTAAAGATTTACAGCTCAGTGGCTCCAAAAGTAACCCTCACCTCCTGGACGTTTGGTTTCTCTGACTTGTGGAATTTTATAATGATTTTAAGCAGGTTAAGTATTTAAGCATAATGAAAATATGCGTTTTTGGGGACCTTGGTGTGTGTTTGGGGCGTAGGATTTACCTTCAATGAAATGTAGCACTGTCAGATCTCTCCTCCTGTTCATTCATCTCTGTAAGTAAATGATTTAACTCGTCCCTGTCGCCCTGCAGCTCTTGAACTGCATCATGGACATGGTGGAGAAGACGCGTCGCTCTCTGACGGTGCTCCGCCGCTGCCAGGAGGCCGACCGGGAGGAGATGAATCACTGGATTCGGCGCTATAGTGACGTGGAAGAGATGAAAAAAGGTGGGAGCAACGGACAGCACTGCCTTCCTCCTCCTCCTCCTCTTCCTCCTCCTCCTCCTCACCACAACTCCTCCTCCAACACAGCTAGCAGCAGCGAGTCACTGCCCATAGGAACTTCCTCGGCTGCTGAAAGGCAGACAGGCAGACAGACAGGTAGACAAACACACACAGGGGTATGTTTGGCAAAGCAAAACACTCACAGCAAGGTAGGGCTTATTTGAAACGCTCAAAATGCCTTAATGTGTCAATTTAAACACAAAAACGCAGTTAGATTATCACGTTTCCTGCAAATTCACAAATTTTAGCTCATGTTGTGAGCTGGTAAGAATCTAGTTGGAACATCCTGCATCTTTAACCAACTGATTGTACCCTTATCCTGCCAGCATACTCATTCATAATTAAGATTTGCATTCACCTCTAACCTGTACTTCCATTCCGCCTATAAATGGCTCAAAAAATTGACAGCCTGTTCACCGATGTTGCCGCGCATGGTTTGTATCGGTCCCAATACATATAGAATTGTAAACTATAGGGGAGACTTGTGGATGTGTGTTTGTGTAGATCGAGACTGAGTGCACGCCTCCTTGTGTGTTTCAGAGATCCACAGAGACTTCTTACACAGGCCTCCCTCAGGATTCCTGCCAGAAGAAATCTGGAGGAAAGCTGGTAAGAGCCAAACATCCACCTTTTTTCTATTGTCTTCATGATTGACCTCACAAAGACTAACAAAACACACACACCCACACACACACACACACACACAATCACCATCATCAGTCTTCAGGGCCCTCACCCTGGCTAAAGAAACAGACATTACAGAGGCCTTACAGTCGTAGGTCTGTCAGGGCAGAGGATTGGAGGCCTTCTGTGTCATTAGGGCTAAATGCTCTCCATCTGTCACCACTATGAAAGGCCACTGCAGTTAAAGCTGCAGTGAAAATGCAGTCACCTGGCCCAAGGCAGGCAGGCCGCAGCAGCGCAGCACAGGTGGGAGATTAACTGGTCTCCGTTGTGCTGAGAAACACACACTCTCAAGTTTGTAGACCTCTTTTTTCATTGAGATTGTTCTCCAGCCTCGTGCAGAGACCAAAAACATATCACCAAAGTAAATCAAATACACACATTTAGATAGACAGACAAGAACATCTTGTTCGTGGTTATTACTTTTGGCTCACTTTGTAGCCAAAAAGAAGCAGGTGGGAGTGTTGCATTTGCATGGGCCATCTTGTACACTGCATGTTAGACAGAGCCCATCCCAGGAGTCATCCGGCTCAGCCCTTGTTCCACCCCAGTCCCAGCACTATTAGGTTGCCGTCATACTCCAATACCCTGCGGAAGAAAGATGCTGCTGCTGTCGGCAAAATACTGTGCTGCATTTTCACCAGCAGAAAAAAAAAAGCTCTTTTAATTGCAGTTGTTTTTCATACAGGTACTACAAGCATCCCGCTCTCCCCAGCACTAAAGCACCTCCAAAACAGGCAGGGTGAGTAACGTATCTCACTCACAACATCTCACCTCTAGTGTGCGTGCGTGCGTGTGTGTACACGTGAGCATATGTCACCTCTATCTCAGCAGCCAGGTAGTCTGCCTGATGTAGCTGCAGCACCTCTTGCTTTTAATTAAAACCAGACACGTATTCTCTGGTCTGGTTCAGGTTGAGAGACTGCAGTGCTTTTGAAAAATAAGATCTGAAGTGTGAAAAAGCAGACAGAAATAACACGTCCCGGGGACTTGCCAAATCCCTGCGGAATTAAAACGTTAATATTGCTGCCCCCGTGTTTTCCATTAAGTGCTAATTGCCCCAGCATCTGCTATGCAGTCTCCTTGATAAGAATTAATTAAATTTGCAAACTAATCTTAGTGGTGCATGCATTAGGCCAGATAATTGAGAAGCTCGGGATAATGCAGATAGTGTTTGCAAGGGAGAGAAGAAAGAGGGGGAGGAAAAAGAAAACGGGAGTAGAAACGAAGGAGAAAAAGTAGAGACAGGATGAAGCATTGAGACGTGCATGCGAGTGTGACTGCAAGTTGACAGGGTTGACAGAACGCTAACTTTTTTAGTACATGCACACATGCATACAGTATATGCACACACAGCCATGCGAATATGCACAGCAATGTGTGGATAAGCCCCCTCCCCACACACACACACACACACACCCCGCCCTCGCCGCCTATCTTTTTGCACAGTAGTTTGAAACAACTGGAGTGGAGCGGCGAGGAAAAGTGACAGTTATTTATGAGTTCCCTCTCAAACAAACACTGACTGGAGGAAATAGGGAGCAGTGAGGAGAGAACAGTATCAGTCTCACCTCCTACTTGGTTGGGCTAACACACCTGGAGAGCCACTTGTATGTGTGTCATTTGGGTGTTTGCGTGTGTGTGCGTACATCTGGAGGAGGTGCAGCAGGAGTGAGGAAAATCATTTAATCTTTAAAAATGTTGCTGTCTTTGATGGCAGGAGAACGTGTCATTTTAGAGGAATTCATATCGGGTGATCCCGACATACCACATTAGCTTTTGATTAATAAATAGTGTATATTTGGCAACCTATTTCTCAGGTGTATAAAGCCCCACAAGAAATCATGCACTGTACATTTGTTGTGCACCGTGAGGCCAATAATGAAAGATGGCAAAATGTAATCACTCCTGCCTCTCACTGAGAAGGGACTGCGGGAAGTTTCTATTTTAGACTGCCATCTGGAAAGGAGTCTACACACCTGCCTGTTGTAAAAACACAGCCTCCTCACTCATACGGCTTGTGCTTGTGCTGGAAGAACAAAGGGGCCCCATGATAAAATCTACTTCGTAGGAAGTAGCCCTGCAGTGATTGCAGGGCTTCCTAATTTCTATTGAAATTATTCTTGACAAGAAGACAATCATGCAAACAGGGAATCCCAGGACATTGGACGAACGGCCAAATTGGTGACAAAACTTTGTAGACATCTGCTGTTGTCAGCACTGGAAATTATTGTGGCCAGACGTGTTTGAATGAATTATTGAAGTCTGGCTGTTTCCCTTTTCTGGCAGAAAGTTTTAAATCTTGGATGATGTACATCTGTTCGCTGAGATATGACAAGATGGCAGCTTAAAGAGCCTCAACAAGGGATGACAGAGCAGGCAGGATGGGACGATGGCCACAAGCACTAACACCTCTCTTTCTCTCTCTTCCTCAGAGGAGGCAGTGAATGAAGTTAAGCGACAGGCGATGTCGGAGCTGCAGAAGGCGGTGTCGGACGCTGAGAGGAAGGCTCATGAGATGATTTCAGCCGAGCGCTCTAAGATGGAGAGAGCGCTCGCCGAGGCCAAGAGGCAAGCCTCTGAAGATGCGCTAACAGTCATCAACCAGCAGGAGGACTCCAGTGAAGTGAGTATCACAGACCCCCCACCCACATTTTGCCTCAACCTCCTCTCATTTGCTTTCTAATCCTTTACACAGTCACCCACTATTTGGATTCCTTTTCAGTGCTCTTTAGCTCCATCCATTGCCCTTCACTTTGTTCTCTTTCTCCTCCGAGTTATCCTTTGTTGTGTAATCCATACAGCTGGCTGCTCTTAGTGTGGTGCTGCACCATGTTGTCATGATTATTGCAGAAGCAGTCCAGTTGTCAGTGTTCATAAAAGCAGACAGATCCAGATGGTTGGAGCAGAGTGCCAGGCTGAGGCCATTACAGAGCAGTTGACCACCACCTGCTGGTAACACAAACTAGTGGGACCTACCAGGACCTGAGGCCTTAAAATCAAATCCCTGCGAACAGAGCAACAGAAACAGACTGGATTATAAAAGACTTATTTTGGGTTACAGTGTATATTTATGTGAGAAATATCCTGGGACAAAAAAGAGACTTATTTTTATCAACCCACTCTCTCCCCACTGTCTCACCAGAGCTGCTGGAACTGCGGGAGGAAAGCCAGTGAGACGTGCAGCGGCTGCAACACGGCTCGCTACTGCGGCTCCTTCTGCCAACACAAAGACTGGGAGAAGCACCACCACGTCTGTGGTCAGGGCCTGCAGGGGCTGCCAGGGGGCAGCAGCGTCCCTCTAGGCACCCCCTCCTCCTCCTCCACCTCCTCAGCGTCCTCCAGCGCGCCCCCGACCCACTCGGAGAGCACTCCTCCAGGACCCCTGTCGCTGGCGGGCCAGAGCAGTATTGCGGGAGGGGCTGGCAGCGGCAGTGGAAGTGTCTCTGCGAGCCCGAAGGAGAGCAGTTCCAGCAGTGCCTCTCGCTCCACAACTCCAGCCACCCCTGCCCTTCTGGATGCCACCTCTCGCTGACGTCTGACCCCTTGTCCTTTCCCTGCATACTGATGCGACAGTGCCCACACTCCACACAAAACCAAACTGAGGAATCTTCATCGCACACCGCTCTCTTTCCTCCTCCCCTACTTAAATCCTGATTTTCCTTCATATCCTAAGCTCTTCTGAAAATCTTCTTACTACCTGAAGATAGACTTGTTTTCTCGACTTGTCACCACCCCCACCACCCCCCACCCAAAAAAACTTACTTTTTTCTGTCTTTGTCTCTTTTACAACCACAGCCACAAATACAAAGATTCCAGCCTGGGGTTCAGTGTAGTGGAAAGCATGAAAAGTGTCTCCTCTCTCTGTGCTCAGTCACAGAAACATATCAGATGTGTTTGCTGAAAACATGAGCTTTGACTTGAAGATGTGACTGAGATGTGTCCTCAGTAATGTAAGCACGTTAAAAACTGTCCACATAAGGACACCAGACAAGGGCTGTGGTAAGGCAACATTGATGGTGGGTGGGTGATTAGCACTTGGATTGGATTTCCCTTTAATTTAGCACCAATGAGAGAACAGTACCCAGCCCTGACATGTGCACTACCAGTCCAAACAGTTCACTGATGTGGCACTACAGTGTCCTAATAGAGACAGGAAAGGAATAGAACATCTTTTTCAAACAGATGAGGGAAGGGGATGTGATCAATTCCTTAGAAACACAACTTAGTATTTATTAAATGTTTCTTTCTGGCTTTAAAGGAAAATAAAGAAAAGTCCAAATATTCTAAATAAAGAATAGTAGTGATGCTGATGCTGATGATGATAACGTTAATGATATGAAAATGAAATTTTAAACTGCTAACTACCTTGCTAGCGAGCCAAGAAAATCTACACCGGACTCACCTCTCTGCACCATTGTGAACCCAAATGAATTCAAAGATGAAAAATAACATGATCCAAACCTTTGTATTACACTGCCAAAGTGAGTAAGTAAGCGATAAGGAGAAGCACTCATCTTATAACCAAACGCAAAGCAACATCACCTCCTCAGCAGATAAGCCAGCCCTGAGAGGACCAGGCTGCAGAGAAGCTGCAGAACGGGACCCAGAGATAGTCAGACATTTAAAAAGAAGAAGAACTGTGACCTGCTTTGATCTGCATCTGCCTCCTGCAGTCTGGACAAAAACTACAGCGATTCCTCAGTGATGGCCCAGACTAGTGAATATGGACAATGCTGTGAACTTGCCTATGAGAAAGACTTAAATGAAATGGATGGAAACCCTGCCACAGTGTGATTTTTTTCTTCTTTTTTTGTGAATGGTAACAGAGAGGACAGAGAGGAAAAAAAGAGGAAAAGGAAAAGCTACACAGCCTCAAAGGAGATGAAGACACATGCATGGCAATGGAGCTGCCAAAAAAAAAAAAAAAAAAAACCTCAAAAGAAGCTTGAAAACATTGTCCGAGAAGGCGTTGCATACCACAGAGACGTATGGGAAGGTTGTTTGTAAGTCCTTTTTTTAAAGCTCCGCAGCACGGAGATATTTCAAGGAGTTGCTGTTACCTTTACATTCACTCCCTCCTTTTCCAAAGCATGACAAACAGATGAAAGAGCCTCGTGAAGGGCGGTGTAGACTTGGTTCTCCTCTCTCTTTCTACCTCCCCTCACCCCGCACCTCCCTTCTTCGCTCTACCCCCGACCACTTGACACAAGTCTGCCCCTAAACTCCAGCCTGCTTTGGACAGAGCCTCGGAGCAGTCACATGGGAAGGGTTCGAAACCTGCTTGTAGATATTGTTCCTCTTTTCAAATTTCAAAAAATGTCTCTTGTCGCTGATGTCCATATGTGCTGCCCTTGTGTATATCCAGAAAGATGGACTTTGTTTTGATTTTTTTTGTTACCTTTCATTTTTCCTCCTTTATGTTTGGGCTGAGCAGTGAAGTCAGAGCAAGAACACTTGTTTATGAGAGGAAGCCCCACATTTTACTTATTGTTTGATTTGTTGTATCTATATTAATGAGATGAAACCCCTCTTGTAGAATATTTTGTATTGCTCGCATTGTAAGACAGTGAGAGGACAGAGGTGCAATATGAAGAGAATTCAGCTACTGAATGGAACCTCAGCAACTGCCCATAGGGTGTCATATAATATAGATACATATAAATATATTTAAAGTAACATCAGTAACTTAATGTGAATGTACATAGTATTTAAAGAGGTCCAAAAATGTGTTTGCCAAATAACAGAAACCTTTAAAGATAAATGTCCAGAATATGATTTTCTCACAGTTCATTTGTTTCTCAAAATTATCAATTTTTCTTTCTTTTTTTCTGTCATACAAGTTTAACACTTTTCACTCAAATCAAAGTGTCATGTGACCCTGAGTGGAGGAGAGGTAAAGTGGCGCCATACAGGACCACAGTGCATGTAGGTGAAAACAGATGGAAACAGATTATGGGGGGATGGACACTACAAGATTTCCAGAACATTTTCTCCATTCATTTTGTTCCTGTTTCACTTTTTTCTTCTGTCATGTCATTCACCCCGGGTCAGTTTGCATCTTGCAGGAGGGGACTCAACAGTGTGTATTGACAAATACAGTCAAAAGTTGAAAACGAGAAGAAGAAAAAAAACAGTGGTGGCTCAGTTTCAAATTTACTTCCTTCACACCAAAATTAAGGAATGGTCAAACTTGATACCATTCTTTTGGCTCAAATGCCACTGTAGTAACCCTCGCTTTCTCATCAACGTGTGTGTGTGTGTGTTAGGAGTGTTTGTTTCCCCCGAAGGTGCAAGACAAGCCATTACTGTAGGATTAAATGATATGCCAGTGTTAAGCTACAGTAAACCTCAACCCTTTTGGTACCCAGTCTCTGAAATGATTCTTATTTTTCATTTTACTGATTGTTTATTTGTAAAGATGCAATTTGCATAAGCTGAAGATCTGGGATGGGTTTTTATTTCCAGGCCAACAGAGGTGATTCTTGCCTCTGTGGAGTTCATTTTGTTTTGTTTTCATCAGCCCTTCCCACATGCTCCAACAAACACATGTATGTTAAACAGTCTCCCAGCTTATACGGGCCTGTAGCAACTGTGCTCATACACATCTGATATCAGTCATTGTGAAGCCTACGTGGCTGGCCTCATACAAACTTGGACCAAATTTGGAAAAAAAAAAAAAAAAAAAAACTTTCTTTTTGCAGTGAGTTGCAGAAAACCTTTTTCTTTCTCTGCTTTTTGTTCAACACATTGATGAAGTGAATCTTTTTTTGGACTATCTGAGACATATAATTCAAACAGGATAAGCTACAAGGTACCCATGCATCTGTGTGTAGCATTTCTATATGTGTGCTATAATTACCGTGATATGGTGTTGACCTCAGCCTGTTTGTGTCTCCTCCACCCTCCCGATGTCTAATTCCTCCACTATTACCATAGACCACTCTTCATAACCCCCCCTCCTTCACACTAGCTACCTCCTGTGACCATACAGCTAACCACCAGGAGAGGTTGACCTGGACTTTGAAAAGCTGGGCTGAGAGCAGAAATGGAGACGCACGTTCATAAGCGAGAATCTGTCTGATAAAAACTAAAGCGCTGAAAGGAAATGTCATTACTCGTGATGCAGAAGAACATTTATTCTCAGCAGACCTCACCTTTATGATCACATCCCACTAACCAAACCGATACAGCTGGAATTAAGTAAGAGGCACGCATTCAGGCAAACCTGCATATAACCTGAACCGAACACGGAATCAACCACGACATGCCATTTGTTGTCCTAAACCAATAAAAGCACAGACCAAAGTAGTCCTGCATTGCCATAGTAGGCTTTGACACAGTGTGTATTGACAGACCATAAATAATAAGGTTAGAGCTCCACTACACCAGTTAACCAAAGTGTCTGAAATACACACAATCAGGGCACACAAGTGAAGAGCACGCTCGATGAACCGGCTGAGTTTCAAATGTGTAGAGTTCTTATTCAAGCAATCAAAGCGCTTGTTGTCTACACATTGAATAGTGCTTCTGTAAAAATAATGGAAGCATCCCCTTTGGAAAAGCCTACTGATTGCGTGTTCTTACAGTTACAAAGCCTTGCAGAGATAAAATGAATACATGGTGGGTGTGTGTTTGCGAGTGAATGGTGTGTGTGTTTTTGTAAAAAAAAAAAAAAAAAAAGTAAAAAAAGTTCAGTAAAAAAAATCTCATCTTTTTTTCATGTCTCTGTACAAACTACTTGAAACCTTCAGAGCTTTAATGAAACATCCCAGACAGACTATAGTGGCAGATCGATTCACAATATGTAGCAACAGCTTTGTGCAGTAAAACACCGTCTGCGTACAGAATCTGCATCAAACAAGATCGTAATGACAGTTCCATTCAGCTTTTAAGTGCTTTGCGTGTGCCTCCTTGTCTGCAAGTAAGCCCTCAGATAAACTAAACAAAGCCAAACCCAATAGACCTGTTACAAATGACCAAAACGCAACCAAAAGATACAACTTTCTTCTTCAGACTTCACTTTAGTTTTAAGGTTTTTGTGTTACGTCTTAGCAATGGAGAACTTCAAGGTGGTCGATTGTGTGGGACGTGAGGCTGCAGTCCGACATAAATCGAGGGGCTGTAGAGAAAAAGAGCAAACTGTCCACTTCACTGAGACTCTCCCTCCTGATGTCACCGGACAGGATAGAAAAGATCAGATAAATGTTCTGTTCAGCCGAGTGTAAGCTTGGCTAAGTCGTGAAACAAATGAGATCTACACATTTCTCCGTGCAGATGTTATAGATGGCAAACGCATAAGGGCTCTGCTGTTGTGAATAACACCCAGGGGTCTCTGAACACTTTACATCAGCCACTTTTCTATTTGTTTAACTATGTACATGATATGGGCAAAACGCATGTTTAGAAAAGACACATATTAGCAGGTTGGCATTTGTCTCTCCTTACCCCAACCAGTAACTTTACCAATGAAGTTTCAAGGCTCATCTGATGTGATGGTGACATGTCCTTCCTGTGAAACAGGCACTGATGAATAGCTACAGTAGAAAGCTAAAGTGGCAAACAGTGGGTACAGCACTTGTTTTCCCAAAAGCCATGGCTCAGGATGGTCCTGTTTTTACCTTTACATAAATTGACAAAGGGTTTATGGTTTTATATGTGTAGGGAAGCATTCTATACTGTATTGTGCAATACATTATTACAGAAAAAACATGTTTCTGTAGGAAAGGTTGGCGCTTTGAAGCTCTTTCTCCTTTTGTTTTGTTTCCCTCTTCAAAAAGGTCCTGTTGCCGTTTTTAGATGAAGTTAACTGTGCCAGAAGAATTAAATTCTGATTTGTATTTATTTCTTGCATGCTTTCCTCCCTGTTGCTAATACCGCTCTTTAACTGTTCGCTCTGTTGGATGTGTGAAGCTGTAAAACATTCTAATTCAGGTTATTGTCTGTGTTGAACAATGTAACTGTGTAATTAAAACATGAAATGAAATATTCACCACTCTGGTTGCTTTTCTTCTTTACGTCTTCAGAAGAGGAAAATGATCTGCTGTTACTGAATCATCTTCGTGTCTACAGAAATATGATAGCAGCAGATCTAACTAACATCCTGAAAAACCAATATGAACATTAAATGTCTTTTTCAAAAAATATTCCAACAATCCCACACACTTTGAACAAGACATAAAAATCCCAAATAACCTCCTTCCATGTCTTTGACCCTGTTTTACTGTCACAAGTTCAAATTCACACATCTTCTACTTAACTAATTAAAATGCATCTTTGATTTAATTATATCTATTCAACATTCTGGTCCATCCTTTAACCTCTTAAACCCCATGAGCTGCTGGTGAGTCATTACAAACTCAGGCTGTACAGCAAAACTTTGTTTATACCAGCAGAATGTTGTTTGAAAGGTTTTCACTGATTTAAAACAAGTCAGGATGAATCTGCACAAAACGTCTAGAATATTTCCATTTGATGGAGCAGTGGTAACCTTGCGAGGCAGCTGGACTCTGCGTGAAAAACCATCTGGCGCTTTCAGTGCTGCAATAAAACTGTTGTGGGTTTTGAGTGACAGTCCACTCAGTATAAACATCATATAGCTTCAATGAAGTGTATGAGATACTGTCAGACGGAACACTATGATTCTTTCAACCATGAAGTTACTTAAGGGGAAATGAAAAGGAAAACAGGACAGACAAATAAACTTTTTTTATGTTTCCTCTGATTTCAAAATGTAATCAAAAGCTGCCATACTTTTCTCCCCGTGTTTTAGAATTGGGTTATGTTGATCTTTGAGCACACAGATGTCACTGTTAACAATTTTTTAAATAATAAATAGCCTACAGTGAAACTGGACCCACATTCTGGGCCTTGTGCATCAGGCCATTTTAGTAGAACTGTTGCCGTCTTTTTTCTGTTCACATATTACAACCACGTTTCCAGTGATCTAACATTTCAGTCCCATGGGAATCTTAAATACATGGGTGAAAACAGAATAGGCCGAGGTGTAAATAACTAAATGAATGATGGCTGAATTCCATTTAGCTGCTTCAGTTTCAGGGCCCTGGTATTGTGCATGATGACTCACTGTCATGACTTACTGGGGCACTTAAACAGCACAGAGCCATCGTTAATGTGATTTAGTAACACCTGTGCTTTCCTGCTATAACGAGTCAAAATGTGTGGTGTTAAAAAAAAGCCTATTATCCACAGCTTCAGGTACCTTACATGAAATATTATGATACAACATGATTTTTGACTACCAAATTTATCAATGAAAGTGTTTTATTTTGAAGAATGAGCACATACTATAAATGGATATATTAACCATTACATATATAAATATATCCCTTAGGGGATAGGCTCCAGCCCCACCATGACCCTAGTGAGGATACGCGGTTACAGATAATGGATGGATGGATATATCCCATGAACACAAGTTTGTTTGTTTTTTTGCTGTATTTATATCTATTTCTATATGTACATTGAGAGCAACATGCAACCAGTGTCACGTTTATGTGTACACACACCTGGCCAATAAAAGTGATTCTGATTATTGTAGTTATAATTTTAGATGCAGGGGTGACGTATGGAGTGAGTGATTGGTACTACCAGTACTGTTACGCAAAGAACAATGGAACATCAAATCTACCCTGACCTCATGAAGAAACACAATTTATTTTTTTTTATTTATTTATTTATTTATTTATTTTTTTGAACTTTGTTTTTATTAAAGAGAATACAAAGAGAATACAAACATTCCTTGACAACATCACAGATCATGCATAGTATGACAGTGCTAAAGACATGAACACGAAAGGCTGTGGGCCCGGAAAACTGAATAGTACAGATGAGTGAAAAATAATAAATAAATAAGTGGACATTTAAGACATTCCAGGATATTGTGGGTTTCCCTTCAGTTAGAGAGGTATCTGGCTATAGGTAGCCACCTCCTCTCAAAAACATCAGATCTCAGTTGTAATTGAGCAGTTAAAGCCTCCATTCCATACACCTCCCTCAACTTCTGTTTCCATTGTGCCACTGTGGGTGGCTGTGGGTTCATCCATTTTATTGTCACCACTTTCCTAGCAGTCATCAAGAGTGTATGTAACAAATGCTTTTGGTCTCTAGTGTACATGCCTTCAGAAGTTAGATCTAAAAGAAACTGACTTGGGGTAAATACTATATTAATTCCCAGAACTTTATCTATCTCGTTCTTTACCCCCTTCCAGAAAGGAAGCATCACTGGACAATCCCAAAATATGTGTGAGTGGTCGCCAACCACTCCACATCCTCTCCAACAGTATATTGCAACTGGGTTATCTACGAATTTAGAGACCACGGAAGGCGTCTTGAAGAACCTTGTCTTTGTCTTCCAGTCAAACTCCTTCCACATGTTACTATTGATACCTTTATGACATCCACTGCATATTGTTTCCCACTCCTCATCCTCAATTATAATATTTAACTCCAGTTCCCATTTGTTTTTGATATAGAGAGTATTGTCAGGTGTATCGAGTAACAGATTTCTGTATAAATGGGAAACATGTTTTTTATTGGGTAGATGGTGTTTAATTATATTAATGAAGTAAGTTTCTGTGTTCGTTGGGGCATTTTTAATCATATTCCAGTCTGTATGGTTTGTGATGTAATTCCTTATCTGAAAGAAACGGAACATATGACTTTGGGGTAAAAGGTATTTGTCCTGGAGGTATGAGAATGGCTGTACACCAGTGTCACACATTAATTGATCTATAACCTTCAGGTTTTTACCTGCCCATCTCTTAAAGGTGATATCTGTTGTTGAAGGGGGGAAATCCGGATTCTCAGGAATCTGCATAGCCCTTGAGAGGGCAACTGTTCCTCTAATTCTCTTTTGGACTGTAGACCATACGTTTAAGGTGTGTTTTACCCATACATTTTTAATTTCAAAGTTCTTCTGGGACTGCTTATTTAGAAACACCAAAGTGGATAGAGGTATTGCTGGTAGCGAGTTCTGCTCTATGTTCACCCATCCTGATTCTATGTCATTATTAATCCAAGCTACCACTGCTGTCAGCTGTGCTGCCCAAAAATAATATTTTAAATTAGGGAGGCCGAGTCCACCCTTGTCTTTCCCAAGTGTGAGCGTTTTAAGTCTCACTCTTGGTCTCCTGTTTTGCCATATAAATTTAGATATAAGCTTGTCCAGCATATTAAAGGCTGATGTCGGGATCCCGACTGGGAGGGACTGAAACAAGAACAAAATTCTAGGGAGTAGGTTCATTTTGACAGCCTCTACCCTACCCAAAAGGGATAGTGGTAGCACATCCCATCTTGCCAGTTCATTTTTAAATATCTCAAATATTTTCTTGTAATTTGCCTGGTATAAATGTGTTACTTGGGGAGTGAGTGTGATCCCTAAATATTTAAAACCTTGTTTAGATCTGCGAAAAGACACAATATCATCAAGTCGGCTAGGCCATGTCCCAGATACCATCATCGCTTCTGACTTACTAGGGTTAACTTTATAGCCGGATACCAGACCATATTCATTAAGACTTTGTAAAAGAACCGGTATTGAGTGGACAGGATTTTCAATAAATAATAATATGTCGTCCGCATATAGGGCTATTTTATGTTGGTTTCCACTCTCATCCCTTATTCCTTGTATAAGGGGGTTACTTCTAATCAATTCAGCAAGCGGCTCGATGCTAAGGGCGAACAAGGCTGGTGAGAGCGCGTCCCCCTGCCTTGTCCCCCTTCCCAAATCAAAGAAATCAGAACATTGGCCATTAACTCTAACTCTTGACCGCGGACTCATATAAAACACTCTAATCCAGCTCAAAAAGGTTTCGTTAAAGCCCATATGAGCCATTGTTTGCTCCAAAAATGTCCAATCCAGTCTATCAAATGCTTTCTCAGCATCTAAGCTGAGAAGCATTGATGGAATCTTTCTACCAGAAGCAATAGATTGTAGATTTAGAGCTCGTCTGACATTATTGGTGCCCTGCCGTCCAGTTATAAACCCTGTTTGGTCAGGGTTAACTAATTTACGGATGTTTTTTTGTATTCTATTTGCCAAAATAGAGGTCAGGATTTTTAAATCCTGGCAAAGTAGACTTATCGGCCGATAGCCCGTACATTGAGTTCGGTCCTTTCCATCTTTGTGTATAACCGTGATAATTGCTTCTGACCAGGTTTTGGGGGGGTCCCTTTCATTCAGAGCATAATTATATACTCGACATAAAATTGGGGCTAATTCGTTAACAAAGACTTTATAATATTCCCCAGAGTATCCGTCGACACCCGGGGATTTACTGTTCTTTAATTTACTTATACTCTCTATTATTTCCTGTACTGTTATGGGAGAGGATAGCATCTCAGCCTCGTCCTGTGACAATCTATTCAATTGAATCGAGTCCAGGAGTTTTGTTATTTTCTCCTCCTTCCCTTCTAATTCTTGACCTTCATATAATTTTTTATAATATGCAGCAAACGCGTCTGCTACTTCTTTTGGTTGGGAGGTAATACTGTTTGTGTCGGGGTGTTTAATTTTAGGTACCACACGACTCGACTGATCTTTCCGTAACTGAAAAGCCAGTAACCTGCTTGCTTTATTCCCCATTTCATAATATTTTCTTTTCACAAATCTGAGCATTCCCTCAGCTTTATATGTGAGTAAATCATCTAATTTTTGTCTCTCCTGTTTTAGTAATTCTAATGTATTCCTTTTTCTTGATATTTTATGTTCTTTTTCTAACCTGATAATTTCAGACTCCAGTTTAAGTCTCCTAGCTTCTCTTTGTTTTTTTATTCTCGATGTAATTTGAATGATGTGTCCCCTCACAACAGCCTTGGCCCCATCCCATAAGATAGATGGCGTAACATCATCATTATCATTTATTTCAATATATTCTTTTATCTTCTCACGTAATTCCTGTTGGATTAAGGGGTCATTTAATATTGAGACATTAAGTCTCCAGTATCTGAATTGTTTTTCTTGACCTAAATTTATTTTCATCTTAACGGGACCGTGATCCGACAAAGTTATGGGTTCTATCTTGCACTCTGTCACTCTATGCACATCAGCTTTTGAGACAAGAAACATGTCTAGTCTGGAGTAACTCCCATGGACTTGGGACCTATATGTATAGTCTCTGTCTCTGGGGTGATGATATCGCCATACATCAATCAGGCCCAATCCCTCCATCATTCCAAGAACAGTAGCTGCTTTTCTAGTTCGAGGTCCCTTCTCAGCAGGTATTCGGTCCATACTTAAATTTAGTACACAGTTATAATCCCCCCCAACGACTACGATTCCTCTCCCTTCGTCTGCCAGTTTGGAGGCTATTTTCTTAAAAAAGAGAGGGCAATCCTCATTTGGTGCATACAAATTCAAAAATGTAAATCTATTTTCCCCAATTGTACCTATCACCATGATATATCTGCCTTCCTTGTCTTTCAATACTTTTTCACAGTTAAAAAAAACATTCCTTCTAAATAGGATAGCAACGCCCCTTTTCCTCCCTCCTCCATAAGATGCGCTATATACTTGTTCCACCCACTCCCTCTTTAATTTCAAGTGTTCTGCCTCAGAAAGATGTGTCTCTTGTAACATTGCGGCTGAACATTGTAAAACTTTAAGTTGGTTAAGTATTTTCTTTCTTTTAATTGGATTTCCCAGACCCTTTATGTTGTAGCTAATTACAGTCAGATCATCCATATTACTCATATTTTAATCCTTACTGTCGTGATGCTTTGTAGTCAGCGTATAAATGTCTAGTGCACCATCACCTGATGTGAAAGTCCTATCAGCTGTCAAGGAATCAACACAGAAAGGAACAGAAACTATGTACAGTTTCCAATAACGAACATCAGAAATCAAACACAACAACTTGACTTCCAAGTCCTCAACTGGCCTGTCTCCATTAGTGGCCAGTCAGAAACACAATTTAACTCAACAATTTAACGTCACACATGTTTCTCCGGTACATTTCAGTCAACGACGGAGGTAGGTGTGAGAATTCATGAATGGACTATTTATACATGTTTCCAGGTATGAACGTGCCATAAAATAAAATGTACTATGGTATCTGTTACCTGGTGCCGTTTTCCCTCCTCTGTTCAGTTTCTACACACAAAGCTGCACCGCTGGGAGATAAACTGTGTGTACACTTGCCAAGGAAACATCACTTTGTCACGGTCAGACATGTTTTTGTTGGCTGTTTACGTCTGGCATGGTGCACCTGGAGCACCTGGAGTTCGGGAAACTGTGAAATTCCACCTCTTGCTCTGACCGGAAGGCATCGTGAGGGGCAGAGGAGGGGACGGAGGCCCCCCTGTTGCTGCGCCACTGTGACGTACGCATCCTCCTCCAGCGTCCCTCTCACGTGCACGCTGCTGTCAATCAATCCGGCGCGTCATGAGGCTCATTCACAGGTGATATCTATTAGCCTACCTCATATGCTGTCAGGTGTCGCGTCTGCGGACCATCACCTCGTTTCCTCACTGGCGAGATAATATATATATTTATTTATTTTTGTGGCGTTTTTTTTTCCCCTTGGCAAGCCGCAGTCTTCTTTGCAGATGCCATGTTTGAGCAGTGAGCATGGCGGAAAATCATCTCGAGTACGGCTACCTGGAGGGCGAGTCCATCGGGGAGCATTTCGCCGAGGACCCGGTGGGTATCGTTATGTTTGTAGTCAATCAAAAGGCTGTCGTCACGTTTGTCCGTCGGTTTGTACGCACGTCGGCAGGGAGAGCAAATGACGGTTGTCACGCTGGACAAATAAAGCACTAACATCAGCTATGCTATGTGCAGCCGTTATATCACTGACAAACGTTTTGTGCAAAGAACGACATCAGTGAGACACATCCTGGGTGCACACGCTGAGTGCCCGGAGAGGCTGTAACGTGGTCTGGCCACTGAAATAAGGGTTAAATCCAAGATATTGTGCTTGTTATGACTTCAACGTGAGCCCAATAAAATGCAAATGTCTTTAATTGAATGAGTATCCTACATAATTGGGAGTATGTTGGTGCTTTCAGGTGAACAACTTTGTTCAAAAATGAATTGACATGTTTGCCAAGCAGTCCATGTTTTATTTTCAGATATCAAACTACCAGATTGCTTCTTATGTCACAATCGATACACAGATGAGTGACAAATCAAAGAAAAGCTTTACTAAATTAAGATTTCACCATTAAAAGTTCATCAGTGAGTGAATACCATTCACCCAAAAGGTATTCTTTTATTTGGTGTTGATGATCCAAACTCTCCTGTAGGTGTTACACTGGCTTGACCATTGGACTCTCAGATTCAGGTTTTCCCTTCATTTGTCACCAGTATTCTGCTCAGGTCCATGCCTCATGCTCTTGTCTCCATGCTTGTGTTTTCTCAGGAGCTGGCGGCCATCAAGGCCAGGGTCCAGGAGCTGGAGATGGAAGAAGAATCGGAGAGACTGAAGGAGGAGGAGGAGAGGTGTGACATGGGAGACATGCAGCTCCTGACCAGCAGCCCTCGGCCTGGTGAGACAGCCCCCCTACGGGTGTTATCCGCTTCGTGGTTTGTTATCGTGTCACATTGTTGTACAGCTAAATGCTGATTGTGCATTTGGGGAGCCTCGACAGCGTATTCTTAGCCAGGTGTATAGCATCACAGCCTCCAGGCAGGTGAGGTAGCCGCATACGCCGCCATCTGGCTAACACCTGGGACACTTCACAAGTGCCTCATCACTGCCCAATGAGACGAAGCAGTGAGCCCCAGAGAACCAGAAGGGTCCATCGTTGCTGCCTGTGGCGATTTTCTGCCTGTGTGCATCTCCTCATTCCTTCCACCCTCCCCCCTTTTGGTTTCTGCTTCAGAACAGAGATGCAAACAGAGGAGACAGATTCTGAGATATGTATTGTCAAAAACGATGGATGAAATCTGTGTTCCGAGAAGCTGAGAAGTAATCGTTGTGTTCATTTCACCTGTGTACATGGTCTTTATATTACATGTACAAAAGTATTGTTTTTGTTTCCTCCTCAGGGCCTTTCTACAATATGACCCCTGAGGAGAGGATAGACGCAGACAACAGATCAGTCTATGTTGGAAATGTAAGACTTGTATGTCTCTTTCTTCATGCTGCGCATTTTGTTACTCCTCTGATCTGACACCCTGTTGGATCAAATCCCAGGTAGACTATGGAGCTACTGCAGATGAGTTGGAGATCCATTTCAATGGCTGCGGTCCCGTCAACAGAGTTACCATCCTGTGTGACAGATTCTCCGGCCATCCCAAAGGGTAAGTTCAACCTGTGCCTGCAGTTGATACTTTTATCTGCTGGACACTGTTTTGATCATGACAATTTATCATTGGACTTTTCTCTCCCTCTTTCACAGCTTTGCTTACATTGAGTTCTCTGATCGAGACTCTGTGCACAGCGCCATAGGTTTGCATGAGACCTTGTTCAGAGGAAGAGTCCTCAAGGTGAGGAGGATTTCATTACATGTTAGTCTTCAAGGTAAACCCTCAAACTAGTTAGATATAGTGATGGAGCAATGGTTGCAGACAGCCTTTAGCACTCTGGGGACTACAAACATGAGATTTTAGGACAGTCAGAAATAGTTAGGAATGGGTATGGTCAGGCGAAGGATGTGGGAGGAAGTGTTTAAACTGAGTTTTGTAGAAACAAGACAGAGCTTAAGAAATTTAGCACTTCCTCTTATCATGATTCATCATTAGCACTTTGTGTGCAGATAATGTTACTGTTTGGAAGTGGAAGCTCACATTAAAAGTGTCATGTAACTTCCCTTCACAGCACGCATTTAGTTTTCATTTTCCTCTGAACTGTTTTTAATGTTAATATTTGTGCTTTTATTTTTGTGGTCCATCACTGTTTAACAGCAAACGTGGCATTCCGATAATATCATCTACTGTTCTTTGGCTTGAAGGTAATGCCCAAGAGGACCAACATGCCAGGCATCAGCACCACAGACAGAGGAGGACACCGAGGTGGCCACTCCAGAGGCAGGGGCCGTGGTTACCGTCCACCCCGATACCAGAACAGCTCACGAGGAAGGTTCCGATACCAGTCAACCAGGCCACAACATCAAACACCCCACCCTTATTACGGAGGAGGCCCCTCAGTGGGGAAAAGACAGTGGGGACACATGGACTACCACGAACAGATGCCTAAACGTTACCCGTGTCTTCTTCTCATCACTCCACCATCAGAGGAGCTGGGGGCAGGATCGAGTGGACAGCACTACCCTCAACAGCGTTAGCACTAACCACAGCACACATGCTGAAGTGGCCGAGTAGAACTGCTAATTTTAAAGAAGTGTTTCCAGGCATTACTGAGTTGAGCGTCTTGTGAGAGCCAGAATGGACAGCAGATGACTTTGCATCCCTTCATCAGATCTTCAAGTAGATGAGGTGTGAAGAATGAAGACTGGGGTCAGAGACATTGCATTATAAGTTTATGTTGCTGTGAATGCATGGGACAATCCTCAAATTGTTATGCAGTTTGCGTCTCTTACAATTTTTACAAATTGATGCGAATGTATTGTGTTGCTGCCTGCAGTGTTATGTATAAATCCTCCCTATGTAAAACTAGTTCTTTACTATGTAAGTGAATGAATAAATAAAACAATGATCCGGACCATTTGTAGTAAAATGACGCATGCAGTGATGTGAAACAACAATCCAGTTTTATTACTTATGCATTTCAAGAATCAAGGCAACATGTATAGAAATAAAAAATATGATTAAGGGTTGTCTGTACAGTGGAGGCTCAGGAGAAGGAATGGATGGGACGTCAACCAGTTTGCACCATCATTCCAGATACGATGCCATCGAAGGCCCTGGAGAATCAACAGTCAACAATTAAACATTGCTACATGGCTAGATTTGGAGAACTGATATCTGAGTATCAAGTATAAACTCACTTGGACTGAATGGGGTCTCCGGGATTGTGGAATGGGTTACACATGACGTCGGTAAAAGAGTTATGTAATTTTCGGAACATCTGGAAGAGAACAAGTCACTACTCTTAAACCACTCACAAGAAAATTTGAAATTAAAAAGCACATCACTCTGTCATGGATTTGTTGGTGCTCCTCCTGATTTCAGTTTTCTGTGTGTGTAAGGATGCTGCACTGAGTAAAGAAAAACTTTGTACATGCAAAAAAAAAAAATCACTGACAACATTGTAGCAGGCTATCTAGAATTGGTTTCTATAAAGTTAGCCATCAAGAGGTATCACTTTACTATTGGTTCATAAAAAGTTGAGACATAAGATAATTCAGTGTGCAAACACACACTGTACAACTAGATCAGCATCCTGACAGAGAAAATAGTTTGTGGATCTGTGTTTAACAATGCAAACATGGTTAGAGGAGAAAATTATTGGGCTGCGTTTGAATATGATTAGACATGCATTCAACTTACACTTCTAATTTCATTGTCCCGTAATGACGTATTGGATGAATCCACAACAATGACAAATTTCACCTTGGAGTTGGTGACGTACCCATATCTAGTGCGCCAGTTAAGGATATTTCGTTTCAGTCGGCACCTTGCATGGCAGCCAATGGCATCAGAGTATGAATGTGTGTGAAGGGCTGAATGAGATATGTAGTGTAAAAGCTCGTCGAGTGGTTGGAAGACAAGAAAGGTGTTATATAAGTACAGATACCATTAAGGTCTCATACACTCATATAAAGTCTTATACACATAAAGATTCAGCATCTCTCTTGATTAGTAGAACTGTCTTCATTTGGCCACTTGGAGCACATGTCTTGTTGGTTTTCCATAAACCTTTAAAAAAAATAATAAGGATACACTTTGTAGTCTTCGGTGGGATAGAGCAGGCCCAGGTACAGCTCTCTCTGGTCTCCCAGAGATTTGCCCACTGCTGAGATCTTCTCCTCCACCACGTCCAGAGAGGTGTGCACTGTGTAGTGAAACTTCAGCTCATTTTGAGTGGGCACACTGCGGATATACAGCGGGTAGTTCTAGGGAAAGAGACATTAAAAGAGTACAGACACACAATAATGACCCACCGAGTTTAAAACACAGGCACAAAATCTCACCAACGACGTGACAAAGTGGCTAGCCAGGCTAAAGGATGCTAATGTTGTTAGCTGTTAACGTTAGCCCCCTCTGCACCTGCTGGACCCTCTGGTCTACAGAGTAGGCTGACATTTGCTTAGAGACGATTTTAAGAATAAGGAAAGTACGTAATAATTATAAAAACAGGCTATGGATAAAGGTGGGACAGTTAAAAACAGTAATGATTACCTCTTTAGCGATCACAGCTATGCACACCGCCATGTTAGTATTCCTCCTCCGAGCTGTCAGATGCTGTCACGTGATGTGCTGCATTCAAGCACTGTAGGAAAAGAGGGAGCACACACAAGTTTTTAATAATACAGCTAAAACACACAGTGTGTACAATACGACCGGTGTTCAGTGCAAGTTTGTAATTTCGCTTTTTTTTCTGGGGATAATTTGTGTCGCACGCACAGCATTTATCAGAAGTCAGTGAAAGTCAAAACAATTGCGCTTTTGTTTATGCGCAAGTGCTGCGCTGAGGACGCGCACGAAGGCAAACAAGCCACTTCCTCGAAGCTGATGCTCATATGACTCCAGCAGAGCAATGCGACTGAAGTGGTCTGTGACTCTGACTCTGGTTTTTGCGACAATATGTTGTTCCTTAACAGAAAAGCCTTCAAACGTTTCATCTCCGAACATCATCATCATGCTCATGGATGACGTAAGTTATTTTCTCTTGTTTTTGTTTGTGTTTGTCCTCGTGACTTCAGTTCATCACATCTGTTGAAGCAGTGAATGAGTTTGAGACCCCAGAAATATCTATTTCCACTTCTCTGTTTATTTTTGTCTTTGTCTGTGAAGTCTGGAGTCTCACTGTGTGTGTCTGTGCTTACGTCTGTGTTTTACCTCTCTGGTGTGAATATATATGCCAGACTTGTTAATAAACTCTCCAATCTTTCCCTCTGTTATTCAGATGGGTTGGGGGGACTTGGGAGTGTTTGGCCAGCCCTCCAAAGAGACCCCCAACCTGGATGCCATGGCAGCTCAGGGCATGCTGCTTCCAAATTTCTACACTGCAAACCCACTCTGTTCCCCATGTGAGTAAGCAATTCTGTAAAACAGAAGTGAATCAGCGCTTCCAGTTTCGCAAAATGTTCATGAAATTTCATCATTCTATCATCACAGCTGCAGGTATCTATCTCTGTCTATCTCTTGTGTTTTTATTGCCACGTCATTAAAATGTTGTAATAACTTGATTCTAGAAGTAGAAACTTGACATTGATCAACCACAGAACACTTGTTTAGTTATTTGTTAAAACGAAGCTCACAAATCGTCTCATTATAACATGCAAAACTGAATATAGGATGTTACATTCTACCTGTGCAGGAAAGTAGGTGTTCACTGGGGTGAGAAACCTCCAAAGTCTAGCTCAGTCATTTTCATGTTTTTATGCAGTTTAACTAAAGGTCTATTAAATGTTATGAATTCAGAATGGAGTTTGTTCAAAAGTTATAAAAGCATGTTAATAAAGTTTAGAAATGCAAAGCAGTCAAGTTGTCCTTCTTTTTGAGTTAAAATATGGAGGTTCAGGTTTTTACCTGACTGCAAAGATTACATGAAGATGAAGGTGGATCATGAAGGTAGATAATGGAGCAGCAGTGGTCGTGGTTGCAGAAACATATGGCACTGAGATGGCTGAGAAATCTGTATTTTTATTAACTACGACAATAAAGTACAAAAATTGAATTTGCTTATCTAATTTCGCACTTTAAAGTACTTAACGAGTTGGATTCATTCATCATCTCCAATGTGACAGTGGTTGCAGAGAGGGAGCTCGAGGACAGTTCACCCTTTGTGTTTGGCAGTAAAAATCATTTGGAAGGCCCAGCATAGAGAACTCCTAATAACTTTTTTTCTGTCATTTTAATGACAGCCAGAGCTGCACTTCTCACCGGGAGGCTGCCTGTCAGAAACGGTTTCTACACCACTAATGCCCACGCCAGAAATGGTACAGTCTACACTATATCCTTACTGTGCAAATTATCCAGCTGCTGATAATTTCTTGCAGGTTTTTTTCATTACTTGGTCTATAATGTACAGTGTGCAATAAAGTCATGGAAAGTTTTTTGCACTAAATTTTGACCTTTTTTTTTTACAGCATACACACCGCAGGAGATAGTGGGAGGAATCTCGAAGGATGAGATTTTGTTACCCAAGATGCTGAAGGAGAAGGGCTACATCAGCAAGATAGTTGGCAAGTGGTGAGCTCTTTATCTTCCCTTAATCCAGAAGTTTTGGGGGTTTGGGGAGTTTATGTTCATGGTTGGCAGCTCAGGAGGGTATAATTAACTTTATTTATACAGAACTTTACCTAATAAACGTATAAAATGCTTCACATACTTGAGCTAGGATTGCATTGAAGGGAATTAACATCAGACAGTTAAAATAATATGAAACACAAGGGTCCATGAGTGAGACACCCAAAACCAAACTGGCTTTTTAAATTATCCATAAATTTAAGTGCAATATATTTGCATGTTTAATCCAAATAATGTATATTTACATTTATTTAAGTTCCTGCTGTTTATTTTCCAAAGTATAAAATAATTCTATACTATTTTGAGTGTATTTTTCCTTTCCTTGGGGCATCCATTGATTTGCATTCCTCTCAGCATGGTATGAAATTCTTTATGCAGGGAGCGGAAGCTTGTTTCAGATATATCATCACCCACAATATTATCTGCCTTTTGTTTGTACTCTGGTGTGATGCACCTCGGAATGATGATGAATTTTTAAAAAATCTTTACAACCAAAGATGCAACTTTGCTGTCATAGATTATGTACCTATCTCAAAGTTTCAAGCATCCCTGCATGTACATACTGCTCTGAAGTGAAGGGAACCGATGACGCAGAAAGGTGATAACTGTATTCAACCATCAAAATAAACATGTGGTACTTTATAAATGAGGTGAAGTAGAACGGGTATATGTGTGATTTGGAGTAATGGTCTAAATTTAAATGCTCCTTCAGTCACGTTGATCTTCATTCAGTATGTGAGAGCACCATGTTTGTCACTGCAGGCATCTTGGACACAGGCCACAGTACCTGCCTCTGGAGAACGGTTTTGATGAATGGTTTGGTGCACCTAACTGCCACTTTGGCCCCTACAACAACAGCAACAGACCCAACATCCCTGTCTACAACAACACTGAGATGGTTGGCAGGTAGTATCACACTCAAGCACTCAGATATACATAACAGCAGACAGAAACAGAGGGCTGAGAATCTATAAAAATCTTCCTTCCCCATGACTCAGAGGAATAGTTTGGCTGGCTGCTCCTCTGGATGAGTTGAGTGTCTCCCCTCCTCTTCCTTCCCTGTACCAGCTGTGCTTGTGTATTCCATTTTCCGCCCATTTGTTTTCCCCAAAACAGCCATATGTGTATTCAGGGTCATTGGAACTGGCAGCCGGGCGTGTTTTTCGCTTAGCCATGGGTTTAATCAGCTCTGCATACCTGGGCCCTGGACAGACGTATGCACACACACACACTCACACACACATAGACACATATACACACAGACGCACACACGCCCTCAAGAGACGGCAGGTTGTGTTGGCTGTATGCGGAGACACCTGGAGGAAGTGAAGCGTAAGAAAGAGAGATGCCTGTCACTGCTTCTCTGCTCGCCGCGCCACGCTTCAGCAACACCTCATAACAGTTCCCTCTGCTCGGCTCTGCTGAGACTTCCCAAATACAGTATGTCTTTCACCAAAAATCTCCTGCAAACACAGTCCGCAAGAGGGGAATTGCTTCCACTTGTTTGATCTTATTGTCACCAGTAGTTTGGGTCAATTTAGAGGCAGATTGAACGTTAATAAAATCAGGTCATGGTGAAGCAATGATTTCATTTGTCTGAATAAGCACAAGGGAGAGATGGCACAGCGGCCAGGTGGGTAAGGTTTCATTTAATGAACTGTGTCAATCCACTTGTTTTCCAGATACTACGAGGAGTTTATGATTGACAGGAAGACTGGAGAGTCCAACCTCACACAGATCTACCTGATGGTAAGCTAAGGCCGCCTCAGCTCTGTAAGCCGAGCAGATCGTGTCAGACAATTTTACTTCACAATCAACTTTTCATAGACTGGAATGGAACTTCATTGTCCACGAGAGTAGGAAATGGTCTTTGCTTCACTAAAACATAAAAGCACACACACATTCAACAAATTAAAAGAGCAATTAAAGCACTGATTTTGGCCTTTGATCATTACCATGCTTTTTCACCAGCCGAAGTGGATTGTTGAGTTTTGCGCACACTCGTCTTGATTATCTCCGCCGTGTATGTCAATCCCTCCAACTCTGTTCTTAAAGGGATCAAAAGCAGCCTGCAGAGACACACTGCATGCTTGAGAGGTGTAATATGTCATCACGGGAAGAGGATGGATCTGTCGAGCAGAGCTTAAGAAAGCTCATATTTGCATGTCCAATGCAGCTAGACTGGTTTCTGTAGAGCGGTTATTAATGTAATGGTGATTATTTTGGAAAATGAAACAAAACTTTGATGTATTAGCTTATATCTCTGGTAGTTAAGAGTTTTTGCCAGCAGCAGAAATAGAGAAGAAGAAGTCTGACAGTCCTCATATGACATGCTTGTGTTAGCATTGCAAAAAACAGTGCTATATCCAGTACTAAAAGGTTTACATATACCTGCCAGCCTTGGGACTTCATAAACCACAAAACCAAATCACAGGGCCTGGTGGTCAGAAGAATTTGAGATTCAGAGACTTTGTTTGCTACATTCTGGTGACTTTAAAGAATGAATATAAACAATATGCATGTTTTTATGTTAAACAATAATCAACTGAAGCTGCAAACACCGAGTCTGGGGAGCAGGCAAAATATCCTGCTTCTCCTTGATGTGTTCTGTGTTTAGACAGTTATACACACTTTCAGAGCCAGAAACAGGTTGTGATAAGAAACAAGCAAAATAAAGGTGTCATAATTATGTATATGGGTGTACACAATGAAGTCCTTTTTACATGCAAAGGTTAATATCAGGTGTGTGAGCCATAGTTGGCCATAGCTGAGCTGAACTTGAAAGTAACATGGAGCCAGTGTTTCTTCTATCCATGTGCATAAATGGTGGCTTTTCTAAGTAAACCTCATTGCCACCTTTTTAAGGCATGCACTCAGTTACTCGCTTCAGCACACCCAGCTCAAACTAATGCAGTCTAGTCCAACATTCCTGCAACAAATCCATTATCATGTTCAGGTTTTTTTTGTTGAAACTGTTTTGCATTACTGAGAGGTGTTTCTAATATTTATTCTACCCTCACGGACGTTAACACAGCAGGCAGAGAAACTCCTCTCAGTATAAGACACTGAGCAAATGCTAAGGTTGTGTTTACTGCATGAAGGTTGTATAAGGCTGCGTTAGTGTTAGCTAGGTGTACCTAATTAAACTGGCAACTCAAAACATGAAGTAGTCCGTGGTATGCAGGAGAAAATGAGTTCTATACTTGTAGCCCTGTAAGTGAATCTACAGTAAGTCATTTGACATTTGCGCTGACAGTGTTGTGACACTCTCTCACACCTCCCACCTCTCCAGGAAGGTCTTGACTTCATAGAACGTCAGTCTGCGGAACATCAGCCCTTCTTCCTCTACTGGGCACCCGATGCCACTCACGCCCCTGTCTATGCCTCCAAGCGTTTCCTCGGGAAGAGCCAGCGAGGCCGGTACATCACATCCTACCTTACTGACTCTTTTAATGCAATAGGTTCTGAATGAATGTATTTCTCATAGAGGACGATGTAAGCTCTGATGGTCTGTGTCCTGTAGGTATGGTGATGCGGTGATGGAGCTAGACTACAGTGTCGGTCAGATCTTGTCGTGGCTAAAGCTTCTGAGCATAGACCAGAATACCCTTGTCTTCTTCACCTCGGACAACGGAGCTGCTCTAACATCAGGCCCTCATGAAAGTAGGCTCTCTGCAGTGAAAAGCACACACGCACATTTTCTTTCTTTGTGAAACTAGTTATTACTGTTTTAATTTTCTGTCCTGTTTCTGCTTCTCATTCCTCAGGTGGCAGCAACGGGCCGTTCCTCTGCGGGAAGGAGACCACTTTTGAAGGGGGCATGAGGGAGCCCGCCATCGCCTGGTGGCCTGGACGCATCAAAGAGGGCACGGTGAGCTTTTACCAAATAAAGCCGATCATTTGCTTAATCCCTGCTATCTTCTCTAGAGACCAGACTAGAGTTAGACCCAGGAGCTAGTTTTCTTCTAAGCATTGTTGCTCCCTAATGTTCTGCCTATCAACAGGTACCAGGAGCTGAAATGTTCTCTGTAAGCTGCAGGCGATGTATAGGACTGTAAAGCAGGTTGCGAGTAAAGGAGTAATTATTTCACTAATCCCCTCTTTTGAATGATTGTTGCTTTTTGTTTCAGTTGTGTATCATTTACCACTGTACATGAGCACGCTCCATTGCCGCCGTAAACAGTTCATCTTCTATCGAGCGACTGAACTCCAGAAACTGAAAAGATAAACGGGGCGATTGCTGCTGCAAAGTGTGTGGCTGCTTTCCCCCTCCCTCTGTTTCCTCAAATATGTTGGGCTGGAATTAATACCTAAAACTCTCTCTCTCACTCTCTCTCTATTTCCTCACTCCCCTTCCCCAATTTAACCCCCCACCCACACCGTGATCCTCTAAGCCTGTGCGTTCTGCAAATGACTTTTAATTGTATTAGGGGCAGCTGTGACACGGGGCTGTGACGCAGAGGGATTTGGTGGAGGAGCGAGCGGAGGCTGCAGTCTGCAGTAAGCCTTGCCCCTGGCTCATCTCACAGGGGTGTGTTGGGGCCTGATAGCACAGCGGAGTAGCGAGGGAGAGGGGGATTGGGAGCGTCTTAAGCGGCTAATCTGTTTGTGTGTTTGCTGAGGTTGGATTGAGCTGTAATGAGGACTTCAGTATCTGAATATGCCAGGCGCTCAGGATAAAGGAACGGAGGGGTGGAGGGAGGGGGTGGGGGGAGACGGTGGTGGTGGAGGGGGTACAGGGAAGGAAGCAAGGAGGAGGTAAAAAACGAGGTGGCTGGTGTAGAAAAGGGAAACGCAGGAAGAGCGCTAAAGACGCTGGCACTGCCACACTGCCAGAAACTGTGTTGTGTTCGCAGGGCTTTGCTGCACCTGTGCCACATTATAATTGACCAGTGTGTCTGTGTGTGCACGTCTGAGTAATGTTTTGTTTGATTCTACATTGCCTACATGTGTATGCATGCTTTCATATGTAGGCTGGATTACGTGCATGACGGATAACTTTCTAGACCAGTGAAGTAATATTATACCAAAGCAGAACATCACCAATCACCTGTGTGTGTGTGTGTGTGTGTGTGTGTGTTTGCAGTTGTTGCTCGGCTGTGAGAACCAGGGTCAATAGATCCTCCCTGAAGCTCTCTGGGGTTGTGATGACAAAGCTGCTTTGTTGGAGCCACTGTACTCCACAGCTCCGGATTTATCACTCTCTGCTGCTTGGGAGGGAGGTCAGACCAGGCGCAGGGTTGCCCCCCCCCCCCTTCTTTTATTTGTAGTCTTCTGAAATCTCTGTTGATCTGTGAATTGAAAAGTCCATAAGCTCTTGGAGCAAAATGCTAGAGACAACAAACAGAATGCAGGCCTTTGTTAAAAGGGGGATTTGAGCAGGTTTATTGTACCGACTGAGCACGGATGCATCTCTATAGTATTAAGATGAGGAGAAAAGTTTTTGGTGGATGTGGGTGGGGGTAGAAAGACCACATGGTGTGCATTTCCACACATCTCAAACAGACAAAACGCCTGGATGCATCTGAGTGATGAAACTTGGATGGAAGGAGGTGTACTGGAATGAAGGAGCACGCCTGGTCTGAAGCAGGTGCAGATTCAGCATTCTCCCAGTGCCCGAGGGTGGTGGTGGTGGTGGTGGTGATGGCGGTGGAGGGGTGGGGGGCGGCGGCGAGGGGCCAGGATGACGAGGGGTGGTGGCTGTAGGAACAAAGCTGGGAAGGCGGGTGGAGGGGGGGTGTCGGCCCCCACAGTGTTGTCGAGCATCACAGTCCCTTTTGTTGGGTTTTATCAGGCAGCAGACACACAGGCAGAGTGGCAGAGACAGGGATAGAGGCACTGCCTCCTCAGATAACCAACATCACCACTCACAGCGCAGAAAGAAATGAGAGAAAGAGAGGCAAGGACAATGTGACATTAATAGAGAGTGATGAGTCAGTCAAAAAAAAAGAGTAAAGAACAAAAGGATGAGGAAAGAATGAAGTTCAGGGTAGTCTGCAAAAGAGGGCAGAGCTAATAAAGGAAGGAAATAAAAGATTGCAAGTCATGAGATAAATTCCTCTGTCAGACCAGTCCGAGTGTGAAAGTTTGGATTCTTGGTCATGCAAGTTATTACCAACTAAATGTCAGTTTGGCTTCTTCTTGTGCCCTTTTGTCCTGTCTTCTTTAATGGTTTGTGTGTGTCTGTGACTTCTAAAAAAAAAAAAAAAAGAAAAATGAAGTGAAGGACTAAATCTGTGAGTGTGTGTGTGTGTGAGAAAGAGTGTCTGGATGTGCAGATAGATCATGGAATGCATTGCAAAGCCTTTTCTGTGGCTAGTTCTGTGGTTACAGAAGAAATGGGAATTCATTTCAGTGCTTAGGAGCTTGTGTGTGTGAGTGTGTATGTGTGTGTGCCTGTATGTGTGCTGCCTGCCGATAGGAGCACAGCAGCACATGGCGGTGCAGCTGCAGAGGCCTGATAGCGCTATCTGATTGTGAGCGTGCCGTCTCCCTCTAAGGCTCGCTCAGGAGAGAATGGAACGGAAGATCAAGGATGACAGCGAAAAAATGGCATTTTATCTGAAAATAGTTCAAAGTTTATAAATAAAATAAAGCTTTTCACTGGGACTGGGAGAAGGAGATAAAACACCAGCTCGCTCCAGCTCCAGCCGCCTGCTTGCCCGGGCCTCGTCCTCACCCTGCTTCCTCTTCTCTTTTTCTTCGCTCCTCCTTTTTCCTTTCCCCACCCAAAAAAAAAAAAAAAACTCATTTAGAAAGAGAGGCATTTTGGAGGATTTTTTTTTATAATAAACCTGCAAGCAGAGATTAGAGGACAGTGAAGAAATGCACCTCTTTCCTACATGTGTACACACAACCACACATACAAACATCCTATCATGACGATGCATTGCATGTCCACATTCATGAAGAAAATCCAGGATAAAAGCTTTTGGTATTCCTGCAGCATAAAACAGTCCATTCATCAAGAGATGTTATTAAATATTGTCTTTGTGTGTGTCTGTGTGTGCGTGTGTGCGCGCACATGTGTGTGTGTACCAAGGACAAATGAGGACCAATGTGTTTTTTTTGGTCCTTGAGAGGACACTTGGTCAGTTTTGTTAGATGCTGACTCAGGTTGTGTGATGTAGCTTCTCATACTGCAGATTTTTTTAATATTTCTTTGTTCTTTTTGCAGGTGAACTTCCAGTTGGCCAATGTGATGGACCTGTATGTGACCAGTCTGGCATTGGCTGGCATCAGCCCTCCTAGTGACAGAACCCTTGATGGAATAGACCTGACACCAGTCCTGCTAAAGTCACACACACCCCAAAACAGGTGAATACACAAACTAGCTGTGGATTTTTTGGGGCTGTTACTTTGGGACAGATCTCTTGAATTTTTCAAAATGTTTTTTTATGTTAAACATCACATCCCTGAGTGGAAGAGCAGTGTTAGTTTCATCATATATCACTGGCACATGATAAAGTTTTGAGTAAAAAAAAAATATATATCAATAATAGATTGCAATGAAATTTTATACAGACCTTCAGTTGTATCAACTTTGGCATCATCACGTCAAATCAGGTCAAATCTCAGCTGAGATGAGCTTTGAACCTGCAAAACAGCTACATGTTGGTATTGTCATTTTCAGCAAATTAGCACGGTGACATTAGCAGTTCCAATGCAAAATAGCTAATATGGCTGCATAACTCTTTATTTTGTGTTTTGTGTAAGCAAGGAGAAAAATTAGAAATGTCAGGCTTCTTCACTGGATGGTGAAAAAAGCTTGAGATTGTGTTTTTTTTTTAAGTGAGAGGACTTTAAAGCAACATTATGTAAGAATTGTTATTTTTTGCAATTTGGCACCAACAGTTTCAGACTGCAATACCACTGTCATAAATACGGACAGCTGTACACGTGCATTTGTTATGATTAGCAACAACGAGAGCCGAAGCGCAGCAGCCGGAGAGAGCATCAGAGGGGAAACCAGAAAACATTTTCTGATGCAGTTTCTCGCAAATCAGTGAAATAGTTGGTGGTGTGTAATTAGTGGCGTAAAGCATTATGTACTTCTCGCAGGAGATTGTAGCCCTGTCAAAAGTTACATAATATTGCTTTAAGTGTAAGCATGCTAAGTCAAAAGCTAAATTAGTGTCCATTTTGGTGCAAATCCATCATTAGGCTTCCCTCTCTCATCCTCAACAGGCCAATCTTCTACTACCGTGGGAACGAGCTGATGGCTGTGAGGCTCGGACAATACAAAGCTCACTACTGGACCTGGAGCAACTCATGGCAGGAGTTTAAAAACGTAAGGCTTCCTTTGAACACAGCAGCTCTGTCCCATTTCTGTTTCCTCAGTTCCTGATTTGCTGGTGCCACATTCTCCCTCTTTGTCTCTCCTAATCTTGCTCAAACACACAAACACTTTCACTGTTGGTGTTATCTTGAAAATGGCTCATCAGTTGACTGCTGTGTACATCAGAGCGTAATGAATATTAATGAAAGGCCCCCACATCAGCGAACTTACATCATTCATCAACCAGTTGACTTGTTTGTTCTAACTCCACTGGAGATTTTCTTCCTCTCCATTTACATACCGACGCTGCCTGCTGTAGACTTGTTTTTTTGGGGGGCGTCATGGAGTTTAAAAGGAAGAAAGAAAGGCAGACGCCAGCAGTGTCTTTCGGCCGTAATTACGTCAACTCGGTGGTGATTAAATATATCAGGAAAAATGTGAAATCTGACGCTTAAGAGGCAGGATAGTGTGGTCCTTCTTTTTCCCCTTACATCCATAAAAACATGTCCTCCTGTCCTCCCTCCATGGCTCTGCTTTTCCTGCGATCCAGTTTGTTTTATGCCCCATCGGTCGCTTAAATTGCTCTCTCCTTCAGGCCCGCTGAATCAATAGCAGCCTCCTTTATCAACTCATGTGAACTGAAGTGGAACTTCACAAATAATGGCGTCTGATTGCCTGTGAGTTGCCTATCGATTGGTGTGTGTGTGCGTACATGAGAGGGAGAGAGGCGAGGAGGATGAGAGAAAACATGTTCATGTATGTTTGATTCTCTATATAGATGTGCGTGTCTGTGTGTGCTTTATGGAGTGGACCGCTGAGCTCCTACTAGGGGACATTCAATTCCAGATACGCTTCATGTCATTATGGCTCAATCCTTAAACTGTCCATCTCATGAAACCCATAGTGCATTTTATAAACATGAAAAATGTAAACAAACTGACTTCTGTACTCATACTGAGCTGTTTCACACAGTCATGCTGCACATGAAATGTTTTTAAAATTACTTTTAGAAGGGAAATGTGTTTCCTCTGTCCTCGTTCAGGCTTTCTGTGATAGCAATAATACACATTGATAATTATTAATTAATTATTCACCCTTCACATCTCTATATGTTTCACTTTAACCTGCCGTGCAACAGAAATGAGACCTCCAAATCCTGTTTTCCTGCTCGCTCTGGTAATACTTTAAAATATAATTTGGTTTTCTCAGCCCATGGTGAGAAATAAACAAGGGAAGATGTGTGTCTGTGAAGAAGAGCGAAATTACAGGTTAATAGCTGGGAGACGTATTGCTCTGTCCTGGCTGTGTTCATGCAGCTCAGCCATGAGGAAAATGAGAAATTTCACAGGCTTAAATAGCTCTCATCAGACTCTCTTGAGGCAGCGCGGTGATGTTAATATTGCGAAATATAGTTTGTCGTGACTGCGGCTCCTTTTTGTATCTGGATTGCTGAGCAACCTTTGCTGTAGTAGGAGCTCCGTGGCAGCTGTGATAGTTTATTTTTTTAACCTTGTTGAATACTTCACAAGGTGATGAATGAAAACTGAAAAATGAATTCTCTCCTGGATACCTGTTAGCCTACGCTGGTTACTTATTTCTGCTTCAGTTCTGGTGTAGAAGATGACAAGAGATACTGAACTGGTACTCCAGTGACTTTGTGGCAAAAGGACTTCACATTACAGCCTGTTCAACATTTAGAAAATGCTCCCTAATAAAATTGTAACATGTCTATAGAATAAGTCAAAGATATGTTTACAGTATATAAATTAGAAAATAGCTCTCCTTCTCTTTTGCATCAAAATAGACACCAAGTAGTTCTTTTTCCCCCAAACCCATCGTGCTACCACTGGATCCTCCTGCACCTTATCATGTAATAGTGACTGCTCTGCTCTAGTTTGAAAGCAGCCCAGTTGTATCCATAGCATTAATGTCACGGGAGATATGGAGTTCTTGCTGTTATGTCTCGGGTACAAGAGACAGAGTCAGAGAGATACACGCAGCAGGCCTTTTTTCGCTGCTCCTCTGGGATTTTTCATTCTTTTCTGCATTTCTAAGCTGCTGGCTTCAAAAGACAGGACACGTCTGGATGAGAGGAGGCTCTGCAGGGCGGGGGGTATCTATCCTTTCTAACTCTGTCTTTCTCTCTCTTCTATATGTATTTCAAGGTGCTCCGTTGAGTGATCTCAGAGGGGGGCAGCAGCAGTGCCTTACAGATGAATGCTTTCTCAATATTAGTTGTGCTCGTCAAAACGTGCGCGTGTGTGTCTTTGTGTTTTTGTGTGTGTTGAAGAAGGAGGCAGACCTCCGGAGGGGTTCTGGAGGAGTGAGTGTGACTCAATCAGGCTGCGATCAGTGCCAGGCTCATGAGAATGGAGTGCAGAGAGCAGGAGCGAAGGCGTGGAGAGATGAAGGGGAGGCAGCACAAGCAAGAAAAGTCCTCTATTTTGCCAGTGACTTAAAGCCCTTTCTGAACAGTAGCTGCATAAAAAACTCAGCGGATTGTAAGATAATATGCATACAGGCTGTACTACAGCGAGATTAAGCAGCGTGCTCAGAGCAGCAGGTGGCTAAACATCAGGGTAACCGAGTTCTGTTTTGTTGTGCATGATGAGACACACAGAGAGAAGTCAAAGGATCAAATGTAGACCATCGGAAATGTCTGAACACTGCGCAAGAAACAGGAAGTTTAAGAACTAGTCATTACAAAAAGCAACAGAATCCCAAGGTCTTGTCTACTTCTTTAATTTGAATTTCCTGTAGAGAAAGGCTCAGCTTCATCACAGGAGAGTTTTGCTCCTGTTATGGTGGGTTGCAGTTTTATTCCAACGGGGAGCACACAGATGACTTATGGTTTAAAAAATAAATAAATAAATAAAATGTAATGCAACATCACACACTTAAGCAACATGGAGAGAGGGAAAACCTTCTTTCTGATCTCCGGGGTTCATTCATTCCTCCTCCAATGTCACTGAGGGTTTCACTCTCTTTGAAGTCACTCATTTAACTGCTTGAGTTACATTATACAGTGATTTTATACATCTGCATTGTGCAATCAAGGCACACTCATTAACGTGATGAAGGCTCCTAGCTGGCTGATGGATTAGAAGTGTGCTCTTAAAAAAATCAACTGGGAGCCCTCAACTTTACCGCCTTCTTTTTTAATGATATAATTATTAGCACATCTTGAGATTTGCCTCAATTTAAGAAACTCTATGAACAAGTAGCCGTTCCAGTTCAAAAGGTTTGTGTCTTTTCCTGTGTTTTCTCTCGCAGGGAATCAACTTCTGTCCAGGTCAAGAGGTCGCGGGTGTGACTACACATGACCAGAAAGAGCACACCATGCAGCCACTCATCTTCCACCTGGGGCGGGATCCTGGGGAAAAGTTCCCCATCAGGTTAGTTCCCTGAAAATTTCAACTCTGCTCTCAGCTGATCTTCGGGATAGGCGTGACAGAGGAGAGGAGAGGGGTGAGAATGGGAAGGCAGCTTGCCTGTTGGTCGCACAGAATGTGTATGAGATCAATGCTGATTCAGTGGCATGAAAAAGAAGGCGGCGGATTGATCCGCTCAGCCGGAGCGCGCCTGATTACACCCTTCTTCTTTGTGATTGCAAACAGCTCCTTAAAGATCACTATCTGGCCCTGAACCCTCCGATGCACGGCTGCGGGTTAAAATTGCAAGATAAATTGTTCAGGTCTCAATTGAGAGCGAGTGCTGTTTAATGGAGTTTTTGTGCGTCTCTGCCTCAGCTTGGAGACGGAGAGTTAAGAAATCGCCTGAGAGGATGAGAGTGACGCCAGAGGACACAGACAGCCGAGGGAGGCTCAGCTAAGGCTATTACTAAATATGGCTGCAAAGATAGATGAGCGCCGTCGTCTGCCGCGTGCTGTCAGTGTGGAATATTTATGCGATCTTTTAGAAATAAACGGCGCAAGCTGACACCATGACTAATACATTAAGATAATCTCTAAATCGCTTTGATGAGAGAATATTCCTTTTGTGCACAGCCTTCTCTTTAGTTCCCTCCTCCCATAAAGCCTCCTAGATTGACCTTTCTTTTCTGTCTTCTGCAGTTCTGTCTCTCATATATATATATATATATATATAAAAAATATTTTTGCCCTGGCCTCATTTCCTCTTTGCCTCCCGCTCAGTTCTGAAGTGAGATTGGATGATAAAACATTAATGTTGTTTTTCAGTTGCCCACCTTTTAGTCGTGCCGTTCACTTGGAAGAATAATAAAATAAAAAAATAAGCAAAAAGCAATCAATATGCAGCCATGTGTTGTGCTTAGTGCTAGATGTGTACACAACACACAAACCAAAAATGCACACTCATTTTTCACCACTGGGGAGTCATTGGGTTCGTTTGCAAGGTCACCTCCACCCACCCACACACACACATATGTGGATGTCCTCTTCACTGAATGAGCTGTTCCATCCCCTTCCCCTCCAAACTTTTGTCTTACTTTTCTCCACTCATTACCTCTCTCTCTCTCTCTCTCTCTCTCTCTCTCTCTCTCTCTCTCTCTCTCTCTCTCTCTCTCTCTCTCTCTCTCTCTTCTCTCTTCTCTCTTCTCTCTCCTCTCTCTCTCTCTCTCTCTCTCTTCTCTCTCCTCTCTCCTCTCTCTCTCTCTCTCTTCTCTCTTCTCTCTCCCTCTCTCTCTACATACTGCTGTGCACCTCGGCTCACTTCTCACCACTCAGCTGCTGTCCCTCTGCATCCACGGGGACCATTCTCCTCCATCCTAGTTAAGTGTGTGTGTGTGTGTGTGTGTGTGTGTGTGTGTGTGTGTATGTGTGTGTGTTTGTGCGTGTGTGTGTGTGCGTGCACACATGTGTATGTGTGCGTTTTGTCCGTGTGCTCCTCGGTCCCCCAGCTGGACTGGCTGCCTGGCCATCATTAATCTCTGTCTGCACCTAAAGAGCCACTTAAGATGATGTAGGGCCTGTCTGCACACATACCTTCACTACTGTCGCAGCCTGTGATATAGCAAAGAGCTCACACACATACACAATCCCCAGTCCGGAACAGTCACCTAGGAAAACAGCGTGGATTGTAATTATGCAGTCTAGGAAGGAATTTGGGAAACAAAAACAGAGCAGGTTTGAGTTTGTAGTTGTTTTTCTGTTGTCTTACACAAACAGAGGTCTAGCTGCCATTGTTCATTGGAGTTGGAGGGTGTCGAGGTCTGTGCCGGTGGTCCATCTGTCCAGGATGAAACACAGACCCAGCCAGGTGTACACCAACCTTTGGGTCCCCGTTGGATTTCCTCAAAGCCTTTTGCCCCCCTCCATCTCTCTGACCCAGGGTCCTGAGGTTAACACATCCTACCACCTACCTCAGCTCACGTTCCCTAGAGCCCCCCCGCCCCGGTCATCGGAGCCAAGTCCCCCAGCTCTGACACTGCAGGCAGACCTGCACAGTCTGGCCTCATCTGCTGCCTGCCACCAAGCTCCTGTGTCCCCAATCAATAGTCCTTACTGAAGTGCTCAATTTCCACCGGGGTGGAGAAGACGGTGGAGGGGAGGGGTGGGCAGGACAGATGTATTTGATTGTCTCCTCAATTCCCCCACCTTCTGCTACTGTGTGGTTGTGTGTGTGTGTGTGTGTGTGTGTTCTAGCAATAGTGTTATGAATCAGTAATCAGAGTGGTGACACACCTGAGCAATGCCCCCATCCCCCTTGGGTGCCATACATTATAAATCAAAAGACTCCATTTGCATACAGCCTGCTTATTATTCCAGAATTTGCCTCTCCACCAGTAGGGTAAGGGTTATAATCATGATAATGAGCAGTGCTGACTGTGGGCTTTTTATTATTTGTTTGCAGAGAGGGCATAAACAAATGATATTATTAGTTTTTGATTTAGAGGTCTGCACTGTAAGATTTTCAGTGCATCGACAAAACAACGGGAAACTTAGCATCTTCCGCAAGTTTCCCCACGACATGGCGTGCTTGGCTTGCAGACTTGCACAGTAGAAAGTGAACGCTCGCAGCGGCCTGATAAATCTCCCTTACATTTACTTCTATTAAGTTGCTTCATCACTTATCACAAAATGAATCGCAACAATGAGTAGCGGGCGCAGATGGGGGGGAGTGAAATATCCCTCTTGCTGATCGAGATCGGGCGAAAGCAAAACTTGCGATTTGAGATAGCTGAGGCAATTTAATCTGAATGTCTGATTTGTAACCGAGGGGAGTAATCCAGTTTTTCCCTATCAGCTGGGGTCACCATGCGTAGATAGTTAGCTTATGACGAATGTGGCACACCAGGAGAGAGACTAATTGCAGCCGGCGCACTACCAGTCGAGTAATTGTAGGGGAAAGCAAAGACTGAGAGTATCAAGGAAAGGAGCAGGTGCTGGCTGATGGAGGAAGCCTTGCTGCCCTGTGGGAGATCTAAGAGGGGAGGGTAGGTGTGAGCTGGACAGGGCCTGGGGTTATTACTCTAATTGACACTTCACCTCACACACATGCACATGGTCCCCAGGGGCCAATCAGAGGGTTGGGTTTGCAGTGGAGGGAGGATGGAAGGCTGGCACAGGTGCTGTTGGGGAGCGTATCAGGGGTGTAATTGCACTGCTGATATTTGTCTGTCCGTGTGTCACGCCACCAGACGCCCACTCCCCCAACACACACACACACACACACACACCCTCACACACACACGCACAGCCCATTAACCCTACAGGTCCTATTGAGAGCAGCGTTCCTTTGAAAGCCTTCAGGGCCCCTGTGTTTTACACACTGAATATAATAATGCACAGAGGTGCTCGGGCTCACTCGTGTCCAACAGCAGTAATTGAGAGACAGGGGATGGGATAGGGGTTACATAGTTCACCCTACTGAGTGAGTTCTCCCAAAGGGTGTCCGAGGCTGGCCGGCCTGTGTTTGCGTGTTTATGTGTTTGTTGATAAAAGCGATAGCAGGTCCTCCGCAGCTTGGATTGGACACGTGTATGCAATTCATTCACTTCAACACAACCTCAGAAAATGTATACGTGTTTGAGTACAATATGTGAAAGTCAAACTCTTTCTGTGTCATTTTTACCAGTGTCAGAGACATTTATTTATTCCACACTTTACATTTGAATTGTTCAAAGTCATTTATGAGCTCTCGATTGAACAAATTTGATGATTGCCATAAGAATAATCAACTATTTTCAAATTTCATTTCAGTTTCAATAACCATTGGTTCTAAACCTAGTAAAATGTGAAGCTTAGCTGTCTTTATCATGTTTCATTAAAAACTCAATGTCTTTGAATTTTGGTCCCATGAAATGAGACATCTGAGACTTTTGGGAACTTGACAAAGGAAATATTAGGTAATGAAATGTATTGCCACTTGCAGCCTTACTGACCACATGTACTGTTCATTTGCAGTGTTCTGACTAAAGAGTATCGGGATGCGCTGAGCAGAATCTCCCCTGTCGTGGATCAGCATAAGAAGACTCTGGTGCCCGGTGTTCCCCAGCTCAACATGTGTGACGTGGCTGTGATGGTGAGATTTACATAACCTAAACAAATATTCTTTAATGATGACATTTGTATTGCCAAATAGTCATGTTTTGAAATCAGGTTTTGTTGCTGTGAAGTTTTTCCCACTACATCTGGAGGCAGTGGACCAAAGCCGGTTCAGTTCTCACAGCAGATACTGTGTGTTTTTTGGGGGGGCCAGCAGCCCTCAAAGTGAGGCGTGTTTGCACCTCTCTGTTCTCTCCGTCACACTCGACACATCAGATAAATGAATGCATAAGAGAAATTGATGAAGCCTTTATGAAAGAATTCATTTTCTCATTTGCTATCTGTCTGTGTTCGCACTCATTTGAGCTCTCACTCTTACTAACTCGCTCCAGAATGTGTATTTTGTTTTCACCTTAAGCCTTCACCTTTCCTGCTTGATTGTGTGTTTGAGACAAAAAAAAAAGATTTTATTATTATTTAATGCGGCTAAATTGAGCAGTGGCTTTGTCGTCTCAAGCATCAGAGCTTGTGAACAGCAGGGCCGTGGATTCATTTGTGACGTAGCGCTGCCCCCTTGTGATGAAGGAAATATACACAATTTGTCTTATCCAGTGTCATGCTGAAATGAAGCAATATGAAGCTTTATAGTTCTTTAATTAATTTAATATCGGGTATGAGTGTTAAAGAAATTCTTACTGACAACAATTATGCAGCGTAAAAAAAGCTTTAACATTTCATGACACATTTGAAGAATAATGACACGTAGTACCGCATATTGCAAAGCTGGGGGAAAGAACCACTAAAGAGGTAGTTCTAGTTTGCAGTGCTACTTCTGTGCTGGGACTGTTCTCCAAAATGTTAGCACGCTGACCGCTGTCTACTGTAATTAACAATTCTAACAAACTGAAGTATCCCTGTAAGAACACAGGACAGAAAACTGTGGCTACCTAATAGCCTGAGACGTGGCACAGAACAGGACCCAAATTGATCTGGTGCTCAATAAAACATCTTTTGATAACTTCATATTCTTGTACTTCCTCTCTGTTACAGAACTGGGCACCCGCAGGCTGTGAGAAGTTGGGAAAGTGTCTCAAAGTACCAAAGTCTCAGCCCTGGAAGTGTGACTGGCCACACTGAGAACAAAAAAAAGAAAAACCAAAACCTAAAGATGTGCCTTTCTACATGAACCATAAACAACCATGTTTTTTTGTTTTTTTGTTTTTTTTTACAAAGAAAAGAATATCTTTTTTGGATCTATTTGTAAAATGATGCATTTCAGTGTTCAAGAGAAAAATGTGGTGTAAAACCAAGGGAATTGTGTTGCTATAATAACATACATTGATTATATAAATAGATTTTGCAGCTGTGATCTTAATGAGGCAAGAAATGTTATTATTTCACTCATTTTAGTGAAGCAGAGCAGATAGGGAAATATATTTATTTTAAGCATTAAAGTAATAAAGTATACTATGCTGGATTATTTGAATTAAATCTGTATCCTTGCAGACTGCAAAACATGTGCTTTTTAATAAAAATGATATTTTTATCACATGTGGCATGACTATTTTTGGTGAACCGTAGATCCAGTACATTCATAATGCATGCATCACGTGCACACACATTTACTGCATTTCTGTTAATGACTCTTAAAGTGCCCGACAGTCATCACATCATTTCACTATGAATTCAATGAGTAAACCTTCGATAGGTTATTGTTGCAAACCTTGTGACATTACTGCAGCTGATTTATTCATTGTGGTGTTCTCCAAAGCCAAACATATCTTTTCTCAATGCCACTGTGGTAAATATGGCTAAATAATAGCTGTCATTACGTTCATAGAGGCTGCTGAGCCCAGTTAGATTGCCCACTTGCCCAGCTCGGGTTCTAGCACAACACTGGCTTTGTTCCTTGTCAACATTCCGGCACTCTCCCAGTACTCTGAGCTCGCAACCTGAGCAACAACCTGAGCTAACAGCAGCTACAGTTCACAGCACTTTCTCCATCAGAGAGTTGATCCTAAACAACCGGAGGACATCAGAGGAAACAACAATCATTTTCCACAAGTGCCACACAGAGTTACATACTTATCACAGGTGATTGTACCCAGCACACAAGGTTAGTGAAAGAACATACGCAGAGTAGAGAACAGAGAATGACAGAGCCACCATTCACCCAAAGTCAGTGTAGCATCAAAATGATTTTAAATCTGTTCATTTATGGTAGACAAGTTACACAATGGTGTTATATCAAATATATATCAAAGTATATATAATATTTGCACCTCAGCTTACTTTTTTATAAATAAAAGGAACTAAATCCTCAGTTTGACAAATCACTGACTCTGATGAATCTCTTCCAGTAAAAGTCGCAGCACATACTTTATTTATTGTAGCTTTTTCAGTGCATGTGTCAGACTGCTGGTGTACGGAAATATTACACTTATTTCAAAACAGCCATTTCCGAGACTGCTAAAAGGAAATTGCTCATTTCAGGAAACAGGCAGAGTGAGCTGTCTTTAGCAAATGAAAACGAACCATCATGTCAGAGTATGAAAATACAAATCCAACCAATCCAATTGATGTGGACACTGCTTTTCTCAAATCCAAGAGGGGAATCGTGAAAGTGGCAGAGATGGTAAGAATATTTGCACATCACCAAAAGTTTGAACATGTTTAAGTTTGTGACAGAAGTGTGACGGCAGTTAGGTGTGACAGAACAGAGGAACAGAAGTGAAACGACAACAAAGCAGCATAACAAGTATCTCTATACTTTAGTCAACAGTGTTAGTAGAACTTCGTAGTTGGCAGCAGTGACCCATATTAAAATGCCAAAAGCATTTTCAGAGGCTAAATCTGTAACTGGATCAGAAAAAAATGTGATGTGGAAACCTTGGTTCCTCTTTCTCTGCATAAACTAGAATATGCAACATAAACAAAGGGCAATGTGTGACTCAGAGACTCATTTGTTCATATGAGAATAACAATTTTTCTGTGTACTGTGTCTCTCTTTCTGCTTTAGGTGGCCTTTTTTCTGGCATTTGTGTGTTTCACTGTAGCATCCAGACCAAGGTACATCGCAGCCACAGTGATAGAGTTTCTGCTTACTTTATTTCTGGTGTTGCTGTATGTCCTCAAACTCAACAAGAGGCTGACTTTCTTCTTTTGGCCCTTTGTTGTGAGTGAAGTTTTACATCATAATATAATAATATAACATCCTACACATTTTTAAAGGCCTTGTACTACAGAGAGTTTACCATCCATGTTGTCTTCTCTTTTCTCCTCTTCAGGATATTTTCAATTCAGTGTTTGCAGCAGTCTACTTTATTGTCTTGAGCCTGATGGCTTTGATTACATACACTGTCACAGGCACGCTGGTTGGAGGGGTGAGAAATATTTCTTTAATCTATAATTGCAATCTCAGCTGTGTGGGCCAATTTTGACGTGTGGTTTTGAGTTTCCCCACTCTACACTGTCAGTAAAATGAAATATCCAAACAGTGCTTTTATCTGGGTACATGAGCCACAGCCCAACAATATGAAGTCCTCTGGAAGATGAAGCTTTTGTCTCTGCAGCGTGCATTTATTTTGACATCTGCTCTCTCATCTATTTGCAGATATTTGGCCTCCTGTCAGTTGGGCTTCTGTGTGCAGATGGCTACATGCTCTGGAGGAACATCACACTGAACAAGACAAGAAGTGTGACCCAGAATCAAACCAGCAATAACTAAATCAATTAGAGTTAAGATATACAGTATATTATTGTTTGTGAACAATAATTTATTGTTTCTCCATGATCTAGGAGTAAGCTCATTGCAAGCCTTTTTGTTTTTTTGTTTTTTGCAATCTATCAAAAATCAAAGTGTACCAATTATCATATTTATGATTCCAGCTGTGTTTCAAATCTGTGCTGCTGCGTTTGTGTTATATGTTTTATAGATATTAAAGTTGTCATAAAACCACACAATGCCAATGAAAATCTTTCTTTGTCCTGTGACATCATGAGTTGGATATTTCTACTCCACTCGGGATTGTGCTGTGTGCGGCTGGGGGGGTGGGCTGGGCTGGGGGCGCATCGCATTACACATCTGGAGAAAGCAGATGTTGCGCTTTTTTGGAGCTCGCTCTGCGTTTCCGCGCTGTCATTGTTTCCGTTTCCACCTCCGAGAAGCCTCACGCCTCCACATATCTCTCGCTCACTCTCTCTTTTTTTGTTTTGTCCATAATCCGTTACGTTGCGTGGACTTTTTGTTGGGCTATCTGAACTTTGAGAGTTGAAATCTTTTTCGCGAACCATGGGGGACATCGAGGCTCCCGACTCGAATCGGCCGCACCAGACTGTCCTAATGTCTATTCTTCCGAGCAAGGAGTTCGCCACCTCAAGGAAAGGCATGCTGCTCATTGCTGAAGTGGTAAGAAATGACCAGAGGAGTAACTTGCGAAACAAATGAAACTGTCCCTGTGCCATTGTTTCGCCCTGATGCGCACAAAAGTCAAAGCGCTCTGCGTTTTGGAGACTTCTGCTCGCTCTTATCTCACAGTTCTAGTAGCGGTAGCGACGTGTGGCTTCAGTGCATGCTTATAAATAACTTGAATAGATTGTTTAACTGTCATTTTGAATATAGGTCAGCCAGTTCCCGTCACAAGGTTTCCATTAGTAAAGGGAGGGGCACTGAGGCTTTACAGCAAAGTGAGGTAAACTTCTGAAACTTGGAATAAACATTTGGATCATGGGCACAGCACGCGAAGACATTCATTGTTAAGAGCTCCCTGGAGATCAGGCTAAATAAGGATCAGCATTTCTTTCTGTCTCTCAATGTTGTGTCAGTGTGCGCGGAATCAATTTAACCAACTACTGCTAAAGTTTATAGAGAAGTCACTTTTTTATGCACTTTTCAAGTCAATTCTAACAAAGCAGGAACTGAAAGACTATCTGTGTGTGTCTGTGTGATGGTGTCAGTGGTGAATGGTGTTCTGCAGATCTCTAACATAATGCATCACTTGCATAAAAGAGTCTTCTTGCAGTAACTCTCACATTCGTATCATGTGACATCCAGCAGTCATCTTCTCCACAGTCACATCCTTCACTCTGTTACAATAACACGTAGCCCGGAGCACAGACACACACACACGCACACACACACACACACACCACACAATACAGTCTCTTTACTGCTTTTTAACAATGTGACTGTGATCCTCAGCCCGGGGCAAAAACGCTTGCAGAACTGAACTAAAAAACCTAGCGGCCTCAACGGCCTGCAGACAGCAAAAGTGTGTCCTCTTCTATCTGCGTAGGTGAGAGTGCACACCTGGTTTAAACTTAGAGTAGAGTGGTAAGACTCAAAGCTTTACCTCATTTGTGATATATCCTGTGCAGGGTTTCTGTCAGCGGAGCCGACCCGCCTAAAAATAAAGACCATCTGCTTAACTCAGGAAATGAATCCACTTTTAGGAAAGATAACCTGAAGCTTGATCGAAAACAGAAACACAACAGTAATGTCAGCAGTACTCACTGATTTTCAGATCAATAACAGAAACTAGTTTACCCACCTCTGTACCACAGGAAGAGGTAATATTCCACAAAGCAAAATCAAATATTTGAAATGAATATGGCTGTCATTTAAATCGTAATCAAACTAAATTGCACGTCACAACAAGAGATGTGTCAGTACATGCATGTGTAAGTGTAAAGTAGGTTTAACCACTATTCATATTCATGGTATTTACTGGCGAGCAGCCACCCTGCTGTAGCTGTGAAGCTGTTCTTGGAAAACAGTGACACAGTCTCATTTTTAAGCTTACAGTTGTTGTTTATCAGCCAGCAGTCACCAAACTCAACTGTGCGTCTTCCAAAGAGAGCGCAGCCCACGGCTTTACCATTCTTGGCAGTATTAGTCAGACACATATCCTGCTGAGCATGCATTATTATACAAAGTGTGTCAGACCACCATGTATTTCTCATTAGGATTCTCAGTCTCAGCCAGCAACGGGCCCAATAAGGAATGTGAAGTCACATCACACTTAATGTGCTGCAAACGGCAGATTTCTGTAGCGTTTGAAATATTTTCAAAATGAAAACAAGCTGCAAATAAAAGGGTGCCTGGTGTAGTAAACATGTGCAAAGTGTGCCGTCTCTCTATGTGGCATAAACTGAGAAGCAAAGGGTTGTCAGAAGTCTTAGCTCAGTATGTAATGTGTTTGTGGCCTCAGGACCTGTGATGTTTTTGTGAGTTTCAAAGCGCATGTGTTTCACTACCTTTGATAACCGACTCACTCGACTCATCACAAACCTTTTAAGGGCAATGCTTTGAAGACACACACTCTACACCAGAGTTTGTAAAAGGAAACGATTATGCGATTAATCGATGAGTGATTTGACAGAGAATGATCACCTTATTATATTTTTATATAACTGTTTTTATCGGTGTATAAACACCTGAAAATAAGAATCATTTTAACTGTGTTACTTTAGAATGAGACTACAGACACGACGGGTCCTCTTCCACAGAGTCCGCCATGTTGAACCACCATGTTTCCACAGTGGCCCAGAACAGACAGAACAGAACTTTTCCGTCCACTTTAGTGTCTTCTTCATACTAGGAAGGAGAGGGTAAGGCGTGGCAGTTGTAAGTTAGCAATAATACCACTAGATGTTACTAACACACACACAGTACAGTAAGTACATCATCAAGCAAGAGCGTGAGCAGCTTCTTCTGTGTGAGGATTGGCTGCTTTTTTCATGTCATTGTACATAGAATATGTTTGGCTTTTGGACTCTTGAGAAATTGTGATTAGTATTTTCACTGTTATTACTATATTTATTGAGGATTAATGAATAATCTATGAACAAAGAAGCACAAAAATATTTAACGTACAGATTATTTAAAGCACAAAAAGCACTATACTAGCTCATCTCATGCTGTTTGAGGTGTCAACCCAACATTATATTCTTCAACAAGCAAACATTCCCGAGAATCAACTGCCTAACCCAGAGGAAAGCTTCTGTAGTTTAGCTGTAGGTGGGGTCTTGTGGGGAATCTTATGGATCTGACAGGATGCTAGTCAGAAGCAGCATTTGTGAGGAACAGCAGCTGCAGCAGTTTGGGTTCAGTCAGGGGGAGTTCCTAACCCCAGGGCAGTGTAGGATGACAAAGACAAGATGGCCGGGCCTGTTTGAGAACACACTGTCTGGACTTGCTTTCATTTGCACTGATATGATGCGTCCAGCCCCTCTAATGGAGGGCGTCAAACTCAGGGCAGCCGCATTTAATTGCATTGCAATTAGTACTTTGTTGCACACAGAGCACATTTTAACTTCTTCTTTCATTATTCCAGCTTTGTGTTTGTGTGTGAGCGAGAAGGAGAAGGATTCACTGTAACAGTGCACAAGTCTGTGTGAATAAACACTAACATTAACAGCTGTATCTCCTTACAGGAAGTGGGCCTCGAAGCTGTAATTCACACAGTCTCACAGCTTCGAGACAGTGTCACGTGATCTTACAGTGAGAGGATCAAAGAAAATTCAACTTCATTTTATTTCTCAGTTGATTAAAAATGAAAATGTGCCTGTGACTTCCAGTGCTGACTTATAAGTAGATAAATACTTAAAAGAAATGTCTCCTTCAGTGTCTCTTAGTTGTCTTCAGTCATGAAAGGAAACACAGATTTTAGTTTACTCTTTGCTCAAGGCGTCCTGGCTTAAACTCTTCACTGATTTAAACATACAGCAGTCGTCCCACTTATTTTCCTCTCTCTATTTCTGTTTGTTTCCGTAGGTCCTGTCCTTTATTTCGTTTGTGTGTTTCGCGGGATCAACGGCAGTGGCCTTCGTGACAGTTCCCCTGCTGGAGTTCCTGGCTGCTCTCTTCTTGTTGTTCGCTTACTCCACCAAATTCAACGAGAGGTTTAAAGGTTTCCTCTGGCCTCTTATGGTGAGAGCGGCCTTCAAATAAACCATCATCCAGTGCTAAAAGAAGAAAAATATTTACACAAAGTGTTGTTTCCTCTCGATCATGCCATTTCTTTCTTTCCTCTCAAAGGATTTCATGAGATGTGTGACTGCCTCCATCATCTTTTTCATCATCTCCATAATTTCAGTGTCCAAATATTCAGACGGTTCCTCCAAGGCAGCTGGGGTAAAGCACACCACCATAATGATAATTATGTATTACCAAGTATATGACACAGTCTTTGTCCAGCAACCTCACTTCTTATTTCACTTATTTTCACAGATATTTGGATTCATTGCCACCATCGTTTTTGCTTTAGATTTTTACCTCATTTTTAATGAGCTGGCCAATTTTCTAAAGCAAGGAGGGGAACCCAGTGAGGAGCCATCAAGACAGCAAGGTAATGTATATGTGCCATATGAATGACATGCACGATGAATCCTCTCCTCCAGTTGTGGCTTTCCTCTGGATCCACAGAACATGCTGTGTGATTTCTCCTTTGTTGTTTCGTAATTTAGCTAAACCCACTCTTTAAACTTGTTATCTTGACTTAGACGTCTGGGCTATATTTTCATGTGTGCATAAAATTACTGAGGTAAGTTGTGTTCATGAGTGCAGTTCTGGGTTTGTGTTTCACCCCCTCTGACCACTCTAGACTACCAGACAGTACGTACACAAGTCACAGCGTAGACAGACAGACAGCTTAAACATTCAATTAACACTTCAGCGCTTTGACTGCTGCAAATGAAATACTTTCACCTCCTCCGCCTTTGCAGTGGTGGTACAAGTTTCAGAGCCAGATATTTATATTTGTATTCTATTTGTGGTGCTGAGGAAGAGCAGTGTGCAGGATCTTTTTCTCAAGATTAAAGGCCTCAGTAAATGAAGTCCAAACTATCTGCAGTGTTTCATAGCGCCGCAGGGAAGATGCTTTTTGTGATGTAGGTGAAACAAATCTTTTATGTGTCAGAGTTTGCACTTATTGTTTTGCTTTATGAAAATAGAACCCATAAATGTTTTCTCCGATATAATCAGACACTTTAATCCATCATGACTTCTTGTTTAAAAGAGCACCATATTTATTCTTTGTTACTTTGTCGAAGCCAGTATTCTTACCAAAGTTTGTCTTATTTACGTGGCTGGCACACGCAGAGAAGTAACACTCATTCTGATACTGAATCTGTTTTTTTCACTTTTGTTTTCTAGATGAGTTTTCAGACTCTGATTCGGACTGAGATCACGGCACTCTTCACCAGCGCATACGTTTGATCATACCAAAATAAGCCTTTGCAGGAGGACTCACCACTGCTGAGCTGCCATCTGCGAAGATCTGCAAGTGTTTCAATATGCCACCACGTTATGTTAATACCGTGTAGGGTAAAAACCACATCAGGGTCACAACGATGGTTGGTTTATTATCTGCATTGATTGGTAGTTGGGGGACTTTCCATACAGTTTTATGCTAAATGTATAAAGAGGAAGAACCATCCTCTATGATTCGAGGAAACAGGTGTATATTGATGTGTCAAACATGTTGATCTTTCTGACTAATTTACTTTTCATGCCCAAGCCTCATATCCAGTGCCTTAGATTATTTGGGAAAAATATAAATGCCTGAAATTAAAAGAAGCTGTGAAACTGTTTGGTCTAATCATAATGAGCCTTGAGAAGTTGCTTGTGGGAGCATGATGTCTAAATCTGAAATGATGACTAATATCGCCTCCTGGGCATGTACTGTGACCTTATATACAGTCATATATTAAACTACAACACTAAATTGATGCCCTTAGTGAATAAATATTTCAGTACTACTAATGAAGTTGTACTGTAACAAAAAAGAAGGAAGCGCTGCATAAATAATGGAAAGAAATTTCCAAAGTACGTGTGGCATCATCGGCATATACAAATCTACAGTATTACTATAAAAACATATGTATAGTATATAGAAGAACAGATTGGTTGCAGGTTGGCTGGTTACAACCTCTGTCCGATTGTCTGAACTCTACAAGAGTGTATTTTTATAATTTGAGGGTTATTCTTCCTTGAAATTTGACTTTTGGGTGAACAGAGTTCCTGTGGCGTGCTGCACTGCTTGACAACCTTTTCTGAGTCATTATAATGTTTATTTGTCCCCAAATTTTCCACATTTAAGAGTTGATACATCTCCAAACATATTCAACTAACCAAAACTTTGAGAGTCTCTCTCCTCTTATGTTTAGTTTGCCTGCTGTGTGTGCTTCTTTAACCTGTGTGTGTGTCTGAATATCCCATATGTGAATCTTTTTTTGTTTTGTATTGACAAATTGCTTATTTTTTTGTTTCATTAACATTTTGTTTGTGCATTCTGCATGTACGTTTGATTCTTCAGTTCCTGCCACTACTGAGAAATTAGACACACTTGAACGCCACAGTGACTGTTTCTGTAATATACACTGCACTACATGAGTGTTACAACAGCATTGTGAATTGAAAATGGATGACTGAAAACTGGCATCAGTGGCCTCTGATTTCCATGTGGAATTTCAACTGACTTATTGATAGTCAAGAAAATACTCCCAGTGTTGCAATGAAAGGTCCAGTGTGTAGGATTTAGTTACTTCTAGTGGTCTAATCGCTGCAATGCGATCACCTCACATCACCCCTAGAGTCAGTATTTAGTTTGTCCGTTCTGGGCTATTATAGAAACATGGTGCTTCAGCATGGCGGCCTCCGTGTAAGAGGACCCGCTCCCACTGTAGATATAAAAGGCTAAATTTTAAGTAGCAAAACAAAAACATTATTTTCAGGTGATTATACATGCACGAAAACATAGCTATGAAAATTATATTCCGTGTCTGCCTTATTCTGAAATTAGAGGCCACCAATCTTGCACACAGGACCTTTGAATTATTCACCGTTGTGCATTTTATGGAGTAGTTTGTTACTGTTACTTCTGCGGCTTCATTTACATAAAGATTGTGTTCGAATGGTGCCTCAGCAGAAATATGCATCAGTTGTTTTCAATAAATTGTGACCAAAGTCTGGATTCGGATCTGGTGAATCCAGTGTAACTCATACATGATTATTTAAACCTTCAGTCCATCGGAAAAATTCAACATTACCCAATCCAGGGATGTATGTTTTTGGACAGTAACAACACTCAACCATACCCCTTTGCTGTGCACATATGATGAGGATCAATATTAGTGTCATGATATAAATGAGCCCCATTGCTGATGTTTTTTTTTGTTTTGACTGTTTTGCCCTTTGTACAAAAAAAAATGTTTGAATAAAAACCTGAGCTATTTTCAATAATGTCCAAATCACTTTATTTAAATTGTCACTATAAACTGCTGTGAAGCCTTTTGTCAATGTTTGGAGTACAAAAATACAGCTGAGTACAGCTCCATGCTGTACAAGACACACCTTGATGTAGTCATTAACAAAGCACACAGAATTCAAAAATGAAACATCTCACCTCTAACTTCATCCAAACAGACAGACCGATCACGTCCGCTGTTTGTAGCACAATCTGGAAACTATAGTGGAAAACATTTCATCTCTTCCCCATAAATACAAACACTTCATAACATATTGTAGCATTAAGTCGTATATAGAGAGCTGCAGATAGTGACAAATATGACGGTCATCAAATAGCATTATGCATTTTCACGATTGTGCTGTACAAATGTTTATGTGAACTTTTTTTTTTACAACACTCCATCCATGTAAGTGACAGACAGAGTAACAAATATGATTGTCTATTCATAAAACTACTTTGAAGTAGCAGTTGTACATGATATAAGTTACTAAGAACACGAGAACAGCCTGATTAATCAAGCGTACTGGGTAGTGTGGAAACTTTTCAGGCTGTTTAAGAAGCCATACAGTTTTTTATTTTTCATATAAACCCACAGTCAAATACATTTCTGGTCCTTCCCTTAGAGACAAACACACACATACACACACACACACACTCACTACTGTAGTTATCTAGCTTTACACAGTCAGTCCACTGAAGTCACAAGAATATATTTTAGACCAGGAGATGGAGCCACAGAGTCAATTTAAACCCTACACACACTCACCCAAGCCTAATATACATAAAAAACTTGCTCAAACCACAATAAAAAAAACACACATGTGTAAATGTAGTGAGGATTCAATACATTGGAACAATGTAAGACATCAAAAATTAAGTTTTAACATTTCTTCCTTTAAACTAAAAAGCAAATATGATCTTTCAAAAATGGAGCCTCTCGTTTGTCATGAACACTGGTCGAACAGAAAAACATTAAAGACGAATGATCTTCATAACAGCTGCGATGTGAAATGAGAGATTTCATAATACATGAAGTGTGTGATAACATACTGTAGATACATATGCAGACATTTTAATTCAGCCAAATACAGAGTGAAAGCTGTGACAAGATTTCATTCCCATCTGTCCCCCCGTCACGTGACTCCTCATAATTTAACTTAAAGTATCAGCTCCTCTCATTTAGCGTCTAATGATTAGGAAGGCATTCAGAAATACAGCGTTCAAGGTCGAGGCACCCCGTGATGTCGTTTCAAATGTTTTCTTCTTTTTTTAGAGGATCAAAGATTGAAAGGAGAGCGTCAATACCTGAGATACAGTGTATAGGCTGATGGCATTGATCTTGATCAGGTCACCTACTGATGTGTTTGCTTCTAAATGAATCTCACTGATGTTCCATCAGCGTTCGTGTTACCTGAAGCCTTGGATATGTGCAAAAGTAACAAGATACCAATTGCCTTATCATAGCCTGATAAAACCTACTCTTGCCTCACAGTGCTGATCTAACACACACCTCGAAAAGAATGCAAGTGTGAAGATTATTTTTGGATAGTTTACAGATGACCTGGGTTAAAATCTGAGGAATGAAGTTAAGAATGTCTAAGTTTGGTCTCAAAATTGTGTCAAACCCGCTGGATGCATCCGTGATGCAGAGATTTCAAACTTCACCTCGTCTTTATTGCAGTTAAGAATGACCCTGTGCTGTTACCGTATGATTGCTGGCAGGAAACGTCTCAATATCGACTAGCGGTCACAAAAGGCATTTTGTTAAGTTGTAAAGGAAACTCTTTAAATCAGCATGTGTAATCTTTAGATTAAAATATCTAATGTCAGCCGTGCTCACAGGTACAGTAGAAGCCAAAGGCTGATGTCAGTATCAAAGAAAGAACAGTAAAGTTATGGTGCTTCTGTTGTACTGCAGGTTGCCGTGTGCCGTTGGTCCAGTGGCTTCCTGGGTCCATGATCACATTCATTACCACAGACTTTACAGGAAAGCAGCGTGAAATAAGCAGACTGTACAAATAGCTGACCTTCTTTTCCTCGACTTCGTTCACAGTGAAACACAAAACCATCTAAAAAGTCACCAGCTATGCCAGAACAGCTGGAGTGATTCCAGTCTTCTCTTTTGGTTCTTTGTGGAAATCATCCTTCACGCTGATTTATAAAGAAGTGTGGATGAAAAGTTTGACAGAGAATATCTTCAGGGCTCTTCAGTTTAGAGTCTTTATGTGTCACTGAAGCCACGGAGCTCATCTGTGGTTGTGAAACTGGGATTTATTCAGTGAGGTGCTGTGATGAGAAGTCAAAAGCATGTGGTGAGCTTGAGATAGCCACTTCCACTCAAGACCTGAATGAAATACCGTTCCATCTCAAGGTTCCATCTCACCCAGCTGCCGGTAGTGTGGCTTTACCATAGTCCGTATGGCTGTCTGCCAGCACTCACGCGAGCTCCGGCCTTGCCTCCATTTCTCCACGAGACGCAGTGCGTGCTCGTATGTACTCGCTGGTCTGAGCCGCCCCCTGACAGCCATTGCCAAGACGCCACTTCCGTACTGCCAGGTAGGTGTTTATTCCATACACACCTGTCACCAGGAAGCCAAAGATCTGCATACAAGTGGAAACAGGAAGTAGAATAACAATGTCTGAATTTGAGTGCGAACCAAAAGGAGTACACATTGTATGGACGTTGTGGTTGTAGTGGTTGTAGTGGATTTGTTGAGATGTTCTGTTTTGTATCAATATTCTGGCAAATAGGATGGTTGTGACTACTCACCACCGCTGCTATTTCAGCTCCAGTGTTGTGGTTGATGCAGGCCAGCACAAGAGACGACAAGAAGAAGAAAAAGGTGCTGGCCGCGGTGTTAACCAGATCCTACAGGAAGACACAAAAACATACAAGATATTATTAGGAACAGCTGGCCTATTTTTTCAGGATTGACTCCTCTGTGATTTCATTACAAAATACAGCCTAAAAATGGTAAAACAGGGATTTAAATTAGCGAATATCCACAGTTTTCACTTCTCTGTGCTTCAATGTTAAACTCCACATGAAGTATACAGTATGTCAGGGTTTTCCAGTCTAAGGCTGTGGGCCTCTCCTCAGACAAAGCTTGGAAAAATCCCCCACCCTGTTTACTTTCTGTTTCACTCAGTTCCTTCTGGCCTGTGGGATCATGAATACACTATTTAATCTCACAGAGACAAAGTCTAATATTGCTGTTTGACATAACTTCAGACTACAATACATACATAAAAAGGGCAGTCATGGAGTATTAATAAGTTTCTTACTCTGGGAAAAGTTGGAAAATCTGAAACCTCCCACTTTGAAAACCTCTTATATACATAATATTAAGAATAAAGATACACAGGGCTTAGATAACACTCGACACTTGGATGCACCTAAAGCATCCGAAGCGACAGTGCTACAACAGCTGCCTCCTGCATTTTACATTTTATTCTCAACAAAACAAAGCCATTCTTCTTCACAGCAGGAGATGTTTGCTACCTCAAAGCACATTATAAGTATTAAAATAACCATGGCATTTGATATTGCACACAAAATGATGATCTCTTTTAAAGTCCAAAACCAATTGAGGCCATTTTTTTTACTGACACAATCTAAACCTTCATCTTTGTAATGAGGCTGATGTAACATGCAGGCTGTCCTGGATGATGTGGTATCACGTAGAGCAAACAGAAGAGTTTGCTTGCACTCATCTAACCAGACAGACTGAATCCTGGTGCTTCACTGTGTGTTTTAAAACCACAGGAGGGCAAAAAGAAGCCAACCTAGCACCTCAAATTACACACAAACACACATCCACTCTCTCCACACACACTCCATCCCCCCACCTCTTTACACATGAGAAGGAGAATGAAAGAGATACTTCCCCTTTGATGTTTTACTCTCCTGTTTTTAGCAGTCCGGACAGTTAGGGAAGGGTTAATAATGGAGTGCTCAGCGTGACTGGGCCATGGGCCCTCGTGATCAGATGCGTGATTGTGATCACGGCAGACATGGTCTCTCATATGACCCACAATGCTCAGCAGACATACACAGACAGCAGACAAAGCAGAAGTCTCAGCAAGGGATAAAAAAAATAAATAAACTGACTATTTGCCACCGATCCTGCTGCTTTATCAGTAACACATTAATATGGAACTATCACACGTCATGCTAACTGACAGAGTTAATGTTTACTAGTGTTATTATCCTAACCGTCAAATGAAACCAGAACCCCCACCCGACACACATGCACAGCAAACCGTGCTCACACCACACACACACACACACACACACACACTCCCATTTATCTCGCCCAACTGGTTCAACAGGAAATACTGCATATTCACGTTCCAGTGTCACGTTCTCCTGCGCAGAAAAGCTTTTCTACAGCTTTCCTCTCTCCTGATTCAGTCAGTTCAGTCCCCACGCTTCACTTTTTTCCACATTCCACGTTTTAACCAGGCGAGCACTCTGTAAAACCTTAAATAACACAAGCACAGACTGGACCAAACCACTGGCTCTCTGGCTTATTATTGGCTCGTATCATTGTTTTACAGTGCTCTCTCTATCTGCTGACACTCAGAGCACTGAACAAAGCTAGCATGTATCATTTTAACTAACAGACATCGCCATCAAAGTTTATTATAATGTTATGTTTAAATATGCAAATGAGACATAGAGAAATATGAACACTGGACAAGATCAAGTCCAAAATACTAGATTTTTACAGAGGGAATTTTGAATCTCACTTTGTCACCTCATAAATCAGAAAATGCTGTCAACAGCCATAAAAAGCTCTATTCTCACCATGTTGTGAGGGATAAAATGTTCTATAAATCAGTATATAAATGATGGAACAGTCCAAAATTTCAAACTTGACCATATGTAAAAAAGCAATGTTTTTTGCCCACAGTGTCTCGCCAGCAGCTGGAAATAGCCTACTCACTGGACTGCAGCTATGGAAACCTTAGAGGAGGCAGCAGAACACTAATTATGAAATGTATTCTCTTGACAGTCACAGCGAGTCGCACAGGACCAGAAAGCCTCATGCAAGAATAACACATCTCTCTGGCCTTCACATCTATGCCTGATTCTCTGTGAAAGACAAATAAAGATAGGAAACAAGCATTTCATGTCTTTTGTCTGCTTGGGTGGCAAACTTCAGCTGTCAAAACCAAGAAAGCTTTTATTGGATTCCACTTTCAGGTTAAGTAAATACGACATGAGTAAAGTGGTCTCTGGTCTGAACTGATGATAGATTAATGACTATAGCTAATAATAACCACAAACCTCAGCTCTGTGTGCGGATTCAGCAGAGAGATGTAGATCTTTACCGGCAGAATAACATGGAGTCAAACAGAGAAACAAGGACAGATTAACACACATGCACATGCACACAAACTCATCAGGAATCTCATTCTTCTGCTTGCAATATTATCCATTAGTTAACATATTTACACACATGTCAGCATGAGTAAGCAATGCTCTTTGAACAACATCTGAATTTATTTTTGCAGAAATATTTGTTGCTTCTTCCCTGTCATAACTCAAATCGTAACACTCGGATATCACACACCCTGCTAATATCCACATCAAATCAATTATTTATTATTGATTATTTATTTATTGACACAAGGTGAAGATATTTTGTAGGGTATTTTGCTGCAGCTAAGCAGATTCAGACTCCAGTTTTATGTCGTACCCCTTGTGTGCAAGGTTGCAATGGGTCCAATGAGCACCCACCAACGCTCTTCTCTCTAAAGCAAGTCCATTCATGCATCAACTGTGATGAGATACTCTGTGCCCAGAACAAAACAACCTCCAGAATATATTGGGTACACTGGCCGGGCATTCAAACAGTTGCACTCCTTTTAAAAAAAGGAGAATAACAGCAACCCAACCCCCCCCCCCCCCCTAAAGCTGTGAATGTTCTTCCCTCTGTGCACTCATTCTTGCCCCACTTCACAACCCACAACCCCTCGGCATGGCCGACGGTTATTTGGCCGTTGGAATTAGGAAAACAATGCACCGAGTGCTCTGCCTTTATCTCTAGCCGATTGTGCAAAGCTCATTCATGCAAACTAAACCCTGAAGTTCAACCTGGTAACTGAAAGTCACCAAGTGTCTTTACAACAGTGTCCCTGGGTTCATTTCGGTGTTGAAGGGGAGGAAGTGGGGGTCAGTGTCTGTGTTTCCCGTCTGCACTGCCAAAGTCATCATCGAGGGTGAAGTAGAGGAGATGGGATCACGTAGCATATAATTGTACAATCGAAACCCTCCTTCGGAGACTCTCAACCGCATTATAAAAGAGCTCAGTCCACAGCGTCGGTCCATGGTTTTAGAGTTTGGAAACAGAGGAAGGCAGCAGAAGGGTTAACAGTTGGTTAACGCTGAAATGCTTACTCATGGTGAAATTCCCAGGGGCTCAATGTGACTGGAGCAGCTTTGAACTTGATAGACACAAACAACGTGGGGTGCAGCCTACAGCTGAGCATCATGGGCTTGTTAGCTGCTACAGTTTGGAGTCCAGACAGAGAATCTGGAAAACAACACCTACTGTAAGTTTTTCTTCTTGCTGCAGTTTACTCACCACAAGTGAACAGTAGAGAGGTTTTTGTGTCGTAATCAGAATTTGTTTTCCTGCAAATACATACAAAATCGGAATATTTTTGTGCCTAAGAGCATGTTTCCAGTAATACCAATGAGCCAAACCGCAGCCCACCACAGTCTAACTTTGAAGAACAACCTCTTCTGTGGGTCTAATGGTAGCCCGCAACCAAACTTGCTTTCGACAAACGTCTGTGCGCACAAAACAATACACGAGAATTATGGATTTCTAGACTATTAATCACCTGCGTGGAAAAATAATTACCCAGTCGAAGCTGACACGAGAAAGCCTAGTGAGCCTCAGGAGGAAAGGAACAGAATGTCTCCAGAAAAAGATGGAACAGGAGGATTTTAGATTATAAGAACCGCCTCACAGAGACTGTAAAAAGCTTTTCATTTGGTGTCAGACAGCCAAAAGTAGAAAAAAGGCACACCCTTTCTTCATGTTTGAGGTACAATATTGTACCAAGAATACCATAAAGCAATCTGATAGCTATGGTTGGATTTGGCTTAACATCCACTGCTTTACTACGATACGTACGCTGCCTGTGGAAATACTGTTTTTTTCCCCCCACTCTCTTCTGTAAAGGATACTTGGCTGTAGCTCAGAAAACACCAACGTGTGTGTGTGTGTGTGTGTGTGTGTGTGTGTGTGTGTGTGTGTGTGTGTGTAGGCAAATGCTTGAAAGCCAACCAGTATCTGCTGGAGAACACCCACCAGCTCATTTGCTTACAGCTGACAATGCAGATCCTAGGAGTAACACAGAGACTGTAGGCCTTCCAAACCAGTTCCACACTCACAAAACTTCAGAGCTTCACTTTTATAATGAGCTTGTGTTGAACCTTAAAGAGACCCTGGTAATAAATACAGGACTATAAAAGACTGTGAAATAACTGTGATGGTAACTAAGTGAGAAAACAAAAGCAAAAGTGATAACAGGGTGACTACACGTTTCTGTTAACTTGAACTCTCACTGTTACCCTAATATGAAAGAAAGAAACATAGCCATAGTAGCTTAATGTTCCAAACTAACATTTCTGAGCTTTGCAGTCTGTAGTGTTTAAATCTACACAGTCAATCTTGGATTTGTGTGTCTGGGCTTCTGGTGTATCCGTTATCCGGATATCTGGGTCAAGACTTCATCTGCAGTCTGATTAGCAACTTGATATGCAAGAATGACGAGAAAGACACGTCTACCAATCTCTGTAAACATTCATACATTTTTAAAAAGCTAATAAAAAGCTAAAGCTATCATTGTCAGATAATAGCAGAGGGGCTGCAAGATTGCATTTTGGCCATTGTGGTCCACCTCTTTTGCTCTCCACATTAAAACCTGATCAAGCGTGACGGGTCAATACTTCTTAGACTACAAACTGAAACCAGAACGCTTGATTTTGGTCTCTTGCTTTGAGATTCTGCATTCATAATGCAGATATCTGTTTACAGAGATCACTACTCAAGGAAATTCAGCATTTTGAAATTGCTTCTCAATTTGCTACGATAGGATGAAACATGTTGCTGCTGCAACCAATTGCTTCCACAAAATTCAAAAATTCATAATACAAAATAATCAATGTTCAATCAATGCCTAATGTTTCTAGCTTTAGCTTTAGCTCTCTAGCTTTAATGACTCCAGTGTTCAGATCGACACTGTGGTAGATCGCTGTTGTGTATACCGGCTACCGGCTGTCATTTTGTCTCAAACTTGTCAAATATACTGAGTACAGTATGTCTCCCTGTACCTACCGTTAGGCTCCAGTTGACGTGGGGCACCTTGGTGTGCAGGTTGAGGCTGAAGATCAGGAGGAGGACTCCCGTCACCACGGAGGCACTGCAGCTCACAAACTCGAAGAAATAGACCCCTCCACAGGGAGAACACATCATGATAGTCTCTATGCAGATGAATCCAATAAGTGAAAGGACCTGAAGAGAGAAGAAAAGGAGATGTTGAGTATACTGTATACTGACTGGAGTTTAAGCTAGTCTGCAAAAAATAGCCATCTTTTAGTGCCAGTAAGTAAAATCATTTCAGAATAAATGCTGACTAGTCGCTCTGCTCTTAAGCATAAAGAGTAATGTAGCTTCATGTGAGTGTTTGTTAGTGTTGAAATTCCGAGCTTTGCAGATGATGAAGTGATTGTCCTATGAACAGACTGGAGGCTATGAGCCCATCTCATGAGTCCCACTCCTGGCAGCCCTGGAAGATGCCTCCATCCAGCCAACATCCATCAACAAACCACAGTATGGGAAGAATTCTGCTATTTAGGTGTTCTCCTGCCATCTAGACCCTGACAAAACCACACACAGATTACCGATTGGCTCGGAGCGGTCCAAGACCCAGAGACATAACAGACCTACAGAAAATGCCAATGCGACATACTCTATTCAGACTTAGAACAGCCCAATTCAAACTGGTTCAGACCAGATCTGCTTGGTCGGGACAGGTTTGACGTTTTTTATTAAATGTTGATATAATGAATTGTATAATGATGGGTTTTGAGTTGAGGGATGATTGGAGGTTAAACTGTACAAAAAACAGTCATGGCATGGTTTTGTGCTTTCCACTTAGAGCCATATTTACTGAGCTTTTTACTGTGTATCAGACTCATTATGTTCTTGTGCCTGTCAGCTAAGCCATGCTTTGTACCTTATCTGTGTTTCTCTCTCGTCTATACACTTAAGATACACAGTGTTTGATTACATGGGATCTACTAATGTTGATGGAAAGCAGATGACTTTTTGCACTGGTGTAAAGGACGTTGCGTAAGGATTTCTTTTCTTTCCCCGCCATTTGCAAAAGGAAAATGTAGAAGTTTGTCTCACAAAAGTCTCATGACTGATCAAGACAACAACTGATATGTAGTCATGACTCGAGTGGGAAAGATTCAGAGGCTGAGCAAAACATTTTGTTGACACATCCTTTCTCTGAAGACAGGAACCTTTTTGTTGCAACTCACCAACATAGTTACCACACTTTGAAGACAGTCAAAGGCGGCGTACAGTTTCAAATAAGCTGCAGGGGTTAATCATTTCTTCTACCAACAGATGACTGAAGTTCTGCTTCATTAGCAGATTCCTCCCCACCAGCAAGACACTGAACGTCTCACTGCTCCAGGTTGCTTTAATGGCTTTGTGCAAGGTTGCGAGGTAATGATGCTGCTCTCTGATGATATTGATTTTTTTCAATAGAGCTCCAAAAGTCATTAGCAGAGAAGCATGTAGATTGCACTGGAGCGGCTCAGCAGTGGGTTTTGCATGTAGTCTGAGTTGTTTTTTATTCTCACATATTAGTTTGTATAATGCGGAGCTATTATTCCAATGCGGACAACCTTGAGCTTGGATGAGCCCCTTTTATACTCCTGCAGCAAGTCATTAAGACTCACAAATCATCATTAAACTAGAGCGCCAGCCTCTTTGAAATCTGCTTCCTTTTTGTTGTCAGGGCAACAAAGTCAAAGGAACTGCGTAGGCACGAGTTTAAGGATGGGATCAGATTATGTCAGGAATTTTGGCAGGCAGGGAGAGAAGGAAGACCTTTAGAAAAAAGGATCACATGGCTGCAATAAGTGTCAGGGTAACTGACAGGAGGATAAGGAAGAGCAACTAAACATGATGAAATCAAAATGGCTGGATAACACAGAGCGTGTGGGGAAAACTGACAACTGAAAAGTGTCTAATGGCTCCAACATAAACCCCAAAAGAATTTTTAAATCCTGACAAATGTTTGCCTCCATAACAAAAGACGTGACGAGAAACGATGGATACAGTCAAACAAACAAGCACACACACACACACACACACACACACACACACACACACACAGTCTATGCACTCTTTACAAAGCTGTGTTCAAACTGCTGTTGATGTGGAGATGAAATCAGAGCTGTGTGAGTAAGAGTGACTGCAAAAAAAAAGAACCTCATTTATAAATGTGCAGAAGGACAATGATTTACAAAATCTGTGCCGGGTAGATACAGACTGGTCGTAAATCATAAAGCCCATCTTTGAACAGTGAAGAGCTGAAAATAGAACAGCCTTCTTTTGTTCTGTCTATTGGGACTAATTGGGTTATTTTTGGTTTTATAGTTTAAGTAGCTGAACTTCACCAGTTGTACGACAAAGCTTTTTTCCAGGTATATTTGTCTCTCAGGTATCTGCAGAGCTGTGAATTCACTGGTGTAAATGGGAAACAATCAAAAAGGGCTGCAACAACAGAGGTGATGTTCGTGCTCCGGGGTTGTGAAATATCGACACCCTGGGTTGGGGACTCGAGGATAGCTGGTTGTTAAGTCTCAGCACAAACACAAATTATTAGGTTGTGTGGCTCACCTCAAGCCACTTTGTTGTTTCCCTTTGACTCAACAATCAACTATCTTTCTCCAATATGACTCAACACACCTTAAAAGGTCTAGTAGGAAGAGTTAAGTGGCTGCAAGTTTCAGACTGCAACCAACTGAAAAACCTCACCTTTCCTCCCTCAGTTCAAGCACGAAGGAGAAACTAGAGTGGCTTTAAAAACTGCAAAAGGTCCTATGTAGAGCCAGTGTTGAGTTTGTCCTCTCTGGGCTGCCGTAGAAACAAGTCTTTCAAAATGGCAGACTCCAGAAGAGGACCCACTCCCCTGTGCAGATATGAAGGACTCATTCCAAGGTCACATAAACATAGCAATTCTTATTTTCAGGTGATTTTGCGCGAATGAAAACATAGTTATGAGTATGATATTCCATTTCTGTCAATAGATACCCTTAAATGTTACACACTGGACCTTTAAACCACCTTTAAAGTATTGAAATGAAACGTAGATTCCCGTCTAATTCGCAGCTGCTTGCATCTCATTGCCTGACACTGCTGAACAAATGCGTTCGAGAGCAAACACAGTCTCATTAGAAAGTCTCATTAAAAGACCCCTCCTCCTCCTCCTCTCATCCCCTGGCTCTCAGCAGCTCAGTAGCCAAACATGTTTATCCAGTTTAATGAGCAGGGGTGTACTGTTTCTGACAAGTAAAGTGTTGCATGATGACCGGCAGTGGTGAACGGTCAGTGGAGGACTCTCCTGTTTGTGACAGCCACCACAGCACAGCCAACACTATAAAAAGGTCAGCGGATAGTCCAGCAGTCACATTACCGGTGATGCTCTAAAGCAGGGCCACTAGGCCGACCATCATCACTTTGTGCTGCTGCAGAGGCCTCATTAGCACATGTGGTTGGATAGCAGTACATCTGTGACTTTAACACAACCAGAAAGGTTACACCCAAACAGGAGTGGAGGGCTTTCTTGGGCTGAGGGATGATGTCATGTCTCTCGAAGAAAGCATATTGCTTTCCCCAAAGTCCCTGTGTAGCAGGTGTCGGGCAGCCACAGGGGGAGGAGGCGGGGGATCTCAAAGCACCATACTGGATAATCTTGTAAGTAATGATTTTCTGTCAACCTTCACCCCAACACAACCTGTTCATCGCGCATGATCGTACACATCAGTCCCCCCCATGTGCACACACATCCTTATCTTTGGGATTACGAACATTATTAGTTGCCGTTAAAGGCCTCTTGGACTCAGATCCCCTTCTTATACACCATCTGCTGTGGACTGAAAATTAATGGAGTAGAAAAGAGGCCTTGCAGCGGAGACTAAGCAACATTATACGCCGTACTCCCTGGTGTTATGGGACCTCATACACAAAAAAAAAGAAAGAGAAAATCACCCAAAATGTTGAATATGCCCCTGCAGCAGCCCACAGTCATGCATGTGATGGAAAATGTAGGCTGAATGCAGGTTATGTTTCACCCCAGAGGATAAGGTAAGTGTGCGTAGGCAAAGGCACGCACGTCTCCCCACATGCATGCATGCACAACGTCCTTGTTGTCTTTATGTCTCTCTACAAGCTCCGAATAAGTAATGTTTCAACCAGGAGAGAACGGAGCATGTGGCGTCTCTCTCAGAGCGGGAAGTGCTCGCTGACATTTAGGAGCATCTGGTAACTTCATTACACAACACGGACAGACTGAAAAAAAAAGCACTTCACCGTAATATTTAATTACCACTTGTTGGAAGAGTAGAATTTTTAAAAAAAAGGAAGGGTTCACACACAATCAAAGGGGAACTGATCACAAAGAAACAATTGTAGTGTCAGGCCTGACATGGTATCAAATTGCTGTCGGTGTAGAGGGACGTGAGTTGAATATCAGTAGGACTTTTGTTGACCCAGTCACAGCAAGGAGACAAAGACCAACCAGCTGTCAGGGTGGACACACCTCGCTCAGGTTACACCCTCCTAGGGGTTTGTTTCTTATCAGCACAGGGTCTGCGGCAACCTGCTAATCCATCTATTCAACCACAGCTATATACACAGCTCTATTAGCGACAGAGGATTTCTCAGTAAACGTGGGTTACAGCAAAGGTCAGAGTGGTTTGTAGCTACTACTGTAGTGCAAACAAGGCCTGGGTGTGGAGGTAATGTAATAAATATTTCCTTGACAAAGTAATAAGGAAGCGTGGACGTTTCCAGAGAGCGTGGGCTCTAAGGCCCACTAACGTTTGAGCTTTACATTCAAACAGCTTTTCATTCCGCTGACCTCCTTATCCCTGCATGTGCACACGTGTGGTACCGTGGACTGTATCACAGACCAATTTGCATTGGCGCTAACCATTACTTCATATAAGTGATCTCTCTCTACACAAAGATTATCCATTAACAACACATGACTGCTGCCCTTTCAGCCAATGAACAACTTTCCGTGAACACAGTGATATAAATAACAGACACAAACCTCCTTGGCGCAGGAGTGTTTCCAGATTAAGCGGAAACTGTGCTACATTAGGTACCGGTACAGTACATGACATGCAGTCAACTTCGAATGATCATCACACTGACTCAGCTGGGACAGAGTTAAACTATTAAAGGACAGAGCAGTAAAAAGACACGCCATTAAAGCTATTAACGTTTGGCAGCGAGCTTTGCAGACCTCCTCTAAGATAGCGAATGTAAACTTGGATGACTTTCAGCGGTAATGTCCTTGTCTGTGAAGGAGATATGACTAGCCCAAACTGGAAAGTCAGTATCGGCACTGAGCAAACTATTCAAGTAAATATAAAGTACAAACACAAGATTAGTTTTAATAATAGAGATAATAGAGATAATGCTTGTAGGCGTGTATCTACAGTAGCCGTACCATAGCGGTTGTACTTTACTGCACACACCTGAAAAATATCTAGTTACTTCCAGACACAGAGATGGTTCTATGCTTGTTTTATTCAGCATTACTTCATGAAATATACCTGCACCATCGTAATATTCAAATGGAATTTCCATCTTTCTGTGTTATAATGTGCTTTTTTGCAGCATTTAAATCATATTTGAATTATAATATCACGCACAGGCTATTAACAGCTGGTGGTAAATGTGCTACAAGCTGAAAGAAGAATTGTGGAATCGGTTATTGGACCTAAATTCTTGTGTTGAACATCAGATGTCTCATCAGATCCTCATCTTGTTAATACCTCAATTAAATCAGATGTTTTTATTTGGGTAAGGTTTTTGTACATCTGCTTGTGTTTTGTCAACATTTACTTTGGTTTGTTGAAAAAAATGTTCATATTTCTTCATGTCAGGTGTTATGGTGTATTCACAGTACTGAAATTCAGGTATTATATCGGAGCAATTATCAAAAATTTGAAGTAAGACCCAGCCCGATACGTGGGTTCATATCACTATCATCTTGGCAGCTAGAGGAATGTTAAAGAAATACAGAAGTAATTCTTTCTGTGCTGCCGTCCAGCAGCCAAGTCAAAGACAATATTTTAGCGCTTGCTGTGAAACAGATGAACACTGTGAATATGAATCTTCTTCTTAGTCGCTGCCTGCTCCAAACGTCTCCCACGCTGATGACAGATGGTGTCCTATCCTGGCTTCCCACATACACAGAGGTAAACATCACAGGTGTGTGCAACAGCACGGGCTGACTGCGCTCTTCTGTTAAGACCAGTGGGATTCCGAGCCACCCACGAAAAGAGGAAAAATGGTTTTCAAACTGTTTTTTTCTGGAGTTCAACTAAAGTTTTCAAAAGAGAAGCAGCCAGAACTGTGCAGCATTATCTCCAGCAGCTCGAACTTTTAGCTTGCTTCTGCTATTCACAAACACTGTTAGAGGTAATTGCTAGTTTCCTTAACGCCATGGCATTGAGGCAACTGTTGTGGACACACTACTTTGTGTCTGAGTGCGTGTGCAGGCCCCTGTCTGAGTTTTTTGGCACCAGAAGAAGAGAAATTGCTCTGGCTTGATAGATATTTCCTCCTCTGGTGAATTGTCAGAGCTTTGGGAGCGCTCATTTTGCTTTGTTGTTGCCTCTGTCTCAGTTCAAACATCTGGTTTAGGTGGACTGAAAATATGCTTTCCCACTCACCACTACATCCTGACAGAAAAATGGTGATAATTATTTTCTCCAAGAGCAATTGAGGACCTAATTAAATACCCAGGTATCACCGGGTGAACTGTTGGGTAGATCCACAGTTGTTAAACACATTTAAGTCCCTCCAAGCCCCTTAAGAAATATTCTCTTATCTCAAGGGACTAATAAGGAACTGTTGGAAAACAGTGCAATTTGTTGGAGCCAAAGTGTATCCTTCAAAATAAGAGTCTACTGACAAAAATACACATTCACATGTTTGGCAATGTGTGCAGAGCTCCTTAGCAACCTCACCTCTTTACCTCCACATGTCATGGGGTGGAGGCTCACTGTTAGCATGAAACCTGGCCACTATTATGGGGGTGGTGCAAGGAGGACCAGGACCTGGATAGACACATCTATCTGTATTATTATATTATATTTATAACACATATTATTTTGGGCTCACCACTTCAGAGATCGAGGTGTTAAAGCTCACAGCCCAGCTTCAGTGGCGGCAGTGTGATAGTGTTTTCAGCCTGTTAGTCAGTCCATATGTTAGTGTCTGCTCGGTGCGCCTTGTTATCCACAGATGGTGCGTCACAGTTTGTTGTACTCACTTTTCAGAGGCTCTACATCTCTTAACATGGCAGCACTGTGTCAAACTTACCACTTCAACCACCTTTAAAATCCCAAAGTACGACTTGAGGTACTCCACGTCGCACCTTATCCCCCCTAGAACGTTCCTGGCGTGGACTGGCTCGGTGGTGGGTTGATAGGGGCTGCTGGCCCCGGAGATCATGGAAGTGTTGGAGGCCTCGCCGTCAAAGCCCTCTGGCTCCTCCGTGGTCCTCATGATGATTTCGGGAGAGATGGACGCTGGACTCTCGGTTGGAAATGTTAAGACATACAAACCTCCAACGGTGACAAAGCGCCTGGATCTAGCTCAGGGCACAGGTTATGTTTCATAAAGCACACTTTGTTCCATGCGGGCTGGAAGTGGATGGAGAAAACAAACCAGACTGTCCACTTTTCATGGCCACTCCACCGGGAAACAGCTGCTCTTCAACATTACGCGCAGGAAAATCCGGCTGCTGCGCGTTTTTTAGCGTGAACCCTGCGGTGTTTCCTGCTGCGTCTCTCCTCCAAAACAGCCGCACTCAGAACTATGTTAGGCGGGTCACTTGTTAGAATCCTAGTGTCACTTCACCGTGGACGGTTCTGGTTAGTTCAGCAGCACCGGGGAGGAAAAAGAAAAATGCCTACCGGGCTCGGCGACTCGACTCTGCGACCGAAAAACATCTACTCATAGCGGTCCAGAAGAACCGAGAGAGCAGCTTATTGTTTCCTATTGTAAACTAACTATTCGTGCAGCAGCTCACAGTCCAGCCAGCCTCCCTCTATACCACCGCTTCTTTACTCGCTATGGATGCGGGGCGAGCTTGTCTCCGCCCCTCTGAAAACTGCACATTCTTGTGCAGGCTCTGCGCCCGTTTTAAGTGTTCCCAACCAGCCAGCAAAACGAATCCAGCCGGAACCACGCCGACAGGACCGAGCTCTGCTGCTGCTGCCCTCCTTTTTTTTCATCGCAGATATGCCTCTGCAGACCTGATGAAATGATTTCTTCATTCTCCCAGAGGAGTGCAGTGTGGCTGCAGCTTTTCAAGCAGTTTGTGCTGTGCTTTACCTTCCAGCACTCCAGTTATTATATATATATATATATATAATCTAAAACAAAAACTCAAACATCAAAATATGAGTAAAAAATACTGTTTTGCTGTAGTTTGCTGTAGTATAGGACGGAATACTGTGCAGTTAAAGGGTCAGTTAAGTCTATGGAGTTGCATATAGTCCTGTTGGTTTGGTGCCATTATTTTCCAAATTGGCTGATGTGATTTTAGTTACTTTTAGTTTTATCAGGTGTCAGTCATGTTGAGCAAACTTTCAGAATTCAGGGTTAGGCCTATTCTTTAGATCAGACTGTGCTGCCCTGTACCTTGCTGCCCTCCTGTGGTATTTAGTGGCATTAAAAGGTTGCCTAGGTGATTGCAATATGGCTTGAGATGCTGGGGAAAAAAGTCTATCTGATGCCTAGATGTTCCATCCAAAAGCTGTTTTGTTTTTTAACATGGTGGTGCAGCTCTCTGGTTTATGATGCAAGTGGATTTTCACTTGAATTATTATAGTGGCTGAGCTGAGCTTCAACACAGATCAGACTGTTTTTATTTGCCGAGGGAGACATTTAGTCAAGGTGAATCTGCAAATTCAATGTGCGGCGTTGCAATCCGGTGTGGCCTCAACATGCAGACTCTGGAACAGCAGGATGGAGTTCAGAAATCCTCCATTAAGGACTTGATCAGAAACAATCTATGACAGCTTAGATATAGATTTGGTGGGAAATACACAGAGTTACAGTGTAGGATTGTTTTACTTTCCTGTTTTATTAGATAGATACAAAGACGACAGGCTTCTCCTGGCTGTGAATATCTGAAATCTGTGCCGATAGTGTTTCACTGATGTGCCATAAGATCATGTTACAGTGCGTGGTAAAGTCATTTTTTAATTAATATTTCTATTTTCTCTGTTTCATATTTTATTGTAGTAAAGTGGTGAAATATCCCCTTTGAGAGACACTCAATAATCAATAAACATAATATATACTACTCACAAAAAGTTAGCGATATTCAACTTTTGGGTAAAATTTATGGAACATGGAAAAAAGTTCATGCTACAGTGATATGTCATGGAAGTGGGGCATTTAACTAGAAACATGCAACGGTAATTTTGCCATCTCAAACAGCTTATTGAAACACAATGGGGGTACACCCGGATATCCCTAACTTTTTGTGAGTAGTGTATTATAGTATAAACAGACAAAAAATATGAAAGTCAAGCAAGGTTTGGATTCTTTGTTTTATTGAAGCCAGGGGTCTGATAAACATTTTCCTTATGTTTGTCTGCGTAACAAGCTAGAATCCACATGGCAGCTTAGAGGCTACAGAATTGTGTTAAAGTCATACAATCAAACTTCTGAATTTATTCAGGACACAAAAATGCAGCCGGCCATGTGCTTTTACAATGTCTTGATATCCTGAATACAAAAGGAAGCAGAAGCTCAAAGTCCCGTATAGATGCAGACTGTTGATAGTGGTCGAAGGCAATTCAGTTAAGGATGTGAAGAGGCAGTTGCTTTCAACTGTCGTTTGAGTACAAAAGTTACAGCGTCGGTTCAATATTCAATCTCGGGGAACAAAATCCAATCTTTACTAAGAGCAAGTGCGACTTTGAAACCAAGCAGCATGAGAGCACTTCATTCCACTCAACTAAATCAAATTTTAACAAGTGTGGCCATGTTTTAGAAAGAAATATCAAGTTAGGGTGACAATTCTTTGAAACAGAACGTGTATGGGTGAATCAAACGTATGCCTTAACAGGATGTAAACACAAACACAGGGATGTTTCATGGGCAAAAAGGACAAACCTTAAAAAGAATGGAAGTTTATTTGGTTTATCTCTTTCAAAACATCCCAAGCAAAAAGGTGTAATGTACAATATCACAGGCAGAAAGCGCTTGTTCCACCAGGGGCACCTTCCTTAAGCAGCAAATGCAGATAAATAATCAAGTTTTACTGTGAAGGGTAACTTCAAAATTCATGACTAAATGTTCTAAGGAAAAAAAAGGCGAGGCAGAAAGAAAAATATGCATTCTGTATCTTTAACTGTACCAATATTGAATTGATACAAGTGTCAGAGGGAAAAGTGCTTTTTTTTTCTCAACATGTGGTGGTACGGCTCCTGGCTGTTCTTAAATTGTGCTTCATCCATTACGGCAACAGACCCTCAGGTGCACATTTCACCCAGTCACAAAAAAAACAGGGCAAAAAAATTAAATAAAAATAATAAGAGCTTCATTTTGATAAATTCAGAAAAGATGTGTATGAGAATTTTGACAATAAATCAAATCCTGTATAAAGCAGACTGTACACCAATATGGTCTTGTGGTTATTCCCTTACAGAGCAAATTAAAAAAAGAAGTTTAATGGTAGACAAGAATTGACCATAATCTGCTGTACACAGTTATGGTGTGTTTTCCTCCCCTGACTCCTGAAACCCTGGATATGGTTGAGTGGAGTAAGGCATTTCTATTCAGGCTTTTTTTAAAGGGCGTTATTCAAACCAAAGCTTCATAAACAGGTCTGAAAGTTTGGAATGCAGAGCTCCATGCAAGAGTAGGACAAAAACAAAACGGCTGCTCGTTAATCTTATGGATGATTACAGACTAGAAAAGCAGAAAAGAATGACTAATATGCATCTTTGGTTCCATGTTCCAATTCACTCCAGTATTCCTTTTTGTGCCATTGTTTGAATAGCAAATAGCTGCTCTCTTCACACCTGCCATTAATTCTCTGAAAGCTATAAATGCACACTATCCATAGGATTAAGGAGGGCCTTGCATACAGACTTAATGATGACGTACATTTAATTCATTTAGATTAGACTGTGGTGTCGTGAAACCATAAATATCAGTACAGTTTACTTGATGATATGGTACAGTTAGAATGGAGTTCATTTAAAAAAGAAGAGAAATTACATAAGACAATTAAGCAACCCCTTAAGGACACAGAAATTAATTAGGAGCATTGCTGTGAAGGCAGCTGTACATTGAAGGCAAAGGTCATTTTTAAATGGGCACTGAAAGAGAACGAACAAAACGACCTGGCTGGATGAACAGGTTTCCTACAGAGATGTGTTTCTACAGCTACTTCATGTAGAAACTGGGAATGTTTTAACTGACATGCGAGGTACAGCGAGAGTAAAATACGTGAAACCGCAGGAGGACAGTGCTGTTAAAACGCTGACGGATACAATATCTCATTTTGTTCAAAACCACAACAAACCACTGTGTGTCTTTTGGCTGCAAAGCGAGTGGTTTCAACCACAGTGAGGTGTTCGTCTGGGGGGAGGACCCAAAAGTTCCATCCTGTGTTTTTTCTTCTTAACATCAGCAGCCTTTACAGTTTGTATGCAGGCATTCAATCTATTGCTCAACTGAACACTATCAGCTAGGCCACAGAAATCGTATTTCTGAGAAATAACAGAGACCACAGGCTTGTTGTACATTAACAAAAATGTAAAACAAAATAAATTATTTGGATGACAAGAAATGGACAAAAACCTTTTAACCGATGGTGCTACAGTGCATTTCCTCTTATGTAGACAAGCACCTCTACTATGACACAAACAGCTAACTGTGCGAGGCACTTAGGAGTTATAGTAGGAAAGATGCTGCCCAACCCCCTCCCCAAATATACACACCTGTAGCTAAAGAAGCGATTCTGTTGCAGCCTGACAAATCCCAACCAGTCATTTAGTCAAAGAAGCGTTTTTTCTGAATTTGGACAGAATTGCATTTTATACAAAATCAAAGTTAACCTGAATAGATTTTTTTTGTATTTATATTTACAGAATCCTTCGAGATGATCAGGGCGAATGGTATGATATGCTATCAGCTATCTGGACTGGTCATATTAGTGTCACGACGTCAGTGGTGTTTTAAGTGATACAGATGAACGTTTCCTTAAACTGATAAATGGTGCGCAAAATAAAATAAAAAGGAGAACTTTGTATAAATACATCAGCATCATATCCAACATTTTTTTTTTTATACATACTACATACGTTTGCAAGTTTAATTACTTTTCGCAATGAATATATTTAAAGTTTAAATATCTTTCCAATCACAGTCAAATCTTCTCCTTCTATGATATAAGCTGAATGAGAGGCCACAGGACCGCTAAGATTTCCCACTCTTTAAACCCACGAGGAGGGTGTTGTACCCCAGGAAACTGGGGAGCCTGCAGCCCAGCACGGCAGGCTGGCTGCCAGGGAGTGTGCGCGCATTTCCGTAAACTGACACCTCTCACAAAAAGAACATTTACAATGGAAGAGAGGGCAGCAATGAAGCCCAGCCTTCAACACTTATCTCAACACCTCCGTCCTTTCCCCCTCTCTCTCTTCCCATCTCACCAGAACACCAAAATATCTGATAGCATCTGAAACTCATTTTGGTGAAACCACTGTGTGTGCGCTGACTGATATAGACATTGGGAATTTGGTCAATTTTTTTTATGCTCACATGTACATGTATTTTTTTTTCCAGAGTATTAATGCAGTGGACGATGCAGTTGTTTTTGTTGCCTTCACGCTTCGTTCTCTGCCGGCGGTGGTATGTTGTTAGCTGAAACCATGGAGTCTTGTTTGCGAGTCATCCTGTCCAACTCGGCCTGGACGTCAGTCAAACCCGGCTTCTGCCCTTGGAAAAAACAGGAGACAAAGTCCAAAAGTAATCTCCTGTAGCGTCTGTGTGTGTTCATAAATAACAAGTTTTTCTACGGCCAGCAAGCGGATGGAAGAGGGGGATGGATGGTGATGCGGTCCCATGCTGCAGGATGGCGGCTTGCTGCCATGGTTAACACACATGCAAAACTAATCATCAGACAAAGGGAACATGGGACTCATGCATAATCCTTTCAGCTCACAGAGATGTTAACACTGCTCAGTGCTGGAACCAAACCGACATGTCAGTGATCTGAGATGAGTTGTGCAATGTTCCCTCAACATATATTGAGCAATTTCACAAACAGTACTTGACTTTTGTTATGTTTTTATAATATAACAAAGTAAAATTTTAAAAAAGTGTAAACTGATGACATGCCAAACAGCTCAGGTTACCCAAGTAAAAAACAGGCAAATAAATTAGTTGAGCAAGAGAGCAGTGGGATGTGACGTGGAGTGAGTGGCATTAGTGTCATGGGGGCATTTATGATTTGACGTTTGAGTGCATACAGGCCTGTCACAAGTTTCCTCAGGTGTCAGAAGTTCAGTCAAAGAGGACAACCTTTCTTTTTCTCCTGTTTTAACCTTCTCTCTCAGGCTGCAGAGATAAAACTCCAGACAGCAAAATGGTCCACAGCCTCTATCAACAACTGTTTCTAACTCCTCTTGTTGTGAAGTAAGTGTGCGTTCAGCCCATGCTCTGACATGGATCTGAATGCACAGGATGCTAGAAGTCAACAATAAGAACCGTTTTGATAAAGAGATAGCTGCTGAACTGTAAGGAAGGAGGTTTGGAAATAGAGAGAGATCAGGCGCGGGGCCTGGAATACGAGGTTATACCTGTTTTCTTGGCAGACCCTTGCACTCCAGCTCCAACTGCTCCACTTCCTGGGCTCCCTGGGGCGCCAGTCTTTTTACTCAACAGGCTGTTGAAGAAGTTAGCCAGCACTCCCTCATTGGCAGCCCCTGCTGCAGGAGGAACATGGAGCGTGAAATCACTTCTGTGTTAATGAAACTCCCTTTTCTTGCGAAAAATGTCAAAGATTCCAAACAGACGTTTATGATAGATATGCACATATTTTTACTCCAGAATCACCCACCACACTTCATTTTCAAGTTGCGATTCACCTTTTCAACAATAAGTCTACAGATGATCTTACTTTAGTGTTTAACATATTATAGTGTAAATTAGCAGTCTGGGAAAGCATGTTATCTACTTCATTTCAAAAACATATTTATAGATTCTGCCATCTATAATCGATTTTTGCAAAATAAAGTCATATCTCTTCATCTTGTAAAGTTGAGTAAAAAGGCCCTTTAACCCGTATCAAGGGGCGATGTAGAGCGATGGTATGTGCACCACCCTCAAACCACAGTTTTGTCTCAGAAGGCTTTACATTCTCCACAGCATATGACACCCTTTATCTTCCCGGTTTGGATAAGAAAAATATTCCACAAAGAGTCCTTTATCAGGAAAGAATGTGATGATGAAGTCTCTAAAAATCAGAGAAATTTCCTGTGTGAGATTTGTTTTCACACAGAGAAAAAATGTTTCCAAATACCAGACACCATTTTTTTTTTTTTTAAAGATTATTTTAGCTGGAACGTTCTCGCCTCCTACTGTACTTAATGGTGCAGAGAAAGTCAATAATTCTGCTTAACAGTGGACGGCTCAGGAGGCGCACATGAACTATTGTTATGTGAATTATTATAGCTGTTACCTCTTGGGGGCAATATTGCAGCACTTTAGGGAAAGTTCTTCTCATTACAGCCCAGAGATCAAAGATAAATGGAAAAGACTGCGATGAAAGCAGTTTTTTGTGTGGACCAAAACATAAAGAGAATTAAATACAAACTACTGTGCAAGCCCCCTGGGACAAATTACTTGATCGAAGAGTGCAGAAGTTCTGAGAAGGTATTATTCTCAATAATCAGGTATGGATAGAAATGAGCACCTTTCATGTTGGGGTCAGGCTTTTTGACAGCAGCCATTGGTGAGCCGCTGGTCACAGTGGGTTGGCCGGCGCGTCCCGCAGGCCTTGGAGACCCTGAGGCTGTCCGTCCTGGAGACTCCTGCAACACACAAACCAGAGTGAGACTGTGGTCATAGACAAACAGTTTAGTTTGTGTGCTGAGAGGAACAATGACAGAGTGCAAAGAGGGAGATAATAAATCTATCAATTTCTGAGAATCGACATTAAAGGGATGTTAAGAGACTTACTGTGGCTCCTCTTGTTGGCGTGGCCGGCTGCTTTGCTAACAAAGACTGCAGGGAAGAAAAACGATACAAAGTGAGTGGCTTCCCGATGTGGATGGAGCCCAACAACGCGTTCCAGTGAACACGCAAATAGAAACTACTAAACCAAAATGGATACTGCAACAGACTCATTTGGGATTTCCTAGAAAACTCATTTCAAACAAACATATTTACAGACCTGATCTCATTTTGAAAACCTGTACTGTGTATGTAAGATACTTTACAATCAACTTCTGTTCAAACCAGACGTTCACAGATAGTTACTTCAGATAAACAGAGGCAAAAACTTCAGCTAACACTGAGCACTTCTCTAACCTGCAAAGAAAAGGGGATTTTTTTAGACTCTCTTCCTGGTTTATTTGTCCACAGAACAGGAAGTGAAGGCAGTGTTACTCATCATGTGGAAGTTTCAGATGTTCACCAGCACATGAGTACACAAGAGTGTTTAATAGTGAAAATGCCAGTTTAGGATCAACAGTGAAATCTAAGGAGAGCTGGTCCTGGACCTCTAGCAGACTTAACCAAATGTGTCTGTAGTGTATTTAGATATTTAGATTATTTAATGCATCATTCTGCCAATAAACCATTAAAAATGCATCCCGTGCTGTCATAAAGGGATATTTACTTTGATTTTAAAAGCTTGCCTTCAGAATTTTCAGACACAGTAAACTGGCTGGTGACACAAAGGATAAAATATGCACTAAGACTGGCACATACCTGTTGCTTCATCAGGAATACCTGCTCATCCTCTGCATTTATCTCTTTGTCATGAACCAGCTGTGAAAAAAAAGAAAGGTACGTGGTTATGTAACCGGCACTCAGGATCGCAATGGTGTCCTTAAAAAGGTCAGGTGTGTGAGATTTATGCAAACAGAATAAGGTATCAATAAAATGTGGTTTTATTAGTGTATGATCACTTGAATCAAAGAACCGTTATGGATTTGATATGTTAGAACAAGCCTATTTATCTATACATGACATTTCTACTTCATGTTGGGTGAGACAGCAGGTTGCAATCAGCAACTACACCACTGGATCATACACACCGGACCTTTAAAGTTTATAATTTGTCAGTATTTACTCCCATACCTTCCGTACTGGAGGCTTTGTGATAAAATCTTCAAATGGATCGTCGGGTCTGACTGTTGTGAGGTTTTCATGCAAAATCCCAATTTTCTTCTCATTATCCCATCCAGATGGGCTGAAAGGAAAGAAGAGTAAGTTCAATTACAGTGTGTGCATTAACAAATAATTAGACAATTTGGTTGTTTTAGTGCATCTCTAGCTTCACTTACATGAACACTGCATCCTTCTCCACCACTATGGCAGGTGTGGTGAACTGGAAGTCATACATCTTATGTACTATATATTTGTAAAGCAGGTCCAGGTTCTTCTCTTCTTTGACTGAAGTATAGATCAGGCCAGCTCCATCTGTTTCATTCAGTTAAGGCAACAATCATCGAGCGATAAGAAAAAGCTGATGTACAGGGTGGCTGGTTTCTGTTTAAACCGTCAGTGTTATGTATATAAAGAACAATGTGATGTGCATTAAGAGGATACAGTGTAAGGAAAATCGCCTGATGTGGGACTGGATGAAATCGAAGTGCTCCTCTCTGTAGTCGTGCTCCTTCTCTAGTACGCTGACTGCGTCACACTGAAGAAGAAAAGATTCAAACAGACAACAATTTGAATCACACACAATAAAATGTCCTCTGACAGGGAGAGACACAGTTGTGATCCACAGAAATATGCTCTACAGGGCTTTTATGTTCCAAGTGTTGTTTTGGTTTTTTCTTAAGTGCTTAGTAAAAAATAATTGTCATTAGAAGACAATCACAGCACAGACATTTAATACACCAGTGACACCAGTGACTGAGGTAGGAGCTGGTTAGATTGGGAGGTGCGGACATGTCAATAACACTGTGTGTTATCAGGACAAATGTGCAAACTTGTCCTTGGGAGGCTCTGGGTAGAGATTTCTTGGCGTACTGTCTGTTGAATCTCTGCTACAACCAGACATGACCTCTGCTTTCCATGAGTTTTACAATTAAAAGTCAAAAGATTTTATATTTTTGTGTCTATTGATAAAATAAACTGGATTTCTACAGGCTGAACACAGTAAGAAAAGGCAGAAATACCTAGGATAATAAAAAAGGAACATTTGCCATTTTCTGGTCACAGTAGCATGTGAAGCTCTCCTGATAGCTACACTGTGTTCTTCAGCACTAGTCTTTGCCTGGGGGCGTAACAAGCAAGCATAATGGCAGATTTTTATTAGAGGATCCTGCCTCACAGAGCAACATAAAACTCATCCACTATATATATATATATACACACACACATATATATATATACACACACACACACACACACACACATATATATATATATATATATATATATACACACACACACACACACACACACACACACACATATATATATATATATATATATATATATATATATATATATATATATATATATATATATATATATATACACACACACACACACACACACACACACACACATATATATATATATATATATATATATATATATATATATATATATATATATATATATATATATATATATATATATATACACACACATACATATATATATATATACATACATATATATATACACATACATATATACATATACACATATATACATATATACACATATATACATATATACACACACACATATATATATATATATATATATACATACATATACACATATACACACACACACATATATATATATATATATATACATACACATATACACATATACACACACACACACACACACGCAATCAAGAACTCCCCTTACTCCCTGATCTCTGCTTTCTTTACTTCCACCGCCCTGCTAGCCTGTAGATATCTCTCTACCTAACACAGAGTTTCCTGAGATAAACATACACAGACAGCCTCCTCTAACACCTACCTGTTAGGTAGAGAGATTGGCCCCCATTTTCGAAAAAACCAGGGACAGGGTGTCAGAACTGTACTTGGGGGGTGTACCAAGTGTTCTTATCCTAAGAGAAGCATCCAAAGACTTTTCTGAGGATACTTTTGATGTAGGAGCACTTTGAGGAACTCCTAAACACACTGGGCACACCCTCTAAGCAGAAGGCAGTGGCTCCCTGAAGGGAAATAGTTGGTTTCATTTCTAAAAACAAAATTGTAAAGGCTGCACATGGGAAATATGGGAAGAGTTCACCAATTTAATGCTTTATGACAAATGCCATGAGGATTCAGAGATGACATCATATTTGGATGAACACCAACCTAAGACATATTCTGTACATACACACAACAGTGTGTCTTTGTGCTCTCTTTTTTTTAGTAAATTAGACAACACTGTGTGGTGCATCACTGTAAATAGTATTCATTAGATTGTGTTTAATATCATTCTTTTGGATCTTTTTGGCCCATGGATGTAGTACTAAGTCAGACATACAATACAATAGCTTTGTTAAAATCCCCTATAGATAAGGTGTAGAGATGTTTGAAGTTGTAGGAATTATTTACCTTTGTGCAAACTATTAGCACTGGAATGCCCAGGTTGTGTGTGAGTGTGTTGTCCCCAAGTGGTAGCACAACGGCCTCGTCTTCCCCTGCTGTCGGGGCCCGTCTCTGTGGGGAGGATGGGGTGGCATCCTCCGGTTCTGCGTACTCTTGAAACGCTTTCACCACTGGAAACACAAAGAGAATAAAAGATAGGAATTCAGACCATTAGTAAAACAGAAAGTTTAGATCCGGATGAGCTTGATACAAATAAAGATTACTTTGGTTTCCAATTTCTTTCTCGCCCTCACCAGTTCTCTTTTGTTAATGATCAGGCTTTGACTCACTCTCACAAAAACACACCATACAAAGGCTTTTTCACCTTGCACTTCTTAACCTGGTTTACAACAGACCCGCTCCTTTGTTCATCTCCTCAAATAAAAATGCCTGACTTTACCCAGCTGGTATCCAATTGGCTCTCTAAATTATGACTCATTCTGACATGCCTTTAACAGTGCAAAACAGAGTAACACTGCCTATCAAAAAAGATCTGAAATATAAATGTTTTGAGAATTAACAGCACTTTAGCAAGCGCACCAAGCCCGTCTTAAATCTGGATAAATCACAAGAACATTAGGCTGACTCTCTCTTGAATTTCTGTAGGCCCAACATATAATTCTTTGAGGTGCATGCCATCTCTGGTGGTACCTTTGGTAAAGCTACAGAACCGCTCATACCCTGTTAAACTCTGATACAGAACTATAAACCTAATTTAGCAGCTCAGTGTTAACTGATGTGCTCAGCCTTAAACTATGTCCCTCGGATTAGATCATAGGGTACAATCAGGGTACATTAAATGTGCCCGCTCCTGCTCAAGGCCCAATGAAGAACTTTTCAATTTAAATGTAAACATAGTTTAATATCATTTGTGCTAACCACGCTAAACTTTTCACTGTTACATAATAAACCTTGTGGGAAAGGTAGAAAAAAATAAATAATGGCATCCTCTACTCTCCTGTTGTGCTGCCCCAGCTGTCCAGACATTCACAAAGCTGCAGTGTGAGGCTGTGGTGGTGGTGGTGGTGGGGGGGTTATATGCAGGAAGCTTTGGCCTACTTCCTCAGGAGCTTCGGGAATGCAGCTGGAGACAGCCCACATAGCCAGACTGACTTGCTGTTTTGAGCCTTCAAACATGGGATTTACATGGGGCCAGGACCGGAGTTACAAGCAATCTAAAAGGGGACGCAGGATTACACAAATCCAGCGCATATGCACAACCAAGATACAGTATGTAACTTAAGGCTTAAAAGCAGAAATGTAACATGCCGATTTAACACCATTCATGAAGATCTCTGCCCATTTTTCTCCTGTTGTTGTTTATAGACAGACAACATCTGAACCTCATTTGAGCGACTGCAAACTGAAGACTTTCACTTAAATCCTTTCCAGTGCAGAGGCTTCAAGCTACACAGGGGGTCTGCCTGGCTTTGATATACACACAACTACTGTATGTATTGAATGAAAACAAGCAATAGTTAGAGAATTAAGCACTGATCAACACTGCTTAAATGTTTTTAGACATAATATTGAACAAGTCTTTAGAATGTCTATAAATGCTAGAAAACAGGAGTACCAAGTAGCTTAAAAAAACTTAACTACCATCAAATCATCGTGGTGCTCTCTCTGTCTACACCACAACCGTGTCTGAGGAAGTGCACTATGTAATGGGCATTCTTACACTGTGTTTTCACTATGAAAACTTCAACGTCTCTTTTCAAGCCTGCAGGTGGTGAGTTTATGATGCCAAAAGGAAGAGATCTTGGGTGGAGTATCACTTTAAAATACAAAGTGAAAGAGACAAAGACATATAGACTTTGCCCTGCTAAGACCTGTTTATCTGTTACACAAACAAAGGTGAGGTCAAAATTCTCTAACACACATAATAAATGACAGCTCAGCCTTCAATAATTTCATAAACTGCACTTTAAATACTGAAATTCAAGTTCAGCTATAAATAGAAACGTGTTTTTTCTGGCCAACTAAATGTCAAATAGGTACATTTAGTCTCACTGGCTGTTGTAAGACAAGCCCAACTTTTGCATCATTTTCAAATCGTGTACTCTGTAAAGCTGCTGGCTCATGACTAAAACATTTTTAGAGCTGTCCTAAAGCTAGAGCTAGAGGTTCTGTCCTTTAATTCAAGTGAAACAGACAGAGTCAAAACAAAATACCCAAGATGTTTGAGAACACACCATTTGTAATCCCATCACTAACAGTGAGTGAAATATTTCTCAATTGTACGTGTTGTCCTGGCAGTAATAGGACGATCCTGTAATTTGACTTGAGGCAACTTCAGCAGCCCGTCTTCTTCACTTACAGCTCAGTAGGAGTCAGAAAGTCCGGCCCACTCAGCTGAGTGTATTCAGTCCCACTCAGTTTACGTCCCTTCCTTTTCCCTGACGCTGCTCTTGGGAGGGGAGGGAACCATGATGCAAGACGCCTGCAAGACTCCTTGGACAAAAGCCACTGACACACAAACTTCCAGTCTGTCTCTCAGCCTGTCTCTCTCACTCACTCGCTCGCTCGCTCGCTCATGTCTACAAATACGTAATCTAAGTAGGTCTTACCAATCTGCTACTGACATCACAAGTGACCTGCTAGAAGATGCTTTATCTGGGCAACATGGCTCAGCTAACTGGAAACCTGACCATGTCAGTGGGTGTGGTCAAAATGTTTGGATGAAGACAGAAAGTAGGAGGAACTCAGAACACAGAAATCTGACAAATATGTTTCTAAACCTCAAAGACTGACTAAACTGCAGAGAAACATACACAAACGGTACAAACTTCAACTGCACAGTAGCTGCAATAAATGCTCCAGCCTTCATCTACTGAACACGAGACATAATGTATAACTTCCAGACAGTTTCTACTGCACAGTATAAAGGAACTATGATTCATGTATACAGCTTAACTGAAATAATCCAGTAAAACAAGTTGAAAATGTGAACCCATTAAAAGTCATTATACCCACTTAGTGTGCTTTAGTCATCACTTGGCCTCCAGCTTCCCTTTTACTTTTCACACATAAGCCAGCAGAGAAGACTACATGTTACCACTTGTCACATTAGTAAGCATGTTATATGTCAAGAACATTTTCAAACCCACTCTGTCAAATTCATCTGCAATGCTTCAAAAATCTGCAATATATCATTTCTGCAGCAGGGAAGCGTTCCCTTCTGTAAAGCCCTGCAGCCCGAGCTTGTCTAAAAAGCAACAATCTTTCCAAACACAAAAGACCTGTTCATAAGCGAGAGATGAACGGTTCTAAAATTAACAGGAGAACAACATCTGAGTGCATCACATTCATTGATCTGCACAATATGCCTCCAGCCAGAGCAGCCAGCTGAGGATCATGGGCCTCTCTGATGATGACCTAGAAACAACCATGACAATGTGTAATGTTATACAGTGCTTTGCCTTCCATGCTACGCAGTGACCGATCTCTCCTTTTTTTTACCCAGCAGCCAGTCAGCGAAGAGTCGTATTATGCAAGGCCACCATAGCTTCCAACCCGGGATGCTTCAGGCACCCTTTCTGAGTGCTGTTTCCTTTGAGCCCTCTCCTGAGACATGTCAATCTTAACCAATGCTCTTCTTTAAAAGGAAACAAAGAGCCATTTGGATTTACATAATTATTCCATTCATAGCATTTTAATTCACAGTGACCACTCCATCGATCAAATCTGATTCAATCTTCAGTCTTATTACTGTATGTTGGCCCAATGCTCAACCAGAGAACAGACTACACGATGAACTTGTACACATTCTAGTTTAGACATCAAACATTACTTACTCCTCTGCTCCATTTCTCTCATGTCCTCAGGTGGGATCTTGAGCTTGTCCACATGGTCACGTAACACACTGGCCCACTTCTGCAGTGACTCCATAATGGTCCAGGGCCGTGACATATCCGCAACAAACACAGCTAGACAGTCAGGTAGTGACTGTGCTGAAACAGCAAACTTAAGTAGGCCTTTGTGGTATAGGTCTCCATCCAGGATCCACACGTTACAGCGGGTAAGGTCTGTCAAGGAAAAACAAAGTACTAGTTAAAAACAAGTTAACAAATATTGTTTGAAAAATAACTACTGTTATTTTAATAATGATACTGCTGTAACCACACTGAAGCTGAAGCAGATAAACTCACCATCTCTGTCCTCATCGTGGACATTTAGGTACAGATACTCCAGTCCCCTTCCTTTCTTGTTGTGATCAGCTCCTTGAAGTTTGGCCACGAGTGTCGTTTTTCCTGATCCATCCTCACCTGAAAAAAACATTACTCATTAGCTGATGTGATGCGTGTGATCATCATTATTAGCAGTTGCACACACACCTCACATGCAGTGAACACACACATCCTCATGACTGCCAGAGGCTCACACTGATCTCTCTCTCGCTCTCACACTCACACACAAGACTTCTCTGTATTTTTGTGTTTATTATGTCTTCCTTTCACACGTGTGGGAAGACACACAGCTGGATGTGTAGGCCGTTTGATGCAATCATTAGCTTTTGTGAGCCCGGACTTGTTTTTTGCAGGGCTGACCATCACAAACCTGCCGCTAAAAACACTGCAGAAGCAGACCTTCACACATGTAGTTTAAGTAATACTTACCAAATACCAGGATATTCTTTCCTGATGGCAACTTTGAACTCGATCTAGTCGAAACTTCACTCAGTATTGAGGACCTACAAGACATAACACGGACACACAGATGACACAGAGCCGTTAGATTGACAGTCATGTGGCACACTGACAGCTCCCCACCTCAAAACACAACATAGCATAACAACAGTAATCGGTTAGCTAACGTTATGTCACTTCACCATGCCTTAAACATGGTAAGTCATGTTTAAGTGTTACATTCCACATTGTGAGCTAGCCTAGTGATGTGTCCACGACAACACGAACAAACAGGAAATGATAAGTCATCTCCACTGACCAGTACGTTAGAAATAAGTAAGGCTAGTCAGCTACAGATCTGAATCCAGACACTGAAGCACCCTAAGAGTGCATTTAACACTAACTGTTGACTAAAGCGACATTATTTATATGCATACTTCGGTTAGTATTAGCTCGTTAACACTGCCGTTAGCTTGTTGTATCCTGCATAAAGGAGCTAACATTAGTTAGTATTTAGGTGTTGACTTAACAGTCACTATCAAAGCCCCTTACAGCATGAATGGCGCTCTCAAACTCGCCACGTTAATTCAACAACACTCATATTATTAGTAAAAGTCGCCAAGGGCCAACTACAGTGTAGCTAATCAGCAGTAACGTTACTCCACTTAGCATAGCTGACGTTAGCTGAGCTGTTAGCAACATTAGCACACTGGCCGCCCAGCTTCAGTCGGTGCTAATGTTGCTGCTAGCCGGGCCGGTGTCTGACTGAGAAACCGGCAGTGACAAAGCAGAACCATTAACGGCTCTGCTTCCCCGAGAGGGGACACGACAGCCACCGAGTCGTTAAAAGAACAGCAGAACTTGCCAAAGGTTTTGTCCTTCTTCATCTTCGTTGTTATTGTCGCCTGTCCCGGCTGCGCCCGGGAGCTGTTTCTCCAGAACGGGAGCCATCTTCTCTTTCTACAACCACAAAGGCAAGGCCCTGCTTCTTGGGCACCACAAGCACCGCCTTCATCCAAAGTAGCCAAGGGTACGTTACATTCATTGACGGCTACGTCGCGCCGGCACCCTGGGCCCACCTCTGCACATCCGATGTTCAGTAAAATAGCTATAACGTATTGTTATTGATACACTTAATGAATATTATTAGACACGAAGAGTTTATTTGTATAAAATGTGATAATGATATACGAAAAAAGATGGTTGTTTTTTTATGGTTCACACGATCAAGCGGTACTTCTGGCCACATCCCAATAGGTGATGTCATAGCAGCTGATAGAGAACACAGTGTGATATCAACAGTTGACTTGTGGCCAGAAGTTCAACCTGCTTTTCAGTGTCAGGCCAGAGCCTTTACAGTTTCCTGTACTGCCTGACTCAGTGTGGGTTTGACCTTAAATGTTTAACCCTATAAAACATTTTGCCGGTAAGTTCCATTAGTTAAACTGGGTCCAACTAAATTTCTCTGCTTTAGTCAGTTCAGGTATGATTTCCAGCTTCCTTAAAGCACATTTCTACTTCTTCTGCTAGTCTCCTGCACATACAATGTGGGCTTTGAGGAGGTGTCATGGTTGCCAAACAGTCTAATAAACACATACCATGAAGGTATCCATAGATACAGTTAAACAAACATGTCACCTATTCAAGAACTACTCTGTCAAAGGATGTGGATTTGTGAAAGTTCATTGCATGAGCTCAAGAGTATTACAGGCATTATACTGTACACGTTATGAAACTGGTTTGGTGTCCCTGCGAGTCAGATGAAGCATTTCACTTTGGTCATGTTTTCAATAAACTACTTTGTTTACAGTGTTCCTTGAATTAATTGAATGAATTAATTACTCGGACGTTATTCTGTATTATTCTGAAAGACATCATGACATAAGTGCAATCCAGATTTAAGCATCCTAAAAGAAGGCCCTGCATCTGCCTTTGGCCATGACATGCGGATATATTCAGCAGCAAAAACACATAAACAGGAAAAGTAACAGTAATGTAGTAATGTTCACATCATTAAACATTAAAGGGTGAGACAGTCCAGCAAATCTACTGCCACAGCTTTAAGTTTTTCAAAAAAACAAGCATACAAAGGGGATATTATTAGAGGAATAAGTCATGTAACTCACAATAACTAATTAACCTTATGCTAAGTGGGAAATAGATATGCACACATGCTTGTGTGTTGTGTGTCCAGTAGAGGGTGCTGTTATATTTCTCTGGAAATGGATGTGCAGAAATCATAACCAAAGCATTTTGTGCACATACTCAAAAGTTGACATTGTAACTGACAGCATATTTATATTTATGCAACACACCTATGACTTCACTTTGGTTAAGATTTTTATGGCTTCTATTTATTTTGAATCGTGACAAATTCTATATTAAAATAAATGTGCACACTGCAGAGATCCACAATTTGTATTTGACCATTAGGAAACTATTTTTGGCTTCATCCTTATCTGGTCAAATTTACCACTGGATCTGAGTTGGTGTGCAAATTATAGACAAACTTTTGTTGGCACTGCTGACATTTTCAGGTCAGCCTTTGAACGAATAAAGCCCAGACAAACTGAGCCACATGGCACAGTTATCTCCTGCTTCAACAACTCCTTCATGTTTCATATGTGTATGTAAATGTTTAGAGAGTTGTGGCGTAAACAGTGCATTAGTTCTCTCTATTGAATGGCTTTTGGAAATTGGCTGTAAAGGGAACATCAAATATCAAGTTGTCAGCTCATTCATATATTCATTAAAAATACATTAACAGTGTATAACCTTTCTCCTACTGAGAAAGCCTCCATACAAGCCCAGCAGTTTGTCACATTCCTTCACACAGTCTACCACTCTGCTGGTGAGCTGTGGAGCCCTAGCATATTGTAGCACCCAGCACCTGTTTCTTTATTTCTCCACCTCTTCAGTCTTTGTGTCAGTCTAGGTCAAACAGGACCAGAACTTGCAGACAGATGAGCTTTGGACATGGTATCTCTAGGGGGGTTTTCCAAGGCCTCCCTGTATGTCTGTGAGTCCTGTGTCTATGTGGAGCAGAGCGGTTGGCTGGGATGGTGGTCATACTCCGGGGAATGCATTCCAGAGCTTTTGCATCATGTGAAACTCAGCCTTTGCTGCCCCATTGTCAGTGCTTAGCTCTGCTGCCAGCAGGGGAAAACAAACAAGGTTCATCTAATTTACTTTCTTTCTTTAACAGAAACTAGAGCTTTGCAACATCTGGAGAACAGAACGAGAAGAGAACATGTAGATATGACAAGAAATGAGAGAAACTGAAAATACTTGCATAAAACCTAAATAAACATAAATAAAAAAAAATGTGTCATTGCTGATTTTGCCGTGTATCATTGTTATTTCGAGGTTTCTCAAGTCACCGCGTTGTACTATGAGCTCTTGTAACAGGAGAGGGTGCTGTCTCCTCAGTAATAAAGTCTGTCTGGTATTAACTCTGTAAAATATAGAGTGATAAATGTGAAAGATTTGATGTGAAAATCAAAATAGTTTAAATAAAACAGTACAATATAAAGCATCACTTATATAGAATATATTTCCAAAAATATTTTTGTTATATGCACTGAAGCACAATTTCCCTACTGTGTGTACATAATGTACCTGTATGTGGAAACCCATTAACCTGTTTGTCTACTTTTCCCAGAGCATTTCTAATTAAATGTAGCCAGGTGAGTTTTGGCCAATGTAAGATTGGTGTTTCAATTGTCATTGCGATTTGCATTTTCTATCTTCCAGTTTCGCAGAGAGAAACATTCTGTGTGAAGTGCAAAATACCTAATCTCACATTTTTTTCCCCACAGGAAGTCTCTGCAAGTGGAGACAAGTAGTGGACTGAGATAAGAGGTCTTTCAGCCACTTAGAAAAATATATCCTAGCAGTTTAAATGAGTTTACATTAAGTGTTTCAATGTTAGTGCCTCATCCTAGCAGTGTGTCAGTGACAGGCTGCTTGGGTCAAATTGTTGATCACCTGGAAGGGTCAGTTGTTGAATTTCACCCGGAGCAATTTTCCCCTTTAACACATGGAAGTCAAATACCAAAGAAGCATAATGTATCAGGATATTTCACAATGGTCCATAACAAGAACATTTAAAAGCCAGGCATGTGACAGCACATTATTACGTCACACAGCCTGTTCTTGTATGTTTATAATATCACATGATTCAGATGAAATATTCAGAGGCCCACTGTCGAAACAGTGATGTAGACATATTAACAGTTTACCACAACTCAGGAATAAATCACATATTACAATCATGCAGATTAAATATAGCACTTTCAGAACCTGTCTGCTTCATAAATGACTGTCATATAAATGTCTTTAAACGTGTCCCTCATTTCACTTTTTATTACTTTGTTACGCAAGAAGGGATGAAGGGGGAAACCACAAGTCATTTTCTATAGAGAAAAAATGTGCATTTTTACAGTCAGCCCATAATCATCTTCAGTCTTTAGATGTATTTATACAACAGAGAAGATATACGCTGGAGTGGGTGTGTGCGGGAGGAGGGGTTAAAGATTGGGAGGGTATAGATTGCAGTTGGAGCTGTGGTGGGGTTGGGCTGGATTGTGATAGCGACAGATGTCTAGAAAACTGTGTGGGGCACTCCTCGGTTAGCCTACACCACAGTCCCACACTGCACCTCGGAGAGCAGGGGCGGAATCTGCAGCTGTCACTCCAAAGGTTTACCTCCATTATCACATCCAGCCGGCGCCTGGAAAAGAAGTCCCAACTGATCACTCTCTTACAGGTTGGTCACATCACAGCATTGTTTTATTTTAATATTGCAACATGTTTGGGATATGTGTTATATGTTGGTATTCTGTTGGTAAAAAAAGAAAGAAAGAAAGAAAGTGAGCAAGAAAGAAGTGAGCAAGAAAGAAAGATGCTGGAGAGCTGCAGCTTACCCATTGTTCTCTCTCTGTGTGCCTTTCTCCTATTATGCAAATTTGTACATTTCAAGGCTGACACAATAAAGGAAGGGTTTTTTTCTCTCTCTCTTTTTAATTCTTAGCGGTCGAATTTATTATAGTGCGTCTTCTCAGAGAGCACCGCTGGGTTTTTAAGTAGGCCATGCGATTATTAAACATCTCCTAGGATAAAGAAGGCGCAAAACAAAGTTGTGAACTTTTGATATTAACTCGTTATTGTGGCGAAAATGCTTTTCTTTCGCATGTCCGTGTAAGTACGACATTTTCAAATGCTCGTGAACAAAAAGGGCAGAGCAGCTGAGAGAAGGAGCGGTGGGTGGGTTGAAATGGGGGATGGAGATCCATCTATAGCTTTTATCACTCAAGTGTTCGTGGCTGGTGTATAGTGGAAGCCCCCTGTATAGCAGCCTATGCCTATACTCCATTCTATAGTACAGATTAGCATCAGTGCTCTGTGCCAATGTGGCTCAACCCATTACTTTTGTCAGTGAGGAGCTGCTGGTGAGGAATCCCCATCCTTTGTTAGCATCCGGCACATGCTGCCCTTCCTCTCTCCTTTATCTTTCTAATATGTGTGGAAAGCTCTGTGTCAAATGTACATTTGTCTTTTCCTATTTACTCAAAAGTTGACTTGGAAAAAATGCCAGTTGATGATTTGACATCACATTGTTAGGTTTTCTCCTTAAACTGGAGGCTAGATTTTTTTTTTTTTTTGCTTTGTCTGATTTGGGGGTTGCTGACACCATGAGGGTTGTGGTGGCAAATAACCATGTTAAATGTATAATTAGTTAGAAATAAGTTTAAAAGCAAAACGACTATGCATGCATTGCTGTAAAAGTGGATATAATGACGTATTACTTATTATTATTATTTTTACTAGTGGACAGCTTGCTGTTGGTGTAATGGATGTACAGCCTGTCCTGGTTTGTGGCACATCCTGTCTTGATTGCTCCATTGTAGCACTATGGACAGTTCCCAGATTGTTCGTACCCATATGCTGTCCTTCAGAGTAAAAGTCCTGCTTGTGGCCATAAAAAAAGAATAATGTCGTATAATATTTGAAGCTGTTGAATTAGCGTCTGTCAAGAGAAACTGCCCAATCAAATTATCAGTCTGTGGCATCTGAAACTGATATAATAAAAACATGTAACCTGATTCTGCAGAACCACGGTGTTGTCTTATATTCAAACAGGCTGATTTGTTCAAGCTCAGCTGAAACAGTCAGTGAGACAAAGTTGAACTTCCAGTTCTTCATTCTGTCACCGAAAGGAAGTCACATTCTGTGGCAATCACTAACTCTTCCCCTACAGTCACAACAGTGTTGTCGGTGTTGTGTTGTGACATTATTACAAAGAACTATGTGTCTGTTGCACACCATTCACAGATTGTGTCAATTGGATTATTGTGATTTTACAATAATGTGTAAATCCATATAGAAAATTAGTTTTGTCTTTTATATCTTGTATGTGAATATGACTGCAGGCTCTGGATTGTCTTTATCTATGTTAAACTCACTGAACTGTGTAGTTTGGAGCCTGTCAAGCTGAGAGAGGAATAGTTGTACTTCTACATCATAGATGTTCAACTCAGAGTTGTGGGCTTATTTGGCACTGAGCCTTACCCAACATTCCTGAAAGGGTAGTGAGTCTGTGGAGCTGTCTGATCTGACTAAGGTTCCCATGCATTCACATTTGTTTTCTAGCCAAACTGTTTGTTAGAGAGCAATTTCCTTTAATTCAGCTTCTAGTTCACTTATAGGCAAATCACTTCTCTCCCTTATTCTTTCTGACTGAACACTGTTTTACATTTGAACTAAGTTAGATCCACGCTGCATTTTTAAAAGTTTGACAAAACACACTCCTTATGTTCACAAGTGATAATCTGTATACATTTTAACCCTACCAGCTGTGGTCTTTCTGTTCTATATATGTATATATTCTCCTGGACAATGTAATGCAATGTTTTTTTAAACATCCATGATTAAAGAGACAGGGGCCAACTTAAACAATGTTTCAGTATTTCATCTCTCATATGACCTTCATCTACTTGTTCCTAGGAGACACCATGGGAGGCAAACTCAGCAAGAAGAGGAAGGGATATGATGTGAGCGACCCCAAAGAGGCAAAGGAAGAGGCCACAGTGACAGCTACAAGTGCAGAGAAGTCTGCTGAAGAGGAGGCTGCAGCCACGCCCACAGAAGTTACGTCGACAGCTGAGGACAAAACTGTGGCTGAAACTGAAGATGTAAAAGCCCCAGAAGAACCCAAATCTCCACCTCCAGAGGAGCCAGTTGCAGCAGCACAGGTGGCATCTTCAGTTGCAAAAGAACCAGCTGCAGTGGCAGAGGAACCAGCTCCAGCCGTTAAAGAACCAGTTGTAGCTGCAGAGGAACCAGCTGCAGTGGTAGAAGAACCTGCTGCAGCAGCAGAGGAACCAGCTCCAACTGAGGAACCAGTTGCAGCAGCAGCAGTACCGGCCCCAGTAGAGGAACCACCTGCAGCAGCAGAGGTACCAGCCCCAGTAGAGGAACCACCTGCAGCAGCAGAGGTACCAGCCCCAGTAGAGGAACCACCTGCAGCTGCAGAGGTACCAGCCCCAGTAGAGGAACCACCTGCAGCTGCAGATGTACCAGCTCCAGTAGAGGAACCACCTGCAGCAGCAGAGGTACCAGTTCCAGAGGAGGAACCTGCAGCAGTAGAAGTCCCAGCCCCAGTTGAGGAACTACCAGCAGCTGTAGACGTACCAGCTCCAGTAGAGGAATCACCTGCAGCTGCAGAGGTACCAGCTCCAGTAGAGGAACCAGTTTCAGCTGCAGAGGTACCAGCTCCAGTAGAGGATTCACCTGCAGCTGCAGAGGTACCAGCTCCAGTAGAGGAACCAGTTTCAGCTGCAGAGGTACCAGCTCCAGTAGAGGAACCACCTGCAGCTGCAGAGGTACCAGCCCCAGCAGAGGAACCACCTGCAACAGCAGAGGTGCCAGCTCCAGTAGAGGAACCACCTGCAGCTGCAGAGGTACCAGCCCCAGTAGAGGAACCACCTGCAGCAGCAGAGGTACTGGCCCCAGTAGAAGAACCACCTGCAGCAGCAGAGGTACCATCTCCAGTAGAGGAATCACCTGCAGCTGTAGAGGTACCAGCCCCAGTAGAGGAACCACCTGCAGCAGCAGAGGTACCAGCCCCAGTAGAGGAACCACCTGCAGCAGCAGAGGTACCAGTCCCAGTAGAGGAACCACCTGCAGCAGCAGAGGTACCATCTCCAATAGAGGAACCAGTTTCAGCAGCAGTAGAGGAACCAGCTCCAGTAGTTATAGAACCAGTCGTAGCAGCAGAGGAATCTGTTCCAGCAGCAGAGGAGCCAGCCCCAGTCGTAGAGGAACAACCTCCAGTAAAGATCCCAGATGCTACAGCAGCAGCATCAGAGGAACCCCTGCCTGCTGCTGCATCTGAAGAGCTCCCTGTAGAAGAACCTGCTGCAACTGTAGAATCTGTGTCAGTGCCAGAGGTTGCTCCTGCCAGTGTGGAGGAAGCACCTAAGGACCAAGAGCCAGAGCCCACACCAGAGACTGTTACTGAGCCAGAAGCCACTGTGGAGCAGACAGTGCTGCCTGCTGCTGTCCCTGAACCTGAGCCAGTGGCTGAGCTAGCTGCAGAGCCAGTGCTGGAGCAAGCCCCAGAACCAGAGCAAACACTCAAGTCAGAGCCAGAACCTGCACCAGAGCCAGAACTTGAACCAGAGAAGGCACCAGAGCCAGAACCAGAGCAAGTATTAGAGCCAGAGCCTGAGAAAAAGGCTGATATTGTAGAATCGGCAGCAGAGCAACAAGTAGAAGTTGAGCCTGAACCAACTGTAGCCACATCTGACATTACACTTGAGGCTGGTGGAGTAGAAGCACCTGAGGTCTCGGCAACTGCAGCAGAGGTCCACACTGATAAGCCCGTAGAAGAGGAATCTGTTCCAGCAGAAGTATCCAGTGCTGGTGCAGCACCTGAGCCAGAAGCAGCAGAACCTGTCCCTGAGATTGTCATCTCAGAATCTGTCTCTGCCAGTGAAATTACTGCTGAGCCTGAAAATGTAGCTGAAACATCTGCAGAAGAGGTGCCTTCCCAGGAGCCTGAGGTACAAAGCAAGATGGAAAATGGAAATTTAGAGAGCCCCTCTATTACAGAGGATGTGGCAGAAGTAGATGCACTTCCAGCTGTGAATGGAGAGTGCACAAATTCTGCTGCCATGACGACAGAGGAATGTGTTAATGGTAATGAAAAGCCAGAGGAGGCCCCTATCAAGGAGCAAAGTGACTTTGAACTGAAAAAGGATGTGAACGTGAGTGGGGATGTCCAGGAAGTTCCCGATGCAGTCCCGGATATGGTGGATGGTCTCGGCACTGAGGTTACCCAGGCAGTCTGAAAAGAAGCCATCTTTTAAATCAATGTGAATTCAGTTTTAATCCTCCGATGTGAGAGAGCCATCAAGGTATCGCAAAAACAGATAGGCTTTAAACACCGCAATGTCTATAGTGGTAACTCAGGCAAAAAGGATATTTTCTTTTGAGTAACCAAAAATGAAATGCAACCACTTGAGGATAGAAAGAAGGACCAGACAAGACAGAGAGAGAGAGAGGGAGAGAGAGAGAGACAGAGAGAGAGAGAGAGAGCGATTGAGAGACTAGAAGTGCAGAGAGGAGACTTGAGTTTGGAATTTGAGGGTACGTACAGACAGACAATGAAACTGGACAGCAGAGCAAGAATACTGATACTGATGATATAAATGAATGAATAAATCTGTCTTTGTATGTGAGCCTGATGAATATTACAAAGTGGTTTATTGAAACAGCATCCATTATTAGTATGTTATCTGATTTAGAGTGTCATATAACCTTTCTATTACTATATGCAGAGACATAAATGTTTTGGTCTTTTATAACAACGGTACATGTGAGGACTGTTCATTTTAAACTGATTGTTCGGAATAGAGAATAAAAAGAGATTGTTATAGCCTACAGTGATCTTCTTTTCTTTCCACATCTTCACATATGTTTGAGGCACTGGGTAAGATTTATTGTACTTTAAGCTAAGGAGCAAACCAAAATATCCAAGAATGAGTTTTTCTCACTCTAGCTATAGGAGAAGCAGAGCAACATTATTTACAGAACATTTGGGCTCTGTTAATATCAAACCACTTGTTGACATCCACTGGCACTAACAAGCTCATATCAGCTCTAGTAGGTTAGTGCTTGACTGATTGTTCATATCTACGTAGAGCAATGTCCTTTAGGTCACTGACCATGTGACAAATATTTTGGTTGGTGGAACATGGCTGCCTATTGTATGCAGCCTGTATGTCACGAGTGGGCAAACAAAAGGATTTAACTGTACCCAGAGATATGAGAGAATTTCTGATTTTTTTTCTCACCTTTGTTCTCTCACATCGCCATGCCTATCGCAGAGGCTCTATGCCATAGCAGCACATCCTGCCAACATTTCACAGATCCATACTGGCAAGGGGAGCTAAAGGGGGGAGGGGCAGGAATGCTTGCAGGAGGCAGAGAGGAGCAAGATGGGGGAGGGGATGGGGTGTTCTGGGATGAAAGCAAGTGCTCTGATGCTGCACAGTTGAAAAGAAGATGTCAAAATCATTTACCCTCTCTTGTGGCTACAGACATTTTCAGACTTTTTCATAAATTGGGCTGGGCTGAGGTAATGGTAATGGCTGATGGTAATTGGTTGAGATAAACATGTTTTGACACCCACCTGATGCCTCCTTGTATAATGCTGACACGCCTGCTGCTCACACTAATGTCAGAGACTAGAGGGTCTTTGTCGTGCAGGTGCTAACACACATTCAGTAACAAGAGGGAGTAAAGTTATATTTGTGTTTCTGCCTAGTGTACATACATGGATAGTGGGGAAATGGGTGAATGTGTGTGTTTGTGTGAGGAGGAGGGTGGTCATCCAACCTTGAAATAACTACTGGACCATGGGTCAGAACATAAGAGGAGATCTGATAGTGATAATGGTAACTTCCCATAGAAGTAGCTCCATTATAGGCCCATCCACATACCAGCTCTCTCCAGTTTCTTAAAAAAAAAAAAATACTCCAGCACCGCACATTTATGAAAGGAATGTTGTGGAGAGGGTTTGGGGGCCGGGAGGATGAACTCGCTGACATGTTTTCTTGCTGAACAGTTTTCTCAAAACGACTTTGTGTGCATGTGTTTTGCAGTCATGCGTTGCTGGAAACAATTTTATTAGAAAAAAACAACAAAAAGTGCAGTGCAAAATAATTGCAAACAATAATGACAACTTCAGTTAGACTTTATAATTTAATATAAGGAACAAAGTGTTAAATGCAGTATATGCCATCTTTAACTGCTGCAGTCCTGCATTAGTATAAGCTTTTAAATAGTTTTATTTGCAAATCTCTTTAAATTTACAGGCCACCACTATTTATAGCACCATATTTCTAATAGGTCTGAATTTCTAACTTTCAATAAACAATAAACTTCCTGCTTAGTAAAAAAAAACCTACAAATCAAATGGAGTGGTAATTGGAGTAGCAGTAATGGTAGGAACTTCATGATGAAATATTAACACTACCAAACCAAAGACATGTTGCTGCTGCAGCTATTTAATCTTGCCAAATACATTAACATAGTCGTTACTGTCTAAGTCCCATATTGGAGGGTTATCATTTCCACATCCCTGTTTCACTTCCCTTCTCTTTCTTGCCCTTTTATGTGCATGTACGTGTGGGAGAACAGGGTTCTTGTCTTTTGCATCTTGATTTAAACACTGCCTTAAAGTTGCATGCTTGTGAAAGGCCAGCTGCACTGCCTGGTTACCCTAACACTATGTGCTCTATATGCAAGCTCCTGCACAAAGCTCAGACTGTGTTCCAGCTTCTTTTTTCCCTGTGTGAAGACTAGCCTGCAGGCTTTAGCCTCTTCCAACCAATGCCTCTGAGAAGTAAAAGGAAAAGAAAACGTGAACTAAATCCAAAGGCTATATTATGAGGAAATTCATGAGGCACTGACCTACCAGGTCAAGTTTTCAAGTTTGTTTTTCCATTTCCTATTTCTTTTTTTTCTGCTATTGAGTAGAATATTGAAGAACTCACAGTTGATGTAATTTTAACAAACTAATCCATACACCATGGGTTGATTTTATTGTTAATGTGTGAGTGTGTGCAAGAATGACAAGTAGAGGGGGAAAAGGTTAGCAGAGCTTTCATGAATTAGACACAGTTCATTAGTAATTATTTAAAGTTGTTAGAAACTTGGTTCCAGTTCTGAAACAGCTCACTCGCATTTCTCTGAAATTCATAGTGTGACTGTATGGTACAATATGGAGCTCTCAATATGAAACTGAAATTCAAGAACTGTTGTGTAACTCTAAACCTCGGCAAGAGAAAATGATGATGACCTGTTGTGTGTGTAACTTATACTGTAGGGGAACGGGAAAGAATGAATCAGGGAGGGATAACATTAATATAACATTAAATATTCATGACAAAATAAGAAACAATCTATGTTTGAGCAACTTTTCTACCATTAAATAACAGATTTTGAAATCATTTTGATGCTGCTTTAATTTGTAATAGTGTTACAACCCAGAGCAACTCTCTGCGTCCCATATGCCTGTTCTCACACTATGCAACTTTGGGCTCCAGCCATTATTGCCCATGAGAAGCAGAAAACTGGATCAAATTGTGTCAAGAAAAACTTTATAATTTTTCCTTGGCTGCTCAACCTTAACTGTTTGTGATTTACAAAGTGAAATGAGGCTGCTAGCTCACTTAGTTAACAGTGCTGCCCAGACCGTGAGCTCCAATCACCGGGGACGTAATTGTTTGTACAACACGAGTTTTGGACCACTGGCAAGAGGAGATTTTTTTAGGGAAGTGACACCAGAATGGCCGGTGCTGCCGCTACCATAACGCACATTAAGCGCTGCGCATAGGGCACCAAGTGGTGGAGTGGGCACCAAAATGGCCCAATTATCATCATGTTATAATAGAAGCGTCACTCCCTTGGGGAATACAGATGTGTGTAACGTGTACAATACAGATGTGAGTGGACGAGAAAGTGAGTGAATGCGTGCTGATGAACAGAGGAGCTGCAGCTCAGCAGGAGGAGTTAGGTTAGGAATAGATGTACAGTGTAGGATACAGTGTGATCAAATAAAGGCCACGGTGTCTCAGAAACCAAACGCTGGAGCTCGTGTGTGTTATTTCACTGTTGGAGAAGGTGAGGGGGTTAACCCTGAAGATAACGAGCAGTTCAGCCTCAGGAGACAGCATCTCCCCTGTGCTCGGACAGGAACATGGTTACCAATCATAATTATGATGATCATAATTATTTAAATTTATTATGAATCCTTAATGTAATGTGCATCATCAGTCTATTGTAGGCAACATTTTCCCAGAATAATAAAATACATCATGGTTTGGTGCCTTAGCTCCCCCCATCACACAGTGGTTTGTTCAGTTAGGCTACACCAATCAGGAATACACCTGACATTAGCCCAATTATACTTAGGGCACTAAACTGGCTAGCAGCGGCCCTGAGAAAGGCCATCAGAACCAGAGAGGTGAAGAGACTGAAGAGAATGACGGAGGAAGCTGGGAAGAGAAGAGGAGAGGAGAGAGTGGCAGAGTGAGAGTGCTCCAAGATGCACTAAGTAACTGACAAATAGGAAATCTCTTTAGCTATGTCCTGTGCTGTTGCACTTGCTTGATGTTGTATCAGTTGTTGACTTGCATAATGTAATCATAACATAACATGCACATGCACAGCTGTCCATATTTATGACAGCAGCATTACATTTTGAAATTTTGAAACCCAATGAAACTCTGTTGCTTTAAGTTTCAAGAATGAAACCGTCTTAGTTATGTCTGCTGCTGCAGGTTAGTTAAACTTAAGAGTTTAAGACTCCTGGTGACATCAGGATAATCATCCCCACAGCTGTCATCAGATTCGGATTGAAAAAATGGCTAAATCCTGATTGGTGCTCAGAAGTACATTGCATCACCTTTTTAGGACTTCATAGCATATAGTAACAGGTGGATTTAGACCACATGCTTTCAGAGCCCTTAAAATGAATCCAGAATTGTCCAGGTAGAAGACTGAGGCGTCACCTACAAACCCTCCTAAGACAATATTTAATATGACTGTATTAACATGCCTTTCCCATCTAGAGAGCTGTTATATTAAACCACTTCAATGCCCTGTGTGCTTCTGGGAAAAGAATCTTTTACATGCATCTTGGTTATTACTGAGATAACAAACAGAGGGTGTGTAAGGGAAGACTGCCCAGCCTTCTAAAATGCTTTCTGATATAAGAGATACTCTTTTCCTCTGCTCAATCCACTCCGCTGCCTGAGTAAATAATAAGAGTCAGGTGGCCAAATTACAGCAACAGCTGATAACTATTTATTATTCAAGCAAGAGGGTGTCAGAGAAGAAGTACAGACAGGAAAACATGCACAACTACAAGGCCAAAAACAAAAAGTCACTCTTCCATTTTCACTTTGTCTCATCCCACACACACACACACACACACACACACACACACACACACACACACACACACACACACTGAATGCTTTATTACTATGGCTGTACAGAGACTTCCTCTCTTTCCCTTTATGCTCTCCAAAACGGTCAATCAGAGAAGATGCACTAAGTAACTGACATGCTGAAAGAGGAAGAGTGTTTTTTATGGATTCATCTCCTGGTTCACGCTGTGCTTACATAAGCAAACTATGATTTTCCTAGTTTTCTGTCTGGTTAAATCTCTATCACTCTCTTTTTCCCCTCCCTCTCGCTCTTGGTTTCTGTCTTGCACAAATTATCAGCACTACTGTCTCCTCGCCTTTCTGTTCTGGACCTGTAAATCTTTTAGCCTCTTTATCGTTCTCTCTCTCTCTCTTGCTCTCTTGCCCTGGTTGTGGTTCACCCTCCCACCCCCCAATCCATCCATCTGGACATGTGTGCTCATGCTGTCATTGTATCATGGCAGGCAGAGGCCTATTAGACGGAGCTCTGTGGTAGTGAGAATCAATATTGATCCGTGGGGTTAGTCTAATGGATGCTGAGAGTAGCAGTGATTCCCCTTTGTCTGCTCAAAGATCCCATCATCCTTAACTTCTCACACATGCGCACTCTTTCTCTCAGCAAACACACGCACACACGCACACAAACAAAGATACTGCTTTCTATTCTCTCTCACTCTGCTGATGCAGCTGCCGTGCTGAGTGAGCACTTTACAGCTGCCCATTTTGTGTGTGTGTATGTGTGTATGGGTAAATGTGAACATGTGAATGGGCCTGTGGATTCTCAGCCATATCTATAGGTTTCCTATTAACAAGCATCCCAGGTTATTAAGAAAAGAACAACCAGAGGATTCACAACCACACACACACACACGCACTCATGCACAATGCCACCCCCCCCCCCCCCCCACCCCCACCCCCCCCCCCCCACCCACCACACACACACACACACACGTATAGTTGAGTGTCAACAAATCTAGCAACTAGCACAATTTTGGTTTTGATATCACAAAATGAAGCAGGTAGCAGTGCGGCTGTCATCTTAAATCTCAATTTTCATCTTGGCTCAACACCTGCTGAGACTTTCAGTGCCCAGGCCGTTGTATCAGCAACTATTCAGTGTCACAGTGTTTGCTGGGTAGCACCAAAATGAAAGTTGAGACAGTATGTACAACCACAACATCCATCATGCTTTGAAATTTAGACACCATGGGTCTTTTTCACAGCAGATATTCAGACTTGTAACTTTAAAAAACAAAGTACTTTACACTTAAAGCAAAAAATACATGTAAATGAACTCCAAAACATAAAGTATAGAGCAAAGAATTATTCTTACAGTTACAACAAATACCACCAGTTAACAAAAAGTCTGAAGATAAAGATGAGTTCTACAGCTGAGGGACCCATACAGTGAAGGCTAGCCACCTTTATTGACAAGTTGAGATTTTGGAGCCATTAGCAGAGCCCTCCTGGAGGATGTCAAGCAGACATCAGGCTCAGGGAGTTAGTAGATCACATACAGATACAGGCAGGAGCATGACCATTCGAGGCAGTAAAAAGAGGTAGTAAAAGCTACAATCTAAAGCTCCCAGATAACCAGTGAAGTACAGCAAGGATTGGTGTGATACGGATGCTTCTCTTTGAGTATGTTAAAAGCCTGGCAGCAGTGTTTATAAGTTGTAGCCTTTGCATGTGTCACCTGCTTGGGCCAGAATAATGTTTTTTGCAATAGACTTGAGGACGGAACTATGAGTGAATTATAACGACCTAATATTGGCTAAATGGACAAAGCCTGGCTGAACCACTTTGGTCACTGGTATCAAAACACAGGTTATTAGGTTATTATCAACAAAGAAAGGTTGGGCCTATTGCTAGTGCTAAGGCTAGAAGAGCCATCCAGTTCTCATACAGTTGCTCATTATCTGCGCAGAAATGTAAATCTATTATATGTCTATGTATGATTTGTCCCAGGTGTTATATGTATTAAATTCCTAAAAAGAGAGCACAAGATCCTTAAGCATAACAGTGTAAATGACATGAACACTAATTTGTTTTCTTCCATTGTGGGATTTTGTAATGACACTATGCTGAGAATATTAAATAGGGAGTTTTATGTCAGACTCCTAAATCCAAAGCAGCTCGATGGAATTTTGCCATTATTCATTTTGTTGTTCAGACTTGTGCTTGCTTCTCCAACATGTCCAAATGTCTAAAGCTGTAGCAGTGTGAGTCTCTACAGCAGAATATTCGATATGTTCTATCCTCAAAATGTTGAATTTGGTCAGTTCCTGTATGTCATGAATCAGATCCTTTTTAGCTCAACACTGTAGTTGTTAATACACATATACACAAGTGTTGATACACCTTAAAAAGTTTTCTTTTAATATTCAATACCCCAGATCAACAACTAAGGGTAGGCGAATACAGTCTGCAATACAGTGCTGTTGTCCTAAAAAGAATTTTAAGATTTGTCCTGCTAAATTGTACTAATGATGCTTACATCCTCAAAGCAACAATTAATCTACATCCAACACTTGAAATCACACCTGTTATCTCAGCTTAGTCAGTAAAAGAGAGGTTGCTTATGGGAACAGCTGCGCATGAGCACAGTGTGTGTTTTAGATTAGAGATGGAAACTCATTCTGTGTGCAGTCACCTTGATCAAGCCTCCGGGCCCTGTAAGTTCCAGGGAAACATGCAGCGCAAAGTTCATTCCTCCTTTTGACTTCTTTAACATTCCTCTGGTGTAAGGCATACTCCACTAGATTTGAAATGACACTGAAAGTGTTTTTCTTGACTCAGGCACTCATCTTATCACTTTTCATTTCACAGCAATGAAACAGCAACGATACATCCAAAATCTGAAACAACGGAACATGTTGTACTGTTCAGAAATTTGGCAGAAACATTTGGCACAGTGGCACATAATAAAGTTTACCAAAAAAACAACAACAAACATATTAGAGGAGCAACACTGACCGTTTCTGTGAGTCAGAGGATCAGGCAAAATTACTTCATGAGTTTACAACAACTGTCAGAATGATAATAAAAGGCGGTTATAAAATATATATTTTGTTGGCTTTTCTTGACAGTTGGAGCTACGGGAAGCACATTACATATCACACAAACTAGTAAAAAAAAAAATCAAATGATTGAGACAGAAAGCACTTTGGCGGTTCTATATTTATTTAAAAAAACATGTACTAATACAGTGTTTGCGCCCTTGTAATACAATTCTGGTTGTAAATTGTGTCAGCCCCAGCCACCGTGGCTGCAGAGGAGTGTCCACTGGGGAGAGATGACCTTCACTGTGCCTCAGGTGACAGAGCTAAATCAAAGCTGCTGCTTGTTTAAGACAGCCACTGTACACTGGCAGTATGGCCCCTGGTGAATTATTTATACATGAAATGAAATGACCTCTGGCACTTTGAAGACAGCACGGGTAGAGCAAGGACAAATCAGATGGAGTAAATGGTAGGAGGGGGGGGCGGTTGGCAGAGAGAATGTTGCAGAGACAAAGAAGGGTCTTACTGTAAATCCATGAGATTTAAAGTAGGGGAGGGGAGATAGAATCAGATGCAGGAACACCCTCCAGGGGTTCATGTGTAAGGTCTTTCCCAACCTGTTGGAGCAGCGACTCACTCTCTGACTCTTAATCTCATTCTGCATGTGCTTATGGATGTCTATCCTTGTGAGGACTTTTTTTCATCAGGAAAGTGAGGATGTTTTTTCCGGAAAGTCAGGACGTTTTTACAGGAACGTTTGACCGTATCACCTTTGTTTTAGGTTTGAGGTTAAGTTTAGTTTTAGGGGAGGGCACCACGGAAGCTCACCTGATGGAGTGTGTACTGCAGCTGTCCCGGATTTAATTCCAGCCCGAGGCCTTTTGCTGAATGTCATCCCCTCTCTCTCTTCCCTGATTTTCCTGTTTCTGTCCAGCTGTCACTATCATAAATAAAGCAGAAATGGCAAAAAATACCCTTAAAAACAAAATAGATTAGGCAAAGGTTAAAGGAAGGACTGCAAGTAAAGTAAAGACTGCATGTAGCTGGTTGAAATGGAGGGAATGCATTATGTTACTGAGAGTCCTTGCAGGTACAGAAGTGCAAACATGTGTGCGTGTCTCCCTCCTTACAAGCAGAGTAGAGTCGACTCTGCTAACATCCATCTGAAAGCTATTCAAGCAGGATATTCTGTTATGCAACACACAAATACAGACCAGTCCGGCCTCCCGCAAATTATATTCTTATGCAATGGATGGATGGGCGTGTAAGTGTTTGCCTTTGGCTCCACATTCTTGTTTTTGAGTCTCACCCGACTCGTCAGTATTGACATTGATAATTTCACATTGACCATGATCTTCTACGTAGCCTAACATGTGGTTCTTTAGTTGTTTTAACTCTAACTGTTATTCATAAACATTTTAAGTATAACTTGGGCGGCCTGTGAGTTCACAAAATTTGTTGTTGTCATTTCATCTCGTTTCCTGCTGCGCTGTCACCATCCAACAAATTCATTAGATAATTATGTTGTCAGTATACATTCTGCAGATGTGAGGGTTGGCATTGGTAGGTTGCAGGAGAGTTTTCTCCCATGGTTGATTACCCATCAATCATTCCAACTACCTGCAAACATTCTGACTGACAGCTTGGCAGAGCAGCTGGCCTGTGTGATGTTTGGTTGACACGATTGAATGGCAGCCTGAATATAAACCTTCCCCCCTCTGGCTGGTCACTTCTGTTCAGTACCAAGTGGATGCGGTTGTCAATTAAGTCATCACAGGGATTTTTACAAGAAAAGGGGCTGACGGGTCAAATGACGTTGAAGACAACAATCAACAAACACAACAGGAAGCCAAACATGAAAAGAGGATGTAATGCAGCAGTGGAGGACAACATTATTATAGGACTGTTGACATGTGGACTGACTGGTATGACTGCTTGAAATGCCAAATTCTTCTCACCACACACACACATGCACACACGCAGACACAAGGTAAAAATATATATATTTAGCATTGCAGAGAGGTATGGAAATTACGGTTTTTGGTGGTTCCTCTCTCTCGCTGCCTCTCTACGTTCCGCTTCATATTATACTCCAGTAGAGATAATAGTATCTTAGACACTGATGATCGTTCTGTGGCAGGTAGACGTGAAAAGTGCTTCTCTTAGCAGCCAACTGGAAATAGCATCTTAAAGCATCTGTCACCTACAGTCCAGCTTCTGCAGGCACATGGACAACGGTCACGGAGCCACACGAACATGCCAGAAGGAATTCAAATGTGGTTACATTTCTTAAGACTTTTACAAAATGTTGTAATTTCATTTGAATTACTTGGTAATTTTTTTCACATTTTTGGCAAAATCTAACAAAGACACACCAGTTTAAACAATTGCAATGTGTTTTATCACATTGGTTGAGAAGTGCCAGCGCTGCATAATAGCTGGACAGAAAGCCTCCAGAAAGGCTCTATAAATGCATTCCAGAAAAGTTAGAGCTGAATTGGCTAACAAAAGTGTATAACTCAATATCTCTCAAAGTAAATCCACGCATCCTAATAAATGAATAAACTGTCCTAATAAATCCGAATAGTGTTTTACATCAGCTGTTGTGTTTACTTTGTCTTAGCCTGTCAGCATTTGTTTAATTTGTTTACATCGCGTTGGGGAGGAATCTAAAGCGCTGTGGCAGACTGTCATACCAGCTTTTCACATCCAGTTATGTCAGCAGAGATGGAGAGAGAGAAAGTTGGATTAAATTCCATTTAAGTTAGAAACAAATGAGCATTTAGAACTCATTAAAACCATTAACCATTTATGCATTTTGGGGGGAATTACATGTTTTACCGTCATAACTATAAACAAGAACATTGCAGACCTTTCTGTTTTATAGAACACAATGATCATTTGTAAAATAACACTAGCTCTTCTATCCAGCGAGGACAGAATTATACCACGCTGATGCAATGCCATTTCCCACGTATGACCATATATACCATTAATTGTCTTTTTTATTTGCTGAAGATGAGCGTTCTGTGCACGGCTCATTTTGTATACAAGACGAAAATTCCAGCTACGTTTTCAGATTGAGGAAGGAAGGACTCATAAAAAAGGAATCCTTCCAGCTTGGATACACAGCAGATACACACACATAAACACACCCCACCCCCAACACACACAACCAAATTTGGGATTTTCAGCCTCACAGAGTTATTGATCCACATCGTGTGATATTGAATAGTCTGTACACTTACATACATTTTAGAATTTATAAGTCTTTTTTGGTGCCTGCTTTTGTCCACGTGTCAGTGAAAGAGGAACCAAAGTGAAGGCGGTGGACAAAAGGACTGAGATGGAAAGTGTGGGTTAAAGGAAGGGGGGGTGGGTGTTGGGGTTAGGTCTTATTGTATTAGAGTAACAAGGACTTCAAACTGGCCCCTCCTTTAGATGCACTTACAGAGAATCACTGGGCGAGTGCCGGGACCTCCTTCTGTCACTGACACTCTGCACGCCTCATTAAATCCTTTAACTTTGTCATAGATTCACCCCAACACACACACACACACACACACAGTCACACACATATACACACATTTGTTCATGCACAAACAAACACACACACATATAATACACACAGTACCCCATGCCTCCACCCACCACGATGCCCCTGGCCCACGGCATTGCCATATGTCCACCACACAGGCAACTGGCAGCTCATCTCTGCTTTGTACTCTCTGCGCACACACACTTCAGCCTACTGCAACATGTGAGAAAGACCCTGCAGAATGACTGGCAGGCAACTACGACACAACTCGGGCTTTTGTGAAAGATGGTGATCCCAATGTTGCCTTAAAGAAATATTACTGCTAACAGGTGCAAACGGAGCAGAGCTCAATCTGATCCAACACTGCTGTCCACTGAAAACCTATGTTTCCTGTCAGTTTTTCCACTTAAGTTAATGGATTACACATTCCCTTGTTGGGCAATTTCTTCTCTTTCAGGGCAGCACTTACTGCAAATGAATCCTTTAAGAAAATAAGGGTTAACAAGATAACAGCCCATTGTTTCTCTCTCTATATAAGCACCAAGATGTCATCCTCACAATGGAAAATACTGCTATAGTACTTTGATACAATCTATGTTAAATTTAGCCCTGTAAAAGATGCTAACTTGCCACGATGCCTCTCGCCTTTGTTTTACATGCTGAGAAATCAATAAACTGCCATATGTAGATTTTAAATGCTTGACAAGGCTTTAGTGTTTTGTTGTAATGATCGTGTGAGCTCTGCCTCTCACTGAGCCAGTTCTGCTGCCCTCTAATGTTACATGTTACGCCTTATGTGCAAGCTGTCTCTGTTGGGTTACTGGGTGCAGCAGGTAATCATTTGACAGTGTTGATTTTCTATCATGTAGGTCACGGCAACCATTGACGAGTCCAGTAACGTGTATTCCTGTCACTTGGGATCTTGTTTTAAGATGGCATGAAGTTACTTTTTCTCACACTTGAAACTGATTAGTTCAGGGTTAGTTCAGGGTTAGAAGCCGTGCGCCCGTCACAAAGGCAGGCAGCATCATATTTCACAAATGACTGTAACGTCTCAAATTTCTGATACATTCGTGATGCATGCATGGCTTGCAAGTATGGTGTTTGTTTTGATGAGTGCATGTTGCAAATTTGGCGAAACGGGCCCCCGGGTTTAAAACATTCTTCAGTAATGGCTGTTGTATCTTCTCTTTACACAGCGGTAGATGGGCTACTTTATGTTGTTTTTGTACCTTATGTAAACATTTTAATTTTATTTTCCATTTGAAGTGTGAAGAAAAGGGCGGAAGGACGGAAATGAAACTCTGGTAACCCCCCACCCCCACCTCTTTGTCTTTTTTCACAGTGATAAGAACTGATGAGTGAGCTGTGAACATTTTGACAGCATGGCCATGTCTAATGGAGTACACACACAGCATAAGACTTTAGGTTCTATTTATTTTTTTATTATATATTTGGTTAAACACAGATATACCTGAATAAATCTGCGATTGAAAACACCTCCATGCTACTGACAGTGAAAGTCTGACATTTCTCTCAGCAGAAGAGAACAGATGTAGACAAAGAGGAGGAAAGACAGGATTAAGTAAACAAAGAGGATGGGTCTCCCTCCCCTCCACTGAGCTGCTCTGTCTTCTGGCGAACAAGCCTGGCGAGCGGCTGGAACAGGTAGAGCCAGCAGAGTGACTCAGCATCGGGCACTGGGACGTGACCCAGATCCACCGTTGCTGTGCATTTCTGATGTCAGGCGAAGCAGGTCAGGACCACCATCACTTCAGACTATCGCTGACATTTAGAGGCAATGAGGGAACAGCTTCCCCGGCACTACTTAGCAAGAAAGCCAACTCAGCTGATGCTCAAGGGGAAGCAGAGTGGCAAGAGAGCTACACTGTGGTGTTTGTTTGTGTGTATGTGTGTCTATGCTGTGTGTGTCTCTAAAGAGGTAACCTCCCAGAAAGGTTCCCAATAAGTTGCTTTCCAAAAAACAACAAGCAGTTATCCTTCATAATTTAGCTGTACGGCTACAAGTTCAAGCCGCTGACTTTCCCCTGACCCGTACTGCATTGCTCATTGAACATGGAGGCTTAAGGAGAATGATGAGATTATACGCGTGCATGTACAAAAGAAGCATGCAGCATGCATATGTAGCGCAAATTTACACTAATATGTGATTATAGCTAATTAACCCTCTTAACTGTTAAAAGCTCATTGTAACAAACTCACGAACAATGTCCCATTATTGAGAGCAGCGGCAGCAGCCCGCTGCAGAACATGGAATGTAAAACACTCCTTTGAGATGAGACGTCCTGTGTTTTTCTTCAAAGCGTGCCTGCGAGAGGGGAAGGGGTGAGGAGGGGGAGGCTTGTAGTGTGAGAGCGAGGGCAGGCAGAGCTTGTGGAAAGTAGAGGTGGGTAGAGAACTCAAGTGGGACTGTTACTTGAGGATTTCTTGTGTTGAAAACAACTCACCAAAGAACAAAAGCGGCTCTTTTGTGAGATAGCGGCACAGGATCGCCATGAAAGACCGTGACGGAAAATGTGGCGTCCCGATTGTGATCATTCAAAAGGAATATACTTTTTGAGAAATATAGTTGCGGGTTTTTTTTAATTCACGTTCTTGGTGTGAGTTAGATGAGGAAATTAATACCACACTCACATACATCATGCAGCTTAGCTTAGCTTAGCATATAGCCTGGAAAGCAGTGAAACAGCTACCCTGGCTCTGTCAAAAGGTAATCTGCCCAGCAGCGCCCATAAAGTTGGTAATAAGCTTCATTACACAGGAAATGAAAACAGCAAGTATAGCAGGCCAAAGCTGAAGCTGAGAGCCGGTCTGTAAACTGTGATGGATGTTAACTGTTTCCCCGTCAGTTTGTGTTTCCCCTTATCTTAACCTGACCCCAACCTCACCCCTAACTCCAGCCAGTTATCTCTGCAATGCCTCACCATGGTCTAACCTAAGCCCTATAACGGCAGCACCTCTCGAGGGGGGGATAGACTTCAACGCAAGACGATTCAGGTAATAATCTAACTGTTTCTGGTTGCTCGTCTTACCTTCCCAATAAGATTTGACTGACCCGTGGGTCGATTCCCAACCTCTATGATGATCTGAAGCTTGTGTCTCTTATATGATTTTGCAAGATTTCAATAATTTAAAAATATATTAAACAAGATTTATCCGTGAACAGAATAGTTTGATATTTGGTGAAATGCACTCATCTGCTTTCTTGCAGAGAGTCAGATGAGAAGACTGATACCACTCCTGTACGTAAATATAAGTAAATATGAAGCCACATATTAGCTTCATGTTAGCATAACTTGGCTTGTCTTAAAGTAACAAACCACCAAACCAGATCACCTCAGGCTCAATGAGTAACCTTTCATCTTGTTTGACGGAAGGACAACAAGATGGAGATGCTGTGGAAACATGTGGAGAAGGTTTACAGCTCAGATTCACTTTTCAGGACTCGCTCTTGCGTCACTGTATCTGATGTTTATGCGTGTGATACTGCTCTGCATGTTTACAGAGACTTTCCTTGGTCGATTAAAACCGTATTGGTGTGTGTCTGCATTAGATAATGCTCTTAGAGCTGCAGACATCTTCTCCAGCGCTCTGCCAGGGCTCGCAGTTGCGTCTCTCCACTTGAATCTGATTGCACCACGCACCCCCTGCTGTCTAACGAGAGGATTAGACTCCACATATTTGTTACAATCCCCCGTTGAAGTTACCCCTTCCTCTCCCTCTCTCTTTCTCTGAGTCTCCTCCTCCTCTCTGTCTCTGTCCTTTATAGCACTCTGTGGTCTAATAGAGTGTCTCGTGGCCTGCTGACACATGAAAAGCTCAAACACCGAAGCACACGCAAGAACGCCTACATACACCCACCCATGTGGGCACATAAACTCACATACACACACAAACCTGGGCTACACACAGCAGAGAGCGTATTTATACTCATAGCAAAGTGTTTTGGTTTTAAAAAGCCTACAGGGCCGTAAACGGAGAGGCCTCTGTTTCTCTGTTCTCTGCAGTCTCTTGTGAGCATGTACGTGATTGTGCGGTCAGCGGAGAAGGATCTAAAGGATGATCACCACCGCCATCCCAGTTTCTCGATAAAAGATATAAAGTTGAATCAGACCTGCCAGTGTAATTACAGGTAGGAATCTGAAGAATGCTGTGATCTGAACTGAGCCTGACACCACGTATAGGGCCCCATGCAGCTGATTTATCCACTCCCTGTGAGTGCCAGTGTGTGTGTGTGTGAGAGAGTGTGGGAGATTTTGACCTTGCTGTTACTTGTGCCATTTGTTGAAAATAACTTTTCCACGGTTGGTAGAGGTACATCACTCACTCTGTCTAACTGTCTTTTTAGGCACTGATCCTGCAGTAGTAGAGTTGCATCACTCTAGTACTTTCTCCCACAAGCTCCACTTTGTGTATGCACGTGTTTCTGAGCTTTACCATATACAGTCCGGGGTGTGCTGTGCTCTTCTTCATCCAGAACAGAGAGAGGCCATGTCACTTATCTGAGGAATTCACCCTGAACATCTCCTCTTCATCAACACTCCCCTGTGGAGCGCATCTCTCTCTCTCTCTCACAGACAATCTTTCACACACACACACCCCTTCAGATCGACACTGTGTGCTATTAGTTTATGAACAGCAAAAAGCTTACACAAGAGGGTGTATACTATAACTAAAACAATATCCATCATGCAAATCCTACACGGTTCCCAAACGCCACCTGGAACTTCCGCGGAGCGCTCCACATTGCTGACATAGTTCTCTGTCTCCGTGTTTTCCAGAGTCATGGCTTCACCAAACAGGTGGTCCTCATTAATGCTTGTCAAGAGAATAGAGCCAAGACAAAGGGCAACCCCTAACCCTTACCCGCGTCTCATGACGTGTTTGTGTGTTTCATGTGGTGTTTTTAACCTACTTTCTGTATGACGAGAAAGACATCAGATCTGGGCAAGCCAGTTCAAACCTCCTTTTCCTCCTGTCCTACTGTCCTTAACTGTCGAGGTTAAGGAAGTGATTTGTCTTCACTTCACAAAGACAGATGTGTATCTGAGAAAAGTATAATACACAATCAGACGTGGCGGCATGGAGAAAGGTTATGTTTTCCTCTTGAATGGAATTCCAGCTGCGTTTACTCTGACTGATCTCAGCAATGAGGAGAATGTCAGAGTACGAGGACAAAGATAAGAATGGCACCTGGAAAATGTGCTCCATAGCACTTTTGTGTATTTCTGAAGATATGCTAGATATGAGCAAACATGCTCACACACAACACGGTTGCAGAGCTTCCTGTCAAAGACAAATAGATAAGATGTGAGCGTCAGATGAATGTCTAGAATAAAAAAACTGGTCTGACGAAGAACAGGAAGTTGGGAAGACGACAGCTTGATCATTCATTTTAGACATCTGAGTTACATGGCCCCTCCCTGTGTGTTTCATCTCCTGCGGGGGTGTACAGTACACTACCCTGTGGCTGATGATTTTGTGCATACGCTGATGTGTGTGTGTGTGTGTGTGTGCCTGTAAGGCCTCATCTTAGCAGTGTAATGTGACACTCAGGTCTCGCAGGGAGGGGACTGAATCTCTGACCCCATCTGGAGATGCCGACTTCCAGACTCTCTAAAGGCCTCGCTGCTAATGGAAGATGAATCAGGATGAATAGATGGTGGATGTGTACAGACAATAAGCCAATTAACCCCAACCCCCCCCCCCCCCGGCCCCATCTACATCACTCCAAATAAAATACGATGGCTGACCACGTGTGTAAAGGGGATATTCCTGAATCAGTTCAAGCTTAGGGTGTGACACAGTTGATATCTGATGTCGTTAGACCTTCTCATGGCATGAGGGCATGAGAAGTCACACTGTGACATGTCAAAATATCTCCAGAGAAAAAAGCGGAACATCTGACAGCGTTTCACCCCCCAGGTGTTTGAAGAAATGTTGACATTAACACAAAAACTTTGTTTTCCGTCTGTCCTGTTCTGACTCTTTCTATCACATTACATCATTGTTATCTCACGTGGCACACGTGTCGCATATGTTTAGTACATTTTACACGCACAGGTGCACGATGTACAAAAACACACAAACACGTGTTTGGATTAGTTATGAGGAAGTATTGTTGAACTTGATGCCTCCTGCATTGTTTTGTTCTTGTGTATACGCCCACAAAATCACAAACAGACCCACATATTGTCTGACAAAACCCATCCATATTAATATGAATTATTGTTTCTATCTATCATATTGAGACATCTGAATGGTTTTCTCAGCTCAGCTCCGCTTCACTGACAATCAACAAAGCCTGCTAACGTCTTCAAAAAGCTGAATATTTGGATGACGGTAAACCAAGAAACCTGGGATTAATTACAGATTTACAACTCTCTGCGTCATTGCTGACATCTCTGCAAAGAGCTTTTTGTCAACACTTCCAGATCTGACTCAAATGATCTGACCCCACTGTAAGCTGTCAGTTTGTTTTGCTCAGCTGGGAAAGCAGCACTGACACACCTCTTCACTCTTTCGAGCTTGTGTGCATGTATGCAGCATTTATATTGAATACAACGCGGAGAGAGGCGGATTGGTCTCTGAACACTCTGCGATTTTTGGCAAACGTCACGTTTTTATCTCCTGCTCGTATCAGTGGATTGGACACTAACTGCCCTCTGCGTCTCTGCGTTACATGCACTCATTAACAATGCATCTGGAAAGCATATAACCATTAAGACTTGGCAGCCAGCAGCCCACTCCACCCTCACAGATTCTGGCTGGCTTAAACTGCATTGCTGTTAAGTGTACAGAACATATCACAGAACCTATAGACTGTATAGCTATATAGATTGTAGATGTTTGTAAGGTGAAGTGTACAGTGACACATACGTATGTAAATATAAGGTGGTACACATTTATGATTTCTAAATACTGATGTAGTGCTTGTCACTGTTGCATTGCTAATGTCGTTCCTTCATTTACACAAGAGTCTGTATGTATTGTACATTCCTTAGTCACAGCTCCATCTGTTTGTAGGAAGAATGGAGAGGCCCTCAGCAGACCCCTGAGAGGTTTAAAGTATGCCGGCCTCCTGCAGTCTCCCAGCAAACACACTGAATAGTCCACTCTGCTCTGGCAGGCCGGTTTTAATTCAGTCTGGGCCTCATGAGGAGGTGAACCAGTTGGACCCTGGCCAGGTAAATGGCTCAATCTAACAGCCACGAGCCATCGGAAGACATCACCCTCAATACAACCCCCACATGTCTTTGCCTTTCACTGCTTTCAGTCGTCTCTTCGACGCTGTTCATGATGTGTTTGTAAAATGCAGCCTTACGTCCAACAACAGGGTGGGACAAGAGGACATACAACCCTCGTCCTTGTGGGGGATATGACCACCGATCTGCCTCCTTTACTGTGCAATTTCCCTAAGATGACTCAGCCAGTTCCCTCCCCCCGCTTCTCTCTCCTTTTTATTGCTCGAAGCTTCCAGTGAGAATCACTGTTGGCACTGTGGCCCTTCTGCAGGCACTGCCTCTGATTTACTGATTGATTTTAGCATTAACGACCAGCCCCTCCCCCCAACTCCCCCTAAACACACACACACAAGTGGACACCCACACATGTATCCATTGTCGGGCCTCTCCTGTGGCTTTAAGATAAAGCAGTTACGGGCTGAGCCTTGAAGCTGGAGGCCTGATAATGTATGGATGCAACGGAGGAGGCAGAGTACAGATGTTTGCATGGAAATGTGAGAAAGGTGAATTTCCATCTTGGAGGTATTCCCACACAAAAAAATTCTCAAGCAAATCTAGACATTATACGTAGAGTTGTCTGTAGACTTTAAAGCTAAAATCATTCTTCAAGGGCATATTTAGTTGACAAATCAGTGTCTGTTTGGTTGAATAATTGACATTAAGATTACACAGCAGTGGTATGTATCAAATGACAAAGTGGAAACTGTGTGACACTGAAAGGGCATGCAACTTAATGAGAATTATCACCTGAATCTGAAGCTCCCCTCGGATTTCATAACAGTTTTTTTTTTATTGTTTTGCTATCAGTCTGCCCACAGTTACTGCTCTTATAATGTTATTTTTCAGAGAAAAAGTCTAAAACTCTGTAGTGTAGTGTACACTGTGTACTCTACCTGCTAAGCACCAAACAGCCACAGTTAGCCATTAGCTGGTGAACAGGAGCATGTAGCAGCTGCTGAACCAGATATTCCCCCTCAAGAATATTGGACATTTACATTAACCAGGAGGCCAGAAACACAACTGAATGAAATGATAGTGTTCCTCCAGAACTGCTGGATGTGTAAATAAGCAACTGTTTGCTTAGAAGTTTGTCATATCAGCATAAAAGGTGATGACATGTCAATGTTAACAACTTGTTTCTCCTGCCCCCAAGTGGCAGAAATGATTGCTGGTTTAAACGGAGACCACATAAACCTGTGAATGTAGAAAAAGCACATTTATTCTCTTTTTTATGAAAATAAAATAAACCATTTCTCAGTTCAGTTCACTCGGGGTCTTTGCAGTGGTAGTCTGCAGTAGTCTTACTGTGGTTTGCTGACTTCATAACACTGCTCGTGCTTCAGTTGCACTACATTTAGCATTGTACCACAACGCTGCACAATGACTTATGAATGAAAAGGTAACATAGGATCACTTTAATAAAAAATGTTTCGGGCCACAAGGCTCTGGTGCTCACTCTCTGCCAAGGAGCTTGTATTTTCTGGTGCCTTTTTTCAGCAAGTTTACAAAAATACTGGCCTGACGATGATGAAAGTTGGTGGAAGGGTGCAGCGTCGGCCAATGAAGAAACCATTACCTAAGTATGTTCGACGTTTCAGAATTGCATATCATAGAAGACTGTTGGCCTTGGCAGAGGTCTGCGCTCTCTCTGAGTGCCGTTCTTGTTCAGTACATGATAGCGAGAACGCATACGTCAGCATAGCATGAAGTGAAGCAGGGATGAAAAAACACAATCAAAGGACATGGAACCGATCAATTTGTAATGAATAATTCAAATCAGTATCACATGATGAAACTGAAAGGAGGCGTTAATAAACTCGTAGTTAATTATTCTCGGAAAGCGAGTCCACTGTCGCAATCTTTTTAAGTCCAGTGTTTCATTGTGTATTGATTCTATGTGGAAAATACAGCAAAACCATGAACATGCTGAGTCATGACGCATGCACAAACCCTTACCTAACTACTTAATATGGATCCATTTGTCACAGTAATAATTCAGCATAGTAGAGGCCCTTGTCTGTACAGAATTTGAGCATGACTACTCCGTCAAAAGACTCCAATCAAGATGCATTTAGATTACCAGGTGAATTTGAGTTTGCTTGTTGACGCACTGAAACTGATTCTCGCTTCTTTCACTGATCCAGATTAAATGTTTAATTAGATTGTCAAAAAGCATGCAACTAGGCAAAAGTAGCACATATCTGCTGATTCACTTCTGATCATTTCATTAATTAGTTAAGCAACAATGATCTCTTCCTTGGAGGATTACAGACAGCACAGAGACTCTGATGTTTGCGCTAATACATGTTTTACAGATATATGAAAGTACATACTGTACTGTGCAGAACTATACACCGTATAATTCTATGTATGTTTATGTTGTGGTGTTGTGTTTTGCACTTGATACAGCATATTGAACAGCACTTTCCCAGTTTATAATTATTATTGCTTTAATTATGAATTAATTAACATATGAGCACATGTTTAAAAAGAAAAATCAGCTATGTAACAAAGATGGCTGTGTCAGAAGAAAAGGTGTCCCACCCTAAAGTGTATGCACGTCCTGTACTACAGGACTGTCAGGACTCTGGTTGTGTGAAGCAGATGCAGTACAATAACTGAAGCCAGCGTATTTAAAATGATCAGCACTGAAAGTTCTGTATATGTTAGGAGGTTGGCTAAGCTGTATTCAAATTGGCTGGACACACATTAATCAAAATTAGTGAATGTGACTTTGCGGCCCCTCTGCAGAGTGGTCTGCAAAGTCTCATTGTTGGAGAGCTACAGAGGGAGTATGTGTTGAACAGCATAAAATGTAAGTAAATGTAGCAGTATGAAAGGGCCTTTAAAACTTTAAAATTCTGAACTTTGCTTCAACCCACCAGAAAAAAAAAAATCTACAAAAGATGTTGTAGGGCAGATGATTAACCAACGCAACGTCTCTGAACAATCAAAGTCAACTCTGCAAGTAAGAGACAAAGATCTTCTCTGATGGATGCCTCATACAACTGAGGTATAAAATGACCAATAACACACTGTTCAAATAATGTAAATGTTTAGTTTGCTTTAAAGGAAACCCTACTCCCGCACTGTTTTCTTTACTTTGGAGGTGGACACAGACAAGGCCGGGAGGAAGAGAAAAAAACTGGCAAGATTGAAACTGAGATGAGAGGTAATGGATGCAGAGAGAGATCTGAAGTATACCTATGCATATATACAGTGTTTGACTGAGCTCAAGTAGTTTAGAAGTTAGTGCGTTGCATCTCTTAACTTTATAAAAAGGAAAACTGTCTGCTCTGGCCTAATAAAGCTTGAACTGCTGCTACACGATAATCTCAAGGACGCAGTGATGGACACATGATAATCTTTTAGGCAGAGGACAAAATCTTCATTTAGGAAATGGCCAGAGAACTTCTTGGCAGCCTGCTCTATCCTTCTCAGACAGAGGAGGACGGAGGGTGCGTGTGTGAGAATGTGAGACAGATCGCTGCATGGGGAGAGCTGCGGGTGGGGTGGTGTATGGAGTAAGGAATGAATCTGCTGAGGGCATATCTCCATTCTGCCAAAGTCTGAGAAAAAAAAAAAACAAAACCACAAATGAAAAACTTTACCCTGTCCAACCGTTACATCACAACCACCCTCATAACATAGTTCAGAAGTAGGACTGTGCCACATACCAGAACACTGTGCCCTTTACATTTCAAGGTACCTCAGACTTAATAAGAAACAAAACGCTGGTTAATATTTAACATCTCAGATTTTTGGCGATTACGTCAATTGCTGCCCGGATTTGGTCAATGTACAGGTATGTGAAACAGACCTGGAACTACAGGATGGCCTGTGAATTGTAAAACATGGAAGAGTGCCCTCTTGTGTTGGATACAGGATGCAACATAAATCCTGCCAAGGGGCAAGTCACATTACAGGCATCTCAGGAGGCTCACATGCTCATCATCTAACATTCACTCAGGCGAAAGAACTGCGTAATCCTTGTCTCAACTATCAAAGTTCAGAAAGTCACAGAAACTCAGCTCTAAGTGTTTACCAGACTGTTTGAAGAGAGGTTAAACCACACCGAAGCCCAAACGTTGGCAGATAAAAGGGGCAATTATTAATATTTTTTGCAGATGTGTGTTGAAAATGTGTAAACTGAAAAATCAACAAAATCAGGTCAAATATTCAAGCTTTTTATAGCAATACATAAGAGTTCAACACTACATACAAATGTTCGTTTTCTTGCCACAAATCTTCCCCCTTGTTTCAAAAACATTACAATAAGAGCCAGTTGTGACTACAGTATACAAAGTGCTGTTACAGTGTAATATATCAGCCATAACTGTGGACTTTCACAGATGAAAGTACGACATGAATAGTTTGAATTTGAGTGTCATTTCCCACTTTGTTTAACGATGTCACAAAACAAACAAACAAAAAGTTTGAAGAATTCCTCTGTGGGTACTTTCATGACTTCTTCCCTTCAAGAACTTTACAGAAAGGTGGTGAGACTTTATTGTTGATAGAACCTTTAGTCTAGAGAGTCCTGACCTGTGATCTTCTCCATGAGAAGCATTTTTAGCTTTAAGTACAGACATCTTTCCAAAGAGTAACGAGCAGTTTACAGTCTAGTAAAGCCAGTTGGTCAATGCTTCTTTTGATCTCCAGTAAACTCAGGATCAGTAACTGTATTCACAACTGTAAGGTAGCAGAAGTCTGTGACATTGCGTTGTAAATGAAAGTGTTGCTGAAGGGCACAAACTGGTGGCTGATGATCTTGATGGCCTCTTGAGCTGCAGATCCTACAGAGACACAAGAAAAGAAGACATTTTGAGTTATTAGCACTGTATGGGTGGGATATGCAGTGAAATAAGACCTGTATCAATTTCTGAAGAGTGCTGAAATATTACCTCCCAAAAAGGCAGCAACTGTGTGCAGCTCTGCTGCTCCATATCGACAGCTGGACGTTATGGAAATGATGAAACAGTTAATAGATATTTGGAACAAATCACTCAAAATCAATAAATCCAGCTATGACTATGACTTACAACTCATGGATGTAATCGTCTTTGATGTTGACGTTGAGGCTGTACTCCTGCAGTAGGCTGTTCACGCAGAGCTTCAGCTTGCTGATGTCCTCCTCCACCTGGTAGTTATAAACACCTGTAAAAGAAAGAAAATACAACTTCCAGTCCCCTCGTCATCATTGCAGGGTCTCCCCAGAGCTCTTTGAAAGAAATAATGATACAGGGTGCACAGTACAACCAATATAAGTGGTATACAGTGTTAAATGTCACTGAGCTGAAAAAACAGCAGCTGTAATGCTCAATGCCTGCAGGTTGCACAAGTATTATACCTTCAGGTGGCCACATCAACATGCACGCAACACTCACTGTTTATAGATGGCACAAGTCCATGTTTGGTAACTTGGCAAACACACAAAAAAGGTTTGATTTGTGTGAATCTGTGTGACCTTGTCCGTACCTGGGTAACGTGAGTGCTGCTGATAGAAGCGGTCGACAGCGCGGAGCATGAGGTAGAAGACCATTTCGCTGTCTGGATTGTCCATACATGAGGCTGAGGACACACAGCGATAACAGTAGTAACAGTAATAATAGGTGAATATACTTTACATTTATCAGAGGATAAAACATCAGAGAGAAAATAAAACTCCAACTTACTGATTTCATCTTTATTTACTGAATCCACACTATATTCTTCAGCCAGAGATCTGCAGCGCACCACCCTCAGAAAGGATGAATTCTTACCTAAACACCATCACATACACCAAAATGGAAATATGGAAATATACCATATAACAGTTAAAATTTAACTGCACGAGACGTGCGGCTTTCAAGTGTTAAATTATTAACACAATGTGACAGATGTACAGCATAAGGCAGCTTTGAGTCACGCAGTGTGTACTGAAAAGATCCTCAGTTATGTTAGTTATGCTGACATGGATAATAGAATAATTACCATGGATAATTAGATCAGCGTAGGCAGCGTAATTAAAGGCTGCATTACTATTATAACATAAGGGAGAAAATATGACACAACATCTCTGTTTTAGAGTGAGATGCACTCATTACAGTATGTGGTGTGACAGCACGTATCGTCTTAATCCATTACACACACTAAATAACACACTAATAAGGAAGGGTTGTTAATTAAAGAATGTGTTACTTACAGAACAGTTTGATGTCCTTCTCAGGAATGCTCTCTGGTGGCTGATGAAAAGTAGAAGACTAATTTCAGTTAATCACAAATTAAACTTGTTTGGATGCAGTTGTAGGAACTAGGAATGTATTTGTGATGCATTAGTCCCTGACCTATCGCAGTCTAGAGATTAACTGATGTATTAAAGCCCTGAATGTATAAACATTTAAGATTTCCCTAAATTCTCTTACTCAGTGAGTGCACAGGTTTATAACATACCTTTCCAACAGACTGCAGTAGACATTCTACATGCTTAGAAACTGCTGCTGCATCCTGCATGGCCTTTTCCCTGTAACTGAAATAACACACAACAATGAACAGCAACAAACCCACATTATCAAAGCATGCCGTTGGTGAGACCAGGTGAGAACTGGATCTGCTGTTGGATCAGAGAACCTTTCTGCTGCTCTCGTTCCCTCTACAAATGTATATAAAACATTTTCCACACTTACACATTTTGAAGGTTGATGAACTTCTGAGAGTCTGCGATCATGTCTGGGATGGTTCCTCGCACCGGCAGGCTTCCATTGCCTTCATTGAGAACAAACTCCTTGACAGCTCGCAGCATCACCCAGAAGGGCAGAGTCTGTTAAACACACACCAACAGAATACACTCCATCTTAATAAGGCAATCTCACCAACTACTCTAACTATGAAACTATGATAACAATGTATGTACTTTTAAATGGAACAATTGGAGGGAAAAAAGTCAAAACCTGTGATGTGATGTTGTTACACTGTTCGCTATTGAAGAGGTCATCAACAGAGCTGGGAATCTGCAGAAATCAGAGGTGTTACTAGAGAGTATTTGACTTAAAGAGTAACATTGTTTTCGTAACCTGGACCTCATATGCACATGTTTTTGTATCAATGTAATGATGAACAATTAAATCCATTAAATGTACTTCATTTGGCCACTGAGTCAGACTAATGACTATCTGTATCTTCAACTTTTAGTGGACATAATCTGACAATGTGCAATCGCCAGCAAGAATTACGTTGCAGCCCATTTCACAGCTGCAGTGCTCTCTCACTCAATACGGGACAAACTTTAAACCTCTTGTCCCCATTAGTCTCTTTAACACACAAACATGGGAAAAAAATTCAAAAATACCAAAGTTACCTTTTAAACATTGATTGTGACACTGTAGAAAACACATTCAAAAAATGGGAACGTTGTATTTGAGATCTGGTACCTTGGTTGGGTTTAAAGCAGTATTGACATTCTTAATAGCTTCCTCAAAGTTTTCTTCATCCTCTGGGACGCCATTCTCCTTCTTCAGGATCCCTGAAGGAACAAAGTAAGAATCAATCACAGTAAGCATGAGGTACACAGCAAAGCCACTGAACTTGCAGGCAACAACGATGCAGATGTCCACAGTTACCTTCCCGAATTAACTGTCTAAAGGCCTCTTTCTCCTTGTAATTCTTCGGTGGCTGACAGTTGTGCTACAATGACAAAGGTACACATTTTACTGTGCAGCAACACTAACAAAAACATTCAAGAATAAATATCAGTGTTAAAGTGTTGTCAAGGCCACAGAAAATACACTTTACCTCACTGAGCCATTTCTCCAGGCATTTAGCAACAACGATAATCCACGGTGTGTGACTGTGATCCTGCAGATTAAAAGCAGTGCTATCAGTTTTGTAAAGCCGATATAGTTTAAACTGAGTAATGTGCACACACACGTGTCAACGCCAAATCACACACCTTCTTGTCCATGCTGTCAAGGTCATACGACTCAATGTGGTTCTTGAATTCAGCAAAAGGCTGGTCTAACCTCAGGTCCTCCAAGGCATTATCTGGGTGAGATTCGATCACTGAAGAGAGAGGCATGAATGTAATATTTTTAAATCTAATTATATGAAGAACTATGAGACACAGTGAAATGACCATGTACCAAAAGGGGTGGACACCAGAAGAACAAATGTCACTAATCTTGTGCAAATATTTGACTATAGAGGCTAATTAATGACATTATTCATCAGAGCTGCATTTGCATTTTCATGGTTTCATTCTCTAATGTGATGGAAATCAGTTAAACTCTGGGGAACTAACCTGTATGCTCCTGCACCACTAGTCTCATGTAGCCGATCAGTCCGTAGGTTTTACAGACTAGGAAAGGTACAGAGGCACTCCACAGAACTGAGCCTAGCCTCAAACATGTGCTGTTGAATTTGAGATAGAATGTCACAAGTAAAGCCACAAGCAAAATACAGCAATAACTAATGAAGCCAACACAACGCAAACAGTTCTGACAAAAGAAACATAAACAATTCGCTTCCTCACATTTTTAACATTAAACCAGAATTTGTGAAATCATATAGAAATTTAAATTCTGCATACTATAAGCTACTATCTAATTTCTCATTAAAAATTTTGTTATAATAAAACGAGAGACTAAAGATGAACTATATCTCATACCTTTCTGGCAGATGGACACCGATGACGATGGTAAACCTGTGGAAGAACTCTGGATCGTTGTCCAGAAGCTTGTCTGGACTCTGTGGGAGAAACAGAAAACACAAAGTGGATCTCTATCAATATCAAGCTGACAATACATTTACATATTTACATAGCATATGTTGTGCTTACTGACCTGCTATAATATAATGAAAATGCTGAATTGTAATATAGTTTTATAGTTATATAGTTTCAGTTTTTAGTGAAACATTAGAATTTTGAATTGTGAAAACATTCTTGGTAAGATGTTCAAACTTAAACAATACCAACCTCCTCGACAAAGTTTCCACAGACATCACTGTTGAGTTCTTGTAGCAGCTCAGTGGCAGCCTGTGCTCTGTTCTGCAACATTAAAGAGATGATCAAGGTCAGAGCCTATACAAATATATAGTCTGGACCTTTTTCCCATATAAGAATATCATATATATAAATATATAAAATATACACATATATAAATTTATTGAAGTAACCAATGAGAGTTTCGGGGAGCAGGTGGGAAAAAACAGGAAAGTGTGTTTTTGTGCAAACAGAAATAAAACAAAGATTTACAGTATTTCACCAAGCATACCTTTCCAATACTGTTGTTGCTGAGGAAAAAGCTGCAAGACAAGAAGAAGACGACCATGAACAACAAGTAAAACAGAACAAAACCTTTGATTAAATAAATAATTTTAAAAAATGCTGTCTTACTTGTTTCCAACATCTTCTCCTGAAACTGTGTGTCCATCAACTATAGTGAATGCTCCGATACCTGACAGAGAGATCAGTGAATTGAGTCAGAAAGATGCTTTCATCAGCAGCTGCAGCGTGACACACAGCCTCCTCTGTTTACCTGGAAGTACCAGGTTCTTCAGTATCTCTGTCCCGGTCGCTGTGGCGTTGATGAGACACACGTGTGCATTCTCTAGTGCCTCTTGGCCGTGGTCACCCCAAAGTCTGCGAGCACACAACACAACATAACATGAACATGTGTTGCCATCTAGTGATTAAAGTCGTACACAACCACAATAAGGGGAGAATGACTTAGCCGGTTGGTTGACAACGCCAATAACATAGACTGTTCTGCATTGTTCCACTCGTTTGACCATCAAAGCAGACAAACTATATTATGTTGAGGTGACTGCACGAGACACGAGCTGCCAATTTTGATAAGCACGCGGCAGAAAACAGATAAACCCCCTATTAGCCTTACAGCTAACGTGTTAGCGCGCTGATGCTGTTTTGACAGTAGTGCTAACGCTAGCTAACGTTAGCGCTGTCTCTGCTGGGGCCTCTCTCGTGAAATACATAAATATTTAGCTAAAGGAACATGAGTTGTTTATGAAATATAAAACATATTTTAAATGTACCTGAGCTGTCTGTCGTATTTCTGCTCTTTGGATGTTTTACTGGCAGCCATGGTAGCTTTCCAATGAGTGACGTATTTTAACTTCCGCATCGACAGATTCGACACAAATATGCCCGCGAGAAAAAAACAGCATTTTCGACACAGATTTTCACCGTGATTCTCAAATATATGACCCGGGGCAATGGTATACAATATCTTATAAATATTTTGTTGGCAATAAAAATAAATAGTAAGTAATAAAGAAGAGAAGCTTCCTGCCTGTGCACCGAATAGACAGGATATAAGGCAGTGGCGTGAACAGACAGAAGAGCAGCAAAAACCTCGAATGTAAGTCATTATAAAGGAGAACTGAATCTCAGTGGATTTATCTGGTTAAATAAAGCTGAAATAAACAAATATCATTTACAGGGTTTATCTGGAGACATGTTTTGAAGATTGGTCTCAGAACCCATTGGCATTCATATGCAGATATTTGTTTACAAATATCAAATTCAGGGAAAGCAGGAATATACAGTCTGAGAACATTTTTTGTTCTCTCAGATTGTCTGAAATATTTACGGTACATTCCATACACAGGGTAAACAAAGTGCTTTATTTTTTATTTATAAGATAAGATAAAATCCATTCGTCCAGCGTTGGCATATTGAAAACGAAACTTTAAGACACAAAGCAATCATAGACACGTTTTCAGAGGCCATTTAAAGTAGACGCGCTTCTAGACATGCGCAGTGTGTTTATTATATTACACATCCATTCCTAGCGTTTTTTTTTTTTTCTCTAATTAACATAAAATGATGAGATCTTCATGAAACACTGATCATAATAGTCTAAACTTATATATCCTTCGTTATCATCTTAGTATAGAAAAGACCTTAAGCATATGACCATAATCTAATTGTATTGTTATCATGACTTACTGAAGCCATTAAATCCGAAGAGACTGACTCAGTGGATTGATAATAGACCAGATTAGTACAGGTGTGCTGTGTGTGTGTGCGCGTGCGTCTGTGTGTGTGTGTGGGCGTGAAGGGGCGTGTCAAGACAGGGATAATTGCCCTTCCCCCTGGATCACTAGGCTACATAAACTTCATCAATAGCTGATGTCCGTGCCCGTCCTCCACATGCGCACTGGAGTGTAGCAGACAAATAACCGACAGCTTGGTTGCACTCGAATCCACTAACAGGCACAATGAAAGGGAATCACTGGGGATATGGAAAAGAGGACGGTAAGACCTTACAGCATCCACGCTCCATGCGGGCACATGCTTTCCAATCCATAGTGGAGGCAATTCACAATTCAAATGTTTACTCTGATTCAGTTCTGCTGGGGGCATTGCGTGTTTCATCCAGGGGGAGTAAGGAGGAAGAGTAACACTGTTAATGCGAGATTAGCCACATGCTTAAAGGGATCACTGCTGTCACCTTTACCTGACTTCCACTGGATCTGACCTGGACTCTTTAGTGAGAAACATTGCATCCAGAGTTTATTTAACTGATTTCTTTTTCATTCATGATTAATGTCATGCTCATGTTTGTTTGGTACTTTTTTAAAATTTATTTTATTTCAGACTTTATGGAATTGATCATCCCTCTGTAAATCAGAGCTAAATGCACATGTTGACTAAAAAATGATCTGTTTATATGATGCTCCTCCTATATCTTTTATGATGAGGTCCCTCTATATGGCACAAAAACTTCCCCGTTGCTGATGGGGACCGGCAGTCTCCCATTGACATCATCCCTAAGGAAGCTCCCCGTGACCCCAATCTGGGCCCGATTGTCCTAAACTATGATCAGTGTACCTCCCTCAACATCACCAACAATGGACACTCTGTAGTTGTGGAGTTTGATGATACTGATGACCGCTCAGGTGAGTAAAATTTTGTCTATATTTGTGTTTACTTGTAACTTGAGCTGTGGTTACTTCAGTTTCTAGAGTTTAGGTTAAGTCTCATTATTTCATGCAGATCACACTTATCAAAAACAGAAATGTGAATAAACAGTAATCTCTTGGCAGGGACAATGAGCAGTGATAAACCATGACCTATGAGCATATTAAATGGTTAATGACTGCTTTGCAATTATTGCCAGAGTTCACAGTTCATTTATAATCTGAGCTCTGGAAATCTGTGCTAAAAGTTGACTCTCAGTAAACATGCATTTAAAATGTGGGATTACGTTGATTTTTAGAAAGTGCAAACCACATGCATAGCTGACCATAATCAAAGGTTACAAATAAACCACTGATTATGCTGCAGGAAAGTGCAGCCAGCAGTTAACTGTATGAGTATCCGTCTGCTGGACAAGAGATATAATAACCTCAGCTGATCTCAATGGTTATTATGACCCTATTTGCTTTTATCACTGGGTGGATCCATGTAAACCAGCCGGTCATTATCATGAATGATAAGCTCAGAAATGTGTGGCTGTTTGGCTCACACAGTTTCCACAGAAACAATTGAACATAATTAATGAAGGAGGAGACGTGTTGGAAAACTAAGGCACTTCCTCAGCATTTCTCTGTAGTTCAAATGAGGTGCACAAAGCTCTTAAACCTGCTGTTGTCAGTTTGCCATGTGTGGCTCGGATCTGTGTGAACACGCACATGCATTCACACTTGACATCGTTCAGCTGGTGGAATAAAATAAAAGTTTCTATTAAGGCTGACACCAGTAATTAAGATAACAACATAAGCAGTCATTAATGTTAGCATTGCCAAGGTCAGGATGTGCTTAATCACCCTTAAGGACTCGATTTAGCACATCAGTCTCATCAGTGTCTATCTACTAATCACTTCACTGATAGTTAATAGTCTAGGAAATTCTTTATAACTGCTGAGAGTGTATATTAGTAGGTAGCAGATTTCCTTTGTTCACATCATTCTTGTGGTTATCCTACATCTACATTGCAAGATGGATAAGATAAGTGTTTTGTTCTTTTTTTCCCCTCATGCCTCACTAATCTGACCTGGACTGGACTGGCTTGTTTGTCAGAAGGATGTCAGCAGCATCACAATGAATAACGATCAGATTAGATGGTGTCCATACTCAGCGGTTGCAAGTCGAAGGCTCTGAAAACAGTCTGTACTATCCTGAAGAATGGGCTGAATGTCACTGTTCTAGTTTCTATTAATCCATGTTGGCCCTGAAAGGAAAGCTAAAATAACCTAAAAGTAGCATTAACGTTGCTTTATTTAGCACAGGATCTGCTATTTGTATCTCAAACTGCAGCTTGTGACACACACAGAGCTCTAATGATAGATTTGCTGGTAAAGCGGGCTTTCAGCCTGTTAAGGCTTATGTCTCAGTTTTGAGTGAGAATTTGAATAAAGTCTGCTGGGTGTTACCAGGTTGACTCATCTCTGTGGTGTGTGTGTGTGTTGTCTGCAGTGGTACCAAGCTGTTTGGATGCAGTGCAGGGTTGTGCTGGAAAGCAGTTGGTCTAACACCCACAGAGAGTTGAAGTGTCAGTAAGTTTTATTCATTTTATTTTAACATCTCCTCTTCAACAGTGATCCAGGGAGGCCCTCTTGACAACCCCTACAGACTGAAACAGTTCCACTTCCACTGGGGCGGAAAGGGCTGTCATGGCTCTGAGCACACCGTTGAAGGAATGAGCTATGCATCTGAGGTCAGTGTCTGGGATCAGAGTACTTCAGTGCGTCAGTGTCTAATTACCAAAACACAAAATAACCCATTTTTGACTAAGGTGTGTTGTGAGGTATTTGTGGTAAGACATTTCATCACGAAAGAAATCAAAACGGCTTTGATGCTAAAAAAAAATCCAGAAATTTCCATCGGTGTCTGTGGGTGTAAACTTTATTTTTGTACCTGTGTCAAAATAATGAACATCCCAATAAAATCCTTACAGATATATATGAGCCACACTGGAATGTCATTCCTGACTTTTAAAACGTAATGCATTATCTGTCTGGGAACATAGACATAGATGTGGAAAGTATTTTTTTTTTTATATCACTGGTACACAGGCATAAATTTAATTATACATGACTCAAAATAATTTATTTAACAATAAAAGTCTGTTTTTATTCCCATTCTGTTCTTGACTCCCATTTCCTCCAGCTTCATCTAGTACACTGGAATGCTGTCAAGTACAAGTCGTTCGGGCAGGCGGCAGAAGCTCCAGACGGCCTCGCTGTCCTCGGCATCTTTTTAGATGTAAGACATTTCTCTTAAGTGTACTCCCTGTGCCCCCTTTCATCTCCGTTTTGTAACAGTTTTGGAGTGTTTTTAGGTCTGCATCATGTCATGATCATTTCTGCACTTAATCACAGAGACTAAACCTTTCTACTTGTATTTGCAGCTATTTCTGTATAGCATGGTACTCTGACTGAATTATCTTTTTTTTTTCTTCACAATTTATGCACTGAAAAGTGCAAGATGAAAATCTAAGATGTGTGTAGTGTTTTCAAAAGGTTGTAGCAGAAGTCATGAAAGAAGCTAGTGGGAAAAGCTATTAATCACAAATCTGTGTATGTGAGTTTTGTACAGATTAAATCCTATTGTCTTTGTGATATTTTGTGGGTTAAGGTTGTCACGATTTTAATGTTTGATACAATACTTGTATAAAGAGACAAACATGATATCAGAAATATCAATATTTTGGACAACCTTAGTGTTTAGGTTTCAAGATCTAAAACCACAAATCAAATTCTGTCACTACAGACTGGTGACGACCACAGATGGCTCCATATGATAACAGACGCTCTGTACATGGTGAAGTTTAAGGTGAGTACTTTGGTTAGATTTTATGTTTATGGCCCGCTCTCAGGGATATTGCTGTAATATAAAAGCTGCTGTCTTTCTTCCAATACAGGCTAGTGTCACAGATTTCAAAGGTTTCAACCCCAAGTGCCTCCTACCCAGCAGCCTTCACTACTGGACCTACCTAGGATCTCTGACCACACCCCCTCTACATGAGAGCGTCATCTGGATTGTTCTGAAGGAGCCAATCATTGTGTCTGAAAAACAGGTGACCACAATAACATGCCAGTTTTCCATCATGTATGACACTGCACTGTCTACCTTAAACTTGTAGTTCCTGGTTCGTTTAGTCCTAAACTAAAAACAGTGACATTCTGATCCTGCATCATCCAGGTTAGGTTCTTGGGTAGTAATGTAAATAATGAAGAGAAACAATTTCTGAGAGGAATCCTCTACAACATATCCTTTTTTACTGGGTTAGAGAGGTCTGTTTACTTTCATCCCTTTAGGTTTGACGTGGAACATTTTTACATAAAACCAGATTAGACGCAACCGAAACCCCAGCCACCTATATTTGCTGCAAGCCAAAAGTGGGCAACACCTTTGGCACAAGATCTATACTTTCTTTGACTACAACTAGAACTACCATCACTGCTTTACAGTACCAGATATGCATAAGCCTAGTGTTTCTCTTCTGAATTAAAAAAACACTCAAATAGATATCCATATCTAAAATAGGTCATAGGCTTTAAAACAAAGGTGACTTTATATTTTCTTGATAACTGACTGCATATGTACGTTCAGCTCCAGTGATTGCCGTCATGCATTGGTTGTGATCGATGATCTGCACCCATATTTCTTTCATCTCGAGGGTGATCGTTTCTCAAAATGTGCAAACGTGTTTAACATCCATGTTTTCTGGCCTGCTTAATGAATCTACTGTGTTGTTTGTTGTCAAAGTTCAGCATCATTGGATCAGAAGTCCAAGTTTGAATAGTTGTGAGTGGTGGTAATGGTGGGTAGCATGTCCAGAAATATACTGTCTGACTCTATGTAGAGACAAGAACAAGGGAGAGCATTATTCACGGGGGATGCTGTGCTCAGGGTTGACTTGTTTTGTTTTTTTGCCCGTCTCGAAGCTAAATGTAATCAGAAAGTTTGTCTGATAACCCCAGGTTGTTGACAAGTTAAGCTGACTAGCTGGATGTCTGCCTTCCAGGTCCCCCTGTGGCGACTGCTGCCAGCCTCTGGATTATACTTTGTTGATCTTTTCTAGTCTACTTCCCCATTTTTACCTCCAGGAGTTTACATGAGGAATCTGTAGGTATACAGAGACGGCAGCGCTTTGAGTGTAGTCATGCTGATCCGTCTGTAAACCCATGTGCATGGCATAGATGTGGGTGAGGTGTAAGATGGGCAGCTGGCCCCACAACCTATGACTCCAGGCCTCAAGCCTTTGATCCCCTCCAGCAGATTATCCTGATGGATGTATGACAGGATTGGTTTGGGGCTTTAATTGAAAAATGCTTGCATGGGGACCCAGCAGGGAGAGGCTGTTGCATAACACGGTATTTTGTTTTTCATTTCCCTTCATAATGGTAGACACGCAGAGAAAGGGCAAAGACCAAAAACAGGGTCAGATGTGAGTATGAGTAGTTTTTACGTAAGTCTGGTAATTTTTTTTCCACAATAACCTGAAGCTTCTAAAATGTATTGTCCGTGCAACTAAAGACTGATGCAGTGTATTTATCTGTGGGATAAAGCTCCATTGTTGTCCAAAAACTATTAAGAACATTGTTAAGTCACACAGTTGTGCTGGAAGACATATTTCTGAGCACGGATACAGTAATTTGTTCTGAGCTGATCCTACAAACACCTTCTGCTGCCATAAATCCTCTCTAATGCACTGACCCTGCTGCTGAAAATAGTCCCCAACAAGTGCACCAGTTACTTCCTCCTGAGTAACGTTTGCTAAAAAAAACTACAGTGCCCAGCTGCTTCAGGAAATTATTAAAAGTCATAGGCAGAGATGGGCTAATCGATTGTTGGTTTTGGTCTTTTAATAGGATTTGTTGACAGTAACATACACAATATTACCAGTCTTATCCATTAATCTGCTTATCATGTCTAGTGTGGAGCAAAGATCAGCACAGAACACAAATAATATCCATGTTTTGGCAAAAATGCTAAGGTGAAGTGTTGTCCTCCCGTTTCTCTCAACCGCAGCTGGGCAAGTTCAGAATGCTCCTGTTCAGTGGAGAGGAAGAGGATCAGAGACTGCGCATGGAAAACAACTTCAGGCCTCCACAGCCCCTCAAAGGCAGGAAAGTGCGTTCCTCCAATTAATGTGACCTCAAGAGATCTGAAGTTGTGGATAACAGTGGCTTTCTTAAACAGTGAATGCATTAATTTGAGTTTTTTTTTTTTTTTTAACCTCATGGTAGCTTGTTCTGAGGATTTCTGATTTACTGTGTACAAAAGGAAAAAGTTGTAACTCTCATCACTGCCAACACATTGAGATGCATGTTTCCCTCTGCTGGCTGGAAGCATCAACAGCAAAGGGAGAGATTGGTTTTAGAATGAATTAAATATAAATAAAAGGGATCTAATAATATTAACACTTAGTTATTTGACTACTGTATGCTGTTTGGTCAGATTAGCTATGAAGATTCAGAGGATGAATCATGCACTTGTACCTCCATGGAAAAGTAGTGTTGCTGAGGCAACAAGGTGCTGCATCAACTGGCAGAAAGCTCTGGTAAGCTGCTGTTATATGTAACGTATATGGTGAGTGTGTATCGCACTGCAGTCTGTTGCTTTTTTTCACACTGGTACTGTACCATTCACAACTCTCTGCCTCCTTACTGATCCCTGACCATTTTGTGGTGATTCTCAGTCCTTCCAACTAGAGTTGGGATTAGATCAGTGCTGTGTTTGTTTAAAATGCTTTGTTTGGCAATGGCAGGTCCTTTAGAGCTCAAGAGACTGAGATATTCACCCTCAGCAGTGTGATTTATTATTTAGCATGCTCTCTGCATTGAACCAAATTTCTCATTCTGGATTTATTAAACTTTCAAGAATCCAGAGAATTTGATATTTTAGTCTAAATGTTTGTTTTTATGATCTTTACTCTAAGCTTAAAGTGCATCCTGCCTGAAGCATTTCTTGTGACTGGTGTTTCTATGCATAGGTAATACACACTGTTATTAACAGTTCACCTCTGAAGCTGGACTTGCTCCTGACACCTTGGTGTGTGAGTTATGGCAGCTCTGTGTCATTCTGGTCCTTATTTAGATGGACTTGGATTTTCTGAGCATGGCAGGGATTAAATAATTTTGCTCCTATACAACAATCTATCACAAGGAAGCGTGGCACTGTTATGATTGTCTTGTGTTAATATAAAAAATATATATATTAAAATGGAATTTATAGGTGGTTTGAATATTTTTGTAATGCATTCAAAATCTTACCATGTTTGCAGAATGAATTAAAAGTAACTTTTTCGGTTGTCTCGAGTCTTTGTGTAACTGATAATTTGGAATAGTCACGCTTTTGCTTCTGCCCTTAGCATAAAGCACTGCATGAGTGAACCTTGTCCTCTGTATCTACAATATATTCATTCAAGCAAATGTTTAAACTCACTCTCACTGACCAGGAGTAGCAATACTGGGTTTGGGGTAATTAGTAGCCAGGATGTAGCCTTGAGCGCTGAGGGACAGAAGGAACATGGACTGTGATCAGTCGATTATTTACCAACAGTGTTCACTGAATCAGCTTTACATGGCTTTTAAATCTAGCATGCTGAAGCGTTTACAGTGCTATCAATTAGTTAATGAGGTAAGAAATGCCCATTGATGGGAGGGCTACAAGTGTTATTTCCCAAATCACAATAAAGTAGATGTGTCGGCTTTCTGCCGTAAGCACTCAGAAAAATCTGCTCTGTCAAGAGATACAGTGAGAGACACTCAAACAGTGACTGTGTTTGAATGTGCTAATGTGATTGAATTTATTCTGAAAAACATGTCTTATTCACACTGATATTTGCATTTCATAAGAAAACTGAACCTTTTAAATCAAATGTATTTGCAAAAGTAGGTCCCTCGAGGCACAATCAAATCTCATTGCTACTAGTTACACTTCAAGTTTTATAGTTAGATATAATAGTGTTTAAAGTATTATTTTCATATCTTTATAAAATTCGAATTCATCTGAGTCTGTGGCTTCATCGTGTGGCTACAGAATTCGTCCAGCAGATGGCAAGATGGAGGTGTATTTGCAGAACAAAGACCTTTGTGCCTGGTGTATTCTTATATTTGAGGTATCTGGATGCACCTGATGATAACTGTAACACAATCTTGAACTGCAGAGAAGATTAGTTTATTTAACAGATCTGATATCAGCAAAATCTGTCTGAGGCTGGATTATGATGAGGGGAAAAGAACATGAAAGACCAAAAGACTAAAAAGAGGATCACCTTGAATCAGACTTTAAGAACTGGGATTTAACACACACACACACACACACACACAACACAGAAGACAGATTCACATGTATGTACAGTAAGTAATAAGACACTAGTCACTGAACTTGAACAGATTGATTTTATTTTTCAAACACACATTTGAATTAATTTTTTAAGGTGCTTTTGTGTCATTTACATAACGTGTTAAGCGTGTGTAGATCTTCCTGTAGGTGGCAGCATCTACTGTCTTTTGCTGCATGCAGTGACAGCTCTGGTTTACCTTTGACCAGACAGAATCTACAGAACAAAGAACCCACAGACAAACTGCACAACATCTTGGATAGAGGAACATGGCTGCTTATGGAAATTAAATAATGGCTGACTACAGCAGAAACATAATGTACATCCAAACAGACAGCACATTTTCTTTTCTTTTTTTTTTGTTTGTTTTTGTTGCTATCAGTAACACTTGACCTTGCCTTTGTTCATCCTCCTTGCCACTGTGTTTGAATCAAGAGCTTTCATTACAGCATCTGGTTTCATTTCCATGTAACTGCTGATGGCTGTGGAAAAAAATAGTTTGCCGCTTGATGAATAAAGAATGAAAGTGGGTGTGTGTGAAGTATATTTAACACATACTCTCAAATAATCCTTCCAAAATAGCACCGGGGAGCTTTATTGAGACCGAGAATACCTGAGCGGGCACATCATCCTCAGCCGCAATCGATGTGCCATGTAATAAGATATTACAGTCAGGCCTCAGAAATAGAGTCAGTCACATGTATTTATAGCATCGGGATATCTGCTTGCTTGTTGTAGTGATTTTTTCCAGACACAGCAACATCTGAAGAACTTGTGAAATACAAACCTGCGGCACAAACTAGCAGCAGAAAAGTTGCTGGTCGGACAAAACAATGAAAGTTTTTTTAAATTTTTTTTTTATCTGTATTTCATCACTGAGAGAGAGAGAGAGAGAGAGAGAGAGAGAGAGAGAGAGAGAGAGAGAGAGAGAGAGAGAGAGAGAGAGAGAGAGAGTGTACAGGTTTGTTAGATGATGAGAACCCATATTACTTTCCTCTTGCCCTGCATTGCTTCATTGGTACCAAACATGTCAAGTCATGTATACCAAACACACACACACACACACAAATGAAATATATATGAAATAAATAATATTTATATATTTAAAATATTTCTCTCAACCTCTAAAAAAAAACATGGAATTCTTTTAAAGGCTTCATGTCAAAGTCGATGAGGAGTAAATGTCTTCTGCGGGTCTGAAGGAGGTTTGATAAGACTGAGAAAATTTCTCACAACTGTCCACAAATGTAAACAAATTACAAGTAATTATTAGTATTGCAAGTAAATTTCATTATTTGCATATTATTGGATCATTATTAGGGAGTAAGTATCAGTTTATGCTGCTAATTTTAATTCATATTCTGTGAGTAGATTAAACTATAGCATTGTCATTGTCATAGGCTTTGTCTTTGATAACTTAAAATGCAAAGTAACTAGTAACTATAGGTGTAAAGATAATAGAGTAAAACATGCTGTATCTCCTTCTGAGATGTGGCTGATTAATAGTACAGAATAAAGTAGCATAAAATGTAAATACTTAACATACAGTACAGATTCCTCAAAACTGTACTTGAGTAAATGTTCTCTCTCACATTCCACTGCTACTGAGGGTGTGAAGTTTGAAAGATGTAGACATGTACCAGCCAGAAAGAGATCAATAGAAGATGCTATTGATTTACTTTATGGGAAATGCACGCTATGATCCAGTGTTTTTGGAGCTTAGCCCACACTAAGGACCAAATGTCAGAATATCCTGGTCTCTGCTGCTATGCTGTTATTTGTCTCATGTGAATCCCTTAAGCAAAGTGCTGCAGAGCCCTTTAAGTGAAGCTGAATCATTATATTTAGTAACAAAATATAATAGATCAAAACATGTTTGACAGTTCACAAAGCTGCAAAGGCTCAAACCACATGTGCCGCAATCACTACTTTATCTGGACCAAGCTACATCTAATCTTGACATCTCAGACGCCACAGCCTACACACACTGAGTCACTTCTTCTGTTTCCCCATTAAAGACGAGAACGGGATGCTCCACTCCTAAATCATTTTAACTTTCTTAATATTGTCCACGGCAGCGACTCTATCTGGCAATCAGGGAACACGGCCGCGGTGCAGTTACCATGGATACAAACAGCACATGTAGCACAAAACAAATGCTTGGCCAGCTCATATCTCCCCTACTTGTCTGTGAGCCAGTGATCCATCGCCATCACCCTGTCAAAAAAGAAAACCATACTGCAAATGTATCTGATGCTTCCTTCCCCTAAAGACCCCTCCAGTGACATGTGTGTGTTTCTGTATTCATTAGGGAGCTTTATTTAGCAGCATGTTATCTATTTTGTGGGGACGTTCAGTGAGCAAGCCTGTGATCTCCAACTTATTCCAGCCAACCCAACCTTACACACACACACACACACACACACACACACACACACACACCACCTGTCTTTTCCTGGATGGTTGGCCTTCACTCAGGTTCAGGGTCGAGTTTAAGGTGCAACACTAACAACTTGCCAAACAATATACACCTTTTATGGGTTGCGTATATACACCAAACAACATTAAGGTTGTCAGGCCATGGCCTTGATCCATGGTGGATTATATAAATCACAGCAGAAGAGAGGTGATGAGGTCCTCTCTCTTGGTCACTGTGTTGGTGGTCTGTTATGATAACTAAAGCAAACAGAGCTTTGCTGCCATGGGAGAGAGGTCATGATCTGTAATTCTATACTTGGTTGTCAACTCATATACCATAAAGCCTTTGATCTATGGACTGTTTTACAGAAAATATCTGCTATCCTCTGGCCTTGGTATTTGATTTTTGGGCTTATATCTCAGTTAGCTACAGTCATAGTGACACAGAGTTGCACCCTGACATGTGATCTTGACAGGGTTACCCGTGACATTCTGAGTGGGCAACAGATACCTACGTGGTCTTCAGGGAACTCGACTGACTTTACTCAGTGACCCATAGAGTCAATCCAAGATCCACTGTTTGCACAGGGTGACCATGGCAACACACACAGTCAGTGCTGCATCACAGTCAACCCCTATTTATTTCACACACGTCTGTTTAAAATCAGCGTCAGATACATTTGGCTTCCTGAGTGGATATATAAAACTAATTCCCGTAGAAAACCAGAGATTTATATTCAGAGCTATTTCAGTCAAGGTTGATGAGACTTGATATAAACCAGTGACCACAGAAGCCACTAGTATAATAAACAAGGGTTAAAATTGGCTGGACAGTTTTTTTTTTTTTTTTTTGCTTTATTGCATTGTCATTTAATTGGCATGAATTACTAATGGACCAAATTATTTTTCCACTAATGAGCACTGACATGACGCATTTAAGAGGCATCTTTATTGGCAATGTAGCAGATTTCTTTTAATGGTGCCATCACGATGACACACACTTCATTCATTCATTCATTCATTCCTTTAGCCATCTCTCCCTATTCTATCTTTTCTTTTGAATTACTTATTAGACATTGTGTTTTCATTTTTCATTTCATTAGCAACATTTGCTAATTAGGCTTTTCAGTATACTGAAGTTTTGACCTGATGATATCATAACAGGAAATGTTAAGGGATCACCAGTCATTACAAGTCACTCCGAGGGTGACTATACTAAATGTTGGCATTGCATCAAATAGTTGTTGAGACATTCACAAAACCGCAAATGTCAACCTCAAAAGTCAAGTCAAGTTTTGAGATTTCAGATCTGGACCAAAGTAGAAAAGAAACATACTTGTTTAATGGGGTAGTTCAGTTTTTTTTTAAACGGGTTCTTATGAGGTACTCATCCATAGTCAGTGTGTTTCCTACAGTAACAGACAACGGTCAGTGATTTCCCAGAGAAGCAGACAGACGTCCTCATAAAAAAGATCAAATAAATCAATATCTGTTTAAGTATACGGCATAATAAGCATCAGATCAGTGGTGTGAAACACTGTATGCAGCACAGTTAGACGTTAGTGTGGGATCGTGTTAAGTTCTACATTTGAGGCAACATAGCACCATGGGAAAGAGATGTCTGATGACAAGGTAACGAGGTGAGAACATTCACACTTTATTGTACACTTTGACAGATATGGATCTGGTGATGATTTTTACGTTCATATTTTTTATATGGCTAAAACACATTTTTCTGCTGAGCCTGTGCGCAGCAGCACTTTGCTTTACACATTGACTAGGCTTAAGTATCTTATACAACCCATAAATCAGGACTATTCTATTCTATAATATGAAAGTTGCCTATATTAAGTCTGGTTCTATTTTTCTGGTCAAATATAATAGATGCCAATGCTGAGCTATATAAAGCACTTTTTACTTTCAAATTATACTTTATTTGAATTCAAGTGAAGCAGAGTGGATCAAATTTTTATTTAAATTCCACCCCCAGACAGAGCAATCAAAGAGTGATCTGATAACTTAATGGGTCTGACTGGGATAGACCCATGTGATCATTTCTCTGTCTGTGCCTCTGGATCATCTCCAAAAACATCACAGGCCTTTGGCCGGTTTGATCCATGCAGCATTTGCTATCTGCTACAACTCCCACAACCAACCACCACCGACACATTCAAGTCAGAGGGGTCAGTCATGCACCCAGAAGCGTCACAAGTTTCCAAGATCCCTATCCCCGAAGCCCACTGGGTCAAAAATAGTCCGTGTTAGCCTTTTATAAATCAGAGTGTTTCTATAAAAAGCCTTTGGCTGCCCAGAAACTGACGGGCTGAAGCCACATCACCCTATCTTTAGCTTTATTTATGTCCTGGTGTTGACAGCACCACTTGCAAAGCTTTCCAGTCACCGTTCAATGGGTCACATGTGTGCCGAGCCCTCCGCCCGATGTTGGAAAGCACCATCGAGTAAAAACGGTAATCAGCAGGCCCACAGTGTTGGTCAGCCTGCATCCCTTAGAGAAACAAACCGCCTAACAGCTGCCGAGTTAACGGCTTGATGATTCTTGCCCTCAGATTCTTTCCATCCACTTAGTGTTTATGGAGCTCTCTTCTGATGACAGATAAGCATGTCCACTATTGTAAAATGATGATTGGCATTATTAAAATAGTCACATGACAAGAACTATTGTTATATGAGAGCTGTAAAAATAGAAAGATCAATAACTGTGGCTTTATTTGACTAATGTGGGTCAAACTTTGCTGTATTCTATGTCACTTTACTTTTTCACTGCATATAGACACTCATGCCTGGCCTTTTCAGGGAGAGCCTCATATTTTGCAGCCTGGTCCTTGAATAACGTCTTATCCAGGAATGCAAACAGCAGACAGCATTGTTATAAGGCTCAGTTTCGACTATAAAACAAGATATAAAAAGAACAATAGATATATCCTGGATCAATACAGACAGTGATGAAATACAGATGAATATAGAGTGGGGATATGTTTTACTTGGAATACACTATTATGTGTGGCTCTGCAGTTTAGCTGAATGGAAAATTACTTTCAAATATAAAACAAGGTTAGATGAGTCATTCAAGTGTTTCAGTGTCTTTCAGAAAGAACAGATGTATTTGCAAAAAACATGATGATGATCTTGCTGACTGGTTATATTCAGAATATTTTTTGTCAGTTCAGTTCCTTTACTGTAGTCCTGTGCCGGACCAGTGACCTGTCGGGGTTGTACCAATATATGTTGGGATAGGAGTCGAGTTTCCTGTGACCCTGAGCCAAATAAGCAGTTAAGAGAGTGGATGGATGCCTTTATTGTTCCATCTGTTCCATCTGGACATTTATAACAGTTATAAAATCTATTAAAAATACAACACAATGCCACAAAACAGCACACAAACAACTGTGACACAGCTATGAAACAGTCTCATTGTGATACTGACGAATCTATAAAGCCTACATGAACAAACAGACCATCAGTGAGAAGACTGATTTCTACATGACTATTTCTTATTTCTGCCAGGGTTGAATCCTCCTGTGAAATATTACTGCCTCTGTCCACAGCATCCTCCAGCAGCCGTCAACACAAAATGAAGTAGCTCATTATCTTTATCTAATCTATTTTATTCTTATTTAATCTTTAGCACTTTTTCCTCAAACTGTCATGGTTTCCCTACAAAATGATCCCACTGCACTTCGTGTATTCAGTATACTGTATATGTACTGTTCAAAGTCCTCAGTGTTACCCAGGAGTTCGTGAATGATGTGGACAGCTGGAGATCCTCCAAGTAACTCACTGAACAAATGTCATGAAATACTGTAACAGAGTGGCAGATCAAACAGCGTCTAGCATCTAATTATGAATGAGTGAAATTATGATACAGCATGAGCTGAGCTGTGAAGACAGTAAGATTAAAACTGTGACAAAGACGAACTCCTTTGGGAGTCAGAGATCAGGCCGGCCTGTGCACTTCACATAAAGGAAACTCTGAAGGGAAGGTCAGAGGACCTTCATGGAAAAAGTGAGTGTATTACTACTCCTCCTCGACCTTTTCTCCTCTCCCTCCCTAATTCTAACCTCCATCTCTCGTGTGTTTTGTTGAGAAGATTTCAGAGCAAGTTTGCCCACACAAGGACAGTAGTTCTCATCCCACTCAAGCTTCAGTTCATGACTGATGGCAGAGGCCACATTCACAGTGAACAGAGCTGGTGTAGGTGGACTGTTTGTATGCGTGTGTCTGCATCTGTGTCTGTGTCCGTGTGTGTGGGCTTGTTACTCTCCTCTCAAGACGAGAGCATTGTTACACTAAAGCCTCGGAAGCTTCCAAATGTGGGGGCCGTCACGTCCTGTGGCTCTTTCAGCGTCTCCATGAAAGGATCATTTTAACACAGCGAAAAGGTGGCCATCATTTCTATTTATAATCCCTTATTGAACCTTACATTGATCTGTGTCGAGTCTGAGGAGTGCAATCATGCAAATGCTTGTGCCAAGATGGAGATGTGTCAGCGCTTGTAGATGATGTGTGTGGGATGAGTGAGTCTGAGAGGAATGAATGATTGTTTGGCTGCTAATTTGCAGTTTCTGCTGCCACTTGACAGGATATGTAGGTCTGTGGATGCTCTGTAGAGGTTTTCCCTTTGATTACAAACATAGTATGAATAAAGATGTCTTTTGAAATGATGATGAACACTTCCTGTAAAGGGAAAACGATCCAGGATGGAACTAAATGGACTTGGAGGTGAGATTGTTTTGAAGGTTGTGGAATCTCAGATGTGAACTCCTCAAAGCTCCAGCTGATGTCTGAATTGTTTTTCTTTGTTTTAATTATAAATATAGTAATCCTCATGAATGTTGTTGAATATTCATCAGCGTTGAAATGACAGAAAGTGGAATGCAGTTCTGCCCAAGTGAAAAGAGACATGTAGCCCTTTTTGTTACCATAGAAACGGGTTGCTGGGTACAAAAAGGGAGGGAAGTACGGTTAAAAGAATTAAAGATGTTGATAAGAAAAGCTCATTTTGTTTCTTTTGTTTCTTTTTTTGGTGTCAGAGTTATTAATGCTCTTTTAGTCATGCTGGGATTAATCTCATATGAGCTACCCAGAAAATAATGTACAGTGTATTTAGAGTGCTTATTGAAAATAGTTTTTATGATGCTTTCATAAACACCTTCTGCATATTGCATCATTCAGCACCCTTTGTCCTGATCCCTGGTGTGAACCTTTTGTAATCCTCTCTTTCATGGTGCTCTCCAGTGGTAAAGAGCACACCTTGCTCAGTGCCTCTGTCACTCTCACGTGGCTTTTTCACAAGTGCTACGTGGAATATATTAAAGCCATAATCATAATGTGCCTTTGTCTGAGTTGAACTGAGTTGTATTTGAAGCGACTGCTGATGCTATAATTCTCATTGTCAACAAATCCCAAAAATGAACTGATCCTGACAAGTGTTCAGTGTCATAGATCTCCATTGTCACCCCAGACACATCAGTGAGCCAAACAGTTGCACTGGGTGACACATTTCTTCATGACAGTGAACACTGTAGTTTATTTTTGGTCAGTCACACACACACATGCATCGCATTGCTGGAAATACTCCCCAGTGCACCAAATCTGGACACACAGAAAATAGTGCACTTTTTACTCCTGTTTGAGTTTGCTATAAATTACAGTGCCCAGCTGCTTCAGGAAATCAGTGAGCCAAAGAAAGAAAATATATATTCATGATACATTTTGAAACAGCAGATCTTCAGTAGGGATTCATGGTCCTGGAGCTGAGAGCCACAAACAGGCCAGAGAAGTCAGAAAGCAGTGAAAGATAGACTTTGCATATTTGTGGGAACATTATCATTTTTTAAACTTTAAACAAGTAAAAAAATGTCGATGAGAATATTTCATGAAGGTTGATTATCCATAATTGCACGTACAGGAGAGAGAATGTTCCCCCCAACAATCAAAGCAGGCTGATTTCTACACTATATAATGGCTTGTGTTTTAGAAATTTTGAGTGTTTTAGAATTTTTTTGAATTTTTTTTTTAGAAATTATTATATTAAATATTAGAATTAGATATTTTGCAAACAATAGAGGAGTATATCAGATGAACCTAAACACATGTATTGACAATGAATGATTAACTATACTGCTCCATTAACACTGAACTCTTTTCAAACCTCACATATCAGAGGCAGATGGCTCCATTTTCACAGTGCATTGTGGTAGAAGTCTGGTTTGCTTTTATGTGCACAGATCCCTGTTGCTTTGTGAATCATATTCTTGATTTCCAGCTTCCTGTCTTGATAGTCAGAAATGTAAGCGTAATTACAGTCTCTGAAAATGCCATAAATAGCAGGAGTGACGCACGTAGTCTGTCAAATGTCCATTTTGTGTGACAGGCAGTTTAAACTGTTTTCCTGTTTAGAACATCAAATTACTGAATTGAATAATAGAAAACAGAAAACAGAGCTACAGTTTGACCCTTTCTTTCTCTGTAAACACTTCAGTTCTCATGACTCTTCTGCTGAACAAAAAAACCTTCACCCTCTTCATGTGGTGGCTGTGAAGGTGTAAACATCATTATTAATATAATAAGTTGATGTTGCTGAGCGTATAACCTTGCAAGAGTTTAACATTTTAATGAGAATGCGAATGAATTAAGAATCTGTTTTTGTTGTCATTCTGGGGCACAGTGGTGAGGAAAGGACTCAGATCATTCGGTTCAGTAAAAATAACAATACTGCAATATAAAAATACTCGCCTGCAGAGCTCACCTGGTAGAGCGTAAGCCCCATGTATCAAGGCTAAATCCTCACTGTGGTGACACAGGCTTGATTTATCCCCTGAATTTCTGGTCCATCTCTCCAACTGTCACTGTCCAATAAAACAGAAAATGCCAAAAAAAAAAAAAAAAAAAAAAAAACTTGAAGAAAGAATGTCCTCTATGAAACTGTAACTAAATTAAGTATAGTACAGTGATAATGTTATATACATTATATTATTGGAGTATTATTGCTAATTGCATTAGAGTTCATGCTTTAGCGCATGTAGAAATCTGAATACCCCTCCCCTCACCATCTGGAGACAGTATTTGGTCTGTCCATTCTGGGCTAATTTGGCTGTTTAGAAATAAAGGCTCATTCTAAAGTAACAAAAGGACAGAAGTAATATTTTATTCCATTTCTATGATATTCTGACAATAGATGTCCTAAATATTATACATTGGACCTGAGATGTTTAAATAGCTTTTTACTGTTGTAGCTTATTGAGATAAAGCTAGGTTTAATCACTTTATGTACTTCTGGGTAATTCAATCTATAAAAAATGCATCATATTTTTGAAACTATGAGCTGTGTGGTAAAAAGTGAACTACAAGTATAAAGTACCTCTTGCAGTAATTCCATTTTAAGTACAATGCTTGAGTAACAGTACTTATTTACATTCCAGCTCTGCTGCAGCCAAGCATGTAGCAAACATAATGAACAGCTTCTCACGCTGCCAGTGACAGTGTTACGTGAAGCAAGACAGCCTGAAGCCTCCTACAATCACAGGTCAACTCCACTCAACCCAGTTTTAAAGTCAGAGGAAGGCCGCGTCCTGCCAGTAGTTTTGTCTTTCAGTATTTTCATTCACGATTCCGTCAGAGAGACGACTGCTCTTTGTTAACACTAGCAGTGAATCTCAAAGTTTCCGCCTGATCGCCTGTTAGAAGTGAGTTTACAGTAAAAGTGGACAGCTGGAGCACATCAGTCACACTGATGCAACATAACGCACGTGTGCACGTGTCACCATTCCTGTCAGCGAATCAATTATTGTGCAAATGGAAAAACCCTAACAGCCCCCGACCTTTCTCAACTACCAGTAATTGCAGGCAATTTATATTAGTCAAATATAATTTAGTGAAAGAGCTGCTGAAACAACCAAGTGCAAGTTTATTCCCATATTCGGCGAGCCATTTATTGCAGAATTTCTCGAGGTCATTTAAAAGAGAGAAAGCTCCTGTTTTTAACCTTTTTAAGATTTAAGTTTCCATTAGTAAAATATTAGCAGGAAGCAGGCATTCCACATGCTCCACTACCCTCGTTGGGCATTCAAATGATACTCTGAATGTAATCAGTGGTGTTAAACAAGATGATAAAAAGATGTTTGTCTCCACATAAAGGATAATCAGACATGTCGCAATCAAAATGCAAATGAGCACGGTATATGAATCTGTGCTTCATCTCCACACCTCTGTAATGTATGGACAAATCACTTGACTGAACAATGAACTCCTCATGCTCAGAGGAGATCCATATCACAACAAATACTAACTGGAGCTTGTGCCTGACCTCTCCTACAAGAGATTGAGATGCTCATCCTGATTAAATATTCATCAGACCAGGACATTTAGAAGTTTCTAATTCTAGAAAAGAATATATATATATATATATATATATATATATATATATATATACTCTATATATTTAATCATTTAATCTTCAGTTGAACTCTGCCTAATGAACAACAACAAAGAGGAGCAGCAGGTAGGGAAGTGTTAGGCTGAAGCACAAAATGGAGTTGTCACTTTGAAGCAGTAAGTGGTTATGAATGTTGATAATGGCAGTGAAGTCCTTCCAAGGAGGCAGATTTTTACTCTCATCTTCAAAGCGATTTGGCAGCAGGAGATCAGTTATTTCACCCAGTCAAAAGAAAATGATGTCATCCACTTCTGGGATGACCGATTGAATAAAACAACATTTAGTGTGCGCCTGGTGCTGTCTGTCCTTACAGAAATAGCTTATTTGCTTTCTTGCAGAGACTTTGATGAGAAAATCAATGCTACTGGCATGTCTGGACAGTAAATATGAAGCTGAAAACGTGGAGAAACAGCTAACCTGGGTCTGTGTGAAGGCAGCATAATCCTCCTCAACTCTGTGGTTCACTATTGAGTCTTACTGTCAAAGAGATGCCAAGTGGACACTGTGAAGTTTCTGCTCCTCGCCAAGAACCACATGAATTAAACAAATGATTAAGTCAATAAGAGATAACATGTTGATTAGAAATAAACGACAAACACCAGACTAACATATTATTATGTATAAAGCAGCCAATTTGTTGTTCATTTGGAGTTATTCATTGTGAACAGCTGGCTAAACCCTAACAGCTGCAGACAAGAAAACCAAAACTATTTGCTGAAAGAAACTAAAAGGCTAAGAGGGGTGGGTTCATCAGTGTGAGCAACAACTTTCACATACATATCATGTGATCCATATTAATATAAAATATTGAATATAATTCCTTCAGTGATTCAGTGAAATTCAGGTGGAAAATTTGCTGTTGCAAAATTTTGTCTGGTTAAGTGTCATATTCATGGAAGACTTGTCCGAAATATCCAGCAGTCCTGATATAACCCTCTAACAGCTACAGATGGGAAAACTGTCAAGTTCAGAGCCAAAGTGAAACTACATGATCTTAAAACAAGCTCAAAATAGCCGAAGCTGTGGGGAAACTCAGGACAGAGGGAGGAGGGATTAGGAAAAACACTCGTCTGTGTCAGTAAACCGAGCAATGGAAAACGGGCTAGCCTGCTGGGGAACACGGGCCACTGCTCCACTGTTCCTGTCTATATGTGGTGAATTATTATCTCTCAATTCCCGAGCTACTTGATGTGATTGGAAAATTCATTCCCCCCATTTCTCTGTGTGGCCTTGCACCCCACGCTGGCCATCCCAGTCCTCTGAGGATCTGCTGGGACACATCAAGGCTAAAGTTGGAGCCTCATTACCTCCCAAATGTAACGCTTGACCCCATGTCAGTCGCTAATCCCTTCCCTCCTGCTCTCTCATCTCCCTCAGGGTCCTCTTCAGTGTACTTTTCGTCTACTTGGAGCTAGGTTGTGCTTTGACTGGAACTGTTGTAATAGCTGGAGAAATAAATAGCCTAATATAAATGGGCAGTAGACGGATAGGCTATCAGCAGCATTGTCTGTATATTTGGTGAGTCAGTGCGCATTGAAAATGTCCAGTCGAGGGAGAATCCAGTCTTTACACACATACGTACTTGTAAAAGTGAATATGTGGTTATTTTTAGAAGAGCCATCTCATTTCTGTTCCATTGTTGCTGTGTTTTTTCCTTCATTTCATGCATGCTGGAACGGTGCAGATGACGAGCAACTGGAAATGTGGTTGTTCATAACAGTCTGCTAACTCTAAATTTGGAGCAAAAAAAATACAGCTGCTAACCTTCACACAGATGATGCCTGCTCCTGTATGTGTCAGCATCATTGCCAATCTGTTCTTCTTGATCTATTAAAAAAAAAGCCTGAATAACGCAACACAGTATTTTGATTTGTCTATTAGTGATACTACAGTACGATGCATATCTAAACATTCTTGTTTTTTGGTTTTTAGTGTATTAACGTCTCGTGGGTGATTGTACCTGGATCTCAGGTTACATAGTGTGACAGATGTACGAATGACAGAGACACCATTGACTTCATTACAAGTCAGTGTAGCATCAAAATTGTTTAAAATCTGCTTATGGTATATATATATATATATATATATATATATATATATATATATATATATATATATATATATATATATATATATATATATATATATATATATATATATATATATTACACTTGCAGCACACTCCAGGCTCTGTGATTAAGGCTTTATAAATATATATATATATATATATATATATATATATAATTTTTAATTATTTCTAGACATTTCACAAAGAATATTGATTGATTGATGAACTTTAAATGCTGAATTCATTTAAATGTCAACAGTTGCTGACAAAATGCCACCCAGTTTCAAATATGGTTTCTGAGAGGAAAACTTATCCTAAATTAATTCAACTTTCGTCGCAGCAGGCTAATGGATGAGTACATGGCATATATGCCATTTGAAAGGTTTGTCTTTTGTGAATGAGAGGTGATTAGTTTGTTGGACACTGCTGGGTGAGTGTCATTCAGCTATTCATAGCAACACTTTGGTCTGAATATAGCTTTGCTTGCCTGTTAGGTCATCTGGGTCAGCATTTATAAAGCCTTAATCACAGAGCCTGGAGTGTGCTGCAAGTGTAATTCCAAACACAGGACACTTTGAGGCTGTCTAAGTATTTTAATCCAATGAAATTGTTTTGATTTAAAATGTGAAAGTGAGCAGAAAGAAAGAAAAGATTTTATGCAGTGAAAGAGTTATGACCAGTTGCATGGCTGCAGGTATAAAAGCTCAGACTGTCCAACTTTTAAACAGAGATACTTGGATGGAATTAACAGAACAAAAGTATTGATGTGAAACTTTGAATTTAAATTAATTTATGCAGTTATGGTTCTTGCAACATGTTTTAATTATTTTCATGTGTTCCATTAGATTAAATCAAATGTTAGCATTTACAGGCATGTTTCTTCTGATTTATGGTTTTACAGCAAACCTTTTGTGACAATTTAGATGTGATGAGCACAAAATAATAACAGGTGTACGTGCAGTATAAATTACAACAACTATTGGGGCCAAGGTTAGAAAAAGTGAGAATAAAGTTACAATATTTTGAAATAAGAAAGTAAATAGTTTACAAGAAGGAAGCTTGAAATTTTAAAACCTTCCGTCTTTAATCTCAAAATGTTGGGACTTTCTTCTCATAAAGTTATAATTTTATTCTCAAAATGTCTTCTTTTTTTTTTACTAACTATGGTCCTAATAGTGTGTCGTAAAAAAGATGCAGCACTTTGAAACAAATACACAGATCAACAACAATAAAAAAAATGACTAACTTAAAGCACAAGTCAACTTCATGTCCCAGGCACAGGCTTAAGCACTCAACAGTAGACATCTTGACTAATCTAAAATATCTTGTAGTTGTGCTCTGAGGTCAGTGTACAACTTTGATCTAATAACTGAAATATACATTCATTTTTAGACATTCACAGTCACCTAACGAGAAACATCGGCGGTAAGCAGGACAGACGGTCTCATCTAAGTTAGATTGAAATCTTCAGGGGAACTCTCTCCTGGTTAGTTTTGCTCGGCCGTTTGGGGTTCTGGTAGGACAGTCTCACGAATACAACAATGAGGATAGTTCCTGGAGTTAAAAGAAACCAAAACAAAACACTGAAATTCAGCAACATCGCTGTGTTATTGCTTATTTGTCTGTAAAATACAGTCAATCTGCACAGTGTTATGAAGCCTGTGAAGCTTATAATTGAGTTCATAATGCATTCTCAACAGACGTTCATGAGCTGTTTTATAGTGCCAGTGAAACAGTTTTCACCAGCCACTCTGCTTACCTATGAATGCAAAGGTGCCAAGCAGAATACCCACTGCAGACTGAATCGTTGGCATGCCCTGCAGCTGCTTGGCAGCCATTTTGCAGTTCCCTCTGACGTTGCAGGGACACACTGTCACTAACAGAGGAGAGAAAAACAAAAAAACAGCTCAGTGATTTGGGCTTTTAACGTCATACAACAGAGTAGTCCTGACTAAACAGGAAATACAACTCACTGAAAGAATCTGTGTTATTTTTATGATTCATATTTGGTGGCCAGGTTCCTAAAAAAAACACTTAAACACTGCTCAGTTATTATTATTATTATTATTATATTATGTATGAAAACTGAATTTCATATAAATATGGGGTCTAATTTAATTGCATAACTGCAGGCATGGAAAGGAAAGCACACACACCCCTTATTCCCTTAACCATATTTACACTGTATGAGGAGTTATGTGATATTTATATAAGGTGTCAGCAGGCTATACTGGGCAGAGCACAATCTTAAGAGAGCTGTGTAATCACAAGCCTGGAAAAATCATTTGTAAAGCACCATTGCATCATTATCAAACAAGAACAGTGCTCGGACAAGCTGGCACACGGGGGTTGATCTTTATTGATTGTTCCTAGGCTCATGTCCCATAACCTCTCTGTCCTCGCTTTAGCTGATCAGCAGGAGAGTCTGCATTACCTGGCAAGTTTATGAAGGTGCTCCTGGGAGGAGAGCTGCTGTCGGAGATGGTGAAGGGCACAGTGTAGACCTCAGGGGCCAGGTATTGGATGTTTAAGGACAGGTTGGTGTGAGTATCTGAGGGACAAGGCATCTTCTTGAAAATGATGCATGAAAATGTAACATAACAACACCAAAAAAAACCAGATCTTAGACAAAGGCACTTTTCAATTTTGCTTGAAGGATGAGGTAGTCGTTGCCATGGGATACTCCTGCCATTGTTAACCAAGGATTTCTGCACTACGACTGATTGCCAGTGCACTGTGCAGTCTGTCACGTATCACAGAAGTCAATTCTGAAAAGTTAAATGCTTTCCTACGTCCTGCAGGAGTCAACAAGTCAATATTTTCTCATAAAAATGTCACCGCATGCAGCTTTACAATATTTCACATTTTTCTACCACCAAAGGGGCAAAAATCAAGCCAAAACACATCGATACAAGTACGCCATGCACAGAAAGAGGGACAGTGATGTGTGGATGGAGGTCTGGAGTGTGTGACTCTTTATCTTATCTCTGTAAATCAGTCTAAAATACACGCCTGGCTTCATGACGTAAAAGCCCTGCCGTGTTAAGAGGAGTGTTTTATCAAGCTGTTTGAACCCTTATCTGAGGGTCTTAAACTCCACGCTTACCATCGCGCCCCTTCATGTTGCTTCACGTAGCCGGGAAAACACGAGCTGTGCAGCAGTTCTGCACCGATATGACACAGGTTGGATGTGCAGTTGCCTCCCTACCCAGAACTCTTTTGGGTACTTGTAATTTTTACATTACAGTGCTGTTAAACGTGTTACAGAAGGACTGGATGTATCACATGTCTCTCCTTAGTGCTATGAAAAGCCACTGAGAGTGGACGGAGAGTGGAGTACTACCTCATTAACTGAATTTCTGCATTGAAAAGAACTGACAGTTATTTGAACACGGCACATTTGACAGCCTCTGAAAGGCTTGAGATGACTAACCACGATACACACACAGGAGTGCACACTGATGCACACACACACCTGCACGAACACATGCACGCACGCACACACACAGGTGTTCTTTTCATGAAAGGTCGTGGTTGTCTCACGCAAACTGTTCAACTCTACAGCAGACATTATACCGGCAAAAGCACACATCATTGGTACGACCATTACTGGCTGCGACCAGGTGCAAGGCATTCTGGGTGATTCCTTTTTTAGCTTCCATTAACTGGCAGGAACCCAGCGGTGACGCCAAAGAAATTACACAGAAGATATAATTACAGCCGGGCTCAATCAATACCAACAGGAACAGGGGAGTGAAAGAGAGAGATAAAAAAAAACTGAGAGGGAAGTGGTTGAACTGTTTGAATGACTTAATGACAGACGTCACAGCACTAAATTGTTTGCACTAAATGAGTCCAACACTAGCAGTTTTACAACTGAAAAAAAAGGATAATTACATTACACCTCCCCTTCCAGATAGGACTGAAGAAATTATCTAGTAAGAAAATAGACCAGGGCAATTTGCACATCTTCAGGGCCAGTTCACTCTGGTTCTTTGACTGTCTACTCACGGATTGCATGCTGCCAATTCAGACAAGTCAAAGTGGCTGAAAATATTTCACACACCGTGGCAAAGTTGTGTCCGCTGGCTGAATTTAATGTCACATTGCATGGACTTGTGTAAAATCAACCTATATTTTCCAATAATTAAACAGAAGACACAACATTCACATATACTCACTCACATACACGAGTATGTCCATATAAACACAATTAAAAAACATCTGCAAGAGCCCAAGATTTTGGCACAGGAAGCTTTCTGGTTTCAGTATGTAGTCCAAGTGGTATTCACCAGACACGTTTGAGTGGGTTTCGTGTGGTCCGTTGGGAGAGCAAAAGAGGCAGAACACATTTCCAGAAATGTAACTCAAGAAAAGTTCTTCTAACAGTATGGCCCTATATACTGTGGGTAGACTGAGTTCACATGTGTTCCCCTCACCATTGATAGGCGTTAGCTTCCAGTTACGTCGGACTGTGGCGTCGCTACGCAGGGAGAAGTTGAGCCGTCCTCCATGCTGTGGCCCATCACTGTCTCGTGAGGCCAGCACCAGAGCTTGGTCCTCCCAGCGAGGCGTACACAGGTACTTCCAGGAATAATCTCCAACGAGCACTGGACTGTTGTCATTCACGTCCAGGATTTGGACAGTCACCAGGGTGGATGCGGATAAAGAAGAGTTTCCTGAGAGGAACACAAGAGACAAATGCACAGATGCTGAAGCTTCATATTTAGATTAAATGGTTGTTTTTTATTTTCTGGATGATGATCATGGCACATCAGCTCAGTACACAATTCTTAACCCTGCATGACCTTTTCTGGTTGTTTGCTGTTCTCTTCTTCTAAATCTGTATTCTTAACTCTTTGTTTATTTGTTCAAAAGTGCATGAATGAAAACATACTTAGGCAGATTGTATTCCTGCCATATTCTGTCAATGGAACATTCTAAATGGTCTTTTAAGAGAATATTTATCTACAGATTATAGATAGTATTAATATAGCAGATAATATTATTCAGAATTTTACTTTCTCTCATCTCTGGAATAATAAAAACACTCTTACGTCCATCTACTGCAATAACTTCCATTGTGTATGTGCTGTTCTCCTCTCTGTCCAAGGCCTGTACAGTCTTTAGTTCACCAGAATACTTTCCTATGGAAAAGTATTTCTTGGTATCTCCTTGAAGAGAATATCTGCATGAGAAAACACATGCAACTCTGTAAAAATCAGAACTGTACTTCATGAAGTAGATAGTTACGACAGAATTCATTGGTTCTTATGACTTACCTAATTGGATGAGAATCAGGGTCATAACCTCGGATGGTGGCAATAACCCGCCCCGGTTCCTCGCCCTCTCTGACAGTCACTTCGTAATGGCTCTGAGACAGGATTGGACCTTCATTCACATCGTCAACATAGATGGAGACTGTTGCTGTGGATGCAGGTCCGTACCGGCCACGGACCAGAGCCACTGGGTTCTGAGCACTGAGCACGAGGATGTACTCACTCTCACGTTCGAAGTCCAAGACCTACGTGTACGTATGCACACACAGAGGGAAAATATACCTTAAAAATATTGGTGGCATGTGATGCCCCTCCTTGGGCAACTGGAGGGTCATCAGTAGATTAAGCTCAGCTGCATCCACCCTGAATCATTGTCTTTTGGTTTGTATAGTGATTTGTGAGAACTTTACTTTTAATATGTTTTAAGTAAATCTCTTGTGTGAACTCCCAATTTCTCACATTCCCTGAGCCAGTTTGACAAATTGGAGCTTGTCTGGGCTTGTAATCTTCTCATTCGAAGTACTGGTGTATATAATTGGTGACTCTGGCCAAGACAATGTCTTGGGAACCTTTCCCTGGTTTCCAGAGGCTTGCCAGTTCCCTTGTTGTCTTTCTGGTTCTAGTAGAATCACTACCCACCACCAGTATCTGTTTGAAGGCCAGTTGACAATGTTCACATCCTAGTGTATAGAGTCCTGTTGAACTTAAATGCTATCTGCAATTTGTATTGCTAGATACCAATAAGGTTTATGGGTAACTAGAAAATTACCACCAGTTCTTAATTAAAATAATGTACAGTATCTAACAAATGCACAATGAAATCCTTGAGCAGCAAATTAAATACATGTAAGCTAAGTGGTTGAATCTCTATGGATTCACTTACATTTTATAGGCACTCACACATTGAAGAAGAAAGAAAAACAGGATGTTGTCTTTAACAGCAGGACACAGGGCCACAGTACAGTCCCTTGTGTGCAGTCCCTTCATCTTACTCCCAAGGAAACAAGATTTACTGGCAGAGTTTTGCTGTATTTCCAATATGAACCAGACATTGGTCACAGGGAAATGAGCCAATTGATTCACTGTATCACTAATGAAACATTTTCCATGATGATGCACTGAGAGCACATGCTGTGTGACAGCGCAAAATTACTCCTTTATAAAGTGTATATATTTTTAAGTAGATCTGTATGACCATAGAACATGAAATTATGTTGACACTGACAGCTATTCAACATGTAAAATGTAAAAATGACATTTAAACAATTAAATCCAATGATCAACTTTTACTTCTACAGTGTACTACATTTGGATTGGATTCGGATTTGCAGCAAGGTAAGAATTAGAAGATTTTACTCTAATCTGGACTCACTGGACTAACTGTGACCTGCTGACTTTGGTTCAAGGATTAAAAATGTGGTTTCAAAGTGGAGGTATGATGAAAGATTAACTGCAGCTGTGATAGTGTTTAGTATCAGTGATTTGAGGCAAAAGAAACATTTGATCTTAATCTCTAACAAATTCGGTTACATTAACGCAATCTTTTGAATCCTGCCCGGAATTGGTATTTGCTGTCATGATTTACCGTTAAACATGTCCTGTCTATTAAACCAGCCTTGGCTGACATCATGCTGCTCAGGCTCAGTGCGTCTCTGTTGCCAGGGAGAAGAAACGCAGACCTTGGAGCATGCATGAGTACTGCTGTTGACTGGAAGTGACGCATCAGACTACTCAGCGTGTTATCAGACAGACTACAGTCACCTGGACAACTATATTACTCAAAGACCTCACAGTTATCCTTTGCATGATATGAGTTAGGCATCAGTGAGACGTCATTGTCAACCTTACCTTCACTGTTAATACCCAGTATCTCAAGATGATGACATGGTGGGCTTGTTAGCAAAGAACTTTGGACATCCTGCAGATATGGAGCAACAGTAGCCTTAACTTGGAGTCATGTTTCTGGTCATTGATGAATGTATAAGTTAAATATGAACTCCTTTGGTCCTGTTTTTGGTCTCCACCAGCTCCTGAGGATAATATCTGGCTCTTTAGCTGCTAAATACTTCACAATGTTCACCAGCTAGATTGCTACAGTGTGTGTGCAGCTTTTTCATTCCAAACATCTGCCTGCTACAGAAAGTTGCCAGTCAGAAAACAAAAACAACGCACTGAAAGACACTAAAAAGGCCTGCAAAACTGAAGGAAACTGCAGTTCTAGGTGGATTTCACATATGCATACAGTGTGGCCAGCTGTTAATACAAATATATCAATTATAGCTGCCTTAAATAACTGGCTAATAGCTATGAGATACATTATTTTACACAACACAGGTGCCATTCTACATTTCAGCTTCTTTTTAAGTCAGACCTGTGTATCTGTATCATCTTCATGGTGGGCAGATTTATGGTGATCAGTCACAGCTCTATTAACTCATTCTTCATCGTCATAACTGTGACAGCTTTAAAGCACTGTCTCAGTTGAAATAAAGCATATAACAAACTGTTGACCCACACATTCAGTTAATAATTGATGAATATGTATTAAGGATTTATTTGCTTTTTAATTAACTTTGAATTTATTCATGAATTAATGGTAAATATTACATCATCATGATTAATTCAGCTGTTACATCAGTCCATCATCTGTGACCACTTATCCTTATCAGGGGGGCTGGAGCCGATGGGTGAGAGGCGGGGTACACCTTGGACACGTCACCATTTCATCACAGGGCTGACACACAGAAGCAAACAATGGTTCACACTCACATTCACATCTACAACTCGCTGCTTGATTCACGCCTGCATGTCTCTGGGCTGTGGGAGGAAGTTGGAGCACCCACAAAGATCCCACACAGACACGAGCCACAGAAAACCCAGAACCTTCTTGCTGCGAGGTGACAGTGCACTATACCACCATGCTGCCTTAACTGTTACAACAAGATCCAGTTCACAAAAACTTCAAATGAAGTTTCATTTCCTTTTGTTCTTTAACAAAATGTTTTTACAGACGTAATGGCCGATGTCTCCTTCTTTCATCCTGATTCGATTCCCCTCACTTCCTCTGGTTCATTATACATTTACCTTAATGGGCAGCTTCTAGCCTGTGTGGTAAACTGCCATTAGTGCCTGCTCACACAATCTAATTATTCACTTGGGCTGTGAGCAGTGTGTAATTTCTAATAATGAAATGTGTCTGCCTTCTGGTGCTGACCTCACACTGTAACGCGATAAATTAAAGGATTTGCTCAAGTGCATTTTAATCTGCTGGGGCTTTACTTGTGAAGGATTTAAGCTTTACTTTTTTACTAAAGTAAGCTAAATAAATAGCAGTATCCTTTGAAGCGATACAGATAGTAGGTCAATAGGAGAGCTGCTCAAAGAGGCAAAAATGTAATCTGCATGATATCATGTCTAGAAAAACAGAAGTGGTGGCGTGTTAATCCAAAATAATACAAGACCCGTTTTTAGCATCTTCAACATCTCCTGCTTCATCTCAGCAGAGCATGTGCAGCTCACAGTTCAATCACATCAACTCCCACAGAGAGTTGGAAAATAATAGACTGTCTCCCGCCTGGCCCACTTACAGAGAGCAGACTATACTCACTCAAACACACACACACACATGCAGAGCTAGATAGACCCACACTAATTTCCACACACGTCCCTAAAACACCCTGCTGGATTATACGAGGCAGGCGAAGGGTGATGCGCCCTGGGGACAGCAGAGATTATTGGGCTAAAACATTCCATTGTCATCTGGACTCTTTTTTTGTTTTGAGGCATGCAAGACTGAAGTATTGACATATTGGAATATTCTTTTCCAACCTTTATGTCGGTGCCTCACATGTATACACTGTGATATTAAAATCGTGTCCTCATAAAAATGACTTGAGTTACATGTGACTGCTATTTTGATACGGCCAGCTACTGAATGATCTCTTAGGACTGCACAGACACCAAGGGCGGACACAAGCCGTCATGCCAAACATTGTCCTTGACATTAATATTTGTGCTCCTGAAAGCAGAAATGTATTTGCACTCTATCGTTCTTGAGACAGGATAAGGAAAACAATTAAAGGTGCGGTAGGAGATGTTGGGAAAACAGACCCAACAAGCTAGCAAGCTATATTTTGAAAATACACACCCCATGCCTTTTCTTCAGACCTCCCATTGAAACCACGCCTTCAAAGTAATGGAAGGGTCTCTATTCGTTCACAAATGGGTGAACGTGCAGAGGGGGAGGAAGAAGCGGACTGAAGTTTGATGGACGTGTCAGGATCCAATCGTAATGCGCAGCCCCATCAACGTGATTGGACTGTGTTTTCCCATGATTTCGCCCTCGAGACTGGACTAAAACATTTTGTTTTTTTTGACTAACCTTCTATTTTACTGGCTGCAATGGGGTCATGAAGAGGTTTTCAAGCAATATGGTAAAAAATGCTCCATAAATCTCCTATCCCACCTTTAACAGGTCAGTTTAATTTAGACTTGGCAGTTTTTCCTCATCTGGATCTAATCAATAAGGCGGTCCGATATGTGTGTAGAGATTCTGCAGGATGGTTTGTGTTGTTTACCTTTGAGAGGATGAGCGAGACCTCATTGGTCTGTTTGTCTGTCACTAAGGTAAAGACCTCTTCCTCGTTGCCAGATTCTAAACGGTAGTCCACCTGCCAGCTGTCTCCTCCTCGAACATCTGCATCTCCTGCCAGCACAGCTGTTACTGTGGTGCCAACTGGAGCGTTCTCTGGGATGTGAAAGGGCCCGTACTGATGGGGAGGAGACAGAACATGTATGAAACATTTGCCACTTGTATGTAAAAATCCACTTTGTACCCATGTCAATGTTAAACAACACACTTAAATAGTTACTGCATATCAGTAACAGGCTAATATCAGCTTTGAGAAGCGTGGATGACATTGCAATTTTTCTGGTGTCCAGTTCTCAGTTGACTGTGCTGCTGTGACACTGCGAATATAGGTTTGCCACCTCTTGCCCTCCCGGTGTTAGCTAACCTTTATTCACACACCACTGTGTGTTTAGACAGCCGTTTAATCTGCCACTCACAGATGTCCTCTAGTGAAGCAGCCATGCCTCTGATCTGGCTGACCCATCCACAGAGACGCTGAACCCTGCCCTGTCACCACTCGCCTCCCACATCACCCCCTATAGCGCTGCCTTCACATCGCCATGGAAAAAGCTGCACTACTCAGGCGTGACCTGCTCAAGAGCATTTTCCACCTCTGTGTGTTTGTGTGTGTGTGTGTGTGTGTGATGGTGATTATCTGCACACATTGGTTTGTAACAGGTTGAAAATGAGCATTCAGCCATGTTTGAAGGACAAATCTTAGTGGGAACTGGGTAGAAAATACAGACGTTATATAAAGAAACATAAAGTAACTTTTATTAAGACTGTACTCAACAATGTTGTCTCCTGTTATTGCTCTGGAAGCTCTATAGCCAATTTCCGCTGTTAAATTCAAAGGCAGTACCTTCTCTCCTGGCTCAAAATAAAAATGTTCCTTCACAGCTCACAATGTCCGTGCCGTCTTTAAGTGTCACAATGGTCTGACAGAGAGAACAGCCAGAGACTGGTTCCCCATTATCACAGCATGATGGCTCTCCTACGTAACTCCCAGCCCTCGTGGCTTTTATCCCTTCTATTATCTGCCACATGTGGGTGAAAAGTGAGGGGATTTTCTGTAACTGCCTATCTTTAGCCACTTTTTCTTTCTTGCCAGCACCTACACCAAAATGAGGGAAACCACTGTCCCATTTCATGCTGGGCCCTGTGTGACTGCAGTCTCGCTCAGCTGGATCACAGCAAGATAATAATAGACATTGGAGGTAGTTCCCAAAGATGTTTTATTATTATCAAAATAAAAAATACACCACTATTCAAAGAGAAATTGCCTGCCACAAAGGCTTCATTCGGTATAGTCAGAGGACTGAGAGGACTGCTCTATCTTTTTGAATGGTGTTTTCTGATTGTTGAAAGTCCTTGTTACAAATACATGTGATTTTGAATGAAGGGTTCACAAAATGAAGAACAAAATGGTGTATGATGTTCAACCAGACTGGCAACTGAAAGAACAAAGATCCCTCTGATCAACAGTTATATAAGAATAGAAGAACCATCATTGGCAAAAAGAAATGAAAAGGTCAGCATTAAAATTCCCAAAATATTTAAAGCCAAACTGCACCGTTGTGGTTCAGTAATGATCTTGGGTCACTTTCACTTTTCTGGACTGGAAAACAAATTCAAAATCAATGTGTACTTAAAATGCTTACACCACTATTCTCTCCTGCCATGCAACACTGCTGGGACATCGACTACATGGAAACTTAAATCATTTAATTTTTAACATTTCTGTGGATGGTCATTTAGATTTCTTTTTCATAGAGAGGTTCATAACAATGTTTGGATTCCCCCCCCTGGTTTGTTGTGGCAAACTGTCAGTTTTGGAGTTTATTATAACTAAAATGCATACACTCTGAGTGTATACAAAGAGTATTTTACAGCCACTTTTCAAGCATGATTAAAGTGCTTTGGCTGGGGAGTCACTTTAAGTGCTTTCTTGTGTAGGGTCATACCAGTAAGAAATAAAGAACCAGCTGATACAGACGTTTCTGTGAGAGTGTAATACCTATGACGGCACTGATTCTTACATCACTTCTAACACGTTAATGGCATCAGTGTGCAGCCCTGACAACGACTATGAATAAATGAGTGGAAACTGCTCTCCAAAGACAGCTTGATCAGATTAAACTCTAAAAACACAGTCCACTTAGAGTACAAAGAACTGAATAAAACTCCTCCAGTAACATGGTGCCATCGCTATAAGCCTGAGATTAGAGGACATATCTAGTTCCCCGCCAGGAAAATTAGATCAGTGACCCGCTGAGCGGATTCACAGCCCACAGTCCAATAGCCACGGATGATAGCCTGCAATGTTTTGGCCTCTTTTTTTCCTAAGGTATTGTTTATCATGTCCTGTGCAGACCGTTACATCACACGTGTGTGTCTCTTTAAACATGTGCTTTCGTACCTCATGTTGGGAGAAGACTGGTGGGTTGTTGTTCTCATCCTGCACCGTCACGACCACAGTGCAGGAACTGTTCAGACCTGCCAGGGACATCATCACAGCTTCTGTTAGTGACTCAGGGTCAGCCCAACACACAAATAAAGTATGCTGAAGGAACGGCAAGTACCTCATCTTGCCTCCTTCACACCCTGATCCATGAGTCATGCAGACCACATCATCTGTCACCCCCAGAGGCTAGTGTACGTGCGTCCCCAGGGCAATGTAGTGGCAACAAGGCTACTGACGCACTAGCTCACAGAACTAATGTCATGTTACTTCCTGGCACAGTTGCTGCTTTATAATTGTTTTTCTAATCACCGCTCTCGCTGCTCTCTCTCCAGTCTTGATCAGCACTTGAACATGATGTCCTCGCAACAACTTGCAGCTTGATTGTCACCTTGAATAACAGTGGTGGGAAAATCAGGAAAAGTCTATTTTATGGAAGCACTCATACTAGAATACTTCATTTAGCTGTCTTCCGCAAATTTGATTTTTCTACCATGTGTTAGCTCCATAGAACAAAAGCACATGAAATGTGTCTGTCAACAGAGTGTGCCCCTTTGTCTACACAGTTGAAGCATAGTGGGAGGAAGCAGGAGAAATAAGTAGGTAAAATCAAGCTTGCACCCTTTTTTGTTCATGCATGAAACAATTGTCTAACTGAAGACTTTTCTCTTTGATTTTAAAAATGAAATTATTTTATGTAAAATCTGTCATAATATTTGTACAAAGGTAAACAATATACTAATAATGATAAAGTAATAATAAAAAAAAATCATTTTCGAAAACGTACATACAAGTACAGATATACTGTGATCACTAATGTAATTGAAGTATTTATGTATACATATTATTTCATTATATATATTATTATAGATGTGTGTATAGATGCATTGATTGAAAGTCACCTTTAGCATCCTCAGCCGTGATGGTGAGGGTGTACTGAGGAGCTGTGCCCTCCATACTGTCTGCTTGGACGGAGATGACCCCTGAGTCACGGTCCACTCTGAAGAGGGCGCGAGGACTCTCTGGAATTTGTCCAACCAACCGGTAGAAGATCCGCACGTTGTCCGTCTTGGGATCATCATTATCGGCTGCCTGCACTGTCAGGATTTCCGTGCCTGGGAAAAAGATACACAGCACACAACCTTGATCTAAACTTAATGTTGAAATCTAATCTATCTTTCTAATTCACTGCATTTTTAAATCAAAAACTTAAACATTAATTAGTGATTAGTAAACACTTCAGATGGATTTTCCAAGTTTCTGCAATGTTGGACAACCCTGAAAATGTTTTTTCTTTTTCCAATAACTGGCATCTTTATAGCTCTGACAACAATAAATGGGAATGAGGGAGAGGAACGATAAAGCAATAGCTCTCCCCCTTTAATCCTCGCTCAGTGACCCCATTTAGATTAACAGATTGTCCTGTCTAATTCATTTCCCAGAATCAACTGTTTTAAAGCATCAACAAAAAAGCTTTTATGCCGTGTCACAACACACCATGTGCTTTTTATGAGCGCGGCCAGGAGTGAGGGTGCTTTCCCCCAGTGTCCTGGCAAAAATCCCATTCTGCTTTCACAAAAGGTATGTAGCCCTTTCATCACTGATACCTCCCTTCCAGCCAGTGTTTCGTCTACCTTGTTGTAAAACAATATTCCCATTATAGTGTAAATGTGACAAAAGATTATTCAGAGGTCTTGTGTGTTGTTTTTTGATGCTCGATGTGATTAAAAATAAAAAATAGGGTGTTGAGATCATGTTTGCAAGTATTTTAAGCATACAGCTGGCTTTATTAGTCTATATTACAAAATGGAAACATACTGAAACACTATAACATGTTAGTTTTGCTTTAGATTTTAACTTGAACCATCACCTCTAATACAATAAACTAATATCTCACTGTGCACATTGAGATATTATGAGACAGTATTTTCTAACACATGTGTACACATGGCTAGCAAGGGTGAGAGTCAGTTTCCAAAATATTCTTTGTTACCTCGAGCAGCCAGTTCTTTGACCACAGTGTGGTACTGTGCCTGTGGAAAGGTGGGTCTGTTATCATTGGCGTCGCCCACCATCACCCTCAACTCCACAGGCTTGGCAATCTCTCTGCCATCTGGACGTTCAACCACAATGCTGATCTGGAACTGATGAGGCAAAAAAAAAAAAAGAGAAACACAACATTTGCTCCCAGAGTAAGAAAGAAACAGCAGAGCAGTGAACCATATCTGGTCCTGTGTGTGTGTGTGTGGTAGACCAGTGCAGAGTGTGATGATGGGATAGGATTCTGCAGAAGTGGTAAACTGGTAAACAAAATGACGGACGGATGGATAGAAATGATAAACAAGCTGCCTGAATAGCATCTTAACGTTTGTCATTCTGCATCTCTGGCAGGTGGGGGCACAAAGCTTATAATGTGGAAGAGCTCCATCAACACCGTCAGTCATGAAGAATACAGGCTGATTAATGGAGCTGTATTCAGACAAGAGACGTTTGGCGTTTAGTGGCTCTGTAACACATCCACAGACAATATTTCTGGAGTGATGGTAAGTAGCAGGGGTAGATGAATAGCAAAAAGCTAATGCCTGCTTCACCTTTTTCTTCTGAGTGCACTTCAATTAATATTATGCCCCTTTTGAAAACTACCTGAAAGGTGTTAAATATGAAGCTGAAGTTACATTTTATTCTTGACAAGGCATCAGGCTGATTTCCAACTTTTGATCAAATGATCACTAAAGACAACAGAAGATTCAAAATACTGGAAGCATATGTTTAAACACTAATCACACCCACTGATGCGGCTCAGTCTCTCTGGGTTGTTCTTTGGCTGCCTGAGCATTTTGTGTCAGAATATATTTCAGTGAGTTATTCAGAGCTCTCAGGAGCTTCGAGCTGTGTTCAAAACTCCAGAGTAAAATGCAGGCAAATGATCTTTAATTTGCAATGCTGCCACAAATAATGATCCCTCTCTTAGCCTGAAGTGGACACGATTTGAAACAAAGCTTTTAGCCTTATACTCCTTGTCATAATACAATAATATATATATATATTTTTTTGCCACAGGCAGGATGTGTTCAACGAACATCGCTGCGCTTTTGAGGATTTGGGTTGTTTCCTTAATTACCTGTTTGGTTTAAAAATAGACTCAGTGCTCAGCCTTGCTGCAATAATGTGTACCAGGATGCCTTTAATTAAGTTAAGTTTAATTAATGAACGACATGAGAAATCGTTTAGTGCCATAACAACATATCACGTGTGATTATGTTAGTATTAATAGAGTTGGACTCATTTATTCACATGTGAAGTAAACACAGAGATAAAGACTCTGTTTTTCATAAAGGAGCAGTGATGTTGAGGCGCTCCAAACAGTAATCAGAAACTGACATTTATTATTAAGTGCTGGAGATATTTAGCTTGCAGTTATACAGACCTGGTCTTGTGTCTCTCTGTCCAGAGGGGCGTTGAGATAAATTACTCCTTCTCTGCTGATGGTGAAGAGCATCTCTGGAAACTCCCCCTCCAGACTGTACTCTGCTTGACTTCCACTCCATTTGACCTACATAAACACACACATACACACAACAAAATGTTTTCTTTATACAAGATGTATTACACATATAACAAAACATTTTTTATAATAAATAAGATCATGCAGTATAAACTCAGAAAGCTGCAGGGCCTGCATGATGTATAAGTAAAGCTGAACTACCATTTATTTACATGATAAGAAGCTCACCAAATGTACTGACAATGATGTGGAACAGAGAGCACAGCCAAAACTAACTATGCAGGCTGAAGGGGATTTTCCACTCTGCTTTACAGCCCTTGACAGAGGGCTGTGCAGTGGGGCTGAAAGGCCCCTAGTAGCCATCAAACAGCACCCAACAAGGAGAGGGGCCCAGCCGCAGCACAGCTGATGCACACCCAGGGCATGTGTGTCTCCTCAACACACTGTCACACACTCCTCCCTTGTTTTGGAGATGGCTGCCCAAACACTATGCTCTTGTATACACAGAGGTGCTTCACACAACTGGCCGCCTCTCAGTGTTATGGTGTGTTTGTAGACCTCAGAACTTTAAGGAGATATGTTTAAAAAGCAGATTAATGATCGCAGACTGCTCTATAAAAAGTTCTACACAACACGTCTATGAAGTCATCTGTTTTGCCTCTGTCAGTGTTTGAGTTTGCAGAGCACGTCCTGCCCCCCACCCCCCCAATAGCCTGTGCTTGAGCTGCGTCACAGGCACCTTGTGTGTGTGTGTGCTTTTCTCTAAGACATAGCAGACTGGAGAGTAATCAGTTGCTGAATTACAGGAAATAGTGCAAACACAGGAAATATCAAAATATCCCAGCCAGAACAAGAACAATTTGTCTATTGACTTGACTATCTTTGTCGTCTGTATTCAAACCATATTTATTTCCAGTGTATATCTTTTAAATATGTATATAGTTATTTTTGTTTGTTTGTTTGTTTGTAATGTTTCTATGTTCATGTCTGCACCTACCTATCATGTCCTTAGTCTTTTAAACTGTACTTATGTCTATTCCTGTATGTTGAGAGTAAAATTAACCAGAGTCAAATGTGTGTGTGTACACACACCTGGCCAATAAAGCAATTCTGATTGTGATTGATTTTGAAATAAAAATGCCAAATATTGGCTGGTTACAGCTTCTCAAATCTGAGGCCGTCACTTTGAGCACTGGGAAATTATTACAAATAATATATAATAAATATATTGATGTAAATGTGTAAATAATCTTTATCTACATATAAAATGTAGATATGATATACGATGGATAAGTTGGAGGGAGCAGAGATATTCTTCTTTTGTTTTAGTTCTCAAGATCATCAGTATCCAAATCTAGAAGCAACACTTGATGTTGACTTTAGCATGTGACAGATAAAATTACAGTGTGTACTTTGGATGACGGTCTTATGGTCTTGTTTGTGGTTTGAAACATTAAATCTACAATAACTTAAACGAGCTGTAAATGTATCATAACATATAATCACATTATGAAGCTGAGATGGTGATTAAAGTAAAGTTTATGATTCACTCTTGTCAAGCAGCCTCTCACTCTGTCACACTATCTCTTTTTTTCTTCTTAGCTACCTGTGTCAACATCTTTTTGGGTCTCTTAGCATCTACCATGTCTGCAGAGGCTGTTGAGTTCTATGACATTGCATGCCCCCACCCTGCGCCTGTTCTGGCACAACACTGGCTACGACCCACATCAGCATGCCCTACTGGCTCCCCCTAGCCTGGAACCTAAAAATCTCCTCCTCTTTGTGGTTCAAAGCTCCTTTGCTAGCAGTGTAAACACAAACACCCACCTGGTACCCACCTTACCTCCCAGGCTGGACAGCAAGGACTGAGCTAAGCAGCTTAGTGGTTGATCAAGTTTCACCAAAATCAGTGATATAGTTGGTGATGTGTCTTAGTGCTGTAATATGTTACAAAAGCCCCAGTGTCCAAAATATGAAAAACGCAATAACAAGCATACGGGCGCAGACTGGGAATGACACCATTTACCTAGCTACAAGTCAGCATAGCATCAAATGGACAGAGTAGCTGTAATTTTAAGGAAGAAAAATTACAAAAAGTTTCTTTAAGTTAGCTTATTTACACATCCATCAGATTTTGAGCAATATTAGCATTTATTTGGAGCCTAGCAACTTTGCTGTACACGCTCCTTTAAGCCCAATTTCATCAACTCCTGAGGGCAATCTCTGGTTCTTTAGCTACCAAATTAAACTATGTCTTCACCACCTGTTCACTAATTTTGTTTATCTGATTTTGACAGCTGTCGAGTGAAATCTGACAAATTGTTAAGATTGAAGGTTTGATTATAGCAGTTTTAATGTTGCAGTTATTATCAACACAAGATCCTCTGTTAAGACTAGATGTTAGGTGAAGTAAGCATCATTTATAATATTAAACATTGATTATGAGGCCATGACAAATGTCTGGTGGGGCTGAAATCATTTCTGCAACAAAATAATCACATTTCCAATGACTCGAAAAACTGAAAACTCAATGGAGCCAAAGGATTGACTCATTCATTTACAGGCTCTGAGAACTCAATTCCACTCCAAAGTCTCAATAGATTGCATTATTGAGTTCAAGTAGTTCTACTGATTACATTACATAATCAAAGTTTTGGGCAGGCAATCAGAAACACGCAATAGATAACCGATTGAAATGAACCACCACAGCTCCAGTGACGCAAAAGCACTGATAACAAATGCCTGGATTTCAGATCTAAAATTGCAGCCAGAGCTTGTTTTGATCTGATTGTAGAATGAGTCAAATTGATCACAACAGTCGTGATCTCGACTTGGTATGATAAGTGACTTTTACATAGAGGAGGATGATGTCATAAATGCATAAAGTACGCCTAGCAGCATCTGTCAAAAATGTTGTCACACCGTCGACAAAAGACAGCATTTGTTACAGATGAGTGGATGTGGACATGAATGTTCCATTTATCTGAGACAGTAGGGGAGGTGAGATCCATAGAGTGGGTCCTTGAGCATGACTATCTCTGCATGTGTCATAGCAGCGGTTAGTCCCACCACCTACTGAGCACAGCAGTGCAATCACTCAGCGTGGGAGAAACGAGGCTTCCCCAAAGTAAACATCCATGTTAAACTAATCTAGTTTTGTGTGATTTAGGTTCCGGATGGGAACAAATTTCACACTGTAACTAAATGCCATGCCACGGAGGCTTCATTTCTCACTGTCTTAACACATTTTTCATTAGAAAATTAAAACGGATACACAGAGGAAATCTGCTCCATGAAATATTTCCACATAGCCTCATTTACATAGTGGCAGAGATTCGATCACAATTATTCAAATGAATTGTTCTCTCAAAGTCACCAAGCTGTGGATGTAGATAAGATGTTAAACCTATAAGACAAAAATATTTATGAAGATTTTATTGTAGATTTGAAGTAGCCTTTGAAAATATGACAAAAAAATAAAATAAAAAATCAGATGCGCCTACACACAAATCCACACGTTTTCAGTGGGTGGAAGGGGCTGTTAGAACAGGAGAGATGAGAGGCTGAGGGCGAGTGTGGAGGAGGTGGGAGAAAACAGGAGGAGGGGGGAGGTATTGTGATGTACCTACTGGCCGCAGTGACTCTCAGAACTCGCACAATGCATTTAAATCAGAATCATCTCCACAAGCCTCTTTGTTTCCACAGTTCTCTGTAACAAATGAATGAGGTTTATTTTTCGCCGAGCTGGAACGCTTGAAAATGGGCGTTGTTGGTTGATGTTTTTTTCAAGTGCTACAAAACCTCTGAAGGCTTTTGAGTTATTTATAGACATGTAGCTGATATGGCTAATAGCCTAACCACTAAGGTTACACAAGTCCAGGGACAGACACAGTAATGTTACAAGAACCTTTAAACTGAATTTACAGTACTGCAACAATGTTGGACTGTAGCGTCAACCAGCTGTCTTGTTTAACCTGAACTCCAAGCGCTGATTTATGACCAGATATTATCAGATGACACTTTTTGGAGTTGGTCCACGGTAGATTAGTCTGTTGGCTTACAAACTACATCTACATCCAAAGTGTTATTTGAACAGAGGATTTCCAGCTTTCGATCTGAAAATATGCCTATATCCTCATAAAATCACCATGGTTACTGTTGTAACTTCCTTGGAGCTACATGACTGCACCTAACAAATCTTTTGCATAATCAACTGATCTGGTGACTTATTTTCATGATTAATTGAGTAGTCATTTGGTCTATGAAATGCCTGAAAATAGTGAAAAATGCTCATCACAGTTTTCCACAGTCCAAGATGACATGTCTTGTTTTGTTCATCAAAGATAGATCTGATCCCGAAGATATTCCGTTTATGATGATATAAAGCAAAGAAATCCTGAGAATCCAGAAAAGGTTTCTCAGTTGTTAGGAAAATGTCTTAAATTATTGAGATTAGCTGTTGATGGATTAATCAATGAATTTGCCAAAGCAGACTTCAAGGTTACATAACAGTTGAACTGTAGACATGAATGGAGAAAATATAAATAAATAAGAATGCTATTGAGTTGGTCCAGGATTTCTCTATATGACATGAAACACTAAAATATTTACACTGAGCTGTACAATGTGATTAAAATAACATATGTGAGGTCTATTTCAGGGTGGTTTCTGCCTTTAAGCTGTTAGGTTTGTATAATACCCCTCAGAGTGGTGGTGATGGTGGTTGGTGGGTGGGAGAGTGAGTGATTATGGGAGTTAAAGTGACTCAGTCAGGAGGTAGCCTGAAAGGATCCATGGCATTTGAACACCATCAATAATTCAGTATTTGGTCACTTAGGAGGACCCAAGAGGCACTAAAAACAGCAACTGGCAATATGATGCCTCTTTACTCGGCCTGGGCTATTGACAGAGTTTGTTTTATTGTAATATGATACAACAGTTGGAAATGCTTAACAATAAAGTCTGCACTCACCCCAAGCTGTTTGCACGATTTATGGGGAAAAATCAAATAAGTAAAAGTGGTTTTAATGTAGACTAAAACACTTTGTGTGCTCGAGTGTGTCAGAGTGGATACACGTTGATCAGAGCTGTGCTGCCTCACCTGTGAGATGGGTATAGGGTAAGGGCCCGGGAGGTTTTCCTGAAGTCTCACAGGGTCCGGCGATGCCCAGGTGTTTCCAGTCACCTCTACAGTTACGATGCCAGTGGTGAAGAAAGCGTTTGCCTTCCCAGCCATGTCCTTCACCATCACTGAGAGTTTATAACGGCCGCACATCTCTGGGTCCAGAGTAGAGGCTCCTGGTGATACGCAAATACCTTATTTCAAAACGACTCTTCCAATTTCTTTTCAGAATGAACCTGTTTTACAAAGACATCAACAGTATATATTGTGCTGTGTCAGATGACATGATACTCTGTCTGTGCAGTGTCCCAGAGGATATGAGGTGCAAGGGATGTCAAGGAAAATAACAAATTTAAAGGGACACATAACTACAATACAAACACACAGTGGTTAATGGACTATATTCTCCCTTAAATAACTGAGATGTTACACATATCGGCTGCTAAATTTAACATGTCCGTACTTCTATCTGTCTTACTTCAGCCATCTGAGTGCTGTATTGACCACTCAATTCTCAATTTCTTACTAAAATGGAAAATAAATAAGAAAACAACCCTCTAGAAAGGCAATCATAACCATCAGTTATGGCTAGTCTGAAAATAAAGTAGAAAATCAAGGAGGTAATTGTCAATTTTCACTGCTACTCTGATGCTCTGTGGAAAGTGGCAGCAGCAATGTGGGCCGGAAGGGACCGCAAACGTGAAAGTCATCCAGCTCCTGCCGAGCTATAACAAAGGGCAATACCAGAGCTACAGAAATAGCACTGGCATCCAGGACTGCATGTCTAGGGGTAAGTAAGTGTGTATGTGTGTGCACTGTATGTGTAGGTCTGTTTGTCTAAAAGAAGTGTTATTGGCCAATATAACTGCATACTGGTTTTATAGCATAGCAGAGTAACTTGATATAATATATGTATACTTTTTATTAATATGTTTGGCGAAACTTTTTATTTATTTATTTATTTTCAAGCTGTAGCAATACTGGATTTTCAGGGCAGATGCCAATAACACTATTTATTATTAATTTTATTATTGGTTTATTTTAAGAAATCTGATAATGACATATTGACCATGTTTTCTTTCCATGAACACATCAACAAGAATCCATTTAGATTTGCTTTGAAGCAGGATATTGCATCTGAAAATAAACTTGGCTCTTGGTAGACAAAGTGATTCTCAACTTCCACAAGTGCTATAAATGCTAATGGTCTGCAATTAATTATTTGTAGCAATGTTAATGGAAACTAATGGGATATTAAAAAAAGACTAATGGTTCCATAACTAAATGGCATGTTCAAGCATTTCTAATTTGCAACAAAGAAATGAGAAAGTATTCTTTGTATGGATGTGTATGGACATTCCTGTATCAGAGGTGCTGTCCTATTGCTGTCTCAGCTTTGTGAGTTCCCTGAAACGAAACAATACGAAAACAAACAAAATGTGACATTAACTTGATACTTCCCTACAGTCACTAGTTGGGACTGACCTTCCTCGGTGAGGGAAACCTCTCCGGTGATGGAGTCGATGAAGAACATTTGGCTGGAGGGAATCCTGGGTGTCTGTTCCATGAGGCTGAACCGCAGCTCGGCGTGGGCAGTGTTGCGGTCATCACGATCCAGCGCTTCCACCTGCATGAAAGGGATCCCTGAGACACAGGTGGTACAAAGTCAAAAATGTTATCCTCTGTATAACAAACATTTCTCCTCTCCACAAAGTCACGGCACATTAACTTTCTCAATTTAAGAAAAGGATAGAACATGGGTTGTGCCAAACAGGAGGAACTAAACCTTTGAAGTATGTGATTGATTTCATATATAGGGGTAAAAACATATTGCTACCCAAGAGGAAAGATGCACATATGAAAACATGATACAATAATAAATAGAACACAAAAAACATAGTCGGAGTTGTTAATGTTAGCTACATTGAGCTACAAACAATATTTTATTAGAGGTTCTGCTGCCCCAGTTTCTCAGTTTTTCTGACAATGCTTTCTTTGTCCATCTCAGAACAAAGGACATAAAACACATTGGAGTATTGTATCTGAGCTGATGTGATTACTAAACCTTGTGACAGTTTGCTGAAAGGTCCTTTTTTAGTGTAATCAAAATGTAATCATCCAGTTTGCAACTTCATTAATTCAATGAATACTGGGGTTAAGGGTAAATTGATGTTTTCAGAGCTGCATTGGGCATGTTTCCCAGAGTTTTTGTATTCTGTGTGGCGGGACTGTGCGACACGATAACATCAGAGCTCAAGGTTCTCGTACCTTTCAGAAGCCCGAGCTGCACGCTGCCTCTCATGCTCTCCTCTATGAAAGTGGGCACATTGTCATTCTTGTCGATGACACACACTTCGACCGTGAAGCTCTGTCGTTGCACTGATGTTCTGAAGGACACCTGCAGTGCACACACACATACTCTCTAAATAACACGCTCGGCATGCAGCCTTCCCATGAGAATCTGAAGTGTGTTTAATTCTTAAAACCTCATAGGATAAATAAATAGCTAAACTAACCTTGTGAGTGACATGTATGAGAAATTCCACATACCACCATTATATGATATAACAATATGCTACCTGCAAAGAGTAGGACGGTTGTTTCTCTCTGTCCAGGGGTTTGAGAGCGTACAGAAACTGAGCGTCGATGCCAAATATGCCCTCATCATCTCCTGTTACCACCAAGTCACTGTAATTAACTGGCAGGCTATGAAGCTGTACAGAAAAGAACAAAATTAATAAAACATTTGTGTTGTGTGTGTTTAAAAGCAGTGTGTGAGGAGTGGAGCAGTGGGGTAGTTGCCACAGCCATCAGTGATTTGATTTCAGTCCACTTCAGACAAGCAGAAACTGAAAGGTCACATGATCAGTTAAAATGAAATTGTGTGTGGTGAGATGGTGACCAAGAAATGCAACAATGCACTACCATATAAGCTGCAGCTGAGCTCCACTCGCCCCACATGCCTTGGAGGATATATTTAATATATTTCCTGCTGTCAATAAATCCTGTGCAAAGATTGTATTGTCTGTGTTTTCAGAGCTTTATAGCTTGTTCCTCTGGGCCACTGACCTCCACTGAAAACACCAATAAACTACATTGTTGCACTGGGTTTCAAACATAGCCACTTTAGTTTATTTTGAGTCACTTCCATATACGCCCCCCTGTTACTTCAAATATCCACTAGCACACTGATTGTGTATTATTCCACTGATGAAAATAGTCCCTGACAAATACAAAAATTATTGCTGTTTGGAAAAGGTTTGCTAAAAACTACAATGCCCAGCTAGTTTAGGAAATGAGAGAGATATTTATAATTTAAGCTATATAGATGTAACTTGTTTTAAAATATTTATATTTTCAGTGGAAATAAAAGGACTTGGGGCTGAGTTCTACACACAGGGTAGGTAAGTAAAAAAGTATTGAATTAGACCAACATATTGTTGGTTTTAGTCTTTTTATGGGATTTGTAGACAAAAAGAAAAATATCACCATTTTTTATCTTTTAAATTTTGCCAAGATCCTGCCATTCAACTTAACCATTGTTAAAACAATCATACAATTTTGTACTACTTTGCAAAAAGACTCAAACTAGATAAGTAGTCACAAGGTTGTTTTGAAATTCCAAAATGAAGGTCCTCTTAAAGCAAAATATGCCAGGATCCAATGTCTACAATTAGATACTTTTTTCTACAAGATGATTAAAACATTTGCAGTGCTTTTGTACTTTGCAGAGTTTTCGCAATGGATCATTCAAAAGATTAAAGTTGAAGAACAGACAAGTGCAGCCCTCTCTGATGAACAGACTTGAAGAGCTTTTACCTCGAACAAATCTGAAGCAATTATTATGTCCTTTCTATTCATAACACAAAGTGGGGTTATTATCCAACTTCTCCATTCTGGCCATTAATGTGCTATTTGAAGAGAACCAAAATATGTGTCATACAAGATGTGCTGACGTCACAATACAACCAATTAAAGTGCCAGATACTCATACTGTTGCACAATCCAGAGGATGTCTAAGTGACATGTATGAACAAAACAGCCCGCCTGCCACCCAGCTGGTCTGAATGCAGAGGCTGGGTCTGATCCATGAAAAGCATTGTGAGCACTCTAATTATAGTCTAGTGATGACGACAGCATGTTCATACATCTTCAACCTTAAGTGAAGATGTGAGAAGTAAAAAAAAGAAAAAAAGACTGAAGCTCTTCCGGCTTATTATCTACCTTTTCTCTGCATCAAGAGCGACCCTGGTCTTTTTAACATCTTCCTCACCACTCAAAAATAAAGGATTTATTTACCTGGTTAAACTTGAGGAGAAATTCAATGAGAACTCCTCAGTACAATCGAATCTAATGAAATATTGAACTCACTCTCATAAGCAGGATTTTAGAAATGTTCAGCAGGTATTGATGCTTGCCATCTCACTGTATATCATCATATAGACTACCACTGTGAATATGAATATAAAAACTCAGACTGGGGATTTTAATCAGAAGTCTATGAGCATAATAAGATCTATTTGATGAATTCAAGTAAGTTGAAAAGCCTTACCTTGGCTAGATACCATGGGAAAATACCGTCGTAGTTTTCAGGGACACCAATTTTAACACTTGACCCAGAGCATGGTGCAAAGGTAAATATCACCAACTGTGAAACAAGAAAGTAAGTGTATCTTAATGCACATGAAGAAAGTGTAACAGCTAAGAGTAATTAAAAGAAAATAACAATATCTTACTATGAGAGCTATGATGAGCATTGGTGTAGCTCCTCTGTCAGCCATGAGTGCCTGTAGATGTGGCATATTCACAGCATTTTAAACTGCATGGCCTCAGCCCAACAATCAACACAATTTCTGTCTTGTTACTGATTCACCACCCTGGAATTCTTTCATACACATGTATTTCTGTTTTTACATGTCCGACAGGCTGCATTTAAACACATAACTACCTACGAAGCTGCTGTAGAGTAACATCTGAGACCCAACTATAGTCCTTAACACAGAAGACCAATAAAGCCACGTTTGATTTGAAGTTAAAACTTTTGTCTGTTAAAATCAAGCTAGATACAAGGATTATGTCATTTCATTGGAGCCTGAATATCAAATATCTTTCAGAAAGAGCTCCTTTTCCTTAACAAGTTTAGTGTACAAGTACCAGTAATGTCCTATATACCCAATTTTCCCATTCAGTCTAACAGCAAGCATTGGATATACTGTTGCTTCACAACATCAAATGATTCCAATGATAAAAGGTTGCCAAAAAAAGTGCCATCGGATAAGCAGCAAAGCCATTTTAAACAAAAGCCTTTGTGTCTTACCTTCTCCAAATGATGTGTGTGCTCCCTCTGAGCTGTGAAAGGAGTTTAAATTGGGTGGAAAATTTGCGCACTTGTACTCCTTTGGTGGATTAATGGTTAACACCTCCGGATAAACATGCTTAACTACCATGTTTCCTTCCTTTAAAAAACCAATGGCCAGTGAGGTTCCATTCCACTGATATGATCAAATGAATATTCATGAGGATGTAAATGGCCTAAACAACATCGAGTCCTTTTCTGTTGCATTCAGCTGAACACTTTGCTTCAGGAATAAGGACAGAGATGATTTTATGATTTGATTTTATATTTTATTGAAAAAGGAGATCAACGTAAACAAAAAATTCCAAATAATGTCAAGGTTCACAAGACTAATATAACTTATTGCATTACTCATACATTCACAACCTGAATTCAGTGTTCTCTCATCTTTGACTAGTTCTCAGGAACTTGGCCGAGGCACGAACCTGCGTACCACGCTTCAAGTAAATATGACTCCAGACAACCTGGCATTGTGATCCTGTACTGTGTCTTTTAGGATAATGAGATGAGCATCATTCATGTTCTAATATATACATCAATCCCCTCCACTAAAGGAGCACAACAATCAGTAACCCAACAGCAAGGCAGTCTTTGCAACTCAGAAATAACAAGCCTTTGTGGATTTTTCATACATACTGATCATATTATGACAGCAACATGTTTAAGGCAAACAAACAAAATAAAATGAAATAAATGTTGGCAAAGCTTCATGCAGGTTATCACCATTATCATGGTAATGATATCATTTTTATTTATTAAGTCCTTTCTTTGCTTTTGGTTGGTGTCTAAAAAATAAAAATATATTTCTGTACAGCTCTATTAGTCCTTTAGGGTTAGTGTTAAAACACACACAGCGTCTGGTCTTCAGAGGCCAAAGAAAAAAATGTCCATCTGTTCCATCTGATCCTCAGAGAACTGTCAGGTCATGACAGGACTTTGACTTCTGCCTGAAAGCCATCTTCTTGTTCTTGCGTGCAACCATGCGCCCCAGAAACCGTTTAGCTTTCTTTCCAATGCTCTCCCTACGCCTGCAGTTGGCCATGCGTCGTGCGTTCTCCTCTTTGCTGTCTTTCCTCAGGCGGATCTGTCTAACGATGCCCTCGAACAGGTCCTGCACATTGTGATGAAGGGATGCAGATGTCTCAATGAACTTGCAGTCGAATACCACTGCGCAGGCACTTCCCTCTGAAATAAAGGAAGACGAGGAGAAAGGACAATTAGCACTGTACAATAAGAAAACATTAAGGTAGAAGCTCATATAAAACTAAGATGAAAATTGAAAATGGTAACCCTAGATAGCATATATTAGCCCTAAGTCATAGGCCTTTTAAAATTTTGGCTTAAGTTTGTGGTGGTATTTGAAAGTAGGCCTGGCCCAGTCAAGTGAGAAATGTGTCCTGACCCCACCAAAGCCGGTCAAGCACATCTAGTTCTGTCAGATTTGATCAATAAAAGCCTCAAGAACCTCTTTTAAGCTTCAAATGATAAATATTAGATTTTTATAACGTAACCAGATTTCATAACACACTTTCCTTGAGCTCATATCAGCCAAACACATCGTACATATGTGGTACACTTTAGGTTCAAAGTTGGTTAATCACACTGACTTACCATCTACAGACACTTCTCTGGACCGCACCAAGTCACTCTTGTTGCCCACAAGGATTATGGGAATGTTCTCTGACTGCCTGGCCCGGCGCAGCTGAATACGCAGCTCTGATGCCTTCTCGAAGCTTGATTTGTCTGTCACTGAATACACAATGATATAGGCGTCTCCCATCCTCATGCACTGTTCCTTCAGCCACTGGCTGTTATCCTTCAGGAAAAGAAACAGAAACCAAGATTAGCATCACGCATGGCTGATCCTATCTTTTACTAATGTAATATCTCTGAATCAATGTAAATGGAAAAACATTACTAATATATAACACACCTGTTCCCAGATGTCATACAGCAAAATGGATGCCTCTTCTTCATCCACCACAATAGATCTGTCATAAGTGTTTCCTGAAGGAGAAAAAAAGAAATATGTTACACACTGACAGAAAGGACAGAAAGGAACAGTTGTGTTTGTTGTCAGCGTGTGTGTGTTTATTTTCTTCACGCTGGTTTTAGCGCACTGTTTTCATTTGAAGCAAAAAGTCAATCACAGCCTGTGATCAAGCCATCGCTGGCCTTTTATATTTTCCCTTCACATTATGCTACTGGATGTGTTTCTGACAGCTGTGCTGCTGAGGGGGCATGGGGCTGGTGCCTCGCTGTAGATGGAAAGAGCAATAATCAATGCATGTACACGCTTGCGTGCAAAAATAAGAACTCTGTTTTTTTTGTTTTTCAAATGCATCCGCTTAACTTTATGACTGTCCTCTTAGACAAACATAATTCTGGATTAGATATTTTCTGATGCTCCATGTTATCTTCTTTATACATCTTCATTATTCTTAAATGTGCATTTATGCTTAAGTGGTTTGTTTTTAAAGTCCAAAAGTTTGGCTTCATATCTCAGAACTACACCTTAGTCACTGAACCTTGTATATATGAGCATACATTAGAGATATAATTGCATATTGTTCGATAAATTAAGTAGAGTAAATTAACCTCCCATAGCTCCAATTATCATCTTCATGGACATCTTGAGTGTGTGTGTGTGTGTGCGCGCGTGTGTGTATGCGTGTTGGTTGCTAAGGTTGATGACTCATCCTCAGCATCACCATTTACCTGCTTCATCACAGTCGTGACCAGCATCCTCAAATCCTCCGAAGACGTGCGCCAGGCTGGACTTGCCGACGCCGTGCTCCCCGAGGAGAACCACCTTGTACACCTGGGACTCGGTTTCGCTGCCGGTGGAAATCACAGAGTCCGAGGAGTCTGAGGCGCAGCTGCCTCGGTGCTGCTCGTTCGGGGAATAGGACGTGCAGCGCAGGAGGTTGGACAGCTCGTCGGTTTGCCCCGTCTGTGGCATTGTGGCGCGCAGGTCCCGGTCGTCCACGGGCATGCTTCTCCGGTGTAGGTTCGGTAGATTCATGGGGAAAGGCACGCTTCCTCTTCTCTTGTCCATGTTCCGCAATTTGTCACCCTTGTTCAGAGTCATTGTGCTTGTACCGAGGATCTGTGGGCAGATGTAACATGCGTAAATGTGTGCTCTTATGCCCAATCTTATGCGTAAAGGTCTGTACATAGATTCCGCATTGGTGGATCATGCCAGTTTAACATCATTGTAAGTCATTGCAAAATTAAAACATCTATTAAGGTTGAGCAGCATGCATTGAAGCAAATATAAAATACATTTTCTGTTCATAAACTGTACTCAACATAATAATAATAATAAATAATAAAGGCTTAAAGCTTAAAGTGTATTAAAGAAACTTACTCGGTTCTGGCAATTAAATCCAACGAAGGCAATCCAATAATCCTTGATTTGAAGAGCTGTTGTAGCCGAAAAAGCGCTTTTGCTTGAGTCTGACCACAGGCTCTGCTCAGCCTATTTATATGGGACTGACGAGTGACGTCGGCAGGGATTCGCCCAGAGCATCACGTCTCCGCTTTTAATAGTGGTGCGTAACGGTAACATCATACAGAGGAGGGGGTGTATGACTGGAAGAGCTAAGGAATCTCCCTTCCGCATCGCCAAATGAAGAGCTTACCTCTGAGGGGGCGGCCAGAGACGAATCCTTGAAGAGGGGAAGCCCACTTAAAGCCGGAGTGATATAAATATTTAAAATGAATTTAGGTGATACATTTAGAGATGATGGAAGGATAAACCCATGATAGGGCGAAATGCATGGGTCAGATGAAAGCTTTTGTTGAAATATGATCGCTTCATGGTCTATAGTTATGCATGATCGTGGGAATTTGATTGTAATGTGTTCACATCATAAATGCATAGAAGGATCTGGGTAAACCTAAACCAAAAAAGATTAGAACATGCAGAACATTCGTGATTAATTCCTTAGTCTGTGGCAGCACTGTAGCACTGACAACATCTCACAAATTCGTGGAAAAAAAGGGAAGTTAAATTTGGCAGTGAAAATGCTACAAACATAAAAAAATCCACGCACGGATACATTCATTTATCATGCAGCCTTGGCTTTCCACCCACCAACAACCTGCTGTCTGAGAAGAGCGCTGCAGCCACAAAACCCTGTTCTGTGCATTTGCAGCTGTAATTTTTCACAGCTGACAGGCCGGGCATGCCAACAACGTCAGGTGTGACTGATTCATGCCTAACATGAATAATGCAAAATGATTTCAATTTAAAATACATAAGCTGCTTAACAATTTAAATTGTCTTGTTGGAGCTCAGATGATTTCATGTCAGTTTTATTTGATTTACTCCTGCGTGTGTTTTTATGTTTGATCTTACATTTGGCTTTAGATCGATGTTCTCACACACAGTGAAGCCTCCATCACGATGCGCTGTACAGTCAAAATGTCATTTGCCAGTTGATGTCACACACTCTGCATGACGTGCTGCTGCCCCCTCGTGGCTTTACAGCTCACATCACAATTAAACCTTTTGAACTGTAGTGTAGATGTGTCCAACCTAATAATGGCTAGGAAATGTGACTAATAATAAATTATGATATTGATACTTATGCTATTAGTGTTTGTTGTTGTATTGTTTCCATATCCTCTTATAGTTAATATTTATCTCAGATGCTCCCCTCAGAATTGACCACGGTCTTCCAAATCAACATCTCATAATTCACTGTCTTATTTTAAGGATTTCTTAGCATTTAGGGGTGAGACCTAAATTTTATATTCAAAAAATATTTTTTGTCTCACCCTTGATTTAACTTTCTCCCTGAGTCATAACAGCGTGTAGATTAGTATAAATATTACACACTGTATGTGAAAATTGTGACCACACTCTTTCAGCTTTCAGATCAGATTTTGGTCAAACATCTCTTGATTTCCGCACGGATCATAAATGTTTAAAAGGTTTTTCTGAGGTGGTGTGTGAACACACCACTGTGTGTCCAAGTCTGACTCCACCACCATCATCAAGTTTGCTGATGACACAGCGGAGGTGAGCTATATCTCTGATAACAAAGAAGCCCTAGAGGAAGTGACTCAACTGGAGAACTGGGAGAACATCCTCACTTTGAGTGTCAGTAAGACTAATGAGCTCAGAGTGGACTTTGGGTAGAAGCGGGAGGAACTAGTACCAGCAGGGACCTGGTGGAGGGGGTGGACAGCTTCAGATACCTCAGAGTCTTCATCACAGGTGCTGCTTATCGTGGTCCTCTCACGTCAACACCTTGGTGAAGAAAGTCCTCAGATGCTCAAGAGATTTCAGGCTGCTTCTCAAGGGACAACACACTCTTCTCTCTGTTGCACTCAGGGAGGCGTTACAGCTGCATGAAGACCAAAATAGAGAGAGTGAAGAGGGCTTTCTTCTCTCAGCCCATTCAGAGTGGCTTCACACGTACATATAATAAATATAATTCATCCACCTGCTACACATGACTGTCGTACTGATGTCGTCTTATATTTAATATAGCAATTGGAACTACTGGTTTTAATGTTTCAGCTTTTCTTTTTTCTAAAACTCAACTCACTGAAATTGATTCTTGTTATATTGTTTTTTTTTTTAAATGTTTATCTATACATTGTGTGACATTTTGTTTGATGTATTAAAGGAAATTCTTCAGTCTACTTATCATTGCTAATGGCCATCATTAACGTGAGTATGAGACAGTGGAAAGATTTTACCTTTTAATTAACCTTAAAATCTGTGTTGCTATTGTCATCTTTGATGTTTCATTTGTACAGTCAAATAAAACCTGTACAGTCTATACAACGCTTCTTCCTTACTTGATGGATGTGACAGCCAAAGCTCATCACAGCTGAGAGTATTTATGTTCAGTTAGAGTAATAGAGTAAATTATTCTAAAAAGGGAAATCACTAATAGCAGTGATAAATACAGTCAATATATAATTCTGATATATTAAACACATAAACAACAATCTTCTGTTATATCTCTCTGATTTTTTTATTGTGACCGTTTGTTTGGCATTTGTTTACTGTAGATTCATCTTATTTATGGATAGATTGTGTACACAAACAATACATCTGTAATAGGCTCATATCAGATGTTCTATCTATCTATGTTTGATTGCTGTCAGTGGCTCTAATATAGATAACATACTAAATTGACAATTGGTTCCTATTTAAATTAATCACAGGTACTGACCCTTTGTCTATGTCATATGAAACAATATGCATATGATTTTTATATTTATATTTACATAAGAGTCCATTGTTTATCTTATATTGTATTCCTTTTCATTGCATGCTACTGGAAATTCAATTTCCTTGAGGGAGTCATTGCAAAGGGATCAATAAAGTGCAGTGTAATCTAAGTTTAACGGTTCCACAGCTCCTGGAGGGTCTGCAGAAGTACTGCAGGGGGTCCGCCAATTTTTGTCATAAAAATTGACAATTTTCACCAAAATAATGGTGACTGGGAGGGTGCACAATTGAGAAACTACAAACGGCGGATGCATATGTACTCCAATCGGATAAATCCACAGACATGTCCAAAGACACACATCTCTTGTCATTTAATAACTAACAATAATCATGCACAAACCTTTTATCAAACATAAACACATATAGGCTAATAACCCAGTAAATAAATAGGTCAATAAGGTGAAATAAAAGTTAAATAATGTGAATATAAAAGTTATTATAGGCCAGGCCTAAATAGTGATGCATTAAAAAAATGAATTAGATGTAGATGTGGGGGTCCCTGTTCTGTTTGTCTCTTGTTCAAGGGGTCCTTGGTCTGAAAAAGGTTGCAGACCCCTGGTCTAAGGGTAGTCACCTTTTGTTTAAATCTCCAGTTTTGAACATGCTGTACCAACAAGCTGCACTAACATGCTGCTCCATGATCGTGACTAGTTTAGTAGCGCCCTCTTCGGGAAACAGGAAGTCAGCCCCTTTAACGTCACACCGCGCTTGCGCACACCTCTCGCGTCTTCGACCTCTACTACAGACCGGTGAGAGCTAACCTCCTCTGTCACAAACTGCGTTTGAATCCAATATATAGCAGTGACATTAGTGTGTAACTCTGTGTCTTTGTAGCTCTGTTAACAACAGCACCGCGCTGCTCTTTGGCTTTTACAGCCAACTCGTTTTTAGCGACGTTGTTCGGGTTGCAGCTAATCTTGACCTTACATGTGTGTGTCCACTTAACTTTGCACGCTTTGTTCTTTCTTCTGTCGCCAAATGGTTAGACGGTAAACTAACTAGCATTGTCTGTTTTTGTGTGCCATGTATTGCTTTTTACAGACGGCAGACACTGAATCAGCGCCAGCTCCTTTGGTTGACCTGACCACTACGTCCCTTCATAATGTACGCCTGTGCTAAGTTCGTCTCCACGCCCTCTCTGGTGAGTCTGCATGAATGAATGGAGATAACACCACACGGACTCAATGAGTGTCCTTTACCGTGCCTGTTGATAGTTTACAGAAAGCTGCCTGTCAGTCTGTGTTCAGGGCTATACGCGTTAGCTCTAATGTAGCCCGCTCACAGTGGCAGTCAGCTGTGTAGCCATCTTTGACCCTCCGCCAAAGTCAGCTAGTGTTCACACCTGCAAGGGCGTCCCGGCTTTAACACCGTGAGGGCGAAACTCAGCCTGTCCGATGTATACATGTATGAAACGGTTTGCACACATTTTTAAACTACCAGGACTAAGTAATGTCTAAATTTACGGGATATAATGCAGGCCATAATCCAAGAGAAGCTGCAATATGATGGAAATGTACATGCCTGCGAGCTGAATTGAAACAAATCAATAATATGAGTCACTGTGGGGTTTTACACAAACTGACTTCAAGTGTCACCTGAAGAAATCCTGAGCAAATCTAAAGCCAGGCAGATATCAGTGTAAGGTCATGCTAAAGCATCCAGAGAACGACTGTCTCAACTAATGTGACCGTTTCTTGTCTTGACACAGGTCCGTGCTGGATCTCGGGCTCTGTACAGACCACTGTCAGCAGCAGTAGTCTCAGATGCCAGGAAGGCAGAGGTAAGTGGCTATCTGCCGGGGCTTATAACTGATTTATTGACTTTGAGTGTTCACAGAAGAGAGGCACTCTGAAGCTAACAGCTCCATTAATCTCTTCTGGCTATATCGTTTCTATCATGCATACAAAGCATGGCTAGACAAGAAATCGCAGTACTTGTGAATGCGATCATGTTTAGGTATTTAATTTTTCTTTAGATTTTTCATTTTAAAATTGGTTTAAAATGAAAATTTTTATGTTTATATTTTCTTATAACCTTCAGTACAGCATATTAAGTACATTGCTTCATGCAGCTACCAAACAAAGTTACAATATTTACACTGACAGATTTTTGTGTCTCCAGTGGTACAAACAAACGGATGAGGTTGTAGGATAGAAGCTAAATGTAGCATGCCCACTTTCCTATTGAGGAATACCACCACTGTAATTTGTCAGCAATAGCAATGCAAACTTTTGTACGTTGGACGTCCAGCAATAGCTGCATAACGTATGTAAATAGAGTAGACCTGCATGTTTGGATGTTAGTATTTCATGAGCAGTTCCACTTCCCCTCAGCCCTGTATCAGGTGACAGCGTATGTCACGCAGAGGCCACCGAGAGAGCAGAGGGAAAGTGGGCGGGGGAGGAGCGGGAGATTTAAATGGAACAGATTCGTCCCTTCCCACCACCATGGATCTTCTCACAAGTCATCAGAAATACCTGCATGAATTTAATTGAAAAATAAAAAGCACATTTATCCACGACTTTCAAATAGATGTGAGAGACACCTCTGGAGTAACTGTCATTGACGAACTCCCTCAGCCCACCAATTTTCTAGGTTCTCTTAATCTTTTTCAGACAAATGGAACATTAATGATTATGATGCTTACCCTGAGGGGAAGTCAAGGATGGCATGTTGAACAACTATTGAGCAAAAGAGCAGCAACACATGCTCTCCCGCTAATGTTTAAGCATAATATCACTAATTACATTTTTAATGTCACTGTTTGTAAAAAGAGGAACGACTGTAGACCAAAGTAGGTGGCAGCCATTATGTGTCATACACAATATACATTATTTTTTATGTCAAATATCAATTAGGGAATCTAAATCAGTGTATATAGCAGAAATTGTATAGTGCCACTTTATGATCCTGTATTCTTCTTTTGCACTAACCTAATATAATAACTAACATAATGTTTGCATTTCAGACTGCTTCACTCCTGCCACCACAGAGCATTGTAGCCTCCCAGCAGGTGGCAGTGAGAGGATTCCAGACTAGCGCTGTGAGCCGTGACATCGACACTGCTGCTAAGTTCATTGGAGCAGGAGCTGCCACCGTGGGAGTGGCTGGATCTGGTGCTGGAATTGGAACTGTGTTTGGTAGCCTTATTATTGGATATGCCAGGTAAACTAAACATAATCTGTCTTTTATTTTAATCCACCAAGGAGAGAATGTTGCACGTCTAACAGCACTGTCATAAAAAACTATAAATTAACTTCTTGTTCAGACGTTTTTCCCCCAAAGAATAATTACTAGGTTTTTAGTGACTTCTTTGGATACCCTCCAATTAATGATATTTTAATATTTAGTCTGGTGTGTTAAGTCCTTCACAGGGCACCTTGAAGATATTGTGATTATCTATTCACTGCAATGTTTTGGCAGCTGTACTCTGAACACTATCTGTCTCTCTGTGTCAACAGGAACCCATCTCTGAAGCAGCAGCTGTTCTCTTACGCCATCCTGGGCTTCGCTCTGTCTGAAGCTATGGGTCTTTTCTGTCTGATGGTTGCATTCCTTATTCTGTTTGCCATGTAAACCAGTCGGGCATTTGCTGTAAAGGGATGCATCATAATGTTAACAAGAATTAGCAGTCTGAGATGTGCTTGAATGGTGCGATGGTGTCAGCTTGTCGTGTGGCCCATTCTTGTTCTTTGGTGTTTCTTAGAAGCTTGTGAACCCACTGATCTATGAAAGTGGCAAACACAAATCATTGTGAATGAGGGTTTTGCCATCATATTGTATATTTAATAAAAATGTTTTTGTTAACACACGTGCAACCAATAACAGAAGTAAAACATTTAATTCACCATGTGTCCTTGTACGTTTGTAAATGTTTGGGTTATTTTTATAAATTGATTTAGATTCAAAGTCTTAAATAATGTTAATGCAACACAGAAAAATGAAGAAATGAAAAATCACGGTATGAATATTTCCCCTGGTAATTTACGGCATAGTGTGCCTTAGCTTAGTTTGAAAGCTTCAGTAATCTAGTCCAGTTCCCAAACTTTTCAGCCCGTGATCCTCAAAACAAGAGTATCAGTGATTTGCAACCCCCACTATCCCCAGATGTCAGATGATTTGTCCTTGTTACATGTTGTGATGTTTAGCACGATGCTAATAGCAAAAGACCTTAGCTAATGTTGCTGCTAATGTCGTTAATCTCAAAATCACATGAGGGGTCAGAGGGGGCAAAGAAAATACAAATGTTTTTTTTTTTTTTAATGTTATCCTTTTTCATGTTTTGTTGCAATTATGGCTAAAATGTGTTATTTCGATAAATTTTTACATTTTATTTTATTTCTGAAAATCATCTTGCGACTCTTCCCTTGCTGCCTCGCGACCCCCAGGGCATCCCGACCCTCACTTTGAGAACCAGTGACCGAGCTAGCTAAGAAGCTGAATTATAATAATTCTGTTAACTTGCTCTCAATTTGGCCACATAGAATAAAATTATTCTAATTTTAAAAAAATAAATAAATAACACTTTCACCCGTTGTCCATAATGCATTCTCGTGATTCCAGAGACTAAATAACTATTTGCTGAGAGTTGAACCAGCGTTTGAATTAAAGGCGGGCTGGGGACATTTTATTTCAAACGTTGGTGGCGCGCAAATATTTGGCGTATTTGAATAACGGGTGACACCCGTTAGTTTCACACTCGTCGGGTTTTTATTGTTGATGTTCTTTTTTCCAGTGACCACCTCTAATAGTGAGTGTGAGCCCGAGTGTGTGGCTAGTTTGTCAGGCAGGTGGAACTCAAGAACCACGGTCAGTGTTGAAGGAGGACAGATTTAAGTAACGTACCGCGTCCCGGCGACTCAACAGTGATGAAAAGCTACACACACATGCAGGCTGTGCAGTAAACAGAGGACTGATGTCTAAATATAAGTTATCAATACACCTGTTTTACAGCTCGTGGAGGACAGTCGTTTCTAAACGTCCAAAGCTCACGTGGACATCTCTGTGCTCGTGTAACTGTCACGCGGGTCCAGAGATTGGTTTACAGCTGCACGTGAAAAAAGGAAGTTCAAATAAGGTAAACAAGCATGAGGGCATGCTTGCTTATATATTACATCTATAGATAATTTAATGAACGTCTATAGATAATTTAATGAACGTCTCCATGTCTGCTGCTGATAGACACTTTCAACACTTTCCACTGTTCAACAGTCTGTTATTACCTTCTCGGGTGAAGCTTAGCTCTGATTGTTTGGCTTGAATATTAGCTTCATAAAGCCTCAGTAATTCATGAGAATTTGGACAATTTGTCAGGAGGGAAAGCCACTAATTATTGGCCCACCGGATAGGTCGGATAGCTAACTGTAGCAATATTGTAAAAAGTCAGTCTTATATATATAAGCTGTATATATGCTATATAAATACTATGAATTTATCAAAATCCTCATGCCACAGTGAGACACACACAGCATGTATTCAGAAATAATGCCTACAAACAAGACATCAGGACTTCAGTAAAGTTGTGATGTCATAGCTATACAGTCACTATCCTCGCCAAGGCCCAACAGGAGCCAGTGTCTGGGCAGGCTACAATCATCTACATGTGTTTGGCCTGGCTGTGTCACTCAAAAAACAGGCAATGAGAAGAGGATCTTATTGATATTAATTAGACAAAACGCAACACGAAATGCCCTGTTCTTGCAAGAGCGTGAGAGAAAAAGAATTAAAAAATATATAATACACAAATATAATATATACTTCAATATATCAAAACTTTAAAAAGAACACAGGAAAAGTATTAAATATGAGACCTTTAAGTTGTCTGATGCTACTATGATATTGCGTAACAAGCTTATTAGTCCAGTAAAATAAATAGATCTTGTACATAGTTGGATGAAAATATGCATTTTAATTTAATGTAAAATCAGCTTTCAGACCAGCAAAGTAAAAGATTTTTGCTTGTTATTACTGTAGCCAACAACAGCACAGGATGGTTTATACACTAGATATCCACCAGGGGTCATGTGTATACCAGAAATAAGACAGAAGTTGTTTTTCTTTCAAACCAGAATTTAGGAATTTAAAGGGAAAATCCATCTTAACTAGAATACATCTTTCAGTAAGTAAGCGAACTGTTAAACTGGAAATATAACAAGGATTCAGTTCAAGTCTCAATAATTGCTACTTTTACTTACTCTCTAGGATTTATCTCTAGATAACATTTTCACTTTGTATCAGGTAATAAGAGGGCACAAAAAAGAAAAAGCTTCATGTCAACAAGTACTGGATCATTTTGACCAGCAGTACAGTCAGGAGCTTGGACACTTGTGGGCGTCGGCGAGGTAAGTTTTTGTCTGAACTTATTATCACAGCTTACACACAGGGCAGTGTTTGTACCTTTCATTAACTGTGATTGCTTTCCTTCTGTAGAGCGGTGCTCCTGGACCCTCACTCATGGCAGTATGGGGTCATGCTCAACCGCTTCAGCGTTGTGACAGACATCACACAGATTCTCCAATCACAGGGCTTTTCCGCATTGCTGCCGCAAACGGACGTGTCTTTGTTGCTTTGCAGTGCCCCATTAACAGTGTCAATTTCTGAGCACCAAGTTGAAAAAGACTCTCTGTTGCCACCTCACTACACCTCCAAGGGCCCTTCTAATGACTCCCATCTCCTACCTAACATCACCTCTCATGCATGCAGTCAGGACCTTCAGTCAGAGACTTCATACAGTTTGCCCCATCCTTCATTACAGTGTTACATCCACCCATATCCACACCGGTTTCCCTCTCAGGCTCACAGGCCTGGCCAGCTGAAGCAATACTACCTCCTGAATGCTGCTTCGCTGCTTCCAGTGCTGGCTTTACAGGTCAGAGATGGGGAGAAGGTTTTGGATCTTTGCTCTGCTCCCGGGGGCAAAGCCTTAGCCATAATGCAGTGTGCCAGCCCAGGTAAAACAAGTCTTTTAAATGAACTTTGCAAACTTTTCTTTGATTTCATTCTTATCGTACAAAAAGGTAGAAGATTGTAGGTTAAAGTACAGGTGTTTAAAAAAAGCCAGTAGAGGATAAAAGAAGGTAATATAGCTCAAACACAGCTGAATGTATGCATGATGTGTGGGTAAAAACACAATGGAATGATATATCTTTTTCAATATTTAAGTTTTAAACTGACTTTATTGTTTTTGTAAATGCACACTCATTCTGAATGCGATGCCTGCAATAGCTCCAAAAAAGTTGAAACAGCATCGTGTTTACCACGGTGTTACATCACCTTTTCACACTCTGAGGACACAAATTGTTTGAGATTTGAAAGTGAAATTCTTTTCTATTCTTACTTGATGTACAGCTTGAGTTGCTCAGCAGTCTGGACTGTTGTTACGATGGGTGCCAGGCCGGTCTAGTACATTGCACTCTATTACAATGAAGCCATCATTCAGATATAACACAGTGAGAAACCCTCTGCTCTGAACCCTAAAACACTAATCAGCTGACAGCTGATGACAGTAAAATCTTTGTGAAAGTGCACCCCGCTGTGTCGCTTTGGCTCTGCTGCCTGGTAATTAGTCCAGTCCTCACAATATCATACATTTTTATACTCTGGCTTGGCCGAATACATGATGGTCAATGTGTCCACCTAATCAACATTTTATATATATTTTTACTCAATATTTAATCAGTAGTCAAGGTCAGTCCATCGCTTTTCATCAACTAAACCTTAGCTGAGAGAGTCTAGATCGTCATGAGTGCCATCAACGCACGTGTTGTCTGCACTAGCCTCCACAGAAGTTTATTTTTGTGTCAGGCGCAAAGTCACAGGCAGAGATGTCTTAATTAACCTAAAGTAACTGTTATATTCTGACATCAAACTTACCCGTTTGCTGTTGCCTCAATCGACACTCTCACACAAAGTTGTATACAGTGACACTAACCCGACCCAACCTGCACACTAAACATATAAGGCTGTCCAGCTCTGCATCATAACAGAACAGTGTAGGCCTTTGTGCCAGAGGCTGAGCCCCGGACAGCCCCGGCACAATGTAACCCCTGGGTGTTAATATTAAAACTATACTTTGCACGAAAGTTGCTGCGGTTGAATCTCAGGAATATTTTAGTTTGCTGTGAATATCCCATTTGCATTGAATACTGGCAATAAGTAATGCTGCACTGTGTTGTGTTCCAGCACTTCTCTGCTGTAATGAACCAGACCCTCACAGACGGAACTGGCTGGCCAAAACCCTGGAGTCTTTTCTGCCTCACTCACTAAACAGCAAAGTGATTGTGTCTGCACAGGATGGACGGTCTTTTGGGCAAACTGAAGCAGGGACATATGACAAGGTGGGGGGAGAGTCATGTTTATGGCAGCAGGCGAATGAATTGTTCTGCGGTGTTCAACAAATTGAGGTGTCACACTTCTTTTTCAAGGCTGTGGTTAGAAATGAATGAGAACAGCAAGCCTTTGAACAAAAGCTAATAAGCCCAGAGGAAAAGAAGAAAACCTTTTATTCAAAATAGGAGCTGGGAAGAGGCAGACAAATGGCTGGGAGGAATCAAAGTGACTGATAATGGAGCAAAATATTGAAAAAAAAGGAGGAAAGCACAGAATGAAAAGGTTGAGAGTTAGACCCAGTGTGAACAAAGAATGAAAGGTAACAGTAGCACAAACAGGCGGTGCTGTGGCAGTGATATGGGTTTGTAAAAACTGCACTGAGGACAGATTTGTGTGAAGATTCTTAGCATGAGGTGTGAAATTTCAGAATCAGTTACTGTCTTACTTAATTTTACATGCTGATTATATAATTGGCTCTTATCTCTTGCTGTGGGGAAGATATAACGTAATTCGATTATTTTGCAAAACCTCCAGCATTTCTCTTTCTGTTCACTTTCACCTCCACCCTTTTAAATCTGCATTTTTAAACCCTCTCTCTTACCCTCCTGAACTCTCTCACCTTTCTTGCTCTCTCTTTATTGCAGGTCTTGGTCGACGCTCCATGTTCTAATGACAGGAGCTGGTTGTATTCAAGCAGCAGCCAGCAGGGGGAGCACAGACTAAAGAAAAGAACCAGGCTGCCTGCGCTCCAGGCTCAGCTGCTTAGGTAAGCCCTATTACAACATAAAGAAATGTCGGTAATGTGTCCAAACATTGAAATGAAGTGGAATAAAAAAAAACAACACCATTATAATCATGAAATTTTTCTCTATGTTTTCAGCGACATGCAGAAAGAGGATTTAAATTAATCGCAATTACAAACCGTGCTATAGTTGAATTACATCAGACTGACTGGGGCTATTAGTGTATTTTGTCAGGAATAAAAGATGTCTGGCAATCAGCCCTTTACCATGTGAAAGGCAACAAAAAACAAATATAATAGCTAATTATTTAGTGGTACGACAATTAGTGTGCAATTTCAAAGTATCCAGCTGTGTATAAAATGCATATTCAGTCCCATGTAATGGACTGCACTATTTGTTTTTTCCCTGCAGGTCTGCGCTGACAGCGGTGCGTCCAGGGGGCGTCGTGGTCTATTCCACTTGCACACTGTCCAGCTCTGAGAACTACAGCGTGGTGGAGACGGTGCTGAACGACTGTCCCGAAGCTGAACCCGAAGACCTGTGGGAGGAGATTGCTGTTCCTTTATCGGAATACTTTGCATTTGGTCCTGCTCACGCTGATCATGGGGGAGAGACACTTCACAAGCCGCCCCTGCAGCCGCTGAATGTGTCCTCTTATCGCCAGAGACTCGGCATTTTAGTGGTTCCTCAGCTCGGCAAGACCTGGGGACCCATGTTTTTGTCTCGGATTAGAAGGAGGAAATAGTGTGTGTCCTCCTGTGCGGAAAAGATATGTAGAAACAAATGGCTAAACATACACATTCACCTGTGGGTTTTTTAAGATGCAGAGTACCCTGTGGTACCTCATGGAGCTGGCTTACAACCCACTCAAACAAACTGACAAACTAATTCACTTTAAGCGCACTGCAAACTCTACACAGTGCCAATTTCAGCTGACACGCAAGCAAATAAAGAATTCATACTAGCCAAGTGGGATCTGCACCAAAGATAGACCGTAGACAACCTGCATTTATTTCGAGCAGCAAATAATCGATATTTTTGTAATAACAATGAATGAAACGACAAAGTGAAAACAAAGTGACAAGTGAAAGGTGGTGATGAACCTACAGAGAATTCACCTGAATCTGTAACTCCCCTCAGTTTTTCAGAGCTTTGAAGAGTTGTTTAGCTGTCCAGCCTGCAACTTTACAGTTTTGGTTCGCTCTCACTGCTCTCATAGCATCAATTCTGGCTGCAGCTGGCACTGAAAACTCTCTAAGTGGAGCACTTAGCAACTAAAGAGCCAGATATTTTCCACAGGAGTTGTTACAGACCAAAATGGAGCTAAAAGAGAGTTATGATTGGACTAAACTCACCACAGACATAACTCCAGAATCATAATGGTGCTCTGTTATTGCTGAATGTGTGGACATGCAACTGTTTGTTAACAAGTTCAACTTAAACTTCAAGTGCTAATAAGTCAGTGTTGTAGCACAGCTTTTTTTTTTTCATTTCTGCTGCCCCCAAGTGGCCAAGAAATCATTTCTCTTCACTGCTGCAATTGACTCTTTTAATTTATTGTTTTGATATTATTTATTATGGATTTCTTCATGGATACGGACACTGCAGATATACACACGGTGTGTCCACGCTATATAATTTATTTAAGTTATACCGTAGGGCTGCAAAATTCTGATTGTAAGATTGAAAAAGCATTCACAGTTTACTCTGTTTGGGGTGAGTTTTAGTTTCTAAATACTCTGAGTGGTATTTAGAAAGTGAGCTGTTACTAGACTAGGCACCACAAAAGCCTGAATTCAGAACCTGAAGTCAGTAAATCAAGTTGTACTTAAGTCATCACTGGTCAGAAACACGCATACCTGATATGTTTATTGGCCCGTGTTTGGATTGAAATAAACGAGTGCCGTAACAGTACTGCAAATGTTTTCAGCCATGACATACTCCACAGGAGGCTGAGAGTTTTCTGTTTGAGATATTAGTTTAATAACCGGCAGTGATGATATAATTAACATGTTCTCTCTCTTCCTTCGTTGCTGCTCCTCCCTCCCTGCATCCTTCTCTGAATTAAGTCATGCTATATGTCCCAGAAGTAATCTTACATCTGTCATCGCACCTCCCTTCAGTGTGATTCAGAAGGCAGTATCATCTCTTGTAGGGGCTCATTACCTGGGTGGACTGTTCTTGTGTCATGCTTGAGTGAAAAGTAGACTATTTCACGGCGGTGTTGTAGCTTTTCATCTCGCTCTGATTGCTCAGACCAGAAGCCGAAGGTGTTTTGGAAGTAACTGTGGACAATAACACACGAGAAATCACATATTTTTACCTTTTGAACATGACAGACTGACAAAGCAGGCTGTTGCAAAGGCTGTTATGTGTGTGGAAACCCTTATTTCTTCCTTCTAAATATACTATATAAGGCGGGCGGTTCTGAGCGAGGCGCTGTCAAAGATATGATTGCTGAAATAGGAAAGCTACAAGAGCCTCACACCGGTTTCATCCAACTGCTCTGCGTGGCCATAGACACATGCATTATTGGGTGAATTTTTATGGCTATTTTTATTGGCTGTCCTACTTTTGCTCCACTTCTACGTGTCTTTGAAAAGTAGCTCCAGCCTCTGATACGAGTGCATCATTACGCTGTCACAACATCAACACAATTTAAAAGTAGCGAGATGCGGTGATGAAGTGGGGCTTCATTGGGGGTTAACCATGTTGCTGACCTCTGTGTGAACTCTGGTTTGTTGATGTTCTCCATATTGCAGTGTTTCCTCAAGGGGAGAATCTCTAAGCAGCTTTCCCTCCACTTCAAAGGGAGAGAATGTAGGCCTGCTTTGCATAATCAGGTGGGGAACAGCTTTTTGCCAGAGAGGCAGGAATTAATTTGTGCCACCGCCAGATGTAATCATTAAAACTCTAGTCATTGACAATAAAGGGGGGAGGAGGAGGTGGGAGCGAAATAGAGGAGGAATTGTAGAACAGTAGATGATAGGATGAGAAACAGATATGGAGCATTGGATGGTCCTGAATGCCAGAGGGCACTACAGCTAAGCAGGCTAATCTGGCTTCAGCTCTGTTAAGCCAGATTGATATATATATATATATATATATATATATATATATATATATATATATATATTTTTTTTTTTGTTACAATTTGGTAGCATTCAAGCTTTGTCACTCTGTGTTTGGACATGCTGGCATGACATTAAAGGATCAGTGTGCAGGATTTAGTGGAATCTAGTGGTGAAACTGGTGATTGCAACCCCCTCCACTCACCTGGCCATTCCAAGTGTAAGGGAAACGTGAGAGACGCAGAGTGCCCTATTGGAGCCAGTGTTTGCATTCACATACATTTACATTCAGTCATTTTATGACGCTTTTATCCAAAGCGACTTACAAAAAAGGGAAACAATCAAGATGGAGTGTGACAAGGACATGTTAGTGCAGCAGTAAGTACTACTCGCACAGAATAAAGTAACAGTTCTACAGGGCGGTAGAATTAGCATATCCAGATGTTGGCAGTGTTGGAGAGGAGGTACTCTCTGAAGAGATGGACCTTGAGGTTTTTAAAGGTAATGAGGGACGCCCTGCTCTGGTTCCACCAACGGGCAACAACAGACGAGAAAATTTCAAAAATTGGATTGCCCTGTGCATACAGGTGGCAGAGCCAACAGTCGTGAGGTAACATGTCTGTGTAAGGGCATCCGAGTACGTGGGTGCAGAAAAAGAGACTTCTTTGTAGGCAAGCATTAGGGATTTGAATTTAATGTGGGCTGCTACAGGTAGCCAGCAGAGCTCAATGAGCAGCTGGGTATCATGCCCTTTTGAGTGGATGGAAAACCAGACGCTCTGCCACACTCTGGATCATCTGAAAAGGTTTCACTGTGCAGGCTGGGAGGCCTGTCAGGAGGCACAGTAATCTAGTTGCGAGTTGCGTAGCATGTTGAGTCAGGTAAGGCCTGATTGGTTGTTCAAAGGGGCAACTAAGGCAACATGATCATGTTTGGTTTGTCTGTTCTAGGCTACTGTAGAAACATGGTAGACCCATTTGGTTATACACTAATGAAAACATAGTTGTACATATTATATTCCATATCTGCTATATTCTGTGAATTGACACTGGACCTTTTAATCCTTACTTCTCATAACCAGTGGTGTACTGCAAAATGATGACTTCTCAAACTATCCTACAGTAGTGTTTTGCTAGCTGAATTTCTTTTTCTATGATGGTGATGAACTTATGACATACTTGTCTAATTTCCATGAGCGGATGGAGTTAGCAATCAGGAATACTTGACTCAGAATGCATAATTATGTGGTTGTCTCGCCCGTCTGCCAGCCAGTATTTATTGCAAAATCTGCAGCTCTTCTGTGGCTTATGTTAATTTCGTAATGATCCTTACTCCCTGAAGTCAAGCAGCAAAAGTTAAGTGACAACGTGTAAATACTGCTGGCCCACAGGGCGTTTATCGTTTGTGCATGGGCCAGAAAATGAAGCATAACTTAAGAGTATACAGTGATCCCTTATTTTTCGCGGTTAATGGGGACCATGACGCTTATCCATCGTATACGTACACACGCACATCTACTCCCAGGTCTCTTTTCCTCTCATACACAGAAACAGATCAGTTCTCTGTCCTGCTGTGACCGGTGGGGAATGACTGGCGCCCGATATATGCTTTGAGCGCAGACATGTCCTTCCCATAGACCGGCGGTCCAGTTTGTCTTTTGAATCTTCTTTGAAAAAAGGTTTTCTTCATAAACATTATTCTTCTTGTGGGGGGTGTGATGTTGCTGGGCCGTCTGTGTTTCTCGTGATGCTTACAGGAGGCTGTGAGTCATCGTTTGACGTCCCGATTTTTAAAAAATTTTTGGATTATTTTTTTATTCCTGAAAAATCCGCAAATAACTAAAACCGCGGAACTTAAAGCGCAAATTGACAAGGGATCACTGTACCCACTTCTGCAAGCACCACAACACCACTGCTCGTAGCCATTTATTTTATATGTACTATTTTAGAGGCATGCAAAGTGTCAGTAACAAGATAGGTTATTTAGGCAGCTATATATGTCAGTCATACTGAAGGCCATTTGGCAGAATGTGTAGGCTTTAAAGCCACTCACCGCCCGTAAATGTGCTGTTTGGTTCAGTATCTGCTGCTCTCATTAACCCTGTTAGCAGCAGCAAGCAGCTATTTTCAAAATAAAAGGAAAACCAGCCTACAGGCAGTGTTAGCTGCAAACTGCTGAACTGATTGTGTTTATGGGTAAAATATTCTTTACATAATGATATATCTGTAAACAAGATACAGTAGAAATTCACCCGCTTTTTTCATTATTTGTGCGGCTAAAATCCAATCAGATTCAATCACGCTGTCAATCTGATACTTTCCCACTTGTGAAAAATGTTTGACCTGAAGTGTTTGACACTGAATGTGCCAGACAGGTAACAAGTGAGTCTATAGATCTGGTACTGTTTGGGGTATCCATCATTCATTTCAACTGTCATCATTTGTCAATATTCCATCAGTGGAAGTGAGTAACAGAGATTGCTGCATTTGATTGATTGTTACACGACTAATCTCTGGGGGAGAGCAAGCACACAGAGGTTAAGTCAAACACACAAAAAAAAAACAAAAAATCCCCAGAATTTTGTTAATTAGGCTACAGTTGTTCTGCTAGACATGTGAAATATTATACAACAAAAGGACAAGAACACACTCCTGCAAAGAATGAACAAGCCTGCCAGGAAAACCTGAAGTTGCCAGTCTTGGTTCCCTGAGAGAGAGAAACATATTATGGATAGGACTTGGCCCACCGACTATTTTGCACCTGGGATGCTGCTCAAGTCATCATTTTACTTTTTCTGGCTGCATGTAATGATGAACTAGCAGCAGTGACATGTCTACACACCAGAGAAAGACAGTATGACTTAATTTTGTGAAATGCAAACGAAAGACATAAGACAGAAAAAAAATAGAGTTTTATTTGAAGGCAAATTGGATACAGAAGCAAATTTCCTGTCATGAGTTTCATGGCCTGGGGAGACATCAGGTACCATCAGTGTCAACGCAGACAGACGACGCCAGAGGAGAACGAATGGGACAGGAGTGAAAGTGAGAGGGTAACTGAAACTACTTCAAGATAAATGGATCTTTTCATCCTTTCATCTCCTCCTTTTCTCTCTCTCACACATACACATTCCAAATGCAAAAGAAACCTGAGAGAAAGGAGAAGTTAAGTGTTGCTGTTTAGAGATTTAGGGGTAGTGATCCAGGTCTATTTCAAAGGATGGTATACTGAAGTGACAGAACTTTGAAAAAAAACCTCTATATTCAGGTTTGGCATTTCTTCAAAACTTGTCGACAGTTTTAATTCAAAAGAGACTCATGGGCAAAAGAAAGAAAATCAAGAGCACTTCACGACTAACTGCAGTGTGGCCCTTGATAAACTACTCCGAGAAGAGATGTGTTGTTCTTCTTCCCGTAGACCTCTGTGAGCCTCAGCTGCAGGGAAAGAGACATCCATAACAGCGGCATGAGAAGACAAAGCACTGGCTTAACAGACTGAAGGCAGGACAGATTACCCTTGCCCGGACAGTCATTCATCCTTTGAGGAAAAGACAGAATTGATCGGAAGATATAAAACTAAAACCTTAGACAGTCTTCCAGCTAAATTGGATTTGAGACAGAACTACCGGCTCTTTTCAGTTTTAAGTATCAAGTCATCATTTTCCCTCAAATTAAATGCAAATTGGAACAGCAGATCAGTAAAACTAGCCATAAATTATGCCAATTTAGGATGTGAGTTTAGACTACTCAGTGTTTAAACTGTAACTATGCCACAGGGGTTTGCACAGTCTTTTCCATTTGTGACCCCCATGTCTGTCTTACAGAAGCAGAATGGTGACAGCAAAGCAATTCAATATCACAAAGGAAAGAAAAAAGAGTTTTCTTCACCTGTCCAAAATATTAAATATTTAAGATGATGACACAAAATGTTTTCTGAAATGAACAGTCAATAAGTGGGTCCATACTTAAAAATCACTGTGTGACATGTATCACTTATGTGAAATATACTGAATTTGTTTTTGTATAGGCTAATCCACACGATTTGTCTCCTGATAGACAAGGACCACATAGACTTCAAAAACAATTAGGCCTTGAGACTACACTGCTGTAATAGACTTGAAAGCAAAAAAAAAAAAAAAAAAAAACATTGACTTGAGACTTACAAACTGCTCTACCAAACTAATGATGCTTTATTTGCCACCCACAACAAAAGATGACTCAGTGTTTTAATGAAAAGTGCCATTCTCTTCTAATACATGTGATAACGAACCACTCTCTGGACATGATTTGTTATCAGTTTAAGGTCTATTTACACGTCTCTCATCTGACACATTACATGTTAACCAACTCTACAGCAGCCTGCATTTGATCCTGAAGGAACACTTATTTGACCTCTGCATTGACCGCCGAGGAACACGTGGCCAAGAATAAAGCATTCATCCAGAAAAGGTGAAACCCAGATTGAGTTATCTCATCTCAATTTTTTACTCTGCTTCTGTTAATCCTCGTTGAAGTGGACACTCCCAGAGTGAAGGAAAAACATGAATAATAGATTCTTCACCCAAAGGGAAAAAAAGGGAAAGAAAGTCAGAGGGGAGAGGCTGGGATGAAGGGGCTGATTAAAACTGATAGATTTCATACCACTGCTCTCAGCTTCAAACTTCATAGAAACATTAGTGGGGGGGCATTATTCAAAGGATCAAATAAGTGACACGTCCTCAAAATAAGAGCACATTTTTCAGAGTGGTTTGAGGTAATTCAGAAATAATGGGACCCTTCTGGAGCCTACCTTTAAAACGTTTAGATTAGATATTCAATAGTCTATTCATCACATTTTATGTAAGCACATAAGCACTTACATATTTATTATTCATATTCAGCTGGTCGTAGTGGAATGTGTGCTGCTGTGAAGTGTTGCATGCTGCCATCTCTCCCCTCTCAATTTTTTCACACCATTTATTTCTATTTTGGATGAAAACCTGGGCAGTTTGCCTGTGAAATCTGCCACTAGTAAAATTACACGGAGTACCTGCGGTACAGTAATAAACTGATTTTTCTACCATGGCAAGCCTGATCCGTCACAATGATACAGTTTGGTACAATAAGATTACATTATGACACAAGACAACATGAACTTCATGGCAATTCATTCAATAGTGACGAGACATTTCACTTCAAACTACAAATGTGAACCTTGTGATGGTTCTAGAAGAAAGGGATAACCAAAATGAGTGGGATTCATCCTCTGGGAGACATGGATGTCTGCAGAAAATTTCTTGGCAATCATTAGTTTCTGAAATATTTCTGTCCGGACCAAAGTAGTGAACGGACAGACTTGACATTGCCCTCTGCAGAGCCAATGCCAAAGCTTAAAAAAAGCTGTCATTGCTGCATCATTCCTCGATGAAAACATGTTCACTGCAGCCTTATTTCCAATTAGCATGACTCAGTAGTCAGGGTGCTGACCAGACAAGTTCAATGCCTGCCTTGTTTCAAGGGTTTCACAAGGCGTACAGAAGGTGACACCGAGGCCAATGCAGCGCATAATCTGAAGTCAGCAATAAGGCAGGTGGCAGAAGGGAAATGTCTTCTATTTATCCTCCCTGTCGATTTTTTCTTTACCTGCCTCCCTGTCCCTTCTGTGCTTTCAGAACTTGCTATTCTCTCTGTCTCCTTGTCGCTGGATGACTTTTTCTCTCCCTTCCTCTATGTCTATGTATCTGGCCGTCTTTCTCTACCCCCCTCTTCTTCTCCTCCTCTCTCTCTCTCCTCCTCTCAGAGTCAGCCTTTGATCCTGCCAGTCCTAGCACAGAGGTAGACAGTGATGCTGTATAGCTTTTCTCTGCCTATTAATGTCTTAACTCTTGCTCTGCCTTTTGCAGGAGGTCCACTGAGACATAATTTCCCCACACCACGCGGCATAATGACAGCCCTGGACATCCTTAATCACAAGCATACTGTGTGTGTGTGTGTGTGTAAGTCATAAGGTAAATTCAAATGATGTGAGGACAGGTTTAGAATTCACATATGCTGAAATAAACGTGGTCACGGCTACCAAACACCAGTGTCCTTATCAATGACAGACACACCAAACTGCAGCCTGATGTTTGTTTTTCGTGGATAATACACTGGTTAGTTGTAATCTGATACAAATAATCATTTTATGGCATAAGATAGATAAATAAGATTACTTAAGATTGAAATGTAATGACTCTAGAATGAGAAACACTTAGGGACATACATAGATTGAATGATACCCTCACACAATAAGCAATTTTATTACTGTATATAACAAATATACCTAAATATTTCATCCTAAACGTTACCTCATCACGGCATCGTTATATCCTTCTAAATCCTGAATCATTATTGCTCAAGGAAAATAGGAAGAAACTATTTTCTTTGAGGCAATAAACTGGTAAATTAAGATAAATATCCATTGTGGTGGGTGCCAAGATTGCTTTGCCAGTGTCACACACAAAACAAATAATATCAGGAATGCACAATCTTCAGGAGTTAGAGAGCTGGAGATCTAGTGAAACAGCTATGAAAGACGCTCAGCCACACTGACACGTTCACCCTCTGCAGTGGTCATGTACAAACGGCAAAGCATAAACACCTTTGAATATGGTGCCGCATACAAATGTGCACATAGTCCAAGTGTCAGCGTTGTTTTGTCTTTTACTAGTACTCCACTGATTTATCATTAACCAAAGACAGCTCATTTTTATTCAACACATTCTTCTTCCACATCAAAACCTGACACCACAATGCAACTCGTCCACCACGTCTGAGATTTGTGTGCATCATGCTAGTCTTGCTAACGTAGCTTCGAGCTTCCGGAGATGAGGAGGCATGGACTTCATTTGCTGCTCACATAGAGCAACTGAATCTCTGTCTGTTGAGATGGAAATTGTCTAGGATACTCTGTATGAATGGATACAAGCCGTTTCATGAAGGCAGTGTAACGCAGAACAGTTTTTAATTGTGCGTTTGTGTTTGTTTCTCCCTTATGTGCATTTTGTTTTGCTTTGTATTGCGTAATATGGTATTTCTTAGTCCAGAGCTGGGAGTTGTGGCTGTAGGGATACAATTTCAAGAAAGAACTAAAAGTAATTAGCAATAAAAAGTGAGTTTCAATGGGGTTGCAGAATTTTAACCAATGGAAACTAAAGGGAGTGTTGGCCAACAGTGAGGAAATGAAAATAATGGGGCATTTGACAGAGCAGCAAACACAACAGAGGGGAAATAGCAATGTTTTACAATTCTGCCTGAAAAATGACTGAAACCATTTATTCAAAAGAGTTTGGAAATTGACTTTCTCTGGTTGACCAATTGATTAATTGACTATTTTGGATCTACTTTGTTAAGTTGAACAAAATTCTTTAAAAAGCAGAAATGAACCAGGAAAATATATTTTATTATTATCATTATTATTTGTATGAATCCCGCAGCAGGCATGAGCAGAGAGGGAAGTCTGTCCTTGATTCTTATGAATCATAATAAAACACAGTAAATGAAACCCTCAGCCATGTCCAATCTTACTCTAAAAGTTACCATTTCCAACATCTAAACCACAATTTAACCAGCTCCCATTTCACTCCATAACCTCACCATTTGTATTATTTTACAATGACCACAATCTTCCCGAAGCTTGACCAAGTGATTACAGTTGTTTAACCTCAGCTACACTCTTGTTGCCCATGATAAGATGTTGAACAAATAACTAATTTAAAAAGCTGTTAGCAGCTGGCAGTGAGGATTTTGCAGACACGCTCAGTAATCAGTAATAATCTTTCATCCTTATGTTTTCCTCCAAAATGTTTTGGTGAATACAAATATAACTGCAAATGAACAAAAATTCTAAAGGAGATAAGCTTCCTCTCCCCTCTGAGCCAGTTTCTGTCTCATCTTTCTCCTCCCCTCCACTACTCTCTCTTTCCCTGCTGTCTATTCATCTTTTTCTCTTTCCTGTAGTGATGGCTCAATTACCATTCCTCACGCTTGGGCTTCAAAAATGAGCAAAATGGAGTGGGATTTCTAGACCATATAAAGAATAAAATAAAACAATAGACTTTTAATTTTGGCTTAGTCCTCCACTCTGGCTGTCAGAGTTCACTCAGCCCAGTAGTGAATTTTGACACCTGTAATTTAAGAGGTTTCTAAGCTGGAGCCGAGCTTCGGATCAGTTCAATGAACTCAGTGCTTAACGACAGAGCAAAGCAAAAACTTCTAAATGAATGCATGAGGGAATCAATTAGTCATGAACCATGTGTCATGAAAAAACTAATATGAACCATGCAATATCATCCAATCTAGGTTTTGTATTGAAATCTCTTATCTGGCTTCAGCGATAATAAATGATGGAAAGTAATTTATGCCGCTCTTTACATCCATCCATTTTCCAGCTGCACATCTCTCCTCTGCTTCCCTTCATACCTTCATTTTCCCATTTCTCAAGTCCTTCTCTCTCCCTCCACCTCCCCCACCTTAATCCTCTCTTTCCCTAAGTGCTAGCTCCCAGCCTGGAGCCTCAGGGATCCACATGACTTGATTGTGTTTTGATGTTCTTGTGAAACTTACAAGTGCACTCAGGACTCAAGACCCATAACATACATTTTCAAGACCGTTCACCCAGGAGGAAAAGAGACGGAGGAGAAAGGAAGAGTGCTTACTATTACGGCTGTCAGTACAGTGTACACACTGGCAGCGGTGTATATGCACACCATCCCTATATTACTATACATGTGAGGGCACAAAAAACATCTTGTAGATCGTCTTAGATCCATTCGGAAATCTCTGAAAGACATCTTTATGTCCTGAATTATGAACAAAGTGCCCTGGACTGAAAACTACCGTGACCTTTTTGTTATTTGTATGTATACTACATGAAACTGTACACCATTACCAATATCCATCCATCCATCCATCCATCCATCCATCCATCCATCCATCCATCCATCTATTTTCTGTAAGCACTTATCCTTATAAGGGTCGTGGGTGGTTGGAGCCTATCCCAGCGTGACATTGGTCGGGTACACACTACAAAAGTAACCAATTCATCACATCTATGGGGAATTTAAAGTTACAGATTAACCTGTTAACTGCATGTCTTTGGACTGTGGGAGGAAGCTGGAGTAGCTGGAATCTGCAAGGAGCAGGGAGAGTGCTACTACCCCAATATATTTTTGCTTTATACAATTCCTATAATTATCAAGCTACATCAAATTTGACAGACATGACTGATTCTACCAATTGTATTTCCTACCGAAACCATATAATTTGACATTACTCAACTTTGTATTAGCTGTTTAGTTGGCTTTTAAATCATTACAGAACTTAATATTGTATCAACTTGTCCAGCGTTTGAAGGCCCAGGCAGGTTATACCATCAGTCAGGTCGATGTTGAGTAGAGTTATGATGCTAATTATACGTGAAGTCACCAAACTCTGATTATGACACAGCTGTCCTGTCAAAAAAAGAAAAAGCAGAGTGAAGGAGACGTCACTCAAGCATAATTTGTACTGAGGAAGTCTAATCAAGCAACACAAGTGATAGCACCTGTGTGGGTGGGCGGGGGGTAGGGGGGTGGTTAAACTTAATATCAGCTACTTTTGGCTCATAAGAGGAGAAATGCTAAACTGCTCTTGAAAAATTGCTGAAATTGAACGGGAAACATGTGGATATAGTGGTTCGGGGTAGTACAGCTTCCTCCTCTAAAGACATGCAGGTTAATTGGTGCCTCTTAATTGACCCTAGGTGTGAACAGAAGCGTGAATTGATTCGTGATGAACTGGCGACTTGTCCGGGGTGTACTGTGCCAAATTGCTAAGCATACTGCCTTCAAAGACTGCAAACACATCTGTTCAGACAGACAAACAAAAAGATGTTATTAAAACACAATGTTTTGTCTTGTCAAAGCAGGAAATACAAAGATGAAACAATTAAATGATGGCTGCATTCCATTTAGGCAAGCTGGTTGCAGGGCTTTGGTGTGTATGCTCTCTGGCATGGTTTACTGAGACACTTAATGGAATGAAGCCAGCCTTAATGTTGTCTTTTCCAGCTGAGCTTTCTTCCCACTTTGATGAGTCAAAATGTTTGTCATGAAAGGCATCTATGGTGAGGTGAAGGCTGGCTGGAGTTTATGGCTGTGAGGTGCAGAGGAGTAATCCAGAGGGAGTTCGGCAGAAAGATTTCTACAGGATGACAGCTGGCTTGCAGGTCTGGCAGGTAATCCTGGAAAGTGGGAAAACAGGTGTAGAGAGAGAGGTAGGCAGGCAAACAAACTAACCAGACTGAGAAGACCAGAAGCTTCAGAACAGGAAGCATGAACAAATGGTGAGTGGTACTATGATCAGCGAGGACTCGCTGATGGGGCAGAGTTCTTGAAAGAAGAGGTGATGGCTTGATAGCAGACAGGTGCTGTTTGCAGATGACAAGCAGCTGTGCAGAGGGAGAAGCACTACAAGGCAGACAGACGGCGAAAAACAGGAAACACGGGGGAAGAGGTAAACATAGGGACAGACAAAAAAAAAGGAAAAAAATCTGAAGCATGGCCATCACTTTATGGGGACATTTTTAGGTTGTTTCCACATGGCTGAATACACTTTATTAACACTGCCTCAAATGTTAAACCCTAACTGATGGTCTGATAATATCAAGATGAGAAATGCTGATAATAATAAATCCAAAGGATAGGGTCGCATTTCTTTTCAAGTCAGTATTAATTACTCAGATGCTTAAATGTGCACAATGTTGAGAGGGTTATTATTCACTGCATTTTTTTCATTTTCAGTGTGAGAAATGTAGGACAAGAGCCACACTTTCGGTGTAAACATGACCTCTAAAGTTCAGCTCCGTGTAATATTTGGCTTGAGTAGCCTGAGTTAGACAAACTTAGACTTTAATACAGAATTCCTGTCTGCTCGCTGAGCCAAAATGAGTCTTAGGGGGAGTATATAATGAGCTTGGAATGAGTAGAGTAACATTTAAATAATGCATAACACTTTAACAAAACCACCAAAATCCATTTTAGTCAACTAAATTCACTGCATACTAATATCTTGTAATGTTTAGTCAACTAAAAGTTTTTAAAAAAGATAAAAGATTTTAGTCACTAGACTCCGTAATCAAATCAAAATTAGATGTGAAAATTAAAACTGCTTTGTGCATTATTTTTATTCCTTTTGATAGAAAAGTAGCTGCTGAGATAATTCTCTATAATGAAGTCAGTGTGACTCTTCATGTGTCTCTGAAGAGCAAAGTCCAAAGTTTGTTTCTTTTCTTTAAAAACAGTGTTGGTTCTGGAGGTGCACACAGACTGTAATGTAGATGCTGAGAAGACAGAGAGGTGGTGTTTGTGTGTTCATATTTCTCTTTCCTGGGGGTGGATCACATCGATATGACAGGTGGCTGTTGGCCAGAATATCAAAGCTGGACTGAATGAGGCCTTTTTTCCTCCCTGAGATCAATAAGTACTATATTTGGAGAATAAGGCTTTGGGAATTCAATATACTGAAGTTACATTTAATAAATCTTGTAATAGACCTTCTTGAAATGATTATCGGGGAATTCAGTAAAGCTATTAATATATAATTTATTCTATGTAAATCAAACCGTAGATAATGAGCGATTGGAAAGGCAAATTGGCTGATTCGTTCATGTCCGTGCACCATTTCCTTGTTAACAAGCACCAAGAGACTCTTAACTGGTTGGGGCAATAAGCAGAATTCATGGCTGAACATTAACTGAACTACAGACCGTGGACCAAAATTAGTATTTAATTTTCTCATGTCTCGGAGGGTCTTCTTCTTTGAACTGTTGTGTCTAATTTCACGCTACATACACACACAACAGTGGGGGTACAGCAGCTCTGTGGGGGCATTACTTTGCTATAAGTGCACACACGTGTTTCACATGACGGTATGAGCATGATCGGATGCGCAAAGAATGATCAACATTAACAGACTTTCTTCTTTAGCAATTCAGTTGCCATCCTGTTGTATTACTTCCCAGACAGATACACAGAAAGTATGAAATGTCAGATTACTTTTTTAATCCATGCCAGCAGAAATATATCAACAGGCAAAGAAAGAAAAACATGAATATCAAAGCCTTGAGGGCAACAACAACTGTGAAAGCACAAACAGACAGTCTTTTGTGTTGTCGCTGCTTCGTTATGCACAGCTAGTTAAAATGAATAATGCAGGTGACTAAATGGTTCTACAGAAGTAGTTCAATTATCATCATGAATAATAAATTTATTATTAAAAGGTGCTTGGAGATTTTAGTCACACAGTGAGGCGGCGTATAATTACTTTGCCAGACTTGTGTGGCAAATGAGCTCCTTTTCAACATGGCCTACCGATCACAAAAAACACCAAAATATCTGTTCTCAGGCACAGCGAAACACTTTCACAAGGGTGACATCAAGTTTTTAATTTGTACAGAAAAATAACATCACACTTGTTCAAGGTAACTCGTGCATCTTCAGTTTTTTTTCCAGGCATAAGTAGATGAAATCATTTCAGGAACAAAATGTGACAAAGCTGTGAAGAAACTGAGTCATCAGTGTGTCTGAAACACAAATAATATCAACTTGGAACTTCCTAATTAAATGTTTTTTTCTACCACTTCAACTCCCTTCAGACTTAGTCATTTTTCACCCACTTACATGTCCATCATCATCATCGTCATCATCATCATCATCATCATCATCATCATCATCAGCTATAAAACATGAATGAGAGTTGATTTAAATTACATTATTAATTCAATTATTAATGGACTTAACTCCCTCTGAAGCTTAATAGATAAACTTCATCCATCCATTTTGCATATTGTGCCTCCTGTTTAGTGGATTCAGTAACAGAGGTGCAGCATTCCCAGCATGCATTCGGTAAAAGCCAACAACTGTTCTAAATTTTCAAACACATTTCTTTTGTTTCAGTGAAATGTACACTTTGTTATCATGGCCACAAACTAAATTTCTTTGAGAAACTACCAGAGTGCACCTGTTCGGGTGAAGAGGCGCAGAGACGGAGTAAAGAGAAATCTGTTGAGAAAAATTACTATGAGCCAAGTTTTTACACAAAGCCAAATGAATAATAACTGTATTACTGCATTACCATGTATAATTAGTCAAATGCACTGCACCATAGTATTTATTGTAAGACATAAATGATCATTTTACATTTAAATTTTAGGCAATTAATACATAAACCAGACTGATTTATGAAAAGACCTACGTTTTAATGTTAAAAAGACAAAGTAAAAGAGAAGTGAAGGGATTTTAAAGTGAATATGTTGAACGAATGGCATCCAGTTGGTAAAGTACTAAAAAAGAATTAGAAAGAAAGTAACGTTCAAATCCAAATTCAGTTTCTTTACAAAAGTGCTATTTTACCACGGTTTCTCATTCAGACATGGCGCTACGCATGACACTTGTTGTAGGCAATTTGAAGAGAAGTGAGGTTAATCATGTTAACTGAAAGTTAATGAGGCGCAAGATCTCATGGAGCTGGCAGGAAGTAGAAAGACACTGTGGGTCATGTGAGGCTCTAACCTTTAATGAGACCAATGAGCCATAAGAGGAAGGATGGCAGGTGAGAGGACGGCAACGTTAGACTCAGAATTGGTAAAAGATGAAGGGAATATGAAAGTGAAGTGAACAAGACTCAACTGGGATACTTCCATTAGTTCACTTGTAGTTAGGTCACTTCATACACTCTGTGCTTCCTGGGATCGTGCGCTATAGCACAGGTGTTGTAAACTTACTGGAAATGACGATCTCAACATTTTACCACTTTCTCTGTTTCTTCAGCTCCTTCAAACTCCTTCCAACAGTGTAAAGTGTTAAAAATGACGCTATATAAAACATATGTACAGCTTACAATTATAATTTGTGGCTCCATCCTAAGCAGCAGCGAGTTTCACAATGCCTTCCGCTACAAGTTGCCGGCGTTCCACACTCAACTTTTTGACTGTTATGAGTACACCATCCAGATATTCATAGTACATTGCAATTATACAAGTGTAACACAAGAATGGAGAAAATAGAAGAGTCGTCAATGGCCGCTCATTGAACTTAATGCTAAACATGCTCACAATGGCACTGTTAACATACCAATTTTAGATATCCCAAATCTCAGATATAATATTAACCATAGGTTCTTGGCATGCTAACATTTGTTGATTGACTCGATGATGGCGCTAGAATATCCTCACATCACAGCGGTTGACCTCACAATGGCACTAAAATTAAAGTCACAGGTTCAACAAAGTCTGAAGGATTCATCCTCTGGGGACAATGAATGTGTGCACAAAATGCTACAGCAATATATTCAATAGTAGTTGAGATATTTTAGCTTAGACCAAAGAAGGCCAACAGATTGACAATGCCATCCATACAGCCATAGTGCTCGCAAGCTTGAATACAATGATTCAGAATCAGGTTTACTGGCAAGAAGATTTTCTCATATAAGGAATTTGCCTTGGTACACTGGTGCATAACAATAAACACAGTAGGCGTAGGCCTGAGAGGAAATATAAATAAAGATGAAAGCAAGTACTGCAAGTATGCCAGTGTACCAGATGGTGATGGAGGAGATGAGGATGGACTCACTGATTGCAGTGTACAAGTCATCGAGTCCATCCTTAAGGAAAAGATTAAACTGATTGATAATATGTAGGGCAGAGAGGAGAGAGGGGGAGACAGAGGGGTTACAACCATGCAGACACACCTATCGGCAAAACAAGGCTCTCTAACTATATACAATTAATTCATGCATTATGGGTCATGCATCTCAAGGCCCAAGAAAAATATTCTCTGATGAAATAAGTTGTAAAGACCCTTGCTTGACCACCTCGTGGGAGGATCCAGCATACTGAGAGATTGCTTTGCTGGCTGTCTTTGTGGTCAGCGAGAGGGCAGCAGCCGGGTACCACCTTTTTAAAATCTCCCCTGGAGGAGTGATACAAGTGTCTCACTGACTCATCTTTATCAAACTGAGCCTGAGCTTAATCCTCATCAGGACACTTTGCTTCAGAGAGAGAGAGAGAGGGGGGGGGGAGAAGCAAGAAAGAGCTGGCACAGGAGCTTTTCATAAGTGTCAAGTTTTTATTGTTTTTCCTGGCACAGCGATTTGGACGTGAACACACAGACTTGAGACTTGGGTTGGTATACAGGATGTTGCAGGCTACTGAGCCATCCTGCCTTTAATCCAAAATTCATAACACAGACCACTGTTTTATTCTATTTATGATGCATCACTATATCATCATTATTATATTATGGATTAATGCAGTAGACTGCCTATAGTTCAATCAAAGGAAAGTGTGCACAGACCTGTAAATAAAAAATACTTTTCAAGGGCATGAAACCTTTCACATCCCTTAATCACTCAGAGGATTCAACGTCCCGCTGGGCCTCTAAGACACAGCTTAAATCCAATTCCTAAACCACAAATCTGGGCTTCCCCTCCTGCCACCGCGATCGATCTTCTAACAACAGGTGTTCACAGGTGTTCAAATGTGGTAACACATCGACTGAAAGCCTTTCTCAGCTTTAGAACAAAGGAAATCAGCTCAGTAGGCAGCAGGAGAGGGAGGATCGCAGTTTATGTGACGTCCTCTAGATGTTTGATATGTCACCTTCTCTTTGTACCAGAGGTGTAGGGCTGAATACCTAAAACGTCCTCTGATATGAAGGAAAACACAGAGGACTTGCTGTTACATGCAGTACAACCCTTACTGAGTTAGTTCTACTTGCACAATGGAATAAAGATAAACTCTGATTTCAATAAGAAAGTTCATTTTACAGATTAATTTCTGACTAATAATCTAGATTTTAATAATTCAGACTGCCATCTGTCCCCAATAAACAGTTTTATATGATATCCTAGAAAGAGTAAAGTCAAACTCAGAGCATGACTCATCTTGTTGTTTACACTGAAACTTTGTGATATTTATTTTTTGACTATCTGATAATGATGATGACTGAGTGCCCTGTTTTGCAGTGAGATTTTAAGGTATGTTATCTGTTGTGTTTAGCGTGTATCTATTCGCTCTCCCTTTATTTATTTTCACGGTTCTAGCTTTTCTCCCGAGGGATCTCAAAAACATTAACAAAATGTTAATTGTGACCTTTTTCCTTTTGACTAAAATGAAACTTCTCCCTGAGGGAAAATAAAGTTTATCAATCAAACACTACACGCTTGCAAAAAGGGCAGCACAAGCCTAGAATGGATATTAAACTTAACATACACATGACTTCATTTTCATATGGCCCATTTTCTTTCAGCTCTGAGCTTGTTCAATGCTCACTGTTCCATTTAACAGTAATGAAGTTGTGGCTAATAGTCACAGTAGATGTAGGCTTAGTCCACTGGACTGTAATGTTGAAGTTAGGATTCTTCTTGCTGACTTCACAGCTTTATAGCTGTCAGGCCTTTAGGTAGATAATCTACTCAGTTTCTAACATACAGCTACTTCATCGTTCAAATCCAGATTTATGCATTCTCAAAAGAATTCATGTATGCATGTATGTATGTTACAATAGAAAATCGTAAGTGGTGATGATGTTCATCAAAATGAAGCCCTAAATAAAATACACTTGACTGGAATTGAAGGAAAGGAGAAATAAACACAAACCAGAGTATGTTCAGATAGTAAAGGAGTCCATGGGCACAGTGACAGATTTGCCACTATAATGGTCTAATAGTTCACTTTAAGAAATTCAGTTCAGAAGTACAGTTTATCCGTCAACGCAGCAATTCTGTACAGTCTCCTGCTGTAGCACCAGAGAGGGTTGGTGAGGACAGGTTTTGGTTTTGGTCTCTGTATGGGAATAATGGGACCACACTGGTAACCTCCCACTCAGAAGACTGAGCCTGGTTAGCGTCAAACCGTGTAAAATATCACATTACTCTTTGTGTACACATTAACCCACACACTCTTCACTTTGAGATTAGCCACATCCCACCCGTTACCAGTCCATGCTAGGTGAAGCTAATGGACTGGCTGCACAGCGGACATTTTGACATGCTATAGCAGGAAACTCAAAGGTGTATGATAGCTGCGTTGGGAGGCCCCACTGTTGTGTGTGTGTGTGTGTGTGTGTGCTGGTTCACTGTCAATGTTACACTGGGGACACTTAATGGAGCTGAGCCGTTGTTACTGTTAATAAGTCCACCTGTGTTTTTCCAGATTTGACAAGTGAAAACATCTGCTGTGCACCAGGTTCATTCCCTCCCAGCTCCACTTCATACTTTAATGATGGAAAATAAGCAGAATGAGGATCACCAGTAAATAACAAGACTCAGTCGACAGACATGCTAGCTGGCCCGTGCAGCTGTGTTTTGATCTAAATGCTTATTGTGACACAGTCTTCACAATCATGCTTAAATCCAGCAGTTTGTAATGTTTACTATGACACCATGTTATTTTCGTGGATTAGCATGCTAACATTCGCTAATTAGCACTAAATACAAGCCACAGCTTGATTGGAATGTCATGTTTTGCAGCTGTTTGTTAAAGTTCCAGTGCGATTGTCATGTTTGTATTACCTTAGTATGACCTTTATATCTACAGACACTGCTCTTCCACTGAGTCTGCCATTTGTTGCTACAGCAGCCCAGAACGGACAAACACTGGCTCTAGATAATGAGTTTTTTTGCACATTTTGTGGTTACCATAGTCCCTCTTTCACGCTTGGAATGGCACTTGCCACCGCTAGATGACACTAAATCCTACACACTGATCCTTTAAATCCAAGTATTGGATAAAAGTGAAATTTTGACATCCAAGTTGTGCTAGATGAGAAGTCAGTGGACCGCCAAACTGTAGTTTTCCTTTGGGTATCATGAATGTCGAGGCTATTTCATGGTAATCCATCCAACAGAAGATGAGATATTTGTGTCTGGCCTGAGTGACCGAGCAGCAGACACAGGGACTGAAATCTGGTCTGCTCTGTAGAGAACCATAGAGCTAATTTTCTACATTTTGGAGTGGTGCCACTCCTCGTAATCTGGGAGGAATTGACGGTCGTGTCTGCACACTGACTTCAAACAAGTTCATGAATAGTAAATTACAGAATCATTTGTTGAAAATTAAATTAGCCTCTCTAAATGCATTATAATTCCTGTACACAAGAAATGATTATTCATGTGATGAACAGGACCATTCAATAATAAACTCAGTCTAACCTCTGCACACACATACACACTTTTCCACTAATCACATCCAATGAAACACAAGTACGTGTCTGTGTTTGTTTCCCAAATATTTCACTTTCCTGTCCTTCTCTCTTTACCCATGCAGGTCTCCTCCCCCCCTCGTCCCCTTCCTCCTCCTCATCCTCCAGCTCGGCTTCGTCTTCTCCTGTCCTCACTCTTCTGCATGACCAGTCCCATGTCAGCCCTTAATTGTGTTTTGATGTTCCTCCAGACCTGCAATTGAGCTCCATTCTCGCCAGCCAAAACAGAACAGACATTTGTCAATGCACAGGCACTGTGAGATTCCTCACTCCGTCTCCCACACTTTCTGCTGTTGTCCTCCATTTCATCTCCTTTTCCTTTGTTTTTTCTTCCTTTATCCTGTCCTACGTTTATCCTGATTCATTCATTCTATCTATCTATCTATCTATCTATCTATCTATCTATCTATCTATCTATCTATCTATCTATCTATCTATCTATCTATCTATCTATCTATCTATCTATCTATCTATCTATCTATCTATCTATCTATCTATCTATCTATCTATCTATCCTAGAAGACTTCAGAGAGTGTGCAATGGAGCAGTAACATCAATGTAGGAAGACACCAAAGACCTCCTTTCCCCTCTGGGGCCTATGTCACATGTAATCACTGTTACTTATAACACACACACACACACAGAAAGAGAGACACTGTTAGTCAGTCCTAACACTCGACTAAGCTCAGCATGGGGAGTAAATATTTGTGCTGCGCAAGCTCTAGACAGAGGAAGGCTCCTCACCTCAGCACTGTGCCACCAAATCATGAAATATTCAGAGAGAGAGATGGGTGGAGGGAAGAGAACGAGAGAGTGAGCGTGAGAGGGGGAGAGGAAAGAGAGAGAAGGAGAGAGAGAGAAAGGGAACGAGAAAGAGAAAGAGAAAGAGAGGTCACACATAGCAGAATAAGATGGACGGAAGGGAAAAAAGTGCGTGGGTAGGTGGCTCCGTGCTACAGCTGAAAGATCTGAAGGAAAGGAATGGGTTGTTTGTGGAGAGGAAGAGACGAGGGACGAAAAAGCAGAGGAGGTGTTGAGGGAAGCAGAGAGAATGAACAGCAAGGCTGAAGGCTGAGGAGGGAGAAAAGGAGGGAGGAGAGAGGTTGAAGAGTTGACAGGAGAGAAAGAAGTAAAAGGAGCAGAGAGAGAGAGAGAGAGAGAGAGAGAGAGAGGAGGGACGGGTAGGACAAATAAAGATGTAGACTGACAGGCAGACAAAATCAGGAATCAGGCAGCACAATGTGTGGTGTCCTACAGCAGAGGAGATGTGTAAAAGTAAAATGGATTTCAGGAAATGATGCTCTAAAGCTCTTTACAGTCCCAGACAGTCTGCAGCTGAGGAGTGATAATCCCTATCCAGAACTTAATGAGGGTTTATTCTTTCACAGGTCATTCTGTCCTGGTATCTTGAAAGACTGCTCACTGGTAGAGCTGCTCTATTCACTCTGACTCTGCTCACTTTGCGAATGTAAAGGATCATTATTTCTACGTGACGCTTATTTCTCTCTCTTTTCAGACTCTTGATATTGTAATTGAGGAAAGTTTATTTTGAGTTCATTATAATTAACATGAATTATACTTGAGCAGCAATTTACTGTCTCTGTACTGGCTGCACAGCAGACATTTTCACATGTCATAGCAGGAAACTCACAAGAGTTTGGAATGGCTGCCTTCCACTTCCTGCTATGTCGGATGCTGGTTCACTGTCACTGTTACTGGGACACTTAACATAACTGAGTTGTTATTACTTTTATTAAAAGTTATTAATGAGTGTATAATCACCTAAAAATTGTTTTCATTAACTAAGGATGAGCCTTTTATATCTACAGATATATCTTCCATGGTGTCCGCCGTGTCTTTACAGCAGAGAACAGACAAACCCAACACTGGCTCTAGACAAGGCTTTTTGCATTTTTTGCATTCACTGTAGTTTCACGGTTGGAATAGGAGGGTGAGTAGAGGGCATTGCAATCCAGAAATACACTGCTAAGTACTGATTGTTGGGTTCTCCAGATTTGACAAGTCGTAATGTCTGCTGTGCAAACAGTCCATTACTCACTGCCTTATCCAGAATCACAGCCTAACATGCCCACTAGGCAGACTTTTAAGGGATCAGTATGCAAAGCAATGATTCAATAACCCAAATGTAAAATCAGTGAGCTTAGCCAACCTTCATGATATCGGAGTTGTGGAGGGATGTAGCCAACAATTTCTCTAAATTTCTGAAACTGACAATCTGACATTCATGTGTACTCACTGATTGGCCAGCCGTATGGAGGCATGAAGGTTAGCAGGATTTAGACTTCTCTCTTAAGCTATAATAATGTGCACTGTTATTCATTGGAATGAATGATCATTGAGTCTTGGCCTTGGATGAATTATACTTCTGCCTTTAGTCTTTTTTTTCTGATGCCCCATTCTGCACATATAAAGACCCCACATTGGCTGTAACACAGTTACAGCAACTGTATAAGTGCCAATCGCTTTTCACACAATTACATATAATGCTGTGATAATTTCCATTCAAAGTGAAGGAACTAGAATATATCTGGATTATATGCAACTCTGTATGAAACTCCGTTTTAGTGACTGGAACAACAAGATTCAACAAAATTGTCATTTTTTCATTCATAGTCAATTTAAAATGCATAAAAAACGAAGGTGTTCTGGTGGGTAGTGATTGCTAGCCATTGGAAAAATGGAAAAATAAATCTGGCACTGCTCAGGTATTTATGCATGATACACCATATATACAGCCTATACATGTGTTTTGTGCCAGGACAGCAGCTCTTAGTCTTCTTAGTCTTAGTCTATCCCAACTGTGTTTTCTGTGGCAAAGATGCAATGTATGACTTGCAGTAGAATGTATTAATGGCTGCCACATAAACATAGTTTGTCTTTACAATACCTATAAACCTATTTGAGGAATTAAGGAGTCATATTGAGATTGATTGATTACAACTATTTTAGAGCTGAGCTGCTCTTCACTTTAATTAATTAGTTTCTAGTTATTGTTGTATTTACATTTGCGAAACAACTTTGTTTATTTCAAAGGAAAAGCATTGACGCACACAACAGTACAATGAAATTTTAAAAAATTATAACATTATAAAATGAATAAATGCAAACAACGTTTAGTTTAGAAAGGGATTTCCGCATTCATAGCTCAACTTCATGTTTTTCTCTCCAACACAACAGATATGATTTTAGACTTTGACAGAAAGACAGTGAAGACCAAAGGCTGGAAAAGTAATGTAAAGTATTCAAACCATTTTCATGGTTTTGTGGAACATAATTCAGTCAAATAATTGGTGGGTAGTCGGCACATGACGCAGCTGCTGTGCATCAGACCTTTTTTTAGATTAACCATCTCCCTTCATGGCGCATCAAGAATTCTTCTCACAATAAATTATGCATTACTAACCATTAAGTTCCAAAGTCACTACAGAACAGCCAAGAGCTACCTGTTTACATTTACATTTATTCATTTGGCACTTTTGTCTAAAGTTACGGTGAATGTTGGATGTACAGCTGTCTATCTATCTCTAATGACTGTCCTCTATCTTTAAAGAAAGCACAATCCAAACACAAACACTATGTCAAACATGGAAGGTGGGGAGAGCTAAAGATCACAGCAGGAAGAATACAAAACTCTAAACCTCTATTAGCACTCACTGGAGGCTGTGCTGTTCAATTGCTTGTATAATTAAAGGTGTGGTCGGTCAGACTGAAGAAGTAAGATGATTATGTTGATTGTTAGCTGAAACACCATTTTGCCCCGACACAACAAAGTCTTCCAAACTTTACTTTACTACACTGAACTTTCCACTGTCGTCTTCTTGCAACAAGTCCTATCACCCCTTCTGTAATCCATTTGCAACAAAAGGTTGGGAAAATAAGGTTAGAGAAATAAAAGTTAAATGACTGTCTGAACACACAGACACTTTATTTTGAACCAAACAAGACAAAATATATATTCTGCATACTGGTGTCACTGTCCGTGGTGCTGAAATACTGTACCGCAAAGTGCACTGAGAGAAAAGATGTCAACACTCTTCTATGTCTGTATTTGTCTAAAAGTTTTCCAGATATTTCATACTGCAGCTTCTAAGTTTCCACAGAAAATAAACCGTTTTGAGAATACTGAACTGGAGGAGGTAACAAAAGGTCATGCTTGAAAATTAACATTTGCTCTCTACTCAAAAATGACTGAATTAACTACAACCTGGGTTAACTTTATGAACACAACCCAGAGGGTATTTAAAGAAAAGGCTCAACTGGGTCTCTCTCTGGGAAAAGGTTATTGCTATTTTACCCTGTTTAGCAACCTGAAGACAATTTAGATTCTTGGAAGACGTTCACCATGACAATAACATTAAGTGCTGCAATCTAAGACAGCAATGAAGTTAAGTTTCAGTTTCTTAGTGACTCGCTTTGTCTGACTCACTTTTAAGACTAGAAACGATGCACAGCAAGTAGAATTTCTTGTCAGAATCCTCATGCTAACATTCTGCAGCTGCATGTCCTGACTAAATGCTACAGTCCCAGTATCAATGCAGCCAGCAATTACCTGAGCCGTCACTCAAAAAGTCAATGACTGACTGATAAGCAGCACCTTTATCCTCAAACAGCTGAGCTATGACTCTGGAGGCCCGAGGGTCGTTACACCTTCTCCCTGACAGTGGCTCCCAGTGGACTTCTACTAATAGTCACTTCACTATTGTGTTACAGATTAAAGCTCATCAGTCCAGACAGGTAGGATCAAACCTCTTTGTGTCGGGATGTTGCTTTAACTAGGAGCTCACTTACAATGTTTGTTTCTAATGAGCAGGTACAGACATATCAACCATAAATTGACATAAAATGTGAAATTTGAAAAAGAACGGCACATTAAAAGATTAAAATTGTAATCCTGTTCCTCCATGTTCCTTCTTTTTTGACATTATGCCTCTTTGCATTTGAATTTTCTGTTGTTTTGACTTCTTCTTCAAACAAGCTGCTGTTGCTGCTGATATGCATCACTTCGTGTGCATGCAATACATTCATTATTTTATCCTCTGGATAATCAAACACCAGCTGTTTGCAAACATAACCACAGACTTTAAAATGATATAAATGTCTGAATAATGTTAATGAATTACTGATTGTCTATGGTGGCCGACAAGACAAACATTTTCATTCACAATACAATGAAATGACTCATGTGTGCACCTTCAACCCACCATGCCCTATATCAACTTATCTGTTTGTCTGCTTGTCTTCCTCCCCTGCCACCATAAATAGAAACTGCCCCAGACACATTACTATTCCTACAACATAATCCAATGCAGGTATAACCTACATCATAGCACAGAAGTGATACACGAGTTTAATAATGGCCTCATATTTCCTTCCATCTCCCCAGCATCCCCCTCCGTCCCCAGAATCAATAACGTCTGATGGAAAAGGACTGACCCGCGTGTTTTACATGATGTAAAGTGAGAAATAAGGTGAAATATCAAATATCACCCCCCTCAAAATAAATAGACCAAGTTAGATTTGGTGCGTGGACCTCTCCTGGATATCTGGTTGTGGTATAAATATCGGCTCCTCTTCCTGCGCCAGAGCATCCCTCCTATCCAGAGGGGGGAGAAAGAGAGAGAGAGAGAGAGAGAGAGAGAGAGAGAGAGAGAGAGAGAGATGCACGCAGTGATAGAGAGACACAGTGAGGGATGCACTGGCTCAAAGTGAAGCGGGAAGTCCGGGATTTCCCTTTTTCCTTCGCCTGCTTCTCTCTCATTTAAGGATAACAACATTAAAAGACAAACAGATTGACTTTATTGCAAACGCACGCCGGGGAAGTTCGCTTTTGGACACTTTTGGGATAGTCTGCACCTGCCGACGTGCAACCTCTCCGCGTTTTGAGATTTCCACACAATTGCTCCACCATTTACTAATTTTGCTCCAACTTGCTCCAGCTCAAGTCGTTCCGGTTTGTTTTTGTGTGTTTGTGTGCGCAATGGCTGGACGTTTCTACCGCCTGTGTGCTCACATGCAGGGATTCGGGATGCTTGGCTGAAAATTAGCAAATAAATAAATAAATAAGAAATAAACAACTCCTGTGGAGCCGAGAGACACCTTCTGAGTCTGGATACTGGGACGATTTCAGTTCAGCCTCTTTCATGAATCCTCCTTACCTTTTCATTTTGGGGATCTGTTCAGGAGTCTGTGCAGCGTTTTAGTTCAGAGCGCACTTTGTGTCTGACTCAACGATGTGCTTCGGTGGGAAATACTGTGTGTTTCTGTTCCTGCTTGAAAGTATCCTGTCGGACCCGGGAACCACAAACCGAGGTGAGTGTAGAGAGAGAGAGAGACACTGCATCTGAGCACAGACTCGGGCGGATGCATCACATTTGACCATTTTAATGTATTTTCCAACAAAACTGATTCTCTGCTCTCCGCCTATTACACACACACACAAGCTCAAGCGCAAAAACACAAGACAACTTCATGTTTTACAGCCTCATTTACTGTCTGCAGCCATGAACAATGTAACCTATTTACACACTGAGGACTAAATAAAACATTTGCCTCCACTTATCTTACATGGGTGCCATTATGAGAAGTGTAGCCTTCTCACAAGTGAGCAGACTCTTTTATATATATCAGGTTAGTTTAATGATATAATTAAATCACGGTACCTAATATCTTTTACCTCAGGTGCTTTGATATTTTCCTCCAATATCAATTTTCTGGCTTAATCAATAAATGTCAGTCTCTTGGTTTTTAACACAGAAAAACACACATACATGCATTTATAGCCTCAAAATGCATGTAAATATGTCAGTTTGTCAGCTGAAGAGATGTCAGTTTTATCTGTTGTCCTAGTCACTGCTTATAAAACACATCTTTGAAAGGGTAAATATAGCAGTAATGAGCTTGAATTACTTGTTACCCCCATCAAACTATTTTGAAAAACATTATTCAGGCTCTAAATTAATAATAATAAAAAAATACAGACTTGGATGTACTGCCTCAAAATTTCATTTTGTTGGCTGGACCAAGAGGTGTCAGTCTTGGTTTCAGTAGAGTCATTGGTTGTGCTTCTGTATACCTTACATATATACAATGTTTCAGATATACTTTTTACACCTGTTCTCTTAGAAAAACAGATTGAATTTGACTTTGGATTTTAAAAATACAAATTACAAAGACATTTTTGCTGTAAATTTGCTGGTTGAGCCAAGGAGATGTCAGTCTTTGACAGTGATAATCACGTTTTCGTGACTTTATCAATATACATTGGCTTAAAATACAACACTAATGCTGAATATATAAGGAATATTGAACATAATTCTCAGAATTCATGAAAAAACGTCAATTTGTTGCCTGAACCAAGAGATGTCAGTCTTGGTCATGGTATCTAATTGTTCTCTCAATCCTTGACACTGTATAACACATATCCTTCAAAGACTTTCAACCCACTGCATCTGACATTATACTAACTTTGCTGTGAATTAAAAAAAAAAAAAAAAAAAAACATTTTAAACACATTCAGATTTTCAAATTACATGCAGAAATATGAATGTGTTGGCTGCTTTCAGTGGATATCTCTTTATCAGTGTTACGGTACAATTTAGTGGCTTTTAGAAGTAAAATTGCAAACTGCAACCAACTAAATACCGTTTAGCTCTAAGAAGGGTCGTCTCGCAGACTACACAATATAGCCACTGTAACAGATGAGACGCATGCATTTCTTCTTCAGGTTTTTGTGCACAAACCTAATCAAACTGGCAATTTCAAGGGTGTGTCATGTAGTAGGCATGTCTTGACTTCTTTGGACCTGGTGTGGATCCACTGCTAGACCTACTTGCACCCTCCTGTACCTAGTCTGAAGGAGAAACTACGGTGGCCACGAAACTAAAAGACCCTATCTGCTGTAGATCCACTGTTCGGTTTGTCTGTTCTGGGCTACGGTAGAAACATGGCTGACATGTTGAACTGCCATGTTGACCTCTGCAGATATAAAAGCTTCATCCTAACAATTCTTATTGCATTGCTTATTCCTATTACAGCCAATATATCTTACTTGACACACTGGACCTTTCAAAGACTAAATGGCAATGGTACTCAAACACTTTCAGCCCAATTCATCTTAAAACAGATTAATTTTCCTCATTGTACAATGAACTGAAATAGAGTTTACAATATTAAAAATTAAAAATTCATACCTAGATTCTGTACACTGTTAGGCCCACGGACAAGAGCTCCATCAGCCAAATTACGGAGGAGACTTTGACATTATATTTCACCTCCAAAATCTGAGTGCACAGAAACATCGCCGCAGCTATAGGGACCACAAAGTGATACAGTGAATGTCAGCCTCTGGCATAGTCTGTCAGCTATACTGACGCTTCTGAGTTACCTATTTCTGCCTTCTTTCTGTCTTCTGTGGTGAGGTCACATATTCACAGATGAAAATATAACAGATCTTAGTCAATACAGTCTCAAGACGATTCCTCATACCTCCTGTACATGTGAATTTCATTGTGCTGGGTGAGCGGCTGATGAAAAATGGATCTGAATAGTTTCTCACTAAATTAATTTCCAGTCATCTGGACATTGTGTGAATACAGTTGAGAAACACAGGAAATGATGTTATCTCCCCTGAGCTGTACTCATCAGTCAGCTGGGTAAATGGCTGCCATATTGAAATTGGTTCTTGACATCTCCCACTTTGCATATTTACAGAGGTCAGTTTGATATTCCTTCTTGAATGTTTAATGTTTTAGGATACACATTTTCAAAGATGACAGGAGCCCTTTCACCAGCCAAATGTCAAAGTCTCCTTCACTTCATTTTTCTGTGTGTCTTGTGTGTGTGTGTGTGTGTGTGCTCAGTTTTCCCCACAGGATGCCTCTCTGCCTGTGGTGGTGACAGGTTTGAAGGGGAGGGGATGCACACAGGGGGAACTTGAAAAAAAACGAGAATGTGAGGAGTTTCAAATACAGTGAAAACAAGCTAATGTATGTTCGCCAGGAGCAATTTATCTGAGTGAGATTTCTAATGAATGAATCACTTGTGTATGTCCTCTCAGAGTAAGAGAAATTGGTGAGTGATGAGAGTGGTGAGTGATGAGATGGAGTCTTTATATAACAGGGTAGTTATTGGTCATTTAACTGCTTTGCAGTGAACATAAAGGTCATTTGGTACATGTCAAAAATATCAACTCCTCTGAGTTAAAGGAGTTATGTGTATTATAGTCATGCAAAGCGGCTACAATATGACCACAAGTACTAAACCACTAAATGTTAACGTGTAAAGTAGTACAACTTCCTTGCTTAACTTTTCTCCTTTCAGTCTCTATATAAATATATCATAGAGTTCTGGTTGCCCCCAGACAGCAACATTAGACAGAGATGTCTCACCTCCGCTGATGCAGACAGGTTGAGAAGCAAGAGTGAACATAAATCCATTTTTTTAATCTCAAACGTAAAAAAAAATAATAAACTCTGAGCTCTCCTCCCTCCCATGACTCCAGATCAGAGTACAATCTAACGTGTCTCTGGGTTTTTTTCCTCAAGCTTCAGCTCTGCCCCTGCCGTTTCTTCCCAGAGATCCCCAGGCTGCTGGCTGAGGCCAAGGCTGTGTGTCGACTAGCAACAGCTCTGGCCTTCTCATGGATGTATAATACAGTGTTGCCGCTTGGCCTTGACTCCAATTTAGCCCTGACAATACAAAGGTCAAATAAGAAAGGCATTTCTCCATCACATCAAACTGTATCATGGTATCCACATTACAGGATCAGTTTGACACTTCAGGAAATATGTGTGTTTGTTTTATTACTGAGTTAGGAATGAAAATTGATACCACTTTTTGGTCTGTATGCTAAATTTTAAACTGGAGCCATGAGATGATTAGCTTTGCACAGCTTAGCTTAGCATAAAACACAAACAAACACTTTTGCTCAATTTGAACACAAATAGAAATGTAAAATGTGATGTTGTGGTTTAATGGGCAGTTACAGGAAGAAACAGTCAATAAGTCTATTTTCCAAAATGTCCAACTATTTATTTAAGATGGCAAAACATTTCTTAAACCATCACTCAAAATATGCAGTGCATTTACTGCATTATTCAGTCAATTAAAGTTTCCCTGTTTTCTGTAAACAAACAAAAGTTACATTTACATTTATTGTGTCTCACTGAAGCAGATTGTTTGTGTCCTCAAGGTCCAACAAATGTATTTAATGTATTTCTTTCTTCCATAAAACATATGCAACACTGATTTTTAAATATTTTCCTCATGCGTGTGCATAAGAGAACAAAAGCAGGACCTCCTCATAGAAAAACTGTTCCGCAAAGCTGCTAGAGGTCAAAAACTCCACGGGGAACCTTTAAGATGAAACAGTTTAGAACATAGCACCTGCAGTCTGAACCTTGTAAACGCACACACACCCACAACATGTCTGGAGAGGAGGAAAGATGCAGCTTTGCCTCCACACTGCAGGAGAATGTAAAGTAGAAGCCGCTCATCGTTTTGCTGATCCCAATCATTGCGGTCAATTTGGGTCAAAGAGTTCTAGTCCCTGATGATGCAGTTTGTTACCCTTTTCTGCAATTAGCAATCCAATCACGTTCATGTCATTGTAATATTAGCAATGACATTGTAATCAGTGTTTGATACTACTTAAGTTTAATGTTGCAAAGTTGTTCAGTTTGGTAAAACGCTAGGCCTTCCTTTAACCAGATAGTCGACTGAACGGTGCTTCTGCTGAGGGGGAGGCTCGATCCTAAAAGCTACTATTGTTGTACTGAAGTTTGAGGAGTGTTAAAGACTTGTTCATTCACGTACTACCTCACCTTGCAATATTGGTGCAATGACATATCACAAGAGAAACTGTGACAATTTACTGCTATTTAGACTGTGGCCAACTTATTTTCTAGAATGAGATCATTTCATTTCCCTGTGGTCAGGAAAACTTAGAAAGGACATTTGCAGATTATTATGCTTCCAGACACAATACCCAGACAAGAGTAATGTGATTTGGCCTCCTGATAAATTCTCGCCGGTGTGTGTGTGTCTGTGTGTGTGTGCTTTGAGTGAGAAAATCTGTGTATCAAATTCAGCACCGTGGTCTTGGGTCATCTATTATTTCCTGGCTCCAAAGGTAGTAGCAGGAATTTAATTATTTTATGACTACATTATTGTGTATGCATGTTTGTGTGTGTGTGTGTGTGTGTGTGTGTGTAAGACAGAGACAGCGAAGGGGGTTGGTGGAAAAAGTTTTGCCGCTGTCAAACACAGGTATGGAACATTGCTCATGATTATGAAAGATTGTTTTTCTAATTTAGTCAAAAATCAATATCTTTCTGTCTCTCCTGGTCTGTCTCACACTCTCTCTGCCTCCCTCTCTCTATGTCCTCCTTTTGAATAGAGGCAAGTCCATCTTATTATAATTCAGCCCTTAATTACCAGCAAGGGATCAAGGCTAAATGAAGTCTGTGTAAATGCTGAAGCGGTTCATTTAGTCTCACCAAAGTGTATCTTCTCCGGTTATCTAACTTGTTCTCAAAACAGTGGCAACCCCATTAAATTAGTCCAGATTTGGCAAAGTCCACCATTCACTGGAGTGGCAGGTCGTCTGAGGATGTGCCTCTTTGGTCTATAATGTCAACCACTGAAGTGGGACACACTTTATTGATAGAGATTGTAATTAACTGGCTGTGTGGAGACAAAGGAAATTGCACATTCATCATATCAAATTGGCTCAGGGGGCTTAGCAAAGGCCAGATAATGACTCTTTTCATGCCTGAGCCGTGACCAGAGAGCAGACAGCTTGAGATTGTTACACTTGAAGGTACACATTGTGGTCATGGACGCACACAGACAGATGTTAACATGCTCACCTGAAAATGCCATCAGCAGTGTCCTGTCGCTCACAACTTGCGTGACGTACATAAGTGATGTTGTGGAAGTTCAAAACAAGACAGAACAAAAGAAAGATCAAACATGACTTTGTTGGAGCGTCATGTCAGTTATTTTCCACTAATGCACAACACACTGGATGAAATTAGCAAAACATAAGTATGGTTGAAGTGAGTGTGAGCGTCCGTCATCACAAAAACCATCTGTCTATTTGTCAGTCTATCCTCTGCACATCACGCAGGAAACTGCACATATTTTCAACATTTTTACTTGTTTGCTTTCGAGGTACTAATTCATCCCACTGTGCGCATATATATATACACACACACACACACACACACACATACATACATAAGTGGTCTAACCAATCGAACAGCCTGTGCAGACTCCAATCTCCCTAATATCTTATATCCTATTACTGGTAATACTGGGCTGCGCTATCAAGTGACAGGATGATATCTGTTGGCTCAAGAGTCTTCAGTTAAAGAGTAACTTAGGCACCTTTCAGTGTGTTAAAGTGACAAATGGGGACAACAAGTTAAGAATACAGTCCAGTACTGAGTAAAGCCACTGTAGCCTGCAGCTGCGAAATAGGTTACAACATAAGTGTGCAATTGCACAGCATCAAAATATGTCCATTAAAAGTGCTTGTTTTTGCCACTGACTAGCTCCGATCGTGACATCATTATGGAAAGAACCTTACAGGAAAATGTAACATTTTATGAACCTTTCGCTTGAATCGGTCTGTGAAATCTCCTCTGTGGGCATAGGATCACAGCACAGGATCACAGCACCCACAGGAGCACCACCAGTCTCCTGAGCTTCGCAGCCTTGCAGCGGCCGGTTGATCCTGTCCCAAGATTTCAGAACGAGCTTCTCCTTGAGCGAGACTTGGCTAGACACACAGTGGATTAACCACGAGGAACATAAAGCGTTTCATTTCGTGCTACGGTTGTGTTGTCACTTATAATAACAATCTCAGCCTGTCAGTGGAAAAACAAGCACTTTGTATAGATGTACTTTGATGGGGAGCAATTGCCTGAAATTCACTTTGACACAAAGACATGAGAAAATGAGGTCCGGCTCGGAAAATATCTAAGTAAACCTCCAATTTTAAACAATGTGATATTGGTACTGAATGGGCTGTCATTCACAAAGGTTGGCATGCTGACTGTGTCTGTCTTTTAATGAGGTCATATTTTGTTTAGCTACGCATTGAAAGTTTGAATGGTCCTTCCGTCTTTCCCCTTTACTCACCGCTGGCTCATCTTTGATGTCATGTAGCTCAGAAAACTCCTGACCTTTGAGAAGGAGAGTACTAATCTTCCAGACTTCACCTAGACGGAGGGTGGATCTGTGTTAGTGTTGCTGTTGTCCTGGACTTTCCTAAGAGCTGTTATTTCATAGGTGGTTGAGTCTGATAAGGACTTTACAGCTCTGTCAGCTCCTCGTTGACAGCTTGATAACTATTGTCTGCTCTCTTCCTATTTTGTCACCTCCATTTCTCTTCTTTTCAAATTCACTGCTCAACCTCTCATGCACCCTCTCTCTCTTCCCCTTTCTGCTCCCTCCTGTCACTCTTTGTGCTTGTACTGTCGTTCTTTCACTCGTCCAACTTTTGCCCTCCATTTTACATGAGTTTCTTTTTCACCTCTTCACTCTTTCTAGTGGTTCTGTTGGACACTACGACAGTGCTAGGAGAACTGGACTGGAAGACCTATCCCGTCAATGGGGTGAGTGACATTTCTTTCAGATACAGATAGAATATTCACTGTGAAGCATCTTGCTTTCATTCATTACAATCAGCCAAACAAGTCAGCGAATTTAATAAAGTACAGCAAAAATGTATTTAAACATTCTGATATAGCGTTTTTGATCATTTAGTAAAGCACAGCTCTGACCTAAACCTGACCTACAACAATTTCTTTCAAAAACTGAACCACTGAGTCCTCAAGGTTTTTCTTGTGCTTGTCAGACACAGACAGCCAGGACCTTGGGTCTCAAAAATAATACCGCAGCAGCAGCAGGTGACATATTTTACATGCCAACCTGACAGTAGTCAGACCGATGTGTCATCCAGTGTCTATTCTGCCTCATTTCCACTTCACGGTATGGCTCGGCTAGACTCGACTCACTTGGAACCGTTCTTTTTTTTTATTGGCAAAAGATATAGATAGTAACTGGTAGTTGTTTTTTTTTTTTTTTTTTTTTTTATGTATCACCTCAGTCGAGATTCCAAGTGAACGTAACCAAAACTTCATGAGAGAATCATCAATAAAATCAGGAGTCACTCTAATCAGGGCATCCACCTGCATTTGTGTCGCATGAAGACAATGAGGTACTGTCTGCAGTGGAAAACAAAATCTTCAGAAGTACATGGAATCAAAAGGGGGTTGAGCCGTACCATGGGGTAGAAATACTGTAAACCTTCAGTTAGTAACATATAATTGTTTCAACAGTATTTCAGTGCTGCATATCCACATATAGTACCTGCTTCATGCTAAAATATTCAGTTTCACCTAGAAAGCATTATTATCTGAATGTAGACTACGTACGGCATTGATGTTTGGCGTCTGACCTTGCCAACGCAAGGAAGCACCAAGCAGAGAGCAGCAGGGAGTGCCGATACTATCTTCCCCCCCAGTGTGAAGTTAGCCTATAGGTGGATGCTGAGATGGAGGTGGGGCTCTTGTAATCCTATATGAACAGTGGCATCAGTAGCAGCCAAGTAACAACATAAATTTCAGGTGGTGGTGTGCAGCTGCAGAAGCGCTCTGATGTCTTACTTTTCAACTAAACTGAGCCCAGTTTTAACTTAGATCTGATGACTTTTGATGTTCAGTGACCTTGCAAAGGTCTGGAGGCTGTCAAGTTAAAAAGTTGGTGGGGAAAATGTGGAGATATAATACACTGATTTCATGCTTTAAAGCATGGGAGCAAATGGAGCTGTCTTATGGAAGTGGCTTTTTTAGAATCACGCTGGAAGCAACATGTTTGTGCTGATACACGTGTTACCTAGATATGTCATTATCTTGGTTTGAAGAAGCCAGAATGTGTGATGCTGCTTTCATGGTTACTGAAGCACGTTTCAACAATATACACGACTCGACAATATGATAATTAAAAATATAACAGGTTACGATAAGAGCCTGGTACCAGTGTATCTCTACCAATAAGAAGTCAATTCCAGTACACAGAGGTAAAATACACCTGTGAATCCAGTGGTGGAAAGTAACTAGGTACATTTACTAAAGAACTGTATTCAAGTAAAATATAAATATGTCATAAATTTAATATTGTATTTGAATTTAATGTTACTTTACACCTCCACTCCACTACATTTCAGAGGGAAATATATTTTTTACAGATATAATTACTAGTTACTTACTAGTTATGAGATAAATATTTTACATAGAGACATATGACACACTTATAAAATACATGCTGTTAAGATAAAATTATTGGTTTGGTGTATAAACACAAAGCAGTGTCTAGCTGGATCTACTTGTCGAATTGTTTGCAGCTCTGCCAAAGACACGTCTTCCTTTTAAACCTCTCTGATTTTTTTAATTTATTTAAATAATTTGAGGACCAAATAGCTAAAATTATCCATTATTTGACAAACAAGCAAAGATTATAGTGTAAAAATGAACACAGATTTTTGTGACAGTTTTTTGTTCTTTTCTGCCCCAATAATGAGAACATCTCAGCTTGATCTGACCTGTCTGTATCTATGATATACTCACTCCATCTCATCTAGTTACAACAGTAAAATGCTGCTTACATATTATTGCATCAGTATTAAGAATCTCATAATGTCTTATATGATATATAATATATCAGCCTCAGTCAGTCCAGAGACCAAGCTGATGTTGAGGAGCTGCTTACACTGCGCCACAGACAGTGATCAGAAACATCCCGATCATGTGGTCAGGCATGCAAATAACCAGGTTAATCAATGACTATTAGTCTCTGTGAGTTTCTTATTAGGCCAGTGGTTAGTGTTTAGTTGCTTCTAGCAATGTAGATGCTGATTTCAGCCCATTTGCTTTACCATATTTTCCAGTGTTGAGGAAAGGCACTGCAAAGCATACAAATCATGTGAAAAAACATGAAAAGCCGTAGGTAATATACAGTATAATATATAAATCCATTGCTAAACCATAAAAGGGGGAAAAATCTAAAGAAATCATGTCATGTTTTTTAATAGATCACATATGTGTTAATGTGTAATGAATACAGATTTGATCAAACCTTTAAAATATCAGAGATTAAACTAATTTCATTGTAGCATATAACTCTTAGGAGGCTAAGCCTGAGGGGGAAATGCTGTAGATTTTATTCATACAAATATTTCAGCTGGGACTGAATAACCATCAGTGACAACAATAATTTTTCCGTGATGCTGTGTCTAATTATGGACACAAGGTGGTAGCGGGACTGTTTGTGCTTTCAGGCTATTATTAAAAGTGTAATAAATCCTTTGGAGAAAAAAACAATAAATAGAAACAAAATACTGAGATATTTTCAGGGCCAAATACCAATATTGAAACAGCTTCTTCTCTCTTGCACACAGCTTAAACAGTTTTCTTTCTTTTCTTTTTTTTTTTTTGCTATGGGGAGAACAACACCATTAATTGGTTGAACAAAAACAAAATGCCACCACCCAGATTCCCATCAAATCAATAATTCATCACAACTACAGAGATTTAATGATATTTTTATAACACCTTTCTCTCTCTCTTCCCTTTAGTCTGACAGTGACAAATTGTCTTGTTTTAATCAAAACCACACACCTCTTAGCCAGGTTGAGTGCCTCCACAATTGCTGTTAATACAACAGTATCTGTGTGGAGTGTAGGCGGTGTGCGTGCGTGTGTGCATGTGTGTGATTTCTTAATGGCCTAATGTCTTTTCCACACCTACTGACATGAAACATTGATACTCCTTTCACCTCAAAGGGAAACTCAACATTATTTTTTTTCTTACTGTACACACAGAATTTTCTTGGTCTATTAAATTGATACAGGTGTTTTTTTTTCCAACAATAAACATACTGTATGAAAAAATAAAAAAAATGAAAATAAAAACTGCTCAAAACTGGCTTGATGTTTCTCCTTGGAATTTAAGCCACGTTACTTAGCTGTGCTGAAATAGCTGAGACCTCGACCTCTATTGTTGACCCCAACTGTGGGAGCAGCTGCCATGCTAAGAATAAAAGGCAGAACACTGGCTACCCGCTCTATTCCACTTAGGTCTCTGGTGGTACACAACCTCACTCTAAGTATCCCCTTACTTAAATTAAAACACTGCATTAACATTTCAAATAGATTATAAAGACGACTTAAAATACGCTTTCTGTAATATTTATTTCACATTCATGCATGTAGCACACATAAATCACTGATTCGTTTTGAACTAAAATGTCTTGGAAAGATAATAAATAAATAAGTGAATAATGTAATTTTTAAGGAATAATTATGATTAATTGGGAGTAAACCTTCCTCTACATCAACTGTCTGTAGGTGAGTAAGGTCAACCTGTGCTACTGTATTTTAAAATCTCCCATGATGGTGGTACTTTGTAAGCCTAATATTTTCTAAGGTGGTAGGCAGTGTACAAGGTTTGAGTACACTGTTTAAGCCAGTTTCAGCTTCCCAGAATCAGTTGTCCTTGAACCTTAATGGACTCCAGACCCACAAGGCCAGCCACAGCCTGGAGTTCTGGAGGCTCAAACACAGCCATAAGTTGGTAATGCATGGGACATCCTGTGCCTGTACATAAAGTCCAGCTTACCCCATCTTTTGACCATGAGGCAAGTAGCATTAGCTGGCTGTGTGAGACAATAGTACATACTACAGCCAATTCTACAAACAGGTCTAAATTTCTAGCTGTGCTTTGTTGCCTAGCTCTGCTTCCAGAAATAAATCATCAAGAAACATTTAATGATGGTGCTAAATTAAATACTTACGCACTTAATTGAATGTTGGTTCTAAAAATGGAGACATCAATTGAGTGCCTCACTGTCTTGTCTTGAGGTTCTGCTCATGTTAGTAAGTCTGGTCTTTATGCAGCCATAACCATTGGAAGATGATCTCTTTATCTATGAGGCAAAAGTTCAGTCTAAACCTCTTTTCAACGATAAACAACTTTTAGAACAGCGTTCCACTGACTAAGCTCAGTGGCTGTCAAAGATTCCTGTCAGGAGCTGAGTGCATACCTTAAGCTGCCAGGAGTCACAGTACAGACAGACACACACACTCATACACGCGACCCTTACCAACAGTGGACTGTCATTGTAAACCTACTAAGTGGTGACTGATTGTTTTAAAATACAAAAATGTTTTTTTTGTGTGTGTATTTTATTTGCCTCTTTTGCTCCATTTTCCTTGTTCGCTTCTCACAGTTCTACCTTTGTCATCACTGCCAGTGACGTTACCTTAATTATATACATGAACCAAAAGTGGGCTGGCTGTGTGAGGCAATAGTACATACTACAGCCAACTCTACAAACAGCTCTTAAGCTCTAGTTGTGCTGTCTCACCTAGCTCTACTTCCAGAAACTGTCATCAAGAAATATTTAATGATGGTGCTAATTCAATTAAGCACTTAATTGAATGTTGGTTGTAAAAAATGAAGCCATGTAACCTCACTGATCTTTATGCAGCCATTACTGATGTGGAATATGGCAAGGCAAAAGTTCAGTCTAAACCTCTTTCCAACAATAAACAACTTTCAGAACAGCGTTCCACTGACTAAGCTCAGTGGCTGTCAAAGATTCCTCTCAAGAGCTGAGTGCATACCTTAAGCTGCCAGGACTCAAAGTACACACAAACACACATATGAACACACACACACATAATGAATCACAACAAGTAAAGTTAGAAACTCACCACATTTTAATGTCTGCACGTCTTTGCTCAATGACAGGGATTTGAAACTGCTTCTAAATGTCATGAAGAAGGCTAAAGTGTGTCTTTATGAAGCCAGTGAGGAGCTGCTACAAGCTGGCATCATCAATTTGAAAACACATTCAAAGCAGAATGCTGAACACGACTTTACCTGAGAGGTAGGAGTCCTCTCTGAGGCCCGGTCCAGACAGGATGTAGAATAAACATATTGGGATTTACATGCGCGACATGCAGCTGCTCTGTCCAGCATTGTTGCTGAGTACTGAGACAAAAACGAGGAGTACATGGAGGAGAAATAGGTGAAAACAGGATGTACTGTGCTCCTACAAACATAGTGTAATATTATTTATTTATTTTAAAGCCCTGTTTTCAAGAGGCAAATGAAATAAGCTCAGAATTCTACGATGATAATTAAATGCAGGGGGTTTGTACCAGAAACAGGCAGAGAGGCCGCAGAGTGCGAATGACAGAGACCCCCCATTCATCTGATTACAAATCAGTGTAGCATCAGCATGATTCAAATTTTGTTATCCTGTCAGAAAAGTTACACAATGTTGCTTTAATATGAGCATAATGTTCTACCGTGGTGATATGGCAAAGAAGAATTTTAAATTTTGAGGTTGCAGAGGCTCACAGAGCAGACACCTTCCAATGCCAACAACATGTTCTGCAGCACTGCATATCAAACATGCTGGTTGGTTCATACATCTTCCTGTCACAAGGAGTGTTTAAAACAACCAGCCATGCAGATTTCTGCAACAACACAAGTGCACTGTATGTTTGCCTGCATACATAAGCATTCCCCACTCTGAAGGATGCTACACATCAGAACCACCAGAGTGCCAATCCACTCATTACCTCTCCATTAATATGACTGCCACAAGTTCAAGTCAGAGTAGTGACTGAGACTCTTGAAGTAAATGGTCATCTACTTAGCATTAATGATGAAGTCTTCCACGATCCTCCCACCCTCTCCTTCAAATCACCATCTGTATGCAGACGCCATAGTCTTTAATTGTTGCAAACTTTGCTAAAATCAATTTGGACCCAGAGAAAGTGCACCAGAACAAGCAAAAGTCAATAGGACACCTCATGGGGGCACGTCTAATTGTAGTGTACGTGTCATAGTGTTGATATGAAGTATTTTAATTGCTCGTGTGAGGAAATGTTTGAAAGAAAACTCCTCGGTCATGATGCTAAACTATAAAAATAGGCCCCAAATTATTTTTGCATCATTTAGGTCAGCCTCAAAACTAACAATTAGCAAACTCTATAATGAACCTTTTTCATGGGCTAGTTTCAGTGAACTTTAAATTGCACCCTCATATTGCAACATTAGTGTCAATACATTAAGTTGTTCTACACCCTGCACTACAAAAACCTTGTTTCTGTCTGCTACAGTCTGCTAAGCTTGGGGCTAATAGGCAGAGCGATTAGTAGGTGCATATCTGATTGCCTCGGAGAGTGTGGGCTGCAGCTCATCTTTCAAACTTGGGGTTCGCATTTGTTTTCTCTGCTCTGAACCATGCCACATCTCAAGGGGGCATTTTAGAACACTGAGGCACAGAGAGTGACAAATTACCATTTTCTCTTGTTTGTATGCATAATGGAACTTCAATTACTTAATGCTGATCTTATGCAAACCAGAAAGCCGCCTTTCTTTAAAGATACTGAGTTTTCCGTTTCTGGTCTGTAAGGAGGGCACTGAAATGACAGAATGAACGGAGTACATAAGTTAAAGAAACTCTTTTTACATCAAGTGTGTACGTCTTGCTTACAATTTCTTTCTGTGACTTCTGGAATTTCCACCTTTATACACTAGCAGAAAATCAGCCAGACTGAATGACGCATGGCAAAGCAATGCAGACGCCTGCAGTAGACTAGTTGGCTTCTCACTTTAGTGAACTCTGAATGAACGTCTGACTTTTACATTTTTAGCTATGCTAGCGGCATGGCTCTAGGCAATGTCGATCTGTCAGTTGGTCGACCACTTTGAGTCTGAAATATTTCAGCAACTATTGGATTCATTGTCATGAGATTTATTACAGACATTCAATTCCTTTAATCTTAATGGTGCCATGAACAGGTCAGAGTTTTCACATTCAATTATATATCTTGACACGTGTGAGATTGGCTCCAAACATTCATGGCCTCCAGATGATGATTAGTAATAACTTTGATTCAGTGACCTTTCATGTAGACCCATCATCGGTTTAACTAATGTTTTTTCCCATCAGCTTCAGCTGCGTTTTTTGCTAATTAGCAAATTTTAGCATGCTAGCAGACTAAACTAAGACACGTTAGCATTATAGTAAGGATGTGAGTATTCTAATGGTTAGGAATAGGGTCACATCTTTTCATGTCTTACAACAATACTACCAGAATGAACATCAGTATGCCGTGTGAATAAAATTCTCCATTTAAGCTGCTAAACAATGATCAGCTTATCATGTCTCATTTATGTCACACAGTATTGCCTATTATATTATGTTCATATGAACTACTCTTAGCTAGTTATCTTATGTAGCTATCTGGCTCAGAAGCATTGAAGTTAGAAGTAGGCTATTCAGTACATTTTTTATTTTAATCAATGATAACTACACAATATTTTACATGTGTGCATAGTATAGTGAATGTGTTTCATCTTTTAGTTTAGTTTTAGTCTCTGTTAAAACTAAAAGCCCCATTTCAGAGAGCCTGGTGACTAAAAATAAAACACTAATACCTATAGATTATGGGATGATGCAGCCTGAAAACATGCTCATGAAATCCTATATCACATTTTGTTATTGTTTTTTTATTATTATTATATATTTTTAACAAACTCAACTAGATTTAACCTGGATTTTGGGAGGAATCATTGAGCCAAGCCAGTGTAAACATCACATACATGAAAATTTTACTCGGTGTTCAGTCTTCAATCTGTCTGGTTTCTGTTTCTCCAAGTCTACACTCTACATTATTTCCACCCCCGCGCTGTTTTTAGTTACTGCGGTCACCCCTCCAAACCTATGCTGTTGCAGCAGGTTTTTTCATTGTTTTCATTGGCCTGCAGTGTGTTTTCTTGCCAGATTAGCGAAAAAATAGAACAGTGGCCGAAAATATCTTTGCAGATCACAAGCCAGCAACGGAGCTCCGTGCCGCACTCTTTCTGATCACCCTAATTGGTTAATGTGGGTGCTGAAAGGAAGTAGGCAGCGCTTTTGGCAGTGCTCTTCCGCCTTGTGTGTCCCTGCCGCTAAAATAATGTAGATGAAAGGTTTGAATATAATTTAAATTGTACGCCTGCTCAGTAGAGAATTATGTTAATAATGTTAAAAATAGTGAAGTAGATTATACAACATAGTGCATACAAAGTAAAGTAAAATGTTTGAAAGGTCTGAAAAATGTTTGAAAGAATTCTATAGATGTTGCTGTACAATGTAATTCTTATTTCTGATTCCAATAATTTGACCAGAGAGTGAGTAATGTGAGTGGTAATGGTTAAGTTACTATAAAAGGACCATGGCCAAAGCCCCCCCCCCCAAACCTTTAATTAAACCTTTAATTTAATTATGTCTTATGTCTTATATGTCAATATAGATGTGCTCCATGTTTACAAATGCTAATGCTAATGTATCCCTACCATACTTACATTCCAATAATAGTACTGTAGGTATACAGCTGTTAATTATACTTAACATATTATGTTACATTATGAATAACTTTCTCCACTTTTAGATGCTCATTTACCTTGAATATTTCCCATAGCAATGATATATGCATGATTACATATTACCTCTGAGTCCACTTCACATCATAAAGGCCCCGGCACAGTGTTATTGGCTGACTGGAGTTCCAGATGAAAGGGGGAGTGATTATGATTGATTAATCATTTAGCCCTTGGGTGTCACATAGAGCTAATTTAGATAGCTTAATTAATATAAGATTAATTGCTTTTGCACACTCCAGTCAAGGTTAAAGTGTTGTTAAATATTTTATATTAGAGAACACTCTACCTCAGTTGTCTTGGTTCAATTCGTTGTGTTAGACGTTGTGTCGTCTAACTTTATTGGGTCTTTCTCTGTGCAACACATTTGAGATATTCATGAATTAAGGACTGTACACACGTGCATGTATGTGTGTGTGTGTGTGCGTGTGCATTGTAAAATGAAAATGTATCCGTACCACATTCAGCAGCTTTGAATCGTTTTCTCCTATTGAGCACCCTCATCTTTTCAGATATCATAGGGACGTAATTGCATAATGTAGGTACCAACATGGTGGAGAGTGAAATCAATAAGCAGTCAGAGAGTGCTTTCCATTTAGTTACTTATGCTTTCTCACGTCCTCCATGCACCAGTCTGTGGACCTGGAAATGACTGTCTGCAATTATGGATGAAGTCTTCAGCGTCTTGGAAAAGTGACTGGGAGAGAGGTGGCTACCAGAGGAAGGTTACACAGGGGTAACCTATGCAGAAATAATTTACTGACTGGTCACACCTGTTCAAATCCAGAATTGGAAATTGGAAAGACAGTTTGGCATTTCCAGACCAAAAACATTGTAATAGCCTGTCCAATTTTGAAACCGAGATATGTAACCTCCTTTTGCCCACATCAGGACATAACTCAAATATCCCCCGGTACGGTATTTAATGCTGCATTCAGGGGATCCTTGACAGCACCTTTTGTCAAGAAATGTCAACTTCAATGTATTTGCTCTTCATATGTTCTCTTGGTTCATAATGTCAATACATCAGGTAAAATCGAGCAATAAATAAGAAACTGCTGTAAATGATAGAAGACAGGCAAAAAATGATGCTGTTTGTTCTGTTGTTTGCAGCTCACATTGAGTCCAACTTTTCTCTGCAACTTCCTGATACTGTAAATGTGAACATAGAAATTTTGGACTTGATCAGGAAGACAATGCAACATAAGGTTTGGGTTTCTGTGAGACTGCACTGACTCATTTGGGGAGGGGGAGGAAAGAACTATCTAGAGCCCAGCCTCTGGACGGGGACATGGCTATAAACTTCTCACTAGAGCTGACCTGATCAGAGTGTAAAGAGTGGCCTAGTATGAAAAAAAGCTGTACTATTATATTAATAGTACAGCGATACTGTGGAGACACAACCAAAACAAGCTTTGTGGTGGAACATGAGTTTAGTTTCCAGTGAAATAGATCTGTATAAATGATGCCATGTTAGCTAGAAAGATAGATAGAAAGCACTCACCTATTCTCTTAAGCTGCCTTTCTTTAGAAGTCCATCCATCCGTTTTCGTGAGCTTATCCGGGATAAAGGAAATCCCTTGACTTTGAAGAACACATTGATATCAAAGGATATGAGGAAGATCTGGGAGTGTGTATGCTAAATGTAAATTCCTTTTCACTGGCTTACAGCATCTCAACCTCCGGAGTTTTGTCTCCATATCAAATATAACAGTTTAGTCTCATAGTGCATAACTTTACCTCCTCTAGAAAGAAGAACAGCAACCATGCCTCCTGTAAATCTCTTGCTCCTGAGGTATAATTACATGTCCAGCTGTGACAATAAGAGAAGTGACAGAATCTCAGCTGCCCACTTATTGCCACAGGAGTTGTGAGAAAGAAGGTCTGTCAATAAACATTAGGCCTCTTGAAACTCTGATCATCACACCGTTAGAGTGGAGCAGACAAATGAGAGAGTCTGGCTGATGCAACCGCTTGAAAACATTGGTGAGATGAAGTCGCTGTCTCTCAAACGTTATGTTTCTATAGAAATTAAGTTTGATGTGCAATGCAGTGGAGTTGATTTTATTGAACAGCTCTGAAAGCAGTCATTTGTAGGTGCACGTGTTGGGATCTGCAAACATAAATCTGCAGCTGGAGTAATATAAAACACAACTGAATGTGTGCGGTCTAACATGAAAAGGTTGCACAGGACCAATGTCAAATCCCTTCTGCACAAAGATTACTAGCGCAGTGTTCTGTGTTGTATGTCTTTTTGATGCCATGTTGTGAGTGCTGGAGCCAAGGACAATTTTACTTTTCTCACTGTGATATGTCTCCTATGTTTTTACAGTGGGATGCTATCACAGAGATGGATGAGCAGAACAGACCTATTCACACCTTCCAGGTTTGCCACGTAATGGAACCAAACCAGAACAACTGGCTACGGTCTGGATGGATCCAACGGCAGGCTGCACAGAGGGTTCGGACCACATCATAACACTTAGACACACACACACTATGCTTTGTTGAACAATATTCACATATTTGAATCAGATGAAGTTGTCTTGAAGCAGCGCCTGGGCCTGGTTGTGATATTGTTTCAAGGCTGGGAAAGGGTCGAACCGCTTGGAGGAGATGCACTCTTCTGTATCAGGAGGGGAGAAAATGGCAGGCAGGCGTCCTGTAAAGTAAGAAAAAACATGACGCTCTGATAGAGATGGGCTGATTTCCACTGAAGTAAAGACAGAAGAGCCCACGCTAAATCAAAGTCGGAGCAAGACAACTTCTTTACACTGCACTACACCGGAGCACAGCTCATTATGTCTGAAACAGAGCTGTTTCACAAACTACTGAAAACCCTGTGAGTCTGGCCGGGCTGACTTCAGGTTTCAAATAACCTCTCTGTGCCGTTTAAAATGGCAGAAACATTTACTGTTTTCATGGCTTGTCTTTGATCCTTTTTACTGTTGCCTGGTTGTACTCTCAAATTTTATGGAGGTCTTTTTGCTTGTTTTAAATATCTTTTATGGATTAATACATTGCTATGATGCTTGCACTTAATTGATTTTTGTCTAATATGTAAACAATGTCATTTTATAGTTATAGCAACATGCATACCTCTACTAGAAATACTGTGGCCAATAGAATTTATTCTAAAGAAAGAGACCAGCTCATTTTCAGTCAAGCTGACTGCAAAATGTTTAATGACCCCGAATTTGTAATGTCTAATGATCTTGTGATCTCTATCTTTAGGTATATGTCGAGCTGCGTTTCACTCTGAGAGACTGCAACTCCATTCCTTGGGTGTCTGGTACCTGCAAGGAAACCTTCAACCTGTTTTACCTGCAGACAGATGAACCGCTCCCAGCAGGGACGAGGTTTCGCCCTTCTGACTATGCCAAGGTTGGTTATCCCTAGCAGTCTCAGCTGCACTGATGTTACCGTTCAGTAGCAGTGAACTGTGCTAACGAAGTGTTGGTTGTTTGCTTCAAGGTGGACACCATCGCGGCAGATGAGAGTTTCACGCAGACAGATCTAGGGGATCGTGTTCTTCGCCTCAATACTGAGATCAGGGAGGTGGGGCCGGTGACACATAAGGGCTTCTACTTGGCCTTCCAGGATGTGGGAGCTTGTATTGCGCTTGTGTCTGTCAAGGTCAGTGAGGAGGGTGGTGTAACTTATGTTTGTATGAACTACAGACCGACTGACAGTTCCTTCAACTTCCTGTTTTTCTCTTTCACATAAGGTGTTCTACAAGCGCTGCCCGTCGACTTTAAGGAACCTGGCAGCGTTTCCAGACACGGTACCGCATATGGACTCGTCCTCTCTGGTGGAAGTGAGGGGTGCGTGCGTGGAGAATGCAGAAGAGAGGGACACACCCAAATTGTACTGTGGTGCTGATGGAGATTGGTTGGTACCGCTGGGCCGCTGTGTCTGTAGTATTGGCCACGAGGAGATGGATGGCTACTGCCGGGGTGAGAAGTTGTTTTAGATTGTTTCAGATTTTTTTTGTGTACATGTGTGCATTTGTTTGTTCTAATTTTAGAGCGGTACACTTCACCAACAGCGTACGGAAGATGCAGATACAGAGAAGGAAACAAATATACTGTATAGCGAGAGAGAAACAGGGACAAGAGAGGAGAAGAGAAAGCATTGCATCACATTAACAGATCTCTAGGGCCTCCCCAGTCATCTGCAGGAGTTTGAGCTTACAGAACTGCTATTCCCTCCTCTCATTCTAAGACCCTGTATCCTTGTCTGATCCTCTCCATCCACATCTCCCTTCATCTGCTCCCTGCAGCTCCACCTCCCCTCGTCATCTCCCCTCCCCGACTCTTGTCTACTTTGTTTACGCTTCACTGACACTCACCCTTCTTTCTCCTCCGTGTCCATTTATTTGCTTTCTTTCCATTCCTCCCATTTAATTCTCACTCGACGAGTCTCATCACCCTCCTCCTCTTATATGAGATACTGAACAAGGTGAATATGAAGAGATTAGAGTATGTCACCAAGGGTTTCGTGACATTTAAAAAAAAACAACAACATTCATTTGACTTTCATGAGGAACTCTATGAATCATCTGGTTCAAATTGGAAAGTAGTTTCAGTTAATTTGAAGCTGTTTTCTGGTCTACGCTCTGAAATGCAGCTCTCTTGATAGATACTGTGCCGTGGTACATAAATGCAACAAACACTTTGATGAATACCACAAAGCTTCTATAAAAGGCTTTTTGAGACGCCTCCTCCCTAATTAGTTGCATCAGCATTACCTAAATGTGGCCCATTGTCAGCAAAATAGATTATGAAAAAGTTAAAAGCACCGTTGAGTTGTTCCAGATAGTCTTTGGCCTGGTTTCTCAATTAGACTGTGCAGACAAACTGAGGACTAGCTTGCTAATTGCCTTCATTTGTTAGTTTCACAGCTAATTTAGCTCACACCTAGTCTTTTGTAAACCTCCCCCAACCCTCTCTTTCATTCACACGGCTCAGACTTACTCTTGTAATTAAGGCAGGTGCTAAATTGAGCCACACTGCGTGATTACAATTACTTGCTACATTTTTCAGACTTACAGAAGCCTCAGCTGGTTGGGGTGAAATTCATGTGGTACCCCTGTGGTGATGTGGTTACTCGGGTTATTACAGAGAGAACTCCAAGAGTCATTAGTACAGCTGATATGTAGGACAGGCTGTAATATCGCCTTTATTTGCTCCTCGGGTGCGATTTTTCTTTTTATCTCTGTCTCTTTTATCTACTTTTTTTTTTTATTTATCTTTTCACCCTCTCTCTCACTCTCTCAATCATCTCAAAGAAGTAGTTAAACAACACAGAAGCCTGTCAGGAGAGATTACAGACGAGGAGGCAGCTTAGGAGCAGCGCTCTCATGGTGTCCCTCGTATATGTCCTACATCTTTACTCTCTTTACTCTATGTTCAAGCCCTTCGGCTGACAGAAGTTGCTTCTCTCGATTGCACCGTAGTTGGGACCGTGTCAAGGGGATCTAGGGAGCCGTTACAATAGTAGTAACCCACTTGGCACTTATGCATGTTTGTCTGTTTATTCAGTCATGTACTGTATATTCTTTGAACTAACTAACCTAAAGTTTTTAAAGTCAAGAATCTGATTTTATTTTGGAATATTTATACAAGATATAAGAAATAACACAAGATATAAATACATGAAATATTTATATCTTTACATTTATGTATCAAATAACCAGCTAATGTAGCAAAACTGATGAGGTATGACGCAAAAATCATATTGCCAAAGACTAATGACACTAATATGACACTAGACTTTCTTTTCTCTGGTAAAACTAGTCAGATAAGTGACATGTCTGTAACAGAAGAATTGTATATTTCCAAGTATTTCTTGCTGCACAATGATACTGCAGGTGAATACAGTACAATCTGACAAGATCCGTTTCAATACTAGTACTGAATTTATTAATCAGGTATCGTGAATGTCATCATAAAATCGGGCTACATTCTTTCAGTCGACACAGGTTGTACTGCAGCATTCTCTGGCCTCGTGTTACCTTACATGAACATTCTTCCTATGATATGAGTTTCCGCAGTGGTTCTCAAACTGTGGGGCAAAAATATGGAGTGATACCAAGTTGAATGAATATGATTTAGGGAACAGGGAAATAAACAAACAAGGCGCCCCCCTATCATTGCTGTGTTTTCATTGTTATTGATTGATAAAAAATTGCTGGGTTGGGAGGCATGAACATTTTTTGGCATGCCAGAAAAAATTTGAGAACCACCGAGATATACAGATATAGAATTTTTGGAAAAAGGCTTGTTTGAGATCAGAACTCAGCATCAAAATCAGTAAGGGAAGAGAAAGTCGTTGCATCTCTGAACACATGCTGTGTTGCAGCTTTTAAAGAAGGAACAGCACAAAAAAAGCTGTTATCTCCTATAAATGATTAACAGTTACCCTGCAGCTTCCCTGTTACAGTTGCAGACATTAGCTCATACGCAAATGTAACACTACACTTAAACAATGGTGACTTGGCAATACTTTTAGCATTGGCATTAAGGGTAGGTTATTTAGGTTAGGTTGGAATTAATCACAATCTACAAACAACTGCAGAAAATTGGTATCACCCACAATAATAATTAAAAAGTTAAAATTGGAACCAAACCAGAACAGTTAAAAACTCAGACCATTACTTACAGTACGCTCAGGCTCAGGTTTATTAATGAGAGTGCTAATAAGGGTCATTGCACAGAGTTGTACACAATTACTGATACAATTGGTGTAGTCAGTTACTGTATACAGTGACCAAGCTGTGATACTTGCTGCATGTGCAGTGTTGGCAAGAAACAACCACAGTAAACCTAAAAGTAAAGCTGTCATGAGTCACAGCAGGCTATATTCCCACTTTTCAAAGAGCTAGACAGCCGTTTCACCTCTGTGTCCAGTCTGCTAAGCATTTCCCCGTCATCCCTGCACTGGACAAACAGACATGAAACTAATATTGATCTGATCATCGCGCTGTGAGTCTGAAAGAAAACATATTTCTCAGAATAACTGCTCCTTTAAGATTCACCCTTCTTTGAAAACACTCTTGCAGCATGCTGGGTAAAGGAAACCAGAGACGCTGCTGTGCTCTGTGGCTGTGAGCTATAGTCCAGTTCAGAAACATCAGACAACATCCGATGATCCAAGATCCGTTGATGATGATGCTCCACTAACATTACCTGAGAAGAGGTGATCACGAGTAACAACATATTTTTGCGACTGGCGATTAATGATTCATAGCTTTCAATGATTTATGGCTAATTATTTTCCCTCATCAATAATTTCCAGCTTTTACGCAGAGCTTATGCCGTGATGAAGATGTGCACTTTGCAAGTAGTTGCAGGAAGTTTAGGCATGAACTTGCGATGACTTCTGCTTTCTCCTCGTTTTCATTTTGGAACACTGCTTCAAAGGGTACTGTGATCAAAGCTGTCTGAGAGGCAGCATGGGGAAAGAGCAAAAGAGGGAGAGAGGAGAGAGAGAGAGACGGAGAGGGAGAGAGGGTGAGAGAGGGAGAGACAGAATAGGGAAAACCCCAGCGCTCCTGAATATAAGCAGAGCTCTGCGCTAACACGTCCATCTTTCCCTCCCAGCTGCCTAAACAAAGGCATCAGCGCTTATCAAACCCCGCTTTCCACCCCAATAGCATTCTGCCAGACTGTTTTGACATCTCAATCGAGTGCTTTATTATTCTATTCCTTTCATTCAGTGTCAGCCACAAGAGGATTACTCAGAGAGAGGCTGGTTATATCATGACCTAGATAAGGCAACATCATAGTGCTAATGCTATTTGTTCCACATCCTTTCGTCACACCACCACATCTGAAAAGTAGGCAGTGAATTGTGGGGGAAGTTAATAGAGATGTCGTTTCGAATTTCATTTGAATCAGAGTGGGATGCAGACGAGACTGAAAGCCCACCAGCAGCCTATGTTATGATGGATGCATTCAACAGCAAAAAAAAAAAAATCTGTATCTATATATTCAAATATTTTTGGATTCAGCTCTCTTTTGAATGACAACTCTCGCAGCTTACAGTTCCTGTGCTTTTCAAGAAGTTGATATCGACACAGCCCAGTTCCTCTACCGACTGTCGAGTTGACTAGTGAGAAAACAAAGAGTTTTTCCCTTTTTGCTTCCTCCCTGCGACCCGTCTGTGTCAGAGTTCTCCAGAAATCGACAGTACTTACTCTAGCTTGCTCACTCATGACCTCTGCTGTCTCGAGACGCAGGATTGATCAGGCAGGAAAAGTACAAACTTTTGACCTTAAAAATCAGGTAAAGTGGAATGGGAAATGAGGAAATCGATGAAATTCTCTTAGTTGTATCCGAGTTGCTGTGCCCCACTGCTGTCCATTAAGGGCCATGTTTACTCCGGCCTCTAACGCAGCTCAGCCAGATTAGAGCATCACTCATTCTCTGTGAACTTCCCATCTGCATATCAAAGCTGAGAGACCAGGGTAAACATAGTCTCCGGCTCCATCTGTTTCCGACAACGTAAAGCCAAGAGAAAACTTTCAACTCTATACAAACCCAAACAACTCTAAATCTCTTAGTTGGCATGTCTTTACATTTCTGCAAATGTGCAGGCGATGTACTTCCTTTGACAGATCCCTGTGGGATTTCTATTGGCACTCAGACATCAAGCATTGTGAACCTGAAGCCAAAGTTTAATCACTGCAAGGTGTTGATTTTGAAGTTGCTCTGATCAGTATTTGTATGGCTCAAATGTTTAATTATTAATGATCAATATGTTTAATTATCACCTGACTCCTTCAGTTCAAAAAAGCTTTACAGCGTCTTTCAGTTCATTGTCCAGGTTTTTCCAGCCCATAAATTTACAGCTATGATTCACTCATTGCTCTTAAGTGTTTTCAGCGGACAGGCAGGCTGCAGTTTTCACAGAACACGCTCTAAAAACCCACCTGCTGAGCACCAAATGGCACACAGACATGGTTAGCGAGTAGTTGCTGAACATAGACGAGCATTTAGCAGCGAAGCACTCCCCTTAGTAGATGATAGAAACCAAAACCGTGAACTTTGGACTTTTTTGTCTGGTGGAAATACACTTAACACCAAATGAATGCTGATGTAGCTCCATGTCTGCTGCGTGTAAACAGGAAACAGCTTGTTGCATTGCCCCAAAATGGCCAAAAACCTTTTTGATGCAAATATGAAACATTCACCAAACTGTGCTATGTGCTCATGCTAAGTGTCCAAATGAACCTTTTTCCTTTTATTTCAATCATCTGCAGGTAATCTGTAATAATCCTCTTTCATGTTAAGTCTTGTTGCCAGTCCTGCATTACTCTGAGCTTCATGAAAGCAGTCAGAACACACACACGTGCAGGTTTTGCTGACAGAAGCACTAGTGGAGAGCTTCAGAGAGCTTTTTTATAAAGCTGTGCGTCACGCTGAGTGGCATGTCTTGTGACATAGCGGCACAAGTGTTGTATGTTTCCACATTTGGAAGGTTGGTCGGCAGCCCAGATACATTTTTTTCATAATGTGTCCCCTTTAAGTTAAGTTTAAGTAACTTTTTAATGGGCAATTACTACAACACTTAACTGGCATGTTGAAAATTAATAGGCAGCTATTTATTTTTTAAATAATTTTAGTCATTTTTAAGCAAAAATACTAATCGCTCACTGCTTCCTGCTTCTCAGATGTGCTGATTCTCTCTCGTCAAATATGGTATCTGATGATATATTTTTAGGTTGTGGATTGTTGGATGAATAAAACAAGACTTTTCTATAAATCTCTTGGGCTCTTGGGGAAGATTAGAACAGACTTTTTTTTTTAATATTTAATGACATTTTCTAGACGAAATTATTAAGACATTAATTTAAAAAAAATGGACTGGCGCAATATCTGATAATGAAAACATAGTTGTCACTTTCATCCCTATTTCAGTTTTAAGCTGGTGAAACATACGGCAGCAGTGTTTCTCTGAGTGAAGACGTATTTGGTGCCTTTCATGAAAAAGACAAAAAGACAAACAATGATACTGCACAAATTGCATCTCATTATGTGTCTGTCTGTTTGTGCAGGTCCGTGTGATGTTTTCAAACTTTTTGGATACAAACAGTGGTATAAGTATTGTAATTGCTTTTTGGTGGTGATCTTCCCAGCAGAGGACGGGGAGCAGCTGGAAATTCAAATGAATCTGTGCGTTTGTTGCCTTTGGCAGCAGCTCAGCATAGGAGGGAAGTAATATCCAAGTGAATGAGGGGCCTAAAAAAATTGAAAACTGGGTGACAAATTACTCTTCTCATGAGGAGCTAAGCAGCGACATGATTCTAGCGAGGATTTTTGTTTGTGTGTCGATTCGATCTTTCATCTCATCCCTTTTACATCTTCATACTCAATTATGTCCACCTGTTTATGCAGATTGTTTTTTCCTTGTATCTGCTTCTGTCTTGCAAAAGTCCACCTTCATTTTCTCTTTACCCTGCATGCCATCTCTCTCTGAAAATTCTCATTTTCTCTCTCTTCAAAACTACTGACCAATGACCTCTTACTGCTGTGTTTCAAGGACATATACCTGTGAAAAATAGTTTTTGTACATATATGCTGTACCCAGAAAATCTGATATTAGTGCCATAGAGTTTTTTTTCTTGCCGTTAACTCTCATCATAGGTTTTTATGAACAAAGGCTCGTGCCTTCTGCTTTGAATCAAACAACTAGAGATGCTGTCATTAGTCGATTAATCAATTTGATAATTGACAGATGTACAGTATGTAAAAGATAATCTATTCATTGCTTGAGTCGATTTTTAAATAAAAATGCCAACACTTCACATGATTTCAGGTTCTTAAAGTGTGTTTCCTTGTGTGACCTTATAGTAAATTGAATCTCTGTGGGTGTTGGACTGTTTAAAAAAAGACATTTGACAACAGGACCTCAGTCTCTATGAAATTCTGATGGGCATTTTTCTGTTTTCTGTTCTGTTGTTTCACAGCACAAATGATTACTCAAGAAAATAATCAGCAAATTAACTGATAATGAAAATCATTAGTGTCAGCCGTGCAAAAATGACAATATTTTCTGATGCAGTTGGTTATCTTTTCTCAACTGAGAACTGATTGTTGATTGTTCTCTTGATTAATATTTCAGGAAGTGTCCTATCATGAAAAAAGAACACAAAAAAGCACAAAATCTGCTCATTCTGGCTCAAACAATGACCAAAATGAAAATAGCTGCCGATTCATTTTCTGACTCATGAATCGACTCATCATCGCAGCTTTAATTTCAGACCCATCAAAGCTGCAGGAATGCTCCAGTTGTTTAAGGAGGAAATGAATTGGATTTTTATTTAACCACTGAAACAGGGGTTGCCCGAAACAGCACCCCACACAAGCTTGCCACTTTATGATGGTTAAACTCATGAATGTATAGTATCCTTGACATGTCCCAACACCTGAAAAGCCAATTAAAAATTTGTATTGTCTGCCTGCAGTAAAACTTGGACAGGGATGTCATTAGTTTGATTCCTCTGCTCATGCTGGATGTAACACTGATGGAAAATACAATTTTGTAGGTCAAAGTTCAGCTTGATCAATCTTTTCCTCTGGTTAGCCTTTCCTCAAATTAAATTTCCAGGCTGCTTACCTGGGTCCAGACCTTTGAATCCACCCAGGCAAACACGCTGCACGTCTACATCATGAATTGTTAGTATCAGTTGAATGAACAACTGAAATGTTGATGCTACAACAAGTTTCTAGCCTCGGGTAGACTCAAGTAACAACAGTGTAGCCTGCAGGTAGGAAGTCTAATCCTCGTTCAACCAGTACTTTCACATGGTCCCTTAAGCTGACATACATGTAGCTACTAGAGATACTGCATCAGTTGGTCCGCATCATAATCTGAGGGATTTAACGCATTTACAACTTGTGAATTTATTGAATCAGAATCTCTGTGACTGAATGAATATACGTAGCAGCAATTTCATTCAGTTTCCTTTTATTTCTCCAGGATAACCCACTCAGTAACAACAACCATATGTACAGTGCTGAATCCTGGGCAGCAGCTGGGCATCATTCATGTGCCACAGTATGAAACTCATGGCTGTGTAATGAAAAAGGGCTAATATCAACAGAGGGATTACAGTGGTTGTGTTTCTCTGTGCAGGCAATAATGCATCAGATAATAAGAGGCTTATGTAATGTGGTCCGATGATGTTAGGAGGAAAAGAGATAATTGCGGCTCTCTGCTGTATCTTTGTGCTTCCCTCTTATAGTAACTTTGGGGAAAATATTAAAATGGCTGTCTGCCATGAGGTCTTGATTGAATTTCTCAGTGTGCGTTACCTCCTTTCTATGCATTACCAGCCTATAGCTTGCATACTAATTTGATAATTTTGAAATTACCCCTCCCACACACACACATATATATATATATTCTCATATAAATCACTTACACGCAAAATGATTCCCAGAATATTATATAATTGCGCTATTAGTTTGCTTTATTTTTCCCCACTGAGATAAGTCCAGGGAGAAGGAGGCAATCTGCAATGGATTTACCATCTTCTGATAAGCCTTAAGGGAAAGAGCGAAGTAGAGGAAAGCAGGAGGACAGATGGGAAGAGGGAAAATATTGGAAGAAATCAAGAAAAAGGTGAAAACTGTGGCAGAGCAAAACAGTTGGAGAAAAATTGGAGCGATAAGGAAAGGAGAATTGGTTGAATTGATGGGGGAAAAAAAGAAAGGCGAAGGTATAACGGGAGAGAACTGGAGGAAGTAATGAGGTAGGAAAGTGAACCGAGGTAAGGATGGAAAACTGAAGAAAACTTAGGTCAGCAGAACGGACCATGTAGGTGGATGGAGGTTTTGGACTGAAAACAGGCTATAATTGCATTTTCATAATGCATTATTTGTATGTTAATAGCTCCTTTTTTTGAAATGCCTCACAAACAATACAAACTTTGCTCCATCTGTAGGGAATCTGAAAATGGTGACTCCGTTTAAAACAAATGGGCTCCAGAGACTTTCCATAGCTTAATCATTTATAGTATCCTTTCCACCTCAGTTTATTTTTTGAACTCACAGAAAAGTTCAGTTTAAAAGCCCTAAACAGATGTTTTTTTTTTCCTGCACTGGAAGGCGATTGCCCAATATATTCTGAATATTTCAGTGAAGCTGTATCAGTGAAATTACCCTCAAAATGCAGACTACCATTTGCAAACGAGCCTACCTTATCTGCACCGTGAGCTGTTAATAATGTGTTTCAAAACATATTCGTGGGTTGTGTGTATTTACGATTCTGTATTCAGAATGGCACACACCTGTAATGCCCCTTACATTACAGGTGTGTGCCATTTTTTGGACTGGACAGTGGTTGGGACGATAAGCATGAGGCTTGGTGAGCTAATAAGGAGGTGACAGTGATCCATAGTACCTTATGAAATAAGGTCAGACCACAGGTGAGGAGTGAAGCAGCTGAGGTTTTGAATTAAATGCCTGTGTGCAGATGGAAATGCAATGGTATGAGGAACGTTAACCTTGCGTAACTGGCTTTTTCCTCCTCCTCCTCCTCTATGCCTATTTTTCTCCAGCTTGTAAGCCTGGCTCCTTCAAGGCGTATGCTGGGAACACGAAATGCTCCAAGTGTCCTCCACATAGCTCCAGCCATGACCAGGCTGCTACCATCTGTCACTGCGACAAAGGCTTCTACAGAGCTATCAAAGACTCCTCCGCCATGGCGTGTACAAGTTAGTAGAGCAGTTTCCCAAACTAAACTTTCACTAACAGCTGAGACAATGTTTATGTTTGCATGTCTGTAATTTATTTAAATCTGTTGTGCCATATTTCACCCCCCCATCTGCTCTTTTTTTTAATTTTAGCAATACAAATAACTAAGTTTAAATATATGCCTCCATGAATTAATGCCTCCATACGTCGACTTTGAATGAAACATCTGTTTTGGATTCATAGACATGACAAATTCTGACGGTTGTGTCCATGAAATTGACAAGTAGCATGCTGTAATGAAACACTCTGAGCTCTGTAAAAGCTCACCACCCACACGCCTATGCATAGATATTCAAAGATGCACTCTCGACTTCAGTTCTGATCACTTTGCCAAATCAAATGTACACTCCTGAAAATCTGAAGGGGAAAATACAAACTGTGTATCCTGCAGGAGTGAAATGAAAGTCATTTCAACATCCCACATGCAAACTAAAGCTAGAATTTCAAATTATGCTCACTTGCTGCCAAATGTCCATTGAGTTGTCAGATTTTTGTGTGCCCGCTAAAGCTTCATCGTCAAAGAGTGGCGTGTTGGCTCTTCAACATAAGCCTACTTAAACTGATAATTACATACTAACGTAACTTGAAATTGCTGCTCATTTCATGAGTTTTGGTAAACAAAGCTAGCGACTCTCCCAAAAGTGTCTGAACTGGCACCAGTGTCACATTTGAGCAAGATTCTCAGGAGAAAAATACAGAATACTACAAAGCAGATCTTGTGCAGTCCGAACACAGAACATAGACTTACAAGGGTGGTGAGGCAGGAACAGGTCCATCTATCCAGTTTTCCATCAAGGTCGTGAGGAGCCAATCCCAGCTGACATTTGGCGAAAGGTGTGGTACACCGTGGACAAGTCATCACAGCACTGACACATAGAGACAAACAAACATTCATGCTCAGTTTAGACTTACCAGTTGACTTGTTAACTACATGTCTTTGGGAGGAAGTCCAGGACACAGGGAGGCCAACAAGGTATCTTCCACTGCACCACGAGGCGCCCCAGGCAAGGGTCAAAAAGTCCAAATGAAAATGCAACGTCTAGAAATGCAAAGATCCAGAACCATAAGGGCAAAGCACAGGGCTGAAGACTTGACACATAGTAGGATGGTGAACTGACACTGAGACCAAGGAACACATGGACTAAATGCGCAAGTGAAGGCAGGATAACAAGACACAGGTGGAACGAATAAGGGTGGGACAGGCAATCAAAACTGGCAGGAAACACAACAAAGGCAAGAAAGAAAAGTTAAAGACACACAGAGAGGAGAGGATTACCAGAAAAGAGGAAACTCTCAACAAAAAACCCCAAACCTTTGCTACCAGCAATCATACTGTAGATTTTGTGTTTGGTCCACTCAGACACTCTATATGTGTCATGCTATATCTGTACAAGTTTATTTGTAAGATACTTGTTGAATGAGTGAGTTGTCAATGAGTAATCTCTCTCTAAATACCTCTTCTTTCTCTTCAGGACCTCCGTCAGCTCCCAGGAACCTGGTCTCATTGATCAATGACACGGCTCTCTTCCTGCAGTGGATGCCTCCTAGCGATACGGGAGGCAGGAAGGACATCACTTACAACATCCTGTGCCAGCGCTGTGATGGAAGTATCGGCGATGTGACACAGTGCGAGCCGTGTGAGCCAGACCTGAGGTTCATTCCAAGACCACTTGGTCTGACTGGTACCTCCGTGGCAATAATTGATTACGCAACCCACGCCAACTACACCTTCCATGTAGAGGCCGTGAATGGCGTCTCTGGTCTTGGCGTGGCCGCACGCTCGCTGGCAAATGTTACGGTCAACACACACCAAGCTGGTGAGTTGCAGAGATCTTTGTCACTTCAGTGCAATTGTTTTTGTTGCAATAAAGACATGTCAGAATTATGATGACAGAATTATAGTGTTTCTTTACTGATATAGTTACTTGATGATAGGACTTGCAATCCATTAATATCTTAAACAGGTACAGTAGTGGATTCATTGATTATTCTGATTCTGATTGTCTGTTGACAATTAATTGCACGACATTTAGAAGACAAATTCCATTTATTGGCAGGATCTAGTTTCTCGTATGTGTGGATTTGCTAATTTTCTATGTATTACATCAGTGCAATTGAAGAACTGGGCCCTGGACTGTTGGTCAGACAAAAAAAGCAATTCAGAGATTTCACAGTGGGCTCTAGGGTCTTAATTTGAACACCGTTTTCTGATGAAGTTATGAGTTTAAAAAAATATTTGGAAGATTAATAATGGAAACAGTTAGTGTTGTTGTTGTTACTGTTACTGTTTCATTTTTACATTTCATGATTCATTTATATTTACATAAATCAATTTGAAAACATTTTGCTGGGCTGAAATAGTACATGGTAAGCTACAAAATATTGCAACGCATTCATCATTTTAATCCTGCTGGCATGGGCAAAATGGCCATCTGGAATGGTGGGAATTTTCCCTGTGGACCGTTCAGCTTGTGAGATGGCAGAGAGCCAAGCAATACCGATAAAAAATAGTTTACAAACTTGCAAAAACTAGCACTTTGCAAAACTACCAGGAGTAGTACAAGTTTATCTTACCGCTCCCCAAAAATATCCGCTGTATTAACAAGGTGTTCACCAAAAACACCCCAAAAATGACATGGTGCTCTGTTTGCGCATCCACATTTTACCTTTTGTGCATTGGTTGGAGTATCTCTGGACTGGACCTGAAGGACTTGTTTCAGTCAAATGCTTCTTGTAATTTGAGGTAATCTGACTGTATAAGGCTTTGACTTAAATTCCATTATTTTGTTGCATTGTGGCTGAAGGACACTAATGACTAAAGGCAGTTATTCCTAAAAAAAATAAATTTGGGTTAGCAGGGCATCTACAGTTCATGTATTACATTTGCTCTCATTTCACTGAACAGATTGTTGAGGGTTAATATTCCACTAGCCATATTTAGCTCTATAATATGAATAAATATTACATTTCTGCTTATGCTTGACACGCACATATATTGGAGTTACATAATACCTGATTCAGAGCTCATGAATACTGTGTTCGGGAGCAGATGAAGATATGTATGCTACAGTGACAGATTTTTTTTCTCTCTCCAGGTCTCAGCTAGATTAATGTGTCAATAGGTGACGCATATTTCTCACCCCTGAATAGCTGACAGAGATACTTTGGATGAACCTAGTCCTAATTAGTCGAAACTGGCTGACCCAAGGTCAACTGCTGCTAGCGGCCCTCAATGCAGTGTCTTGGGCTTGCATTAGGAAAAATAAGAGACCTAAGTTACTGAGCTATTGAAACCTGAACCTTATATTTTAAAGGGCAAGAATATTGATGGAATAATCAATGGAAACGGTTGAGACGAAAGAGGAAAGGAAAGAGTGGATTAATAAATTATAGTGGGATGTATGTGCACATTTTCTCCCCTTTCAGCATTCGCAGCGAGTCAGTATTTATACTATGAGATGAAATTCTGATGAGAACAAGACAGACTCTCTTCAGCCATCAGTAACTGGGCTATAAAAATAGGGATTTGGGGAGCAGGTATATCTGTCCTAAATCATCTTTGTGTGCAGTAGGCCTAATAGGCGACCATAGCTGTATTAGCATAGGAGACCATGGGAAGTGCAAAAAATATAGTCTACTTTCCACCTTTTTGTTCTACAATTCCAGTAACTTCATTGGCTTATTTGTCCGATAACTACATGTCGATGTTAGAAACAAAGTCTTGTCTGGTCTGGTTACCACGTATAATGTGTACCAGCTTGTTGACATGCTAACATTTGCCAATTAGCACATACACACATACAGACAGCTGAGGTTGATGGCAATGTCATTACCACATGCAATAGATATTTAAGTCTGGACGAGCTGTTAGATACATAAATAAATGTCTCATCACTTTGAGGTAGATTCAAATGATTAAAAACTGGGACATGCATCTCAAAGCATGAGATGAGAATGAAGCAGGGCTAATGATAGAGCAACAGCAAGGTACCAAAACTTAGTGGACGACATAAAGTAATTTCACATTTGTTGTCAAGATGCATTTTGTTTATGAACTCTGAAGTGTAAATCTTCTCTTATTTATTTATGATTTTCCACCGACCTTTCTGCAGTTACTGGCTCTCTTTGAGGATTTAGTAGTGTTTATGCTCCTTTCATTTTTTTAAGGCCAATATGGAGCGCGTGGTTGATAAGTGAGAAAAAAAACTGTTCCCAATTATCATATCACAGCCATAATGATCTTCTCATGCCCCTGCTCATTCAAGACAAGTTAATAACTCTCCTTGTGGCTAGTGTACAGTGCAAAATGCATTAAAGTATTATTTTTAGAAATGAAATGTTGTGCTGATTGGCTGTCACCATACTGCAGAAACCAGATGTCAGGTTTATATGTGTCACTTCACAGCCATCTCCCGGGCCAAGGCAGCTAGGCTGATGGGAGGAAGTTGGAATGCAAAATAATCTCTGTAGAGGAGGAGAAGCAGCCTGTGGGGATGTTCCCATTAGGATGTTTAGAGTGGATTAACTTGTCAAACTGCCTTTCCTCAGCAGACGTACTGTATGCACACACAGCCAGACAAGCATGCAAACAAGCAGGAAAACAAATTCATACACATATGAGATTTGCACACACATGTACCACCTACAGCTTATGAACTGCTAGTCATTTCCCAGCCTCTCTCTCTCTCTCTCTCTCTCTCTCTCTCTCTCTCTCTCTCTCGCTCTCTCTCTCTCTCTCTCTCTCTCTCCCCCACACACACACATACACACACAGTGTCACAAGTCAAAGAGGTCTTTGAGTGTCATTACAGAATCACACAATATATATAGCTTCATATCAAGATATAGATTCATTAGAGAGTGTGAGAGTGTACAATAGCAGTTCTATTCACTGTAATGATACAGGAGAGAATGATCCAGATCCCTTGTTTGCAGTTATATAACTGTCCTGTATATTCTACGTGGGGGGAGAAAGGTTAAATAAAAAGAAAAGTACACCTCACTCTTGCCGTTTTAATGACGTTTTCCACAGCTCGTCAGATCTGTAATTTGTTATATCACTAATGTTCTCAATTATTTAAAAATAAATGCAACAAATACTCGTGAGCAGGTAGCATTTAGGATATGTAGAGAAAAGTCTTCAAGGAAGCTTCTTGATGATGCTGTCTAATAACCGGTCAATATTAGAAAATGTGTTTAGTCTCTCTTCAAAGCGACACACTGTGTGTCTGAATAACTCCAAAACTAACAATGAATTCAAATGAGCTGGAACAATCATTGAGCTGAAAGAAATGTTTGTTGTAAATCTGTGACTGTGTCAAAATATGTTTGGATGGACTCTGCATGGACAGGCTTATTGTCAATTAACGCAGATGCTGCAAGGTGATTCATATAATTGATTGTGATATTATTCCAATGATGGAATAATAGCCAATCAAAAGCAGGATTAGCAATTAACCAGATTTTTTTTGAGAACGAAGAGGACCATTTATTTTCTGCTGGCATGCTATCTATTTGTAAATTGCATATTAATGCCTCATTATGCATTTAATTATGCTAAACCTATTAATCAGAATTACTAATAATCTCTCTTCCCAATTGCCTGTGTGCTTGTCTAACCTTGATAAGTTATAATGCTCAGTTAAGCAAGATGCATGATCACTTTGTCTCTGAGCGGAGTGGAGTGTCTGTTGCCTTCGCTTCGACGTTATGATATACTGGAGTTATCTCTTTAGTCATGGAGTCTCAGAAAACACATTTGATCATCTTGAATGCCTATTTGCGCGTACTCTCCTCCACACTTAATTTCACTTTGTGAGGCAGGATGCTGGTTTTCTGCTTGTTGAAGCTGATGAAGGTCGGCTGTTGTCCCAACGCCTCTCAAGTCAGCAGCGCAGAGCGGAGCAGAGTGAGCAGGATGAACTCTGTGTTTATGAACACTGGATATTGCTCAGCAGAGCGTTTCTCACTGAAGTTTCCTCCCACAAAGTTCACTGCAGCATTCTGTGAAGAGGTACAGAGAAACCTGTGCAAACTGTGAAACATGCACCTCCTACAACTCGAGCAGTGAGACACTCGCAGAGATCGGATGTGTGTTGAAAGTAATCTTTATGTAAGGTAAATAAGGAAAGATCGTGTCCTAGCAGAGGCTGCTTATTAATATTGGCTATAGAACCTTTGATGGTTTGGACTGAAAAATTACAGCTGTGAGGCTGACATGTGTCAGATTAGTTTTTATATCAGTGGAGGCTGGTAAAATCAAAATTAAGTGAATTACATATATAATCGAATCAAATTAGTTGTAAAATGTGAGAGTCAATGATGCATTGAATCACGACTGAAATAATCGAAATGGAATAGCTGCTTGTTTAAATGGTTAAACCCCTGCTGAGTTGTGCTCATTGTCTTTCTACTGCTCTACTACATTCCTCATCATACTAGATCACCTTGTTATCCTGAGAAAACACACTTTGTTATCTAAAGATAATGAAGTCGTGATCTCTAGGATGACATCAAAAACGAGTGCAAGCACGGCGTTCCCTGCTTCCCTCCAGTCTGACATTACCTGTATCTTTTTGTGCTGGTACTGTTGGTGCTGTCTGAGGAATCATTCCACTCATTTAGTGCTGTTTTTTAACAGACTGACAATATTTCAATGCAAATAAAAAAAAAAAAAAAAAAAAATTACACTTCCGATTTCAGCTTTTTCGCAGATATATTCCCTGAGCATATGGTAAAATCATTTAATAGGCTTAACAGTGGCATAAAAATATTTGGCTGCTTGGCAGTGTTTGTCGTACTGCAATGTTCTGAGATTACAAACCCTGATGTATAGCTCATTATTTGTTCTCACACAAATACAAAATGTGCACGAGCAAAGAGTTCAGCCTGGTTTTGTAATCGCTCACATTTGGTTTTTGCTACCAGCAGATTGACTGAAAGAACAAATATTAAAATAATTTACACTGTAGTATATTGTTATGTAATGAACCAATTCAGTTTAACTGTCACATAGAATCATACAGTGAAATCATTTTTTGTAAACTCTAAACAAAAAAAAATTAATAAATAATACTGGTTATTAATGGAAGTGATTTTAGTAAATTAGTGAGTAAAAATGATTTTATGTAACTAAATAAGAAATATTCATGATAATATTATTAATAATGATAATAGTAATACATTTATTTATAGGTGTGTCATTCAGGATCCTAGCGGTCTAAGTGTAGTCATACAGTATACTTATGGTTACACCGTATGGTCAAAGGTCAGTTGATGCTCCAACTAATCATTAAGTTTTATGTGTTTCAGACATGCCCCCTCTCAACAGGTGCATCAAATCCAGCACATAGCCCCAAGATTTCCACATTCAAACATTTCGAATGGGCCGTAAAGAGCTCAGTGACTTTAAATGTGGCCAAGTCAGCGGCATCGCAGTGAAATTTCTGCTTGGGTTAACTCTAAGTGTTATTATTGTGAAGTGGAAGCACCTTGGAGCCAAAAACAGCTCAGCCACAAAGTGATCGACCACGCAAACTGACAGATTGGGGCCAACGAGTGCTAAAACATGTAAAGATCGCCTATCATCTGTTGCGTCACTCAGTACAGAGTTCCAGACTGCCTCTGGAAGCAACGCTAGCACACAAACTGTGCGTCAGGAGCTTCATGAAATGGGTTTCAGTGGCCAAGCAGCTGGACACAACTTTCATTTCACCATGAGCAATGCTGAACATCGGCTTTGTGGTGTAAAACACATCGCAACAGGACTCTGGAGCAGTGCTAACATGTTCTTTGGTGTGATGACTCATGCATCTGGCAGTATGGTGGATGGAACTGGGGTTTGACGGATGCCAGGAGAACATGCATAGTGCTTACAGTGAGGTTTGGTGGAGTAGGACTCATGGTCTGGGGCTATTTCTCTTAATGCCACAAAGACATTTTAGCCAATTGTGTGCTTCCAGCTTTGTGGGAGTTCCTTAACTGGTCCAGCATGACTGTGCACCTGTGTGCAACACAAGCTCCAGTTTTGTGCGGAAGAACTTCAATACAGAGCTGTAACCTCAACCGAACTGAAGAACCTTTGGGAGAGCTTAGAATGCCAAATGCTCTTTTGCCTGAATATACACAGATTCTCACGGACACTCTCCAAAATGTTGTGGAAAATCTTCCCAGAAGAGCGGTGGCTGTCATACCCAGAGGAGCTGTGAGAATGCGAATATCCGAATCCGTTGGTGCAGACGTTAAACAGCTAGTCCAAAATTTATGTGATGACAGTTGTCCAAGCACATATGTGAATAGAACAGGTCAGCTGCTTTGTACTCTTTTCTACTTGCCTGTAGGTTGCCTTGCAGTGTTCTGTTGGTATTATGGATTAGTCAAAAAGATTTGTTCCAAAAGAACACCACAAAAGTGCCCTCTTGGATGCCCCTATGGAAGATAAAACATGATTAATGCACTCTAGGGTGCCTTTCCAGCTAAATACGTAGTAGCTCCCTTGTGTATTTTATTACAAAGAAACAGTAAACAATTTTAATCCAGGGTCTATTCCAGGGTTTGGAACTGTTTCACCATAAATGCATCACAGCTTGTTGCACTCACCACATACTGCTGCTGCCCTTTGTAGTCCCTGCCCCTCAAACAGATTTAGTCCACCACTGTACAAATACAAGAACACTACTTCTCTGGCATGCTCTACCCAGGCACCACCCCTTGCTTGAATCAACTCTTACCAGTAGGTGAGCACGAGTCTGACAATCAGATGGATGTCTACATTATGGAGTTTATATGAGAAAGTATTCAGGTAGAAAGGTTCTGTTGGACGTGTACTGTATGTACACCTCAAGTCTGAACATCGAGTCTGAACCTCACATTGGAAATTACTGTCTGTTGACTATTTATTTATTTATTTTTACAAATTCAGTGTACAACTTTGAATGTTTTTGACTCTTGTATCTTTATCATCATACATATTTATTTAGTCATGTGAAGTTCTCACATGCGTGTGAATGTTTCCCACTGTTCTGTGGTGTCCTGATTCAGGAGATTTTCTCTCATTTACTTTGCTCTTTCCCCCCTTTCCTCCTGTGGATTCTCTTCTGTTTTCATCTCCCTTGCTCTGGGAATAAGGCTGACTTCTATTTATATGCTCAGATGCTAGGGAGATGCAATCTCGTGGGATTTCTTTCCAGCGCTCCCTGTTCATTCTTTCTCTCTTCTTCCCCCTCTGTCCTCTCTTTACACGTTCTACATCTGTAGTTGAGCAGTTAGCCTATTTTTTTTTTTTTTTTACATGTTACCAATAACTAGAATATCCGTTATCTTCTGATGTGTAAATTGTGATTAAACTATAATGACCCTAAGAGTTATCTTTGACGCACACATACATCACAGTAGCTTTCTAACTGGTGGATTGATGAACCAAAAATAGCCTCTTGCATAAGACTTTAGAGGATTTTTAAAGAGTTTTCTCACTTAGTAAAAATATCCACACTCACACTCTCTCTCACACACACATACATGGTGATAGAGACATAACATTCTACTGTATGCTGCAGACAGAAATCCCCTCTAGTAATGTGATTCTAGCAACCATTCCTATCCCCTAAGTGGGTTATGCATATTTATCTGCCTGGTTACACTGTGGCAGGTGGAAAAACATCATCATTGCTCAGCTGAACATAACATTTATGGGCAACGCGGATATGTTTTAACATATTGATTTAAGATGCAGGAAACGTGTACTCATAAATGTGCTTATTTATTCAAATGTGTCTAATCACACACGGAACACTCCTATGGTTTATGTAAAACTAAACTAATAAGTTCATACAAACACACTTTGGTCATTGTAGAATTTGATTACAAATTACAAACTTCAGGCCTGATTTTGACACCTCTGCTGGTCTTACGTGGACTAATCTGTATTTTGTAGCTGCTCCTCTACAGATTAGTCGATGTTCGCCTCAGGTTTTGTGTGTGCCTTCACCTGCATGCATTTTCATCTTGGATGAACAACTACAGATGTTTCAGTACTGTGAACTAAAGCTGAAATAATCAAGATGATAAGGATTACTTGAGAGACAGAAAATTAATCAGCAATTATTATGAACATCTATTAACATCTTAGAATTTTTCAAACAAACAAAAAACAGCCAAATATTACAGCTTGTTCCTGCTTCTTTGTTTTTAATGAGACAAAAAGTTTAATATGTTTGGATTTTGAGGACGTTGACTTTTGTTGTAGGAATTTCTCACATTTTCTACACCAATAATGTATCAATTTAAATGCAGGAAATCATCTGCAGATTAAGTGAAAATAATTTTTAGCCGCAGCCTGACTTGGGACTTTTGCTTTTGTTCAGGATAACAGTGTACACTTTGCATTGACATCAATCAGATCAGAATCTGAAATGGTTTCAGCTACTTGTCATCTATTTCACCTCGCTGAAAGATTTCTTTATCGAAAGTGGTGTTTAATATTGTGCACTTTGTCATAATGACAGTAATTCGGGCACAGATGATGTTGCAAAACAAGTCAGCGGAGTTTGTCCTTGCCTTACCTATGCACTTTTTACACCGTAGTCTTCTGTCAATACATGCTGTATGTTTTTGTTTGTCTGTCTGCTGTTTGCCATTAATAACTGCAGCAGGCTGCCAGATTCAGAGGCTTGAGATATTCCCACAACATCTCCAGGCGCTCTGCAGCTTAGACACCACCTGCCACCAGGATAGTGAGGGCACATGTTACCTGGAAGAACATGGCAGACATGGCAGATGTGTGATACCTGGCTCTGAAAACTGTTTAATAGACAGCACAGTCCAAGGACTGAGATCCTTTCTGTGTGCTGTATGTTTGGGGTGTGTGTGTGGAAATTTTAATGATTGGCACACCCGTGCTGTGTTTAATAATCCTGTAAGAAGTGTGAAGCTTTGATTTGATTTAATTGCTTCAGTTATTCAAACACTTTGATGAGGATTTGCTGCTCTGTGTCACAGAGTTAAGGTTCACAAAGAAATGCATGTTCAAACAGACTAGAGTCTGAATCGGTGCATCATATATAACGGTTGGACACACCTTGAATTTACATATTTGTCACCTCGGGTGTGCATTTTTGCAGGAGTCAGCATCAAACTCCTGCTTCCTGTGCCCTTTTTCTTTTTTTCTTTTGTTTGTTTTAATGCGAGTTGAAACGGTCGAGCTGCTGGACTGTGAAGCGCCGTGTCTGGGCCGAGCTGCAGCCAGAAAAATCTCGGCTTCTTGACAGCATGTCAAGACTTCAAACGGTGACACATCACCTTTCTCAAGTACCCAATCCAGTCTTTGGCCTTCTCTGTGTAGTAGGTTATCTGCTTCTCTGAGCACGAGGACAGTTTTTAGACATAAACCTGCTCTTGAATTTGTATTCCGACAATGAACTCCCAAACAGCACGCTCGACAACAGAGGGACTGGATCTATTAGTTTGCCAAATCATATTCTGTTCAAGCGAAGGCTTTATGAATAATTGATGGTAAATATTTGAATCTCTGCTAGGTGATTTTGTGTCTCCTCAGCAGCCTTGTGTAAAATATTCCCCCAAATTCAGCAATAATGACAAACATGATAAACAGTTGCTGTGGGTCTAGTGGTTTGGTTAACAAAAATATTTTTTCTCCGGCTGCACATCATGCTGGAGCTGGACAGTAAAATGGTTCTTTCTTGGCCCTCCTTTCCCTTTTGGGTATTCCTATGCCACTGAAACAATTTCTCTTCCAAACTGCCACCAGGTTGTTACATTTCTCAAAAGTTGTTTTACTTGAGATAGCCTACTCTAAGCTGGAGAGTGCAGATGTTATGTATATGGCATGCACTTTCCTCAGACTCTATTTCAAGTTGTTGCTTTTTTTTTTTTCTTTCCAGTTTCCAGTTTGTAGTTCTGAAACTTTTTGTTCAAAGCTGACATCTTTTTCTTGTGATGGCTGAAGACACTTTTGAAATGTGTTTTGCAGTCGTGTCTCTGAACTCAGTGAATTCACTCTGGAGTTCACTGCCGTGGCTCGAGCGGTAAGTGGCTGGAGTCACTCATTACTCGGGACTGTCAGACAGTTGACTCTGAGCTGCTCAGTCCTCTGCTCCGACCCTTCTATGTCCAAGCAACATATATTAATCACTAAGTCAAATAAGATCACCTTTTTTTAAATCTTAGAAGTATCATGAGTGTGGATATATTTACCAGTGATTTGACATTTTGTTTTTTTGTTTTTGTTTTTTTTTTGTTTTGTTTTTTTTATCTGAACTTTTCTACGTGCATCAATTTTTTAAACCTCCAGACAGCCTACTCCTCACAGGTTTACAGTCACCGCTGACTCATGTCCCTGTACTCCTCCACTGCTTATGTAGGTCCTGCTCTGGTTGGTGTTGTCAGGAAAGACTGGGCCACTCAAAACAGCATCGCCCTCTCTTGGTCACAAGTGGAACAGCCGCCTTCAGATATAGTGGACTATGAAGTCAAATACTATGAGAAGGTAAAGTTTTATCAAGCTAAATAAAACTATGTTTTTTTATTTGTTTATGCACCAGCTACTTTGTTGCTTCGGGAAAAATAGTTTTTACTGCAATTATTTTAGCACATAAACACACCACGAGTGATTACATAGACAATCACAGCTCCAGAGAGAATTGTTGTACAGACAAATGTAAGTGCAGAACCACCTATGATGTATTGCTATCTCCGCTTTGTTCCCCATCTGCTCTGATAGTAAATAGCAAAAAAAACCAAAACGTTTCAAACGTTGCTGTGAGTGTAAGTCTGTCTGACAAAACCTGCTTTTGTTTCTCATTTCTGGCAATCTGCTTCTGCTTTCCTAGGAACAAGAGCAGCTGAGCTACTCATCAACGCGAACCAAAGCCCCCAGCGTGGTGGTAACGGGACTCAGACCCTCGACTGTATACGTCTTCCACGTGCGCGCTCGCACCACTGCCGGCTACACAGCTTACAGCCCAAACTTTGTGTTTGCTACTGCAGCTGAGGGTACGGGTGTGGAGCAGTGAGCAGGAGGGAATTGTGCCTGTGTTTGTGTTTATATATGTGTTACAGATGTTCAGTCATTCTTTCAGCTGGATTTGTGTTAAAATGTAAGTGGATGTTTCTTTTTAAACAATGCAAGCAGAAGGGAGACGTGAAGTCATCCGTATTGATCAACAAGTCTATAAAATCCCCAGAGACATTTTATGGTCATCCTTTGTTATGGATCAGTGAAACTCATCAGTGCTTCTTCAGGCATGAGCAATTTATTTAAAAGTTTATAAGCTCTGTAAGTTCCTGATGCACACATAACGCTCTGCTGATCCTAATCCGGAAATATGCAGAAATGCACAGCCTCCTACGAGAACACACTTCAGGTGATGAATATGTAGATGACCACCTTCACATTCTCATACCCTCATATAGCGATGCAGCTGACGTTAGTCCATTTATATACTTAGATTATGATTCTATGAGTGTACCATTTGTCTCTCTCCTCAAAAAAAAACCCAGACAACACACACACACACACACACACACACACACACACACACACACTCTCATATAGCTTCATGTGACACACGACTCACTGATTTAGATCACTGGCTCTCAAAGTATGGTACCTGTGACACTAATGGTGCTTGGAGGAATATCTGAAATGTTCTCATCAGCTCGCTACACAGTGACATTCATGCACGAAGCACACATATACATTAATTATTAGGTACAAACTGAAATGTGACAGGAAGATAGAAAGTGGACACTCAAATCGTGGCTCCAAATTGGAAATATTAGGAAGAGGAGTGTTGATCAGGAGCACCCATCAAATTAGCTGTGGGTCAACCAATGCTACTTTATCTTAACATCTGTCATAATTGTGCTACTTAGAGAGTTTTCTGAGGACTAGACTAAACAGTTGAAGAAGTAGAAGGCTGTTAAAAATGCATATTCTGTTAAATGTCTAAAGGCTCACCAAGATTAGTGTGTCACAGAATAAATGTATTAGATTCAACAGACGTCATGTGAATCAAACACATGCACAGATTCATTTCAGGGCCACTGCACTGCAGTAAATATTTCTGGCCTCTGTCTCCTACAGCCCATCAGTTTTCATTAGAATTAAATAGCACATGGCTAAAGATAATGTAGTACTTGCCAGACACTGATGCACAAAAATGCACAAAATCAAGAAGATAAATGATTTTGTAAACTTTGCTAATGCCTTGTCATGTTTTATCAAAAAGCAATTAGTCACTAAGTCGCTAAGAGGAGTCACAACTGTTCTTTTAAAGAACCCTTTCTGATGCGAAAACATGTTTTATATGACTGCTGCTGCAGAGAAAGGTGCAGAATAGTTTAAAATCTGATGTTGTTCATATACTATGAAGGAGAGGCTGAACAAAAATGAGTAGAAGGTGATCTAACTTTCTGCTCACTGAAAGTGCAAATTGTAATTGATAATTATGAAAAAAAGATTTAATTTAGCACTGAATATCATTTCCAATCTATTCTCTGTGTGCAGTAAGTATTGACAGCTTCATATCACTAAGTAGTGTCTCTGGTCTGAGCTCTGGGAGAGAGATGTTAATATTAACTGGTGCTGATCGGTCTCTCTTGCTTTCTGCTTTCTCACTTTCCTCAGATCCTGATATCGCCGATCAGGGTCAAGTTCTGGTGGTCGTCACAGCGTCTGTAGGAGGCTTTTCCCTGCTGGTCATCCTTACCCTTTTCCTCCTCATCACTGGCCGGTAAGACACCCCCTTGCTTCTCTTCAGTGCTCTCTTAAGACACACACACACACACACACACCTTTTTGATTCTCCTCATAATCTCCAGAGTGACGCTACAACCAGAAGTCTGTTAATGGACTCTCTTTTGCCACCAAGCAGACACTCTTATTTTCCAAATGGCTGAACCAATTTTCTGCCTAATTACTCAGCATGTAATGCATGTACCAGCAGTTTGCTCCATTCCATTAACTTCCACAGGTTATCTCAGACTGTTATCTTCAGTCTGCTTCTGGGTTCACAGGTTTTTACTATTAGTGGCACTTATTAATAAACAATGAAAAATGGCCCAGATTCGGTCGATGCTTTGTCTGGATTTTTGCCTAATTGTGATATGAGCTGAAGTGTTAATCTTTGAAAATACAATTTGCGAAACTCATGTGCGTGAAACATCGGAACGCAGAATGGGAACAATTTTTCTCACTTTAAACAAAGCACTAGATTCAGAACGTTCCACGACAACAAAATGGTGGACACTAGGCCTCATGCAGGAACATTTTTATATTCCTGTCCCAAACCTCTGGTACATTTTTCTGTAAAGCAAGCTTGACTTAAATTGCATGTTTCAATGTGACCAGCACCGCCTTGTCAATGATTAGCTGCACAGCTGTGAGTTCTGCTAGCATAACTAGCGTCTCGCTTTATACCAGCGACTTGCTTTGTAAGTGTGTTCTGCTCAATTTGTGGCTATGCTTAACTGACAAAAAGAACTCCAAATGTATTCAGACTTAGTCACTCTTAAATGAGTTTTTTCCCTCTGTGGAGAGCAGTGGACATCTTGTTCACTTGTACTTCACTTGTACTTGTTCTTTCAAGTCCATATTTTGACATATATTTATCATTTTATAAGAGTTCTCAATGTTTTGAGAACATCACAGACATCAACTCCTTCTATCTATTTTCTTAATCGTTAATATAATATAATAATATCTACATTTTACACACCCCTATCCTCTCACCTGTAACATACTTGCCAGCATTGCTGTATAGGCGAGCTCACATCACAGCTATCCTGTCAGAGATCGGCTCCTGTCCTTCTGTTACGTGCTCTACAGAGATTTTTATGTATGTATTTTTTATGTATTGCCTCACACAGGATAATACAGAGCCAGAGAGAATACAACTTTACAACAATGCTTCATCTCTAATTTCTCTTTGAAATATCAATAGTTGTTTAATTTAAACCTGCTTGCAGACTATTTTTATATAAATAGATGTCACGTCTAAAGTCAAAAGTTGTAAATCCCCTGAAGACATTTTCAAAGTGTAACCATTCTGTGTGGTTTTCACATGGAGGATGCAAATTGTTCTTTTTGTGGAATACTTGTGTTTGATGGCTACTTTTGTCCCGACTCTTCCTCACTATGGAGACTGAGTGTTGAAAGCCTTGAATTTGTGGGATTGTGAGTAGGAGAAATGTGTGTGGGAAAATGGAAGAAAATAAAAAAGGAGAAAGAAGAAAAATTGCTCCTAAAGAATGTGTTATAGAAAAGAAGAAAATGGCTGTTTTTTTTTTCATCAGGGACATTTATGATGTGGAGTCACAGGCAAAAGCATATTTAAAACAGTTTTTATGCAGTTTCTGATGTCAGAATAAGCACTGCTATTTTCTGCATGTTCCCACATGGGCAGTTAATCTGTTAAGTGTCTTGTTTCCAGCTAATTCGTAATTGTTTTTGAGCACAATAACAAAAAGACGTTTTTATGCCAAGGGAGATGAGAAGGTGAGAAAAAAGAATGAATGTACAGGAGGTGTTTTATGCACTGATCTGGTCTCATTCTTTGGCATACTTGTTCACCTGTGCAGGTGTCAGGGGTACATTAAAGCCAGGATGAAATCGGAGGAGAAGAGGAGGACTCGCTTCCACAGTGGACACGGTACACTACGTGATGTTTTTTACTGTGTGTGTGGGTGTATTTTGCTGTCGTTGCGTCTGATTGCTTGCACAGGTTATACACACTGTTACACATGCATTTTTCAATGAGGTGAGAGCACGGGGCTAATGCTAGTGACTGCTGCTGTAGCACCAATAGGCTTCATGCAATACTTCTCTATACACTTGTGACATTTGCATACTGTATACTTTCTCATTTATACAGTGTGTAGTACATTACATATAGTACATTTATACATATTTTATTTTGTTTTATTTCATATATACACTCCGGTTTTTGCTCAAAATTTAATTTTATTTCATTTAGCTTATCTTTATCTTTTATGTCTAGTGCTGTTATTGCAACTAGCGCTCTGACCTGATTTTCTCATCCCACACATTTCATCGTATCGCTGAAACTAGTGTGTAGCTCAAAAGGCTTCACGTGCTTTGTGCTTCATCTATTAAAAAAAAAAAAAAAACAGTATCAGTCAGTTTTTAGTCCAGATAACAAAAGATTAAATTGTGATCAGTGAAGAGTTTTTCCTCCATGTTCTTTCAATATTTTAAGCGTGCGCACACACACAGAAACACACACAACTGTGTTGATCAAACTAAGTTCTTGGCACAGCAATTCAGAAATGCAGAACTTTTTGTAGCTACACAAAAAACTGTCTCTTACAAATCTTTCTCCGTCTGCACACTATTGAGTGTACATCTCACAGATGGGCTCTCCATCAGTCCTAAATCTTTCATTCTTTTCAGGCATCCACCGCTAACACCGTCTCATGCAGCCATTATTGGATTGTGACAATGCTTGGGTAACCGCTGTTCCGTTTTAAGAATTACAGAATTGACCCAAGTACGCTGCTACAATTACAGATAAAAACAGGGATATTGATTGCCCCGTGGGGGAGACGTATCATTCTTGAGAAACAAAACGGTGTCCTGTAAGTCACTACGACAGTTCAGTGAGAGCTCTTGTCAAGACCTGCAGAGGCACAAGATTTGGCTCTTGAGACAAATCTACTCGATGTACCATCTGCAGGCTCGATTTGGGGATTAGCGATTGATCCGAAAAGAAGATGAAGGACTGTGAATAAAAATATTGTAACACGCTGACATATCAATACTTCCACAAACACACACTGTGTTTGTATGTGTGCACTGCGACTGTGTGTCTTCATGCTGTCTTCTGTTTCTTCTCCTCCAGTGAACACAAAGTCAGACAGAGTTTTGCTGCAGAGTGATTTAGTTATACTTTTAATAGTTTAAATTTGCATATCATCAGAGCCTCGTGACAATGATGACAAAGTCATGCAGATACAAATGTGCATATATGAGCTTTTTCTTCAAATTTAAAAAAAAAAACATTTATTTGAATAGTTCTAATCCTTGCCAAAACAGTCTTTTCTTGTTGTTTGTTCTTTGCTGTTGTGCACTGTGGAGGCATCACCCAGTCAGGGGATGCCAGCAGGCTCAACAAACTGGTAGAAAAGGTTTGTTCTATTATAGAGCTGTGCTTAGACACCCTGGAGACGGAGGTAGAGTGTAGACTCCAAAACTGGAATCTATCTCAGACAAAGCCTTCAACCCTCCACAATATGAGCTGACACAGCTATAAAGTACATTTAGTCCCCAGCTCATCTGCTCGAGGTGTACCAGGGGCGGCTTCAAGTTATCATTTGTGCCAGTCATCATGCACAGTGCTCACTGCTGCAGCGTCCCCAGCCTCAGCCAGTGAGGGGAATGCCGAAGACTGGCTGCCTGCAATGTCTTTATATGCTGCTCTGGGGCATTTTCTGAGCTCTTTATTTTTTACCCTTGACGAAATAACAGACAAACCTTACAGTAGCACTACAAATACAGCATTCATTATGGCCTCACGTAGTTATAACTTCTCTGGCGCAGTCACAACAAACATTGAACAATTTATGCTTTAATATATCAGAATTTACTGCAGTGCTGTAGTCCAAAGATGATGTCTTCATGCAGCCGAGGCTTTCTTATGTTGTTCATACATGTTGCAGTCAAATGGAAACCTTATTAAATTAAACCATTTAAGAAAAGTCAAATCTGGTGAGGGGGCTGATTTAGGGCAACATTGATCAGATCATGTTGCTCACGTTCTTATGTCCATGTGTTCACAGAGGTATGCACAATGAATCCAGTTTGATTCACGTATGTGTTTTTTTACATACCAGTACTTATATTTCCACAATACTGTGAGACAATCTACATGTGCATCAATGTCTCTGTACGATGTCACCCTGTTGCCTTCATCTTGTCTTGCCTGAATATATTGCTGCAACGTGACTGCACAGGCATTGTCAGAAGTTCCATGTTCAGAAATAATATGGAAAATATTGTAATATTGCATGCTGTATGTTGTGTTTCTCCTCTTCAGTCCCATTTTCTGGGATAAAGACGTATGTGGATCCAGACACATATGAAGACCCCACTCAGGCTGTGGAGGAATTCGCCAAAGAGATAGAGCCCTCATACATATGCATCGAGAGGGTGATCGGAGCAGGTAAAAATAGATGCACACATGTAGATACTGTACTGCACACAAATGTATGCCAGTATGAAGCACACAGGTTTTCTTTATATATGGCAGGGACCACACCTGACTCACGTGTGTCACCTGCGTGCAAGAGAATTACATACCATTTTAATAATGTATGACTGATAGCTACGTGGAATAGGTTATTTATTCTTAGTCTGGTTATTTCCTAAATTCACATTTAGGATTACACAAGCATATTGTAAACAAAATGTCCCTGTGATGGCTATCCGGCACCTTTGATTGAACATTTTCATTTTACAAGAAATGTTAAACCTCATAAAGTTTTTATATCTACTCGTAGCAAGCTGATTTTAAAGTAATTTATTGTATTGTACCTTAGAGGAGCAAAGCCAGTGCTGCTGACTATGAATAATGATGTTTGATGGTTCATTAAATGGAACAGATTGTGTCTGCTGTTTAACCCATGAGTAATTTTCTAAGGTGCCTCCCGTTGGTCTTGTCTTTGTAACATAGGCACCATCTAGTGGAGGCTGTGTGTAGTGTGTACTTGCAGACACTTGAAACAGCAATGCAACTGCAAAGTGCCGCCACACTGTGCCCGCATTTCTTTTTTATTTGAACCCTAAGCTTTCTGACTGCCTGACTGCTTATGTATACACTGATTATAATGTTTAATCCACGTGATTTCTTTCTTGGAAGCAAAAACATGCATTTATGCCTAACTGTAAATTTAACACAGCCTTGAATGAGTTTTCTGTGAGAGATAATATGATATGCATTGTGTTGTGTTGACTTGACAGGTGAATTCGGAGAGGTCTGTAGTGGTCGGCTGCGTGTACCTGGAAGGATGGACATTGCCGTGGCAATAAAGACACTTAAAGGCGGCTACATGGATCAACAGAGGCGAGACTTTTTACGTGAGGCCTCGATCATGGGACAGTTTAACAACCCTAACATCATCCGGCTGGAGGGAGTGGTCACCAAGAGTAAGCTTCATATCTGTTCACAACATTCTTCACAACATACTTTAGTCTCTTTGTCACGCAAAGTATACCTTTTTTCCTTCTCCTCAGGCAGGCCAGTGATGATTGTAGTTGAGTACATGGAAAATGGAGCGCTTGATTCTTTCCTCCGGGTGAGAGGAATACATCTTTACATACATTAAATACACCTGTATTTTGAAGAAATATTGTCTTCCATGCATCATATTTTTCCTCCCACTTTCTCCCAACCAGACACGTGATGGTCAGTTCACAGTCCTCCAGCTGGTTGGCATGATGCGCGGCATCTCAGTAGGCATGACCTACCTTTCAGAGATGGGTTACGTTCACAGAGACCTAGCCGCCCGCAACATCTTGGTGGATGAGAACTTGGTGTGTAAGGTGTCTGATTTTGGCATGTCCAGAATCCTTGAGGACGACAGTGAAGCAGCCTACACTGCGACAGTGAGTGTTGATCTAACCGTTACTACAGGATGTCATAACCTGTTAGAAATGTTGAACATCTCTGCGTTCTGTGACAGGGAGGAAAGATACCAATACGCTGGACGGCGCCAGAGGCTATTGCTTATGGGAAATTTTCCTCAGCTAGCGATGTATGGAGCTACGGTATTGTCATGTGGGAAGTGATGTCATATGGCGAGAGGCCCTACTGGGAGATGTCCAACCAAGATGTAAGCTGCTGATCACATCACAACTCCATTACCACTAAAACATGAACACAACAATGATTTACCATCTGTTCATAACTAACCGATGTCACACTCAGGTCATTTTATCAATCGAAGAAGGCTACCGTCTACCAGCACCAATGGGCTGCCCCGTGACACTGCACCAGTTGATGCTGCACTGCTGGCAGAAGGAGTCAAGCCAGCGCCCACGCTTCAACAACGTGCTCTCTTTCCTGGACAAACTCATCATCAATCCCAGCAGTCTGCTCACTCTGGTGAACGATGTGCAGAGGTAGTATCAGTTCATACAGACGCTGTGTGAAAGGATCGCACTGCTCGATTTGAAGGCCCACAAACTCTACGTCACACTACGCATGGTTACTGAAGAATATTTGCTAACATGCTAACTTGTCTTTGCTCAACTTTCTGTTTGTCAGTTTCCCTGACTCCCCAGAGGACATGCCAGACTACCCTCTTTTCATCTCCATCGGCGACTGGCTCGACTCGATCAAGATGAGCCAGTATAAGAACAACTTCCTTGCAGCGGGATACACAACGCTGGATTCCATTTCAACCATGAGCATAGAGTGAGTGAAACCAAATTATAAATGGTGCATCTGGTGTAAAAGTACACTAAAAGGACAGAAAGCAGCATCAGAAGAGCAGATACATTATGGAAATATCTGTACGCTGTGTATCATATAGCCCCTTTTCTCTGTGATATTATCCATGTGTCCTGCCTTTATGACTCTACCATCATAACACTGCAGATATGTCACTCCAGTGGCGGACTCTGGAGAGAAAAAATAAAAAGGGCACCAGCTGCATATAGTGGAGAATGGGTGTGCAGAAAGTTGTGATGTACTTATGATGAAATAGTTAGAAATCCTGGATATTTCTAACTATTTAGAGCCAAAATCAGAGCAGTGCTTCCCAACCTGGGGGCCCTGGTCCCACTAGGGGTCACCAATGCTTCTTATTAGACATCCATCCATAGTCTCTACAAATTTATCCTCATCGGGGTCACAGTGGGGCTGGAGCTTATTCCAGCTGACTTAGGTCAAGAAGTGGGGTACACCCTGGACAAGCTGCCAGCTCATCACAGGGCACATAGAGACAAACAACTGCTCACACTCACAATCATACCAATGGCCAATTTAGAGTCACCAATTAACCTATTAAATGCATGTCTTTGGACTGTGGGAGGAAACTGGAGTACCCGGAGAGAACCCATGCAGACACAGAGAGAACATGCAAACTCTGCACAGAAAGACCCCACCGAGGTTCGAACCAGGAACCTCTTATTAGACGTGTAACAGTAAATAAATGTGACAGGATAATGGAATACAAGATATATTCACAGAGGCTTTACTCTCTGCTCAACAGCCTCATACTGCAGAACAATAAGAGGAAAAGTTGCACTTAAAACAACCTCAAGAGCTCATACAACAATGAGAATAAAACACTGTCCCTTAATGAAACAGTTGGGGACACTGCCCTTAAGGGCACTTTATCCCTTTGTCCACTGAGGGGAACCCTCTCTGACAGTCTGAAATGAAATACTAGAAGTACTACTAGTATTCGAGTAGTAGCACATACAAGTTCATATAAGTGTGTTTCCTGCAGTTTAAAGTGACATGAACATTGTTATTCCATGTTTCTACTGATGTTTGTCTTCTCCTCTTCAGCGACATCAGGCGCATCGGGATCTGTTTGATCGGTCACCAGAGGAGAATCATAAGCAGCGTACAGTCTCTTCGCCTGCAGCTTCACCACATCCAACAGAGCGGCTTTCAAGTGTGAGACCGTTGCACTGAGACAGACTGTGTGTACACACTGAGCTGGAAACAAACCAGAGCTCCTTGGCATCGTCATCCAACTAATTGCACAAACACCAGACTGTTAGGTGTAGCAGGTAACTGCTCACGTGAGCAGCGGTCCGCTGCTAGGCCACGACATGTGGGTCTGGTGAATACACACTCATCATCTTATGGACCATTATCAATACAGCCTCCACAACAACCAACCTCTGTCAGCGTTGGCCAAATGAGGTCTCCTTGTTATCTCAGCAAATACTAGCATTCACTTGAATTTAGGACTTCTTTTCTCTAGTGTCTATTCAAGTGTTCACCAATACCTCTTCTCTTTCCAAGTGACAATCCAATGGTTTCTATTGACTTTGAATGGTCTCTTGTTACCTCATGACCAGAGAAGATGTGGATATACGGTATGATAATGTATGGTAAAGTATGTGATTTTAACAGCAACCTTTCCAGCTGGTTATTGTAACAATTCACCAGAAATAAAGATTGACAGAATGGTAAATACAATCATGTTTTTTTGAACTGAAGACCGCTGAATGTCAAAAGATTTTATAGAAATGTACGTTCTATCCTCATGATAATGCAGTATGTCTTGTACAAAAAGTCTTGTGAAAGCTGTATGTTTTATTCAGTATGTTTGTTCCTTAATAAACAACCCTATTTTAATAGTTTGTCTTCTCTCAGACGTTAACCCCGGGTCAGATCATCTCTCTCTCTCTCTCTCTCTCTCTCTCTCTCTCTCTCTCTCTCTATGTCTCCGAAGCTGACTGTTAGTTGCTCATGCACATATAACACACTTACAGGTATCCATGGATGCACATGCTCTCTCAAACACACACACATGCACTATAATAGTGTCCTCTTAGATGTCACTCGAGAGACTGACACGTTTTCTGGACATGAAGAATTGTCAGGTGAGTTTGTCAAATGGGTGCTTATAACAGGTTATAGATGAAAGGCATACAGCTTTAAAGAGCCAAAAACAATGTGGCACATACCTTTTGTTCAACGTCTACAATTTTGTATGTCATGTGTTATGACATAACACATGACATAAAAAATATGTGTTGCGTATAGAGAAAATAATATGTTTTTACTGTGTGATGTTCTCTAAGGGGTCTGGGTTGGTATAAATCAACTTAAAATGCAGTAAAACAAACAGAAATTGCCATATTTGCACCAAACTGTTTTTTTGTGTCTGTAATTTCTATATTTCTATATCTATAGTTTTTTTTTTATTAGCTTCATCTTGGCCATCCTCTTGTGGAAGGTGTATGTTTCCAGTGTGCAGTGCATTTCATTAGTGTAATCAGAATCATTTTAATTCACCTGGTATGTGTGGACACACATATATAGACATAAGTACAGTTAAAAAACAAAACAGAGGACTTGACAGGTAAATGGAGACCTAAATATAAACAGGAACAAGAACAAGAACAAGAATTATGTACATATAAAAAGGTAAATATATATATAATATATCTGTATGTATAGACAAAGATTTAAAAAAAAGTTTACACTGTGTAACAGTGCACTGATCATCAGGACTCTTAGACGAAAAACTTGGCACGTGGCTCTCTGTGCCATATAAATGATTTAATTGCAGTTACTAAATGTTGTAATTTAACTGCAGGGCTGCAGCATCAGACAGGAGCCTGCCTTGTTTGTCCTGCAGGGGGCAGGCTTGAGTCGCCGGTCTCCCAGCAACACAGTGTAAATAACTCGGGTGTTATTTTTGCTGTTGGCTAGCAGTGAGCATGTTAGAGCAGCGGAGAAATGAATGAAACGCTGCTTTGACTCTGGTTATTTAATTAGCTAGCTGAAGGGAGCGTCGAGTACACACTGGAAGCAAGATACCAAGGCTAAATCACAGGTAAAATCTACCTCTACACAACAGTCAGGGGAAGTACGAGCTAAGGTTAGCGATATCGTCACCAGCTAGCATTTCAGCTTGAACAAGGCTAGCTAAGTCTTGTTTACTTCGCGCTATCTCATATTTGTGGCTGTTTCGTAAAAACTTAGACACAGAGCATTTGTCTAACGTCAGATACCGCCTGTTTAAATGCAGAAAGCTGAAGTAATTAGTGGCTAAATGTTAGCTCAGGCTGGCTGGAGATTAACTAAATAGCCGTTAGCGAATGTTAATTACGTTAGAACCCAGCGAGGGCTCGCTAAGCACGTTAGCTTAAGCTACGGTTAGCGAATAAAAGTCGACGAGATAATGCTACGCTGTTTGCTTATAGTTGCAGGCAGCCATTGCTGTGAGGCTAATAAACACGGACGTCTCCTCTTAGCGTTAAACTGGGTTAAATGTCTTTTAGGAGAGAGAGGGGGAGTTAATTAGCTTAACTAGCTACATTTGAAACTGTCGAGTGTGCTGCCTCTTGATGGTCTCAGAAAACAGTGTCAGCGCAGTGAGAGGACACGACAGATGAGTCATTTATGGCGCATGTACATATTAACACCTTGTACCCGGAGAAAGAAGTGATTAAAGACAGACAAGTGTAGAGGTGGACAACTAGTGATGGGAAGTTCGGTTCTTTTTACTGAGCCGGATTATTTGACTCAGCTCACCAAAAGAAGAGTCGGCACTTTCGGCTCCCAAACGACTCTAACCCTAACCCAAATTTAGACTTGTTTTGACTTGTGACTTTGACATGTGTACACCTTACTACATTATTCAATACATTCTTTGTACTGGAACATTCAAAAGTAAAAATTACATTTTCTAATTCCAATAAAATGCTGTAGCCTCTTGTTTTCATTGCATTTACAGACTCTTATAAGTCTCTGAAGCCACCCAATCAATGCACTGACCTCTCTGCTACACAAAGCAGATAGAAACACTTTAGCATAGTCACTGCTATTGTCACTGTGTGTACATAGCATACTGTAATACTTTCCAAAAAAAAAAAAAATGCAGACAGGAGCCAGTTCCTATCGTTAAGAGCCGGCCGACACATCACTATGCACACCTACTCCTCTGGGAATCTGTGTGCTTTAGTTCTTGATGTAAACCTCCAGGACAGCAGAAGCAGCCTGCCATTTATGGAAAAGAAGGTGCTAGTATATCTCTGCTAACGGTTCATGCCACTGTTCTTGTATAGATCAGACAGCTGATGGTTGCTGGCTAGCCAATGGGGCTGTTTGACAAGTTGGTAGGATGGCTGGGGTTGAAGAAGGAGGTCAATGTGCTGTGTCTCGGTCTGGACAACAGTGGCAAGACCACCATCATCAACCACCTTAAACCCACTAATGTAAGTCTACACAATGTTTCAAAAGACTAAGATAACATTATAATAAGTTTCTGACAGAAGTAATGTCATGAATGGCCTTTGTTTTCCTATGATCATCTACATTATATTTCTTAGAATTATCTACAGTTCACCCATGCATGGTTTACAAGGTAGCCATGTTGCTAATCTGTTGCTAAACATAATGTATTTGTCTTTCAGGCTCAGGCACAAGACATTGTCCCCACTATTGGCTTCAGCATAGAGAAGTTCAAGACGTCCAGGTAATTGTTCATAAAAGAATACATGAAAAAATGTTCTGTCATCTTCTCATAGTTGCATGTTTCTGTCTCAGGTGAACAGATATGATGCATTAAGTTGTTTCATACACTTCTCTTCTCTTCTTGTAGTCTTTCCTTCACAGTGTTTGACATGTCAGGTCAAGGCAGATACAGAAACCTTTGGGAACATTACTACAAGTGAGTGTACCAGTGCTGCAAAACACATCAATCCTGTTTGCCCTTTATATAAATATTAATTCCTGTGATCTCTTTGTGCTTGTCAGAGAAGGCCAGGCCATCATATTTGTCATTGATAGTGCGGACAAACTGAGGATGGTAGTAGCCAAAGAAGAGCTGGACACATTACTAAACCACCCTGGTGCGTTCATACATTTAATCATGGATATTAAACTTGTGAATCTTTGAATCCCCATTAACTGTCGTCTGTGTCTCATTCTTGCACTATGTTCAGTATGAACTTGTCTGAGCACCCTGTAAAGACAAGTGTTACTATTGTAGAACTATGAGCACACATTGTTTTGCCACATTTCTTGGCAGGGTAAAACTGAATGACATGACTAACGGCTGCTTTTTAACACTAACCATCCAGTTTCATCCCTCTCGCTCTCTCACCACAGACATCAAACACAGGAGGATCCCCATCCTGTTCTTCGCTAACAAGATGGATGTCAGAGATGCTCTGTCTTCAGTCAAAGTCTCACAGCTCCTGTGTTTGGAGAACATCAAAGACAAACCCTGGCACATCTGGTATGAACATGAACACATACTTAGTACTTACCTAGTACGCAGGCATGCAAATGCCATTGAGAAAAGTGAGCCCACACCTCCACTGTCAGCTGTGCAGGGAGTGTGGTTACATGCATGTAGTAAAGTCATTTGTCATATAAAGGTCATATATGGGTGATGATGTTTATATGAAATTTGGATTACCTCCGCGTAGTGTATCCCTGCTCATTGAGAAAGATGTGTATTTTACTCTACTTTAATTACAGGAAACAAGCTACCAGTAACACTGTGAGTCAGAGCTGATGTTTAGCATGAACAACCATGAAATAAATAACATTCTATACGTTTTACAGCAACTTGATAAAAGCATCACAATATCTTTAGACACTTTGAGGTGTCATTTTTAAAATATGATGTGTTGATGTGTTTCAGTGCCACCGATGCGCTGAAAGGCGAAGGTTTACAGGAGGGAGTGGACTGGTTACAAGGTGAGACGACAGTTCATGTGAATGAGAGTGAGAGTGTAATGAGCTGAGCCCACAGTGCAATGTGGTCAACATTTTATCATTATTACATTTTGTCAGTATATCATCACAGTATCCTGTGGATATATTAATGTCATTTGATTTATGCATCAGTCCTAGAGAAGATCTTAAATTAATATGCTGTGTTTTGGACTGAATTAGTTGTTTAACTTCAAGTTTAACTGTAGCCACCAGGTTTAGGTGTCTAGGATTATTATTACTTAATTTATATTTCCATTACACTCTATAATGGCCTCATTTTATACAATAACCACATTTTACCAGTTAACCCTACACGTGTGTCTGTTCTTCTCCACATCAAAATGATGTTGTTTTATTGTATACCTGTGCATGGCCTGAAGATGCACATAACTCTATAAGTCTGCGAAGTCTGAGTCTGCGAAGTGTACATCAACATCATCTTCTCCTCTTTTTATTATCTTTAATGCTCTCATTCAAATCCATCTATAGATCAAATTATTCAGTGAGTATTCAGTGTTTCGTAGGTTTGGTGTTATTTATTGTGTTACTGTGTATCTGTGAAAGATTGTACATGAAAATTAGCTAACCAGTGTTTACTTGGTTATTATGACTTTGGTCCTGAAGTAGCTGAGCGAGCCACTCTGAAGCAACAGTTCAGTACGTCTATGAAAACTTTGTTTCTTGAGTTTCATCATCTCCAGACTTTTGGCTGCTCATATACTGAGAAGGCTGGTCAGACTCTAAAAAGGAATACTCAGTCTGAAGTCCATCACTTTGGTAACAAAAGCTCAAGTGTTAAGGCTTCAAATGTGGCCTTGCAAAGTTTATAGGTACAGTAGTTCTGTCGTGGGAGATGGTGGCAGCGGATTCACAGCATCTACAGTGATGTTGAAACATCCATTAAAAATGTCATCTGTCTCTCCACCTGCTCAGTCTTTTGTGCTGATGAACTGTTTCTCATGTTTTTCCAGATCAAATCAAAACAATGAGAACGTGAGGGCATGAAGAAGGACACGCAGAAAGTAGCAGCATCCGTGGAGGTCTTCTAAAAGACGGGTTGACCCTGTTTTCAGAGGTACCATGGGATAGTAACGGTTTTATTGTGGTGTTTAGGCGGCTCTTGGACGTGAGTGGTTAACTCGATTCTATGATACCAGTAATAACAGTCAAGTGCATCCAGTGACACGTCAATTACAAATGGAAAATTGGAAAGCTGAACATGAGCTCATTCATTTTGGAAAGAGTCCTAATTTTCCATACAGGCTTTTTTAGTTTAAATGGATACAGCTTTATAACGAGGCTGAGACGTCTTAAAAAGACGTGAAATTGTATTTCCATTCATATCATTCCTCTTATTTCTCAATACTTTTGTCTAACAGGCTCACAGGGATTGTGATGAACTAAGTTGTGGTAGAAGCTGTCAACATTTTAGGGAGCATGAATATCTGGGATGTCTCAAAGAAAAGACATGTCGATATCCCATGTGTCCGTCAAATGGTATCTGCCAGCTTCCCTAAAGAGACGACATGTTCTCCAACTGCTCGACTCAGACACCGTATCTACAGATAATCTACCTGTGTTCCTTTACACTGCACCATGTTTAATGAGTCAGGCTCTCTGTTTCTAAGGGGCAAATACAAAATGATCTGGAATGGAAAAAATATTTTTAGTTCAATGAAACTGTCTCTCGGGGTGCACACAGTTTATTTGCATTTGAAGCGTCCCAACACTTCAGTCCTGGTATTTACATGCGTGTAATGCAGGTCCATCTCACTGTCACGTTAAAAACAGTTACTACACCTTTACTGCAGCTAACCCCTCATGCAGCTCCGCTCATGTCTGAATCAAGTTGCTCTTTTTTGAGTAGCTGTGAAAATATATTTTGCATATTGAAGATGAAAGGTTAGATTTTGTCTTATGTATCATTACTTGTGGCTAAGAGTTCATATTTAGCAAACTTAGCTGTAACAAGTGAATAAAGTGAATGTCAAATTTATTAGCCTGCTTCATTTTTAAAAGCTATTTTTCAGCTAGTGTGTTTTTTTTTTTTTATCCTCGCCTTATTTCTCTGCTCAAACAAACAAAATGCTTCTTACAATATGAATCACACATTCATATTCATTCATTCAAAGGCAGACCGCTGAAAAAAGTACACAAGTTTTTAATGCAAGCCTTTGATCTTCTTCAATTTTGGACTGAAAGCTTGCATTAAAATCCACTTCTGTGCACATCAGAGTGTGTGTGTGTGTGTTGATGTATGTGTGTGTGTGCACGCATGTGTGTGGGTGGTGGCTCTTCAGGTTTTGTCGAGCTCCATCACCTCAGTCAAACTTTATAGCAAGTGAGAGGTGTTTCACTGTTTATGAGTAGTTTAAAGGCAAAAAATGTATGATCAAAATATTAGTGTTTTATTTTATATACTCTGTGGTATGTTGTTCATAAACGTTGTTTTAGTTCTATAAATATTACATAAACTACAAAAACGCCTTCTCACGCTCCAAAAAGAAAGTCAGGGTAGGATATTTTTAAAACGGGGGTCCTTACAGTCCTGCTCACAGCAAACCCAGGACGTTCGATTGACTTTGTTCATAGTTAATATAAGTATAAACATAGTAAATATTATAAGTGTAGAATGTGACACAGGGCTGGATAGGATGAAACAATCCTGATTAGTTCTGTAAGTTGTGAATGAATGTAAAGTCAATTCACAGATTCATGTCATGTCTAACAGATTTTAGAAAAGTGCTTGATCACAAATCACAAACACGAGGTCAGGCGGTTAAACATCTTTCATCCTGAAAGTTGTGTGTCACTGCACTGTCATGTTTTCATTGTAAGGAGACATTTCCAGCTTTTGCTACCACTGGGGGACACCCAAGTCCAAAATATTCAAATCCCACTCATAGTATCTTCAAGGACACCACAGTGATTTTGTGATCGTCCATTTTGAACTGTTAAGACATTTCAGTGGTGATTTACCGGGAGGATGTTTCAGCTCTCTCTCATTTCCTATCCACAACATCTATTTCAAAACAAGGACCTTCCTCCAGACTGTGTCATCAAATGAGCTGTATGTATTTATTTATAGTGTTTTGTTTGTTACACTGTATGTGTTCATTTTCAAAGAATAAACACTATGGAAAATGAATATTGTGTGATGTTTCTGTGAAATAAGGGCTTCATGTTGTCTCCTTCTGTGTCTCTCTCTCTCTCACTGACATCTTGAGCGCTGCCAACAACAGCTGCTCATTAAACCTGCAGTCCTTGGACCCTGAACAGTTTATTTGGTTAAACATAAACACTCATTTACACATTATGAAGATCCCTCATATAATGCAGCACACTGCTTAATTTTTGTAATTATGTTTTGTACCGTATACGTTATGATAAAACGATTAAAGAACATGTGTTTGTGGCTGGTACAAACTCCGCTTCAGCGTTCAGTGTCAAGGTCACGTGCCAGCCATCTGTCAAACATGCAGTTAGGAACCTTTCCAGCTGTCTTCCGGATGTTTTGGAGTTTGGCATCTGTATTACACAGCCAAGTTAACCATCTTCTCATTAATTAACTTCTTAAAGTGTTTATATTTCCCATTTTTTGCTTGGTAAGTTGAGAAGAAGATTAACTTTATTCATCCAACTTTATTCTTCCCATAGAGGAGGGGTAGGAGATGTTGGGAAAACGGTTCCAGCAAGCTATATTTTGAAAATACACACCCCATGCCTTTTCTTCAGACCTCCCCTCGAAACCATGCCTTCAAAGTAATGAAGGATCTCTATTCGCTCACGAATGGGTGATCGCACAGAGGGGGAGGGAGAAGCGGACTGAAGTTTTTGATGGGCGTGTCAGGATCCAATCATAATGTGCAGCCTCATCAATGTGATTGGACAATTTCGCGCTGGACTAAAACATTATTTTATTATTATTATTTTGACTAACCTATTTTACTGGCTGCAATGAGGTTGCGAAGAGGTTTTCAAGCAATATGGTAAAAAATGCTCCAGAAAACATCTCCTACCCCACCTTTAATGTGGTGAGACAGGGGGGCGGACAGCCATGTAGCCACATCCTGGGAGCAGTTAGGGGTTCAGTGCCTTGCTCAAGGAGGTGAAACTGGCACCTCCCCTGCTACCAGACACGCTTCATACTGTGGTTGACACTGGACTTGAACCACCATCCAGGTCCCCAAGCCAAGTCCATATGGACTAAGCTAGCTGCTCCAGAGTAATGAAAAACCAAACATCTAAAGTCAATATGATGTCACATTATGACATAACCAACAGATGCAGAGAAATCAACCACCGTGATATCAAGATGGAAAAGAAATGATGATGCAGTCCCATCAGTTGGTATGATTAAGATCAATAAAAAACATTTTATAGCAACATATTTATGTAATACATACATATAAACAAATATGTGAGCGTCTGTCCATAGTGCTGAAACTGTTCTGACCAGAAGAGGGCGCTGCGTGCGTTTAGCGCTTAAAATAAGCTTGTCACGCTTTCTCTTGATGAGTAAACACCTCAGCCATCTTTAGTAAATAGCTTCTCCCTTACACTGTTTGTGCGCGCGCGCGTGTGTGCGCACGCACCACTCAGACTATATCATTAAATCTCTGCGCTGCTCTTCAGGATCCATCCTAATTGGATGGCTGTCAGTTTTGACAAGAGTATTCCAGATTAAAGGACTTCAGGCAGCAGAGGCCATTAAGTAGACCCACTTCATTGATATGTATCCTGGAGGGAAAGTGGCAGACACAGTATACTTAAATGATTTCTAATTGCTCAAAGGTGAAGAGAAATGTTCCATGTTGGGAAAAGAGAAAAGGAAGAAGTAGACCTGTCGAAGTGAGGTCGAATTAGTGTAAAATGCTCAAATAAAACATGGATGAGAATTAAATTTAAGTAGTTTTTTTTCTTAATAAATGGGACCATCTACAGTTTTCTCCTGTGTAGAGCAAAGAGGGCATCGCCGGGGCGGCTTCTCAACCTTCTCAGTCGCTTAAAAACTGTTTCTGTGCAGCAAAGTTAATTGCAGTTGTAAGGGAAAATGCCGACTGGGCAGAGAGTGACAGCGGATGAAAGGCCACATGAAGTATGGCTGCGCAATTAGGAGGCTGATACGCACGGAGTTTGAAGGAACTGCGGCCACGTGAAGCTAAAACTCCTTCACAAATTATTAATGTAATGCCCAAAAATGGAAAGTTGGCATCACAATTCATGTCATGTCATTCAGAGTTTTTTTTTTTTTTTTTTAAGTAAGACGCCATCCATCCCTGTTATTGAGTAAAGGAATCTTTCCCAGCCTCCTCCAGTCAGATCAGCCGGTACACTGTGACGTGTTTCCATGCAAGGTGCTCATTAAGAGGGACGTTTGGTTTCTCTGACGCGCGTGTGAGTCTTCTGACGGTACCTACCCCCCTTATAAACCTCAGTAAGTCACCCGGGAGACCTCCACCAACGTTTCATTTAACTCTTCCTCGCGGCGCCAAAGAGAGGACGAGGCTCTTAATAAACCGTCCAACTGTTGTGCTCCCTGCTTCCTGGCTCAGGTGCCACAGCACAGAAACACTTGAGGTGAGTTTTGTGTTTGTTTCTGAGCTTTTCTAAAGTGTTTAGGTTCGTTTTTTAAGATTAGAGGATGTCTTATTCAGTTGAGTAGGAATCTTTAGGTGGCAATTCTTCATCTACAATATGATTTGGATAAGGCTGTCTTAACCTAAGGTTGGTTATGTATGTCGTGCGTAATTTGAATTTTACGCACAAGTGTCCGGATGGAAGGACACAAGGAGAGATAGAAAACAGAGAAAAGGTTTGATCAGAAAGCAAGGTCACAGAATAAAGTAACAGCTGTGATTATTTTAAAATCAATTCTCTGAGATTTGTTTGATTTATTTTATTTTATCGTGCAGGAAATTATTCACATTTCATTAAACTGGGCAATTTTTAGTCTTTAAATGCTGCATGTCTTTGCGTGAAGGGCAAAAAAATATAGACGAGTCGAGCTTCCAGGTTTCCTTTTAATACATTTACACTTTACTCATTTTGATCATACAGTGACAATCACCACAAATGAGAATTGAAAGTCATATTTCAGGAGAAGACAGCCTTTAGGGCCACAAGAGCGCATAACATGAATTGCATGGATTAAACCAGAGCAGAGCAAAGCAGAGGAAGTGGTTTGGAAAATTCTTACCATATTTTCTATTTCAACAAGTCTACTGTAGATAAACGAAGCATAGAAGTCAAAATGTTTGCTGGTATCCGTTTCTGTCCAACTGTCCGGGCGCAGAAAAGTAAATGCTCTCCGTTTGTCTCCGTGCGTCAAGCAGGTCTCCATGCCCTCCCGTTCCTAGCGGAAGACCGGTGCGACAATGACCATCCATGTAGAGGGGCTTGTGGCTATCGCGGTCTTCTATCTACTGATCCTGTTCGTGGGCATCTGGGCGGCATGGAAGAACAAACACTCCGGGGAGGCGGAAGGCGCCGACCGCAGCGAGACCATCATGGTCGGAGGGAGAGACATCGGGTTATTTGTCGGTGGATTTACCATGACAGGTGAAGTTTTATCTTCATTACTGAGTAACAGTGATTTTAGCAGACCTGACTGTTTAAAAAAAAGATTCAAATGAACTACAATTTTTCTTCTTCTTCTTGGAACACGTGAAGAATCAACTGTTTGATCATTCTCTTTTTGGAAAATGTAGTCTAGAGGCTTCTTTTTTATTCAGAAATCTGTGCCAACATTTTGCATTTTGCTCTCCATCAGTTGTAAATCAATGACTTTGATTCAAAACTGACTTGCTTTGCCAAAGTGACTCATCATAGATTTTTTTTTTTCTCCATGGATGACACATAATTTTAGGAATAAGTGCAAGCAACAAAAGCTCCTCTTTAATCTGATTTAGTGACATTTCTGTCTGTGTGTGTGTGTGTTGTGTGTGTGTGATTTGCAGCGACTTGGGTTGGAGGAGGATACATCAATGGCACAGCTGAGTATGTGTATCTACCAGATTATGGCTTGGCTTGGGCACAAGCTCCTTTTGGATATGCCCTCAGTCTTGTTGTAGGTGAGTGGTGCTGTGTGTTTAAAACAGTGTAAAATACGTACAGGTGTGATATCACTTATGAGCAGTATATTATCACTTGTAATAAAAATGACTTATTGACCACATACATGGTTGAAATGGTTGGTTTGATTTCTGCCCATGAAAATCCTTGTTAAGTCTTATTCCTGTTTGTTCAAGTATCAGCCTATTTTTTAGTGATTTTTTTTTATAGTTTTGTCAATTTTAACTATTCCAGTCTAGATTTAGGGGTCGTCTCTAGGGCTCTGGATTGTGGGTGTCTCAGGTCTCAGCTGTAATGTGTCCACTCTTTGTCCCAGGTGGGCTTTTTTTTGCTAAGCCCATGCGCTCACGAGGTTACGTCACCATGTTGGATCCGTTTCAGCAGCTCTACGGGAAGCGCATGGGTGGCCTCCTCTTCATACCTGCTCTCATGGGTGAGATCTTCTGGTCTGCTGCCATCTTGTCCGCCCTTGGTAAGTTCCTGCCTACGACAAAATAAAAGATTCCTCATCAAACTTTTGCGTCTGTTAGGATGTTGCAGTGGTCACAACATCCCTTCATCTGTTTGTTCGCGATCTTAGGCGCCACTCTGAGTGTCATCGTGGACATCAACATCAAGATGTCAGTGGTTATCTCTGCACTCATCGCAATCTTTTACACCCTGGTTGGAGGACTTTATTCTGTGGCCTACACAGATGTCGTGCAGCTCTTCTGTATCTTTGTTGGCCTGGTAGGTTCACCTTTAGCAGAAGTCAGATGTAGTAGAACACCAACTAGTGTGATTAGTTACCCCTCTTGAGTAAATTTACAAAATTTTGTTGCATCAAATGTACTTTGACATTGACTCAAATTATGCCAAATCACTCTAAGAATAATGCACAAACGTAGTCAAACAAGCTTCTCTAAAGTGACACTAAAATGACACGTTGAGAAATTATAAGTAAGGTGGGATAAGATATATAAATGAAGAGCTAACTGTGCTTGTTTCTGTCCATCTGCAGTGGATCAGTGTCCCCTTTGCTTTGACCAACCCTGCGGTGTCAGACATTACTGTTACTGCAGTGAAGCAGGTGTACCAGTCACCCTGGAGAGGCACCATCCCCAGGGGCAACACTTGGGTCTGGATCGACAATTTCTGCCTCCTGGTACAGTAACCACGATTTATTCATTTCCTGATTAATCAGATTTGAGTACTCTGAGACTTAGAACAGTTTTTCGCACCGGAAAAAGGTCTTAAAAGATTGTATTGATAAACCATCACGCTGGGACCATTTATTGATTAATCTTGTAGGTGATTGTGGAGAATTTCATTAGTGATCATTTTAATCATATGTAGTCACGACATCGGTGAGGAAAAATACTGATTGCTGCTGCATGTGAGCTGTGGTCACGGTGGCCATTTGTCTTTGTTATGAAAAGAGTTGTAGACATAGATCAATCTCATCATGAGTGTTGTAGTCATGAAATGCCATAGTCTCTGCTGGGTGAACAAATGTTGTCTAACTCACTGATGTCTGCAGTACAGACAGCTCTTTAAGCGTTTCATGTCTTCTGACATTTCTGCTTTACATTTTTATGCAAAAACTGAATCTGAATGAAAACTAAAATCGATTTGGCGGATTTTAAGCCAATATATCACAGATCTATTTGTATCGCTGTAATATGTACTGTTTAATTAAGATCTATTAATTATGCTCCCTCTTTTATGCATAGTTATTCATAATATGAGCTAATATAAGAACATAATAGTATGAGAACATGAACTGTAAATTATCGTGCCTCCTTAACATGTCTTTCTGTCTGTGTTTGATAGCCATATTTAGTATCACTGCAAAAAAAAGTCTGTTTATATATGAATACATATGTTTTTGGGGGAGTTTAACTTTATTAGAATCGACAATAGGAGGTGTTGAAGCCCTTTGTGGCAAATATTGAGTTTTATGAATCGAACTGCCCTAGCTTCAGTCCTTGAAATGTTTCTCATCGGTCTCTAAATGTACTGCAGATGCTTGGAGGAATTCCCTGGCAGGTGTATTTCCAGAGAGTCCTGTCTGCCTCCTCGGCTACCTACGCCCAGGTCCTCTCCTTCCTGGCTGCCTTCGGGTGCCTCGTCATGGCTGTGCCCTCCGTTCTCATCGGTGCCATCGGGGCCTCCACAGGTCAGAGACACATGAGCTTGCATATGCACAGTCTGTGTGTGTGTGTGTATTTGATTGGAGGTGGGAGGTGGCGCGCTCCGGATGGGTCCATGTTGTCCTTAGATCTGAGAGAGCTTGGTAAATAGCAGCTGGTTCACCTCATCCATAATGAAGCAGCAATCCGTTTAATAACCACGCTGCCTGCGTAAATATTGCATTAGAGGGAGGCAAGGGACCCAATTAGAGGTTTGATCTCCAGATTTTTAGCCGTCAAATTCCTCGGTGAACATCTGAACACACAAGTTTACATGTGTGAGCTATCATCACAAACTTAAAATGACAAAAATCACATGCAGTTCAACATTGCTTATTTCCATTATCAATAAAATCTTAATTATTTGAGTTCCAGACTTTTGCAAAACTAATTTAATGTGCCCAAAAGTGTAAAAACAAAGATTTTTGAATGATTATGCACATTTAATGCCATTTTGAAACTGTAATGCATATGTTTAATTTTCTTTACATCAGTATTATGAATGTTTACTTTACTTACACTAATTTTGCTCCAATAAATTTTGAAAAGTTGTAATTCCCTTGAGGTCATGCAGTTATTAATATATTTATTCATGTATACTGGGTGTATTGGATGTGTCATTTTAAATGTTCATTCAATTTTTCCCTTGTTCAGACTGGAACCAGACATCTTATGGTGCTGTTCCTCCGAAGGACAAGGACCAAGCAGACATGATTCTACCCATCGTGCTCCAACACCTTTGCCCGCCATTTGTCTCTTTTTTCGGCCTGGGTGCCGTGTCTGCAGCCGTCATGTCGTCTGCAGACTCTTCCATCCTCTCAGCGAGCTCCATGTTTGCGAGGAACATCTACCAGCTCGCCTTTCGGCAGTCGGTGAGTGCGTGTGTTTCATCTTTACTTTTTGGCTTGTGTTTGGCTGTTCCACATATGTTTCAAACCTTATTTCCACCCCTCTCTGTCTCCTCAGGCGTCTGACCGTGAGATCGTGTGGGTGATGCGTATCACTATCTTTGTATTCGGCGGCCTTGCCACGTTGATGGCCCTGGTTACTGGTACGGTTTATGGCCTGTGGTACCTGAGCTCAGATCTTGTTTATGTCATCATCTTCCCCCAGCTGCTCAGTGTGCTCTTTGTCAAAGGCACCAACACGTACGGCTCGGTGGCTGCCTACCTGTTCGGTTTAGTGCTGCGCATAGGTGGAGGTGAACCCTACCTTGGGCTGCCTCCTTTCATCTACTACCCTGGCTGGACCATTGAGCAGCGGATTCACCACATGACAGGAGAAACAGAGGATGTTGTCATCCAGAAGTTCCCCTTTAAAACCATCTCCATGCTCGCCTCCTTCCTGGGTAACGTCGCTTTCTCCTACCTTGCAAAGTACCTGTTCGAGAGCGGCAAGATTTCACACAAATACGACATTCTCGACGCGGTGGTGTCCAAGCACAGCGGAGAGATTATGGATAAGACGACGCTTGTAACTCGTGGCAACAACATCGGGCTGTCGGAGATGGCGCCCGTCAAACCGCGGCTGAGCGTGACCTTGGCGGCTGCCTTCACTCGCCGTGACACGCTGCCAACAGAAACAGTGGAGGAGGAGGAGGAGTCCAGCCCTGACTCCTCTCATCATGATGAAGAATGATGAACTCAGGATGTGATTAAGAAAAAAAAACTGCCAGAGAACTAGTTAGTCTGACAGAAACTCAAAAAAAGAAGTAACAACTAAGAGACAACAAGCAAATAGTAGTTGTCTCGCAGTAGTTGGGACTACAACGTACCACGCCCGGCTGTGGTGATTGGATAGCAGCCCCACGTGTCAGGATATATAGTGTAGCAGCTTGCTGATTGTCCAGACATGAAGTTGAAGTACTGTACATCACACACACACATATAGTATCTATAGATAGTTGAGTTTAGTGTATACTCGTTTTCTATTAAACTGCAGATGGGTGGAGACAGGTGGAGATGAGAGAAGCTGCTGAAAGTGGTGAAGTATTTGATCAGAAATGTGACGAGGAGTCAAACGGATGGCAGGTACTTTATAAGAAGTGACTGACAGCACAACAATAGCTTGGAAGGAGGGAGATTTATATACCAGTGTAATATCCAATGATATAAAAGCAATAACACACACAAACACACGTGTACAGCGATTATAATAAAGGTCCGACTATGGGAAAGATAGATGATGGATAATGATGGAAACAGGATATTTTATAGCTTCAGTGTGTCAAAAAGCAAATAAGTTTATGTTTCATGTAACCTAACTCACATTTGTAGCACTGAAACAATGTTTTGACTGTAATGTCATAAAGTGAAAGACATCAGACACATTAGCCAACACCTAAAGCTAATTTTGTTTGATGCAATTTTGGACAGGCAATCAGTCTCTCATGTATATTATTAAATCATTACTGATAAACAATGAATCAATGAAAGAAAGAATCCATGTATCATGCTGAGTAGAAAATATACAAGCAGTAGTGACGGTAGTTGACTTGAAGCATTAGATAATATTCTCTTTAATGTCATAAGAATCAGTGTAAATTAGTGTTTAAAGTTATCTTGTATCTTAATTGCCTTAATGAAGCTCATAAAAGAGATTTTCTTTTCATTTCCACAGTTGTGACCAGACTCTGGTCTGACTGCAGAGAACAAAGACTTGAATATGAATGTAACCCCCGACAAATTATATTCATCAGTGGTGTACTTGGACTGCTGTTCGTGTATGTTTCCGTTTGTGGTTTTGCAAGTCATGCAGTAACTGTTGCAGTGGCGGCAGGTTCACAGATCTGTTCTTCATTTGATGTTAACAGCAGTGTACAGATTCTTCTCTCTGTGTTGTGTATGTTTGTATAAATATGGAGAGAAAAAAAGAGATATATAGATAACAAATAAGGAAGGTTCAGATTTATTCATATCAGAGGGAAAGGATGCTGTCTAAATGTTTATTTATTTTTGATGTCATAAAAGATGAAACAATAAACAAGAACAAATTATGTCAGGAAAATATATAAACCTTTGTAAGAAGATAAAATGGATATTTCACTTTTCTTTTTCGCTGACTCCACTTAATATTAATGACGTGCTTTTACTGATTATTATTCTTAACCCCGTTGTGGTCCAATATGGACCATACATTTTATTTGCTCTGTTGTCTTGTGATAACAAGAACATTTTTTTTCTCGATATCTCAAGTTATTTATGTCATTTTGTTATTTTGTCAAAACAGCAAATATTGTTTCCGGGATAATGGGGTCATATTCTCGAGATCTCTAGAAAACGTTTGTTTTTTCGAGATAATGAAACAAGTGTTACAAGATCTCGAGAAAGCAAAAGAACAGTCTAAATTGTGGCAATTGCATGTTCTCTTGCTCCTCTGATATTGATGTTTCTTGCAATGACTGAATACACGACTATCCTGTGGTTTTCTCCACATCTCAAATTAATCATATTTTTATCTTGGGAAAACAAGGTTCCATTATTTTGAGATCTAGAGAAAATGATGACATTTGTTATTTCAACATAATGACATACCTAACTCGAGACGTCAAGAAAACAAACCTGAAATGAAATGTATGACCACTTAGGGCTTCCGTAGTCCCCAGAAGGAAGGTTAAGTTTCAGCATTTTGAATACATACATACATACATACTTATTGGTCATGATGTTGAAACGTCATGATTGTCCAGGGATGAGGTCTCCTGTGTGGGTTTTACAGCAGTTGACCTGGCAGAACAAAGCTATGGTGATTTGAGACTCATGTTGCATGGGTTCAAGTGATTCTTCACTGTCAGAGTGTTGCATGTTCATAATTTTCAAATTAAGTTGTCGCAGTGACATGGCTTTCCCATTCTGATCATTTTTCTTCTCTTCTTTCCAAGACCTTCGGTAACTGGTTATTGTAAGATTTTTTTTAAAAACATGTTTCTTTAGAAAAAGACACACATTGAATTTTCAGCTGGCCCCGGCTCTTTCTTGTCTGTCAGGCCCTTCAGCTAGCTGGATGGTAGACGGAGAAAGAGAACATGTCCGAAAACGTGACTGAAATTACAATCGCTTGGCTTGCATCTTTGTCCCCGTCCGTGGCCACAGTGAAAGACAGCATCTTAAAATAGCTCTCCCTCTCTGGTTATTTACATTACCTTAAGTGCTGTGCTCTCTCTTGTCTGGCACTCGGGGAGGAGCCACGCAGGGGGGTGGGTGGGGTTGCTGGTGGTCAGGCAGGGTAGAAGGACTTGGGTGGGGTTTAGAGGGGGTGTAGCTTACTGGCGCCCGTTGCCATTAAATCCAACGCAACCCCGATGCGCACATATGACGCAGGTGCCCCACCCATCCACTGCACCTCCTCCCTCCATCACTGGCGTCCTTCTTGATGTCCTTGAGAACTAAGACCAATCCCATAAAAAGAACAAGATGGTGGAGAGAGAGAGAGAGTCCCATCTCCATTCATAGAAAGTACCTCAGAGAGCACTCATGATAATTAACAATTATGAAGGAAAACTGTCGCTTGTCCAAAAGCCAATCCATTTATTTACGGCTTTACGTATGGAGGAGGTGGTTGGGGGCATGGTTTTTACGTAGGAGTCTCTTCTAGAGAGCATTTGGGTGTAAACCAAAACAGATTCATTCATTCAGAATTGCTGGATATATTTAGAACGTTCTATGATGTCTTTCCAGGAATCATAGATATTCAGCCAGGTCATTACTGCTTTTAATTTTTTTAAGTCTTCTTTTTTAAAATTTAAATAAGAAACCTTTGAGATTTCATAACCCGGTCTCACAAACTGATAACTAATCTTCCAAACCTCTCATACGGCTGCATTTTTACTTCCCTCCTTGATCTAGAAAATTCTTCAAATGTCTAATTAGATGCCAAAAGGAGAACCAGCCAGACTCTACACTCTGGCCCTTGGACAGACAATATGTTTAAAAATGTGGAACCATTTTTTCCCTTCACTATATTTTATCTCCTGCAGCTATCTGGCTTATTTTCCCAGACCAACCTCAAGAGATAAAAAGGAATTCTTGGAATCAAAGTCCCACCAGAGCACTTTGGATATGAGGAGATGAGATTACGGACAGAGCATTCAGATAGACATCTATAATGTGCTGGAGTCGGGCATAACTTTAGAGAGAGGACTCAAAGCAAGGTGACTGTCCAGGTCTCACACTGCTCGCTAGAAATGGCTCCTGTGAGATGGAACGTTGTTTTTTTCGTCATCTCGTTTTTGCTTTTAAAAGCTGATCTGAGCCAATTCTGCAGTGGACTAAGCACCAATATTGTTTGCTAAATTTATATCTCAAGTAACACAACTGCAGTTTGGATGTATAATTAAAGACGCTGTTTTCATTAGTGTAAAATTACCTGAAAATTAAAATAGTTGTTGTGTTTCGTGCTTTATATCTACAGAGGGAATGGATCCTTGTCTCCAGAGTCCACCATGAGTTTTGCTCACTGTAGTTTCTCCTACATGTTTATAAGGGGAGAGTGAGGTGAGGTATTCAATTAGTTGCAATCTGCAACTTCACTGCTAGATGTCACTAAAACCTACAGACTGACACCTTTTAGAGAATTTTTGGAAGCCAAAGAGCTTGACTCATTCCAGCAAATAGAAAGCTATGAATAAATCTCTGCTACTTCCACTTTGACTTATTTAAAATCTCTCTCTCACAAAGAGAATAGAGTGATACAACAGAAAAAATGGACTGCCCCTTTAACAGGAGTTGCGTAAATGATGACGTTTAATTCCCTGTGTAGATGTCTGTAACAGTGAGTATGTCAGAGCCTTCAACCCCAGAGAACTTTCATTTGACTGAAACGCCAAACACCCACTGCCACTCAAACACCATCCTGTCAGCGTTTCAGTTTGGAAAACAGAAAAACACAGGCACTTCAGATCTATTCCTTTTATCTCTGCATTAAAAAAAATCCACAATCAATTAATACAGATATTTTTGATTTCAATAAGTTTAACTGCTGGATACAATGTCTACTACTTTTGCAGTTGCGTACTGGACCATGAGTAGTTGTGATGAGATAAAATCCTCCTCATATTTGCACATCTGAAAGATTTAAGGTGGCCACAGAAAACCAACAACAGCAACAATATAATTCTGCACAGTGAAGTGTATGTAATGATGTGCAGACAATGTTGTGGAGTGGTCAGAGGCTTTAATATGTCTTATTGTAAAAGTAAAATGTGTGATTCAAGCATGATGCAGAGCAGAAGACATGATTTTTGGATCAGTCTCTTCTCTGGTTAGCGTGACACGAGCCAGCTCATGTCTCATCCGAGGCTGAGGCACCACCGTCACCTCAGCTGGCCACTATTTATGTCCTTCTTCAGCAATTGTCCCCTGAAATTTAATTGTAAGGCAGCTAATTGAAAGACCAGAATGGAAGGTGGGAGGGAGAAGAAAAAGAAGTGATGTAGGTTTGAGATGGAGATTTGTGAGAGCGTGTGTGGTATATTGATAAAAATGTTGAGGAAAAAGAAAAGGGGTTATTTTTTGTACACACACAAACACACACGCACACACACACACACCATACGATAATGTCTAATTGTTTCCCATATATCTCTCCATCTCCTCCATTAGTCCATCCAAGCAGCTGAGGAGCATCTTTAGCAAAATGAATGTAGCGGCTGCTCTAATCAAATCAGCCACGAGAACCTAATTATAGAAGCAGCTTTGTTCCACTCGGTCTGGCTGCAGGTAGATCGTCTGGGCTCACTGCAGGAATGAGGCGACTGCTTTGAAATCAACAAAGCTCCTGATTCTTGAGTCGGAGCTATGAATCAGCTTCACTGAGTCAAATAGTTACGCAGATCCTCCGGGACTAGATTTTACAAGTGGTGGACAGTTGCTTCAATGGATCAATGAGAATAAATTGTTCTATTGGTCCTACAACGTATGGAGAGTCAGTGGTGCAGAGATTAGAAACAAAGAAAACAAAAGAGCTCTTGTGTGTGAAATTTAGGTGAAAAAGCAACAACATATTTATTGATTTTTCCAAAGATACATAATTCATATCTGTTACAATATTTTACATTTCAAGTTTTGCAAACGCCAAAGTCTGACGTTTAACCTCAAAATGCTGTGCTTACATACAAGCAATGAATCATGTGTTCGTAATGCAGAGGCGTGCTGGATGGACAGTCTTTTTTTTCATCCCATAGAAAGTCAGTGGGGAGAATAATGTAGCAGCCACACACACACACACACACACACATACAAAAGCATACATTAGCCCCAGGGGACCTTGGGGAAGGAGGGTGGATAGGACCCATGTGAACCATTCGCATGACCACACAAGGGTCCTGGAGGTGGTGGTGGTGGTGGTGCTGGTGATGGGTGGGGGGTGGGTGACACAAAGATACAGAGGGAAAGATTGTGAAACATTTGTGGTGAAGATGCTGTTTGTATGTCGTATAGTTTTACAGCCATAAGATTTCAGAAGAGAGAGTACACCGTGTTGGAGGCTGTGTCCAGTTTAAACATCACCTTAACGTACATGTGACCGGCTCCTACAGCGTGACGTTAAATTGGCTGCAGGAGGTGGAGTATTAAGGGACAGTAATGGCGCAGCACAAGAAAAGGACAAAGACGGGAAGAAAATGTTAGGAGGGTCGTCGTTGTACCTCTTAGCTCATCACGACGCATCAGGCTCCAGCCCCGCCCTGTCCTGGGTGTGTGTGTGTGTGTTTGAGTCTAAGCCAGAGGATCCATTAGGGCTGATTGAGGAGCACAAGGGTGCAGACGTAACCCTGAGAGAAGGTGACGAGAACACACGCACACACACAGAGTCTAGTCCAGTCACATAAAGCATGAATAAAACTAAAGACACACATACTGTACGCGCACGCACACACCACAAGTTCTCATTCTTTATGAGGGATGGGAGGGATGAATTTGCAGTTGTACCACAATACGGAAGTAAGATGTCTGGCCCACAGCGGGCTGATTCATGAGGAGCTACAGACGCACACATGTCTGTGTGTGTGTTATATAAGGAGCATCTTAATAAAATGAAGCCTAATTACAGGACTCTCAGTCCCAACACTTGGCTTCAAATAAGTCTTTTCCACAGCAGACATTTGACTTATAGCATGAAAAGCACAGGTGTTACTCATTACGCTAACAGCAGCTCTGCTCTTCTCAAATGTCCCGGTGAGCCAACATGTACAATACCACTGAAGCTGAGGCAGCTTAACCTTATTCAGCCATCATTGTTTGTATTTTGTGCTTTACTGACTAAAAGGTGTGAAACTGACGTAGCTGTTGTATCAGGTTTAATGTTAGCATACAGAATATGGCGTATGATGTATTTTACATAATAATGTGTCATGTGAATAATCTGAAAATAAGAATGGTAGTGTTAAAATGAGCCTTTTATATCTACAGGTGCCTGCCATGTTCCTACAGTAGCCTACAACAGACAAACTAAGCTCTGACTATATGTTGGACCTAGGAGAGGTGAAACAAACGGATCGCAGGTAGCAACTACATCGCTGCATACCGCTAAATCCTACACACTGGTCCTTTAAATAAATACTCTACACTCTACAGACCTGAAGACTTCAAGTGAATATAATAAAGAAAACTCCAAATGAATGCTAATGACTTTATTCAGGAAGGTGATATGTCAGTGTTGTGCTTAGAGCTTGTTTCTGCTGCTCCCAGTTGGCCAAAACAATACAATAACAGTTAAAACTCCTGAAAACCAGTTTTTACTTATGCATTTACATTTAACTTCTCACCTTGTTGCTGTGATGTACAGGTGTACTCCGGGTCCCCGTGACATCACAGTTGGGCATGTTTACAGGTGTGATTGCACACACTTCTGGTTACAGCAGCACAGCAGCACAGTACAGCCTGGTGATAAGATGTGTTTTAGTGTACTTTTATGGACGGTAACTGTGGCTTTATAACTTTAAACTGTTTTTATTGAGTTTATTATGGTTTTATTTGGCAATTTTAAACAGCATGGGGTAAATAGGCACAGACAGCAGGTGGTCCACCTAATGATAATGGAGTGTATCTGAATATAAATGGTTTAGTGCAAATAAATGTGAGACAGGCACTCTTTCTTCAATCATACATATGGCCCATACAACCATTGGACACTCATTCAGTCACCATGCAGTCGCTGTGCTTTCCTCTATCTTCCAGCCCTCCTTCTGTTTTTGTGAACTCAGGGACAGTCTGTGTTAATCTTGCATCACACAAGCAGAGCCACATCACCAAACCAAACTAAAAACTAAAATACAAGCGTCCTGACTGAAATCAGAAGCCTTGCAGAGATTGCACTAAAGCTATACTATACGCTGTGCAGCAAATGATTATACAAATATGATTTCAATAAAACAAACATTTGATTTTTAGTTTTTCACTGAACGTTTTCAGCTGTGCGTCTTCCCCCTGGCTGTTTAGATGACACCGACGTCATTCTCAGACAGGTTTTGTCATTTGTTTGCCAAGTGAGTCCAGTTAACAGGAAACTACTAAAGGTGGTTGTTCCATATTAATAAGCAAGTCACAGGTTTCATGCACCATGGGAAAAAGGAAGATCTTTCTGCAGATAAAATGTGTGAAATAGTGAAGTATCTTGCAAAAGGTATGACAACATAGGATATTTCACAAAAAATAATCATACTGTGAGAAAGTTTGTGTCTGATTCAGAGTGCAGATGTGTTGGTTCAGATAAATGTGTGTTAAGGAAAGGTTTGTGTGAGGCAAATTTATCGTAATTAAGAGAGCATGAGGGTGAACAAGCCACTGATGAGTAGCAAACAGGTATTTGAAGCTGCTGGTGCCTCAGGAGTCCCAAAAACCTCTTGATGCAGGATACTCCAGAGGCTTGCTGATGTGCATAAAGCTGTATTTAAGGCCACCCTTAAATAATTCCCACGAGGGGGCTCAGAAATACATGATGACTAATTTTCAATAGTTTTATTCACTGGTCTATGCTGTGCTGCACTGGGTGGTCCAGATGGATGTAGTTCTGGATGGTTGGTGCATGGCCACCATGTCTCAACAAAGCTGCAACATCAGCAAGGAGGTGGTGGAGTGAGTGAGGGCTGGAATCACAGGAGATGAGTTGGTAGGCCCCTTTAAGGTGCCTGAAGGTGTCAAAATGACCTCTCCAACACAAAGCACCATTCCATGCTGCAACAATACCATTGAGGCCTTGGCTGCTTTGGGCATATAGGGAGAAAAAAACATGATGTGGCCACCATCATCCCGTGACCTCAACCCTACTGAGAACCTGTGGAGCATCCTTAAAAGGAAGATTCTGGCATCCTCAAAAGAAATACAGGCAGAAAGTGTACATGGACTTACAAATTCAATGGATGAGAGAGTTGTTAAGGTGATGTCAGAGAAGGGAAATAGAAAATAGAAAAAAATAGAATAGAAAATCCTATTGACTGCCAATCATATTGATCATTGAGGAAAAAAATAACAAAAACAGTATATGCATAATATAATATAATATATGCATGTGGAACACAGTGTAGTTAGTATAAGTGTGTTTGTGCTGACAGGGAAAAAGGGAAGGTTTGTGCCTCTCGTCTCTGTCTGTGTGTCAGACAGGAGCAGGGAGAGGATCACTGGAGTGGAGCTGGTTGAGGGCAAGTGAGGAGAGACAGCACATGGATGATGAGCCGGGTGCTGGAGAGAGCACAGAGACAGTGCTGAGGAGGTCATGCTCCAGTACACTGCAGAGTGACAGTGTTTGGCCGTGTGTCACATCAGGAAGTGGCCCTAATGTCACAAGCAGGGAGCTGCATGATTGATATAATGACGTAATATAGCACTGCACACACACACACACACACACACACACATATCCAGAAAAATATGTACGAACACACAAGGAGTAAAAGTGCAATAATCTAATGTCTATAAACCTGTTTATGTTCTGACCACTAGGTGGAGCCAGGTGGACTGAAAACATGGTTGCACATTTGTATTTGAGTTTCTGTGCAAGAAAAGTTGCTTCTAAAGAGACAATTTGTGTTAAATTCTATAAATATAAAGTTTCTCGGCCTTGAGTTCTGTATTGTTTTCTTCTCTGCAACTTAACCTCCACTGAGCTTGGAGACAACTTCAGAACTTTAGTTCGACTCCAAAGACATGCATTCTTGTTGTGTTTGTGATCAGTTTATATGTGTACAGATTCAACCAGTTGTTTCCAACATTTTAGCCTTGTGACTCCTCACAAATGACAATATCACTTCAGACATCTATGAGCTGTTGGCAATTCCACCTAAGAGATATTTCCCCTCCAAACTTCTGAGATGGTTTAACAGTTTGAGGCCTACAGATGCCAAATTATTCAATATGTCCCAAAAAAATAAACTCTTTCCACAACTGCTTAGACTGTGGCAGGAACCCATACTCGATTACAATTAATACTGCTTGTAATAGTAGTGTAATAGTAGTAGAGTATTTTCTCATTGTTCTGCTGGTACTTCTTCCTCCACTGCAGAAGACACACAAAAACATGTTTTGACAAAATTATATCACAACACTAAAAACATCTCCAGGCTACTTCTAAGACAGTAATGGGTATCAAATATCCATGTGTTAAATCAACATACTCAGTCAACACAACATTTCGTAAGATCTCAGAAATTTGAACCAATAAATAGAGGAAGTGATGGATCTCAGGGAGGAAACCATGTGGTCAGTAAATGAGCTGCCCTCTCTCTTAACCTTCACACTGAAATGGCTGGAAAGCTAAAAGTTACAACTTCTTTTATCCAATTATCGTCTGCCCGACTGTGAGAAAATTGTAGCATTTAACAGCGATGGCACAGACATGAAGTCGAGACTGGACAGAGGAGGACAATTTGGAGAACGACAGAGACAGAGACTCGATCATCGACTTTATTATAACAACATTAACAATCAGTGTTTGTGACTGTGAAGATGAGGAACAGAACAAAGCACTGTTACACAGAAGAGCTTCACAATTCATTTGATGTGGTTTAGTACTACAGTAAAGATTTCCATTGCAGTAACAAATAACAACCTGCATCTCCATTCACTGACCACTAGATGTCACTATCATCCAAAAATTTACTCGAGTAGGCGCCAAGAAGCTGAAACATGTTTGTGTTCTAAAACAAGACCAAGTAAGCAAGTTTATGCGCTTTGAGTTGCAAGTTGGACATGATTTTATCACCAAGAATCATTATAATCACAATAATGTCTGATATAATGGAGGTGGTGGTATAATTAACTCATCGTCCACTTTACATATTTCCTCTGTGTCTATTTGATTTTGCCCAGCTGCATCTCAAATTTACATTATTCCAGGATTCCAGCATTTCTACTGCTGCACAATATGTGTGTCGTATATTTCAGTTAATGTTGCTTTAAATCTCCATACTATATTTCATAATCACATTTATTGTACAACTGTTTCAACAGCAATTTCACTGCAAAAGAAGTCTGATTGTTTTTCACTTGCTATATCATTTCTGCAGGCTGCAGCTGTATCTCTGAAATGTCATTTGTTTCCCAGCGATATAATAACAAGCATTGTTTCCTAGATGGATCTTAATCAGCATGGCCTCTTACAAATAGCTGATGCTTTTTATGCATCAAGCAGAACTCAGCATCTGCGATAACACACCAATTACATCTCACTCAGATTATGAGTGATAATGTCAGTGGTCCTGCTTGGCAGAAATACTGGTGCGTGGACTGAAATATGAATACAGTACACTGCATAGACTGGATCAAAGAACTCTTTGGTCTTAAGCTGAAATCGATCCTGTGTTAGGACTTATGTGGGTTTGAGGAAAGGTGCTGCCTCCTTCCAATGGATTTTGGAGATGTATCAATCAGACCAGGTTTATCTTACCCTGACAGTAGTTTTTGGTACATCATGTGCACTGAACTTTGCCTTTTATTCTATTTTCAGTGCAGTGCAGTGTCTGGGGTATTTGTGTGTACACAGTTTAAGTGTGTCTCTGGTCGTTGTTGGTCTTTGCTCTAAGCTGTAAGGGACAACTGGGGGTTCTTGCATTCCATCCTGGAAACGAGTGACTGATTCCGATCCAAGGTGATGTTTTCAACTTCCTGTCAAACACAGTGCAGCTTTACCTCGCGTGCAATGTTGAGGCCTGAACGTGGGAGGCCTGAAGATGAGTTTGGTTCCTGGGAGGCCCCAGAACAAGAAAAAAATGTTCCGAGGCAAAAATGACAAATAATAACACCCTCCTGAACTTTGGCATGCAGCTTAACTGCTTGGTTCCTAAAATAAATGCAAGACTTTTAGTGGAGGCTGATAAGGACTGAAAGCTCCAGAACAAACACAGGACTGAAGGTGAAACTACTGATCAGGAATTACCTTTGAGCTTCACATTAAATTACATTACATTAAATGTCTGACTGACCTTAAGCATTCCAACTGTTTAAAATCACACCACTTACTTTGTGACAGGTTATGTAATGTGTTTGAACATCCCGGTGTTTTATGTAAACATAATGAATGGAGAATTGTTATGGTTGCCATGATAACTTTGTCTTCATAATAATAACAGCCTGTCTCCTTCTGATAAAGGTGCATTAATATCATCTGAGCATACTATACTATATCACAGATTCTGCAGCCGCATGGAATAAGTGTAGCCTATATGAAAACAGATCACATCCTGTCCTTTCTTACTGTAATACACACACACATGAGAAGTCAATGAGCAGTCATAAAGGCATTATGGCAGGCAATAAAACCTTCAGTATTCATTACAAAAAGCTATACAGTGTTGACAAATCTTGACCACTTGTTGTGAAAAATGAGTTAAGTAACTGCAGACTACCTAACTGAGGCTTGTAACAAATCTTGTAACACATACAGTCTTCATTACAGAAGTGGGTTTCATAGAAAGTGATCCTCTGCTGAATACACAAGTAAAAGCCCTGAGTATACAACTACAAACAAGTACTCACAAGGCAGTATGAATAACAGCGTGATGTATTACTGATTTGTAAACTGCAGGTGGCATTTGTGTTACTCACTGTTGGTAGTTAAGACAGTAGTGATGCATTATATCTTATAAGCTGTGCACACGTTTTGCATGTAAATGTGTAAACTTTCATCTATAAGCTGTCGAATGTGGTAGTGGAGAGAAAGCTGGAGTACAATGTGAAATGTAGTGAAGTATATGAAGTAGCAGAAACTGGAAGTACACAATTATTGGTTTAAAACTTAAACCTGGTTTAAACTTTTAAACCTGATTGGTTTAAAACTTAAACCTGGTTTAAACTTTTAAACCTGATTGGTTTAAAACTTAAAAATGAATTAGTCAGCTGTGGATGGCAAATTGTGTTACTCTTTGTGACAAAGGCAACCTAACCTAGCTTCCTGCTTCATGTACACTTATGAACACTACTTCATGACTGTTCATGATCTTCTCATTTAACGCTTGGAAGTAAGTTTAAACATATTTCCCAAACAGTGGAACTATTCCTTTAAGAACAGTAGTCTGGCTTTCATAATGGTGCACACATGTTTACTAAAATAAGAAGTTGACGCTTACAGGGAGCCCCTGAAGGCAGCATCATGTTTTTGTCAGAGCTTTCCAGTGAACAGTTAATGTCTCAGCTGGCCGTCCTTTCCTTCTCCTCCCACACAGACAAACCAATACAAACATTTCAGTACAGTGAGGAGACTCTCCAACTATCCGTCTGTGTCAGGGCACCCACAGACACACTACTGGGATACAGACAGGGAGAAGAAGATGGCACAAATCAGCCAAAGTTCAACTTTCCCCGAGATAGTGGAGCTAAACGTGGGTGGCCAGGTGTATGTGACCCGACTTGAAACTCTCACCGCGGCCCCCAACTCTCTGCTGTGGACCAAGTTCACCCAGAGCTCCCCGGGCGACCTGCCAACAGACAGCAAGGGCCGCTTCTTCTTCGACCGGGACGGCTTTCTGTTCCGCTACATTTTGGATTATTTACGGGACTCTGAGCTTTTCCTGCCCGAGTTTTTCAAAGAGAGGAAAAGGCTGCAGAAAGAAGCGGACTTCTTCCAGCTGCCGGAGCTGTCGAGGCGCCTGGCAGCGGTCAGTAAAGACAGCTCGTACGCGGAGGACAGCGGGGACCCGGAGGAGATCACCAGCCCGGTCACCTCCTCCTCCTCCTCGGACAGGACCCCGCGCTCTCCAGGGGCCAACGCTGGCTACATCACCATCGGGTACAGAGGCAGCTACACTATCGGGAGGGACATCCAGGCGGACGCTAAATTCCGCAGGGTTGCCAGAATAACCGTGTGCAGCAAAATCTCTCTGGCTAAAGAGGTTTTTGGGGAAACCCTGAACGAGAGCCGCGACCCGGACCGGCCGCCGGACAAATACACCGCCAGGTACTACCTGAAGTACAACTTTCTGGAGCAGGCGTTTGACCGGCTGGCGGAGGCTGGCTTCCACATGGTGGCCTGCAACTCCACGGGGACGTGCTCATACGGCAGCAATGACCCGGGGGAGGACAAACTGTGGACCAGTTACACCGAGTATGTTTTCTGCCGGTGAAACCTTCACCACCGGCAGCCACCTACAGCTCCAGTAGTTTTCACATGAATTAACATCCCAAAGTTTTCAGATGTGTCTGCTTTCAGCTTCTTGTGTTGTTCTTTCTCTCTGATTGTGGCTGGGTGGGTGGTGGGAGACTCAGCACTTTTTTTTCTTTGTTTCTAAAAGAGGAGGGCTGACTTTAGGCTTGGTCAGTGAGGGGAAAGTCCAAAAAGTCTCTTCTGATGTGTCAGTGGTTCTTCAGCTGGGTTGTTTTTATGCCTCATAACCTTTATGGCTTTAACAAAGAGCGTTCTGTTATGAAGAGGAGTGATGAATGGTTACTGGTGGCAGAAATGTTAGGGAGCTGTTCTCTTTTGATCCTTACTGAACTGTGCCTGCATTGTCAGGTTATTATAGAAAGGCTTTTCATGTTCTGATCCCATTAACTAGGACATATGCACTGTGAACAGTCTGACGTGTGCCCTGTTATTCCGGGTTTGATGAACATTGTGTCACGTCTTTGATTTGATGTTTGTTATTCGATTATATCTGCCCACTCACATGCAGCATCACTGCTTTTGAAGAAGATTACACGTTGGGGTTTTTACCACAGTTACTACATTGTTGTGTGCCAGCTATGCGCTGTTGTTATTGTTTTCTCTTTGGATATAAACCTACAGCAAATAAAGTGTGACACTGTAACACTCAGCGTCCCCTCTGAATTCACTGTGAAAACTCTTCTTTATTTATGTCTTTCTCGGTTACACTGGTGCTTCTTCGCCCAGCACAAACGCAGCTCCTCGGGTCTCTCTGTGATTTCTCTTTGCCAAACAGAGAAATTTAAACCTTCTAATCGAGGCTCTTTCGAAGAAAAAAATATTTATACACGTCTGTTGTTATATTCAGCAGATTCATGCAATCGGCCACGCTGACCTCGCTCGTGGACACAAATATGGACACGCAGAGATAAAATCCACCCGCTCTTCCTGAATACACAGTGACCTCAGTAGACTATAATGCCACCAAATGGGTTTGAAGAGAATTTGACCTGAATGAAGTCACATTATATTGGTTTTAACATTAAACGTGACATTTATCAGAGGTCACTGAATCAAGAAGAGAGAGAAGATGCATTTAGCAGTAGAAGTGCAGCATGAATTTAACTGCTTTCAGTGATAACGTGCCTTCAAATCATAGTAAAAGATCATATCAGTCATGGTACTAAAACAAATGGCACTAAAATACACAGATAAAAGTTGTCTTCATTCAAAACACCACTGTGAATTTGTTGATTTCTACATATTGAACGCTTTGGGTCTCATTTCTAAGTAAGTTATATTGCATCACTGATTTTCCTTCAACCACTTCAGCTAAGTGACTTCTCCTTTTACCTCAGGGGGGTGTTTAATATACCCAGGTCAAGCTAAAATTAAGATAAATGCCAACAAATTGTAGCCAAAAACAGAACTTGGTTGCAGATCTGGCTGAACATAGCCGTGTCCTTTTGCGCAACACAGAAGAGCTCTGTTATCTCCCCAGTGCAGGATGGTAAGGAGGATGGAGGAGGAGGAGGAGGGGGTCCTCTTTGGCTGACAAGTACAGTAATCAAATGTCTGTTCCATTGTGGGATCCTGGGGCACAAATCCAAACTATCCCAGGACCAATTCTAACACAGCAAACGGCTTTGTGTGGGCTGTGTTGGAGTGGACTTGAATACAAATGTGTAAAAAAAAATGAAAGCAAAATGAATCAATTTTATTTGTCAGATGTCCAGAAGCACTAAAGCTGTAAAATATATTAAAGGAGATTTGTTTCCAAACTCTATAAATGCAAAGTCATATGAAGATATTACACAAACAAACATGGACACAAACGCACGCGCACACCAGACCCCTGACAACCCAACCACCCACACACACTTCTGCTACCAGGCAGCCTCATAAGAGCTTCAAAGATAGACATGTCTGCACAAGAGACCTCGTATCTGCTGTCAGCTGATGCTGCCATCTGGACAGGAAAAAGGAAGGATCGACCGCAACTCTTCCTTTAGTGTGATCTCCAGAAACAGGACGTAGCACTCTTTGCCCTCGACAAAATCAGACACACTGGTCCTCATCATAGGGCTTGCATTATAATGAGAAAACAACATGGGAGAATGCTCTATTAGACTGAGAGCTTGTGATTTGATAGGACAAATTTTGGTCAAAAGACACATAAAACATGTCATTAAATTTCCTTTTTTGGTTCCTTCTGGCAGGACAAGGCTCTGCCAAGCAGTTAATTCTAACGCACACCTTGTAGTGTGTGTGTTTTTGTTTGTGTATGTGTGTCTACTTGGTGATAAAACATCTTCAAAACACATTGCACTCAATGTATACTTTTTTTTTCTTACACAAATGCAGCCAAATACTGAAAATGTGTGCACACACACACACGTGCATATATACACACACATATAAATGAACACGCTGAGCGCAGGAGGGAGACAGATAAAGAGAGCCAAATTAGCCAATTTGCAGAGTTGGAGATAACACAGACGTGTTGGCTTTCTTCATATCAGCCCCTATGTGCTAAATCTTTCACACTTTCTCTCGCAGTCTCTTCCTGGAGTTCAGTGTGACCTGCATGTCTTTAATACAGCTTAATTTTTCTTTATTCCGTCTCTAGCACTTCTTATATAGACACATCACACTGTTTGCAGAGAGAACAACACATGCATAATTAAACTAAGCTGTGTTTCTCATTGTTTGGCTCAAGTGTGAGAGCAGAAAACAAAATGCGGGAGCCCTCGAGAACATTCTGTCGTCTTTTCCATGTTATCTGAAATGTCCCATTTACTGTCGAGCTCCTTCAAACCGTGTAATGACAGCAGTGGCTGTTCCATTTGCATTTATCAATACTGAGTACTGCAGGATTTCTCAAGTGCTTAAGCTTAGTTGTGAAGCATAAGAATGAAAAATGAGCCTCATAAAAGTCAAAGAAGTGAAGATATGGTTTTTCCACATGATGGGGAAACTATAGGTGCATCGGTTTGCCCCTGCTCTCTTATAATCACCTTACAAACATTAGTACAATGGCCACAGTAAAAGTTATACTGTAATAAAGAAGCAGCGAGCCAGCCACAGAACATTTCGCAATCCTTAAATCACCTTCAATCTACTTAAAACAACAATAAGTCTTTATTAATTAAACAAGGATTTCACTCAACATGAAACACAAAGCTGTCTTCATTTACGCAGTGGATATATTTTATTCATGAAGGTTAGTGTGGTAAAGGCTGTCTCTACCACAAGTGCATCTGTCGCCTCAAGAAAAAAAAAACGTGTAAGAATTCTTTAAAGGTCCGTTATGTCAGATTGAGGGGGGCTCTACTTACAGAATATGGCAGCAATGTAATGTAATATGTATAATTATGTTTTCATTAGTCTATGATGCTGAGCTTATGTTTTTATTAAGTTAGAAATAGCCTTTTATCTCTTACAGACACAGTGGATCCTTTTATGTTGAGTGCCATGTTGTTGTTGTAATTTTTCTGTCTTGTTTTGTTGTTGTTTGTTTTGGGGCTGTTTCAACATGATTTTTGTGAAGTGAAGAGAGAAAAGGAAATTGACATGCAGCAAAGCACCACAGTCCCACCCGCTGCAGTAAGGAATCAGGATTGGTACATGGGGTGCACTCTACTAGATGAGCTGCTGGGGTGCCCCACTGACTAAAACTAAAAAAAATGACCACAACTATACCACCAGATGCCACTTATTCCTGCATGCGTGTCCTTTAAAGGAATAGATCACCGTTAGGGGAATAAGCTTGTGTGATTTCTGGCAAAGTTAGTTAGATGAAAATATTGACATCGCTTTCACATGACTTAAATTCAAAGCTACAGCCAGCAATGGGTTAGCTTAGCTTAGCACAAAGACTGGAAACAAAGGGAAACTGTTTGTCTGTCTCTGTCTGAAGGTAACAACCTACCAGCACCTCTGAACCTCATCGATTGCATAAATACAACCACAACTACAGTTTTTGTGCAGCTTAAAGAGATTAGATATACACTGTTAATGATTTCATTAGTTAAGAGGGAGCTGAGAGCTGGAATTTCGTATTCATTGTTTATGTACATACAGATAAAGTGTACATAGAAAACATCTATCCAGTGGAAGTATCATAGTCTTTATAGTAGATGCTAACTTGCAATATCTCTAGACTGGCTTTTTAATGGAGATTAAAAGATCAAATTAAAGAGAAGGTAGACTGAATGTAGAAGTTTGATGCTGAATTAACCAGGACGTGGCAGCACCCTGCAGAGTGGTGACGTTTGTGGCAAGTTTGAAGTGATTAGGTAACAAGTTCCAGGATTTTGCTGCTTTTACAGAAAAAAGGGCTGTTTTCTGCTCAAGATGTTTTGCAGAATGGAACTTTCCATTAACCACGTGAAGCTACCCTGGTGGATCTGCTGCAGCGCTGTAATATGCAGAAAGGCGGAGAAGACTATTAAAGACTGTTAAAGACTTAACTAAAGACTAAAGAGGAATATTTAAACACAACTCTTCTTTAAAGGACCAGTATGCAGGATTTAGTGGCATCTAGAAGTGTAGTTGCTGATTGCTTCCCCTTTGACTCAACCTTTCCTTTCCCAGCATCAAGAAAAAAACTACAGTGGCCTTGGAGCATGGTAAAAAATATTAAAGGCTGGATCCAGTGTTTAGTTTGTCGGTTCTGACCACATCCACAGGTTTCTGAACAGCTATTGTAAAGCTCAGAGTGTGGTAGCCGCTGCTATCTTGGCAGTCCTGCCTCTGCCACCAGCCTGTTAATCCAAAAATGGGCAAAGACGTGGATTGTTGGTGGAGCTGAAAAAGGCCTGGCTGCTCAAAAAAGAAAAAAAAAGATCTACTAGGGCACTTGTTCTGGATCTTTACATAGTATCTCACGGCCCACATTAGACTGTTGAGTGGGCTCAGTTGTCATGGAAATATGGAGACCTTCCTTGACTCCTAACACCTTTAGGACTAATTTTAGTTTAGTTCATATTTGAACTTGACATTTCATTCTTGACTTTGGAAACAGCCGTTGACAAAACTATCTCTAATCAAGGTCCACTCACTCGCTTGTCCCGAGCTCTTTCATTTTCTCAGGTATCTTGGTATCATTAGAGCAAACACGTCGGTGTTTGAATAAACCCTGAGAAGTTTTTGCAGCCATTAACCGCTAATAGAAAGTACACACATTGCAACGGAGCATCACAAACTTAAGTCACTGCAGACCCTGATTGTCAGTGTTTGCTAACCACCTGAACATATAATTAGGCCAGTCGAGTGTTTGTGTTACCAAGCAGTAAAACCATTCAGGGTCTGCGCATTTGTTGAATCATTAACAGTTCTCAGGATTGTGTCAAATCCTAAAAAAAATGTCCTTGTGAGTAATCTAATCATAGTGAATGTGTTGTGTTGTAGAGACCATTTCTGTTATTTTGTGTCTCCAAACTCATTTTCACAAGAAAACAAACATACCCTTTCACAAATCTTTCCCCAAAGCACCCGCCTGGCAGAGTCACTGAAGCACTGTTTAAATCTGCAATCGATCATTTGAAAGCCCGGCCACACTCTGGTATAGTGGCCCGGCAATTTGATGCAGATATCTTTTATCTTTTATTCTCTAAAATCATTCGGTTTGAAAATCTGACAGTGCTCTTACTGTCATACAGACTTGATTACAGCCTTATTTATATTCATTTCCTCTTCAGTTAAAATAAGTGATACATTACCAGGTTGGTGCATTCTTGAGTTAATGTTTTATTGTAGGTTTGTATGTGTGTGTGAGCGTCTTTGTGCCCAAGTACAGTACGAGCCTCAATCAGTGCGCTGGAGAAAAAGTAAGATGCAGGAAATGAAAGCAATAACACAAAAGACATACAAACACGCACAGGCACAACAACCGTCTTCTTTTAAGCGGCCTGTTTGCTGTGGCACAGAGCACGCCAATGCAGCACAAAAAGAAAGCAATAAGAAAAACCACAAGCCTGACGAGCTCGGCTTTAATCATGACAGGATCGCACAAAAGCCTGTTTTTATTGAAAGGACTTGATGCATGTAACACTGCTTGCAGAAGCATTAGTGCAGCCTGCAACTGTGCACTAAATATGACAAAGTGCGGTCATGGAAGAATAAAACTGCAGAGAGTTTGTGTTTTCACAACCAGCCACATGCAAGAGGCAGGTAACAGCAAATATTGCTTCATGTATTGAGAGCATAATCATTGCTCAGCGTCTGTGTATCAGTCGGCCAGTCTGTCAGTCCTAATGAATTCTAATGACTATGGTGATCCCCTGACTTTTCCTGTGCCACCAGCATTGACATTTGAAATATCTCCACAGCTACCGTATGGCTTTCCACACGATACGGTACCAACATTCACGTCCCCTTCAGGATAATTTGTAATGACATAATAATCCCCTGACTTCTGTCTAATACTTTTGGAGCCTCAGCTGTAGCCTACTTTGTTGTGAGTGTGAATTAGTAAATGCTAGCTGGTGAACTCGGTAACCATTACACTTGCCAAACATCAGCAGATGTTTTGAGTACAATGATGTTAACATTAAGCTAAAAGAAACCATGATGCCTCGCCCTGTTGTGAGCCAGTGAGATATGTTTGTTGAATGAACACATGCATTGATATGCTGGACCACACACTGTATAAAATGTGGGGGGTAGTATCTATGATGTAACCCACAGTTTTCCGAAGAGCCATTGCGAAGTTTAAGAGAGTTCAAGAGTGGTTCTTCTAACAGCTAACAGCTATACTAAAATGCAAGAGGCAGGTAACAGCAAATATTGCTTCATGTATTGAGAGCATAAATGAACAAAACAATGGAAGTATAATTCTTTTTCAATTCTAATAAAGCCAAAAGCAGGACACGGTATAGCTGCAGACAGACAGATTCAAATCTGTAATTCTCCAGTGGCCGTGTCATCTGTCTCTTTCAAGGACTCAAAATATGTGTCTCTGACCACAACACAGTCCCCCTCTCTCACTCCGTGTCGGCTCTGTGTAGTTTTTGTTAGGGTAGAGGGAGGGAGTAAATGTCGCCAGTCTCAGCTGAGCTGCTCTCGGCGCCCAGCAGCAGACCGGAGATTGGTACAGCTCCCAGCGACAGAGCTGAGCCTTGCACTGTGCCGGTAAACTAAAAGGCTGCCAGCATCAATCAGCTGCAGGGAACAGAGAGGAAGAGAGGGAGCATCCTCCTCCCCTGCTGTGGCTGCAGCCGGCTTCCTTTCACAAGAAGTGCAACTACCCCCCTCCCTCCTTCTCCTCCCGCTCAGGGCTGTCTAAAAGGGCAAGACGGGGAGGAAGCCAATTCAAAGTTGGTCACTTTCATTTGAGCTGTAAGGCCATTTCATGAATAGGACGCTATTATTTTCGTCCTTTGATAGTACAATGATTCAGCAAAACAGTAGTTCCTGTCACTAACTGACACTGGAGGAAGTATCCGCTTTACCCTATTAGCTTATAAATGTACACCTTTCTTTGCATGTGCAGCTGGTCTGGTTTTGTTCTCATTGATGTAACATACAAAAGCATTGTAGCACCTGCAAAGTGGAGCCAAATAAAATGGATCATTTGAGGCCAGTGGCTCATTGCTCAGCGTCTGTGTATCAGTCGGCCAGTCTGTCAGTCCTAATGAATTCTAATGACTATGGTGATCCCCTGACTTTTCCTGTGCCACCAGCATTGACATTTGAAATATCTCCACAGCTACCGTATGGCTTTCCACACGATACGGTACCAACATTCACGTCCCCTTCAGGATAATTTGTAATGACATAATAATCCCCTGACTTCTGTCTAATACTTTTGGAGCCTCAGCTGTAGCCTACTTTGTTGTGAGTGTGAATTAGTAAATGCTAGCTGGTGAACTCGGTAACCATTACACTTGCCAAACATCAGCAGATGTTTTGAGTACAATGATGTTAACATTAAGCTAAAAGAAACCATGATGCCTCGCCCTGTTGTGAGCCAGTGAGATATGTTTGTTGAATGAACACATGCATTGATATGCTGGACCACACACTGTATAAAATGTGGGGGGTAGTATCTATGATGTAACCCATAGTTTTCCGAAGAGCCATTGCGAAGTTTAAGAGAGTTTTATGAGTGGTTCTTCTTCTAACAGCTCACAGCTATACTAAAAGGCAAAGACTTGAAGCATGGGTGTAGTTAAGGTTATGGTGGCCTGAATGACACCTTGGTGCTCAAACAAGACACCTGTAATGGCATCCACCTGGCTATCAAAGCAGCTACACACATAATTCTGCATAACTTTAAGCCTTAATATCATTTGAACAGACGAGTTCTAGCCACAAGCCACAAGTGGAAGTTTTTGGCACTACGTGTTGGCTTCACTTCACAGCCATGGAGGTTGCCGCTTGGTTTGGACATGCATACTTTAGTTTAATTTCCATTTACCAGTGTGTTTACGTGTTGTTCTAACTTCATAAGTCTTTGTTTGCTTATAATTTTCTTCCTTTCTGATACCATTGTTTTTTAATCATGGTTCTTGTCTGGTTCAATTCTGTGTTTTCTCCTGTGTTTAAGAAGTTAGCAAAAAATATATTGTTCAAAAAAGAAGCAAAGTCACTGCTGCTGACTGCACTCTTCAGTCATGTTAGAAGTCTGGTAGTTGTTTCGCAAAAAAAAAGCACTAACTGTATGAACAACTGTTTGGGCAGTATTTAGTGTAATGGACTGATTTTCTTCTGTGTTCACCTTGTGTAGCCTTGCCATCATGGCCATTATGGCTCCAAACATTATACTTAGTCATGATTACAGGGTTGTAAAAAGAGATTCCACGTTGTCCTGCCTGTCTTTCTGTTGAGTCTGTAATGTCTGTCACTCTGCCCGCCTGTTTGGGCTCTGGACATTGTTACAGCACTGATGTTCCACTCAGAGGACACTCACCAGATATCTGCAAGGCACGGACACGCCCACATCTTCCTCCTCTCTTCCTGTGTCATCTAGATAGTGCATTGGTCACAGATGATTGACAGGTAGACAGAGCGAGTTAGGGCCACACTTGTTGTAACTTGCAACTATTTCCTCATGTCCTCATGGCTTCCTGTTTGACACATAGAACAGCATGAGTGTTTTAGGCAGTCTGTTTGCCAGCTATGTATTGCGTTACAGGTGCTGCTACTGCTTGTTTTACTCCTTTTGTTAGAAAAACGTCTCCCATGGTTATGAAATAGTTATTCTTAACAGATTTTGTTCTGCAAAAGTTAACAAAGATCATTCAGACAAGATCTCATACTAGCAATCCACCGGGAGCTCTGTTAGGAGATAAAAACAATAGATTGCTAATTAAAAAAATATGCATTTGCAAAGATAAACAAGATTTAAAGGAGCTTTTGTTTTACAGGTGATTATATACTGAAAATATTACCATATTTTGTAAATAGAGCTACCAAAATCTGACTAACTGGACCTTTAAGATGGTGGACATTGGCATAGTCAAGGAACGTTAAACTAACATGTTGTTCATGAAAAACGGTTTCCTCTGAAAGCATCAGGAAAACAGTAACATTTTTCGGGCATCCCTGAATTTCTCCCATGAGAAAAAAAAAATCTGTATGCAAACGGGGGTCTTTGACCAGGGTCATGATTTTCCACTTGGCTGCTCGCAATTATATCTTAAACAAGAAAAACCACAAAATGCTCTTGAGATGTTCAAGATGGATCTCCCATCATGTGCCCGACTACTTTACCATTCCCATTTGTCAGTTTGACAGATTTAAACATTTGCATCTGTCTGTCAGTGTCTCTGCAGATGCTCGAACATACCAATCAGCATTTATTCAACAGCTTCCCACTTGTTCGTGGTCCAGATGGAGGTTCTTTAGCACATATTAAGGTTGCAGTGATGTGCGAGTAGACCTTTAAAGATTTCTCATTTCTAAGATGCAACCAAGTGTTACATCTCTGGGAAGGGACAAATATTGTACATGTTTCAGCTCTAAAAATGCAGCATAGTTATGTTATGTTATACGGTAGCCTGGATTTGACTAATGATTGGAAAAATGTCACATTTTGATGCACAAAATATGTCAGCTGCTCTGTAAACATCCACGCAGTTAATGCGGTTCATCTCAACACTCAAGCTAAATTTGTAGTAACTAATGGCTCCGCATGTGCTGCCTGTTTGAACCCCCGCTGTTTCCGGCTTACTGTACATGTGGTATTTAAATGGGTCCGGCTGGAGTCACAAGAGTCATCCTAAACAGATGGAGCATGCCAGAAAGTGAAAAATGTCTCTACTTGTGCCTTTAGGGAACTGAACTCTCCCTTCCAAAAGACCAGGTCAGAGAAAAAAACCATAAAAACATTTCCATCTATCAAGCCAAGAGTGCTGGATGGCCAGTGTTTTAACATCTCAGTTTGACTGAGAGCTCAGTCTGCTCACCAATAAAATTATTCCTACAAGGTAGAAAAAGAAAAGAAAAAAAGAACCTCAGTGACCTACATATTTGTAATGCTTCTTGCCACCTCATTTCCTTACCTTATATCTTTCTCATTCATCTGAGCTGAAAGGTGGCATCAAGATAAAAACTGACTGTTCATTCATTGGGCATTGTGCACCGTGCACACTTAATTTGCATTATCAGAGCATGTCATTTTAGGCAGGGCACTTCCCCATTTAGAGGCCATATGACAAAACTTTCTGTTCCCTTTTGTCCATTTAACCTTTCTTCACTTACTTCCCTTAAAAGGTCAGTTCACCCAAACAACGCTGAACATTTCCTTGCTTAGCAAAAACAGTGGAGGTGAATGGGACTTTATTTGAGCTCTGCAAAACATTACAAAACAAAAGAAAAGAAAATCCTGTTTACAAGCTTTTTCTGGGAAAGAAAGAATGAAAGAACATGCTCTGTAGTGGCAACAAGTGTTTACATACATCAGCATTTTGAAAAGCAGAAAGAGATTTTTCATACCAAGAAGGAAGAAAAAAAAATCTGTGACTTGCAGCACTTCATAAAAATAGATATTCTTTCCATTCCAACCAGTTAGATCTGGACCATCTTCACAAGGAACACCATATAAGACTTATGAGACAGGCATTGCATGCGAGTGTTTTGTGATAAAATGCTTTGTTTAACCACACGAAATCCCTGCAGAGTCAGGATAAGAAAGAGGAATGCTCTTAAAAAAACTAGTTTTAAAGTATTTAAACAAAAGAGTTTATTGGTTGCACATGAAAGGAATCATAACAGGGTTAATTAGCATTAGATTTTCAAAAAAAAAACATTATATAATCAAGAAAATATATATACTGATTGAAAGGCTTTAGGTGCAGTTCCTTTCTACAGAAGAGCGTACTAGCACAGAATATAGTTTATTTCTGCGAAATGCTGGCGCTTTACACCGATAAAATGTTGTTGCAATAGATTAAAAGATTAACTAAAGGTTACACTCACAAATCAGGGACAGGAAGAAGATTTGTTGGCATTTAAACTATTTAGTCTTTTGAAAGAGTCAAGCTTCTTCTGACGGCATGTAAAATGTGCTGCATGACTGCAGCTGCTGTTAGGTCCTGTTTAATAAATGGATCCCTATTACTATATATCCCATTGTAATCAGCTGAAGTCACATTAGTAGGCAATGGAAAGTCCCTGTACTTCCGGATCAGTGCCATTAAACATAAAAATTGAAGTCATTGTACACTATGTACCCAAAACATTTAAAGTGTCACTATTCAAAAAGTGTGGTCTCAAATAATTTGTGTATATTCAAACAATTTCCACCTACAGTATGTCGCTGACGTTTCTGTTTTTACTCTGAGGTCAATGATGCCACCATGTGGTACACAAATGAATAATCAGTGCACTTTATTATTTACAGGATAACATTTTAGTTAAGAGTTTTCACGTGAGAAGTACCTGCAGTTCACATATATATGTATACACACCACTGATTTATCCCATAGTACGCCTGGTGAGACTACAACAGAAACAGAATGTGAAAAGAGAAACAGAAAGTGCCTCAGTAGTAAGTTAAAATGTGCCTCCATACACGGGTTTCATTAACAAGAAATGTCTGACAGCTTGAATGTACTTTCACTAGAGCAAATATAACACAAAGACATGACAAATAGCAACACTAATATTCAATATACAACCATTAAATCAAACACTAGTAATTCATCTTTATTTCATATATTAAATCTAAATTTTCTCTGGAACAAATTATCAGGAAAAAGGAAGGACAAACTACAAGTACCATATTAACCATATTTGATTAAAAAAAAAAAAAACAGCCATAAAGAGTCTACTTTGATTTTGCATCATAGAGTTTTATCAGCAGTTACTGTCAGACACAAAAGTCATGGCTTGGCTGTGTGGATAATGTTTCCACTGTGTTTTATCCAACAGGAATTCTCAGTGATTCGGCTGCTTACTCTTCAATATGGAGTACGGCGTCTTGGTCACATGGAGGGGGAACCAAAGGCTGAAATGTGAAGAAATATTAATAACAGTTAGATTTTTATTTGTCAAGCACATAAAATGCAAGTTTCCTGGAAAGTGTTTACGATCCAAGTGCATTTGGTTTTGCTGGTTTGCGCGGCATGGAAACTTGTGGGGGCGAAAGGCTTGTGGCATGAGGTACAGAGTCGAGGCCAATACTCACACTTGAGTTGGAAATAGCAGGGCTCACAGTATGGCTTCCTATTTCGGATTCGAACCTGGACTCCAGTTTCAGTTCCTCCGAGATGTCGGCGGCAGCCCACACACTGTGGAGGGAGGAGGAGGAGGAGGAAGAAGAGAGAGACTTGAGAAAGGCTAAGACAAATCCAGCTGTCCTGTAACGTGGGCTTTCTGTGTCTTAATTATTATTTCACCAGATTGTCCGCCACCCAAACGCAGAACAGCCAAGCTTTCTCTTTGCACAAAAACACATACAGTATCTAAATACTGTGCAATGTGTGTCTAACTCATATGGAGCAGAGGGTTGCAGAAGTGAATCGAGTTTTACATCTACATGCTAAATAACCTAGGGGAATTAAGTCTGGGGGGCCTCTGCCAGTGAGATGTTCACAATAAGCATCTAAAAGCAAAGCAGGACAGGGGGCTGGCTTCTTTTACTCAAACCAAACCACCAAACTATGAAAACCAGAGACCAAGAGAGATGTGAGCACCAAGCCAGATGTCCTACAGACTGGTTAGGAAAGTTAGAAGCACAGAAAAAGGTGGCAGAACTGCTCATGCTGCCAGGTGTGCCCATTAAGCAGATATTATTGTCCTATAAAGATATGAGACTCCTGCTAACCTTATTAAAAAAGGTGCGGTCACGATAGTCTTCAGTCTGAAATGAAATTTTCCCACAAAAAGCACCAAACAAAGGATTTCATGCTCCGGGTGACTCAGGGGAAAGATACCGGGGCTGAATGATGGTGGGTGTTAGCAGTGTCTATTCAAGTTTACATCTAATATAGCATAACTTTTTAAAAAGAAGCTGAAGAAAATGCAAATGAATGCACATTCAGAGGGGCTGGTTCATTGAGATAAACAGCTGGTGGCACCAATTCTCCAGATGGGTATCATTAAACCACTGCAGAACGCTAGGCTGTACTTTGATATCAGTTTTTGTATTTATTTGTATAATATTTATCCATTTGTTTAATTATACTCAATTATTTATATTAATTGTATTTAAAATGTTTCTGGAAAACAAAGGTCATTTTAGAAATGTGTTTTTATCGTTTCCACTGGATTTTCTTGTTTTTTGATTGATAAACTTTTCCACCTCAGCCAAGCGTTCTATTGATATTTGAACTTTTATTTCCAAATTCTGGCATTTCCACCAGCATTTCTTTATCCACAGAGTGAAAACAGGAGTATTTATTCGCAGAGATTGGAGCTACTGTGACCGCACCTTAACCCAGTCATGACCTCTCACCTGGAAACAGGTGAGGTGGAGGCAGAGACTAAGGGCCTCTATGACCATGGCTGCCCCACTACCCAGGGCACGCTCACACACACAGCAAATCCTCCTGCCACTGACCATCCTGAGGCAGCACATGTTAACAGTGTGAGGAGACACAAGAAAATAACAAATGTATGCATTTACAGAGGCTGTGCATGCACTACATTTGCATGAATTACATACCTGCCATGATTAGAAGGGTCCATGGATGCACTTCTCTGGGATGCAATTGCTCCCGTGCTGTAGCGAGAAGAAGAGTTCCTGCTCGGAGCACAGTAACCTGCAGCAGCTGAGTGTGGACGAGGGTAACTGAATGGAGCGGTTGTGAGCGGGGCCGGACGCAAAGTGTCCAGGTTGTCCAGTGAGTCAAATCTGTGGTGAAGGCAGAAGATGAAGTTCAGAAAACAGTACGGCTGTAAAAAGGAGAAGACAGAAGACCCGACATAAACAAAATAGCTGCTTAGGCTATAGTGCATATACTGTGCATCCACCTCTTCAGAGGAGCTCCGACATAGATGGGTTCCTTGTAAAAGCTGCTGCTGCGCTGACGAATCCAGCTGTTGTCAGTCAGGAGCTGAGTCCTTTTCTTCATCTCCTCCAAAATCTGCTGCCTTTCTTTCTCAACCTTGGACAGGGACTGTCCTTTTCTTTTCCTCTCATCACCTGCACCAATCAAATTTTTTTTTTGGGGGGGGGGTTAGCCCAGTACATGAGCATGAACAGAACAGAGGGGATATTATGATGGAGAGGGGTAGACTAACCTCTTATCTGTTTGTGGGGGCCAGCTAATGCTGGGGTAGACAAGGACTTTGCCCTGTGAGAGGGAAAATACAGACATTATTCATCATCTTTAATGAGGATTTATGAGGAAAGTGAGAGTTTTAGGGCTCGGCACCAAGCTGCATGCATACTGGTTGACTTCAATGCAGGTTTTCCTTTTACAAAACTCCAACACGCTCTATAAATTCTGATGTGTTTTGGCACCAAGTCTTCAACAGCTTTGGTTTTTAGGCCTAACCTAACCATGCTGAGACAACACAGATGTCTTAAATGTTTAAAAGGGGTGGGATTTACGTGTTTGTGTCTTTATTCAAATAGCACCTCAAACAAACCCAAACTGAGCCCAGGAAGCTCCCATCTAAACTTTATTGTATATACGTTATCTTGTTTGCAGACAAAGATACTGCACCGGGGCCTTTATGCCCAAAGCTAAATATTAAAAAGGGTTTTACAGTACTAGACCCAAGTCATACTGAATGTTTGAAAAATAAGGGGAAACTGAGCTACTCTTGTTCTGACCTGTGTGCAGGAGACAGCTGAGCGAAGCCACAGGAGTCCTCAGCCCTGAGGTGTAGCAGAAAGAGCATGAATGCCCAACAAAGGCAGCAGGAAGCAGAGCACAGTCAGCAACAGCAGCAGTGGAAAAAAGATCATGACAAGTCAAACAAAAAACAAAACAAAAAATAAGCCAAATAAAATATCTCAAACTCTGACTTTGACAATAATGGAAGTGCACACAGCTCTGGATGGAAACGTGACGATTAAAACAAGGGAGGAAAGGATGTATTCACCAGGCTCGTTCAACGGTCTTGTCATTCTGCACGCCCGGCACATTACTTTGAGGTTTTGATCCTGATTCTTTCAGCTCATATCTGTCAGGGCTCTGCTTTTCTTCTCTGGTTTTATTGGTCAGTCCGTTCACATGGAGGGGTGCGCTGGCAGGCATCTCACCACCATTGGTCATCTCAAAGGTGTTCTGCTTCAAATGCACGAAAAACAAAGGAAATAAATCATATTCCACTACACAAGCCTTCGAAAGAGCTGAATTTCCAGCCTGTACTGGAAATTTCATAGATGTGTCAGAGCTGCTAAAAATACAAACCACTAGTCTAAACCAGTCTAATACGATGTCAGCGTTGAGGAAAACATGAAATCTTTGGATCTTGATGAGTCACATTATGTGGATGAAGAAAACGTTTTGTAAATATGGGTAAAGCTATAACTCTAAATCCAAAAATTCAACACCGAGCAAACATTTATTAAAAAGATGGTGGTTTGGAAAGTCACAGTACCATCAACGTTGTCTATACCAGATGTTTCATCTCTGCCTGCGTCCTAATTAACCTTATCAAATGAAAAAACATGTTTTATCGCTCATAATAGGGTTAAAAATATTCCATCATCACTGCTATTAACATTACCTAATGAAAACTCTCCTTGATGAAGTTGAAAGTAATTAGCTGCATACACATGTATGACGCCTGATAATGAAGTGGCGCATTCTACATACTTCTGTGAAAGTGCAGTCAATGAGGGGCCTCTGCCTTTATGCACACACTCTGAAGAGCACTGTTTCTATGGTGACTTTATAGAGGAAATATCTGATGTAATCATTTTTATGATCACTCATTTATAACTAGAAAAAGGCTTCCAGGACCACACAGCATTACCTCAGACTTCCTGCACTCCCCCATTGCATCTTGTTGAGCCTTCCGCCACTCCGCCTCCAGTCTCTCCTGATCCCGCTGGTATTTCTCCTGAAAAACACACCAAGGCTTGCATGTTTGCTTTAAAACTTTAGAATAAACAAGAAGTGTTCACCTCCTGTGTAGTTCTCTGCTGAAGAAAACCAGTTTCCACCTGTAGGAGGCGCTCCTGTTCTTCCTGCCACTTCTCCTGACGCCTTCGATCCTCCTCCCGGTCCCACGACCAGCTGGATGAGGAGGGGCTGAGGGATGGCACCTGGAGCTGGTGATGCACAAACAGACTCAAACATGAACACGGCACAGCACACAAACTCTTTCAACACAAACACGTGCTGATAAAGTTATGTCTGAACACGCAAACATCCTTTGATCAAGTGGTGACTTACATCAGATATTGCAGATTCTGAACCTCCTGCGTGAGGAAATAACAGGTCAGCAAAGAGCACACAGTATCTCACAGAGAACATCAGGCTGTGTGTAATATCATATGCCACACGTATGCCACACACAGGCTGGGGTCACATTAGAAGACAGAATCCAAAGTGCATCAAGCATCTCTCTTTCTGTGCATATTTGCATGAGACTTTGTTCATCCTGCTGATCCCTGACAAATCCTTTACACGTCTGACTCCAGAGCTAGAGGCAGCTTCATAGAAAACACGACTCGAGTACAGCCCAATGAATGCAATTAGAATTTTGCCCTTTCTGGAGATTTACCTGCAGGACTGGTGCAAACGGCTGCTCCTAACTATCAAACGTCAAGTGGCTCACATGTCTGTGCAGATGAGAGCAGTGGAGATTAAATCTGTAGGCCTCTCTCTGCCAATCAGAAGCATGTCTGTATGCAAATCAGGACACTAATCTGCTAATGCACCCCCCCTCACCTGAAAATACTGCAAAACAAACAGGTGAGCGTCAAGAGTCATGTGTCATATTCACATGCTGTATGACAACACAAATCTGCTCTGTTCACGTATTGATGACGCTAACATGTAGCTGAGAGAAAAAAAAAAGAAAAAACACACACACACACACACACACACACAACACACAGCGCAAACATTTACCACACAAGTACACCCATGAGCTGAATCCTGCAGAGCCTGAAGAAAGAAGCCATTGTAGTGGAACACACATTAGATTCATTAACAACCACAAAGGGCTGCAGTACAAATGAGTCATTGTGCAAAGGAAGGAGAAAGTTATTAATTAAAAATTACACCGTGTTGACAAAGAACATGGAACATGTCAGTAAGGAGGAGCATCTATTGCACAATGCACATGGTATATTGTAGACATAATCCGTGCTGTCAGCTCTGTGGTTGCTAGGTAAAAAAAAAAAATCTTGTTGTGCCAAGATGAGCACGGTTTGTGCCCCAGTTTGGAAAACACATTAACAGCTTTCTGACTGATGAATTTATAGAAATGCAACAGCCTTACAGTTAGTTTGTGGTTAGGCTGCTTTCATTAAAGCACAGATTAAATGTTATTATGCTGGTACTAAAGTAAAAGTTCTTATTTAACCACTGTGCATCATCTGCAGGAGAAAATACACATTTTGATTTGCTTTTAATGAATATCCAACAATTACCCAAGCCAAGCACCAGCCACCCAAGCTGCTTCACGAAGAGTTTAAGTTCAAACAGGAATTTTACCTTTCTGTGAGAAAAATTCTGCCCTCCTTTTCTGATTATTCTTAATTATATTGCTATAATCTACACGAAGAGGAAGGATGGATGAGGTGAGAAATCATACAAGCAGAGTGTGTATATGAGGAGTTAATATTACAGGTCATGGTTTGATTTGTGATGTCATTTCTTTATGCTTCATGCCTGTTATTACCTTTACTTCTGGCTGTCCTGTGGTTGTCAGCAAGCTCTCCGTGCATGACTTTACCTTGTACAACCTGGGCAGGTGAGAGAACACCAAGATTCACCTGATATGCACTGCCAATTAAGCCTCATGTGCATCCGTTTTTTCAATTTGTGTTAACTGTCTAAAACATTGCTCACATTGTCCATCTGCCCATTGAAATTGGACACTTTCCTGACTGCGGTTTCTGTAGAGGTGCCACCGTTGGCATGGTGATCAGGGCAACCTATCAGAACGGGCGCTGCAGAAGTCAGATTGAGGGTCATCCTGCTCTGGCCTGGCTGGCTGTGATGACTGCCCTCACTGGTGCTCCAATCTAATAAAAACAACCAGCCATCAAAACCGAGGCCACACTGTAAACCAATGTTTGTGACCCGCCGGTTAGAAGTTAGAGGTTAAATTATCACAAATCATTTCAGGAGGCGGCGAAAGACATGAATGTCTTCTTTTTTGGCACATCGTCTTACCCTTGTTGCCATAGCGCCGGATGTCCATAGTCAGACCGCCGGTTTGCAGGGAAGATGTCATTTTATCCTTCCACTGGGTGTAGTTCATGTGTGCCACTGCAACTCCATTAACAGCCACAATCTCATCGTCCACACACAGCTGGCAAAGCTCCGCTGGACTGCCTGAGGAGGGAGGGAGGGAGGGACAGGCGTCAGGAAAATAAAGAAGGATGACAACAGGGCAGAAAAAAAAGAGGAAAAAAACAAAAACAAAACAAAATAATAATAAAAAAAAAATGTTGGAAACGATTTGTTTAGCACAAACTGAGAAATAAGCTGCAGTGTTCTGAGGACAAGGTTTCTGTTCTGAGATGCAAAGTAGGCCAGTAAGCCAAAACTACATAGCAGCGAGTAAGTGACACCCCCCTCTCACAGCTAATTAAATATTCATGGTTGAGTTTTAAATCACTGGCTGCATTTTGTGCAAGTACAGTAAATGCACCAAAAGAAACACTAAAAATTAACATCCCTGTGATCACACGCATGTATGCCGTTTATAATAACCTGTTATAATAATTCTCAATATCTATGTAAGACACTTTTTCTTTAAGCATAAGAAAGTTAACTTTTTACCTTTTCCTCAGCCGCATGAGAAGCTGCTTTGTCTTACAGCTCAACAAATCCTCTCACATCATTTTTTTGTATTCCAGTAGTGAAAATTTGTCTACACTGTCTGCACTGAGACCCGTCAGTGTCTTGAATTACTGCTCTTGTCTCCAAGAGTGGGATGTTAGAACACATTTCCTCTCAGAGAAGCAAAAAATAAATAAATAAATAAAAAACACCGAGAACAATGTTGCCATCACTGTCACTAAAAATATTCCAGTTTCACAATCTAAAAGTTCAAAGACTTATCTCTCAATGCGATCTCAGCCTAACTACAAATGCGATGTGAGTGAGGCAGAATGTCAGCAATCCAGAGGTAAATGTAGTAGAAGTCTTACCGGGCTGAATGGATTTGACTCTCGCCCCTGTGGAGTCCCAATGAGTCTGAAAACCAAAGTCTGGTCTGCTGTTGGGTTTAAGAGTAAGGCTCACTCTCATGTCACTGTGATCCACCTGAAACACACACACACACGCTCACACAGGTAAAGGTGACACCGCATGATCCAATGTCCCACGCTTCCTGGTGGAAACCAGATACATCGGTGGCCTGCTATAGATATAGTAAGGGATACACTGAGGGGCCAGTTTATTATGTACAATGTAGTGCCATCATCACAAGAGCTCTGCAACGAACGCCATCTTTGTGAAGTTTTGCTGTCAATGATGATGAGTTTCAGAAAGTCAAGCTGGAAACAAACTGCATATGCACATTATTAAATGTTTTAATTTAGAAGACATGCATACCCACACGGGCGTTTCCACTTATTCTACTGATTAAATTAATTATGCTGGGCTTCAGATGAACCCTGGCAGAGCTATTCTGGGACATGTGTGACATGTGTGAACCAATAACAATGCTATATAAAAAAATAAAATAAAAAGAAAGAGCCAAGGTGTCTCACACTAACAGGTCTAACAGGTCCTAGAAAAAGAACAGGACCGTGAGGGAAATGTCAATATACCCTTTTCACAGCAATGCATTTGGACTTGTCATGGCAGAAAAAGCACTGGGGAAATGTGACAGCGAGGCAGCATGCACAGTACCTGCACCCTGGAACTAGCTCACCTCATTTTTAATGTTAATTATTACGCCTTTGTTTTTCCTGCGATGATGAGGCAAAATGTCTGGGTCAAATAAATAGTCAAGAAGCAAAAAGCGTGTGTAGAGGAAGAAGACGACCTGTAGTAATAGAAATGTTTCTTTATGTCCGTTTCCAAGCTTGACTCACCATTTCCACATAAATAGAAGAGAAGTCATTGATGACGACAACAAAATGGGCATTTTTGGAGTGAACATTCTGGATATGGTCTTCTAGTGGCCTCCCTGATCATGACATCTAAGGCAGTGAAAACCATGAGCGGTATTCATTTATTTGCCTAAAAGGTCTTTATAAATGATTTTGATCAGTCACCTATGAGGTCACAATAAATGAGTAGGTATTGCTCAGCGCTTGATCACTGCTCCAAGTAGAATAGCTTATAGCCACTCAGAAAAGTGATTTTTCCCTCCATTTGCCTGTATTCTTCTAAGCCATGGGCTCATTTATTTTCTCTCTTGTTCGACAGGCTGAGCAATAAATGAAATTGATTTGATAATCCCTGATTAAAAAGAGTACAGATTGATCCAACATCCAAAATCGTCTTTAGTAGATTCAAACATAACAAGTTTCAAAGATGCATCAGTCAAGTGCATCTGTACAGACACATAGTACGAGTGCTGCATGCTGAGAGATAATACAACATACCTTTGTATGGTCAATGCTGGCATTAGCTGAGAAGGTCGAGCTTTTGTTGTGGTGGGCCTGTGGGTTTGAATAAGGTTGCAGCTGGGTTTGGCTGTAGGGCTGGTGGTGATAGCCGTTGGTCTGGCTGGAAAGAGCGACATCTTTCACCTCCTCCCTTTGTTCGGTCCCATGCTGCTCCGCCTGGAAACCTTTCCTGTGTGTGATTAAAGGCTGGTGCTGACCCTTCAGATGGGCAGGCGCCGTCTGTCTTTTGAGAGAAGATTCGATGGGCGGAGAAAGAGATTCCTCTTTCTCGCTTTTCAACAGCAGACCCTGGTTGTTGTCTACCTGGAGATGCACAAAAACAAGATGTGCAGAGGAGGACAGCACAGATTCATTTGATTGCACCATTTATCCTGCAGCATTGAAATGTGACCGACAGCGCTGACAGTTTGTGCAGAATGTCTACAAGCAAGAGAAACTAACAATATGTAATCTTGTAGTCAGCTGACACCCTGTACAATAGTGCATGAGGAAGGCAATCCAAAAAAAAATACATATAGTACACACAAATGCTCCTAACCATCCACACACACACACACACACACAGATAGTAGAGGAAATACTCTCATTACAGTAACTACTTTGAGCTTATTTAGCTGACTATACAAGTCCATATGCACCCTCCTGAGTACTGAACTCACATTAAGTCTGAATTATAACCGTTGAGACTGTTTAAAATAAAATCAGGAGGTCCTACTCTCTTGGAATACTGTTAAATTTTCACAGGAGAGGCATAAACCTAGCTACTCTTTATCTCTGTCCGACCACCGTATCCATCATCATCATAATTCACCAGCATTTTTAGAGCACCTTGATTTCTAAAATTGGACCCATTTTGAGTTGCACCAGGATGTAAAGCCTGAATGAATCATGGAGATGTGCTGTCCAAAAGACACCTCGTTGCTAATATAAAATCCATTAGAGTGAATTTTGAACTGAGGGTTTTCAAAGAGAGGTGGTAGTTTTTGTTTTTTCAAAAGGTTGACTGTTAGATGTTATTTAAATTAATTTCTATATTTGTCTTAATATCACCAAATCACCTGAAAAGACTAACAAAGAGCTCCACCATAGTACAAAAACAAGTCACATTGTTTTGTTATGACCATAAACTCACACTCACACTGTTGTCATTAGCACACTAAGTGAGTTTTAATCCCTAACTGTCCCCAACAATGCACTAATTACTTCCATTTGATTAAAAGGTTGACAAGAAACAACACATGGTTTAAAAAAAAAAAAAAAAAACTGTGCTAACCACTTAACTCACATTGCACAGTCTTGGCAGTGAGGACACCCTGGACTGCTTGGTTCCAAAGGGTCTGGCTGTGATTGCAGAAGAGAGACGGGATGAGCCCTCAGACCGGCGGTAACCACGAGGAAGGCTGGCTGAGCCGGACCACGATCCAGTTCTGGATAAGTACTTGTAGACGCCTGAAGTCTGCTGGTCTCTGCCTTGCGCCACAACTGGTTCCCAAGATGTCTTCTGGTTTTCTTCATGGGACCTGTGGTTATCCAGAGCATCAACTCCTGCCTGATGAACCGCATCAAGGCAAAAAGTTGGACCTTTTGGATCAGCGCAGAATGGTTCTTTGTAGCTCGACATAGTTGCATTAGGATCCCTGCTGCTGGTTGAGTTTGTGGTTTCGTTTGGCTGTATGGTTGTGGTCAGGGTGGAGATTTGGTTTTCTGGCTGGGCTCGTTCAGATGTGGACTGGAAAGGAGCCGGTATGCCCTGGGCTTTGACATGAGTATGGGAGCTGAAGGGGAAGTCCAGTGAAGGTGTAGTAACTCCTGTGCCATTTAAAGCCAGGGAGGCAAACTGTGCCTCTTCTCCCAAGATGTTTCCATCAGAGGCAGGCATGGATCCAACTGATGAACCCTGAGAAGAAATAGGTTCACACTAGCTCAGGATTTGCCATATAAAGAATATTTTTACATGCATTAAACACCTTGCTTTGCACAATTGCACCTGCATCTGTGGAACCTTCTCTATAATTATTCATGTAGGCATTTCTACCACAAGGATTTTTTCAGTAAAAACATGCAGGGACGTTCATTAAGGTAAAGAAGGTGAAGCGGAACTTACCTGAGGGTGGGCTGACTTATGAGGGCTAAGTGGAGCCGTGGGGCTGTAAGGTGCCTCAGTGGCGTAGCTGCGGGCCAGCAGAGCTCGAGTGTGCGGCCGGAGATCAGAGCTTGATCCTTTTGATGGAGGAGAGGTGGAGTAAGGACGGGGGGCAGGGTTGTGTCTGTGAGGTGACTGCTGGTCTCTGGGGAAGGTAAGGGAAGAGGAGCCAATGTAATAAAGGAAGCAGAAAAGGTATTGGGGGGGAGGGGGGTGTGGGTCATATTACATGGGTTCACTGTGGCATACTGCACAGTCATCAAGCCAAGTCAGCAACTTTTCATACAGATGGTAGAAACAGTGTTTGGAAGTGCAAGCTGTATGCTTTCATGTACATCTGTACCTCTTTAGAGGTCCACCTGCTTCATTCTTCTCAAAGTTAGCCAGAGACCCATTTGTCATCTGGTTAATGACATGATCTCTGTCTTGCGACTTCCTACGGAGGTCAGACTTGGTGCTCCTGCGACGGTTCTTCCACTTTGTCAAGTCCTGAAACAAATGTGTGACCCAATGACACAGCTGCTTTTGTGCCTATGACAACAATGTAATATTTTAAAAGGCTCAATGCACATTTTGTTTGGCTGATTTTACTCTAGAAAAAAAAAAAAAAAAACAACATCTTGTGTTGAGATTGAAAGTTAGTAACAAGCAAAACAATCAGCAACTGATTTGGAGCTTTCAATCACAGAAGTTTTGAAATTTGCCAAGTTATGGATATGTAGATGTGTTCTGCCTTTCAAAACTTAAATTTAAGAATAGCTGTTAAGGTAAAAAACTTTCAATCACAGCTCTTTAAATCAACATGGACAAGAAACCCTTAGTGTTCAGAAAAATGTGAACATCTGCAATTTCAGAGGGCAAACTTGAGCACTTCACACAATTAGCTACTAAATGGACCTTGGAGCATCTTCTTCTTGTTCTAAGACTTTTATAGACTCACATCCTGCCACTGAGCTTCACTGTCCTTGGCGGCAACGCTACACTTGCGTTTGTTTTCTTGATTCCACTCCTGTGCCATGTCAGCGTCCTGCTCCACATCATAAATGATGTTCCCTTCAGGAAGTTTTCGAACCGGATATACCATCGGGATGTCACTGAGTGATTTGCTCCTGGTTCAGACAGACAAGACACGGAGATAAATCATGGATAGAGGGAGCAAACAAGCACAGTATTTAAAATACCGCAGTTGTGTGAAAGAGGCATTAGAATACCATGTAGCAGGACAAGTAGGAGTATTGCAATGCAGTGCACACAAACATGCTATGGTTGATTCTACACACACAAAACTATACATACAAGGCCAGCGCGCTGCGGTACAACTGCAACACGGCACATTCTGCATCCAAGCAACAGAATCCTTAGCCAAGTGCGAGCAGGGGAGTAGCATGCAAGTCAAGTAACGTGGCAGAACAAATGGAAACAGATGTTGCTGTCTGGATAACACAACAGCAATGACTTGTAACAAGTAATAGCACTGCTGTGGGCAACGCGAGATGTCAGATGTGACATTCAAAATAAGTTACAGCAGCATTTAGCAGGTGGTATATCATAACTCTGACATAACTTGATAGGAGGAACCACGACTGTGATTACCAACAATCCGGTAGTTTGTCATAAATTCAGCTGTCAAGTCTCGGCCCGGAAAATTAATAGTGGGCGGTATACCAAGTGCTCCATCTTTATGAAAAGACGAATGATGTTTGCAGCATAAATTTCCTTCGTAGGTACGCTGGATACAAAACAAAAGCACATCCAGATGAAGCAGCCACAAAGCAGTTGGGGTCAGAGCAGCTTCACTCCAATTTCAAAAACTCCAGGACTTACCAAATCCAACCAGGGTTGACCTGAACTGGTCTCTCAGGTCTGACCTGGATTTGATATGCTCTACAGAACCAAAGAAACAGACACGAAGAATGATGAACGGCATTATGCATCTAAATAGAAGGCACCTGCTTTGACAAAAGTAGTTAGGAGACATTGCACTGCTTTGGCTAAAAGGCAAATATATCTTCAGTAGCACAGCTGTAATACAAACCACACACACAGACGGCATTGCCAGAGAGTGTTTAATGCACAAATTCAAATCACGGCACAGTATTTAAGGCAGTTCACTGACCTGCTACAACACTTTATTTTTCTACACCAAACCCATATTCACATTCTCAGAAAGTAAACTGGAAAACATTTACGCTGGCACAAAGAAGGTGTTATTCATAACAGTATTCTGTTATGGCTATCAAAGTATGACACAATGTCTGAGTCATCCGCTTAGCCATTATCAACTAATGAGTCACTCAGCATGGTGCTGTAAAAGGTCCTTACATTATCAGTACTGTAAAGGTGCCAGGGTAAATGCTGAACAATTCAACCTTCAAGCGCAGTTCAAATTCAAAACACATTTAATTTTCCTGTCAACTTCATGAAACATCCATTTGATAAACAGAGAAGAGTTTGCATATCTTTACCAAATGATGTCGTTTGCCGATGGATTAGAGATTTGCAAATGCAAAAGTAACAGGTATGCATGGTACATGATGAGATAACAGGATAGTGTGGTGGAGCTTGGGGCAACAGTTTGCAGCGTGTATGGTTTGTGTTTGAGACAGAGTGTGTGTGTGTATAGGTCAGTTGGAGAGTTTCTTAGAGATGCTTTTGAGGCTTTCCAGGTGGGGCAGAGATGTTTTGTGCAGTTGCAGAAGTCACAAGCCAGGAAATGAAGTCAAAGTCTTCCTCAGAAGAACGCAAGGCTTTATGGCTACAGTCAAAGAAAAAGAACAGGAGATGCATGAAATGAGTACAACACGATTTACAGTATAAAAAAAAAAAGAGACACAGGAAAAACTTAGTTAAAATTTGCAAAATGTTGGGTTATAGCATCATCTTTGAAAACTAGCACTAGCTGTTTCCCTCTATCTAGGCTTTAGTTTGCTGGTGTAGTTAAGCTGGATTTATAAACTATCAAATGCTATAGCCATAAAAAATGAACAGAATGCATTTAACCACATGCTATAATATCACACAGCAGGTTACTTTAGCATCGCATACAAAAGGTGTCATATTAGATTCCCATCAATGAGCTCTGTAATGTTTCTGCTTCTTTAAAGTTTCAAAGATTACTCGACGTTGAAGCAATGCATCAACAACTTTGCATATTAAGCAGCCAGCTAAAGTACAAAACTGCAGCATCAGCTCTGCCTTGCATTAGTTTGGAGTAAATCTTAAAAGCTTTCACACTTTCACTAGCAGCACTGCCTTGCATCATAGAGCAGTAAAAAAAAAAAAAGCAAACAGACCTTAAGCCTTGCATTTTACGATACCAGGGTCTTCTCTGGGAGCCGAGGTAGATCGTGCGCACACGAATCTCCTCTTCAGGCGTCCAGTATCGGGGTAAGAAGCGGTCATGGCTGGGGTTTGTAGATGTCTGATGAATGCTTTGCTGCACTCGCCGCAAATACAAGTCGTCTAGGACGGGGTCTGCCTCAGGATAATCGTCTTCGGACCCTTCTTCGCACAGAGCTTGTAGGAAAAGCTCTTCATCAAAAGCACACTCGGAGCGAGACACAGTGAGGTGGGGTTGTGGAGAGAAACGGGTATCTCCAATGCTGCAGCAAAGAGTGGTACACCCGCAGCTGTGTTTATTCTCAGCTGATGCCGATGATCACACACACACACACACAACTTTGGGCAAAATAGTTACGAGTATCTCACAAATGATCTGACAACACAAAGCTGCTACGAAATGTTGAAAAGGCGCCAGTGTGACTGATGATTAATGCATGGGGTCTTTTTGAGGATAAGGGTTAGGGTTACACAATGCCATTCCAAGCAGTGGAGTAGTGTGGTAGAGTAATAACACAGCCGAGCAGAGCACTGACATCCATGGTTCTCATTGCACAGTTCATTTCAGCATGAAGCTGCTGTGTAAAGAACAGGGCTTACTACCGACACCTCGGCCTGCCACATCAACTATTGTTTAGTGGCATTTCCATCTATAGCCAAACTGACCCTTCAGGTGGTCTGCTACCCACCATGGTGCTCACCCCAGAATGGTCTTCAGAGTTATATTCCCATGGTAACTAGAGGCAAACTGGGTGAAGTTATTAAGACATTTAAGAAGCAGGCAGGTTCTCAAGATTGATTAACTTAAAATTTAACTGCAAAAAAAAGGTACTTCAAGCAAGTGGACACGAATGTGCACTTGTTATTTTTAAAAGTACCAGTGTGTAGGATTTAGTGACACCTAGTGGTGTAGTTGCAGAGTGCAACCCCATCCACTTTCCCTCACGTTCCAAGCATGAAGGAGAAACAGCGGCAGCAAAATATTGGCCCTTTGCATTTGAGGGGCCTCATCTGGAGCCAATATTTGGTTTGTTTGATCTAGACTACTGCAGAAACATGGGAGGAGAGGGCACGCAGTGCTTATAGATATAAAAATCTAATTCTAGGGTAACAAAAACATAAAGATTCTTATTTTAATTACACACATATGAAACCATAGTTATTCATATTTTAATTCAACTGGTGCCGTACTCTAAAACGGAGTCCATTAAATCTGACACAATGGGCATTATATCAGAAAATATGAAAAAAAAATGACCACTTAGCACATGCTGTGTGTCAAAGTGACTTTGCCTACATGCGACGGCTGTGTTCATGAATGCGTGCCTGTCCACACAAAAAGGTTGTCAATTTGGGTTTTAGCATGAAGAATAAAAGAACAACCGCAAATTAATTAAGAATAATTAAGAGACGTCAGACTGTCTGAAAGCAGATCAAAACTTAACCCGTGTGAAAATGGTGAAACTTGAACGTTGCAAAATGAGTTTCAACAGAGAACAATAAGTGTCATTATGCTAATGATTAAGCACAGTTTCTGTCTCCTCATGACAGCACTTTTGGCCACAGAGTATTATAAAGACTGAAAGTTAAATAATACTGTGTGTTAGTGTTCCAGAGACTGGAAATAAAATGATCTCTTCTAGGGTATGTTCAAGCTTTCATATGCATTATACTTGCAAACACAAAGAAAAAGAGAAAAGAGAATGTTAAATCGACTGAGAAATTGGACAGTGAAGAAAAATAACAAAATCAACTGCCGACAGTCAGTCAATGCATAAGTAAGTTAGTATCTGTGAGCAACATTGGCCCACATATCTGCAGTACCTGGAGAGTGGACTGCTGATACCCCTTCCATTCTGCTCCAGTCCCTGTTTTCTCCGTAAGAGCGGCTGTGGGATATGACCTTTGCTTCGCTGGGTGGTGGTCTGTGCCGTCTCCATCTTGAACACCTGCTCAGCTTCCGCGTCACTTCCACAACCTTGAGACAGCACAAACATGTGAAAAATGAGCCACAGAAACTAGAAAACTTTGGAGAACAAGAGGAGGGGAAACGGCAAAATAAGTTCAATCAACTAAAAAGAAGAATGTTTAATGGTTAGAATAAAATAAAAAAGAAGAAAGTCGCAGTATCTGAGCAAAACAGAAGAACCTTCAGAGAATGACTGAGTCTTCACACAGCTGAGCTTCTTGCGAGCACTGTGCCAAGTATTTTCACCCTCTCCCGTCACAGACACTTTTATCACCATGGTGTGGAACTTCCCGCAATCTATCACTGACGAGCACAGAGACTGAGCGCAGTGGATTGCAGACGAATGACACACTGAGTCAGAATATCAGCAGCTTGAAGAATGTTGTTGATCCAGCAAAATTAGCTTGATCAAGCATAATTACGTGGTGGCATGTGGAATCATCAACTGTTTCTGATAAATAAATCTCTGTTTTGACACATTGTTTTGCTGATTGACAGTATCCAATCTATCTGTGGACAGGAGGTGATACGTTTCCACCCAGCAAAGGTTGCAACAGCAGTTTTTCGTATGGAATCAATATGAGCAGGGTTTGCTTGCACAAAGAAAAGAGGCCCAACAACAGAAACTCACACTGCAGGGCATACATTTCACAGAGGAAGCACAGGTAAACTTACCTTCACTGTTTGGGTGGATGGCTCGGGAGTCCGGAGTGTCGATGCTGTCCACAGAGTTCTCGGTCTTATAGCTCGGTCTCATGCGCAGGCATTCCTCCCTCTCCGAGTCCCAGCACTCTCTGTACCCGCCGTCTTTTGTATGCACATTGCTGCCCTCATCTAGAGCCTGGATCCAGAAGGCAGGATTAATGTAGATAAAAATACAGAAAGGAATACTGTGTTAAAAGCTTAGAAGAGCAGCTTACCTTGGACAAGGCCAACCCTAACAGCCCTTCAAAGGCCTTGAAGTTAAGCTGGGGCCCGCTGTAGAAGGCATCCATATGAGCCTTACGACCCAACCAGTAGATTGTGATCAGAACCTGAGAAAGGGAGGACAAACACACGTGGGGTACACAAATCCAGCCACACACAACTTCCTTCTCCTTCCCTGCTGAAAAGGAAAGTGTAGCGTTTCCTGTAAATTGATTTCATTTTAGCAGCCTGTCTCTTTTTCAGCGCTCGTTATAGCCCATCTAGGAACGGCTAAAGCACAACATGAAATGCCCACCCTGATCTAACTCATCTGCTCCAACTCAAAAGCTCAGAGGGGGGGTAATTAGGACACAGGATTGGTATCAGGGTGGACAAGGCCACTATATTTTGTGGTGCTCATTTAAAAAGATGTGACCTAACAAATCAGTGAAAGGTTATCCTTGTGTTCCCCTGAAGATTTTTAGCTGAGTAGGTCATTGTAATGTAACAAGTAGCCAGTCCCGACAACTGAAAGAGCAACATTTTCTTTGACTTCCACAACCCCAAAGTAAAGCTTTTGAAAAACTTGCTTTGAGAGCGGAGAGGCTGCCAAATGACAGAGGTACTGTACATGTCAATCTGTGCAGGGATACATGATGTTTTCACTTGACTGAGAGAGGTGTGTGCTGTGGAAGCCCTAAGAGAAAATACAGAGCAGCACTGCAGTCAGGAAGTAAGAAAATAGACTATAGTCATGCTGACCTACACAGTGCTGCCTTAATAACACTAAGCGTAATGGCAATTCTAACATGATGGTAAAAAAGGTATAGTGTTAACCAGCTTAGTTTAGGATGTTAACATTTGCTACTTGGCACATTTTAGCATGCTAACCTGTTAGCGCTTATGACATTCCCATCAGCCTCAGCTGTGCTCTGTCTTTAGTTGGCAAATTGCTATTGGACAAATCACACTTTTGACCTGACGGTGGCATTAGATGAAAACTTATGGGATTACAACTCATCCTCAAGATGATATGAAAGTAGCAAATTTCACTGAGAAAAATCGACCTCATGGCCGCGCTAGAGGACAAGCCAGGTGGTGACTAAATTCATCAGGATTAATTCTCTGGGATCCATGAATACATAATTTCATGGCAGTTCAATCTGACTGACTGACACTGCCACAAGTCTGCCAAGAAACACAACTTGTTTTTCCTCTCTGTACCGCAGCATAAGATACACTTCCCCCCACAGCATCAGCCACAAGAAATACTGATGAGCCGGGGGAAAGTGGCCTTCACAAGACAGTTTAAAACACAGCTACTGACAGTCAGGCAGACACACACCTGACAAGCATTAGCAAAGACATTGAGTAAAGGCCTGTGAAATATGAGTCTTTTCCTGTTTGGTTTTTTATTATTTCAGCAAGCAAAGCGTTTTGGACACGATTTATTTCTCATTTGCCTCGAGGCGAGGGAGATTTTTTTTGACGGACTGCCTTTCTCGCTGGAAGAGCAGCGGCCTGTGCTGCACAGGGATATCCACACAACACTACTGTACGTGTCGGTTTCTCCATCTGTATCTTAACAAAGTGATCACAGAGAGGACAGCAGATTGAAAAATCCATACAAGGCCCGGGGAGATGATTGAATCGACTTAATATTTTATAGCACAATGCTAGTTAGATGAAAACAATAAGAATTTTTTAGTGGAAATAAACACACCTGTATGAATTCCAAATTACGCTCAATAGAAAGCATTCACAGAATACCAAAATGATCTGAGTTCTAGCAATCAGTGTTGCGTGTGTGTGTGTAATATGAAGTTTTCTTAAATAAGAGAAACTCTTGGCTATATAATGTTGAAGCCATTAATGGCCTTAAAATTAGTTTTACTTTTCTCTCATTTGTACAACCTGAGAAAAAAATAAAGCAACTGCAGCGAGGTCAGACTGTCAGCTTTAAGTGCAGGGATGGGATGCGTTCATTATTTTCTAAAACCATCATGCCAAGAAAATAATTACACTGTATGCAACAGGTCATCATGGGTTAACTGTATTTAAATGGCATTATTTGCCACGTATGATTGTACTTAACAATGGCCCAAATTCCAATTAATGTTACGCTAGCTTGCTCATGCTTTATACAGAAATAAAGCAGTTGGATTATAAGAATTCATAATAAGAACACTGATCATTAGCACACATTTTGCTGCAGCAACAGAAATATTAGTGAAGTGGGCAGCTTTGTTGCAGTGAACATGATATAAATACTGTAAATGGCCTTTACAACATCATTTGCCTTGGTGACACAGATGGATAACCGTGAGTTAAAATAGGAAGGAAGAAACTGTGATAAGTTTGTCCTAAAGAAGACATTTAAATATGCATGAGTATTTTTTTTCTTCACAGCGTTTCATGAACTGTAAAATAAAAATGTTAAATGGCTGCAATGATTAAGCTAAACAAGCTTATAAAACATCTCGAGATAAAGACAGTAATTCATTTTTTGAATCCTGCGATCCATGTCAGCATCATTCCACATTGCATCACTTCTGCAAGTAAAAACAGTGATGTGTGTATCTGCTTGAAAACTGCACGAAAACTGCTAAATTCAATAGAAGCAAAGCAAATTGACCCTAATTGGTTAATTACAAGAAAAATGCAACACCCGTTGCAAAGAAAGAGTGCTCTAACAAACAGCCTCATTACTGGCTCCGAGTTGTCAGCTATTGTGGGATTCAAATGAAGCTCCCACAGATAACCAAACCACCTCATGAGCTTTGAAACATGTAAAATACCAGCAGTGCACACAAGCGTGTACACATACAGAGCTCACATGTTGGCGCACCCGTTCTCATCATGGTTCAGAGTGACGAATTCAGATCTAGGTTCAAGTCTGCATGATAAAACATAAGACTACATTTTAGCTAAGACCATTTAGGGGGTTAATGACACTGATTATTGGGATGAGCTCCAATCAACACCCTTGATCATCGTGAGCCTCGATCCTGGTGGGGTTTTGGCATCAGGAGCTGGAACCCCTATGCTACTGTATGATTAGTCGTAACTGGGTTGATAAACAGGATGTTGACCATCTCCCATGTTGGGAAATTCAGCAGTAGTGTTAAGAGTCTTTACCGGGTTTAAGTGGAGCAGCACAGAAACGCAGATTTTAGAACATGGGAGGGAAGAAAGGGAATCAGGAAAATGTATAAAATGATGATGAAATGATAGAAGAAAGCAGAGGAGGAGAATAAGTGGAGCAGTCATGCTGGTTGAGCTTACATTTTTCAGTCTTCTGTTGCTCTCATCTCGCCTGAAATAAAAAGCAAAGACAGAAATGAGACACGCTCCTCATGCTGCAATTTACACTGTGACAGCACATGCAGTGACATCACTGAAATGTAATGACTTGAACTGTAAAGATACGGTGACATCTCATTTGCAACGCTCTACTAATCAGCTACTTATTAAAATTTATAGAGAACAAGTCATCAGCTGGTATAAAGCCACAGCTTGTCAGGTAAAGCTCATACATTTATAAATGCAAAGCAGCTTGTGGCACTCAAGCTATGAACCTTTTTTCAGCACAGGTATAATCATAAAATAACTTAATGCTAAGCCAGCCAATGATAAGGACATATCTCAGACACTATGGATGTACTATGCAGTGTATTTGTAAGTAGAGTTGTTCTAATACTGACACCAATATTGAAAATGCCTCTGATACTGCCTAAAAAGTGGGAATGCATATTGGCAAGTATGTACGTCAGTGTCCTATACCATGTCATTTATTAGCTCTAAAATCGGACAGGGTCCCCATCACCTTTCTTTAACCCAGGATGGCAAAATCATGACCCACACTACTCTGACTGATTAACTTAACCTGATATTCTCACACCAACCCCAACAAGTACAAGTTGGGCACATCACGTCCAAGCAGCAACCTCCATGGCTATAAAATGAAACCAGCTCAGAAGTGCCAAATACTGCAGTTCATCAAAACAGCCACATGAAGCTGTCTGCAGAACGAGTCAGTCTCCTTTAGCCCCCATGTTAAAATGTCCAACTTCACAGCAGAAATAAACATGTACACACAGCCTGGTACAAACAACTGTTTTGGTCTCTATGGCCAATTTCTCTATGCATGACAACTGTACACAGTCTGCATTTCTGTTTAACTCACCTGTTCAAATTAGACGAAGGCTTAAAGTTATGCAGAATTAGGAGCTTGACAGGTTACTGTTGTCATTACAGATGGTTTATTTGAGCACACAGGTGTCATTTGGCCCACCTCAGCTAAGCCGATCATACATGTCTTGGCTGATTTTTGGATTAGCCAGGACATGGAACATGACAGCAGCCAGCACCACAACAATCTGAGCTTTAAAACGGCTCTTCAGAAACTCATGGGTGACGTCACACATGCCGTCCAATCTTTATACGGTTATTGGTCTACTACAGTTTTAGAGAGACGAAGAAGAATCGATTTCAGGTCGTGCAAAATGATCCGGACTCAGCTAAATGTTGCAACTCAATGTAATTTGATTGACTGTCAAACTAGATAATAAAAGTTTATGACGTCCCTTTTGTGTTTGTATTTGCTCATGTTTGACCTGAGCCAGGCTATGCAATGTACGATAACACCTGGTAAGGTACAAGATAATAGAAATTCTTTAACATACTTGTACTAAATGATACTTGGTATCGGCTGATATGTAAAAGGTATCAGACACAGTATCGGGAAGAAAGACATGCTATCGGAACATCTCTATAACAGAGTTGAACTTCACAGCTAAACGTGCCCTTGCTGTGCAGCTGCGGTTTTTGGACAGTCAACAGTCACAAGTGCACTTAACCCGACATGAGCCTGCTTCTCACAGACATCTGTACCTGAGTGTTGCACGAGTGGACAGGTCCTGCAGGTCTCCTGGATGAAACAGCTGCGATACATTCAGTCCCAGCTTCCCACAGGCTTTGAGGAATACATTCACGTTATCCTGGAGATTCAAATTACAGGAACAGCTATGTGAGACCGTTAAAAAAAACACAACATAAGAGCGTGTAGAAAACTGGAGAATCACAAGAGCTTGTCGAAGATGATGGTGATGCTGTGTGGGTTCAGCTAATGTCAGGTCAGCTTGCTAAATGCCACCATCAACTTTACACAGTCCAGAGGAGTAAAACAACTCCTGTCCCCAAATGCATCCCCACTAAGGCTGGGATTACTAGCACATTCTATCTTCTGTGGCCAATAAACATTAATTGAGGGAAGTCAATTAAACTTGGCTGTTGTCTAGAAACATTAAACATACTCTGTTAGGTGCAGCCTGTAACATCAAGCTCAGTTAAAGACAGTAACACTGCCTTTAAAACAACAGCCTGCTCTTTCTAACTCTGTTAGCAGCTAGTTAGGGAGCAGTAGTTAAACTCTGAGCAAATCAAATGAATACTGTTAGTACTAAGCAGATGGCGGGATCTTTCAGCAAGCTCAGCCGTCGTTTTTGAAAATGATGGCGTTATTTCAGGTGCAACGTAGATGTAGGCTCTCTTGCATAGGGTTAGTCAGATAATGCTTTGGCATTCTCTAGTGGCAAATAAACAAACTGCTGGATGTGAGTCTGATACACAGAGCTCATGCATAGCGATCAATCATTTTCATCCTGATATGTACAGTCTGAAACCAAGCAACCTGAGCTCCATGCAAAGGCAACAAATTTAGCAAAACTAAAAAAAGGAAGCAAAATGTTGGCCATGATTAATCACCCATGATGGTTTAAAATATGTAGAAACTGGATATTTATTCTGGGGAGAAAAATCAATACAGACACATATGTTATGCTTTTGGAGTCACAGAATATGTTTTCTTGTGTTTAATAGGCTAAAACATGTAAAACCACCACTTTAGCCTGTCAAAGGAACAGCTGCCTCTGCTCTGCATCTGACATCACCTCTGCATCCAGCGTTGGGGCTCCATCTTTTTATTGGCCCCTGATGGGGGGGTTTGCAATTGATCTTTCCCTGCCCTTGCTTTTGGCAGTTTTGGCAATTATGCTTGTGTGAAGCCATCGAAACACAGCCTGAAGCCAAAATAAAAAATCTGCATATACATTCATGCCCAATAAAAATAAAAACGTTGCATATTCAGCAGTTGGGTTTGTTGCACTCAAATGCAGTTTCAAGAACATCCAAAGTGTGGTAACGCTGTCTCTCTGCGCCTTTAACAGGAAACCACACAATGTGTCAAAACTTCCTGGCTGGCAGGTGCCAGTTTCTTCTGTACTGGCGACAGACCCACTCACTCGTTTTAAATACTGTCAGACAATCACATAACAATCAGGGGTGCAGTCAACACAGATTATCCACCTCTTTGAAGCGAGGCTCCGAGTTACTCATCTATTTTCAGATCAATCGTATCAATCAATGTGGGTAAACTACAGTTTAACCACATCGTTTCTATTGTATTTACCGCCACACCTGAGATTACAATTACTCAGAGATCTTTGACATTGTTTGACGTTGAACAAAACTCTGCCTGCAATACATAAGAACCATAATAAGACTCACCAGGCCAGCGATGGGAGTAGAAAGTCTGTTTACTCTCTTTATAATGCCAGGTTTCAACTGGTTGATCAAGCTGTAAGTGAAAACAAGTCAGCAAACAGTGAGGATCAATATATATTGTATCATCAGGGTCCCTTTCCACAAAGGGATTATTAATGACATGATAAATAAATAAAAACAACACATGCTTATAGACCGCTTGTTTGCATCTTAAACAAACAAGCGCTTTAAGATAACTTCCATAACTAGACTAACCTACTAGCCTAGATTGTTGCACAAGTGTGTCTCATCTGTTGTCCTCAGCGTTCTTTTGTAGCTACAAGCTGATGTTATAAAAGTCAGCTGATGTTTCAAATGTGCCTTGGAAGAAAAGTTCTGCTTCTGACACACTGAAATGAAAATGCATGTTTTGCTGGGCTTCATTCTAGGCATGTTTAGAGAGGACGCTCCAGAGAGCAGGCCTGGATATTACTACTTTTTAAATTTTTTTAAAGCTGATTCAGGGCCACTGCTGAAGTTAAGCTAGCTAATTAGTCAACACTCTCTCTTGGGTTTGCAAGGTAATTTAGCTTGAATTTAATTATCTGAAATTAAAGTGCAACTTCATAAAAACATATAAAGATTAAGCATCATTACTCACTCGCAAAGCAGCACTCCGTTCTCTAATGCAGCACGGAAGTCATTGCAACCAAAAGCTTTTCCAGTCACTTCCTAAAGAAAGAAGGAAAAAAAAGAAGTTTAGAATTTATACATTGCATCCATTATTTTTTTCTGTAGTTTTGCTGGGGAGATTTTATACTTCACGTTTCCAAGTGTGTTGCCTTCAAATACACACCTGCAGAACATGAGCACTTTTCCACACAGTTCCGGCTCACAGCTACATTTTCAGATCATTACGTGAAACTTGCATGTGCTGCTACAAATACAGGTTATTTTTACTACAACAGTTGACAGGTAGGAAGCTCAGGTACTGTGACACCTTTGAGCTGATGGTATGCAAATGCAAACAGACCACTGAAAATCACATAAATAGCTTTTCATACCATAGTCAAACATACTGACCATTATTAGGCTTTTGTTATTTCCTGTATCTATTAGCATATTTGTATAGGCATAAATGTCAGCCAGTAAACACCTCTAAGTGTCGAAGATGTGGAAAATTTATAAATAAAGCTGCAATTCCAACCGCTGACATGTTTATCTTTTCACCTCTAAAACAACCTGCATCATTGCAAGTCTTAAGACATAATGAACCATGATGAAAAATGTTTGTACTACACATTTATTTTGCTCTGTTTTGCTACAGACTCCACTGTGTCCTCCAATAACACAGCAAACTGCCTCAGAATGACACTAGCAATAAATAATCAGGCTACATCTGTCAGTGTCGGTGATCAGCAGTTATACACTCGAAAGAAAAACAAGAGAATGAAAATCACATTTGAGAACAGCACGGTTCGTAAACTACGGTTGATGCAGCGTTAAGTGATTTAATTGTACTGTTTGGTTCGACTGTAGAAGGATGAGCTGCTCCTTTACGCACCCCTGGTGTGAAGACGCAAAGCTGTTCAGCGGCAGTTAGTGGGGGTAAAAAGCGATGACAAGAACAAGGAAAACAAGGTCCGGATAAATTTGAAGAAATCTTCAGTCAACAATGCAAACATTTCCCTTTAGCCATCGTCAACACATTAAGAAAGCTGTGCACTGTGTAGATTTAGCCTAAATAGATGGAGCGTCTTCCAACTACTGCACAAAAACAAGGATTCAATTATCTCTATACAAATAGCCACAAAGAACAAAGCCAAACTATGGGCCATTAAAACGTATGTGGACAAGCAGCCCCGCAAACAATGAAAAATATGTTTTTTAGTCACATCAAAGAATAAAAACATAAACTAAATGATTTTACATGACAGAAGCAAGTACTAGGAAAGGGGGTTTGTAATTAGGACATAAAAATGGGGCTATTAAGGTCCGGCTCCATAACTAACAGAGGGCCCCAAAAGGCTATTCTTCTCACTAATTAGTCCCCCCAGGAATCCATGAGCACAGTCCGTTTTTGCAAGAACTGGGCACCGGGCATGGAGGGGACGCTTCTCAGTGGAATCAAAAACAGACAACGCAGTGCCAGGGAAACACAATACAACACGATCATGTGATCAAGATACTGTCCCCCTACAGCACCCAAACTCTGATTGGTCATTTTGATAAACAATCCGCCCAATGAAACCACGTTCAAACCCTATGTGCTTATAGGAGGCCCTTTGTGTCAGATTTAGAGGGCTCCATTTACAGAATATGGCAGAAATGGAAGATGATATGCATAACTATATTTTCATTAAAGTCTAATCACCTGAAAACAAGAACTGTTTTTGTGTGAAGGTTTTCAATCATCCATGTCACCTTTCTCCAAACAGATTAAGAATGGGGCAACTGGACTGTTTGTAGATCTGTAAAGACCGCTCATCCAAGATGCTTCTTCAGTTCTTGGAGCCTCTTGGACAAGAGGAAATGTCTTCACCTACAGTATCTACAAACAGTCCAGTTGCCCCAGACTTAACATTTTTGAAGAATAGTTATGTTTGTGATACCTCAGAATGATTTTATATCTAAAGATCGCAGGTCCTACGAAGTCGAGCCACCATCTTTATACATCTTTATGTGTCTTAACCCAGCATGGACAAAAACACTGGCTCTAATAGGGCCTTTTGCCTGTTTGGTAGCCACTGCAGTTTCGCTTGAAGCTAGGAAGGAGAGGGTGAGGCGTTGATGTGTTGCAGTCTATACCACTATGTGTCACTAAACCATACACACTGAAACACCCTTAAAAACTTAAAGTTTCCAAGAGCTAAAAAAAGATCAAACAAGGCAAATATTACAAATATAAGCAGCATTACTGAACTTATCTGTGATCCATCGGAACAACAGAATAATGTGAAATTCGATCAATCAACATTTTTAAAGCAAAAAAAAAATGTTTTAAAATCACAAACATCTGCTCCATCCAGCTTCTCGAAAGTAAAGACATGAAGGCCTCTGAGTCACACATGAAAGGAAACTGAACATTTTTGGATTTTGGTCTGTTGATCAGATAAAAAACAAGACATTTGGAGAGGTCACGTTGAGCGCAGAGCAAATATAACAAGCTATTTTAAAAAGGTAAAACGACTAATTGAGAGCGTAATCAGCAGATTATCTGATAATGGATTTAGGAGATAATCTCCTCTTGTTAAGGAGAGGACGGCCTGTTGTAAAACACCTGCTTAAAAAACTGTGCTACTTTCACCAGAAACTAAATGAACTGTACTAAATGTACAATCCATTATTATTTCTACAGTCCAGTAAGCAATGAGGAAACATTTACATGTAATTGCTGCTGGTACTGCAGCTAATGATAAACAGCAACAATTTTCGGACACTTGAATATATGGAAGCTTATTATCCCGCAATCTGTACCACTGCATGTTGGTGCCAAAACATTCCCAATGTTGTTTGGCACGAGGGAGAGTTTGTGACACCATTCAGCATTCCCTTAAAAAGCAGCACCACTCGCTTCCCTCCTGTCTGACACACATGCCTCCTCCCTGTTCATCCATCCTTTCATCTGTCAGTGCAGGAAAATAGACGGGTAAAATTGGCACGGGCTCTCTGCCAAGATAGCTCTGGACAGAATTTTCTCATAATGATCCACTCAGACAAAATTGACATTAATGGGTTCCATTTAGACTTGGTCAACATTCAGTGCCCGTGGTCTACAAGTTGCATTCGTTGCTTATGATTTAAAGATTACAACTTCCACAGTGTTTGGACAGGAGTGACCTAGAACAGCCCAGAAAATGCATTGCTACAGAAACTGCATCCTGTCACATTGACCACAGTGAGCATGCAAAGAGCTCAAAATGACTAATCAAAACAAGCCATCCAGCGCATCACATGTCAGTGCACAGAAAGTATGCAACTTCTCATGGCTTTCAAACTAATTATCTGCCTTCCATGCGTGTGCATTTCTGTCTGACATGCTGTGAGCTCTGCAGTCAAATCATTTTCTTTTTTTATCTGCACAACCACAGAAGAGTTCTCTGTGTCAGGAGGCAAACTCTTACCTGTGTCTTATCAAGATGGGTTTTTGCATTTGCACCCAAAGACAAGTCTAAAAAAGGTGCCTCACTTTAGGTTTATGAGCATCATCTGCATTTGCAAACAATGGGGCCAGTGATCTCTCATGGCTGAAACGACTGCTAGTGACTAATAAACATTTCCTGTCTCTTAAAACGATTATGTGACTGTCTGGCTCAAACAGGATGTAGATGTAGAAAAAAAACACAACAAACATTATGAAAGTAAAGCGTGTACCTCGATCCAGCGCTGAGCCTCGGTGAACGCGTCTGCACAGCTGACGCTGGTCTGCTGGCGCCACTCCATCTTTCTATCTCCTCAACAAGGCAAATCTAATGGCAGAGCAAAAACAGTTAACATTTTGTTAAACTAATTCATTACAGAGCAGCAACCCCGACATGAACCACCACCTAACTAATTCAAGAAATCCAATTAACGTCAGCAAACATGATGAAACTCATGCAATATGCTAAACACACACACACACACATCTTTAAACAAATGCCTGAGGCAGCATGTTCAGTCACCTTGTACTGCGCGCAGCTGCTCACCGGTGAAAGTTCTCCACTAATTGACGTCCAGTTTATCACCGGACACTCCTCGCACACCTCTGCCACACACACTTTCCATCACTGATGAGTTCCGCTTATTGGGTAAAGTGGTGAGGGAAGGTCTCCGCCCACTTTAAAACTACAGGCAAAGTTTCCGAGGTGAAGTGAAACTCAAGAGAGCGTGTGCAGGGTGTCAGTCATCGCCCCCCTGCTGGCCTGCTGGGGTATGACAGTGTGGGGTTGACCTGAACACCAGGCAAGAGAGAAGATGCACCTAACTCTTTCAGACATTTTCGGTGCATTACACAAGGCGAGATAAGGCTGTAGAACAACACAGTGAAATCTAAACAACTTCAAATAGAAGTATACAGACAGAAATGTAGATCAAATAGAATAAAACTGACAAAAACAATAGATCACGAATACAGTCATGGTGCAGGGATAACATGCTCGAAATTCAGTGATAGAAATGAAACCTCAGTCAGTCAGATGGATTAACTTGGATCTCAGTATCAACTACATACTCTCACATGCAAAATTAAGTATGTTTTTAGTAGTTTGGATTTTTTTATATTTTATTTATTTATGTATTTATTTATTGAACTGCGTAATTGCTTTTAGAACACAGAATTTATTCCTCGAGGTGGTCTGAGTGTTCCAAGAAGTATTATAGTACAGAAATCCTAAATCCTTAATTTATTTATTTCCATACTTAGGCCTTAAACTGCTCATCTCATGAGATCCCTGCCCATTTGAAAATAATTATAATGTAACAGCACTTCAAGTTGTTACAATAAACCCAGAAATAAAGTCCTCAGTACCAGCTGTACTCTGCTTCTTTCACTGGAGAACTCTTTGTCCTGAACCTTTGACATTTGCAGCATCTTTTTTTTCCTTCATAGGGTATAGGGTGTAGTCTAGACAAGACCACTTCAAACCTAAGTAACCCTCATCAGTTTTTGTGAAAATGACAAACAGCCTCCATCCAGCTGTTGTTCAGTGCACACTGAGTGGCCGTTGCTGAGCTCTTCTGGCTGAAGAGAGTTAATCGGTCACTCATGTAACCCATTAACTCCCAAGGATGACAAGCATTTATATAACAACATGTATGTATAGGCAGATACAGACATGTAAAACATCTCCTCGACCTATTTCATCCCCACATTCTCCATGCCTCTCATGCCTGTTCCGATAGCAGCGGCCTGATACCATATGCAAAATATGACAGTGCGTTTCAAGGGCACATCTCTTCACTCTCTTGCCTCTTATACTGAAGTGATGAAGGATGGCCTGTGACAATTTCATTTTCACACATGAACTGCAAATGTCTATGAATAGAAAATTGTTTTTGTGTGCGGGTGCACTTTTTTTCTTTTTTTACGTTTTTGAAAGAAAAACATAATAAGAATCTGGTGGAAAGGTCTCATCTTGTATTACAGCACATGCTTACCTCAATTCAATTTCCTGCCAAATGCCCAAGAATGTGCGCTATATGAAGAACAAGGGTTGGTATGCTAGCTCTGAATTTTAAAGTAAAATGAGGTGCAGAGGTGTAGGCCACTGCAGAAAATGTAATGAGTTGGCTATTAAGGGCACAAAGAACATTGTATGAATCAATAATCTTGACAGACTTTTAACTTATTAGCTTAACCATGGAAATTGAAAGATCATTTCCTTCACCATCTGGTTGTATTATTAGACCAAGAGAACAATAGGGATTATCTTTTTTTGTTTGTTTCAACCCTGATTCCTCTGGCTCACTTTTGTTAAGCATTAAATAAGAAGGAGAGTCCTCAGAGTTCTGATGTTTACTGAACCAGTTAGCCACACAAAACATTCACCCAAGGACACGTCTGCAGACACTCTTTAACCTTTTCACCCCCAAATGAAAAACATTAGGCTGTGATATGAGGAACATTTACAGAACTTTTCCTTTAAAGTGCATATTTGCTTTGAGTTATCCTTGATGTAAATACCTTCGTGTGAGCTCTATACTTCAGCTCTGTCTTTTGTGTCTCTTTCCAGCCTGAAGGAAACAGTACTCCACCACCCCTGCGCATGTGATGCTAATTGATCTTGAGACTGAAGAGTGGCGCACTTGAGAAAACAGATTGATGCTCATCATCTTTATTACAGGAATGAGGGTTTGTTGCACATACTGATCTACAACTGATTAGATGAGGAATAAGATTAGTCAGTATCAGCCCAAGTAGTAGCAGCTCATCAACTACATCGATGCAAACAATATCACCGGTCCTGAGACAATTCATTCCAACACTGTGCGTAATGTGATCTGACATGTGTTTATTATGTTTGTTCAATGGTAAATAAGAGCTGAAAATAGAAGTATGGCTGTATCTTTAACTCTAATATGTACTGAATGGACACAGCACAATTGGAGTAAAATACTTACAGCAGTAGTTTAAAGTAGATTAATGATCAATTTAAACTAATTTGCTATTAAAAAGAGGTAGAAGTCTGTCGTGGAATAATCTGGAGTTCATAGATACACACAGCTGGTTTGTCATTTGGAATCGAAATAACATTCACCACGCACAGTGCCTCCATCAAATGCATGCCTGTACTTGTAGCCGTCAAAGTTTGCATTATCTTATCTGAGAGGAAAAACTCTAACATTGAGCGTGAACAGCAAAAAAAATGCATTTCATTTTATTTGTGGCAAGATTTCCCATGAATACATCACCTTATCAGCACTGAAGAAATTATCTACTACCAGTAGGTGTTGCTGTAACTCTGCATGTGCATGCATGATTGGAGGAGGGGGTGGGTGGGTTAGGATGTGGGGGTGGATGGGGTTGATGGCTCGGTATTGAGTTAGGAGACTGGGGATGGTAGACTGAGTGAAATGGACGGTAACGACAATCTGATTCGCCTTCACATGAAGCAGTTGTTTCCCATATTTCCCATTTGTCTTTTCCCCTGGGTGTAGTCCAGTGCGAGAAGAGTGATGTGATGCTGCTTAGAATGCTCAGTTTTCAATTACATCCACTATCGTCACTGTTATCAACAGCAGCAACATCAACAGCTAATCTTCTTTCCATTATTTCTCAGATAGAATTTGAATTGGAAACGAAGAGCTTTGGACTTGAACTCTCAACACGACACGAGATACATTTTTGAATATTTTCCACACAGAGATGTCAATTTACATATCTAAACCATACAGACAGTCAGAACCACGTGGGCCTAAATGTGAGTGTGCTGTTAATAAAATAAATAAATGTAAAGGCATGGAAGCTAAAGTTGTGCAGGTACAAAAGTTCACTGTAGCCTGTACTGTTCAGTTCAGTTAGTGCACAGGACAGTCCCTCTGTTAGAAAATGGTCAGTATAATGGTATTTAAATGTAATTATGAAGTCTAACATGAATATAAGTTGTCTTTTTTGGAAGTTGGGTTACTTTAATGAAAATATATAATTATTCTGAACATTTTCAACATTTATACAACACGTTATCACATGAATACTACAGTATGCTACTGTGGAATAAGAATTGATGATTATTGATGAGTATTTGTTCACTGGTTACCATCTGTAAACCACATGTTCCTGAAATATGAATAAAATAATAAATAAAACAGGATGAACTACAATAATAGCACTAGATAGAGTGAGTGATAGTTCTATCTCTCTGTGCTTAGACATCATATCACTTAATAAGATCATCTTATGAAGACCAATATGTTTGTTTAATGTATTTCATATCCCTACTCCAGCAATTAGCAATCATATATTGCATCCGCTTCAGCTCCCTCTTCACTGTGGCATCAACTTGATATGTCTGTCCGCATAGCCAAAGTACTTTCTGTACTGTATTATATTAGCTATTTTACACAATGAGTGAGAGCTACTGAAGTAATGTTATACTTAGTGGAGACTGCATTAGTGAATCATTAGGGTCATGGTACTCAAATCTGAGATCATTAGCTGGAAAAGTCTGCCTACAGTGTTCCTCTGCGAACGCCATAAAAGGTGGATGGAGAGGCACATGTCTCCTCTTACACTACAGAAGTACTTATTGCCACTGTTTACATTTTATAACCAGATACTCACACATGCTTAAACAAAGAATATTTATTATTAATGTCATTTATATTACCTGTCATTTAATATATCAAGTCCTATGTCAGGAAACACTATTATGTGAAATGATTCAAATGTTGCTGGAAACAGCTGGAATGTTATCATCGTGTCATCAGGGAGTATGATTATGACCAATAGGAAAAATTATACTGTATGTGTGTAAATGGCATGAACTAATAAAAGGTGAAAATCAAAGTTATATACTGCAGCAACGATTGGAGCTTATTGGCTGCTATAAACTGCTATCCTGCTGTTATTATTTCACAGCTAATATATTAAGGATTTTCACACCATCAGGGGCTTGTAATTTTCATCTTTCAGGGTCTCTGAGCTAATATGCCACCTGTACATTTTGTACTCTCCTCCATAATGTGAACTAAAACATGAATGACAGAATAAAGGCAGGTATGTACAGACAGATGGAGAGAAAGAAAAAAAAGAAGAATTCATATTCCTTATTTTTAAATTGTTCCTTTAGAAACAGCTTTAAAACTCAGATTTATCATTTAGCTCCTTCACCTCCACTGCCCTCTCCTCCCCAGTGGCTGCTGTGTGTTGTCCCTGCCAAGGTCTGAAACATTATCACAACAGGATGTGGGCTGGGATAACACTCAAAGTGCTTCCTCTGCAGTGCCAGTCACCTGGGAGATTCTTCAATTATCATTGCATTTTAATGTTACTTCTGAGTCTGAGATGCAACTCAGAGGAACCAAAGAGAGGGGGAAACATGGGCATTAGACCTGCGGGGGAAAAAAAAGCTGAATTGATCTTGATTTGCCTTTCCGATTGGCTGTAAAGTGGTTTTGTAGTAGTGTCTATTCATGTGTAAAGGAAAGTGCTGTCAGCTAATACACGGACATAACATGAACTGCAGTTGAGAGGAACTGCTATTCAAGTCCCAGTTATAGTTACTGATTACTATTCATAGCATCAAAATGACATATGCAAAAAAAAAAAAAAGAATATATAGCAACTTATCAGGCAGTTTTCATGCACACAATGACTAAAATGCAAACACAAACGTCAAGTGAAATTCTAGGAGTGCATACTATTAACGTTAGAATTGTGTCTGACTGACTGTGTGACTGCTTTTGTGGGTGTCCACATAGTTTTATGGAAAATGAAACTTTATATTGCTTTTATGATATCTGTCCAGAATGAACAAATCTACTCCTATTACAGTAAAATCACCTCTGATGCCTTACAAATTTGTATCAGATATTCAGGTGGTTGCCCTTGACCACAGAAACAATACAAATTTGTTCTGGGAGGTGTTTACCTTGAGAGACCTCGGGATGAAATGAGCACTGCTGCATCAAGCCTCCCTCCGTGTAGATTTGTGATAACTCAGAATGTATTTTCCACTCTTGTGATAGTTTAATGCTGTGATCTTTCATTCTGACGTGTAACATTTTGATTGTGATCTGTTTGCATGCTGAAGGTGCTATCCTGACAGAGTGCATTTGTGAGGGAATAAGTGTAAAATCTTGTTATTTTATCTGGTTATAACCACAAGAGTCTTTATTGTGACTGAAGGTCTAACTGAAATAAAGGTTGGTTTACTAGATAGTATTTGTTCTTTTGTATAAATGTATACAATTATTACCAGCTGAAAGGTGCTGCACTACTCTGGTTATTTTGGTTATATTTTTTAATTGTTTGTATTTATATGTATGTATCTAATGTGTGTTTGATTTTGTCAATTTAATATTCAATTTTTATACTTAATTGGATGCCTCAGTTGAGGTTGACTGTACATCTTCTTGACCTCTTTTTATGCTGTCATACAGTATATGTTATAAACTTAGCTAGGATTGCATTTTAAATATTTACGACATGTTCTTTTCTCAAACATAAATCCATCCATTTGTTTTGCTTGGCACAGATGAACACATTATGAACATGTAAACTGAAAGGATAATAACATCTGTGAGGCAAATACATGTGGATATCTGAATATGACAAACAACCCATAACAAAATGTAAGAGTATTGCAGTCTGGCTTCCGGCCTTGACTGGCGCCAGTGAGCAGCAGCGGTGCGGTTTAAACGACGCGCCATCTTGGATTTCACGTCAGTGGGATTTACGTGTGTTTGAACACCTGACAGGTACGTGGACCCTGCGTCTGACTCGATTTAAAGTTTGAAATAAGCAGCATTAAGTAAGAAAGGGCCCAGCGACAGATGCTTAGACTCAGTTTTCTTAAAAAATATTTGGGACTAAACTAAAAGAAAAAAGTAACCATGGCAACAGGGGCTAAATGACAGGGACACCTGTTGCTAATCAAGGGTAAGCGCTAGCACGCTGCTACTATCGATAGATGCTACTGCCACAGAGACTACCGCAACTAGTGCTAAAGGTAGAAACTGTCGCTGAGGGATTTATCAAGGAGGACTGCTCCCCTCTGATGAGTTTGGAGACACACGACAAAGCAGAGACTTTGTATTTGTGGCGTTTTGGAATAATCCTGGAGCCTCCTGACCTCTTGTGCCAGTGTCTGGCAGGGAGTGACAACAGCAAGTAAGTCATTTTTAAATGTAATGTTATGCAGTGTTGTATTATGCTGTGATCATGTTGTTTTGAAATAGTTTGACTTGACTGTAGATTTTCAGTGCTGATTATTGATTCTTGATCATGAGTTGTGCTGACCAGTTGTGGTCAGTTTGTTTGGACTGAGTTACTTTCTGTTTGATGGTGTATTTCATGGTGTGCGTGAGGTTTGTGTACAAACCTGCATGTTGTTTTGAACTGAATCAGACTGCATGTCTGTGATCGTAGGATTTGGCACTAAAATAAGTGAAATCAATTTTTAAAATATATTATTATCCTATAGTACCCGGATTAGTTTCACCTGTCCCTCGTTCTCCTGCCTTCTTTAGTGTACTTTGAGTTGGCTTTGAGTTCCTGTGGTGCAGTCGTATAGTCAAATTTGCTTAGGAACATTCCTAACTGAGCGGAATGACCCAGAAGCATTAACATGTCCACCATGATAAGAGCTGTTTGAATTCAATAACTTTTAAGGTAAGGACCTTCAGTGCTTCCTTTATTATCTCTTTTAGCATAGGATACACCGGACCATCCTTACGAAAGGAAAGGAGGTAATGCCACCTAATACCACCTTTCCTTTCATACATGTTGACGTGATGTAAAGACTTTGATCATGAAGTGTGTTCTGTTGTTGCCTGTGGAGCTGCGTTCACACACAGAGTAAAAACTGTTTCTAACTGTGACATCCAGAGTCCTCCATCACCATGAAGTTACCGTTGATTATTAATCATAACTTGTTAATATGTTTCTATATGAGTGGACAGGAGGGTGAGCGACCATAGCAGTGTAACAAACACTTCACCTGACTTCTGTGAAAGGTGGACAATATTCATTTATTATTTGAATTCTGACATTGATAATGAAGTCAGATTTTTCACCGGGCTTTCCGATTTCCTGCATTAAACTGCATGCTAAGAGTGCACAGGTCTAGTAAGTATCTCAGATGTGCGTTTTGTAGTCCATCTTCTGGAATTTGTAGTTTTACCACAGGTCATGTCAGTTACATTTGCCGTCGCATAATGACGTAGTCTAAGTGTAAGAGCAGTTGGAACTCCTTATGAACTCTCCTTCACATCTTTCCTTGACGTCGTGACGTTTTGAGATCAAGGAAAAGTGGTTAGGAAAGGACGTAGGAGCTAATTTTTTTTTGACTATTCGACTGTACCCCTGGTCTTTCAGTCACGCTTGCTGTACTCGTGTTTATTCCTAGTGGGTTTTTTTCTTTGGATCTTTGCTTTGTTTTCTTGAACCTTGCCTGCAGTTTTGACTTTTGATTTCCTGCCTGCTCCCACTCAGATTTATTAGCTTGTTTGCACTGCCTTCTCTTTTTTGTTGACCTCCGTCTGCCTCACCGCCCTGTAAGTCTTTTGAGTTTTGTATTATTAAATCATCTGAACTGCACCTGCTGGGCCTCCTGGTCCACATTTGGGTCCAATCCTTCATGTTGTTTGTTTCCCAGCCTTCACTGTTGTGACATTAGAACTAAAAACATATCGAAATCTAAGATTGACTACATTAAATTGAAATCCCTCAATTACAGAGGATTGCCTTATTTGTGGGGACAGAATGTAGGACGTTAAAGCTAAGTTTATGTTTACAACTGCACTGTTAGTGAAAATGAAATATGTTGTTGACACATCACTTTGTTTATTTTGTTATTAAATTATGTCATCTCAAAGGTGATGTAATGTTCTTTGACCTGCGTAATACCTCGATGTGGTGACACATGGAATTTCATGTTGGGCTCCATTATGCAGCTCATTATCATTGGCACCCAACTGCTCTATGAAAATGAATAATACCTAAATGGCTACAATACTTAAATACTTACCGCCCTGATTGTGGCGTTTGTGTGCAGCATTATCAAGAGCAGCTGCATTCACGCAATCAAATCCTGCTAATAGCAAATAATTCTTAAATTCACCTCAAACCCCATGACTGTACCTCTGTGGTGAACAATGACATTGTTTTTTTCTTTTAATACACTACTCAGACTGGCAACTGATAGTTTTAAAAAATATCTATCCATGTTCTATATTCACTTATGCCTAAGAGGGACTTTGTATCATTTGGCATCATGTTAGTTTCAGTCGTTTTGATAGTTTACGTCATTGGCAGCAAGCCTCCAACACATGCACCTACTTGTCGTGAAAAACGAAAAATGAAATTCCAGAGTTACAGAGCATTTTCTCCCCTATGATTTCTAAGTGGATTATTGGATGTTTATTCTTGATCGACATCACTTGATATCCTCAGGGAGGTTTAAGTCGCACTGAATCAAAAATGTGTGTATGTGCATTTTTTCTCCCTTTAACACGCCTCACATTATGAAAAGCTCTGATGTGGGTGCGATGAACAATCAAATGGAATGAAAGCCAGTTAAATTCAGATTAAAACAAGGAAGTGGGGACGGATCAACTCATTTTGAGGGAACCACAGCATAGGCAAGCCCTCAATAGGAAGCCACAGGAAGTGGAAAAGAGGTCATAGGAAGAATTCAAGGAGGTGGGAGTGTTGGTGGGCTGAAATGAAGGCAACGGGCCACAGCTAGATTTCACTGGAGGCGGTGGGAAGAAATTACTTACCAAGGGAAGAGCAATGAGTGCAAACATGAAAGAGAATTGTTACAGCCCAAAATGAAATGCTATAAATAATGCCACTTTTACTCATTGTATCTGCAATTGGGACACAACTAATCTAAGAGGCTTTATTGATCCCACACCGGGGAAATTCACTTGTTACAGCAGCTCACAATATACAAGATGGATGAGAAGAATACTCAAATAAAACAAATCAAAAATATACTCATAAAATAAGATTAATATTTACTGTACAAACCCATTAAAATACATAGAAAAATAAGCAGTTATCTTTAATTGTTATTTTATGAATGCCTATAAAGCTTATCGTTTGTGAACGCTGTCTGACATTACACTCAAAGTTCACAGGGATGGAAAAACTTCCACCTACAAAAGCGGAGAGTGACGACACCCCTGGGCAGAGATTAATGCAAGGATTTACTTGAGAGGGAACATGCATGGAATGGTAAAAAAGGTGCTGCTCCTGCTCTGGGACAGCAAGGGTTTGATGCAAATTCGATATGATAATGACTGACCTGAAAAGGAAAAGCAGAGGAGGCATTAGGATGCGTCAGCACCTTTTGTCTCTGTCCTACAGATACAGGCAGAGTTTAGTTATGGTAAATCTTTTTTTTTTCTTCCGGCTACATGATTTAATATTTGACATAAAGGTGTTTTAAAATAACAGTTACATCTTTGATATGAAGTAAATACACAACATACATTTGTTATTTTCATAGTCATCTGCATTGTTCATCAGGCTACACTTAATATTTAAATTTCACATTCAGTTGACCACTGAGGGTCTTAAGTCTAAAATACTCAACAGAGACAGGGGACAGCACATCACAGAATATTCCTGATTTTAACAACTCATCTAGTCTTTGCCTGTGCCACTAACCCAACATTAGCAGCAGTCATTATTTTTGGTTTATTACGTCTCTGTGTCTCTCCCTGTCTTGTATTCTGCGGAGCTCTTTCCAGTTGATGAGCTGTCCGTGGGGGAAAAAAAAAAAAAAAACAGGATGTCTGCGTTTTTAACTATTCCTCATGTCATGCATACTTGATTTTCAATATTTGGAGCTGCTGGTGTTCCACACTTATACATTATCTAAAATGTATATCTAGAGTTCAAACTTATTTGAAAAGTGAAGTGGAAATAACGTTTAACATACAACAGCAATCCACTTGTTATCCAGAGATAGAGAAAAGCTGTTCCTGCTTTCCTCTGTGACCTACAGATCGACACGTCAGATGTTCCAACTTATCTCTAAAAAGAGCATTTATGAATCGGCTGCATTCCGTCTAAATGCATTTGATATCCTGAGTGTGTGTGTGGGTGGGAGGATCATTTCCTGGTCGCAGACAGGATGTCAGGGCATAGGTAGGACTGGTAAAATGATTTGTTGTTCGAGGGATTTAATTACCACTAAGCCCCGTGGCTGTACCAGTTACTAACAGGGCGCTCACATACACGATGCCTTCGGCCCGCAATCAAAAATGACAAACGATAACCTGGGACCATGACACAGGCGAGAAATTGAGATGATCTTGCAAAGGAAGCAAGTTTAAATATGATAAACACAGATATTTTTAGGAATAAATTGACATGATGAAATAGTCCTAATTATTATGTCTTCTACATGGCCTGTTGCTGGCCTAGCAGTGCCGAGCAGTGGGTGGTTGCTCTATGCTCACTGAGAATACCACGATCCAGTATGGAAAAAAATAATAAACAGTGGCATTCGTTTATACAAGAAAGGGTGCAGACAGCATGCTGTAAACTATGCATTAATGCTCAAGGGGTGATGAGTGCGACGGAGCACTGTTTCTGATTTTAAGCAGTGGATAAATAGTGTTCTTGTGCATTTACCTTCAACTAAAGCTGTAGCTGTAGCGGTTTTCTTCTGCTGTCACCTCTCTCTCTGTACTTTTCTGTCTGACTATATTATAAGGAAAGATGTATCAGTGTGCAATCATTATAAATTGGCAAATTTCTCCCAGTGCCTACACGAAGAACTCAGGCCCATATTTCATTAAAGTCAATGATGCCTATGAGCTTGCGCAGCAAATCCAAAAATGAGGCAGAAATAAATCCCTGCACCTCACCAAGTAACTGAAATTGTACAGTGCAACTAGAATATTGAATGTGTACTTATGTAAAAATAGAGCATCAATAACTTGCCAATTGCATTATGCAAAGAGGACTACACTGCTGCTTCAGGTTCAAGTCCTCAAGTTGGGATTGGATATGTATTTTTTTGCACATGTGCAGAAATGTGATATTTGTACAAGAGGTAGCCTGCTTTAATCACAATAGTAGCTAAGCCATTTGCACCCCTCTCGTTACTTTGAAATCCAATCATGACGAATACATTGCATTAAAATATACCTCACCTTTGACTTCACTAGGGCTACAAAAGAAGTTGATGACCCAGGAGCCACAGCATTGCAGGCTGTAAGCTTTACAAAACTAACTAATGAACGTGGAGTAGAATTCTAGTTAACAGAGGGAAACATGATGCCAAAAGGTGTCAGACAGGACAGAGGTGATGACTGTAAGTGAAGTAGGCTAAACTGCTTTTGAGCCACACATTGGTATAACCTTCTCCACTGCTGTGGTTGACTTTTGCCATGATAGCCCTTTCAACAGCCCAGCAGGACAGCCTGCCCGTTATTCGCTGGGATTTTGTAGGTAAGCTATGAACAGTTGTGTAAGTGTGGCGCTCAACTGAAGAGAAAGGAATGAAAAGTGGAATCTTTGTATTGAACAGCCAGATCTAACTGACAACTTCTGAGTCAGGTCCAGCCCTACTTAAATTTTAACTTTAAATCAGACTTGACAGTTGTTATATAAAGCCTCCCAATGAATGACTAATGTAAGGCTGACTTTGATAGCCTACCACACAATGCATTATGGGTGAAATAAGACACTTCACAGAACAGAAAGTTTGATAGATTCAGCATTTCACAGGTCCTGAAAACCTATGTCTGTTGGAGGACCGCGATGCTGGAAAGGTGTTATTTAGTGGACGGCAAACGGCATAAATCCAGTGGTCATAAGAGGCAACGATGTTCAGACATAAGAATATCAGTTAGTCAACCAATCAGACTTTATTTGTACATAACAGTGTAACAGAAAGGCCCCACCCTATTCTAAACAACAGAATGAGAAAGTGTCTTCTCACCATCATGCAGTGAATTGACACTGGAGGCAGGTTAAAAATGAATTTAAACAAAGATGATAAAATAAAAAAAATGGAAAATATTACTCCATTTTAATAACAGCAACGCAACAACAGTCATGAAAATGTATAATTAGATAAAACAATAAAAGTAAAACAATAAAATACATATAGCTAAAAGGCTAAGATACATAAATACATAAAAAGACAAGTAAGTACTAGACAGATGAATAAAAGTGAAAATTGGTGTAACAGATTAAAGTATATAAACAGCAACATTTCAAATCTAGTTAAAACTGAAAGCCAGATAAAAAAGATAAGTCTTAAGTTTGCTCTTAAAAGAATCCAAACATCTTGAAATCTCAAAAACCCAAACTACTGTGTTCATCATTGTGACTTATAGATATGAATCACCCAAATTTTGGGGTTGGCAAGGCAGTAGAAATTGGATCGTACCATAGCCACAGAAGGAGCTTTCCCCAGCGATCGCCCCAGTAACACCTGATGCATCTCTGCTGTCAGACAGAGGCACCACAGGTAACTTCATTAATTACCTCAGTTAATGAAACAGCACATAAAATAACACTTATGCTATAATTTGGAATGGAGCCTAATGACTGTTAGTGTTACTGTAGCTGCAGGTCCTTAGCTTGCAGTCCTATTGTTAGGCATTGTTAGGTGTACATGTTAAGTGTGTGTGTGTGTGTGTGTGTGTGTGTGTGTGTGTGTGTGTGTGTAGTGTTAAGGACCTTATCTATCTTTCAACTGTTTTTTTTTCAACGTAAGGAGACTGTGCTGATTGCATCCTTAAAGGTGTTTTAACAGTACCACTGACACTAGTTTGAGCCAGTTGATGTATGTACAGTATGTGCGTGTGCACATGTGCATATTTATTTATTTTTTTCTTTTTAAGCTCTGCACCGCGAAGACAGTGCTGCTGATACCAACCTCAGTACCCCCTCTGCCAAGGATCCAACAGGAGCTGTTCACAGTGCTAAAAAAGACCCTGGCCATGGTCCTGGAGCAGCAGTGAAGGAGTCTTGAAGTGCAGCATCTTAAATTAACATTGTGAACCTGCATTAGGAAAAACAAACAGAATCTGCAAATCCAGTGACTCTCCCGCTGAAATCAATAATTTTAATACTGAAACCATTGTAATCGCTGAATATTAAATTAATAATTATGTCTTAATATTTAATATACTTTTTTGTTAGAATATATTTTGTTGTATGTTTAAAGACACAATGCAGTAAATCATTATATTATATTATTATATTATATTATATTATATTATATTATATTATATTATATTATATTATATTATATTATATTATATTATCTCACCAGACTTCCAAGACATGATGAATCATGAAGTGGAGGTGTGTGACATAAAAAGAGAAAATCCATATCAATAGAAAAATAAACATACCAAATATCGAAGGAATTAAAATAACTTAACAGAGCATAAAAAACCATCCTGGAATATGGCATGAATATAATAATACTTCTATGGGATATCTAATATTTATATAAATAAAATACATATGGAAAGGAAGTGTCTGGTACAGTGATTTATGTAGTACAGCGTCACCCACAGACTTTAGGAAAGTCTAACACGTGATCAGTGTATGTCTGTTGTTTCTGTCCCTGACAACTCTCTTCTCAGTGTCTATTTAAAAAACCAAACATTGCCATACTCCGCATGGAGAAAGCACTGTGTCCTGAGAAAGCTGCATTCTCATTAATGTAAAATTTGCTCCTCTATTTCTTTTTTTAGTATACCTGTGTATACCTTTTGTATTCTACCTGATGTTCTTACAGATTGTTGCATTTCAACAAAGTTCTCACCCCAGGCTTAGCTAAAGGGAGAGCTTGCAAATGTTCTTACCTCACATTAAGTCAGTCCTAATGCTGAAGCAACACACATTGAAACCTGGTGATTTAAGAGCAGTCTAAGGCCAAGACTAGTCTCAAGCTAATTTTATGTAAATGGCCTGTGGGCAGCTAAAGGAGTGCGCTTGTGTCAACACAACAATTTTGACTGTTCACATCATTTCCGCCGCGAACATGCTCTCATAACACTGAGTCCATATGGGTATGGTCTTGATGGAGTGAGCATGATAACAGTATAAATGTATAACAATCGCCTTTTTTGTAATTGTGATCACATTGTGCATGATTTACAATGTGAGGAGGTAGAGTGACCAAACTAAACTTTTATTTACTCCTACTGAATATTTTACAAGTCCACTCGTGGTTTAAGAGAAAAAGAAATGTTCATTCAAAAATGCCATATGTCTGAGATCAATGCGGCACAAAACCCTTATAATTCAGTTTAGACACATGCCAGTAATATCTGTTTACCTGATAGTGTCTATTGATTGTCTGGAAAAGACAGAAAACAGCAGTAGAATAAATCAAGGCCTTTCAAATGGGCTCTTTTATGGCTTTTGGATATAAAACACCATGATCTGACTTCATTACAGTAAAAGGAAAGTTGAAACTAAAACAGAGCGGTTGATATTGGCAGTAGCTGTAGCTATATTTGAGGGTTTCTTCCATAGAATTTGTTTTAGTCTAGACTGTAGCGAGACAACCAGGACACAACATTAAAAATACAGTACAGTATCGCTGGTGTTGTCATGAATGACTCATTGAAAAGTTTCTACTAATTTAGAATGTTCCCACTTCCCTTAAATTATGAAAATCTGAACAGCTCGTAACAGAAGTAAGGCTATGAAAACTCCAAAAACCTCACCAGAATAAGGAAGCCTGTTGGTGAACATTATTCCACTTATTACAAGGAATAAATCAATAATTTGACTCAACATATTGATTTAAGAATGAGTTTTTTTTTCTGCTTTCCTCCATGATCTGTGATCAAAACTAGCAAAGGTCTGTGACTGATAGCAGCTGTCTCCTATTCCTAAATCACTAATACTAGACTGTAGAATTGATCAGAACTGAATATTCAATAAAGCCAAGTAATACATGATGATGAATGATGTAAATCAGATTTTAATATGAGAGGTAGAACATGAAAAAATGAAAAAAGTACTATTTATTATCAGGGTACAGCTTCACAGAGACACATGTCTATAGACTAGGACGAGTCACGAATGAATGACAAACACACATGAAGGCATAGATCTGACTTCTTTGTCAGCAGGTTTCTAAACTGTGAGAGTAGTAGGAGTACATATGAATAGACTGGATCATTCTTTTTGTGTCGTGACATAAAAAGTATTCCACTTAAAATGATCTTTTCCATTTTTTATGAATTAATGCAGTACTTTAAATGTTCAACTGTCATTCTGACACTGTGAGAAAAGGAATCTCTGCTTCAGCTTTGTGCCAGCTTAAGCGCGATACAATAACCTCTGAATGATAACAAGTCAATCAGGAATTCAGCTTGCAGCACCATCCCATCACTTACTGTACTTCAAAGTCTTGAACTTATGAAACAGCTGACTCTGGTTTGGAAGTTTGGGTTAGCACTTGCTCGTCTTAAATTCAGATTCATTAAGGGCTGCTTCATGCTTTGCCCTATTCTAATTTCACATGTTGTGTTTTAATGAGTAATTTAACATCTGGCCAAAGGACTGCATTTGGAAATTAGCCTTTTTCGCTAACACTGGCACATTTGCAGTAATGCTGATCAATGTGCATTATCCCTGAAATGAAATAAATGAAAATTCATGAGGAATACTACAATTGATATTTAAGTGAATTCTTTTTGTATAGATTCACAACTGTTGCCTGCAAAGGTGCATTATTAAGTTTTATGGAACCAAATTAGATGCATATTTTTGACTTAGATTGTGCGAGTAAAGACAAATGTTCAGTGATGCTCCTCTGATTTTCTGTTGAAGTTATCTTTTCTTCGCTCATGTAGTCTCAGTTTGTAAAGCGCTGTGAGATGATTCTCAACACGGTTTAAACTGAATAACCTAAATGGCTCTCAGGACAAAATAAATATTCCTGTGGGTCACAGCTGTGGGGAACACTCACATCTACATTGCTCCAATTTGATGTTCTTATGACCTTAATCGTCACAGCAGCATACCTGTTTACTTTATGTGAGCATTTTGAGTGCTCTGGAGCCATCATTTTGAACTCTTCACGACTACTAAGTGGGTCATATATATCTCATGCAACTCATAAAAGACTGGCAGAGCATAGATTATTAACATCAAATAATGTGATCCTGGGGTCAGGGGCTTACCTGTGGAAGGATGAGGGTTGGAGGTCGATGCTGCTGCTACAGTCAGAATAGCATATGTGTCTGTGTGTGTAAACCAAATTGAGGCAAGGAAAAATTAGTATTAGTATAGAGTTACTAATAGAGTTTTATATATATATATATATAGTGTATATATATATATATATATATATATATATATATATATACTCTAGCTCCAGCTTTGACAACTCATTCTATTACAAATGCAACACATGAATACAGGAATATTCAGACAATTGGCCAGCCTTGCACTGAATATAGGTGAATTCACAATACAAAAATTAAAGGTTTAATGTTAGTGTTAAAGAGTTATTGTTAGGCTAATAGTAATTTTGAGTCACATGGGTCTTTGTGCCATGAAGCATTTGGAGAAATGGGCAGAGAAGTCACAGTGGATGCAAAGAGCCATTATAAAGCCATTTACCAGACAGGTCCCTGCACAGTAGCAGGGTAATGAACAGGGCTTGGCTGAAGAGCTCGCGCTCCGAGGAGCTCTACATTTACCACTTTCATTGAGACAGAACAAAGGATTACCTAAGATTCAGCTGGGACAGGCTTCATCATCTTATCCGAAAAGCTGCATCACCTCCTACGACAGCAAGCTGTCATACCTGTAACACAAAAAAGATTGTAGTGCTTTTTGAAATGACCCATATAACGCCAGGGTTGGAGTATATCTGTGTTCAGGTACCAACATTTAGTCTTGGTAGGGGACTGGATGTGAATCCCGGCATTCATAATCCTTCCACTTTGTAACTTTTCTGAGCTTTAGGAAGGTCACACTATTCCCTGCTTTGGTAATGCATTTAAATATAAGTTAAACAGAATCTTTAAAACCACTCTGTGTCAAAGACAAGTAAAAGTGCTTCATGGAAAAAGCCTAACCCTTTTCTATAATTCACTTTTACTTGTTCTCAGAAAACACATCAGGTTTGAGTCATTCCTTTTCCTGAATACTTACATAAAATAGCCACATTTCCTGTAATATTATCGGATATTATCCGAACTGTTTACAGTGTTTAATAACATAATTTCTCTCTCACAATGGGTTTTCCAGTCTGAAATGTGGTAATGTTTTCAGCCTATTGTCCAAAGCACATTCACTGCCTTTAAATTTGAGACCGGAGTCTGAATTATGTATAACACTTTGTCTACACTCTGGCTGGATAAGGATCAAGCCAGGTTCAATTTAAGAGAGTTGCCCAGAGTGTAAACCGTATATTTTAAGTATTTCTACGGGCATGAAATGCAGGTTGAATTAAACTCAGAGTAGGAGACAGAAGACTGAACCAGACAATAATATTTTATTGGACATATTTGATTTTTCAAGGCTTAAATCAAAAGAAAGTAGGAGAGAGAAAGAACCTTTCAGCAAAATGTAGAAAAGTGTTACAATTTACAAAGTAACCATACAGTTTCCATCTTTTTACTGTCCTCTTAAAAAGTATGGTATACTTGAAGTAATGCAGGCACAATCCATCTAACACATGTGCAGTATCTCCTCCTAGCACAGAGCATGTGTCTCTCCTAAAAATAAAGCCATAAACTTATAAATGCATCAATTTTCCATACTGGGCTCTAACCTGTTCTAATATGTTCCCCCTGCTCTGTTGGAGGGATTACATCTGTGGAAGATGTTGGGTTGCCTTCCTCCTCATCCCACTGCCAGCTGCTTCAAAGCCTACAGCAGCCCAAGTTCATTTACCTCATTTACATTTCAATCTTTCATCCAGCCTTAATTTTACTTCCTTTTAATGTAGCCAGACATGGTGGCATGATGCTCACTACGTGGTTTCTTTTTTGGCTAAAAATAAGGAAACATCGGGGCAGCCCGTGGCGTAGCGGGTTAAGCGACCGCCCCATGTGTAGAGGCTACAGTCCTCGCTGCAGCGGCTCCGGCTCGACTCCCGCATCGGACGCCCATTTACTGCGTGTCACTCCCCCTCTCTGTGCCCCCTGTTTCCTGTCCATCTTCAGCTGCACTATCATTAAAATTTTAGGGAAAAAAAAAAAAAAAAAGGAAACATTGACATCAACCATGACCTACTGAAGTGTGATATTTTACTCAGTATGAATGTTGAAATAGCACAGAAATAAGAGCCATTTTTCACTTTTTCTTTATGGTGACACTTCACGTTTGAAAAACAGGCATTACAGGACGAAAGACTGTTTCCTTACTCATTTCAATGAAAACCCTCCAGAATGAGGCTTTGAATAAATTAAATGAATGCTAGCGTCAATGTATCAGCCATTATGTGTAGCTGAGTTTCCCCTAATAGACCTTTTAAAATGAGGTATGTAACAAGTTAGTTTAACATCTTGTGAGCTGAGCTTTAGCTAAAGTCATACATGAAGTTATAAAGCTTCATAACTTTTTAACTCCACATAACTCCATAAAATGAAGTACTATTGTTTATCCTCAATTAATATAATCAGCTCTAAAATAACTACAGGGACTTTGCTAATCCAAATAATTGGTACTATTCACTATTGTCATTTTTTGCATAAAAACAATACACAGGAGAGGGTTGTGTTTATAATTTGACAAAAATAAGCATGAACAATACTAGGCTCATTAAGCTTCTGGTTCAGATGGGAATGCATCTGTGGCATTGATCGCAGGGTGGCTCACATTACATCTGTGGGTGCTGGGTATGGATAGCAGCTTTGTATATGCTTGTGTCTGTATGTACACATGCTTTCATCCACATACTGAAAAGAAAAGAAAAGAAAATGAACTGTTGGCCCTAAATGCATTGTTTGATGTTTAAGAACCTTCTCGGTCTATTAGAAAAATCCTGTTAAAAGTTCCATGAACTGGGTGATTGTGGGGAGGTCCGGTTACACTGGGACACAATCCATGCAATTAAAAAGAAATGAGAAAATAAAATCAATACAGATCACTTACACTGTGGTGACAAAAGACTCAACAGGGGACAACACAGACCTAAATCTTAATTAGCAAGAATATTGATGCTGTAGCACAAAGGGCAATCCAATGTAGGAGCACAATGTGCTTAAATGAAAGTACCAAACGTGAAAGTAAACAGAAATTTAAAAAGGACACAAAGTGTGTGTTCAAATACAATCCAAAGCATAGGACTTATAAATAAATAAATAAATAAAAAGGTGTTTTTTTTTCCACATGCCCTCAAGTGCTTGACTTGTTATAGAAACATCCAGAATCTGTCTGCGCTATCCGGGCTAATGCGATCCATCACAGCATGGTGTAATTTGTAGGGTGAGACATGAATTTGATGAATCATGAAAAAGGTGTTCACTCAGTATTCAGACACTCTATCCTCTTCGTAACCAAGAGGGTAGAGTTTGTGTGAAATCACTCAAACTTAGTCGTTATAATCAGAGCCATTGTAAAATAAATCCTTTTTAGATAAGTGAGCTGAATTCATCAGTGGTTTTGAATCTCAAAATTAGTTAGAAAATTACTTTCTGCCTGTGCCAAAAAGTAGTTTGCAACAATGAGTAAGCAATAAATGAGTTGTGAAGTAATGAATCTATCCATCAGTTTTTATTTATACACAACATTTAATACACAAACTGCATTGGACTTTTTTTGGAGGAGTCCGTGGTGTCTTAAGTTTGCCTGATGGCGTCCATTCAACCATTCTTGGTACAGCTTCAAAGAAAAACACATCAGGGGATCTCTCAGGTGCCTGAATCAGGAAAAAAAGTGCATGATTATCCCCACATTTAAATGACTGCCAGCTTTTTTCTCTCCGCCTCCAAGTGTTGCTGTTTGGCACAGCTATAGACACTTTTGATTTCCAACATCGTACTAAACTAGTTCTGATCAAGCATGACCTGACCCTTAAGCACATTAAGCTTGATGCTTGCTTAGACACATGCAGAGTCAAACGTGCAAAATAAGTCCTGTGTACAATGGCAGCCTTAAAAAACATTTAAAACCCTCTACCATTTAGGAGACACTAGTCAAGAATGACCAATAGCTGCGTAGTTTACACTCTAGGAAAAGGGTGATTGTGTTCTGTCATTGCTGATACTACCCCTCCATCTTCCATTCCACTTTTTTGGTCACACCACCTATCCAGCTTCTATATGTTTGTTTACCTTGACACAGCAAATGAAGGCAATTGAAAAATATATTTTTTCTTGGTCTCAATTTTGACTTAAACCTCCCCTGTGTACCACAGGAAACTTGAGGCAGGTCTACTGACATGCAGGGCACATAAAGAATCAGAGACTGAAGACTGAATTGTCGGTGCAGCTGATTGTTCATTAGGGCTAGATATCGACACTGATCTCCCTCTGTCTCATCTATCTATCCCTGTGAGGGACTGGAGAACCAGGCCCCCTCAGGGCTACATCCCCCATTATCATCAAAAAATATTCCGGGGAGAGTCCTAGTTTCTAGAGACTTTTATTTAATGACCCAGGATTCAGACAGCAATCAAACTTATCAAATGGTGCTAAAAAAAAAAAGAAAAAAAAAGAAACAGGTAGATTTTCACTCACAAGTAAACATTAAGTATGTTTTAAAATGAAAAGAGCTGTACAGTTGTGCAGGAATTTCCATGGTAATGTGCAGAATATTTTAAAGGAGCAGGTATTTAACAAAACAAGGAAGTCCAAAAGATGTTAAATAAAGGCTGAGCGTTAATGTAAAACGCAGGGTTTGTAAACACTATGTCTATATGACATGTAGGGAAAAAAAAACAAACAAAAAAAAAACTGTTGTTGTGGTGTGAGGTTCCGGTCCTGATGCACCGCAGCCTCCTGCCAGAGAGGAGTGACTCAAAAGTTTGTGCCCGGGTGTGAGGGATCAGCCACAATCTTTCCTCCTGGAGGTGTACAGATCCTGAAGCGATGAAAGGTTGCAGCCAGTCACCTTCTCTGCAGAGTGAATGACACGCTGCAGTCTGCCCTTGTCCTAGACAGTGGCAGCAGTGTGCCAGATGGTGATGGAGAAGGTGAGGATTGACTCAGCGATGGTATAGAAGAGCACCAATATTGTCTTTGGCAGGTTGAATTTCTTCAGCTGCTGCAGGAAGTACTTCCTCTGCTGGGCTTTCATAACGAGGGAGCTGATGTCCAGCTCTATCTCCTGGGAGATGTAGTTCTTCCTCAAGTCCACAACCATCTCCACTGTCTTTAGAGAGTTAAGCTCGCTATTTATTACAGTACATTCACATTCATCCACACGTCAACAATGAATTTCAGCTTCATACAGCAGAGTAAGGGGTCAGGCAATATAAATAGAATATTCCACAATGGCACATGTCAATTTACATCATGATACCTTTTTTTTTTTCGTGTTTTCAGCCTTAAAAAAGAAAAGAGCAAAGGTTGGAATAATGAAGAACAATGGGCATCACATGAGTGCAGTGCAGAATTTTTTTCTGTAGCAATTTTTTTTTCCCCCAGTATTTTATGAATTGTTCAGATTTTAGTCTTATGAAAAAGTTCATCAGAAGGTCATTCAGGTCATCTTTCTTCAGAGAAGGTTAAGTCTGGGACAACAGGACAAGCAGTCCAGTTTTGATGAAAAAGTTCAGTTTCTCCGTCTATTACAGTCTATTTCTCATTGGTAGTTGCGATGCAGTTATCCTTTGATGGCAGGTTTGCCTGCAGCTACCTCCATGTGATGGACTTTGACTTTTTATTCATTCAAGGCCATGAGTATTTCCAGGACTTTGCCATAGTAATATTAATGGATCAGAGAGCAAAAATAGAAGGTCAAAATATATGAAAATGGTTTTCCATTAAACTGAAATGATGAATTTCAATTTTGTAGTTACAAAATGTTGTATTATGGTAGATATCTGGATTTTATCTTTTATGCTGTATGCATTGAAAGTTGCAAAAGACTCAAAGCAGTCACTAGCCTTAATGCAGGAAGCTTGTACCCTGTAAAGATGGTCTAAACTGAATTTGTCGTATGCCACTGCTGTAATTTTCAGACTATAAGCTGCTACTTTTTTCATGTGGTTTGAACCCTGCGGCCTATACAACAGCGTGGCTAATTTTAGATTTTTAGTCAAGGGTGCACTCTCTAGCAGTAAACACAAAAGTGAGACAGACGTGGGGAAAGATTATGCACTGAAGAAGACACTAGTTTTGCTAGTTTTGCACTAGTTTTTTTGAACTGTCATTTTGCACACCATGCATGATTTTCAGGCACAGTTTGAAAAAAAAGCATGTCTTAAATTTAAAAAAATAAAAAAATAAATCTTCTGTGTACGGTCTCTCTGTGTAAATATCTCCTGTTACAACATGAAAACCTGTGGCTTATATTCAGGTGTGCTCAATAGTCTGAAAATTACGGATTTTTTTTTTCTAAAGATGAAACCTTTTGCAGATTTTTTTTTTTTTTTTTTAAGATTATTTTTTGCCCTTTTCAAGCTTTATTTTGATAGACAGCTGAAGAGTGACAGGAAAGTGGGGAGAGAGAGACGGGGAATGAAAGAACCACTGGTACACCTATGGACTGTACCAGTAATACAAATTGCATTCATTTCAAATCTTTCCATTTAGCTAAATCTTGATGAACAGTGATGTTTATCACTGATAATTCATAGGTCTAATATTTAATCCAGGGGAAACTGCAACGGGAAGTCACTAGAATAGGATGGGTGTTAATTTCAGTTTGGTTTGACAGATCCAGGTAGATTTGAGAAAGTCTGGATAAAAAACAATGCATGAAAATGTGTTTTTTTTTTTTTTTTTTTGGTATTTCAATCCAAGACATATTTGGAGGTAGCTTGATATGTGACACCAGTCATATTTTTTGCCAATGGTTATCTTAACTGCATGTTACTTCAATGATGAAATAAATTAATGATGTCATAATTTTAAGAATAAAGTACTTCAGTAAAAATACTGATTCATAGAAAGGGTTGACATACAGTGATTAAATTATCTTAATTAATTATTAGATTAATTAAATCTATGTGCCACAACAGTTCTTTTGAATTTGAGACACAGTATTGTTCTGATCAGGCATCCTACAAATGGGTACTGTTAATATTATTAATGTCATAACACAGCAGTCAGGTGAAAGCTAATGTTGTCACTACTATCATTATTGGCTTTTTTTCAAGATCAGGATTGAAAAAAAGTATTCAAATATTAATGAGACATGTTTTTGATACTTCATTTGGGTAAATTATTTGTTATACTGATCAAGTAACAAAAAGTCTTGATATATATATCAATATATAGATCTCATGCACTGCACTGATCTTACATCAAGGCCAAATTGGGTTCAGATTTTTTGGACAAACTCGGTTTGGTCGTGATTTATTAAGTCAAAGAAAATATGCTCAGTTCCTTTGGTGATAATTGCTTTAAAGGGTTTATAGTTTTAGAATTTCTTGCATTTCTTATACTGTAAATAGTTCTGTTTGTTGTTTCCGTTAGCTTTAAAGCATTAACACCAGTTTCCTAATATTTTTGTTCTGTGAGCCCCATTTTTCTTCCTTATAAATTCATTTCATGTTGGATACATTCATAATTTTAGATTTTAGTTGAGCCAATGTCTGTGCATCTATAGTGTTTCTAGGTGCATTTTCTGTTTTTCCTTGGAACCATAAGCAACTAAAGCTGTACGTTTTACCTCACAGCCTTCCAGGCATCCCACAAGACATTTGCTGCTGTTATTGTTTTGCAAATCTTCTTTCAGTTTTTTCTTTATGTTTATTTTTCACACATTCTATCATTCCATAAAATCCTGTTGAGTCTCAGTAGTATATCCTCCTTTTTATTATCTGGGTATAGTCTAAGATACACTCCTGAGTGGTCTCAGACAGCTCTAACACCTATCTTGAATTCGCTTATCCGGCGCCTATCTGTGATCGAGATGAAAAAATAATCCACTCTGAAGTATTCTGTAGGGTGAGGGGAGTGGTAAGTAAATTGCTTTTCTGTGGACTGTAGGTCTCTCCATACATCTATCATACCTGATTACTTCACTAGTTTATGCATGATCAATGAATTTTGGCTTCCCCCTTGTGCAGGTTTGGATTCATCGATTGAATATCCTTTTTTGATGAATGATCTATCATGACCTGCTGGCATATACATTTAATAAAGTAACTTCTTTGTAGTCTATCTTGCATTTCAACTTGAATTGAGCAACTTTCGTCATCTTTAGCTTGGGCAGTTTGAAACTTATCCTTGATAGAGAGTAATATGGACACATCTGATTTGCGGGAGGAATACATTAATAAACCCCATATTTTTAAAAATGTTCATGCTCTGCGTTAGAGAGAAGTTTTCCCTTTTCATTTTACATGAATGAATAATAAATGAATAAATTCTGTTCACTGTATTATGTAACCCATTCATTGAGTGGTATGACCCTATATTATTGATAGTGCTTTGCTGATAGTGCTTTGTTTCATTCTATCTTTGATGGCCTATTGCAGCCTGAGACATATTACCTTTGAACTTCTCTGAACAGCTACAGAAATATGACCAAAACAGAGCACAATGGAAAAAAAAATGACTTCCACAATTGGAGAACAAGTGTTCTCCTTAAAGAGCCAGAACTGGTAAGGGCCCCTCTTTGGAGCAAGTGCTAGGATATCTACACATACTGCAGCAGATAGCATTAGCTAATAGCAGGGAGGGGTAGTAGTAGGGATAAAAGCTACATCAGAACATGCTCAGGTTGTCAGACCACCTGTTATACGGGAATGGAATCAGCCCTGCTCCATCATTGCTGTTGAGATCAGGTCTTTGAGGGCTGTGACAGGAAGTGCCCTGGACGGCCTGTTGATCACCCTTTTCACCCATTTTCTCCTGCACTACTTTGGTAGCTTCAGAGTCAACTCTATTGGGCAATGTTGCAGAAGATGGAAGTCAATCCCAGCCTGTCTTAAGTCAATGTAGATCAAGCCTGCAATAGAGGAAACATCTTAAGTTTGGTGTGCAGGTGGGGGTCTGAAACATCTCTCTCCTTGACTATTCCAGGGTAGTTGTGGGACCAGAGCTCCTTTGCAGCGCTGTATTTTTAGTTCAGTCTAGTCCTGTTTAGTCAGCTCTGACTCCTGAAATCTGCCCTCACATGCCTCACACGGTCCGTAAATGAAATGAAGATCCAATGATTCCTGTGCCTGTTTCATTTGTCCAAACATTTCTTCAAGTTCACTACTACTACTGCTCCTTAATTCTGGCAGCATGCTGCTCTGGCTTCTAGACTTGCATCAAACATTCACCTTAGTCTCTGAGTCTCTTGACCTCAACACTATCTAACTGAAACTTTCTATATCAGACCACTTGTATCTCAGACCTTCATGTGTGACTCATATGTTTCTATTTTTATATAATCTCAGTCTTCATTTAAAGGCAAGTTGACCAGCCTCACCAGCACGCAACTGTATAATATTAAGCACATTGACACAAATGACAGACTCATTATACAACATGAATGCCCTATACAAAGACATGCTTTTAGCCAGGGAATGATTAACCTAGACATCCTGACATGGAGCATTTGAGTGCTAAAATTTGAATTCAGTTATACGAACACGAACGTGTCTGCCCAAAATAATGCTTCAGTTCTTATTAGTAATATTAGTTTAACACTCTAACATGAGCTGCTCTTAAAAATACAACAAACAAAAAAAAAAGCTCACCTCTTTTGCTGAATGTATAAATACTACTGTTTGATGACAACACCCTGAATAGAAAAAAATAAATAAATCACAGTAGTCAGAACGGTTTAAAGTAAAGAGGGCTTAAGAGAGGGTTTTAGACGTCTTCCTTTCATGTGTTTAAAAGTGCACACTTTGATGCAGGTTACTGTCAGAATAAATGTAGCATTCATACTGCATGCTTAACACAAACAACGGCAGAATTCTCTCAAAGCCTTGTCTGTGAGCATGATATGCCTGTAACAAATGGATTTAGTCTGTAGGATTAGACCACCTAGACCGTGCGCACCAAACATGACATATTTTCTTTCCTGGCATTGATTAAACCTCCAAAAAATCATCCCTGTTCATCCACATTTAGACATTTTTTTTCCATGAAAAAATAGCTCAGATGAAACTAAACACCTTGCTCTTCATGTAGTATGCACAGATTTATATATAATCCCCACCGCTGTCTTCACCCACCCCTCTGCCACTCACCTGCAGCTTGGGCTTACCTGCTCACGTCCGGCACTGCTCATCAAACACACAAACTGGCTGACTAATGTGTTGCCTCATACTCTTGCCATGTCTCCAGGATGAATGGGCAGAAGAGTGTTGGGCTTCAATATAGATTTTGTGACAGAACACATCTGGTTTTGTGTTTTTAAAAAGAAAGAAAACAAAAAAATTAGATTTTTCTAAATGGATGGCACCAGTTTTTGTTGGATTTTCAGATTCTCTTGTAATATACGAAAGCTTGAAAGATAAGATTTCTCCTTTTTCAACTTTGCAACCAAACACAGCACACGTCTCTGCCATCATTTGGAAATAGTAAAACTGTAAGCTACACCTGGCTTTTCCTGTGATACCCCTCGCACCTCAACCTGCAGGTTGATGGGAAAGGTCCCTCAGGTATGTAACCTTTTAAATCCTGGCTGTCTCTATCTGTGTTTTTTCCAGTGCTTATTTTTGCTACTTTGTAGCATACTATAACAACACATGGGCATGTTATCAAGGTTAAAAATCTGATTTTTATAGGAGCAAGTCTTCAAAGGAAACAGCACAAGGCATACACATCAGAAAAGACAACATCTAAACCTTCCTAAAACTTTGGAAACAGATTCTGTTGTTCTCTAGCCTGTTGCTTGTACAGTAATGGGAAGGAGGCACTAATAATGTAAGGTGCTTTTTGTAACATCAAAGACAAAATACACTCAAATGAGAGTTGCAAGGACATGCAGCATAAAAGAGGAGATTTAGCAATAAGCAGGTTATTTACCCTGGCCTTCTGTTGGGATTTAAAAAAGGTGAAGGTAAACACAAGAAATGTTGGGCTGAAAGATTCAGGGATTGACCTAAGAACTCGCAGTTGGTTTGTTAGTGGACATATCACTGACAATTACAATGCAGCTCTGTGTTTGTGTTTAATCAACAGACACTCCATTACATATTAAATATGTATGCGGAATGATCCCACTGCAGCTACGTGACATGTGATAATAACTTGGAGATTTTATGGCCTGAGAGCATAAAAATTGGATTCCCTTTTAAGTTCTCTTGAGATCTGACATCCTAGTGGGAATGATTTATTATTTCATATAATTCAGTATTTGCAGACCATGAAATAAATTTGGATCTTCCCTTGGGAGGAATGGAGAATGAAGTTATTATTGCAGCAAAACATGTGAGAACTTGCATGATGGCAGTTCTGAAAATATTCATACATATCTGATATATATTCAAATGCACAGAAAATTCAAAGGAGGCATATAACATCCAGCTGTACGTAGCTGTCCTAGTTTTACTGCCGCCATCCACTGATGCATTGACACGACGGTGAGCAGTAAAAGAATCAAGAGCGAGTTTGAAGGGAATTTTGTTTTCCTTTCTGTGCCTGGGAGCATATTCAGCTCAGTCTGCTACCCTATCTGAGTTGATAAACGCATTTTGGTCAGTACCTATGCAGACTACTTCACGCTTTGCAGCTTGTCAAAGATAAAAAAGACTTTTATGCCTTACACTGCTGAGGAAATACGGTCAGCAGAAGCAGAGGTTTAAGTTGGCTAACTACTGGTCACTGTCTGACAACCAGCTGGCCACAAACTAACCCATTTATTTGGCAGGTAGCTTGGCTGGCTAAAGACTTCCAGCTGTGGAAGGTTAGTATGTCTCTACTATAACAGAAAGAGGGGAAGCCTTTAAAAAATTCATTTTAACTATTAGTTGATAATGTGCACATTGCATAGTTACATTTGTCTGGCTTTGCCCAAGGGTCAAGACAATAGAGCTTCACTTAATTAGTACCCAGGCAGTACTGCATGGATTTCATTAGAGTTTGTGTTAATTAGTTTGTATAACAGTTTATTTCCTGTTGATACCATTACCATTATTATTTGTGCCATTGAATGCAGTGTAGCACCACACTGGGAGAAAAAATGCAGTTGTACACACTTGACATAAAATAGATCTAATTTACAGTCAGTGAAGCAATTTTGCTATATTTGTCATCCAAACATCTCTGGAATGAGAAGAAAACCTGAATCACAGCTTCCCTTTGATCATTTCTTATAATATCCTGTGAAGTGTTTATGGTAATAACCATGAAGAGTGGAGTCACTACATTACTATGCTCACTAGTCACAAGCTGGAATGCAGATTGAAATATTCAAGTGGCTGGTAGATTTTCGCGGAGCACACAGCCTTGTGTCATCATACACAAAATACTGAATACATGTAAAAGCTAAATCATAGTTAGTTGAGATATACAGATGTATTGTGCTGTATTGCTCTATTTCTTTTCCAGCTCTAGCCCCCCCCCCCCAATCTCTGTGTCCCACAAGGCATATCAAAAAGAAATAAAAGTTTGAATGATATGACTTTAGCAGATATGCGATATCATATTTATGCAGCCACAACAGCAAAATAAAACAAAGCCAAAGAGGGCAAATGGGCTGTTTCATGGATAACTTAAGCCCATGTCTGTGCCTGTCCTTGTCCTTGTGCAGGAGCATTTATACAGGGACATTTTATGGGATATTTTTATCACAGATTCCATATACCATATGCTCCCTTTAGAGTCTTGTCTAAAATACAAAGCAGGTGCCATAAAAAGTAGTTTATTCTTAATAATTCTCACAATAGACAAAACTCCAACTGGAACTTTTTTTTTTTTTTTTTGCTGTCAAGCCACAAGTCCGGTCGACTTTTCAGGAAGCATTTGTGTCTCAAAATACCGTAAGCTGAATGTCACTGCAGTGTCCAAGCGCTCATTTCTGTGAAGTCTCAAGTTTCAGGTTTAAATCTCTGATGTGTCATAGCCGCAACCTTTTGGCAGGATTATGACAGCCCATCTTTAAACCCTGCATGAACCAAACGCTGTAGCAGAAATGCATCTTGAACGCAAACAGCAGCAATTTAGAAACGAACTATCTGCTACCTATGTCAACAAAACGGCATACAGCACTACACTGATGCGATTTCAGTCTTGAAAGCCACGTTTTATGTTGTTTAAGTGTTCATTTTGTTGTCTCGTCTGCTGAATTTGGCTTTAGCATGTTGTGTGGCTTAGTTGCTACTCCCCCAAGGATGGATGTTGTAATATTGAGGGACTGTGAATAGAAACGTTTTCAAGCCAACTGTATAACAAGAGCAGGATGCTGGACGCTAATCTTTATAGCTTTGTTGTTGCTCTGTGAACTTTGCTGGTACATGTACATGCACTTATTAGACATGCCTTGAAGTTAATGACATACTTGGGGTGCAGGGGTTAAAGATGAGATCAAACTGCAAGAATTAATTTGGTTGTCAATGCTGTGTAACTTTCATTGACATTAATTAGCTACTTACATTAATTAGCAGGTAGCACATAAACTAGAGATGAAATGCAGATTTTCTGAGGTTGACTACAGCCCATCTTACTTCAAATATATCCAAACAGTGAATCCACAGCAAGAACGCAATGCCAAGCTAAAAAAAGTGCCAGTGCTAATAAAGGCGAACACATCTTGTATCACAATGACAGGGCGGCTTATGTTGAAACATTAATGGCGATGCAAAACACTTGAGAAAACTAAACAAGACTTCAGTCAACACGTCTCCATATAAGTAATCCCTGTGAGACAGTCACTGGCAACATTCTTTCAACAAGTTTAAATCCGGGCCTGTCTAATCAGACAAATTGCTTCAAGTTTTCTCTCACTAATAAAAAGATTCTCACATCTTCTGACTCTCTCTGTCTTCCTGTCATGCACACAATTTTCCTTTCATGTTTTAGATTGATGCAGGTTTAATTATTTTTATTACCTCATACCTTATTCTCCTTGTTGACTGCTCTTATTTTGTTGCAAATTCAGTGGCATTTGCATATTTGTGGCTAATCAAAGGATGATTTTTTACGGTCGATTGGTTGATTACTTTTTTCAGTTATCCTAATAATAATAATATTGTTCTTATATAACAGAATCCAAAATGAGCGTCAAGTGTTGTTGTGACTCTTGTTTGTGTTGATTTCTGTGTGAAATATGTATTTATCTGGTATAATCCTGTGGGTAGATGCATATTGTTGTTATTGTGGCATAAATATAATCTATTCAGACTAATGCAATAATAAAGAACCCCTTCAAGTTTTTATTTGATTTAATGCATTCTATATTGCTGGGAAAGACGTATACTGTAAAGTTGAAGCTTCAGCTGTGACAGTTATAGAAGTGAGGCAGGGACATTTAACTATCCTGGGAAAGCATTTTTATGGATCAGTTAAGACAGACTTTATAAATAATTTCTGTTCAAACGACAAGTCTCAACAGTAATAGTTCACATTACTGTAAGGAAACATCTTTTGGAGAGAAAATAGTCACTGACTTAATACTGTCTGCACTTTTAAATTGAAGAAGGATGACACTGCTATGAAATGGTAATGACCCATCATCTCCCACAAAGAGAGACAGGAGCTGTTGCGACCAAGATAAGACATTAATGGGGCAGGGAAGGCAAATGCTGATGGGCATAAGCCCAAGAAGCCATACACACTCATTGCTCATGTGCATATCACATGCATGCATGGTCATGGTGGTGACAAACAGTGCATGTTCTGGGGTCTTTTGGGATGCGAACAACTGTGTGTGTGCACATACAGGCAACTTCATCACTTTTCCTGTAGGGATGAGACCACACAGACACAACAGAGGGTCAGCGGGATACATAGCTGCTAGGCTAGACAGACAGATAGACAGACAGATCCATCCATCAAGAATGTGGTGACGCTGCAGTGCTTTGGATTTTCTATTAGCTTTGCTGGCAGGACATTACTGAGGTCAGAACTCCCACAGGCCTGGTGGTGCATTAATTATCGACACCTAATTTTTACTTACTACTGTCAATGCCCTTGTACGTAGAGACAGAGGAAAATAATCTTACACCGTTACCCATTGTAATTACAGATGAGAGTAATTAAAAATCACTTAAGTTAATTGCAGATCAATCCTTAAGCAATAGGTGATGTAGAATGTCTCCTTATTAATTACTACTTTTTGTGATTCGCCCTCTCCCTAAAAGAGTGTTTTAAATAATTCCGTCTAATATGATGTAGCAGCTGTCAGAATTAAACCAGAATTCAGTGTCCAGAAAGAAGGTAGCCATCAATGAGATAAAACGATATAGCACACTTTCTGACTACAGATTAAACACGGGTGAATCAGAAGCAGTGAGTCAGGCAGCCAGTATTGCTTACCATTTAAATCTAAATATAATCCAAAATGGATCCAAAAAACTGAAATATTTATGGGTGACCATCTGTCAAGACTTTAATAAGCTATATCAGTATAATTTTGTGACTTTAGAGAGCTAAATTAAGCAAGATTTTAAAAACTGGGTAAACAAATGTATTTGGGTTAAAAAAGAAAACCTCTTACAATCCTGATACCAAAAAAGTTGGAACACTGAGTGAAATGTAACTTAAAAAAATAAAACCAGAATGCAATTATTTGTATGGGACAAAGACAAGATATTTATTGTTCAAACCTTTTGGTTTTTTGTAATTATAATGTACACTCACTTTGAAATTGATGCCTGCATGTTTCAAAATAGGTCGATGTAGGCTAACAAAAGACAGAGAGAAAGTAGCTCACAGCCATTGGTAACAGGTGATAGTACAGGTGACTAAGTATTAAAGCGGTATACTCGAAAGGCTGTTGGGATGAGATCAAAGTTCACCACTTTGTTAAAAACTGTGTGGGGAATGTTTATCATGGAATTTATGGATTTCACCATCTACAATCATTAAGAGATCCAGAGAATCTGGAGAAACCTCTGTATCTAAAGGGCAAGGCCAAAAACCAACACTGAATGTTTGTGACCCTCGACCCCTCCAGCAGCACTACATTAAAAACTGACATGACTGTGTAAAGGATATTTCTACATAGATTCAGGGAATATTTCAGAAAACTGTTGTTCATTGCTGCGCTACAAATGGAAGTTAAGATCAAAATGCAGAGAGAGAGCCAGATATCAACATTCAGAAACACCCCTGACTTCTCTGAGCCCAGAGTGGAAAAGTGGTCTGACGACTCCACATTTCAAATAGCACCATCAGTGCTGAAAGGTTCATACAGGTTTAGAGCAACATTTATATATAAATATGTAAATCTAAAATGCATGAATAAAAATAGGTTTGGGTCAGGGTATATAGCTTTTTATTTTTGTATTATATTGGTTTTCTGTATCGTCTCCCATATCATATCGGGTAAATCTGCTAAACTCCTGATCCTGTGATTTGTTATCTCATTGAAAGGAATACTTGAGTTTGTTGAGAGAGCAGCTGTGGTCTTCTACCAGGTACAACAGTCCAACAGGAATGTGCGAGGGTGAGTGTGTGAGGTTTCCAAGCTGTGTGAGTGAGAGTCCCCCCCCAAAAAAAGAAGACTCAGACTGCGGCGCCTCCAGTCTTGCCATCTGAAATCAGCAGACAAAAACATAAAAGATTTAGTAGTGCACGGTATGCACTTGTAATAGAGGACCTCAAATAACTAGAAAATATGAATATTGCCATCAATGTGTAATCAGAACAATGCTGCACTGTGACAGAATTGTAGAGCGAATGGTTAGAAACTTCAAAAAAACTCTAAAGCAAAGTAGTCCATGACTAATGGGAGGCAGTCAACGGGAAATGACAGGCACAAAGATTTAGATGAAAGAAGAGCCTACAGTAGGTGATTTTACACATAAAGAAAAAATGAGTATGATACTGGACAGCGAAGGTGCCTCAGGGTCTTAATTTGTGGATAAAATCCCCGAGGCAGCTGTCGGTGTGAGATAATTTTCAAATACTGAATCTGCAGAGGCTGCTGTGCTCAAATATGCCAATAAAATCGATCCAGTCCACAAAGCCTCTCAATAAATTTGAAAGCTGTGACAATGATGGTACTGTATTGTGAACAGAATAATCATTCATACTAGATTTGAGTTGAATTTGGCATGAAACTTAAAATTCATTAGTTTAATTAAAAATAACAAATTGCAGGTCAGTCCTTGAGCAAGAGGTGACACAGTGCCTCATTTTTAATTATGACTGTGTGACCTTGTCTCTCCCTCAAAGAATGTTTTAGATTATTCCACTTTACAAACAGTAACACCTGTGTCAAAATTAAATCCAAATTTTGAGTCAAAATAAAACTCCACATTTGTCAGCTGTGTGGCACATACGACAGGTCTGGACTACTCATACATTTTGTTCATACCTGTACCTTTGTATACATACTTAAACTACTCATACATGCCGCTTAAAATCAATTCTGTTCATATGGGTAGTTCTTGCACAAGGCCCAGTGTTCATTTCTCTGTCTCTACATACCTGAAACATGAACTCCAGTGTAGACTCCTGTAGGTCATGACTTTGTTTTAAAGCTGCTGTGCCACAAACTCAGACGTCTTGTTGTCTGCACTACAGTGGAGCCTCAGGGTTCTCTCAAAGCTCAATGTGATATCCAACATCTATCCACGGTAAAGGAATTGCCATTGATTATAATCAGGGTCCACCATAATCTATGAAAGTACATTAGCAACACCACATGGTGCTGTGTCACGTGACGTACATATATCGTATGACAAGAGAAAAACATCCGTCGTTTCATATTCTGCGCTATCATTTTGTTGTGTTGCAAATTACACTCTTCACTGCATCTCTTCAGCATTTGGTTGATTTTTTTGCTGCATGGTATGGAATCAGGTAGGACATTTGCATGAAGGCAACGCAACTGAACACTGACGAGAGGGAAGGTGACACAAAGCGCAATAATTCCAAACAGGAGAAGCACTAGGACCATCCAAGGCCGAACGTGGAGCTCTTACCTAAAAGAGTCTCCTTTTGTTGCACAGACTTGGTACTGTATGAAAAGTCTGACATGGACCAAAAACTGATTTTGCAAGTTGTGCCACAGAGTATACCCCACAACAGACTCAAACGCCACTTTTTTTACCACCTATGCAAGAACTGTGAAATGGTACAGGGAGAGTCAAAACAAACCCCAGACTCAGATGTTGCAAGAGGCTTGTGCAGGTAGTTACTCATCCATTGACTTTACAGCAAATGCGCTATATCCTGAAATGTATTGTCATCCGGATATGAGATTTTGGTTATATCAAAAGCCCCAGTGCACGCTCGTGTCATCCTTGGCTGTTGGAGGAAAAGGCTGTAGCAGTGTGTATATCTAAGCTGTTTACCAGCACAGCAGGGTTTGGAGCTGTGGGCCTGGCAGTTCTCTGCATCTTTAAAATGTCTCATTGTGAAACTTTGATGACAGTCACACTCCATCTGTCAATGTGTCATTCGGGAGGTGAAGTTTGTTGTCTGTTGAGACGCAGACTAATGAGGCCAGAGGTTTTCTAATGCATTGACAAATTAAGAGAAAGCCTTGCTGACCCTTTTGGCAAACATACAACACCACAAAGGCTGACATTGACATTGAGTTTAGGACAATGTAATCTCATTATTGCATATTTGGTGTAGTCCAACGGCCATAAAAGGAAGCAAGCAGTGGTATGGTGTTTCAGAGATGTCAGACACTGCTGCACAGAGGAAAAGGTTAATGATCAATATTCCTCCATCAGCCTAATTTATTATTATTCTCTATGTTTCTACAAAAATCAATACGTTTATACACACGAAACATGAGGAGCGTAAGTACTGGCTATCTTATCTTTATGTAAACTAAAAGATGGACAAGATTAAGACGTGTATCAGGTTAGATTTTCTGCAAAAATCAATGTTGCACTTGAAATCTTTGTCCTCAAAAGGACATTCCTGCCAGAAATGAGTATGCCTAGAGGCAGACCTGGTGGTTTATATGTTGCCCATGCAATGTATGTGTATGTAAAGGCACCAGCATGTGTGGCTGAATGTGAATTTATTAATGGAAAGAGGGCTCTCAAAACCAACCCAGCCTGCATGTCTTCTCCAGGCTGACTAAACTCTTTATTATATCTACCTGTAGAAAGCTGTTCCCAGCTACAATCTGACTGGATAGTTTTTGAACTGCTGCAGTGTGACTGAATCGAGTCGAGTTTTGTTCCCTCCAAATCCCATTTTAGGGTTTTCTTTTAGTTGACATCCTCATTGTTCCTCTTCATAGAACAAGAGTCTCCTGGATCCGAATTCAATGTTTTCTTTTTGATAAATAATCTTTTTATTTTTACCAGTTTGGTATGGCGTATAGCTCTAAATACCTCTTGAGCCTCAGTTGCCGTTACTATGGTGAAGAATCCAGTGAGCGTGTGAATTAGAGCTGCAGAAAATTCAGCATGCCTCTTGGCCCCTTCCCCTAGTTGGGAACAAATTGACACAAATTTAGGTTTTAAAATGCTAAATGTATTAGAAATATAAGGTTAGTATAGTATATAAGTATAAGGATAGTGCTGTACCTACCAAATTGTGAGTATTATTCATACTTAGTAGTAAGTATGAACAAAGTCATAGAAGTAAAATACTATATGTTTTGGCTGCAAAATCTCTTAATTAAATGATTTGTGCCTTTATAGATCCACCTTATGTGGAATGCTGGATCTGAGTCCTGGTCTCTTCTGGTCTGGTGTCAAAAAAATTATGGAGACATGAGTGTAGGACTTCAGGGACTTGGGAAACTATGTAAACATAACGCATACAGCAACTGAATACGAAACATGTTAGGAAATGCTGTTCAGAAGTATAAACACATTTTTTAGGAGACCGTGTTACATCTCTGATTCTTGATGATGAAATCTGGAGAGTGTCATGTCTATCTTGGAAGTGCTTCAGCTGCATGTCATCTTCATAGTCTATGAAGAAAATGAGTAGGACGTTTGCAATAATTTACATCATCCGTTGGCAAATTATTGAGTATTACTATAATTTACACTGTTGATAGTGCTTGTTTTCTTTAGCGGTTCACTGCTGTAGTTTAAAAGGACACAACACTGGTGTTTGAGTATAGTGGTTTCCAACCAAGGGGTCCCTGACCATGGGTCACCAAAAATCCATGGGTGATCACTAAGACCCACTAAGCACATCATGATTAAAAATAATAAATGAATACATAAATTGAGCTTGATTCCGTACAAGCAATTAACAAAATTAGACCTTAATGTGTCATCTTGCAGTGAGAAACTGGCAAAAGATAATATGAAACCCAGCAGTCAACTGAAGTGACATTCAACTGCTTAACACTTAGGCGTTAGGGAGTTTTTCCTCAGAAAAAAAGAACTTGTGGTGACAAACAGGCCCCAGACCATCAGAGACACTTTTACACTCCAAACAGCCATCCGTTTCTGAAACATTAATTTAAGTGTTTTCCATTAAAATGGCTGAAATACTGTGGAGGCATCAGTTGAGTAGCAACAAGACTGTCCAGCAATACTGTGCAGAATCAACGGAAGAGCAAGAAACTTTGAGACATATCAACAGAAACCCTGAAGACGGGCCTGTCCTGACCATCGGGCAGAGGAGTCAATACTCGTTGTATAGTACGTTGAGGAAAGCTAGCTGAAACAATTCTTTTGTCTGTCAATCTCACAGCCAGACCAGGAGACGATATTTCCAGTGTAGCTGACACATACTGCACTTCCCAAAGCAAAGTCTTCCCTATAACAATTTAGTAGCATGCTGCACAGATGGAGCTGCCTCGATGATGGAATAAAATTAGGGCTTTAACAGCCGTTTGAAAGAGGAGGCGCCCCACTGCATGGTGTTTCACTGCATGGCACACAGGCAAGCACTGGCAGGCAAACATCTTTTCGAGGAACTGAAGAAAACCTTTAAAAAAAAGTCAGTTTTATTAAAGTTCAGCCACTCATCAGATGGATCTTTGTGCAACTGTGCGAGGATGAGGCGCACCAGAGACATCTCCTTCATACTGAGGTGCAGTGGCCTTTGCGGAGGAAGGCGGTGTTTCAATTAACAGAATGTTTAACCTTCCATAAACTATGAGAAGAAATGAGGGATTCATTTCTAATTAAAACTGTCATATCAGACATATGTATTCACCCTGTACAATGAGCATGCTTGGTGCAGAGGGCAGTGTTCTGTTGCATGATCTCAGGCACTAACATGTAATTCTGAGCCAGTTCAAACAAGTGATTGTTATACAGTAAGATGCCAATGGCTGATGAGAAGTAGGATTGAAACATTTTGTTGTCCTTGTCCATTAGGTCCATTTTTATATTTAATAGATGGGTGAAAAAGAATTTATTTTTCTAAGTTACACTGGAATGCAAACAAACAAGAAAATGTTGTTTTCTAAGATATACTGTAATTCATCATAATGATCTGTATCCTAAAGCAGAAATGAGCGAGTACCACTTTCATAAATCATTACTCCAGCATTTGTTGTTGTTGTTTTTAATGATAGAATACCAAAGTGTGACGATTGAAGATTGTTAAAGCCTGATTGTCCACCAATGTGACTGTTTATCAAAAAAAAAAAAAAAAAACTACAAAAAAACTACAATCCAAATGTTTTATTTTTATAGTCAATACAACAAAAAAGAAAAGAAAAGAACAAAAAAATAGGAGAATCATAAGCATGTTAAATAGTGGTATCATGTAACCCCAAGGTTTACAGGAATGGTTTAAACTTACTGCTCATCAGCCAGTGGGAATTTGTGACGCTCAACCATTTGAACTGGATAAGTGGCACAGAACTCTGTGACCTCAATGTCTGAAATTACTCAATGTGTCGTCAATGCATTGATAAAATTTTTGGTTAAACTATCATTGGTCAACAATGTGTCAGCAACATGTTGAAAGTCATGTATATATGAACTAGCAGACTTCAAGACCAGATTCATCTTATCATTCGCCACAACACTTGTAAGAGACTGATTTTAGGGCTCTGGTCCCCACCAGAAACGAAGACACAACTAGCTTGATGTGCAAAATGACTTCTGTTTGGCTGTTACCAAAATCTCATCATCTCAATCTCATCATTAGCTCAAGAAATACAGCCTCACTGAAGCACAGGCCGCTCAGACTGTGTATGATACTGACATGAAAACAATACAGACATAGAGTTATGTTTCTAAAAATATAAGGAAAACTGTCTCAATTGTTGTAATAGCCACAGGAAATCATCTTTTTCCAATTCTATAAATTGCTAGATCCTTCCTGCAGGTATTAAGTTTATTGTCCAGTCAATTGTTCTGAACTATTATTGTTTTGTTTATTTATACAATGAATGTAACGAAATATATCAAAGATATTTCAAAGGATGTCAGCTACTTTGTAGTTGAACGTAGGTTGGGGGTCATCAGTTTATATACAGTACAATGGTAAAATAATGGTCCCTGAAGAAAAGTTGGGTTGCACTGTTATAGTGAATGTCGACCCTAAATTTTAAACTTTAATATACGCAGCTACAAAAAAATCTCACACCGACAGAACACCAACACCCATGTAGAACACAGCTTCACACTGTAAGAACCAATATTTGTCTCAATGTTTTTTCTGCTCTTCTCTTAGTGCACAGATTGTGCGGCTCATTAAAGTAACCATGATTAATAGATTGGAGATTGCTCTGGAAAATAGTGCAATCCCATGGAAGACCACCGGCCTCACATGTGTAATGGGAAGGTTCACACATGCCATCCTTATTAAGAAAAATGTATATGTTTAACTACTTAGTAATTCCCACAACGCCTGAGGCAAACTGCATCAATTGTCAAGGTTGCTGGGAGCTTGTTCCTCATGAGAATACATGATTGGCGGAGCATTAACTGTTTTGAAAGAATTTATAATGGGCAACAATTTAATGTCTGCATTGGAAGTAGTATAGTAGTAGTAGGAAGTATCTTTATTATCAGACCGTTCTCTTCGCACACCAATAAACTCTTCTTATCAACATGTTTTGGTAGAAAAGTCAACCAATTGTTTTTTTAATGATTTCCTTTTTCAAATCAAAGAAGAGGCACTATTTCATTATCATTGTTTCCCTTTATTCTCTCACCTAATTATTTAATTGCATTTAAATTTCTCTGCAAAATCCTCAGTGTTCAACACCTGTCTAATAATCTGACTCTAATTGCCATGAAGCTGTTGATTTGCCATCTGCAGTGACACATTTCTTGACACGGTGTGAATGAAACGCGGCTTACCTTCATACTGTACGTCCTCTTTCTCTGTGGTAACAGGGCACAGTAGACTTTTTGAATTACTCACAAACAGGCATATGATTCTAGCTAAAATTGTGCAGTGTATGCTAAACTGACAGGAGTAATGAATGAATAGTCGTGAATGCTCCGTAGCTCTTGTGAAGGTCTTGTTAAGCTACAGCAGAACTGAATTCAGGTAAAGTCGTTTCTTTTATGGAGAGATTAACTCTCGGTAAAGTCGCACAGTTTATTTGATTTTATCTGTCTTAGTGTTATGCATTCCTTTGAGCACACGACGGAAGATAATTGGACACCACAGCTTGTAAAGTGCCCAAACTCTGTGGAAACAGTTCATCAGTTCCATCTGTTATACTTCTGATGGCTGCTGACCAAAGGGCAGGCAATGATACATTGTCATACCCTCACCCCTCCACACAGCCGTAATGAGTGAGTATTCCTCTGAGCTCTCCCTCTCTCACTCCCTCTCACATCCTCCCTCTCATCACACACAGATACAGACACACACCCCCCGAACAAAGCCTGGCTCTCCATCATGTCTGCCACTACACAGGTCCCATGTTTCTGCTGCTGGCACAGCGTCCGGCCCTAGAGTCCAGTAGAAAGCCCTCTTAGAATCAACAATGTCAACGGAATGCCACACGGAGCTTACACTCTTTCAGAACGATTACTGCGGCAGAAAACATTCGATGTTACATCACCCTAACTCGAGGGATGCTTCTCTTGCACTGCGGATAACACGTCAAGAGTGCCGTCATCTGCATTTCCCGAAGAGACATCTGGTCAAATGAAGCATCTGTATCGTAGCGTGGCGAGGTCTGAGTGTGTGTGTTGAGACATAGATGGAAAGAACTACACAGTTGTTGTCTGGAATGTCATACAGAAGCAGAGATGTTGTGGAAGAAAACCAGCATTTTTTAACCGGATCACTTCATTTTAATTGTAACATCCAGCATTCATTCCTTCCCTGAAGACAGTTTGAGTAAACACAGACATCTGTGATGTCACACGTGATGCATGGCATCGCCTTGAATGTAATTAATTGTGCAAACTGACTGACAGCACTAAATTATTTTCCATGTATTAGTGTACATTTTATGGCGTGTTATTGATAACAGTACTTAACTTTAAACTCATTTCAACAATAAACTTCAGAGAAAACATAATTTGTTGTCCTTAGAGTTTATGGCATTGAGAAGCTTTAGGCGGTTTCCCAGTAGAATAAATTTCATGGTATAAGTGTAAAAACAAGTTTCAAAGATGAAGTCATTTAGGCTTATCTTGAAAACCAGTAGCAGGGAGTTTTGGACCAGATTAATAGCTCAGAACTTTGTTTATGTAATTATTCTCATTTTTCCTCACCATGTGTTTTTAATAATTTAAAGGCAGGAGAAAAGTTTTATGCAGACTTCAAAATAAAGACTGCCGTTCATAACATCAGTCACTTTCATGAAATATTTCGTGGAACCTGCAGGAAAAACAGCAGAGGCATGATCACACAGCAAAGGCCATGTACGTAATGAATGAAGCCATTGTTTAGGCGGCCATCAAGTCACTAGATTGATCTTAAGAGACTACAGGCCATCAGAACTCAGCTGAGCAGACGACAGTGACTGATCGATCGCATCCTAATTCTCTTCAAGGTAATTAATCAAAACCGTATGTGGCAATATCCGGTGAAAACAGAAGACTTGATGATAATTAACCTCATATGCAGAGAAATGCAATTACGCCCAGTCAAACACGGGGCTGAAGCGAGTTTGGATTTTGCTGATCACCAATTAGACACATATTTTACATCCAGGTGATGGCAACTGAAAGTCAGATCAGCAGGCTTGTGTTGATTGCATCAGTGACTCTCATCAGAGGAAGTATTGCACACAGCTTCGTGCCTACCCTCCAAAATATTCCGATCCAAAATCTGCCACGCAGCAAGAACACAAGTGCCGACTGTACTGTATTAAACACACTCATTTTATTCATGGGAGGGCAAATTAAAATTAAACTGCAAAAGCATTGCACTGTACAATTTGTTCATTAATGCAAGTGATCTGGTGCAAATGAATTTTAAGGCCAAACAACAAAAACAAAAAACAACACAGTACGTTAACAACGACACCAAGCACTTAAATCAGAGTTTTTTTTAACATGCGAGGCATGAAGTCCTCACTAAATTGGTGGCCAAACAAAGTAAACAATTGCTCCCTTTCTCTGGACATTGAACCAACCTTGTATGCCACAATACACAAACCCCCCGACTTCTGCCACTGACACTCTTTGGCCAAACCTTTCCCCTAGTGTGCTGTTTATACCCTGACCTGATCTTAAATTAGTTCCTATTTGGCCCTCTCTTATTGTTACTCTGCAGTGTGAAGGTTGCTTTCTCCACTGCTCACCTTTCTGGGGCTCTGCAGTTTCAGATTCCTTCATATTATGTTTCGAATGGTGTAATTGCAAACCACAATCTATTAATGGGGTTCCCTATTACTATAAATATTTAGTGTGCTCTGGTACACAATGTTTGCTTTCAGTTCCTTGATTCAGTGTTGGTGCATTTACACACTTCATGGAATTTATATCCAGGTGGAAATTTGGAGTAAAATTGGCGTATTACATTAGCTGTGCATTTTTTATTTATTTAACCACGGCACATGGAGGCTGTGAAAGCATCTGGTATCTCTCCAATTCTCAGGTTCACATGCCAGGATATATTATCAATGCTGATTCTGCTCCTCAGTCACAGCCAGGGTCATGCTACGAATGAGCCGTGCTGTCTGTTTATGCACAACCTGAAATTGCCTACATCCAAAGCAGCTCTCAGCATCACAAACCTGAAATACAGCCAGGCCAACCTACTTGCAAAACACACACAAAATTGGCATGTTCCAAACACTGCTGCCTTAGGGAGCAATTTGCTGCACTTTTATATTAATGTTTCCATTTGTTTGTATGGCAATTAAGTATATGCTGCATGCATGGTTGAGAAACATTGGGGAATGGTACACTATTTATTAATACATTAAACAGAAAGATTAAAAATGTCTGCATAAAATACCAGTTAATACGCTGTGTTTTGTTTCATTCCATTAAAAGCAAAAACATCAGCCAAATGAAGCTTTGAAGCTCACCATTTACATTGAGGGTCATACAAAACTCATCAGAGATCTTTTATTATGCTATATGTAGCGTTGCAGTATGGCAGCCATTTAAAATCCATTACTTTGTTCACATTCTTTAACACATTCTTTCTTTAACAGTTCCAAGAATAAATCTCCTGAAAACTAATTGGAAGTCACACTCCATGTCCTCGGTAGAAGCCCTTTGGCTAAATGACAAGCAAAGGTGTGTCAGTGGTGGAGCACTTTCAGCAGGCGACCCAGTCTGTGGGTGGCAATGATGCATACACTCCCTTATAATGGATTCACACTCTATAGATTGTATTCCTGCTGTTTCATGTTGTAGATCCCCAAAATGTTCTGAATATGTATGAGACAATCAGTCATAGTCAGTGCATAGGCAGTGTTTTCTCTGTATGTCTTTGTAAGGTGGGATGAGTTAGGCGCAGATCTGAGCTATTATACACGATATTAACATCAACCCACTTATGTTTCTGCGGATCTGCACTTTTTTATGATTTTTCTTTCATGATTAACAAAATCGAGGGTGGTCCACCTTTGCTCATGTCATTCATTTCTGTTCATCCCCTCTCTGTTCAGTATTTGGTGGATCACCTTCCCTGAACTTACCACAGTGTAAGATTATTTTCTGCTTCAATGGGGTCCATCGGCTAAGTCATTATTTCCTATTAGCATCACACGTTTTGATTGATTTCTTGAGTCGGTGTGAAAATGAAGCTTTATTACGTTAGCTTATGTGCCAGGCTTTTATCATGGTACTGTAGTTAGTTTTATCACAATCCCTTAAGGCTTTAGATCAGCAATGATTTTTTTCCATTAAGGTGTGGTGTTTTTTTTTTCTTTTCACATCTGTTACTCTGTTTCTTTTTTTTGATACTATTGTGAACTGTTGTCAAAGAGTGACAATTGAAATGTTGCTACAGCAAGTGAAAATAATTCCACACCTTCTGTGAGAAGTCAAGCTATAACAATACTACAGCATGTCAAAAAGAGAAAGGCTAAATGCCTATCTTCAAAAAAACAGCTGTAAATGACAACCACCCAGAGGTAAACACTCATAAATTCTTTTTGATGGACATACAGGGCTACAGCTGATCCTAAATCACGACTAAAATGGCTTTGCCAGATGGTTGCATGTTTGGCAATCTATGGAAAACGGCACATAAAGAATGGCGGCACAAATCCAATTTATCTTATAGCGAAGAAGTGGCAAAGCACCTATCTGAGGCTAGTAGCCTACAGCTTAATGTGGAGAGCCTTCTTTATACAGCATGAAACTGACATAACGGCAGAGTGTCTTCGTCAACTGCTTTCTGTCTGTGAGTAATTTATGAAAAACATTCACACAGGTTCCGAAAACAAGGAGCGGTAATGCAGTTGTGCCGCATGGTTGGATATTTTCTTCTTCACTCGAGTAGAAACAAAATTTAGATTTCATTTCTCCCATTAGCTGCTCGTGCATCTGTAATGGAATCGATTACAAAAAGAAATTTTAAAAAATGAAGAATTGATGGAGAAGATGTAAATTAATTAATACCATCAAAACTTTCTCCACCGTTTACTGGGCAGGTAAGCAACCACAGTCAGGATGCCGAGTACTGACGTTTGTCTTTGTATCGCTGTGCTCCAGAACTGATCTAAGACTCTCTTAGTTGCTCCTAATGGGAGAACAACACTTTGATGATGCAGATTGCTTGTCCATCTCTGTTGAACTCATTAGCCGACATTTGTTCTATTCATAGACCACCATGGAAACCAAGTGGATTTTTGTCCATAATAACAGCATTAGTTCCATGCTTGTTTAAACTGAACACTCAGGTTAAAAGCAATCTGCAAGCACTAACATACATTATGCTAATCATTCAGCTACATCCAATCACAGCAAAGTTCAGGAATATTCCAACAGATTTTCCATAATGGAATTTTTTTTAATGAACTTACTGTATTATCATAATATATATCAGGTCTAGAAACACCCTCAGACAAGATCCCAATGCTTCTAATGTAATGTTTGTGCCCTCACTTTCTCCTTGATCTCTTTTTTTTTTTTAACCAACTTTTCAATGATGTGTAGAGCGGACATGATAAAACGCAGACGTCAAAGTCTAAACTTGTCATTTTTAAATGTCTATTTCTAAGTCCTTTTTTAAACATTGTATCCACACTGCACAACATTTTAGTGTTGGTTCACTCCATTCATGGTGGCAAGAGGAGTCACATCTGTCAAAGCAGAGTTTGCTCATTAGTAGGTAGACCAGCAGATAAAAGGTTTTCATTTAAATGTAAATCAGAAGGGTAACAAATCCATTATAGTCATTTAGAAAAGGACTGCTCTCTTTGCCTTCTGTGCCATATCTTTGACTCTCATTGACTCTCATTCCCAGTCAGGGGGTTTTTACTACTTCTCATTCTGGCCAAGGAGATACTAGTGTCTCAAAGCTCCGGTGACAACAAATTACAGCTGGATGCTGGACAATACTCTGAAGACTGATTCATTTGAAATTCATATTTTTAATATGCATCTTGGTGGATGGCGCAGACCTGTTATTAATCAGTTGTGGCCCAACAGCTCTGTTCCTTTTAAAGTGTCAATCTGTGTGGAATCCATTAGTCTGCCCAGCTTCACATATCAATAACATTTTCTTTCAATTGGGTTCAGCAAGTCTCCTGTTTGGGCATATTTGCAGGTTTTATACGGCCATACTGCCTGTGTATGTGCAGCCACAAGCCCTGGTTATTTTAATAATTGATTGAATTATTTCTCCAATTGATTAATGCATTGTTTAGCCCGTAAAATGGTCAAAATAGTGAACGCAAATAGAAAAATACTTTGTCCAGACTGAGGTGTCCAAACACATTCTGGATGGCTGTGAAACTTTGTATGACTTTGGAAATCCCCAGACTTTCCCTCTGACACCATCAGGAAGTTGAAACGTTTGTACAGACAGCTATTGGATGGATTGTTGTGAAATTTGCTACAGATAACATTCCAACTTTCCTAGAAGATAAATTCTAAAGACTTTTGATCCGGGTCAAAATGTGTCCAACACTTCGGTTTATTGCAGGTTATCCGCAATGATAGTCCATCAACCTCTGCTGTACTTAGTGTTCAGTGCTTATTAGCACCTGTAACAGCCTAAATATTACCCGCTACAGTAAACAACAGCAACATAGCACTTTAACTGTGACCATGGCCCAATTTCAATCCAGATACCCTCCCACTTTGGGATGAGAGTAACTGTGTGAAGTATAAATACACTGACAAGCTTTGGGATGCCCTTGCCTTTCTCTGACAGAGACAGGAACATTCATCAGCATAGTGTCCAATTAACATCTGTCTTATCAGCAGTATTTACATTTAGATACACAGTATGCATTAACTCTCCCATATCTCAGAGGCCTGTTTCTGAGACACTTGGCCATCAGGGTCCAGTTCCTTAATGATAAATCTGTTGCCTGAAATATTTCAGAACAGATTTATTATTATTATTATTATTATTATTATTATTAGTAGTAGTAGTAGTAGTAGCAGTAGCAGTAGTAGTAGTAGTAGCAGTAGCAGTAGTAGTAGTAGCAGTAGTAGTAGTAGCAGTAGTAGTAGTATTTTTCATTTGATTAGCTCTTTGTTTCCCTCCACAGTCCCCTGATATTTCACAACACAAGCAATCAAGTCATATCAAATAATAATAATAACTTCATTTGTATATACTGAAATCAACATGTGTACTGTTTTGTTCGTTCTGCGTGAGAAAATACTCTGTTTGAGGTAAACAACTCATTACTGTTCCTTTAGAAATAACCACACGGAACTCAAATTTGCAGGTATGTAGGCGTTCCTTCCGACCCGCACACAAAAGAGGTCTGTGCACTCGTGTTGTTTGTAAGCCTGCCTCTATGCAGACTCAGTGTTAGAGGGCTTTATAACCCGCTTCCACTTGAGGAGAATTGGTTTGGAATGACACTTGACGTGGTGAACCCTCCATGTGAACGGAGTGAGAGTGGGTAGGGGGAATTGTTCCTTTATTAGCATGCTGATGTTAGCATTTAGATGAAATCACTGTTGTGCCTTGACTTCAGAAAGCTGCTATCATGGTTATAGACTTGTAGTCTGCTTCTCTGGCTGAAAGATTGCCATATCAAAGTTGTTGCTGACTAACTGTAATAATGATGAACTTAAATGTAAGTATTTATAACTAAAATATGATAGAGCTTCATGTGTTTCTAATTCTAATCTGTGATAGTACTTTGTCTTTTTCCTTGGGTTCTTTTGTTGGTTTTCTGTCCCTCGTCTATGATTTTTGTGATGTATGTAACGTCTTTAGTCTTAAAGCACTAAGGCATATAATATCGTACTATAATATGCTAATGAAGTATTTATATATATTGGAAAGTTTATAGGAACAAATGATCTTGTGGAAGACTGCTACTCTATACCAGTGAGCTCCTTCCAAAAAAAACATTTCTTTCTGTTTTGGACAATTTGTCACAACTGCAATATGTACAACATGCGGGTTGAATTGTTTCATTTAGCCGTTAATATTGCACACAAAGCCATACATGCTCCCATCCACATACACATTAAAGCAGCACATTTATCCATTTAAATTCCCAGACCAGCCCCTTTAGAAGAGCCCCCCTAAAGGTAGATGAAGAGTGTGTTTTCCTTTGGTTGTGTTAATGGGGTTATTGATCATTCTGGCAACTGCAACATTTCTATAAACCAAATGAAGGGCCGGCTCAAAGTGTGCTGTGTCAGAGCAGAAATGCATTTAGATTACTTCATTCCACAGAACCTCCTCAGAGATAGCTATCTCCTGCATTCATGTTCACCCCTAAAGGATATCTGATATTTGAATGTCCAAGATTAAATGTTTTGAAGAAAAACCTTTTTCTGAATTTGAAGTGTTGTTATTTTCTTTTGGTTCCCTTGGAGCTGTGTTGTATATCACTGTTCTGTTAAAAATAAAATATTCTTAATGGGACACCTCACTTGGAAAATGGTCTAATTATTCACTGAGGACATGCTGTGGAATATGACTACATAATAATACAAAAAAAAAACACACACACACACAAAAATATACCCATGAAGATCATTGGGATTTCATCTAATGTGGCTTGAATGCACATGTTCATTAATGTAACGATGTTCAATAAGTGCAGGCATTAACAAAGGTCCATATTTCACGTGTGAAAGTGGAAAATCAGATGTGATATTAATATTGTTCAGCTGTTGCAGCATGTTGCATACACTGTATGTAGGTCAAAGAGAGGGCTGTAATGGACATAATTCAACCTTTTAAATCTTCCACACATTAGTGAAACCACATACACAACTGAGACATCTGGGAAATAACCCTCGCAGAGTGAATTGAGTAAAGTCAGACTGATCGGCCGTGATATATGAAACCAGTCACTCCCATTTACGGCAACTTCCATAAAAAGTTGAGCAGTGACGTAACAAGTATGGCCGTACAGCCATGTCATGCCAGCATCCAAATTTGTCATTCCTCAAAGATTTAATAAAACTTCTGTTGTTTAGAGCTGAGTTTGAAATTTGACCTTTCGGTTCCATGTTCTAAAAGGTTCGAACAAGGCTGCAAAGATGAGTCACCATTTACATTTGGTTAATTATAATTGGATCAGTGGTGTCTGGGTTATCAGCCGAGAATTCATAATGACAAACACACCCCTCGCCGGCGTTCAACAATAAGACAACAAAGCTTTCAACCTTCAAACACAGTGCAAACTGAGATTGGACCAACTCTTGTGCTGTATCACTGCATTCCAATTCATTGAATCCCTTAAGTGACAAATGTTAACAGGGTGAGCGGCGGTGTCCATGATATACCGACAGCTGCATCCTCCCAACTACAGAAAGCTGATTGTAATTGTCACACTTGGAAATGATTTAGCACAAGCAGACACATCACATTTCCTGTGGCTATGCCATTGGCCTCTTCGTTTTTCCGCCTAACGACGCTCCCGTTCTGTGTTTTGTTCCGTGTTCTTCCATATTTCAGAACAACTGACACTGATAGCCCATTGAATAGCCTCCACTTGTCATACTTTAGGTTAATTATGCAAAGATTTGCCCTTCTTTCAGAGACTGAACTTGTGCAACAAAGGGCCATAAAGTAGGACAATAGAGACTAAACTAACCCCTCTTAAAATCTGAGTGGGGACGTCTTCTTTTAATAGCTTAAGCCTAAATTAACTTCGAGTGAGACAAGCAAGTGTTTTATGTTTCATAGATGTACAGTAAGACACCAGTGTCTCAATCTGTTCAGCAGCAGGACAAATCAATCCGTTTAACAGTCTGCTAAAGTCAATATTAAGTCAATGCTGGTAGGGCATCCATTAAAAAACTGTCCACCAGACGGAATCCAGCCACTTCAAAAACTAAAGCCACTGCTGCTGTGTTCCCCAGCTGTGCATGCTCATGTTCTCTCTTTGTTCATCAGTATCGACAGAAACCATGTTGGCAGGAATCAATTCACAAAGACTGTGTCAAAAACAAACATAACGTCTTCGGAAAAACACATTTTAAATCAATCACGCATCGTGTGTGATACACGCGTTTACCACCAGTAAACAGTGAGTAATCTCATGTGATTAATTCAATGAAATACTCACAAACTAGCAGAGGTGGACCTGGGTGCACTTTTGAAGTGTGCATTGACACTATTGAATGTGTTATAGACACACTACCTCACTGCTAGCAGTAAAATCATTAGATCTGTGTGACAAAACTGCACAGCATTGGGTGTTTAACGCTAACACTTTGCAGTTCCCGAAGCTGAAACTGGTCTTTTATGTGTTGAACTAAATCAATTCTCCATGTCAGTAAATAAAAGCAGCCGAGCTCTGTTCATCATATGCTTTGCAAGCACCTTTTGTGGCGCATTTCAACGCATTACTCTTTGAACCATCCCAGTTAATTAGCCAACTTTGAATACAGAGTATTAAGTTGTTTGTGGAGCCTTTTATGTTCTCACATGTTCCTTTATTATCCTGCCATAGAGGCTCATTTTAGACCTGAAGGTAAGCAGAACTTCACATCAGTCTTTGTAACTGTTTTTAAATGTCTTGCTGAGAAATATTTGCTCTGACAATCACTGCCGTCGTACAAAACAAGAAATGAGAGCCGAGCCCACAATGTCGCACTTCAGTCGACTGAAGAGTGACGTGGGCTCAATCTCCAATGAAATTCAATTCAGAAATTCAATTCAATAGACTGAAAAGGTGAAACGCGGTGTGCGTAATGCTACATGTGTATACTCTTTGGAGACCAAGAGTCAGTCGTTTAGAGCTGAAGTAACACACATTAGTCAGATTACTGAAGTATGGTGATGACGTGTGTGTTGCTCCTCTGTACTCTGTAAAAAGGAAAATATGTGACATTTCTCTAAAGCCTCTGCTTGCATGTCACCTAGAGCTATAATTATTCATTCATTACATCAGCACACCAATTATTAATAGCGCATCTTTACCTGCATTGATCTGCTAAAAGAAATAATTGGATTGAATGGCTCCATCTTAAGCTATAATCAGTATGAAAAGCTTTGAAATAAACTATTTGTGTGTGTTTGGATATCATACATTCATGAATAAGCTCTAATTTACTGTTTTTTTCTGTTTGGGGATCATTTGATCCTGTTGGAAACCAACACGGTCTAAAAGAGAGGGGTTTACTGAAGGGAGTTTGGATTATCACTGTTTTCTAAAATATTGTCGGTGACCATTCTTCCCTCAAGGTGTCAGATCACCTCAGAGTCTGGATGACCAACTGTCCTCCCTGTGACATACTAACCATGAAAATACTACAATATCTATCTATAGCATCTTGTAGCTTAATATTTAGTCGACTGTCGAAGATTTAACTTGCATGGTAAGTCAGCAAACCAACACTCCAGCACCATAATCCCATACAACACTTTGCAAGTCCAGCAGGAAGCAGAGACCATGCAGGAAATGTGATCCCTGGCTCTAGAGGTGTCATCTGGCCTTGCATGCTTCAGTGGCAGACACAGAGACTGCCCATGGCGTGAGGGGTTGTACTGTAAAAGATGTCCGCCAGACACATTGGCAGCAGGAGAGACACAAATCGATTTCCTGCAAGAAAGCACAGAGAGCCTAAGTGGAGGAGGGCCTCTTTAGCAAAGCTCTTATTAATTAATAGTGTCTCAGGAGGGGATTACATGATCTGATTCCTGCTTCTTCATCACAGCACAGCAGCTAATGATATCTGAGGGAGCTCTTCTGCACAACACACCTCCACCCCGGCATTGTATATGATCGTTACGGTGGAGTGTGCAACACTAGAAGAGCGTCCTCTCTGCCTTGTCATGAGTATCATTTGATGAGCCTTCTGTCATGTGTTGCTATTCATACTGCGGGCCGAGAGGTTGAATATTACATTGATCCAGCTTTGCAGTGCGTATAATATAACCAGGTTCAAACACTGATTAAGAACACTATATGAAATTTAGAAAACCTGTTGGTACCAGCACACGATCTGTAACACGTATCACATCCCCAGTGCACAGGCATTAGAATGTAGCATTTATGTCGCCATTGTTTCTTTATTAAGAACATAACAAGAAGAGCATACAGTATATAGTATATAACCTAAAGTCCCACAGTGGCACACAGCCTGACATACTGCAGCCACTATGCTCACTGATCAGCAAAAGCAAAGATCACAGAGCCCGACAAACTGTTTCATAATTCATTAAACTGGAGATGAAGATGAGCACATAGTGACAGTGCTAGCCTTTGTTCCTTTTCTTTCTTGAGCCACATCTCATGCCATTGCCACCAGTAAAGGGGAGCCAAGATAATAATTTTGGTTCTTTTCTGAGTCTTGGCTTGAAAAAAAAACTAGCAGAAACTAGGCTGTATTTGTTGATCCTTTCTATTTGTACACTCCAGTTCATTTCTTTTTTTGTTGACGGATTGTTTGTTTCTGCAGATGTCCACTGTGTGTCGGTGAAAACCTTGACAATATTTGGACTTAGTAAAAGCCAACGGGCAAAGCCCAATTAAGTACGAGTGCTTGAGAGGCTGCTGAGTGATGTCTTTTTTTTCCATGGCTTTTTTTTTTTTTTTTTTTTTACACAATAAAGACAACAGACCTTTTTGACGGTAGACTGTTTGACTTATCATAGCAGTAAAATCCCATGTGCAACTAATCGCATTAACATTAAATGTGCCTGGAAGCTATATGAGTAAGCCACCTGCACAAAACCACGGCCCATAAATTGGTAAAACTAAAGTGAAGGCATATTATTAATCTCATTTGATTACGCCCGTGTTTTCCTGCTGTTGCATGTCAGAATAAAAGAGCAATGTTTACAGAAATGTAAATTATGTTTAAATCTGTCAGCAGAGAGACGCTTTTGTAATTATTTGTCACCGGAGTGCATGAGAGACTGGTAATGAGTGTGCACTTAAATCCTTTATTGTATTGAAAAAATCTCTAACACACTCACCCTCTGTGTGAACCTCTCCATGACACTTTGTAAACTTGTTGTCAGAGGTGTAATAACAGATTGAAGACGTGATGTGCTGCCTCCAAACGCAATTCACCAAATTAAATGAACTGCTGCACAGCGTAAAAGTTCATGCCGGCATTGTCGTGACGAATATTATGTTTTTTATTTCCCCCGCTTATGTACTTTCCTCCATCTATATTTCACAGGCACACTAAATGAGCTGTAGCCTGCACACAGCTGAACACACTGGCATTAATAAACCATGAAAAGGTCAATTACACGTCATTCAGTGAATTGTTGTGACCATTTATAATCAACCTTGTGTCAGATACACTTAAATCCCTCTAACAAAAGATCCTTACTTCATTAGCAGATGAACGGATGAATTAGTCCACCCTAATTCTGCCCATATCAATGCATAGATTTAGCTCTCCCATTGAAATTATGCAAACCTCTTCCAGTATGCTCTTCATGACTGATGCATGGACGACATCGCATCATCAGCTGCATGACTCACTCACTTTAAAGCTTCCTGTGAACCCACGGCAGCTCATTGTGGCTGATAAAAACCTCTTCTCGTGTTGAGGTTGGTCGAGCTGTGCTGGGTTTACATGATGACCAAACTTCACAAACCAGAAAGCACGATGAAGGTGTTGCAGGGGCAACAAAGCTAACCGGAGGGTTAGAGAGCTGTCAATCAAGCCTAGTCTTAGGAGTTCGAATTACAACAGTTTATCTTTTAACAATAAAAGATCATCTGTGTCCATATGACCCCTCTTTTATGTATACAAAAAGCAAATCAACGTCTTCACATCTAGCAGGTAACATTAGTAGTTATTTTATATCACCTTTCTCGACACTTAACAAATCTAAGTCCAAAATTCATTTTATGCCTAATTCACATGGATTCAGACAAATGGTAGACCACTAACTCACCTGTCTGCCATCTAACATCTGCCTGAATCCATGTGAATCAATGAAGTGGCAACCTCTGTGGCTGCAGTTCCACAAATGTCCACTTGAGGCTGTCTACAGAGCAAATCAATCTCCATAAGCCCTCATGTAAAATTGTGCAACTTTGCAGCAGATATAAACATGTTTACAGGGTGCTACAAATATGGTTTTGTTCTCCACAGCTTATTTCCCCACTTGTGACAACTGGAGTCTATATTTTTGTTTTAACTTACACATTCACATTATATTAAGGCATAAAGTTGCCCATAGTTAACAGTGTCTTTACCCATTTGTAGAATAGCTGGGAGGCGGAAGAGACGGGACGGTCAGCATGGCAGCAGCTGGAGCCACAACACTCTGAACTTCAAAACAGCTCTTCAGAAACCTATACAATATATTTTAGATATTACTTAGCCCCACTATGTTCAGTCTATGTACTTGTCTGCCTTTTGGTGATGGCAGGTACAATGTCACACAATGTGTTTTCATACTTCCATCTGTGGTTTGGTCTCCACCAAGAACTTCTGGTTCCTGGTAGTGTCAATTGGTCTTTTCTCTGGACTGTTTCAGAGTTTCCTTTGCTGTTTCACTTGCCTCTTTTGGTGTCCTGGGAATTGTTACCTGGAGTGATTTGATCTCAGACAGCATGAATATCAAACATGAAAAGTAATTATGGTCACCCTAACACTTCTTTAGTAAAAAACAAAAAGCAGTATTTTGTGAAACACCATTGATCTGCTGTCAAAAACCTATTTTCTTGTAACACCAACAAGCCTCTAGAAGCCTTTAACTCTTATCCAATCAGTGTTTCCTTTTGGACAGGGTTGTGGGTTAACTTTTGCTTCTTCAGTTGATACCTGTGACTCAGAACTGAAATGAACTCTTGCTCTATTAACACCTTTCATGACTCTTGCTAGGCCACTGAAACATGCATCTCAAATGGTGTCCAAATACATTAAAAGAGCTTTCTGGGAGTCGGACAACTTCCCACCAGACCACATCCTGACCCCCATACCAAAGCCAGGTCAGGGGGATTTGATGTTACATTAATGTCAGCTGGCCACAGAAATATCAGGGCGTAAAAGGTGACAAACACACACGCTTGTGAACACACAAAGCAAGCAACAAGTGTGTGCCAGACAGACTGTTAAACCCTGCATGGGTAGCTTTAGGTCAACAATACTGATACAGTCAAATCTTAGCTGTTGAAAGATGTTGACTAAATAGCTTTTGAGGACAGTGAGTGAAGGACAGCCATTTAGCTGAAGAGGGCTTTCAAATGTAGCAGATGCCCCCGTGAGCACTTCATTACATCTGTATCCTTCTACGGCGCTTTGATAGAATGTTTGGCAACTGGAATATTCTTTGCTTTCCCTTGCAGTATCATGTTCTGCCTGATCAGCTCTGCTTAATGTCTGTTCATTTGTGTTCAACACTGTTGCCCCTGAACAGCAGGAATGACACGCTGAATCCTAAACAGCGTTGACATTGTGCTGACCCGGTTTTGTGTTGTGTATCGTTTGTGGAACCTTTGAATTTAAAGCTGCTATAATCGATATTTATATATTAACTATGGATCGAACGACTGTGTGTGTGTGTGTGTGTGTGTGTAAAAGGGGTCACTTGTAAAAATGAACCTGCAGAGAAAAAAAAATCATGACTTTGCATTCTCTCCTCAACTTTATGGAGCTTTATAGCATCTTTCAGCTCATTGTTTTGGTTTTATGGCCTGAAGCTCTTTCTTGGTTTACTCTCACTGCTCTCATTATGTTTCCAGCTGTAGTCAGCTGCTTTCAGTGAAAAAGCTCTCATACACTCACTGTATGCCACTTGTTCAGCACCAAAGGCAAATAGCTGGCGAACATAGTGGGGCATTTAGCAGCTAAAGAGCTGGGTATTTTTCTCATTAGTTGGTAGAAACTAGAAGATAGGAAAAAAGGTGAGTAAAGATTGGACTCAGGTAACTCCTAATGAATTCTAATGGACTGTAGCTCCGTGACTGCTGGATGTGTAAATAAAAAACCATTAGCTAACCTGTTCAAAAATCAAAACTGATTTTTACTTCATGAAACTCTCACCAATTTATAAAGGTCAGTTTTGTTTTGTCAGTCTCTCATCTTCTCTTTTAGCTTTCCCGTCAACTCTTTCCTCTTCAGTCTCTTCTCCTCTGGCATTACGTCCATAGAGGGTGCTAAGCCGGTTATATTGGCTGCTTGTCCAGCTGCAGTCTTGGCACGACATGAAATCTTGCATTTCCCCTTGCACCTGAGGCCTGAAAATCTGCTCTTCCCAGTGGTCCAAAACACTAAGACTGAGCACGAGGTCTGGGCATCATCCTGTTTCACCAAGTGAAATAGTTGATGGTGTGTTAGTGCTGTAAACTGTTACATACTTCATGTGGAAGTTTGTACCCGGAGCACAAAATTATGTCGTACAGGAACAGGCAAACCAAGAGCAGAGACACCATGTTGCTTTAAGTGAAGCATCTTTCACAAATATGTATGAATGGAGTTGTCCAGCGTCCTTCTTACCAACGTATACTGCATAAACAGATCTGTGAACAAATTTGGATTAGAGAACAATATGCAGATGAACCACCCACCAAATTGTGTATTAGCATTTCTTATTCATAGACTGCATAGTTATTATTTTTAAATGGCAGAATATCGATGTACTGAAATCCGCAGAGAGATTTCCAGTTAACCAAGTAAACATTGGTCACTTGTCAGTAGCCATGATTGAAAGCAGTAATTATAAACAGCTCAATATATCCTGTATGTCCATTAGCATTATTAATCCTGCTGTTTAGACCATGACAGCAATATATCAATCCAATCGTTCTAAAGCTGATCAATTGATTTATCATGTGTCTTCAGGTTTATATGTTGCAGGGGTCCATGAAGAATTACTCACTGACCATGTGTTATGATATTTAACTCCCTTAACCAATCATGTTGTTGATGTCTTCACTGGAAACCACAGGGACCTGTAGCCTCAGATGGAAACTGGTAATTATCCAATTGTACACATTAAAGTGTCTTATTCAGGAAATGTGACTTCCTGAAGATTAATCATCATTGATTAGAGACCCTGTGATTTGAATCTGTCCCTTCTCCAGATTAGTTAGCCATTGATCTGTGACAGCAATTTCACGCTTGCGATCAACCAATCGACCCGGTCATAATGTGTGGCCTCTGCTGGGCTTTTTCGTGACCTCCTCATTCATCAGGGTGCTACCTGCAGTAACATTTACCCTTTCGGCGGCAATATAGGATGGGCAAATTGCATGCATTTTCCTCTGCATTAGCAACGTGTTTCATTGCTTGTGACTTATTTTTAAAGATCAAGCGAATGCCATTTTCCCCTGCAAGTGAAATGTAGCCAGGGAGCTAAAAATTAACCCCTGAGACCATTCATTTGACAGCTCATGTATTAAGTGTAAGTATTATTTTTTTTTTAAATGAGGCAGAAACCTCTGGATTCAGTCTTGAGTGAGTGAAAAGTGATTTTAAAATGGCCCATTTGGTGAAATGTGCTTAACAGACTGGGTGGATTACCTGCTGAATTATAGTTATTTTCATTACAGGTGGTGTAAAGTTTGACCTTTGTTGCGATAGAATATCTGGGCTTGTCTTTCTCTAATACAGATTATATTGTAAAACAACATCATTTCACTCGACTGCTTCCAGGCCCCTCCTTTTTAGGAAAACATTTGAGCCAATCAGAGCTTTGTAGACAAGATTAAAAATGAGGATTTTATCTTCCCATGCCAGGGCCCAAAAAATATTGACCGAACAATTGCTGAGAAAATTCCGACAAGCGGTGATAAGATGGACAGAGCTGTGCAGAATATTTTAACTCAACTTAGAAAAGACTCTAAAATTGATGTGTCTTTGATCGATGTGAGAAAAGTTGCTGTGAGCAACCACTTCAGCAACTTGAGCGTTGACTGAAAATGATGGTGCTGTTGTGAATATGTCATTTGTTACTGATCAGTTAGGGCAAAATGACCCCCTCTGCTGAGAAAACCATGGCCAACATTAACATGATGTCAGACTGAAGAACTGCATATGAAGTACCTGTTTAATGACAGTCTTGTAATTGTAGTGTATAATGTATAACAGCAAATGCTGCCTAAATAGCACCACAGGATTCTTTCAAAGGGCTGTTACTTTGCAAAGATGAAAAATGTTGATACTGAACATTGTTCCAAAGAAAAAGAATGTTCACTGACAACATATTAATCATTTTCCAACAGTAGAATATCTGCTCTTACATTATCAGCAGCCTTGCCTTGGTCATGCATTGGTTGCTACACTGCATGACCTTTTTTTAATGGGTATGTCTAAGCACTTAGAGCAGTGCGTTAACATTAGACGGAGATGGTTTCAATGTTGGTTTACATCAACTGACTTGAAGCATTACAGCCATTTAACCACTATCCCCTAACCTTTACCAAACTTAAAGGTCCAGTGAATTAGGGTTAACATTCTATAGCAGAAACAGAACATAATATGCATAACTATGTTTTATTAATATACAAACACCTGAAAAGAAGAAGAGTTTTTGTGATATTAGAATGAGCCTTTTGTGCAAACGGTGCAGGTCCACTTCAGTGGATAAACCGTTTGCACATGTCATGTTGAACCGCCATGTTATTACAATAACCACTATAGTTTCTCCTTCACGCTTGGAAGGGAAGGATGAGGCAAGGCAATTCAGGTGATTGAAATCTGCAACCTAGATGCCACTAAATCCTACATACTGGACCATTAACCACATGTGGCGCTCTGGATGCAAACCCCAGTTGCTAGCCCGCATAATCTAGGCATTAGCTACATTGTGTCTTGTAATTGGCAAAACAGATTTGTAGTATATGAACTTAACCCATAGGTGATAGAGCTGTGTTGCACTCATTTGACTGTCCTGCAGCATTTTGGCTTTACATTGCATGTTAATTCAAAAAAGTATGTGTACAGCAAGAGAGCAAGAAAATGCCATATTGGAAGCACACTAGATACAAAATCACAGCTTGCATACTTGTTATGCTAAACAGACAGTAAGGATTGGTACTGTCAATTTTGCAAAACTTAAATCAATGGAAAACTCATTGCTCCCAAAACCATCTTTTCCACATAAAAGCACATGTAATTGCTGGGGATATTAGATACATTAAGGTTTAATGCTTGGTGTCTGTCTAAAACAATCCAGATTTCCATGCATCACCAGAGAACTCTTTTTGTTCTTATACAAAAAAGAAAAACACCTACGCTTCATGAATTCCTTGTTTAAATGGATGCATTTTCTTCTTCTAATTTCCATTTCCACTATCAAGCAAAGGAAATGTCATCCAGGCTAATCTAATTTTCACAGTCTCTTCTGTATTCTAGTATTCTTCAGCTGCCACTGTCGAGTCTCACGAGTTTGGATCATGGTTGTAGAAAATCTAGCAGTGAAAACTGGGTTATTCTGTGTGTGGAGTCTAGTGCGTGACTGTCTCTAGCACCAACCAAACATCACCGTAAAAGCATGATGCTGCTCCCGTCATTGCTCATTGTAAGGGTTGTATTAGATGCATGATGAGCCGTTCCTGTTTTTCAACAGGTGTAATTTGCATCTTACAAATGAAACATTCATGTCCTCTGAGTCTTATGTCCTGACTATTATGTGCCAAATAACAGTCCGCTAGAGCTGATAAATGTAGGTCAGCCAATATTGGCTTATTTCAGATATATTGTTATAGAAATTACACTATGGAAATGTTAAAGATATGTTTGAGGTAATTCAGAAATTGTTTTTCCCTTAACATCTGTTCAAATCATGGTCACAATTCTTACTGAATAACATTACCAAATGTAAAGTTTCCTTATTCAACATGTTTAAGTGAGAAAGCAATTATTGGTTAATACATTTCTAAACTTCTAAATATTGATATATCTATATCAGCCTCAGTATCTGTTGGACTTACTCTTAACAGCTGTTCTGGGTCATGCCAAGGTTATGTAGATAGTCATCCTCAGGAAAAGTGCAGATGGTTCCCTGTTGCTCTTCTCTCCATTTTATGAGCCCCACATTGACCTCATATATGCTTCCTCAAAGTTGTGTCTAAATCTGTTAGACAGTTCATTGATTTCATGGGAGGGTTTCTGCCTCAGCATTACAAGTCATGTCTGCTTTGCAGAAGGTCTGCAGTACTTTTTAAAATTATATTTGTCCCATAGGTCAGACTCAGCCAGAGACACTAATGTGCATGCTTAATCAAGGTGTGATAATCATACGGCACTGTGTCTTGCTGTTCAGTCTTGGGACTGGTGTTTGCAGAGAAGGACAAGTCAATGTAGATCACAGTGGATTTAAATTTTTACAGTATATTGCGCAGAATGGAATGTCGTCATGGTATTGTTCAAGAAAAGTCCCCTAATGTCCTCCAGAGCCTAGTTTAAATGTGTCATATGGGTTAGAGCGGTTACCTGAATGTATGTTCTTGGGTGATTAGTTAATGAGGACCCATATGAAGGATATTTATACACTGTTAATGACTCTGATGAAGGCATACATTCAAATTGTCTTTGCACCTAATGAAAAGTGATGAAACAAGCAGTTGTGTGCTCCAGTTTTCTCATGGACTCAACCACCGTTGGACTGAGAGCTGCAGCCATAATGCAGCGTTATGGCCACCATGTTTGGAATCCTCAGGTCCACGTTAGACAGAGCATGTCTGCAATTGCATTTTTTCCCTTGTCCAATGGGTTGAAATAAGAGAGACAAACTTTACAGCTGCTTGTCTCTTGCAGGACTGATGAATGATAGTTGGCGGTCTTTTTTGTGATGTTAGGCATTAAGATTGACATTGGGTTGTCAAACTGTCTCTGACTCATCCTAAAATAAACCTTGAACTGACTGACCATTATCCAAGTGAAGCTCCTGGAGCAGCTGGTTCCTGTAATTTCTTCTCTTTTTGAGGTACCCACATGGATCTCTATTTACCTACATGTGTCCAGCACCCTATTTGGGAGCAGCCTCTCATCCTCAATCAGAGTCCCCTCTTTGGCCATTGATATATAGAGCTGACATCTTCTTGTCAGTTTATGGATTGATACTGTCAGGTCAATATGCTCATGTCCAGCCAATGAGAATGGACGAGCATGCTGGAGTTACTTTCATGAGGAGAAATGCTTCTTGAGCCATTATTTTAGGCCAACCATGATTCTCCATCAGCCAGCTGTTTGTCATTTATACATGACAACTATCAAGCTTACTGTTAGCTACTGCTAACTATTACTTACTAAAATTGTGTATGGTTGCTGTTAATATAATATATATGTGTATATAAGGACTTTGTTGATCACTGGATATTGCTTTGATTCTTCTCTTACTGTCAAGAGTGTTGATTCAATAAATTATAGCACGTCCTTGGGTTGTCAAAACTATCAATACTTAATACTTTTTCAATACCAGCTATTTAAAATGACACAATCTCTGATGCTTAATCGTTCAATAGTGTCTAAAGTACCAAAGGTATTAAAAGATCTACTGGACAATCTCCTCCTCACTTCCTGTCCTTCAGTGCGGTCTACTGACAATCGCACCTCTGCTGCAGAGACAAGCAGAGAGAGACAGAGAAATATTACTTTGAAAACACAACAGAGATTTTATTTTTCCTACTCTGACTGAAGTAAACAGCATGGTCTGTACCATGTTGGTTTCATTTGGCTGCATCAAACCTCAGCTCAAACGCTGCTGTGAAAACAGAATCACTGGTGATGAAATCCAAAATGCGAGTTTTGTGTTTTTTTGGGTGTAGAAGAGACAGAGGAAGAAAGAGACAGAGCAAGTAGGTGTGTGTGTTGGTAGTAAGAGACAGAGATGTAGGTGTGTGTGAGGGAAAAGGGAAGGAAAAAAGTATTGTTTTAGTTTGTGAGTAAACTCTGAATAATAGAGTAATAACTTATTAGAAATAGGATCATGTAAGTTAATGTAAGTTACAGTCATTCTGTTGGAAACGCTGCAACTGGTCCTCAATACTGTATGTGTTCAATGTGTTTAATTTTTTTCTGCACTAGCTCATTTGGGTGCTGTTATTTCTTTAAACATTAAAATATATATACCTATATCCTATTTTGTGCCTACAACTGTTTTCTTTTTGCCGTTGTATCAAAAGAAGTTTGGAGTGTTGTTGCTTTTATACTAGTACTGAAGCTTAAAATTCTGGTGTTGTGACGACCTTAGTATGTCCCCTTTTTAACAGACTTGGAAAAATTAGGCAACTATCAAATATACACACAGATCAAGTTGTTCAGCACGCTTCCCCTCATGGACGAAGTCCACTTCAGTGTTGCTTGTGAAAAACTCTAGAAATGAGCTTCGGCATCCTGCTTGCTTTGCATTAAATTAAATATCACCAAGCTCAGAAACTCATTTCATGGCACATTCCCACTTCTACTGGTTCAATATGGAACATTTCTCTGTACTGCCGCTGTCAGTCCTCCAGCATATCCACCATTCATCATCCAAACTTGACCTCTCATTTTAGTGAAGAGGCCCAAAGCACACTGCGCATCAGCCTTGCCATATGCAGCCTGTTGAGGGTAATCTATCTGTCTGTCTGTCTACATTCCAATCTACATCTACAGTTCTATCAGTCTGTCCATCCATCAATCCATCCATCAATCCATCAATCCATCCATCCATCCATCTTATTTCTACAAAATCTCCAGTTGCAAAAATATTAGTTGGTGTCAATTTTCACACTCTCACCTCTTCAGCATGGGAGAAGTTGACAGTAATTGCAGGAAATCCTTGTGGACATTTATCTAGGCTAAACATTGCACTGAATGAAATGACAGCATTTCTTTGGCATATCTGAGAATGACACTTATTTGCCTGTAAAAAGGTAAATGACATTTGTCTTGATGGAAAAAGAGCAGGAACAAAGAACATACACACACAAACTGTGATTCAGTGAGACGTCCTGGATTTCAAGAATAAGTGGCCATTTTATCATACTGTATTTCAACATTTAACCAATTACACATACGGTAGATGTGCCACTTGTTAAAAAAACCTGGAAATCATCAGCCATGCTCTAAGCCTAAACCTATTGATGGAGTTTTTCAGTCTCTTTTAGCAAAATGTTTTGGTCATGTATACAAATTCTGCTCATTATCATGTTTCCAGCTGCAACAAAGAGCTTTTCCCAACAAAAAGGACTGATAAATACACTACCTGTCCAATGGCAAAGGGTTTGAAAGTGGTGAACATAGTTGAGCTGGACCCAATACGCAAGATTAATGCTAATGGTAGTGCCTGTCTGCTGGATGGACAGAATTTTTTACACCTTTTTAACCTTTTAACATCTTTATGTGGTGATAACACACAGTCTCTTAGCATGTTGTTAAGCACTTCTGCTTAACTTAACTGATAAAATCAACAAACAAAACAGTGACTGCAGCCTTTAAAATCAAAGTAAAATGGCTAAATATACTGATCCCCAAATCTTACCGCGCAACCAGACACAGATCAGAACATGGCATGTAGGATTATTCTCTTCGCTTTTATGTGATCCTCAACTGTATTCCTCCAACTCTTCCATTAATGTGACACATCCTGTAAGCACTTTCAATGTTGGTACGTAGGTGTTGAATGAGTCCTTCGTGAGCTCTTTCAATAAGTGGTGCCAACCTCTGTGTCTGGACGTTGTCACTGCCTCTTAGTGCATTTTCATCAGTGCATTAACAGCATTTGTTCTAATCATCTGACCTATTACCGGTCAACATGGATGGAGCCATAAAACATGCCAATTTGTTATAAGGCGTAGTAGATACTGTAGGACTGTGAGGGTATGCAAGTTGTCCCCGCATAGAATGCTGTGGAATGTGCGTGCAAAGTAAGTGTGTGAGCAACAGAGCAAACAGCATACAGTGACGGTGAAAAAAGTGTGAAGTGTACTGTAGCAGTAAACTGTCAGTCTGTCAGTAAATGTACAGTGCAGGTTACAATTTTCAGTTAATAAATGCTGCAGCTTCTTAAGACCAAGAAGAGTTGTTATATCTTAACTATGATAGAGGTTTTGAACATAGTGGTCACACCATGTGATAACAGCAATTGCTCATGACGGGATGGACAGCTGTAAAGTGGTGGTTACATTGTTTGTGAGCATCAAACCCACGCCACATGACGTGTTTCATGGTCATTATGTATCACTGTCAGTATTCAGTCAATTTACAGGAAAGAGCCACAAGATTAGAAGAATGGTAAACCAGGAGTTAGCGGCTCAGCCGGCAGAAGTCTCTAGTGTACCTTCTTTATGGGCCATGCAGTGTGGAAGCACACATGGAAGATCAGGGTAACTTTATGCACAGAAATCAACCATGGGCATCAGTCCATCTATCAGCTTAGCCCCAGAGTAACAGTCTGGAAGCCAAGCAGGAAAGGCTAACGTTACCATTGTGCCCTTCAGCAAAATCTCTGTATCCCTTTTATGAGCCTTGAAATCCAGCCTCAAACTGCCGTGTGTCTTAAAATAAAGTCATAATGATGAATTCAACCCTGAATACGTCTTAATTCTTTCATCATTGTTCCACTGTCAGTCCCATGATGACTTGGTTTGAGTCTGTTGACCAATCAGAGGTTGTTTTATTTGTCTGATCAACCATCAGAAGCAGGGTAAGGCTTTGACAGGATGCTGGCGGAGAAAAACATAATGTATGTGTGATAGATCTTATATGGATAGCACAATGCGACAGCATAAGCATGATCTCACAAAATAAATTTGCAGTGATGATGGCAATGATGTATCACATGACTGGGGTATGCATCGCAGCTCTTTTCTCATACTGAAAAAAAGACACTCTATAGCTGATGCATTTCTGACAGCAGTTCATGAAACTGATTGAGCTCAGTCTCGTTTTCCATTGTCAGATTACACAAAGGATATTACAGGCTTCTAAAGGCTGTTTTCCATCACAGAGAAGACACGGAGTCTCCTAAGCAGATGGAATTTTTAATTAACACAATGCCACTGACTCTGTTAAAACACTAGGAGGCCTTATGGGAGCAATCAAAGTCGTAGTCTAATACGCTGGTTGATACTCCATTATACAATGTATGTATGTTAAATTATCTAAAAAACATTACAATTTGTTCCATTAAAGGTTTGAAGCTTTAGCAAATCAGGGATAGCATAACTGTTTCTCACAAGATAATGTATTTTAATCAAAGTCAACACTGAGCTTATGCAGTAATGTTTCCCCCATAAATAAAGAAGAAAACAAACACACCCACACACTCTTAAGGGAAACACGTACTGGTTGTACAGACTGATTAAGTAGTCGAGGTACGGTACAGGATGTGCTGATCCGGGAATGAATTTTTCAAAGTTGTTGCTTTCTGCTGTGTTGGTGTGGGTTGACTCTGGGAAATGGTGTCTTCTGATGAGTTGACGTGCATCAACCTGCGATGGAGCATGCAGAGCTGACACAAAAAAACATGAATCTAAAAAACAAGTATTTGGAAAAACAGACAATGGCGGACATTGGGGGTCACAAAGTAGAGTCCTAAAGAGGCTTGTCCTCACAAACAGTTTTAGACACAATTGAACACAGAGAAAAGACTGAGGACAGCTCAGTTGACTCAACGATGTTGTGTTAAGACAAAGGCAAAAAGAGAAAACTGCATACAAGGTCAACGAAAAGATCAAATTAGCCAAGCATTTAGTCACGTGTATGAAAACGTTTCAACTTGATTGATAAATTTTTGGGTTTTTTTACACGATGAATGTGCTTCTTGAATGTACAGAGGCAAAGAGGAAAAGAGGAAAAGGGAGAGACTTGCACAAAAATACAAAAAAGAACCAGAAAATTCTGTCAAGATCAGCCAAAGGACTGAGCTGCCACATGAACACATTGTTGGGGATGGTTTAAAGGGGCACCATACTGCGTGCAATTCTGGCTATGAAAATTATAAGAGCTAATAATAAATAATAACTCTAATCACAATTACAGTTTTTTGGCACACCACCGTTAAAGAAGGGAAAATGGTGAATGAATTGACTGACAGTCTCTGAGCAGATCAATTCAAGGATTTGGACTTCGGCAGGGAACAGGTTGGCAACATGCACTCCTGTGCAACATTAAATAGAGCAGAATGTTCACACTCTAACATGTATTAAAAGATACAAATACAATCTAACTACTCAATCTCATTGCCAGGATGACAACTAGACACTGTATAGTGTGCATAAGAATTAAACAAAGAAACGTGGAGCTGCAGCTTTAAGGTTCCTCTCCCCTCTCTAAGACCAACAAAGGTGTATTAGCACCTGTATGTTAAAAACACATTAGGACATGCTCCCTCTGGGCTGGGAGTAATTTGCTGCCCCAAGCAAGGAGTTTTCGTCTTGTTCAAGAGAGATGGGAAATGGAGTGTGAGATAAACCAGCAGATTGGAACGGTGTGGATGTTCTACCTGACCATTGTGGGGAAGAGAGAGCTGAGCCGGAAGGCAAAGCTCTCGATTTTATAGTTGATCTATGTTCCCACCCTCACCTACGATCATGAGCTTTGGGTAATGACTGAAAGATGAAATAACAAGATGGATACATAGGCCAAAATGACTTTAGAACAGAGCTCCTTTGTGTTGAAAGGAGCCAACTGAGGTAGTTAAGGCAAAGGCGCACCCCTTTGTTCCAGGCATGTCCAACTGGCAGGAAATCCTGGGGAAGACTCAGAAGTTAATGGAGGGACTATACAGCCCATCTGGCCTGGGAATGTCTCGAGATCCCCCAGGAGGATCTGGAATGCATTGCTGGGGAGAGGGACATCTTGATTCCCCTGCTAAACCTGCTGCCACCGAAACCCAACCCCGGGTTAGCAGAAGGAAACGTATGAATGGATGTTGCACACGATGCTTAAACCGGGCCGCTCGGCTGACTCTTGTTCGTGCTGCAGATGCAAAGCTGATAATCTCAGTTAGCGGTGTGCTAAGCAGAGGTCTTAAGGAAAAGGCTGGCTCTTGTGTTATGGCTGTAATGCTTTCTTAGGCTAACTGGTTTGTCATTTTTTTTTTAAAGTAGTACAGAGTTTAGGTTTGAACATGAACTATTTCTATAAAGAAATGTGGGAACTTTATTCTGAATGTTTACAATATCCATAATGAGAGGTCAAGTACAGGTGTCAGGATATTTTAAATCCATGATTGGATTTAATGTAAACCACTTTTTGGCATTCGTTTGAATTTACATTTTCATTTCATTTACATGTCTTTAAACACATTTAAATTTAAATAATCCTTACGACTGGGAACAAATTATTAAAGGAAACTGCAAGTCACTCAGATGCAGAAATGATTTATAATATAAAATCAACAATAATGCCTCTAAAAGAAGTGTCCCTTAAAAGCAGTCATTGAAATACTGTGCAGCAATGAAATTCATAAACATGAGTGCTGTTCTCTCTGAGGTTCTTCTCACTTCACAATGGTTTTAGAGTAGAAAAAAAGCTGTATTAAAGACATAACACTTTTTAAGAGTTAGCCAAATATTAATAAATACATGACTCTTGATATTCAGAAAGCTATTTAAGATTTTTTTTCATTTAGTAATAATTCTTCAGACAAGTGGCTCTAAGTAGAATATTTAAAATAACTGTGTAAAACTCTTGTCTTAAGCACCACGACTCTCTCTGTGTTCAGTGTGCTTTAACAGTTTGGCAGCATAATCATGATCATTATTTATTTTTATTTTTTTTCCAACTGGAATGGTTTTATAAAGTGATTTTTGTTTTTTGTCTTTCGCTGGGCTCTCTCTTTGTGGGCTTTTTGTTGGGCTTTTTTGGGCATGTCATTTAGCTAAAATATGTGTAATAGTTTTAAGTTGGTGGTTTACATAGATGGAAAGTACATGCACTTTATATCAAAATACTAAAAATGAACCACATTTATCATGTTCACTTGTTGAACCTGATCAGAAAGTTGAACATTTGCCATATTTGGAGTGTTTCCAGATGTTTATGCCAGTTATTGGCTCAAAGTACAGTCACCAACAAAGTCTTCAAATGATCAAGTAATAGATTTTAGGAGCGGTATAAAACCAGCCAAACATGTAGTGCTGTGTGTAGGTGTCTATGCTCAGTACACGCTCATTAGGCCAATAAAGCTTAAAATCCCCCTTATTCTTCTTTTTCATGAAATAATACATGCAGTCTGATTGTAGGTTTTTTTCTTCTTCTGCAACAGAGCACTTCCTGGACGTGAGCCCAAGCCTCTCATTCACAGATGCTCGGCATGTGAGAGCTGAACAGAGAGCTCCCAACACAGAGGTAAACCGAGGGCAATTTCTCAGTGTGAACACTGTAAAGTAACTCATCAGCAAAACAGCAGCCTGCCACCCCAGGATGGCAACCTGGTGCGCTCAGGTCACGCTTTTCCAGAAAATTACAATGAAGGAGTGTGCAATCTGTGAGAAATCTGTGGAGCATAATTCTGTTCATCAACTTGAGTATCCCTGAGAACACACGGGATCTGCCCTTGGGAGGGGCCCGCTGTCAGCCGATAGCTAAATGCCGCTAACTCCGAGTCATGTGCAGGAATGCACAGCTCTAACATGCGTTCAAACAAACTACAGTACCTGTGGTTTTTACTGTTACAACTGTTAAATGTCAATTTAAACCTCCAGTGTGTCAGATTCAGGGGGTTTACACAGAATATGACAGGAATGGAAGATGACATGCAGCTTCGTTTTCATTAATCACTTTAAAAATAAGAATCTTTCATTTTTGCCATGTTTGAATGAGCACAGACACCATATGTCTTCTTCCACCGGGCCCGTCATGTTGAACCACCATGTACCTGTGATGGCCCTATAGCTGAGACCATGGATCTGGTCGAATAGTCCATTCTGCTTAGGAAGATCCCTAACTGAATGAAATGACCCAGAAGTATTTATGTAGCTGCCACGCGAAGAGCTGTTCACATTTTCTGAATGTTATGGAAAGGTGCTGCAATGCTTCCTTTCTTATCTCCTTTAGCATAGGGTACACTGGACCATACTTTACCAAAGGAAAGGAGGCAACGCCATCCCACAATTCATTGCGGTAGTGACAAAAAAATAAAATAAAAAATGACACACCGTCTGGTCATTCACAACCAGACATTAAAAAAAACAAAAACATAAATTGATTTAAAAAGCGTGATGCAGACTGCAGCAGGGAGAGAGAATATATGAGCATATGAACATGGACAGACATGATGACGTGATAAAAAAAAAAAAAACTCAATCATGAAGCCTGTTCTGTTGTTGATGGTGGAGCTGTTCTGACACGCAGAGGTGTTCAAGTTTGCTCTCTGCTGTTCTGAAAAATGTTGTCAATAACCAGATTCATTCAAATGAATACACAAAACATGAATATTCCATCATTCAGTGTTTCTGTGATGGACGTCCAGCATCCTGCAGATCATCATGGAAGTAACCACTGATTGTTCATTATCGATCATCCATCTTTTGCCATAATTGCTAATATGTTTATCTGAGTGGGCAGGATGGTGAGTGGTGATTCTCACTGTGACACTTTACGTTTGTGTCAGATTCCTTTCTTTTAATTCTAACGCTGATAATGAAGGCAGATTTTTCACTGGATTGTCGGAGTTTATATATCACTACGAGCATGCAGAGAGAAGTATCTCAGATACACGCTTTGTAGTCCAGAAGTTTCACTATCAATAACATCCACCAGCGTATGATGACATAGCCTAGTGTAAATACAGCTCTGAATGCCATTGTCGTCTTTTCCTAAGTCCTCATAAATTCTCCTTCACGTCTTTCCTTGACCTCATGACGTTTTCCATGGAGGCAAAGGAAGAGTAAGGACGTATCGAAGGGCTTAGAAGGTCTTTTTTTATTTTTTTTATTTTTTTTTTTTTACCATTCAGCCGTATCCAGTCTGTGGTGCTGGTTCAAGCTTTGGTTTGGCCCCTCCCACCCCATTGAGTGATTGTGGTCACCGGCTTTATAAGCTGGGTGATATCAAGACAGCTTCCATCCAACACATTGCTCCTTTAGTTTTGTAGTTTTTCGACTAATTGTCAGTTTGTTAGAGCATCTTTAGCTTCTGTGTGAGCAGGATATAGTTATGAGAGGGACTGAAATCAAATCCTTCAGATTTGACTGGACCACTTAAAAGTGAACGTGGCTTAGCAAATCTGCTGTGATACGGCGCTATAGTGAGATTAGAGCTTGACATAATACTCAGCGTATAACAAGAGATAACAGAACAATTGACACAAGGACCCAAAATTAGAACTTGGATTTATTTTTGTTTAATATGTCTTTTATGACGCATTATGATATGATAGCAAAAATGAAATAAGAAATAGACCCTAAGAACCTTCTTCAAAATTGTATAAAAATTGTTATAAACCAGTTTGGTCTTTATAATTATGTCAGTCAGTGAATGTGTTTTTTTAGTGCCTAAACACAGCGCGTAATCTGTTCTCACACCAGGAGAGTGTCTTTTTCTGTCACAGCACTGGGACCATTTACTTTTTCCTGCAATGCTTTACAACGGTTTTCTCTTTTCCAGTTGCTGAAAATGAGACAATTTAAGGGTAGGCTGTTGTAGCCTAACAGTGTGTAACTATACCACCTTGTATTGTCTTGTATTCTTTTTTTGGCAAAAAAAAAAACAACTGGTTGGATGCACAGATGGGTCATGTCAACATCAGTAGGAAAGTGTTTTTCGTTACTTCAAGGCTTGCAGGCTCAAGAAATTAAAGACATAAAAAGATAGAAACAGCAGTAAGACACATCTAGAATGAAACCCCTAAAACTGTTTTCAGACTCTAAAACAATTGTTTGCTGATTTCAGAGAAAGGCTGTCTCATGGCCTCAGAGCCACTACATCATTTGCATGGCAAACAAACTGGAAAACTTTTGAAACGGATACAACTTGAACTCTGGACAAGTTTTTCAGTCACCAAAGCAGCTTGCCAGCTTTTACCATGGGAGCTCAGCCTATAGTGCTGTGATGTGAGGCTCACAGTGCTCACAGGGTCTGTGCTTCTTGCAGAGAGAACACATTTCTCTTAACAGCTTGGCTGAAATTGGACCACCAGATGGCATCTCTGCATCTCTCCCGACACTTGATTAAGATACGATGCCTGTGGTCTATCCTCTCCAGAATCACGGCTCTCATGTGAAGTGGAATCAATATTTGATTTCCTCTTTTATGTTGGGTTCACTTATACATATACATATATAGTTTCCCCATAAATATGAGCAGACACAGATACGGCTAAAAGCATCAAAGGTACTGCTCAAGTTAAGGTAGACGATTCATCTAGTTTTTATAAAGAAGTGTGCCTCACGTCAATATGATACATTTATAGTACACAGGGCTTCACTCCATGCAAGGGACTGGTGTGAGAAACTACTTGTGAAATGTATATGTCTACACAACATACAGCACAGCACATAACTGCCCTCTTTTTTTTACATTCTTTGATGTGGACATTGGAACCAATTGGTTTTATTTGTATTAATATTTATGGTATATTTCCATATAGTGACGAAAAGAAAACAGAATTTTTCACGAGAGCAAAAATAAGAGCAATTCCAAAATAGTCATTATTGATGACTAAACTTGTCCATATAAATACTAAAATCAATGTGCATGTGAGAACATGATCTCATTATGTCAAAAACATCAATGTATCATGTTGCAGAGATATCCACTTAAAGTAGCATGCAAACTGACTAGCTGCACCCCACATTGTCTTGTAATACCATTTGTGCCTTGAGTGGTGATTGTGAGCTGTGGAAGAATAAACACCTAAAGTCACGCCAGATTCAGCAGCAGGGGCTAAGTAATTTTTCTCTAACTTTTGGAGTTTCAAAGCAGATTTTACTTCACTTTTGCTGTTTAAACTGTCTATGACATACCACCTCATATTTAATAAGGGACGGGACAAAGCGAGGAAGGAAGTTGGACTACCTGATAAGTGCTGAAAATATGTATGTTTCAGCTATTAGGGGAGTTTACTGTGATTCTGTTAGCATAGCTCTCATTGATCTGAAAAGCATTTTAAAAGTTGTCTGCTTGTCATCTTAAAGAGAGACTTCATACTATAACTATTGATTCAGACGTTTAACAAATTATCATCATGATGTGCTTATGATGTGTCAGCACACTTTTGATCCATTTGTAACATCAATACAATGCTGTGGCTCATGGTTACTCATGGTCATCTTGTGATCGCTTGGCATTACTGTTTGAAAATGCCAACCAGTAATCGCAACAAGGGTGCCCTCTATTTATTTGCAAGATGCTGACAGGAATTACATATTGTTCCTTTTCATTTCTCATGAGTTGTTGGCAGTTTTTTTTCTTCCTCTTGCAATGACCTTTACTTGTTGAACTTGATATTACAGGGGTCACATAATTATTTTCATTTTTCTCCAGCTATCCCTCATGGATGCGTGGAAGACAAGAAACCAATTTGTGATGACATGCGTCAAGGCAGAGGATCAGAATGGCAGGTCCGGGACTAAGGGCTATTTTAGCTCTGTGTATTGACAGATTTTAGAGCTGAAAGCTGAAAGGACCTAAAAGAACCAACTCTTGTCCTACACTGTCTTGAAAATGCTTGACCCACAGTGTCAAACACAGCATTATCTGTGTAAAGTAAACACTGTAGGCCAGTTAAAAAATGCCAGCCGCAGTAGATAATCACCAGTTCCCAAACATACATTTGTTTCGAGAAATAACTAGACTGAACGTCTTGAACTTTACTGAGAGCGCCTGCAGTGGTCAGTTTTTGAAAACAAATAAAGTTAGAAGTTAATTACCTGAACCTTTACCCTGTATCATGAGTGTGAATAATGATGAATTACATTACACCGTGTAAGGGGCTGCCCTCAAAGATGAACCCACAAAAAATAATCTAATCCAGTGGGTCAATTTACAGACCTTGATGTTCTGTATGGGTTCAGCAGAAAACAGAGACCAATGCTACTGTATGTGCGTTAGCAAGTAACTGGTGAAGAAAGTCGAACATTTGCACACTAAATACCCAGATTATTTCTCAGGGGCTGGTGGAGACCGAAGAGTTAAGGTAGAGTAAATAATGGTCTTAAATTTGCCAGATGGCCGGAAACACGACTCCAAATGTATGCTTATGTTGCCTCGTGTTTGCTGGATATGTAAACATAGCACTACTAACGTGCCAAAGTAATCCTGTAAAGGAAATAAAGCATCCTGTGGTGGGTTTGGCAGCTTGTTCTGCAGTTCTTCTGACTCCAAGTCGCAAAAACAAACAAGCAAAAAAATGGTGCAACTTTAAGATCAGTTCAGCGTCTAACATTGTCATCCTGCTTGACCATTTTATCTCGCTGGCTCATACTGATGATGCTTTGTGCTCCGTGCATGTTCACCTTGCTGAGGTGATACCAAAGGAACACGTAAACAGTCTTTTAGCAGTGTTGCATTGCTCAGGGCCTCCCCTGCTAGTCAGACTGTGTGCTTTAGACAGACTGGAGGTCAGAACACATCATTGACCAGTCTTAAAATGTAATAGTGTAAACAGTGATAGGATCAAGGAAATGAACACTTGCTGTGACTTCCACCTTCACTAGAACGGCAGTAAATAGAAAACTGTGCAAGACCCACTTTTCTCCTTTTGTGTCATTTCTTGAAAACCAAATATTTGTGATGGCTGGTACCATAGATGGAGGTCAACACATTTTGTAGGTAGGTCAGTGGAGCTGATGTGCAGGCTGGTCGCCTGTAAAGGCAGAGTTTAGAGGGGTGGATATCCTAAGACAGGGCAATTACCAATATGTCTGGTGATTTTTGTACTTTTAGGCATGGAGTTATTACTGTGACAAGTCATGTGACATGTTCTGCCACCAAATATGAAGCACACCCTCTGGCACAAGACCTCTAGATTTTCCTCTAGTGTTTGTGCGGGCGTGGGACTTGAAATTGGACAATTATATGAAACTGTAGTCATAACCCAATCACTCTGCCACATGTACAACGAACTACCAGAAGAGGAGCTCATTAGCAGGAAATCTAATGTGCAAAGGAAAAACCTATGACCACAATGGCTTGTATATGAGAAAGAGTCATTAATTGGAATGCAAAGTCTTTGCAGTACTTGGTGTGAATGTTGCCCGCTGTGCCACCTTAAATGGGAGAAACTAGAGTTAGAATTTATTCTTAGAATTTGCATCATGAGCACTTTTGAAGCACTGTTAATTCAGCAGCAATTAATTTTGAACTCCAGTCGAATGTTTTATCCACCAGAAAGTGGATAGTTTGAAAAAATGTCACGAATATGACTGAATATCCCTGAGTCTACACTGCATAAAGATTATCTCAAGATTCATCGAGTGAGCAAGTTTTGTTTTTTTTGACCATGATCGCTCAATAACTTCAACCTTGTTTATCATTGAAGCCACAATAACAAAGCATGCCTAACTTTAACAAAGTAGCACTTTTAGGATTGCGGTTGGATAAGCATGTAATGTGTTTGACTTTCATGACAAAGACCAAAGTTGTGCTCAATAAACATAATCCACACTCACTTGGAGATATAGTAGGACTTGTTGTATTGTACTAGATCTGATCTGAGTTTTTTGGGGTTTTTCAACCGGGAAGAAATTCATTCATTGATTAATAGAACTGCAGACTTTTTGCTGGTCCTGTGGTATGAGACATATACTGTGTGTATCCATGTTTCCCGTCTCTTGTCATTGCTGTGAGAAAACAGAAGCGAGTGGCTGCTTTAGCATCGAAAAAATTCCTTTTGAAAGTATTATTTTTCAAGACGAACAATACCGTTCAAAGGTTTGGAAATGCTGGCACAAAAGCTCGATTCAGTATAGTCAGATGGCTGAAAGGACTACTCTGTAATTTTGAATTGTCTTTCATGCTTTTAGGTTGTAGGAAGTCCTCTTTACAAATAGATGTTATTTTGTATGAAGGGTCTGCAGAAGTAATGTTTTTCCCATGCAGAAAAAAACACAATACAATAGACAATATTTTAACCGGACTGACAACTGGAAGGGCAGAAAGAGACACACAAACCTCTGAGCAACAGTTAAAAAATAAATTAGAAGGTCGGCAGATTTAAATAAGAACAGGCTCCTGTTTCAGTGTCAAGTGCACAACAATGCCAGGTGCGCTGCTTTAACAAAGATATTTTTAAAACTTCAGAATAGAAAGAGAAGTTTGGTCTGTGGTTAGCACGACTGGAACTGGATCACAGAATATCAGCTGGACATACTCTGAACTGACAGATCACAGTTTAAACCTGTTTAATCCGACCACTGAGTAGACTGCAGAGGGCCCAAAGTCAAACGGGTTCCCAAAATATTTAAAGCCAAACTGCACCGTTGTGGTTCAGTAATGATCTTGGGTCACTTATACCTTTCTGGACTGGAAAACAAATTCAAAATCAATGTGTATTTGGGGGGGCAAATCCTTACAACAGTATTCTGCCTTGTCATGGAACACTGTGGGGACTAAATGAATCATTGAGTTATTCTTCTTTTGCGGCCAAAACCATTTCAAATGTAAGAGATCCATTTGGTGTGTGAATTATATCTCTGTTAAAATAGTCATTATTGATGGAAAGAAGAAACGCATCAATATGACAGGTGACCCTGAACCTTTGAGCGGCAGTGTATGAGGATAAAATGTATAAAACATGTAGTAGGATGGAGAGACATGATTCATTCATGCAACTCAAAGAGATTTAACACATCCTATATATTTTATTGTGGTCCGTGCATATTTTTCCTCAGTGCTGCTCATGTTGGGGGGACATTACATATGAATTTACATGGAGTCTCAAAGGCATTTATATTCATGCCCAGCACTGTTAGCAGTACACTATTCAAATATCACCAACAGCAAAATGCTGCACCTAACATATGACATGCATGCATCTCCAATGAATACAAGCATTTGGAGAAATATTTGCGACAGATCCATTAGGTTCTCATTAGGTCGTAACATATGAAGTAGAAGATAACATCCCGATAGTTGGCTCGCTAATAATGATTCTTCAAATGGTTGATCTGGAACTTGTTTGATGTCATGCAATTGGAAGGAGATTTGCTCTGATGTCACCTCAATGTGCAGAGCAGAACCCACAGTTTAGTGTGTATTTGGAAAAAGCTTGAGGAAAGGCTTATTTAGGCACCATGACACAGAGAGTGAAGTAGGAGGCAGAGGATAAAGAAGCTAATCTTGTCAGCCTAAAGCCGGCTCCTCTTTCTGAATAACACTGCAGTTTGGTATTCTTTGTCCTGGCATTTAAATGGAAATATTATGAGACTTGGGCCTGTTGAGGAACATTTCACAGCTGTCTCTGCCCTGAGAGAAAGCAGACAATTCGGCATTAAGGATTCTGCAAATGTGCTGCATGTGTTTATCTGTTCTAATGACCTTAAGAGTATGGATATTACCAGCATACTAATCACCTGTGTGTGCTGTGCTGCTGTTTTGAATTCAAATAGCTAGTCATGCACAACATACATGAAAGCAATGTCATTTTCTTTTATTTTATTTTTTCTCGTTTCCCACCTTTGTCTGTTTAAATGACATATAATACGGTATACGGGAAATCTCCAAGGAAATGCCACAATGAACAAGGTTATAAAAATCTCCAATGAGCTAAACCTCCTGTCATTGTGCTAGAAGGGGTACAATTAGGTTGATTTGCAGCGATTAAGACGTCATGTGAGTGGGTTCCAGCTACATCTTGTGGGTGATGAAAATATGACTCACACACAGTGTAAACTCATAAACCTACAGACTAGGTTGCTGCCATTTGGGAGATGTATTTAAGCTGAATAACTGTAGCTTTGCTTACACAACCATTTTTGACACTGTGTTGTTACTGCTTCATTCTTTTTGATCACATCGATATAACCTACTTGTTGCCTTGAAAATCCTCAAATGCTAATCTGTCACTTTTTATACCTAAGTGTTATTCGCATTCAGACCTGACAATCTGTGCCTTGAAACTGTAAAAGGAACCAATTATTCACAAGAACTTTTGGTTTACTGAAATTCAGCATCTCAGAAACATTCACTACTTTGCCTTCTGTTAAATTTATGTAGTTCAATATATTCTTCCTTTCCTCAGCATTTTCCGCCATCACATTGGTGCTATTGTAGTGTAGTGTAGTCTGACACTTTATTACAACAGCTACAAACAAAAAATGGCCAACCACACAAAGACAAACCACAGATCCATAAAAAAATCACTATAAAAGCAGTAGCAACAGAATATTTATTAACCTCAAAGGTGTATACAGTAGCTATTGATACATGGGTTCTTTTTAAGACACTGCAACATACCCTTTGCCGGGCATGTATTATTCATACATTTTAGCAGCACAATAAGCAGTTAGTAGATTTCGGCCTGCCAATCATTGGCATTCTTTAAGTGGTCTGGCTGCTCATTGAGTGGGAGATACATGAGGGTGGGGTGCTCCATCACTCTTCTCCTCTTCCACTAAAAGGCTCTGACATATCTCCCTGGAGGCCTACAACCAGCCTGGTGCTCTCTGTACACAACTTAATGGCTGCTGTCACTGCACAACTCATCCATGATAGCCCGCTCAGCAGCAACCCAATTACCGGTTTTTGGAGACAGTTTTGATAAACACGTTACATTGTAGTAGTATTAGACAATGCATGTCACTGTTTTCTCAGTTGTCATGTTGAAAGTATGAATCAGAAATATTGTGTATGTGTATTATAACATATCTACAAAGATAATTTACGGTATTTATTGACCCTGTCTTCATGAAACTCCAGGTGTTTTTATTTGTTTTCCCAAATGCTTTTTGAGTGGAATTGCTGCTTGGATTGTTTCTTGTAAGGGGTGTAGTCTTGGTGGATGATGGACATACAAGTTGCAGTTTTTTTTCTTTATTTGTGTCCTGGTTAGTAGAGGTGAAAATCACTTTTCACTTCACTGATTCAAATGACTCTGTTCAGTTCAAAGATTCATATTCATTGACTTTGTAGTCTGTTAACTTTTTCCCTAAGCTAAGCGATTGCATCACTGATTAAATTAGCTCCAGTATTTCAGTTGCGCCTTTAGTCTGCTGCTCGCAGGTTGGTATTCCATTCTCTCATGTTTAGTTCAGTAGATTACGACTGTTTCTGCAGCTTTTGCAGTATTTTAAAATGCTTTCAAGAAGGAAGAAACATTGTGTGGGCACTCAGTCAGTAAGTAAGAGGTCCACTATTCAAGATTTTTTTAGTGATGATAGTGGTTCGATAAGGTCATTAAAATCTGTTCAAAGTAGGAATAAGTATTTGTTGTTTGTTGTTGTGTTGATGTCGTCATGTCAGAGTAACTTAGAGTGACATAACTCTAGAAAAAGTTGCTAATTGCTTTTTGGGAAAAAACAAATTGCTAGAGGGTCTGAAAAGTTGCTAAATATAGCGACAGAGTCACTAAGTTGTCAACACTGGACCACTGATTAGTGTGTCAATAAATATCAAAGCAGCTGGGTTAGAGGTGGTGCACAGGTCTTGACCTGTGTGTCAGCTGTTACAGTGCATTGTGGGATTTGTAGTATGAGTGGTGGAAGTGCGATTTACCAGCGGGCCATTAATTAATTAATAGATGTATGAAATTAATCGGCCACATAAAAAAAATAAAAAAATATAATAGATATGTATCGAATATCACCATTCAGCTAAAAAGTATCGAGATATGACTTTTGGTTCATATCACCCAGCCCTACCACCCAGCCAAATTTGAATGAGTGAACAAATTTATGAACTTAGGTGTCAAAATCTGTAGCCACGGCCACTCGTGGCAGCAGCGACCAAAACGTGTCGATGAGTTCAGAAAATGACATGACTAACTTTGAAACACTGAGATGAATTAATCTCTATCTCTCTGCTCAGGGTGCAGGTGTATGCTCAGGGTTGCCTCAGTGTGTCATCAAGCCACCCTTTAGGACCGCCCACAAAATCCTGACTGAAAACTGGTGAAAAACTGTTTGAACCTCTAACTCCACATTTCAGTAACATATCGTTCAAAGTCTTTTCACATGTTTTCAGCAACTATTTTCCAACATATTTAATGTATTTTGAACACGTATTTATGCACACTTTAAAGAGGATTTGTTACTTTGTACATCAACTGTACTCATGCTTTGGAAAAACCATCATCTTTGCCCAACCTTGAAGGCACCTTGTGGAGTTCTCAACCACTCGTAGCACAGTGCAACAATGATTTGATGAGAGATGTATGTGGAGTAGCATCATGTTTCTTGCAAAACATATTTGTTGCCCTGGGGGCTAAGGAGTTAAGTGCTTACCATTAAATATAACATCCTTGTTCACGTCTGGCTGGAGAGCATTGTTGTATTGTGATCACCGATTTCTTTCTTTCATTTGCTGTTGTCTCTCTACTGTCAGCTATTAAATAAAGGCGTAAAACATATTTGTTGTTATACATTAGGAGTATAAAAGCGTAATCTCTAGGACACAGAATTGAAAGTACAGCATTACTGGCTTCTTTGTCATTATTGTGTTGTAGGTGGCCTATTAATGAGACAGAAATTCCAGGCTCTTTGGGCAAATGAAGACACTTTCCAAGTCACTGACTAGTCTGAATTCAGAGCTGTGTGCTGCCACACTATCTGTATACTGGTCCTTCAAATAGCTGTCTTGGGGACTGCTCTACACTGAATCAATATCCAGTTAATTTCAGGCTACACTCTGGTCCTTCAGCAGTGGCTCATACATACAGGCCTCCTCTCTGGAGGAAAACTGTCGATGAGCAGAACACCTGCTGCAGCCAAGGGAACAGATCAGGACACTGGACAAACCTGATGATGCTTTGTACATCAATGACCAGGGTTTATCTCTCTTTCTGCTATTGTGCCATTTCTTTGTTGAACAGTTAAATGGATACTGGGAAATTTCAAAGTAGAGACATTTCCAGTATAATTTTTTTTTGCCTCTGTTGTGCACATGCTGTGTAGTGTAATCCTCTAGAGCAAACTGCAATCTAGATTTATCGCATCACAGACTAAGATCAAATCCTTAATATCCTGTGTGAGAAGTCATGCAGTTACCTTGTGTAACATATAAAAGGATAGAATACTTTATAAAAACAACCTATATGTGCTGCAGTCAACCTGTGTTCTTCGTGTGCAACATATTTTGTTATTTGAATCAATGCGTGAATCTTTATATCAGTCCATTTGCAATCAGAAAGATCCAGCTTCTTTCAAAGAACTCATCTGAAAGGAAGCACTCAAGCAATTAAGTTTCCTTCACCGTAATTAATCAGTGAAATCCATTATTCTCTTGTTCACTGTGTAATTCACATTGACATCCTAATGATTGCTTTCTATATTTTGTAGAAACATAGGTGCTTCTGAAGGTCTTAAATGCTGTTTCTCCTCTTGAGGACAACACCTCATTCTGCAAATTGTTGCATAAATCTTTTGAAAGAATGTGCTTCAGTCTGGACCTTTTTTATTTCTCTGTAACTCTGTTGCAAAAGTTATTCATCCTAGATTCACCATATTTGATCTTTTCAGGTTGAAGCAGTTAAAAGTGTGAACATCTGCAAGATACCATAAATTTCATAAAATGCTGTTTAGTGACAACAAGATAATTAGACACATCACCATCAGAGGGAAGTAGGAGTAATCAGATTATCAGTTGAATGCAATGTTGAAACTAATGACAGAGTTTAGTCATTATTCTTTTGCTGAGATCTGAGCTGCTTTCATATTGAATTTTAGACTGACATATTGTTGTTTTTTGAAGCTCAGTAGGGATGAATTCAATGATTTCTTTTCATTCGGGAAGAAAAGCACAAAATGAATAACTGTCATGAAGTTACTTTAGAGTAAAATAGAGCACATTGCTGTACCTTTAGGGTTATAATGGCACACACACACACACACACACACACACACATATATATATATATATATATATATATATATATATATATATATATATATATATATAGTGAAGCCCATTATCCATCCATCTTGGCAGTGTATGCATGAAACCACAAATTATCCATATGGTGTATATGGTTTCTGTGTTAAAAATATACCTGATTTACCAAAATAGAGGAATTATCTCTGATTGCAGTACATCTTTAATGGTGTATTTGATATTGTTGACTTATTGTGAATGTTTCTGTGGTTTCTGCTGTCTTTTAAAATGCTTTCACCAAGGAAGTAACGTACTATGAGCCATGGCTGAGCTGACAATGACGCTCAGTCATCGGTAAATGGAGCTCCACTGCTAAAAGCTTCTAATTTTTTCAGTGACAGCGGTGATTCAGTATAGTCGGCTCATTCAGAAAATTTTGTTGATTAAAATTTGTTTGTGTATCAACTGAACATGTTGGAGAAAAGTCATGATTTGGAAAAAGTAACTCTTTATACTGAGGAAGTTAACATCCCTCAAGTCAAAGTTGATTTATTTGATGTTTATAAGAGCCACCATCCTCACCCAACCTTGAAGGTACCTTGGGGAGTTTTTAACACAGTGGAGCAATGTTTTGATGAGAGAAAAGTGTTTTTGGGATGGCGTCATGTTTCTTTCAAAACATATTTGTTACCCTGGTGGCCAACGGATTTAAGTGCTGACCATGAACTGCAACATCCCTGTTCCCATCCTGCTGGAGACCATTGTTTTATGTCATCAGCAATTTATCTATTCTTCCCTCATCTGCTGTCATCTCTCTACATACTGAAAACAACTTCAGTGTAGAGCAGGTTTCAGTATTAGATAGAATACTTATATACTTATAAAGACAACCTACGTGTGCTGCAGTCAACCTGTGTTGCGGTGCAACATTATTTACGTTATTATAACGTTATTTGAGTCGATGTGTGAATCTTTATAACAGCCCATTTGAAATCAGAAAGATCCAACTTCTTTCAAAGAACTCACCTGAAAGGAAGCACTCAAGCAATTAAGTTTACTTCACCGTAATTAATCAGTGAAATCCATCATTTCTGTGTTCACTGTGTAAGTCGACATGCTAACGGTTGCTTTCCATGATCTGTAGAAACATAGGCGCTTCTGGAGGTCTTAAATGCAATTTCTTCTCTGAAAGAGCAAGAACCAAACCTAACACCTTTTCACGTTGAAGCAGTTAAAAGTGTGAAAAATGGCTATTTGCAAAATAGCACAAACTTCATGATGTGTTGTTTATTCACGACAAGATAATTAAACGCATCATCAGTGAAGTAGGAGTAATCAGATTATCAGTTGAATGCAATTTTGAAAAATAATGACACAGGGTTTTGTCATTATTCTTTTGCTGGAAGTTCTTATTTTTAAATTGATTTATTGATTGTGTTTTGAGGCTCCAGTAAGGATGAATTCAATGATATCTTTTCATTTCTGAAATTCACAAATTCAATATACTTTTGAAAAAATGTATCCGTGTCGTAATTTATTTCTACTGCTAATAAGTTAAAGTTAGATAAAGTTAATGTTCTGGCCACCCTGTTTATATACATGAGATTAATATTATATTAGAAACACCTGTCAGTATACTGCAAACTACAACCTATGTAGTAAACATAACAGATAAATGAATACCTCAATGGGAGTGTCAACAAAAACTAAAACTAATTTTATGCTTTGTAAAAGCAGAATTATGGCAGAGGTGTTGTAATAGAAAACATTGTACAAGTGTTCCCTAATAAAGTGAAGTCCATTCTCCATCCGCCTTGACAGTGTATGCATGAAACCACAAAGGATCCATATGCTAAAAATATACATGATATACCAAAATAGTGAAATTATCTTGGAATGTAGTACATTTATGATGAATAAATCTCTGAAAGCTTATTTGACATTGTTGTCTGACACATACATCGGACACATGTTAGCTTTTTCTGTAAAATCTACACTACAGAGGTTGTGATTGACTGGCAGGGCCCTCTGCAGGTCCACAGGTAGAGATAGAAATGAAGTGGTCATACTTTTTCCATGCAGCTTTTCAAATTCACCCAGCATACTCTGTGAAGAGAACTCCCAGTATTGTCTGGACCATTTCAAAATACCAGTGCTTGCACTCAAATCTCATGCATAATAAATGTAGAGGCCCATACATTTCGGTCTTGTGCAGTGACACTTGGATATAATAACATCACCAAATACATTTGTCAGGAACTACCTAATTTTAAGTTAATTTAACAAATATTTTCAATTCTCACCCTCAGAGCCATCATAATCTCAGCGATCTCAAAAACATGCCAAAATTTACAATTAGGCAGAACACAGTACACTGGGTACACTAGGCAAGCGTGTGTTTACAATCCAAACTTTCTAACAGTTATACAAATATACTGCATGTTCATTTACTAAAAACAAGAACAAGGGGTACTACAAAATAACTAAAAAAATAATGTATCAAAAATGGTTTACATTCCACACCCCATCATTACACATAACTTGAAGGTCAGACAAAAGCTTCTAGTCCTAATGGTTTTTAGAGGAACTGTTCTGGCCTTCCTCACTGTAAAAACATCAGTTATATCAGCACTTGAAATCCGACCACCAGCCTCATGTTTAATGCTGATTGGAGACAGAACACTGAGGTGTCTTTGAGACATGGTTGACCTTATGTATTTTATTTATTTATTTGTTTATTTATGAGCCTTAACTTCCTTTTACCCCTGCCAGCTGAAGGTTCCACTGATCCACATGGGGCACAGTTGTGGTGTATTTCTGTGTGCTTCTTTGTATGAATGTATTTCAACAACTCAAGAGTTGTCAAGCTCATCGATGGAAAGTCAGGCAAATATTTTTTTGTGACCTCAGCTGCTCTTGCACAAGGACATCCATATCCGCATGTATGTCTTCACACGTCCTTGGATGATGTCTGTGCAGCCAAAAAGCCTGTGGCTCTGTAGGACTCAAGAGTTTTCCGTCATTTTCAGTAGACCTACTGCTAGATCCTCTTGCAAAGAACTGCAATTTGACTCAACATGTCATACAAGAGCACTGTGCGTACTGAGAAGTGGAATGAATCCACTTCCTCTACCAGAGGCTTGGCTTCAGTCCTGATGGTTGGGTCTATGGCCTGGTTTTTCACTTCAAGCAGAGCCTCTCTCACAGCAGTGAGTCCATATCACAGAGGCTGTGCAGCTTTCGCACTGCTCTCCCATTTGGTTTATGACGACACTGAGTGAAAGGTTGACATGTTTGTTTTAGGATTGTCCACCTCTGTGAAGGGGAAGAAAACAGGCAGTATACCTTTTACACAATACTAAAATATGACATGGCATCTCTGGAGCGTCTGGGTAGCATCACAAAGTACCTGATTGAGTGTATGTGCCCCACAAGGCATAAACAAGGTTTTTGGGTTCAGTTGCAGTAGCGTGGCCTGTACTCTTTGTTCTTCTAGAGGAATGTCCTCAGCAGTCATCAATGGCAATCTGCAAATCCCTCAGCTTCCTCAAAATCAGAGTGGACCAACTTTCACCACTTGACTCCTCTGCTACCAGGAGTCCCATGAAGTGCCCTTTAACCTGAATGTCTTTTTCCAACAAGTCTGATTACAACTGTCAACTGCTCATCAAGTGCTTGCCTTACTTGTTACTTACTCTTGTACAATTGATAGAATGGTTTGAGTTTCTGTCTTGTGAATGTGGTCTTTCAAGACTGGGTCAAACTGTGGAAAAAGTTCAACCTCTTTTAAAATGTTTCTATTTGAAGCAGGGTGGATTCTTTCTGTCTTTCATCACAATTTCATATTCACACTGCCAAAGAATGTACAATAGCAACCAGTCATGTCAGTACTGTGCTCCATTGACTCTGCTCGTGTCAAGGAGGTTCTTTCCATGGTTCCCGGTGTGATACATTTTCATAGCTGTGCAAAACAGCACTTGCATTTTTCCAATCAGTCCTTCATTTGTTAGAGGAATTTGTTTTGCAGAGAAAAGTAGATAGCAAAAACAAAGGCACAGTTTTTTTTTTCTTTTTTTGAAAATCAGCCAAATCTTTTCATCCATTCTCAGTTTACTAAGCTCTTGCCAAAGTACGCGTGGTACTCCATGGAAACACGTTCCAAGCACTGCCAGACTTGAATATTTCTACCACCATGTTTGACTGTGGGTTTGACATACTGCAGTATCATTTGTTTGTCTTCTTACATACACCTTTCTGTTACTGCCAAAAATCTCAAGGATTTGTCATAATTTGTGAAATGCTGGTATTTCTTAGCCCAAACCAAGTGTTTTTGCCTTGTTTCCCTCTAAGAAGTGATCTAGAAATTGCTATTTATCCTCATAGACAAGACAGTCTTCTTTTGTTGACTGGACTCTTCTGTCCTTTATTTAGCAAATTCTGTATCTGTGATGAAGTTGTTTTTCTGTCTTAGGGAACTAAGCTTGATGTATTGATCTTCTGATGGTGTGGTCACTTTTGGTCTGCCTGATTGTGCATAGGATACAACTGATCCAGTTTCTGCAAAGTGTTTTAAAGTCCAATGCACTCTCTTCTTAGAAACCTTCAGTCTAGCCAAGATCTGACATTGCAAAAGCCCCTAAGCTTAGAATAATACATCCTGTATATGTACAGTATCAGTCAAAAGGTTGAACACACTGTCAACACATATACATATCAATTTGATAAAGAATATCATATCAATGATAAAGAAGTGTAAACAAAGTAAAATATCTTCTTCTTTTTTTTTAGATTGTGCTTCTATGCTGGTTACGTGTTGGCTGCTTTTCTTTCACTCCACAGTCCAACTCATTCAACACTGCATTGTTTTCAGATGAGAAAATCAGGACAAAGTAAATGTGTGTGTAAATGTGCCATTTTGTGTGTTGAACTGCTCGCTGTATGGAGGCATTGCAAGGTAGGAAAAAGCAACACACACACGGTGGCATATGCCATTTTCTTATTACTGGACAGTGTACAGAGATTGCCGGCTTGCTACTTTTGAGGTGAATATATGGCCATTGGTCATTGGACTTTCAATTACTGCTTTAAGTTAATCTTCATAAAAATGCAGCTGCGGTGAACTTGGATGATCTTCGAAATACAGCGCTGTCTGCTTGACATTTGCTGTCTGTCTCTTGATAAGGATTTGATCCTGTACGTCCTCATGAGAACAGTGATTTTTTTTTAGCACCTTATCAATGGGTACATATGAATAGGGGCCCTCTACAGTGTCCCTTAACTTGTAATAGACAGGTTCTGTCATATTAAGCTTGGATTTACAATGGTCTTTTATCATAGAGATCGAATAGAGATCGCCTTTGATGCCTCATCAAATAAATCATTAGTCTGTGTGACCTTTTTCAGTTCTGGACTTTATGATATATGAAAACTGCAGGTGGTAGGATACATACATACATCATGTTTTTTTTTTTTGTTTGTTTTTTTTAAAACACACAGTGGGACATTTACATAAACAATTTCTTAATGAAATGGCAGGTGATTTTTTTCTTTACCTTTCAGAATTAACTTGAATGAAAATTTTCTCTCCATGTCTGTTAGACTCATAAGAACCTCATAGTGGACCTCATTATCATGTCTATTTCCACTTTAGTCACTGTCAGAACATAAAACATGTTTCAGTCTTTCTGATACATGTCATCTGAAAGACTATTAAATAAATGTTGACAGGCAGTCATTAAGTCCACATGTAATACTAAAATTGGCTTCAGAGGCATGAATTAAATCTGTGCTGAATTAGTTTTTATCAAGGTGAATGTTCTCCTGGAGCATTTGGCACACTGGTATGGATGAAACATGGAGGAAATATATTTACCTTGTGACAGTTCTCCATGCTCATTTACTTTGGAGGAACATCAGAGTGTTCTTTAGTTGTCTAGGCTATGCAAGATTGAAGACGAAGTACGTGCAGAAGGCTGATATTAAATCAATTAAAAAGTTATGCTGCATTTATTTTCATAAATAAGTACAGGACAGTAAAATTAGCTGAGGCCGGCAGGGTATAGCATCAACAGTAATGGTTCACAGCAAAATCATTGAAAGCTGAACTCTTTGCTCTCATTGGCAACAGAATTACAAATGTTATGTAGCCCCCTCATGCACGAGACAACATGGGCAGTCCGGACAACACAAAATTATTATCAGGAAATTTAAGTTATTATATTTTATTCCTTTACATTCTAGAAAGGATGGATGAGCAGTTAAGCTACCATTACCTGCTTACTTTACCTCCAAAGCCAATAGTACCCTTACTCCAGTTTTTAGTAGTTTGCAGATGAAGATGTTAAGTACATTTCACTGTAGCTATTAGCGTTGTTTTAGTAATATAAGGTTAGGGTTAGTAGTAGTACTTAATATGTGGGGAAAAAAACAGCTAATGTTAGCAAACTTAGCCAGTGCCATTTTACATTAGCCAAACTAAGTTAACTGTGTGCAATTCTACATTACTAAGGAGAGGAAAAACCTTTGAGCATAGCATGTAAGCTGAAGTTATGGTGCAATTTCTCGCAGTCACTCTCTGCGTGCTCACAGTCTCTGTGTATACGCTAGCCGTCACTCTCTGTGTGCTCGCGGTCTCTGTGTATACGCTCGCCAACACTCTACGCGTCATGGTCTCTGTGTATACGCTCACCAACACTCTGTGCGTCGTGGTCTCTGTGTATACGCTAGCCGTCACTGTCTGCGTGCTCGCGGTCTCTGTGTATACGCTAACACTCTGTGCGTCATGGTCTCTGTGTATACGCTCACCAACACTCTGCGCGTAGTGGTCTCTGCCTCGGAGACCTACACAGAGACCGCGAGCACGCAGAGTGACGGTGAGTGTTTATGTGCTCTGTTTATGGTTTTTATGTACAGAGGTTTTGGCACTGAAATGCGTGCCTAAAGGTGCCTTTGTATCTTAGTTTTGGTGAGCTATGTTACGTTTAGCTACATTACGTAGCCAACTGTGGAAGACCTCAAGCTCCGAGCTTTAACTTCAGTCACCTCTTCAATTACATTTTTTAACCGAAAGCCTGCGAGCACCATGGCTTAGCAACATTTTACAATCTGATAATCGTAGAGTAGAATTCAATACCATAGATAAGCAAATGTATAATAACCATCAATTCATACCTTAGTAACCTTCAGCATAATGTCAGTATACTGCTATAACCCTAATGGAAATATGTTGTCTGACTTTGTAGGCCAAATGAAAGACAAACCAGATTTTTCTCTCAATCACATATCTGTAGTCAGGATTTATCCCTCCCCCCGTGTGTATTTGTGTGCACTTTATTACCTTACATTCATGTCGTGATTACAGTATTAGCTGGATAATTGTTACCATTTTTTCATATCCACATATCTACTAACAAAACATTCATAGATTTTATTTCAAGGCTAGTCAACATCTACCTTAAATAAATACACAGTAAAATCATTTATCTTCATGATACTCAAGGGATGAAGTAATTCATGTCTTTTATGGATAAAATGCAATACATAGAAAATATCTGCTAATTGTTCCACTCATCATTTAGTATAAATTAGAGTATCATATATTATTCACAGTGGTAAACAATGAAGGATGAATACAGTTTTTATCTTAAAATACTTACATAAAGTACACAGATAATAGATACTACATGTAAAATAAAATTTAAAAAACATAGTAATATATATATTACGATGATAAATTCACAGTTTTGCTACTGTGTATCTCGACAAAGCAGTTGTATAAATGTTTAAAATATCACGATAACAGATGATGTTTGGAGATAAATTAGATATCATTCAATATTTGCAGATTCCAATCATCTCACAACAAAATACTGCAGCATCAGGGCAACTTTCTGTTCGAGGGAGGGAGAGAGATGTTTTTTTGATTGATAATCCTTGAACTAAATGCACAGTGCGACAGAGGCTAATGGGGTGAAGCAGGAAGAAAAGCAGAATGGGGAGAACGAGCAATAGAAAATGATAAATCTAACCCCAGCTGTTTGCCAAGGCGGGAGGTTTCTGGAACTATTGCTGATATGAAGTCAGCTTGGATGTCATCCAGGACTGCTGAGTGTTATTTATGACAGCAGCAGGAAATCACTCACTCATCATCAGGTGAGAGTCTTCATGAGGCAACAGGAGAATTAACCGAAGGCAAAGAGTTCAGGGAATTTAGGCGGTTGCAGCCAACTCCATTAATTACACTTGTATTGTCAAACGCCATATCCGCTTTAGCAGTGTGTGGTAATGTCAAACTTGCTATACTAGTATGTGAATGTTTGTGTGCACATCAGCGTGGGTCGATAACAAATTCTATGCAAGTATAATTTCAAAGTTCGGTTCCTGAACCCATTAATATTGTTTGTCTCTTGCACTGACTTTGATGTATTATCAAATATGCACTGAACTCCAAAAATGATGTTTCACATTTGGAAATACTGCCCATGCACTGATCAGCCAGAAAATTATGACCACCTGCTTAATATGGTGGAGGTCTCTATTTTTGCCACCAAAAGAGTTCTGACATTATTATTCTTATCCTGCTGAAAGACTCACTGCTATCATGGAAAACTGTTTCCACGAAAAGGCGCACAAGGTGGTTTGCAACAATGCTTAGGTAGGTGGTGACAAAGTAGTATCCACATGAAAGGGAAGAGCCAAGGTTATCAAGCAGAACGTTGTCCAAAGCATCACACTGCCTCTGCTGGCTTGCCTTTTTCCCATGGTGCATCCTGGTGCTTTGTGTCTCCCAGGTAAGTGACACGTGACCATCCACGTGATGTAATGGAAAACACGATTTATCAGACCAGGCCTCCTTCTTCCATCACTCTGTGGTCCAGTTCTGACGGCACAGTCAGCAGGGGTCAGTATGGACACCCTGACTAGTCTGCAGCACACACAACAAACAGCGTAGCACTGTGTGTACCGGCACCTTTCTACTGGAATCAGCAATTTGAGCTAGAGTAGCTCCTCTGTTGGGCCCAACCTTTGCCACTGACGACCCTGTTGCCAATTCACTCCATTTCCACTGCAGACTGGGGCACCACACAAAGAGCAGTTTTGGAGATGTTCTGACCCATCACTATTTGGCTCTTGTCAAAGTCACTCAAATTCTTTTCCTGCTTCTAACACACCAACTTTGAGGACAAAATGTTGACTTGCTGCCTGATATATCCCACACGCTGACAGATGCCATGATAACATGATGATCAGTGTTATTCATTATTCGTTATTAATTAGATTCAATGATTATATTCACACTGGGTACATCGTTCCCAATTCACCATGTTTTGACTGTTGTAGGTGCAATATTAAGATATCTAATGGTCCAAAAATATCAATAAATGTAATCTAGTCAACCAAGGAAAAAATAAATCTAAAGAAATAATAAATAAAAAATAAATAAGTAAAAATGAAAACATTCTTAATACAGTGAAGCCTAGTATGTATTTACCTTAATGCATAAGGAAACAAGGCGATAACAATGTACTCATACCCACTGTACATATTCATCCTCAGTAAGCTGCATTATATACTGTATACTCTACCTTCATAGTGGTGTTTGTAGTCCTGTTGAACTGCATTATACAAATTATTATTTAGCCTACCCTCAGAGATATGAATTTCTAGGACCAAATAATAGAAATATACACCAGTCTGTATAATGAAATACAGTTCAATGGCATCCCACACTTCCCACATTGCACTGTATCGTCTATCACATATGTGCTTTCTGCACATATAATGCCTTATAGATGGGTTAATACCATCTGTATAAGAGCTGATACAGGCAGAGGGGGCCTGTCAGGCGGTGTTTAATGTTCCTATTAGTCAAGTCATTGTAGGTCTTTATGAGAAGGGCTTTTGTTGCAGGGAACAGTCTGTCATTATCTACTCACTCTGTGCCAGTGAACATACAGCAGTTCATACAGCTTCATCACATTTTTTTTTTCTGCCGACACTACCAGATTTCCCCCAGAAAAGCTTGACAATTAAACGATCCACGTTCACAACAACATTCACCATTGAGAGCACATTAATACCAGCCAAGTGATAGCTACGCTATTCTGTACGGCAATGTGCGCTGCACGAATCTATAGAACAATTCAGCCAGCCAAAAGAAGCCGATGTTTGGATCACTGCTGTTGTGAGTTTTTATGAAGTCACTTTGTCACACTGTCTCTCAGGAGTAAAAGAGAAATAGTCCTTAAAATATTAGATTTGCTCTCCACTGCCTATCCAACTAAAATAACTGCCTTAATTTACACCCAGTGACGCTGTCAGATATTAGGGAAGGCAGTGTGGCACATGTTGTCCAATAAATACTAATCTCTCTCTCTCTCTCTCTCTCTCTCTCTCTCCTCTGCTTTGCCCTCTCCTTCCCTCTCACTCCATTTTCTTCAGCATTCATGCTGGTGAATGTGCTGTGTGGATTTAATTCCAGAATGTCTGTCAGTGAAATGCTCAGAAGCTGATTGCAAAGATTAGCAACTTTGCTGACGATAACTACCTCTGATCACCTCATAACGTAATATTTATGTAGAGTCGTTTTGTCATGTCTCAGGAGAAGGCCACATGGTCCCAGAATACAGCCACACTGACTCACTGCTGCAGCAAAACGAGCAAAAGAGAAGTGATACAGGTTTCTATAACCCCCCGAAGAACACGTTTCATCATGACTTTCAAGTCAGCTCTGTTGTTGTCATAAGGTAGCGTTCAAAACCTGAACTGAAATGGCAAACATTTGAAAAAAGTCAAAAGATTTTCTCTTAGCAGTTGGCGGCGATGAGAAGAGGATTATATAACGGCTGATGAAAACAGATTTTTTTTTTTTTTAAGTAAACACTGATCTACTTTTCTGTAGACTAGAAAGCCCAGAAACACAGGGATTAAAATGACAACTGACAAACAGCTCACCATGTCTGTGAATGATTGACTGAAGTACCACAAATGCTATTTTGGGGAAGCATCCATGCATCAGAGTTACTAAGAGATGCTGGTGCTAATTTAGCTCAAAGTAAAATAATTGGTAAAAATGGCTTGAAATTAGCTTGAATCACACGATTCCGTGCTAACCATTAGTACAAACTGATTTTAGCACAGATCTGGTCTTTCTTTCCAAATTTCAGATGTGTGAAATGATTCACCCATGGTGATCTCCTCTATTCAAACTGTACTGGATTTACAGAATGACTCTGACCTCAGACTTTTGAAGCAGAAGCGTTTTTTGAGAGGCAGTTGGTGACACTGACCACTGAGGTACCATATCTTATGCAATGAGTATAGTTGTGTATAAAGCATGGCGATAAAGTTTGCATTTCTTAAAACTGTACAGCTTTGTGTGCGGCTTATGAGTTGGTTGTTGTAACAATTGTTGAAAAAACACTACATAACTCATTGAAATAGTTTATAATTATATCATTACATAATCATATCCAGGGTGCTGAAAAAATGTTCTTTGTTTGTTTCAAATGCCATACTTCTGAATAATAATAATAATAATAATAATAATAATAATAATAATAATAATAATAATTATATATTTTACAAAACATATACTTTAGAAAACAATGATTTAATAAATGTGACGCTGTCTCTTTTGAAAGCTCAACACTCTCCCTGCTTAGCACAGACATAAAAGTGTGACTCACTTCTTTGTGTTTGCAGCTCTGTTTGTTTATGTGCATCTTTGCCCAAAGTAGACTAGATGGTGCTCCCTGATAACTGTGATGACATTAAAGAAAAAAAAAAAACATTAAGCACCAGAGAAATTGGATTAGCTGTCCAGTGAATGATGCTTCCTGTTGATGGTCCTGTAGATTTATGAGTCTGTTGTCCTCTATTCTGGTCCTGTAACACAATCCAGCCGAAAATACACTTGGGACTTTTTCCAGCAAGCTTTGTCTTATTTTGTACCATTAGTTTTTTTTTGGAAAGTAGTCACTGCCTTGTGATATCTTCAGTGGTGAGGAAGATAATTGTCTTGGCAGAGACAGGACACATTTAATCCACCTCCTCACTTTTCCAGCATGTTTATATTTCTCGCTGGACCGACCACAAGGATGTTTCTCACAGTGGTATAAGTTTGATGCAATTTAAGTATTTCTGCAAAATTTTTAGCTCAGACATAAAAATATATATATACAGTACTCTTTTTTAAATATATGAAGAAATATTAAGCACATCAGCTTTTTTTTGGAATCTTTTCTTTCATTTCTTGCAGTGCTGTAAAACTTTTATCTGTCCTTTTAGGTTATTATAATAATAATTGCTTACAGCAGCAACCTCAGCAAAACAGACACTGCATAAGCTTGTCCTTAAGCTTAGCTTCTTCAGCAGAAGTTACCTAATGCAGACTCCCTAAAAACTAAACCTCACTGTTGACCCGTAATAATACTGTTTTAACAAGAGTTCCCTCAGAGCAGGCAATTTATTATGCTCTTTTTTTAATGTTTTTTTTTTATTTTTTATTATTGCATTTTCAAAGAAGACAATCACACCTCCTCTCATGTAGCTGCAAACATGGATAACTCATTTATTTCACGTGTTCTGTTGTATGAAAGGTCAGGGGATTCAAACAGCATAGCACAGCGGGCTGGATAGCCCCTGTAGCTGTTTTTTGAGGCCTTGTCCTTTTAAGGTCTTTTGGCACAAATTTGTTGCTGCTGCTTCAGGAGATTTATTGTTTCGTAAGATAATTTGTGAGATTTTTGTGCGTGAACAGACTTTGCATGACTTATTTTTCTTCTGCAGGAAGGAAACTTTTTTTTTTGTTGGGAAATCTCCATTTAAAGATAGGACACTCATGATCAACTCACTAAGATTCTGTCTGACATTTAATTAAAAAAACTCACTTACTATACTAGTTGTTACCATGTGAGACTAAACCTTGTATGTTACTGAACCAACTAACTGTCCAAGCATCTTTAAGAGCTCAAAATGATGCGCCTGAAGTTCAAGGCAGGGTTCCTGCCTCCCCTGTTGCATCCGTAAAGGTCAGTGAAACCTCCAGAGTTCTGCAGCCAATCTAATGCATGGCTTTTTTTTCATTCTAGGCTTCACAGAGTAAGAAAGGCCAAGCTTGTCACCGGAAAGGAGATACAAGAATGAACCCTTTCAGGTGAGACCGAGTGAAGAACTGAGGATGGGATAGGGATTGAAACTTTATCTCCTGGTACTGACCCCAGTGGAGAGAGATTGGTTTCATGTGTTAATCGTGGATTCATTTTTTTTTTTTTTTGCTCTTAGTGTCTCATCTTTTATAGTAATATCTTCATTTTTTTTATTTTGGAGTAGCGTTTAGTTTGTAAATGTGTGGGCACTGGTGTGTGCAAACCTTAGTGACTGAGCATTTTGTGGGTTTCCAAACTGATCATAGCTGAATGAGATTGTACACAGCAGAAAATGAGGAAAACATTGGTTGTTTGCTCAAACCATCGGCCCATGTAGAGCATAATAACATGCTGGATATCTTTGGGTTTGTTAGGTTTTTGTGATTCCTGATTCTGATGAGTGGCATATTTTCATTTTATCTGCAGTACATTGTTCATCATACACTGTTAAGTTGTTAGGGCAATTTCAAATAGACCCTCCTGGTTAACAAAAAATTATGAAAGGTATTTTTACTGTTTTCTGTAATCTAATAGACCAAATAAGTAATCAATCAAGCAAACAAAAATAATCTGCAAATTAACTGATGATATAAATAATCAACCAAATTTCACAGTTTTGAATTAAATCTGTTTCAACAGTGTTACTATCACTAGATTTCCTCCTGTAGAGCCGTGTTATGTGACCAGACTTGACTGCTGTAAAAAGTGTAATGAGTTTTTGTTAGAGAGCAGTTTAGTGAGATGACAGCCCTTGAGGCTGCTGCCTCTTTTTTTGTGAAAGATACATAAAAGGGAGGAATTATGAGGTGTATGGTCGGCAATAAATCTGTGATGTTTTACATATTTATGTGTTGTTTCAGGTGAGGGCCGAGACAAGAGTTAAGAGGAAGGGAAAAAAGTTATTCATTTGAAGGAGTAGTGATCCTAAGAGACTGCAGAGGACAGGGAGACAACCCTGACGGAGAAGATGAGAATTTTTAGGAGGATGCACCAAAGACTTTTCTTTCCTAGAATGGTTAGGGACAGGGTGACAGTGCCTAAAAGAGTAAAATGAAAGGACTATGAAGTCTGACTGGAGGAATAAAAGATGAGGTGAAGTGGAAAAAAAAGCCCTACTTGTCATGACAATGACAGCTGTAACATTTCACCACAGCTGTCATCATCAGTATTTCATTGACTGGAGTGAAAAGCTTTCTTTTTTTTTTCTTAAAAAAATGACTACAGTATGAGACACAGAATAATGATCTCTAGAGAGAGGCAAAATGAAATTCATGCATGATGCATGTAAAATAAAAGCTGTTGCAGTACACTGGCACTAACCCTACATGGTATACATTTAACATTTCCCCCCAAGGATGCTGCAAGAAACTTGCCAGATGACACCCGAGATATTAAATAAAATCAGTTTGAACTGTGTAATAATGCGAAACCAATCTGAAATCTTGTCAAAACATTCCAGTCTAATTCATCCCAAGATGCTTTGTTAGACTGTAGATTTCCAAGTTACGCCAGCGAGGAAAGAGAGAGCCTGAAGCACAGAGAGTGTGAAACAACAACACAGCACAGATTCACATTCATCCAAACTTTTTATTTTATTTTATTTTTTTTATCTTTTGTTCAAACCTAGATCTCGAGATGTGTTTTTACTTGCGAATTCACCAAATCTCTACTGCCGATCTATGAGGCTGCACTTACACAATGGGACTCTGTCTGAGGGAAATGCTTTAGCATGTTTTCATGGTCAGAAGCAGAATGCTAACATGCAGATGTTTAGCAGGTGTATTATTTACTATCTTAGTTTAAATTGTTAGCATGCTAAAAGAAAAAAAAGTACTAAGCTAAGGTGGGAAGATGGGAGTTAATATATAGCAACATTCTAGTCTTCCAGCCGCTCAAGGCAGAAGAGGTGCTTTTGCACTCCACATCACATTGACCTGTTCATGTACACATTCACACAGGAGGCAGGAGCTAACTCATTAAGGATATATTCATTCACACACTGATGGCACAGCCTTTGCAATTTGAGGTTCAGTATTATGCCCAAGATGGAGACCATGAATGTCTGTACAAAATTTCAGGGCAAGTAATGCCGCAAGCATCCCACAGGACTTATGATAACTCATCCTTACAAATGTAGACTGAAGCTGGATTATTAGAACTGTTCAGTCGTAACATTGGTCATGAACAAATTGTTGATGTAGCTGTAAGTACACATGTCCATTTTATATATGTTTCCTCATAGGGGTTCAGTAACCGCACGCTGCTGTGTAAAATCAACAAGGGATTGCATTTAGGTGCCTCATCACTTCATTAATGACGCCATTGCTGTATTTTGATATCAGAGCAAATCCCACATCTGAACTATGAACTGAATCAGCGCCTTAGTAAATCAGATGCACACTGACAGGCACAAATTAAATAAGAGAGGCATCGCAAATGTGTCATTTGCTGTTCATAAACGTGCCCTGTATGCCCATGAAGAGATCACACTTCTGTGAAAGAGATTGTGTTTTGTTCTGTGTAGCACCTAGACAAAGATAGAAAAATAGATAGGAAAAGAGCAGGTACGGTGGCAAGCACAGATGATGTCTTGTCACAGTTAAAGTGAGACGGAAAGCTGAGAAATATGAAGGTCCGGACTCGGTTCAGTCTAAAATCCCCAGGAGATTTGACCAGGATGAAGAAAAGAGTGAGTGGTATTCTGGGAGACAAATCAAATGCCAAGCCATCTACTGAACCCAACACAGTCTTCCTGTCTTACAAAGAAACTTGCGCGGACCAACTGCATCAGTTGTTGGTATATGTATTAAAAGGACAGGATTCCCAGAGCAAGATATTGCCTCACACCTTTTTCAAACTGTATCCTCAGACTAGAGCTCTATTTGAAGATATATAGAATGTAGCACTCTGCTTTTGCCCAGCTCGTTGCTTCCTCTAAAAGAAGTTTCACACCCTGAGGTGCCTTTGAATGCAGAGGGTCCCAGAAGACACTTCCTCACCTGAGTCATTCATATCCATGGAGAAATAGTTCTCCAAATTATCACTTCACTCCGACATTGTAACTTTGATCAGTGTCACCCCCAAGCGTGCCATTAATGAGTCTTGTGGACCTAAACAGAGTCATCATATTCATCACCTCAAGTGTTGAAGTGATGAATATGAATTGCACCTTGCAGGAAGCTGTGCATCTTCTCCTGCGACGCAAGGACAGAGTGGGTTGTGCACAACAAATGTAGCTCTAGTAGTCTTCCCTGTCTTATCTCAGGATCTCAATAAAGCCCAAAGTGTATAAACTGCAGTTTAAAAAATTGGCACCTAGAACCATATCTCAACCTGACACATTTCCCTTCATCCATTATTAAAACACATAAATAAATGTACAGACAGAAAATCATTTTGTGATGAATAACTGCAGTTAAGCTCTGTCGCACTTATGTACATTTACACTGCATGAGAATACACCCTGGGTCCATAAAACCTGCCATTTTAGTGTACATTCATTTATCTGTTTGACAAGTTAACAGGAACAAATGGCTTTATTCATGTTCATGTGTTGTTGGTACATACAAATTGCTGTAGCAGAGCTACTTGTCATATAAAGTGATGTTAGAAGGGTAAAATACAAATAGATGTATTTTTTGACGCCACAAAAGAGATAAATTTAAGTTTCAAAGCTCACCTGGGCATTTACATTAATCTGCACAGTATTGATGGCCAATGACCTCTATAGCAAAGTGAACCAAAATAAGTTTAACATTGGTGTGGACTTATTTGAACCTGCAGTAACAGAAAAAAAGTCAATTTAAGTTTGATTTTATTTGTATACTGTAGCACCAATTTATACCATAGGTTTTCTCATGACACATGCAGGTCTGTACTCTTATTGTATAATTTAGAGAGACTCAACACTTCCCACCATGAGCAAGGAAAAGAAAAAGAAAAAGTGTGGTGGGCAGCTGCAGCAGCAATAAAAATAATGATAAATGTAACTCTAAACCTTGTTGGAGATGTGATTGATAGTAGTAATAATGATAATAATAATAATAATAGTATTTTTATTGAACATCAAGACTGTAGCAGCAGACTCACAATCCCTGATTCGTATCCACAATCCATGAAAACCTGCCAGATGAGAAAGCAGAAAGACTCTGGGGACGACGCTAAGTTAGCAACATGCATTACAGGACATAAATGTGGACAGATAGAGAGGAAGAGCGGGACAGAGGAGCTCAGTGAATCATGCAGCATAACTAAGGGATGGTTGAGGACTCACCCGAGTCAGCCCTAAGAATGAGCTCTGTCAAAAAGGAATGTCTTAAGCCTTCTCTTAAAGGTGTAGAGGGGGTCTGCCTCTTGAATAAAAGAACCACAAGGAACCCTGCAGTGGGGTGACAAGGTACTATGAGCTTATAAAGATATGACGATGCCGGATCATCATAGGTGTAAAGAAGCAAGCTTTGAATTAAACACTGACATATCACAATATCAAGTTTTTTTATGACTAACTGTTGCTTATTTACACATAGATGGGCACAGGCAAGCATTATCATTCATTTTTTGACAAATACATATTTGTAGGTATATTCATTCTCTGTTTTAGCTTTGATTTTGGTCACCAATGTATATCTGGGGAAATCTTTAGCTCTTTAGCTGCTAAATGCTCTGTTATGTTCACTAGCTTGTCGCTAATTGTGTCCGTCTGGTGTTCGGTCAGGTTGTGTGTTTCGGCAATCATTTTTTAAAGGCTTTTCACTGGAGACAGCTGCCTTGTGCAGCTGAAAACTAGTTTGGTGAGAATGGTGAAAATGAGTCCAAACAAACAAACAAAGTCGTGGACCGTAAAACCGAAAACAATGAGATGAAAGATAATGTAAACCATCCCAATTGAATTTGATTAAAGCCACTTAATATCCATGTGATACACAGTATTATTATGACATATAATATGATGGTTGTGATAGTAGATAATATAGGAATCAGTTATGAAATGAGGAGTGAAACAGTGAAACTAATACTGCCTTTCTGTCACAAAGATAAACAGTGGAGTCTCTGCTGGTTGGCCTATGAATTTTAATGTCGTACTTTAGAGGTAAAGGTCACTGGCTTATGTGGGGGTCCTGTAAAGTGTGCGTGCCTGTGTTCATATTTAAAATTGTTTTCTTGAAACAATCGCCTTGATAAATCTGATGTGCTGTTTTTTACGAAAACGAAAAACTGTCACAATATAAAATCTTGTTTTTTAAAAGCTTTCCAGTTTCAGATTCAAACCCACAAAATGCAACTTTTTGCATCCGAGCAGGATGTGTGTCGTTAGCCTCACACGCCTCCACCTCAGTTGGTCGAAATTCCAACACTTGTCACTCACCATGATGAGCCGTCGTCTTTGAAATGGCATCTATCTTGAGGCGGCAGCCGTCTATAAAGCTCACATCAGACATTGGAGAAGCAAGAAAATTGTCTGTGTTCACCTCTTCACAGGCACTCTGCAATAAAACAACAATGCTTATGTTCACCTTTGCTTTTGCACAGCTTGTCTCCCACACGTTTAGCGTGTAGTTAGCTTTTTAATAGTATTGTTATTGCTTTGACTTTCCTGCACTTGACAGCACTAAAAGCCAGCTCACCATTTCCAGCTTCTAGCATTTACATTTTAACCACACAAATTTTGCAGTAAATTGAGTATTTGATAGAAAAAAGATGCATATTAGGTGAAATATAGCTTTAGACGCCTTTGACAGCTACTTGAATCCCATGTGGTGCATAAAGATTGAAATTATTGCTCCGTACCGGACCCACAATGACAGACTTTCGACCTACTGTACTTGAGAAGAACAATACAGCGGATTAGATTTCTTCTGATATTAATTATCTGATTATCCTGATTATTTCAGGACTTAATATCTTCAAGTAGAGCAACAGTTGTTACTCCACACCTACAGCCCTGTGGCAATGTGACACACCTGCCCTGCCTCGAGCTGTACTGTGTTAGTTTATCAAACCAGAGTGCAGAAGTTTGTCTCATCCCATTTTTGGTCAAGGCTTTTTAAGATCTTTTCTTTTTTTTCATCTCCGCATTCACATTGCATATATTGAAAGAGGCAATGGTTGCTGAAATCATCATTCCTCTCCATACTAGCCAGTCAAGCATTGAGTATCTTCACTGTACACTAAACTAAATCCCTCAGTCAAAGGAAAAATGTGTTATAGAGTTGAAGCTAAAGAAGCTAAAATGAGACTTCAGCAGTCTGTGGTAGACAAAAAAGATCATCTCCTTTGTATGACATCCCCCTTTTTGTGTTTCTGCACAAGGTTTGCTTGCTAAATGTGGCAGAGGGATTTCATTTCTGGCTGTGGTGGAGTGTAACTAAGTACATTTACACAAGTACTGTACTTACAATTACTTATAATACAATTCTGAGGTACTTGTACTTGAGTATTTCCATTTTTCAATTTTTTTCCACTTGTACTCCCCAACCCGATATTGTACTTTTCACTGCACTGCATGTATTTGAAACATCAGTTACCAGTATGTATATATGTATGTGTGTGTGTGTGTGTGTGTCTATATATATATATATATATATATATATATATACTTATGTATATACTTATGTATATTATGTATATATGTTCTGAATGCATGAACTGTATAACCATAACTGGGTATTTTTATATTGTATTTTATTATTGTAGAACTTCTTCCATCACAGCTTTCTGATATTGAATGTAGGTCAACAAACCTACACACATCCACCAGGACAAAGATTACCCACATTCATTTGCTAACTTAGACTGCTGAAGCCTCTTATAAGCCCCGGCTGAACTTTTGAATGCGATTTTGCCAAACAATCACTTTCGTTTTGACCCCCATTTCTTCCATTATAGTCACTCTTTAAAGGCAGACGCGGAGCTGATGCCTCATTGCAGAATGAGGTCCACCTGTGGTGAACCTTTATATTGTCCACAGGCTGTATAGAAATGCAAGACAGATGCACAGGGAACCTCAGGGAGACGGACAGGAGAACGGAGAGAAATGTGGATTACAATGAGTTGTGGTATTTCAGCACCATGGACAGTGACCTGCTGATAGACTATTGGGTAGCTGTAGTGAGCATCATGGGTCTTACCAATATTGCTCAAACCTCAGTGAGATAAAGGATAGAAAAGGACAGCAGAATTAACCAGTGGGGAGACAAGAACAGAAGGTAGATGACTACACAGACATTTATTTATGCTGGATGCCCATACAGCCACACAGCCATATAGCCAAACACATAATGAACCCACATGTGACAACAATCTATGTGTGAAAGCAGTGTGTGGCCTGCTGTTACTACAATAACCAAGCAGACATGACAGTCTACAACACAAGCAGCAACAAACAACACTGTTTGACAAAAGTGTGAAAAAGACCGGGTCTTTGCCAGCATCTCTGACAAGCTTGTATAATCACAAATAAATATGAAACAACTTATGAATATTATTTTCATTCAGGAGCTGTCGGTTCGACAATACAGCAAAAACAACTCACGAGTCCCCTACATGAAATGTCTCAAATGTCCAGTGTCTAAAATACGATGCGAGCTGAACACGAGCATACAAAAACACAAGATTCTCCCTCTTTTAAAACTCCTGGCTGCCAGATCAACTCGGAGTGGCAGGGGCCCTGTCAAGGGGGTACTAAAGGGGTGGAATAAATGCCAACACAAACACGCCACAATGGCCCCATCTGTGCTGCTGTGTAAGATGAGAACCCAATGCATGTTCAGTCAGGCAGATTGGGCCCACCGTGGGCCACTTTGTAACTGGAGAGAACGTGGGCTTGGGCAGCAGCACCCTCTGACCCTCCCGCTCATGTTACTACAGCCAGCGTGGACAGAAGTGTTGATTACAGCCAAGACAACCTTTAACATTACTGACACGAGAGCAGTCTGTATGTTACCCTCCATGAAGTAGTCACAAAAATGCACATCATCCCGTAACAAGATGTGCTCCACTTACGATTTTCTCCTGCGCGTCTTGAGTAATATCTAACATATTGGACACTAACTTTGATGTTATGATGATTGATGCCATGCATGTAAACTTGTCACCTTTGGAATCAAAAAATAGGTCACCTATTTTGGTGTGGGGAGGGTACTGCATGCTCTGGACCGCCTCAGTGGTGGGGGGTGGACAACGGATGATGCACTGGACGGTTTTCAGTGCTTTTCTGCCTCTGCAGAGTTTTGAGGATTTATTTTGCTGCTAACGAGTATCAACATGCCAAATTCAACATGTCTGACATATGATAGGAAATGATGTAACAGTTAAACTAAAGGGGCAGCTTGTTTTTTAGCAGAATGGCTATCACTAACTAAAATCTGTGTTAAAGTTTATTTTTAATAATTATTTGAGTGCTCCCTTGTATTGGTAAATATTAAATTTGGGGTAAAGGCACTGACCCTAGAGCAGCAAATAAATGCAGCGTTTGCCTTCTGTTCATTGCAAGGCATTCTTATTAGTCATACTGCAGGGGAGAGCAGGGGAGGGTGAACAGTTTTCACATTTTAAAGGATCATGGCCTAATTAATCTAATAAATTCATACTCTCTACTTTATTTTGCTCAACACTGTTAGCTTGACCAGCAGCAAAGTGATCCTAAAAGATCAGAAAAAATGAGCACTTATTAGTTTTTCTCTGCTCATGGATCCTTCTCACCTTCTTCACCTCTATTCAGCGTACTGCCTGTACTTTTCATCCTCAGCCACACTGCCTGTAAGCCATCAGACCCTATTTACGATCCGATTCAAATCCCTAATTACTAAGCCTTGGGACATCATTAATTAGCTCAAAACAATTTTAATACCAGGAAAACAACCACCTGAAACTACTTTGAATAATGTATGATACATAAAAATGGCTCACACTGCAACAATTTCAATAAATTATTAAGGCTTAAATGGATATCAGAGAAATGTTTTGTTAAGGCTCAGAGAAAACACACCTACGCTGACATCACAGCATGTTAACCTTGTACATGAGTAATTGATTGATTGGAGTAACAGTGTAAATACAAAGCATGTGCAGGAATAAAACAACAGATTGTTGATTGTATCAGATGCAACGTACTTGGGGAGCATGAGAGATAAGACTTCATTCAAGGGGTCTGCATAACAGGACTGACATGACACCGTCATAACCATGACATGACCTGTCATGAACATGAAGAAGTCTTTAGGAATTGTTATGACTGTTGTGTCATTAAGTGAATTATGGCATTTTTAATAGTGAGGTGACATTGTTTGTCATAAACAAGTCATAACAGGCCCAGTTATCAAACTTGTATTTAGCTTGCTGTGTTTACATTATACTATCTAATGACAGTGGTTGTCATACGACTATTATAACTGTGTCATAAATAATTCCCTTGAACAACAGTGATGCATTTTGGACTTGCAATAAAGACGTCATTAAGCTTTATTACATGACAGTGTCATGAATAATTCACATGACCTCAACTACAGTGGTACAATATGGATTTGTCATGAAGAGGTCATTAAACATTAGCCGACTGGTTTGATGACAGGGTGCAGTACTGAGGTGTTCATGACACCGTTATAATGGTCTCATGACAGCCAATGTCAAGACCGACTGCATATGACACTAAAATGTAATATTGACACAACATTGAGCTTGTTACAGCTGCATGTGTTTCCCTGTCCCTCTCCTGTTCCCTCTAGCTCTGCACAGGTGCACTACACCTGATTACTAAATGAGGTGCACCTGGCCCGGGAATGAGGTGCTTAAAGGCTCCTGTGCCAACATCAGAAGGAAGAGGCTTTTGGCGCAGTGTCTGCTGGAGTCACTGCCTCTCAGCTGGGGATTCTGTGTTGCTTTTGCATCCTTTTATAGTCATGATTTAATCTTGATTTAGTGTCTTGGTTGTTTGTATGTGTTTGTGTTCATAAATACAGTGAATGTGTTTTTTTTTTTCTTTTTGTTTTGTTTTTGAGTGATGTTTGTCGTCCAAGGTTGGCTTTATAACATTTAATGACATTTTTATGAAAAGGCCTGAATTAAACCACTTTAGATGAGGTTATGGTTCATGTTCTTGGTTAATGTCAAGTTGTCATAACAAAGACACCTCAAATAATACCAAGCTTTGACCCATTAAAAAAAAAACATAATTGACACTTAATTGCAACAGTCATAAATATTCATAAGGGCTCCTTCATGTCCATGACACACTTAATGTCATGGTTATGATGGTGTCTTGTCAGTCTTATGCACAGTCTTTCAAAGAAAGTGTTGCGGGAAGTGTTATCAGGTAGTTTTATCTGAATACTTGAATTTTCTGGTGCTTTCTAGTTAAATGTTGGTGTTACACTCAGCCCAAGGCTAATCCAAGAAATGTGTTAAAATAATAGCTGATTCTGGTCTGTTTGTTTATTCTAAAGAATTCCTGTCAACCATGGATTGATACTCCTCTGACATGACCTTTTCTGTGTTGTGTGAAAATGATTAAGGAATGGGCATACTGTGATTTAACATTTGAGCCAGCATGCAGTTTATTGATTGTGTCTTCACGTCTGAAATCATTAGCTGGTGCAGACCTCTTGGAATATATTGGATTCCCTGGAGATTGCTTTTCGTTCTTCAGTGTACAATGCTTTGTTTTGATTATTTTCAACATACTAAGTACCTGCCATTGATACTACATCCTAGGACAGTCTTGTCAAAACCTCTGAGGAAAACTGAGGACCAGACTCTCACAATGTGACTTTGGCTACAATGCGCATTTAGGAAAGTTGTTTGGAATAAGGCATATAGTGGTGTAGAATACACTGACTGACAGAACATTGTAGTTTGTAGTTCCACAAAAAAATAATTCCAGTTCTATGACCATAGATATATTTTAAAGACCCTCTAATATGGTATCTAGAGTATGGTTATAGCAAACAAATGGCAATAGCTTATATGTTTGCTGCCATTTCAAAACAGAGGAGTGGTGATGGATGATGACATTCCTCTCGCTTACCATACTTTCTATTTATTTCTATTATTCAGGCAGGAGTACAGTTCAGCAGACATTCATTGCAAAGTTGTGTGACTTTGGAATGAATTGGCATCCACATCTAAATCTTACGTTCTCTGCGGTGCACCCCCTTGAACAACAGAAGAATAACACTAAATAAATCATTTATAAAATTAAGGCTTTTATATGAGATGTAATGAATCTATTTTTACAGGCATTTTAACCAACAGCAATTTTTTTGTCAGGGGATTTCTGCCTCAGTGTGGCATTTCAACTTTGAGTTGTGCCTGCAAAGATAAGATTCTCCTGGCAAGGTGTCTTGGCTCGACTTTAGAAATAGGATGAGGAGCCTGAACTGCTGCTCCATCAGCTTAAAAAGAGTCTGTTAAGATGATTTGGGCATATGATTAGGATGTCTCAATGACTCCTCCATGTGGAGATATTCCAGGCATAATGAACAGGAAGGAGGCCCTGGGACACGCCAGAGGTATATTATATCCAGGATTACAAGGTCTGGGAATGCCGATATCACCTAGGAGAGACTGGAGGACATTGGCTTGGAAAAAGGACACCTGGGCTACTCTGTTTAGTCTGCTGCTACCATGACACGTTCTTGAGTAAGTGAAGTGAAATAAATCAATAGATGGATGGTAATTTATGTCATAACGCACAAGATGTTTCATGGTTATGACACCAATGGGTTTCTTTGGTTTGAAACATACAAACATACAAATACCCTGTTATTTGTGTGTGATACTACTTTCAGGCAGCAACAGTTACTGTAAGTTTAAATAAAAAAACATACCCTATATGTACTCACATAACCTTCATTGCTTGGATATTTTTGTTTTCAGTACAGGCATCAAAAAGCCAAGGTCTCCAATATGAAAAAAGACTTTTCCCTCTTTACAGTAATTGCACATATCTGTCTTAAATGTCCATGAATTATGAGTATATGATTAATTATTCATCTCCTTGCTTGCTGTGCTAATGTGAACAAAGTGACCTTATTCTTTAGCTGCTTACAGTGTGCCTCACATACACGCTGTGACATTGCATGCCACATAAGCACCGTTATAGCAAACACTGGTGTATCAGTGTGTCGCTTGTTTTCTTTAACACAATGAGTTCAGTGAGTTGTGCTTTTAATTCTAATACAACATGCTAGGTAAACAGTTCGAACTGGCCACATCCGAGGAAAAATAACAACTGTTGTGTGTTTTCTCTGATTCAGTTCTCTTCTAATCTCTTGTTTTTAATTGTTTCTAGGATTTGATTTTGATTAAAATGGTTCTTTCCACTTGAGATCCATCAGTAAGATGTCCTTATCCATCCATCCATCCATCCTTCCATCCATCCATCCATCCATCCAACCACAGTATAAGGCAAAGGCGTCAGTCAGCTGTTTGTCTTCTCGGTGCTTGTGTGTAAATCCTCTATGTATTGATTTTGATCGACTGGTTGATCTATATTTGGGTCTTGCTATCTATAGCTGTCTGTCTTGTGATGGATTCGAAGTTAAAATAAAACTTTAGGGCATTAATATCACATGAAAAGGTGTAATTACATTTCTGACAATTAACACGGTTTTGTGGAGCAGCAGGCCCGGATAGTGTAAGCTCAGTTTTCCCTGTGGTGCACTGAGTATGAGTCATGACGAACCCTGTGCTGACTCTCCGTGGTGAGCTATTGATCCACTACCAGGATCACCTTCTGGCCATCATCTCTCGGCCTCATTAGCAAGGGCTTATTAGCTGAGTAGGGCTATTACAGTGCTGTGCAGATGAAACCAATGGTGAATGGGGAAAACGCATTTGATCTTGTGCTTTCATGCCTGACTGGCATTGACTTCCTAAATAGAATAGAAGATAATTGAATAGAAGACAAACCAGAGATAAGACACCTTGCATGAATCAGCTTCAGTGATCAAGTATGTTTACACAAGCAAGGAGTTCGACTCTGTCTTTAAGTTGAGCAAGTAAGTGAAAAAACGGATACACAATAAATATAATGTATGCAAAAGCATGCAATGAACAACAACATGCAGTGTCTATATATAAGTCTATAAATTTCAAACAAGAACACAATGTGGGGTGCATTTAGGTGTTTTACAATCAACTGGAAGTTAATTGTTAATTGATTAGTCCCGATCACTAGCTGTGACACAGAGCTCATGGGGGTAATTAAGCTTCTCTAAAACCCTTAGTGTCCTGTCACTGACCATCTATCACTACAGAGTTCGACAGTTGTGAATATGCACATCGTGGAGCTCTTCTTTTTACTTTGTAATTGGCTTCATTCTTATTTAAATTGGTTACATTTAATTAATATATGGTAGTCAAGCAGACCTGAGACCTGATTTTGATGCCTGAGGAAAGATCATTTACACAGAACAAAGGTAAACAGTGTGTAGGAACTTCCCAAATGGAAAAGAAACAGAGGAATTAATTTAGTCACAATTGTTCAAAAGAGAAAAATAAGTTCCTGAGCCATTTCTAAATAATCACCAAATGTTTCATTTCCAGTCCCTGCTGCTGTTAGCAATTCTCCGGAGGCAAAACTTCCCTCTTAATCTTATTAAACAAAGGCCTTGTATAAAAAAAAAAGAATAATAATAAAACTAAATTAATTTCATTTTCCGTTTCATTTACATCACACAAATGAGTGAGTCTGTCTTCATCAACAGCACCGAGATAATGTCCAGATCTGTCAGACAGGAGTAATATTTTCAGTCTCATACGGCCACAGAGATCTTTTGTTCTTTTCATATATGTCATATCATTTTGATGCTTTGATGATTTAGCATAAGTTTGTGTACAGTGAGAGACTCTGCATCACCAGATACTCCGCCCTGAGAGTATTATCATCATGTTTTCAACACTTTTAAACTTTTATTTATTTTAACACAAATAATAATACAAAAAAATAAAATAAAATAAAATCAACCAAGAAGTGACAACACTACTCACCGCACGGACACTCAAGTGAACAGCACGAACTAAAAGATGCAGCAATAATGTGATGTGAAATGTTTTACCACCAGCGAGTGACTAGGCACAGAGAGAGACAGACATAAGACCGCTTTAGCCCTTCGTATTAATCTTTTAGCAATGGTTACAGCATCACAATTAAAACTACACTGATGGCAGTCACAAAAAGTCTCAGCAGATTAAGTAAATGTGGATTAAATCCACTATACAAGAGCTCTCAAGTCAACAGCATCAATCCAAAACTCTGGCCCAAATATTATCTTTCATGAGAAGCACAACTGAGTATTTTCTGAGCTAACATCTGTGGTCAACTTTTACTGGAATTTAAATTTTTCCAGAGCTGGGAAGACGTCTTGCTGACATGTTGTAGGTGCAGTGTTTGGTAGCATAGATGGTCTCAGAGTCCTCCTGTAAAGTATGTGTGGGAATGTGTGAAATGATGTGACATACAAGGGTGTTTTTATTATGTTGCTTGATGGCAGTGTGAGTGCTTGACTGCACGCGTTCCCTTAAAAGAAGGCAGATTTGGCTGTGAAATGATCAAATTACCAGAGTCCAACATGTGCATTGAAAAAGTATCTCTTATTTGGAAATGATATTTCTTGGAACTCATAAGGCTTATGTGTTGCGGTGTAGCGTCTTTAAGCTTGTGTAGATGAATGGGGCGGCTGATACTGTGGTGGCAGAGTAGAACTAAACACGTTCATGCTGACATTGAATGCAGAGATATCTGAGTTATTCACATTTGGCCATTACCCCTACCACAGATGAAGGTAGTCTGTGTGAATGTCGAAGTTATTCATTCCCAAAACACTGATATGACAGAGAAAAAATATTAACATCCCTGTCCGACTGCTAGTATAGCTGTGTGCTGTGTGGAGAGGCTAATTAAACCCAGTAGGAATCACTTGCTAACTAAATCAAAAAAAACTGCATGGTGTCTTGCATTGCATCATTTCATAAAAATTGTACACGCTACACTGTAAAAGTGGAAACGTAGTGCTAAAATAGCAAGAGATCCGCAGGGTGGTGACTCATTACCGAGCCAGCTCTGTCTTTAACTGTTCTTGGTCGGTCTTTTGTCGCTAAATTGGCCAATAATATTCCAAAAACACCATGACACCACCTAGAAACCTCTTCAGCATAAATGTAGTAGTGTAGTTTTAATCATTGTTGCCCGACGAGTTGGCACGGGATGCCCTATCCAAAAGGAGTCAAGGGAATGTATTTTAGCAATAATGACCTGCTCACTACTCACAAGTGAAATATATTCTTTGTCAAATTACTGATTTAAAAAATATTTTTTTGTGTCTGCTGTGGTCCTCCAGAGTACAGAAATAACACAGCATAGAAGGCCATACTTGATGAATCATAACCAAGTATTCAACACAGCCTGTAACAGCATGTAATGCCCCTTTTCCATGAAGCCTTTCGAAAATGTCTGCCACCTTGTTCCAGATTTAACTCTGCTTAAAGAAAGATGACCTGCGTGACTGAGTTCACATTCACCGAGTTCCCAAAGTGAATTTCTAACATGCCTTTAGTTATTTCTTTACATGTTATGTGTTGATATGTCGCCTAAGCAACAGGTTCAGACACACATGCACCTTCATTTACATGTGCTAGGTAATTCTAACAAGTCCATAGAGATCCAAAGCAAGATGACACTTATTCACCTGTAGGAGGAGGGCTGCACCTCTGTTGAGAGTATCAGCCTTCCCAGACAGCTAGACGCCCGGGCTGTTCATTCCCTGCTGCTCACTTCACCACAACTGAACTGACTAGCTCCAGTATGTAAGGTCATGTTACACCTCTGCCCTGTGAATACTGTCTCCCATTCACTTTGGTTGAAGTGAGTACAACTAACAAATTTGCGCCTCCCCCTCATCCTGTGTGACCTCCTGGCTGTCTCCGACAGGTTCACCAGTGTTCAACGTTGCCAGTTTGTCAGTCTGTAGTGCAGCGTGTGTTTATGTAAAAATATTGACATGAGCTGCATTTATTTTCATCAATGTTTCTGCTGAGCACTCGACTCATTTTTAACTACCCGAGAAGCACAAAAGTCTGGATGAAGGAGCTGTAGCTGAACTGACATAAGTTAATAAATACACTTAATTTTCATTCACGCATTCAAGGTTTCATTTTAACTACTTCAGAATCGTTACAACTAAGACTGAAGTATGTAAGCATTTATGATGCCACATATTTTGTAGTCATAGAGGGGAAAAAAATACTATTGATTATAGTGAGCTCTTTGGCTGCTCGGAGGGTCAAAGCAGTGCTTAGTTTGAACCAAAAGTATCAAAACACTTAATACTTCGTCCTAAAGATCCTGAAGGATTAAACATTTTGTCCCACCATCTTTCAGCGCATCAACAAACTTAATTGAGAGTCTCATGTTGCTCTGAAAGAGACTAATTTCATAATGTGTTAATGTGCCAAAAGGAATCAAAACATCCCTCAAATTTACCTTCAGCTCTGTTCACACCAGCAACACTGTGTCTGATTTTGCTTTTAAGTTTCACAACTCCAGAATAATAGCTAATTGCACTTTTACGGTGCATTTTAAAGTTGGTTTTAACAAGCCAGCTGTAGCTCCCACAGCCACAAATGCACACTGCAGGAGTGTTTGTACGGGCTATTACGAGATGCAGTCTTCTTTTATACTCTCAAGAGAAAATTTTTCGCGTTATAACAAGATACCTTTCTTGTTGTATTTCCTTCAAAGTAACAAGGAAGCGGTTCCTTCTTCTTCCACAAAAGATGTCTGGCTGTTAAAAAGAGGCATGCTTTAAGGATGACACACTTTGACTGTATGCTGCCATAAGGTAGGTAGTTAATTATTTGTGGCTTGTGATTTTGAAATGAGGTAAAATGATTTTCATGGAGGTATTACCCACAAACAGCCCTGGCCTGTTGAAAGCATTGTGATTTTGTACAAGAAAGGAAGTGTAATTTAGGCAACAATAGGCCAGAAGGGCTATTAGGATGAAGGCAATTTCACACAGCTCAAGTAAATTCTTTATCTATGTAGGATCTGACCTAAAAAAAAAAAAAAATAAATAAAAAAAAAAAAAAAAAATATATATATATATATATATATATATATATATATATATATATATATATGCAAATATTTTGTAGAGATAAAACAGCAGATATGAGTGTGTATGATGCAAGGCAACTTTAGGCTTAAATGATCCATGTGCGTGTGTGTGTGTGTTGTGTCTGTGTGTGTGTGCCAAAAAGCCTCTGGGTGAAAAATGTTGATAGCTGCCAAGATGCTGTTCTAGGTCAATCCGATAGCCTTTATCATATTACCTCCATAAGGTTATTATCATCAAAAGACATTGAACGGTCGGTGTGTGTGTGTGTGTGTGTGTGTGTGTGGTGGGGGGAGTTTGTGGACTGACCACAGATCGGTTCAAATGAATAATCCGCTCCATGTGTAGGTTTATCCCGCCTACACGAGCCTACCTCCAGGTCTCCACGCCTCCTCCAACATGTGTCTGCACAGCGCTGTGCCGTGGTGCGCATTACCAAGGATGCATAAAGGCAGAGGACAGTACGCGCCCCTGGATGCGAGCAGCTGAAGTCGCAGCCACTCCACTCCACGTTTTGCCCTGCCCTTGTGCGCTCTCGCTCGCTTGTGCAGCGTGCGTCTCCGTTGCATTTCTCTTTCTCCTCACCCCTCGCTCTCTCTCTCTCTCTCTCTCTCTCTCTCTCGCTCGCTCCTGTCTTCACACTGGCACGAACACAGGGCGCTGCTGTGTGTGCGGGAGAAGTTGTTGGCACAGAGAGCACCAGGTAGCAACTGTCTTCTTCTCCAGCGGATTTGTTCAGGCGGGGAGCAGTCGGGTCTCGCTCTGGGTTTCTTATTTTTCTTTTTATCGAGGTGGAAGATTTTTCTTTTTGCAATGAGGTGGACGTACCAGAATCTAAAGTGAGGAGTGATTTTTTTCCCATACATTTTGGAGGGGTTTTAATGAACATCTGACATCCTACTCACTGGAGAAATCTCTCAATCAGCCCTTTGGATTTCTTTTTTTCTTTTCTTCTTCTTTTCTTTCTGCCGGAGCTCGTTAATTTCCCCGTGAAACATTACCAAGGATTTCACTGATGTATGCGATGTGGAGGCTGCAAGTCGCCTTATGTACTCTGTCGGTGCTGCTGTCCCTGTCATCCGGTGGTGAAAGCAAAGCGCGGAGCTGTAGCGAGGTTAGGCAAGCTTATAACATTAAAGGATTCAGCCTCGTCAATGTACCTCATCAGGAAATATCAGGTAGGCGAAACTGACTGATCGTCACTGCGTTTCGACCCCCCCCCCCCCTCCTTACCTTCCACCACGTGTCTTATATCGCATCCCCCCTCCTCTCAAATGAAACATTGATCATAAACTATGTCATCTACCTCTCAGACCTTTCAGAACCACCGATATTCCCATTTTGTTTGGGCTGGGCATCACCTAAAGTATCTATCTGTTTGTGCAACATGACAGACTGTGTAAATCTTCGCCTGCATGAGTGTGTGTTGATCTGCTCTCTAAGTATTTAGACGAATCAAAGGCATGTCAGTGCAGTGGACTGTGCTCAGGGTTGCCCCTGTGTAAAGGTCAGTATGATCCTCCGTGTCCACATTACTTAATGATGAATCACAGCGAGCTGCATTTCATTCATTATCTTCCATTAAATAGAGAGCGGCAACAGGAAACCCACAATACGCCTGTGCACAAGCAACAGTCAAGTGTGTGTAAGAGGAAAACACACACACACACCTCCATGTCCAGTTAAAGTGTGTTTCAGGTGTTTTAGAGTTCAAGTTTGACACCGGTAATTACTCTAAAACTGGGAAACATCCACCTGTTAGCTTTCACCTCTTTTTGCCTCCTGGCCGTTAAAGAGCAGTGTTACTCCCACCAAAGAGACGACTTCACCCAAACTGACAGATAACCCGTCTGACACCACAGCTGTCAGCCCAACCGTGACATGTGAGACCTCAGTGTGAGATATACAGGCACTCACCCCAAATGCTGATCACTGAATGCTTAAGCTGAGACCGTGAAGCCTCTCTTTGCAACAGCGGGCACCACGAGACATGTTTTGAAAGTGGCTGCATACCTGTTGCTCACATTCAACAGAAGATCATGGAGCCTGTTTGTGTTGTACTTGTCTAAATAGTGAATGGTGTTTACCAGTAGGGGGCTGTATGCACTCAGTACGTAATACTCCTTTTTTGCAGTGGCTTTTCGATATTCCTCAAGGCTACAGCTTAGGTTTTAATTCATGCTCTTTGGTACAGCGGAGATATGGGGTTTTATTATCTCTTGTGTGGTGGTAATCACATTTATGGTCAAAGCAGGGAAGGAGATTAGTCCGTAAACATAGCCTGCTTCATGAGAGGGAAGAGGGGAAGCAGAGAGGCCTGAAGTTAATCCCTCTATTGCCTCTTACAGACAAAATAGAGATACTGTATTGGTAATTGGCAGTGTCAGGCTGTAATGATCATAGAGCTGCCTTATTTGCTTTTAACATGGTTTTGGCTGGATGGGAATTTGATAGTTTTGTTGCTGATTGAATGTGTGTAAGTCGGTTTGTGTGTGGGTGCGTGTGTGTGTGTGAGGGATCCTTGCCTTACGACAGCATCTTAACCGATTTCATCTAATTATGATTCAGTGTGGCAAATTTTGAAAGCATGACTTGCTATGATGCAGACAGAAATGGAACAATTTATGCGTTAAGAAAATACAGTCGCTTGAAAAAATCTGCCTCGGGAGCTGTAGTTAAATAACTTTGTTTTCCACACTTGCTGCTCCAGTAGAAACCCATTCTGTTTATCAAAAAGAGACATTTTCAGCAAAGTGCTCAAATAAAAAGAGCAGGCGTTGTGATTAGAATAATTAACACGCAGAGTCCTTGTATGATACCTTTTTTAAAAGCAGTAATACGCCGCTGCCGTCCTATTATTATTTTTTGTTCCATGAGTTGTTTCTGATATGATAGAGCACAGGAAGACAGGCAGACATGGTGTCTTCTGATGCTGCCTCCCTTTGTCTTTTTGTCTTCAGTGGTGTAAAGTGATTGAATGCAGCTTTGCACGCTGGAGAGGAAGTGTGTGAACTCTTCCTAAATATGTTTCAGTTATTGCTGGAAGTCTGCTGATTCAGTCTGACATCTGCGCTACATATTTGGTGATAAAATGCCAGCATGGTTCATTTTATGATTTTACATTTTTGATGATCTGTTTTGGATTATTTATTCCATCTTATTTGATTATTGTATTGTATTCCGAGACAGAATCTTGGACTTTGCTCGCGCAGCTGTTTTTATTTCATTTTACAGTCTTTAGAGGAGTGAAAATCATCTATCCGTCCAATATTTGACCACAGAGTTTTTGTTGGCCTCCATCTCCCCGGAGTACTGGACGGGTTCCATTAACCACAGCAAGAATTCAGATCGTGTCAGATGACATTTTTTAACGTTGATTTGGAAGCACTTAGACAGACTTCAGAAAGATCATTCTTAAGAGTTTTCATCATCTGTTCTTCCATCTCATGTAACATCCCTCATCTCCGTGGAACGCCAACAATTTGAAGGCAAAGACAGAATTCTGTTGGCCACATTATAGATCAAAATGTCGTAATCAAGTCCTAATTACAAGTCATGTACAGCCTGTACACTATGCTTAATTAGATTTTGTTGTCTCCAAATAACCTTTGCATAAATACAACAGAAGTTAGATATAGGCCTCAGGAGATGGGATGGTAGAAAGTACTCAATTATACCTAATTAGCTATGCTAATACAAACGTGTGGTAAGATGCACGAGCAGTGTTAGTGCTCATCCCTCCATCATTTGCTATGTCATGCTACTGCTTTGCCTCTAGATACAAAACACACAGGTTTAATATTTCTGCAGAGGTGGCTACCTCAGGTTGTAAGCTCCCATTAGCATAAGCTAATTATTTTGACAGCTCCCTGCCACTGACGAGCCCAGCTACATTATTTAAGAGGTGCAAACACAGATATGTTTGTACAGATGGCAGCTTTTTTTTTTTTTTATGCGCACACGTGACAGTATTATGGACTAATTATTAAATCCACACTTTAACGTTAATTAAACACAAATCTCAAACACTACGACCTAATTATTTCTGTGTGGATGAAAACAAAATCCAGCTTTTTATTTATGTGTGATTGTTCACGGAATTCTGAATCAAAGTGTGCCTTTGCATTTTTTCTCAGACCCTGAATAAGCACATTTACTTAGCTACTATCTAAATTCTGGAGGCCATCCATTATTGAAATATTACAGCAGTGTTTGAATGGGTCTCATGGGCTCCACAGTCATAAAACGTATTCAGAACATAAAGAACCTGGGGTAAGCCATCGGAGCAGAAACCCCAAATTGATGTTTCAAGTATTGCACCAGGAGGTTCGGGTCATATCTGTGTGGCTTCTTCTACTTTTTTCATCTAAATCTATAAAGTTGTTATGGGATGATATTTTTCTCTGCTTGTCTCTCCGTGTATAACTACCCAGTACGTTTGTTTTATTCAGTGACAGAGTGGCCGTGTTAATAATAATCCCCCACAATTACAAATGTAACATCGGTAGAAAGCAGAAACATTTGGCGTACAGTCTTCTGCTGCCTCGGAGACAGCCAGATTTGTGTGTGCGGTTTCGCCATGAGGAGTTGTAATACACCCTCAGCCATGCTCACTGCTGTGCTTGGCAAATTATCATCATCCATAGTTTTATTCTGGGGTTGAAATAACTGTTTGGAACTTGCACAGACATGTAATTGACAGGAGCTGACTTGGATAGAGGTCAAGCATATGACCCACTTCATTGATTCAAAAGTGCTACTTTCTCTTTTTGCCTAAGGACTCTTGGATGCCTCGACTGACTTACAGTATGTGAGAAGTGGGAGGCAGAGGGCAGTCAGAAAAAAAAACAAAAAAACAAAACTTACTGAGTTTACATAAGTTTTCATACGGTCAGAGGTCTCTCGGAAGAGTGCCAGTATACTTTGCACAGAGCAGGTGTGTAGCGTGTAGGGTGCTGGTGCTGTACTGTATGTGAATCTGCAAAATGTCTAAAACTGGCTGGTGGACAGCTTCATTAACCTCCACAAGGTTTTAGCTTGTGATTCGTCCGCTCGCTCTCGTGTCCGTGCCGTCAGCGTACGGATCGCCTGCCTGGTGTGTCACACAGCAGTAAGCTAAACAATGCAGGCTGCCTGCGAGGATCACTCCTGTGTGCACGTGTCAGACATTAGTTATAGTCTCACACGCGCACAATGCTGCCTGATTGTCAGCCCTTTGTTCATAAACACAACGGCTTCAGTCGGGCCCTGCCAGGGAGCTCTCACTCTGAGGCTTTGCTGTTAATATCAACATCTACTTACACAGAGCGGTTATGATTCTCATGGGTGGACTCTGCTCTTTGCTACAGCTTTGAAACAAAATCGCTTGATGTGCTGCTGTTCCGATGTACGCCGTGCTCGAGTCTTATATTTCCTTACTCAAGAATAACAATTACCTTTGGGGTTCATCTGTAGCAACTTTAAAGAGCATTATTTCATTCCTCTTAAAAGCACAGTTATTAGCTCTTACACAATCCAGCATATTTTTTCCTCATGTGGATTCCTGGTGCTGCAATTCTCTCTGTTTATCGCTGTGATCTGTACTTTGCTGTTTGCAGGTGGTGAGATGCATGCCGTTCCCCAGTTCCCTTAAACACAACCCAGATATTAGAGATCTTCGCTGTTTGTTCTTAAATGAATGTTAGGACCTCTGTGCACAGCATTGTTAATACTGTCAACACCTGAGCTTCCTCAATATCACTGTAGCTCTTAAAATAAACCATCTTTGAACACTTATTACCATCTCAATACAAAGCTTCTTAAGGTGTACATAATACAGCACGATCTTGTACTCATATATGTCTTTAAAGCTGGTTTAAGCCCACATTATTCCGTGATAGATTTCTTTTAGGACCCTGGATTTAATTGGTTTAAATTGCAAATGATTCAAGGCGATGATACAATTTAGTCACAATTAAAGGTGTAAGTACAGTCTATTATTGTTGTGTTCCCTTAAGATTCCAGTGCAAGAATCAGATTTGAAGCTATTTAGCATTATGCTACCCAAACTGTCTGTCTCATCATCTCTGTCAGGAATTTCAAATTACACAATACAGCAGGAAATGCGATGACACATTTCTGCACATCGATACAGAAATTATGCAATCACCAGTCTGTTTGTTACAAACATTTGTTTTCAATTTACCGTGGGCTACACGAAGGAAAAGGGGTGATTTTCGACATGTTTGCAGCCAGATGTCTAATCACTAAATAATGGAATGACATGAGGCCTTCAGTGAAGGTGTGGGAATACCACTCTAAAAGCCTAAAAAATATCCATATAAAAATTCTGCGGGGCATTTTTTTTTTCCAAAGCCCATTAAGATGCTCTTGGCTCTGCCAAATTGGCAATAAGTCTCTTGCCAGCCTGTATACATCTTCAGAGAGAACAGTTAATGAAATGTGAGGGAGATTAGACTGTGTGTGTTTGTGCGTGTAGCAGTTTAGCTTCACTTTAACCGTCTTTCATTTGCTTTGCATCTCTATTGTGGTAGAAAATGACAAAAGAGTTTTGTTTTTCACCGGGCGAGACAGATTGTGTTCATGACACACTCTGATGAGTTTGATTGTGAATCGTCCAGCTGTACCTTTCAACCTTTTGTCCGATCTGGTGAATGTGAAAATCTGACAGTCGTCCAGACCTGAAGAATGTGTCGACCCTCTGCAAGCGTTCATGCCTGAAATGCATATGGTCTGCGAGCTTCCTGGAAGCCTTCCCTACCACCATGTATGGTGTTTTCTGAGCAGTGTGAAAAGCCTCCGGCTAGTGTAGGAGACTGCTGTAGCACTTTTTTTTTGTCCAGTTTTCAATCAACTGCTGGACTAAATCAGTAATAGAGGGTGGGATTAAGGATCTCTACACTCTCAAGCCTTGAGAGGAACAAAAAGTTGAAGGATGGATGTGATTGCATGTTTAGGGATTAGAGAGAAAAGAAGCGAGAAAATACACACATTTACTCAGTGAAGGAGAGCATATAGGCACGGAGAGCATTGTTGACTGACCATGTGTTGAAATCATGACTTGACTGGTAACTATGTGAGAGGATAGGAGCTCTGGGATACAAGGAGGGAGCCAGGCAGGATGTTATCCATCTGAATTTGAGGGATTAGTGATCTCATGCAGCCTTTTATGCTCCTTTCCACAGAAAGCGGGGATGCATCCAACTTTGCTTTCCTTGTTAATATATGAAAGAAGGACAAAAAAAAAAAAAACTGCCCAGGAGGTAACAGAAGGAAAAGCCACGTGTGATATTCCTCCACCGGGAAAAGTGATTCCCTTAGGATTTCTCTGTCAGTGGGTGGTGAGGGTGGTGCAGGAATGCTGCCGTGAATGGTGGGGGTCACGTTGTCACATCATTGTTGACATGTGGAATAGCGGGTTGTTATGGGCGATTACAGGGCAGCCTTCCTGCTAATGTTTATGCAGAGGAAACCCTTAGGACTGACCCAAAGCCATATAAATCATACTGTTTACTACACAGACAACACTAATCACTTCTATTTTCACCCTCTAGCCAAGAGAGTGTTTGTGGTTTTCCTCCCATTATTCATTATGTATGTTGGAGAACCAAGCGTTCTGTTGTGTTTATTGCTATGGTCTTTCTTTTTGCCCACAGAGCTTTTTTGCCTCTGGAGACTAGTCTGTGAATAGAAGTCCCAAGCTTGACACCAATGATAAGGCTCAGAGAGATGCGAGCCACACAGTGCTTTGGGAAAACCCATGCCATATCGAGGTGTCAAGGATGCAAATACATTTCACACCGGGGGACTTTTTATTTTTGTTTTTCAGACACAGACAAGTACACATGGCTGAGGTGATTTGCTAAATAAGCCATCCCTCAGGGACTTGGAAGTAAACAAGCATTAAGCGCAGATAAACATGGCGTGCCAAAATTGTCATGGAAACATCAGAAGCCGTCAACGAACGCAGGCAGCTATGGTGGCATTGGTGTTACAGATTTGACAATGGCAGTCTATCCCTGAAAGTCCTACGTGGTGGTGTCACTGAAGTGAAACTGTGGGGCGTTTTTGACGTATGAAAATCAACGCGCAGACACTCAGACACTAGTCGCAGTAGTACATCAGTGGTAAAACTTTAAGGCCTGTGAACATCATTCACGGCTCTAAATATAGCAATACCTTTGTTGAATTGCTGAAAATTGAATATTTGAATACTATAACACTTTTAAGTCTTTTTTACCATTGAATTGAAGAACAAGGTGAACTTTTATGTGAGGTCATGTTTGGGTTTCTTTAAAGAGCAAAGAAGACTGGTGATAGTCTGTAGTTTTGTTATTGTCAGCAAATCCCATGCAAAGGCCAAATCCCCAGTTTCTTAATACTTTATTAAATCCTCAGCATGTCTGTAACTATCAGCCACAGGCCCATTCATTCCTACTGAACACATAACTCATGAAAAACAGCCCGTGGATATACAGTACATTCTAAAACAGCTGCTCACTGTAGTATTTAGCAAATTGTCTTCAAACACAAAGTACACATTGTGTTTTTTGGGGGTTATTTATGGATTTGTTGCCTTATTGAGGAATTAAATCACCAGGACAAAGTTGACTCAGTGTTGACTCAAAGTTTTTTGGATAATCATGGAGCTCTTTGGCACAGAGGAATGAGTTCTATCTTTGGCTGCACAGAATATGCACGTTAGTGGCATCACTTCATTATAGGTTGGAGATATGAGATTTGCTGTTAAAAAACATACAGTATTATATCACTCGATCTATAGACTCAAGCTTCCTTAAATCGGTCAGTTAATTATACTCTTAATTGATTCTGGCCGCAGTCTATAGTTTTTATTTCAATAATAGCTTTTTTTTCTTCAAGAAAATCAATTAACTCTGTCCTCTAGACCAAATAAAAAATCTGTGACATTGCCTTGTACTCAACAACCTAAAGTGTAAAAGCAATGTCACATTCCCTCCAATCTGGGCAGCACCCCACCAAGAAAGTGAAATCAACTTATGGTCGAGTGGCCATAAGTTGATTGTGTTTCTTTCCTTCTTGACCAGCAGAGATGGTAAAAATCTGCTACACACCGTCTCTGGTGGTCATCCAGGATTCATAGAACTGTTACCGTGTGTTAGGTATAGGTATTATGGTAAATCTACACAACTGTTTATGTTTTAATTAATCTCTTTATCGTGGTGGACTATTGGGATATGTAATAACAACCTCATCCAAGTCTTGCGCGCTTCGAGCGCTATCTATCCTCGTAAAATCCAACAACGTTTTCCATTTTCATTGAGACACTTAGGGCCTACTAGCTAAGAAGCTACTAGCCATGTTAGCAGCTGTGTCTCCAAATGAAACGGAACTGAAAGCAGCCAGTCTACTGTCGGTCCACTGAGCAGAGCTGACGCAATGTAAGCGACATAAAATAATGTAATTTTTGTGTATTTTTTGGATATTCATGCAACAATTAGAATATCGCGATAATATCGTTAACCATGATAATTTGGCTACTACAATCGAGATGTCAAAGGTTCCATATCATTACATCCCTAACTGTGCATGTTGGGGCTCTAGATTTGAATCTGTTTGCTGTAAATGGGCTAAAGCTAAATGGGAAACGGGATAATTATTTACACGAGTCATTCACATAATATGGCCTAATCAGCCTATTTTCAGAACTGGAAAAAGGATCTCAGTTGGAGTGCATGTAACATACTCGGTTACTAGATTGAGACATTTTTGGTTCTGCTGTGTAGGTGTGTTTGTGCTTCTATCTTTTGCCCTTCAATAGCGGAGGTTCAGTTCAGGAAATCCAGTGATAAAGAAAAAAAATGCTTTGTCCTCTCACTGAGCTGCCAGTGTAAAGTTATGTTATGCTCCTACTTCTCTCACTCTTAATAAATGAGCTGTAAGTCATGCATTCAATCATGGGACGTTTGGAAATAGGACAAGAAAAAAAACCTAATATTCTGTAGCAACATAGTGCAGCGTTTACACAACTAGTATTCAAGTTCAGTAATTTAACGTGAGCACCGTCGAGTTGGGCTTAACAAGAGAGTTCCAGCTGCATGACTGCACCTCTCAAGTGAATTAATGATAATGGCTGAGCAAGTAACAAGACAATAGGAAACCACAGTGCCAACCTTGCAACGCACATTAAAATGTAGTTGGAAATTGTGTTTTCAAAGGGCTGTAGTTGTTAGTCAGAATAATACATGGAAGGGAAACATGTTGTTCCAGTTATAAATTAGAAAATTTATAACGATTACATGAGTTCATGACCCACTTTAGTGTGATCTCGTTTGCGGTTTTGAGGTGGAGAGACTAATTGGAGATCTTTATTATTTTTATGTTAATATAAAAAGTAGAGAGCTGATCGTGAACCCGGGTCACCTTTTCAGGCTTTAATTACAACATTAAATAATAGACTTTGCCATGAAATGCCAAGGGTGATATAATGACACTCATATGTGTCAGCAGTCTGGCCTATGTTCCTCATTTCCTGTTTTACTCCCGTTCAGGTACTTCATTCTTTTTTCATTCATGAGTGAGAGCTAAAGTTCTACTGATGTTAATGGACTATGATTGATTGCTGCAGATATGTAAAATATACCTTTAGATATACATAAATACATAAACTTTACAATGATGCAATGCGAGAGGGAGAAGGCAAAGGATGTTTTGCAGTTAAGATATTAAAAGGTATTAAAATGCTTCTTTAGCTACTGCAAAAAAATTCAGTTGCTTGAAAACTGTGGGTGCCATTTTATTACAGTGACTTATAGTACTGTAGCTCAGTATAACTGGATGTGTCCTGCATGTATTATGGCTCTGGATATTGTATTTTTTTGATAAAATTGGCTTGTAATGAAGCATGTTGGGCGCACAACTTGCAAAGTGGTTCAGAATGACATCAGAATTCATCTGGAACTAAAGAAGTACAGCGGGGGTGAACCAACAGATCATTTAAATCACCTTTCCTTGCAGCTGATGAGAGTGTAGAGCAGTCTTGCACGAAAAGACATTTAGGCTCACTAGGCTCACACCACTGACTTGAATGGGGCCGCATAGTGCATCTCCAGGGAGCCCTGCCGTCATGACAAATGTGCCAAGCTCATATGACCTTAATGTCAGAAGAAGACCAGTTTGAAGTCTTGTCGTTGTGAGAATGTTGATGAGGCTTGAGAAACGAATATCTAAAGCTTTTGTGATTTCATTTCCTTTCATTCATTCAAGGCCTGTTAGAAAGGAGGTACAAGCATTTTTGAAAGGCTTGTTGAGATCAATTGGCTGATGAGCTTATGCCCAGTGTTTACATCTTTTGGACCCTTGAATTTCTTCGTGTGTCAAATGAAACATCTGCCATTGTGATGCTTCTTGGCACATCCGTGTTCTTTGCCTCCTGGAGGGTGCCAGAATCTGAAAAGAAGCCAGCCTCATCTCCTGCTCCCAGAACCCCGCTGTTTCCTGTCCCCTGTGTAAGCTGCCGGTAAATGAGTGGGCTGGTCATCTCACACCCTGGGGCTCTACCTCAGGCACTTCAGACCACCAGCTGTTGTGTTTAGGACTGAGTCATGCACCAGTTAGCATGATGAATCCAGTAGAGGAGTGCAAGGCTTTAACCTCTCCCCCTCTCCCCTCCCATCCGCTAATATTAAGAAAATGCGATGAACTGTGCTACAGACAAAAGACAGTGGTGCGGAATGTTTTATCAAACACCTTAAAGCCTGTATCTTTGGAACTATTTTAGGGATGCTGTCAGTTATTTAACAACACCAAGAGTTTGATTGATAATTTAGGAACATATGTGCACAGTTGGCACGACAGCTTCATTGTGAACATTGGTTTCCTCTTTGCGGGTGTTTTCAACAACTGGACATTCGCCCAGTTTTCATACAGTTGGGATAACTGAACCATATGTACCTTAGCAATCGTGATGACAGCCTGGGATGAAAGTGTTCATGGATTCCCACTTGCTCAGGAAGCTTTTCATTTTTGGGCCGAATCTGATATTAAAGCATTTACTGGTGTAAATTTGTCATACTGTTTAAGGTTGGGCATGCTTCAGTTTATGTGATTATCCTATAAAAGCTAAGAAGACAGAATCTAAGGTTATCAGTGCCTGAGTCAGAGTGCAAGGCTGTGGCTGTTTCCAAGAAGAAGTGTTTTTTTTTCTAGCATTTGTTTTCAGATGCTGATTTTACATGTGACTCATATTTGAGCATGCAGATATGTTCATATTTTAAAGAGACAAAGAGACACAAGACAAAAGCAGTCATTTCTTCAGTTTTCAACTTGAGACAGGAAATGCAGGCATCAGTATGTAGTAGGTCATCAGGATGCTTCAGTCGAGCTGGTTTTGATATTCCTATATGTTTTGTGAAACTCCTTATCTTGAACTTTTTTCAAGAGTGGAAGAAAGGAATTCTGGGAATTCAGGAACACCTTATCAGGCTGTGTGTAACACCTCCTCCCATGGGGGTGATTTGAAAATTTGGAAATTCATATGCTGCAATGTTCTTATTTCCACATACAGGGTTCAGCCCAGACTCTGGTGTAAATTCTGTTTGGGAAATTGGTCTCAGGCATTCCCCATGACAGAGCCATGAAGCTATACAGTATATTGTAGACCTGCTTTAATAGACTGCATGCATGACTGAAGCTAGTGGCCATAAGCTCTGCTGAAGGGCTCCACTTTTACAATGGCTTACCTTTGACATTTACCACAAGAGCCTTCAACCCAGTAGCGTGCATATTGGTTTCAGATACTAGGTGTATAGTTAAGGAGCTGCAGAAATGCTCACTAAAGCATTAATGCATGAGAAACGGAGCTAAATTAGTGAAGGTGAAGAATTGAGGTGTCAGATGGGAGGAAAACTGTATTTGATGGTGCCTGACTTGATATTCACTGCTTGGGATGTGATTTAGACCAGAGACGTATGGCTCAAATGGACTTAAATACTGCATACCGAGCATACATTCTATATTCATGGTAGGTATGTGTTTTTGTTCACAATCAGAAACTGGTAGTTTCCGCTGTCAACAGTATAATCTTGGCAGTGACTCAAAACTGGAAAGTGAATTTTGCATTAATGTCATATATGAGGTATGATTATTTCTAACCTGGAAATAGCAACTGAATCGCAATTCATGTCAACATTGAAGTTGTAATGCAGCTTTCTAAAACGTACTAAAACTAACATTGTTACATTGTTGTTGCAAAGTGTTTGTAACACTCAAATGACCAATGCTGCTATCATTATTGCATTGTCCGATGACACTAATGTTTAAAATTCAGGAACATTTGAATCTTTCCGATCTACCATGCACCCCATCTGACATGAAAGCAGCAGACCTGCTGAATTTCTTGATGTCCTCCAGGCCACAGTTATTTATTATGAGGAAAAATACTGTTTTCTTCTCATTGTGTACCTCAATAGCGTGGTATTCTGCGATTCACAATAGTCTTTTCTTTCCACATATCTTTGAATCATGGTCTGAGGTTCATGCCTACAATTAGAGCTATTGCCTTTTCATATTTACAGCTCAAAAATAGCTTCTCGTTTAGCCCAACTGGTTTTTCAGTACAGAACCTGGCTGGTGCGATTCTGTCATTGTGTAAAATGGAATGCCTCCAGCACTTATCATCTTTGGGGAAATTCAGCAAAAAGATGTTTGGAGGAAAATAGAGGGGAAAACAACTATTTTTGCTCCTTGGGATTTCAACCCAAACAAAAGACCTGTCCTCTGTAACATTACGGAGGCACACAGTAAGAATACCTTTTTGATTATGGACATACTAAGCATGATGTAAATGTAATCAGTCTCATTAGTATCTACCTGCCATGCCGTCAGTTTACACTGATGGATGCCATTGTCTTTTACATGCAGCACATGCTTATTTACACCTATAGTGCTGTCATGTTACGGGCACACAGGCTGTTCATTAGACTAAATGGATGGCAGCACTGACATCAGATCAGCATGAATACCACAAAAATACGGACACGAACAAATGTCTGATTTTATTCAGGACTTCTTTCTTCGCTGCTTCACACTGCACTGAAAAATCATACAGTATATTTATCTATCCATTACTGTCACTCAGTTTTCCAACTCAGGAAGTTATTTGAAAGTTTGAAAATCTTATAGCCGCCTCCAAGTGTGGGAACATATGGTCTGAGTGATTGCGGGAATTATCTGTGTCATCTTCTTTGGACATATTCAATTTGGGTCTCGAGCCCCAGTGGAAATAGTTGAAAGTGGGTGATTTGGGTGATGGAGAGGAGATCCAGATGGCAGAGCAGCGGTAAGATCAATCGGGCTTGATGTATTTTTCCCACTTCAACATGCAGACAGATGTGATTTAACACAGTAATTGGGTTTACTTCCAGTTTGTTATTTGAAGTTATTACTTACCTTAGAAAAGATTGTGCAAAATGGCTTGTAAAAACTGATCTGAAGCTTTTATTTCACAAGTTATTTCATCACAAACAATTCATTACAGTTAAACATCTTCCCATATGCAAGGCAACTGTTTGAAGGTTTTCTTAAGGTTTTCCCTATAATCCTTTTTACTTTGTGATTATTAAAGTGATGAATACAAGAGATGAAAGTACCAATTCTTTTCATTATAGACTATTTCTGATATTTAAAAAAAAATGTGTCATGAAATGGCAGAAACTAGTAAAAAGTCTCCATGATAATTTCAAAGCCTAAGGTTAAATGTTCCACATTTGAGAAGCTGAGGCCAGCAGATAATTGTGGTTTTGATTGAAAAATGAGTATCAATTAACAGAACTGTTGCAGATTAATGTCCTGGAGTTTGCCTATTACGAATTTACGAATAATTTCAGTCAACAGTTCACTGATCTCAGTTTTCAGAGCTTGCTCACACAATCCTGGTCTATTCATGCCAAAGCTCTTACTTTTTCTATTGAAAGTTTATATATTACCCACCAAAAGTTTGAGTAACATGTTTTTCAAGCACATTTCTTAAGGTTTGTCATTCAGTACCTCAACTTGAGACCTGTTTTCTGAACATGCCATGCTTTGATCAACTATGTTAATTACCTCTAGTAATTTCTAGATGAAGTCACTTTCTACAAGTCAGTATTTTTAATTTCTGAACTTTTTTGACTAGAAGTGGTGATGTGATGTTCATCAGAGAAGTAAAACGTACCCAGAGAATCACCTGATAGTTGGCAGCCTACTTTTGCTGTGCATTTTAAATACCACTTACATGTGTTTAGAGGAAGTAGGTGTCTCAGAACATCCAGAATGCCTTTTGCATTTTGATTTTGCAGAAATCCTTTATGATGCTGATTTTAAACAGTACACACAATCTGGAATAGGAAGTACCTGCTGATCTTACCATACTGTGCTCAAAGCTGTTTTCTCCCAACAATAAAGGGTATTCATAGTCTTCATCATTCAACAACCTTTAATTCTATTTGCTAGTGTGATTGAGCTCCCTTTTTGCCCTCTAATCTAGGCCATGTCAGTTGAATAAAGGACCCTTTAAATGCGCCGCAGCCCAAATAAAGAAAGGACAGTCATGGCCCAGATGTGTGAGGGGCTTAAGCTCCACCTGAGTCAATAGATCTCAAAGATAGAGGTGTCAACCTTTCACAGGGAGCCAAGGCTCAGCCAGCCTTTTAGCTTTTACTGTCCAGTGGGCTGAACTTGGCTGAACCATTTATTCCAAAGAGAGTAGAGAGTGAAAGTAAGAAGACAACGACTGGCTGTCATCGACTATCATTTAGAGAAATTTTTTGACCCATTCTTTCCTGGTCAGATACGCAAGTTCAGTTCTGGTCTTTTTCTTTCTTTCTTTCTTTTTTTTTTTTAAACTGATATCCCCACCTAAAATTATCTGCAGTTCACAGCTCTTCTTTAATGCACAACAGCAGTGCCACTTATAGAACTAAAAGGGTGACTGCAACATGCCTTTAGAAGACAATGCTAACAATGAAATGAGATTTTTTAAAATTAATTCCAGTGTCACGCATGAATTAACATAAATTAACATAAATACTGGATGTAATCATTTGAATGAACTTTTATGTTTTATGTATATTTCATTCTCTTTAGCATTAGGAAATCTTTTAATTGGCCTCACCATCTAAAACTACAAACAAACAATTAAACAAACAAAAGTTTTATGAATTATGGTTTTGAAATGGATTATAATTATATGAATTCAAACTGGCTGCCAACCAGTGACAGTAAAGTGACAAACATTAGAAATAAGTGACATAACATTAGGGTGGATGATATGGATAAAACCCTTAGTTATAAGTTATATGTTATTTAGTGAACGAGCAAGTGTCGGTCGTGAACAAGCCGGTTCAAAGAGCTGGCTCCTTTAAGTGAACGATGGAAGCCAGCTCCGGTACGTGAGCTGCTGAGTGATAGGAGAAGCAGCATTTGGACCCATTAAAAAAAAATGAAAACACAAAGGCAGAATGCAGAATTTTACAAAAGCCAAGCTGCCATATCGAGCAGCGTCCACAAACAACCTTCACAGACACATGAGAACTGTGCATCCAGCAGTCAATAGCTGTCCTTTTTGTAAAATCTCTGTGCTTGTTATAGTTTGTATAGATGTTTCTATCTGCTTTGTGTAGCAGAGTAGTTCCAAAAGCACATTAGTGCATTCAATGGGTGGTTTCAAAGAGATACAAGAGTCTGTAAACGCTATGGAAACAATTGGCTATAGCAATTTATTGAGATTATAAAATGTAATTTTTCCTTTTGAATATTTAAGTGCAAAGGATGTGTTGAATATATACATGACATATATGTACACATACAAATCATAAGTCAAATCAGTGCTAAATTTGGTTGAAAAATGAAGAGCCGTTTGGGAGCCAAAGGAGCTGGCTCTTCTTGGTGAGCTGAGTCAAATGACCTGAATCCCTAAACAGAACCGAACTTCCCATCACTAATGTAATTGTATTTCACACTATCAGTATTATAGTATTATATGATATGACCAAAAACAACAATTAAGTAGTGATCATGAATAAAATAATCAGACCAGAATTTTTATTTTTGCTTTTCATTTATTTTTACTAACTCAGTCAATTAAATACCTTAAATCTCTTGGTGTAAAATTATCACTAAACTTCATTTAGAAGATGTATATATAGCTCTTTTAATGCATGTATGTATGTATGTTATAAATTGCTTCCCACCTCTCTCTTATTAAATATGTAAATGTAATCACATTTAGTATAGTGTGTGAATTTTCACAGGCTCTGATATTATCAGGTGTAATTGCAAAATCTTTAGAATTATTTGAGTTAGTCAGAACTATTATGGTGGTTTTATAGTGGACTTTTATTTGTCATATTTATACCAATTTCCAATGAGAAATAATATACACTACACAATAAAATATGATATAGATATGGCAGTAGACTTAATATTAAAATGGTGTACCACAAGATATTAAAAGAAATGTTACTACACTTTGATTTTTATTGTATTGAAAGAAGGCACTAAAATATATTTCACTGTGTGGTACATATATATATATATATATATATATATATATATATATATATGTGTGTGTGTGTGTGTGTGTGTGTGTGTGTGTGTGTGTGTGAACTGTATAGCACTAATAACTCATGGTAAAGTAAATCTATATAGTAAAGCAGGTAATGGATTTTAGAATCAATGCTAAAAACTGGGAACTGAGTTACAAATAAACTGAATTATAGATATCGTAGGAGGCCTATCTCAAGTAAACTCAATTGTTGAATTGAAATGTCAGGAGTGTGGACCTGTTCCGGCAGGCCTGTGCCCTCAATTGAAGGCAATGAGTCTCTGAGCACATTGGTGCTCTGTGGCAGCAGGACCATAAGAGCAGAGAAGAGGCAATATTCCAGAGGCAGTCCTGAATGAGACTGGAGCTGGACTCTGGTGGTAGATCAATGATAATAAATGTGATTCATTCAAGATGGTGCTTCCCTGTTATTGAGCTTGGCTCAGCTGTGGCGTGAAAACCCCCACTAACAGGCAGCAGTTTCTGATATTGTGAAACCAGATAAAAACAAATCCTGATTTCAATCAAAATGTGGTTACTTGCATAATACCTACAGAGTTATATACAACACACTTGGCCCTTTTAGGCCCGAAGAGAGTAAACTGTTTTCAGGGGAACAAACTTGGAATAACACTAACCAGCTCGGAGTACAATAGCTGCGGCTCCACTCTGCAGAAATTAATTACATTTACTGCATCACTACACCTTTTTATGAATTTTCAGCATGAGTGAATAATACATTTTTCTCTCTTGACTTCATGATCTGTTGGCTTTTTTTCTGGCATGATGCTTTGGCAAGAATGTTCACACTTTATAAATTCTGGCAAGAGTGGTCAAGGGATGTACCAGATGGCAAGGCCCATATGCAGTTTGCCCTTTGGCCAGGTAGACTAATGAATCCTTTTGGGAGTTAATCACACTGTCTGGCATCAGACCCTCCATGGGCATTGAACCCACTCTTTTCCCACAGCTGCCCTGAAATATTCTGGAGCTTCCACATTTCCCAGCAGCATATGTTTATAGTTGTGGGGATGAAATTACAAAGTCTCTTTAGGATTTTAAATCTCTCAAGCAGAAGATTACATGGTATTCATATTACTGTATGTATCTTTTGATGATTGACCCTTTTAAATAGCTCATATTACCTCATATTACCTTTGCCTTTGATTACCAGTTCAGTCAGTTTGCACAAAATCATAATGGTTTACGTTTGAACACTTGACTGGATCAGTAAAACTAGAAACCGTCCTAATCCTCAGGCTTGTACTTGATTATGTTTACTTTGTATGATCAGTTCTTGAACCATGTTGAAATTCAAGTGTTTAGAGTTATTCTGAACAGCCACCTTCACCCCCCCCCCCCCCCCCCCCCCCCACCCCCCCACCCCCCCTACAGTCTGGATTTAAATGCAGTGTTGAGTAAACCCAGCAGTATTTACTTGCTATCATCAAACTCCATGATTTTCCTTATTCTAACCCAAGAAAGGCATCATTTATTTAAAATCACAAACACATGATACTGTAATAGTGGAAACTTTGTACCGTTCTAGTAGGAGATGTGTGTTATCAGTTTATCGTCAGCTCAGGCAGATCACTGGTCTGTATCAGTCCCTAGTTGGTGCTTTGTTGGCATGCCACTCAGAATGCAATCGAAACAGGAGGATTTGATGGGGATTTGTGAAGGTAGAATTGATTTCATAGGGCAGAGGCTTGTGGCTATTGGAGAAATTCATAATGGCACAACCCGAAATAGACAGTTTAATTTTGTAGATTATAAGATTTATTGTAATAGAATTTGTTGACTATATTTTCAACATACTGTATGTCAACAGATTTCTGGGCTGATTACTTGGCAAAAGTTCTAATGAAGTGGAATCCATTACATAAATTACAGAGATGTGCATGGTTACAAGTTGCATAGATTTGTCTGTAGTAAATTGATATATAATGTGTTGTTGTAATGATCCTTTTTGTCACTAAGATAAGCTGAGAATTATGACCATCATTCCCAACTTCATATCACACAATGTACAGCTGTTTCTTGGTTTGGGAAACAATCATCCTATTTGTCAATGGCATTTTCTAGTAATGTTACACCATTTAGTCTCCAGATTTCTCACAACCAGCGCCTGCACTATCTCAACCAAGACTGTGTAGTGGTTATTGTTAGGCTGAAATAAATCATATTTGTCTTTGGTTAATGAGACATTAATTTCTTGTGTTAAATAAATGAATGGGATGGAATGACCCAACTGGGTATTTCTCAACTTTCAGGGAAAAGCACAAGCTGAATTGTGACAAAGACGAATTGTGCAGCAGTGTTTATTTGTTTTATTAGTTGATTCATCTAAAATAAATAGACAAATATAATACCACCAATGACACTGCACAACACGTGAGATGGTTTTACAGCCTTTATTTTTCATTTTGATCGTTGCAAATCTTCACTTAACTCTATCCACCATGATGAAGTGGAAGCCTTAGGACCTCCTTAACTTCAGCTTTGAAGCCTTAACCTCGACTTTTCCTTTGAAGTCTTATCATGAGTCGGCAAAGTGACTGAGACCAATCGAGTTTAGCTCAACGCCCTATGACTATTGAGGTCTCACACCTTGTAGCACAACACAATATACAGAACCACATGCTGGCAACCATTTAGCAGATGACCAAGCAGAACGACTATTGAGCAGACACAAGGTTGCACACGTACAACTGTGCACTTTCTACTTTGCTTGAAGATTTGAAAGTGCGTTTGCTCTGAATTGAGCCATTTTGAGACCTTGACATAAAGACATTTCTTTTCATTTTCTATCTTTTGTTCTTGTTATTTTTTGCCATTGCTCACTTTACTTCTATAGTAGAAGAAGAAAAGCATTTCAGCATTATGGGCCAGCGTTTGGTAAACATGCCAGGACGCCATTCAGCCCTCCCAAACCTTGTTATTTTGCATTACATAATAATGCACGAGATTTCTTTTTGGCAGGGCACTTTTTCTCAGTAAAGCTAAACATTTTAGAGGAGTCTGCCTCGAGTACTATTCTCAACTTTATATTCTCCAACTGGCATTCTCTCGTCTTACTGAAAAGAATAAGAAGCATGCTGTATCTGGTTATCATTCTGTGATAGTTGAAACAGAGGTGAAACACCATCCTAACAGAATATCAGATTTTGCTTCATGGATGTAAACCTAAGATTTCAGAGAGGTGTTGTATTAAGTCAATATCCATGACATGCTAATCTTATAATCAGCAATTATCACATTTATATGACAGTCCTGCATTGTCATACTTGTGATTACACACATGCACGTCTTCTTCACATCAATATGGATGCACTTTTTTAATCATGACTTTTCGTTTTAAATACAGAGAGAACCTGGAGAGCCCGGGGTGATAAGGCAGTTTTTAACTTCCAAAGTCCCTTGCTAATTTCTACCACAGTGCATGCAGCCCTCAGGCTCTGCCAGGCGCTTCTGTCTAGGTTTAGGTGATAGATAGTTAATATTAAGGTTACAGCCATTTATCTGAGTAGTCTGAGTGTTGTTGGACCTAGAAAAGTAGAAATCTGCATGTTGCAGATTCTGGTGTGGTTTGCATGGTAACAGCTGAAGTAGACAGACCTCAGGTGATTTCATGGGGATTTTTATCCACTCAGCACATTACCTTACCTACAGCAGATAGTAACAATGTTTTAAATGTAGAATGTCCCTGAAAAGCAGGAACATGTATTGCACTGAATTACGGACAGGACATGCATGCATGACCATTTTTTTGTCTCAACATACTAAAATGAACTACGTCATTTACAGGACCAGTGGGAACTATTTAGTGGCATCTAGCGATGTAATTGCAGATTGCAACCCCCTTGTTTCACTCTCCCCTTCCAAGCGTGAGGGAGAAACTAGGGTCGTGAAACATCTGAATAAAACCAAAAGGTCCTATGAGTGTTTGGTTTGTCCATTCTGGGCTACTGTAGAAATAATGTTCGTTCAACAAGGCAGACTCTGTTGAATAGACCTGCTGTGTCTGCAGATATAAAATCTCAGTTTAGGGAAACAAAAACCTAATGACCTTATTTTCAGGTGATTATACACTAATGAAAACATATTTGTGAATATTATATTTAATTTCTGCCATTTTCTGTAAATAGAGCCCCATACATCTGACACACTGGACCTTTAAAATGTCAGGCAAACCTGCCTGTATACGTGACAAACCGGGTGCTGCTTATGTGGCTGTGCTCTCTCTAATGAAATAAAAGGTTGTTTGTGTGAAAGAACAATCTTTGCATTTGTTGTGAGAAATGGTTCCCCTTGTCTTGTTCATTCAGGATCATGAAAGCAAAAAGAGTACACTCCGAACCGTACATGCAGAGAAAGCCTCAGTAGCAGTCCACCTCTTTAGTGAAGCTGAAGTCAACTCAGATCTGTTGCATGTCACCAGGGCATCGGCTTCAATTGTTGGGCTTTAACATCACACGGCTGTCTAACAAACTGTAGGCCATGCTGCCAGTTTTAATGAACTGCTGTTAGAGATGATGGATAAGAAACGTGTCATCCTTTACATGACAGCGTATGCCTGTGTATGAAACCTCAAACAAGCGGCGCCCATGCTTCTTTTACATCAAGGGATGTGAAGCCAAAGGGAACTGAGGGCAAATACAACTGTGGAATAAATCATACTGTAAGATGTTAGTTCTTCTTTAATCTCTGCATGCCATACCTCCAGGTCTGTCCACTTCTTCCCAATGACCCATATATATATACTCCTGACTTTCTGCTACTTAGCAAATCAGGGGGTTGGGCTGGTTAAACACATGTTAAATATTAAATCATCAAATCATCACATTTTGAATGTTTTGCGGGGGAATCCTGTGAGGAAGCTGCATCTTTTTGGCTCACTGCATGCGTCAAACGGGCATTGTCTTATCATCTCTTCTCCAAGACATTCATCAGCATCGAGACTGAGACTGTAGTCAGCAATTCCACCCAATTAGCACCCCATTACAATGCCATGCTTCACTCACGTTTTGCGGCTTGTGAAGGTAGTGATCCACAGGAGCAAAAAAAAAAAGAAAAAAAAAAGAAAAAAAGACATCTGTGCATCAAAGAAACGGAACAAAACAGCTAATGTGTGATTGCACCTGTAAGACAGACAATATTTCTTGTGCCTCACTTCTTTTTTTGATTTGGAAAGTTAATGCCAGTACATCTCACTGTAAAATCCCCAAAGAAGATTAGCATTTGTGCTTAATTATCTCGCCTTCTGTAATTACATACATTTAAATCTCTGATCAGCTTGCTCTGAACGGGGAAGATGTGCCTTACATCTGACATCTGCACTGGAGGCAGCAGCAAGGACAAAGTGGTATGAGTCAAGACCTTCATCCACACTTTTTTCTCACAGTGACTGGATCGCTATTTGCTCACAAGTCGTAGATAAACCTCTGAGTAAATAATTTATTATGTATGTTTTCTTGCCGGTCTGTCTTCTCGCGTGCTGATCCATGAATTTGTGATCAGGTTTAGGAGTGTAATGAATCATGAATGTGGGTGGATGTGCCAGACCTAAGGCTCAAGATACAGCTGTGTTGTTTTACATCTAAATGGAAGCAGGCTTCGCTCCTCATCAAGAAGCTGATGCAACGTGTGTGTGCGCATGTGCGTGCGTGTGTGTGTCTTCAGTATGTTAGCGGTACTGTCAGCGTTGTCACCGCAGGCTTTCACATAGTAAGTGTTTCTCTGCTGCTCACTCTGTAAAAAAACAAACTTTACCTTTCATCCTTTTGCCTGTTGTTGTGACAGACAGAACACATTAACAAATATCTCAAAAGTGAAGCCTCACCTTTTTTTTTTTTTTTTTTTTTAAATAAATTTGCCAAAGTTTCAGCAGCAGTGAAAGAAGAACGGGTTGCAGTACTGATTTTGGCAAGCCATGTTAACAGATGCCATGGATGTGTGCTGGGACTGTTCCCAACTTTTCACTTGCCTCTCCTCACCTGCAGCCGCTGGTAATGTTAGCGACAAAAACACTGTTTCTTTTTTTTGTTGTTGTTTTTCTGCTTCTCTTGCTAACAGCTCTGATTTGTCAAAATTAATTTCTGAGACTATTTATGTAAGAATACAGTAACAGCAAGGCTTTATTAATTAACACAGACATTTATTAACACAGCGATTTTTATTCTCAGCAAATGAGACTGAACTGAATATGAATGAATGTCATATCTGACAGGAGAGCATCATAATGTAAGTCTGTTTCTTCATATATATATTTTTTTGTTTCACAATAATCAGCCAGTCTGCTGTATAAAAGAGCTTTAAACTGATCTACAGTATAAAAAAAAATAAATAAATCACACAGTATTACCCTTTAAGAGCCGTGTTGGCTCTTAAATGGTTGCACTGATTTATTTTATTTCATGTTTGATTGAAACTGCTTCTTTATTTAAAAGGTTTAATTTATTTTTATAGCCGCACCACTTTTGCTCTCGACCCAAAAAGGCATCCCTGGCTGTCCATTGTGTCCACTCCTATGTCTCCATTTTTATTGGCAGTGTTGGTATTGAGTCTTACAAGTTTAACTCAGCCTGACAGAGTCTGAGCACAACTGTGATCTCGCAAGCATGCAGTGTATTGACAGCTTGGTTTCAAATTCCATCTTGGGTGCAAGGCAACCAACTAGAACAGGACAGATACGCTCTAGTGAGCCAAAATCCCATCTAGATTTGGGGACAATTATTCCCTAAGTTCACTAAGGTAGGCATTTTTGTTTGTTCTGTTCTTTAGATACTAAACTCACGATGTACAAACAGTGGGAAAAATGTGCAGGAAAGTTTAAGCCTACTTGTAAAAATACTTTGTCCTGGATTATTTTAGAATCACAGCTATTAATATTTTGCTGCTTATTTTGGTACCTCTATCGTGGAAAGAAGAGAAATAACACGTGACAACAGTCACAACAACATAAACATGCAGCTCACACTCCTTCCTGCCGCTCACAAAGTCCTGTATTATGCTGGTTTATGTAACAGCAGCATCACCATTTTCAAAGCGGTGAAAGTAGCTGGATATGTCAAATTATGTGTTTATACAAAAACAGACTGAAAGATGAAAAGAGTGGTGCACAACCTATGAAAGCTAAAAGCATCAAGGTTTCCTTTCAGCTGTCATTTGCACTTAAAGACAGTTCTGCTTTGTATTGATTTTTTTTTCTCCCTTTTTTTTTTTTCCTCAAAATGTTAGTGGCCAACTGTGATATTCCTCCTACTTTGACAAGTAAAGTCAATTTATTGCATCAATGGAAACTGCAAACTGAAAGTAGACTTACCTCGGAGTTGCAGGGCTTCCTAATGCAGCGAAAAAATGTCATTTTTCTTAAGTTATCCATCATTATGACAATAAAAACCTTACTTGGGCATTGCTTCAAACACTGCAATTTTAGATCCTTGGAAACATGGTCGAAAAGGCTGAAATGAGGTGTTTTCTTTGACATTTGCCAAGCGGCTGATGCATGCCAGTTCAAACTGACCCCAAGTCACCCTTAATAATCCCTCCACTCCTCAATGCAAACCTCCTCCTCCAAAAACAAAATGTGATATAGCGTGCACCACACTGATACTTTAATGATATAGTGGGTTTCAGTTAATGAGAGCTCAAGTGTAAGCAAAACGGATACAACACAAACAGCGGAAGAGATTTGTGTAAAGAAGACATGGAATGGAGAGATTAAAAAAAAAAGTTTTAATGATATAACACACTATGCTAGACTCGCTCTACAATATTGTTCTCTCTGCAGGCGAGTGTTAAACAGATCACAGCTTGGAATGAAGATTATCACACAGTTGCATCTCCACATGGTGGAAATAACATGTGACAGTTGAGGAATGCTGTTGCATTCCTGAAAGATTACGGCACCGTAGTTTAGCAGAGAAACATAAGAGCCGTGAAGAATCACTAAATAGAAATCGACTGTTGCGTTTGAGCACATTGTGTTGTTTCAGAGAGTTTGGTCTCCGTGGCCAGGAGGCTCGTGCATTACTCTGGAGACAATAGGTTTCTGTTGAGCTGTTGATGGTGCACCTCATTACTGTAGCCTGGTACCTCTCTAAGGACTGATTAAGGATTAAGCACATTTGAGAGTGCCAGCACGTACATACTGCATCCTCCTTGTTTCATTATCCATGCACAGCTTCTCCATCTATAGCTTACTGTATATGCATGCAGAACACCAGTGTGCCTGCTGGTGTCTGCTTTGCACAGTACAATGTAGGTTCTATAAAAAAAAAAAAAAAAAAAAAAAAAAAGTCCCACAATTGAGTCTCTTCTGCACCAATCCGCTGCTGTGCAGTGACAGCCATTTCATCTTCTCTTTCTCAAATGTTAATAGGTAGAATTGGGGAAAGAGAAACCCTCACAAAACTTGAATCTTTTATACGACTGCTGGCCAGACTTTTTTTTTTTTCTAAACCTCTGATAATGATGTCTGACGCTCTCAGATGTGGCGCGGCAGAGGGGAGACAATAAAGCAAATATGCGGAATGTGGCGCCTAAGATTTAAATATTTGTATGTATCAGTAACGAGTTGAAGACTGGTAATTGGTTTCCAAAGGATATGCACAACTGCTGCGTTCATGAGCAGCAACTTTGCTGCCCAGGCAAACAGTTGAAAGTACACATCATGACCAGTGTACTTTCAGTGTTTTCACAGCCTCTATCTTTGGAATGGAACCTTGATGGAGACCTTCTCATCAGCTCCTGCTGCTGAGTTACGAGCTCTTAGACACAACTTTACTACACTGCAGTGCTTATGGGGAAGACTGTTAAATGTTATATACTGATTTGTAAAAGCTGAATAGGATTCATTCAAGAAGCTTACTTATGATTGTCTTCTTATATCTAAGACACTTGTTTATGGTCTTTTTAATGGTCCGTTGGTGGATGTATTAGGTCATTTATTGGTGAATTCAGACTTCTGTGTTCAGTAAAGTCATTCTCATATCAGAAAAAAATCATTTTTGGAAATTCAAAAAAGCAATTGAAAAAGATTTGGTGGATGTACTCTTTTATTATTGTGATGTAGTCATTGTTTGATTACTTAGGTGCTACAAACCTAGAGATGATAACTGATCGCGAGGTTAAACACACACACGATAAACAATGGCCTGCTCATCTATGGCTGAAACTACTCTTGTTTTTATTCCTTCAGGTAAAGTTGATGATATTATTTGTAAGTTCATCTCAGCACCATGCACTGTTCTAATAGCCTGGTGCCAGACACTGTCTATGGTCTGCTTGTCTCTCTTCACATCGGGGCAGTATTGGATGCCATGAGATCGTATTTATTGTGGTTTTACTTGGCCTTGTAAATCAACATAGATTTGCATAAGACATGTCAAAGTTCTGATGTAATCTATGAAGGGAAACTGCATCTCATCAGTGGGGCAAATATTTTTTTTAATGAAGGGCTGAGCTTGTCCTGGAGGCATTACAGCATTCAGAATCAGCCAGACAAAATTCAGCCAAAATGCCAGACAAAATTCAAACTCTTTTGACCCCGTATGTGATATGCCTTTTTGTATGTGAATTAACTTGATGCCTCTGGATTTATTTTATCACAAACAAGCCCGTAAATTCAGTAAAGCTTGCTCAAGTTTGGTGGGTATTCGCTTTCAGGTTGCTCAGTGCAAGTCATAGCTCAAATCAGATTCTATGTTTAATGTTAGCTGAAGTCTTTAGTCTTTAGTCAGTTGTTTTTGCTTTGAAAGTCTCCTCATCGGTCCGATGAGAGAGCCACACAGATCTGATTTAATGCTCCTCATTTGGGCAACGATATTCTCGGGATTGAGCTCTGTACCGTCACTGCACTTTTTTCTTTTTTTTTTGGTAATGTTATTCCATGGCGCAAAGCCATTGTTGATTTCGCCACTGGCATTCTGTGACAACACGCCCTACTCTGCCTGACTGGTCAACTGATTGGGGGATTGGGTGGAAACACCAATAACTGTTTTCAACACAGAAAAAAATGATGAATAATCACAGAAGACAGTTAAAGGCTGGATTACAAATTTCTGAAGGGGATATGATTACGCTGGAGCCAACTTTGCATGTCACAGCAATAATTAAGTCATGTTTTCTCATGGGTTTTCTAACTGCAGAGGTTATGCCAACTACTGTGACGAAGTAACTCCTAATATTAGCAGATGGAAACAAGCAAGCGTTCATAATTTCTTTTACAGAATTACTCAAAATTCTGTTAAAATTTGTGATAGAAAAAAAAAAACATTGATATGGGTCACACTATTTCTGTTTCAGGAATGTGTCTGTCTGTGGCTCAAACCAATTCTGTCTAATCTGACACGTCTCTCAGTCCCTGACACTAAAAGGCACACCTGCCTGGTGCTGCCATCACCATGCTCTCAGATAGAGATTGTGTTAAATGCATGATGGTTTAAGCCTGGTTTCTGTCAGATAGGGCTGTGCATTACAGCTGTAGAGCTGAATTTTTCATTTCATCAGACTTCAGGATCTTTTTTCCTCACTCCTCAAAGCAATCCGTGCCCTTTCACACATTTACACTCTCTATACACAGAGAATAATCCACAGATGTAAGAGTAACCTCTTCTTCTTTAACAAGAAGGTTTTCAGATTTCTGAAGTAATTTGCTGATTGTTGTCTTTCCAAAAGCAAGGTTGAAGCCAACAAAGTAGAGTTCCACATTTTCTCAATGTCTCAGTAATGTCTACTGTGCTCTGGTGAATTCTCCATATGTATTATTCAATACCCTCCCACACCTTCAACACTTATGTTTTGGAATCACACAGTTCTTTGCTCAAGTTTACAATCTGATATGCACACTTTTCCGTTAGATGTTGAATTTTTCCGGAAGTCCCGTCGATTTAATTGTCCTCATGTGCAAAGACTCAAGCTGTGAAGACATCACAGCTAGATTTTGAAACAAATTGACCTTGGATGAATTCTGTCACATATTGACAGAGGCATTTCACACATTTCACTCATTTATTTATTTTTATACATTTTTAACACCACGTCAGGCACAAAGAGTCGAAGGCTCTGTAAAACCTCACTTTATCAAGATAACAGGCCGAGCATTTTTCAGTTACTAAGAGGGAACATTATCTGAATAAAGATTACATCATCACTCACCTCCATCCATGATGAATAATATTGGTATTATACGGTGAGGTTTATAGATCTCTACCACCGTTCATTTTGCTGATAACCCCGGTACAATGGAGGGACTGTTGCAGTGCACCAAGCACTGAAAAAAAACTACATTTAAAAAAATCATCACCTGCAGCTGTATTCTCCAGAAACTGTGCCCTGGTTAGTGAAGATAATTCATAGATAATTCACTTTACCATTTATTGTAATTCATTGTAATTGTACGACATGTTTGTGTTGATTGTTCTGTACATGTGACATCCATTGCACGTCTGTCCGTCCTGGAAGAGGGATCCCTCCTCTGTGGCTCTTCCTGAGGTTTCTTCCACATTTTTTCCCTGTTAAAGGGTTTTTTGTGGGCAAGTTTTTCCTCACTCGAACCGAGGGTCTAAGGACAGAGGGTGTCACTCCCTGTACAGATTGTAAAGCCCTCTGAGGCAAAATGTGTTTTGTGACTTTGGGCTTTACAAATAAAATTTGATTTGATTTGATAGAGCTCTAAATGAAAATTTTTCATTTTCATTTTTCCATCGAAGTCACAAAAGTGAAGTCTGAGGATTATCCTGAGTCACTGGGTCATTGCAAAGAGACGATGTTGGCTCTTGAGCTTGTTTAATTGTACTGGGATGTCAGCTGAAGGCTCAGTGGTGCTAGATCTCACAACGTCAACAAATAAAATAAAAATCACCTGGATGCTCACAAAAAAAAAGTCTGAAATTGAAATTCTGAGTGAGCGGAATCTTTAAACTGAGATTGTTATTATACCAAAGGTGTACTGGAGCACATAAGCTGCGATGTCAAAAAATTATTCAGAAATTTAAATATTCCTCCTCAGAGCTACACTAATCAACATTTTTTTACATTAATAATGTATGAAATGAGAAAGTGGTGTGTAGTGATGAACCCAGAAACCTACTTTGTAGCATTTTAGCATCTTTCAGCTCATTGTTTTTGTTTTTCTGGCTTTCAGCTTGGCTACTGTTCTGATTCACTGTGGTAGCTCTCACCTGCATTGTGTTCAGCCGCAGCAGTCAGTTGTCTTTGACAGAAAAGGTCATATAGTCTAAACCCTCTGCACGCTGCCTGGTCAGCACCAAACAAGAGACTGACACAGTTAGCAAAGAGCTTGTGAAAAGCCAGATATTCACCTCAAATGATGGTGGAGGCCTAAACTGAGCGAAAAACAAGAGTTAAAATTGGACTTGTGTTGGGTGGACTGTTGTTTGGTCTCTCTGTCTGTTTAGATAGGTGATTATTTGCTGACTTGCTCTCTTATAATGTGATGATATGCCAGTTTTTTGTTTTCTTACAGGAGCTTGTTGCTGGGTCCAAGTTACCAATAAAATCAATGAATGCTGCTTTAATGATAATTTTGGCTGAATCTAGACTACTTCACATTGCCTTAGCTCCTGACCTGAGGCACTGAAATATAGTTTCTAAACGCACTGCCATCAAGTTGATGTACTTAATGCTGATGTACATACCCTTAGTTACTGTTATTGCAGTGCACTGGACTGTGGTATAAAGAAAATCCTGCATGAGCAGTATGCAGTGCTGTATCAAAGTTACTCTCTGTTTCACATGACAGCAGGTTACCGACAAATATTATCCTTCCCCATTTGTTACGGTCTGTCCCTCTTTGATAGCTTCAGTGATGAGAGTCCCAAAATCACAGGAGAGTTTTGATCAAAGCCTCAGCTAAGCCTTTTGAAAAACCGAATCCTGTGGCAGTGATGTGTGTAAAAAAGCCGCTCTGTGTCTCTGTCTCCCTTAGGTGAGCACCTGCGTGTCTGTCCTCAGGGATACACCTGCTGCACATCTGAGATGGAGGACAAACTCAACCAGCAGAGCAAACTGGACTTTGAGAGCTTGGTGGAGAAGAGCAGCCATGATATGAGGACGACATTTGTGTCGAGGCATAAAAAATTTGATGGTAAGTCACATTGGTTTCTTTTATCTGTTTGATATAAAATGATATAAAGACTTCATGTCATTTCATCTTCCAGTAAATATATTGCAGACAAGTGTTGTCAAACTTGTAAACACTCATGGCACAATTAATATTTACTATGACTCTTATTAATAATATACAGTTTGGACAAACTGGGTTTGAAGCCATTAAAGTCTAAAACACTCTACTATTCCTACATTTTGGACATCTTCTTCAGTACACTACATTTTTATGGGACTTTTTCCAGCTGGCTCATACACCACCAGATAGTCACAGATCCGTCTAACTAGCTACCATTTCTGTTGCTCCACATTCACAGACATCCTTTTCTGATTGACTGATGGAGCATTGCTCTGTTTGTGCTCTGTGCCACTGTGAAGTGACTCACACACCCACAGAACAAGACAACGCTAATGTGGCTGGGTGGTGAAACGTATTACTGGTATTCTGTATGCTTGAATACATATCTGTCTGTGGAGCCAGTGCACTGTAACGCTTGCAAGACTCCACGTAGTATGCAGTGTTAGATCAAGGTGGTTATTGTGCTTCCACTGTACGTCAGTGTGTAGTCTTCTGTGTGTCTGTCTCTCTCCTCATAATGAATATGTTGCCTATTTCAAACTTGTGTGTGTCATACACACCAAAAACTGTGTACCAACAAACACCAGAAAGGCTATAGCTGGAATACGAGAGATGGATGTTTGACCTCAAACCCCCCCCCCCAAAAAAACAATCGAGATATGAAATAAAATGATCCATCTGTCAGAATGGCAGTCTGCTGAGGACAGTACCTTCATGTCCCTGGAACTACAGTAGTTTCATGTTCAGAGATAGATGATAAGAGATGGTTTTCAATGCATGAATGAAGAATCCAGATAATATGAATACTTAGATTCCCATTACTGAGGAAATGAACGCTCTCTTTCAGTCAGCAGCATTATTTACATTAATTATTCCACATCTATAATCAACTGTAAGCTACATATGTCAGAAGCATTCACTTTTGATTGTCCCTGAATAAAAAAATATATGTGTACAGTAGATCATTCATTGGTCTTTATGTATTAGAGATGTCTTGAACCAGTCCTTAGGATCTTTTTTGGGTTCATCAGTAATGGCCAAAATAAAGCACATTCAACACATTTTTTAAATTTATTTTTTAACCATAGTCTACTGTGCTTTTTCCACAGTAACCTGCTAGTGTCGACAGCACTAACACTTCACTGCATATGGAAGTGAAAATGAGTGCGAGAGTGAAAAATTATTTTTCTGCAGCAGTGTGACCGACTTCAGACACTTAGGTCGGCAAAATGCATGAATTTGCTAAACTCTGCCGCCAACAGATCTGTTACCTCTCCTCTCTCCTTCTCATCAGCAAAGTGCAGTGTACAAAACATTTCGGAAGCAGCTTCACATTAGCAAACTGGCGCTGACTGTCAATTTGTGAAGTAACTTGATGGCAGGCCAAAATGAAAGTTGTTTGGTTAAAACACGTTCTGCAGCCAGCGTCTGCCGGACCAAAGGCAAACAACCTTCACTCTGCAACACCGCTGTGCACTCACACGTGTCTCTTTAGTCCCCACAAGTCCAAACAAAGTAATATGTCTTCACTCTAGCTCATGGCATGGCAACAAGAGTCACATTATCCAATTAAATTTCATTCATTTAAGCTTATAGACTTAATATCAGTGAACAATTCTTGATGCCTTCAGTATTTGGAATAAGCAGCTCGTGAATAATAAGGTGTGCTAGATAAGGACTCTGATCAGGGCCTAATAAGCTCAGTCATGACATCACTAAAGGTTACTCTGTATTAGTATAATCTTTCGTGATATGTGACCTATTTTTCTTTTACTTCTTACCCACCTGCACTGTTTTCCACCTAATTGTGACAATATTATTTAATCACTGATTCCCTTAAGCAATCCTAATGGATTCCTTATTTTACCATAAGATTACAGGACTTCACAAGACTAATTAGATGTTAAGACATAAGTTACTTTAGAGGCAGTGCTTTGCAAGGCTTCATTATGCTCTTGGTTTCAAAACGCTGGTTTTGAAGTACTTTTTCACAGTAGAGTATCGTCAGTGATAGGTACACTGGAGAACTCGGGATCCTTCAGAAAATGCAAAGAACCTCAAGCACACACGTCTTTTGCATTTCTAAAAGAATGTGTGGGAGTTTTGTTTGGGTGCTCATTTCACCACATATTCTTCAAGTTATAAAAGTCGTGTTGCTGTATGTTTTCCTTCTCTCTTGAGCTAGGCAGGAATGAAGATAAAATGTAAACTGGTATAGATTCTCTGAATTTTTTTTAACAAATGTGACTTTCAGATGTACAAGAAACTTTCAAGACTCATCTGAGGAACGGATGTAATTAATGAGATTAGGAAGAACCTGTAATTATAACATAAAAAGGTTCAACTCCTCTTCTGTAAAATCTTAATTGGAAACCATTCGTTGGCCAAGTGTTGGCTGGTTGCTTAAAATCACACGTTTATAAAGGCTCATGAACAATGTGCATATATCTGTACAGTCATATACACTGGTGGCACAAATCACTTATGGAATTCCATTTTCTACATATGCTCATATCGCCAGACCACTCAACATCACATTCCTTCTCCTTGAGTTAAGCTCCCTCCACCTCATGGGGTTTGAATCATCCCTCATCAATTTTACATGCCCTCATTTCTGTCCCCAGTTATTTATAGGGCCCTATTATGAAAACCTTAACTTACTTTTTGATTACTGACTGCTTTCCCTGGAGGCCTGTGGGTTTTGATGCATTATTGAGCAGTCCTGAAGCCATAAATGACTGTTGCACACTAGAATTAAGGTTTGGATATTCTGAATGTCCAATCATCTGGATGGGGAATCTTTTTTCCCACCATCCCTCAGTATGCCTTGTATTCTCTCAGAGTCCATTTGATTCACTGTATGGAAGGAAGAAACTCTGAGCCAACTTTGCAACTCTTTGCATTTTTTTCCCTCTAGCTTCATGTGGTTACACTCCCAACAGGTTTGTTTTATTAGTCTCTGAAAGCATTCGTGTTCTCTGCTGTGGCCCAGTAGGTGCCTTAAGGTAACTTGAATTAAGGACAAGAAATGAGATGAGAATATTTGCAATATTTATGGATGTGAGAGAGGAAGCTGGAGAGAGGGAGACAGAGATAAAGATGGAGTGACACTGAATGTGAGTGAGATCCAGAGGGGAGAGTTGCATCACATCTGTTAAAGATTAATTGCAGTGGATGAACCATGATAAAAGGTAGCTCATGCTCAGTCAAGTGATTGGAGATTGAAACCGCTGCACAGGGTGGTTTGTGGCCACTGAGCTGTCATGTTTTTTTGTTTTTTTTTTTACATCTCTTTGATTTCTGCTCTTGTGTTGTATATTTGAAGTGTCTTACATGGTAAATTACATTCTAGACATGATTTACTGAAAATCGATCAATCAGTCTCATCAGTCTCTGGTACCTTGACTCTGTTCCCCACTTGAATCCAGTGATTCACTATGCTGTTTTACAAAGCTAAATTGTATTATGATGCAAAAGGGGCTTCAAATTTATATAACCATAAGTATTTGTGATCCTGCCATATTGATGTATGCTTAACTGTCATGGGAAATAAAAACACCGACCAAGATGTAGTCAAAGCTCACAAAATCTGTGGTGCTAGAGCAGGCAGTATTTACAGAGTTAGTTGGCAAACTACTGGTAAGAATTTAAGGTGGTAAGAAGTCTACAGATATACTTATTTTAACATGTCAGCAGCTCATTAGTTGAGTTTCAACAACCATTTTCTGACATCACACCACTATGGTAAAGGTTTCGTTAGATTTAGGTACAAAAAAATGGTAGTTTGGGTATGTTCGTGAATAATCACATATACTACTTTAACTACTACTACTACATATACTAGCCAACAGGCAACCTTCTAATGCTAGTCGGTCACACGCACTCTCCAAGTAAGCTGACATTCTAGATCAATCACTAATCACTAACTTAACTAGGACAGTTTGTATCATTGACTGTGAAGCAGTTTGTACTCTGGAAGTGCTAATTATAGCACTGGGATTGATTGGTTGAATAATAGTTGTAGCTAATTGTTATTTATTTTTATGTGTTCCAAACTGCCACCATTCCAGAAGAGGATAGATTAGCTTAATGTTTTTTCCACCAATTATTTAATGTGAATGATCCAAAATGCTAACCTAACCCTGTGAAATAACACTGTACCATTTAAGGGACTATTTGCGGAAATGGAATAGTCATAAGAATATTTCATTAGTATAAAACCACCTGGACATAAGAATTGCTGTGTTGTTACCTCAGGATATAAATATAAACCCTTTAACCTCTTTAATGGACTCTGTCCCATGTTGCTTTCTACAGATGTTTCTACAGTGATCCACAGTGGACAAACCAAACACTGTCTCTATATATCGCCTTTCACGTTTGTCAAGTTCTCCCACAAGCTTGGAAGGGCAGGGTGAGGAAAGGGCTATTCAGTCGTTCGCAATCTGCAACTGAGACATCTAGATGCCACTGAATCCTTCACACAGGACCTTTAAATTTCCCCTCTCCTAGCTTCAAGGTATACAAAAAAACTCCTGACTGCATGACAGTTTAATATCGCTATCATTCATCACTGTATTATAGTACCTATGCTTTGCTTGAAGCTACAATATTTCAACTTACACTAAGTGAAATAATAAAGTATGGCATAGTCTTATGGCTGCACTCTTATATCAATTGAAACATCTTGTTCAGCATTATATACGTCCATGCAAATTCAATATTTAATACATTTAGCGCTACCAAATAGGTGCTGTTGGAGTTGAAGTTTGATTCATTTCTTTCTCCTGCATTGCCCTTCTGTATACCATTTGTTTTTGTTGTATGGTAGATGCTCATTAGATTCAGTTTGGTTGATGCCTTTCAGCTGAGACTTCGGCAAGAGATTAGTGTGTGTGGTTGGTTCACTAAAGTCTGGGTTGAGCAGCAGCCTTGGTTGACTGAGTTCTTTGATCCTGCCCCAGAAGAGCTTCTCCTCTCAACGTTGAGAGCTGCAGTGCCCCTCATTCACTTCAACAATCCCTTATTCACACCCGGCTTAAACCAAGACTGACTGGAACACAACATCCTATTCTCTCTAATCTGTGCTTTCTACAAATTCACAGGCTCCTGCTGGTCTGTGTAAGCTGGCAATCACACAGGGTAAAAACACAACTCAAGTTATTGCATTTCACAGATTCTTTCTTTATCTGAAACACTTTATTTCAAGGTGAACGCCTCAGAAATAAGACATTTTGTCATATTAGCTTTTAATGAAAAATAAAAGAATCCATTCTTCTTCTGTCAGACGGAGACATGCAGAACAGCTGAGAGAGCTCTTCCTTGACTCATTATTAAATTATATCTTTGATAGTTTTTACATTAATTGTTTAGTGCATCAAAGTTGTTTGTGCACCACAGAATACTTAGTCCAGAATTTGAAGAATAAGCACAGAGCACATTCTTTATGCATGGTGGAGCAGCAAATGGGACCTGAAATATTTTACTTGTCATACTCAACACACAAGTCCTGAGCATAATGCCATGGCCTCTTCTAAACAAAAAGAGGAAGGAAACCGAATCACAGAGTGATGAATCACACTCAACAGCGCACTTCAGAACCGACCCCATTAAACACAACAGAGGGAATGATGAGGACCTGTGATCCAACATGCTGTAACGTATTATCACAACACATAAGTCTCATAGACAAAAGTACAACAGTTTCATTCCATTTAAAGCCTCTGGAAATGTGGATGTTCATGTATGATATCAAAATTACAGAGTGAAAATAAATCTTCATAACTTCATCTTCATAGGCTCATTCAAAAACAGCTAATTTTGCAGTTCAGACTGTGTAGCTAGATCTTGTTTTGATTGACATCTCTCCCTCATGAGAACTGGCATGGAAGCTAAGCAGGAAGCTGCCGTGGACAGACAGCAAAACTATTTTAGCCACCTAAAAAAGGAAATCATCACTGGTTCGAGTGTACGCTATATTTAGAAAACACTTTACTTTGTTCCTCATTATTTTAACCTAGACTGAAACTGATTCCTGATATTTTTTACACTTACTATTACATGCCATATGTAAGACCCTAAATTGCCTAGTTTATGAATTTGGCTTTCCTGTGGCTTTAAACCAAATTTCTCCTCATTAAGCAAAAACAAGTCATTGTAGCCTGCTTCACATTAAGTACCCGTGAATCAAATAATGGGGATCTTTAAAAATACTCATTTGGGCATCTGTAAGAATTGAATAGACATTGTTGTCCATTCATAAAATAAAATACTATAATATAAAGCATATTCAAAATGCGTTATGTCTGATTGTAACTGTAACTATTTAGACAAGCCTATTTAGACAAGCCTAAGCCTAAAAAGCTGAATGAATAAAACAACAATTAAATCCCTAGTATCCTTTACGCAAGATATTTTACCTACAACTCCACAAGACTGACGTGGTGAATATGTTTTGCTGATTCACCACTGTGCTATCTGTGGAGGTTTAGTCACTCACACCTCACACTGATGGATTGTTCTCTCTTCAAAGCGTGTCTTTGTGTGTCCCTCCAGAAAAGCTTTCTCTCTGCTTCAAAGACAGCATGGTCTCCGCGGTCTCCTCATTGCAATTGTTTTTTTGTTTTTTTTTCTTTTGGTTTGAGAAATGTGGCTCTCAGACTCAACATTTGTTTAAAGTTAGTTGTTAACAGCAGTGTAGTTTGTCCTCAAATCCAAGCCTATAGTTTCATCTGGGTGACAGTGAATAAACACAACATGGTAAATGACCTGACTTCAAAAGTATGGAATTAAAAGTCAGTGCTCCCAAAGCCTTCTACAAACTTCTATTCCCATCCATATATGTAAAACCTTTGGTGATCCACTAACTACCCCAGACATCACAAACTCTTTACATGTATTATTCATGTTTGACATTCATTGAAGTACTTACCAAGTAAAAATCTGAAAATGCCCACAATTCATAGCTGACATCAAGTGGTTACATCAAAACAGGATCTCAAAGGTCCTCATTAAACTTTACTCGCCCCAGTTAAGCTCTGAAGTTATGAACTCTAACTATAATTACCCATTTTGTCATTACAAGCATTATGATCCTTTTTTAAGAAAATAACCAATTTGTTCACTTTCATTTTGAGCTGATCATCCTTAACCTTCTCGGTGTAACAAGGTACGTCCGCTTTGCTTCTGCGAGCTTGAAAGATAGCTTGAACACGTTTAATTACACCGTGCACACACTCCACTGTTGGAGACTGAGTACTCAAGTTTGTGGACTGATTTGTAATTCCCATTATCCTTTGTGCATAATATAATAGCCAGCATTATTAATTTATACTATGAATAAATTTAATAAAGAGGTTACACTTGATACACACAGTGCAAGATTCTGATGAGATTTGGCCCTGTTTAGACATTACACTCTAGTTGAAAGTTTGGCTGCTTTGGCCAGCTGGACACTAATTTGGCAGTGGTAAACTTGTTAAATTCATTGGGTTCTCTGGGGGCCTGCCACTTATTAGCCAACAATGCGGAGGCTATGCAATTAAGAAGATAAAAAAGACAAATGTACAAAGCTGCTAGTCATCATGGTTGCTATATTTGTCGCTCCAGTCTTGGTAATGGAGTAGCATAGCTAAGAAATACGAAGGGTTCATTAAAGTCAAAGAATCCTTTTGGGAATCAATGAACTTTAATGATTATATACGTATTACATCAAAGATATCCTTTGTGCAAAGTTAACATCTTGCAGTGATCCTGGAGGGAAAGCTAATGGAGTGTCCAAAATGGACCCCGTCCTCTGGTCATCCCTGCTCATAAGATTTTTATGTTTATTGTATACATAAACAGAGATTTTGCAATGACTGTTGATCCTAGATGAAATGACCAAAGTAATGAAGAGACTTCCGCTGTGATGTATCCAGTCAGTTCAACTTTGTTTTGTGTAAATGTTCCGAAAGCACAAATTCACACCCTCAGACAGCACGAGAGGTCAAAAACTCACAGCTCACCTTTCAAATTGTCCAGTGGTGAATAGTATAAGCTACAGAACAAAATGGTACAACATACTTTTTCTTCTTCCAAGTCACTTTTATTTACTGTATGTAAGCTAACCTAAAAAAATTACAAATGAGCTTCAAGGGACTTTATTTAGACAGAATACAACAACACCCACAACTTAGATCTTCATTCAAATAATGAAAAACTTCCCCAAAACCCTTTAACAGGGGAAAAAAATGGAAGAAACCATGACACTAACATCATGACACTGACCCGTACACCTCCCTAATACAGGACACATTAAACAGGACATAAAAACAAATGTAGGGGACACAAAGGACACCGCAGGACTTGGTAACCATCTGATGGTACAAGACCCTCATTACACAGGAGATGACACTAAATTACACACAGGGCAGGACATCGGTGAGGACAGGGCATGCATTGATTTAACCCCTGCAGTCGAGTGATGAAGCTGAAACATCCGTGACATGTCCATTTCTAATGAAATCTAAAACCACGTGGACACGCAGTTCCTGGAAGTGTTCATAAATAAATAACCTCTGTTTTGGTGTCCCTGTGTTATCCTAAGTGAATGTCAGGAAGACTGTAATTCTCCGAGGACCGAGGGAATGGGGTCTGTCCAGCAGTGCTTTAGCTGAGAGTTGGTGGTGGCAGCCTCCATCATCTGGCACAGACTGCAGCGCGGTGTCACTTTTGTACTTCAGGATGGATGGCTTTGTATGGCCTGGACACTGTTAACTCTGTCCCACTGGTGAGCTTCAAGGAGAGGCTATAAGAGGCATACCTTTCCACAAGCCACTGGAGCAAAAATGAGGAGGAAATCCACGGGCCTGCTGCAATGTGATTCTACTTTTCAATATATTTATTAAATTAAACTTTGTGGCAGATATTGAAACATACACAGTGAGAAAACTCTCTTACAAAAAAAAATCCTATCCTCAGGATATTGAGTTTGCTCAGGCTACAGCTGAGATCATGCAGTCTATTGAGACAGATGAAAAATGTCCCACCTCCCCCCTTCAAAGGTGGTGATATTCTTCCCTCACAGATCCCTACTGTTCCGTCTCCGTTTTGATGTCCATGCCTCATTTAAAATTGACACAGTGCGGTGTCAGGGAGGTTGGCATAATTTTCATTTTTAGTGAATGTGAATTTCAAAAACAGATTATCAGATCTTTCTATAGCCACACAGACCCTATACACAGAAGCATTATGACATTTTTATGAAATAACAGGAACATGATTTGTGGCATACATTTGATGCAGAACTAGTCGTGCATCTAAGGTTTAAAATGTCCCAAATGAACACAGTGTGGTGTACAGCATGTAAACAATTTGCAATTCAATGGACTGGCTGCACAGCAGACATTTTGACATGTCATAGCAGGGAACTATGATAGCTGCATACCTCTGAGGGGAGGTCCTGCCACGGTGCATGCTGGTTCACTGACACTGTCACTGGGACACTTAATGGAACTGAGCCATCGTTACTGTTATTAAATCCACCCGTGTTTTTTTTTTTTTTTTTTTTCTTTCTCTGGCTGAGTCGAAATGTCTGCTGTGCGACCAGTTCAATGGTTACAACCTCCTCATTTGTAGGGCACATAAAGCAGTGAACATATCGCACGAACACGTCTATTAAAATTTATGTTGGAAAGAAAGTCACTCAGTTGAAATGAAAGAGGGGTTGAAATTTGGCAGTAGGTCTAAGTGCTTTAAGGTTAACACATAAAATGTACTGTAGAGTGTACGGTCATTTATTTTGGTGCTTAGTAACAATTATTCACAAAAAATGAACATAGAAATGAAACAATAACAAATATTCATTAAATTAAATGGAGAAAAAAAAAGAAAAAAGGCCTACGCACCTTTTTGTTGACCAAAAAGGTTCGTAGGCTGAAGCTTTTAGCTTATTATACCTACACTTTGTACATATTATTGTCTAATAGACAAAGCATTCATCACTGCTAGACTTACGCTGTAGAAAAACAGAAATTACAAAAGTTACAAACAATAATGATCATACCTCTGTCTTCTATTTGTTTACCAGCATTAACTAAGATTTACACAAAAAAAAATCACTATCTCTGCTTCTCCTTTGGTTCTCTTTTATATTTAGTTGTTCTGCTCTTTGCACCCTCCATCAGTAAACTGTCACACATGTGCTGTTTTCATTAACATCTTTCATCTGATTTCATTTGGTCTAATTTTATAACTTTATTTAAATGTTTGCCATGGTATAGTCTCCATTTTATTATGACTTCCTTAGCTGGGATATGACAACTAAACATTCCTAGTTCTTTGTTACAACTAAATAGATAGATGAGAAGGTGATGAATTATATTATTCATATATATATATATATATATATATATATTACAATTATTATAATTCTAGCTTTCTTCTGTAATATCGCATTAGTGTTCAACATCAGTGACTATAATCCTGACTTGATTATTGATTTTCAGACTTGCTATAGTTATACTGTAACTATTTCTTGAGTACTTTCAGTTGTTTTTTTCACTGTATTCAACTGCCACATATTCTCATAGCTGTCATCAACAAATAAAACATATTTTAAAAATTCTGACCATTAGTTAGTACAATGGGCGGACTTTTTAAACAGCATTTATTTTTCATCAACAACCCTAATAAAAATAGCATCCTCATCCACAGCATCACTTTTTTCTCAGTTGCACAATTTTTATTGCTAAATTTCAACATTTAATAATTATCCTTACTGACAATTTATTTTGTTATCTTTTACAAAGTCATTTGGATTGTTTGCTTTTCCAGTAGCCTCTTTAATTATGCTGTTAAGTTCTCTCTGTGTTCGTGGAGCTTTCGTCCTGTTTCCAGTAGTCTGTGATAATGCCCCTCCTTGTTGGTACTTATGAATCTGTTTTAATCTTATTTATTTTCCTTTTTGTTCTGTGTGGTAAAAATCTCTTCATTGTTCAGAAAACGTAAATTACTTATACTCAGTGTTAGCAAATGATGTATTAATAGGTGGAGTAATTTCCCAGAGGAGCGCAGTAATTCTGGGTACAGGACAAAAATGTGTCCGTGCCTGCAGCGTGTGTATGTATGTTGAGCCCATGGCTAATTTCCGATGCAGCGAAACGGTTCAGCTGGAAATTGAAATGACAAAAATACCTGAAATGTTTAAAGAGTGAGGAACCATAAATAAATGCAATTAGCTTTGTATGATTTATTTAATTTATTAATTTATTAAACAAAATTAGAGTCAAGTAAATGGCTGTATAGCAGTGCAGCATACTGTGTAGCAAATAATCAGAGCATAGATCCCATGTGTCAACTTGTTTGCCTGCTTCCTCTGGATCTGTGCTAAAAACACACACACAGAACTGGAGTCAGTCATATGAAACAAAATAATCATTCGAAGCAGAGCACAAACCTGTTTCAGCCACATTTATAAATGTAAAGCAGACCACAGCAACCATCAACAGCAATCCTAGAATGAGTGAATGAGTGAACGCCACTGCGTAGTGTCTGACCGCGTCCGCAGCCTCGCTCTCGCCCAAACAAAAGCTAACCTTCATTTGGAAATGACACAGTAGCAAGCCAAGGACAGAAATGAACAATACACAGAATGTGTTTTTTCTTCGGAGAACCTCAATATCCTCACTCAGGCGCAGGAAACACTCTGCAGGATGGATTAGCCTGACAAAGCTCTGCATGGAAGCTTTCACGGGGAGAGGCACTCCAGCAGCCAGGTTGAGACAAAGCTGCTTATCCACGGGGTCACAGTAATGTAATGGTGTGTGCAGCCAATTTGCTCCTTGCTATTCAAAGAGGGTGAATATCATCCATGGGAGGAAATCACTTTGATTTTCTGAGCCTTGCTAATTGACTTCTCCAGTGCCTCTTCATACTGAACTCTGTGTCAGATCTTGGAAGGCACTGAGATGCCCTCAGCAAAGGTGGCTTTTGTCAATATAATTAACCGAACAGACGAGAGGACCTATAGCTTTGCCCCCAAGTTTTGGTGTAGAGCCAAATCAGAAAGTGTTTAAGTTGGCAGCTACTTTCCTCGGATAAAGGTTCATACTGTCTTTGCCTCTTTCAACACTGGTGGTGAGTTTTGTATGTACTTATTACATTGTAGCAATTCTATTACTGTATTTATCTTAAGGTAAGGCAATCATTTTGTCGCTCCAGTCGTTAATAGAGTTCCCTTCCTAAACACGAGAATAAATCATGTTTTTTTAGGAATATTTGTGCTTGTTCATCTTAAAAGAGGACTAAGTATTAAGTATTTTAGCACCTTTGTCGAACTCATGATGGACAGTTTGTTTCAATCAGTGCAGCTGAACTCTGTATATCAGCTCTGACTGAATAGTAGTGAAATGACCCAGAAGTATTTACGTGGCAGCCATGATAAGAGAAAGAAAAGGTCCTTCGCTGTTTCCTTTCTTATCTCCTTTAGCATAGGATACTTTGGTCCATCCTTTATGAAAGGAAAGGAGATACTGTCACCCCACAATTCCTTGCGGTAGCAACAACCGTCCATTCACAAGCAGACATAAAAAACGCATACATTTCTTTTAAAAAAATGTGTGATGCAGACGGCAGCTGAGTGAGCTCATGTGGGCGAGTGTGAGAGACTGTGAATATGGACAGAAGTGTTGATGTGATTTAAAAGTTTTCTTTTTTCTCATAGAGTATGATGTTACCTTCCAGTTCTGCGGTTTATCAGTGCGGACTGGAGTCTGTTAACAGACAAACATACTCTCGTCTCCTCTATGAAACCTGTTCCGCGTCCTCGCCGCGCTGCATTCTTATAAATTCTGATGAACTGTTTGCTGCCTCTCCCTCTTCATCTCCCCAAGTTCTTTGTGTTAGTTCTGTGTTGTTGACTGTGAAGCAGCTCTGACAGTTTGCTGTGTTCAAGTCTGCTGTCTGCTGCAAAACATCCCAAGTTGTTGTAAATTGCTGCTCATAACAAGGTAGCCTAAAAGTTATCCTGAGAATTGAAACTGATATATGAATCTCCGACACCATTAATGTGATGGTCAAACCCTCTCTAACTGTGACTGACATCCAGCGTGCCTGCAGATCATCATGGAAGTTCATGTTGCTTATTACACATTTTCACTGTTGTGACCAGTGATTGATCACTTTAGTGTTTTAATTCCGACCCTGATCTGTTTTCTGAACATTGTAGTTTCACCACACACATCAACATCCGCTTCCTAACTGCAGTCAGATCCTCTGAGTCTTGTTTATTGTTATGAATTCATCCTCATATCTTTCCTTGATCTCATGACATTTTTGTTAAGGAAACGACATAGGAGGTATTTTCTTGTCAAGGGCAGCCATTTTCGTTTTCTATTCCAGGAATTCTTCTTCCTCGTCAAACATGGCACCTGCATTACCCACAATGCCACCCCACTGACAACAGTTCATACAGAGATTTAGGTGTGCCTTTAGCAGCTAATATAGCTTCAAGTCACACAAGGCTACATATGGAGCACTGAACAGCAATAATTACATTGTAGGGTGTGCGTCTCTTATGCACTGAATCTGAAGGCAGCTATATTCATGAAATGAGCCTTGTTGCAGGAACTATTTGAATTTTTCACACAGTTTTCTTCAGTGCTGCTTGAAGTGTCATTAAACAAGCAGAACTTAAATTGAAGCAAGTATACACACATTTCTCCCTTGTTTGACAGTGGGTCAGTTTAGTACAAGTGGATTTCCATTTCTAATATTCCAGCTCACAAAAGTTCTAATCACAAAAGTAGACAGAGCTGAAGCCAACACTTTGTATCACGACTCAAGAGCAAAGTTCTATATTTTTTGAGCAGTATTAATAATTGAGGTTTGTTATTTTGTTTGATGTGAGTAAATGCAACATGCACATGGTAAAATCTTTCTTGAAATCAATACTGAAGGTTAGAAAAAAGCTTGGAGAGACGCCGTCACCACAGGAGACTGAAACACTGTAACTGAATAAGCAGATTAAGACATAATATCCTACTTGATAATACAATTTTACAATTAGCTGTTATGCATATTTTTTAATATCTAATTTGCAAAAGCATAACAATCGTTGCAATCAAATCACTGTGTGATGTTGTAGAATTGCTGGACAGTAATAACTTTTATTCAATTTAAGATATTCCCCACTGGATGAAGCCAATGGGTCATTTCCTCTTTAAAGCAATTGTGCAATAAAATAATCGCTTGTAATGTTAATGCAAACTGATGCCTAACAAGCCAATAGGATTACTTTTAATAGTCAGTGTTCTCTGTATACTGGGTGGAGGACACTGGCAGAGATCTGCTGTCTTGGTATTTCATGTATTTTTGGAACACCCTGAATGTTCCAGTGGGAGTTAACTTTATATTTTAGAGGGCCAACATTGGACTCTAAACCTGGGAGTGGTAAGATTAATCCAAACAAGCGGGATAAAGAAAAGTTCCTGCTGAGTTTAGCAAGTAATACTCATTCACGCATGCCTTTGTTACACAGGTTTACACCATTTTATCATTTCCACATTCATGCAAGTAGATGTATCTGCTGATTTGTGCGCCTCGCGTGTGTATATCTCATGATGAAAGAACAATAATGAAATTCTTCCTGCAGCAAATTAACAACTAGTTCCGTGTTATCTTGGTGCAGAGCTTGTTCTCACCTCTGGGATGTCGCACAGCGCACAGATTCAGCTAAGTATTCAGCGGAGAAACAAACTATGATCCCAAACTCAGAACACTGCAGGTGTGTCAGTCAGTCAACCTCACATTTATCTCTTGGTCTCCGTCCAAGCTCTGGCCTCTCACTGAGCTTTAAGAAATGCACGCGCGCACACACACACACACACACACACACACACACACACACACACACACACACACACACCCCACGCACACACCACATGAGGATTTAAAGTGCTCTGTTTTAGGCTTTAACAAACCTTCTTTTGATCCTGTCTTTTGTACCTTTCAGTATCTGGGCTTTGTTATTCAGTAAGCCAGTTTTCCCTTTTCCATTTTTATTTTATTCTTTAATCCATGAAACCTGCAAAAAATACATCAACCAAAAAAAAAACAAAAAAAAAAAAACAAAGCAACAAGTAGTGGTTGGTCATGAGCCCTGGTTCTGGTACAGTAGGTGGTAGTGTGGAGGACTGGAGGTCGGGAGGCGAGGTGCAGTTGAAACAGACAGTCTGTGTCTGTGGAAATAGAGACAGAATCTATCAAAACGAATGTGAAGGAAATAAGAAACAGGTCGGTGTGAAGGATTGAATAATGGCCTGGAGGTAGTAGAGTGCTGGGATAGGTTACTGGGGTCATTGTTGACTGTTTTGTTTGCTGTTTTGTCCTCCAAGAACAAGATAACAAGAACACACCACTACATAATGCTGTTGGTTGACAATACGATGACGACACAAGACATGGCTTCAATGGATGCTTTCACACTTTCGACAATGTAGTTTATTTGATCAAGACCAGTAGGGTAAAACATACATTCTGATAGTTCTGATCTGTTCACAAATTAACCAAGAATAGTAAATGATTGAACAGTTGTGGCTGCATCATCAGGGCGTGTATGGTGAAATGAAATACAGGTGAGTTCATCCACTTATATTTATATTCTTTGGAGGCACAAAGTGCTCACAAAAAACATTATTATTATTATTATTATTATTATTATTATTATTATTATTATTATTATTATTTGACTAGCTTTTGAAATGATGTATATCTGCCATCATAAAATCCTGTTGTTGGCTGTTTGCAGACCATCTTCTCCGAGTGTTCTTGTACGCGGTGTTTGCTCAGCTCCAGGGTTTGATTGACAGCATGAGCCTAAATGAACCACACTAAACTTGTACACGCACAAGCGTTCATTTTCACTGAACCAAACAAGATTGGTGTGAAAGCACCCTCAGAGTGGACATCTGTTTTATATAGTTTTAACAGTATTTTCCCAAAACTCATAAAATGAGTGTAATTTCCATACTGTTGTATAAAATTGTATTATATTTTATGGAGGTCACTGTTGTTTGAGTGTTGACGCTCATGTTCTTCTATTAGGCTAGAGCAGTTGTTGTGTGCACTATGGGTCATACTTCCAGTAAGGGTTCTTCACCCTACAAGTGTACACAATTAACCGTTGTAATTGAAGCTATTAGCAAATACTGTTTGAGTTTTAGAAGGAGAGAGCAAACTCCATATTAGAAAGTGAGGATATTTTGCCATCCAACTGTAGCTGATTTTTTATTTCCATCTCCATTTATTTTCTGTATCCGCTTCATTCAGTCGAGGGTTTCAGACACTGGAGGGAACCTCAGCATGCACTGAGCCAGAGGTGGGGACCCTTTATTAATAGTGAATGTAGATCTTAAATTTCTTTTAGTTACATGTTTCTGCCTTGCAGCATTCATTTTAATATCCAAATATGCACGCTGTGTCTCATTAAATCTCGACCTTGTGCTGAAGCAGAGTAGTGTCCATTTCTCACTGCAAATTCGAGGTGTGAGAATGTGCTCTACTTTTCTCATTGCTAAAACTCTTCAAGCCTCATTAACTACGAAAACAAGCCAACTAGCTGCTGTGAATGGTTTGTCTCCCTCCGCGGTACAAAGTCTTTTCTTGGCTCAAGCAAAAGAGTTCCCGCTGGAGCAGGCAATCACTGAGGCGGCCGGTAATGGCAAAAGTTTCATGCTTTATGTGGTGTCTCACATCCTGAGTGGTAAGGTTTATAGTTCACTACAGTGTGGGCAGTGAAAAAATATGGTGCGTTGTTGAGTCTAAGATTAAGAATTTCATATTTTCAAATAGTCATTAAAATATAAAAGACTGAGTTTGTAGGTATTCCAATGGCTCTGTGAGGCTGTACTTGGGCACTGTGTATCAGATATAAGTTTTTATATTATAAGATATAATTTTTTCCATGTTCACCATCTTAGTTTAACATTTGCTGATTGTCTAGTTTGGTTGGGATTTTGTTATAAATCAACCAATATTGGACAGATAAAGACAGAGAAGACAGAAATGTCAGTGGATCACCACTGTTATTACAGGGCGTCCGGTGGAGGGACAATGAAGGTCTGCATCAGATTTCATGGAAACCCAGTCAACAGTTATCAAGACATTTTGCTAAAAAGTTTTTAGAGATGCACCAAGTGATCGCTCAGTGACTGGAAACATCCTCAAACTCTCTGACAATCCGTCCAATAGTTGTTGAGATATTTCAGTCTGTACCAAAGTGATGGACTGACAGAATGACCTTGCCATCCCAAGAGCAAAACACAAACACCAGTGTAGCTCAAAGCTGCTCTCATTGTGTACACTGAAATTGTTGCCAACCTTATCTCTTGAATTCAGCACTTCTTACTTGACTGCTGACAATGAGCTTTTTAACACGTGCAGTCTTATACATACACACATCATGCTCTTAAAACCAATCTCTCACCAGTAATCACCACATTTATCTTTTGGATTCTTCTAAAAGCATTTCACCTTTCCCCCCAAAACAAACAAACAACAAAAAAAAACTTCATACTTAACAATCTCAGCGGTGAGCCTGGAGAGAGCAGGAGAACAGCTCGTATTTCAGCCAAACCAACAGTGCTCTATGCCAAAATGTTTATCCCGTTCTTTCCTCCACAGAGTTAGCAGGCTTATATCATGTTTGTGATGGTCACCAAAATTATTAGAGCGCATCCTCTGGGAGCCATGAATTTCTTAATCCATCTAGAAGATGTTGAGATTTGAGATGCACTGATCAATTGGACAGCGAAAGGAATCAGCCGATTTTCAGCTTGGCTCAGCCAGTGACCTTTGGCTGCTGACAGCCAGTCCAAATCTGTGCCAGTCAAATTCATATGCATGCTGCACTTCACAATGGTTCACTCCATGAGCACACTGGCACAGACAGTAACCGACTACTGTCACAGCCACACATTCAAACAGAGAGAGATTTTTTGATGTTACATTAGAAGGCGCAGACATGGAAAGTGAGGAACAATGAGCACACCTGGTTGGTGCTGATGTCATTCAGTACGGCATTGGTTTAGATCATTTTGATGCACTACATTATTAAAAACAAGCCTTCTGCATGCAGCTCAGGTGCTGTTGTGAAAACAGAATCACAGGTGAAAAATCCAAAACAAGAGTTTTTTTGGGCAACTTTAAACAAGTTTATAAAAGTCAACAGAGCAGACACATGCAGAGATGTAAGTGTGTGTGGGAGAGGGCAAGGGGGTTGAAGATAACTGAAGGGAAAAGCAAGTTCATAGAGAAAAAGAAAATCAGGTCCAACTTTTAAAAATATTGGGAATCGGCCAGAAATAATAATAAAAAAAAAAAACGCAATTGGTGCGTCCCTGATTGAAATAGTTCACAGGATAAATGAAAACTTTGACCAGTGGCTGATGTTAGAGGAAAAATCCCCAACATCTTTGCATGATTTTATCTTCTGGGCACCATGAATGCCTGTACAAACCCTCTGACAATCCATCCAATAGTTGATGAGATATTTCAGTCTGTACCAAAGTGATGGACTGACAGAATGACCTTGCCATCCCAAGAGCCACAGACATTAGTGTAGCTCGAAGCTGCTCTCACTGTGTACATTGTAGGTCACTGCAATTGTTGCCAACCTTATCTCTTGAATTCAGCACTTCAGTGCTTGGCTGCTGACAATGACTCAGCCTCTCTCAATTGATAAATACGTGCAATTTCATACACACATACACACACGCACACCGTGCTCATAAAACCGATAGCTCACCGGTAATCACCACATTTGTCTTTTGGATACTTCTAAAACATTTCACCTTACCCCCAAAACAAAAAATATTTCATACTTAAATGTCAGAAACAGACAATCTCAGCGGTGAGCCTCAGAGAGCAGGAGAACAGCTTGTGTTCTGAGCCAAACCAACAGCACTCTATGCCAGAGTGTTTATCCCGTTCTTTCCTCAATGGAGTTAGCGGGCTTACATCATGTTTACAGCTTGTATCCTTGTCTAAGCAGAGAAAATTAAGATCCATTGCTTATTTGCATCGTGTGTGACCATTCCCATGCTTTTTTTTATTCCTGCTCCTAAACGACTTGGATCAACAGTTCAAGTGATTTAACATTCAAGCTTTCTCTGCTTTGCAGCTGTATTGATTCATTTGGGATTCCCTGTGCAGTTATCCAGGGGCTGGTGAGACGATTGGTGAGACGTCATGAAAAAAAAAAGTGTTAGGTGGGGAAGAGAATGAGAAATGGGTCTGCATGGGTAAGATGTAATGCACAAGAAAAATGAAACTCGCCAAAGGTTAAACAGGCCAAAGAAATGTCATCAAAATGCCACTTAAACATGATTTGGCCTTTTGGATTCTTTCATCACATCAAACTTTGTGCCAGCAGTGTGGCTTGAATATGAGTGAAAATGTAGCAGCGTCCTCTGAAAAGGTCGATCAAGATCTGTTTTCAAATAAAATCTGGACTTTCAGATAAATCACAGAAAGAGATATTTTATGCACCAGAAAACATGTTAATTTGACTTGTTCTGCGTACTGTATTTGAAGATTTGATCTGTCATTGAAGTTAAACGATGGAACACAGAGGGGCCAAAAAATAACATGTTTTTTTTTCTTCTTTTTTTTTCTTCTATAAAACATTGATAACTCACATTAAAATGCAAATCATTTCATTCTTTATGAATTCTCCAAGAGGTTATGTTTTACGTCTTATCATCAACCTATTAATTAATGACTAATAAAGAACATCAGAGGTGCGAGTTGCAGCTAGGCAACTGGCTGAGAGCCACTGAAATGACTACTTAATTAAATGTTCATACATGGGATTATGCTGCCCACTCTCACTCGACTTGGCTTCCACTTCATTTTCAGCACTTAATTTCATGACCTGCTCAGGATAGAGATGTGTATATCTGACATCAGAAGTGTGGGGAGGCATAATAAACGTCAGACCGACCCAGACAAACAAAGGACTGCTATTTGCTGCACGCAAGTACATTTATATCAGTCTGGCAAATAGCATATTATGATGAAGTTGTGCTTTCCACAATAATGGTAGTATGGCAGGAAAGTGTTTTGTAAATTGTTGAATTATTAATGCACAGACTGTGTTAAAATCACATTTAGTTTCCTTGATGAATAATATTTCCATCTTTACTCCAAAGAGCACAGTGCTTTGCTGCCTCATTCTTGATTTTAATAATAATAGTTAAATCTTTTATGATAATACGAACTGTAAGTAGGATTTCAAAAGGTTCATCCTAATGAATAAACTTAATTTATTATAAAGTATTTTTATTTTATTTTTTATCTGAAAAACATAGACTTTTTACAGCCATAATACATTTTGTCACTGTCTGATTCATTCATTTAATACTTGAATTGGAAACATGTGGATTGGATTGTGAGTGATAGTGAAAGTGGATACATACATTTCCTTTTCTAAATTAAAAAAAAAAAAAAAAATGGTAAAAAAAAAAAAAAAAAAAATCTTGGTACTTCCTAGCCTTGGCTGTTCTGTTCCACCTCAGCTGGTCAACTATCAATAGCAATTCTGTCCGTCATGTTTCCACAGAGCACATTGGCCTAATCAAAGCTATTTTACCATTTTAGATTGAAATCAGCATAATTCAGGTTCATCTGAGCTCGTCATCTATCCTTGAATCAAAACTCAAAAAGTTATTTATCCAAAGCTCTGCTCCTTCCATCCTATCCTAGTTGTAAATGTCCTGTCAAGAGTTTTATAAATGTTTACTGTGGTTTTCCACTGCGGCAAATCTTTGACGGGGCTCACTGGTGATGTTGGATCCAGCACTCATCAATGATGTGCAGCCACAACAGCCTTCGGAGTAAGATAAGGTAACCTCTCTGTGGCTTGGAAAGTAAACCCAAGAAAAAGAAACAGTTTTGCCGATCACATGGTGCCGCTCAAAAACCTCATTACTGCGAGTGCATGGTAACAATTGAAGGCGCCTCAGATGAGCGTTTCAATATTCCAAACTCTCCTCTTTCATCTGGATATGGCAGCTGGACAGAGGAATCTGTTTCAAGAGATTTCAGTGACATCAAACTAAAACTTGGCCGAGGACAAACAAATTCTATACTGCAAACATAACATATATGAACAGTCACCGCATTATCTGCCAAAGACAACTGGTCATAAAAAGCTCATACCCCACTAACTTGGCACTATAGCTGTCACTAGCTTCAACTCCATTAATGTTCTTCAATTCAACGCCGTTTACGCTAATTAGTTTATGCTTGGCATTTGTCCCGAGCCTGGAGCCACCTTGGCTGCACCTCACCTTCATTTCCCCTCAGTTACTAGACACAACAGTCACCGAAAGTGGAGGATTTCACTCCTCCATTCTTGAGCCCCAGGCTGATGGGTCCTATTCACGATAAATAAAGGGATCAAACTGCATTGGGTGTGGGTGCAGTGCACTGCAGTGCAGTCAGTCATTGCATTAGAAGTGAAAAGGGACGGTGTCTATGGCCTGTTTTCTCCCAAGATGGGTTAAATTTCTTGCAGTCGTTCAGTTTAGTTGGACAGTTTAGAGAACTGTTAAAAATAACCTTTTCTTCTCACCTCTTCTTGTATCTGAGATATCCTGATGCGCTTGATTGTTTCAGTGACAGACGTATGATAATTTGAGGGCGCAGTGTTTATTGTGTTGATTGAAGTCGGCGCAGTTATGTGGAAGTTTGGAGGCACCGGATCTTATCAGGCGGTGAATATCTGATGCTAATTTCAGCATAACTTTACTCAAAGTGAACGAAAGCATTGTCTGACATTGAATCTCAGAGTTCAACAAAAGCTTTGGGATACAATAATGGCAGCTGTTTTAAATTGCTTTGACAGTTCCCTCTGATAACAGTATGAATTGTCACATCCTTCAGAATCTTATCTTCATTTTTTAAGTGTAATGCAATTAGCCGTCACTGATTAATCTCCTCACATTACTAATTTTCAGTGTGGTGGAAAGTGCCCTGCTTGTTTTGCAACTATAAAAAGGCAACACGTGTGCATGTCTGAGATGATTTTACTACAATTTCACAAGACTAGTGAAGCAGAATTAACTCTACAGTCCCTTTTGCTATTTTATTTTTCATTTTGGCAAGAAAGAGACAAAGCAACAAAAAAAATCTGTTAAATTCTTATGTGCATAAACACGGTGTGCTGTGGGGGGACTTGGAGTGACCCACCAATTCAACTGACTTTATTAGCCTGAAAAATGAGGGACAGTGGAAGGGATGACAGTGCTTCAGCTTTCATTAACTCTAAATTACATTCCACACAGAATGCAACAGTGCACACAGGTAATTAATTTCCTCAAGGACAATTATTTTAGTGCTTTGAGATAATGACAAGAACTCCTCAAAGTTCAATCTTGGTAGAGTCTGTAGGTTGCTTTGAAGGAAAATGATCCCCAAAAGCCCAATTTAGAATCAGTGTTGCACCATCGCTGGCGGGAAAGTGTAACTCACCATGTAGCTTATATTTATTTGGGAGGACTTAACCTATTAACAGTGTAGAAAAATGTGGAAGCATTTGATGTAGTTACAGTATACTGTATACTGACACATGTAGTTAAGGAATACGGTGGACAGTGGGCCTAGTTTCACAGTACAAATACCTTCATATAGAGACTCTTAATGCTTGACTGGTATTTATGATGACTACAAGTCATCATGAAGTCCCAGATTTACTCTTGTGCACTGGCCTCTTGCTCTGTTACTTCCCTTAATTTCCCCCTTAGCTTTATGTGTCAACATCCTCCTCAGACTTTTCGCCTTATGTCCATAGAGACTAGACTGCAAAGCCCGTTCACCCAGCTCCGGTTCTGGCACAACACTAGCTCTGCTCACCATCAGTGTTTTCCAGTGCTTAAAACTTCCTCTTCCTAGTGGTTTAAACTGCTTGTGACTAACACAGACTAACACTAACAGGCAGTGCTCTGAGCCCACAGTTCAGGCAGCCCGGCTCATAAAGTGAACTAACATTAGCTAACAGCAAGTAGAGTTTTCAGCAATTTACTTTACTGTCCATCAGGAAATCACAGTGAGTTGATGCATAGCAGCTGGAGGACATCAAAGGTACATCAGTTAAATAGTTGGTGGTGTGTGCCTTAGTACCTTAAAGCGCTACGTGCCTTTAAGGTACGTAAGGCTCTGAGTATATCATACTCAGAGCCTAAAGTTACATAGTGCAGAAGCATGCATACAGAGCACAGTGAAAACAAAATATACTTAACCTGATGGCATGTCATTGTAGGATCAAAATGATTTAAAGACTGGTTTTGTGGTAGAAAAACATAATCAGTGTTAATTTAAGGATGGGTCCTTTTGGAGCTGGGACTGCATACTTCCTGGTTGCTGTTCCCTAGCGTCTGTGTTTGGTGTGACTATGGTTCGACCAATCTGGAGTCCTCAATCAACCCCAGCTGCATTTTAAATAGTTTGTGTGGCTGCAGTTCAGGGCATCTGTGAACCTGTGATCAGTGCGCCTCACTTTTGGCTACTGTAATTCGTTCAAACATTATTTTGTGTATTGGTTATTAGTCCATAGAGCTTTTTTGTTATATTTCTTTGTGTATGTGCACCCTCCTTGGTTAATTGAACTCCTGACTTTAACCTGAACCTGTCTAGTTGTCGCTTTCCGCCTCATTTCCTATCCTTATCATATGTTACTGCTCTCCAAAACGAGCCGGGTCGTAACAGAACACTCATTTGTAGCGGCACTTTAAATTGCTGCTTTTAATAAGACATGAACATGCCCATTCTTGAGTTAACATTCATTCTTGTGAAAGCTGCTGTCACTGTCTGATTTTCTGATTTTTTTTTATAGAGCACGCCATATGAAATTGCTTTTCTCTGACTCATTTCTCCGACTGTCTCTCGTCTCGTCTGCCCTGTGTGTATCTCATTCAGGGTCGAAATGCAGTGCTTATCAGAATGCACAGATTTGATTGAGTAGGTTGAGGGTGATGTTTTTCCCAGATTGGGCCACTCACGCAAATGCAACTACGTAAAAAACTTGCACATTCTTAAAAATGTTCACATATGCGACCATTTTGTTCACAGTCTGGAGTACTGCTCAAGCCAACTTCCTCTGTCAATGTGTCAGGATACAAGAAGGGAAACAGGAAGGCTGAGGAGAAGGACCCAAATACAGACTTTGAGGCTGAGCTTGAATGCAGTTCAAGGCTTAAATACAAACTCTTGATGGTGAGGCAGGTAGAGGTTGAAAACATAGTACACTAAATAGGGCAGTATAACAAGAGACAGGTGAAAATTTCTGAGTTGGCAGGAAACACATAAGACAGGAAGCGAAGTACACCAGAACACACAATGATGAATCTTTCAACATAAAACAGGAAAGAGTCACAGAAATTGACGCTTTCTCTCAATTAGAATACTTCTGTTAATATGTAATGGAAATGAATGAAACCAGGTGGTGCATTAGCCCCAGTGCCAACATATGATATAAAATATATATATATATAGTTCACATTTTTTATTGCAGTATTCACCACAGCTGCTTCTACTCTACCAGCTTCCATGGCTGCCATTTTCACAATGGCGGTAGTCCCTCCCCTTCTGCTGCGTAGGCATGTGCATCTACGTGTGCATACTTTACACTTACATCTTGGTATATTTTATGTTTGGAAAACATTGTCTATACATTTGATATAAATAAAACCATCTCGTTTTGATTTCTAAAGTCAACTTTAATTCAGCCTTCAGATTGGCAATGTAAATGTTATGTAAATATTATCAGACAGCTGGTAGAGTCTTGTCTTGTTGCAATTAATCAGTTGAGCATAATGTAAAACACAGTGAATGACACAGGCAGAGGAGACAGGGTGATTACGGTTATTTCTGAGGACAGAGGCATACATATCCACCTGCAGTGCAGGAGGTGGGATTGGTCAGTAGGTGTGTTAAGGTCCAGCATCCATCATGGTCTGTCCAATCAGTCCCTCTTCCTCCTGTTTAAAAAAACAGAGCTCTCCTCTACACTGCTGTCACTTTTGCAATGGAGAGTAGAGTTAAGACTGGTTCTCCCGAGAGGAAACAGATGTCCTTGTCTGGAAGTTGCAAGGCGCAAATATATGGTACCTCAAATTTGCCGCCAAGGACAGGCAATGTCCCATTTTAACTTGAATTCATTTCAATTTCAGCTATTCAATATTGAAATCCCCGTCACCTTGAATTCCACATGTAAAGAAGTGCACCAGTTTTAGTTTGGTAGACTTTGAATCACTTACTATGAGACCAAAAAATACAACAGCATTGATGTTTCATTTTTCAAATGATTGAAATAAAACATTGTGAAACACTTTCCTGGGCAGAAAAAACAACAACAAAGATTTAATCATATGGATGGCAGATCAGAGTATTGGGGAATCACAGTATGGCAAATTAGAATTTATATTATATTAAAACAATGGTATGAAATGTGTTTGTAAAGCATTCATTGAGAAACCTGTATCCTAAAAAATATATCAATAAAAAACATCTCAAACTATATTTTGACCTACTGAGCATAAGAAAGGACAAAGACCTGTGACACTACCAGCTGCTCAGGGGTCCACAGACTGCAGATCCCCTGTGGTTCACAAAGAAAGGCCCATGTATAGAATGCACTCTTCTGCCTCCAGCACTGTCACACAGGCCACTGATGGGTGGCAGGAGTGATGAATGTGGGAGCAGATTGCCTCTCTGAAAAAAGAAAAAAAAAACGTGCATGCTATAATAACTGAGACTTGTTGGTTTTGACACAGATCAAGGAAACATTCAAACCAGCAGACTAACCTGGTCACAGCTATCCAAACCACTTCCCTTCATGACATCTGTCATCCTCTCTGCGCACGCTTCTTAATAAAACCCATTTTCACACCCATGTTTTTTCTGCGTTGTTGGTTTACTGGTACATGTATGTGTCCTACATGTATCTACATATGGACATGTGATTACACATAGGAAAGCATTTACCACATGTTGCAACATGTGGTGCTCGTGGAGGTCTTGGCACATGGGAATTGACATAGACCACACACATCATACAATTAAAATGTTCCAAAACCATGCTTTCTATGTGTAAAGCATGTTTAACAACAACTATGTTCCACATGCAATACATTCTGCTATATGTGTGGTTTTACTGTTTGGTTGTGAGTGTCATGGATGCTGCAGTAGTATTAACGTGGAACATCAAGCTTATTGACTCTCTAAAGGTTAATATGCCATCTTGCCTCACACACAAATAATAATGAAAATTGCTTTGGTCATCTTAAAAGTAGAAGAGGAGAAGGTCCACATTTATATCACAGTATAATGATCAAACACAGTGGCTACTTCTGTCTTCCACCTCTCCTTCTTATTTCATTATTATGCCTAAGCCATACCTTTTGTCTCCAGTCCCCTCATAATTCACCACCGTCCATTTTTTTTTTTTTAACAGGCAACTCCCCCCTGCTTCATGCCATCATTCAGCAAGTCCTAAACTATCATTGCCCCGTCTTATCCTCACCGGAGGCAATCGCAAATCAGTGTTCTCTGTCTGATTTATTTGTTCTTTTATCATGCTGCCTGCTGCTTCTTATGCTGGTGCTAACATCATGGTACAGAGGACCGGTTCTGAATTGGAACCAGCTCCATATTTATGAGAACAAGAAATAATTGCTTTGTTTTTAGATTCGGACAATTAGATCCTGAAAGTGAAGTTTGGACAGTGATAGAAGAAGTACTCAGATCTTTTAATTTAGTACAAATATAAGTACAACCCGTAAAAAACAACAACCAAAACAAAAAAAAAACAATTACTCGATTACAAATAAGTCCTACATTAAAATTCTAACTTCAGTAAATGTATGTACGTCAGAAAAATATACTATGCAAACCAATAAGTATATAGTGAACTTCATGTTAATGTTACATGCTGCGGTTCAATTTACTGTTTAACAATAAGCATTAAAAAAAAGCAGTTACAGTGCAGTGCCACTGAGTTTGAATCTTCCATCTCATCTTCTCACACATGCAACAACATGCATGCTGTAATATCTTGTTCTTGAAGAAGCTAAGCTTCACAAGAAATATCAGAACATCAACATATTATAACTGATCAAAAATAATTTCATGGTAGAGCAGAAAGTAGTCAACAGATCAATGCATTTCCTACACCGAAGAAAAATCAGAGCGCATTAACAGCATTCACACATCTGTGAAGTATTTTCTTCTCTTTTCTGACATTCATCAACACACACAAAATCCACAGCAAGCATTCACACAGAGGCCCACTTCATCGAATACTACCACTGTACTACCAAATCTAAAATCACAAAACACACACCATGTATGACCGTTGACTGTCAAACAGCCTAAAAATAATTTTAAAAAAAGTTTGGATTTGGTTTTGGAAAGGATATGACAGGACAATTACAGCATTTGACGTTGGTGCCCACCATACTGGCGGCAGCGGCAGCGCCCCACAATACGCACGGACGCGGGGTGGATGGCCCACCATACTGCCGGCTGGTGGTGGGCATGGATCGCGGGGTGGACGGCTCTGCGATCGACTGGATCATGTCTGGCGATCAACCGGTAGCTCGCGATAACCGGTAGCTCGTAACTTGTTACTCTAAAAAACTAACTACTAACATTTATTAGTTACTTCTCCCAGAAAGTAACTAAAGTAGTTGCTGAGTCACAAATTATAAAAGTAACTACTTACTTTGGAAAGTAACTATTGCGCTACTTTCAAGTAATTTTTTTAAATGCTCAAATGTGTCAAAGAATTTCGACCCCACCTCCATCCATCTTTGTCGGAACTTAAAATAGGTGTGTTCAATTACTTTTGATATATACTATGTTATACCTCCATTTAAAGAAGGCTACTTTTGGACTATATCCACCTCTGATCCGGCTTACCATGGATACGTGCCCCCGCCCTCACCAAGGAAGGAGTAACAAGAAAAATTTTTGCCGCTCGGCTTAGAGATCTAGTTGGTCTGATGAAAAACAGCTGCATTCAATCATAGTAACGTGCCACATTTTTTGGCAGTAACGATAACGGTGTTATAATGATGGGTAGAGTAATCAATTAGATTACTTGTTACTGAAAAAAGTAACAGCGTTACTAGGATGTATCGTGAACGAAGTCTGGGGCAGAGCAAGGAACAGAATGTCGTGGAGGACAAACCCTTTACTGGTGTTGGCACTAGAATTACCAATCATTGTCTGCCTTCAGGAAGCCTGTTTAACATAAAATACTTGTATCAGTATTTCTATCATGTAGCTCCTCTGCATCGCTAGCAACAACATACAGATAAGATAAAGGCAAAAAGCCTCGTATTAATGCATTTCAGTGATTTGTGCTGTCACTGAAACATACAGTATTTCTTCCTCTGCTGTTACGTTGGGGTGTGGAATATAAATTCAGGCTGCACGGCATCAGGTTTTAATGACAGCAGTTCTTCATGTGCGACACGACAACATGTGCCAGGGTCTACAATGATTTCTGCTACGGGAGTGTGTGAGTCTCCATGTTGTGGGTGGATGAACTGATTTAATGTTTAAAGAACTTGTTCAAAAAGAAATGATGAATCATTAACCCTGAAATGTTCAAGCAAATTAGATTAGTTACATGATGTAAGCTAGTTCACTATGCTTTAAATTCATGCTTTAGAACTCTGGAACTGTGCAACCACTGAGACACAATAGCATGGCTTGCTGCCTTTATTTACCTCTGCTGTAGTATGTTCATCTTTTCGTGTGCAGAATGGGTAGTTTATAACATTTCTTCACTACAATTTATTGGATACAAATTGTCTTTGAACTAATTTACAACTCCACAGAAGAAACTGGCATGGATATACACTCATCCTTTATTTACAGAGCCAGATGGTATGTTTGGACACCATCAAGCATCTTTTAATACAACAGATGCTGAATTGTGAAATTTCTCTGTGTTGGCTAACTGGCTATATGCCACTATGTCTAAAAGCCCATTATCCAAGGCAAATATGTGACCCCCCTCCCAACACACACTCTCTTTCGCTGCTATCAGAGAGCATCAAGTACAGCCAATGTTATTTCTTTGAGAACAGAGAACGGGCTCCTTCTCAATTCAGTCTGTCAGCTCTCTGCATAAAAGTCTTCTACATTCAACCTTTCTCCCAGAGATTTCAGCAGAGATTCACTTAGCTGTCAGAAAACAATTGCTCTTTGTAAAAGGCAGTGGCTGGTGCAACTTTAATTTTAAAGATGTTTTAAATGAGCTGCCATTGTGTGATTGATGGGCTGTGAGAAACCTCCCCCCCCCGTTCCTCCATATCCTACAACAGAGGCCTTTAATTACGAGTGCCCCGTATTGACGCTGTCAGCTCCAGTGTGATGTGCATCATGTATGTAGGGAGAATGGATTTTACCACCTGGTTGCCCGCACCGTACAGTGTCATTGCACACAGTGTCAGCAGTAGAAAATGCATTGTCATCAAAGTGCAGCGATATTGCCCGAACATCAAGGCCTTTAGTATTCATGTATTCACTCATCTGTTTACTCTCACTTATAGTTTAAAGTGAATTTGATTTTGATTGATGAACAATCATGCTTGAACTGACCTACCATTTAATCAATATCTACTCTATGGGTGTCTATTTTTCATGCAAACAATTAACTTAGAACTCCCTGTGCATCCGAGGAATGAAAAATAAAGCAGTGATAAAGTAAATCTGGATAGCCTTCAAATGTCCAAGTTACTACCCTTTTATCCTTTTACTTTGAAAGTTTTGAAATAAAATAAAGGCACTTCCTGACTACAGTAAAAAGATGTTTATAGGGAGTAAAGTGTGCTTAGCTTTAAATCTGGTCTTGCCCAGCCAGAATAATTTCCTTTGCCAAATGTAAACAACATCTCAAGAATTCTCTCACAACTTTGAGATAAAAGAAAAAGAAAACCTTTGAATATTGTATTGATGTGGATACAAACTAATGCTTATGAAAAGTCAGGTAGGATTTTGCATTTCAGCCTGATATATATGCAGCATTACAGTTACATTGCACTTGAGTTCACTACATGAGAGACATACCAGTAATTATTAGAGACAGGTGATATACACTGTACATCATAACTCCTGTGACAGTGTAAGTAATTCTATATGACAATATTCATATAAATTGTGATTTTATTGTTTATTAAAGCGACAATACACTATGCATTTATTGCACTGGGTCCAGCTAAATGCAAATTTCCATCTCTAGTCCCTTCATCTGTCTGTCTGCCAGATGACGTAGTGAAAGATTCAACAGTAACAGACTGTGAGGGTCTTAGGTGGGGAATTAAAACAGTGTACTGTGAAAATAAACATCATTAAAATCAGAATAAATCAGACACAGTTGATCCCAAGTACAGATCACTGATATATCAATCAGTTATAATTCAGTTGAATTACTTCAAAGGTTACACAGACAGATAGTATTAGTACTGGCCGATGTGATATAGAAAGGCAATATTCATTTACCATAAAATCTCTGTCAAATGACAAATCTATATAGTCTCATAGTACTTATAGCTATAACAGCTGGTTACCTTCATGAATATATTATTTATTAATTTTATTAATTTGTTAAGTTAATTACTTTTACAATAGTCCAATTTATTCTGACTGACATTTATATCTAAATAAGTAAGTGTAAAATGTCTGCCAAGTTAACAGATCATTTAAGGCTTTTATTGATGAAATGGAACATTGTATTCTTATTAATTTGCTGTCTGTCTTGTTGAAAGCCATTTTGAGGTTCTTTGATTCTCAGGGCTCCGCAGTAACAGGTTGCCAAAAAGTGAAGACAGCAAACAGAAACATGTGAAACACCAAAATGAATACATTTTTAATATTTGTTTGAATTCATTATATTTAAATATTGCTGAACTGGAACCAGGCGGTGCTGCTCATGCATTGGTGCGTTTACTCATGTTCAATTCATCTTTGGGGGGATCTGTGAAGAACATGACAGCTGCTGTTCTGGGATTTTGGGAATCCGGCATAGACATTAACTCACAGCACTGAGCAGCATAAAAATAAACAACAACACATTTTGTTTGGTTACTATAATAAAGCTTTAATCTTTTATATCACATTTCACTATTATCTGATGTATAACTTATCTTAATTACTCAAAACAAAAGGTGGCCATTTTGGCAACTAAAATCTGGTCCCTGGTCACCATTCATGACAACATGGCCTGTATCAGTTTGGGAGAAGACACTCATCTCATTTTTTCTGTGGCCTTCCCCCTGTTTTGTAATTTATTGTAAAGTCAAGACGACTTCTTGCTTGGTTCTCTGAAAGGATGTAATGAGAGTTCACCGCCATCGTGGTCTCCTGTCAGAGGGTGTTCTTTTGTGAGGCAGTAATGTTTCTGCTGCTGCTCAATGGCTGGATTTTAGGCACCTATTATTGCCTTTACTTCTGCATCGCTGAAGCTCCTCTTTGTTTCATCACAATGGTGCTCTTTATTATAAATGTGGGTGTTCTGCACTGACTAAAATGACATTTCTCATCCAGTGTCATTAGGATATGTTAATTCCTGATAATTAAGGTCATCATATCATGTTTTCCATTAATGAATGACTGGAATTCATCAACACCAACACAAGTATGATTGAAAACAGATGTTTCTGAATGCTTTATGAATCAGGGAAGAATATTTAGTCAGTATGTTCACATGATAAGCATTTCATGACCTTCTGTTTATTACTACTGTATCTTATGGTTTTTGTTTTAGTGCATTTGGAGTCGACAGCTTTCAGTCCTCAGAAGAAACCAGAGAATCGAACCCCAGAGAAACGAGTGATTTGAGTTTTTGTTCAGGAATGCTAAATCCCCACATGTCCTCCTGTAACCCCCCAAATATATTCCTCAATTCAATTCATCATAGATATGCTGGCTAAATAGTTAGAAAAACAATGTTTTTGGCTGAAGCTTAAATATGTGTCCAAAGGGAGAGTAAAAGTCAGCCAGTAACAAGACAGCTCACACTACTCTGCCAGTAATGGATCCCATTTGCCTTTTTTCTTTCATGAGGATTTTTATATGGAATACTGAACCGAACCAGATGATTATGCATTATATTATCTTAATCTACAATAGTGACATGCTAACTATTTGGAATAAATAAATATAGCTTATAAAAAACAGACCATTGCAGTATGTAATAAAAACTTTACTTACTGCCCAAACATCCCTAAAATATTTTATTTGTTGCTTATACGAAAATAATTTATTGCAAACAAACTGATTCAGGCCAACTTTCTAATGAAATGACTGTAATGGAAATGAATGAAATGAAATGAAAATGGGGCCTCACCCCTGGATCCGACTGATGTTCTCCATGCAGCTTCAAACTCACCAGGAGTGTTTCAGGGGTGGAGCAGTTCACTTGCCAGACTTTGTCTAACTTTGTCAGATTTGGTTAGTTTTTCTTGGTTTCTGTGCTTCCATGAGTAAGTCGGATACATAGTTCAATAATTTCACTTTTGGCTCTTTTTTGGATCAGGAGTCCGCACAGGATTTATTTTGAAAAGTGATCAGGTTCTCAGTGACGTCGCAACGTCCTTCAAAAATAGTATGTTCTCTGAAACCGAGGGGAAAGATGATTCTAAAAATGTGCCGCAGCGCTTCGGGCGGAATCATAAACAAACACCCGACCTATGCCCGGTGGGAATGAGCAGTTACTGTTTCATGTACAGTAATGATAATGTTGGTCATTGTTTGGCTTGCCCCTAACACTCAAATAATTAGCTACAAATAGAGGGGAGAGACAGAGCACAACATGTTTTAGGATTGTTTGTCCACTCTGGCAGTCTGTTCAGGGTAACAAACAGGACAGAAAACAATATTATCATAATTGGCTGAAAACACAAACACACACACACACACACATATTATTCTGTTGTATTTTGTGCAGATAATGAATATTGGAGAGAACTAAACAAAACAAACCACACACTCATTTAAAGTATCTGTTGTTATATAGAGAAGTTCTGACTTTAAACTGTGCATAACAATGAGATGTAAATTATTGAGGTCTGTTTTGTTTGCTCACTATACGTACACAGTGCACGCTCTACTAACATGTCCAAGTACATAATAAAACAGACCTGCTTTAAATATGTTGGATATATTTATTATAAAATAAATGGTTAGTTGTATATACACGCATATGGTAGACATGCCCTTGTAGTGTACATATTGTGTGTGTGTGTGTGTGTGTTATCAGCAATCTCCAGCATCAAAGGTGAACATCAGGTGTTGGTGTCCGCCCCTTTCAATAAGAGAAAGAGCTGATGTCACACAACATCCACACACGTTGTGTTACTTCAGTGACACAGATGTCACTGCCAATGAGCTTTGTCCAAAGGCCTAACTTGAAATGCAAAGGCCGTATGTGAAATAATACATATTTCACATATGTCTAATTACTGGACTATCTCTGTCAGTATCTTAGAAGATGTCTTCACATTAACTGTTAAAATTACCTTACGCTCTTCGTGGCTTCGTGGCTTGAGTACAACAACAGTGGGAGAAATGTGACACTTCTCTCTTCAACCTGGAATATGAAACACAAACCATGTCTGTAAGAGGATCTGGATCATGGGGGCTGACAAGGTCACAGATGTGGTTATGCGCTAGTCCAGCACAATTTACTGGTCTGCCTTGAAGGTGACCAGTAAATTCTCAGCGTCACTGTTGACAGCTGTGATGCACTTTTGGATAAAGCGAGGGTAAAGAGAAATGTGAATTCGTCTACATGGAATGTTATTATCTTTGCAGAGATATGGACAAAGATGAAAGTACAGATTAAATGACTGAGTTGATTGATGGTGTTTGATGAAAAGTCAGAAGAGTAACAATAACTGAGTATGCTGTTGGGACCATGAATGTTTCATTCCATGGCTATTCATCCAATACATGTTGAGATATATCACAAAGAAATGTCAAAAATGTCAGCCTAATATTGGTGCTATCAGAGAGATCAGGGCATCACCGTAATCAGTATGATTCATCCTCCGGGGACCACGAACGTCGGAACAAACTCCTGTTGTTTTCCATCCAGTACTTGTGGTTGACCAACCGATCTACATTTTCACCGCTGAAGTTATGGCTCTATGATGGCTAAAAATCCATCTTTCTTTCTCAGTCACATTTTCCCTTGGTTACAGTATACTATTCATGTGCTCCAGAATGGTTCCACCTTTTTGGCTTCGGTTGAGAAAATCACCACAGCAGCAGTTACTACAATTTCAAACCACGGTCCCTAAGTATACTCGAGAGGTGAGAAGCAGTTTAGATGGATACTCAGCACTGTTAACATGCAGTTCAAGTGGTTCCTCAAGTGAAGACTACCACGAAAACTTTCTCCCATCTTGAAATAAAAATATCAGCACTGGGAAGGATCTGCAGAACGAAGAGATTAGAGAGTTCTGGTCTATATTAAACATAAAGTTGGATGGATGACTGTCCTGTAAATGCAGTGGTAGATATCAGCCTCAAATGGTATATATTTATAAGTGATACTGAGTGTTAATGATTTCACAAAGTGAATGCTACAGCTACTTATGAACCAGATTCTGGATTATGTATGCATGCATGTATGTATTGTAGGGAAATGGTCAAACACTGAACATCCTTTGGCCATTATAAAGACATTACTGTGTCTCTTTGAATCCTTTTCAAAATGCATTACATTAAACATATAAATGAATATCCATGTTAAGCTCTGTACAATAACCACCCTCTGGTCATTCAAGACTGCCGAACCATTAATTGAAATTTAGTATTAATTAACCATACTAAGAATTATAGATTCCATTGTTTGAGCCAGCAAAAAAAAATATGAGCAGCTGGGTTTAATGTAAAGAAATATTAATGGCTGAGTGCATTTTTTTTCTTTTTTCTGTGGATTATTATCACAGCAACAGAAAGGTCACCTTTATTAATCATAATAATTATTTGCAGTAATTAGGCCAGATATCAGAGGAGCACTCTGTACTGTTCTCTGAGAAAATTGATTCTTCACGCTCAGAGTTACTTCAAGGGTACTAACACGTTGTGTTTTTTTTTTTTTTGTTTTTTTTTTTTTACGCAATATGAAAATTACAAGTCCAACCTCAATTATGACTGCCACTGATGTGGTAGTTCACTTTACCACTGTTGATTGTTAGGCTTTTTCTATTCATTGTGCCTTAACATTGAAAAAACAAAAATGTAAGTTTAACAGGATGAATAACAACAACAACAAGAACAATAATAATAATAATAATAATAATAATAATAATAATAATAATAATAATAATAATGATGATGATTAATTGATATTTATACTATAGCTTTATTTAACAAACCTTTCTGTGAATTTTAAGATGCTGAACTAAGATACTACATAAAAATCAACACAACAACAAATACATAAATGGTCTCAGAGTCTCACACCTGCATTTATTGTATATATTTACATTATATATTTATACAGTTTATTTAAAGAAACAATAATAATGAAGTCAGTTGTATTTTCTAAGTTGTGAATTTGTGCAACTCTTTTGGGCATTACTTTATTGTCCTTATTCAATTATTTATTATTTATTTTAAAGGTCCAGTGTGTGAGATGGAATCTGAAATGAGTAACTACAGTATGTTTCATCATTTATAGTTACCTGCTGGGATAGGCTCCAGCCCCCCATGACCCTGATGAGGATAAGTGATTACAGATAATGGATGGATGTTTTTGTTACTTTAGAATGAGCCTTATATATCTACAGATGCTGCAGGTCCACCGTGTTGAACTGCCACGTTTCTACAGTAGCCCAGAATGGATCAATCAGTTCCTGACTGCTAGCAAGAAGACAATGACAATGCAAATCATCAACTAGACCACAAAATACTACACACTGCTCCTTTCAGATGAGCATAGCTTGTTACAGTCACATAGTGCCATACGTATTGTATTTGGTTTAACTGAAAGATAAAGAAGAAATATAAACAGACAATGAAAATGTGGAGGACCTTTTTTATATATATGTGCCTGTCTTTCACAGTTAGTTTAGCTCTGAAATTGAAGCATTCCCAAGTCTGTTGTTGGCTTCATTTTTCGATTTTCTTGCCACATCCATAAAGCCTTTTCCAACTTATTTTGTATCATACATCCTTCATTACTTGAGAGATTTGGATGTGGGATGATTCCTAAATGTATTGTGTCAGGAAGCATACACCCATATATCGACATGTTTCCAAGTATCAGGGCCCTAAAGGCCAAATAGCTGAATATTATCCAAGGTCAATAACTCTCAATGATAATTCCCTGGCCAAATATGTATTTTGGCCAGCAGAGAGCAATTCACTCTTCATGAGTTGGCAAGCTGTCTGAAACTCTCAGTACAGTCTGTTTTCCAGGTAAAGGGCCTTGAAATCATAGACAAACTCAACAGTTACACAAGAGATTGATGATTATTTTAGTGCACCAGCTTGTTAGTTCAAGAACTCTTGGGTTCAGATTTTGAAACTTGTTTTTTTTTTTAAAAACTTGGTGAATTTGTCCTTTATAATTATCTGGATATGTATCATCAGCAACTTTTTTAAAGTTATAGTAGACTTGTTTGCAAAAGCAAAGGTTGTTGTTGTCTCTAAATAGGAGGCTATTTTTAATAGTCATTTCCCTCTTGAGGTTTTCAAAGATAAATTCAAACAGTACTGTTTTTCAAACAGTCAGTGGTGCAAAAAGGACTGTCGAAAAGTCCTCCGTGTGGCCTCTAGAGGAGGTGCCGCTGTTCAGACCCAACACTGCCATCATTAGAGCTCAGCTTGGGCTAGTGTGGCTAAGAAGACATCCTCAAATGAAAAGTGTAAACCCAAATAACAGACCGCTGAAGTCTTTAGATGACAATTTAATCACTACAGTCCAGCAACACGAGCACAGCTGGTTTTAGTAACACATAGTCTTAGAAACCGCTAGAGTACATATCACTTGAAAGTTAAGCGCTATCAAAGCCGTGATCCACTGATTATTTAATCAGGTTATCTAATTATTAGCTGTCTTGCACAGTTACTTCACTTCACTTAACTCCACACTGCTGCACAGAATAGTGTGTGATCTGTCCGTAATGACCACCCTTGTTATTGCCTGGGACTCAATTAGCTTGTATAAAAGTTAATTTGATGAGTTCAGAATTTTCTTCCCAGCACAATTAATCTCAGCTCAGTCTTTTTTGTGTTACTGGTTAATTTCTTTCATGGAAATAATTGCAGTGGACTCACATGAACTCTGCATGAAAGTCTTTTTTTTTTTTTTTAACCTGTTCCACAGATATACCAAGGAAAAACTTTATTAACTTTATGCAAGAACAATTTTGAATAGGACAGAATTTATGTTGGTAACAGTTTATGTTGTTGTTTTGAATTTGAGAACATAAACAGGATTTGTCCAGTCAAGTATTTTTTTTACACATGACAGCAGTAAATAATATGAATAATATTGTGTTGCTTTAGTTTTGTGATATTTATCACCCATCCTCAAAACTATTTAAATGGTAACACAGATACAATATTGCATGCACAATACACTGGGGCTTACATGTCCTTGATTCGGGTCTAATTGGAAAAATGGAGTGAAAAAGCCCTGCAGGCTCTTAATATTTAAACAAATGTAGGTGTAATGGCAGGTCACTCAGTTGCAAAGAAACTAGAGTGAGTGACTAGGGACCAGTCTCCTAACTGTTTCAGTTTGTGGACATGATGTGCCATTTCAGTAGAAAGGAGAAAAAGGATCGGCCAAACAAAGAAAGGAGAGATTCCCGAGCAGTTTAACGTGAACTGTCTCTTGCAAACCTTCGGGCAACCAAACCTCTGCTGACATTAGCATGCGGAGCCAGACGACATGCAGATATAAAATATTACAGTAAGCTTCTCGGGCACTCACGCTGGTGGTTTAGCACACTTTGCAGAACAGGAGATTAATGTGAGTTCAGGATTTTAGTCTCAGCGATGTCAAACTGTTCAGAATTTGATTCTTCAGCACCACTGAAGAACGAGTGTGATTCAAATGAACATAATCAGTAGTTCATTTAAATATCGCCCTTTTTGAAACAGTTTGCCAAAATATGGTTTGATAACACTGAATGCTGCACACAGAAAATATGTAATGCCATGATAGTCTGAATTATTTATATTTTTGTTTACTTATGTTGTTGTTTTTGAAGATTACCAGGACAATAAGGTTTTTTATGATTTTATTATTATTTTTATTTTTATTATTATTTTTTTAATATATAATTGTTCAATTCTATTTAGGAGTAAAGCAAAACACAAGCATGGAAGGATGTTCAAATAGAAAATAATAGAAAAAAAATAGTGAAATACCTATAATATAATAAATAATTAAATACCTATTTTTTAAATTATTATTTTCTTTTAAATCATGTAAATTAATTAACATTTTGGACTACATATACTTCAACAATTTAGTATTTAAACTCCAACTGAATCAAAATTACATATTAGATGAACACTTTTTAAATAAATTCAATAAGTATTATTACTTTTTTTTTTTTTTTAATAATTATTGAAATGATTATAGTAGTCCTAAACTATACTGTATTTTATATTTTGTTTCTTATGTTTCATGTTTTGGATATTGTTATCAAACATTTATTAGATGTTTCCTTCTTTCTGAGCTGTTCTTCACTCTAAACACAGAAGATTACATATGAACTGATTCCCCATGCTGTACGGTTTCGTCATGTTATCACATGCAGGACTATGTGACTGATGTCATCGACAATGCAATGACATACCAGCCAACCAGAATACCAGACCAGGAGAAGAGCTCCTATTTGGTTTATTAGCATGCCTGACCAGTGAAACACGCTGTAGAGTGTTTGTTTACAAAGAAGGGAGGAGGAATATTTGACATTTGTGCATGGAGAGATGCGTTATGATCTTCCCAACGTTTACGCCTGTGCACTCAGAAACATGGGATCCTATTAGCCAGGCTTCAGTGACACTCCCCAGTTACTGCTGCTTTTTTCCTCTCTGTTTTTCTCTTTGTTGGCCCAGTTAATGCTCAAGAGATCAGGTGTAACATGGAAGAAAGCCACTTAGGCAGATGACAAAGAAACAATAATTTAATTTGATTTATATTATTGCCCTTGTGTATTTTAATACCCATGTTTGAAGTCATTTACAATGTGAAGCAGAACATAGTTAGAAGTTAAATTCATGATTGAAGATCAGCAGAGGAAATCATGATTTTATGATTTCATGATTTTTTCAAGATTTTGTTGAATTTGCACAGTGAAAAGTGTGTATGCATTACTGTCTTTAGAAAGCCTGACATTTTTGATTTCAACTGACAGTATTGGTACTGAAATTTGTTTGGTCTAATATCTGTGTGGGCGAGCACTTAAATTCTGCCATGCAGGGAATTAATCAGCATGTGGGCCGATGCTGTTAGTAATTTCTTTGTCCCATCTGTGATTTGAACACTCCCTACAGTACCTTACTCCAAACGTTTGTCCATGTCGTCCTGATGTCAAAACTCATTTTGGTGATTTTCACAGTCTACTTATTTTCTGTCACCCCATCTGGATGCATGTAAAAACTGCTAATGCTAGCTAGACCCCGATACTTTGTATACTGTGTGACAAACACAACACCCACTGTTTATTCATGCAACAGTGGCTAAGTGTGTCTCACATCGGAAAACAAGTAACACACAGAACACCTAACCTTATAATGCTTTACTCCACTTTGTGGTGAAATGAACCACAATACACCAAAATTTAGTCTAGTGTGCCACATCAGTCCAGTTGTTGGCAGTAATGTGCCTAATAACATGGTTAGAGATGGACGTAGAAACAAGACGTAGACTTTCACAATTGGTTATCAGAAAATACATCTGCTCTTCTTGATGGGACTTTCAACATGAATGTTTAATATGATTGGCTATCCTTAGATTTCAGAAAGGTAACATGCTGTGTATATCTGTACAGACGTATGTGCTTGAAAATGTAATTGCTTTATAAATTCTCAGCTCCAAATTATTTTTTTTTTTTATTGTTGTTACTGAAAGTTACTGAAAAGAACTACTTTACTACCCGTGCTGCATGTTAGAATGGGACATGCCCAACATGAATCAAAAGTGACACTGGAAACATTAGCAAGCTAGGTTCACTAGCTTTCATTTTCCAAGCCGGCAAGCATCTACTACACGAGTGTAAAATGCGTGTATGCCATGTAGGTTTACTCCCAAATGTTACAAATAATAAATGGACAGGCATGACCAACTTGTGCTTATTGAAAAAGAAGATGGAACAACATTCATTAGTATAAGACCCCACAGTGTTTAGCACACTCCTACTGTCACCATGGGAAAAAGCCCACCAGAGGATGGGATGACTAGAGATGTCTGGAAGTTACTTGTGAAAGATTCTGCACAATTACTGCAGAATCATCACCGTTTATTTGTACTTGAAAATGGAGACGTATTCGAATTTCAGGTCAGCTAAGTTAAAGAATCCTAATAGACATTTCTTATACAGTGTTACACGTGGATCGTGATGATACAGTGTGAGGTGTGTGTACTGAATCAATGGCAAGTATAATAATAGAAATAAAATAGATGTGCTTGTCTCACGGTGAAATTTTGTACCTTACTTTTAACAGACTCTTCAGATAATTCAATGCGAATGAAGCTTCTTTCAATATACTGTAACATAATATTCAATTATCGGCTCATAGGCCAGCTGCCTCAGTGGACAAATAAATTGTTTCAGTGAGAATCTAATGCGTCTGGGAATAATGGTGGGTGCTCAAGATGATAATGTATACTAGTGTCTGTGTCTAAAACTTATGAATATTTTGTTACAGTATGCAATCAGAACCTTTACATTAATCATTCATAGTCCTTGTGGCCCATTATTTCTGCGATTAAATTATTAATGCTTTGGACTGACTTTCTTCACATAATCAAGTACCTATTGTTGGCTTCTATGCATTGTTCATATGCAGACAACGCAATAAAATGACACATTTAACTACAGCAGCAGTATTCTGTTTAGATTATACCTTATTCTTAACACTTAAGAAGCCGTTTGTTTGGTTTACATTATAGAAAAAAGACATGAAATACTGCACATATCTGCATAATGACCCAGCTGTTTGTCTTCTCTATCCCTCCCTCCTCTCCCCAAACCATCCATCCATCTAGAGTTTTTCTTGGAGCTGCTGGACAATTCTGAGAAGTCTCTCAACAGGATGTTCACACGGACGTACGGGAAGCTGTATATGCAGAACTCAGAGGTGTTCCAGGACCTGTTCACGGAGCTGAAGCGCTACTACACAGGGGGCAACGTCAACCTGGAGGAGATGCTGAATGACTTCTGGGCCAGGCTGCTGGAACGCATGTTCCAGTTACTCAACTCCCAGTATCATTTCACAGATGACTACCTGGAATGTGTCAGTAAATACACAGATCAGCTGAAGCCCTTTGGCGATGTGCCCAGGAAACTGAAGGCCCAGGTCACCAGGGCCTTCATCGCCGCACGGACGTTTGTCCAGGGGCTAATGGTGGGTCGGGAGGTCGCCAACCGGGTTGCCAAGGTGAGTTTCTCATAGTCTGTGCTGCTCAGTTGGTAAGCTATCCTGTATTGTGAGCAGTGTTGAATTTTATTACAACAATGAGCAATAAGTGTTGCAAATATCCTCAAAGATTTACCTGCAGTAGAATATCTCTACTACAACGATGGGTTGCATTCATGATGTTAACTTTTCTGCTGTAATACTGTACCAATGGTCTCTCAAACTGCACCTTTTTTTCATATACCTGCTCTGTTCATACTTTTCCAAGTCTTTGAAACATCTTCTGTGGTCTTTGCATCTTAGTCCTTGAAATTCGATTGTATCTAAATTATTTATAAAAAACTCCAAAAACAAGAACAAGTATTTTGATTCTATATGAAGATCTTTCTTTGAACGCACTTGCTCTCCGGGTGCGAGGCCAGTGTGAGACATTTGGCTGGTGGAGTACACAGTACACTGTTTGCTCCACATTTCAGAAAAGTCACCCGCAGAGAGCAAAGCTTTAGAGTAGAGGAGAGATTAAAAAGCATTTTTACCCGAGATTTCTGATGTGGTTTTGTCTGCAGCATTTATCACTATTCTCATATTTCATTTTTCTCATATTTTCTCATACAGTATTTCTCATTTTTCATATATTTCATTTCATACTGTTCACTTTTCGACAAAGTGCATCAGGAAAATTGGTAACATGCCATGCTGACAGTTAATTTGATGATATTAGGAATGTCTTTCTTTGCTGGTTTGGTTTGAAAATTAAATGTTTTCAGAGCGTTATCTGGACATTTGGAATATGTTTTCTAAAGATTAGTGGAGATGTTTTCTAATTCCATGTTAAATACAGAAAGTCATGGGGTGGCACTTAGCTCAGTTGGTAGAGCGGCCGCCCCACATCTCCCGACCTGTGGCCCTTTCCTGCATGTCATTCCCCAGCTCTCTCTCCCCACAATTCCTCTCACTCTTCAGCTGTCTCTATCAAAAAAAAAGTTATGCAGAACACACATAGACATCTAAACAGTCAAGAGATATTTGAGAAATACTGCTCCGCTTTATGTATTTAAATAAATATATAAAACTTGGGGCACACTGGCAGTGCAACTACTACAGCGTGCAGCTGCAGCGGCCCGGGTTCAACTACAGCCTGTGGTCCTTTGTTGCAAAATATAACTTTAGAAAACATGTAAAACTCAGGTAGGGACACAGATACAGATGAAAGACAATTTAAATTTGAACACTAACTCCTACTTAAAACTGTGAAACATAAAAAACATTAAGACCTTTTATTGGCTTTTAGCCCTGGATTCATCTTTAAAAATAGAAACGATATTTAGGGATCTAATAACACCTCATTCCCCCCCTAATTTCATTCAATTACTGATCTTTTGTAATGGCAGTGTCAGTCCAGCATGTTGCTGACCTCTAAAAAATCTATTTTCTTCTCCAGTGGTTAGACACTAATGATATAAAACTATAGTTTTTTTTTTTTCACAAGATCAAACGTTGGTTTTAACAAAGTCTTCAGACTTAAGCTGTGATATGATTCCTTTTCATCTGCTTGAAGCTCACTGTCCCTTTCAGCTGAAACAGAGGAGGAAAGAAATAGGAGTGAGAGTGCAAAAACTAAATGTGCACAGTTTGAGAAAGAACTTTAATCATTCTTACGTTGGAGAATAAACAACTCACACAGACAGATCATAGAACTGGGTAGATTGTTAACATCACTAAATGCATTATATTGTATTATATCACAACTAAAAATTATTTTCATCGTTGGTCCGTCTTATCATTTAGTTGATTAATCTATCCTCCACCAGTTTGTCCCATTTCAGAATCTTGAATATCAGCAATAATCCTTGTTCTAATGCTTCCAGAACATAATGCAGATAATGCACGTCTTAACTCTGTGGCAACCAAACATGACTTGGACATGGAGTCATTTGAAGAAAGTTACATAAGCCAAAGAAGAAAATGTTACATTCAAAAGCATAATCTTTAGTTTAGTTGAGTTTATTTGCAGAATGCTACAAAGCAAAAGTGTAAATAAGCAATCTAAAGCAGTTACGTAAATAGTTATGTAATCATTGTCAATTCAACATAATTCCTGGTGATTTTTCATGATGAATATGTAGTTTGACAGTTTACTGAGATTTCATCTCATTAGTCATGCATAATGTGGCATAACTGTGGCAAGCAAACATGACTTGGAATAGAACCATTTGAAAAAAGCCAGATAAGCCACATATGAATATGCCCCATTCAAATTCATAATCTTTAGTTTATTTTAGTTTATCTGCACAGTTATACAAAGCAAAATACATACATACATTTAGAAGACAGTAATTACAGTGCAGGAGGGGAAGGAAGCCTGAAAGGCTTATCCAGAGTCCTCCCCAGTGACACACTGGCCATCTGGAAATTGGGCAAATGCCAGAAGGGCCACCCGACTATGGGCCACTTGGGCCACTCAGAATGGGTCATCTGCTCTGCGAGCCGCATGAGCAACCCATTATACAAAACTGAGAGAGAGAGAGAGAGAGAGAGAGAGAGAGAGAGAGATGTCGACAGCCCACTTTGATTGTGCACCAGCCCACATCCTCCTCCTCAAGATCCTCAATACAGCTGTTAGTTGACATTCTGCAGCTGAGACCAAAAGACCCAAGTCAATATGGCTAAGACGAGTAAGGTTTGGGTTTTAATTGGTTAGTTAGCTGTATCAGGTGCTTTTCATTGGAATTAATATTATACTTGTGGTATGCCAAATAATATAGGATTTTGTGAAACTGTAGTGTAAGATTTTTAATAATTATAATACAGTAACATCAGTCCTACACTGTTATTACTTATAAGTATTTTAACATGATACTTTTGATTTAATGTCATCAGCAGTGGACAGATGTTTAATAATAATAATACATTTTATTTATAGAGTGCTTTTCAAGATACTCAAAGACACTCAAAGAGTTCAAACCATCAAACAACACAATGTGTGTCTTCATCTTTAATCAGGTTTGAGTCATGTTTGGAATATAGACAGGTTGGAGCAGGGTGGGCACAGCTGTGGAGAAGACTGCCACAACAGATCCGATGTTTTGTCCTTAGAGGTAGAGACATGAGGTTGGAAGCTGTGGGACGGAGTGTGATGGTGGAGGAGCAGGTCTCTGAGGTAGCAGGGGGTCTGAATGTGGAGGTCAGGAGAAGGTATTGGATCTGTTTAACCAGAGTCAGGGTGACAGTGCGGTCGTTTCAGTATGTGCTTCTTGTAGACAGCCTCCTCCAAAGATCAACACATTCTGCTTGTTCTATTTTGCATCAGTTTTACCAAATTTATTGTTACAAGTATTGCTCAGAGTCATTGGGTTGTTTTGGCAGGCCTGTCAGACTAAAAAAGTCCAGGGCCATTTTTCATTCCCAGACAGTCCCTGGTCATCTTAGCAAAATATTTATTTTAAAAATGACATTACTATTCATCAAAAACAAACCAGAATAAAAAGTCATAGATGGACATAGAGACAAACACAAGCGTATTCATAAAAAGACAAGGCGAAATAATGCATATAAACACACTTTTAAGTAGATACAGAATCCAACTAAAGAATCATATTACTGTAAGATAATAGATTTAATTTACTGTGTCCCAAAGAAGATAACAATGTCAATGTTATATTCAATGAATTTCAACTGTGGACCTATGAGTTTTAGAAAAAAATGATGTTTTGTTGACGTTGTAAATTGAATGTTGAGTGAATTTAAACATGAATAAGAATGTATGAACCGCATGTAAAGACACCAATGGGCATTTTCTGTATAGAGTCTCGTCTGTTAGAGGCGGAAATCATTCAGGAAACCTCTTTTCAATAAGAAGTAATTTGGTAAGACATGATGGATATGTAGCAGCCAACTCAATATTGCAGTTGATAATATAATCCAGAGATAGATGAGAGGAAGGATGGATCAAAGAACAAACCTTTCTAAATATACCAAGCATCTTCATGGACCTCCTGTGCACATGCCCAGGACGTTTCTTCCAATTCATCCTTCATCTACAAGAATTCTTTGGAATTTTGTATGAGGTACATTCCACTTGTTCTTCTTTAATGATTTTTCTTTATTAGAGCAGATACTAAACCACTGCCAACATTTGTGACTAGTGTGATACATTATCACCTCCCTCCTGTACCCACTGTAGTCACAAAAGTAATAATAATTAACAAATTAACTATAGGGGATTGTGGGGATTTGCATGATATATTAAAGTGCTGTATCCTCCCCGCTGCCACACATCATCTCTGCAGAGTCCGTCATCTTAAGCTGTTTATTATTGACAGCCCTCTGTGGCATTTCAGATAAAGTGTTAAAATGAGTACGGCTATACATCTGTCCCACGCCTAAAAGGCACCCTCACTCTGGATCAAATCCCATATTCCTCGCTTCCTCATCAATTATGAAGTGCAGCCAGGAAACAGTGTGGCATTGCTGAAGGCTGTCAGGCTGGTGAACAGCCATAGAACTCGAGGTGAAAAGTTGCTTGACATGACAAATCACCTTGACCTAAGAATCACCCTCTGTACTCGCTGCTTTCAACGGCCTCTTGCATCTCTTTACAACACGCTCTCAGAGTGCATACCAATCTTTTCCTTCTCAGGCGTAAGCAGTGTACTATACAGTGTACGAGGCACTTTCTATTCAATTTCATATCCGTAACAGACAAAGATTTATATGCTTTATGGTAAAGTGCTACATTTGTGTGGCGTAACTGCTGCTGTGTTATTTTAGAGGATGACTCAGGAGCTGGGCTGCTGCGACATAAGTTCCATAAACCATCTGCCATCAAGGCTGAATACTGTGTAGTGTACATATTATATGCCGTAGAGGCGTGGTGATGTATTTAGATAAGTAAAAGTACAATGATGCAAAAAGTACTCTAGTGTTTCAAGTAAAGGTCCAGCCTTTAAACTTTTACTAAACAAAAAGTAAAAGTACTCAAAGGAATGCAGGTGTTCAATGTAGAGCTGCAACAATTATCAACTAATTGATTATTTGATCATTTGATGAGTATTTTGATAAGTTTATTAAAGGTTCAGTGTGTACAATACAATATTCATTAGTATTTTTACATTTGTGTATAATGACCTGAAGGTAAGAATTGTTGTGTTTTCGTTGCCTTTAAATGAAAGCAAACTCTGATCTAGATATGTCCTTTTGCTTTTAACATGAATTTGCCAACCAGAGTTACAGATTACCTGCTTCAAAGAAGAGGTTACGGTGTAGGAAAGTATTCATCTGTTTGCAGTGAGCGAATTCACCGCTAGGTGCCACTAAATCCTACACACTACATCTTAAGCAACAACTTAAATCATTCTCTGGTTCCAGTTTGTCAAACATAAGGATTGGTTGCTTTCTGTTTTCAAAATTATTTCAAAATTAAACATTATGACAAAACAAGACAACCGAAGACCATCATCTGTGACACTGTAATTAGCCTTTTTTTCTCAACTGACATCCGTCCAACTAATCAGGAGATGAATCGATAGTTACAGTCCTAGTTTAATGTGTTAATCAGTTCATAATATTGCATTATTAATTCAGATCAATTAAATCCAAGCAACATTTGTTAGTAGGGAAGTTTATATCAAAACAATGCACCATATCATGCATATCTGATGAAAACGTGAAGTTGAAAAGTTAGCATAATAAGAGCTAAAAGACTTGCCCTTAAAATGAAGGGAACTACAATAAAGTAGAATAAAGTCAAAACTACTACTACTAAAATGATAGTACCAGGGTAAATGTACTGCACCACTGAGAATCAAAGTCTAAAATTAATAACAGTCATGTAATCATTGCACTTGTGGAGGACACGGGCAGATTTTTACCATAAATGTGTTAGTTTGAAAATGTACCGATAATTGTATAACAGTTTACTGATAATTGATCTCATTAGTCATGCATAAGGCAACTTTGGAGTCTGCATCAATCATAAGCTTCTCAGTTTCTCATATTCTTTCACCATGACTGACTACAATGAAAAAATAATCGAGCATGAAGACCTACAATACCTTGTTGCTGATTTTAGGAGTTGAAGAAGTTAAAATGCTTACTGGTCTGTGAGAAGCATTATCTCGTCTCTGCCACAGGTCTTTAGTCTAATTTATATGTGAGGTATTGCATATTGTGCATGGCCCCTAGTGAGTGGCTTTGACCATCCGGGCTCTAACTCAAATAACCAGATCAGTTGTGTAAGTTTAAAAAACTGGAGGTTTTAAAGTGATAAAACGTGTCTCTTTAAATAAAATGGCTGCTTTCAACCATCTGCCTGTTCAATTTTCCATCTTACTTCAACAGAGGATGGTGCAGCGATGATGATGAGCCATACATAATTACTGCTAACAGACAGCTCTGTATGCAGTGAAGTCAGAACAGGGGAGATATCATTCCATAAAATGGGATTGCACTCGACTTGCACTGAACAGTCTCCTGGACCTCGATCCTGGATTAAGAGCAGAATCACTCTGGATTACAGTTCATGATGACCATTAAGAGTTTTATCCTCTGGGTACTTAAACCACAGCCCAGCCACATTAAGACCTGCTCAGAGAAGATTGCAGGGATTTGGACCCTCTGAAAGGTTTAAAGTTCAGGCATTTAGAGCACTTATCACTCACTTTGCATGCGCTGGCCCTGTCAACGGTGCATATTTAGTCATGATGATGGAAAGAAGTAAAATATTTTGTACCAAGGGATTTGTTTTTCCTGATGGCTTATACCGTCATGTTGATCTCATTATACACTCATTTCCTACCACGAACTGTCCGATAATTTCACGATAAGCTCCAAGGCGGTTTCTGATCTTTGCACTTTACCTTAGATTAATGCTTCGCCAGATTACAGTCTTTGCTGTCATGTGAGAAATATGATGATTTCCATGTGGTTTCTACTTTTTTTTTTTTTGTTGGGTGTGTTTTTTTCTGATTTTACTGCCGTACACAGTATCAGTTTAGCGCACAAGGCAAAACATTGAAGTGCATTCAACACATTCAGAACAAACTTATCTCAGTTTCATGCTAACTTACTACAGTACACTGTACACGTTGTATAATATACTAAATTTCATGCATTTGTTAGTTATCATAGCAAAAATCTGACTGTGACCTTGAATGTCACTGTCATTAAACTGTTTCTTATGCTACTTATTTTATCCCTTTCTGTAAATGTCCTGCCACAATTTCAGTGCATTTAATTCCCCTATTTCCAATGAAATGCATCGTGGGTCCATCAAAAGCAGTATCAAACATCAAGCTGCATCAAGCTTACAATATGCATACTGAGTCTTTGAGTCCAGTACCTCTTTTGTCTAACACGCTGCTCTTAAATGACAGAAAATAGCTTCACTCAGCGTTTCAGATTTATTTTGTTCAATGATACATAAAATGATAGCAGGTAGCTGTCCGGACCATGAAGTAATGAGAATTTCAAAAGGTTTAATTTGCACATTGTAGTGGGTTGTGTTCAACCAGTCATTTATGGGATGTAGATTTTAGTCATCACATCATATTAAAACAACTGAGGGTGGGGGTCAAGCATTCTCCACTAAATTCTTATGAATACTGAAGTAGAGCAGCATCGATTGGTCCACTAATGTATCGAATTGAATTGAAGTATCAAATAATTAATCAGCGCCTATTTCAAAATTAATCTTGACAAACTTTGTCTCTGTTGTATATACACATGTAAACTAAATATTTCAGGTGCTGGTGTTTGTGGTGGTGGTTGGTTGACAATGTCTACAATGTTCTTACACTCTAGAAAGTCTTACAGACAGGTGTGTCAGAGTCTAAAAACAAAATATTTAATCATTTGTGCTCATCCAATTAAGGACGTTTCATCAGGACTGTTGATTGAACAACATTGTTTGATGAGGTCACAGATGGCTTAAATGGAGGAAATGGAAAGTAACTTTAAGTTCTTAAGCTCAAGCACCATACTTATGTACTTTACTTTATAGTATTTCTATATATTTTTAGTTGATTTTCAGTAAAGATACAAAATAATTAACAAGTTATTAACTAAGTATTATGCGAAGTTAAGACTTAGAAGTCATGAACATGTTAATGCATTAATAATTATAATACAATAATGTGGTATGTATTATTCTAGAATAATTAGCACTTTAATATTTTAATGACATCTCTTTTGTACTTTTATTGCAGTAAAATTTTCAATGCAGAACTGTAACTTGTCACACAGTATAATTTACACTGGTATTGCTTCAGTAAAATATCTGACTACGACGGCATCACACTCAAAATTCTATCACTAATTAGAGAGACACTAGTACGAGCTGAAGGGACACAAAGGCAAGGTGCCGTCATTTATTCCGGGAGAATGTATTACAGCGCACTTTATGTGAACTACATGACTTTAATGTAGTTCACTATCTGTATTTGTGATGAATATTTTGCACAACAGATCGTGGAGTAGAACAGTTTGACAGCAGACTTTGCTCAGGGCAGATCAGATGACCTCCTCCCTAAAAGAGTATGGTCCATCCATGTTTCTCAGCTGAGGCCCACTTCAATAGATGCACCGGACAAACACAAGCACACACTCTCTCTCTCTCTCTCTCTCTCTCTCTCTCTCTCTCTCTCTCTCTCTCTCTCTCTCTCTGTCCCTCTCTCTGGCTCTCAGCTCACACAGCTTGCTGGGGATAAGGCCTCAGCCACAGTGCTGTGACGGCAGATGGCAACTGGCTCAAAAAGGTTGGCACGTCATCGGGAAATGTGCTGCACCAAAGATGTCCTTTTTAATTAAAAGATTTTGATCTGTAGTGAACTGCAGAATGTTGGAAAAAATGAAAGACAGCATGTGGTCTGAAATACAAGGACATGATATGAAAGGATAATAAAGAAACATACTGTATACTCTCTACGGTATGTACTTTTCCATTTTATACTGAAAACTCGAAGAGATACAGACTCAGTCAGCCTGATAGAAAGTGGGAGGACATTTGGAACAAAATACAAAAGGATGGAAAATTGACCAAAATGTTAAGGAAATATCCATCAGAAAATATTCTTCATGTCACATCAGTTGACTGTGCCAAGCCAGATCACATCCTATGAATACTTTTTTGCACTTAAAGTGACTTAATATAAAGTGTAGGGCATCACATCTTTATTTAACAAGCACTTAGAGAGGGTTGTCAGCACCGATGTTGTGACATTTGTCCAGAGGTTTCTTGGCACCCACAGGAGACCTGTTTGCCCCTGACATTCAGGCTGCGCTGCAGACCTTCAGAGTCAGATGGACACAGGGCGAGTGCTGTGCTTTAATGCACGAGGCACCGTGGCAGATGGATAACGATATACTATATGCAGGTCTTGTACTCACTGGAGATTGTGCATGGCTCCTGGTACGCTGTGCCTAGTCATGGGACAGCACGTGCTTGGCTTTTAACATGTTTGCACTTGTCTTGGTAAATTAAAGAAACAGTCCCAACTGCTGCTTCAGACATGCCACATAACATGGTACATGTCAGGGTAGATCAACGGGCAGACCCATGCCTCACCAAAGACAGACACTTGAGCTGACTAGTGTGGGTCACAGGGGGGCCGTCAAGTAGCACTGTGTTGTTTCGTGGAAGCACAGCTGCTCACACGTGGATTATTCTGTCAGTCTCAGACATTCATCGATTTGACAGCGACTGATTTTAGTGCAGTCTCTCCGGAATTGTCTTTGGTTCCATCTTAAATTTAACATGCGGAGTGGAAGGAGACTCTATAAGTTCACGGGCAAACAAAGAACAGGGACGTGATTAGTGAAAGAACAAAGTGTTACAGACCGTGTTTTATCAGTGACAACTTCTAGCACAGGCACTGCAATACTGTGCACAGTCTGTGACTGTATGTACTAAGAATTAATATTCATCTCAAGTTCATCCAGCTGCTTGTCATTCTTAACTCGCCTCTCAGCCTCTGAATGTATTTGTGAACTGGCATGTTTGTGGTTTACAACAGCAAATGTATTTGTTCGTCTTCATCTGTTTGTGTGGAAGCTGTTCTAGAGAGAGCTGTGCATCAGTAAGAAACACATAATGTGGTTTAGTTGGACTGAAAAGTAGTGCTGGTGCCAAAGATCTAAAGAACCATCTATTGTATTCGATCAACAATTCGTGATTTGACCGCAAACCCGAGCATACTGCATACTTAAAGTTGAACAGCAGTTTTGGAGTCAACAAATCTACTTAAACAACAAAATAGGTCATTTGTCAGCACCTTCCACAAGGACCCATATGAGCATTTTCTGCTCTGGCACCCTTGTGATTAAGATGTGGCTATGTTTAGGCAACTAAAACTACTCGGTTAAGGTCAGATCACCTTCATGGTTAAAGGAAAGCAATACTTTTCAGGGACAGCTTTTGGAAAGCATTACGAAGGACCTCATTCATCACAAGTGTTTCTAAAGTCTGCTTAGTTATGTCTTTAACAAAGAATGAAATATAAATGCATCTTATTGTGTTAGATTCTATGCTCTAATTTACTTATTGTAAACATAATATTTATTACAGTATGACTACACAAGTGCTATACTGTAAGTGCTGCACTAAAAGCCTTCCTGCCCGTACCCTTGGTTTATTTATCCTTGATTTATTCATCGACAAACACAAACACATAACACTAACACAAGTAATTAAAACTTATGATGTTTAATCTGTTTTTATGTGAAATTTATGAGAAATGATAAAAAACCTAAGCTGAGTTTTTGCTTTAGGAATGTTTGATATTTATGTCCTCTTTCTTCTTTTGTTTGATTGCTGCATGGTTGAAGGTGTCTCTGTAGACTTTCATAGAAGTCTTTGTTACCAGTGTTACAAATAACACCTTCAAACAGGAGTGAACCATGCTGATGTCTCAACCTGTGAGAAGTATCTGGTCTAATTGCTGCACGGAGTTTAAACTCTGAAGCATCAGGTTTTATGAGCTCATGTGCAAATAAAACTAAATTCAGCTCTGTGTTAAATGCAATGAAGGACAAGCACAATATTACTGTCAGAAAACTAGTGTGAAATGTAAATGTTTACCGCGGTATGATGTTTATCATGAGTACTCAAATAAAGCCACGAGGAGCTCTGCTGTACGTCTGACTGTCTGTGAGCAGTTGTGCTTCATGAGCTTGAATACATAAACCATTATGAAGCAAATGCTGACATGCCTTAATACGTATTTTACTGCATTACATGTGTATTTCATAAAAGTAAACTCAGCCACGCATTTGCACAATTTCTGTCTGGCAGAATAAACATCCTGTTATCACTCTAGTGTTCTTTTTCTGATTAGAAAAAGCATTAGCTGACTTGTGATTGCGGCAGCAGGGCTGTGTATGAAGGTTTATTGTTACCTTCTGTGAGAATATTCCAGCTGTCTCAGGATTTTTTTTTCTAACCAACAGAATTGCTTGATTTGTTTACAACCTTTAATGTAATTCCTCCATTAAGAAGAACTAAGACCTTCATTGAAGGTTTTACGCCGGCGTTTGGTGGCGATCATGTTTCTTCTGGTAGCAGATGGTAGTCTGATTTGCACAGTGACAGATCACTCATAATGTCATTGACACTAATGGCTGTGGAATTGAGTGGGGACACTGGGGCAGCAATGCAGTCTTACATCCTTGTCCAATCAGTGTGAAGCAATGCATCCTGTCACAATAATTATGACAGAACTATTGAGACGATTTTTTGGCGACATTCTCGCTGTCCCTCTAGTGTTCCCCTTGATTGGCCTTGGTAGCTCGCAAAGTCATTGTCATTTCTCACAACTTCATTACTTTGTGGCACAAAGCAATTTCCATCATCTGTGCTCTTCCCACTCTGTTACCCCTAAAGGGAGTTCACGCCATATGTGCATGACAACACCCTGTCGGAAAGACAAGGTGATGTCTTCTAAGAGTCTTTAGTGTTCTCTCATTATAATGTTAGGCCTTGTCTTTTTATTAGAATGATTTAGTTGTCGTTGATGTGCCTTATTGCTGATGTTGGATTCAGGTGGCTTCCGACTGTGGCATTTATGGGATGAAATTAGAACCGGCTTGTTTTATTATTGCTCAGGCTCGTTGCATTCACATTCTTACATTTTTTATCCTCAATAAAGTTAATGTTCGCATCAGGAGTCTGGCTTAACAGCAGACCACATCTTCAAACTGCACTTCTGAAGCAGCAGGATAATGAGTAGGCTGCTGCTCATGCCTCACCCCACCCTCATCTCACCCCTCACCCCCTCAGCTTTTTCTACTAAACACTAAATGTAACTTTGTACAGTCACTCAGGTATGGAGTGAGGAATTCTAGTAGTAAAACTATATTTATGTTATAAAGTTATGTTATTTATGGCTCATACAAATACAATTTGACTTGACTGATTTATATTCTTATTTAAGAAAAAGTACAGAAATATTTACAGCAGAATGTTCTTGTATCAAATGTGAAAGTGCTCATGAGCCACTGCAAATAACAGTAATAATGTAATTTGAGTACATTAGGTAAACAACTTGGATATTTTGTGTATTTCATCCTACGTTAAATTCCAACTTCCCTACCATGCCGAAGAAAAAATAAGAATTTTAGCCAGAGAAGATCTTTTTTGTAAATGAAATGTCTGAAAGTGCAAAGAACATGAATCCAACAACATGTTAAATAAATCTGCCTTTTCCTGAAAAGTAATTATAATAATTTACACAGCACTGGTTGGCTGCACATAAATCTTTGTGCACTTATGTGAGCTACAGGAGCCAATGCTGCCCTGCACGTTATTGTAGGCCCAGTTTATAGTTTCTATAAGTAGGGCGTCCCTGCTCTGTCTCTCTATCAGATAACCTTGGCATGAACAATGCTGAAGACCACTGCAAAACTACAGTAATGAATAAATAAAATAATAAAATGAGATCCGCCCTTCCAAATACAACAGCAAAACACTACTTAGATATTAATGCACGGATAATACAATATAGTACAAATTCTAGTACATTTTTGTCCATCTGTAATGGACTGCAGTATTTCTACTTTTGCTTGAGTAGAGGATCTGAATTCTCTCTCTCCTGCTGCAAAAACTCACACATTGACTCAAACACATGCTGTCCATGCAGTGTTATCATAGCACTTAAACATCAGATGAGTAGATTAGTGTTTTAATCTCACTTTAGATCTGAGGCATCTCGCTTCCCAGTGCTACCCTCAGCCTGCTGTGAAATATTCCATCCACTCTACTGTAAATAAGTGCTAACAAGATTATCAGATTACCCTTCATTCAGGGCACGCGGCGACTGCTGGGCACAGTAACTGCAATGATGTAAAAAAGCCTGTAAGATAATTGGAGGCACCATTTTAATGCAGATTTTTCCAAACGCTCACAAAGCTCAAGGGCAGCTTAAAACACTTTTTCTATTTGCAGTCTGAAATGTATTTCTGTGGTCGCCACTAACAAGCCATACAAAATGTAAAGACTGGGGTTGAAACAGGACCATAGTTAAGGAAATTCTCCCACTGATTCCTCTGCATATCTTAAATAGGGTGTCTAGAAACTGGGCCAATTTTAATTAAATTGACAGAAACAGATTAATTCCAGAACTTTTTTTTTTATTATTATTATTTAAAATTCTCATGCATAACACTGCTGTACTGTACTTTATTGTACATGTAAAAATAAAAAGTATAATTGTATTCAATGGTACAAATTTACATTTGCAGTGGCTTGGTGATGTTGAATAGAAGATACAGTATGCTATGTTTTCATTAGGCTGTTCTCTGTAACGCTGCTATCATTTATACCATGGCAGTGCAGCAGTGAATTTATTATGTGAATATATTCCAAAGTCATCCTGTCAACCAGTTTTTGTTTTATGATTGTGCTTTAAACTGGATTTAATGTCCTTGCCCAGGTACAGTGACTTGGTGGAGCTGAGCCAACAGAGAAAACAAAGCGCACAACGCTCTCCATCTCTCCTCCGTCTGTCACTATAGCAAATATATTTATATGCAAATTACCCTGTGAAATAAAATGATTCAAATAGCTTGATAGGAAAATGTTATATTTAATCTGTGGGGTTCGAGTCATTGATGAGGGAGAGGGTGGAGAGCGAGAGATTGCTGTAGATGCATGGTGATGCGGGTGGAAGTGGAAGCGCAATCTAAAAACTGTCGCGGCCCTGTCTCAGTTACAGTCATCTAGCCAATTGCATGTAGCGGACTGATTTGACTCATTGTTTCATATATGTGGTATTCATTTTGTAAATACAGAGAGTAAATAGTGCACTTAGTCCCACGATACCAGGAGATCTGATCTGAGCGGCACCTGACAATCGTCACTCACCTCAAGGACACACCTTACCTGACACAAAGCAGTGGCACAGAGAACAGAGAATGAAGAACAAGAATTTTCAAAACATTAAAATATATTAGATATTAGAGAATATATATAGATATTTCTATTTGACCACATAGTTTACTATATTAACAAACACATTCACAACACCACATTAGCCAGTAAGGGTGGTATTATGGTAGCCAAAGGTCCAATGCATTGTAGAAAACTGTAATTTACAGAGCTACCTCAAACTGCCATCCTCTAAAAAGAATATGCAGAGGCATTTATTAGCACGTAGATGATGAGTATTATGGAATAGTAGGGTTTTTAATATTAATATTTCCCTTCATATAAGTCGTATAACTCTCGTTCTTTTTTTAACATCATCTACCTAGACCATTTTTTTTTTTAAATTCAGAAACTATCTATAATTTTTTAGAGATCTAGTTAAATGTGTACAGTGTCTGAGTGATATGAGTGTCTAAGCGTGGGGAGCTGTGAAGAACTGTACGTGTCCTTTGGGTTTGCGTATAGTAGATCCAGTGTTTTACTGTCTCTGGTGTGGTATGCTGGGCGGAGGTGGGTAGAGGAGGACATGGAAGCTGCATGGTTAAAGTCGGAAATGAGTTCGTGTGGGGGTGATGTCTGCAGCTGTGAGACTACAGCATGTAAGAGCTCACAGGCCGCTGAAGCATCGGTAGAGGGTGGGATGAAATTATTATTATTTTTTTTAATATTTGTATCAACCTCATATAACCTGTCACATGACTCTCATTATTTTTCTTTTTATTAATTCATAAAGTGGAATAATAATCTGGAATTTTTAGAATCTAAATGTATGTAACAGTGTCAGCTGGCTTTGATTTGTATATGCATGTAAGCCCTGATCATCATTTTTCTGTATATTAATGCAGTTAGTGTTAAATATATAATGTGTATGTTTAGCATGGACCCAATAAGACACACAGCACACACATAATGCACACACACACACCTATATATGGTACGATAGTGTTTAGAAGAACACAGCTTTGACATGTGACCACCCAAAAGACTTTGGGCTGTTTCTGTAGTGCAAAGTTAAGCAAAGTCTTTATTTTCTCAGTTTTACAAACCAGAGCCAAGAGAAAGTCCTCAGTCTCTATAGAGACTGGCCTGTGAGTGTGTAGTGCAAGCACACAGTGACCACACTGAGATCTAAAGGTTAGAGCAGCATGTGGACAGCTGCTGGAGACAGTTTAAAGGGTAACTTCAATATATTACAATCTGATCCTTATTTTCTTGTGTTTTTGTCAATGTGACTGATGGGGACACTAATTTTGAATTTGGTCCAGTATTGAGTGAGAGTGCTGCAGCCTGCAGCCTCAAAATGTGTTGCAACATAATCCTTGTTGTGCACCATCAAATGTCCACTAAAAGTGCTTCTTTTTTCGCCACTGACTGGCTCAGATTGTTATTGTAGGTGTCTGACAAGGTTATGAAAAGGACCCTACAGAGAAATGAAAGGTTTTATGTATCTTTCACTTGATTCAGACTGTGTCAAGTCTCGCTCAAGGAGAAGTCTAAAATCTCCTTTGTGGGCAGAGGGTCACAACACCCACAGGAGCACCACCGGTCTCTGAGCTTCGCAGCCGTGCAGCAGCTGGTTCATCCTCCTCTACGCGGTGCCTCTTCTCTCCCTCTCTGTTTCCCCTTCATGCACATGCTCCAAGCTCAAATAAATACCACATTGCAAGGCATCAGCCAAATATTCAGCCATGACATTGAAAAGCTTTTCTTTCCAACACAACAAACTCTACCTGGCCATCATTACTACGCTCACATTTCCACTTCTTGCAAGTCACCTCACCTCTCAAGATTTCCAAACAGATTTGAGCGACGCCCAGTGAGACACACACAGCAGTGTTTCATTTCTCTGTAGGGTCATATTGTCAGATAAGAATAATCTGAGCCGGTCAGTGGCCAAATCAAACACTTTTAATGGACGCACTTTGACAATGCGCCCATAAGGATTATGTTGCAGCCCGTGTTGCGGCTACTAGCTGCACCACTCTCACTCAATACTGGACCACGTTCAAAACTCGTTGTCCCCATCAGTCACTTTGACAATCACAGATCCAAGATGAAAAACAAAGATATCCTTTAAGTACTGTACACACACTGCAAGTTTGTAAATTCATGAAAAAAGGGCGACAAATAATTTGCCATTCTTTGCTTTAATAATCTGCCTACAGAACATGGGATATACTTTATGAAAATGCATCATTCTAGAAAACAAAGTGAGTTTCTGCAAGTTAAAATCGTTTGGGATGTAAGAGGCAGTTTCCTCCAAAGCAAACAGTGTGACTGGCGTGTACTTCTGGTTTGGTTTCTCTGTCCAAATGTGGCAGTCGCACCTGCCTGTTCCTTCTGTTTGTCTGCTAGTGTCTTGTCCGGTTTTTCTCTCCGTCTGTTTCATCTGTATCCGTCTCTCCCATTTTCTTGCTGTTTGTTTTTTTCTCCGTCTTTGGCAGCGTCTTTGGCTCCTTGCACAGCCGCTTTTCTCTCTCTGTTTGCACTTCTTTTTTTGTACTCCCTCTAGCACAGACTGTGAATAAGAAAACGCTGAAATTAAACACTAGGTAATGTTGTACATAAAGTCTAATGACAGTGCTGGCTCCATGCAAGCTGTTAGCAGACACCTAGAACTATTGTGTATTTATTACAATATATGAAAAATATATAATTATGACATGTTTTGATAGAAGTTGCAATTGTAATAAACCTTTCATTAGTCAATTTAGATTATTTTACGTGATGGCACAGAAGCCTGTCACATAAATTGTTTCAATGCATGTGTGTCAGCCGTGGTATGTGTTCAATCAAATAAAGCTTGTTTGTGAAAAATTTCCATATGTTAAACACACTCCCAGACCCATATTAACAATTTACAAGAACACATACCAGGGGCTGACACGCAGCGGTGGAAATGACAGCTAGCAGCCCAGTTTAATGGCCTTCTTACAAGACTTCGCGTGATGTCAGCCGCAGATTGCAAATGTCAAAGATGGTTCATTTGATCCTTGTTTCCGGCTGCCAGGAAGAAGTGGAAGCAAATCCACTAATAGCGCACATCTATGTCTTCCCGCTCTCTGTCTCTCCTCCTATTTCTTACTACACACACATACACACACAAATATGTGCACACAGGTGGTCTGGTCATCGTAGCAGTAATATCAAAGACAAACGGCAGACTTCAGAACAAGCCGATGTCATAAGCGGGGCATCACATGTTGCCATGGAGCTATAAAAGTCCACTTGATGTTGTTTTCCATTTACAGAGCCTGGGGAGTTGTCTGTCTTTGTATGTTCTTTCTCCTCCATGATAATGGTAAAACAAATGAGTTACACAAAAATGAATGAATCTTTCTCAGAATAAGAATTCAGTTTAATTGCATGTCTCTCTGCTCCTTCTGGATGTTCCTTTTTTCCAGTTGAAGGAGTTTTTATCTGCATTGAAGGTCCAAGGCTAGAGGACGTCTGAGGCTGTATGGATAATAAAGCTCTTTAAGGGAAATTTGTGATTTTGTGCTATACAAATACAACTTACTTGACTTGATCTGACTTTTAGAATGTGCTAATTAGTCAGTATTTTGCTCAGATGAATGAACATGAAGATTTCTCTAGAATTAAGATACTTTTTAGTGTGATGTGCGGTTCCTCTGCCAGGGATAAACCATGAAAGTTTAGACCGTGGCATCCAGTTGTTCGGCCCTGCCATTGACCAATCTACCGACCATCCTTGCACACACACACACATCAGGAGTCTCCAGAGTATGTGCTGGACAGAATCTAAAGTCAAGCATGAATACAGAGGCTGACAGGCCAATTATCAGATGTACTCTTCGTTCTGCATCCCCACCTCTGAAGGGAAGCAGATGTGAGAATCCTGTCGCTTTCACTCTAGCCGGCACAATGACATGGCCCAACAACAAAAGGCACAGCCTTCACAAGGAATCGAGATGGACAGAGTTGTAAACCTCGTCTTGTCATACAGTTTTATGCGGTGCGTTTTCACATTTCAAGCTTCAGGAGATGTGATGTAGTGAGGGGATGTTTGTCAAAAGTTGAAATGCCCCCATCGTTCTGAAACTCCAGTTGGGAATCGCATTCCTTAATATTGATGCTTTATCGCAGCTGACTGTGGAATGCCGTGGTTCTGTGTGTCCCTTGTAGTAGATCGTCACAACATGTCATACTGCATGTCATAAAACAGTTAATGAGGTGTAATGAGCGTGACATAACTGAAGAATGTCTCTTTGTTCTGTAGGTGAATGTAGTTCCAGCCTGTGTCAGAGCCTTGACCAAAATGCTATACTGTTCCTACTGCCGTGGCATGCCCGCGCTGAAACCCTGTCACAACTACTGTCACAACGTTATGAGGGGCTGTCTAGCCAACCAGGCAGACCTAGATGCCGAATGGAACCTTTTCATCGGTAAGTAAAAAAAACCTGTCTGATTCAAATCAAGCACCCTTGCACCTGCTTCTTATTTTCTCTTTCTAATCTTTGTAGGCTCGTGTCTGTCTGCGTGCACTTTTACTGCCTGTCTGCATGTTACTTTTCCAAGGCAGTGTCTTTGAATAGTCTCTGTGGGAATTCAGTAGGATGTGCTGTGTTAGATTCAGCTTTAAAGGATTTACAGAGACAAAACTGAAATCTTATTTGTGCAACCATTTTTTTTTTCTGTCTGAAATGTTGTTTGCTATTGCTGGAAGCCTGGCATAGCGCTTAAAGCTCTGGTCCCTGCTGTTTGGGATTGATAAAGGAGAGCAGATCCTAGGCAAACACATTTTCTATAGTGTTTCCAGCTGAGCTCGGTGAGTAATATAGCACTTCAGTTAGGCTGTAAGTAGCTGGCTGCTGTAAGCCCTCCTGTTAAATGGATACCAAGGAAGCACATAGAGTGTTCCCTCTGGATCTTTTGTAGGCCAATGCTTTATTTGTTATGTACCCCAATCCCATCCTCCCACCCACACTTACAGACTTTTTTTTTTCTAAACGGGGTGACATTTTTTTCTTTTTTTTGTGAGAGACATCCCTGAAGACTGTGTCAAGTGAACTGCGTTTCTAAGCTCTCGGCTGTTTTGTGACAGGCCTGTCGTTCGAGAAACCATCATATGATGATGCTTCTTCCCTCCGATGGCATGTCTGAAGTCTCAGATCAACACGGGCCCCTGTGCACTGAATGAGATGTCTCGCAGCTTTATGACGTGTGTTAAAAAGTTAGTGTCTTGTTCGGTTGTGAAGAGGCAAATCTATTGCCGCAAAGGGACACTGGGCTTGACAGTAATGGGAAAAGCTGTTGTTGCAACAGAGTGATGAATCTGGTTAGACAAAAACACCCCAGAGGTGTGGAAAAAGTGGATTTTTAATTTTTGAACCAGTTTTGTGCAGTGCATTTTTTATTTTTTTTGGTTTGGAATGACAGTGTGGTTGTTGAAGGTATTATAATTAGAAATGTAGAACCCAAGGGAAGTTTATTTTTGCCATGAAAGACTCATTTTTTGATGTCTACTGACATTTTGTATTCATTATCTGTTGCTAAAGAACTTCGATTTGCTTACTAGGCAGCTCACAAGAAATATTGATTCGCCTTTCAGAGACAACTTCTAAATGTATCACAGGTCACTTCTCACCACTGGAGCACATCTTTGCATTATAGAAATTTATGGATTGAGCCCGTACACGGTCTGTCATTGTCATCCCTTCAAATCATCACTTATTATAGAAGGTTAGATCAGAGGCACAGCGTTCAATTTTTAAGAACTCTCAATGACATTTACCTGTGGACTTTATTCAAGCTTAAATGTCACTATCGATACCATTGATTGGTTAAGACCAAAGGAGAAAGGAGACTCAAGGCTTTTTATTTAGTTTTAAACATCAGCAGGAGAAAAAGAGAGACGAGTTCTGAAAATGGTCTATAATCTCTCTAAATCCAGCTGAATCAGGAACATTAATGTAATAAATCAAATTTTTTGTTCCCGGCTTTTATTAAAAACAGAATAAAAAGGAGGATGCCAAGTCGGCTTTGTGAAAACAAATGGAAACTAAAACCAGATTATGATTTTTTTCTCTCTAATGTACAAAGTTGAGCTTACCTCATCCGAACATTAGCACAACAGTAACAATTTGAAAGATGATTGCATCATCTGCTTTTACATAATTCCTCACTGAGCAAAACAAAGACTCATTTATATTCATTTAACATTGTAAATGTTTGTTGGATTTGCTTAAATATAATAAATTAATTTGAATAAAGTATATTTAGTTGAAGGTCCAGTCATATGGAAGAAATGTAATATATTATTCATAACTGTTTCATTAGTGTATAATCACCTAAAAATAAGAACCATTGTGTTTGTGTTATCTACAAATACAATGGGTCCTCTTTACAGAGTATGCAATGTTTCCACGGTATCCCAGACAACAGACAAAACAGACTCTGGCTCTAGATTGGATCTTTCGCAAGTTTCACAGCCGGTTTTCCCCTTCATGCTTAGAAGGGGAGGTGAGGTGTGCTGTATTCAGTTGGTTGCTATCTGCAACTTCACCACTAGATGCCATTAAATCCCGCACACTGGTTCTTAATTACCGGATAAAGTGAATCTGTCTAAATAACTGCACTCCTTCGTTCTGGGATTTAGTTCTCAGTGCTCAAAGGTGTCAAAGGTGATGTGTCTTGGCATCTCGACAAATTGTCTGCTCCATTTCTGTCAAACCAGGAGACACATTTCACTCCCCATCATGTCTTCTGACTTCATACTGAGCTGTGGCATTGCAACACATAACTTTAGCCACCAGAAAACTCCTAACAAGGTTAAAATGGACCAATTCATTTGTAGTAACTTGTAGTTTGTAGTTCTACTAACTACACATAATATAACTCAACACAATTGTGTATCACCAAAGCAGTAGAGATAAGTTGTAGTATCTACTTATCTACAGACATGTTTTTATACTTATTTTGTTTTCCTTACATCATAAGTCTACAATTTATGGAAAATATGAACTGTAATTACTGTGAGGAGAACAGAGGATGGACACTGCCAAACGTTTTCTTCTGACGTGCTTAATATAACAAGCTGGCTCATTAACATGTTTTATTCTCTTTGAGTTGAATTTATAATGACTGGCAGTGACATATTGTGTCAAATGAGGTAAGCCTTTTAATTGAACCAGCATGAAGCCCATCTAGTCTGAAGCGTGTGTGTATTAAGCCTTTGGCTCATTTCCAGCTCAACACAGTAAAACTGTCCATCTGAGGAATATGGTGAAGAATAATATCTTAGCATTTGTAGGGTGTGATGGATGTTTCTTAACATTATCAGCATTCATAAATAAGTCTTTTATATAGCAAATTAATTTTAATATGGCAATATGGCTGTATGCCACTGCAATATGATGCAAACAACTGTTGGGACTAAAAATAAAAACTTTCTAAATCATCACAACATGGAACATAACTTCAGCTCTGTATGAACCTCATGTTGTTCTCCTGCTTCTTATTAAACATTTATAGAAATGTACCTCAATCCCCAGAACGCAAAACACATGGTTACATCAACTATCGCTGCCGACATGTCTGTAAACAACAACGGCTTTTGGCAAGTGCCTAGCAATAACTGGAGCACACCTTATTCAGATTCACGGCAACGCCTGAGAATCCCATCACATGGCTGATTCTCTAATTTGTTGGAAAAATGAAGATGAGGAATAATCTGTCATCATTTTGCCACAGCGAATATGTGTTTCATTTGATGAAATGAAGCCTCTGCTGGAAATGTGAAACAGAATTTGAGCAGTAACGGTCGAGTCATGCTGTTTATTGTAATGATCTTTAATCCACGTTGTGCCATACTGCACTTTTTTCTTCTGAGGATTTCTTCTTCAAGAATTTTGTGCTACCTCTAAAATATACAGTGCATTGAAATATATTTTTTTGTTTCTTTATTGGGGAATTTAAAGTGTAAAGTATAAATCAGGGATTGTGTTTGCGCCTGCTGTTGTGGTCCTGCTTGACGTCCACTAAATGTATTATTATTATTATTATTATTATTATTATTGTTGTTGTTGTTGTTGTTATTATATTATAAATCACAGTCTACAGAAGCCTGGAAGGGACATGGAGAAAAAATATAATCACTGCGTAAGTGTACTTTTGTGTTATTTCACAAGTTTTGCGAAGATCTACGGAATCTTGCGATGTTTTACAATATTTCACAAGATCTCATGACACCTGGTCTGGTTGCTGGTGTTTTTAGCAACTGCTAGGTGTTAGCTGCTCAATGTTCACTGCAGCAAGGGCTGGCTCAATTCGTTCGGGCTTGAACCTGGTTATATTAAGCATTTCCATTACATGATTGTCGGTGTAACATAACTTGTAATGTTACACCAACTTAACCTGGCTATCGCCAGACTACATCACAAGTGAGATATAGTCCACCTATAGGGGACTACCTACTCATTTTTTCTCAAGGGGGGGGTGTGGTTAACGACTGCCCATGGCCGTTTATTGGGTGTTACAAATGTCTATCATTTCTCTGCGAAAACAGAAGGCAAAACAAAAATATGATTAAACAATGGCACCGGACGATTGATCAAAAGATGTTGAATTGGATCCGTAAACAGTCTCAAAAAAACTACAAGCTTCCATTTGTCGAGTAGTATGCGTCATCGTCTTTCCACCCCTCCCCGCTCTCTGACTGGCTCCCTACCTCAGGCAAGCATTTTGGCACGGGTTTCCATGCCGTCTTTCGGATCGGAACGATCGTGCAAGGCAGCATGGGATTTCCCAGGCTACCGGCAGCTGCCGGTGTTATGGGTATCTGTAGGGTCAGTGGCAGCCTCAGTGGCAAAGCTTTCCGAGATAACGCAAAACTACGCTGCCACTGAATTTTTTTTTTCTCCATGAGCCTTCCAGGCTTCTGTAATACTCCCGTTAAAATTATACTTATTATTCTCATTATTGCTTCTGTGCATCACCCTCTCCCTCTCTCTAACAATCTACCTACCCATCTCCCTATATCCCTCTCTAACTCAGCAGGTCGTAGCAGGTGACCATGAGCCATGCTCGAGGTTTCTGCCTCTTAAAAGGATGTTGTTCCTTGTCAGTGTCACCAAGTGCTCTGTAAATAATGATATAATTAAATAATTATACCGTCTAGCCTGCTCCATGTGATACATGTCATGAGATATAATATGATTTGGTGCTATGTAAATGAAGTTTAACTGTAAATTGAGAGACCCCTTTTTCGGGGTGAAAGAGAGACGGGGAATAACACGCAGCAAACGGCTGCATGTCGGGTTTGAACCCTGGGCCACTGCAGCAAGGACTAAGCCTTTGTACATGGGGTGGCTGCTCGACCAACTGAGCTAACCAACATCCTGAATTGATAAAATTTAATGTTTAAATATTTGTTGAAAGCATATTTTTATCCCCTATCCATATTACCTGATTTTAGAGTGTAGAGTAGAAATAGAGGAAGAAAATTAACAATAGCTATATATATATATATATATATATATATATTAGTTGTAAAATATTTTAGTTGTAAACAAGTCAAGCTATGTTTGTATACGTATATAAACATGAGCAGCTTTCATGTCAGTATCAGACTGCAGTTTTCACAGCAAAACAAATGTGCTTATTCCAGAAACAATAATGACCTTGGTGGATACTCTGATGTAGCCTACATATCAGTATGCAGAGAAAGAGGAATGATTACATCATCCATGTCATACATTTCAAAGTTACAGTCACAGTACAGTAGTTGACAGTTTGTAAAGGTTACCGTAACGACTCCATGGCTTCCATGCTGCAAATGGAAGACAGATGTCAGTGAACAATGAGCATCAAGCTGAGGAAGGATGTGATTTACCTGCTTGTACCTGTGCTGAGTGATTTTAGGCACCCTGACTTTTAAGTGTGTGTGTGTGTGTGTGTGTGTGCGTGTGTGCGTGCGTGCGCGCGCATTTAATGTTCAGGGAAAGAATTCATGGTTTGGCCAATGGAGGATACCAGACCATCAGTCACCTGCCATCATGATAAATTTACCGAGCTCTGCATCATGACAGACACATCATTATCATTTTTCTTGTCAGCACCTTGTTAAAATATCCTGAGAGAAGAGAGAGAGAGAGAGAGAGAGAGAGGGGATTCTGTTTTTTACACACCGCTGTAGTTTTTCAGGCTCATAGCACAATCAGTGCCATTTATGACAGAACAGTGGCATAAGTGTAACAATTTTTCAGCTGCACATTAAAAATTAATGGCAGATTGTAATTGACTGTTTGATAACCCCCCTTCTGCAAACAGCAATTGTCCAATCATAGCTTCAAAATAATATCCGGGCAGGGGCCTGTCAGGCTGTGGATTTCTCCACATGTTCAAGCTGTGTGCATGCGGGGCTGTAGTGGGAGCAGACAGTTTGAAGGGTGATGTCTTTTTCAGTTGTTCAGAAACCAAAATAACAAAAGTGAATATGTAAGGAATGCTTTTTTTTTTTTTTACTCCAACATAAGCTACAGTTGATAGCATGTCCGCTCATTAGCTTGCTAAAACAGCGGCGCACTCCAGCAGCTCACCTCGTGCAGCGTGTGGTCCATATACTGTACAAGGCTGAGTTCTTTGCACAGCGCCATCTCTTCAGCTGCTACTATTAATTACATTAAATATTTTAATTAAATGTTAGCATATCACTAACTAACAAGGTTATGTTACTTTGTGGGATTACAACTTACGTAGTCCGTGTCCCTTGCTCTTTTAATGACTAGCACATTCACTGCGCAGTCGTTTGATGGTTACCGATGCTATCAGACTGTTGGCCAGCATTTATTGTGCTCTTTATTGGATTTGGGAAACCATACAGTCCAGCAACCCTAACTCATGTTAGCAGAGACACCATTACATCGACCAAACACACTGATCCCCACACTGAAAGCATTACAAGGGAAAACATGACTTACTATTTCAAATAAGCAACCAAATAGTTATTTTGGAACACAATAGTCTGACCTTTCATTTGGCTTTGTCATACTAGTGCTAGAATTAACTACACTGCAATGTCTGCAATCAAATGTCTTTTAAAGAACTTTACTGAAATGAAAAACATTAAAAAATTTCATCTGGCGCTAATTTTAGCTCAATTAGCTAGCTTGCTGCTGATAAAATCGACCAATTACAGTTGTCCTTTCAGCTGACAATCACTGGCCGAAATTGAAATGCTTGCTTTTGTCTACTCCTGTCTGAAAAAAGAAACCACTGTTTCAGAAATTACAGAGAATTTCAAGTGGATAATCTACTATCCTTATCATTTTACATGCCATGCAAGAATGGAAAGATTGACAGGCGTAGCAACAGTAACCAAGGTGGGGCAGCGCTTCATGAGCTGTCAGTTCTTTTTGAATGGATTCACAGCACAAGTAATGAGCTCATTCTTAGCTTTAAATGAGAAATCGTTTGTAAATACCATTGTATTCCCTTATAGCGTGCACAGCTGTGCCTGTGTACACATTATTTCTCCTAATTAAGATATAGTCTTGTGTTGTCCTCTATTGAGTCCTTTGACACCACAGTGTAAGCGATCCGCATTGATTTTATTTGCTCATTTCTTTTTAATTGCATGGATTGTGTCCCAGTGTAACTGGACCTCCCCACAACCTCCCCAGTTCATGCGAATTCAAGACAGTGTTTTTTCCTGTCCTCCAGGAAGGACTTTTTGTGATGTCTGTGAGATTATGAAGACACACACCATGCCAGTGCTTTAATTTGATATATATAACTTGGCAGAAACTTGCATTATGCTGTAGTGCACAGTTAGTCTTGAAGATGTCTAAGGTCTTTGCTTTTATTACTAAACCCTAAAAACCCTGCACCCACATGCACATTTAACTGTGAGAAACTGCATCTTTAAGTTAAACCTGATATATTTACCAGACTCAAGCACACACACAAACACACACTGACACACAGTATCAAGCGAGATGGTCTCAGTAACAGACATGACAGGAACAAACGAGCTAGCTAGTGGGTTTCTGCCTGTCAGAGACCTGAAGGCTGGATGACTCACTTAGCCTAGTGGAAGTGATCTCCATATCCTCAGCATAATCAAGAGCCAGTATCTTTTCTTTCTAATTGCTACTGGCTGTGCAGAATCTGCAAAATGCTGCTTTTCTGTATTTGGCAGGAATGCTTACGCAGCTACACTTTATATAGCCTAAAAGCAACATATCATTTTTTCTAATACTATGAGTTTCCATAGCTGATGACCAGCTATGTTTTTATTTAATTGTATTTCCTCCACACACATGTACACACAATGATATTATTTTATATATATATATATAGCCTATTCACTGTCAAGGCCTGCTTAAAGGAATAGTTTATATTTGTTTTCTTGTTGAGAGTTACACATGCAGCCAAATATGAAGCTACTCATCAGCTGGTTAGCTTAGCTTAGCATAGCATAAAGACTGGAGGCAGGCGGGGAGTGTTAGCTCCAGCTCTGTTTTAATCTACTCAAGGAAGCAAATAGGTGTAATTTCCAAGATGTCGAAATATTCCTTGAACTTGAACGTTAACAGTTTTCAAAGCATTCGTTTCATATTCTGTAGCATGATTCCTTTTCTCCTTCTGAGCAGTCACAGGTTTGCATTCATTGTATTTCTGTGTGGCAACCAATTTGATTCGTAAACCAAACTTGAAAAAGACAGCACAGGAAAACTGACAGTTAGCCATCAGATGCAGCAGAGCCTTGATGCTGCAGCAGTAGAGAAATGTGTTAATGCAAAAAGACATGAGAGTTGACATGCAAGGAACAACAGACATAATGTTTCAGGCTTCAGATGAGCTGAAGTAATCCAGACATGGCTGGAAGCCAATAAAACAGAAGGAAAGTCCTATCAAGAAATATTTGTACACTGTGAGAAATAACTAGTGCTGTTATTGCATGAGAGAATAGCTGCGGAGAGTCCCCAAAGACATACAGATATATGTTGGCAAGTCTGTTGAAATTGATTCACCTCTTGCAGCTGCGAACTGGAAAAAAAAAGTTTGAAGAAACTAACACTGATATCTTTTAGCAGAATGGTTTTGGCAACAATTTTGCTCAGACAGGAATGAGATTTTTGTTTCACACATGTTACACAAACAGTCAGCTTCTTCTCACGTTGGATGTGTTTAAAAGTTTATTAAACAAAAGTGAAGAATGCGGGCTGTATCCTGTGATGGATACTGATACTGGGGGACCTGCTGGAACAATGTTTTGTGGGAACACAATGATTTGGAGTTTTTCTCACTTGAGAGAAAAACTTCTGTTCATTTAATTGATAAATTATGTGAAACATCTGCAAGTCATTGTGTACTGTGGTACTTCAGCTAAAACACAAATGCGTCACTGAACTGTAGAACACATTGGCAGAGACATAATGTCTTTGTAATCCCTGTGGTTTTTATCCACTGAGACTGAGTACCTCAAAGAAAGGTCAGAGAGCTCAGAGGTCTGTTGGGACGAAAATTAATCCATGGCTTTGCCCCAGTTAGTCTCTGGTTTTTTGACAGTTTAGGACAGACTGTTTTAAACTGATCTTCCAAAGTGTATTTAATGATTGTTACACATTTTTGATTTGATTTTGAAATTGTAGCATTGACGAGTGTAGATTCATAGAGTTCAGTATTCTGTATATTCTCTTTAAACATTCATGAAATGGTCAAGAAGGAAATGAAAGCCTTAATTCTCTCCATGTCCCAAAAGTGTTCTACTTGGTTGCTGATTTTCTCATCGGATCATTAAAAAAAGGACATGTATAAATTCTGATCTCCTGCCCTCAGGTAGAAATATCAATGAAGGCTCTGGTTTTATTTTTAATTAATGCCTCCTAGTGCTAGCATCAAAGTCAGTGTCAGTTGCAGTAAGTTGTGCAATGCCACACCAGGCTGTATATTCCAGTCTCCTTGCAGAACATACTGATGAACTGATGAAAAGTGACATGAGACTAAGTGTCTTGAATCAGACCTGAAGCACAGTGTGTATTTTTTTTTTTTCAAACATTAACAAGTTTACCAAGAAAACCTTCATATAAGCTTCTTTACTTCATGTGTTATGTATTGTGACCTAGTGTGCCACCACCACAAAAACAAGTTTTATTGTTTCACAGCTGAGCCAAGATATTGTTGTATATTTCTTCAACATGTTGGTTTGCATCATGTTGTCTCTGGCTGCTGTGAAGAATTAAGGAAACAAAAAAAAAAAAAAACTGTTTACATGCAAAGACTAATCCAAATGATCGGTGGGTGACCGAACTCTGTTAATCATCACATGTTTTTATGTGCTTCCTCTGATAACACCATTAATGCACGTAGACTAAGCTAATTAAGGTGTTTACACCATAGTTTTAATAATGCAGGTATTGCTTTTCTCTGTTTACAATCATCATCTGACTATAAATCAGCGGTGTAGGTAATTTTATGCTTTCTGGAGACATTTAATGTTTTCGGGAAAAGGGAGTTAACAACATAGACTGTATTAAGGAGAGACAGGGAGACTCCCTGCCCAACCCACCAGGTCACTGCAAGTCTAACATAGATTAACTGTCATATTCACCAGTAACCAATCAATATTTAAGCCGCGTTTCCACCACAGGAACTTTCCCCAGGGATGAGGAACCTTTGGAGGAAACTCATTGCATTTCTACCGCAGTGCATTTCCGGGACCTTAAACGTCCCTGATTGGAGGATAGCACACAAACTTTGAGGGTGGTCCTCGCAGTAGTAAAGATTTTTTTCTTGGTCAAGTACTTGCAGCATTTCATTAGAGCCACTTTTTTTTTTGTTTTCCATTCATTTTGCATTGACACATTATATTATGTTAATGTCTTTGCAGTGAGAGAAAAACCTAAGATTTATTTGTTTTTTAACGTGCTGTAGTCACATGTTAAGATAGTGTGTAACAACAGCTGTGGCTTTTTCGTACACTTTGCCAAATTACTCTTCAGACTTCAGTGGAAATTTAGTATATTAAAAATAAAAACAGTAGAACTAGACTCAAATAGTGAATGCACAAAGAAGAAAATGAAACTTGATCACCTAATTTTTCTTTTTTACTGTTATTATCTGCATATCTTGATTTTGACAGTTTGAATGTTCACTGTATTTTGAACTTGTGTGAATTCCCGCAGGTGAGACAGATGGGTGACAAATTAAAGAAAAAAAAAAAATAGCACGGAAACAGCAAATTTATACAGGTGGTTCCATACATAGAGCAAGGGGTGAATAGTTTGATGAAGGTGAAAATGTAGAAAATCATTAGTTATAGATTTCACAGTCACCAGATCTCAACCCAGCTGAACACCTACAGTATATGGGAGATTTTGGAGCACTCTACTAATCTTAAAGCTCGCCCCTTTTCATTTTCTATTGGACACAAGAAAACAGCCTCACAAGACGTTGTCAGATATCTGGCTGAGGTGGTGAGAATCCACTGGAGAGTGTGCAGTGATTTGTCCAAAACCTGACAAATAAAAAGAGATGCAGTGGAAGGTCAGGGAATGTAGTCTTGAAATGTCTGTGGAAAATTGAATTCAATAAATCTTAATTGTACCCAGAGGACAATTCTAGTCCAATCATTGTTGTAGATTCTCAGTTTGCTCTTTGATGTGACTGTATGACAAGCTAAACAAAGTGTTGCTTAACAGAGTCGCATAAATCATTAGAGGACATTTTATACAATGTTGCTAACGAGCAACTGTATTTTGAAAACCTGTCATAGATATTCCCTGAGCTGACCTGGAAAAAAAAAAAAAAAAACTGGTGAGTCTTTGACGCAGGGACTCGCATGCTTAAAGGCAGCCATTGCCACATTTATTAGCTAGCTTAGAGCTAACAGTCAGTGGTTGTTTGGGGCAAACACCGACTGCACGAGGTCTAGGTGTCAAATTTGGGAGATAACACCTGGCTAAAACTGGCTTTCTGTCAAAACACACCTTTACACCTTCTACCATCATCACAGCACCATGAGGGAATATCGTTGGGTGAAACTATATTCCACTTTTGCCAGTTAAACAGCCTAAAATATAGCCCAAAATAAAGGCGCAAGGCATACGGAGGTTGTATTTAGTCCCACTAATTAATCATAGGTTTGTTTGTGTGATGTAAGTTCAACCAATCAAACTGTCTTGTGTCAGGTCCCTGCACCTGACACGTTGCTATTTAAACATCAGATTTGGCAAGTTGAAGAGCAGTTTTCTGCTCAGGAAATGGAGATGTTCGTGCACATATCCTACCAGGCTGCAACAGACATTTCTAATCACCTGTCAGATGATTTGGAGACAAATGCCAGCTGTCCCTATGCACTCATATGTCCAACAAAACTCTTGTCACTTGAAATGCTGTGCAGCAGTGATTACACACGGGGCTAGTACTTAGCGGGGGGCCTTATGTTATTTAGGAATTACCCTCCAACTTCTCTGTTTTGTGCACTTCATTCGCACAGGATAAGTCTGTATTTTATTCAAAATTACTGACATTATCCCCAGTGTGGCATGTTAATGAAACTCTGTCACTCTCAGTTAGAATACGCACTTATGGTTTCTGCTGCTGATGCTGCAGGTATTTAACAAAGTCAGAGGAAAAGAATCTGAATCACATCCTAAATCACAGAGATGCTTGTTTCATCCGCAACTCCTCAGCAAAGAATCGATATTTAGTTGGCAGAGCATCTGCAGATGATGACTTGAACTGGTAAAAGTCTGTTTTTTTTTTCTTTCTCCTAACTTGAACTTTGAGACATTAATTTCCTAAGAATGTTGTAAGAATGGTTCCATAACTTCCAGTTAACCTAAAGCAATCAAAAAAAGTTGGAGGAAAGGCGATGAGGTTCAAAATTGGCACGAAAGCACAGCCTCCTCCCGTCCCGCACTCTTAGATTGACACACACCTTCAGTCGCCTGACTGAACAAAAACCTCCCAGTTTTAGATAATTAATAAACACAATATTCAAATTCATGCAGTACACATGCAGTAAGTAACAGGCTACAGAAAAAAGGCTATAACATTTAACTGAGGATGAGGAGTGCTGCAGCCTGGCCAGGGAGTGTACATGCATGTGAACCACCCACAGTATGTTTTACCATCTGAATAATGTACCCTTTAAATAACAGGAAAATGTTATGCCACTGACTTCAGATGATTTAGATTTTCTGATGGTAAATGATGCAAACACTTTGTGCTGCCTCAAGATAGCAAGGTGCCAACAATATTCCTGACCAAACCTCAGTTAGGACTAACATAGCAACAAGATGGCACATGTACAACACAGCGAGGGGTCTGGATGTGAAAATGACAACTCGAAATGAATAAAGACATTTGTGCTCTGCTCTTGGCGCTGGGTGAAGAGCCTGATGAATCTCATGTGAGGAGCATCAGAACTATTCTGGGTGTTCATAGTGACCCAACGTCTTACTTAGACATTCATTTGTCACCCATATATACACCAATCAGCCATAATATTATAACCACAGACAGGTGAAGTGGATAACACTGATTATCTCGTTATCATGACATCTGTCAGTGTGTGGGATATATCAGGCAGCAAGTGAACATTTTGTCCTCAAAGTTGATGTGTTAGAAGCAGGTTCCAAAAACGCGGCTCTTGTAGAGTGTTCCTGATCCTCGTGGGGTCTGCAGTGGGTAGAAGCTATCCAACATGGTCCAAAGAAGGAAAAGCAGTGAACCAGCACCAGTGTTGCCTCAGTTACCTTGAAAAAGTAATCTGATTACTGGTTACTCCTTTTAAAAAGTAACTTAGTTACTTTACTGATTACTTGATTTTAAAAGTAACTAAGTTAGATTACAAATTACTTTATTAGTTACATTCACCAGCTGCCAAATTTTTTATTTTATTTTTTTTGCCAATACTCACTTTAGTGGAAGTGCATTTTTAACAGTAATGACAACAATGTACCTCCTGATGTTTTGAGTTGAACTTAAAAACTATTTCCAGAAAAAAATACGTTTTTTATTAAAAAAATAAAATAACTAACCATGTTTAAGGGCAGCATTTCCTCTACAACATGCTGCCCGACAAGCTTCTACAACCCACTTACACCTTTTTTTTTTTGTTTTGCACCGAAGTCCAGCTTTTGTTGTTTGGGTGGTGGGGGACCTCTTACATTAGTCGCAGCTCTCTGCTTCGCACCACCTGATGGGACTTTCTCTGTAGGTTTGACTGTGCCGTGCTGCCGCTCCAAATGTTTCTTCAAATTTGACATAGTGTTTTTGAAGCTTCATAACACTTTGCCGGCCAGCACAGAGTGTATAACGAACCTTAATATTGTCATCTTTAGCTGACACAAACTCAAAATTGTGACTGTCTTTCCAGCTAGAAAACGTGCATCTCTCTCCTCCCTCCAATGTTGTTTACGCTTGTGTCGCTGGCTGCTTCGTATGTATTACACGTGAGTTGTCCTCATGCTAAAAATGTCACGTCACTGCCCAAGACGCAAGAAGAAAGCAAATATATATTTTTACTAATGAAAATAACAAAAATAGTAATGCATAGTGACTTGGATAAGTAACTTTAATCGGATTACTAGTTCGGAAACAGTAATATGGTTTTGGTCATATAAGGGTCACTTACTTACTTAGTAACGTGTTACCGGCATCACTGCCAGCGACTGGGTTATGGGCCGCCAAGGCTCACTGATGCATGTGGGGACCAAAGGCTAGCTTGTGTGGTCCATACCAACAGACAAGCCGCTGTAGCTCACATTTCTGAAAAGGTTAATGTTGTAGTAGTGCATTGCAATTTGTTGTGTATGGTACTACATACCCCAGACCAGTCAGGTTTGTCCATGCTAACCCCTGTCTACTGCCCAAAGAATGGGCACATGAGAATCAGATATTTGACCACAGAGAAATGGGAAGAAGGTAGCCTGTTCTGCTGAATTAGGTTTCCTTTTACATCAAATTGCTAACCAGTTGTGTATACATTGCTTACACATGGATGCACTTTGGAAAGAAGGTAGGAAGCTAGTGCAGTGTGATGTTTTGGGCAATGTTCTGCTGGGAAACCTTATGTCATGCCATTCACGCAGATGTTACTTTTTGGCACCTTTCATGGAAGCAGTACTTTGCAATGGCTGTGACTTCTTTCCGTCCTATCACAAACCAAAAATGGTTCAGCAATGGTTTGAGGAACATGAGTCCAAGGTGTTAACTTGGCCTCAAAATTCCCCTAAATCTTCAATCTCAATCCAGTCAAGCATTTGTGGCATGTGCTGGACAAATAAGTCCAATCCATGGAGGCCCCACCAACTGACAGGACTTAAAGAATCTATTGCACACACCACAGCACACCTTCAAAGGTCGAGTGGAGTCCATGTCTCGATAAGTGAGGGCTGTCATGGTGACAAAAGGGGGATGTACTAAGCAGGTAGTCATAATGTTATGGCTGACTGATGTATGTACAGCATAGCCATGTGATAGACAAGACAGAAGAGGAAAAAACATGATAACAGCAACACATCACTTCAAAGAGCCATACTGTTGTATTGAGATGACACATTCTCTCACTGAACAAAGACAGTGTAGTTCCAGTGTGTTCCTCTCAGCTTGTCAAACTAGTAAAGTATGTAAACAAGGAACTGTGTCCCTGAGCATACTCAGTGATGTCTCCCTGACATGGAGCCACTGTCCAAATCGAAGATGCAGAGTTGTTTCTGTTATTTCAGAATAAACTACTGCACTCTGGCCATCTGGCCTCTCGTCACTGTGTTACCCAGAACAGTTGTATAGTTTGCACGTACAGAAAAAGGGTGGTGCTAAATAAGATTAAATATTAAGTATTATTCTGTAAACATTATTTTTATCATTTGTTGTGCTGCCAATATTACAAGCAAAACATGAGGAAACTCCTCCACTAGCTTTTCATTTGAAGTTTGTCATCTTGAGTGCACAGATTTGTAGGATGTTTAGAAAACTGATTTAAGTCATACAGTGTTTTTAGAAAACACTTGTCATGATGAGTGCAATTCCCAGCATGTGGAAAAATCCATCGGCTGTCTCCGGAAATGTATGCAGAGTGTCGCCAAGTGCTATTGTTGGATGCATAGTGTTTGTATGCAGACATTTTCTCCAGTTTGAACTGGCAGATGGTGTTATGGAGTTATTCTTTCCATTTTCATCACTGAAACTCATCAATGGGCAATCTTGTACTTGTGGGCACTGGGTGGCAATTCTCTGCATTATGTTCATCATTTCCGATACAACAGAATTATCCCCCCAATTAATTCACATCAACATCGGAAAGGCAACTGCTGCAATAACAAACTGTCGCTGATGCCCATTGGAAACAAAGGGAAGTTCACAAACTGACTGAGAATCTATTTGATATTTAATGAGAAGCACTGCTATAATTCACTTTGAAAACTATTAATCTCTTTGACCTTTGTCAATGTTTTACATATTTTCTCCATCCTCTTTGTCATTGAAGAGAATAGCGACCATATGTGACACTGAAGCCACCAGTTTAGATAATAGGGACGGGGATATTCTTTTAAATCCTAAAGAGGAGCTCACGCAAGATGAATTTGAACACGTCCTTCTCAGCCTGAGTGGTCCATTTCTGAACTCTGAATTTGCACAAGACTTGACACTCTGGTCCCTCCCATTCAGAGCAGTCATGCAGAACCCAGCAAGGTTTTTTCTTTTCTTTTTTTTTTCTTTTTTCTTTTTATTTCATTTCACTTGGGCCAGTCTGGCACATATGGTGTGAAATAAAAGATTTTCCACCACTGAAATCTGAGAGCCATCGAAGCAAAATGACGCGAGGACAAACCATTATTAACTCCCACTTGCAAGGTTTTTATGCCCCTTAGATCGACTGAGGTAAATCTCAGATTTGTCCTTCAGAGATGTATTTACAAAACCCTATCAGCAATGTGCCTTGATCAGTACTCATAAGTAAAATTGTAAATGAAGCGGAAGAGGGCACAGACTCACATTTTATTCTTGTCGATATTTTAAACTATGTTGTCTCTCTGCCATGGGTAAGAAACCAGAGAGCACATATATTATAACTGATTTTATAGGTACCTGTTCAGGATGGATCTGCTAGTCTGTGACAGAAATTGATCTTATACTGGGTGTATTTATTGAACACTCCAGCACCACTCACCACAACAAATTGTATTGACTATGCAGTGACCAAAAGCAAAAGAAGCCAATTTTATCTACCGATGAAATCAAAAACACCAGCCAACATTAATGAAACAGTTAGTTAGTTGGTTAATTAAAAATTAAGGGTTTAAGAATACCACAGAGAATTAAGAATTCTCTTTATTTTGTTTGTTTCTCAGAATGTTCACATAAAAGTTGTTGATTTGTCACAGGTTCACACATGAATGACTGCTGTGTTCCCTGAGGGAATGTGCAGGTAGTTTGTTGGAGTGCCTCCAAATCCCTTCGGGTGAGAAAAAAAGGAGAGTTTCCATTAGAAAATAAGCAAGCAGCAGACTGAAGCAAAAAAAAAAAAAAAAAAAAAAAGACTTGGCACCTTGCAGCCAGCAGTAAACAACCATGCCAATACAACCCACTGTGTCAGTCAATGGATACAGGGATGATAGATGCCCAAAACAAATAGATATCAGTCCAGATCAATACCAGATAAATGGGTAAACACATTTATATATATTTATTTATGGAAAATCTCCAACAAAGAAAGGTGGAAATATCAACATAAATACTTTTGAACTACAGATCTGTGTGTGTGTGTGTGTCCCGTTCAGGAATCCTGTATTCAAAGGTATTTTGAAGTCAACCACTGGGCACTAAGACTTTTATGTAAATCACGTATTTCTAAAAATCTATTGAAATGTTTTTTGATAAATCGAAACTGCACTCGGGCCACAGACAGAAATGTTTCCCCTGAGTTCAAACTACTGCTAGTGCCACACTACTGCTAGAAAATACTCACTATTTTAATTTAAACAAGCACCACTTTTATTGTCTGCAAGCCTGAAAATTACATACCCAAAATGAAAACCCGATTCTGTTCTCTTCTGCAACTCTTTGACGCAGCCATCAAACAGGTTCAAATTACTCAACATGAATAAAGACAAGATAAGCAACTGTTTTTTGGGGAGATCTTAAAACAGATTCCATAAATAGACTTTTTTAAACTTGTGTGTGGTTTGTCTTACATAAGTGTGGAGGCAATTGCAAATAAATAATAACTAACAAAAAGGGTCCAAGACAAGTGCTAAGAATAAGACCCTGACTACACGGTGATGACTTTATGTAGAGTAGATAGTATGAGTTACAAGCCAGTCATTGTGCAACACTGAGCCTGTGCAATATAATGTGTTTTTCTTTGCAATCTTAATGATTTATGGTTAGGACAGATTAATCTTTAAGATGCTTTTCATCAACAGCCCGTCGTTTTTAAAAAGTGCTCCTCTATATGACATAATTTCAGGAGTTATTTAAGCATGTAGAAGTAACCCTCCCCCACAGCAATTCATATGGCTGACTCATACTCACAATCCATCAAATATTCATTAAGCTATATGAAAAATAGGTTGTCAGAACTCAGCTGAGGATATCATTTAGGTCTTTGAGTCTTTTATGGAATGAGTAACAGAAGTGCTGCCAGTTTCTCCTCTACTCTCACTGAATCCCACTGAGGCTGTTTCTGCGGCAGCGTTAGAGCAGTCCTCTGCTAAACATAGGCAGCTGAAGACTTCACAGGACTCTGTCTTGGTCCCGTGCAGTGACCTCAAGCCAGATCCTGATGGAAATCTAACCAAGCATCACGCCCAATTTGAGACTCCAGAGTAAACAAACAGGAGTGCTCTTCAAAGGTACAGACGGGAGAGAGGGGAGTCTATCTGTGGCTCTAATTCACTCAGTGCACTGTAAAAGCACAGGGCTGGCTTGACCTGACACGTGAACATGTTTATTTGAACAAAGCATATATATATATATATATATATATATATATATATACACACACACACAATATGCTCAAATATTTTTTTTAATACTGCAATGTAATCATACCAGGTTGTGTGGTTGGGTTATTGGGAGGAGTGAGCAGTGAGGAAGGCAGGATTTGTGACAGGTTCAGGGAGAAGTCATTCAAAGATTAATAATAAGGAAAAATAATGTTCTGAGTTTCGAGCCAAGGATAGACGACAAGCTGTGTGATCTCTCTGAACCAAGTCAGACTGATGCACACACGTCAGTGTGCCATTAGCCTGGATTATGCTGATTTCAATCTAAAATAGTTTTGATTAGGCCAGTGTGCTCTGTGGAAACATGTAGGACAGTTTACCAGCTGAGGTAATATTGATCAATATTCATTCATTTCATTTCTGGTGCTAAATGTGGCAATGATATGCAAGAGTCCATGTTTTACCTCACAGATGATACATGTGAGTCTTTGGCTAATCGCGACAACATAAATATATATTTTTCCCACCAAAATTATTGTGATGTTTCAGTTTTCAGTTTTAGCTATGAATGGTACATTTTTTTCTCTTCATTAATGCACCCTAAGGTGACCCATAATTGCAATTTATAGTTCATCAGTGCTTTAAGTTTGGTAAAAGCCTTTACTGCTATATTTTATATAACTTCTGGGTGAGATAATTGTGTGTTGTTAGATAATTTGAAAAGTTGATTTTTTCTTCCAAAACTGCCTTTTTCAGAAAGTTTAAAATTTTGTCAAACTTCTCTCCAGTTCTTCTTAGTCAGTCAGAGTTACTGTTGCACCAGGGTTATGAATCGAGTTAATCATCTCTCTCTGACTTATCTGGCTTCAAGAAAAATCTTGTTATGGCAATCGCAAATAACTGCTTGCTTCTCATAAATGCTGCTCATTATTTGACCCTGTCAGCCTTTGGATTTTCTAATTAAGCCTATCTGAGTGTGCAAATGGAAAAGGTGTAGTTAAAAAAAAATGCCATTTACACACACATCAGATCAGGACCAGACTGTGAGATAAAAAGAAACAGGTGAACCCAAAAGTAAGTTGCAGTGAATCATCGAAATGTAAAACAAATCAGTTCTCACCAAGGTAAAAAATATGAAATTAAACTAAATCTCTACAAACTGCTACAATAATAATGTACAAAAATAGGACATGAATAAGAGTGCATATATTTGAACATGTTAAGGAGTCTGCAGTGAGCATTGAAAATGGCAGATAGTTGGTGACTTCTACTCTTTGGTCTCATGATGAATAACCTTTTTCAGTTCTGTTTGTTTGATCACCGTTACTGGTAATGGAAAACAACATGTTAATGTTATGTTAACACTTTTATATATGCCAAACAGCAACCTGTAAAGTGAAGTGTATACTGAAGTGCCAAAAACTGCAGTTCCTCAAATGGCCACGTGAGGTTGGCTACAGGACAAGTCAGTCTCCATAAGTCCCCATGTTAAAATGTTCAACCTCACAGCAGAGATAAACATGTTTACAGCCTGGTAAATAGCTAATTCCCCATTCATCACAACTGTACACACTGATTCTTTTTTCTTTTAATTCACCTCTTATTTTAAGGCTTAGAGTTATGCAGAATTAACAGTGTGATTTTGATTGAGCCGTCTGTGACAGTCAGCCGTTTAATCCAGATTGAAATGATCACCAAACTCATCAATGAATCAAATTTTAGCCAAATATCTGGTTGTCTTCTAAATTCCGGTCAGCCGCTGAAAAACAAAAACCCTTGTCCAGTTTTGTTGGTGGACGTGTTTGTGTTTGCATTGTAATCACTTAAACAGATATACTGAGTAGTTAAATGTGCTGTCTAAACCTCTTTTTCAGTGAGGTTGGGTTGCAGTTAATGGTTGCACATTTCTGCCAGACAGGGCCCCTGGATGTTATTACAACTTAATTCAATGTTAATTGGCAATACAAGGTTTGAGTATTAATCTTTATGCTTTTAATTCAGCCCTCTTTAAAAGGCTAGTGCTCTGTCCTCTGTAGTCACCTGTCCTCTAAATCACTCCCCTCAGTCAAGTGCATGGGCTTAATATCCTGCGCTGTCAATAGTCACTGAGAGCAGGCAGACTTTATGTTCCTCAGGTCTCATGACAGGCACTCTGAAATGCTGGCCTGAGGGCAGGAGCCCAAACTCATTCTGCACAGGCCGGTCAGGACAGTCTTGAATAGTATTGGCTTTCCTCAGTGCCAGCCCGTTACACTGTAATTGTGAGAGCTATACCTGACTTACTCCAATGATCTCATTTGTCAATTTTACAAGGCTCCTAAGCTTTTCTTACTGAATAAATTAAAGTTTCCACATCAGGCTGTAACACATAACGTGTTGTTGTTCTGTACAAAAGTCACTGCAGAACAAAAGGTGCAGCTTTGATACTTGAAGCCACAGAAAAACCCAATCAACAACAGCCTTCTAACTATGTGATTTAGTCTTAATTTGGTCTACTACAGATGGTACACCACCTCCCTGTAGTGCCACTGTTCTAAAAGTTTTTTTTTTCTAAAAATGAAATCAATTAATTTAAACAACAACAACAACAACAACAACAACATTTTGAATGAAGAACAATGAGAGTGCTGGAATATAAGTTTTAAAATGGTTTCAAAATTTTGCAAGCAAAGGTAAAACGAGTGGTTCAAAAAACACGGCAATCATGGCTCCAAATGGGAAATAATAGGAAGAGAAGTGTGGATCAGGAGTATCCTTTTCCCACCAAATCCGCTCTGCTTCTTGAACCGGTTCCGTTCAGGAACAGTCAACAATAAATATCTCATTAAGAGTAAACCTGCCTCCTCCATTGAACTTTCCGGAGCTGAACAGGGTCAGCTTACACTGCTGTTTTTTAATGTCTGTCATAATGTAGGAGAGCCTAATATTTTCTGAGGTGGTTTGCAGTAAACACTGGTCCGAGGTACAAGGTGAACAAGGTTTTCTATAGTTGTGAAAGTTTATTCTTGCACAGATTTACGTGGCTGCTGAATGAGAAGCTCCACGCTGATATCATATATGCATTTTTATGATATACGCTTTACGGGGTTCATGCTCCGTGTCTTACCACCAACAGCCCTCAGTCAGTATGGTTTTCCTTTAACTACAGTAGCAATCAGTCTGACCATAAGCAAGTACTTTCAGTGGCCTAAACACAATCATACCTGAACCGCAGGGTGGCAGATCAGAAAACACTCATGCCGTTATGAAACTGACAAATGACCTGTTTTATGAATGAGGACTACTTCCCTGATTTTATTGAAATACTCTCAGCAGGGCTCTGGTGATGTTTTAAGATTGAATTTTGAACTATGCTGAGACAGTGAAACACCAACAAAGACAGCAACAGATGAGCTGGTGATATTTATTTTCTTATACTCAACAAATTCTATGAAAAGACCAAAACCAACAATGAATGGAGTCTATTAACAAGTACATTGTGTGCAGCCTCTGCACCATAGACTTCAATTGTTGGCTGATATGTTTCTTCATCATGATGAACCACCGTAGTTTACTTTGAAAGGATCCCACACACTGTAAATACTGTAGTGCATCAAACCTGCCACTGAAAATAGTCCCCAACAATAGCACTATTCGTTCCTGTCTGACCATCATTTGCTAAAAACTACAGTGCCCATCTGTTTTAATATATTTTGTCTTCTTCAAAATGAAAGAATACACTGAATTAGTGTTTTTAAAGATTTCCATCTACAATAGGAACAAGTTGACTGGTCCTGAGGGCCACAGACAGGCTGGGAACAGCTGATAATAGTTTAATAGCTGTACTTCAATACAACTTTGATAAATGTGCATTATTATTAATCTGATTCATGCATCTTCATCTGTGTTAATCAATATTCCTCTTGTTTATTATTTAGAACATTTTATACATTCTGTTTTAAATGAAGAACAATCAGACTGTAACAACTGTATCAGCAAGTTTTTCACAAATTTTATATTTAATTATTAAAACAAACAGGGTTATAATAACATGTTAGCATTAAAAACGGTTTTATTCTGTGGTAGTGCTTCGGGTGAGTCTGATGATGTGTCCTTTCAACTAAATAACATGTCTGGTTTATATAATATGCGGTCACTTTGCTAACAAACCTATAGAGCTGCACTAAAAGCCAGTGGTCACTGTGCATCAGAGTTCTAGCTCTGGTCATTTATGATCTAATGATTTGCACTGCTGTTCTGTTCCTGCTAAAGACTCTGTGTTTCTGCTGCCCTTTTGCAGGGAGCAGCTCCCATAGAGTTAAATAGGCTTTTCATGATTGGTCCACACCTCTGCAAAAATGTCAGTTCACAGAGATGGAAGTCCCCTTGATATCACAGCTCTCTGCCCTCACCGCTTAACTGGCACGAACCGTTCAAACAAGACCTGGTGGACTTTTAATTACTTTTGTGAGAGACAAGATGGAGTCTAATGAAAATATGAAACACATTATTTTGCCTGCTGACATCTCCCCGGTCTAACATGATCAATAGTACCATTCCATTGTATGAACATATTAATATCACATTGCTTTAATGAAAATGAGAAGTGGCAGTTTGATGGGTAATCTGTTTTAGGTATTGATTTATGCCAAAACTCATCCAGAGTAATAAGGTCATTGTTCCCGTTTTTATTTCTTTATTTTTGTGTTGTATTTCTTTCTTCCTATTTTTCGGTAATTCTGCCTGTTTGTTTGCTACAGAGAAGACGTCTGGTGTTTTCTAAAGATGTCATGAGATGTTTAGAAGTTTAGCAAATAAGGAAGAAAACAGCAAATATGATATTAGATATCCCAGATCTTATCATGTCCTGTCAGATGTTTTGAAGCTGTTTAACCCATAAGAACCCATGGTGGCACCAGTGTAACAAGCACATTGAATGTCCCAGACTCTTCTGTATAAAGCTTTATGCCCCTTATTAAGCCCAATGTGACATATATGTAACAACACAGATCTTTGGGTGTTATTCTGAAAAAAAACTTCAGAAATGTGTTCTATGTGGTCTGTGGTATAACCCACATAATTTTCCTTTAAGGATAAATGGGTCTGGGTTCTTATGGGTTAAGCTATGTTTTTCATGCTTTTAGTGTCTCATGAAAATCTTCTTTGACAAAAAGAATTAGGTTATAGTACTGATTGTGATGTAATTAAGCCTGATTCATAGACATGAGTTCATGAATTTATTGATATATTTTCACCATTTAGAAATTCTAATGTGGATAGATGAATAAATCGGATGTCTTGTCATTCTCTGTCTAACTGGAATGATTAGCATGTATGCAAATCAATTCTTTGTTTTATGTATAAGCTATTTGTACGCTGCACACATTTGAATTTAATTTCTATTTGATGCCGCACGTCCTCTGTCTAGCTTGTCTTTTTCTGACACTGTGTTTGTCTGTTTAGATGAAGGTGCTGGCAGGTTTCCTTTTGTGTTTGTAATTATTGGCTGTCACATTTGGAGAAGCCACCGGTCTTTGTGCTCTTAGTTGGATCCATGTCATAGACACACGACAGAGCAGAGCACCCTGAAGGTTTAGCATCGAGCATTGTTAATCCTCAAAGATGATGTGGATGTATCGATGTGTGGGCACAAACAGAAAGCAGTCATGTGTGTGTGTGTGTTTAATATCTCTGTGCTGACATGTGTCCTCTGTGTTCTGACAGATGCTATGTTACTGGTGGCAGACAGACTGGAGGGACCCTTCAACATAGAAGCAGTTATAGAGCCAGTAGACATCAAGATCTCTGAGGCCATCATGACCATGCAAGACAACAGCATGCAAGTGTCAGCCAAGGTACTGTATTCTCAATGAGTGTGCATGCTGTGATGTGATTTCTTAAAACGTCTTTACATTGAAAGCATTGTATACATGAACTCATTTGGACTTGGCCTGTCTGATATTAATTTTGAAGGGGAAACAGATTCACAGTACCAATATGTCGCTTGATGAACTGAATACTTTTCCATCTGGGCTGTGAACTGATCTGACTCACAGGGCTGCTCTTTTCTATAAAAAGCTTTATTGAAAAATATATAAGTTAAAGATTATTTAATTTAACATACATAACATCAATAAAGCTGAGAAGCTGAGCTGCCTGTACTCTCTTACTCTCTGTTGCTTGCCTCTATATTATAAATCACAGTTTACTCTGCTAGAGACATCAATATATTACCACAAGCATTTCTCACTGTATTATATACCATCCTTTTCATCTATGTCTGTCATATTGAATGACATATACACTGATATGTCTGCAATAGGCAAATATTTGCTGGCCAGTATGTTGATCAGGCTGTAATTATTTCTATTTTTCAACAGGAGTAAATAATAAGTATAATACTTTAGGTTGGAGAATCTGTCTCTTTCTGTTTTTCTATCCATCTAAATTTTCATGATCTCCATGTTACTGTGTGTTAAAATGGAAATACAGCAGACTGTATGGTCAGACACATTGGATGGCTCATAGTAGCGCTATTGACGATAACTATAATATTTATAAAGTGAAATACTGATATGTGTTGTTAATATACATATACAATGATACAATATATATTATGATTTCAGTTTCTTTTCACACTCACTTTGTAGTTCACACTCCAACATTGTAGGTGGAAACATGAAACAAGAAACAAGAAACAAAACACAATAAAAATTAAGTATTGATATTATAACATGATTCTTTTGATTTTTTTTCAAATATTCTCTCTCTCTCTCTCTCTCTCTCTCTCTCTCTCTCTCTCTCTCTCTATATATATATATATATATATATATATATATATATATATATATATATATATATATATATATATATATATATATATATAGAATATTTGAAATATCATTATTGTGAATTATTTTGGCTACAATAATCCTGTAGTGACAATCTGATATTGTGCCTCATAGTGCAGTCATCAGTACACAATCCTGCTTCCTAAAAGTCATGTTTATATTCAACTAATATACAGAAACAAAGGTTTTGAGAGAAATGCTGCACATCACAATCATTTTTATGAGTAGTAAGTAGCATGTCTCAATACATTCACTATTGATGTATTTCATCTGGTTCCCTGCAATATCCCCTCACTGTCTCAAAGCCTGAGACACGGTGTGCTTACTTTTCAACTAAAAACATAATTTCTCCATAGGCTTAATCCAGAGTCTAGACTGAACCACATCTGGGATGCAGGACAGCAACTCCAGTCTTCACATTTCCTCCAAAATGTAATTGGCTAACCATTTAGTTGTAGATAAAGGTGATTTCTTTAAGAGACAGTTTAACTTGGAAGGGACAGAACTAATTTCCTCTTTAGAGTTTAAATTGCTAATCTTTGGAATAGTTTAAAATTTGAAGCAGCACATTGGCGATATTATCACACACAGGATAGTTTTTCACTGCCTTTCTGGTCAAAAGGCGGGTTTATCTCTGAGCTTTTTATTCCAATCCTTTGCTGTATTGTTCTCTATCTCCATGCCTGAGTCACAAAGGTCAGTGTGAATTAGATGTCACATTTTTTTCCATATCAATAGGGCTGCGATTTACAACTTACCCATTGTCTAAGCACTTGAAGCTCCATCCCTGCAAGGTTGTGCTCTGCTGACGGATTGCTATGAGATTACAATCTTTCCCCACATTCACATTTTAACCATATGTAATCCTTCCCCCAATCACCGCGCTGTGTGGAATATGTCATTCCACATTGCATTGTACCTCCGTTCGTGCTGCCAGGGACCTGTTCAGAATCGGGTTGCTTGTGAGATGCACAGGATAGTGGAATTGTAATCATGGTGAAGAACTGATAAATATTAGAGAAAGGACAGCCTCTTGTCTTGACAGCCATGTAGCACATTAGAGTGCTCCATCACACTCTGAGCCAGGGGCCAGCCGACAAGCCAGAGAGGAATGCTAATGAGCTGTGCTCTTTTGAGGTGTGTTGTTTGGGCTCTAAGAGCCTGTAGAGACCAAGTCATCTGAAAACAATCTATTCTCACGATGAACCTCTATGAGCAACACATTGATTAATGTAAAGTTTATGTCATAATAGATTGGTGTTTTTGTCTCATTATAAACAACAAAGTTTGCATTTGAGGGAAGAAAAACATTCTCTGTGTAAAATTTCATGTTTGTCCAAGAGTGGAGTGTTCGGATAATTATTTTCTATGTGACACTCAGAAGTCTAAATATTTCATAAAATACAGAAATTCCAAAGCTGTTGTCATGAATCATGAATTCAGAATGGTATCAGCAGTTACAAAGTGCATTATAATAATTGCAATAATAATAAAGTGATTTAAAAGATGACAGAGTTTGAAGCCCTGATCTCCTCGGGCAGGTCATTCCGTAGTCTCAGAGCCTGACTGCAAAGGCTCTGTCACTTTTGTGTATAAATCTGGACCCTCAAACAACTAAGAGCGATGGGAGGATCTCCGGCAGCGAGGCCTCACAGGGCATTATAAGTAACCAATACAATCTCCCCAGTTCTATAGGCAACCGTAACCAATGTAAGAGAGCAAGGATCAGTGTTATCATGTTTCTTTCAAAACCCTGGCACAGCATTTCGAATGAGGTGGAGAGAGGTGGAGACTCTTACAGTTACAATAGTCCAGCTAACTGGTTATCAGGCATGTATGACAATTTCCAGATTTTCCTTGAAATGTTTCTGAGATGATAAAAGCAGCATTGAACCACTGAGTTAACGTGTTCCTCTAAGCTGAGCTTTTGATCAATTATGACACCAATGTTTCTGCAAAGCTGAGTTATTGAACCGAGAGAAGAGAGCCGAGACTGTTTGAAAATCTTGACCTATGACCAAAATGTCTCCGTCTTTCGTAGGAGTTTCATGTAGTTGCACAAAAGTTTGTGACATCTACTTGTGCGTGCCATGAGTACAGTATAAAGGAACTGATACAATATCAGCTCATACATGTTGTGTTTTTGTGATATGCCTGTTGCAGTCTTTACCAAAAATGAGGGTTTAACCTTGAAATACTGGTCAAATGTAGATCGTTTTTAACAATGGCTTTCAGTGCAGGGAGGTAACAACATATCAAGGGTTAATTCATTTTTTGCCACCAATATGACACTTCCTGTCAAAGGAGACTGGTACTGATAGGCAGTATTGGTTCCAGACTAGCTCTATATGCTTTTCTATCTCAAATCACAGACCAGGAATGGTGCTGTGAGCAAATTGACACATGCTTTTCAAGGGAAAATGTCAGGCAAACTACAACTTTAGTTGGATCCAAATAGATGTGTATTCTACAAAGGAATAGACTTACATGCAGCCCTGGCTCAGTGCAGAGTTCATGCAGCTTTGGACTGCTGATAACCTGTTTTCTAACTGCAATGAGAGGCTCACATCTCATAATAATGAATGAATGTTGTGTTAATCTCGCAAAACCGGGCAATTTCCTCTAGATGCTGCAAATGCTAAACACGTTTTAGACACTGTCTAGTCTGTATCCTCTTTCAGTTTCCCCTTGTGCTCGCCCCCTCCTCTCTGTGGTAATTTGATCTGCCTCTGTTAATTTTTAGGTTTTCCAAGGGTGTGGCGAACCGAAGCCGTCAGGAATGGGCAGGTCTGCACGCGGCATCTCAGATGTGTTCAACACTCGTTTCAGACCCTACACCCCTGAAGAACGGCCAACCACAGCAGCTGGAACGAGCCTCGATAGACTGGTATGTACTGAAACTACATTAAACAAGTGTGGGTGGAAAAGAACAGAAATAAATGAATAAGTGGTAAAATTACAACCTTTTTTCATATTCATAATTGTACATTCATATATTGTCGCTGTCCAATGAAAACCACATATCTCCATTTTTTTTTTACTTTAGAGTCTTACTGACCAATGAAAAGATGTTTTGCGGCATGTATGTAGGACAGTCATGTCAGTGTCAGATGAACATTAATCTGATTATTCTGATTTCAGTCTTAAATAGTAAAATAGCTTTGATTAGGCCAGTGTGCTCTGTGGAAACATGTAGGCCAGCCTTGCTATTGAACGTTTACCTGCATATTCACTTTCATGAATTCATTTGAAATAATAACTGATGACTGTGTAAGTGTAGATTTTCATTTCTGGAGCTAACTGTGTCTTATAATTAGATTCTTTTAGATTCATTTTGTAGCTAGTAAGTAGTAGTAGCTAAGTTTTTTCATCCACCTGAAAAAATACGGACAGTGACGATGTACAGTATAGGCATTTTAAGATTCTCTCTGAGGTTCTCTGAGAGAGATAAGTCTAAAGTAGTAACTATCTTAGGTCAAATCATTTGTATTAGAATCAGTGTGTTCCTAAAATAGATCTCTAATCGTTGGGCTCTCCCTTTGAAGCCTAATTAAAGCTGAAGCAGCAAATTCATCATGGGTTTTATAGAAGAAGTCTGAATTTGACCAGTAAATGATGAATTAAAGGAAGTGTTTAACTCAGTGATTTTCAGAGCTGCACAGAAGTGTGTTGAGTGTTTCATAATTATCATTGGTGGAGGCAGATTGAGTGGAGGTATACTGAGCTTCAGGCCAACTTATAGCTATAATAACTGCCCTCAGAGATTCCAAGACAACTCATTTTATATCCATGTCCATGTAATCCATATAGACCTCATGCAATGTCCTCCACCTTTCACTTTCTTACACCCTGAGTGCCAGCGGTTGCAGAGATGTCACAAACCCAGGTTTTTCTGCATAACCTACTCGGACATATTGTTTAGGATTATATTCCTTACCACGTGTATTGCTGCAGGGAAGGAAAAGAAATCATTAGGAACAGGTTACGAAACCTAATCACAAAAAAATACCATATTCCAGAATTTGTACTGCTCTGGGAATCAGTCCCGAAGAGGCTAAATCAGATTCAACATCCACCCACCAAACTTCAGCATGATGACAAATCCTAAGACATTAATTAAGGCTATAAAAAGATCCATTGCACCACCTCATGCCACTTAAACACAATGTGTAGGAGGCTGTCTGTGTCAGGCGCCAGTATAGCTACACAGAGACACTCAAGGTGACAAGATGTTAAATCAGGCCCCACACCTCTGATCTCCATAACCTACAAGTAACCTCCACCTCTGCATCTCTGCCCTTTTTGCTCCAAAATGTATGTGGCTGTGATGTCTCTAAAGGTTCTCACCACAGGAGCTACTGCTACTTTAAATATGATATTACAGTGTAATTGTAAAAAAAAAAAAAAGATTAAATTTTTTTTTGCCCATGTCAAACTTCATTATTATCATACATGACACAAGATGAGTAATTCAAGCAAGCTCTGGTGGTGAGCTTGCGAGATAACGAGTTACATTCTAATAATAAAACACCAGAGTGTCTTGAAAAACCATTATAGATTTTTAACTTGAGTAAATGTTCTTCCACTGGAAGACAGTTCAGCTATATGTCAGACTATTTGTCCTAAGATGAATCTATGTAACAAATGCTCCTGTAACCCTCTGTCTAATTAGTCTGTCTAATATATTTATTAAATACACTGAAACATTCATAATCATCTGCTGCAGAAGTTTTCAAAGTTTTACTGTGGACATCCCTGCAGACAAAGCTGACGGTACCCTAGTTTGGTTGTTAGGTTTTCTTAATTTCTGGATGCCAATGGGATCATGAGTGTGTTATTTGATCTTATAGAAACCTAATAATTGAGCCGAAATTACACAATATTGCTGTTTGACATAACTTTAACTACACACAAAAAAAGTCTGTCCTTGGGTATTATTAGTTTCTGACTCTGGGAAAGTTGGAAAAACAGTCAAATTCCCCCAGACTACTGTATCTCTGAACTATCTCTTTGACCAAATCACACACAATTAGGCTATTCTCTTTGATCTCCTTTTGATAACTAATTTAATAACTAATGTGATATTTTTTCACTTCCATTCACTGATCCTCCCCTGAAACTGCCGGAGCCCCCCTGGGGAGCCCCGCCTCCCGCTTTGAAAACGTCTGTTCACTGTAAAAATTGTTTGACAGGATTAAAATGGAAAATAGGCAGGAACAGAGAAACAGATTAAATGCCGTGTCTCTAAAGTGGTCTACACACCCCAAATTCTGAAGAATAAAAGAACTAAAAAGGTCGCAAGAAACATGCCCAGATCCTGAAATTAATATTATTCATAAAGTGAACATATCTTTACATATAGGCCATGTCTGAAAAAAGCCTAACCAAACCCTCCTTTACTTTGTAACATACAAATCAAAAAGTGTGTGAAGGGAAGAAAATTACTGAAAGGCAAAAGCACATTTAGAGAAAAGGTTTCACTATGTTTAATAATTCATCTGTACATGCTCGCAGGCCAACTTCTTGTAAAAGAAAAAATTCTTCTAAGAAAAGTGAGCCGGGTTGTTAGACTTCTTACTCACTTGATCACATCTGTGCCTAACTTTGTATCTGCATTTCCTCGTGTAAATGTGAAGCTCATTAACTACAGTGCTGCAATATATCTGTGCTAGACACTAAAACATTGACTTGAATAGTGTACATGTATATTTTACCAAGCTGAATTGATTGCACTGAATGAAATAATGACTGTTATTAGACCATTTCAGATGAATTCTCAGTGCGGCGCTGCTGTTTGTATGCATTGATCAGATTGGATGGCTGCAGATTTTAAACTGATTTCACAGTGGAAAATTCATTGTGAATAAAATGGTTTAAGCTCCTAAATCTCAGTGAGATGAGGCTGCTGGATGGAATATTTCTGAAGCAACATTTATCATTTAACTTCTTGCTCCACTAACTAATAGACATTCTTTTTTTCCTCTGTCCTCTCTCTCTCCCTCTCTCTCTCAGTCGCTCTATTTCTCCAATGTCCAATTAAATCTCTTTCTTCTTCATTTCTCTGCTGCTCCCAGAGGGTTGTGTGGAGGACAATGCAACACAGTGTAAGCCTTTCATTGCTCCTCTTACTTTAGCGACTCATCTGTCTTGTGGTGTTTTAATCAACCTGCCCATAGAGCTTCACTTCCTTACATTATTCAAAGTTCATATTGATTGCTTGTTTGTGACACAGCTGTTTGTTTACCTTGGTTGAATTATTTATTTATTTATTTATTATTATTTTTTTTGTCTTGGGCCTGAGCTAAGCTGCTGAGGTCGATATTTAAAACTGTCTTTCTTCCGTTCCTTGTTTTGTAAGCAATTTAGACAGCATGTTGGACTCATTGGTTAGGACTGTTACTGCCTTACATAAAAAAAGGTTGTGAGTTTTAATCACCCGCTGATTCAATTCAGCATTTACCGCTTTTGGAGCTTCCTTCAGGTTTTTCCCACCACATATTTATGTTGCCTGGACAACTCTAAATAATTTGCCCACCGGTGGGATCGGCATATGTTAGATTGTTAACCCTGTGAAAATCTAGCATGCTGGGATAAACTCGATCACCAGCTGTGGCCTTGAGTAGACATGGAAACAGAGTATGCTCTCTTTGTTTGTGCATGATGTTGTGCATGAATGCTTTGGATGCCATTCATTGTGTAGATGGGCTGAAGCAAATTCTCTGAACATATTAACTGATTATGACTGAAAAGGAGAATCTGAAGAATTTCTGATCATTGAATGTTGTTTTTCATCATTTTAATGACATGACTATGTCCGGGAAATTTATCATGGCCTTTCTGCAGTACTTGGTTAAAATATCAAATAATCAGTCAGCAGTCAGTTACATGCGACATAAGTGCAGTGTTTTACAACTTGCCAGTATGTCACTGCTTGTAACTTATGTTCAGAGGCAACATTTTATGTGTTAAATACACATATACACATGTACAACTCGAAGTAAAATGCTTGGTGCAGCAGTATCTTCCTACATGACTACTGAATACATATGGTGATGACATTAATATTTATTTGTTTCTTCGTGAAGCCTTCAAACTCTGGACAACCTTGGAAGGCAACATCTGTGTACATGAAATCATGGGCCAAAATTTTTGCGTCTTGCCTGAATTTGCACTCACAATCTGCATATGATAGAGTTTGATTTGCTAAGGCAGCAGCTAATTACATAATCAGTGACCGGGACCATCTTCTGCAAGTGAAAGAAAGGTCAAAAGGTGCAGTTCAGTGGCAGGATTTGTCTGACATTAGCTAGTTTGATTAAAAAACATTGGATTGCTTCAGGCAAAGAAGCAGAGAGCAGTTCAGTAAATATGACTGTGACTACCACTGAGGTATTTGAAGGTGCGCAGCTCTCAGTCATCATTATTCCTAATATCTATATTTAACTGAGAGCATTTTTCTCTGTCCATGTTTCAATCTCAGTGTTTTTATGTGATTTCTGCTAATGTGTCTGTCATCTCAGAACCCTGAATTATACAGGTGCATACGTGCCGTCTGATCCTCTTGCTTTTCCAACTTGCTGCTAGTTTAAAGCTGTTTTGTTGGGTTTATTATAAAGACTCTCTTCATGTAGACAAACTGTACTGTAAATACAAAAGAAGTGCTGCTTTAGACCCTGGCCTTTTTGAGCTCATAAAAAAAGATTTTTTCTCGTTTTTATATGTGCTTTGATTTATGATCATCTTGCTGTATTTTGCTTTGTCTGTGATTCTCGGTTTAAGTGAGACTACTGGTCTATTCTGCCCTACAATTGAATACTAATTTACTTTCTGATACTGTATAATGTATATTAATGGTATGGCCCTGCAGTGTTTACAATGAAATCTGTCTTTCTGTGGTGCTGATTCATCACTGGGACTGAATGACCTTCTAATTCAAAGAAAAAACTCCTGTCTTCTTCTTTAGAGAAGGCTCTTATACCTTCTCTCTACATAGCACTGACCACACAACGTATCAAAAATGTTGGCAGCCCACTGAGGCTTTGATGTTTAATTAAAATAGATGCAATTTTTGATGCCAGCTACAAACCCAAAAGTAAAAATGAAAATTTTACTGCACTAGCTGGCTGTGGTTACATTGTCCACAACTTAATCAAATTAACAGATGGATTGCCATGAAACTGGTCGAGAAGCTAGGATGATCCATCATCAGGAGACCATAAACCATCAAATGCTAACATGCTAACATAAAAAAACAATAAGAACTACTATAAGATGGTGAACATGGTAAACAATGTTTTAAGCATGGTGACGTGGTGGATACAACGTCCATGTTTTACACTGTCAATGTGATATACAGTACATGCTAACTATCTGCTCATTAATGATGTTAGCATTAACTCTAAAGTACTCCTTTACTCATATTTACATTCAGAGAGCGTTGAGAAGAAGTCCGTACCTTGGGTGTATAACAACATTCACTGTTCATTTATTTTGCCAGTGATAAGCAGATGTCTGATGACACGATTCTGACAGAAATGACTTTGTTCTCTATCAGCTTAAACTAACACTGCTGACAGGACATTACTGTCAAATTCTCTGAGAAAGAATGTGATGGATGTCCTTAGGGGATTCCATTATTGATTTATTTGACCAGATTCTAAATATTTTGAGCCTCCCTAATGGGTTGTTTGTTGTTGAGCACAGTTGAAATGGGGATGCAGTTGGAAAGAAAGTAAATCAGTCATTAGTAGCGGCCAGGCCTTTCTCCACGCTCCATTTGACGTTTCAGCACAGTGCCAAGGCCAGGAAACGATCTGACAATCACCATTTTCTCAGCAAGAAAATGTGTAAAAATGATCAGTGTTTATTTCTTCAATCAATCACAGTAATCCAGTGTTGATAGGCACCACATATCTATACTTTGCTGTGCATTTGGTATTGTAGCAACACTACACCAAGAGGCCTAAAGGATTTAGGGGGACACACCGTGAATTTGAATGCATGAAAAGAAACCCAGAGCTGAAGATCCTTCAGCCTCTGAAGGGGAGTAGAAATCACTATTCCCACATGAAAGTCTCTTCCTGCCAGAGTAATCAGTCATTGAGAAATCACTCCGCCCAACGCAATTGCAGACACAACTGCCAATTATGACCGATGGTAACACAGCCAAATTGGTGAAATTCATGAGTCATGCAATAAAATGGATCCAATCACACCTCAAATAGAATCTTGGCATGTACTGCAGATCAGCTCTTGACATTTTTTTTTTCTCCACAATTTTTGTGCAGATCAGCAGGCAAAAAAAAAAAAGTGTTAAGACCAGTTAATCGCACTGGAATGCTAATTCAGTATACTGGGCATGCTGAGCTAATGTTTTAGCAGCAGTAACAACCACGGGGTGTGAGTGCTGCTGGAGTTTCTAAACTCTATATTACATTTTTGCTGACAAGGATCTGGAAATAAGAACTGTATACTTTGTGGAGTCAGAACTACATTTTTAAATCAAATGATTATGGCTGTCGGACAATGGAAGAGTACAGGCCATGCCACCTGAGAAGTTGGTACTTATGATACCTGTAATTAAGACACGTCATGTATTGTGCTACAGTTTGTAACACTATACCTTTTTTTCTAAATCAATCAATTCCAAATCGATTGTTGCTCTTTTTTGCTCTCTGTACTATTTTTGTCTGCATGTATCAACTCTGCTGTGGGCTGACTTTAACTGTTATTATAGATTAAGACGTTCACAGTGGTTTCAGATAGGAGATGTGAACTAACAGGCTTTAGACCTGGCGACCTGTATCCATTGCAACCACAGTGTCACAAGTTGGATTTAAGTTTTCTGTCTCTTCGGTGGTTTTGGTGACCATAGAAGGTTTTGTTCATGAAATGTTTTCAATAAAAAACACGTAACCTACCGTATAATCATTCTCACATCTCCCCTGGCTATTCTAAATCGTCCTTTGATATCTATTAATTCTGAGTTAAAAATAATGGGACGGCGTGAACTGGGTTGTCTCAGTTTTCACATCATTTGCTTAATAGAGGATGATGAATCCCTCTGTTCAGAGGTGATTCTGTCTGTCAAAATAGATGGAAATCTGACAGAGACTGATGCGTAATCAGCCGGGCTCACCCAACAGCAACCTGTCTCTGAAAATGAATTAGGATTAATGCACGTGGACAGACGCAGCAGATCAATGTGGCCACCTTCTAATACCTCGTTTTTTAAAAGCAGCTTCACTTATCACTACGCGCAAGCCTTCCCCCGCATCTGCTTTACTTCCTCACAGTTTATTCGGAACAGTTTGCCATTTTTTTTAAACATCTTTTACATGTCTATACCCTTTTTTTTTTGCCAGTACTTTAATGCTTCGCTGAATTAGCAATGCGCGCCCCATCTGACGCATCAGGGACGATAAAATACTCTTCGTGGATGTGGTTGTTGGGGATTTTAATGCCCCAGACTCTCACAACACATACTAAAATGTAGCTTTCAAAGAAAATAAACAGTAATTTGTGTCAGTCTGCCTGTTTCTGCTGAAAAAGAAAAACGAGGGTTAGGAACCTATTGTGGTGGACAGCTGCTTGGGAGATACGCACAGTATGGTTCACGCTGCAGGAAGATTTGCTGCTAAATTAGAAAACCATGGTGATGTTTTGCTGTGCGGTAGTTAGTTCCTCTGCCTAGTTTCATTTCCTGCTCATTCTTCTGGGAACCCTGTCTTTATAAAATCTCACACTACAAGAGTGCCGCCCGACTTTACGCCGACATAATCAACAGCGTAGGAAAGAGATGGCATAAACATTTCCTATCAGTTTTCCAGTCTCACCCGCTCAGGCGTAATGAGCGTCAATGACAGGCCTTTCACATCTACACACCTCCAACATGTGGACTGTCTGAGACAATGAAGCCTGAAGTTTGTGATGCGTGCTCCTCCCAGTGCAACATTGTTTCCCACAGTCCTCGCTTACATAGACACAAGAGAAAAATACAACACGGGTTATTTTATTCGTTGATTGGTAGCTGCTGCAGCTTGAGATTTAAAGGCAGAGGACAGTACTGTTTTTTTTTTTTTTTTTGTTTGTTTTGTTTTGTTTTGTTCCTGCATAAATTTAATGACGAACTATAAACCTGGAAACCGAGGGGAGAGGTGCCGGAGACATCCCATTACAGGATTACTTTTGGGCCTCAAAAGTACAATACATTTCATCACATCTTTCCCTTGTATCTCATATAAAAGTGTACTATATGCAGGGAAAAGATGGATTAATTAACACCCCCCTGCATGTAAATACCAACAGTGTAGCCAGTATGCATTGTAATGCAGTACACAGATTGTGTACTGCAGCATTTTTAGTGTGCTGGCCTGAAGACAGTCTGATTAATTAACCAATCACTAGACTCTGTCATGTGAGTAAAAGTTTCCTTGTTAAATCACCAACAGACAGGATGTAATCATCTCTGTTGCCATTATTCACAGGCGCTGCCCTCAGAGAAAACCTGAACCTGCAAGTCTGTCCAGGAGGTAAACAAGAGGACATCTTCTATCACACAGTCCTCACTATACGCCTAGCACACAGCCTGGACACCACATTATCTCCAGTGGCACTGCAAATCAGAGTAAATTTGCTATTTGAAGCTAAATTTGGACCCCAAACTGGTCCACCAAACCTGGCTGCTTTACCCTCTGAGCAGCTTGTCTGTAGATGCTGCCAGAAATCCACAGCATGTACTGGAATCTGCCCCAGCTCCCGCCTCACTGCTCATCACCAGGCTGCTTAGCCCACCACTGTCTCCCATGACATAGTGTGGTATGAGCGTCTGCCTGAAGGTAGAAGGTGTTTACCTTGCTTTAACACAGCAGAGCCTTGTGAACTAAACGCATCTATGTGGGTAGGCATGCAAGCTGAAATAAACCACAGTGTGTCCAAGGAAATCCTATTTGGTACATTATTCAAAGCACTGAATCACAAAATGCAGGGCCATTGTGACTGAAGTAAGCTAACTCCATTGCTGTGAGCGGAACAAGGAACTGGCCATTTTGTGCTGCTTCCCTTCCCACGTTTTAAAATACCTCTTAGCCACGCTTTATATCATTTAAATCCCCCGGTGCAGAGACATGGTTCAAATCCACGATACCAAATGGTCTCCATGTGACCTAGAAACTGGTGGACTTGTGCAGACTGTCCTTGTATATACTCTTTCTAACAGTGCTACAATATCTCCTCCATTCCATTTCTGCCTTGATTCATAATGTTTGTACTCTGCTGAATGTTCTGATAGTGCTTCAGTACTGATGCTAAGAACAGCGTCCGGGTCTCATTTTCATTGTGTTCAAGTGTGGTAGAAGTTACAGAGGATTTGTTTCTCATGCAGTGTCACTGTGTGATGATTAGGCTGGACACTAGAGTAAAGAAGGAACAAATTTCGCTCAATTCTGTTGTTTTTGTGCCAATAAGTAGCCCAAGGTCAATCAATACGGATGCCAACCTCACTGTAAATTATTCATTAATTTCCATCCCTGCTTATTACCGTTGTACTGATGAAGGGGTTTGGTTCTGTTCCAGTATGCACTGGACATTTCACCAGTCAATTTATGGCCTTACACATAAACACATTTGCATTTTTTAGGTTTAAGGTCTCCTGAGTGAATAATAAATTAACACCTGAAGGGATTTAATCTCATTTATTCCATGAATTATAAATAATATAAAAGTATGAAGCAGATTTTTTTTTTTTATGTTCAGGCTTTAATATCACAGACTAACGTTGGATATGTTCCAGTGTCATATTTGAACACTGAATAATTATACTAATTTAATTCTTTTCACCTGAGAGTCCAGATGTTAATGTGTGCATTCGTTTCGATGCTTTACTGTATTTGTCAAAAATGTAAGCAACTTTTTTATCCGTAAAGTTGCTTTAGTAACTTTAGCTCACAGAGAAGCATCTGTTTATGAAGGGGTTTTTTTTTTTTTCCCCAAACGGTATGTTTACCCTTGGGATGGGACACAAAACCAGCTGTGTATGAAACTTCCATCTGTGCTTACATTAGTCAGGTCATGGTTTGTTTAGCATGAATGTGCTGTACTAAAACTGCTCAGTTCTCTTATCCAATAAGTCCAGTTTTACTGCTTTATGGTAACAGACCGGCATCAAAGTAAATATAGTGCATCAAAGACAACAGTTATAATATTATTCAGGTTTGGCTTGCATCTTTTTCGTGCAGATGTAGTGAAGCATAGCTTTGTTTATTTGGTTTCATTATCACGCTCCCTATTAAGCACATTCACACTCAGTTTGAGCATAAACATACACAAACACTATAGTTCATATTTGGTCTGTGTGTGAAGTCATAGCTGTTGTTTTCTTTTCTTTCATTGAAGAGAAGGCCAAAATAAAATCCAAGACAAGTTTTTTGTTTCAACAGCAGTGCCACCCAATAAACCTTATATAGTGCTTTAAGGGCAGGGTTACTCTTTGTACTATATATGTGTGTGTGTGTGTGTGTGTGTGTGTGTGTGTGTGCGTGCGTGTGCACCTCATCAAGCAGGACTGTTGCTACAGAGGTGTACTGTAGTTCATCCTGGGACCTAATCGAGTTGTTACTGCACTGTTGACCTTCCTGTTATCCATCTTTGATTTTCTGCCTCGGTAATAAATCATTCGGCTGCTTTTTTCTTTACTTATAGAGAGTCAGGTGCTTAAATGGGCACAGGTGCTTTCTCCCGTTTTTATTTTGTATTTATTTCACAATTTTTGCATCATGAGGGTTAAATAGATCACGTTCATATTTACCCAGATAAACAAGCTATTGCTTGCGAATTGCTCATTTTTGAGAAAACTAAAAACAATTACCTTAAAGAACCTGACAGGGCGAGCCAAATCTATATTGAACACCTTTTGACAACCAGGAAGAGTGCTGTCTGTCACGTTATATTGTGAAACTAATGAGTGAAAATTGTCAAGCTTGTTAAACTTAATTGGAAACAAGTATCCATCTGTTGCCAGTAAAAACATTTGACCTTATTTTTAGACACTGAAATGAACTGATTTTCACAATATTCGTATTCATTTGTGGAGTTCCACAGTGTACTCTGTATAACGTTTGAAAAATAGAGCAAAGGTGAAAAAGATCACTTCAAATCTGAAAGCCTCTCAGTACTTCATGGATATTCATTGATGTCAGTATGAAATTGAAGCGGCTCCATAAGCTAAATATCAGTCCATTCAGCCAGAGCAAGACGGAGTTCTTCCACACTGACCTGCACTCGTGGTCCATCTTTCCGGGCACATTTGAGAAAGTTTATGATCCGTCCATGTGCTCGCGCGTGATTGTAGCTGATAACAGCTGACCTTTTTCACGAGCTGCATCAGACACAGGACAGAAGCAGAATGCACATATTGTTCTGGCCTATGACTGACCTTGATTTGGAAAAAAAAAATCTTCACTGTTCAATAAATATAAATCAAATCAAATCAAATCAAATCAAATTTTATTTGTATGGCCCAAAGTCACAAAACACATTTTGCCTCAGAGGGCTTTACAATCTGTACAGGGAGTGACTCCCTCTGTCCTTAGACCCTCGGTTCGAGTGAGGAAAAACTTACAAGAAACACAAATCTTATATAATGCACCAACAAGAGTTCACTCATGTCATGGACATTTAATATGTGTATTTACTGTTTGCAGCTAAAATGATCCTGATGATTAGATTCCATGTTTTGCACAAATGTGGCTCCATTGCTTTAGTCATTGTTGTGCTGCATGTGTGACGATCTCTGTCTAACACACCACACACACACACACACACACACACACACACACACACACACACACACACACACACACGATGTTGTAAATGTAAAGGTTATTGGGTGAAGCAGTTGTCATGGGGACAGGTTGTGAATTGCATACCTGCTGCCTGTTGTTGGAATTAACATGTGTGGGACATATTATTATGGTTACATAACCTCTGCTAATTATGTTATTAGCTGTATGTAATGGCTAAATATTGCATTAACCAGTTCATCTGCTGTGAGAGTTAGAACAGTGATGAAACAGGAATTTTCTTCTGCACAAATGAGCGCGGTCTGGAACATATTTATATTTAATGAGGACAAATTTGTCTCTGAATCTGTGGGTTTGCATCAGTTATGCCACCTATAATGTCACACTGCTTTTAGTAGATGTTGTGTTAAAAGTTAAAGTGGCAGCTGAAAGCAATCTCTTGCTAAGTTCCTGCAAACTGCTCCTCTGATACGTTCTTTATCCTGCTGAAACCCTGACATGTAGAAAGAACTCATACTGACCCCACTCCCACGTCAGCCATTTCTCCAGACAACTCGACATCGGGTTGGGATAACCGCTCTTGTCTGTGTGAGACGAAAAGGGTGAGCGCTAAAGCTCCTGCATTCTCTCGGTCCTGCCACAACACTACAGCAGCAGGGTTCGGTGCACTCCACCCCCACCCCATTCTCCTTTGTAAATGCAAACTGCAAAACATATTTAATATTCTACAGGTAATGGCCAGAGAGTTCTTGGATATCTCTCTGTGCATATTTCTTAGGCTCTCACCGCTTGTCATGAGCCAGTTAGACAAATTCTGCCTCTGAGCACTGAGCGCTGTGGTAAGCACCAGAGCATCTTCCTCATTGCTACCATCGTTTCTGATTATCAGTGATTCCACAGTTAGAAACATTATATCCCAGTGGGAAAAATAACATATTTCCTCTCAGATGTCTCTCTTTTAAAAGACACCAGAATGCAAAGAGGGGAAAAAACAATCACAGACTAATGATACATTTTTGTTTCAAAACAACAGCCAGGTTTTATCCCACACTCACAGTATGCTGTTGATCCTCGCTGAGAATTGCATTATCTATTCCCAGGTCACAGATATGTATTTTTATAGAAGGACCTCCACTTCAAATCTACAAGACATATGAATGCTGAAAAAACAACACTATGCATACGCCCATGAAATCCAAACATTTTTGTCAAGTGTCTTACAAATCGACATATCCTCACTGGCAATATCACAGTCAGTCAGAAAATAATCTTTAAAAGAGATTGTTACGTTCAATTTAGTATGCCTTATTTATTTAGATAAGATAAGATGGTATAATAAATATATGTAGCTGCCGTTCGTACTAATGATGATGACTAATGATAAATTGCACATAAGCTTGGTCAGTCAGTTGTAAATTTTTGTTTTCACTTTTTTCACTTTCTTTCTGTAGAACATTAAATATTTACTGGTTACTCATGAGAGTTAACCCTAAAAGGCTCAGATAATCTTCAGCTTCATAGAGCTGTGTAGTTTTGGTTTGATCAGATGTTTTGACAAAGAGCCGCTGGGCAACATGAGCAAACAAACCACCAACTTCCATCACATTTTAATTCAAATCTTGCATAAATGAAAATGAAAATGACTTTTTTCCGACAGAGAGCCTGGACCACCTCAAACCAGTGAGAAGACCACAGATAAAATACAAATACAGGAACCTATCATGTGAAGCCACTAATAAAGTTGGTCAACTTTAACAGAAGATTGTGTTTCCATTCTGTGTGCACTGTTAGAAGAAGCTGTTTGAGGAAATATGCTTTTAGGGCTTTTAAATAAACATTCAGGAAGCCATGTGGCTTCATATCACCCTGCCTTGAGTACTGTTACCGTGTTGATATTTTAAGGAGTATTTCTAGATTGCAGCTATCGTTGAAAAAGCTGCTGCCGGGCTTCTTACTCGCCCTGCAATGAGGAAACACATTATCTCCATTTTGGCCTTCTGACACCGACTTCCTCTGAAAATCTCTATTGATTTAAATTCTATTGTTAGTATTTAAACCACGTTCTGGGCTTTTAAATCAACATGAGCCTGAACACACCTTGAGATCATCTTGCAAGGTCCATGGCTGTTCCACTGTCTAGACTCTCAGATCAACACTGACTTTTCCCATCAGGGCCCAGAGAGTGTGGAGTGAGGGAGTTAATTCCACAGCTTTGCTATCTGATCTGTTTTAAAATATGACTTGACTTATTTTTATTTTTTTATTATAAATCATGCTGAATATTCTTCCTGAAACGGAATGTTTTATGAGTCATTTGACAGGACTGATAAGCTGGTGGTGCTCTCTTCTCAGCGAGTCACAGTGCATCACATTGTTTTTGTGAAATCGATTGAGACTTTATTAATGGTCTTTGTGGGTTCCTGGGCAAAGAATCACTGTTAACAGACATGTAGGAAGGGGCCAATCACAGTGTTTAACCCTTGCTTCAGTGAGCTATGGCTCCACTTCCACTCTATATACGACTCCCAGTGACGTCCAGGCACTTTGAAGATAGACAGAAAATATGTGTAAATATGTGTAAATGCGTGTTTATGACATTAGAAAAAGATTAGAATGAGGAGCAGGACTTAAGATAAGTGAGGCAGTTCTTTCCAATTTGTTTAACTGTCCATGTTTAATAAGGTTAGATCACTGCTCTCTAGAGCCGACTCTATGACTGTTATTCGAAAATGAAGCAGGTGAATATGATCTGCGAAAGTGCTAATTAATGTTACTGGACCTACATTAACATGCATCGCTGGAGGGTGCTCTACATGCTCTGATGGATCAGCAGCCACTTGACACCACTTCCAAGACTCAGCAAACCCAGGAGGAGGCGAGTTGGGATGAAGATTTGTTTAGCTAAAATCTTTAATTCACACAGTACACAGAAGGAAAGAGGAAATAGATTGACTGGTAGAAAATGCTGTGACTTTTGCACAGTTAGTTTTGAATGGGGACACAAAGTCTGGTTCTGCTCGACGTTTCTGCCTGATGAAAGGAGTTTTTCCTTGACACGTGTACTTGATCTTGCTGGGTTTTTGTAAATAGTATTGCAAAGAGTATTTGCTCTATATGAAAGCGCTCTGAGATATAGCATATTTTATAATTTGGTGCTCTGTGGATACATTTGCATTCAGTTCAGTTCAACTGAATGAAGCTAGTTTATAACTTGCCTTGAATGAGTCAGCCCAAAGTCTTTTTAAAAGTCTGATGTGTCATATGTACGTTGGAAGAGCTGGAAGATGCCTTCGCTCCATGCTGTCCACGCACACAGCCAAAATGAAGAAGAGGAATGTTGATGGCGACCCACAGCTCTCCCAGCGCACATGGCATGCTAGCGTAGCATTTGGTCAGACTTAAAGGTTAATGTAGGCACAGGAACTTTTGCCTGCTAATCACAAATTCATAAATCTGCAACGAGCTCATTAGATAAATGACCTTATCTTGCAATAAACATGCTAGCCATGCGGAAGTGTAGTTATTGTTTTTAGATAGCGGTGAGCCAGTTAAACTAAACATTCCATAAGATCACTAAATGCACGAAGCAGTCCTGTCATAAAGTCAGAGCCTGTAAAAACAGTCATCATATCGTCTATGTAATTATTATTTTTCTAACCTTGAGATTTATTGTAGTGCTGTTATATTGGATTGCATCAGTTTTAGCCAGGTGTACCTTAACTGAGTGTACAATGTTAATTTCGAAAAAAGAAATGTGTCTGACTGAGAATAATGTGTATCACTGTTCTCAGTCGCTTTCACCAGTGTACCTGTAGTTGATGCTATCAGTTATTCAGAGGAAGAGCAGTGCAGCTGTGAACTCTGTGCTGCCGTCGAGACGAGCAGAGACACCGAAGGTTCGGCTGCATCTAATCCTGCGGCTGCAGCAGCACAGATGCGGTGAAAGCAGGAGTCAGACTCACTGCCCTGGGCATTCGTGTAAAGACTCATGGTTAGATTTTTGTCTTCACAATTCACCCTCCGACAATGTGTGTGTGTGTGTGTGTGTGTGTGTGTGTGTGTGTGTGTGTGTGTGTGCATGCGCTTACATTTATTTATGAACTATTGTTTACTGCTGTAGTTGGGTGCTAGAATAGACTGTGCTAATACTGAACTCTTGACACTGTTTATGTGGACTGTACATTATGTTATACAGACGGAAAACACTGCATTGGAGATTCCCAAATGAATAAACAGATTTATTTATCTGTATGTTTACATAAGAGTTATCCTTACTTTCCTGATGCTTCTGGTTCACCTGAAATATTCCTGTTTGCAGCCTCAGTTGTCAGGATGGACCACATCAGTGTCACATTACTGTGGTTAAATTTGAAGTTCAAGCAAAATAACAAATACATTCTGATCATATTTTGTTGTCAGTGCTGGGGTGCTGAGGGCCATCATGAATCATTGCCACACCAGTGTGTGTTAAACCTAACCAGCTTTGGGGTCTCCGTGACAGGATTACCACATCAAATGTGAGGGCAGTCTCCTACTGTGGTGTCCTGTTGGTACGGGCCCTTTCATGTCCAGTTAAGACCCGGAGCTTTAGTGTATGCATTCTGCCAAATCCCCAGTGTAACTCGGACATGATGAGTGGTGTGTGTGTGTGTGTGTGTGTGTGTGTGTGCGCGCACAAGGACATATGTGTTCACTATTTCCACTTAAAAATGTGTGTCCTTGTGCTTATGATTCTTTTTTTTCGGTTATTACTGGTGTCCATGTGCACTTGAAATGAGTAATGAGGGCTTTAGCTTTAAGTGGAGGGTCAAGATTAAATAAACAGGATGTTTTTCAGAGTAGTTTTTTGTTCAGGCTTGTCAGAATCATAATTTTGTGTTTTGTCAACCAATCTGAGTTTAGAAAGCAGGATTAGGAACATTGATGTACTCACCCTTCGTAGGTACCTACAACCTATGTTGTTTTAAGTAACTTATGTTGTTTTAAGTAGACTTAAAAAATAAAATAAAATATATATATTTTGAAATATTTTTGAAATTTGAGAAACCAATGTGAACCCAACGTCAGGCTGAATGAATTAAAGGTCCAGTGTTTAGGAGACTATATGTCACAAATATGACATAATATGCACGACTATGTTTCCATTAATGTATAATCACCTGGAAATTAGAGTCATTATGTTTATGTTACCATAGAATGAGGCTTAAATATCTACAGACACACACACTCCTACATGGAGTCCACCATGTTGAACTGCTATTTTTTTACAGTAGCCCAAAAGGAACAAACTAAACACTGCCAATATTTAAAAATATATATTTTAGATTGTTTCTTCTACACTAGGAAGGAAAGAGTGAGACGAAAGGATTGCAGTTAGCAATTACCCTGCTAAATCTGTCAACACTAAATCCTGGTCCTTTAACTGTGAGCAGTTTTGTCTGATTATCTGGTCACACTTATTTTGAAAAGTAGTTAAATTGTTTACTGGAACTATTATTAGAGGAATACAGATGAATACGCATAATGGAGATAAAGATGTCATTATCTATGAAAACTACCACATTATCTATAGAGCAACATATTGCATGGCTTGTAGTCAAGTCAGTTTGTTCGCTCGATATCACATACATTGTCTTAATAGGCTTTCCACAGTTTTCCACCCAGTGTGAGCTCTCTGTTTAAGCTGTGACAAAAGGGAGGAAACATTTTGGAGGAGAAATTTAAATGAAGATCTTTCCTCATCAGACGGGAGGGAGTGCAGTAAGAGCCATAGGTGGGAAAGTGGAAGTTACAAAACATGAACAGACAGTTAACAGTTAGCAGAAATACAAAAGAGTAATGGGATTATAATCCCACAATAGGATTATAATAGTTTCAATGCCAATGCAGCAAATCCAGTATAAGAAGTCCAATAAAATAAGTCAAAGAAGCAGATACAGAGAAATGATTCCATTATGTAATCCAATAAGTCCAGGATGGGTAGGATAGGGACTAGGGCTGTGTCTTAACCTTTTAGAGTCACAACCCCTCAGACCCCAGAAATTATTTTACAACTCTCTTGGGGAACTCCCTACATTAGGGTAAGTGGTGAGTGGCCCTTGCAAGTGAATGTGCAAGTGTTTTAATTTGAGGCTGACCTCACCATTTCCTGCGTTTTCCTAAATTAAATTTTCACTCTCAGTCAGGGATTATTTTCAGAACAACAGCTGGCACATGCAGATGTGAACACTGTTAAATATTTAGCATAATGAGAAGCAGTTATATAACTTGTCAAAATCTTGGCACCCCTGAGAAGCAGAGTTAATTTATACTGTATGAGGTGTTTACTCTATGCACCAAAGGCTTTTCTGAATGACCCACAGGCTACTGTGGCCTGTGGCCAAACCCAAGATAAAGAAATGTTGCAGCGTGCTGTGTTATTACCTCGGGGTTGGAAGAGCTATTCTGATAGCTCTCACTTTCAGCTGTCTTTCCACTGGCTTTAAACAGCAGAGGAGTCAGTCCCACATCCTCAACCAACAAACCACAAAGCACGCTGCCTAGACATGCAAGCACCTGTGATTTAGAGTTGACATGATTGATAGGATCACACTAGCCAGTGTCTGTTCATGAGCAGCCATAACTTTTGAAGGGCCAGTGTGGCTGTAGTAATATTTGGCATCTTCAGGGTCTGAAATTGTAAGTATCAGGAACGTATCAAAGTGTTTCTCTGCACCAGTATAAACTGCAAACATTAGCATGCCACGCTAACCAGTTTGCCAGCTACAGTAGATATCTAGTGTCACTTCCAAAGCCAAACTGTTTTTTGAGCTAACTTGCTGATGTTTGGGTGTACTGTACACATCCACTGTGTGGGTGCCAAGATGCTACTTTTGTTTTAACACTGTATCAGAGTTTAGTGTAATGTTAGCAACTCTGTATTCTTTTTTTTTTTTGGTTTAGGGCAGTATAAACTTCAGCAACTCAAACCAAACTTGTTACCCGAGATACTATCACACCTCCTTAAAAACTGTTCTCGCCTATGAAGCAAATATGGTTTAACTTATAAATAATACAACTTAAATCTAACTTGTTTTCTTTTTTCTTCTACATAAGCATCCAAACATGATTATGCTAGAACAAATTTACATTTTATTTATATGTTTAGTTTTTTATTTTATTATTATTATTTTTTTTATCTTAACTTATCTCTGTACTTAATATGGCTGACTATCTGCACTTTCCTGGATCTGTGAACCCAACGCCTACAGTTAAAAATAAGATCATAATAATGTTGTTGTTTTTTTTTTGTTGTTTTTTTACAAAATTTCAGTGAGTAAAGTTTGCATATAGTCAGTAGAATAAATTAGAATAAATTCTTTGCCTTGTTCTTACTTTTCTTCTTTTGTCTGAGTTTACATTTGGAGGAGAAATGATGGCTGTTTGTCTGCTGTCCTTATTTGGGTGTTTCCATCACAGATACAAAAAATGGAAAATGAATCATCATCTCTGTGACGTCACCTACAGGTTTCTGTAGATCCACTGTAAAGCTCAGTGTGGTCATTTTGGCAGTCCTGACTTTGCTGGTTACTAGCTCATCCAAAAATGGACAAAGATGTGGGTGGAGCAGATGGGGACATGGGAGCTTATGGAGAGATTAACTCACTTCTGGTGCCAGCTTCAAGTGGCCACTCAAGGAACTGCGGTTTTTGTCTCTTTGTGTTGGCTCCATTTGTCAAGCATAGAGGTCGCTGCTTGGTTTCCATTTGTTTAATCATTTTCATATTACTGAAATTTCCAATCAAACTTTTTACCAGTCTTCACACAGAGTAACATTCCTTTAACCTGAGCTCAATTCTTCTCTACCAGTCAGAGATGTTTTGTTACTGTCCTCCAAGAGTATCTCACACATACTGTACATCTCATATGAATGAAAAGGGTGTTTGTCTTTAAACAGTGGCTTGTAGACAGAGAATCTCACACCCATACTCATTTACCAACACATACACACAGCAAGTTGAAAGTGAAAATAATCCATCCATAATTCATTAAATCCATAATTTATCCACCACAATGACTACAGTATTACAAGTATCTAGCAGCCAGTACACAGGCATGATATTTGAGTGTAGCCCGCATAACAGATACAGAGGGCAACAATCAGTATAAATCAGGACAGGACAAAGGAAAACGTAACACATAGAACATCCAAAAACCACTGACTGCATATTTTCCTGAGCAGCCTAAAACGACATGTACGGATGGCAACCGTTTGAAAACACACCAGATCAACTCATCATTTCACGTTCGTAAAGCAGCTCAATCTCATGCATGTCATAAAATTGCCATCCTGCACATGACATCCTGCCCTCTTCTGTCTGAGCATGTTTGAAAAGAAATCCATCCATCATACAATTTCTTAGCTTACTTAACTTATTCAGCGTACTAATGAACAAATAACAGGAAAAGTTAGCTGCTAGTTTTCTCCAACATGTAATCAGGGGAAACTCCCCACTGATCTCTAGACAGTGGCAGTCTAATTATCCTACATTGGATACCAATTTGGGCATACTGGATGGCCGATCTGCCACTGAACACAGATCTGTGTGTGTAGTGACAGAGGTAACTTGTGAAGTGACTTTCTTGTGTGATAATTTTATGAAAGCCAAGCTCTCCTCATACCTTAACAGCACTGCCTGTACGTATGCTAATTACAAATTTCCTGGACATACTCGAGTATTTAGCTGTCAGCACATTTCATGAATCCCATGGAGGATTTTTTGTAAATTTCCCTCTTTATATAAGAACAAATATAAAAGAAAAATAATATTAATTCAGACGCATTTCATTTCATAATTCCTCTACACTCTGAAATATGGGGAACGTCTGGCAAAGTGTAGAAAATATAGAAAGAAGTCAAGCATCACATTTTATTATAGACTTTGGAAATAGCAGTTTAGTTTCAATCGTGACACACTGTTCATATTTTCTCTACTCACTTTTGGTTGAAAGATCCAGAAAGCTTATAGGCAGACCTGCAACCTACATAGAGTTGATTTGTCAAATGTTCATTAATTATTAGTTATTTAACTAGATAAATTATGTTGACTATTATTACAAGTTATTTATGTATCTTAAGTATCTGATAGAAAAACTTCTACAAACAAGCTACAAACAAGCAGAATCTCACATACATGTACAGAGGCAGTGATATGAACCCTTGTGAGTCATTCCTCGCCAGTTAATTTAAGGGTTTGGCGTTTGGAGTGGGAGGTGTTTAATTCCTTGTGTTAGTTTTATATTTCTGGACATTTTATTTGTTTGTGCTTAGTAAGTACCACAGTACTGTGCCTACAACTGAATCCTGAATAAAGGGAAGGCAAGTATTATTGATATCACAGGGTTTCATCAGTGAAGTTCAGGTAAAATATATCCATCCAAATGTTGTTTGCTTTGGAAACTTACCTGTAACAAACTAATATTAGGAATAGAGGCATTTGGCTTTGCGTAAAATCAGATGCTGTTTGTGAAATATATGGGTATAAATTGTATGAGACAGATATTTTGCACTCTGTACTTCTCAGAGCCTCGAAGAATTCTGCAGCTGAAATTGGTTCAAGTCCAAAACAATTTACAGAAAAAATTGCGACACTGTTGAAAGCAATATAATTTCACAGAGAAGGTCGTGACCTATCAACAGTGCTTTTTCTCACAAAGATATATTTTAACACTCACACACATGTACACTCACACACACACACATACAATGAATACACCACCTGTGTAATAGAGAATTTAGCTTCTGGCTTCACTTTGTTTCATCATCGGGACATAATATCTTGTTTTTGTCTTCATGCAGATCACCTGTGTTCCTCATCTCGCTTTGGCTGTACTAATTGTCCACACTGAATTCATCGACCCAGGAGGAATCTAAAACATAATGTAGCCAACTTTTTTGTCATCTGAAACAAGGATATTATTTCGCCATTAACAAAAGCATTCCGAATCTAGTTTAGAGTTCCGTAGAGAGTTCAGAGTAATGTGGAGGTTCATACAACTCTCATGTCTTTAATGTAGCTATGAAACTACAGCCAATAACCTGTTAGCTTTAGCTTAGCATAAAGACTTTAAACGGGGGCAATGACTAATTAGCACATGACATCTTGCTTGTTAATCAAATGAAAACTGAAGCACAGCACCGAGCTGTGGCTTCACATGAGGATATGTGCCGAAATATTTTGTAGCTTGGGGGCACTGACTTCCTGGTGTCTTGTTGCCAGGCAACCAAGAGAGAAACCAGGAAGTCACTACAACGAAAGAGAACAGTCCGGCTCATGAGCCCATGGGAAACGGCAACTTGTGATTTTTACACTTCCATACAGACTAAACAGATGGGCCAGGTTCTGCTTGCTCCTGGTGGGAATTCTTGATCTATATGGACGCCATGAGATAACTTTTCTTTTGAATTGGTGTTATATAAATGAAATACAATATCATGTTGATGAGTGAGTTTTAAAGGTGCTGGCCGGCTGTTACCACACTCACAAGAACAATGTATGCCATCATGCTCTCCAGTGACAAAACCTCAAGGTTTTACATACTAATATCACTTTCAATTTTGAATAATCTTTCCCCTTATAATAAGATTCATAGTTTTTTTTTGTACTTTGTCTTCACGATTCTCACCAACTACAAGAAAATGAAACACAAACAATGTGCTGCTGTCCATGATGCATCCTCATAGGATTGTTTTTTGCCTGTTTGCTGGTCACTTGCACAAACTTCTTGCTGAGTCCAGATGGGATCAGTCAGGGGTGACCGCTCATGCCAAATATAAAAATTCAAAGCCCGGAGTCTGTCTTGTATGAATCAGAGATGAACACAATATGGATGGAAGTTGACAAGAAGCAAAATGAGAAGAAAAAGAAGTCGGTGCAGTTCAGTACTTCTCTCCTGATGGAATAAATGAACAGAAGGGGTTGTGCAACTACACAAACTTTTGTTGCCACATGAATGTTTAAAATCACAATGTGTCTGACGTGTAAACAGAGATGGAACTGTTTGAGGCTGTTGTTTTCGTGTGCTTCATCTTTTTTTAGAACCCTGAGTATCTTTTTAAAATCTTTTTTTTTAAGTTTCTTTGAATATTTTTTCATTGAATTTATTTTACTGTTTAAAATTAATTTAAAATGTATTCTGATAACTGCACAAGTTACATGTACTTCATTGCTACGTTTAAGCATGTGAACTTCACACTGAATTCACTTGTCACCCTCCCCTCTAAGCCTTTAAAATGCAAAATAGTCAACCTAATATATTTCTGCCCTCTGTTTTGGCCTTTGGCAGGTGACTGACATCAAAGAAAAGTTGAAGGAGTCCAAGAGGTTCTGGTCCAACCTGCCAGATGACATCTGTGCCAAGGGCAAGCTCACAGAGTCTGATGAGGAACAGTGCTGGAACAGCCACGCGAAGGGCAGGTGAGGACTTCTGCTACACTTTATAACCACAGCAATGTCACCCCACTCTACGGTTATCACATTTTGCCTGCGAGGGATTAAAATAACCACACTGTGTTCCCAGATTAACACCCTCTCTGTAAGTACAATGCTCAGTACTTATATGGAGAACTTCTATATAAGCTCTGAGGCTCTAGTTCCCAGAGGACTGAGAAGTTTCCAACACCTCTTATCAGCACTGCAGCGTGCAGTGTGTCGCTGAGCCATACAGTAAATTGGACAGTGAGTTGTTTCCTCTGACAGTGAACCAGAGATGCTGGCAGAGGAAATATATCACCCCATCAGTTGATCCTCTCCAAGTAACAAAATCACCAGATGGTGCAATAAAAGACATGTTAATTCTCTTGTTGGTGCCAGCGCCATTTTTAAGCATCGCTCTAAATCTGGTAGGTAAATTGATTGCCCAGAGATAATAAAACGTCAGTGACAGTCAGGCCATGTGTGATGGATTCTCTTGTTACTTAAACACATTCCACTTTGTATAAAAATATATTAAAATAAATAAAAAAATTAAATGTTCACCCTGATGCAACACACATGTAGAGCAAGTGTAAAAATGCAATTAGCAATTAAATGATCCTTTTGAGCACACGCTGCCTTTCTCGTGTAGTTCATTTTTCTCACTACACAGCGGTTCCATTGTTTTTGAGTTATAACATGAAATAAATTTGGCATTTTAAGTGCTCTCTATAGCAAAGTGCCAGCACTCGCAACATGAAATAGACTAAAGGTTCCCAACCTGAGGTCCAGGCCCCCCTTAGACAGGCGTCTAACATCACACGGGTGGGTGTATTTTGTTGAAATTATCATCGAGGCCCAGGACCTTTAAAGACCTACATATTTTTCTCCTCACTTTTCAAAAATAGTAGGCTGTTTAGTAGGTCACATCTGTGACCTCTCAACCTCTATGACTTTTGCTCTCAATTAAATTATATTAGATGAGATCTAATTTATTGTTCCCGTGGAGAAATTTAGCACATGACTGTACATACAGCAGTGCACCAAAGACAGAATAAATATCTATGGCAAAAGTAGAAAGTAAGATAAAAGATGGCAACAAAATGAGAATATATGTTAAATATTGCACCTGCCCTGTGAGATGAAATATATAAATACATGGACCTTGAAAATGGAATAAAGTTATGAAGCCATAAAACCATAATTTATAATACATAAGGACACTGCCTAACTGCTGACTGAGCTGGTTGTTTGTTGAGTGTAATAGTCATTGGAAGGTAAGAAAGTCTGAAGCGGTTGTTTTTTACATTTGCTGGCTTTGTCTCATCTGCCTGAAGGTAATATTTCATATTCACAATATAGAAAGTGTGATAGGTCCTTCTAGGCTGGTTTCTAGGTAGCATTAATGGATCAGCATTCTTTCTAACGTATCACTTTCATTTTCACCTTGTGGTCAATTTTCATCCCTAACCCGACGGGTGCCATATCATGATGTCATATCTGATGATACTTCCCAGTACAACTTTGTAGACTTTGTAACACAAAAAGTCAAATTACCTCATCGTATCGTTATGTGCAGATATTTCCCTGAAGTGGTGAAGGAGGGTCTAACCAACCAGGTGAACAACCCAGAGGTGGATGTGGATATCACCAGGCCTGACACACTGATACGACAGCAGATCATGGCTCTACGTGTCATGACCAACAAGCTAAAGAACGCTTACAATGGAAATGACATCTACTTCCAGGACTCAAGTAAGTTCCCCAATCTCTCGGGTGTTTGGATGTGCAGGTGGACGCAAGGTAATAACTATTTGACGGAAAGTACAAAGAGAAACATTTCTCCATGTCACTGCATGGTGGTTTTGTTTTTTGTCCATATTACACACACATACAAACAAACACACACACCCTCAGAAATGCAAGCAGTTAATACTGAAACAAGATCTCAGGTGTCATTCATGTAGCAACTCATCATACACCTCCACAGGATGCGTCAGCATTGCACTGCGGCAAGAGCAGAATAAATAGCCGTAGGTGTGGTGACACAGACAGTGACAGAAAGCCAAGCCAATGGGAAGATGTACACCCCTCCAATGCTGCCATGACAGAAACCATTCCCAAGATGGAAGGTTATATGCTGTTAAAGATTCTACTGCCACTACATTTTTCTACCTCCACACCATTTTTGTTGCCACTACATGTCACTGACAGTGCTACAAACACAAACATGTTTGTTTTTGTAGCGCTGTCAGGGACTAGAACAACTGCAGTGGTTGCATGGGTGAATATTCAAGAGAAATGGCCCAAATAAGAAAAAAAGTAGATGCCATAATACGGTTTGTTAATGGAATACCCTTCTAAACCACTATTATTAACTAACTTTTGGCCATGTTTATTCATGCAATACCTAGTCTATTTTTTGTTCTGTCACCTGTGAATGCCCAGTCACACCTGCATTCATGACAAGAAAGAATTATTTCAACCATAATCAACCCTGAAAAGCAGATTTGTTCAGCAGTGCTAAGTAAATCCTTGCAAATCTTTCAAATTGAGGTCTGTGCCACTGACCAATGTCTACGAATGAAGAGTCCAAAACAGTCATAGCCTATGTCATAGCCTATTTGACACCCACTTTTGTTTACCCTTCCTTTGCTAAATTAAAACCTTCTGCAAATAAGGCATGGTTTGCAGAATGTTTTGAGGCAGGAGTCAATAGAACAAATATGGCAAATGTGTGAACCGTGGTCTTGTTAGTGACCAAGCTAGCTGACAGACAGCAGTTTGAGCTATTGTTAAAGACTGTAGCTAGCATGTTAGCAGCTACCTTCCCAGCTACCATACTTCACTTACTACAGTGACCGTGTAGTAGACCCCCTTTTCTTTTTATACAACAACTGAACACATTAATGTGTTGGAGGTAAATCAGTAGTGAAATGCTTATAAGACATATGATACGCCTGTTGTATCATATTTGCTACATGGATTTCTGAGACCTCTACATGATCAACAGAATCAGTGTGGGCAACTCTTTTCGGATGAAAAGATGATCCAAAAGGTGCCCCAGAAGAACACACAGTTATTTGCATGCTGATGACATCATAACACAATAATTTGCATAAAGCTTTGTGGTCGTGTCAGTTGCAGTGGGGTAAAGATCACTTTAGAGAAATGTAGAGAAATCTTTGGCCAAATCACAAACTCACTACGCTGACATCATATATGAAATTAAGTTAACAAGTTTCTTTTAAAAATTACAAAGGGAGAGAGAAGATCAAACGCGCTGATTAAATATTTACATGATCGAACAAACCATTTACATATTTATAGGAACATCCTAATCCATAGATTTAGAGAGAAAGCGAGAGAAGCTGTGAACATGCTGCAGAAGGAGTGGGAGACACCTAACAACTGTTGCCAGAAGAGCCGTGCAGCATGGATATGAATTATAATATTTATATATGTCAATCCCCTTTTCCCTGATTGTCTAAATAAGTCACTAAATTTGACGTTTTTAGAAATAAAATCACTAAGAATGTCAAAGTTGCTAAATCACATGAGAAAGTTTCCAAGTGGACAATGCTTTTAGACAAAGTTTTTGTCTTAACATTGCGTTGTATCAAATATGATATATGAAGCTAATTTGTTATTTCACTAAGCTGATTACAGATAGAAATGTCATCTTAAGATATATTTTGAGTGAAAATTGAGATATTTGCCGATGCCGATTCGATGAGGTTATTTTATTTTTTATGGAAACAATCAGCTCTAATGACATTCATTTGGATGGTACAATGGCTATGCTTGCTAATAAGTAAAGTTAATCTCCATCAAATTTCACAAACAACCACCAAATTCCTTCACTATAATATTCTGATGTATGTTATATTGATAATTTCAGATTTTATTGACCAAACTGTAATTTGGCCACCATGCAAAAAACATTTTTAACCCAAACCAGCTGAAATGTTCCAAACAAAATGAACAATGCCTGATGTATCAAATATGATACAAAAACTTCTACAAAAATCCAAATAATGCACCCACACTTTAAATTTTTTATTTGATGTCTCAGGCTCGATAGGGAAAGTCTGTAATGTTTGAGCCTTCTTTTCTCAACATGCTGTAATCACTGTGAGCCTTTCACTGTAATGCTTTGGAACATTTTAACATTATTTCCCTCACAGTTATTTAGGTCTACATTACACATTACACCCTAAACGTGTGGAAAGCGAGCTTACCCTGGCTCATACAGTGAGATGATTACTACCTTTAAAGGATAAGACTTGACTGGAGTCAATTAGTTTCCATCGAGTGCTAACTCAAACTGTTATTGCAGCTTGACACAACCGGAATTTCAGGGAAAAATCTGTATATTCTGTATCTAAAAAGGTAACCCATTTAAAATAAATGTAATTCTTTCTTTAAAAGAAGTTATTAGCCTTACAGACAGTGCTTGACCTAGATTTGTTGTGAATTGAATGGAAGAGGCTGAAGCAGCCTCGGACTAAGCCTTACTACTGAACTAAAGATGGACAGAATCAGAACCAAACAGCCTTATGGCAGTGATGCGATTATGTATTGAAGTGTTTGGATGATGACGCAATCGCTGAGCGCAGGAAAAACAGCTAGGAACTACAAACTCAGTGTCTGTGTGTCTTTGAACTGAGTTTCATTGTGCCACTTCCTTGGCTCGATTCTGTATTCTCTTTTTCCCCATTGCCATGGGGACCAAACCAATAGCTGCTTGTGATGATATTATTTTTATGTAAATTTTCATTCGTGTGATTTTGTTTCTTCAGGTGACGAGGGCAGCAGTTCTGGCAGCGGCAGCGGCTGCTCTGACGGCTGCACAACAGAGTTTGTTTTTGTTGGAACAGAGGCTCCCGTGATCGGAGCCGACAGAAGCGACGAACGTGCGGCAGCGGCCGCCGCGGGCAACTCCCTTTCCTGCGGACCGTCCATACCGCTGGTGATGGTCGCCCTCACACTCCCACTCTGGGCAATGCAGACTCAATGGAGATAATACATGGGTGTGGCCTGATCACTGACTTTTATACTGTTACCTACAGTATGTCTAACAGCAAGTTCTACTGCTGTTCCCTCACTGGACATGTAGAACCTCCTGGAAACCTGTCGAGAATGGCTTACTGTGTGGTATGGTAGGACTGGAAGTGAGTGCAGTGCTGCATCCTGCTCGTCCCCCAAAGAATGCTCGGTGCCATCACTGAACCAGCTTTCACATCTCTAAAAAAAAAAAAAAAGAAAATGTGGTGTTTTCTCATTATTCTAAAGTGGGTTTTGAAAAACGTGCTTCTCTTTTAGACAGTGAAAACCATCAGATCGGATTTTTCAGATAAAAAGGGGAATCTATTTTTCTTTTCCTTTGTATGATGAAGTTGTGAAAACACCCATTTTATCCTATTAGTCTTGTCCCCCTCAGACAAAAGGAAAGTCTTACTGTGTGCATGCGTGGAAATGATGTTAACTGACAAAAACATTTGTTTCGTTTGTTTATTTCTTTATGCAGGCTACACAGTTTTTAGATTGGTTGGTACAGGATTGTATAGTGCTAGCAGTTCACCCGGTTTCCCGTTTGGTCATATCAGTGTGGCTTCAGGAAGCAGCAGTCCTTGCAGCCACTTTATAGTTGCACATTTGATTATCTCTAAGAAAGTGCTAATGTACTGCACTAAGAGAAATACTTTGCACAGATTATTTTTGTTGGCTTCATAAGTTTATAAAGCTACAGGAAACATCCACCCCATAGAGAAAGAAGATCTATATTTTCAGATCATTTAACTGATTGTATTGTACTTATAAACAGTTGCAGTATGTATTTCACTGGAAGGTACTGTAATGTAATCTTACTGGTTTAGTTAATGGCAGTTTTTAATAAATGTATTTGTTTTTAAAAGTTATCTGATCACCTGTAAAATGAAAGAAAAAAAAAACAACACTAAGCCATTATACAAAAACTGCCTGCTAACAATATATCAGTTACTGATTTACTCACCTCTGTTTGGGTACTTAACATGCACTCAAACAGTCCACACTTCCTTTTTATTTGTCATGACTATATTAGTTATATTAGGTATAAGACATTTCCATTTATTTTCTTGGCTCCCATGTTTTATGATTTATTTTGTATGTTTATGTTATTTGCTCATATTACATATTTGTAAGGTTACACAGTCCTGTGAGGTCGCACAGCCCCCCGGCAGGCTCTGCAGGTTTTACCCATTCACCTCTTTCCGAGCATCACGGTTAAATTTGCACGTTTTTATCTGAACCATCCCTGCAGGCTACAGGTTATATGAAAGGTCATGTTTTCTTAACAAGGCATGCACAAAGTCAGCAACTCAAAATGAAGCAGGGTGCCAGGATTAGAGAGCTCCAAGTGTACTCTTAGAACTAGGGTTCCTATGTCCTGCAGGCTTCGACCTCTAACTCGAGAGGCTCAGGGAGTGAAGCCAATAGCTCACACTCTCACCAACACAGCTTGATGGCCGTGACCTCCGGTGTCAAAGGAAAGGCAGGTCCCAGAAATGTTACAGGAATACTATAGAAGCAAACAGCAGGGGCAAATGTTCATCATTTCACAAAAGAGGGCAGTCGAGACAGTCATCCTAATGCTGGAGTGTGCCTGGAGGGTCCAATCCCATCCCACTCATAAGCACCTCAACTGTTTTCACATACCCCATAAGCAGGTCTCCTCTCTCCTCTCCAAACCCATCACTGGAACAAATTAACAGCTGCTGTGAGCATCTTAAAGAGACTGCACATTTCACAACAGCACACAAGAGTTTCAAGACGTGATGAAAAATGTCTCATGTTCTTGGGCACAATTGACAGGTGTGGGTGGAGTGCGGTGCTTCTGTGGACCCTTCAAATGAGCAAACAACTCAAGTAGACTAATATCCACATTGCCAAATTTTGCATCACTAACACGGTTGTCTTCACAGACAGCACCTGGAGAAAAAAAAAATCTCCCCTCAGTGGGCTCATATGACTCAGTATAGAGACCCACAGGCACCACAGGAAGCTCCCAGTGCAGAACAGATGGGAAAACATTTGACCTCCGTCGCCTCCCTCCCCGCAGAAACCGCTTCAGGAGAAGGTGACTGAACAAAAGCCTCCCACCAAAACTAGCATGACACAATTAAATCACTGATGCGTAAAGCCTAATTGCAGGATGTGGCAGGCCTCTATCCAACTGAAGCCGGAGGAAAGAGGAGGGACGGCGGCACTGAACTGATCCACATAAGGTCCTTCCCAATGTCAAACTGTCCGGTGTGTGTCTGTCTGGTGGCGTGGTGAGGTTTATGCCGCTCTTAATTACACCATTTCATGGTGCCCTGTTCTTGTGTAATAGTTAAATGGCACAGGGCTGGAGATTTAGTGGTTATCAACCACTTCTGGAAGATTTTCACTATATACTGTATGAAAGCAGGCACAGTGTGCAGTGGTTGGAACTGCTGCTCACAGAAAGAAGATTCCTGGTTCAAAGTGGGGCCTTTCTGTGTGGATTGGAGTTTGCATGTTCTCCCAGTGTGGTTCTCTACAGGTACTTCAGCTTCCTCCCATAGTCCAAAGACATGCAGGTTAACTGGTCACTCAAATTGTCCACAAATGTAAACGTGAACAGGAATGGTTTTGTTGTTGTTGTCTCTATCCGTCAGCCCTGTGATGAACTGGTGACTTGACCACCCAATACTAGCTGGGATTGTCTTCAGACTCCCTATGATGCTGATAAGGATAAGCAGTTATGGAAGGCAGATGGGTGAAAACTTTACTAGAGTAGACTAGGCTATATAAATAACATGAGAAACATGAAAAACTATTCAGTAGAAATGCCAGGCCACATTGGGAGATGACCATAATGAGAGCAAAGTCTGCAGAGAAGTGGTCACCATGGGAGGAGCTGGAGACCTTATCACTCCCCACTGCAGGTTGTCATGAGTTGAGGGCGGAAAAGAGCTAAAAATGGTGTGTTGCGGAAATGAGATCCATCCACATGGTAACACTGGAGCAGGAGGCCGCTGTATTCATCTAGGTCCTCATCCAGTCATTATAGGAAAGTTTGGTTAGAAAGAAAGGAGCAATTGTATGTTTCACCTTCACTGATGGCAGAGGCTGCCAACTACACCTACATAGTTTAATGTTCATCAACAACACAGCAGCTCACACCCCTCTGATTATTAGACAGCACACTACCATCTGAGCCACAGCCGACCCATTCTGATTGAGCACAAACAAACATCAGTGCATACTGCAGGGGTGACATTGCCTGTTCCCCGTTTTGAGGTCAATGCCTGTACGAGATAGAACCAGGGATGCAGTGGAAACCAAACACACAAATACAGTTTACTCACCAGTCTAAATCTAAAATAGCATTTATGCAGCTGTCCATGCAGTTACATGGGTTACACTCGATCGCACTCTCCCCTTGGATATTTTGGAATGCTGGATCTGCCTCTGGATCACAGTATCTTGGAATCCAACTGTGTTCACTTCACTGGCAAAAGCATCAACTGGTGCTTTCAGTGGGTCAGACAGATGAGACAGACGGGCGGTAGTTAGACAGGACAGATATCCAGCAGTAACTATTTATAACGTGCTGAATATTAAATACAGTACTGTTAAAGTAACTAGCTGTCAGGCCTGATGTGCAGTGATAGTTTACTGACCTGTTAGGGTTTCTTCACCCGGGAGTACAGTCCTGGATAGCAGATAATTGCAATGAAGGAGGTTTCATGTAAAAATCACGGTCTATTTCACGAGGCCGACTTATGAAATGATAATTCTAGCTTCAGACGTTTACATTTCTCTGAGAATATATCTACACTTGATACAAAACGTTCTGACTTGTAGAATGAAACACAAATAGATGTTTTGTCAGCACTTTTATTTTGACTTCAAGTGCAGTGTCATATTGTTCCCAAACACTAGATTCAATTGGGCTGCCACAGAGTCGCCATCAGGTAAACTTTGTGCTTTGGTGATTCTATAATTGGAAAATGAAATAAATATACAACACGAAGCAAAGAGAGTCGATTAGAAGTGCAAGTTAGTGAGTTATATATCGCTGCAGTCAAACATATAAATTCAGTTTTCAAGTATTAAAAAAAACATTGTGGAGGCAGATATTTCTGAGTCAGGGTTGGAAGTGAGGCGGAACAATCAGCACAGTGTGTGGTGTGTGTGTGTGTTTGATAATAAGACAGGAAGTTAGTCATGTGGCTTCAGATACTGGCATTGTTTAAGCTCGGGCACTGCTGCCTCTTCACTGAGGCTCAACGACGGTGTTTTTCAAAGTGTAAAAACTCAGTAAGCATCTGCAGGCATACAAAAGGTTCAGTGCACCCATAAAGCGCTTCTACAAGATCTGTGATTGCAACATGTTTTGGATGAGCAAGGATAAGGCTGCTCTGCTGACATGCAGTAAAGGAAGTGAATTAGGAAAAGACTGTTTCAGAACTATGTCCAATTTTTCCAAAGAGCTTGTAACAGTAAAAACAACAAGTTGTCTCTCATTACGCGAGGAATGTTTGCCCTTTTTCACTGCCTTGTGTATTCTTCTCTCTCTCCTGACAAGCTACGTTACCCTGGTCAGACATACAGTATCACCGTCTGAGATGCTTCAGCGCTTGACTTAATTTGTCTGTGAGCCATATTTATGTTTATCGTCTTGTTCATTCTCTTTGGCATATAAAAAACAAGAAAAAAAAAAACAGTGAAATTGTGGTTGACTGAAGATTTTTTTTATTTTTTATTTACAGAATGTTTAGAACAAAATGTGTTATGCAAGGTCTCTCCATATTGATGTTAATCGTTTGCTGCACTTTTTGCTAAAACATATGCTGTGAGTGTGGTACTGTTGTGATTTGCAAAATCAGATAACTAAAGGAGCACATAAAGATTTTTGGAGCTGTCAGTGCACGCTGTTTGAAGTGTTTTGGGGGAACTGAGAAGTTGATGGTTATACAAGCAGACATGCCTTACCATTTTTAAAAGACTCAAATGGATTGCTTATTTGGCTTTTGTTACACATTCTTGTATACAGAAAGGTAATAATAAACATTTTATTAAAAAAAGACATTGTGTATTGTGGTTACTTTATCTATTGTGTCTCCATGACTGAGACAGACTGTTCAGAGACTACAAAGAATGTCTGGGAATATGGGAGGAAAAAAATCTTACATTAGTTTCTGGATGAAGATCTATATTTTCTAACTTAGGTTTGACAGAAATTTCTTTCATTTGAAATCACAGCTAGAAACGTCACTTTAAATCTCTGAGAAAAAAATGCTTGCACCTGAAAAAATACCGTGGCCACCAAAGTGTGAGGAAATCACTGTGGGTTGACCATCCAACTTAACAGAGCAGCTGGTTTCAGCTAAAAATACCTGTTTTGCAGTGAGCACATGATAGGTTTGATTAGGTTAAAGTGCAAAAAACACTGTTTTTTCGTTTTTTTCCAGTTTCTGTTACTAACTAATACTTAGTTGCAGTAAGGGGAGCTTTGTTGTCATGGAAACAATAATAAACATGTGGTTAAGGTTATGAAAAGATTGTGATTATGCTTTAAAAAACAATGTTGACAGTTGGTTGAAAACAGGAACTAAACAGCCATCTGCCACGTTAAAGTTAGATGATTTTGACCCTCCGTCCACCCCGACCTCCTTCCTAGACAGATTCTCTTTATAACATCATATCGTCTTTGTTCCAGTTGTAAGTACTGTATTTGGTGACAGATTCATTTGTCATCTGTATATAAACAAATGTTTGGGGGGCACTGTGTGACTCAACTGATGATCAAAAAATGATATTAGCTCTGAAGAAATTCAACACTTTTTCCTCTTACAGTATCTGGAAAGAAATCATGCGCTGTCTTATCACAGTGCTTCATTTAGTTTTTATTTGGTCAGGGCTCTGGTGCCGGAGAGGTACACATAGTTACACATAGAGATAAACATAGTTTCCCCTCTTACGCTAGGAAGGTAAGGGTGATACGAGGGTGTTGCAGCTACACCATGAGATGTCACCAAATCCCACAGATTATACTCTAAATGTGTTGGAGAACTTCCCATTTTACAGCAGACATTCTGACATGTCAAAGTGCAGGTGTTACTAATCACATTAATAATGGCACCCAGACAGTATGCATAATAATGTGTGTAATGGGATTCAGCCATCATGCATGTTATTTACACATGTGCCTTGGCTGCTGTGATTTGAAATGTCTTTAGTAAAGGTCTGTCACTTAACTCGGAGATAAACGGTTTTCATGGTCATAAAGTAACTGAGTAACCCTGAAGTGAACAGAATAATGTAGTTGCATGTTTGGCATTTCATGATCACTCAATTCACACAATTTCTCCTTATTCAACTTCATCTCTAGCTGACACTTCAACAAACCTTCCCAAGGATGTCAATACATTTCCTAACTTTAAGATATGAATACTCAGTATTTCAAATGTACCTTAAGTTATTGAGAACGTCTCAGTGGAAGGTGAAATTCATTGTTTAGGATAAGAGACATCTTTTGTATGAGTACTGCAGGTTAAACCTGGGGTGGCAGATGTGTGAAAATATTGACACAGAAAAACAGACTATGTGAGGCAAGGCTATAATACGAGACGCCACATTTCTAACTCATTCTCTCAACTGAAAACAGCAGATTATAGTGGAGGTCCTGTTTTAGATGCTAATGCATTTTAGACAGCTGATGAGAAGCGGAGCTAATAGTTCCAGGCTAAATTACAGACCGCTGCTTATGAAATGGATCGCTTTCCTTAAAAGAATTATTACTGCATGAAAAGTAATGAATTCTAATGAATCCTAATAGAAAACAGCCTCTTATGTCTGGTCTTTGAGCTAATTTGCATCGTGTTCGTACAAATCCTCAGTCTCTCTCACCTAGTTTTGTTCCCTTTGTCACAGTGTTATATTATTTTACTTTGAAAAGTTATTTTGAATATAAAAAAGGAAAAAAAAGATTAGAGCTGATAGATTGAGACAAAATATAACCCTTGGAGTTTATATCAAAATATGTCTGTAAATATAAATATATACTTTTTTTACTGTAACACATCCAGTCAATTATATTTTATCACGTATGCGTTACAATATGTGCAGCAGCATCTTCTTCCACACCAACAGATAAAGTAAAAAAAAGAAAAACAGGTAGTGTCGAGCACAGCTGAGTTTAATAACTGCTGTAATCTGTCAGTAGTCAAACTTGGTTCAGTGTCACATCAGTGGAGGCAGCTTGACGTCTGGCAGACAGAAAAGACAGAGACAAAAAAGGCTTACTGCTTTTCCACATTCGATACATCTTGTGTCTCCCCCCAAACATCCATTTATTAGATTTCACACGACAACAGGGGCACGAGACCTCACATCTGAACCAGATGCATTCATTGTGATCTCTCTTTCTTTCTGTACAATTATTTATGTGCTTGAATTATGGAAAAGCAGTGTGAAAGGCCCAAACTCCTGATGAAAAAAAAAAAAAGTTTATGGATTTCAAAGACAGAAATTTCTCTTTTGCAGGATTCACTCTTTAATTTTGGATTGCTGTTGGCAAAACCCTTCATGAGTGTAAATTGAATTAATTCTGCTTCACTGTAGTGCTGGAGAAATACAGTACGAGTGCTGTAACTCATCTACTAGTGTAGTGTTTTTTTTTAATTAATTGAAACCATTTGTACAGCTCTATCTTTGTATACAGACTATTTGAATAACTTTTGCAAAACTGCACAGTTTAGATTTCTATTCATTTTAGTGATTAGCATTTCCTTTTGTTGTGGTTTCTAAAGTATGGAGGCCATAATGTCCCAATAGCCTGCAGAGATGATGCGGGGAGAGTTGGTAAATACTTAAAATACCATTAGGAAATTGATTCAACTCATATTTTAGTGTCTCACTAATGATCTATGCAACAGTCCACAAACTTTGCTTTGATTTCAGGCTACACAAATTAGCAGCTGAGCAGCTGACACATCAAGGAATAGATGGGTTAGTGGTGCTTGGGAGGGCAGAGGGTGGGACTTGAAGCATTCTGTGGGAAGTATCGTGTCAAAGTGTGTTACCATGTCAATATATACCATGTCACCATGTCAGGATTCATTCATTGCATTCATACTTTACATTTGAGTCATAAACCTCTTTCAGCTTATGTGTGTTTCTTTCCAGGTATATTACATGTTATCTTGATGTCCACTGCAAATAAACATCCACAAATACACAGAAATCATGAGAAAACACAACTTCAGAAAGTGCCTGAGAATCTTTTTTTTTCCTGTTTCTTTTTTTTTCAGCATCATAGAAATACATCAAAAGTCATACTTTGTGTTTACAGCAGACACGGATGTAGTCTCTGTGACATCACCCACAGGCTTCTGAAGAGACGTTGTGAGGCTGAGAATGTGTGCCTCTGGCTGTCTCCACCTGGCTAATCTAAGTATTGACAAAGACATGGAGTGTGAGTGGATGCTGAGGTGGGCTGGATGACGCCTGCACAAATAAGCCACCTGTGACAGCACCCACCTGTCAAAGCGACCTCACTCTTAATTATGCAGTACAGTTGTCATGAAGAGGACAGCACCACCTGCTGAACAAGAGGACTTTGCCGAGTGAGGGAGCTGGAGCTCTGCCTCCTAAAGCTGGTGTCCGGCAGTGATGGGAATAATGGTGTTATAAATAACAGCATTACTTTTTTCAGTAACGAGTAATTTAATTAATTACTCTTCCCATCATTATAACACCGTTAGCGTTACTGCCAAAAAATGTGGCACATTAATGATTGAAGGCAGCTGTTTTTCATCAGACCAACCAGGTCTAAGCCGAGCAGCAAAGACTACTGGGGGAATATGGCTTGCAGGAGTTCCCCGTCATCATGATGCTCCTTAAAATCACTGCCAGTGCTGGACAAAAGATAGAACACTGATTAACCTGGCCTCTGACACAAATTACATCACACATAAGGCTGCAGATGAGCTGAACCTCCTGATGAAGTCCTGGTGGTCCATGGAGTTGGTGGGATGAAAGTCTTGGTGGAGACCAAGCAGTACCTGTTAAATATCCGTGTGAACATCCCCAAAGAGAGTCACTAACATGCCGGCAAAAAAGATTTTCCTTGATGTTCTACTCCATGAGTTAAAGAGACCCACAGAGGTCCAGCTTCTTAGAGGTCACAAGGAAGGACAATTAGTGCCTCAAAAAGTTCGCTCCATGGATGACCTGGGATGGCCCACTTGGGGGCTGAGATGTGTGGAGTCATCTTTGCTGCCCGGCTAAAGGGTTAGTTTGAAAGACATTGCAGAATCCAGGTGAAAAAATTGTATCATTTTGTCAACAGTCAAACCGTCTTAGGAACAATACAGAAAGAAAGTTATGGCTATCAAACTTTCTTACCAACCAGGTCAGAGAGATCCAGAACAGCAAAAATGTCCAAGTTTGGTGGTGGATCCCAGGATCCCGGCATCATATGTTGCAGACCTCATAACCAGAGAAGCTGGCCCCAAAGATTTGACTGAGGACTCATGATGGCAGACAGGTCCAAAATTCTTAAGTCTACCAGAAAATTAGTGGCCAAAGAGATCTGCCAAGGACGTTGCTGCTGCAGCAAGAGAGAACATTGCAAAAATCCAGAAGAAGTCATTTGTTGCAGTTATTAACAGAACCAAACTAAGGGAGGACCCAGGGCAGAGCCAGTATTTGGTCCAGAAGATGTCAAGCAGGTCGCCCGCAGAAATAGCAGCCCAAATGCTAGTTGATGTAAGGCGTTTCAGTAACCTGGCACAGGTAGTCAAGACAGTGACATGGGTCTGGAAAGCTGCGAAAAGGTTCCTGCGGGTCAAGACTACAGACGAGTCAAAGTGGGAGGCAGTGACTGTATCTGACATCATCACGGTCAGAGAGAGACAAAATGCTTTCAGAGACCTTTGCCTGGCAGTGCAAACACATGTGATTTTCCAGTTTGCTGCTAAACATGGATCTGAGTGGACCAATCCAGCTGATTCCTCACACTGAAACAGGGCCACAGAAGCCGCAGTGCAGATCATGAAGAGGGCGCTCCAAAGTCTCTGGAAGGGAACAGAACTCAGTTTCAGTGAGTTCCTGATGGTACTTCCAACTGGCCAACCTTGCCAACGAACACCCCATAGATGCTTGAGCTCAGAGCCTAGACCGGCTCAAATACATCACACCGAACTCACTCTTGCTTGGTCAAGCTTCGCAGATTCAAGACGTTCAACTTGGCCACTTATCCATACAAAAGACTGCAAAAGATACAAGCCAGAGTCAACTGTTTCTGGAGTCAGCTCACTGGTCCAAATTTGTTTGTGCGAGGAAAATGGCACACCACAGAAAGAAACATTGCCATTGGAGATATAGTCTGGCTGTGTGACTAAAATGCACTGAGGACAATTCAAGCTTGGGAGAGTCATTTGCGTGAATCCTGACTCTAAAGGTATCGTAAGAGATGTCAGTGTGCAAGTCTCTCCAAGCCATTGTGTGCCAGTTAACAGATCCAGACAAACTGCCAAAGGCTCAGCATACAGCGACAGGCAAAGTACTGTGCTGCATAGAGCTGTCAGATGTTAGAGTTGGGCTCCTTCCAATAGAAGACCAGGACAAGCAAGACTACTGACATTACAACCTTGTACTCATCTGGGGTAACCTGGAGGTTGTGCAATTTTCCCTACGACCCATGGAAAGATCGAGTGGGAGGTGTTTGGCATGCCGGGGGTCACACTTTATGGAGAAACAGGCAAGAAAAAGGTCACTAAAACTCTAAAAGGACTGCCAGTAAGCATTTGTGCTTGCTTGCCTCTATGGTCATGACCTGGCGGTGTTTGAGCCCATTGGTTGAACTCTTTGTTTACTTGGTCAAATGTTTAATTTAGTTATAGACATTAAGTGGCATGTGTGAGATAAAGCTTGCTGTGCTGATTGTGGTCTACATCATACGAGCGTATGATAATCTAATTTTGGATGTCTTTTGATTTAGAAAAGGTTTTTCACCTGTGCCAGTTGTGAGTTAAAAGAAGCTAAAGTGCGCTGAGTGAAGTCCAGCATCTGGTTTAGAGAGTGAGGCCCTTCTCTTTCAAGTGTGGCAAAGCTTGCACCAACATGACACTTGGAACAGGGATATCTATCTATACCAGGCTGTAGACATATTTGGTTCTGCTGTGAGGTCTGACATTTTAACATGCGGACTCATGGAGATTGACATGCTTTGCAGCCAGCCTCAAATGTCTGTTCTAGGAACTGTAGTTTCCACTTTTTTCAGCCATAGAGGTTGCTGTTAATAAATTGTTAGTCCTTAAACCTCTTTTTAAACATCACATGAATAAGGTACAACCATAACAAAAAAGCTAAACACCTTTTCTCATCTCAACTGTACACAGCAAGAACCCCAAGTAACTCCCTTATTAACCCGTGTATATTGAATTTGATTTGTGTTGGTTATCGTCCATTTAAAGACAGAAAGCTGTTATTACAGTCTAATGTTTTTAAAGACCTTTTTTTTACTGCACCTGACCAATTGTAGTTGCAGCTCTAGTTTAATTGAATAACCGTGAATCATGAACTAAAGAGCTTTTCATCATGTCAGATACAAGGGTCACATAAAAACAGCAACGCTTGTATAAAATAAAGTTAAATGGTGTCACTGCGATAAACACCTTAGTGAAATCGGGACTGGCTCAAATACACTATTTAACAAAACACATCTGACAATGAGACGGATGCCTTTTAATTGTCCTTCAAAACTCATAAAACTCGGTGTTGCCTCTGAAAGTAGGGTGGTGACTGTAAATATTACGGTCTGAGGACATTGTTAATGGATTCTCGGATGACACATTTCATCCGAGCGCTGATTGTAATTGCTTTTTACATGACAAGTAATAGTGTAAGGGCTTTAGAGACGCTGAAGAATCCCCTGAAAATAGAGACCTATGAAATTAAACCTTGGTTTTCAATTTTCACTCCCACAAGATTTGAGCAATTAAGTGGATTTAACCCAGTGCTGTATAATAAGACATAAATAAGTTTCAAAGTGAATCTTGAGTATCATATTTTTCTCTTGGACAGGCTTCATTAAAATGTTAAAACTCCCATTTTTTTATGTTGTACTTTGTTTTAACAAGCAAGATCAGATGCTGATGTTCTCTCCACCCACTCTGTCTGATTATGCTTCATAATGCACCAACCCACTCACCTGGTTGCTGTGATATTGATATGACCTTTTTTTATTGTCTTTGAAGCACCTATAATTCAGAATGATTTGATAAGATACCAGGATATTTAATATAATTTGCTTAAAATATTATATTACATGTGCACTGCTTTGTAGGACTAATTACCATGAGAAAGACTTTGTATTTCCATCTATATATCTGGATAGTGTCCCTTTGTTAATGTGTAACCCCTCTGCAATCATGTGGCTTTTGCAAATGTGCTTCAGTTTTTCCTGCTTTCGTGCATTAGAGGGTTTCAAATAAATTCTACCTCTATCTCTCTCTGCTGTCTTTCTCTCACTGGATTTAGGATAAAGACTGAATTACACAGCAGAACAGTCCTGGATAGCAGAGGCAGAGATTACCCTCCCTGATCTTTCTACAGACAAGAAATAGTTCAGTGCAAAACCCTCCCTGAGGGCCTTGCCACCTCAGTACTGACAGACTGCGTATTAGCATGTATCAGAGAAGAGAAAGGAAATGGTTTTATCCCTTTTGACCCACCACTTGACTTTAGAAAGCGAGGAATCTGGGGAGCCCATGCAGCGCATATTAGGCCTGTCACCACACAGATCTGTTCTCTGAAAAAAAAGGAAGAAAAAGAAACAAGGTTTTGCATACTGCCATGTCAGAGGCATATGGCTAGAGTGCCAATGGGTACAGCATGATGCCTTTGTTTTGTTTTTGTTTTGTTTTTTTTCTTTACCTGACAAGTGGAAACTAAAAAGGCTTACCTCCCTTAGCAGCCCGGATTTGTTGGCTCTAAAAATACATCATTTACAGACAGTGTTCAGCCTTTTGTTGGATATGTTATGAATATGCTTAAAATACAGGCTTCCAGAACCAAGGTTCACCTAGCTATTAATTATACATAATGAAGATAAATACCAATTATGTCACCGTAGGTTAAAGGAGCAGTGTGTATTTGTTGGTATCTAGCAGTGTAGTTATCACCCTCTTACTCCTAGCATCAAGGAGACTAAGGTAGCCACAAAAAAAGCTAAAGGCATAATCTAGGGCCAATTTTAAGTCAATTCTACTCCATTCTACTGCAGCAGCATTGCAGTTCAACATGAGGGACTAAAAAAATGGGTTTATCAGAAGCCTACATAAATCTCTAATGTGCCATATTTCCCTTAAAGTTCTTCATTGGTAACAGAAGCTATGTTTTGGTTCATGCTTCGGTTTACAAGTGGTCTGGTCCAAAGGGGAACTCTAAATGGAACTATTCTTGATGTTTAGCAAAGTATAACTGTCCATGGATCAGTCTCAGGCCATAGTTCAAATAGCTCAAGTCAGTCAAAGTCTAAATCTGGCTCATTAGACTGGTGTAAAATGTAAATATTTAAGATGTGAAAAATGTTTCCTAGCAGGATTATCTTCTGAGGTGTTTGACTTAACACAGCCTTTTCTGTTCCAAGCCAGTGTTTGCAATACTTTCTCTTCCAGATTTGACTCTTCATTCAGCAGTGCATTGAGAACAACACATGCCAAGTGTATAATCAAACAGAAAAACATCATCTACAAAGATCAAACATTCAGTCAATTAACATGACGGATCATCCTTCATGTCCTGTATAATATTCATAATCATCAATATGTTTTTTTTTTCTGTGTGCACTGATCACCGTTTACACCTTTCCTAAAATGTTCATAAAACCTACTTGTAGCTAAAATTACCGCACACTCTCCACCTTTGTCACAGCACATTTCTTATCATGTTTGCACTTGTGTGTGCAGTGAAAGTGCCATCCAAGACCTCAATCTGCTAAATGTCTCACCAGTATAAGCTGCTGCTTCTCTACCTAATTAAGAAGCATGAATAATGTAACGGCTTGTGTCATAAATGGAACTGGCAGTACATCCGCCCTGGTTGCAGCGAGAGGATGTGTCAGACCTCAGTCAGGAGCTGATGCTAAGCGGGACACCCACCTTGCAGCAGGGAACTATAAGAAAAGAGAGTGGGTGGGAGTTGAAAGAGGGGGATATTAGGTGGCAGTGTGCAGCAGAGGAGAAATATTAGGAAAGAGATTTAGGCATGACTTATGTGATCTGAAAATTTGAAATTTCGAAGGTTGTCTGGCAAATAGGTCAGTGGCCATGGGGATGGTCTTAGTAGTGGCAGCCATACTTGTGGGAGCTGTGATAAGTAGGTCAGTAAATAAAATGGAACTTCTTCCTCCAAAACATCGTTGAACGTGACGGAGTTGTGTAGATATTGATTAATCAGGACAAAGCAACACGGGAGTTCAGTGACTGCTGGGAGCTTTTTAATTTATGATGCACTCATTTTGAGTTTTTGGCAGTGTAAACTAGAGACGATTAAGTAAATATTTTCCTCCCTTATTAACTAAAAAGCATTCACTGCACATTCACATTTCAAGGATTAGCGGCAGCATGTCTTATCAGTCTCACCGTGTGCAAAATTAGTTCTGTTGTGTGCAGCTCTGCGATACTGCATTGTGCGGGCCAACTGACCTTCCAAGAGCAGACATGGAGATAAAGACCATCCAGCTACAAAGGACGATGATCTTCTCTTCAGGCTTCTGGCACGCCAGGAGGGAATCTGTTTATTTCTGCTGTGATTCATCACAACCTCTTTGTTCTGAACACTATAGAAGGTAATAATCATTTTGTTACTTTTGCTCAGAATAGTAAACAACCTTATTGAGGTCATTTAAAAGAATCATAAACTGTGTGACTTCTTTTGTGTGACTTTCTAGCTTAAACTTGTAATGCCTCCAGTTTTGTCTCGTTTTGCCTCCATTTGAGAGCAGATACTGATTTTATATATTTTCTTTCGTGTTCTTCAATTTCCCCTTTTTCTGTCATTTGCTTGTGTTTCTCACCTCCCATCTAACAAGTCTTAGATTTTTTTTCAACCACACAGCAGGTTCACTTGACACCACAGCAGTACATCAAATAGCATTTTCATAAATGTTAGACTCCCGCACATGCGCTTCGAGCTTATTTACGGTCACTTATCCTCACACCTGATCCCAGTTCTCAGCTCATGGAGAATATACTCAGCACGCATCGCTCACGTCCCAGCAAGTCTGCCAATTTTAGATTTCAGGTCGAGTTGGCAGACACCTATGACTGAGACAGTGGCAGCTGATTTAAAATAAACTGACATACAGTATCAGGCATGTATATGTTTATATTTTAGATGAGTTATATTGTTATATGCAACCCTCATGGATGGGCTATGAAAACAAAATGTTAAAATTCCTGAAATTGTAAAACCTTATATTGCAAGGCTAATCTTCAATTTAGTAGAAAGGTAAGTGGTGAAAAGAGCAAGGAGGAAAGTCAGAGTGATGAAAAAAAGATGAGTGAGAGAGGAAAGCCGGGGAGGGAAGGGATGAGAGGATTTATTGTGAAACCTGTGCTGTAGTCCTGTCTGATAATCTGGAAGCAGTGGGTGGGTAGACAGCGGGAAAACACTATATTGATGGGACTGTTTACTCCATTTTCAGAGAGAAAAAAAGACTTGAATACAGAAAACAAGACAGTGAGAAGGCACAAGCTGCTACCTCCAGGTGTGTGCGTGTTGGGCTGTGTGCCACCGTCTTACATTAATGTCTGAAAACACACATTAAGATACGTTAAAAAGTACCTATGGGGCAGCAGGGTGGCTCAGTTCGGTGCTCATTGACGCCGCCTGTTCTATTCTGTTCCCTTCTCTGAAAGTGAAAAATGAAATAAATGAATAATAGAAACGATGCAGCGCAGTCATGAATAAATGCAGGTTCTTAACCTTATTGCTGGATCCAAGCTGTGAATGTTCAGTAAAATATACCTCTGATTATCCATAATATCTCTGTATTCATTAACTAAACGGGTCAACAGCAGCACTTGACCTGAGCTACACGTGTTGACATCAGTACTACTGTTCCCCACTTCACTTCATAACAATTGTATTTATATATTTGGATGTGTATGCGTAGACAGATGTTTGTGTTCCGTTTGTGTAGGAAGGATTTAAACGGTTACACATTGCAGCTCACAGAAGTGAGTAAGGTGAACACTTTCCTAAGATTCAAACCAGCACTTCCAGTGCATCTGGTGTGCATAATGATATATCACCGGTGGTGCGAGTTGAGAAGTCGGCGGATGATCAAACTTATTGGTATTCATTCTCATAAATGTTTGTACAAACTTTCATGACATTTCAGTGGAGTGCCCGACTAATTCTGAAACGGGGAAATAAAACACAATCCTAAATCATGTGTGGGTGAGAAGCACCACATTGTGTTGTGTTTAACCACACTTGTTAGTTGTCTGTTTTAACTATGGTTCCATTCTCAGCAGTATGCAGATACAGACTGTCCCGGATTTGTTTGTGTTTTTTTTTTTAACTTTTTTTCACAGCAGCCATTTTGACATGAAATAGTAGGTAAACACAGACGTTACCACTGATACTCATCGTAGTTCCATTACATTCAGTTCAAACCAATTTGAGTGCTGCTGTGGTGCATGTTGGTTCACTGCTCTGATGCAACAAAAAGAACAGAACCTGTCTTGACCCTATTTAAAGTCAAAATGGCCGCTGTGATAAACATCTACATTCTTTGTTGAAATTTGATCAGAGTTTATCTGTTCATTTCTGAGTTTCATGAGTTCATCTTTGTTACTTACCATATCCACCTGGTGTTTCAGAGACTAAAAGAGGAAACACCCCAACAATTGCAATATTATGAGTTGAGCTTTATTCAGCTCTATCTAGGTAACTGATTATTTGTTTCATACATATTTCTCTTGGTTACATGTGTAGCATGGTGGCACTTAGATAAACACCATCCAGCTTTATTTGAACAAAGTCTCCTCACATCTGTCTTCAGCCTTTGGTCAGGCCTATTATATTTAAATGTGGTCATTCTTCTCGTTTTACTCTCTGCAAGAAAGTGAAATAGCAGATTTCACAAAATGTCAAACTAATCCTTCAAAAACGTCAGTTTGATCTGCAAAGTGGCTTAGAGAGGAGACAGACTTTAAGACCAATAAAATTTCCCAGATTGGTGGCCAGCATTCTTTCCCCGCCCTGTTTAGTACCATCTGTGCCATGAAAGCCATGAAAGAAATGTGCTGCAATATTTGTACCTATTGCTACAATACAATATGTGCTATTGAATATGAGAATAATGCTTTAAGGTTCCCCGCTGCTTTGGAACACTGTGATTAACCCATACCCGGGCAGTGCACAGGCCAACACAACGTATTCAGCAAATGCAATGTTATTGCATTGTCATAATAAGCCTTGCTTAGTTAAAAAAAAAAAAAAAAAACTCACTCATATTTCACAACAACTCATCTCCTTGACTCGTTGAAAGGCATGTCCTGTGTGCAGTTAAGCTTCTGAGAACACTGGCTTTACCACGAACAACTTGAAGACTGATACAAAGCTCTGTCTGCATCTGCACTGTGATGATTAAAGCTCTCCATCTACATTGAGGCTAAACGTTAGCCGTTGTCAAGGTCACGGTGATAATTTTGAGTGAAACAGAAACCGCGATGGGAATATGAAATTAATCTCTGTATACATTTAAGCAGTGCTCAGCACTATTCTCCTTAGAAGGTCCCAGGAGTCCTTCTTCAGTATGCAGAGATAAAAGACAACGGTTCATACTATCTGAGGATTTAGCTCTGAGTAATTTTGAAGACAGCAAAGTGTATTGTAATTGGACTCGCTCCTGAATAGAGACTACCGCACTGAGAACTGTTAAAAAAATACCTCCTTTAAGATGCAGGAGTTCATTAATATCACCATTCATTTCTTGGTAACTATGTGGGAAGTGAATACTGTCCTATTACTGTCCGGGTTCCTAAACTCCCAATTACCAGAGTTTCTGCAAAGAATAACTGCACTTTGAGAACCTGTTCAAATTGTTTTGATTTCTTGATGTGGCTTGACTTCGGTCATTCTTCAAAAATGTTTTAACCTGTCATATTATGATGTGCTCTTTTTAGGAGATTTGGTAAACCAATAGTGCACAATCAATATGAAGAGTAACATGAATCTAAATTGTCCTGCTGCTATATAAATATGTATTTGTGTCTCCATTAAATTATTCATTGGTGCCAACTGGAGGCCAGTGTTTTGTTTTAACTGTTTTTATTTTTTACCACAATACATGCCAGTATTTACATTGTAAGACTGTCGTGGGGACTATTTCCTCCAAGAAGTCGTCTCCATGGCTGTGAAGTGAAGCCTGTGGAGAGGTGAGAAAATCTGCAGTTCCTCAAACAGCCACTGCAGGCTGGCTACAGAACGAGTCAGTCTCCATAATTACCCATATTAAAATGACAGTTGGTGAGGCGTCCGCCCCGTGTGCGGGGGCTCGGTCCTTGCTGCGATGGTCCAGACCTGCAGCCCTTTGCTGCATGTTGTTCCCCATATCTCTCTCCGCATCTATGATCTCGTAATTGGTCTGATCTGGTAATTATGAGATAAGGAAAGGTGCCATTTTTGGTAAAGTTGGAAAGATATTGGCAGATTCAAACTTCCAGGATCAATAACTCTTAAGTGAAACGTTGTTAAAACACCAAAGGCAAAAACAACCTGATTTACATCAAATGAGCCATCATCAGAGCCACAACAGCAACATTAGTGTTGACGTGCAGCCGGATGTGAGAGCAACATGTAGGGACCGTCTACAGAGTGCAACATCGAAAAAAGATATTACAAAAATATTCAATAACTTCACTGTAATACAGTGTAGTGTCACCAAAATCACTACACGCTTAATTGATCTCCTACAGATTACACTACAGCATGTATCTGGGAAAAAAGGGACTTTTTTCATAATTTCTGGGAATTTTTATTAGGAATATTGATCAATAACTTCAATATGATAGAGTGTAGAGTCACCAAAATCACTACACACTTCACTGAAGGAGATGAATGCAATGCGCTTCCGTAACATGTTCATAGATTATATTTCTAATAACTCACCTGTTCAAATCAAGTTCTACATCATTAACAGCATGGTCACTTTGCCACATTACAGGTGGCTTGTTTCAGCACCCAGGCATTCAGCCCGCCTTAGGTCTGCTGATGATCCATGTCTTTGCCGATTTTTAGACTGGCCAGGAGGCGGACAAACAGAACATGGCTTCACAGATTTTAGGCTTCAAAATGGCTCTTCAGGAACAGGTGACATCACGCATACGCTGTTCATTGTTTAAACTGTGAGTGGTTTCCACACGTGCAGGCCAATTAACACTATTATTATAAAACATTTTCCTGCATCTAAAAAGCTACATAAAGCAAACACCAAAGATAAACAGTGACGATGACATGGAGCCCCACAGTAGACCAAATCTTACCTTGTTCCTGTACCTCTTCCATACATTTTGAGGAACATTTGAGCTGCATGTTAAAATGAAATAAAGTATGAGTATCACCTAAAACCAGCATTTTAATATCAAAGGTACTGTTTTATTGAACTATAGCTTAATTGTTAATATCACAATAATGTATATTAAAGGATCACAAAGAAATTGTAGCGTTGGATGCACCATTTATGGAAATGATCCAGACAGCATCACAATATTAATGAGATAACTGTGAGGTTTACATGAATGCATCTCCCCTCTTCGAAGAAATACTTTTTTTTTGACTGATGTCCTCCTTGCTGGAGGCAGAACGGGAAGAGTTCGAGCCAGGTAAAGAGGAGCAGCTGCTCTAAATGAAGGACTTGAAAGAAATTAAGGATCGTGAGACTGACTGCCAGTTAGGGACATTGGCTGTATGTTGGCTGAGCTATAAATCAAGGATCACAATTTATTGCTCAATCCGTGTTCCATCTCTCACCTGTAGTCACGACTGACTAGCGGGTGAGATCGCAGATTCAGGGTGTGGAGTTGAAGGCAGACTGACAGGCTCGAGATCAAAACTTTCTCACAAAATTAGCTTCAGGTATTGGATTCTTGCACACACTACCTTGGATCAGCACTGAAAGAAGCTGGCCAAACGTCATCAGGAAATGTTGTATAATCTTTATTTTTCATTATTTTATTAAAAAATATCAACATGTCACCTAATATATATTAAAGAATGGGCAGAACAGAAATGTACACCATCATTCTTTGATTAATTATCCTACATTTTGTCTTCCGAAATCAAATTTCCGTCATAGTGAGAGCTTGCGGTTTCCAGGGAAAAGCAGGAGAAGAAATTGGAGAAGAAATCATTTTAAAGCCACAAGAAAACATGAAACCCTGGATTACATCTCTCAGCAGGCACGGGGAACACTTGGGGATCCCCTAGAAAGACTTCAGGGGTGTAATTTAGTAAAAGGACAGTTGGGTTGGGCTCCTCTGCTTACCAATTGAAGTCAATGTAAGCCTAACTAGCGACGAGCAAGACAAAAAGGATTGATAACAACCCAAAGCCTCAACATGCTGCTGGAAAACAGGTTCTGACAACACATTCTGAGACAACAATGTTTGCTGAACTTACAATGACGCACCTAAACGGCTGCTGAAATCTGGAAACGTAGTGACATTGCTAAAAATAAAAATACAAACACAAGCAGGCATTAATCAGGCTGTAAACACACCAGTAAGTAAGAAAAAAGATGCTAATGTCGCTAATAATCACTGCAATGGAAAACAGTGTGTCTAACCAACTATGACAAGTAGAGTGGGGCAAAGTTGAACCAGGATGAGAGTTTGTTAACTGGTCACAATGGACAGTTTAGATAATCATTTTACTTTTCGCCTTCACTTCCAAGCAAGTTTTACTAACCCGAGGGTCTGTTTACAACCTGTCTGATGGTTTGACTGCTTGTGTTTGCTGCTAAGTCTGACCTTTTTTCAGCAGCGTTGTTCATCTTGCAGCAGTTACTTTGGTGAGTACAATGTTATAACAGACAACAAACTAAAAAGTAGTTTTCCTTTAAAATCCTTTGTATGGAAAAAAAAAAGGAAAAGAAAATGCTTGCAGAAAGAAAAAAAATAACACCATCTGGATCAAAATAGAGCTTCGTGCATACAGGAATATGTTTTTTTAAATAATGCATTCACCCTCCGAACAGACTTAGAGAGTAAACACGTTATTCACATTGCAATGCTCGCAGGATGACACCTGTCTCGATGTGGCTGTGCATTTCTGACATCATCATAATCATCTGGCCCCCATCCTCCCTCCTCTGCATATAATATGTAGCTATAATAATCATATAAGACATCACACTGAACTCTTTCCTTTAAGTAGAGGAGAAGCAGGATGACCTGACATCTGTATTTTGCCTCAAGGCACCTCTGGCTCTGTGCCGGCTGCCTGTTATCTGGTAACGCCTGAACACTACTCTTTAATAGTGTCATTAACACAGTTGTTCAAATAGCAATAGCACCGACTTTGATGGTGCCAACCTGTGATATAATTGGTTTTGGGGAGCAGTCGTGACTTGACTAAGCTGTATTAAAACAGTTAAGCAGTGACTATTGTCACCTCAAGAAGCCTCGTACACAGGCATTGAATTTAAAGCACAGTGAGAAATGATGAGTGTAATTAATCTCAAAGTTATTTCTAAACCTTGAGACAGTCGTTGGAAATGCTCCCAGCTACTCAAGTGGTTCAGTTGCTCAAACAGCCTTGACTTTACATCATGATAAATGTCTAACTTGCTACATCAAAGGTGAAAATGACAGATAAAAAAAAAATATTATGCATGCTTTAGGAAAAGTGCAGCATGAGGAAGGTCACAGGCGTCTAAAATATGATCACATATGATCAAACGTGTACCTGAGGAGATCGTACCTTTGGCTGGAATATCTAAAAGCTGTTTTGAGCCCAAATTGAATGTTTGAGGGTTTTTTTTTTCATTTGCATGGTGTAGATACACAGACACACACACACACACACACACACACACACGCACACACACACACACACGCTGTGTATACCAGTGGATATAAAGCATTTCTTTTTAGTTTCTGCAGAATTTCAAAAAATGTTTTTTTCCCAGCATATGTGAGCAAAAAAAAAAAGAAAAAGAAAACATTTTTTGGCACCGTTGAGTACTCTCTCTCTCTTTCTCAGCCATTGGCCAGACATGCATGGCATATGTGAAACAAATCATTTTCCTTTTCTTTGCAATCTGCCAGCAACACACCGGCAGCATGCAGTCAGGTAGCAGGTAGAAGCAACTGGATTCTCCCTCACCAGTGGCTTCAGGAGCTATCAGCTCACACCCAGGCGCATGTGGAGGCAGGAAGGAGGACTGAATATGAAAGATGATAATAGGCTCCTGAGGAAACTAAACTATTTCTAAAGAAGAAAGGAGTATGAATTCCTTCGCTTGCCTCCCCCTGCCACGTCCACATGCCCACCTCTCTCCTTTTAGTATTTCTGTCAGCAGTAACATTACAGGTCAATTTTGCAATTGAAATATGGCGATTAAACGGTGTCTGGACAACATGGCAGCTATTACAAGTGAAGGGAAGCAGGTGGCTTGAATTCTTTTTTGATTGACAAAAATGTATAAGAACATACATTACCTGAGAGCTTACTCTAGGCCTTATACAATGATCTAAAGCACAATCTGAAGAACCTTTGTATGAAAAAATGTCATGAAAAACATTGGCTTATACACAGAGCAGATTCCTTGGATGGTAGAAGAATAGCAGGCCATTTTAATTGAGTTTGTAGAAAAATCACAACGGCAAGAGCTGTGAAGAATGTGGTTTCAATCCAACATTGAATGTAACCTTCTAGATTACTTGTCTTCTGTCACAGCAGTTGCAAAACCCCATTTTAAAGAAGTAAATCCTATACTGTTAGGAGTGCATTACAGTGTGATATGCAGAAGCAAATTAATGATTATATACATCTACAGATCATATATATTATGTGCAGAAATACAATTAAATTAATACCAGACTTTGACAACATATGCTTTACTTAGTTTTGACATCGGCTGTTATAAATAAGTCATTATTAGTGTTAATGAATGCCAGGTAACTGATAAAAAAAGAATGAATATTTGTAAAGCTGAACAAAATGCCGTCTTACATAGAAGCCACAGTGTCTTGCAATTTCCATACAAACATTAATGTTCACTCCTACTGTGTCCTGCACCGTGTGGAAGTGGGGCTCCGTTACATACAGGAGCTTACGTCCACTGGTTCTTTCAATTCAGAATTAATAAGCTTGACATCAAGTCCTGAAAGTTCCACGCTGCAAAAAAGGCAGCTGTTACAAGGCCAGGAGCATATGTAAACATGGCAATATCAAGACCCAGATGGCTGGTGCCAGTCCAAGGCTCCTGGATCTTCCCTCCACTTCTGAATCCTCAGCAGGTGGATAATGACGATGATGATGATGGTGTTTATGATCACTGGTCACATCTGGACTCACTGATGAGAGAGCAGAAACCAAAAGGTCAGTGAGGAAAGGACACTCATTATCAGTATATAACATCCTGGAGGCGGTATTACTGTGTACCATGTTTATTTGAAGGACAAGGCTGATTGCATATGTCTCCTTGTCACAAATCCCATGAAAACACCCAAACCACCAGTGTGTTTGTCAGTCTCTTCGTAATTGATTACTTGATTTCCTATTTGATATTATGTAAGATATAAATCTTCAGAAATATTTTGTTCCACTTTTACTGTAGGTTAAGAAATCTCTTAGAGCAGCTAAGCATTGCAGTTTTTAACAAACCTCCCTTATTCAGAGGTAATTAGTTGGGGACTATTTTCAGCAGAGGATTAACACATATTTGGTGTCCTAATGAGCAGTGGGACATCGTGGGTGCTCCTTTGTATCAACTGGAGTGCTTGTTTGCCTGGTGTTAAAGATGCATGCACAATACAACAGCAGTTTAAAATAGCATTAATCAACAGACTTCTCTGCAGGAAATATAGTCCGCAAGGTGACAAGTGAAAAAGTGAGTGTGATGTAGCATATTCACTCAGGTGCAACTGCTCATTAACTCTTAACTTTAATTTATAAGTTTATAGTAAGATAAGAGATGCCAACATTATGTTAGTCACTCAGTAAATACCTTTTGACTTCCTATTTGATCCTCAACTTAAGAAATCATTTGTTTCACTTTTAAAGTAGGTTAAGCAATTTCCTACAGCAGCTGGGCATTGTAGTTTTTAGCAAACCTTACTTATTGAGGGGTAATTAGTGTCTCTGTTGGGGACTATTTTCAGCAGTGGATTAATAAACATTTGGTGTCTTAATGGGTGCAGTGGGACAGGATTGAAGCATTAATCTGTATCATGCTTTGACTGGACATGAAATACTTAAAGTATGATCAATCCATAACTGGCTCTGGTCTTTTCATGGGATGTGTTGAGAATAGGAAAGTACAGAATATACAGTACATCAACACATGCAGGCGTGTTGCAGGAAAGATGACTTCAACTGATCTTAAAATCATGACCACAAACCAAATCAAACAGCATAAAGCCTTCTGTGAATTCCATTTCCCTTAAGGATTTACATCATGAAACATTTTCAACTCAGATGTATATGGGTTTACTGTATTTTAATATAATTAGTACTGTAGCTGTACTGCTTCGCACATCATTCACAGCTGCAATACATTAATGCTCCCAGTAAACCATTAAGGGAGTTTGTCAGTTTTACAGCATCCTATTTATAATGAGCTGATGTAACTATGAAGCACCTTCAGCCTCCATCTCATCTCCCCGAGGTGCAGCAGAGAGTATCTCGGGTGCTCCTTTGTGACAACCTGAGTGTTTGTTTGCCTAGGTGTTAGTGCTGAATGCATACACATTACACACATCACATTAACAACAGGAGTTAAAAATAGTATTAATCAACAGGAAATGCAGGAAATACTTTTCTGCATAGTTGGTTGAGAAGATATCTCAGGTTGTACTGTCAATTCTGTGGTAGCATATACACTAAGGAGCTCAGTAACTCCTTTTATTTGGATCTTATTTTATAATAAGAGAATAGAGTAAGAGATGTAGACAGAAAAGATGACAGAAGAGAGAAAGGGGAGTATAACATGACCAGAATCAGACTAGCTGATGTTGCAGTTACAGTTACCTCCATGAAGATGATACGTTGTTTTATATTAGTTACACAGAATGATCCTGAAAGTTTTTATATATATATATATATATATATATATATATATACACAAAAGTACCTGATGTGTATTCAGATATTAAATATTAAATGACCAGTATGTAGTGGCATCTAGCGGTATAGTTATTGATAGCGTCCCCCTACACTCACCCTCCTGTGTGTAGGAGAAACTACAGTGGCCACAAAACATACAAAGATTGCAAAACACCGTCTCTAGGACCAATGTTTAGTTTGTTCTACTGTAGACACATGGTGGGTCCACACAGCGGACACGGTGGAAGAGGACCTATGACATCTGAAGGTATAAAAGTCTCATTCTAAAGTAACAAAACTAAAGTAACAATTCTTATTTTCTAGAGATTACACACTATATAACGTATATTCAATTTCTGCCATATTCCCTATATAGAGCCTCTGGAATCATACACAGTGTGCTGTTGTAAGTCCTACAAATTACACATGCAAATCATTTTTTTCATAATGCATGATAGTAGTGCTGTCATTTTGCACATTCTGCGAAGTTTCATTTGAGCACTCACTTTGATTTATGCACAAAAATCGAATGGTTCTGCTCTTCATCACTTAAAAACACGGTAACAATCCAGGTAAACGCTCAGAAAAACATTGATTCCTCATGCTGGTTTCACTGTTTCTGAAGATGCATAACTAAAGTCAAACCGCTTAACAATACTGAGCTCCTACAAGTAAGTTCCTGTCAATCCATCATAGCTGAACTCTTCTGTGGCACTGTAAATAAGGGGAGATAAGACAGAAAATGTGATTATCCAGGGAGGTAATTTGTTCAAAAAAAACCATTTTGCTTTCATGAGTGCCAGTTCAAGGACACTTAACATTTAGAGACAAGATACTAGACAGACAGTATCTGAGATAATGTCTCAAAGCTTTAAAAATTGACAATCTGTCTAGCTTTTTTCCCTCTAACCTTCACGTCATATACCCCAAATCGCCTGGACTTGAACTCAAAGACCCCAATTGCCTACACCTTACGCCTACACTTTAACAGCAAAGCGTATCAATTCAGACAACTGCACCACACCACCTGTCAACATCCATCTTGCTGTTCACATCTCAATGGAGACCTCAAGTGTTGAGGGGGGAAATTCAGTGTCCCCTCCTGAGTGAAATAGAGCATCTTCTTTAGCCCTGCTGGTGTTACTTCAGTACACCAGACTCCATCCTGGTTCATCCCCACAGGGCAGGAAGAAAGCTGAACCCCGATAGATGACCATCTGCTCCAGGACTTTCGAGTTTCTCACTTAGGCCCAGGGATCATAAGTCTGCCGTGGACAGGATTAGTCTAACCCAGACCCTTTCAGAGTATATAAAGGCTGTGTTATCAAACTTTATCTTACTAGCTGAAAAATAAGACCGGCTGCAGAGGCCATTTGTAGTCTGTGGACTTCAATTCCACTTTTTATGGTGCAGCAGAAATAGCCTGTAATTCTTCTGGAGGAACCAAAACAATTACTTGTTGCTTTAATGGCTGAATTTCCTTCAGAGGATCATTAAAATCTAATCTAATCTGATCTAATTGTATTTCATTTTATTGAATTTGATGTAATCTAATCGTATTGTTTGCAGTTTGCAGGAATAGAAATGTTTATTATGAAATCTTCAAGATGTAAGGGACCCATACATGAGCTAGCATTGAAGCATCTGAGTGTGGCCTGAAATTAACTGCCTATTGATTCACTGCAGAGGAGTCCCCAGGACAGCTATTTGAAGGTCTACAGCTCACAAATAGTCCGTCTGAGTTTTGTACCCAAGAGCACTGAACTTCAACACCTCAATCAATTCCTCTTACTGAAGCTTCAAGGTTTCTAAAGCAGCAACAAGCCGTAGACAGAATGACAGAATGTATCTTTCAGATGAATAAATTCGGCACCACTCAAACTACTTTAGTATTTTAACCAGAGAGGAAACACAGCAAGCAGCTCACAGCTAAAATCTCAATGACAAATCATAGATAGATTGTACAGGTGTACTGTAATGTAGCAGACAGTACAATCACATGATGTAAGTGAGATCTAGTTTAATATTACATTACAGACTACAGTTTTTTATGCTACTTGATGTGTGTAGCACCATAATCCTGAGTGCCATGGTCAGAAACCTCCTTTGGGGGAAGTGATGAAGACACGACAGTCACTTAACATTGCAGGCTTTTGTTTTAGGACATTATTAGGTTTCAGACAAGGCAAGGTTGAGACTTGAGGAGGAAAAAAATAGGATGCAGAATTAGACCGTGCTCCACTTAGTTGGGATTAAAGATTCTGCAATGTAGCACTCAGCTGTGCGTTAAAAATAATCTTTAAAATCTTGAAATAAACTCTCAAACTAACATGTGAGTAATGGAGGTCTCTTCATTTGGCACGCACAGACTTGATTACAAACACAGACGTGCACATGTTACTTAATATCTCACATACACACACAGTATTGACTTTGACTGCATTGCAGTTATTAATAACCGTCATCAGTGCTGAATCTTCTGGCTATAAGTGGGTTCTTTTTATGTAGGATAATGAAGGTCCAGGCAAGGGAGCATATTACCCTCCTGAAAGCACAACTACACCCTCAGCCCAACAACCCAACAGAGCATATACTATCACGCCAGAGCAAATTTAGTCTCTAACAGATACTGTCTGAAAACAGCTATAAGTGCCCCTCCTTTTTTTGAATCCAAGTACAAATGACTATGGAAATATGTGCGCTAAAATGCTGCAGTGATGATATGTTTTAGTAAAGTCTCAGCAAACAGGTTAGGATGTTTGAAAAGGTGCTTGGTCTGAAAAGAGACATAGGTCAGAAAGAGAGGCTTACAACTGAAGTGAAATCAATAGAAGCTGATTCCTGAGGACTTGGACCAACAATGATCAATATCGTACTAAGTGCAGCAGGAAAAAACACTGCAAAACAACTGCAGCGATGGAAAGTACCTTTTGTGTGATTATAAGAGGGTCAGCATTCGGAGCTTTATGCCGGTCGGTTTGAGTAACAGGGTTGTTATAAACAACTTGAGTTTGTCAAACTTCATCACATCTTCGATTCCTTTAGTTTAGCAGTTTTATTGCAATGCTGAGGTACCTCAGGTTAGAGACTGTCAGCTCATCCTCCAGCCTGAAAACAGTTTGATTTATTTTTTAAATTCATTACGGTGAAGTCCACGCAGTACTAAATCTTACTATGGTAACTTTATTGTATTTTTGACAGGTTCAAATTATAGTTTGCAGCCAGACACACTTACAACAAAGAATAGACCATTTATTTCAAGTACTTAGATCCTCTATAGCTATTTCATCTGTACAAATAGTCTGCCAAATAATGCAGACTCGGCTCTGCTTTTCAGGGAATTATCAAGCAACAAGGATTTCATTGAGAGAAGTATTCCACAAACACGTTATGGCATACTATAAGAGGTAGTATGGAATAGCTGTATGTAGAATTTTTATATTACTAAAACATAAGGAGGAGGCTGAGGGGGTGGTGGAAGCTGCAGCAACCACCATGTGGGAATCAACAAAATGTTTTAGTGCTGACAACTGAAGCCAGCCTGTAAACAAATGCGATTGGATGTTACTAGTCAGCTGGTAGCTGAGCAGATGCATCAATGAGCCAATGATGCAATGCAGGAACGTGCTCTGCCTGAACTTATATAAAGTTCCAACAAGCAATCACAAAATGAAGGAGGTTTTGGTGATTTTCCAGATTTCAGCTCAGAGAATTAAATGCTCTTCTGCTCATATCCAACACGCCTCGTCATCAAGCTGAATTAAAGTTGACACGAAAACATTTTGGCAACACAAGACTTTTTAAAAATGATTTCTAAGGCTACCACAAATCCCAGTCTGAAAATCTAAATCTGTATAACACCTGTTATTATTGTATACAGGGACAAAATTCTATGTATATTACCTGTTAATCAGTAAAATAAAGGTATGAAGCAGTGTACTACCAAACCCCAATTTTGCTTGCACAAGCGTACTTCAATTATTTCCCCCACTGTTTGTTAGGCAGATATTTCTGTAACTTTTGACACCGTTGTTCCCGTATGTCATCATGCCAGTCTTGTCATCTGAATAGAAAATAGGTAAAAATAACAAAATGTCAGACAATGTAAATTTATGTGAATAGACTTGCATTGGGGTTATTTTTGTTTTCAGAACCAAACAATCACTTTCGGAAGAGCTGGGACCCTTCAGCTCGCTGTCGACTCTCGTCTGAAGTAGGAGCTTCACCACCATTTAACCACATTGATTTCTGTTTTATTTGACAGTGTTATTAGACTGCCTGCCGCCAGAACCTGAGAATTGAACCTGAGAGAAGCTGTGGAATCTACTTTTCAGTCTGCTGTGAACGACTCAAGTTAGAGGAATTACATCAGCAGTATATTAAGAAGAATCAAGAGCAAAAAACAGTGATTCAATTTTCTAATCTTTCTTTTCCTAAATGTTTCAATATAGTTTAATGGTAAGAGGGTAATAATACCATAGTATCCAAACTCAAAGGAGATCTTAAATGTCAATTTTAATCCCAAACAACAATCCATTATTCTCTGTATGATGACGGATACCATGATTAAAGTATGGGTATTTGAACGGAATTGTAGTGGTACACAAAGAAGTCACCACATTGTACTCAAGTGTGAAAATGTGTGTGTGTGTGTGTGTGTGTGTGTGTGTGTGTGTGTGTGTGTGTGTGTGTGTGATTTCAAATGCATGTATATGTCATTAAAGCTGAATGTGAGAATCTTGAGAATGAATGAAAAGTGTTTCCCCAAAGTCACCTCCTCAGCTTTTGTAGCATCATCAGCAAAAGTAAAGTGTGCTATTACGCGGATGCTAAAACGTATGTGTTTGGTCTTGGCATCTTGTCACCTTCTGCTGCTTTAAAAAATAACAAAAAAAGTGGGAAGGAAGTGAGAATGCTACATCCTAGGAATCTATTAACTTTTGTAGTGAAACAAAAGAAAATTTTGAGCTTTGATAAGTTACGTCATAATTCACAAATATGTCTGTCTCAACAAGCAGCTGCTGCTCATATTGATACACAATGCTAACAGAACTAGGTTATTTATTTCCAACTTGAGTCCTGTAATGCTATTGTTTGGCAATGAAAGGGAATAAGTTTTGAAAAATACATTACTTTGTTGTGTGTACTAGTAGTTTATTAATAGTGTATATCAAGTGTGCTCAAACTATTTTTTTTGTTTTTTATCAAAGCCCAGTTATAAATTTTCTATATCACCAGGGCTCTGGGACAATGCCAGCTAACGCTGAAACAAACATCATACACCAGCAGCCAGGTGGAGGCGCTAATCAAAGTGCTGGACACAAGCAGCTGTGGTAAGAGTTAAGAATAATGTTCATTTAGAATTCTCTTATTGATATAAAGGGGGTAGACATAACATTAAAAACACCTCACAGTATACTGTACCATAATGAATTTCCCATCACAGCAGTGAAAAGCACAGCCTAAAAAATGAAGCTGACTCAAAACCAGATTCAACAAAAGCACACACTGAAATGTGTTAAGGTCAGATTTATTGCATAACAGGTCAGTAATACATTTGTTGTTTTTAAAAGTTGTTTTTCAAGGATTTTATCTCCATATTTTCCATGAAAGCTTGATATGGAGAATCAGATGACTGAGAGGACTTCTCTATAATTTTGAATGCTCTTTTATGTTTTCAGGTTGTTGAAAATTCTCTTTAGAAACATCATTTTGTACAAGACATTTACAAAAAAGCAATGTTTTGTACATGAGAACAAAACGCAGTCCCTCTCAGCAAGAGTTACGTAAGACAACCCAGTCTCAGTTTGACTAACTGCCACAAAATGTAATCTTTTGTTTCGTGCTCAAAGACATGAATTTCCCATTTTTTCATGCTGCTCTGGACGACTTTTAAACTAATGTATAAGAATATAAGAAATCACCGTCTGTGCACATTTAAATATGAACAGCTTCCCTTTCCATTTCAGCGTCAATTGCACCATAATGCCTAACAAACTTTAGAAGATCTATTCTTAAAACTTCAGAATAGAAAGAGAAGTTTGGTCTGTGGTTAGCGCGACTGGAACTGGATCACAGAATATCAGCTGGACATACTCTGAACTGACAGATCACAGTTTAAACCTGTTTAATCCGACCACTGAGTAGACTGCAGAGGGCCCGAAGTCAAACGGGTTCCCAAAATATTTAAAGCCAAACTGCACTGGTGTGGTTCAGTAATGATCTTGGGTCACTTTCACTTTTCTGGACTGGAAAACAAATTCAAAATCAATGTGTATTTAAAATGCTTACTGTGGGGACTAAATAAAGGTTTTTTAGCATTCTTCTTCTTAAAATAGTGATTATTGAAGGAAAGAAGAAAAACATCACTATGACAGGTGACCCTGAACCTTTGAGCAGTAGTATATATTTTGATTTGTCTTTTCATGGCTCACAAACTTTGAGTCTATATGTGTGACAATTGCTATGTTTCTTCCATTGCATTTCCCTTTCCCCTTAAACTGGTCCTTCGTGTGGAAAATCCGATACACGCAGCATTTAGGGGTTGGCCTGACACAAACTCCACATCGTTGTCATCCCCTCCAGTATCTCCATTAATCTTGTCGGTAAAGGCTCCTAAAAAAGGAACCTATTTCTAGAACCCGTTTCCATCATTTGTTACAAATAGAAAAACGTCAAAACAGATGCTTCCGTCGCCTTTCCTGCCCATCAAATCAGACAGCAGAAGACGGATGTAGGCAATCGTCACATCTCCGATGAAGATGTCTTGTTTTAGCTGCTTGTGCGGTTGCAAGATTTCCCCTGAACAAGTGCTACATTACCTGCCAAACCAATCTCTTTGTCCTGCACCACCGCTTCAAAAGGCCATAACAGCAAGAGGACACAACAGCGCTGCTAAAAACCCTTCACTTTATGACCCTGTAGATGATGACACAGAAGGCCTTGGAAAAAAGGATGGGGTCATTCTCACTTACGCACTTCACTGCACCTGCATTCCTGTGGCGCACGCAGCTAAGCTTCTTCATCAGTGTATATCTCAGTCTGTATGGCATATGGAGCATGACAGGCAGGATAAGTGTAAATAAAAAGACATGCATATTTCTGAGACAGTTGTTCTCCCCCTGAAAATTTGTTTTGTTTACACAAGAACTAGATCAACTGAGGAAAGAAGCTAAATGAAGAGAAGCCACCTGAGACCCTCTTGGAAAGAAGGCTGAGTGCTCCCATTCTCAAACAGAACAATTGAATATAGCTCTGCGCTGGAGACAGCATCCCTTCTCAATTAGATTCAGACACCTAGAGAAAACGGAATAAATTAACTCTTTATCCACAAAAAATCACAACATTTTGCACAGTTTCATTCATTTGCATCTCTGTACAATTACAGTGTTTAATGAATAGCCAGTTTATGATGACCGAGGGCCCGTGAATGTTACCTTTGTCTCAGTGTTGACATAATCAAGAAGAGTCACATGTGAACACATCTTCAGCTGCCGCATGTTTACCGCGGAATGAAGATAGAAGAGGAGGCAATGTTACTGTGCAACACCTGAATCTGAATGGTTAATGAAGTGGATTCATTAACCAGAATCAAACCTGAACCAGGGATCACACACTAAGAATAGCCTCGGGAGGCTGCAGCACCTGCCACAAAGTCAGCCCTGCACGTATTTACAGTCACACTGTATATATACAGTCACACAAACGCATGTATGTATGCAGCTGTAATAAGGCTGGTGTTGTGTATCTACATTTTTTAGCCAGTCTATCGACATGGCTTGACGGTCTGTACGTTAGTCCAACACTTTGTGTGCCATATGATCAAATACTTAAGTCAAGGCATCCTCATCAGCCCCAGCTTCTCTTTGTGTTACATGCTAATTAGCAAGTGTTAAAATGCGAACACACTAAACTAAGATGGCGAACATGGTAAACATTACACCTGCCAAACACCAGCCTGTTAGCATTGTTATTACCACTGTGATTATGTCGGCATGCTAGCCTAATTTTTAATTAGAGCTCTAATATTTGCACTCTTTTCTTCTTTGTTCTGTAACTGCTGCAAGGCATTTTCCCTCTGGATAAATGAAGTTAATTTTATTGTGTCTTAAAGTACTGCGCTGTGCAGCACACGGAGCCTCACAGAGCTTCTAGCATGGGCTCTTGGTCCTGTTTGTTATTATCAGCAAGTACCATGAAAAACACCAGAACCAGCAGTCTTTAGTGTGCCAGCACTTTTTTTCCTGTTTGTTAACTCACAAAATGCAACCAGAACACAACAATCGACAACAGACCTTTTCCACAGCAGCCATGCTGACATGAAATATTAGGGTCAGATTATGATACTAATTAAGGTGCAGAAACCTTGATTAGTATCGTTGCTACCACCTGTGCTTACCTCACTATTTCATGACAACATGGCTGCTGTGGAAAAGGTCTATCCTGATAATAGATCAACAAACAAGTGAGTTCTACCATTTCTAACCTACTCCAAATTTAAGCAAACCTTTTACCGTCCACCTCTCAAACAATATCAGCCAGAAACACAATAACTAACCCTTAATTTTCATTGTACTTTCATCTTAGAGCACGGCTAACATGCAATGCTAGTACACCAAAAACAGCACTGACAGGAAAAGAAGGCTATTAGTTTAGGTAAGACATATAAAAAAAAATCTATAAAAATGCTGGAGATATTTTCTGTTCTCGGAGTGACGTTAAATACCTTTTCTAGTGCTGCCTATGTTTCAGCATATTCTGTCTCATTATTTTGCGATCTAAGCGCCACCTTTTCCAGCTTCATTTATTTCTGTTACCTCAGTCTCTCACACTTTCAGGCATTCCTTTCCTGTATGTAGTCTTCAAAACGGGTGACAAATCTATAAAAAAAAAAAAAAAAGAAGCCAGCAACAATAGCAAGCATTTCTCAAAAAAGAGTAAATACTGTATTTGTTGGGGACTATTTTCAGTGATTGATTAATACACTTTGGGGTACACTAGTGAGTATTTATGGCAGCAGGTCTGTGTGTGTGTGTGTGATTGACTCACAATAAAGTACAGTGTGTGTGTGTGTTCATGGTAATAAAGGAACATGTTACCTAGGGCAACAGTGTGGCTCGCCAATGTGTTTTTAATAGTTTGTGGACAGCTCTCTAAGGCACGGAGGAAGACGCAGCATCAGGATCTGTCTACACAGACAATACGTGTTAATAGATTTGCTGGCAATAAACAAAATATTGGATATCATCCAAGCTGATCTGTTCAAGCAGGGACAATCCGTTTCTAATATTATGTCACAAAATGAGCAGAAATTCAAAAAGTACAAACACCTTTCTGACCGTTTCCAAATCAGCAGCTCAGTGGCGGCTCTGTCCAGAGACAGCCGGATTGGTGGTAAATTTATTGCATTGCTTGTTCCTTTGCTGAAAAGCAATCATAGACTGACTAGGTTGGTAAACACAAACATGCTGCGTTTACTGACAACACATCACATGAGTGCTTGGGTTGAGAGGAAAAGGTTTGGTGCCTTTGGTGGCTGCCATCATGTGAGGGTAACTACAATGGATTAAACAGATAGAACACTGGAGTAGTTAAATTAAGAAAATGTTTGTACAGTCACATTTTGATTAACCAAAACAGAGACACTACTGTGCTCTCCTGCGCTAAATATCATCTGACAATCCCTTAATAGTCCAGTCACCTTGAATCAGGTCAACCTGTCTTTTGTCTGATTTAATTTACCTCCTGTACTTAAAGCTAAAGTATTTCAAATGTCTGGTCTGACCCCCAATAAAACCAGCATCCATCCTGTTTGTGCAATTACAGAGAAAAGCAGGATCAATGGAATCTAATTTAAGGCAGAAGCATTATTCTAAAACACAGAGCCTGGTGCTTCTCTGCATGGAGCCAGCAGGATGATTAAGTGCCTTGGTTATATCCTGTATAGCTCTGCTGCACATGCCACAGTGAGAGTGTTCATGTCCTGGATCCCATCACCCCAGCCGCTATTACATCCTCAGAGCAGTCAATACTGGGCTCTGACCGCCAGTCAGTCACTCTCAGGTTGCACACACAGGCAGAATACAAATCAGCTTGGAAAACTCAAAGCTCTGCATCTGCTCTGTGTCCACACCTTTTCTTAGGAGGCTGCTGTTTGGACAAATCTGTGTCCACAAATGTGCTGTGTCACAGAGAAAGAGGGAAATGAAGCAGGAAATTACTCAAACATTAGGTAATATTCAAAACCTGTAAAGAAGACACCATTAATAAATAAGAGACATTGCTCCTTATTATACATGAGGCTACTGATTAGCTTTTGATGTGTTCACTGTGGGGGTAGGTGTGGCTGACGATAAATCAGATGAGTCTATGAAGATTGTAGAGCAGCAACAATATAAACGTCATCACTCGCAGCTACTTTAATGATGGATTCATCGCATTAGCTATTTTTCAAGTGATGCTGACAAACAGTCGCTGGTTCCAACTTCTCAAAATCTGATGATTTGTTGCTTTTCTTTGCCTCATATGAGAGTAAAGTGAATATATTTGGATTTAAGACGGAATAAAACAAACAATTTGAATACATTACCTCAGGCTGTGGGATATGTTGTCACTATTCTCTGACATCTTGTAAACTGTGACTAATAGAATAATCAATAAAGACTGTAGTCCAAAAGATTGGCATACCACAGTGGTTATTCACTCTTTATCATATTTTGGTGATGGTCTTTGCAGCTAATTTCCCCGTTTATGACAACTGTACTGAGGGTGAATTTTTATAGAACTCACCTGTTCAAATTATATTAAGGCTTAAAGTTATGCAGAATTAAAAGCATGGCCGCTTTGATTGACAGGTGGGTGCTGTTACAGGTTGTTACCAATTTTTAGATTAACCAGGAGCCGGCAGAGGCAGGACTGCCAACAATGAGCTTCACAATGGCTCTTCAGAAACTTGTGGGAAACGTTACGGATACAACGTCCATATTTTATACTGGATGGTCAGCAGCCTGTTCTCACTCCTCTTCACAATATTGTATAATGTAAATTATTATAATCATTGTTATTATATTGCATTGTCTGTAATGATGATGATTGTCACATTATTATGTTATCCCATTATCCGATGCTACAACATCAACACTGTCCTTTTCCTTCTCTCCACCTCACATACCTCTTTACTACTACACACCAGCCAAGGATGACTAAACACAGATACACATCACTGCCTGTCTCTCTAACATCCAAACATACACCTCCACACTATAATCCAAATCTAATCTCTACACTCACACTCTTATCACATCATCTCATACTTACAGCTTTATCTTATTGTCTATATGTCTGTCCATTATGTTAATCTTTTATGTCATTTTTTCCCTCTTGTCATGGTATTCCACCAATAAACAACAACAACTAAGAAACAAACGTAATTTCTCAAGTTCATTCCTAGCGAGTACGGGATCTGGTTAATATTGTATCAGATGGAGTCAGGAAGTGTTAACAAAAGGAGGGGATGTGTTCAATTTTTCATGCACAGTTCCGTTTTCCACTGAGGAAAACAAAACATACGGGCCTGATCAAATTGACATGCACTGGTAAAGGTCTCTGCGAGCTTGCCCTTCTCCTTCTGCTTCTTTTTCTTTAGCAGCAGCAGCAGCAGCAGCAGCAGCTCATATCATCAGAGTTAACCCTCGGTGTAGCCAAACGTCATGCAACAGCAAACTAACAACCTCTTTTGCCACATAAACAGCACAAGGTCATCCAGCTATTTTATCTCCTTGTTCAGAATATCGAACCGTGAACGGCTGTATTAAAGCCCTCAAAATCTCAGTCACCTTCCCCTGACCTGCAGAGTCCCACATGAACATGAATCTTCTGTCAAAGAAACAACTTTTGTTGTCTATTTTTTTTTCCCGGATGGTTTTCTCTGTTTTGTGTTCAGTCTCAGTTTGTCTGAGTCAGGTGTATCTGAGCACCAATCAGGATTTAGAAACACAGAATCCAAAAGTGATGGCATTTGTGTGGTTGGCATTTCAAATCTGGTCACACCACACCCGCACAGTTTGATGAAGCAGTTTATCTGGCATCTTCAAGCTCTTAAGAAGAGAAACTAAGGATCTCATTCTGACCATTGCTTTGCTACTTAAATATTTCATTTTGCAGAGAAATAACATTTTCAGGGTTAAGGTTACTGCTTAAAAAGTGTGTCCTAAATGAAAATGTCTTTTGCAACTATCAAGCAAATGTTATAGAGCGGTTTCATTTGATAATGAGGTGAGAATGTTTTGGTTCTTTTTTGGCAAGTGTAGCATCGTCTGCATCTATTTGTGGAGATTCTCAACTGTAAATGAGAATCAGAGGGACGTATTGCACCCTGTTCCAGACCAACTGGAACGCTCCAGTGTAGGCTATGCACATGACACGCACACACACACACACACACACACACACACACACACACACACACAATCAGAAAAAAAGGTTTATTAAAAGAAATAGAAGTTTACCAAGCCAAGCAGCTCACAATCAGTTTGACATTTTATAATAAACCTTGATCAAGAATTATTTCACTGTTTTAGTTATCAGCTCATGTCAGCCTCATAGCCTCACAGCCTCTGATTTTTTTTTCTTTAATTATACCTCAAAGGTGGCTCATTTTTAACCAGTGCAGATGATCTGCTAATTAGCACAACCACATCACAACCAGGTAGTACTCTGTTCAGAAAACACAATTTGCATAATAAAGTTTTTTGGAGTTTGCACTGTTCCCCGTCTTATTAACCTTCTATTAACCCTTGGATAAACATAGGCAGCTCGGAGCATTATTCCCTGGGATCACACACCAAAAGGCTTGGCCCAAATTCATCAGACCAGCTGTGGAATTGCTTATGGGTGATTAGGCCACGGATAGCTGCTCGCCTGACTGAAAATGAAGATCTTGTAGAAGCTGCTCAGGAGTGAGGAGGTTTTTTTTTTGTTTTGTTTTTTGAGTTTGCACGTCCTCTTTCAATGAATTCATTGATGATTAGTAAATCAGTACGAGGCGAAACATTGATGGAGACAATTTTTGGCACTGTGTTCCTAAACTGAAGCCTTGGTGTTATTTTGTCTAAAATGGATTCAGTGGGATTCAATTTTGTCCTTTGAATTTAGAGTCGTCCTGACAAAAACAAGTGATCTGAAATGTATTGAAAGAGAAATAATGTAAAAAAGCATCAAAGAGAGTATGTCCTTCTTGTAAATACTGGTTTCGTGTAAAGGGTTATGACGAGGATGGACCTTTTTCAGCAGCATGCATTTAGAGAATATACAAGAATAAAGAGAGCATTTTAAAGATGAAGAGCTGAAACACTGTTAACAAATAAAGAAAGAGACTTGCAGGATGTGCAGGAAGTATCCAAAACTTTCAGTTTTCTCAGAGAAAGAAAGAGAAATTTTGAAAGATTTGGTGATTCAATCCAAAACCAACTACTGGCAGGTGGTGCATCAGAGACCCACAGTCATCAGCAAATATGTGGAGACAAGATGTGCAAACTAAGTCCAACAAAGTATATCATTTGACACATCATTTGACCATTGGTGCATCTCAGGATTTTATCGAGATGCACCAATGGTCATTTTCACTTATGTGTCAAAGACAGCACTGATGACAGCAGCTGTGGAAAGAAGTCAAACCGACCTAACAACAAAATGTATCAGTATCAGTATTTTCTTAAGATGCACCCATTGCGTTTTTATTGGCCAATCCAATTTTACTGTAGGTTTTGTCAGTTCTGATCTTCTTGAACCACGTTACTGAACCATGCTCCATGACTTCCACTCACTCAAACAAACCTCAAAATAAAAAAGAGTTGATCCGGGTCAGACTAAAGAGGTTTTTTGGACAAATAAAGTCCAGCTGAAAAGAAATAACAGTTCCAGCTCCAACTTGTTTCAGTGTTTATCCACAATTACTTTAATCTACTCGCCCTGCTTTTTCCCTTCAGTTCTATTCCCTCCACACACACACACACACACACACACGCATCTCTGCACTCAGGCCAGCTTGCTCTGCTCCACCTCTTTCTGGTTCTCTCTCCCTGTGTCTGCCGTGTTGACTTTCTAAAACTTAGAAAAAGTCAAAGCACATCTTGTGTATTGGCCTTTTTTGACCACAGCAGCCACATGTGCAGTGATGCTGTACATGAACAAACATATACATGACTGACTGCCGCTTTTCTAATCTGAAGACCTTTCTGGCTCTATGACAATGTTATTCTATTTATTAGAATTAGTTACGTTTAGGCATACTTGATTAAGGTCAGAAATCAGTCAGGTTCATGTTTACAATAAGATAAAAGAAAAGGTTACAGTCATAGTTAAAATATGGCTCACTGCTGCCCCCTCAGGCTGGAGGGTGGAAAACACTCACTGACAGATGGTAAAACTGCTGCTGGACTGGGTGTTTTGAGACCCATCCAATGAGCTCAGCAAGACATTAACCACATCAGCAACCAATTACAGTAGAACACACCAGTGTAGGTTGTGCTTTTGATAAAGTGTGCACACGGAGTGAGAAAAAAGTTTATTAAAAGAATGGAGGGATTGCTAATCCAAGCGGCTCACAATCAGTTCGACAGGTTCTAATGAAACACCTCGATCAAGAATGATTTCACTGTTTGAGTTATCACCTCATGTCAGCTTCATAAATAAGCAGATGTTGTTTTCTTAAATTATACCTGAAAGGTATAAAAAAAAAAAGAGATTATGTTAATTAGAAAAAACAGGAAAACAGAAAAGGCGAGACTTATGCTTCAGCGGAAATCATTTTTAGTGCGCTAGATTAAACATAACCCCAAATTGTTTTGAGCTTAACAACAAACTGCTGTCAGTCTTCCCATGTGAACAGCCTCGAATGAAGTCACAGGTAAAACCCAACTACTAATGAGAGAACCTGCAAAAGAAAAAGAAAAAAAAACAGCTAAGGTGTTTGATACTAACGCATGCAAAAGAATCTCAACAAATGAAGAGGAGATGAGAGCATGTTGGTCCCATGTGTGTTTCTTTATAAAGTTACAAATTTCATGCTTGACAGAAGAGAGGAGCGCGTCTTTTAAGCTACTCACATGGCAATTATATGCAGATCCTACAGCTCTGAATACAAATAAGTATTTACTTGAAATGCATTTCATGTCTTGGCGCATCATACAGCTGCAAACACTTCATCACTAAGTGCATATAGGACTGGCGTGGAGCTCTCGTGGGGTCACATCTCACAGTATAAGACACTGTGAAGCTGCAGCACATGAAATGAAAAGGACACAGAGGTTCTTTCTGCTCGCCAGAGTCTGTGGTCTCTGACAGAAGTGAACTCTTATAAAACAGATTTATGTATGGCTTCTACAAGGGCGTTTAATCATAAAATAATAATAGTCAAAAAATAGAACCGCTGGTTATGGATCATTTCTATGCACCTGTTCTGACCTTGCAGGCTTAATGTAAGAATAAAAAAAGAATTTAAAAAGTTGAGTTGGTAGTTATAAAAGCTCCTCTGGGTATTTAATACATTATATTCCAGTTCCACATGTTATACAGCTCTTTTCTTATTGTCAAGATCAAGATTTAGATGTTTTTTTGTCATTATATTATAAATCATACTATTATGACTGCATCTACTATGAAGCTCCCATTTTATATTGAGCTGCTTGTTTATTATTATGTACACCTCTTAAACTAACTAACATTCCAGCAATACATTCTGTCTTCATCAAAGTTACAAACTTCATTTTTTGAGCTGTTGATGCAACAGTTTTGTCATTTTTGAGGATTTTACTTTGCAGTGTTGCTGAACTGAACAGCACAACGTTTAGTCTACACTCAGTAAACACAGGCTCAACAAAATATTGAATTTTTTTTTAAACTTATATTAGTTTTAGCTAGTGTGTGCGGCTAAGAAACTGTCAATTGTTTGTTATTTGCTGGGTTTAAAGAGTGATGTGTGTGTTCGCCTGTATGTGTGTGCGTGCGTGTGTGTCTCCCAGAGGACTCAAGTCTAATGGTTCAACCTATTCCTCCAGTTCAGACGGGCTCTCCCTGCGGTTGATTAACTTTGTGATCCATTAAGTGGCTTCATCCCCTCAGCGGGGAGAAAGTGCCCTCCACCCTACCCTCGGAGGATTAGGGGAATCCCTCAGACATCATCAAAGGGACTCCAAGGTGAACGGTGCTGCTGACTTTCCATGAAGTGTCAGTGAACAGAGCAGCGACACTGCTGTATGTGCACAAATCCACGGCTGGTCCAATACTGTAATGTGTTTTCTTTTGACTGCTGAGGTCAACAGACAACATTAACAGCAAAGGTTATGACATGTTGACTGCTGGTGACTAATGACAGGATTAAGACACATGCTACATGATCAACTGCCCTTTCATACATTACTCTGTTTTTATGAAGCTCTGTGAAGCAAAGTAAATTTGTATTTTTGACACAATCAATCAAAAAGTTAATTTATTTGTTGCATTGATTTGGCTTTTTTATTAAATCTTTTGAGGCTAAAGCAGCTCTGATGTCATGACATTTGAAAAATGAAGTGAAGTGAAAAGGTCAGACTTTTACACCTTTAAAGGTTCCTCTCCTCTTTTTTACTAAATAATCATAAATTTGCTGCAATATGATCTTTACACAAGTCAATCCTCATAAATATTTTGTCTGATCTCCCAGATGAGCTTGTGTAAATATTGAATTATTTAATTTTAGAAAAAAGTACATACTGTATATGAGAGGATTTGACTTCCTCTCTGGATGCTGCTGGGCCCATTGGAGGATGTATCATGCACTGCCTGCATATTAATTACTGATTCACCATCACAGTCACGCCATGAAAGGATTTATTCACTAGGACATTTTTCATGCACGCAAACTTGTATGCTCCTCTGAGCATGTGGTTTTGTAGCAATATGCGTTATTACTGCACATCAAATTGATTATTTAAAAGGCAGCTTCTGCTCGAGGTACTCTGTAGTTCACAAAACCATCATATGTCGTTCATATATTAACTAATGTAGATCAGTTTGCATAGACTAAAACACGCTTCTCCTCAGACACCTCATTGCTAACCTTATGGCCGCTAGTTTTCCATCTTTGAGCTTATTAACAGAATATCTCACATACTTGACATTAGTGTTGAATCTATTCAGGTTCCCCATATTTCAGTACATGATGGAAATCATACAAAAGTTTTGTTTATCCATCACAGCATCGCTTTGTTTTATCGGCTGTCTTTTAACATCTGCATTTATGGAAATCATTGACTAAAGAGCGTTGTATTTATGAGATGTTTTCAGACAATCAAAGCAAGACAGACAATGAGTCCACATGGGGTAGTGTGAAAAAGAGAAAACATAAATTCAGTAGGTTTTTGCATTAAAAGGAGCTGCTGTGTGGCAGATTGTAAAATCACGCTTGCTTGAGCATTCTTGAACGAAGTGGCTGCTGGTGAGGACACTTTGGAAAAGCCACAATGTGCAGAAAGCATTTACATATGAATTTTTCAAAGTGACAACAACAAAACCAAAAATGAAAAAAAAAGAGCTTTTTTTGTCAAAGAAAGAGACAATTTATGTCTGCTATAATGAAGATAAAAGCTCAGATATATGATCTGTGCAATTAACAGAAAACTGCAATTATGTTATTTTTGATGAAGTTCATAATTCATGCATTAATTCTTATGAATAAAATGTGGTTTCATAGTTGACACTTGCTAAACATTATGCTGAATTTTACAGCTGTGTTTATATCCAGTCGTGTACAGTACAGCATGTTATGGAAAATGTAGAAATCTTCAGGGCAAAACAGCCACAGCTCATGACACAAGGCTAATATTTCATCACAAAGCATCTCTGCAGAATTCCTTTATTATGTAAATGTTCAGCAATGCATATAAACTACATATCAATTTATTCTCTCAAAATAATGACACGATTCACATCAGATTTTTTATTTATATATTTTTTTTTACCATCTCATGCAATTGCTCATTTTATCAGCAGAGTGAAGCTTTAAACCAGCAATCAGCTGCAATCATTTCTTACATAAAAGAGAAGAAAATCGAAATGTATTCATCGTGTATTTCATCCCAACGCTGAAGTTTTTCCTGTGCACTCGCTGTAGAAATCACCAGAATTCACAGGGTTAAGACCAAGACGCTCGAGCCAGGCAGTGCTATGAATTATATGAAGCTGCAAGGCCACAACTTTCATTTTAACTTTTCCTCAACAAGCCCAGACAAGGTGTGAATGTGGCATGAAATGAGGTACGGAAGCAGGGCCAATTGATATTTAATTAATGCTAGGCCTGACTGGAGGGCCCAGGCTCATCTGCTGTATGTCTCATCCAATATGCATGATTTACAAGCGGGCTTCTTGCCATAGCAAACTTTCCACGCAATGAGGAGCATCAGTGTGAAGTGGTGTACACAGCCAGCACACAGAGGAAGGAAGAATTCTGCAGCAAGACTCTGTAAATCTTGACAAATGCTATGTGGACTATGCCAACATGCGCTATATTTTATGCATAGGATCAAACATATCTGAGAGCACGGAATACAATAAAATGTCAAAGGAGCTTAGAGTGCCTGAAATTTGCTTTGTTCTATCTTTCTATATCAGATATGAAGATTTGTGTTAAAAGGCCTTTGTAATTCCATTTTAAATATTTAGAAGCAAAGCAAAAATATAAACACCTTTGGTGTTTTGGGAAGCGCTGAGTTGCAGAGGACACCTCTTCTTTTTTAAACCTTCCTGTTTTATTAATGAACATGCTCTATAAAGATGAATCTGCTGCTGCCTGAACTAAAATAAGATTGCACAGATTCCCTGTTTGCAGGATGGGTTGTTTAAACTCTTAGGCATTGATAGTAACTCCACTGCTGGTATTCCTATGGGCTGAGCACACAGTGCGAGGACGCTGAGAATGATGCTTAGTTGGTAACGTTCAAACAACATGATGCAACCTCCAAGATTCAAACACAGATTTCTATGTGACTAATGTGACTAAAAGTGTGTTATGAGTGAGGAGATTGATATGTTAGTGTCTGTCCACACCACCACTGATGTTGCCAGGTTACATGTTCTCTATACTCTTTTATTTATAGGATGTGGCCATTTAAGGACGTGTTTTATTGTCTAATGATGTTTTAATTATATCAAATTGAATTCACTGATGATCAGTCTCCTAAAATATATTGGTGGTTGATGAAGGTGTTCTTATTTGAATCTCTGATAACAGGGTGGATTGATCATGGTTGGATGTGTTGTGCTGTCACTGCTGTTTCTAAGAGCCTGTGTGGTGGGTTTAAGCATATGTTTTACATATTTTTATAGATTTTCTTGTGTTTTATATTCAAGCTTGCGTGTGTTCTGTTTCACCTGGCTGCAAAAACCAAAAAGCGAGACCAGTCTGTCTCTGTCCTGTCTCAGAATCGACCGCATTTCTACTCGGCCTGGACTTGGCCTCAGACAAAGTGGAGTCTGGATTTTATTTCAAGAGTGGTCAAGTCCACAAAATCAGGGGTCACTAAAGTGCCTGTGCATTGTCTGATTTCTTTGTTTGAGTCATTGTTCAATGGCTTGACTGCTCACAGCTCTCACAACTCCACGTCCACCTCCACACCCAGTACAAAAAAGTGAAGAGCAGACTATTTTTCCATAATGCGTCTTTTTCTGTAAAGCATAAAACATAAACTTAGGGTTGGTTATATAAATGTACCCAATCAAATGTGATTAAGGGTGACTAGCTAAAAACACACTTGAATGTTGGCTAGTGGGTAGCTAGCAGAACAATATAAGAAATTTGTGTTTGGATTCGTTTACATTCATGAAGAATGTGCTTCAATGAGAAACAATGACAAACTGCTCAATTTCACCTTTATTTTCCAAGGCCAGGTATGACAATGCAGTGCAAATGTCCTGCAGCTCCTGATCTCTGTATCTCTATATATGTGCTACTCTATTAGATAAGCCAAACCTGTGATCCAGTCACATTTGTAGCATTTGATTTAAATCCCTCTTGTAACTAAACCACTTCCATTTCCCTTATAAATACGTCACATCACAGAAGATGCTCTGATTTCTGTTTCTCTCACCTTTACCTCAGGTGTTTTAGCCCATCGTGTTTTGTGCTGTCCTGTGCACACATACACACACCATGCCATGCATTGACAGTCTCTGTTACCATGGAGAGACTCACCATGTAACTCTCATCCAGCAAACTGAGTTAGATCCTGTTAGTGCGACATGACATAAGTCCACTAATTATAGCCAACTATTACTGTGTGCGACTGAGAATCGTTAATTTACTGCTTGGAACAAAAAGACGTGCTTATGTTTGAAAAGTCTGACTATGATAAAGTGCTGTGGAACGGGGAAAAACACAAAACATTGTGCTGTCACTCAAATATGAAATGTGCCACACTGTGTCAATAACAATAAAGTTGTACTTAGTTAAACTGAAACAAGGTCTCCTTACTTGTTCCAAAAGTTGGAAATAGCGACACCAAAATTCGTCTTGTTTCCAAAAATATATTACATCCGTACTGATAAGAACTACCATGGAGCGTGGTACTCAACCTGGTCGGGAACCCCAAAGGGGTCAGGAGATGATTTCCAGAGGTCGCCAGATGACTGTGGGGTAATAAAATAAAATAACATGTTGTGGCAAACAATGTTAACACTCTAATGACCTTCCACACAGGGGACAAGAACTCAAGAACACTATCTACTCTAAGTTTTATACTCTGATATTTATACATGTGAACAGGCACAGTGAACTCTATCTGTTTTATTTTTGTTCTTTTAGAGCTAAAGCAGACATGTGAAGTGCATCATTTAAATAAATCTAAAAACATAAAATGAAGCTGCCTGTGTGGGTAAAGGCTGCGAACAGCAGCCTGATCATTTCTGGGTGTTGTGACTCTAAAGGGTTGCCATGGAGAATGAAATGAAGTTAAGCTCTGCTATTCTCAGCTGTCACACAGACTGGGCCCCCCGACTGCTTCTTGGTCCCGGTGCGCTGCATCGGTTGCACCAGCGATACTTAGGGCAGAGGTTTTAGCAGCCTAAACATAACAACATGTGGGACACGGGTTATGAACACCGGTCTCCAGTGTGTTTTGTTCACGGGAACACCTCCCCATGACGTCTGTGCAGGATGTCACACTTCACTTATTAGAAAATAACAATTTCGTGAATGTGGAAAAAGCTTATTTGGAGTGGAGAAATAAATTCTAGAGTAGACAGAATATTAAGATACATTTTTAAGTTCAGCTGATGTGGAACCAGTAATATATCCTGCCTGTATTAATGCAGGCTTCATTAGGTAGGTGGGGGGTGTTGTGCAGTGGAATTTAGACATTTTATAATCCCATGGTGTTTATCATACTTCCAAAAATGTACACAAAGAAATGAGGTGTCTAAGTCCTCATTTATACTTCCACTTTCATCCCTGCAAAGAGTTTAAGCCTGCACATTCCTTCCCAGGCTGCTGTCCTATATGAATTCAGCAGGAAGAAGTAAGAGGACGTCATTTTTCCTGCCTGGGCTATCTGTCAGCCCCCCAACATTGCCCACGTTACATTAAATAAATGCCTGGCTTTTCTCAGGAGTCCACAGCAGCGTTATTAAACTGCCTACCTGTGTTACGATGATAGATCTCCTCCAAACCGTGGACCCCCAGCAAGCCCAGGTTACCCATAAATGCAGAACATAAAGAGATTGCTTGTGCGGACAACCGGTATAAGCAGTGAAATCAGGCTGCACACAGCTGACTGGGTCTCTGTTTGGACGGAGGGCAACTGGAGGGGAAAGAATGACAGGCTGTGCAAGCAGACGGTATTTGACTTTGATAGTGACATGGCAATGACATGACCCTGTCTGACACTGCGAGCTGTGTAAAATAATAAATAATAAAGTTGTTTAAAGTTAAGATCCTTAAGATTTTCCTTAAATCAAAACACATTTTTATGTTAGCTGGACTCTGATTCACAAGAAATGATTCAGCATATTCGGCCTTACTGTTTTTTTTTTTTTTTACAATGATATTAGCCTCACTGTTTGCTCAACATTTCCTCCTGCTGCTGTGTCACTTTGAAAGCTTTTATTTTGAAGCCGTCACAGGAAATTCATTGTATCTGTCACAGAGGTTAGTGTTGACTGTGATCATTCATCAAAAGCGCCTCCACAAAACAAGACACAGTCATTTTCTCATTTTTTCGACAGAGGATGAGTTATAAACCCGTTTGTTCTCTGTGGATTTTTTTTTCTTTTTTTTTTTTTGACAATGAAGTAGCTCAAGAAGTGTTTCCTGCCCCTGGAATTCTGGGTATTAAACCACAACCACAAGTAACCATGGATGTTGCCAAATCAACCATTTCAGCATAAAAGCTTTAATTAAATTTCAACAATTAAATGAGCACAGAGAAAGGTGGTATTATCCAGCTCAGGCATAGTGGTCTCTGAATGTAGAATGAAGCTGTTATATAAAGTCTGCTATACGGGGTGGAAAAGCGAGCGGGTGGTTCTTAAATAGGGGCCCAACAACACATTGTCACCCAAGGGTCCCCTTAATCCAGCCATGACCATGAGATTTATAAATATTCTATAGAGGCCAAAGATCAATGTTTGCATTTATTTCTAAGTGACAACGTAAGAAACATTAGACAGGACGCACAACAATAGACTCAACACTTAGAGGCAAGGCTTAATCCACAAGCTTAATGCATACTGTAAAATGCACATATTGTGGCTGACACAAAGGAAAACAGGCAAACACTCGCACACAAAACTCATACATATTCTAAGCTGCAACAAACCCGTACAGTATGGGCTGTATTCGATTAATTATGCAATAGCTTGCTGACAGAAAGAAGAGAACCTAAATCTGCTTCTGCCTCACAGTCCCAATCATGTCTGCCTGCCAGTTTCCCACCAGGCCTTAGTGACAAGCCTGTGGATGGCAAGCGTGATAATGGATGGTTCTAATGGTCAAGCCTGGACCGCACATTAAGTATCCGGTCGATTCTCAGTATTGCACACAGGAAGTGCTGCCAGCAATCAATGCTAGGCTAATGTGCGAAAAGGAGTAAGTTGAATGTCAGTGTTGCTAATCAATAACTATTCATTTTCTGCGACCGCATTTCCACAAATAGGACACTTAATATTGTGTGATTGGATAATTACCATGCCCAATTAAGGATGTGTGACACTAAGCGATGGATGGTGGATGGAAAACATCTGCCACAAGGTGCTAATGGAGACACGTGCCAGACTCTGATCGACAGTTGGGAGATGGATCTTGATGTCTGCAAACTGTGGGGATGCCAGCTAAACCTGCAGGAGTCAGATAATCCTCTCTCTACCTCCATGGCACCGGAGATAATGGATGTCCATCCTCTCAGATTCTGCTCTAACAGGAATGCGCTGCTCCAAAGGGAAAAAGGACACAGCCACTTTATAACCACTACATTTGTTGCCAATCCTACACATTTTTCATGGTTTTTAAAATTGGCTCCCATTGCTGACCTTTTTTTTTAGATAAATAATAGATGCTGTTTTCATCTGCAACATTTGAGTCATACCCTTTATTTTCACTGTTATAGAAAATATCAAATAATTCCTTTTGGCCTGTTTCGGCTATAAACTCAAACACATTTTGGGAGCAAAGTGACAGAAGGTCACTCCAGATTATCTTGTCATGGGAGGCAGTGACATCTCAATCTTATTCCCTCCAATCCAGCTGGATCCAGGCCCTGCTGATAACCTCAACATATTTAATTTTTTTCTGACTCAACACAAACACAAAGTCCAGTCCTGTTGGACAGCATCACATTCCAACATTTCAAACTACGTGTTAGCCCACTCTAGCCCCGAGGTAGACCTGACTTTGTTACAGCACATTCAGTGAAGCCCTCAAACATCATGTCTTGCCAATAATCCTCAGACAAAAAAAAGATTCTTATCCGCTGACAGTCATCTCTATGTTAACTTTAAAGCTTCTCCTCAAATACAGCTGCCGTATGTTAAATGTTTTATCCTACTCTGTAATTAAACATTAAACACAATTTAAACACTGACTCACCGTGTACACAAACAAGTCAATTACAGTATGATAAAGGTTAATTAGCATTAGATAGTCGTTTTAGGAATTTCATCTTCTTGGTAATCCAACCTGCGTCTTTACTCTCGACTGAAATGTAATAATTGGATTTTTTTTTTTCACGATGTGTTGAGGACTTCTGTGAATATGAGACAGGAAGTGATGCACCACTGCTGTTCAGAGAACATGTTTTAACTTAGCTGTACTTGCAGTAATTGTTTTGTATGAAAAACACACTTTTTATCTGTCAATATTGGAGGCATAAATTCAGATTAAAATAATACAAGTGCGTACAAGTAAGTACATTATTACCTTGGGACGGTACACTTGTGGCATTGTGACAGCACAAGTACTGTTTTAAGAAATGACAATAACAATCTGTTGTAAGCAAATATGTTATTTAGCCAGTGTGTGCAACGATGTAAAAGCAGTTCTGACTGTAGCTGATTAGTATTTCTACTGATTTAAAATAATTCACCAGGAAAAATTATAACCAACGGCAAATTTTAACTCTCACTTGTATGTTTTTACACAGCCCTTCTTCGTCTGGAAGGACTCAATAAATATCCACAAAGTTGCAAAAACAGGCCAAATCAGCAGAGCTGACTCCGTCAAATCAGCTATTTTGATCTAGAGTGGATTTCAATCAGATCCACTCAACTAGAGCAAAACACCTTGTAGCTTGTGTTTGCAAAGTCTTATCTAACCCACCCGCATAGTGCCCGAAAGCTTGAGAGATGAGATCATCATTCTTTGTCGTGCAAGCCTCCTGATATATTAAGATACTGGGAAACAGATAAAACATAGAAAAAATACTGCTCTTGGTTTACAGAGTGGCATCACTGCAGATTTTCTCGGGACACTTCAACTATCCATTCATTTTTATCTCACTTTCATTTATGTGCCAAAACTTTCACATTAAATTTGAATGTAACTTTTTAAACTTTGTGAAGCTCCTGCTCACAGGAAATTCTTCTGCTCATTTCCTGGCAGAAATGTGAACTCTGCTGAGACCTCCTCTGCCTCTGTGTGTAGCACTTTAGGAGGCCAAAGCCAGGAGATACATAATAAAGACAATGTCAAGGCTGCTTTCTACAGTATAATTCAAAAAGCAATTGGAGAGATAATAGACACTTTGAACATGAGTCCTAATGGAGAATTTAATTGCTCAAAACACGCCCACAACATTATCTTTGAGTTTACTTCACCTTCACTTTACAGGATAGAGTTTCTGATTAGCAATAAAATCAGGTTCAGAGAAGAAATACTTTGATTACAGGAGTTTTTATACTTAAGTGATGAGGAACGAATATCTCTACACTTCTAATGGATTGTGTTTGCCAAAGGAAGGACATTTCAAAAATAAATACACGCTCTGACAGCCAAACAGAGAGAGATGTCTTTTTTTAACTCTCACCTACAATGTGTCAGAACATTAGCCTCTCATGTAACAATTACCGCTGAGTAAATGTTCATCATTCTTTGGCAGTAAACAAACTGAGACCATTAAACAGCTTGCAAAAGCTGACCCTGTTAACAGGTTCTCACTGCATGTAAAAAGCTATGTGAATATTTGTTTTATTACTGTGCAAAGGAGGGCACGTGTAGACTAATACTGCATTCTGTAACGCAGGTCTTTAGGAAAATAAGAATACACTATTCCTGAAATGTTTTATGTCACTCTCAAGCGCAGCCTGAACCCTCTGAAAGTTAATTGAAAAGGAATAAAGAAAACCTATTGCAGAAACCACAAAAACATCTCCTGTGTATGCCAACTGCTCCAGTTTTGGCATCTGTGCCTTTTACTACACAATCATTCATTCATTGGAGGCATTCAGATGAAAATATGAAATTTGGCCTGAGATGGGAAACGTTTGCTCCTGCTCCAAGAAGAAGCACAAAAGCCAGTTAAACTGTTTGCTTTAATAAGGCTGTTACTCTGCTGGGCTCCTCCGCTGTGTGTTGTTTGTGTGGTGCAGATGACAAAATGCTACAATATTAAGGCTGAATCTTGCAATTATGTTTAATCAAAGCCTATATTTCTAAAGTATTTACATTTTACCTCACAGTCCTATTACGTCTTGTCAGGACAACATGCATGTAACTAAACTATGAGATGAATGTGTCCCATTAACATGTTGGCAATTAAATCTCATCTGGCTTGTTATCCACAACATCTAGTAGCACAGTCACTTAACATCTTTTACAAATCTTTTCGTACAACAAGTACCCAATCCATTAGCAAGCTCTAATTTAAACTAAATCTCCACTTTGAGGAGTACTTCACACTGCCAGCTACAGTTCCACCCTCTGTTGTGTATTTTAAGAGTGGATTATGAGAGCAACATGTGAAGCAGTTTTCACTGACATAAGTAGAAAAAACTGTATGGATGGATGCTACACTGAAAAGCAGCTTCTACAAATGAAAGCAAAGAAGCCTGTGAGTGTGTGACAGATGTGAGTTTTTCCCACTTATATACGCACACGCGTTTTGTTTGGTTTAACATCAACAGGTTAAAGGTATGGTATTATATTCTATGTATATGATTTATTCTGAAATGTTCTCAATACAGCAAACTCACTTTCTTGTACTTTGTTAATAATACTATGCGTTGGCCATGGAGGAAGGCCATCATCTGCACTCACATGGTACAAATCAATCAACTGGCCTTGATGTGGCTGCTAATATTAAACATAAATACTGAACCCGGGCTTGGTTTGGTCCATTGATAATTCCAATAAAGTCTATTCAAACAAAACAGACACATCCACAACAAATGCTGAAAAGAAAGAGATATGCAGCTTTACTTTGTGCAATTCTATTATGAGAAGCAAAACAAAAACTGGGGCTGCAGATGGCCATGGAAATGCAGACGGTATGGTGTGTCTGTTCCGCAACAAAGTTTAGTTTTATTTATATCAGATACAAATATGTGATCACAGCAGTCTCATTCAAGACAGCAACATGTAAAGTGCTACTTGAGTAATATCAAGACAGAGATGACTTGCCCGAAATCTGTGCAACATCCAAAAAACAACTTCAGCCCAATTCTAAAATTAGCCATAATTGACAAATTCACAGTTAAAATCAGTCCGTCCATTAATGGTAAGTCTGGTCTGTAATCCCTGAATTAATTCAGCCTTGTGTGCATTCACAAAGAAAGCAAATAAAACTATTCACACGAAAAGATTACATACAAACAAAAAAATGTAAAAAAGTGAATAGATGCAAATTCATGTCCGATTTCACCGGGAGATGTCAGTGACCCTGACTGGATGATGCAAACACAAAGTTTTCACAAATTTGTGAGTTACTAATGTTAAAGTTTGAACAAAACACATTTGCATATATCTGAGGGCCTTGGAGAGTGTTTTGTGTGACCTGTTGACAGTGGGAGGAAAGCTCAGTTTATGTATTTATTTTGATTAGTTTATCTTTATTCCCCATTCGCATTCATAATGGAGACATTGCATTTTAAAAACAAGTAGCTGAAGTATTGTGTTGACAATGCATAACATCTCCACATCTATTCACCAAGGTATTGGCATATGCATCATAAATGTACATACAGTACATTTACATCCACATAGTGACATATATTTAAGTATATATTTTTTTAATTTTTGGTATTAAATCTAAGGCATCAACCTGCCTCATAGAACCCATTCCAACTAGACCGCTTAAAAATGTTAAACCTTTATTCAGCACCTCTTTACTAAATTAATATGGTCTTCATGATCAGGGTATACATCACAGTAGCCCACTCTTGATCCAGGCGTTTCATAGCAAAGAGACAGCACTAGTGAAAGTTACAAATGACCCTCTAATTGCATCAGACAAAGGACTTGTCTCTGTACCTGGCACTACATGGTACCTGAACCTAATTGACATTAAAGGAAGCACATATTAAGCTGGTCTAAGTCCTATTTATCAGAACAATCTCAATTTGTACATAATTATGAATCCACCATGAACGCCAAGAGTAGTTATTGAGATCCACAAGGTGCTGTGCTTGGGCCAATTCTATTCACCTTATCAGTGATTCCTTTAGGCACTATCCCTCAATTAAACTTCATTATTATGCAGATGATACCCACTTATATCTAATGATCAAGACAGATGAAATCAGTTCACTTCAAGCATGTATTCGGGACATAAAAACCTGGATGACCTGCAATTTTCTGATCACAACTCAGACAGAACTGAAGTTCTTGTTATTGGCCCCAAATACCTCAGACAGTCTTTATATAAAGATATAGTTACTCAAGATGGCATCAGCCATCCAGCACTACTGCTGTAAGGAATCTCACCATTATCATTGATCAGGGTATGTCACGGGAGTAAGATTCTTTCTACTGGCTCCCTGAAAAATCCTACTCCTCACCCACAAAGCTTTTCATGATCAGGCACCATCATATCTTAAAGAGCTCATAGTAAAAAAAAAAAAAAAAAAAGAAAAGAAAGCTTGTCATTTTGCATACAGACCTGACTTACAAATCATGATTAGTCATGGTTTAGCTATTTTGGCATTCTTTTAATATGTTTATTGCAATATAATCACACCAAAATAGGTTTCTTTTGGTCTCATACTGCTGTAATAAACCAACTTGAGGGCAAATATGTACCCATAAGTGAACTAACATGAGAATGTGGGAATCTGGCTTTACTGTCTGTGTGAGCACACCTTTTATTAGGCAATACACTGTGATGCTCTGACATTTTCTTACTCTTCACTCTTGCTACAGGCTACAGGCTTGTCAATTTGATCACTGAGTGAGTTTGAAAGCATCTATGAAGAAGATATATCTACATTCCAGCTTTGCAAATTGTGACAACAGTGAGACTAAAGTGAATATAATGGATGGCAGTCATAAATCAACAATTAGTTTGACAATGAAAAATGATAGTTATTATTTATTGCTACTGTTTATCACAGTTAGCATGGAAGCAGACACTTTGAGAATTTAGTACTACTATATCTAAATCAAAATGAGATGAAATACTGATTTTTTTTTTTTTTTTGTGGCAACTTACAGTCAAAGCTTAAAGATGCAGTGTGTAAGATTTGGGGACTTTATTTTCAGAATAAGGCAAACATGGAATATAACATTCATAGCTCTGTTTTCATGCATGTATAATCACATTTAAATAAGAATCTTTTTCTTTTTCTTACTTAAAAATGATCCATTTATATTCACAGTGGAAGCGGGTCCTCTTTCATGGAGGCTGCCATATTGAATCACTGTGTTGTAGCCCAGAACAGAAAAACTAAATTGTGACTTGCAGCGATTAGGCCGCTAGATGCAACCAAATTCTACACACTGGACATTTAATCCTTAAATTAAATTAATGTATATTTAAATGTATAATTACAAATATCAAAATCCAGTCTAATTAGTGTTCAAGTTAACTGAACTAAAACTGGATCTGGGCAGAATCGTACCATATAAAATCAGATGTTATAAGAAATAACTTTTGATCTAATTAAAGTAGAATTTTGCTAACTTGGATTAAACATGATTGCAGATAAGTTTTGTTTCCAAATCCTTGACTGAACCCAATGTCTCTCAGAAGAGAAGCTTGCAGGTGCACCTATTTATACGTTTTGCTGCTGGACTGTGTGTGTGTGTGTGTCTTGAATATTAAGTGACTGTGATTTGTGAGAAGTGAGAGTGTTTGAGAGCACAGTGTTGTGACATTCAATCACTCTGACGTGGAAAATGAGTAATTGTGGGTCTTGAGGAGGAAAACCCGGGAAAAAAATGTGACTCCCACAGGGGGATCACAGATCACTGACACATATCAGCTCTCTGATATCTGACTGATATGATCGTGTGGTTGCAGTACTGTTGACACTGGTACATTTTCTGTTTCAAGATGGTTATCACTGTCAAATGCTCAGTCTTACTCTCAGTCTCTGTAGCTCCAGAGGCAGCATTTTGTTAAGTCTGATATTATTATTTGTTTTGGTTCTGGGGCTTGTAGTTTCTGCACAAATATTGAAATAGCTGTGCTCGACCAAAGGGGCCACATAGACTTCAAATAACATGGTTGAAACTCAATATATAAGTGCATGTAGACAGGGTGAAGAGGTCAAAGCTAGAAGAATAGAAAGGACATCTAGTGCCAATTCTAGTAGCTGCCGCCTCCTCCTGAGATGTTGGTGCACAACATCGTCGAGTTTAAAGCAACTGAATTACAAAGAGCATCATGCAGCCAGTAGCAATTTTGTGGGTCAAAACATCTCGTCAGGGAGAGAGGTCAAAGGAAATTAGCTGGAGTCATTCAGGCTAACAGGAAGGCCATGAGTACATGAATAAAAGTGCAGCACATCAGCGAGGTGCAGGAGGACATTTCAGTGCCACATCGTGTTGAACCTTGAAAATGTGTGGGTTTCAGCACCAAAGGACCCTACAAGGTTCCACCGCTGTCAGCTAATAAGAAGCAAATGAGACTACAGAGGACATATGTTCACCAATCCTAGATGTCTGAATAAAGGCATGTTTGAAACTCTGGGTGTCTGTTACAACACATTGATAAGGGCTTGTTGTAAATAGTGTCCTGGACCTGTGTCGAAGAAGTGATGAAGCTAGGGATGGCAGTGTAATTCTGTGAGTAGGCTTTCTTGGCAGACATTTGGCCCTTCAATGCCAACTGAGCATCATTTAAATGCTACACCATTCTCAGCTACTGACCAGGAGCATCCCTTCATGGCCACAGTCTACCCTTTTTCAAAAGGACTTCCAGCAGGAGATAATGGACTGTGTTACAAAGCACTCATTATCTCTAGAACATTTCAAAAAAAAAAAAAAAAAAAACTGACAATGGCTCCCGTCTACTCGGCTGGCCTTCACAAACCCCCAGAGTTCAACGCAACAGAGCACCTTTGAGATGAGCTGCAATGGGAGGTTTGCAACTTGAATGCACTGCCAAAACCAAAACTCTAGAGAAAACAACTTGTGAATCCACGCCTCTAAAGTGCATTTTTTTTTTCCTAAAAAGCCTCCGTGAGAGCAAAGCAACAGCAGGGTGATGCTCTGAGATGATAATATTGTTATCTTTGTAGTATTACAGGACTATTTTATGTGGTGGGAACTGTCATGGGAGGGAAGAAAGAAAGGTATAGGGCCGCATTTTCATTCTTATTTATTACAGGTTAATACTGATTTCTTTTAATTAATGCATTTTTGGTCTAAATGGTAAATGGTCTGCTCTTAAATAGCACACTACAGATCTCACTCAACCATTCACACACTGATGACACTAGTTGCCATGTAAGGTGGCAACTGCTCATCAGTTTTTTAAACATTCATACATATTCACACACTCAGTATCTTGCCCAAGGACCTGCAGACTGGAGACATTGGGGATCGAACCACCCTGATCATTATCATGATCATATACACATGAAAAAAGCAGCACAGCACCACATTTAACAGGTTTGAACCAGTGGAAATTGAGCATTTTAGTGGCATCAGTTATTTGTCTTTGGGTTAACTGATCACACAATCAACACGCATCAAGCATTCAGCACTGAAAAGATGGCTGAAGCTGCTGAAAGCAAATGGAAAGGATTTTTCTCATTTTACATTTTTTTGTGTTTTAATGCAGACTACAGAGAAAATCACAGATTGCTGATGTATCATTTACATTTTACATTTAAAGGTGAGGTAAAAAATAATACCTTGACCAATATGTTGAAGAAAATATGTAAAAAAAAAAAAAAAAAAAAAGAGAGAGAGAGAGAGAGAGAGAGAGAGAGAGTGACCAGATTTAAGCAGGTTGCAGAAGAATAGAGCGTTTTATAAAGCATTCAGCACTTATCAGTGCACTGACAGCCCTAGACCATGGCAAATTAAAAGCAGGTTATTTGAGCTGAAGGAGTGTGTGCACATTTATTTGAAACCAGATAAGGGTCCAATGAGAAACCATGCTTTCAATGATAATGTAAGTGCTGCTGCACGATATATATCACAACCATATTTTAACCTCAGAATGTAATGTCATCAAAGCTGTCCCCTTCATTCCATGACAAACACAAAGCTGCTGCAGCAGTGTTTCTTGCCTGGATATCAGCCTTTTCCATTATTTCTCATCCATTATCGCTGAAGGTCAACACAGAACATCAGTCTCAGTAGATTCAGACACCTTGTTCCTGTTGGGCGACTCAGATTTTCACCGGTTCACCTGACGTGTTTCTGTCAGCAAGTGTATGTGTGTGAGAGTGTGGGTGCATGCATGCTTGTGTATAGATGTGCTTGTGGATGTGCATACGATTGGGGAAGAGGGTGAGCTGAGGGCTTTTTACAGCAGACATACTGTAGATAGGTTTTTTTCTGCCTGGCAGGGCAGGCAGACAGAGAGGAGGGATGATGGGAGAGCAGTTGCGTGGGTCTGCCAGGGCTGCTGATGCACATCTAAGGATGACCTTGGAGGTCTGAGGATGAAGGCTGAGTGAAATTTTCATAAGACATTAAAAGGAAGGAGACAAAAACCTGCCTATCATATGTCACAGTGCTGATAAGTGGTGTGGGTCATGCAAAGTCTGCCATAATGTCACAAGCGGCAATTGTTTAAGCTAGAAGAAAAAAAACATCTGACTTCAGTGGTAATCTCTCTTTTTTTTTTACTACATTTCTGACCTTGTTGAATTTTTGACACAAGGGGAAGAGTGACTCATATTATTGTAAGTGAAGTGGGTTTTAGAACAGTTACAACCTCTTTCTGCCCACTTCCAAACAGAAAAAGTTGTTGCATGGTACAGGCTACGCCAGAAATGTTTTTTGAGAAGCTGTGTGGCTCAGTGCTTGGTAACATTGGTTGGCCGGTCAGTCCACCACTTTGTTTCAGTCTGAAATACCTTAATTAACTATTGGTGACCCCTGACTCTACCTCTAGCACCAGCGTGAGGGTGACATTTTTAGTTTTTAGTGAAATGCCTCCGCAGCCACAGGAATGTATTACCATGCAATGAGCTGTGCACTTTCACCCAGGTATGATTTGTGATACCACTCTGCTGCCATGACCAAACACCTGCAAAACCAATGACATTCCCATCAGCCTCAGCTGCACTATGGGTTTAGTGCTAATTAGCAAATGGTAGCATTGATTTTCCTTCACTGGGCTTGTGTTCGTGTTGGTGTCTGTGTGCCAGTCATTAGGGCAGCTGAATAGTCGAATGATACCGCACCACTCTACATCCTATTCAACCTGCTCATCTGAAGAGAGGTGAAAATGTGTAGCTGACATTATTTGAATAGAGAGCCAGACTTGACAAACACACAATGAGTGTTGTTGATTTAAAAAAAAGAAAGTATTATGTTTATTTTCACCATTTATAAAGAGAGACTGCCTTTTATTGTCAAAGCTAACAAGTACAGTTAACAGTATCCGCAATTTGATCCCTTGTCAAGTTTTATGAGTCGTTGTATGATCTGTGTGGGAAGCACACTCACGTCAAATATGATATGATAAAATGTGATTTTACTCACACTGTGGTCAGCGATAATGTTCAGTGTTAAGGGGAAAACTTGAAATAAAATGGTCACATTACAGTCGTCTTATGGCACTGAACGGTTTCAGCTTCTACACTCAGTGCTCCCCCTGGTGGACAGATAAAGTGTTGCAGTTGGTTTCCACGTGGCGCTTACGGCCTGTACGAGATCAGGAAGCGCAGGGAAGGAGGGATCTCGCCAAGGACCCAGCAGGATTCTGTCACACACCAGCCAGAAAATCTAAATAGCTGCTGTACCATGCTAAACTAAGATGTAAACATAATGTAAACATTATACCTGCTAAATATGGAGATGTTTACATTGGCATTATGAGTGTGATAACATCTCTGATGTTAGCATGTAGCTTAAAGCAGCGCTGTATAGCCTCACACAGCTAGCATGGTTTATACACTTACTATATTACTTACTTTGAAGGTTAAAAAAACTCAAATGGAAACCAAGAACACGAGTTATTACCTCGCCTCACCAATGGAGGAAGCAATGTGCACAACTGCAACCATCAGTCAACATCAGAGTAAAGATCATAGTGATCAGGTCTCAGAGTAGTGTTTTCATTTGTTTTTTTCATTACAGTGAATCATTATAAAAAAGCTTCAGTGCCATTTTAAGATCACATCTAAGCTTGCAACAGAGAAATTGTGACCCATCAATAGATCCTTGAAAACATCTTAAGCAAGAGCCAGAGAGACGAAATACAGACAGTAAAGGAGGGTCCGTATCAATTTGCTGCCGGGCTATCAGAGAATAAGTTGCTTTAATGAAACCTTGAGCATCTGTGCTTATTGATAGCAGACTTTTGGTAGACGGACTGTGCGTCTGACATCGAGCTGATTATTAAAACCGTTCACACAATGATGTGTGCTTGCCCTTTTCATGGTTCATTAACACAATGAGATGTCCTTCCACATGCAAGCCGCAGCTCATTAAGCCAGCCATTAAATCATTCACGGTACGAGGAAAATGATTGAAAAAAGGGAATGTGTGGTTGAAGATAATGACAACTTACTGTTGTTAAAAAGCTTTATTTAACGAAAACACAAACACCTGGACAGGAAATGATAAAGAAAATGCAAGGTTTCTATTATCTTACAATAAAAATGTCATTATGTTTACTGTGGCAAATCAAAAAGCAATTGCATTTTATTTTCATCCAAGCAGGATGAATGGAGGGTGGGCAAAGACATTCAAAGCACATACACGAGGTGTGTATTCCATCAGAAATTGAATGCAATCGGAGCTGTGACCATATGTTAATACACAGCAGATATTAATCTGTACGCTTTCATCTGCCTGCTTTGCGGCTTACTCATGTGAAGGGTACAAATTTTCTTATTTGGAAACATGCAGCGACAAAGTCATTATTTTTCTGTGTACTTGAACAAGGACATTAAAGCAAAGAGAAAAAGCTCTGGACCGTTTGGAAAGCAGAAGGTAAGTCTGGTCATACAGTGTGCTGATCTGCACTCTATGTTATAAGTCCCTGCACGGCATCATTATTTATTGAAAACGTGTAAATATACTGTAGATACAGAGTGTCCATGGCTCCTATGACCTTAAAGGGATATCTCAGGTATTCTGAAGTGGGGTTATATGAGGCACATATCCATAGTCAGCGTGTTACTGAAAGTAGACGGTCAGTGTGCCCCAGTTTGGAGTAACGGGAGGAATCCTGGCACAGAGACAGAGTTATGTACTGCTGTGGACAGGGTCAGCACAAAAACATGTTTTAGCAACATAAAAAGCCCCAAAAAAATCAATATTTGCTTAAGCGTATACTATATTATGAATATTTTCACCGTTTAACCTTGCCTACAGACTACATGTTTCTTTTTTTTGGCACGGACCATAGAACTTCCAACTGTTCTGTGCATTCTAGAACACCCCACAGATCAACTGTCTGTGATGGAAAGTCGCAGGTCGGAGTGAAATCAAACTTGTGTTTTTCTGGCTGTGCCACTGGAACTCTGATCCAAACAGCTGATCTGTGGCAAAGCACAGTGCACACCACAGTTAGGCTAAGGTGGAGGAATATGAACGTCCCACAGTTAGCCCTGCCTGACGACAAGGCGAAGTGATGAAAATAGTCTTCATATACTTAATACTTATATACTTAATATAGCTTACATACATTACTTAAATAGATTTTTTTTTTCTTTTTCTCTTGTGGGTCTTTTCTATGTGGCTAAAACACGTTCTATTCTGCTGACCCTGTCCACAGCAGTGCATAGGACTGCTTCTGTGTTGGGACCTTTGTCTGCTTCTGTAAGCTAGGGGTGTACTGACACTCTCCCTTTAATGTGTTCTCAGCAAAAGCCTGCATTGAGGTGATATATTAATACATACGTAATTCAGTATCACACTGTTGTACATACCTGTGATGCATAAGGTGTGATCTGATATATATAAACTATTCTGATAAGTCACTCATGTCTATCATTTCCAGTAGTTGAAAGCAGGCTGAGTTGAAGAAAGGTGCATGATTATCCATACGAGTTAGATAAGCCCACAGCAAACGGGGGAGGCATTCATGATGAGTCACAAGAGACTGATTACATAAACTAATCCCACAGTGAAGCTAAAACCTCGACAATCTGTGGATGAGTAGGAGGCGGTCGGGTTAATATGTTGTTTAAGGTAGTTTAGTATCTAGGGCATGTCAAGGTAACCTAAATTCAAATGAGAAGGTAACATTAACAGACAATATGCTACTAAAAGACAAACAGGTCTAATGTTACCAAGCTTTGAAAAACAGATTAAGTGAGAGGCATTTCATTGTGTATTACCTGACTTTTGTTTTTTACACAAATATTTAATATACAGTATATAAGAAATATAAAGTTGTCAGGGATTGAAGCCTGTGGTGATGAAATTACAGCGTTTGTGTTTTGGTAGATTTTTTTAACCAGTATCATCCACCAGTGAGACTGCAAGTCTTAGAACACCCGATCTTGGATTGGTTTCAGAGCTCTCCAACACTAAGCAGCAAAAGTTACACAGAACAGCCAGTGGTGTTATGAGACATAGTGTGCACGTTTGGCCAAGAACTAACTGAACTACGGGGTCTAGAATTTAATATTTTCCATCAGGTTTCTCAGCTCAAGACAGCTCCATTGAATATGAAGGTTGTATTTCAGCTGTCAGACTTTGGAGAATCCAGACCATTTGGCTGCAGTATAAAAATGGATCTGATACTACAGCAATGCCTATCATTGTAGAGTAAAAATCATCCAATGCTAATGGCCAATGAAGCCAGTGCAACTTTTATTCTCCTGCAATATTTTAAAATTGGCTTCTTACATTAATTTACCACAACGTTTGAGCATGTATAACTATTCAGAGAAAGAATAGAGAGAAATTTAAGAGAAAGGACATTGTTTTGTATTTCATGCCTAAAAGATCATCTGATCCAATTGGGCACGGCATGTTTCATTGACCCTAGTAGTGCTCCACTGCAAATGTTTTGAGGATCTCCTCAAGGAATTATCAGAAACTAAACCTGTATTTCAAAGAGGAACCAGGAACTAAATTAGCTTCAGCTTCATTCATAAACACAAGGAAGTCAGCTAGGATTGATATCATCAGGACCCTTTTTACCTGCAGTTGTGAAAATGTAATCAGTGAGACAGCAAATTTTTAATAACGCTGACACTTTATTCTTGTTATCAATGAAACCATTGATTTCATAAGCTCTGGACCCCTCTAATGGCAGATGGTGTCTTTTTCTGGAAATCTCTGTCAGCCACCTCATCTGTCTGCCAATGACAGGAGCCGTTTTACTAATGCACTCATGACTGCTTCAAGTTTCATACAGTGTCCTTGACTCTGACCTTGACTGTCTCCAGCTGCAGTAGAGGTAGATGGACTTTAAGTGAGATAGTGTGAATTCATAACAACAAAATCCAGCTGAATATCTGACAGCTAGTAGAGCATACTGTCTGTAGTGAGGTAATACTTATAGATCTTGCCTTTCTGGGCTCTTATGGCTGTCTGGTCTGTCCTGTGGCCTTTTCATACTACGACTCCTTCTGTTCCAATTATTCTCCCTCCATTTGCGCCTACCCAGCTACATTTTTCCACTCCAAATGGACTCCCAGTGTCATTACAGTAGATCCTCTTGTCATTCAGCTTGATGGTTTGCATGTAGATGGCTTGAATGATGTTAGCACCCCACATGAACCTTTATCCACTCTCCATGGTTACCTGACTGAACGGGTTAAACCTATGCAGGTTAGTATGAGCAGCAAATGATAGTCACTTGTGTGATCGACATTGAGAGCAGCTTTTAGTAGTTTCCTCTGTGAGTCCATTGAGTTTCTGATGAAGTCTTTTAGTGCGTTGTTGACCTTGAGCATTGTAAGCCGTTTCAAGGATCCACGAGTGCTGCATGTTATGGTTGTTCGTATAGTTCAGTATAGCTGACATCAACATCCATGTGTGCTGCTGTTGAACTGTATTGCATCACTCAGCGAGACATTGCTGTTATGCAGCTGAACTTTACTGGTATAAATAAGGTGGCGCAAAGGAAGCAAAGAAGAGCAAATAGTAGACAACTTTAACAGCACCACAAACTGCACCCTCCAATATTAAGGTTAAAGTCTAATGTAAGAATAAATAGGCATTTGTCAGACCAGAGGAAAGTGTTATTAACTACTCAGCCAATTTTAATGACTTAAAATATCGTCAAATTGATTAAATTAGGTGTCAAAATCAGGTAAAATACTCACAGGTATACTCACAGGACTGTGTCCACTGAATGTGGTGTAGCCATGCCCACTCGTGGAAGCAGTCAAGCAGTAATTTTGAAGCTACTGAATCGTGTCAGATGAGTTCAGAAAATGACATGACTAACTTTGAAACACTGAGATGAATTAATCTCTATCTCTCTGCTCGGGGTGCAGGTGTATGCTCAGGGTGGCCTCAGTGTGTCATCAAGTCACCCTTTAGGACCGCCCACAAAATCCTGACTGAAAACTGGTGAAAAACTGTTTGAACCTCTAACTCCACATTTCAGTAATATATCATTCAAAGTCTGTTTTCATGCTGTCATGTTTTCAGCAACTATTTTTCAACATATTTAATGTATTTTGAAAGAAATGGCCTTTACACAGACATACAACCTTGAACAGTTGAACAGAATAACCTTCATTATTTATCTTTGGACTATAGTTTCAGCTAGGGGTACCTCATGAAGTGATTATGTATATACACAGCATATACTGTATGTCTATATAGAGAGTGAAATCATAGCGATGAACTGTGTAGTATACTGTTTCAAAAAACTGTAAAACAAAAACGTTATTTTGTTATTTAAAAGTTATTTTGTGTGACTCAAGTTTTTATAATTTGCTTAAAATCATTATTTTGTTATTAAAATATAACATTATGGTATAAAGAACATTTATACATAATATACAAGGTTGTACATTTTTTTTAAAAAAGGGTTGAGGTAAATGTTATCTATTGTATTTATTGTTTTCATCCTACTTTTTTTCCATTAGAGAAATACATTTTTACCTCAACTAACTACAAAAACAAAATGCTATTCAAGTACATTTTGCTCATAGTATTTTTTTATTCTTTGCTTGTTAAAGAATATTTCTGCATGGCGATATCTCTGCTTTTACTTTAGTAAAGAATCTGAATACGTCTTCCACCACAGTCTGATCCACATTGTGCCCAGCTTCATCTTTTTCAGCTTCATACAGTGACAGCTCTGTCTTCCAGTAGCTGGTGCTTTGGGCCTCTGGTGTCGTTTCCAATCCCCTGCTGAGCTTTGATCGTGTATTGACACACCCGTCCCTTCAGTTTCAAGACTTTGATGTTTGACAGGAGTTTCAGTGTTGGACGGTAGTTGGATAGAGCTATTCCCTAGTGGGTGTCTTTCATGATCAATATTGTCCTGCCTTGTGTTAGACAGCAGGGTGGGTGTAACTGGTTCATTTGTGCTGCTTGGTGTTAATGCAGCACTATTAGTTTCTTCAACCAGTAGGTGTGGATCATTTCAGGACCCATTTGTTTTTCTAATGGTGACTGGTTCCTGCTCCAGAGGACTGCAATGGTCTGGTTTTGGGTCGATTAGCCACTGAGGATTGGTTCTGCTAGATTTCTCTTTCACTCAAACATGTTTTTCCGCAGGTCTACAGTTCCAGTCTCAGACCAAAGTCAGATTTCAGCATGAGCTGCTAAAGCTTTAATGACATGATATTTTATAACAGCAGCAGTTTGAGCGACAGCAGCTCTTTAATATGACATTCACAACAGGACCTACATTATTACCTACTGTGGCAACAATTAGGGCTCAAGATTTTTGCTTTATTAAACCAATTTTCACTCAAAATGTTTACGAATGTTTTCCACTGTGGGGCCCACAGCCTCCAACCAATACTGATTTGAAGAATTGCCCCCAATTTCTTCTGATTCTCTCTCTGATCTTCTAATAATATTAACAGTAGGCAATGAAATATACAGATTCTTAGTGATTTAACGCTGAAGTACATTATTAAGTTGTTGCACTATGCGAGGGCTGTCTTTCACAGAGTGGTGAACCCCTCCTCATCTTTAATTCATAATGCCTCTCTGGCAGGCTCTTTTTATACCCAATCATGTTACTAACCTATTGCCAGTTAACCTCATTCATTCTGAGATGTTCCACCAGGTGTTTTCCTTAAGCATTTCACAACTTTTCCATCTTCTGTCGCCACTATTTCAACTTTTTTTTTTTTAATGTGGTGCTGGCAAGTTAAAAAAAGGCCATATCATTTTCCCAAAACATTAAAATTTCTTAGTTTCAACATTTGACAAGTTGTCTTTGTGCTATTTTCAATTAAATATGGAGTTTCAACACTTCGCACATCATTACATTTTGTTTCTGTTCCAACGTTTGCGGAAACTGGGTTGTACAATGCAGTATGTCGAAGAAATGTTTTGCATAAAACAATCAAGACTTTAAGTCATTTAGCTATAACAATGTAACTAAATATGGCCAGAGCCTTACTAATTCTGCAATATATTTTATTGAATATTCAGCATTTACTGAGCAACTTACATAAAACTGCCCTATTTGTAAAGATATAATGATACAATCTTCAAGAGACATTAAAGTCTTTGATGAAATGCTCAGTTATTGATTAGATCAGTTTGTTAATTTAATCAGTTGATAAACAGGCAACCTAGGGGTCTGGCCAGTAAGGCTCAAAGCTCATGAGACACGCTGCTGTAAATGATTGTTATCCGTTTATTACTGGCACAGAGGAGGGCAGGAGTCACAGCAGGTGACCTAATTTGATCTCACATTGTAATGAGGATAAAGATCTTTGTAATAGGCCAGTAAAGTATTACAGGGTCTGTTAGTAAAACCCCAAATGGTTCCCAGTGAGGACTATTACTGTATATGCCCTGTCCTGGGGCTTTGATGTAATTCCTTATCTCTCTGATCGCTCATTTAGATCTGGAACATACGCAACAACAACACCCCCGATGAATGCTTGTTGTGCCAATTATTACTTGACATTAGACATTAGCGGAGGAGTTCTACATGCAAGGGCTACATGCATTTATCACTAGCCTGCGAGGTAGAAGCTCAAACAACATCAAATACTACTGCTGAGACACCACTAATTAATAAGAGTCATGGTAAAGGAGCCTCTCCCCTTCCCCACATTGTGCTTACTTGCTAGGAATTGATTTATGTCTCTCCTGCTGCCACACTGTCTGACAGATGTCTTTTTGCAGTACAACGCTCGCACTGCAAGCAGTCACAGTGTCTGCAGCTGAACCACGCCAGGCTAGATAAGAGGCACAGAGCTGCCTGTTAGGGTTGGAGCATGAAAAAAAAACCTCTTGGTTGTTCTTCACTGTAAGCCCTTTTTGAGGGGTCACAAAAGGTTTACCATTGGAAAAAGGAAAGGTAAGAAAATCCTCTGTTTTTCTTCTCCAAGTATGTCGCAACCAGCCAGGAAATGTAGGTATGTTTGTTTTCTAGCTATGCTAGCGGCATGGCTCTAGGGAGGGCAATGTCAGCCTGCCAGGCCACCATTTTGGACCAGACTGAAATATCTAAACAACTACTGGATGGCAGGAAATTTTGTACAGACATCCTGGGTGCCCAGAGAATCAATCCTTATGAATCTGATGATCCTATTCATTTTCATGTGGGGTCAAAATGTTTGAGATACCTAAACTTTAAACACTGTGATGAATCCATGACTTTTCCTTTTCAGCCACTGGCAGGTTGACATTTACGGTTTTGACAAAACAAATACTGCCACAACATTTGGTCAAAACATTCATGCTCTCCTTATGTCTCTGACTTTTCAGAGCATCATCATAAGGTCAAAATATCAGACAGATACTTTAGACAAATACCTGCAGAACATAAATGGCACTTCTTTCACTTTTTGTTCAGTGATACCTAGCAAATATTAGTGTAGCCTGCTAATATGCCAAACCAAAACCAAAATTATACCTGTGTGCCATCTCCATGTTAGCGTGCAGACATGAGAACTTAGCCCAAAGCGGTGCTGCGTTTGAGTGCAGCCTCACAGAGCTGCTGCCATGGCTGTAGTTTGCTATTATCTTACCGATGTGGCTTATTAATAAACCACCATGGCTAAAATGGCAAAACTGGATTGATTATATTCAAAGCTAAGCTAAGCGAGGTTTTTAATGTGACTGAACTAAACCAGGTGTATAATTATCTCATCAGGCTCAATCAGAAAGTAGATCTGCAGCGGGGAAAGAAAGGGTCTACAAATTCAGCTTCATCTTACTCAGAGTTCTCAACAGTTCTGAGACTCAGAGTTAATATTTCTCTTCCTGCTGTTATTTATGTGTGTAGAGGTGTCTCATTAGACTGAGTTTGGAAGTTGTGCAGTAAGTACATAAAAGAAGTTTAACCATGGCAAACACAGTCACCAGCTCCACAGACATGCCATACATTATAGCATTTCTTAATGAGTATTCCAAATTATGTCTATTATAATTAGAAATATAGTCAAAATAGTAGAAATATAGGAGTGTAAAAAAAACAGAGCCTAATGTAGGAGGAAAATACACAATGCATCTTGGTCTCTCTCTGGTATGTTGTGTATTGAGTTTTGTTTAGTGTTAACTTGATGTGCTGTGAGCAGTCAGTGCGCCTCCATGTTGAACAGGGTGAAGTCAATCAATCTTTTTCTCTGTTTGCACTGTGCACCTTCAATAACTCTTTGAGCGTACACAAAAAACACACATCAGTGTATTTTTACAAAGACAGCGACTCGGGTCAGGTAGCTCTGTAGTGCAGTGCAGTGCATGCTAACCTGCTGTAATTGCCAAACAGTCAAAAATCCTTGATATTTCTCTGAAGGATGAAACTGCTCACATTGTTGCTTCTTGTCACACACAGCATCCTCGCACAACAGTAATTCTGCTTAATGAGGATAATCCCTTAAATCAGGCTTGTATCGTCAGTATTGAGCCTCTCTTATTTTATTCCCTTATCGCCCGATCTATCATCAGCGCGTTCTGCTGATGAACATCAAAGACGGAGAGGAGATGGATTACGGATAATTGGAGAAAAGAAATCAAATTAAATCATACATGGCGTTAAAGTGTCTGACAGTGAGATGGCATCACTGTCAGACATGGAAACAGTTTACTTTGACACACTGGCTTGTGATAAAATGTCGGTTGTTGACGAGGAGCAGACTTTGCTGTGGAACGCTGTGGGAAACAAACCACCACATCAGGTAATTTTCTCACTTTGCTTTTCAACACTTTTCTCTCACTCTCCATGTGATTTTCACGATGACACTTGTTATTTAAATTTCTGTTCAACTGTTTTTGCCAATGTTGTTAGCACTTCAGTTTTCATCATACCTTCACAGATTTTGTTTTGTTTTTGATGGTTGCATTTCCTTCTGGAGTTTCATTTAATATTGTATCTTGGTCTATTCCGCTCTCTGTTTTGAAGTTTTGCACTCAGGCTGAAATGAAACAATGTTCATTAATAGCGTATCACCACCACTGCGATTTTTCCCTCCACTGTAGCCAATTTGTCAACTCTGTTGCTACAGTGAGATGTTGTAACTTTTCAGAACTCTCAGCAGCATTTCAGCAAATAAAACTAAATTAATTACATTTCCCATCCATGGAGAACTAATTAACGTATTGATTATCAAACCATTTGCCCACAGTTCAGTCCAGCCAGTGCAGATTTGTACTCCTCGCTTGTCTGATCTAAGTGTGATGATTACAGCAAACACTCTCCCTGGACTATGAGCGGTCTGCTGGAGCATATCAATGTATGTGCTATTTAGCATATGATGTCATCAGGCAACTTAGGCTTCAATTAAAGGAGAGGTCGTTACCCTGTGGAGTGTTACCCTGAGGAGCTATTAGCAATTATAGTGTGTCATCTAGGCCCAAATACAAAGCATGTTGTATTGAATCTACACTGAATCAAATACCTGAAGTTTGACATCTATGTTGTGGTCACAGGTTGTCATTTGTCATTTTGATTGGTTGCCATTCTCAAGAAGGCACGTCTTATCAAATTTGACCTTGCCAACCAACCTTGCCAATATTACAAATTACTACAATGTACATAGTTCATGCCCTCTAGAACGACACATGGAAGTGACGCCCCTGTCTGTCATTCTCATCTGTTACAAATCACTGTTCAATAAATCAGTGTTACACTCTGACAACGCTGTGGTTCAGGTTTGTTTAGGTTTGGGCACAAAAACAGCTTAGTTAGGTTTAGAGGTTTTGTGTGACTACTTTGATATTAGAGGACCTTTATTAGCTGGTAACAATGGTCACAGGGTTATGGAAAGTTAAAGGAAATGAACAGTGGTCTCTCTTGGGCCCTAACCACAAGGACTTTGTTTCTATATTATAATGTCACGTTGACTTCCTCCATTGTTCTACAATGGCTGCTAGAGGGCTTTGCTACCTGGGTGAAAGTGAAGATATGATTGATGACGTTGTTCATCACATTAGTCTCAGGCATAAATGTTGCATGCTACAGACGAGGAGCTTTTCCTTTGCTTGATTTGTTTGTTGTTCAGGTTTCGTTTCTGTTTGCGTCTATTTGTTAATCTAAATGAACTGAAACAAACGCAGAAGTGAAAAAGTTTTAAGGCTCAGTGGAAATTAAATTCCATAGACCTAACATCAAATTATTTTATTAGGGCTACATGTTCCACGACAATCAGTGTAAGCAAGGTTAGCCTATATGTAGCACTGTAGTACTATCTGATAATTAACTACCCTAGCTGCCACGCTACAAAGCTGGCATGAAAAGCTGGCTGTGTTTTTTTTAAGGAGCCAAAGCAGTCATTAGAAGGAAGATAAAAACTTTTTCTTCTTTCAAGAAATAGAAAAGAAAAAAAGAAAAGAAATACCTTGGGAAGTCAACTGAAAAGACTTCGAGAAGAACATTACAAGAGATCAGACAAACAAATATTTGATGAAAGAAATCAAAAAGAACAGGACATCGAGGTGGAACAAACAGCACAATCACCTTTGCTAAGCAGACATACTATGACACAGAGGACCAACAGTCAGGGAAATGTCAGCATGTCAGACATTATGAAGACGGAATAACAAAGGTAGTATATTAAAGTGAAACACAGTACTTCTAATATACTAATAAAAAAATGTGTATTCCAGAAAGGCAAGACATTTTTCAAAAATAATCAACTAATTATACCAATAACTGAGTCAGGTCTGTGCTTCATTCCCAGCAAGAGAAGGATTCACGAATGAGTTGAAACATTCCTGATATAAATTTATTCCCCAGAGTTCTATTAGGAATAAAAGCTGACTCATGGTTTTCATCCTAATAGAACTCTGGGGGATAACATCTGAAGAACCTTGAATATAATAGACAAATCTTCAAAGACAAAACAACAAATGATATTCCAACGTGAGACTGACAAAAAGCATTATACGTGATTCATATTTTAAAAAGTGTTATATAATTTCAGATCCCTTCTGTCTCTGTCAGAGGAACGCAGCATGCAGAGTATCTCTTCTCTGATTTTTATCTCCGCAATGGAACCATGTGGACCGATTTTGGGACACAAGAATGCAAATCCTCACAGGTGTCAAACTGTTCCACAAAGGGCCGGTGTGGCTGCAGGTTTTTGTTCCAGCCAACCAAGAGCACACAGTTTGACCAATCAACTCTCTGAAGACTGAGATCAGTTGATTAAATGAGTCAAGTCTGGTTGGAAAGAAAAACAGCAGCCACACCGGCCCTTTGAACAGTTTGACACCCCTGACCTAACTGATACATAACAATCACGGGAGGCAGTCATGGAAATGTGAAAAAATATTGTATATAGTATACTATCCACAAAGTAAATATGGGTAAATCAAATGAAATGGTTAGCATAGTACATAAATCTAAATCTAATCTTAAAATAGGTCAAAAATAAACTAAAATACTTAGAGGTTACCATTAAGCTATCAATAAAATTCAGGGTCTTTGGAGAGCCAAATTTAAAGATTTTTTAAAAAGGGTATTGATCGCATTAACAATAACAGGCAAACAGATTACCAAAGCAAATATTTTACCAGGATTCATTTTCTATTTGCTTATTTCATTAAAAACAACAACAACAACAACAAAAATCTAATACAAAGTTTTTAACAAATTTATTATGGAGAAAGAAAACCTTGTGTAAAACTTGATGATTAAATCAACCAAAATACATGGGGGACTGACTCTGCTTTAATTAAACCAATGACTGTTCATACAGCAAAGTGGAAAGAAATGGAAATTTAACAAATAAGACTGGAACAGTTATGTATCTACTACAACAACAAAACCAAAAATTCAAGAACGGCATGGCCAATGATAACACTTTCAAACGGGGCCAGTATAGGATTTATTAAATAGAATCTGATGGTTAGATAAAGGAATAGATACTTCTTTTTTTTTTAAAAATGCTAGAGACAGCTGAAGAGTGACAGGAAATGTGGGGAGAGAGATGGGGAATGGTGTGCAGGAAAAAGCCACAGGTCAGATTCAAACCCTGGGCTTCCACAGCAAGGACTGAGCCTTCACACATGGGGCCGCTGCTCTACCAACTGAGCTAACACCGCCATAGGAATAGATACTTCTGAGAACATATCACACCATCACATTTAGAAAAAATTAGAAACGAGAAGTTGCCTCTTAAAAGAATAGGATTAAATAAAACAGCTGGAGCTACATCGCTTGATGGCCTGTATATCTCAGAGCTGACACAGGAAGGTCAGATTTATCATCACATTCTGAAGGAAGAATCTTGTCACAAAATCAAAGCATTCAGCAGCTGGGATAAGGAAACTACTTTAAGTACTTCATCACAAATGCAGATTACACGAGTGGAAGTTTATTCATTTGTAAAGAATATTTCTACTATTTCTTTGTAACACCTGTTATCAAAATGCTCTGAGGACGCAACAGGGAGTAGAAGAATTTTTTTTCCTGTCTGGTTCTGAACTGGCAAGCTTTGGGTACCATTTTTAAGTGCACACTCCTTTTTGGCCTTGAGCAATTATTACTTAGAGCACCACCGCTGCTTTCACAAGAAATTGATAAGTATCTCTTCAGAATTTAAAGAACAGCTGCACCTAAGCAGATAACAAACCCTGACTGAAACCAGAGGCACCGCAAGTATGCAAATGGACAGAAACAATGAACTAAATCTAAAAAGCAGAGCTAGTAAATCACAATATCAGGGACTTAGTTAAAAGTCCAGTGTATAACATTTACAGAATATGGAATATAATAAGCATAACTATGTTTTCATGGCTGTATAATCACCTGATAACAAAAGCTGATATGTTTTTGTTACCTTAGAATGAGCCTTTTATATCTACAGACACCTCTTCCACAGAGACCATGTTGAAAGGTCATTACTCTGCAACTACACCACTAGATGGCACTAAGTTCTACATACTGATCCTTTAATTTAGTTAATTTAGGCTTTAAGCTATATACTCTGAAATATTCCCTGAGCCAAGTGTACATACTTTAGTTTACATTTAATCTTAACGGACATGTGCAGACATGCAAACACGTATATACTTTTATTACTAAAACTACTATGGTACTGGCTACGGTAAAAAAAAAAAAATGTACATTTTCAGGCAGTCTTGCCTGGCAGCCATTCATAATGTTGCACTTGGTTACACACAGGAAAAGGGACACAAATAGTTATGTAACAAATGAAAAAAGAGAGCTAGAGAGAGGTTCAAAGCCAGCTTACTTTCTAACCTCTGCACAGCTGGCCAATCACAGCGTGAAGTAGGCATGAATGTCGAATTGTCAGTTCTGGAAAATTTACAGAAACACATCCCACCCAAATCCGACGTCAGAGAGATATCAGGGGAGAAGATTTCCGAAGCTATTTGTCCATCCAGCAAACACTTCTGAAGAAGCACACTGGCAGCTTCAGCTCCCCTGAGGGTGAAGTTATCATCTCTCCCCAAACCCAGCTGAGCTGAGCTTGGCGGTCAGACACCATATATCAATGCTGTACATATCCAACATTCACATAATAATACAGGCCATGTAAATTAGCTGACTGAATTAGAGGATTATTATAAGGCTATTAAAGAACTGCTGTAACAGATATTTGTGCTAACTTAACAACTTCTCTCAGCCATGAATTTATCACTTATCAATAGTATAAGATCAATGAAAATGATTATAGCCCATGAACTGTTTAATCTTGGCTGCAGCAACGCCATTTAATGACAGTGAAGTCTAAAAAACTTGTTTAGCACACAGACTTGTGCTAGTACGGTATAGTTAGATAGCCAGGGACTGTAAATGAGGTTTTAACACGTTTATTGGCCTGTGTCAAACACCATTTATTTATTTATGTTGGTCATAAACAATGACAGAGACTGAGTCAGAGGACGGTGTTTTCTGTGACCTTTATCCACAGCTACAGGGTGAAAAGGGGTTTTGGATTAAACCTCATATTTTTAATTTGTTACCTTGCAAATAAAGATCAAAATGAATTTTATGTTGAAGAAAAACATTGGACGGACTGATTTTTTTTTTGTTGTTATTAAGATAAGGGCCCATTCAGACTAGAATCCAAAAGCGGTATTCTCCTCCAGTATGACTGTTCATAAAATATAATGGATAAGTATCTACAGTAAATGCTGTACGTGCAGTCTGCTTTATATGGTGTGTAAGACTCTTTATTTAGTATGAGAGCATCATGTTTATTGCTGTATCCTTTCAGATTCTAATAATTCATTTAATTCTACGACAGCAATAAAAAGCAAGAAAACAAGGATGCTATCCTCAAAAATGAACCACTTTCATAGCAATGAATGCGAAATAAGGCAGCAGAACTTGAGGACTGACCACAGGTCTGGTTCAGGTGGGCAATCCTCGGTCAGACGGCAAGGGACATGCTCGACAGAGGTCACAACAGGCAGTGGGTCATAAATACGGAGACAGGCTGATCTGGCCTATGACAAGGAAAGGGCGGCTCTACTGTAATGGGTGATAAATGTCAGAGCCTCCCTACAGCCTCACATGAGCGATTGTTAAGCAGCTTCCCACAGCCTGAGCCGCTAAAGCCTCGAGACAGACTGACAAGCACTAAAGGAAACATTTACACGGATAGAACGGCTTGTTTGGATGACCCCCCCCCTTCCTCGCTGTCGCCGTAGGCAAAATGAGAAAGGTGATTAATCAGGTTGTTAGCATGTTTGATGGAGAGTCGAGGAGAGAGGAGAGGAGGAATCCAAGTGCAGAGAGGAGAGTGTGAAAGGTAGCAAATGGAAGAGGAGCGCTCCACCGCTGTGATTCATCGGGGTTGCTGATCCTCTGGGGAGCAATAATTTTTAAAGTAACGGGCCATGATTGCAATAATGTCCCCATAGCAACTATTATCTTTAATGACTATTATTATGGCTGTCATAAAATGGAGACTGGAGCAAGTCTTATTAAAATATAGTCTTAACTGATCAAAAACTTTGGAACTTTAAAAAGGTAATGAGTAAAAAGCAGGATTTAATTCATGCATTAAAGATTAAAAGCATGAGAACATACATATTTATGATGTGTTGTGGTGTATTTACCACGCTTTTTTTGTCAGTCACGTTACTTTCTTTTGATCTGATGTGCTTTGTGAACTGATTGTTCTGCTTATATTTAATCCAATTCATTTAAAGTAAATCTTTGTTTTCATTTTATGCATTTATTTGTCAGAAAAATACTCATAAATCTGCGTCTGCAGCACCTGGGCAAGCAGAAACACAGAAATGAACATTCGAAAAGTACAAGAAACACTAAATGCAATCATACATCCAAACATAAGATTCAAAATTAAATCATTACTCTCAGTCCTGTACAATCTACTCTAAACGCTCGTTCCCACTCGAGTGTTAGATTCCAGCCGTTTAACTCCAACTCTTCAGGGCAAAATACGGGGGCTTGGGTAATGACTGCTGGGTAATGATGTCTTCACATGTTTAATTGGTTAATTGTTCAACAAAATTACAAAAAGATGAGACTTACATTTGGAGACTCTGGGGACGTTCTTCCTATTCTCGCCACCACCTGAACCCCCGCAACCGTCCTCATCGTCACAGTCGCCGCTGTAACGTCCCTCTGCGTCTCCACTTCCTGTTTCAATCTGGTCCAGCGACCCCAGTTTAGGGATGGACTTTCCCTGCAACAGCTGGTTGTGAAAAAAGAAAAATACATAGATTTTTTTTATTTGAAAAAATACTCACATTTTGTAACAGAAACTATAACTGAATTTATGTGCCCATGGTTTCAAAGTTGCTGTGTGAAGCATTATATCTACATTATATGTATACAATATTCATATTCAGTATTCACGGCAGTGAACAAGGTCCTCTCTCATGGTGAGGACAGCACAGAATGTGCCATCAGAAAATGAAGGAGAGAAAATGCAAAGAGCTGCTGATTGTGCTGCTAATCAGCCACAGTCCTTCAAGTAAGCCTAAACACCCAGCAATCTACAGAATGAGTGAGCTACAAATGTCTTCCCATAATTTGGCTGCATCCTGATTTTTCTAATATGAGTGTTAGTGTAGAAAACTAAAAATCTAAAATCTTTTATGGATGTATGTTCTTTAAAATATATTCATTCTTAGGCTGGTGAATCAATGTTATCAAATTGACATCAGCAATCATCTTGATCATCAAAACCTACAAACTACAATTAAATCGATCCATAGTATGAGTTACAAGACGCTCGCCCCTCTTGGACGCATTGGCCCGCGGGGCAGCTAAACTTTCTGCTGTATTGCTGTGCAGCAGAATCTCAATCAAAGACTTTGTGAACTCGATACCAGGGGAAATGCATACGCTAATTGGCTCATTTAAATTCATGGTGCGTCATTGGAAACAAGAGACACTGCTTTGTGTTGATCAGAAAGGTAGTGTCTATGCTAATTAGTTACTGTTGTGGTTCAGTGCGGGGAAGCAAGAGTGTCAGGGTTGCTGCCATGGCTGAGCTGGGACATATCTGAGCTGGTAATTAGCCTGTCTGAGCTCTCCGCTCCTCGATTGTAACAGGTTAGAGGATGAAGAGTGTTAAGAATTGTCTAATGTAACCATGTGTGTAATGGGCATGATTTCCTTTCCTTTTATGTAAGAAATCTGATCAAATGTTTAATAAATTATGTGGAATAATGAGCTTCTGTGGTGCCTGCATGAGATTAGCCCAGTCTGGGAAATTGACTCAATTTGAACTTTGTGCAGTCTGGGAGGTGGAGTTCTGCTCCAGGGCTCAATATGTCTAGAGTTCAAAGGCTGTTGACTCTGAACCTCGTTTACAGAGGAGACAGGAACTTAGAATAATTAGTCCGCCATGTAGGAGACAATATGCAACCTGAGCTTTAAGGTTCACTAACTTATTGTCTGGATCAGTTAAGCTGTATCTCAACAAGTCTAAACAAGCAACTTTTCTGTTCTGTATATAGATAATCCTGTGTATGCATGTACATGTTTGTGATTCAGAGGACTTTCCCACATACACAGCAACCCAATCACATGACTTCAGGTCAAGTCTCAAGTCACAACTTTATTTTCTAGAAATGCTGATGCATTAGGAAAACCATGATAGAGTCAAGTTTACCCATTACCGTTCCCAGTTCTCTTTGGTTTGTCATGCACACTTTGGAGGAATCATAATTAAAAGAAAAGGCTACGTTCCAGATTTTTCATTGAACCCATAAAAAGATCAAGACCACTAATGAACTGATGCCACTAACAAGCTGTGCCTGTGTAGCCAGAGCCTGATATTGCTTATTTCTCCAGAGAGCTCCATTGTTCTATTAAGAATCTATTAAAAACGTGTCAGAGCGCCGTTGCACAGGGTGATATGTTCCCTCATTAACAAGGGCACTGTACTTTATTTTGAGTTGTTCCCACATAAACATAGTCCCGCTGCCATAAATACTCATTAGTACAACAAATCCCCGGCTGAGGGGATAAATGCACTTAACTTTTTGAGTAATGTTTCCAAGAAATGCAGCAGTTTTTTCAAAGATCAGGTCAAGTTGGACTTGACCTGATCTTTAAAGATATTCAATAGAAACCACTGAGCTGCTTGAAGCGGAGAATGGCAGACAAAGTAGGAATGTCAGTATTGAGTGACTTTGACAATGACAAAAAATTGCATGTTCTCAGTCTTAGTCATTATACATTTTAAAGGAAAAGCTGTGCTCCTGGTGTGTGAGTGTTTGATTTGCATTTCATGGTTGTAAATCATTCATTAAGTCTTGTTAGCTGACGATATTTCACAGCAAACTCATTTGTTCCAAAGCAGAGAAAAGATTGGTCATATTTGACCAAGCCTGTCAATCAGCAGCAGGCTGGTCAATACTTTTATTCTTCGGGGCCAGGAGAGTAACTGCTCTGTATGTGATTGTATTGAACAGCTGTACCACTCTTCATGATACACAATGAAGCATGCCTGAATAGCCTAACTGTGTTATTAGCCACACTTCTGTGAATGACATGGGGCTTTGTCTAACACTGGCTCTGAGACAGGTGCTCTGATTCGTTCAATGCATCTCCAGATGAGAAAAGGTTTTGAGCAGGCATCTTTGGGCAGGCCTCTGGCTGCTTCTGCATTGTCCGGAGGGTTGGTGATGACCAAATAATACCAATTATTCTTTTTACAAAATAAAAAGTGCACAAGCTGCACGTACGCTCATGATCTGCACTTGGAATGAATCTTCTGAACATGGTCCTTGCTAATTGGTCGTTTTCTTTTCTTCAAAAACTGCTGCACCAATTAATAGCAAACACAACAGGAGATAATGATGAACAACACCTTTTCTTGCAGTTGTTTTCTTTTCTTACATTTTGAAACTAGATGCCAACTAGATGTTAAGATTTAATGAAAATGTTACTGAAAAAGATCACAACCTATTGAGATTATTTTATGAGCGGTCTATTCAGTGCTACTAAACTCTCCATAATTCTCAAATTGTGAGCAATAATTAACCCCCATCTAAAAAGGTCACCAGACCTTTATTTGACGCAGTCTTTGAGATAAACCTATATAATCAGATTTGCACTGCTTTATTAGTAGATATATTTTAGCTCCCATCGGATGTGTTAACTTGCTGTAGCTGCGCTTCAATGTTAATGCAAATTCAAGCACTCTGTCCATCTGTTTCATTAAAACATCTGATTGGAAGTAATTACTTAAAGACAACTTACTGTAGAAATCAAATTCCCATTTCTTTCAGTGACTCATCTGTTACAATTAAAAATAAAATAAATCTGTTTTTTTTTTAGAAGTTAGCTTCTTCCCAGAGTTTCTCTTTTCTCATCTCACAGGTTCCCATGGATTAAGATAGAGGTTGCAGCTGCTGCCATGGTTCGTGCTTCACAGCCACTGCCAATATTATTATTGTTACTATTATTATAGTATATATATCTTTACTTTTATTGTTGCTGGGAGTCTGTCTTTTCGCAAAGCCCAAGTCCCACAACTAAAACCAGCTTCTTGCTTGGTCACTCTCCTTTTCTCTTCTTAGCGTTCTCTTCTGTCTGGTTATATTGTTATATATAGCCCACCCAACAAACTGAGCTAACATCAGCTAACAGCAGCTACAGTTTGCAGTAATTTGATGATCAAGAAACTCTGTAAATCACAGAGAGTTGAGGTGGAGCAGCTAGGGGACATTAAAAGGTAAAAACAAAAAGCATTTTCTCCATGAAATATGATGCATTCAAAATTACACAATGTAGATTTAGGTGCTACATTGGTTTTGTGTAAGATTTTGTGTCCAGAGCTTCACTATACAGAAACTGAACTTTGACTCCAAACACACTGATTTCTACCACAAATATCCAACTGCATTGTAAATGACATTGTAACAGGAGTAAAGATGATAACAATTTTTCTGTCAAGAACAGCAGAAAAGTTAATTTTGTGTATACCAAGGTAGAAAATTATTACATTCCATAGTTCCTAGTTGGCTCATTTGTAGGAATTTTTGTAGTGGCCTGTGTGACCACAGGCTTGCAGTGACTCAGAAATGGCTTTCATGTATAAGTAAGATACAAAAGCTCATCTGAATCATGCCAGAGCTGATCAACTTTGTAAAAACTTTGACATAAATGCAGAGGCAAACACTATGATGGTAACCACAGCAACCACTGCACAGTCAGTAAAGGCCTCATGTACTGTCTCCTGAATCTACTGTTTGATCAGTGTCAGGAAACGAACTCTGGAGAAAACTGCTGAGCCTCTGCTGTTTGCTGTTAATAATAATGAGGATAAACAAGAGATGGCTCCAGAAGATAAGAGAGGAACCAACTGAAGCTGGAGGAGTGGAAATTAGGAAAGTGGTTGAACCACAAACAATATTATCAAAGCAACAGAGTAATTGTCTTAATTAAGAAATGTTCTTGAGGCAGTTTTGGTAATTTCACTGATAAAGTTTAGATAAAAGTTGTTGTTTTTTTTTTCTTTTAGCCGTGCTGGGGGCATGGCTCTGGGGCTAACAACATTAGAAAGATGGTCGGCCCAACTTTTGGATGATAGTCACTGAATGCATTACAAATATCGATGTTGCCTTGAGGATTAATCCTAATGACCAGGTGATCCTCAGACCTTTCATGTAGCATCATCATCAGGTCATTGCTCCTTTGCAGTGATATATCTTATTGATTGACACATACAGATAGGTGACGAATAAAAGAGAAAATGTTATTAGTAAAGTGTTGGGATTGTCAGAAATGTTTCATCATAAGATAAAGGTGATCACTCCACACAGTCTTACAGCTCCTCTAAGGGGACGAGAGGTTCTACGCTGTGCCGGCTAAATGCCCCCCACAGCATAACGGAGCCATTGGTTCCCCTAACTGCTGGGCTTCAGCATTCAGGCCTGTAGTGTTCTCTTGTGTACGCCACACATGCACTCACCCACTTGTCAAGAACATGGGAAAGAATGTCTCACATGGCCACCTCTCGGTGGCCCTGCTCCTAGAATTTTTGCACCATGAGCATTCATCTTGGTCATGAAGGGTTTATGCACTGCAGCCCTACTGTAATATCCCCTCCATGTGATTGTTGACTGAATTGACATTCTCAGTCATCTGAGCTTGTCTTTTCCTTTCATATCACAATAACGCACAAGAATCATGTTCATCAAATTTGTGCTGTCGACCGTAATGTCCAGTCCAATTCACAGATGTCTGTCCCATAGATCTAAATTCAGATGTCACTTTAGTCACTTTTCCTGCTGAAACATGAGCCAGCTGAGCAGTCTTTATGACTGAGGCTCCTGCCATCCGTGCCACAACAATGACTCTTCTTTCAGACTCACTTCAGTTGTTTCCTCTTGCCATCTTGATATAAAATCTTACCTCATTTATTTGGCTTTCTTGTTGAATCTGTACTTGTTGTTTGCAATCTTTGATAACCTCCACTCTCCACCCCCAACACAGGCCTGCCCTCCTTATATATTTTATACATTTCTAAAGTGTATACATCACAAACAGAGTCATAATACCAGCTGCTTCCTCAGGAAATCACAACAAAGGCTGTAGTTTGTGAGGCGTCTAAAAAAGATTTGCCATGGGAACCGAGGCACAGTTCAACTTTCATCACCACACCATAGACAGTGTATGTCTGACAGGCTGCAACACAGTATACGGGTTTGTCAGCTCTGACAGTGGAGGAATGAAAACTGCAGTAAAACACTGTAAAGCCAGCATCAAAAATTTACTGGCACAGACCTCCTACGGCTCTATGATATCTTCATTACCTGCTGCATAAGGAAAGCCCAAAGCATCATCAAGGACACCAGTCATCAGCCCACACACTATTCTCACTCCTGCCATCTGGAAAACGCTATCGGAGCATTAAATCATGCACCACCCGTTTTATAGATACAGATTCTTCCCACAGGTAGTCAGAATAATGAATAGTAGCAACACACACACAGACACACACACACACTAACACCGTGATGGGTAAAGTTCTGTGTTTACTCTGTGTTTTCTGAGATATCACTTAATTATACCATCTATTGTGTTTTCTGCATTTCTTGTTCAAGGTTATAGTGTCACGGTGCAAAAGTTGTGTTTATTTTTTAACATAGATGAACTTGAGAGATCTGCCACTTAAGAAGGTGAAACAAAAATGAGCAATTAAACACTAAATCAGGTATTTTGGGCTGTATATGCATTCAACACACTACACACAACACACAACACACTAAAAGCATTGTTTCAGCTTTTTTTAAACAAATACCATGCAGCAGAGGAAACAGGTAGAAAATGTGATTTCATAGCCATCTAATGCATGAAATTTTCACTCAGCTGTCAACTCCAATTCATGACCTCAAGCCATTAAGGTATATACTTTAGCTGCATATACAGTAATGGAATAAGGCAACAGCCATGTTAGCCTGTATTGTGCAAATGTAAAGGTATTATCACATTCAGTAAGCACAGACGTAGGCAGGCCTGCTATCAAAATTTCAGATTACCTGTAAGTGACAAGTAAAAGCATATTTACCGTCAATTAAAATGCCCGGTGCAGTTTATGTATGCGGCGGATTTCCTAAAGAGGCGCAGGGTGTCATGTGGCAAAGAAAATCACACCGTCAGAGATCTAAGAGATGAATCAGGCGATGTGTGGATTTTTAAGATCATTAGTATTCTCTTTGAGCACGTTCTTCTATACGTAAATAGAGGGTGGAGGAGAGATCTTACAATGATCATATTTGCCAGTCAGAGGAGAGAAGTGTCAGGATGTGAATGGGCTCCCAAGACACACACTGTCATTTTCCATCCCCTTCACTGCTGCAGCAGCAGCGGCAGCACTGGCGGGATGTTTATCCAGACCAAGTGCAGCAGCAGCAGAGAGGCAGCGGGTCAGTGAGTGAGAGGCCAGAGTAGAAATTAGAGTATAATGTGAATTTCAGAATAATACTATGATTCAAATTACCCCTCTGTCCTTTGACTCCTATGACTATGAAAATTTGATATTCTACATTTTCCAGTCTGCTGGCAAATCTCACGAAATGACCTAAACCATCAGTGGCGTGATCCCAGTGAAGTGAGCCTGATAGCTTATTTCTCTGTGCAAAGGACCACGATTGTTGTCCAAAATATCTTAAAAACACATCAATGAGCCACAGCTTTGCACTGGCTGATATGTTCCTTCATTATGATGAAGAAAGTCACTGTAGTAGTTTATTTTGAGACAATTCTGCACAAACCGTTTTTCTGCTGTAAATACACACTACTGCAACAAATGTGTATTAATCCACGGTTGAAAATAGTCCCAAACAAATACATGATTTATTACCGTTTGAGTAACATTTGCTGAAAACGACAGTGCCCAGCTGTTACAGGACATAATGAAGCATATTTTTATGACCTGTTTTAAAGATTTATGTCTTCGGGCTGACTCACAAACAAGGTGGTGAAGTCCTTCCATCCCTTAGTGTTAACTCAAACATGTCTTGGCCATATCCCATTTTGTTATGTGCAGATATGTTCGAAAAATTCTAACATATAAATACACAGAAATACAATAAACATTGTGCAAATGTTCACTGTGAGCATTTCTCACCAACTTGAATAACACAACTTATGACCAATTACACAAAGAGGATTATGCTGGATTTTAATCACGGATAAGCACATGCAATCATTTAAGATAAGGTTGTTATCTGGTCTGCAGCTTAGCTGGATTTGTCTTTGAATGTTTTTATTTACTGTGCTTACCTCATGCATGTAATGAATGACACAATGAGTGTGGATTAAAGAAAATATAGATTATGCTGCAGGTTTGGGGGTTTGTCTCCTATTATGACTGGCTTCCACAGCCCTGACGGGTCCTTTATAGATTTCTTGCTGAATGCCAGGATGAATTAATCGAACAAATTGAATTTGTAAGTCAGAAACAGTCGATATTGTGTGTTAAATATGTCTATACACCATTGGTATAACTAAGATTGTCTTTGCTCCTTAACTGGACTTCTATAGCAAACAAATGTTGGAGTGGATATTTTATGCACATTTAGGAGCACAACAAATAAATGTGCATATATTCTCTGTGTTAATCCTTTGGACTAAAAGGAGGGGGGACATGAATAATTCACAAGCAAAACTGCTGGTCAACCACCACATCAATGACTGGTAAATAATTCAGCCCGCAAACTGGGTGAGGAGCTGCTTGCTCCTGATTTTGATTGAGAGACACAGGGACAGGACCTACTTATAGATTCTTGATGGGTTTTACCACATCAAGAGGAGAGGACAGGCAAGGAGGAGAGGAGCCAACAAATAATTCATAGGAAAGAGCTGCTGATGAGCAAGATGATGAAATCTAGAGTTTGTATGCTCAGATTGCATGATGAATTTGTCAATAGCTGCTTTGCTGTTTTGTGTTTTCCTGGAGTCTCGGCTCGGAATAGTAATGATACATTTCCATTTGCTTCTGTGGAAACTGGGAACGCATTCACACTTAAGTTAGTCAAGGTCAGGGGGGGATAAATGGAAATGGTAAAGAACATTTCTTATGTAGATGAAAAACATGAAAATCAACATTTGCAGGCACGCATCATTCTTATCCTCATAAAAATGCTCAACAGCAGCGTCTTTAAAAGGTAATAAAATTTCACCTTTCGCCTTCTTCCATATTTCAGTTTTCCTTATTTATCTCCAGCCATTCAAACAGGCGGCCTGCCATTCATGCACACACGCACATGTACTTTAAGGTAAGCTGCATCACATTAATGAGGTGCACCAGTACTATACTGATTTATAGAAGTAATATTCTGTGTAGTGTACACCCAGATGTGCATACAGTCACTCAGACACAGTTGAAGGAGTGTGTGCACTGGTATATGTAATTGATGTTTTTTCCGGTCATAAATTGAGCTGCCATTAAGGCCTCCCTCCTCCCACACACGCACGCACACACGCACTCACACGCACACACACACACGCAATATATTTCCTCCTCTTGCATCTCATCCAACACACTTAAATTCGATAAATTTAAATTACAAAGACCCATCATTTAACACTGTCTGTATTTAAATCTAAACATGACCCACATACCCATCCCCAAGCCCCCAGTGCCCATCTTCCATCATTGTCAGTGAGTTACATGATTACCACTTCCTGGGACTCCCTGTTGTGTATTCAGTTCAACTTGGTGTGAGCCTCCAAACATGTGTGATCAACGTCTTTAAGACAACAGAGGAATAAAATGTGTGGGGTTGAAAATTGATGTTGACAATTCAGGTCAGACACCACAGGCTGACACTTGTGCCGCACTTTACCACCTAATGAGATGCCAATCAGAACTATTTGCAATTCGGGTCCTAATGACATGATAATGCAAACTAGACTCAAGGACTGTGAACACACAGGCTGTTAAATGGATAGCACTACATCTATAATAGAGGCCTGCACCAGTAAGACCAAACATCACTTAGAAGATTTCACCTTCCTCTGTGTTTTTCTAGTATGAAGCTGGTATGCAATACTGTAAGTACTCTGATAACATGGCCTATAATGTGTCCTTTAATAATGATCTGTGATGAGTGCTGTGATAAAATGTAGTATAAACATCATGATAAGATACATATATGATCATAATGTCACCCACAATGGAGGTTTTACTATTTTATTATTATTATTTTATATAGGTTTTTTAATTTTTTTTTTCATCTGTGCTGCTGAAATTGAACAGAAGTTCCAAAAATAGACTCTACAGTGGTTTCTAACCTGGGCCCAGAAGCTCACATGGGGTCCACAAGGCTTTGCCTGCTCTGAGGTTGTTGTTCACACAATTAGTACTTTTTCACAGTTAACAATAACACTTAATAACACACATACTGGATCATGTCTGCTCCAATAAGTCTCTTAGGACTTTGCACCTAATTCAGAATGCTGCTGCACGTGTTCTGACAGGAACCAAGATCAGAGATCACATCTCTCCCATTTTGGCTTCCTTGCAGTGGCTACCTGTTAAATCTAGAATAGAATTTAAAATGCATCCTCTTACATACAAGGCTCTTCATGGTCAGACACCTTCTAAAAGCGCCTTACTACCCCTCTAGATCACTGAGCTCTCAGAATGCTGGGTTCCTTGTGGTTCCTATAGTTTCCAAAAGTAGATTGGGAGCCAGAGCTTTCAGCTATCAAGCTCCTCTTCTGAGGAACAAACTACCATTCTGGGTTCAGGAGGCACAGTCAACACCGTCAAGAGTAGACTTTCCTTTTTGATAGAGCTTATAGTTAGGGCTGGTTCAGGTCATCCCTTAGTTATGCTGCCATAGGACTAGACTACCAGGGGACTTCGGACTCTGGATTGTGGCTGCTGCTGTGGTCCTGCACGACGTCCACTACATGTTTATTTATTTAGTACTTTTCAAGGTACAAGACACTTTACATAAAAACAACATGAAATCAGCAAAACAATATGAGATACTATGCTAAAAACACAATAGACTGAGCTAAAGATTAAAAGCAATTTTTAAAAGGTGTGTTTTTGTCAGAGATTTGAAGGTGGGCAAGTCAGTGCAGTCATGGATGTGTTTGGGGAGAGAGTTCCAGAGGGAGGGGGCAGCTGCAGAAAATGCTCTGTCGCTGCAGGATCGGTGCTTTGTCCTGAGTGGTGGAGTTAGGAGGTTAGCATCAGAAGAACGGAGGCTGCATGATGGATTGTGGTGATGGAGCAAGTCAGTGGGGTAGGAAGGGGCCTGGTTATGGAAGGCTTTATGTGTGAGGAGGAGGATCCTGAAATGAATGCGCTGTGGAACTGGGAGCCAGTTTCTGGAGGACAAGAGTGATGTGATCACATGTGCAGGTGTGGGTGAGCAGACGTGCAGCAGAGTTTTGGATGTACTGTAGTTTATTTAAAGTTTTGGATGGTGTGCCATAGAGGATGCTGTTGTGATGGGCAGTCGGGCTATGTTCTTGAGATGAAAGAAGGCAGGTGATTTGGTTTATGTGATGTTCAAAGGAGAGGTTATTGTCAAAGATGACTTTGAGGTTGCGACTGTGGGGGGATGGAGACAGGGTGGAGTTGTCGATGTTGAGGCGGAAACTGTCTGCGGTTTTGGTGAGGGATTTGGGGCCGATAATGATCAGCTCTGATTTGTTACAATTAAGTTGGTCAAGTTAGTCAAGTTAAGTTGAGGAAGTTGGTCTGCATCCAGGATTTGATATCGGCAAGGCAGTTGGCGAAAGTTGAGTGAATGGCGGGGGTGATGGAGTTGGTAGAGATATAAAGCTGGACATCATCAGCGTAACAGTGGAAATGGTGACCATGGTGGCAAATGATGCCGCCAAGGGGGAGCAGGTAAAATATGAGGAGGAGAGGACCAAACACCGAACCCTGAGGGATGCCTTGGGACAGAGGAACAGTGGAGGAGGAAGAGTCATTGATGTGGATGAATTGTTGTCGGTCTGTGAGATTTGATTTGAGCCAGGAGAGTGCAGTGCCAATGATGCCAAGGGAAGACTCTAGGCGAGAGAAGAGAATGGTGTGGTTGATGGTGTCAAAAGCTGCAGTGAGGTCCAGGAGGATGAGGATGGTGAGGTGGCCGGAGTCTGCAGAGAGGAAGATGTCATTGGTGACTTTCAAGAGAGCTGTTTCAGTGCTGTGTTGAGAACGGAAACCGGATTGAAATGGTTCAAACTGCAACCCAGCAGTGATGCAGCCTCATCAAGCTTGTAATTTTTTGTGCACACTGGTTTCTTTATTATCTTATTTTATACAGTGCCTTATTTATATTGTATTTAAGTTAATTTATGTCACTTGTTTACACTTTTTTTATTTTGGGAGTATTTAAATCTAATACTTTATGTAAGCTATTTGTTATATTTCATATATTCAGTTATTTTTCTGTATTTGTTTCTTTCATTCTTAAGTATTTTGAAGTGCAATTTCTTTTTTTGTAATTAACTTTTTATTGATTCCATTCAGCATTGTTCAATTAACATTCAACATCAATGTGCAATTTCTTTATTTAAATAAAATAATGTCTGACACAAAGCTAATCATATTATTTATTGTAGAAAAAAGAGCCTTGGAGTTGGTGGAGCCAGAGTGTATGAAGTGAGAGTAGCAGGTGGACCGGGCAGTACTGAGAGCATCCTTGTACTGAAAGTAGTCTGTATAGGCTTGTAGATTGACAGTTAAACTGGTTTTCTTGTGAAGTCTTTCATACTGTCATTTTCGTGATTTCCAGGGGGCAAAGTGGGTGTACAGGGGTGAAGGAGACAATTTTAGTTTTGATGGGGGCTAGCTGATTGAGACAGGAGGAGAGTATTTGTTGTAGAATTTGGTGAGGTCAGAGGGATTGTCAGTTAGCAGGAGGGGAGCAGATATTTTACCTGTAAGAGAGGCAGAAAGGGCTGAAAGGGAGATGGATTTCAGGTTTCTGAAAGATATTGTCCATTTATCCTTAGCGGTGGGAATGGGGATCTCAGTGTCCATGATGATTGCCAGGTGGTCGGAGATGTTGAGGTTGAAGCTGGAGAGATGATGTATGTTGAGACCAGTGGTGCAGACCAGGTCCAGAATGTGACCACGGCTGTGGGTGGGGAAGCTGACGTGTTGAGTGAAGTTGAAGCAGTGTAGCAGTTCCAGGAATTCAGTGGCAGGTTTGCAATCAGTGTTAATGTGGATGTTGAAATCTCCCAGAAGGAGAATGGAAGGTGAGATGGCAGATAACTGGGTGAAGAAGTCAGAAAAGTCAGAGAGGAAGGAGGGGTTTTGTTTGAGGGGCAGTAGTTGATGGCAGTGAACAGAGGAGTGGGACCAGAGAGTTTCAAAGTGAGATGTTCAAAGGAGTGAGCACCAGGGAAGGGGATGGTGGATGTTTAAATGTCCTTTCTGTAAAATGCTGCTACACCACCTCCCCACCCCTCAGGTCGGGGTTTGTCCATGTAGGTGTATCTGGTGGTTGTGGTCTGGTTGAGAGAAAAGTAGTCTAGAGGTTATGAATTCATTCAGAATTAAAAGCAAAAGCAAAGCCAGTTTCAGATGACGTTGCTTGATGGAAGGTTGTAAGGACTGAGCAAGGAGGCGGAGATTTGATAGGTGGACATGTCGTTTGTTGTGATGACATAATCAGGAAGTTGTGAGCAGGACCAGATGGATAGGATACAGTCAGGAGTTAAAAAGTTGTAGTTGAACATACAACCAGAGCCTCTGTGAGGAGGATGGCAAAGTAGACCAGTTTCTCTGAGGATGTCGATGCAGTCGCGCAGATAGTTGTTGAGGTCGGAGGTGGAGTACAGCAGCGGCATCATCACACATCATCAGTCTGAAATGTCACTGAAACTGAGCACTATCCAGTTGGAGTTCATGGACAGTGGGTGAGTGATACAGACAGTTAATGAGAGTGAAGGAGCGGCAATATTGAGAAAGCTTCTAAGTCTACTGATATTTGTTGATTGGTCATCGGGGCTATGCACAGCACAAATATACATCCAACAACCACTCTCACCCCTTAGACACACCGCTGCAGGCATGATTTGATCTGAATGCAGCCTGTGACCTGTACTCTTAATCTGTTTCATCAGGTCAGCTCGCTGCTAGCCCATCTTCAACGTTCTTGCAGTCAGAGCATCATTGTTGTACAAATCAAGTGCTTGTGACTCAGCGGTACCAAATAAACTGTGACTATATCTCAAGAGTTACTTTTCGGGGCGGCCTGTGGCGTAGCGGGTTAAGCGACCGCCCCATGTATGGAGGCTACAGTCCTCACTGCAGCGGCTCCGGTTTGACTCCCGCATCGGACGCCCATTTACTGCGTGTCACTCCCCCTCTCTCTGTTTCCTGTCCATCTTCAGCTGCACTATCATTAAAGGCATAAAACAGCCAAAAAAATAATCTTTAAAAAAAAAAAAAAAAAAGAGTTACTTTAACTTTAGTTTCACTGAAGAATAGAAAATGCCTGAGTGAGAATCTGTCATCTGCGGTGAGAAGCTAGCTAATGACAGCATGAAGCCAAGCAAAATGCAACAACACCAAGAAACCTGACCTGGGGTGGTGGGGCTCTCTTTTTTTCTTAGATACAAGTAGGGGGGGCTCCAAGGAAATAAGGCTGGGAGCCACTGTTCTACAGGAACCATTATAGATGCCATGTTGATTAATTAGCTCTGTTTAAAACATTTCTTGCTTCAGAAAGTCTACGCTTAACAGCATGAGTATTATACTCATGACAGCAGGGGTTTCATAAAGTAAGGCAGCCTGCCTGATGAGGTGTTTTTACTGAAAGTAAAGTCCATGCATAACAGTTCACATAATAAATCCTAATGAAATGAAAAAAATAGGCTGCTTGTCATTGCCATCTAAAATGCTGTTAATGACAGTTTATCATGAAGCCACAAGTGATGTGACGAGACGTGACTCAGCATTTTGATTTTTTTTTTTTTTTAACGCTCTTAGGTAAGATGATACAATGTGATTAATGATGAAAGGCTGATCAGATGCTAAAATCAGTGCGCAGCAGTTTGTAACAGTGCTGGCGTAAATACTGACAGTGCCGCTGGAGAATGTCAGAGTTCACCCATGCAAGAGGACCAGGAAGAGAGGAGCCCAAGTCCCTTTTTTCCCAGTCCCTTCCACGGTTCTGCTATTAACCGTATGAACTGAATGTGCAGGCCTGTTTTACATTTGAGTGAAACATTTTATCACAGCGGCATCTAACTTTTCAAGTAAGTAGGGCTTCATACAGGCATAGCCTACCTTGTTACCTTGAGTTTAGTCCTTCACTTGTATGTGTGTGTATGCCTGTCAAGTTTGAATGTCCTGAGGCAGCATTGGCAGTGACATCTGGATTGCCTTGTACTGCAGTGTTTAAGATAAAAGCCTAAAATGTAAGTTATTTAATAAGCTGAGTACACTATAGTTTGTCCTTTTAGGGTTGTCATAGCCACTGCTACCTGTGCCTTGATTTTGTACATGTATTCATACTCGACCCAGCTAAATGGATAAGCCATAGAAATGTAAGCCAATGGTGAGGGCTTTACTAATGTTTTCTCTCTCTCTCTCTCTCTCTCTCTCTCTCTCTCTCTCTCTCTCTCTCGTGTAATCTGACCTCAACCCTAATAGCTTTTTTCTGCTATTTTTCCTGGTATTCCTACAAGACAGACACCGTGATGCACTGTTGGTGTCCCTCTCCCCTTCACTGCACACTGGCGGCCTGTGATATCTGCGTGCACTTAGAACTTGGTTGCTAATGTCTGATTCTGTTGTGTGTATGTGCGTGCATGTCCTGGTATCGCTCATGTAACCCCTTATATGTCGACTTTCTACAAACAGAGGTGTTTTTCCAGCTGAATGATTTCATCTTTAGTTTCTCTCACATTAATGCCTGTTTGTGCTTTTATCGTGTATTGAATAAACCCGATTTTCTAATCAGCTAACTACCCACCCACAGTTAAAACCTCAGGTGGTGCTGTTCAACCTTGAGGCCTACTAGTCTCATTACTTTGCCCCAGTCACATATACAAACTGAAACCTTTTTTTTTTTAATCTCATTTGTAAAAGTGAGTTAGGACAAATTCTGTAATGCTTTTTAATACAGTTTCTGATCTGCAGATGTGACTGCAGGAAGACACACATGGGGTAAATGATTCAGTACATTTTGTAACTGATACTGTAGGAGGCGTACAGGCGTAGCATAACAAAGCACCTCCTCTTGGGAATCAGTTTGACCCAGTGATGGGGTGTAATTTGGCTCAAGTCTACTCGAGCTGTGCCTAATAATCTTTAGTTATTTGCAGCTTGAATTCCCAGAAAACCCAAACAAAACCTTGGAATATTTTACAGCTCATTGATGGTAACCATCACGACTACGTATAAAACAGACAAGGTTCAGTATTTACCCTTCTAAACAGGCGCACTATCTTTATTTTTATTGTCTGCATGTGCTGGAGGCAGTGCTGGCACAGCCCATGAGGATCACACTTGCGCAGAAGGGCAAATGTTGAGTTTCAACACAAGTAGATTTTAACTACAAAATCAAAGTTGTGAGGGCTCTTCTTTTCACAAGAGCTGCTGCTCTTTGTACATGACTGAAGACATGGAATATTATTATATTTCATCTGGATAGTATTTATATTCGGTGGGACTAATCACACCATCTTTTGTTTGTTTTGTCATTTTATATAACGTTCCTGCTGAAGAGTGCCAAACGTGGGTGAGCATCACTCGAGTTGTTAAGCTTCAAGAAACATCATGCCGGTCCAAAAGTTCAGTGAATTGGCACAGCAGCCTTGACAATTTATGATGCTAATGATGTTATCATACTCATACTCAAATTTGTGCTTCATGGTCGGTTACAAGTTACATGTGCTTAAAAAAATCTGTTGAGGTTGTCGATTCATTTTGTACTGCCTTGAGAAAATTCTGTAAATGTCTTTCAGTGAATTTAGAGTCAGATGATTTTTAAGGGCAATTGAGTGAGTCAGTGTTAAATGGTAGATTTTCATTCCAATCGCCCCATAACTCGTTCTTATTCATGCATTAATAAAGTACTTCAATTTTATTTCCAAGTAAACTTGAAAGAAATGTTCCTGGACAAACCACAGTCAGTGCACTTGAACAGAAATTGTGTGTCTGCTTTGTCAGTGTCTTTGAATTGTTCCAGCTTCATTCTCAAACAAATTAAAACAGCACAAAGAGTACTGGAGGTGCTGAAAACACAATACTGTTAAAAAAAAAAAAAAGAAAAGGCAAAAAAATACCCCTTAAAATTCTGGGGTTTTTTGTTGTTGTTTTGTTTTTTTTTTTGTCGTGGATCAGAAAATCAAATGTCACGCCGAGTGTTTTGTTTTTGTCACAGCTTCTTTGCTATGTGTCAGATTTGACACACCAGAGATTTGCCTCTCAGATGGGTGAGTCAACTGATAATGAGATATATATCAAATATCGTGCCAAAGTGTCACTTTTCATCACTGCTTGTGGCAGCACTAACAAGTAGCACACTAAGTTCTCACTGTCTCATTTAAAAAAAAATAAGAAGAATCAGAAAGTGTGTGTATTTATAGAGAATATAGATAATATAAATTAGATATACTAAAATAGATAAATACATTTTTTTAGAAAGACACAAAGATTAGGGATGCACTGATGCATCGGCTTGACATCGGCATCGGCCAATGTTTGCCTCCTTAACTGCAATAGGAGAAACCTTTCTTTTCCTTTTTTTGGAGGCTCCGACCCCACTCCACACGTCTCTGGCACAGCTCATACGCGCCACGGTTTCTGTCGGTCCTGCGTGCGACTTTAAACCCCACAGGAAGCGTTTAAGAAGTGAGCGTTCAGCCCGCCAGATTTGGCAGTTTTCCCGGTGTATGTTCTTCTAAATATGCTTCTACATGTGAAAATATGCTACGCAGTTAATTAGTCTCACTTTTGTCTGTTTTTGCGGCAGTTTGCACGGAGGTATTTGATTTTGAAAATCTGGAGGTGAAGGTGGTCGCTCCTTTGTGATGAATCCTCAGAGAAATTTCAACTCTACAGTTCCTTTCAGCTCATTGTTTTTGTTGACCATTTTGACTCACTCGCCACTCTCATCAGCCTCATTGCTAAAAAGCAGACAGCTGTTTTCAGGAAACGGGCTCTAAAACAGTGAAGCATTTAGCAGCTAAAGAGGAAGATATTTCCCTCAGGAATTGGTGGAGACTAATAACAAAACTAAAGGAAGAGTAAATACTGGGCTTGTTTGCCAAACAGGCTGAAACGTGACTGAATGAATGAGAAAGTTGCTCCTTAAGTGCTGAATGTGTGAAGTCTGCCATATAATGATACATCACTGCTTAAAGCTTGTTTCTGCTGCCCTGAAGTGGCGAAAAACTCAGTTATTGCAGGTCAAAAGGACTCATTTGTACAAAGTCAAATGTACAAAAGCTGTCTCTAGATATAAATGTTGATCCATGGTGTCTGGCTGCTGCCGATGATAATGAAGTCAAATCTCAAAGTCTCAAATTGATGGAGATATACATTTACTACTGGGAATAAATGAGTGGATCACTGATTATTGATCGTTTTTTAAATCAGGGGTAACCAAAGGCTGGGTATGCAAGGACAAGAGGAACAGGTGGCAAGCTAATGATGCGGATGAAAATGAACAGTTAGCAGAAAAAGGAGATGGGTGGAGGTGAGGATGTGCAAAAGACACTGGGTGAAAGAATAGAGGGTTTAAAGTCAGTGAAGTCCTTGCTTTCAGCAGATTATAAATGATTGCGTAATCCGGGCTGAGCGGACGTTCATGATCTTCTTCGTAGTATTTACAGTAAATCATGTGAAGCAGATAAACAGTTTCTGAGTATTCCCGATGATGAAAAAATATAAAAATTCAAGGAAGCACATGAGAATACAAAGAAGCGATTTATGATGCAAGTGGCAAAAAACACAGAGAGAGGGGAAGACATACGCACAGTGAATGGCAATGAGGCAGATCAGGAGCTCACAAACAGTTATGATATAGATTTATGTGTTCTGACACCCCACAGATGGTGTGAATTAGTCAGGGAGGGGGTGCCAGCACGAGGTCAAGAGAGATGACCTGGCCTTCAGCCTGCCACTTGGGAAACCAAAGCAACAGACATGTGAAGCCACTGCTGCTGCTGCTGCTGCTGCAGAGCAACAAACCAGAGACGGCTACAGAAGAGAAAGTGCTCCCGTAAACTGCCCTAATCTCATCACCCTGAGAGATAAACAGCACTGAAAGGAGCCACAGCAGCACAAACGTGCATAAAAGCAGGCTGGATGATAGAAAAGCTACATTGATTTTGACAAAGAGGAGAAAAATAATTTTGTAAATATGAAGACACGCAAACCAGATCAAATGGGTTCCTAAATGCGTAATGATTGATTTTTTTTTTTTTCATTGCCTGGAGATGATTTTGCATTTGAGACTAGTTTTCCAGCCTGTACTTACTGGTAATAGGAAGGATGATATAAAAGAATTTTACTGAGAATTACTCAGAGAGTAAGGTAAGGGGCTTCAGCTCTGTGAGCAGGCATTTCTTTTCAACAAAGCCATTTCTTTGCACCTTAAAGAACCAGTCAAAAGCTAACGAGAGATTCTTAATGTTCTATAAAACGATGAAACAGAGAGAATTAGCAGATTGCCTAAGGAGACAGTAACCATATGTTTGAGAGAAATATAGACTTAAAGTGGAGCGAGAGCTGTAAAAGATGCAGTAAATACGTAGAGGCGAGAGAGGCTCACCTGATTGATGTGCTTCAGTTTGTCAATGATCTGATTTATCACAGGGTCCGCTCCCTTCACTTTGACTTCGGGGTTGATACTCTGAGCCTTGATCCCATTGCCCACCACGCGGAGGGTGTAGCTGTGAACAAAAGACAGATGGGTGTGTGAGTATTTTTATGCATCCATCAGTCATGTTAATGCACAACCCAAGAAAAACCAATTGTAGGAAGTAACCTGAGGTGTTAATGTAAAATTAAACCAGTATCTCATTAAGGTCGTTGTTTCCTTTGTTTAGGAGTTATTCCCCCTGAGAGAGACATTTCCCCTCTAAACTTCTCCGATGGTTTCAAATCCTTGAGGCCCAGAAAGTTACAACTCTTCAATATTTCAAGCAAATATTAGAGAAAAGTCCAAAAAACTAGTTCAGATTTCATGAGTAACCTCTCCCATTAATCATCTCACGACCTCTCAAATGTATCCTGTGACCGTTTAGAGGGGGCCTGACCCCCAAATTGAGAACCATTTGACTAAACTCCCTTACTGTACAAAGAGGAGTTAGCTCCACCTTGAGCAGCTACAACAGTGAAATACTGCTTACACGGATGCAGCAGCAGGGTTAAATTGGACAGGGGCTCAACACCGGCACATAAACGCTCCTCTGTCATCGAGCAGAGCCGGGCAGCTATACACTGTCAGTACGCAATTTGTGTAGGGCCCTGCAAATTACACAAGGGTACCAGGCTACCCCTCGTGTCGATGTTTACAACTCCAATGAGAGCAGAACTATCCCTCCGGTCCGGAAATAACACACAAAAAAACACCATGAGAGTAAACAGTGGGAACAGCAATCAGGTAAACTCGTGTTTAACGCCAGGAAACAACAGTAACGGAAGTGAAAATGTGTCGTGTTCTGTGACTTTGTGCCTGACAAAAGTGACAACAACTCTACGGAGAACAGTCCAGACTGTGTGTGTGTGTGTGTGTGTGTGTGTGTGTGTGTGTGTGTGTGCGTGTGTGTGTGTGGGTGGGTGGGTGGTGATGGTACCCCTCAGAGGATCACATCATTTTAAAACAAGACAATGATCTTGCCTCTCGCTTACAACTATGGATTAATACAAGATGGAAAGCACTATTGACTATTGAGTTTAAATTGTTGATTAGCTGGACAGTGCATGTCAACCCTGAACCCATAGAGCACTGTGTGCAATTTAATGCTGTCGTATACCATTTAATACTAAAGTTACTTATTAAAAGTGTATTCTGTTGGTAATACTTAAGCACTTCTACATTAACCTTACTTTAAATGTAGGAGTTGTGGTTTTAATGGAGTATTTAGAGTAGAAGAAGGTAGAGTTGGTACTTTTCCAAGTAGAGGAAAAGATCAATCCTCCCACCACTGAGGAAAAACACCAGTGATGTGTCGCAAAAGAAACTCGCCGCTTTACGCTGAATAAAGTTCGATCTGTCATCACTTCATCTCTCAGGGGCCAGTGTTAAAAAATGATCAATATTCTGAACTCACACAGAGGTGACGGCACAATTCATTTGTAGGCCAAGTAACCCTGAGGTTAAAGTGGGATCTGAAACATGATTCACCTACACCGGCACACACGGACGTCTGTCTCTGCAGCAGATCACATACATGCTTTATAAAAACTATGCATCAAGCCCTTCATGGTCTCTCTCTTAGAAATTAAGCTATTAAGCTATATTTTTAGTGCAGTGCTCATTCATGAATTGTGCCTTAACGTTTCAATATGTGGCATTAATTTCTTGTTTTAAAGCAGTCCATTGTTGTTATAGCCCGGTAATAGGCTTCAGCTCACCTCAAGGACTCCTAACTCTTTAGTTTCAGTACAGTCTGTCAGCTGGAATGACTCTGACCATGGCGGCCAGTGAGAGAGCGCAATTCGCTCACATCTCAATCTTCGGCATATCATTTAATCAAACTAGTAGATCAAGGTGAAGTCACTCATTGCTGAAAGACCTACTGAGCTCTTTGTATATGCTGTGTGTATGTGCCTGTCTGTGTGTGTGTTTGCAGCAGTTCTGACAAAATGCAAATGGAAAAATTCGAATAAGGCTTCAGACAGTCTCTTTGAGTTAACACGTCTGGATTAGACGCAAAAAATAAAAATAAAAAAATGGCTAAAATGTGTGGTGGGTGTTTTCGTAGCAGCGAACACAAAGTGGGTGTGTTAGCTTCAAGCAACGCAAGGTATGAATAAGTAAAGTGCAGGAAGCCAGGGTGTCTAATTTATTTAAAAGAAAAGGTGGGTGGCAGAATTCAAATTTAGTCTGGATGTCTGAGTCCTTGAGATGTAATTTTGATGTTAAATTCCTGCAAATTGGAGCTCCGTAATGTGATTAGTTTTGGAAAAATAAAGGTGCCATTCAGTGTCCTTTTTCACATTTTTCCCAGCAGTTTGTCTGTTATCAGCATTATTTTTCTCATTAGGCTCTTTCTTCTCTTTATTTGGCCTTTGTCCTCGTCGTCTCTGCTGCAGCTGCTATCTTTCATCTGGCAGCCGCATCAAATGAAACATTAAAGTGAACAATTCAAATCCGTCCACAATAACAGCACTTTGGTCATTTAGATAGTTGCAGATACTCAGTGTTGTATTTATAAAAATGCATTTGTTTGACAGATTTATACAAAAAAAAACAGAATCTGTGAATTGAGTTTGACTCATGTCATTTTCTTCCTTTACACTTCATTTCAACATCACAATCAATTCTATGTGCAAAAATCTGAAAAAAAGGTGAGAAGACAGTTCACGTTTTGGTCAAAAGAGCAACAGCAGTACAGCTCACAGACCACGATGTGGATTCAAAAGTACAAACTAATTCACAATTTTGTCTTTGACTTGCTGCTCGGGGTGTATCTCGTTTTGTTGAACACAACCACTGAGAATCAGAGAAAAATATTTTTTTTACTTCCCTGATTAACCGGGTTTATTAAGGCCAGTGATCTTTCATGGTCTATGTCTCGTAAATGAAGCTCTCTTTCTCTGCCAAACCATCGAACATAAAGCAAATTAAACTAAACTGTGTCTCTATTTTTCACCATAAACTGTGAGCCAGACATTTGGATTTAGAAGCTGGTACATAAAACAAACAAAGCCAAAACACATCAGGTAATCAGAGTTTAGTCCATGATTTCATGTCAGAGACATTTCAGCTTGACTGTGGAGGTTTGCCGGATCTGATCGTCTGAATTTTAGCCTTTTAGTCTTTTTAAGCCAAAGTACAATGTTGATAGTGGCCACTACACCATCACTGCCACACGGCCTGGTGATGTTCCTGGTAGTCTGGAGGTATTGTGACATTTTAAAAAAGTGATATTGCTAAAAAGAAAGAAAGAAATGTGTAAGAAATCTGTGAGCATTGAATGTTGATTTGGATGTTAAATGAAAATGTGCTAGTGTGCAAGTGCAAGTAATATTTAGACTAAGAAATAATAAACCGTCAATCTTAGTTAACTTTGGCACTTTAACGTCACACAAAAATACATTTAAACTGTAGCATCATGCTGCATGTGCCGTGCTCTTTCTTCAACCAAAACTGAGTCGCCGTATCTCATAAATTCGACTCTGCTCATTTGTTAGTTAGAGACTGGAGACAGCTTGCAGGGTGACCAGCTGCATGTTGTATTACACCAGGTTACTGCAGTGCACGTCAACGACTTCTCAGGTTTTCCTGCCATAACGCAATTTCTATGAATAATTCTTCCTTCTTGTGTGCAACTCAACATACTGATAGACCGAAAATGTAAGTGTGAAAAGTGAAGGTCCTGTTTGCTTGCTGCAGTAGGCCCCTGCGGCTGGAAGTTGATGTGTTGGGACTAAACTGCACCTGAACCGTGCATACTGGAGCTATGATCCGCTGCCTGAAGCTCCTTTTAATCCCTGGACACACTGGATGAGATGAGATTGTGTGTGTAAGAACTGGAGTGAAGATAGCTCTTGTTGGGTCTGGAGCTACTATCAATCGCTAAGCGTATACCTGTTCAAAGAAAAAAGGAAAATGTAATGAATGTAAAAAAATCAATAGTAAAAATGAGATTACTGCTCCCAGTCAGACTTGTAGCTTTTGATGATCTCATAGATTGTTTATAGTTATCATGAGACGCCAACCTATGTAATAAATACCACAAAATCCACCTCATCATGACCTTTACTGCTGTCTTTTTCCTCCTTTCTGTACACTGTGTGATTAATAGCAGACTGAAGAGATTACATCAGAGCCATCTGTTCCCAGCTCCACGCAATAAAAATGTGTACAGCCACGCATCTGTATTACCAAAAACTGTTTCATATCATGAAAAGCACAGACATACATGAATTCAGTGCAGTTAAATGTGGAAGAATATATAAAATATCATTGGTATTCATGCACGCTCAGACACATACAGGCATTATTATGCCACTGGGATCCATAACCTGAAACACATACAATCTCTTGTAACGTGCTGCAGGGCTGGCAATGCAACAGAAAGACTCTCCTGGGGTTGCAACAACAGAAAATGAGGGTCTGCTCCTTAAAAGGTGTCACAGATAAGAAGCACTGATCATAGTCATCATATGTTCTGCGGGGTGAGTAAAAAGCATACAGTAGCATCAAGCACAAACTACAACAGGATATCAAACAGTGAGTGATTGCCTGTTCCTCTGTGGACCAGCAGCAGGATCTTGTAATCCATATCCTTTTCCCCCAAAGGGACACTTGGTTTGCATCTCATCTCTGCCCACACTGTTCAGCCCTAGATTGAAATTTTCAATCATTTTATCCTGGCTCTCATCCTTATCTCATTCAACTATATTTGTCTGTGAGTGCAAACCCTTCACGTCTGGAACAAAGAAATCTGAGGCCCCCTATGCCTCATTCCCTGACTTCAGGATAAAGCAGGATTGGTATGTCAAAGAAAATTACTCCAATTAGCATGACTCATCTCTAGATATCCTCAATCCAGTGTACTGTAACACCGTGACCAAGCACAAAACACAGACACGAGCTCCTGTGAAGTATTTGATCCTTTCTGTTTCTGATACTTTGGTCTGTGCATCATCTGTGTCCCTTTCATTAGAGCTGTGACCAGGACCAAGTGAGAATTAGGCATGAATTGGACTGCACTGCAACTTGCTGCAGGAGGACATATCTGGACAAAACTAGTGAAGAAATCACCCTTACCAATTTGACATCACATATGCTGCACATTAGAAAAAACACAATCAAACTCAAACAGCACTACAGAAATGCTAGAAGTCGCACAGAAGACCAAAATAAAGTTTGTACTGAACACTGATGAAGACTGAAGAACAGACCTGAATTGTTTCGTGGAGTTACTTAGTAGCTCTGTTTTTGGTCTCCACCACCTCCTGAGGCAAATACCTGGCTATTCATTTGCTAAATGTACCACTATGTTTACCATCTAGCTGCTAGCTGTATCTGTCAGCTGTTCAGAGCTGGGCATGTACAGTGGATTTTCTTGTTTAGCTTTTTTAGCATCTGCTTGCTGCAGTCGAAGACGACGAAGGCTGCAGTATGAGAGCGTTGAGTGTGAACCAGAGCAGTAAGTTCGCCGGATAGCCGAACAATAATGAGCTGAAACTCGCTATGAAGCCCATAGTTTTGTTCCAGTTGAGCTGCAGATTTAGGTGGTAATTCTCTGTATGAACACAAGAGACCCCTGTTCACATCATTTTATCATTTGATGCATTATTATAATAAAACTTAACACACACCATAATTGCAGCATTGTGAGTCACACATTCCAAAAGTAATGTGTAACAGGAATAAATTAATCTTAGCACTAACAAAGTTATAGCACACATTAGGTGTACAGTTTTTTTCTCTGTCATTTAATATTGTTAATTTAATGGTCAGCTGCAGAAGACACAGTAAGAGCAGCGACAGGCTCTTGTTCAGCAATCTAAGGAGCACATAGAGGCCAGTGGGGGAAAACAGCATGTAGAGACTGAATGTCTTCAGCGATATTTTCTGATTCTGGGGACAGGAGAGGCTTCAAGTGGAAGAGGAGCAAGAGGGAGGTCGGCGCATCAGGGAGGCAGCGACAGCGCACCTGAGCCAGAATAGTTTTCACATAAACTCCTTAAATGAAAGGGTTTTTGACCAAACAAGAGTTGCTGATTGTTTTAACAGTGGAAAGACTCGCCAAGACTGTTTTGATAAGGTTTGTTTTGTGCCTGTCGACTTTGAATTAACTGTTTTACATGAAGTAAAAGCCAAATTAAGTGTTTACTGAATTCATCCACACGGCACCGCTTCAGCCACTTTGTTGATTTCAAAAAAGGACCGGGCTATTAAATGGTTCATTATCATCACACTGTTCTTAGAAGCAGACCATTTTAATACAAAACGGCAACCACCGGGTCCGTGCTCCAGGCATATAAATAAATAAATTGTATTTCAAATTCATTACTTGGGTTTGTTTGAAATCCATTATATTACTTTCCTTCATTTTTTTCTTTTTGTTTTTTTGAAAATTTGCTTAATGGAACAGCAACAAACACATGTATCACGTCTATTTATCTGCTTGTTGTGATTTCATTTAGAAGTAGTTGTAGTAGTTGTAGCAGATGTATTACAGTAGTAGTCATGGTAGTTGTAGCAGTAATTTTTGTAGTAGTTGCAGTAGCAGTTGTAGTAACTGTAGCATTAGCTGTAACAATAGTTGTGTTACAGTTGTGTTACAGTAGTTATAGCAGTACTTCTAGTAGTTATAGTTGTAGTCCTAGTTGTAGCAGTTGTAATGTTTATAGCTGTAGTAGTAGTTGATGGCTGCTGAACATAACATAATGTAACTAGTTAGTCTCAGGCTGCTGACGCTGTTTTATATCTATTAATATTCTCCTGCTGCCATCAGTCATGAGCTGCAGCTGAGCATGTCTGTTAATTATTGGCAGCCACACCATCTGTCTTTCAATTGTGAGTTTACGTGTATAATTACTATGGTAATAAATAAAGATGGTGTTCATTTAAACACACACTGTCAGTTTTCCCTTTTTTTACCCTGGAGTGTGCGAAAGTGGCCGTTTTGAATGTGTGGAGGATAAAAGCAACAAGACGGCAAGAGCCAATTATTTTCATTCAAAAACGGAAATCAATGTCAGATCTAACTGCTGCGTGCTTTTTTTCCAGTGGTGTAAAAAAAAAAAAAAAAAAGACAACAATAATAAAAACAGCAGGCTGTCGGAATGCAGAAATGTATTTTTTTCTGAGAGCACCTTCATCAAAATGTTATGGATAGAGGAGTTCAGCAGCTCAGGAGATGAAGGAGGTAGACCATGCACGCTGTTCATGGTTGGCTGAGTGAGAAACAAAGCAAGCCTGCGGTTAGTAGGCTAGAAGGCGATACCTGCATGCCTCAAGTTGTCACTGAGGAAACAAAAGTCCTCCTGGCTCTTTGCCGAGCGCAGAGAGGATCTGGGAGAGTCCGCTACTTCAAAGCAGGCTGCTCACTTTAAAGCTCAAAAGGACGGAAAATACTTGAGGCAAAACAATGGAACATATGCAGTTTAATGTGTAAAATCAACAAGAGGGCCATGTTTCAAACGAACATCTGTTGGGTACAATAACCCAGAGTTAATATGGCAAGAAGGATATTAACTCTGCAACATTCCATTAAATATTCCATCAAGATCTCTATACCCTGTGTAAATAAGTGAATATTTATATTCCACGTGTGCCCTAAATCAAGACATATCTGTCAGAAAGTCACTTTATTTGTGCACAAATTCAGAATCAGATAAAGTAATTGACTCACAAAACTTTTTTTTTCGCAGACAGGATGTAATAAAGCTATTTTCATAAAGGATTATTCTAATCAGGATTACATGGTTTGCTATCTGTATCTAGAACTGTGTACCTTTACTGAGAGCTGTGACAAAGAGGATAATACAACAGCAGTCAAAAGTGCCTCTGGCAAAGACTTAGCTCCAAACATCACTACTGCCATGTTTGTTCCAATTACTAGGAAGCCCTGAGCCTTGAAGTTGTATTGACTTGTGCCAGAAAGACACTATGGAATTAGCCAGACAGAGCTGTTTGAGCAAGGTGGCAGCGGTAATTAATGCGGCCTGGCAGTTGGTCGGTGGGTAACGGCCATTTTGTGTCGTGAATCTGTACTTAGACTGGTATATTGAGATGTCGGGACTCTGGCTTCTTATGCACAGACAGATTAATTACCTATTCATGAGCACAAAGTGAGAAACATAAAAGAAGGAGTGTGTAAGTGTAACAGTGATGAAGCAAACTGCATTTTGAGGAAATGAGGGAAACAAAATTTACATCAGAAACAAAGTAGATTGTATAACAGACACTGTCTGACCGTAGATGCTTATGTTTACTGCTCCGATGGGGATACATATTATATTTAATTGTGTTAATGTTGAGAAAGTAACAATTTGTCTTTTAGTTTTTAAAGCATCTTTTCATCTTTTAGCCATAACCATAACTATTTCATCTAAGTTGTAGATTGCTTCTACAGCATTCAAACGAGTTAAGGCCCAAAACAGTTTTCTCAATCTGTTTCTTACTATGAGAAATGATCTCTCATATGAACAACAACACTATGTCCACATTTGAAACGTTTGGATTTCTGTACTGGTTTTTTGTCAAGTGGTTGCGGCAGATAAACACCCACCATGAGCTGGAGTTTGCTCAAGGTTGAAGTTTTTTTTTCTGTCACCAGGTACTTCCTCATGGGGAGAACTGTTGAGTTACTGTAAATAAAATTATAAGGAGTACGGTCTAGACCCAGTCTATATGTTGTGAGTTGTGTGGTGAGTTGGCTCTGTATAAATAAAACTGAATCAAAGGAAAAGTTTGGATTAAACTTATTTGCAAAATGTTAAATGTTCATTTTAAGGATAAACTGAACACTGTGCTGGATTTACTTGTTTTCCCGATAATATCCACTCATGCTAACTAAAGAATAATTAATATATTTTTATAGTTATGTTTAATTAACTTGAAGCACTCGGATATGGTTGTATCTTATTGCAATATTGCAAAGAAGCAGGAAACTTTTTTTTTTTCAATATTTAACTGAAACTACAAAAGTCTTAGCCTAAAGCTATCAACACACTGGCTGAAGGATAGCCTCCAGTGTTAAATCGTTGTGCTGTGTGGATCAAAACGCCCACCTCAACTTCCTGGAATGGGAATAGTGCAGCTGGGAGTTAGAGACAGAGCTGATATCAGCGTGTCCACATGAATCAAATATTACATGTTTTATACTTCATTTGATTACTCTTTCATTGCTTCAGACTTAAGTACCCATTCAGTGTCTTCAGCATTGACACAACAGTTTAAAGAGGTGCACTTTGTTAAACAGGGTTTGTTTATTCATTCAAGTTTCTTACAATGCACATTGCTTGGGGAAATTACAACACACACTCTTTAAATGGCACAGAGCCCCAAGATCCCTGCACAAAAGGAGCTCAGTGTGAAGGAGGAACAGACAGTGTGCTAAAACCACAGGGGTCAAAGTCAATACATGAATTTATTTATTTTTTCCCAACAGTTCTCCCAGTAAGAACATTATGCCACAGGCACAGTTGGGTTGCAGCTGGTGGTGATATCAAAGTCAATGAGAAATTTAAATAATCGCATTTCAAATGGTGCAAGCAGAGGAAAACAAAGTTAATATCTATTAGTAGCTGAATGAACATTGACCGCTGCATGCTTAGCTTCATTGTTTCCTGCACTGGTGTTGTTGTAGCTGTAAAATCTACTTCATGCACCAGCTTCACCTTGATAGCCACAGCTAAACTCTCTTTCCACATCCAGAGCAAACTGTACATAAACAGCATTCCTCTAACGCTTTTACATACACACATTTACATACAAACAAGTGCCAGCATATGGCGCTGCACCTCTCTTTACGCTGATGACCAAAATGACACCTACCTCCAATTCACAGAAATCCATTATTAGGGTTGTAAAATGAGTGTTATATTGTACCGATAATTTCCCTGTGAAGTTAAGTGGCTCTGTGTGCACATGAGCTACTGCATCATGCACGCTGTTAATGCCAAATAGATATCAGAAGTCCTCAAATGGCAATGGAACTTTTATAACACCTCTTAAATATTTGAGTTTTATGGAAGGTAATAAGGACAAATGGAAAAGTTTGCTATCTAGGAGGTACAATGGCCCCATAAAAGCAGATGGTCACTGAAAGAGGGAATTTTTAAAGATCTTAATGCCCCATAAGGGCAATAACGTTCAGGATTAAACAGATGTGGTAAGAGCAGGGCAGACAATAAAAGACTCATCAGGCCTTTTATGATATCAGTGATCAACATGCCCACATTGAAAATAATGTTCTGCTCTATGTTCTTTACAATCCATGAATACGGTGTCTTTTCTGTCCATCTGAAGGTTTATTTGACCGCGGAGCAGAAATAAATATCCTGTAGAATTTCAAGTACTCATTTCTTGGTCTGGGTCCAATGCAGATTATCAAAATTGTCACTCAGATGAAAAACATTTTTCCTCTCTGGCACAAAACTTAAGAGGCTTAGTCATCTTTGCCATCTCCATCTATTGACCGAGCTTGTCCAAATTTCAACACCTGCTTCACTGAGATGGAGAGGAAAAACATTGAGAGGATAATTAGGAATTTATGAGTTCTGTAAACATGCATAAACAAATCACCAAGCCTTGAGCAACACCCTTATTCCCAGGCTATCAAATAGTAGAGCCGTCAAGGATGTCGGGCTCTAAGTAAACACTTAGGCGATGATTGGACTTCCTCTTACAATGGCACCGCTCCATTACAAGGTATCTACCCAGCCCAATGGTGAAGCACAAGTAGAGTGCAATAAGACTTGAAGCAGAATGCTGCACCACTTGTGTTGTGATATTTAAGCAGAATATTAACATGTAATTTGTCAGCGCTATGCTCAGCAGCACTGCAGCTCTCACGGTTTGTAAATTACCAGGCCTTTGCTTTCAAAAGGTACGAGCAGCAGGAAGCACACAGTTTCCACAGCAATTTAAAATGCACTGAGGTAAGCCCTGATAGATCTGTACCCTTTTAATCCCATGCAGGCAGACTCTGTCTACACCGAGGACCAATTATTGTTATATTATTTTAACAGTTTGTTTTTAAATAAACTGTTAATTAATGAAATATTAGTAGCCATGCATGAAGGACTGTTTTGGAAGAAGCATTTAGCTCATTCACAGAGCTAAAACTACCAACACCACAACGTAAAAACACTCCATTATAAGCCAAAAGAAAAAGAAGATAATACAATACAATACTTGAGTAAATACATCCTCCTACTGTTGCTGTTTTGGTATGAATAAGAAAAATCTGCTTCTCAACTATAAATCACCTATGCCATAGGAGTCTTCACATAAGGCCCTTAAATAAAGCAGTAAGTATGAAACCCACCCCGAAGGAAGCAGCAACTATAAAAGTATAAAGATAATCATGGAAAACATATGAAAAGGAAGAAACCTTGGGAGAGATAAGAAAAGCAGGGCCTTCTTTGTGTTGTGATGCTGTTTTCGAGTTTATCTTAGTCTCATGCCTTATGTATGGCGAGCGAGTTATTGGTTGCTATAATCATTGCTGCTCTGCTCCGAGCCATAAACAGATCCTTAGCTAACATGACTACATTGTATGGAACAGGGTACAAAACACAAACGTCCTTGTTCCATGCAAAAGCACATTTGAAAGGGCTTTTGTGGTCTTAAAGAGGCTAAATTGATATTTTCAAAGAATGTATCAAATTACAAGGTGAAACATAATGACAGTATGAAAGGGGTCGCTGGTAGTGATGAATCTACAGAGAATCATCGCTCAAATCTGCAGCTTCCTTCGACTTTACAGGGAGTTTCAGCTCATTGTTTATCTCTCCAGTTCAGAGCTAGTGTCATTTGACAGTAACAAGCAGCGCTTCTTGGCAAAAAAGCTCTAAAAAGCCACTGTATACTATCTGCTCAGCACCAACCAGCAAGCAAGTGAATATAGGGAGAGTTTAGCAAACAAAGAGACAGATCCCTCAGGGTTCACCTCAAAAGCGGAGCTAAAAAAAAGTGAATATTGAATAACATTTCTCCACATTAATGTTGTTAATGTAACTGCCTGATGTGTAAATAAATAAGGTTTTTTTCACATGTTCATGAGATCAGTCAGTGGTGATATGTGAGTGCTTCTTCTGTCCCGAAATGGCCAAAAAAAAAAGTTGCATTGCAGGTTTAAAGGGGTATAGTTCATCAAGAGTCCAGTCTGCCCTCAGGCTAACACGAAGATGTTGAAGTAGAGAATCGAGCAGCGCTTAGGGACAAAGCTGATGCTGAGGTTAGGGTCCCTGGCCAGAGCTATAGATGAGAGACCCAGGGGCAGAACCAGAGTATCTTAAGGAATAAACACCCAGAGTCATGCTGGATTCTGCTCTGATCTGGAGCCGTTTACTGGTGAAAGTTTCAAGGTTTTTAAACTTCTGGGATTAAAAAGTGGATTTATCTTCACTCTCACTACTCAACCGGTTTGCAGCAGCAGAGGTGAGACAACCACTGTTATTGTAGCTGTCTGCGGGCACCCAGAGCTCCATTAAACTATTTCATGAATAGAAACCTGACAAAGAAATGTCAGAATCCATTCTGTAACATTAGTACGTGCATTCAACGATACGTATACTCGCACAAATAAACACAAATGATCCCACGGTCATATTAGTATTAGAGTTTGTAAAGTTTATTCCACATGTCGAACGGTAAACCATCTTGAACACTGTCATTGCATCGAGGGTGGGAAGAGATGAAGTACTTCAAACCGGACAGCCGCAGACAGCAGGGTGGACGGCAGACGCAGGGGGGCTGGAGCTTATCCCAGCTGACCTTGGGTGAGAAACGGGGTACACCCTGGACAAGTCGCCAGCTCATCACAGGGCACATAGAGACAAACAACCGCTGACACTCACAATCATACCAATGGCCAATTTAGAATCACCAATTAACCTATTAAATGCATGTCTTTGGACTGTGGGAGGAAACTGGAGTACCCGGAGAGAACCCACGCAGACACAGAGAGAACATGCAAACTCTGCACAGAAAGGCCACAACACTGATGCAAACAGTAAACAGTGATTAAGTTTTTTAGATGAAAACTGGTGTGTGTATAGGTACTGTATTTAGTAGTGTTGTTGAACAATTCAGCTCCACATCTTAGACAGTTTAGTATTTAAATTCTATATATTGTGTCATGAATATGCACAGCTACCTCCATCTACTGGTTGAAACTTGTTTGAATGTGTTTGAATTTTACTATTGGCTGATTTTGGAGGCAGGCGACATATAGTGGCATCATTCAGCTTTCCGCTGTCGCGCCTTGAGGCCACACTCCCTATAGTGACTGTTTTTTAATTTGCTGAGAGGGGGAGCTATCAGACTACGGTGGTTTTGATGCACTTTAAACTCGAGATGAAGAATTGTATTAAATCAATTGTTCGGCATGCAGTACGTGATGCCACAGAAGCTGCACAGAGGCCCAGTTTAAAGCTCCAGGATGTACTGCATGTCGAGGCTTTTGCTGTCACATGTCTGATTATTTCACTACAGCTGGCAGAACAAGTAGCCACATCTGTTGTTCCTCCAGCCGCAGACACTGCGATCCACCACACTATCACTACACCTCTGAGAGAACACTGTAGATGCACAGCAGTAAACAACACACTGGCAAAGGGGACCAAAATACCAACAGTCTAATCACCTCAGTGAAACTGTTTGTGGATATTTGCTCTCAGCCCCATTCTTCTTTTCAGTCAGCATATCAGCAGCTGAATGGACAAAAAAAAAAAAAAAAAACACTACTGCTGATGGTAAAGAAGCTCGTAAACCTCTCGAAAGTGAATGACAGCTACAAAACACCGGAGCTGTATTCAACAAATTTAAAAGAATGAGAGTCATCATTGGAAGGTGAACGAGTGCAGCTGCAGAGAAGCAGCATCAATGGAAGGTGTGGGTGAAAATGTTGTTTTGTTTGAATATCAGTGCTGTGTAAACTTTATATTAATATGCATACACAAAAGGAGAGGTCTCTGATATTTTGCCTATCGTGCACAAAATAACAGAAACATTGGACTGTGTCATGCATTACAATTAAACACTGGCTGATTCTAAAAGAGTTTCAACATTCGATCATCCATAACATAATAACCACTGACAGGTGAAGTGAATAACACTGATCATCATGTTATCATGGCACCTGTCAGTGTGTGGGATATCTTAGGCAGCAAGTCAACATTTTGTCCTCAAAGTTGATGTTGATGAAGTTCATGCTGGTTCTGACACAAAGCCACAGAAAACACAGTGCATGACAGCTTGTTCCGTATTGGACTATATAGCCAAAGACCAGTTGAGTGCCGACACATGAACCTTAGAAGTGGACCAGCGACCACTGGAAAGTGGCCTGGTCTGATGAATCTTGTTTTCCTCTACATCACATGGACGTCCAGGTGGGGGCGCATCGGTTATGAGGAAAACACAAGGCACCAGGAGGTATCATGGGAAGAATAGAAGCCAGCAGAGGCAGTGTGAACGCTTCGGACAATGCTCTGCTGGGAAAACCTCGGGTCCTCCCATTCACTGGGATGTTACTTTGACACTTGAAGCATTGTTGCAAACCATGTGCAACCATTCATGAAAACAGTGTTTCATGATGGCAGCGGCCTCTTCAGTCATGTTATGGCTGATCGATGTAAACTGAACATAGTGACTTAACTGTTACCTCCATTTAACCACCTTGCAAATCCTGAAATAGCATTTACGTAGCTCCCCCATTAACACTGCACCACTGCAGTGCCCAAATCCCTATGTACCTGTCAGTGTATTGAGACAGGGCTAATTCACCACTTAAACACCGAGACAGCTATATTAGCACAGCGCCATCATCACACCACCACTTACTCATGCTACGCTGGAAACAAAACAAACATGACACGACTTACAGAAACTGTTAAAGGAGGAAGGCAGACAGAAAAAAAACATTTATAAGCAGCCCAAAAGTCTGGTGATCCTGACACATGTACAAATTCAAAGCAGGAGGCAGGAAAAACTGTCCAAGCTGTGGATCTAGATGAATTACTGTTCTGGTAAACATTGTTTAAGGCACAGCGTTTAATCCCAAAGAAAACAAAAGGGCAGCCGCACTGACAGAAGGGAAAACACTACACTGAAAGCTGCTATAGAAATGGCCAACAGAGCTTTTAATACAAGGACTAAGACGCCTCAGCAAACTGTTTTCTCATGGCATGAACAGGTTGTTTACATCAGTAACAATAAATGAGCAACTGAAAATAACAAAATGCTGATTACGGCTGTAACTGCTCATTTAGCTTTAACACGTGAATTCCACAGCAGCCAGCTTTGCTCTTCTACACAACAACATGTAATCAAGACCATAAAGCCTGTGTTTGAACAGAGTTCTTTACACAGTTCTTTACACAGACTGATGTGTTCATCTATCCATCCATCCATCCATCCATCCATCCATCCATCCAGGCCCTCATAGAAGTAAAGTGGCTGTGGTGGATAAACCCTTTTATTTTATTTAATAGCCTTCATTATAACCTTCAGGGAGGTAGGATTTACTGCAGAGTTGTTAGCATTAGTTCCAGTTGTACCTAATAAACTGCAAACAAAGTGAAATGTAGAACTGAGAGTGAAAGATAAAATGCAGCAGGACTGTTCAACGGTTTCCCTGCATGTCATATCAGCCATCTTTCTTGAGAGACAGTAAAACCTCTTGGTTCGAGTCAATTTTATAGTTGACGGATCACATAGTGTAGAGTGTCTTCTTTCATCCTCTGATGGGCTTATCTGTGTTTATGTTTCCGCGCGGTGTCTCCACACACTCGCCTCCCTGTGCGGCCAATCACAAGAGGGTAATACAACTGCAAAACTGCACCCTTTACCGCTAATACGGCTCTCCAGACTACCTCTGCGCTCCCCCAAAGGTCCATCACACTTACGCTTATCTCTCAATCACCCTCCGTTTGATGCTAAACCAGTCCATATGCTTTCCCCCCAGGTACTGCTCACTGTTTAACTTGCTTTTGTACTTATGGAAAGCTTCTGGTTGCTGTTCTCACATTCATTTCCTTTAGAAAACAAAAAGAAGCTTTAAACAACACATTCATGCATTTAAAGAGGGATGAGAAGCGGTGCGCGTGAGCAGTAAACAAACAAGTGCAGATGAAGTGAAGAAAATAAATAAAAAAGTTGATGCATGAGCTTCTGTGGCTAATTTGGTATTAGCATATTCAACAAAAACATTTGACAAACAGCCCGTGCTGTTTCGCACCATTTTACAAAGTAAGATTAAAGTTACATGTTTATTCATTTAAAGAACACAAATTGGGCTGATCCTTATTAGCACAAACCATGATATGCTTCCTTGTTGATTATAGACTTTAAGGGGGGGGGGGGTGTAATTTATCTTCCCACTGTCAGCCTTGTACAAACAGGCCGACTATGCAGTACTCTGTGAAGATCATCTTAATTCATCTGCATTATCCTCCACCGCAACTTTCAGTTACATTACATAAAGCACTTAACTCCAGTTTACGAGCTTGAAAACCACCTACACGTTCATAAATACCACTTCATGCCTTCGGCGGGGATTGCATGCCAGCAGTTTGATGGGTTCATTTATTTAGTTTTTTTTTTTTTTTCAAAATAACAAGCCCTAAGGTCGTCTGTGAAGTTCTGTGATTATCATCTGTCCTGTTACCGCGCTTTAACAACATGGCCTCACCTCTGGGCACAGCGATTAAGATTCAGTCCTTTCTCAAAGAGACTAATTTACCGCTGCCACAAGGTTCTTTCACGACAGTGTAGTGTCAGAGTAATCTAAATGTCAAAACAATGCCGTCGACTGTTTTTTCACTGTGGAGAACAAAATCATTTGCTTCTGCGTGACAAGTAATTCTCATTCTACAAGGCTGACCCTCAGCCCAAATTTAATTACAAAACTTTCACAATATTACTTGTTTTGGATAAAGTTAATAAGAGAGAGACACCCATGTCACACTCCTAAGCTGCTACGTGTCGACAAAGTATGAATTCCAAACTTATTTTATGATTAAGTGTTGTAATTAATCAATTTATTTGACATCAATCTGCCTCGTCTGCTTGTCTAATTAGCAGTTTTCTAAATTTGCCTCAATAACTCGCAGCAGAGACATTAACGACAGTCACTCAAGTCCAGTTTATGTTTATATAACCCAAAATCAGAAGTTTATCGCAGGACTTTACAATCTGCACAACACAACCTCAACCCTTAGACCCTCAATTCAGAAAACTGAAATATTAGATTATATTCAGTAACTTTATTACTACCTACAGGGGAAACTAGTTTGGCCACCCGTGAACAATGACAAATAAAGGAGATAAGAGTCAGAGAGGACACGGCAGACAACATACAGTATGAAAGACAAACCACCACCAAAATACAAAACACACTCATATTCCATGAGGACATTAATGCAGCTCAGAAGCCACCTAACAATGTCATCCAAACAATACAATAAATGAATGAATAACAGGCTGACTATAAGTGATGCACCTGAAAAAGGAACCAGTGAGACAGTCACTCAAGAAGAGACAGGGTTCAGATAAAATGAAACCTTCTGAAGAATGAGATTAACTGTATTAATCCTTCAAAGGGGAAATTCACACAAGTTTTACACACACACGGATACACACACACACACACACACACACACACAATGCTTATAGACATGCAAATGTGGAGAGATTGGTGGAGTGATGGGCAGCCATGTAGCTGCGCTCTGGGAGCAGTTAGGAGTTCAGTGCCTTATTCAAGGGCACATCAGCAGTGTCCAGGAGGTGAACTGGCACCTCTCCAGCTACAAGTCCACACTGTGGTACATGCTGGATTAAAACCGGCCAACCTCCTTAAGAGTAACAAAACTAGGTCTGCAAAAAATAGTTATGTCATGTAATTATCAGTGAATCTGATGATTATTTTTTACACTTTTCTAGGAATCATTTTCTTTCTATAAAATGTCAGGAAGCTGGAAAATGCCTATTAAAATGTCCCAGAATCCAAGGTGACATATTCCGTTGCTTGTTTTGTCCGTCCAACAGTTTATTAAATATGACAGAGCAAAGCAATTTGCCCACTCAAGATGCGGAAGCCGGAAAAAATATTTGGCATTTTTGCATGAAAAAACAGAAACGATTAATTTGTTTTCAAGATAGCTCTGCCAAAAATGTGTTTCATATCCCAGAAAACAAGCAAGTATCACATGCCATTCAAATATGACTCCACCGTGGGTACAAAAGACTTGGTAAATGACCCTGCGGTGCATCTTGACGCCTGTAACCGCTCACTCAACACACTGAAAAAGCCTTTAACAGAGGAGAGGGGAAAATGGGAAACTTCAGGAAGGAGCTAGCAAGCCTATCCTCACAGTATGAATTTCATTTTTATAGATGTGTTGTAATGAAAATTTATCTTATTTTATAACAAAAAAAAAGACCCCTGTGCAATTCTGTAAAACGTCAGAGTGACGAATGGAGCGCGCCATGTATTCGGGTTTGCTCATCTTTGACTGAAGCAGGTTTCCAGGCTATGCAGCGAGCAGCAGCGCTAATCTTCACAACCTCTTCACACTTCTTCAGCTTGTGTCAACAGCATTGTGAGTCAGTTAGCCATTCATATGCTGCTACAGATGGTCCCATCCCTCTTCCTCAGCTCAGCTGCTGACATGATTCATGGGGCTCTGTGTCTTGATTTAGGGGCTCTTTCATATTTCTTCTCGCCCACAGCAGAGAAGCATTTCTCTAAGATACCCCTGAGGCAATGACCCTGGTCTGCCTGGCCTGTCTGCCTGGAAGTACAAAAAAAGGGGAAAAATAGAGCTCTGCTGGGCAAAACTGGACTCGACACAACACACATACACACTGGATATAATAGGTGTAGAGGCTGCTGTGAGCTTGTGCAGGCAAAGGCAAACAAGTCAAAGTCTCTTTGTCTTCCTCACAAGCACGGAATGTGCTATATCAACAACAAAATTATAAGTCAGGATTAAATGGACAAGCAAAATTGTGCAAATAAGCACTTGTTTCTTGCAATGGCCAAGGTCTCAGCAAGCTCATTAACAAACAAGAAAACAAACCAATCCACCCTTCAGCTGTTATTTCCACTCCCAAAGTCAATGGAACAAGCATGTCACGAAAAATTAAACCAGCAGTCACCGGTGATTGTTTCCACACTCAATCTCAGTTTGTTGAATTTATATAATAATAACCTTGCATGTTTCTGCTTCTATCTGCACTCAAAATTTTCCTCCAATTTAGTCTCAGTGGGCTTCAGATTGCCCTGTCAGAAAGGACTATAACGAAAGTCTGTGCGCACCACTTCCTTATCGCTACCAGTAAATTACTTCAGGATCAGATACAGGCTGCCAACTCGCAGAAACTCCACTCAGCAGACACAGAGAGAGAAACAGAGAAGGAGATAGGAAAGAACGAGAGGGGAGGAAAAAAAAGAAGTGTCAAGACATGACAAGAGGAGTGGAGTATCCCCAAGAGGACCGATAGTTTCAGCAGCTCTCAAAGGTCATCTGATGTTATCTAAAGATCATCTTCAGTCACCAACGCTCCCCTCTTTACACTCTCCTCAGCAGCTGGAGTCAAACACCTGTCAATCAGATCTTTCATAACCTGCAGCAACAGCGCAGTGGCTTTCTCTTCCCAGTGTAATCAGTCTGAAAGACAATAATAGTGCATCAGACACTCTCATTTCCGCTGAAGTGTCAACACAAGCATAAATAAATAAAGCAAAAACATATTATGTTTATCATATACACAGAATTTACACTAAAGAAAAATAAAGTGGAAAAAAACACAAGCACAGTGTTATAAATATGTTAATGATACATTTAAGTGTATTCATTTCATCAGTTTAATTATTTTCAAGCAAAAATACCAAAAATTATCTGCCTCAGTTTCTAAAGTGTGAAGATTTGCTGCTTTTCTGGGCATTATATTTATATTATATATTATTAGATTCATACTATTATTTGGTGCAAGAGCTCAGGTGCACACTTTGTCCAACATAATGTGCACCTGAGCTCTTGCACCTTAAGACATTTTTCACTCATTTGTGACATTTAATAGGCTAATTAATAAATCAATCTTTGGTTGCTGGCCTATTTTCACACCCAGCTTCAGCCTGGTCTGTTTGTTTGCAACGCTGGTCCTCTTACTTGAAAACTAACTCATAATCCTTTAAATATGTCATATCATACATTATTAAAACATGAGGTTTGCTGTTTCTGCAACAACCCAATTCCCCAGTGGAGATGAATCGAAATACATAAATGCTTGAAGAAATACAATTTAGACATTGAAGATTACAGTGTATATATGTGTAGACTCATATCCAGCATTACTGTCTCATTTCTCTTTATTAATGTCCTAAAATATGTTTGTATCTTATTGAGGATCTTTTTCATCCTAACATTTGGCCACCTTAAATAAACCAGAGAGATGTTAACATCTGTCGATATAAAAACTCATTCAAAGGTAATAAAAACATAATGATTCTTCATTTTCACGTGATTATAGAGTGATGAAAACATAGTTATGAAGACTGTATTCCTATTTTACCATACTGTGTAAAAAGAGCCCACTACATCGGACACACTGGACCTTTGACTCATCATCACAACGTGTGTTGTTGCTTAAAAAAACAAAGTTAGAACCACAGTCTTATCTGTTTCGTCCTGGTTACTTATTTAATAGAAGCAGAGACATTAGCAGCAGCCTGCGGTGTGAAGGATTAAACTTGTGACGAGTCATCGGGATGCAAGCGGCGGCCTATCACGCGTGTCGAGGGACACACGTACTGGTGGTACAGACGTGCCTCGACTCCTCTCTGCAGCATTGTGGGGAGCAGCTCCAGCGTGGTGGAACCGAGCAGATGGTGAACGTATGCGGCGCTCATGCATGTCATCATCACCTTCATTAGCTGAAGGTGACATATGACATCATCTGGCCCGTGTGCATTATGGGGGCCAGAAAGAGTTGTTTGCTTCTTTTTCTTCTTTTTTATTGCAGCATGGTTCAAGGTTGTTGATGGGAGGTGTTGTGAGTAATCACCCCCCCCCCAACAACCCCCACCCCCACGGGCTACTCCTCCTCAAGCCTCCTCCCAGCATTAAGGTAAATAAGGGCTTCCAGCAGAGAGCCAATGAGCACGGGCCACTGAGCAGAGATGCATGTTTGTGTTGCCTTCCTCCCAGGACCCTGCTCGTTTATCTTGGCTGTCAGGTAAAAGGGCAGACTCAGAGAAGGTGAAACTTTTTTTTTTTTTTTTTTAATAAGGCCGGCTTGGTTTCCATAGAAACTGCAGGACAACATTACAGGGACAATGATAAGAGAGCAAAGTCTGGTCTCAGGGCGTCCCGCAGTGTGCCACATTGTTGCTGGAGTCATTTGTGTTTAGTTTACGTCAGAGAAATGAAAGCACTATTTAGATTAATTCTCAGGGAGCCTCCAGTCTCAGACCTTTTACTTGTGGAAGGTGAGATTAATGAGAGCATATTCACACCTAGCTTTCAGCTTAGGTCAGGAGCTAAAAGGTAGGTTTCCACTTTTAAAGAGGTGCTGAGTCTTATGTGGGTACAAACTCCCCGAGTAAAGACAAAAGAGACCTCAAATGACTGTCTGACTGTAACTTTTAATGTCACCGTGTCATAAATAACAATAAAATATTTCATATTTAAAATATTTCAAAGACAGATTCACTGGCTGTAACTTTATTTTTGAGAAGTCATAAATAATAAAACACTAAACAGCGTTAAAGTCAACTTCCAGAACTGTCAATATTCAAAATGCAGATTCAGAATGATCTCCAGGCGAAAAGTGCATAAAGAAGAAACACATTGCGCAGGTGATGAATACTTAATGACTACTAAATTTTTCACTTTGTGGTGGTAAATGGGATGCACGTTTAGTTAACAAATGAGTGGAGAAATCAAAGGAACAGAAGGTGCCACACACATTGTCAAAAGCCTGCAGCGGTGAGATAAACCAAGACAACGATGCAATGATATGAGAGTCTTTGTTTCCAGTTGCGCGCCTGCGAGAGAGAAATTAAGTCTCTTCTGGAGCAGAACTCAACATGGATACAGTCCACACGTAGTCATGAAGTTGATATGAAATAAGACGCCCTTGATAAGACGCTGCACAACTCTCATTCATGTGCAGACCTGCTTAGAGCTGCTGCAGGAAAGAGTTGAATTCAACATTAGCCACTGAGATTATTCTGTCTTCATTGCATTACGATGGTCTCAATAACAGAGAAAAATACTCATGGGGATGCACTAGCAACTCCCATACACAAAACAAAGCAAGAAATATCAGCAGCTTTGTTCCTGATGTCTATTATTGAAATTGCTTTATTAGTCAGTTGTTTACTGGTTGTTAGCGCAGAGCTAAGAACTGTGAGAAACACTCTTTGTTATCTAATAATATCGCTATGTCCTTGTGATTCAATCACAAGATGGAACTGTTTTTCTGTCAGCACCTCTAATTCTTTAAGTCTTTTTACGACGGAAGCAAATAGGTCCAGCTCACGTCCAGGGTTTTCTCACCAAAGATGTGTTACCTCTGCTCCTTCCTTTATGAGCATTAACTTCACATTTTTTTTCTAACTCTTTGTTCCCCCTCTCTTTTTTTTCCTGCAGGCCTCTGATTTATATCTGAGGTAAAGAGGAAGAGTGCTCCGCGGGGACCAAGTGTGTGTGCTCGACGGTAGATGGAGGCAAGCCGATATCACACACAAGGGTGAGGGTGTGCGCTCTGACAGCTCATCAGTGGACAATAAGGCCTTGGCTGTTAATGTCCTGCTACCTGGCACACTGCAGGGTCACAATCTGCTCCAGATGCTGGAGGCAAGCGTCCAAGTTGTGGCGGTGGAGAGATGCGGAGGGGGGGGGGACATCAGTGGCGGAGAAGCAAAGGGAGTGGACTCACTGAAAAATGAATGGGACTAGATAGACACGCACATACATGCACCACCTGCAAGCAGCCAGCTCTGAATTTACTGTCTCCTCTCTACAGAGCGGTCTCTCTGGTCTGGCAGTTACTGTAGCAACATCAGGGATAATATCAGTGCACAAATAAATGAAATCTCTCTTTTCTTCTCTTTTCCAGACAGCTAGATTGAAAATTTATCTGCTGAGACCAATCATGCATAATTCGAGAGACAGAGACACACACACACACACACACACACACACACACACACACACGTGTACACGCATACAAGAGGGACTTATGAACTCAATTTAGTCAGCCAGACAGAGTTCTTGATTCTGTCACTTGGGATAATCGTCAGGATGTGGTACTCTGACCGAGGCCCTGCGTCTAAACCCAGGCAGGATATAAGGTCATGTTGGAGTGGAACTCTAGCCATGCAGCACCCAGACCTCAAGTGCTCCAGTGGTTTTGTGGTTATCTGCAGTAGCCAGCTGTCGCAATACCAGAGGAGCTCTTCAAGAACGTCCCCTGTCCTCTTCCTCTGCCTCTCTCTCTCTCTCTCAATTACAACTGTCCAATCAGCACACCCGTCTCTCTTCATTTTAGGAATGTGTACATATTATAAATTATTGTTATGTCTTTTCTTGCAAGCTTTTAGTGTTTTGCCCCAAAAGATTAAGACGTAGAATGAGTCAAAACAAAACTATTACGGGTGGTGTTAGGAGCCGGAGTCCTAGGACAAGACAATTACCCAGCTGGTTCCCAGGCAGGAAAAGAGAAAAACCCGCAGCTATATTTGTATTCAACTTTATGAACTGTTGGTATCCTTTGAGGTACTGAGGATTCTATGGCACATTTATTTCAGGCTGATTTTTTTTTCATGTGACGGAGGGAAACAACTCCAACTCTTTCTTTCCTCGCATGAGTGTGACTAAGAGGACAGCTATGCATAATATATTTGACAGCTCATGTTTAAAAGGTTATTCCTTTCCGTTCAAAATTAGGTCAGTTCATCACTGCAAACGAATGCTGGAGGAGGCGGTGAGACTTGGTGTTCTGCGGCGTTGTTTATCACTTAAATTTTGTTTCCTGTCTATCACTGTCAGAGACAACATGGATAAGAACCACCACTCCACGCCTTACATCATCAAAACTGATGCAGGGAAGCAGTATAGTGAAGCAATCTGGCATGTTTCAGTGTGTGTGTGTGTGTGTGTGTGTGTGTGTACATATATATATATATATTTATATATATGTGTCTGTGTGTGTGTGTGTGTGTGTGTATGTATGTGGAACACAAAGTCCAGAGCTCCACCTGCTGGTCAAAACTGCTACAACAGCACTAAACAGGCCTGAAGCACAAACATTTGGATGTATTGCTTCAATGAGTACTGTCATTTTACTGAATGGGACCCCACAGACAGGTTTATTAATGGATGAAGAGCGGGCATGAACATGTGCACTGAACAGAGACATAAATGTGTACATATACTCTGATATTATGTTTATTTGAGGCAGTATATCAAGAATTAAGTCTATAATGCAGTATGGAGGGGACCTGTAGTATGAATCTGACATACAGTGATGTGTGTTATGATGAAACTAGCTTTAGGAAGGAGCTTTTGGAAGGTCCTCCATGAGCTCCCACAGATCCCCACTGCTATCCTTCACTTTTCCTTTACTCTGTCTGCAATATCGCCATCAACTCTAACTGCTGCTGTGGTACCAGGACTGATGATTCTGTGCAATACCCCTGTATACACTTGTCAGACTACTAAAGTAGTGTAGTAATACTGTAGTAATAAGATATAGTAGTATATCTGATGTATATGTTGTACATATGTGATACCCCTCCAAAATTTAGTACACAGGACATAAACAGTGTTGAGTACATACATACATAAGTTATTTTTTATATATTTTATTTATATCACTCCAATCTGTTTTACTACTAATACTTACTAATAATTTTATTGTATTCTATTTCCTTAGCTTATTTTTATCTTTTATGTCTCATGTTGTTATGGCAATTAACATCATGAAATGTGTTACTGCTGAGCTGGCACATTTCAGTGACCATGTTAACCCGTGTATGACAAACAAACTGAACTCAGTTGTATGTGTGATGATAATAATATTAACCTATTTTATACATTTAAATATTTTTATTGAATTCTCACCTCATAATACAGAAAAAAATATTGAAGTACTAACTTTTTCCAGCCCATAATGTGACCTTGCACCTTCCAGGAAGATGACGAATAACTGTTATTAACAAATAATATTTTATGCTGTGTGTTACATGGGCTATTCCTCAAAAATGAAGTTATTGATTATACCACAGAGTGTTCAAAATGTTAATTACTGCTCAAATGGGAATTCAGATAAACTAATTTGGGACTTGGGAGGTGCTGTTAAAAATGTACTGTCAATAACAATCCTAGACACAAACCATAGACCTGTGGTCAGCTAAAAATCATATTAATCAATGGTTATGAAATTAGGACAAGTTGTAAAGTTGTGAGCTGACTTAAGCATGTGTTAAATTAATATGCAGTGCATGCTCTATTTTAATGACTCCCAACCTTGGGGTCAGCACCCCTGCAAAAGGTCAGAAGGTAAATCTGAGGGGTCATGAGATGATTAACTGTACAGGAGAGCATTAAAATATACTTCTATGATATTAATATGGTAGTATCAAACTTTGTTTTGTTTGACATTTTTTCTTGTAAATTATTGGATTATTGAAGAAAAATCTGGAATCCTGGATAAATATTTGGAAACACGTGCTTTGTTTTAAAGGGGACAGAAGCTGTAAAGATGTTTTATTATTCAACATGTGCGATCTCCTGATGGGAACACGGTGAGGATTTTACAGTGAGACTCAGACAACCCTTTAAATGAAGAAGTATGTTCCCTGAGCAGGCTGGGATACCCTAAGCTCTTGATGCTTCTTCAGTGGATTCCTATTAGCAGAGCTTAAAAGCTGTCATTTCAGTTAAGCCAAGGCAAATTACCTGAGCTTCATGTCTATACGGGGAGGGAAGGGGGAAGAGGGAAAAGAGACAAATGATGAAATAGGCAAATGACGAAACGGTCATATGTATGAGGAATAGAAAGTAGATATGAGTGGCGTAGAGCTGCATTCACAGAATGAATCCTTTCCTCCGCTAACTGCCCACACACTGAGGAGAGGCCCGGGCTACGACTCAAGAGCTCTTATTACCATGTGATTAACCTCTTCAGGATTATCAGGCAGCAAAGAGATGCAAGCAAGGTCAAAGGTCGCTGCTCAGACGGCCACTCCAGCCCCTATTACATGAAAGGCTACGCTCATAGCCTCCTGCATGTCATTAAGCATCTATTCGATGCGTCCGTGTTAAATTTCAACAGCATGCAAGGTCAGCTGCCTTATTATCGTAAAAATAAAAAAAACTGTTGTACTCAATTAGAAAAAGGCTCTTTGAAAATATAAACACACCGCCAAACACCTGGTGTGTGTTGGCAGCCATAAGACAGACTGCAGGTGGGGATGAATTAAAGCGAGTCTACACCGGAGGAGGTAATCATGAATAAAACATCACACTTTTGTACTTGTTGAGGCTGTAGCTTTTTAGCACTGCTATAACTCCTGGTTGTTGTTCCCCATTGGCAGAGAAAATGGGAAAAATGATTTTTTCTATATATAAATAAATAATAAAATACAATCTAAAATAGATTTGCTACCTTGCGAACGCTCACATATCCATCTGAAGATCAGGTATCAAACTGAATTAAAGAGTAAACGTGTGGCAACTGAGAATCTCTAATCCCTTGACTAATGCAATTTTGTCTTTGTCAGTATGTTACTCCAACAGAGAAACAAAGAAACATGGTAGCTGGGGAGTGTGTGTGCCTATGTGTGTGTATATAGGGAGAGGGGGGCAGCTCCTGGCAACCTGCCATTCCTTCAGTGTGTGTGTGTATCCATGACGGATGGAGAAAGCATGTGGGAATGTGTTAACCTTTCTGCCCAGACGAGGACAGTGTCTCCAACCAGAGAAGATCACCGTCATTTCCACAGTTTGAGGGATGTTTCACTGTTTTATTTTTATCTCTTGCTGTCCAGTCACATAAATCACAAAAACTTTTTAATCAGTCTTGAACTGTGACGGATGTAAGGGCGCAACAATCCCACCGCCTCAATCTTCCTACCGCTAAACCGTAAGTATAGCAAAAATATGATGCCAGAGCTCAAAGCAAAGAAGAAGTTTATAGACATTTTTTTGAATTTTAAGCATCTGTAATCAATTGGTTTCATTCACAATGGATCATATAGTGATAGTGATGAACCTACGGAAAAATATCATCCACCTCTGCATTTCCACACAGATCTACGGAGCTTTTTCGGCATCTTTAATCTTTTATGGCCCACAATTAATGGTTTCACCGCTCACACCGGTGTTGTTTTTAGCCGCAGCAGGCAGCTGTTCAACATAAAAAGCTCTAAAAGCCAACCATACACTACCTGATCACCAATCACACCACCAATCAGCTGACAGACACAGTTAGCAGCTAACTGGCGAACATATTGGAGCATTTAGCAGCTAAAGAACCGGATATTGCCTTCAGGAGTTGGTGGAGGATGGCTGCTCTTTTCTGCTGCTCCCAAAAGACGCAGTGTTCTTGGCCTCAACACAAGCAGCCGTGCAAGAACTCTCCCAAAATATGGCTTAAAAATCTTAAGTCTAAATCTGGCGAAATGTAGCTTTAGATCAATAAATACTTGAATAATAAATCAGTAAAGAAGAGTGCAAATTGGCATTAGATACCAACTTTTGGTACTCTTAACATCTCTGATGGTACCAAAACAATATTAAGGAGTGATAGCGTACACAAGTCTTGAGAACATGTTATGATATCTCAGGGCAAAAGAAAACAGCCAAAATATCGGATATTGGTTTGCTCCGCAGCTATAGCAAATTGAATTTGATTTTATTTAGCATGTCATTTCACATTCTGGCCGTGAGCACAACAACACCTCACCAGACTGCACATTGCATCAGTCGGGATTATTTCAGGTAAAATTAGCTGTCACAAAAGATGACAAAACTGTTAATATCCCATAAAACCAATCAGAAAATTTCATGTCCAATCTTTTTTTTTTTTTTTTACTTCCTTGCTGTGTGTAAGTGAGGGAATGAACCAGGGGACGCAGAGAGACAAACAGAAAGAATGTGTTTACCAAATCTCCCCCGAAGCGAGACCCAATCATCTACATTCACATAGACACTGAGATGAAAGCTGCTTGTGTTCTTCCTCCATGATCTTATCCCACTGATCTTTATCTTTTTGTTTACCAGGGGCCCAGATGAGGACGTGCATTAAATCTCCTGTAAAGGCTCCTGTGTCCTGTTTTTTTTTTTGTTTTGTTTTTTTTTAGTGCATTCGCCCCATTTTATTAAATAAGACAAAGCTCTGGTGCACACTCAATACTTCTCTAAGACCTTAAAACAATCTGCGAGAGCTATTATAAGCCCACAAAGCTGTTTTAAAAAGGTATCCGCACGCATTTGAATATGCAGTTTCATGCACGCAGACACGCAGAGCAACTGAACCAATCGTTTAAGGTCTCTGAGGCCTCGATAAGCTTTTGTAAATCAGCCGCCATCCGGCAGTGAGTTTTATTCCCCTCTCTCTCAGTGGATGTTGGGTTATGACCCGTAGGCAGGAGGTTATTTATTGCTTCTGTCTCAGCTTGTGTTGACTCCCAGCCACTCATCTATGGTTCTAGGCTAATAGAAAGCAGCACAGGGTTGTAGATCTACTGGAAAGCCCATTCAGCTGCACGGACTCGGCTCGATAGTCTCCTCAGACCCTCATCTCCCCAGATTCTTAATGTCCCTCACTTCCTTAGCTTTCTTCCTCTGTATGTTTTTTTTCCTTTTAATAATGACTGCATCAAGATGAAAACCTGCGAGAGAACCTGTGGCGAATGAGTCACTATCAATTCATGTTAGTGTGAACGAGGAGAAGAGGAAGGAGGGTTAAAGAGCTGAGAGGCCCCACAGACCATAAACATTTCCAGGAGGCTGCTGGCAGAGATGATAGACAGTCTGCAGCCTGCCGGCCTGCTTCTTTCCTTGCCGCATGAGAAACATCTCTATTCTCAGAGAAGGCTGCCTCCTTTGTAACGAAAGGTGTTATGTTGGAGAATAACAAAAGAAGAAACAGGTAAATTGTCAATGCCAGAATGAAACTTAACCTTGATGCTGAGATGCTAAGAAGGCAGTGAAGGCACCACCGCCGCCCCCATCCCACCCCCACCTCCTTCTTTCTTACCTTCACACAGCTGCTGTGAAACAATCTCAGCAAGGCTGTCTTCCTTTACAATGGGCCGTCTAACCCAAACTGGCAACTCCAACCTCACCGTGGTTTGAAATACGGGCCCACTTGCCATTTCTACAGCGCTGACAGCAGCTGACAGTTAAGAGGAACAACCACAGACTGAGGATATACGAGGGGGTCCTTGAGTGATGACAGCGCGGGTAAGATGGAGAGCTGTGATGTAATGGAGACAAGGCCACTGACTGATACTATGAAAGAGACTAGTTTGTCTGCTCCGGTTCACAAACATTCATATACAAGATCTATGCCTATGAGCCCTAACAGTTAATAGAATCATTCTACATCGGTGTCAGCATGTTTGTGTGGCCATACACCGCGTGTGACTGAGGTCAAACATTGTATAAAATGGTCTACTTATGCGGGGATCATGCGGTGAAATGTCTCTGCAGCTTGTAAACCACAAAAGCTAAAGCCCTTTTTATATGTGGAATACATAGCATAACCAGCTTCCTCCTTCTGTGACAGACAGAGAGAGAGCGGCGTGTTAAAAATGTTATGAAATGAAGGAATAAGACTGTTTTCTGTTGTCACACAGGCTGCGTCATTGATGTTTTTTTTTAAGTTAATTTGCCATTGAAGCTCCAGTTAATGACTATCATGAGCGAGTGGGACGCTCCACCCTGCTTGTCACAGCGAACCCGCTATTCACTGATACGTTTCATCAATTTCATCATTTAAACTTTATCAGAGAGCAAATTTCCGCTGCCTGTTTTTATAACATCCTAAAGAGCCCGAGCACAGAGTGACAGGATGCTAATTAAATGTTAATTCAATAATTTCTGTCAGCTCACATGCTGTTTGTGAAGCATTTCGCTAGATATTCTGTATTTACTGTAAACTGTGAGGGGGAAACAGTTTTTATAGACCGATCTGATCACAACAACTTAAAACTTCACAATGATTCCTCGTTTGTTAAACTCATATTGTGCATAAGATAACACCTTAGATACTACATTTATTACAGTGATCTTTGGTGGCACAAAATGTATCTCTGCATCTATGCATCTGTCTCCCTCTCTGCAGCCTTTACGTTCCTCTGACAGCATTCAATTCAGGCTTGTGCCATGCTGAAAGTGTTACAGGAATGTTAGGAGGTCTTCTGCCAAGGTTATTTTTTTCACCCCTGTTAGCTTGTTTAATTGCTTGTCTGTCTGCCAGCAGAACATGGGAAGGTCTGTGAGATATTAGTGGGCCAAGCAGGTCTTGAGCCAGAGAACCAGGGTTTAGTTTAATAGTGCAACGGAAATGAAATCTCTGCTCCATCAATCTTGGTTTGGTACTGAGATACCCACAGAGATTGAGACTTATTCAGCCTAATGGTATGTTTTTGTCAATAAAACATACAAAATTAAAAATCCCAAACACAAATGTTTCAAGACAAATAAAAGTGGTCTGCTCTAAATGAGAATAAGAATTCTCAAAAAAAGAATTGTGGCTGGTTGTGGTTTTCTACAAAAATTACTACTATAAAAAAATGTATTTGACTTCACTAAAAGTCCATCCTCAGTATATTTACGCTGCAAACTGTACCAAGATTGGCTTTCAAACTTTGTTGTTATGTCAATATATTGTGCTCATACGTCTCAAATTCAGATTTTAAGCACAGGGAAACTTTCCACTGTCAGCAGATGGATGTGAAAACAGACTTCCGATATCAAACTCAGCACATACATCCTCCCCGCACAGTGAAGTAACTGCACCAACAAAACAGAAGCAAGATCGTCTGTACTCCTCAACTTGGGTATAATACAGAGTGAAGTGAGAAAGATGTAATATTGACTGCAGCCTTCAGGGGTTAAAGTCGGATTTGGCCGGTGAGGGGAAGCCCTCGTGTCAAAAATATCATAAAATACATCAATAAATAACACTGATAAATATTTAAAAGAAAACTGTAAAAAGATCAGTTGGTAAAAAAAAAATAATAGCAAAATGCTTTGAATGTATTTTCCTTTACACCAGCTCGTTGATTATTTAACTCTTTTTAACTCCTTCTCTCCTATTTATTTTGGCACATATTTAATCAATTATCTATTTCCCCTGCACCACATTTCTCATTCCCTCTTCACATTTCATCAGTCTGTGCAGCCGCCTTGACTGAAAACAACAATAGCTAAACACATTGAACAGCAGCAACCTCACTGTAGCTAACACAACAACACCAGCCAGTGCACTTCTTATTAATCATCCATCTTCTCAGAGATGTGAGGAGTTGTAGTCAGTCGTAGGGTTAAAATAGGAGAGGTAGTGTATATCACCTGTGTTTGTGTGTGTGTGTGTGTGTGTGTGTGTGTGTTGACACAGAGATATGAAATTGCAGCACCAGGTCTGTCTAAACATATGGGAGACAAATCAAAGTAAAAAAAAAAACCTGAATAAAAGAATGAAAAAACATAACAGATGTAGATGCTTCAACAACACAAAGCGTGAGGAGTGGCTGAAGAAAAACACGGGAATCATTTGCTATGGCTGTCAAAGTCACCGGATCTCAAACTAATGGATCTGCGGGGGATTTCGAATGCGCTCGGCACAACACATCTTTCAGCAGAATGCTGTTCGTCCTGACAATAAAGTTTGAAAGAGACTTTGCGACGACACACTGGAGCCACTCTGGAGGCCGTTGGTGGCTCCTTGCTCCTTGGAAGAAAACTTGATGTTGGTTTTATTGAATCTGTCACCCATTTGTATTATTTAAAACAAACCTTTTTACAATGTCGGTTCCGTTCCAGCAGGACAGCCCGTCACCTGGGGCCAGCTCGCTCACACACAGCTGATCCGCCAGGCCACCGTAGTACGTGCGGTAGAGACGTAGACTGTTCAGAAAGTCCCTGTAAAAGCAGCCACATGCAGGCACACAGATAATTAACTTGTTTAACAAAGTGTTTTACATATTAATTGTAGATTTAATGAACTAAAATCAGAAGATGACACTCCTTTCTACTCACACATCTGTCATTTTTCACCCACTTACCTTCTCCTCACAGCGAGCGAGTCCCCTGACACCCTGACAGGAGCTTTGAGAGGGATGGATTCTCTGCTGCTGCTGTGTTGGATGCTGACTGACTGCGCAGGCTTCCTGTTCGGTGTGCCACACAGTTTATGCACCTTCATTACCGAGTGAGACAGACACAAATTTAAGTGTAAACACTGAGAAACATGTGAAATCTTGTTGCATTGTACTGCTGCAAGAGAAATAAGCCTCATTTTAGACGGCAGAGTGACAACTGTTTATACTAAGGCCATTAGTGCAGCCAAGCCTGTCGTCTCCCATTTCAGAACGTGCAGCATGTTCGTCTTACAAAGAAGCTGTGACACTGGACGGCCACAAGATGGAGCTGCGGTGTCCTTATCAAGGCAAAGAAAGACACTGAAACCTCCTGAGCAATTCATTTTTCATCATTCATAAATGCAGACAGACATTTACATGTTATTACCTAATGGTTAGGCTTTAATAGGTTACTTTTTTGTTTATGGACTAACCCTCACTAATTTGAGTCAACAGTCAAAGCTGGCACTCTCCCTCTTGCTGGAATTCTTCTCTGCCTGCCAGTTAAACTATGAAATTCTCGACCGCCTTGGAGCTGCCCACATGGATGTATTTCTGGAGAGTTTTAGCCTGTTCTGGTCTGACAAACCTGTGTGGTATGAGCAATTTCAAGCAATTTAGCTTTGGTCTCTACACCACATACCTATCTGACATGGAGCCAACAGCTGGAACAGAAGTGTAATTTAGAATAAAAAAAAAACCCTCTCTGGACTGACTGACAGGGTAAATGAGAGAAGAACACATATGGAATAAAGCATTTCAGATTTACAACACAGTCCCAGCACAGTGTCAAGTCTCCCAATCCTAAACAACACGACTCCCTCCTCAAAGATGATCTGACCTGCGCTGAGAGGCGGGGTCCATTTTTCTGAGCTTGTCCGACGGCATCGTGAAGCACCGTGTGAACCCCCAGAAGCACTTGCTCCAAATCCTGTGGTCCGTGCATCCGAGCCGACAGGCCCTCCAGCGAGCGAACAAATTCCCTCCAGTGGATGTCAATCTCTGCCATGCTCGCCAAACAGCCACGCATCACATTGAGGCAGTAACCCATGCAGGGCTTAGACTGGGTTAAGCCCTGTGAAGGAAATTACTTTGGGATCAGTGATGCTGGAAAAGGCCTTCATTAATTCAGATCGATAAACTCACTTCGGAGACGTGCATCCATACCTGGCAGTGAGGACAGTAGTGCATTTTGAGCAGGGCCCGTCTGCACTCGCGGCTCAGCTGTAAGTGGTCTGTGGTATTGATGACCTCGATGCCGAGGTGCAGGGCCTGAAGGAGAAGCTTACCGGAGACCCCAGAGCGAGTGATCTGATCTGCCAGGAGGCTGGGCGTCCCACCGAACGGTCTTATGTCACGGCTGGACTGCCTCACGCACTCTGCGTACCCTGCCGATATGTCGCTGAGGCCTGGGTTGATGAGGTGATTGTAGACCAGTGGGAAGAGGGCATCAAAGAATCGCTGCACCAAGTCATCAACGTTGAGCTCGGAGCCGAGCAGGAAGAGACCAATATCAGTGAAGAGTTCCCGCACAGGGCCCATGGCCTGATCAGCCATGTTGCGGTATGACTCCTGGAAGACGACATTAGTGTGATTCTCCGCCTGCCTCATCAGGACCTCAAAGGTGTCTGTAGGATGGACAGCAGGAGAGAGAAAAGAGAGGGGGAGAAATAAAGATAGACACATAAAAGATTACAGAGAGGCTGTAGAACATTTCAACACATCACCATCTTTACCTTGCTTCAAAGTGAAGTTACCTGATCAAAGCCAGAAATGCAACTGGTAACACTAAAGGCTGAAACTACTGTACAGTTGTATGAATGGGCCTGTATACAATACATTTCCGTTATAGAGCTTCAGGGGAAGTAATTTGCTGTAATCAAAAGCTGAACTGACAAAGACAAATGGAAAATAAAGTGGTTACAAAACATCACCATGGAAGCAGCTATGATATAATACGAACAGAGCAGCAGGGTTTTAATAAACCAACCACTTCCACCAAACCAGCACGAGTGGTGTCAGTGAGGAGAGGAGAGAAAGACTCCCGGTGCCATGGGAGTTCTTGGAGTGAGAACAAGTACGAGTGGATAAAACAGAGAAGGGAGATAGGAGGAGAAACATGACAGCAAGGAGCAAGGCAGAGGTTAAGAGACTGAAATGAGGGGGAAAGAAAGGTTAAGAGAGACGAGTGGGGATGGAGAACATCCGATCCTCCATATACTTTACAAATGACTTCCTCAGAGAATAAGTAATTATAATAATGTCCGTGCCATTTGCATTCAACACAGGCGTAGTTGGCATCAAGCCTTCCACATTCCTCTCCCGTGCTTTACACGAATAAGATGCTCACTTCCAAAAACATGTATCCACCATCCTCAGCACTTGATTTTCCCCACTCATGATTTTTTCATCACCATGAAAGTAAATGTCAAAAAGATTCAGCTAAGCTCCACTCTTGAACATATTTCTGTCTGACAGATTCTAATGCTCAGGCCGCTGCATCAGGAGGCAAGAGACATCTTGCTGTTGCTTTTGTCTGTCACAGCAGCATACCCAGCGCTGTAAGCAGTATCTAGCTTTGCTTACGAATGTGTTTCTACATGTGTGTATGTGTGTGTGTGCGTTACAGGAGCAGTTGTTTGGGAAAGTGAACAGATAATGCAGCATCATGGCATCCAGCAGTGGCACGAGGAGAAAAAAAAAATGTTCAACAGTGGCAAAGACACATTTGTAGCCAGCTCCCACTGAGCAACAGCACATTCTGTAAAGTGAAGTGCAGTTAAAGAGTTTGACACTTTGGGAATGCTTGCCTGTCTGTTAAATATAAAGTTGGAGCCAGGAGAGTTATCTTAGCTTAGCTTAGCTAGCTTGGCCAGCCACTGACCTCCTAGAGTCTCAGCTGGCTGCCCGGCAACCACACAGTGACAAAGACTCCAAGAAGTCATTTCGACAACCTAAGAAACAGACAGGCAGCATATAACCTTCTGCAAAACCATCAACTTGTTTTTATTTTTTTATTCAATATCAGAATCAAAATGACTTGTATTGGCCAGGTCTGAGTACGCATAAAAGGAATTTGACTCCGGTGTTTGCTCTCACATAAATACAGCTAAAAAACAAGCACAACAGGTACACATTAAACTACGATATACAGATCAAATATGTAGACCCATAAACTGTATCAATAAACCGTATAAATAACAATAACATTTGTAGACAGAATGAGAAACTACAGTGCCAAGGATGTTAAAATAAATATGGTTTATGTAGCGGGTTACTGTACCTGAGGATGACAGTGCAGTATGAGCATTCATGGATTGTGTATGAGTGATGATATTTACAGGTTTAAAGAACAAAAGCTGGATTTAAACAGTGAGAATAAATAATTCACAGTTTCACTGAATGTTTGAGACACAGGGAGTGTGTCTGTTGTTAACTGTTCAGAGCGATGGCCTGTGAGAAGAAACTGATCTTGTGTCTCGTTGTTGAGACCGACAGTGCTCTGTAGCACCTCCCAGAGGGGGAAGTTAGAACAGGTTGTGTTCAGGGTGTGATGAACAAACAAAATATAGCACAGTGCTTTCCCACTGCTTCCACTCTTTATGCTACACTAAGCCAAGCATCTCCTAGCTCCAGCTGTATATATAACATATAATATTATTATTAAGAGTGGTATTGATATCTTCTGATCTAACTTAAGGAAGTGAATTAACATGTTGACAATCAGTCAGCACACACAATACCATCAACCTGGAACTAGCTTTTTTCCATTTTAAATCCATGTGCTCCACTGTGTGTTTGTGATGATTCTTCAGTGTAAAGGTAACACATGGGTCAAATCAGACTGATACTTCAAAGAATAACTTCAGCACCGAAAATGCTTCACGGGCTCAGCCTTTATCCCTTTGTCTCTCTTTTTTCACTTTTTGTCTCAGCTAATACCTGAGCCATGGCCATTCTCACATCATGTGCTTGTCATGAGTTGTGAGGTAATAGTCAGGGTGAAGGCCTGGAGTGAGAGCCCAAGGAGGAGGAGGAGGAGGAGGAGGAGGAGGAGGAGGAGGAGGAGGGGGTTAACCAGCGTGATGGTAGTTTAGATGGTCAAGAGCTGTAAAATATGCACAGACGTGGAAAGACTGGCCGAAAGCCCCCTGGAGAGGGCGACCACGAGGGGGAATAGAGGGGGGTCCTGCATGCCTACGGGCACGCCGTCTCAAGCAGGAAGCATTAAACACAGAGTTACCAGAATCTGATCGCAGGTCTGCAATGACTTGACGTGATGGATCTAAAAAGATCTCAAGACACAAAGAGGTGTGTTTACATGACGAGAAAAGAAGCACTCCGGTCAGTGAACAGCATGAAAACAGACAGAGAATGTGTTAAGAATGGCAAAGACAAGAGTGGCAGCTGTGAAAGTGCAGTGTGTGTGTGTGTGTGTGTGTGTGTGTGTGTGTGTGTGTGTGTGTGTATGAAACAGACAGAAGACAGGGCACACGGACAAGCAGAGGGGGAAGTATGTGCTCGTGGAGATTATTACAACCGTCGGGTGTATGAAGCAGAGCAGGCAGAGTTATGAAGGGTCCCACAGGGATTACAGCTTGTGTGTATGTGTGTGTGTGTGTGTGTGTGTACCAGATTAGATTGTAGAGTTAATGAATCCCACCTGTCAAACCATATAACGAATATCTGTGTAGTAAACAAATTTCACTGTGTTTTATCGCTCTCACCGGTTTCTTCTTGTGCTTCCAAGGATGTAAATCTTGTCATCAAGTCATTTAACAGTTTTCCCGTGATAGGTCCATAACGGAAAAACTTAAAAAGGCATGGATAATAAGCTGTTCAGTAATTCTGCTGTCTAAACAAGTAGAACACCCACACAGAAGTTGCAGGCTGTCCGGGCACTTTTAATGACATTATTTTTCACCAAAGACAGAATGTGAGGCAGCTTTTCCCACTCAGAGGCTGAGACCAGGGGCCAGGCCTCTGGGCAAGCTTGAGGACAGAAATAACACATGGAACGAGGGAAAAAAGAGAAAGAGCAGTGTTGCAGAGTTAAAAGGAGGCAAATGAAAAGAAGGGATATCTTTAAACTTTTTGAGACCGAAAAAATTCAACCTGACACTCTGAAAGAGCTCTGTTGAGCATTTTAGTGTCTTTCAGCTCATTGTTTTGGTTTTACGGCCCGCAATGTTTGATTTATGCTTACCCCTCTCAAAACGCTTGTTTTCAGGAAGCTATTGTCACCTAAAAATCTCTGCTAAGGCCACTGTATGCTCCCAAACAGCAGAGAAACAAAGTTAATAACCAGCTTGTGAACATAGTGGAGCATTTAGCAGCTAGAGAGACAGACATTTCCCTCAGGATACCAAAAACAGATGACAACGTGATATTCTACATCCTTATATTTATACAGGAACATTTTGAAGATTTTTGAGAGGACCTCTGGGTGGGTTTCCATCTGTTTTAAATGAGGATGCCACAATGTGCCTGTTCTGCCTGTGTGTGTTCTGAGTGTCAATGACCCGGCTGATAAGAAGAGAGCAGACATGTTTGCATTTCTGGCAGCGGGAGGAACACAGAGAAGAGGCTGAGCCAGCATGACAGAAAACACTCTTACACTGGAGAGGCTTCTTACACCGTCACTGAGGCTCAGCTCGGCTTCAGTTAACTGGCAGCTGGACTCACGGTGGGTATTAGGCTCGATGTGGGGTGAAGAGGTGAAGAGAGTGTGTGTGTGTGTGTGTGTGTTAAGGGGGTGCAGCTATTATTTCAGTTTTTGTCTATTTATTTTTTTCAGCAGGGAAACAGCAGAGCGCTGAAAAACTTTAGCAGCTGTGGGCCTGACTCAGTTTAAAAATGGTTTTCCAGCAGGTGTCCCGCTGTTCCACACAATGAGGACAAAGAGCAATAAAACAGCATAAAGACAAGACAAACAGGGAAGAATACAAAGTTAGACTAAACAGTCTTCACACATAAAGACTAAAAAACATCTATTCTGGGATGTATGACATAATAAAAAGCAGACAGTATAGTGGGAGTGTTTCAAATGTGACATAACATCCTATTCAAAATTTTAGCATATGAACAGATGGCATGGACGCACGTAGGCTTCAGTTTCACACTGAAAATGTATTTCTGCATATATTTATGAACATCAAACTATCTAACTACACTATAAGAAGCCATTAAAAGATGTCACCCATTAACCTGTGTGTGCTTTTTTCTCCCTGGACTGCTGGCATGTTCAACACATTTTGATAAATGAGCAGTTGTTTGAAAGCTTTGGCATCTCAGGCCATCATCCAGATATATTGGCTATTATATCAGTGACAAAGCCCCTTCAGTTAAATTCCGCAGCAGCTGAGCTTTTCTCCATGTCTAAAAGGCTTTTAAATTTGATCCCATTTTCTTCCTTTCTCCAATAATTGCTGCACTTCTCATTTTCTTTAATGTAGGATGATCTGGTTAACTGTGACAGGGGTGGCTAACCGAGTGATGAGTTACACTTAAGGTCAGAGCTTCTGGCAGTTGGCACTAGATTTTTATTTCACTTCATTATACTCTCTCTCCCTCTCTGTCTCTGTCTCTGTCTCTCTCTCTCTCTCTCTCATTGGTTTGGGAGGCAACAGTGACATAAATTAAACAGATCAGACATTAGACGATTACTAGTTACCATGGAAACTACAATATATGACATAATATACGAGACAATTAGGGCAAACACAGGTTTTGGTTTGGTTTCAGTTGAGGACTGATAAGACAATGCAGAGTGTTGCTTTCACCACCAGAGGGAGACATTCTTCATTTTAATATCTGGGAAATTAGAGGAGTGTGATGTTGAGCAGGAGCAGAGCAGACTGTTAAAACTGACCAACTACTGCCCACGGCGATCGCCAAGCCAAATCCACAAAACCACAGACAAATAATCCAGATTATTATTTCATACTTTGGTTAAAACCTTGAGGTACTCTCCATGAATATTAAATATCTTATATAAAACATAACAACAGCCCCAAAAGAGAAGATTTGCACATTCCTGTGTACTCACATCACCTGTTTAGGCTCAAATATTGCAGAGAATCTAATACTGTTTGTTCACCCTGATTTGTCCTGGGTGTCAAGTAAACACCAACAAATAAATGTAATTCTAACCACGATGCATTCAAACAAACACACCGTGATTTGATATCAAGGTCAAGATGCACACAGACACACCTTTCTGTGCCGCCGAGTGAGAATTAGTGATTTTTGTGAGCATCAAATTTAGTGAGCAAGCAAGTCTTGGATGATTGTTAAAACGCTGAAACATGGCCCTTAGATGTGGTTTGCAAAGCACACTGGCTTAGCTGAATTATTTACAGGTCCAAAAGATAAAAGTGGTGCTAGAATTTCAACAAGATTAGCTGATATAAAGGCTTAACGGGCATTTGTGAAGACGTTGTTAACATACTGCACCAGCCAGTCTCTGCTCACTTCTCTGTTTATGTGGGTTTGTATTCAGGCATGTCAATGAGGAAAAGGATCAGTCCGCCGGATGAGAAATAAGATGAGTCTTTGTAGTTGAAGATCCTTTTAAAACAAACAAAACACCAGAAAGCTCCAGCTCTCTCCCTCTCACACACACTCTTACAGAACAAGCAGAAGCACGGCTGGCACAGTGAATGCTGCAGTGCATCCCTAAACACCCACCGCAGTTCACATCAATATCAGCCACTTCTTTTGAAGCTTCCCGTGTATCCAGGTTTCGAGCACTCAAAATGCCACCAGCCGACCTCAGCTGAGCTGTTGAGCAACGGAAAGATGGCTTTTATTAATGTGATTCATCCTCTCTGAATGGCTGCGACCACAACAGAGGAGCCCAGTGACATCTGATAGGCTGCAGAAAAGGCCATTCTCCATCTAGAGAGGATGAGTCAGTGGCTCTGTGGGTTCAGCTCATCACAGAGCAAAAGACACACAATGAAAGTCGATGACTCGCAGGGTGGCACGGACAGTACAGTCAACAGAAAACTATGTCTTCGCTGTGGCTTATTAGAGGATGAAAAGAGGCACCCGCACGCTTTGTTGTTCCTGGATGGAGTTGGATGACAATGTCTTCTGCGCAAATGTTTGTGGTGACTGGAAAAAACTGAAAAGGTCTGACGCTGATAGTTGTCAAGCTCAAAAAGATGAATGATAGAGAAACTGACTATACAATTGTCTTCCCTGTACAGTGCTGAGCCACAGGAGTGGTAACACTTCTTTTACAGATCAGAGTGTTTCTGAACTATTTCTCAATAATTTCCTGATAAGTTTCCCAGAAAGAATGTTGTCCTAATTATAATGAAAACATGGATTTCATGGGAAAAAAGAACAGCTACCTTTAAGTAAATGTTTGACACATTTTTACATTTCTGCACGCAGATCTCAGGTCTCAGTTATGCCTGCAAATAACTGGAAAGAATTAAAGGAATGAATGTTGCACTTCCTGGTGTTTTATTTGAAGTTTGAAATATCCATAAGAAGGTACCAATGAATTCTGCATGCTGCATTTTATCTAAGGTCTTTCTGAGTGATGTACAAACCGACTGTAGCTTACTCAGATGGTGAGTCTTGGTGGGCAGTGTTAGGGGCGTGGTTTAAGACAGCGATTGTATGGTTGTGACATCATAACTGCCGTTTCGGGCTACGGACTATGTGTATGTCTCCGTGGATTGAGCATTTTGATACAGTATTCATACAGCACCGAGACCTCCTTTATAATTTGAAAAAATGAAAATCTGACTTTCTACAATATGGGATCTTTAATTGTAAGTGTATGAACTGAACACTGTCCCCATTCTTCGTAAAATTTGCACCAAATTACAGTTATTTCTGGGAAACGTCTTGGAAATTATTAAGGAATATATCAGAAATTACAGACTCAAAAGTGGTACCACATGCTCTTGACTGCTGACCGTGTTCATCAAGTTTCTTTGCCGGCTATTTTATTTGACCTAACATCAAGACTTTCCTCTCAGTTTACCTCTTTACAAATCACCATTTCAATGTGTTGCTTTAGATTCAGCTGCTAATAAATTAGGTCTATTTTAATGCCTGACCTGCTTGGCTCTCAGGCTGTAAACTGGAAGCTGGTCTGCTCTGACCGAGTTATGCTAACAAACTAACAGACTCTTAAGCTGCTGGATATAGAATGCAAAAATAAACCTGCCTGTAATCTCTGCAAGAAGCTGAAGTACACGTTTACACCATTAAAGCACTTACCAAAATCCAGTGAATGCAGCACTGTCAGGGTTCTGATAAGACTTTTAAATAATCTAATTTTAGCTTTTCTGGCATGACAAATCTGAACACAAGCGTGCTAGTTTGGGAGCTCTGTTATCACAGAAAACACGACAGAGCTGAGGAAGTGTCTGACAACCATACCTTGCTACATCTAGTAGAAGACAAGCAAAGTGACTGCTCAGAAAGCAAATCAAAAGAATGAAAAGACTTTACATCAGAGTTTGCATCATGACAGCTTCAACGTACAGACACACACCGTCGGTCACACTGTCCTGATTTAGCAGGAGATTGAAGCACAAAGTGTTATTCAGTGTGCGTGAGTGAGCTCAGTGTACCACCACAGAGGAGAACTGCTCCTTTTATGCACGTGTGTGTGTGTGTGTGTGTGTGTGTGTGTGTGTGTGTGTGTGTGTGTGTGTGTGTGTGTGTGTGGGCATGCATAAGCATGTTTGCACGAGGAGGGGCAGACATGCATAAAGAGGCCATATCAATCTGTCCCATCTCAAAATGTTTCTCTACATCAGTTTCCTCCTCCTGGACTGTCGATCTGCCTCTTTTTCAACTTTAAACTTGGCAACAGCGGCAAAGACTGATCACTCTGACCTGCAGATGGCAGAGGAAAGGTCCATGAGAAAAGTTAAAAAGCCCTGGGATGTTTTCTTTTTCCTTCCGCCTTCAGTCCCCATAAAGGGGGCATTGTTTTAAAAGTGAAAACAGTCGCCTGCTCAGAGGTGTTACAGAAGTGTGTTCTGGCTCAGAGCTTCTCAGAGGAATGGAGGGGGACAGAGTGTGATTTATTAAGTTAAAACTATGAGGAGAGGAGAGGAGAGGAGAGGAGAGGAGAGGAGAGGAGAGGAGAGGAGAGGAGAGGAGAAAGGGGGAAAAAAGGAAAGGAAGAAACTAAGGAGAGAAGGAGAGGAAAGGAAAGGAAGAAAGGAGAAAAGGAACAAGAAGGAGATATAGCAAGGGAAGAAGGATTTGGAAGTAAAACAAAAGGAAAGGAAAGGAAAGGAAAGGAAAGGAAAGGAAAGGAAAGGAAAGGAAAGGAAAGGGGGAAGAAGGAAAAATAAAGGAAAGGAAAGGGGAGACAAAGGAGACAGAAGAAAGATAAGGAGATAAAAAAGAAAGATAGAAGGAGGAGAGGAAATGAAAGGATAAGAGGGGGGAGGGGAGGAAAAAGGAAAATGAGAAGAGATGAGAGGGAAATAGATGAAAGAAAGGCAAAGGAGTGTAGAAGAGGAGAAGAAAGGAAACAAGAAGGGAGGAAATGAGAGGAAAGAAAATGATGAAGAGGACAGATAAAAAAGGAAAGGAAAGGAAATGAAAAAAGAGAGGAGAGGCACATTAAGACCGTAAGTCATTTAAATCTATTTTGCCTGGAGTCAGGCTCAGCTTACCCCCAGCCTTATCTCTGTGTGCTTCCTCCTGCACGTCAATAAACACAGTCCTCCCTACATACATTAACAGCTGGCTAACACATATTTAGCCAGAACACATCCAGCCCCTCTGTGAGAAACAACACCCACCTGAACTACAACCTCTGTCTGTCTGTCTGTCTGTAATGTATCTTTTTCCTGCCCATCTCTCTCTCTCTTTCTCTGCCGCTCTCTCTTTCCTGCAGAAGGCTTAAAAGTCAATATTTGATCTGCTGCAGCTCTTGAACACTTCAAAGAGCACAGAGCTCCACTGTGAACATAGCCTTTAATATGCCGTTCAGGAAAAGAAGCAGAGAGGGTCAATAAAGTGGGGCACAAGTGCTTCTTGTAGGAAAGTAAGTGTAAGTGTGTGTGTGTGTGTGTGTGTGTGTGTGTGTGTGTGTGTGTGCATACATCATGCGTATAGGTCAAATATCCTTTCATACATGCTGCACATGTAGGAACATCAGGTTTAGCACATGTTGAGTGCACACACAGCGAGAGAAACACAGACAGACAGAGAGCGAGCTGCCACAGTTTTAAGAGCCAGAGTGAAAATAATAATATCATAATAAAGCTTTCATTAGCTTTCAAAGGTGGCTCTGTGTGAGGCTGTTGAGGGTTTCCTGTGGCTGGCCTGAGGGAGCTGTTAGATGCCGGCAAAGGAGCCAACTGGGCTGTCATAAGCCTGAATAGAGCGCCTAATGGACACAGCATGCCAGTGATTACTCTATTGACCTGGATAATTACATTAGATTTATAAAAAAAAAAAATAAAAAAAAAGATGATATGGAACATTATGTTCAAGGGTCTGAAAGTGGTAAGCTGTGTAATTTCACCTCGTTGACTGGCCTACCAAAGAGCAGCCATTACCGTATTGATGAACTTCTAATTAAAATAACCTCGTATGACTTACAGATGCGTACTGGCGCGCTGGCATTCAGACAAACCCGACGTCTTAAAAAAAGGTAGCAGACGCGTCTGAAACAGTGAAGTCAGAGAAAAGTTTTAACAGCAGTGCCTTTATATCAAGGCTTCTATTACAGCCTCTGTCACAGCTCATACACGGGTTATTAACAATGAGTTCAAGACGTTTGGGGGGATTTTTTAATATGGTTCTGCTGTTTTCCAGTTTAGAGCTCAGCCCTGATTATGTAAAACTCAGCTTCATTTAGCGTTTCATTTTGCAGGTGGAAGCATCTTTCTGCCATCTTCCTGTTACCTTAACCAGGATAAGGAACTTTATTTAGAAATCACCTTTTAAGACAGAAGAGCTCAAAGTTCTACGTGCCAGACAGAATGCAGGTTTTTATTATTATAGAGAATATATATCGAGAGTTCTTTTTAAATGTCAACTTCCTGATCCTGGATCTCTGGATTCTCATTCACAGTGACAGATTCACAGATCTAAAGCTCTGAGATGAATGCAGCATATAAAACGTGTGGAAAAACTCATCAGACTCATTTTGTCTGATCAACTGTCCAAAACTCAAATATATTCAACCTTCACTCATAATATCACATTTATGTAGCTAAAACCAGAAACTGTACAATGACATGTTTGCTTGACAAAGGCCATAAATAAGCGATAAATGAATAGCTGACTAATCTTTTCATCTTTCCAGCTCAACATGAATTTATTTTTATTTTTATGTATACTTGAAAGCCTCTGATGTTCACTGTTTCACGACAGAATAAAACCAAATAAAATCACTAATGCAGTTTTGATTGAGCCTGGAAGCAGTGATTAGATTCATTATTTTATTTTATTAAGTATCTCCTGCTGCGGCGCGTGCTTGTAAAGACCATCACGTCATTGTGAAGATGAGGAAAAACTCAAGTGATGCTAAAACTGCCCCGTTAACCCCGTCTGAGCTAACTACAGAAAACAGATACTTCCACAGGGACAAATCAGAATCTTATCAGCGGTTCTGAACCAGCCATCAGACACTGGACTCCCTCCTATAAAAACAACATTCATTTGTCACTCATGCCAGGATACTAGTGATAAGCGGGACAATTATACCATTATATCTGCCATGTCGAGGAGAAGGACAGGATGACGGGAGGGGGAGGAGAAGAGGGGAGAGTGGGAGCAGACAGTGGGCTTGGTGTGTTGCTGTGTGTTGCCGTGTTTAGGATTTCATCGCCCAGACGACTACTGGCTAATCCCTGGAGACTCCTTCCTTACTCAGGAAATACTTCCTTCCGACAGACTGACAGAAGAAGTGATTTCTCTTCTCCAAACAACTACAGTGAAACAGAGACGCACAATCCTAAGAAACATACCAAGAGTCCTATAGTGGGAAAAAAAAAAATCACACTGATGTTTTCATAAAAACTGCGGTGTGTTTGCGGTGAGCAGTTTCCTCTTGGTATCCGTTACATAAAGTAAGTTTCCTCAGTCAGATGCTCTGATGTAGCGCAGCAGCACAGCACTTATTCGTGTCTGGTTTATCGTGAAGCTGGGCATCTAAATTATTTAAAGAATTTTTTTTTTGGTTTAACTTGAGGGTTACTTCCAGAAAAAGGGCCTATTATGGGCCCAAACCGTTCACTTAACATACCACCAAATCAAAGTAACATGGCTTGTGCGGAAAGCAGCGAGCATCAGCTCACTCTCTGCTGTCGTCCTACACTGCTAACAGCTGTAAATCTTTTAGCTGCACAGTCAGCTCTCCTGCGCAAACATCGCACTGGAATATTACCCTGGTCTACACACAGCTCAACACTATGTAAATCTCTAAAAGAGAAAAAAAAACGGTGTGAATGTGTCATAAAGATACAGTTCCTGTTTGCACGCTGTATCATCTAATCTAAAAAATGGCCCTGAGACAACAGCCAGCAGCCATAAATCTCCATTTCAAACGGGCACACAGGAGACAAACAATGTAAAGTGCTGACTCGTGTGTGTATTTTTAGGGCTCATCTCTATGCAGTGAGTGGCTACGGCGCAGCGTGTGCAGAATGTGTGTGTTTGAAAGAGACAAAATGTTAAGACAGAGAAAGTCAGTGTGGATTCATGTTGGCAAGCGTGTGTGAGCGCCAGTGTTCACCTCTGGGACACAGCAGCAGTTCAAGATTTTGAAGAAGTGTGTCAACCGAGCTCCAGAGCAGCAGTAAACTGAACACACACACACACACTGAATGATGGAGAGTCAGCAATTAGCTTCACGTCTGACACTGTAAAAGCTCTCAAGGGTTTCTGAGGGAGTGTCGGATGAGGATGCTGGGTATTAAAAAGTTATTTATGGAAAAAGACAATATAACTCCACAATTTCCGCGTCTTGGGTGTCTGTGGTTCAAACGACAAAAGGAAAACAACAATGTGAAAGAATGACACAGCACAGAAACATGTCGGGAATGAAAACATGTTTACATAAAAAAATTAAGTCATTCAAGAAATTGTTAAACACTGTAGCAGTGTTGTAGTCAAGACCAGCTAAACCCAGAGCGAGTCAAGGCCAAGAGCAGACAGTATACACCCTGCCTAGGTAGCTAACATGTAGCAAATATTTGGGTGAGGCCCACGCCTCAGAGCCTTCTCAGTAAGTGTTCTGCATTTGAACTCTTTGTGGTTTAGGAAGCCAAACTTTACTACAGGTTTGGCTGACGGCTCCTCACAGACAGACAAAAGCACTTTCTTGAAGTGCATGTAAAAGAGGGCACCAACGGCTGACAGCTCTTAACAGTGCCAAAAGTTTGAAATTAAAGATGGTTCAAGCTATCTGAAGCAATTACAGTCATGACAAATCAGGCAATGTACAGGTCACATTTATTGACAGTGTTTTTGCAGGATTTTGTGAAACTGTGGAGGGCAGACCTCAGAACTTTTAAAGAAAAAGAAAATGTTGTACATTTAATAGATGAACACATCAGCCTGGTGCACACTGAGAACAGAAATGCACATCTGGCTGGATCTGTGAAGAAGTCTGCGATCCTGTGAACAATTATCATAAACACAGTAGTTGTAAATGTATGAATGGACATGGCATGGCAAAAAAGTCCCCCAGATTTCCTTTTATACATTTCAAACAGGGAAGGAATTTCACGAGGGCCACGGGGGCCATGGCCCTTGTACCCTTGCGATTTAGCCTTGTGCCCTTGAAAAAAATATCTGTCCTAAGGCCACGGTGGCCTTGATGCCCCGCCCACACTGCCCCAGTTTATTATGTGGTTTTCTAGTCTGCCTCTTTCCTGTCAACACAGCTTTGACACCTGCGTCTTTTGAGAAAAAAAAGCATCTTTTGATGACATTCATCAATATTGGTGGGTTTGATTCGAGCCTGGCATGAACCACTTGGACGGGCTATAATGACACTTCATCAAACGCGCCCCTCACCCTCTTGTGTTCCAGGCCTGATTTCAAATATAAAATAGTATGCATACTACACTATACTTGGCTTAATACTTGATGGTTAATACTCCAGGTGCTGTGATCAGGATTTTTTGGGCCGATCGAACATGTGCAACTCCTGCACTTGGTTACTGGGAGTAAGTGAAGTATAATAAAGCATTTCCCACAGGAGGACAGTGTAACAGAGGAGGGTGGATTTCTAGTAGGATATATCTGATTTCACCATTTTGATTCTCCACCTTGTTTTAGTGTTTACTATTAAAGGCTTTAAGGATCAACTTGCATTTAAAAAATTTTTTTTTTTGTCCCAAAAATGCTGCTTTCTAAGAGTTTGACTTGTTGAAGGAACTTTGCAGCTGTTGGCTCGTGGTCTTGTGGTTGAACCTCGAACTAAACTGTCCTCTGTTTAGTTTTCTGTGCCATGCAGGTGTTTGCTCTGTAACTACAGACTGTAGAAGAACTTTTTGAATGTCGACTGGATCTACATTACTCTGAGAATGAGAAATGATGTGAATGGAATTGTTTTCTAAACAGTTATGCAGATGAAGCAGGAGTTCTGTCAAAAGCGACTGAAAGTGTTTTTTTTTTTTTTTATCTGTGCTGAACATGTCATTAGTATAAATTTCCTCTAATGGACTGCAAGCCAACAGCCAGGTGCCTAATCTGTCTCTATTTGGATTCTCTGTCTCCAAAATTCCAGCCCCTGAATTATTCCCAATTCCTGTATTGTTCTTGTCAGTGTGGTCACCTCTCCAAACCTGTGCTGTTGCAGCATTTAGGGTTTTTTTCATGATTTTCATTGGCCCATAGTGTGTTTTCATGCCAGATTTGATCATGGCGTGCGGAAAAATAGAACAGATGGCAAAACTATTGCTGCAGGTTGCAAGCCAGCCATGAAGCTTTTGGGAGCTTTGCGGTGCTGCAGCCTCCTGTGTGACCCTAGCGTATTGGCTATAACAATGCAGATGGAAGGTTTGGATAGAATTCAAATTGTATGAACTTACCTGTTCAAATTATATTAGGGTTCATTCAGCCCACCTCAGCTTCAAGCATGCTCCACGTCTCTGTTCATTTTATTAATAGCCAGAGGGCGGTGGAGGTAGACTGTTAAGACACCGATGACCTGAGCCACCGCTCTGAGCTTCACCACGGTTCTTCAGAAGCTCGTGTGTCATCACAGAGACTTCGTCTATATTTTATACCATCTATGGTTGTGCTACATTCCTGCTAAAGGGACAGGGATTCAGTGATGCAACCTTAGCGATGTTGTTCTTCTTGGCCTTGTGACATTCATCAAACTGCAGTTTGTGATGTTTTTTTCAGGTGTTGCTTTGCATCTTATGCAATCTTTGCTTGTTCTTGCATAACATCACTTGCGCTAAATCCCAAACAAAATGATCCACTCCAAAAGAAGTATCTCCTTGCCTTCGCTCCTGGCATTTGAGTCTCGTTTTGCCCTTCTGTACCCCATTGTATATTACTATTCTACTCCTGACTGCAGCATCCAGGAAATTCTTGCTCAGGCTGCTGCAGGGTGCATGCACAGCGGCTTGAAAGCTCCCCCAGAAGCGAAGCCAAAACATCTCGATCAACTGTTTGGGAGTTTAAGAAGCGCTTGATTTGACATGCAGCAGAGGAGCTAAGTTTCCTATGAGCGTAGCAGACATTTCAAATGGAAATATCACAGTCAATCATGTTCATTTAATTGTGGTAAGCCAAAATCATGATCACGATTAATATTCGATTAATTGTGCAGCCCTAGTAACAAGATTAGGCAAGCAGAGAGAAGAACAGCCGTGGTTGGTCAGACTACGTTGTTTCTTTGCGGCAGCCAAACGCCTGGATTGTTGAGGGGTATTGACTCTGAATAATCCTGCTTCCCTCTAAATCCTCATCCTCTGACTTCAAACGTTGTGCAAAGACTTTCAATAGAATCTGGCATCCTCCCAACTTTCTCTCCGTCAGTCGCTCATTCTTCTTCGTTGCATTCTTTTTCACTCTCTGTCCTCCCCTGGATCAACTGTCCAGCCTTGAATCACAAAGCCAAGCCCAAATTCTGTGAAAAATCTCGAGGAGAGGCCCCTGCAATGGGTGGCACACACACACACACATACACATACACACTCCTCTCGTAGGAGTGACAACAAAGAAGGCAAGGCTGTAGACCCGGTGGACAAAAAGTCTGATAAATGAAAGGTCCCAACACAAAGGAGCAGAGAGCAGGTTAGAATGGATTTGAAGACCAGCTGTGAGAATCAGCCAATGAAATCTTCAAACAACTCCAACCACCACTCAATATATTCAATTTATGCAAGTATTCATCACACAGTCATCTTGCAAGGACTGCATGGTTGGTTACTATTGAATCAGTGTTCTTACTTCAGTGTAAACCTTCACATCTTTCATTTCCCACACAAACCAGATGCATTCAAAGCTTTTCATCGATGAGAAAAAAAGAGTATTTTTCATAGAAAGAAGGTTTGCCAGTGTTACAGACAAGTAAGACTAGCCTAAATACCAAATCCAGCGCTGGTGCAGAAATGCAGGTTTATTGGGTGGGGGTAGTGTGTTTTGGCTACGATGATGCAGGCATAGGGGGGGTCCAGAAAAAAAATAATCCAGCGACCTGCAGCAGAGAAGCTGAGCCAGATTCAAGTTTTGGAGAAATGCAACCCAACATCACGTTGCAGTGGCCAAGCCCACGATCATAACCATCCACAGTCAGCCTGAAATGTCACTGAAAGCAGGCACTAACCAGGTGGACTAAACTGTGATACTATCACTACACTTTTGAGTTGAGGCTCTTAAGAATGTCTTTTAAGTCGTCTCTTAAGAATTTCTGCAGGTGTTTGGGCATAAACCAAAGTGTTGGACGAGTGGAAATATTAACCTGATGATGGCACTCGATACAAATTTCAGGCATTACCAAAGTTATTTCAGTTCATCCCGAGGAGGACAAGAATGTCTGTCCTGACTTTCACAGCAATCCATCCAAACACTGCAGATACATTTCAATTAAAACCACAAATGGCAACCCGTGGCTCTGAAGGAAAAGTCAGGGGATCAGCAAAGTCATTCATCATCTGGGGGACAGAAATATCTGTTCAAAATGTTGTGCCAGTTCATCCAGTGACATTTCACAGGAAGAGTGAAAAGTCTGACCTGTTGGGTGCGCTAGAGGAAAATCAGAAATCACCAAAGTGAGAAGGATTCATCGTCATCATTCATGAATGTCTGCACTAAATCTCATGGCAAACCATCCAACAGTTGTTGAGATATTTCAGTCTGGACCAAAGTGGTGGATCAAATAACCAAAAGACAGACAGACATTACCATCCCTGCAGCCATTCTGCAAACGTGGCTAAAAAAGCTTTAAATATCTAGAAATATGTCACTCAGATGGTATTCTGTGGATTACCTCCAGGCATTTTACAAAGAGAACTATTCCTTAAACAGCAACTGCATGTTCTCTATGCTGCTCACTCCCAAAATCTAAAACTGATGTCTTTCATCTCACACTTTTTCTATTGTAGTATGAGGTGTTTATTCACAACACGATTCTAGACATGATAAAACAACAACCGGCCTCTCTCTGAGACAGCCTGGTGTTTCTCTTGGAGAATTTAACATAAGGAATGCTCATTTTCAAGACAAAAGATCCTAAAATGCAGAGTCCTATAAAAAGCTGCATATTTTCCCTGACTGAGGCGAGCAGCCAATTTGTGACCAACATAGAAAGTTTACTGGAAGAGAACACTATGTTACTGTAGTCAGTGATGCAGTGCTGCACGGGGCTGGTCAGAGCACAATATCTGTCCTTGGTAAGAAATTACTGTTTTGAACTTGAAATTCTCAGAGAAATGCGGATTGCAAAGAGCAGTTAGGTAAGTGTGGTGGCTGCCTCAACACTGCTTTTAGAACAACTTTTTGTCTGAAATCTCCTGGAGGGTGTCCTGATTATCATCACACTGCGATGTGAAAAGCAAACACAGAAGAAGCAGTGCATTTATCTGAAATTAAAACGTCTGAAGCGTCTACTCAGCAGTGGAAATTCTCAAAATCTGAAACACCTTTTACATCGTTAGTAAAAAGACCAGAGCTTTCACCATGAACATTCCACATGGAAAATTTCATTTAAAAAGAGCACACCAGATATTTCAGGTAGCATTATTAATATATTAATTATAGACTGCATTAAAATATCAGACACTGATTTCACCTAATAGACGGATAAAATAAAAATAACCAAAACTATTCATCCTTATCTGAGTCTTCAATCGTGTTATGTTTTTTCGAGTGCTTCCTACAGGAGGCTCGTCATCTTGCGACTAGATTACTGCAACACCCTCCTGACAGGAGGCACAGTGAAACCCTTTCAGATGGTCCAGAACGCGGAGGCACGCCTGGTTTTCAATCAACCCAAAAGGTCGCATGTGACCCCGCTGTTCATCCATCTCCACTAGCTACCTGTAGCAGCCTGCATTAAATTCAAATCTCTAATGCTTGTCTACGAATTCTTCCAGTGAAAGACGTCTGGCTGTGTCACCTGTACGCTCAGAGCAATCTAAACTTTTCTCATCTGTTGTTCTCAGTTGGTGGAATTCTACTACCAGTTCCTACCAGAGCAGGGGCGATCCTCTCTACCTTTAAAAACCTGCTGAAGATCCAGCTCTTCAGAGAGTACATCCTCTCCTAGCACTACCAACAACTGGACATGCTAAATCTAAAAGCATCAGCGAAATGACTAAATGTAAATGTAATGTTTTTCATTATTAGCAGGAGCTTGGTGGTCATGTCAGTTGTTTAGTTCAAACCACTTTGGGTGTAAGTATGACATGCAGTCAGGGCCAGGTCAGCCCACTAAAAATGTGTCGTCTTCCCTGACTGACACTGACTGACTGAAGAAAAATACTGTATATGAAATTTCACAGGCTGCTTCTCGAGACAAATACACAACACACAGACTTGGCACTGTGGCAGCTGGCCACTTGGCCCGCTTTTACCCAACTAGTAATCCAGTCTTGCCTCTTGGGGCTTCAAGCAAGACTTTTAGACTCTTATCAGGTTTTTAACAACACACAACATGTGCAGGGTTGAGCATAAGCCAAAGCACAATACAGCAGAGTCACACCGTTGATTAACAAAAAGAGATTCACTAGTGAGAAAAATAATGAGCCCAATTAATGCTTTTAGTTCTTTAAGTCACAAGTCAAAACAGTGTTAAAGGCTACAGGCAGCTATTGAAAGTTGTGTTGAAACATGTGGCTGTCCAACAAGAACCATTCTTCTACTCTGTGAGCTCAATAAACCATGTAAAAACACACTGGATTAGTTGAAAAAGGAGCTGTTTTTCTAAGCTTGTAAAAAAGTTGACATACATGGTTTGCATGTGACACATAACTTCGAGCTTGATCACAGGGTGCAGCTATTGATTCCTGGGTTGCACAAAATTGAACTGTCATTTCTTCGCAGTAAAACTCACCACAGATAAAACTCAAACTTATTTCAGTGTCGTAACGTCGCTGGACGTCCCTCAAAGGCCAGAATATTTGGAGATCAAAGTTGCTGACAGTTGCATGATTTCTTTTTCCTTCTTCTGACTTTTAAATCAAATCAAAAATATGTTTTACAGGATTCAAACCCAGGATGTTGTGGTGGCTTCGTGGTATGGGCGTTAGCCAGCTGAGTGCGTACTTTACTGGGCTTACACAACCTGAATTTATGCACTGAAATGGAAACTCTGCTTCAAAAACCTTTAAAGCATCATCTGTCTAATCAGCAGCAATCAAAACAACTTTACTCGCCACCTACAGAGACCTCCTTGTTTGGCACAGAGTGAGTTGTTCTAATTTGATGGCTGATTGTGGTCTCCACTCAGTCAAGCTGTGGGGCCACTGCCACTCAGCTATGTTCCTTTTTCAATTCAGTGAGTAAACGATGGGCAGAGGATCCTTAAAAAGCCGGTAAACAAAAACGCAATTAACATTTATGAGCGTAAAAGGCAAGTTCCGAGCACAACGGGCTAGTTTTCGGCGGTCCTGACAGCCCTGGATGTTTGATCTTACATCCATCAGCACCACTTCTGTTCCTGACAGAACAGTAGCTCACAATTAGAAGCATGCGGGGAAAATAAAAAAGCCGAGGCTGAGTAAGTGTGTCTGCTGGATTCCTGTGTCTCATGTTGACTGCGACTGTTTTTTCTTCCCAGGCTAGAAACCAAAATGACACATTGACTGGAAGGAAGAACCACAAGCCACAGAGTGTTAATGGGCACAACATTTCATGCCACAGACGGCCTCAGATCACTCATCAAATGTTCATGTAATATTTGTGGAGGCCTTGAAATGTATTGTGGGATATTTAGCTTTCTTTTTACTTTTAACATCCAGCCTTTAGGTTAGGCAGGAAATGAGCACGCAGAGAGCACAAGTATTACTTTTTATGAAGGAATAGGTCAAAATGTTGATTAATGCACTTATCTGCTTTCTTATCAAGAGTAAAAAGAGAAGATAAAACACCCTACTAAGGCCAGCAGGTGGTTAGTTTAGCCTAGCTTAGCATAAAGACTGGAGGCAGAGGGAAACACCACGTTTTAATGAAATCCTAATGAAATCATAAAACGATAGTCAGCAATACATTACTTTGCAAATTTACTCCAATCAAAGCTCATCCCAAAGGACAGCATTCCTCTGATGTGGTGATCTCAGAACGTTTTGCTATGATTTGAACATCCTCTCCTCAGACACTCTCTCAGGCATCTTCACAGCTGATTCATAGTGGGTTCTGTCTCGCAGTTTTATTTGACTCCAGCCTCGCGGGGCGCTGGGATTGCACAGGTTGGTTGCCATGGATGTAAGACAAACCTGCGCAGGATGAAAAAAGATCTCCCCTGAAGCCCAGCTCTGCAGGCTGCATATTTGTGCATTGTGTGGACGACATTCAGGAACCTCACAACCGGTGAATGAAAACATGCAATCCTGGGGGACAGACCGGGAGTGAGAGAGGAGGGAAAAAAAATAAGTGATGTGCTGGAAAACTCAAAAGGCCGTCTGCTTGACAGTATGCCATCAACTCAGCCTTTATTCCTTCTATTTTTTTCCGCCTCAGTTGCCCGGCTATCTTTTGGCTGTGAAATGACTTTAAAAGGCAGCAGTCACAGTTCGTTTAAGGACGAGATATTGAAATGTTGAGGCACATTTTTCTGAAGAAAAGAGAAAATTCTAATGAACCATTTGCTGCGGCATGAGCTGCGCTTTGGAGCTTGACTCATAATTAAACAGCTTTAACACTCTGTTTTGCTTATTTGTGTTGCTCATTATGTTAAAGTATGAAAGCTTTCTCCATAAAGACGCCCTTGAAGATTTTTTTTTTAAACCGTTGCCCATTACACGCACAAAAACATGAGCTTCAAATCCCCCAGGAAAAAAACATTTTAAATAGCCTTTTATTGCTTAGTGTTATTTCTGTGTCTCCTGAGTGTTTCAGACTGTTATCCATCTACATTCCTCTAATTTCTTCATCCCCCTCTCCCTTCAGCTGCATCATATAAAGATGCCTAATTGAAGGCTTTGCACAAAACAAATGACCACATTAGCCTGGCCCCTTTTAACTCGTCCTTCTTCCTGTCTGTGGTTGTAATGCATTATACTCTCTTGTTCTCTGTTGTCTCTCAAATTACAGTGCAGCCTGCCAATCATTCGGAGATGAAAACTGAAGGACTTGTTTTTCTGCACAACCCACCCACCTCCTGTCTATTTTCTTCCTGTGCGCTGCAAAACATGTTTACGTTGATGCAGAACAACAATACAGCAATGTAAAGTTTTATTCAAATTTTCAAGACAATCCATAAAGTTGTTGGCAATTTTTCCACTTCTATTATCATCTGAAAAACACCCAAAACAAAACCCGCAGTCACTCAAGATGAATAACAAACAATTCACTCGTGTTAATTCAGCATCGCTGAACACTGCCGAGATAGGAAAGGCGGATTAAATGCTTGACTTGTGTTTCTTTTATGTCTGCACATGAACAGCAAAAAAAAAGGTCTTTTTTTTCCACCCCACTCTGTTAAGATCTGAGAACCTGCCAGACATTTCTGTCCCTCCGTGCTTCCCATACATATGGTGCCACAGAGTGTTTTCTCCATGTGACAAAGGCTCTTAAAACCTCTACGGCCAAATAGAACAATGCCACGTGGGTGGCTCTCTCTGTCTGGTTGTGTCTACGGTATGTATGTGTGTGTGTGTGTGTGTGTGTGTGTGTGTGTGTGTGTGTGTGTGTGTGTAAACAGATATTGTAGTCTGAGTCGAAAAGTCTGCCTCAACATTTGAACAAGTATCCGCTTTCATCAGTGCAGATTTACTTCTAAGAGCAAGACAAACAATGTTGAGCAGGTGGAGAAGAAGAGTTTAGTTTGTACTACACGTTTTTTTTTTCACTTTTACCAACTATTACACAGTGATTATATATGTGATGTAACCTATAACTCTCAAAGGAAGATGTGTTAGGATTACACCTGAAAAGATTACTCAATTAAAGGTACAGTGTGTACGATTTAGTGGCATCTAGAGGTGAAGCTCCAAATTGCAGCCAACTGAATACCACTCGCCTCATCCTCCCATTTCAAGCATGATGGATAAACTACAGTGGCCGTGAAACTTGTGATAATATAGGTCCTATTTTCCTATAAAGAGTCCATTTGTCCATTCTGTATGTAGAAACGTTGCAGTTGAACATAGCTGACTTTGCTCTCTCCATAGATATAAAAGTTAAAAGTTAATTTTAGAGTAATAAAATCATTTTTAGGTTAACATAAAACAGAAACAAAGTTATGGTTATATTTTATTTCTCCCCGTAGATCCCCTTAAATGTTACATACTGGAGGTATCCTGTGGATAGTTTGACCACTAGGAGCACTGTGGAGCAACATTTTATTACAGTGGGTCCCTGTTTTGTTTGTCTCGTGCATGTGTTTCATAAGCTATTGTCCTGATCGACAGTACGTGGCAGTAATGCAGCAACATGTCAAAAATCAGCTAAGAAGAAGACGCTAGCAAGCAAATGTGGATGTAACCAACTCAGTAACTAAAATATGAAAAATCAGCATTGCCAATGTTTTGTGGAGAAAGGAAATGCACTCAGCATGTTTATTAGACCTCAAGGATACACACAATGTGTTTTGATGAAAAAACTGAATATAAACATGAATTTTGCTTGTTTACAAGAAAAACCCTACAGGGCACCTTTAAACAATTAGCCAATCAGCATAAAACCGAAAGCAACATCATCCAAGCAAAAACTATCAAACATCTGGTTCCAGCTTCTTTGTGGGGAGTTTTTGGACTAAACATGCAAACTGAATGTGTCAACTTTGGCATTGGGAAACTTTGAAGATCATTTTTCTCCATTCTCTGAAATTTTTAGACACCAAACAACTCTCAAATAAATCAAAAGAAATGATCATCAGTGATGACAAAACTATGCAGCTGCAGCCCGACTTTGGACTGTATTTAAATAAATCACAAAAACACCTTGGGAACACGACATAATGGCTTAATAAATGTAATATTCAGAGCAGTTATAGTGCTGCTGTGACTCCAATATGAGACTTAAATTGCTGAGCGTCTGTTGCCACTTGTATTATGCAGCCTGGATGTTGCAAGCAGCCGCCAATGTTTGTTGACTGATGAGAGGCGATGTTGACAGGGAACTCTGTTTGGTTTGGCAGGAGCGCACACTGGCTGCCATTCCACAGATGAAACTATGTGAGCGCTGCTCACTTTGTAAGGAACAGCTAGCAGCTCCTGCAGCCTTTCCTGTGTGAGCAAACCTGCCAGATCCTAGACTGTTACGAGGGTTTAAGGCTATATTAAAGGATAAGGCAGGTGATGTTCTATTTTTCTTTCTGCCAGAAAGACCAAAACCAGCAATGAACTGATCCTGCTAACATGTATTGTCTGTGCAGCCAAAGCTTGATTTAACTCAGTCTTCTGTGCCAAAGTCCTCCATTGGTGTCCAAAAACTATTAAAAACCCATCAGCGAGGCACATTGTTGCACTGAACGACATGTTTCTTCATTTGACTCGATCCCCATGCACTCTCCCTAGAGCACTGTATTAATCCACCACTGGAAATAGTCCACAAAAAATATACTCCTTACACCTGCATGAAGTAATATTTGCTGGAATCTGCATGTTTTGGGAAAAGAAACTATAATCTGTGACTTTTTCTTCAGTTCGGGTGCCTCAGACAAGGCAGGGAAGCCAAATTGTATTCAGAGATGAATATTTTGTTCATTTTGTTCTTTTCACAGAAAATAACGAGCAAAATATAAAATAACGGCTAAAAAAAAAAAAACTCAAAAACAAAAAAGCACACTCAAACTTTCATAGCGCTGTTTCCAACTTCATCCTACGTTAACAGTTTTTTAGAGGCGACATGCTTCATAAACTTTATCATAAATGCTGGGTATTTTAACTCAACTTCAGAGGCCTGAGTAGACACATCAAACATCTGACAACCAAAAACCGGGCATTGCCCCTGCAAACCGCAACTAAAACACTGTGATCACGCAAGACTCTTCTATAAATCATTTGAGTTTAGGAGGAGGATAACAGCACGTCTTTAAACTGAGAGACATCGTTAAAGTGAATTGGCCTAATGATATGTCTGCACACTCAAGTCATAAGCTCTGTATTTGTTGCCCACCCATTCCAGCCGTCATATGACAGCTATCAGCTTAGAGTGGGAGAAACATCCCACACTGGGCAGGGAGGGAGCACGCAAGGCCGAGGCAAGTAAGTCCGTCAACTGTCAGTCATCGCTGAATGAAAGGACGCAGCGTTATAGAGGCTGGAAACTCATGTGGGGATGGACCGCGGCCAGTTTATGACAGGATAAATGTGTTCCAGTGCACTGAATATGAGGATACAGTATGGCAGGACACCTTGCACAGGAAGAGAAGCGATTAGTAAAATCCACAGTACACATCCCTGACAGGCATTCACCCTTACAGAGAGCCTCCTCCAGAGTCTCCTACAGCCAGCCTATCTAATCTCAGATCAGAGTGCAGTGGTAGATCTGGAAGGAGGACAGACCCCGCTCTGTTCGCTCTGATGTGGAGTCTGGCTGCACGCACACACACACTGACTCATCCACTGTTTTTACAGCACCCACACAAAACCAAACTCCTAAATGTATACTTCAACTCGGGAATACACAGACACACACACACACACACAGACAATTATCCACGTAAACATTTGCGCTCTCATCTCAGCAGGCGTTTATGAAGTTTTAACCTTTACTGCACTGATGACTCAAACACACAAAGCAGTCGACTGCTTACCTTGAAAAGTGGCCACATTACGGGAGATTAGAAACTTCAGGCTGGAGCTGGACATCTGGATAAGGTTCTGGATGTCTCTCCGGGCTGCCACCTGGTACCGCTCCTCCACTTTTTTGGTGCAGCATGTCAGGTTCTTGGACGTGCACACCTGAAGGTCTGAACCTGCGAGTCATTGAGAGCAAATGTTAGGATTTTAAAACATGGGCAGAAGCTTGGATTATATATGGGCCAAAGCAAAGAATCATGGAAGCTCAGTGTTTGCCTTAGAATTAAAAAAAACTATTTCTGGATGGTATTTGACAGCCCCAGTTTGTACCTCTTGTATACCAGTACATTCACAGTCACAGATAAGCATTTGTTTCTCTGAAAAATAAATACGCAGCAATGTTGAAACAACCCCGACAGTCTTTTAAGAACACTTCCCTCTGTTCTGAATTTACACTCCTCAAAGAACATCTGGATGACCTGTTGCTCAAGTTTCATCTGTATTTCCTAATCCAGTTAGCTGGTATGTACGTGTCAACGTGCTTCACACAGAACACAGATGAACTAACTAAAATAGAACATGAATACAAAAAAGAAAATGTGTATTTGCTCTTTTTGTTCAACACAAGAGAAATATTAACACATCCCAAAGGTGTCATAAGTAACCCCCTCCCACATCTACACCCACTATTAGAAAATACTAAGTAATATACAGAAACATCAAGATAATTAAATACAACTGATAATACATGATTGGTTAATCGTTTCAGACATGTCATCTGCAGGTTAGATCTTTGTTTGGGTCAGGAGACAGACTGGGTCAGGAGACCTGAGGTAAAAATCTGTTTTTGTCAAGACGAAAAGTCTTTTGGATTTCAGAAACACCGTCAGAACAGTTTGTTAAACGTCCTTCTGCCTTTTTCCAACATCACCGGGTATTCATTTCACAGAGAAAGGAATGCTTACCTCTTTGACTCGAATGTCACATTAATACGAGAGACAGAAACTGGGGCTGAGGATTTGCATGCTCTCCTAAGGGTGCTCCACTTTCCTTCACACATTCCAAAGACGCTCAAGTCAGGTGGATTTGACACCTTAACCTGCCTGAAGGTACGAATAAGTGAGTGCGTCTGACTATCTCCTGTATAATAAACTGCTGACTGTCCAAACTGACAAGCTGCTTTGCTTCCTTTAGTAACATTCATCAGCAAGAATAAGAGTCTACAGCAGCCATGCCAGCAGCCCTGAGAGACTGTCCGGGCCACAGCAGTGCTTTGAGGTATTCATGGGTATTTGGTCATCAACCAAAGTGCTGGACATGTTAAAAGGTTGACCTGCTGTAGGTTCACGATGAAACCTCAGAGGATCACCAGATCCTCAGATGGAGCAGTGAATCTGTGGACCAGCAATCCATGCCAAGGCAACATTTCACCTGCTAAAGGTCATAGTCAGTATGGGGACCATCAATGTGTGTCAGACAATCCACGTCATTATATATTTAAGTTGGACTCCCCAACAAGTCATGACATCCTAAAGACACACATGATGGCAAACCTGAATGAATAATCGGCTTACTCTTTAAAGATGTTGTACGATCGAGGAATGAATCACGTCTGTGTGAAACAGCAGCTGGTTCTGGTCATCTGAGTTATTTTAAAGCCACAATGCTACTTTAGGAAGTTAAAAAAGCACACACACACACACACACACATAGTGGTCGAGTTTTTCTATCAGTGGACAAGTTAAAAAAAAAACATGCTTGAGTGAAGCAAAAAAAAGAGAGAACACCTAGATCCTGACAGAAGATCTGAGTCAAATCATTCTCAATCTCAGGTTTTCCACTACGAACAAATGTAAGCAATCTGCGCACATACGGGACAATCAAAACATCTTAAAAGCGACCCAGAACTGTGCAAAAGCCTCTCTGACATGCCTAGGCAGAGCGTGTGCAGGGCTGTTGCCAGAGACGCTATCAGCTCAGCTTCGTGAGGAGGGAGCAGAGCAGGCGATGGCACACGAGGAGGAATTCAAACTCTTTTTCTCTGATAAGACAACTTGAAAGGGCCCAGGGTCTTGCCTTCTTTTAAAGAAAATTTAACCCAGAATTATTCCCACTTCCAACACCACAGAGAACACTTTTAATTTGCTGAGGTGACCAACTTCTGACTCGCTGTGTTCCGACCTAAACTGAAGGCTTTTGGCCCTTCTTGTTACGTGGAAACAGCTCTTTTTCTCTCTCTCTCCTGGATTCCTGGAATTTCTGGAGGTTATTTTTCACAAGCCCACACTCAATTATAGATAACTTCTAAAATCACGCTCTAAGATCAACTATTACTTCTTCTTCAATCTATCTGATGTACAGCATTTCACGACATTAATCTGAATCCACCAAAAAGAAGAAGTTTACATCTTTCCAATGTCGAGACGCATTTGGACTGGGAAGACCTTCTAGCAGCATGAGGCTGCCAGAAAGGTCAGCGGGGGTGCAGTTATAAACAGTAGCAAGTGATTTTGCAGGGTTAGCAGCCACTGAATCAGGGGGTTATCATCGCTTAAACTACAGGAGACACACACTGCACACAGTTCGTCTCAGACAAAGTACTTTTCAAGTTGCAATTTCTGCAAGAGGAAACAGCACTGGAGATTTAAAAGCCACACAGACACACAGGCTCATTGCAGGGGCAGGAGTGCTGATGGCATTATAAGGGTTATTTAGAGGTTTAGGGGGCATTTGAGGGTTTTCTGTCAATTGAATCGGTTTCCACGCTGCAGTGAAAAGGAGAGGATATGGGCGGTGAAGTTTATAGGGAGCAGTTTGTGGCAGTATGGCAGTCAACACCATTAAGATTTACTTTTCCGAGAGGAGCAGCAGCAGCAGCAGAAAGTCATGCAGTCGATGACAGCCCACGTGAAGTATCCACACCCATAATTCCCCCCTAAATCTTGTGAAGGAGTATCATGTGGAATTACATTATGGGTGGCGTTCAGAAAGTTAAGTGAAGCCTAGTTTACCTAACTTTATACAAAATAATTCCTGTTTATCCCTGAAAGCCACTTATCTGCTTTAGTCAGCTGGAAGAAGCAGAGTTTGGGTGTTTTTTTTTTTCTTCGTTACAACCAACAAGCAATCTCAGCAGCTTTAGATCCTGAATTCATGGGATTAAAACAGCATGTACATTAGTCCATGTACTGCTGGTAATACAGTGAAGCAAACAATAAATTATACATTTTACAAGCTGTTTTGTTGTACAAATTAAAGAAAAATCTATCTCCAAAGCTATCCCTGCTGCTCAGCGTGAAGTCCTTGAATTTATTATGAATCTGACATACTGCAGAGCCTCAGCTTGAGTAGATAAAGGCCTCTGACCAAAGATGAGTTTTATTCTTGCAGTAATTGAAGACACGTGCAGTATTTCATCTAAATATCTTGATTTAAAAGACACATAAAAAGATGTCATTTGAGCTCCCCTGCTCTGCTGTCTATGTCATTATCATAACTGCACACACGCCTCTTAAATGTGTTTAAAAAGGTGTGTTTTGTGACTACAAAGAGCACTTCAAGAAGGCAGAAAATGACAGGTTAAAACGCTACAGTGCAGTTAATGCTCTCTCCGGGAAGGTAATATTGTGTTGAGTCACTTCTCAAGTATATTTCCATCCATCACAGGCTGGGATGTTGATTCTTTGGTTGCCATGAAGATGTAAATGAAGAAAATGCAACAACTCAATGAAGATGTCACATCATTTGTATTAACAGTAGTAAATAAAGCATTACACCACGCAGAAAGACACACTGCAGCTGAGTGTGGAAGCTGAACTCATACATACCTGGTCGAGGACTTAAAGGCAATAATTGATTTGGTCCAATTTGTCTGAGTTGGAAAACTTTGCGCACTTCATCGCATCTGTTTGGGTTCCCAAAGCCTAATCCACAGCAACACGCCAGGAAGAAAATGTAGTTCCACAGCACTGACATTTTAATAAAAATCCAGATATATTACTCCAATGAAAAGAATGAAAAAAATAAATAAATAAAAAAGAACCACGCGAGTCTATTTCTGTATGGAACTATAGTCCGCTCAGGTGAGTTCCGACCACATTTCAGATTTCAGGAGAATTCAGCGTCGACCATGTGGCGTTTGTGTTTGAGTCAAGGAAACGCTTCAGATGATCACTTCAGTCCGGGCACAGAGAGAAAGTTGCTGCGGTGTGACTCTGTTTGAAAGCGGCATGTTGTCCAAGTTGGTTGGACCGACAGCAGAGGCGGTACCGTGAACGTTACCTGCACTCCGCCGGCAGGACGCGCTGCTGACCTACAGCCTGACAGCGCCATCTAGTGGAGAGTCTTCAAGTTCAATTTAAGACTTCGTACTTCGTACTCAGTTTAATGCCATGAAGAGGTGAGCTAAGCCTGGACTCACTTCCAGACAGAAACCATGATTGATTTTATATAAAATTATGTCTGAAATAGTTGGTATGTGGATCTCTAAGAGATGTTATTCATATGTTGGCTCATAAAGGTGAGAGTAAATTGAGGATTATTAATGTTTCATGGAGAAAGAAATCTAAGTTGAGACAAAAAAATTTTCCAAATACATTTTTCACATCCAAAAGTGCCAGCATCTTAGTATGCAACCTTCTTATGGCTTGGTTTGAACAGCATCATTTAATATTTCATTAAATTTAACAAAGTGGAGAATTTATGGGTCATGGTTATAGGCTAGTCTTAAATATGGAGAGTTCACATAAAGATTGAACAGTTAGATTGGTCTTGAAGAATTCCCATAGACTTCATAAATCTTGATTATAAATTCCATGATCCAGATAGTTTCAAAAAAACAAAACACCGCAACACAGCCAGACTGTAATTGATCCACGGATCAGGTATTTTCGGACATAGGTCTAATGTAAAATTAATTCCACGATTACTCCCTTTTATTCTCTATACAGAAAGTTCTACACTAAATCCTGGGCAGTGAAATCACTGCCAACCCAATTTCATTACAAAATTAATAACGCTCAGCATAGAAAACTCCTGTTGGGTGATATTTTAATGAGGCAAAGCTCAACAAAAATATATTCATAAGTATAGCTTTGCTAAAACTGTTAGATTACAGTCTTGAATTAAAAATTGAAATGACATTAAAAAGTGAAACAGCATTTTTTAAATAGCTAGTTGTACATGAACTTTTAGACTCCAGTCCAAAACATCATTACACCTGCAGTACCTTCACTGAGATTTGCATAATAAAGCATTCACAGAAAGAATGTGTAAAACTTTAATATATTTCAAGCAACATACAATAACCACATGACTGTTGAGTAATAACATGCATTTCATTCAGAGCAGAAGGGACATGTAGATGAGTGCAGCAGTTTGATTTAATACTCGGGTCAAGCTACAGGTCGCCTCCATCTCCTCGTTCCTACACAGGCCGGGACAAGTGCAATACCTCCAGGTACACAGCATTGCTACTAATCCCCACCTGCACAGGAAGGGACATCAGATATCCAAACCATCATCATACATGCATATCAAGTATGTACAAATACCCACCACATTGTAAAAAAGAAATCTGGATGAAAGCAATGCAACTCGGAAGAGCATATTTCATCAACCTAGTCAGTTTTGCATGGATTTGCACAGCGAACAACAGTTAAAGCTGAATGCAAACCAGCAAAACTGACCATGTGATGATTAACAGGCGAGTCTTCAGCAATTATACATGAAAGTTTGAGAAGGACGCAGTTAGAAGTACTTCAAGTGCTCACATTGCAGTAGATAGGACAAAACACTACCTGCACTATAAGCACTTTAGTACTGCTGAAACTGTCACTTGATGCCAACTGGCATAACACTCCTGTTTTTTTTTGTTTTTTTTAAAAAAAGAAAGTGTTACAGGTGGATTTTGCAATCGCATTGTGTTTGATGTGACACCCCCAAAACCAGAAAGATCTAAACAGGTGGAGAGCAAGCAGGCCACCATCAGTTTTGCATAGATTTGCACAACTCATCTATTCTTGTAGTGCAACTATGCAAAACTAGCAGAGAACTGCGAGATTTGAGCCCAATTAGAAATTAGAGGGAAAAATGGTCTGGTGGCGCATATCACAGCCCCTTATGCCAGAAGGAGCACTTAGGGCAGTAGGTGCTAGTCTATTTCACTATCTGCACTAGATGCACCTTAGCACAAAGACAGTACTTCAAATGACATGTAACATCGACGGATCTGCACATCAGTGTCAGGGTATTGCTGTAAGTGCCTCCACTGCAGTAGGTATTACATAGTACTACCTGCACTGTAAGCACTTTGACAATACACAGACTGATTACAGCGCCACTGTCCTCCAGGATCATGGGAAAGATGGGCACACTGCTCCATGCTGCCACTGAGTTTGGGGGCACTTCGTGGTGGACGTGGATCTGTGAATTTAAAAACACAACAAAGACACATCTTTATTAAGACGATGGATGCGACTTCTAGGCATTGCAACAAGTTACATACGCAGGTTGATGTGTGCGCACGTGTAATCAACGCCTTGCAATTAATACGCATCTAAAAAAAAGGTGGAATTCGCTCGTCTAGCGTCGGAAATGTGAATGTTATGGATAGTTGGTCGATAATTACACGAGTTAGCTGTGACACGAGATGTTATGATGTGTTACAGCAGCACGAGGTCACTGAAAACATGAATGAGCAGCACAGCCTGCGGCCCGCGTTCCCTGCGACACGGGAGCGCCTGCGCAAGGGAGAACGGTGTTGTTCACCCCTCCCCCACCTTCTTTAACATGGCGCCTCGAAGTGCGCCAACCTTAGCATAAATGACTTTTTTAAAAAAAAAAAACAAAATCAAGCTGTACGCTAACGTGGTGTTGAACACTGAAATTTGCAATTGCGTGGTGTTTATTTTAACAAAGGGGGACACGGTGGCTTGCGGTTTCGGGCTTCCTACAAAACAAGGCTGCCGTCCATGTAGGAGCAGAGGCTAGCGGCAAACAGCAAGCCGTGCGCTGGTTTAGGGCAGGTAGCTTAGCTGCTGTGAGCTGGTGTTAGCTTCATGAAAACATGGCAAACCGTGTAAACGTTACTACGGTCGGCCTCCTAGCTGTGACTGGGGACGGCACGGGAGGAGCCGGGGTGTTTTCAGTGAAAGCAGTCGGCTTCTTTTTATATCTGGCTCGCAGGCTAATAAAATTGAAATTTTGAGTTTGACGACACTGGTTAGCCGTTAGCCAACAACAAACGAGCACACGTTTGAAAATACACCAACGGAACATTTGGCTCCGTTTAACTCCTCTGAGCTGTATTTAACAGGAATACCTGCATTAATATTGTTAGGTGCGTGCATAGCCCGCGAAACTATTATTGAGTTCATGCGGCTAGGCTAGCTAAGCTAAGCTAAAACGCGCGGCCTAAAGCTGCCCCATGTGCTGCTGCTTTGTTCTGGGGGGCACTTTAACTCACACACCACTGCACTCGAGACCGAGCAACAAATTAACCACATTTTCAAACTTGTTTTTCAAAATATCGGACTAGCGTGTTTCTACAAACTCGGCGTGTGTAATTAAGAGGCCGGATATTTTTTGAAGTAGTCGCTAAAGCGCAGCGGAGGAAAGCTCCGGACAGCTTTTTCAAATCTCCCTCATTCCCTCAATGGTGGAGCAGAGGGGGCTGCCATGCGCCTCACGTTACACTGTTTTCATCGCAAGCATATCATTTTTATGTGTTAATGTTTGGATATCCTCGCACGCATGATGTTAAGACGTGTAAAACAAACGTGAAACACACAGTTAGAGATTTCATTCACCAAAAGGGAGCTTAGAAAAGAACCCCAAACCCGACTTCCTTGCCGATAAACATGCGCTCGGTAGACACTCACCAGCCGAAATCCACCATCTTCGCTCACTTGCTTGGGCTGCCGTGTAGTCTCTTACCGACAAAAGAGAGAAATAAATACGTAACTAATCCGGAAACTTTTCTATCGGAGGACAAAACCGAAACATAAAGTGAAGTCCGAGCCGATTGTGAGTCAATTTATAGCCCAGATACGCTGCTTAAAAATGATTGCGGGGTTAGGAAAGTGGCGCGAAGGCGACCAGTTGGTAACCATGTGGGTGAATGAAGGGCGGCTCCCACTGAACGTAAATATCTAGCTACAACCCCCAACTCTCCTATTAGCATACATAAACTACGGTACTTCCGACCCACATCTCCAACCAAAGAGCCTCCACCTCTCCCGAAGAAGGAGAGGGAAAACAGACAGGGATCACTGCGCCTTTCGACACCTTTAAATATGAAAATATATATATGTATGCATAACGTAAAACAGCCTGCTTAGTCATACAGTTTAATGCATATTAAAGTTTTGCATTAAAACGAAAAAATGAATCATTTGAAATCATGGACTCTGTTTATTTTCATCAAAATAATGGCGCAGAGTGATCCAACTATTTTATTTATTGACCATATTTTATTCTTTAGGTGCTCTATATGTTTGTTTAACAACGAAAATAAAACGACTAATTAACCTGTTGCTGTAAAATCAGCCCACAGTGACTCATTTCCACATGTATCAATCTGCAGATCATAAATATATGTTTTTTGTTTTTATTTTTCTGAGTCTCCAACCAGAGAGAAAAATAAAATACATATATTTTTAAAAAAAAATTTCATTATGAAATTAAGTGAGAGTTTTGTAAATTCTAATTCAGGTCTCATGTAAAGATACAATTATATGACAACTAGTTAGTTAAGCTCTCCTGTATATTCTTCAGTTTTAGAGCTTTAGAAGACATAAACAAGTGTGGGTGACATATTAGGCCTAAACTAATGGATCATAACTAAAATATATAAAACTGAACACAAATATCAGTACATTTATTAATTAATCATCATAAAGCCAGTCTGTTGTTTGTGAACAGGCAGATGAAGTTCAATCAAAAGTGTTTCTTCCAGAAATAATGAACTTTAATTGACATTTAATGGATTCTTTGATAACGATTTAAAAAAAGGGTTTAGAAATAGAATTGTTAAATAAACGTTATTCAATTCATTAAATCAAAATAGACAAACGGTGATGGCAGATTACAGCTGAAAAGTTGTTTATTATTATTTCAAAGTGATGTGTAGTGTGACTATAATGAGTTCTGAGTTGCAATAACAACTGTTTTGAGGAAATTCACTTTATTAGTTTTGACTGACACTAATACACAGAGTAACCGAAATTCTACAAAAATTGGTTTATACGGGTTTAACAAAAACGAGCCCAACAAATGATTCAAAACATTTGTAACTGACATAATATTAAAAATTTGAGGGCTAAATCAGTGAAATGTGAATGTGAAATGGGATACGTTTTTAAATCTAATTTAAACAATTGTTTTAAGTCAGTAAAACCATCTGAAGCATGAGTCTGTTTGTTATATTTTTATATTTTGCCTTCAGAGTAGTTCAAGGCAAAGTACACCAGTATTTTTTTTTTTACAATAACCCAATTAAAACTGTTCCGATATTTGTTTTGTCAAGTGTGAAAAGTCAGCGTACTTAAAACTTACTGTGTAATTAAAACTAATCCTGATTCTAAAATGTCTAGAATCATGACTTCCTTTTCTGATTGTGTGCTCCACTTTGAAATCCACAAACATTTCATGCTCACAGAGAGTTCACAGTATCCTCATGCTCTGCTCTTGCCTTTTCTTCTCGGGCTTAAAACAAAAACGGCTGGATGTTGTCAAGACTTTACAAGCAAAGGCACAAGCCATCAAACCACAACAGAGGAGTACTGGAGTACTGCAACAAATTCATCTGCCTCAGACAGGATGTAGGGCCCAGTCTCAATACTGCACATATTCTTTGCATCTAGTTAAAGGACCAGTGTGTAGGATCTAGTGGCATCTAGTGATGTTGCTACAGATTGCAACACCCTCCACTCACCCTGATGTTCCAAGCGTGAGGGAGAAAATTATAGTGGTAGCAAAAATGTGCAAAAAACGCAAAGGGGTCAGTGTTTAGTTTGTCTGTTTGGGGCTACTGTTGAAAAGTGGCAGTTTAACTTGACAAACTGAAGACCACCTATATCCTCTATAGATAAAAAAAAAAAAAAGGTTCATTCTGTATCTGAAAAATATAATAATTCTTATTTTCAGGTGATTACACCAATGAAAACATAGTTATATGTAATACATTCCATTTCTGACACATGATGTAAATAAAGCATCTTAAATCTGACACACTGGACTTAAAAATGGCATCTCTCTGTAGATTCCTTTCAAATTGTGAATTAAAGAATTGTTGAGACACTTTACAGTAAAATACAGATATGAGGATCAATATGAGCCATCGATACATTTCAGATTCTCTCTGCACTCTGCAAAACTGACTTTTCTGCATTATCTCTGCACAATGCCGTGTGAACAGTGACATTTCTTTGGACTGCATTAAATAAAGTTTTTTCCTATATGCTGATCGTGATGGTTTATACAATTTTCATATCAAAACACTGTAAAGAAGATTTTCTCAACCACTCTACATAGGTTTACTTTTGAGGTACTTGTAATTTACTTAAGAACTTCCATTTTATGTTGCTCTAAACTTTGACTTAACCATGTCCCTCAGAAAAATGTTGTGCTTTTTACTCCACTTTATTGATCTGCCAGCTGTGGTTACTTATTAAACAAAGATTCTATATTCAAAACATGTTAAACTAATAAAATAAAATACAAAATCTCTAACCTCATGATGTTTTAGATCTCCTCTTAATGTTTCACATCTCATTTAAATAATAGTTTGAAGCCAAAAGAGGTCAAATAATCCATGTTTTCATTTTGAACATTGTTCTTCTTCCACCACTGAGAGATGTTGGATTTAGTTCCACCTGCTGCTTTAAGAACAGATAAAATAAAATCCTTCCAGTTATGTTTTTTGTTCACAAAAATGTAAATACAGTTCAATAAAGAATAACAGAAGTGTTCTTCAGTACATTTTATTTGCAGATTAATAACAAAGAAACACAGGATGACCCCTACAACCATGGAACCTTCCAGATTCATTACCAATGTTCCCTGCATGAAACACAACCTTTGGGTATTTAAGAGTAAAATGGAGGTTTGATGAAATGCACAGAGGCGTTTTCACCTTTCAGTGCAGAGAACTGGAATTACAACAACTCATAGATATTGGTAATTCGTTGTGATGAAAAGTCACAAATTCGAGCTGCTTTGAACTGCTCACTTAGCACGCTGACCTTTTTTTTTTAATTACTATTATTATTCATCCATTGAAATCCTGTGAGTTGTTATAAACATGGGAGTGATACAGTATAGTAGCTGGCCAGCAGAGGGAACTAGCAAACTAAGTACTGTACTATATGTACAATGGCAAAGATTGCTTTTCAACTGTAGGAGGAAGCACCAAACCACAACTTCCCCATCACTGGAGATTCTGTTGTTTTTTGTTTTGTTTTGGTTTTTTTTGCTTGTTTTCTTTAAAGAAAAGTAGAAAAGTCGGCTTTATGCAACTCACTGACTTTCACAGAGGAGGTGGGAAGTGTGTGTGTAATTTCAGCTGCTCATTGATAGTTTTAACATCTACACTTCTTTAACTCTGAAACCTCCTTTCTCTGCTGTTGTTGTTGCTGTAAGTTCCACTCGGTTAGAAGCGTCCTCAGACGGGGACGGTGTCCACTCAAATGTTAGATTTGGTGCTCTCCCCTCCAAACTGACCAAAAGACAGAACACTTTTCTCCAGAATAGCAGAATATCTGTTGTTCTCCGCCTCTCCGGTCACACTGTGGGAGAGGGAGCGCTCAGTCATGACCCCCCAACCCCCCACACAAAGCCAGTGGTGGGGCTAGTCTCTCTGCATATGGAAGTGAGGGGGGGGGTGGGTGGACGCGAGGAAGGGGGGGGGGGCTGTACTTCACATCGTCCCATGGGGTCAGATAAAAGCTTACGGCTCTCTCGTTAGGCCACCCCACCACCCCCACCCCACAAAACCACCTCCTCTTCTCTTCAAGCTCTGTGCTCTCTGCACAAATGATAGTTAAAGATCTATCGCGATCAGAGCAGGTGTCACTTTCAAAAGCCTTTTTGGACACTTTCCACATGTTGGTTTGTGTTATTTCAGGTAAGGTGAGGGAAAAGAAGTCTGTAGTCAACCCATCCAGTCATGAAACCTGGTGTTTTCTTATTTCTGCACTTCCAACTGCGTAAAAGTCAGCAGAGGAAGGCAAAATGAGTAACTTAAAACCACCACGTGTGTCATGCTGGTAGCATTTGTGATAGTCAAGCCTGTACTTGAGATCCCAAACATCCCCTCTGATGCAGCGCCACTTCTTCCCCTTTTCTTTTCTTTTTTTTCTTTCTAAAATGGCCTACCATCCCCAAGCCCCTCCCACGACAGGGGCCATGAGCCTGGGGGTCTCTCTGTTTTTGTTCTTCCTATAGAAGCCCCGGCCACCATTGTCTCCGTATGACCCCGGGGTCAACTGAACTCACCTCGCCCGACCACAGCCCATTCAGCTATGTGAAGCTTCACATAGGACAAAAACATCTCACAAGAGCGAGGATCACTTGAAGCGAGGGGGTGGGAAGACACACACACACACACACACACACACACAAACACATGCACACACAGACAGCGAACACACTCTGCAGTGTTTCAGAGTCAGAAGCTAATTTGTGTTATATTGTTGTTGTTTTTTTATGTAGCCAGACACATGTGATCAAGAATTACATTTCAAAGAGTCGGTGCGATGAATGAGTGCAGTGTGGTCACACAGTCAGGATAGTGTGTTTCTCTATTGAAGACATTAAGTGTGGTTTAAATTAGCCGAGGAAACGTTGGTCTATTAAAGAAGTCAATTATAGAAAGAAGTAATGAAGTTATCTTTGACACATTTTCTAATTTTCCCTCAGATATTTTAAAAACACATCTTGCCGGAGGGGAAATTGCATTTCGCTTCAGGTTAGGAATGAGGCCATCCACGTTAAATGTGTTAAAGTTTATACATCAGGCTGTGGGACAAAAAGAATAGTATGCACTGTGAGAAATATAACAGTAAGTACATTTTTTAAAATCCAACTCACATGTTTTTTTGAATAAAACCTGTTTAATTGTAGCTGAGTAGTTTCCTTGTACCGTGTACAGAGCACATGCCCTGAAGATCCTCCACTCTGGCTGCTTGCTCTCAGAGGCAACAGTGTCCCTGGTGGAGAGGAAGCTCACGGAGGCTGACAGGTTGAAAATGTGTGCTATGATGTGGCTGAAGGAGCATGAAACATGTTCACCCATGGATGCTGTGCGGAGCGCCACAGGAGGGAGAGATGAATAAATGACGAGTGTTTTCATGTTGGAAATGACTTTCTTTACCTTTACATATAGTTTGGTATCTCATAGGCAGATTAAACACGTTTGTCGACCTGTTAAAGTGACGATGCAGCTTCTAAAGATGTTCGTGAGTGAGAGGTTCAGAGAAAGTTGTAAGAAAAGCAATTTGTGATTTTATCTATTATCTTTTATCTATTATCTGTTATTATATCTATATTCTACTCTACTGTTATGACAGTGAAGATATTACAAAATTTACCTCAGAACCATCTGCTCTCACACAAACTGTATTTTGCACGTTTCTTTGTCCATCCAACCTAATATGACAGGGTGTAAAACTCACCATGGTGCTGATACTGCAGAGTGACAATCCGGATCCCATGAGCATCATTAAGTAATGAGGAGGACATGCTCCTCTGAGCAGCGTCTACACACCAAAATCATCCAGAAAACAGTTTTGAATTGAAAGTTACTTTCACATCAACCACAGATACAATGTACAACCCTGTTCAAAAGTCTGGATTCATCTGTTACATTGACGTTTCCTTCAGTAATGACTATTTTAACACAGATATAATTCAGACACCAAATGTGCTGTTTACATTTGAAATAGTTTTAGAATAATGCATTGATTAAAACTTCCATTTAGTCGATGTCCCTGCAGTGTTGCAGGGTTAGTTGTTGTAACCCTTCGATTTTAAATGTTTTCCACTCCAGAAAACCCGAACTGACCCGAGATCGTTATTGAACCACACAGTGAAACTCTTTTTCTTTGGGCCCTCTGCAGTCTACTCAGTGGTCGGATTAAACAGGTTTAAACTGTGATCTGTCAGTTCAGAGTATGTCCAGCTGATATGTGATCCAGTTCCAGTCGTGCTAACCACAGACCAAACTTCTCTTTCTATTCTGAAGTTTTAAAAATATCTTTGTTAAAGCAGCGCACCTGGCATTGTTGTGCACTTGACACTGAAACAGGAGCCTGTTCTTATTTAAATCTGCCGACCTTCTAATTTATTTTTTAACTGTTGCTCAGAGGTTTGTGTGTCTCTTTCTGCCCTTCCAGTTGTCAGTCCGGTTGAAATATTGTCTATTGTATTGTGTTTTTTTCTGCATGGGCAAAACATTACTTCTGCAGACCCTTCATACAAAATAACATCTATTTGTAAAGAGGACTTCCTACAACCTAAAAGCATGAAAGACAATTCAAAAATAAGTGATCCATCTGATTTATTTTCTGCAGGTGATTCCAAACCTTTGAAACCTTTGTGGTGTAAACCAACAAAAAATGTCCTTGAAAGTTCTTTAAATGTAACACTATCATTTCTGAAGTGGACCACGGTGTCTGTATGCAAATAGGCCTGCTGCTGCTGCTATCGCTTAACATCATTACAGACTGCGCTGCTTAGTAATTTGGAAACCGCAGGGAAAGCTGTGTGCCTAGGCACAGATTTATCAGCAGTCTTCTGTGATACAAACTTTAATTTCACCATTTTATTCTCTTCTTTTTATGGAAAACAGAGAGAAGACACTGAAGGGGAGATGAGTTGTTGCCCAGTGTTTTACACCTTTAACAAAATAAACCACTCCACTGCTGAGTAACTGCATTTTTAGATGACTGTATATCGAACACTGTTAAACAGAAGGTGATATAATATTAACAGAAAACAGCCGAAGCAGAAACAAAAATGAGCATGAAATCCTTTGAAGTGGATTTACTTTAATAAAAGCCGCAAAATCATGATTTTTATTTTCACCATTTCAAACAAAATTCAAACGTTTAGTTGTAGCAAATTTATATTTAAGTGCTCACAAATTTCGTTTGTTGGGGTACACCATCAATCTTCTTTCACATATCAATAAATTAAATTCATGTACAAATGAAGCTGCCATGTGCAGTGACACATTTACTTTCTTTGACAATGAAATCCATAAAGAAAATGGAATTTGCCGGTGGTGGAAGAAGTATTTAGATCCTTTACTTAAGTAAAAGTATCATGACCACACTTCAGTCCTGCATTTAAAATGTTACTCAAATAAAAATGTTATCAGGGAAATGTACTTCAACTATCAAAGGCAAAAGTTAAAGAAACGTAATGCAGAGACAAATAGTAAGTGTACATGTATACATTAATTTATTACAGATCAATATGCTGATTCTTTTCTTGATGAATCTGTTTGTTTGGTTTGTAAAACATAATTGATGCATCACAATTACGCAGAGCTCTAAGTGACTTCTTCTTTGCCCGACCTTTGTCCGACCAACATTTCAAACCTGAAATGATTCAGTTCACTGATGAGGAAAAGAAGCAAATCATCAAATTTTAGAACCTGAAACCATGAAAATTTGGTATGTTTGCATAAAAAATGGATCTGCTGTAATAACTGAATCATCAGCTAACCAGATCTTAAATACATATGGACAGTAATGTGAGTTCTTCAGAGGCTTTGCAGGAAGTATAAAGTGTCATGAAACAGAAATACTTAAGTAAAGTACTGATACCTCCAAACTGTATTTAAATTAAGTAAATGTACTTAGTTACAATCCACCTCTGGCATTTGCTGCACGCTTCAAACTGAACACTGATGTGATGTGAGGTGACACGTCAACTTCCTCTCTTACTGTCTCTTCAAGAAAACAAAGTGGTTCAACCACACTCAATATGACACAAGGATAACGCTGATTTCTGGCCAGTATAACAGCTCTTAGATAAGCCGGTGTGACCTTCCTTCACACCCGCTATAAAACTTAATCAATAGAAGTGTTGTGTCATTGACTGAAGCCTGAGCGTGTCCACACCGGCTCAGTTGTAGGATCTTCTGGCAAACACTAGACTTTGTAGTAGATGTTGGTGGGACTCTGAGGCATTATCTCCTGAACTATGTACACAGGGGGCCCATAGTCACTGCTCACACGCTCATAATGGCGGCAGACCATGCTGTCAGAAGCCCTCAGAGGAAAGACGACGTCACTGCGGTCCGAGCTGTTGTTGTCACTGCTGATGCTGTCCCGCTTCGGCACAGCCAAAGTGTTGAGGGACACGGAGGCAGACTGCTGGCTATCTGGGACACAGTAGCGGCGGCGGTACCTCCACAGCACAGCCAGCAGAATTATGATGACCAGAAGGAGGATCACGCAGCCAGAGACAACCCACATGAACAGTCCTGGCTGAGGGCCATCGCTGCCACTGGGGTTTGTTTGTCCTGTTTCTGAGCCCGTGTCTGCCATGAGGAACAGAAAAGAGACAGAGAATGGAATGAAAGAGTAAATCAGGACACAGAGGTTTAAAACACACATACACAGTTTGTGTCCTGGTACAGTCTGATCTATGTGTTAATATGAAAAATCTCAGTCAGAATTGTGATGCTCTAATCTTCAGTGCCTGGTCCTGCTCTGTGGCACTGAAGGGACCCAAAACTAAACTTCACTATCGGACTGTTTCATGTTCAATGTTAAATTATTCCTGCTCTCCAATGTAAAAACATTTTGAGTACAAAAAACTTAATTAATAAGGTTAATCAGTAAAGACAAAGAATAAGTCTGGTGATATTTTCTTTTAGTAATGTCTGAGTAGTGTGCTATAAACCTCTTATAGTTTCTGACACCATCCTGCTGCTGTAAATCATCATTAAAACAATTATCTGGCTGAAAATAGTCCTCAGTGAATAAACTTTTAACTGTTTGAGTAAGAAAATTGTTATAATTTAGTCTTTAAAAATGATAGTATCTTTATTTGTTTGTTTGTTTTTTTATTTACAGTATGTGAATAATTGGGTGCTTATAATTAATGATAACACATTTAACTCATGCTTGTAATGAATTCTCATCATTGACAGAAATTATTGATTAGATTGTTTGATTTTGATTGTATCAGAATTAAACATTCTTCTTTCACATATTCAGAGTTAAATCAAATACTTTCATGTAAGACGGGAAACTGTCACCAGCTAGCAGCCGAATGCTGCTACAATATGAAAGTGGTCAAAATAACGATTAACTGTTATGTGGCTGGTGAATTTCAACATATTTAAAAAAGGTGATTTCCCACCCTGGCAGTAACTATGATTTATGTCCTTGAGTGTGCCACAGTGTGCTAACGGTGTGCCTCGCCCGAGTCACTGGGGAAAAGTAGTGTTATTGGTCATATTTAAATAAACCATATGTTAATGAGTGAGGCTACCCAGTTAAAGTAATCATGACCTTTTTTACGTCTTCAGGAAATAACAGGTTTATCACTGAGGTCAGAAAGTACTGAGAGCTTTTTATGGGATTTCTTGACAATAACATAAATACAGACGCCTTCTTTAAGAATATACTTTGTAGTCTGCAGGACATGCAAAGATAGAAGACATGCAAAAATAGAATTCATTGTAAAGGCTGGACATATTCCTCAAGCAGGATGTTCTGCTTTGTCTTCTTTTATTTTGGATTATTTACATTTTCTTTACCAGAGGAGTCTTTGGCTGTTGTTCGTGTTGGTGGGTATCTGGTGGGAGACTCTTGGAGTGTTGAAGGTGCATCTGAGGAGTCTGGAAAATAAAGCAGGGAAGTTGATGTGAAATCACAGTTAGCACCACATCTCCTCATCTTTATTGTGAGCTGGTTGTAGGTGGGGTTCTGTCAGGGTAAAATGGTCCTACAGCAACTATTTGTCTGTCTGATGAATCATTAATGAATCAGAACCTTTTTTTTTTTTGACTGACTAACTGACTATTTTACACCAAGAGTCATTCACGTAAAAATGTATCACAGAAGAGTAGAAGAAACCATTTTCTGACCTAATTAGACCACAAATAAGTGTTCTGTTGTGTTCTGTGTCACGGCTGTTACTCTCTTTTGTGCTTGACTGGAAAAATCACTAATACTTTCATTTTTTCCACCTACACATTCAACTGAAAGCAGCCAATTCAACTTTTTTTTTTCTCGGGTCTTATGTAACTATGTGAAACCTGTGTTACACTGCCACTTCAGCCAAATCTCTCCTGTAAAAGAGATATTGCAAGAAATTTCCTAGTTAAATAAAGATTAAATTAAAAAATGTAGGCTTGAGCCATGTTACAGACTAAAAGTCAGGATTTCTGAGTCTTTGCTGCTTGGATCTTTTTCTCTCGGTGGCTCTGGTACTCTCTAACAGTGCTGGGAAGTAATTAAGTACATTTATCTAGAATGCTTTGAGACTTCACTTGAGTTTTTATACTTTGTTATATTTCATATACATGTATTCATACATTTCAGAGGGACAACATGTATTTTACAGTGCTTACTAGTTACATTTCACCAAAGATTTGACAAAATAAAGAGAAAATAGAGAGAAAATTGTTACATTTTTCACTGAACAAGGCAATGAATCTGTCCATAAAACAAACACAAATTTGTGGAGCAGAATTATTTTTTTGTTTCTTGCTCTCCCGTCATCATATTCATCTCACAGCGCCTCCCATTTATCTTCTCACCCTTTGAGGAGGGCCTGCTCCTACGCTGGGAAACAAGTACTTTAACTTTGATTTGACTTTGTTACATTTGTGTGATTTGACTTATGTGGGATATTTCAGACAGAATTCACTTGAAAGAGATTATTTTACATATTTATTTTAAGTGAAGGCTCTGAACTTTCTTTTTTTTTTTTTTTACACCAGTGCTTTTTTAAATCTCTGCCAATTCTGTCAATTTTATGGAAGTGCAATACTAAATTGCTGGAGTGCCTCAGGTGTTTGAAGGAAAAATGTGGAGGCCTGCAAAGAAATAGACGTGAACAACACTTCAGCAGATCACAGAGGAATTCATTTAAAGGACCAGTGTGTGGGATTTAGTGGCATCTAGTTTCCATCCCCTCGCCTCACCGTCCTCTACATAATACGAAGACGAAACTACGGCGGCCCCAAAACGGCCAAAAATGCTAAATGTAAGTAAAAGTAAAACCAGTGTTCAGTTTGTCCGTTCAACATGGTGGTCACAAAAACAAAAAGTCACAAACACATGATTCATATTTTCAGATGATTATCCACAAATGAAAACACAGTTATTAATGTTCTATTCCATTTCTGGATATTCAGAGATATACAGAGTCCACTAAAATCTGACACTGGACCTTTAACTGATCTGCTGTGTGTAAATGACACTGAGGAGTTTCCCAACAAACACAACCCAGAAATCTTAATAGGTAATTTCCTTCTCCTAAAATTTCAGCTAGACTCATTTCTAATGTAGTTCTGATTCATCACATTCATCAACATTTTTGGATGTTCCAGTATCACCGGGCCTTCACATTCCTATCTGTGGACGTTTAATTTGAGTGCATTAGCATTCATTCAGCTCTGCCGTTATTATCATTTTGCACTACATTTAGCATGAATGTACAGACACATGTTAAGAAATGTGGGCTGAGACAAAACCAAAGATCCAAACACAGGGAATGACTCGATGATTCCCAAACTGACTGACAGGACTGGTAATATAAACATAGATGAATGTGAGATTACAACAAGATCTGGATTATTAATGTTTCCTGTTGCTGTTAAAGGTTTGTTTACATAAACAGTGTTTGTAAACAACCCATGTTCAGTTATGATCAGCTGAAAAACACACAAAGTGCTGATTTTTCATCTCTAATGCAAACGCTTGAATAATTGATGTGAATAACACTTCACATTCCCGAGGTCAAAGAATTACATGTTGGCTTTTTTTTTAAGCTTTTAAAGTTTTTAGTAACACACACACACACACACACACACACAATCTCTGATTAATTTATCTGATTTTTAATTTATCAGGTCATTCGCATGCCTGACAAAACACATGCATAAAGCACACTATGAATGCTGTTTCTTGTCTGATAAAATGACAAATAACCCCGCCATAATATTGTGCTATAGTAGTATAAAAAATCTATATGTTTCTGTATGAATATTGTATCACAGAGCGATTTATTTCTACATTTAGTAATGGCTGTAAATATGTTCAGAATCTGCTTTGTTCAGTTTTAATGTTGAAATGAAATGACAAAAACGGAACGATTGTGATGTTAATACAGGGGGAAAAAAAGATTACTGACAGCTGCCACCAGTCCAAATGATCGCATGCAGGATAATACAGCTGGCCTTAAGCTGCCAGCGGCTTGAATTAGAGATTTGAGATAATTCATGATGGCAATCTATCTTCAAGAGAATGAATAGATGATCGAGATCATCTGACCAGTTAGTAACTCCACAGAGGAGATGATATTATTGCATGACACTAATAACAACCAGCAGTGAAACAATGTAGCATGTTTGTCAGATCGCATCATCTCTCTCATTCACACGTTCAGCATCATGCTGGCACCCAAACACAAAGTACTTACTTTGGCCGACTCTGAGCACCAGCTTCAGGGATTTGGTTCTACAAACCCCTCCATCAGTATTATCCAGACCTTGCAGAGAGCCTGCTGAGGTGGCTGACACACACACACACACACACACATAGAGACAAGGCAAACATTAAAATAGAATTGCTTTTCATGTTTTAAGTTTAGATTTCACGCGATCATCATAATATGGGATGATCAAGCAACAGTTTCTTTGCAGACGGTTTAGCCAGTTGCTGAATGTTGCATCACGTTGGCAAGAAAAGGCAAACGCACAGAGCACAAACTGTAGTGTTACATACAGTATACAGATAATCACACAGAAAAACAACAAAAGATGCAGCCAGGGTGGCAACAAATGATCATTAATGAACTGTTTGATCTAGAAAAAAAAAGTTCCTGAGGCCCAGGTGTCTTCATATCGCTTGTTTTGTCTGATCAACGGTCCAAGATCTTAAGCTATTTGGTTTACGATCACATAAGACAAACAAAAGCAGCAAATACCCAGATTGTAGAAGCTTAAAGCTGAGGATCTTTGACTAATAAATGACCAGAACTATAAATCCATGATCAACAACTAATCGTCTCAGTTCAAGATGTAAAACTGGGTGGTGGACAAACAAGTTTAAGCAGTTACTAAAACACATACAAAGCAATAACTCTTGTTCAACTCTGCCACTCCTACACACACACACACACCTTCACACACATAGACTTGTTAGCAGCATTTAGGTCAGATAACAACATCTCACAGGCCACAAGCCACATAGCCATGAAAGCTCCCATCAAATCTGCCTGATGCTGTAAAAGCCTTGTGTGATTTGGGGCATGTAAGCCCTTGGAATCACACTGGCCTGCCAGAGCGAAGTGTGCTGTCAGAGCGCGGCGAGGTGGATGAGGCTACGCGGTCAGACTTGCTCTCTATCTCATGCATCGCTTGCCACTAAGATGCTGGTTTAACAGACAGCGGCCCAATAACGAGGCCACGTTTTTGATTCTCATGCAAACTGACAAATTGGAGAGGGGGGTTGGGTGAGGATGATGGCTTCCTCTTCCTCTGAGGAGAAAAAAGAGGGGGAAAAAACAGTTGCTTGCATTGATTCAAACGCTGTTCAACCTGTAGGAAGCAGCAGCTTGTGTCTACTGATTTAAACAGCAGCCAACAGCAGCCGTGGATTCACTCAGATATCATTCCTGAGGTGTGCGGTTACACACAGTTGACTCACAGGTGATATAATAGTCCCTCCCCCTGAGGAACTCTAAACCCCACAGGTTGGGGCTGAACTCCTGGAACTTGAACGTGAACTTTACATCCCGGTGAGGTTTGTCACAGTTCAGCAGGGGCGTGTCCGTCTTGTCGATGGTGCAGCTCTCCATCTGACTTCGGGAGACCAGGTAGACTCGGTAGAACTCCTCCCTCTCCCCAGAGAAAGCATCTGCACGGGGACACACAATGTCCATCTTGTCCCCGATCTGAGGATACAGGACCAGACCCTGACCTGGAGTAAATCTGTGTGTGAGAGACAAGATGAATAGAGAGGGAAGTATCACTGTTTTATCGAACCACAAAAAGCAAGTTTTGGATGTGTTAAAACTTTTGATCTATTATCGGATGAATCAATCAGAAAATAGTGGAAAGAGACCGTCAAAGGTTCAAACAAAGGTCTTCAAATTGCCTGTTTTGTTTGATGAAGATGCCAAAACCCAAAGATATGCAATGTTAAATTACAACAGTTATTTTGATGATCGATAAATCCTTTAAATCATGTTTCAAGCAATAAAATCCAAAAATCCTCCTCAGGATCAGGAAGCTTTTCTTTGTCTTATGTGATAGTAAACTCAGTATATTTTGGCTTCTGAAAATTTGTTAAACAAAATAAGTAATTTGAAGACCTTGAGGTCTTTTCATGGGTGATGATTTCATGATCTTTCTGACATTGTATGGATCCATAAAATAAATAACTAATAAAGAAAATAACAGGCACTTTAACTGACTGAAAAGAGTTGTTAGCTGCAGCTTTTGCTTTATATATTAATTCATCTCTGCATTACAGCTGAAATAAAAAAAAAATGTGTAAGTGTAGTGTTACATTCTTCTTGACCAACTTCAGTAATTAGGTCACACCGAAATGTCAAAGCAGCAACACAAAGTCTCACCTGTCTCCAGGTGTTCCTCCACTTACTTTGTGTTGGAGCTGCTCCACAGGATGGACTCCAGTGTGACGGCGCGGCAGGAGCTAATGACGGCCAGCAGGATCACGGCACCGCGGCTCCATGTGATTCTTCTCCCCATCACAGGAAATAAACGACAGGTCCACAGCGGCTCAGCATCATAAAACAAAGTGAACGCAGGCTCAGATCTGTCGCGTCTGCACCACTCTGCATGGCTCCAGGTGCGCGCACAGGACACGGTCCTGAGTGAAATCCAACCAAGTTGCGACTCTTCCTCCTGCAGGTGTGTGAAGATGTCCACATTGTGCGTAATTGGCTAGAAAATCATTGGAGTGATGAAAATCCATGCACTGAGGACAGAGACTGTGTGGAGTATTTGAGTCATCAGCTGACTGACCGGCCCGCCCATGTACAGTCTCATGCGTAGAGGAGATCAGGGCTGCTTTGCACAGTTTTATTTTACCTCCCCCCTCTCATGTTTTTCACAGTAAGACACTGAGATAAATATGAAGATCAATAAAAAAAAAACATTTATGTCTGTGGTGTAAATCATTCAAATTGGTTTTATTCTCTCAACATTTAAAAAAAATCTGTCTCTCTCTCTCTCTCTCTCTCTCTCTCTCTCTCTCTCTCTCTATATATATATATATATATATATATATATATATATATATATATATATATATATTCCATTTTTCTCAAAGGCTCTCAGTAGGTATCTATATACAGTATATATCCACCTGTGAGCTCATAATTGATCAACTTAACTATTTCATTTACAGCTAAATTTTTCCTGCTGAAAGTGTTTTTCCTCATCTGAATTAAGGTCTAAGGATGGAAGTATTGAAATATAGTTATTTGATGTAAATAAATAAAAAATGACTTGATTTGCCTGACAGCTCAATGATTATTACCCATCATACTTTAATGGGAATACCAACATGTTTTTTTTTTATATATATATAATTAAAGACATGTTTACTCCCCTTCCCACTGCAGATTGTAATTTGACTTGGCATTTCCACTCCATAGATGCTCTGATATGTTCCCATTATATACAACATATGTATGTCAATGTGTAATCAGCTCTTCAGGAGGAAGATAGTTCATTCATACACTGATGGCAGAGATCAGGAGCAATTTGGAGTTCAGTATTTTTCCCAAGAACACTTCAACATGCAGCCTGTGACATGTGGTCAGAAGAAGACAAGAAGAGTGCTATATAATTACAGTCCATTTAACATTTACATCATATCATGTCAGATGTTTGTTCTGCCTGTGTTTGTGTTCATAGACTATATTTCTACACGCCTTGACCTGCAACATATGTTTGGATGCTGTTTGTAAAACATGCATCAACTGTAGTTAATTTAAAAAAACACAAGACATTTTCATCCATTTTCTTCTGGACTAGAACATAACTCAGAGTTTGCATTCTCCTCAGTGTGGTAACCAAATGAAGAGGTCCAGGACAAGAGAGTACAGATTTGATTGATGGTGCAGTGTCCCCTGTTGGGGGGGGGAACTGCTGTGGTAACAAGTGAAACTTGTGTGACTCAGCCATCACCTCAAATGAACCAACAGGATCCACAGACTCTGATGAGATCAAGTCATAAAATGTCCCACTTATAAACATTGAGTAAAGTCAGTAGTAACCAGATGAGTTTGGGAAATAAGCGATCATATCCTGAGCTTGATGGTTTATTTGTATGTTTTTTTTTTTATTTCAGCATGGATCAATACATCTGAAAGCATCATCTATCTGATGATGGATGGATGGATGTTCTTTAAAATCCTGTATATTCTGAATTTAAGGATCCAAAGCTGTAATCCTCTCATTTTCAGGGAATCTGAACTAACGACAAAGTGGTTTAAAAGATTACACTGGGCTTCTGTCACAAGACTAAAGCACCACCAATGATGGCCGGACTGCACATGAAATGCCGTTGAAGTGCTGCCAACATCTTTCATATTTAGAATGTATGTACCAGTTTTTGTTGACATCGATTACACAGAGGATGTTTCCTCGCGTAAACACAAAATGAAACAGGTCTCACATTTGCTTTTGTTTGAACAAACTTCACATGAGCGAAAAAATCTGATGTTTAGGGTCTTTATTTTCTTGAACTCTTGAACTGCTAACATACATTTACAGGCAAACATAGCATAAAGTCTGGACTCAACAAAAGGGACATGATACACACGAGAACCAACATGTGAACTGAATGACAAATCTCTGCAAATTTTTGGTTTGTCCAATGATAAACATGGCTCAAACATTTTTCCCTACTTGAACTCTGATTAAGATTGAAGTTTTTCCTCTTTTTTGTCTGTAATAGCTGCAATTTCACAAAACTGATTCACAAAACTAACAAAATACAGGGCAGAACATCAGCTTTTCACAGTGAAACAGGTCAGTGGTTTACTTGGCTTGTGAAATATGAGAATATTCCTAAATACTTACTAAATACTGCACTTAATATTGAGTTTTCACACAATATAATGCACAATGTCTCACCATGTTGGCTGCACAGTATCAGATGTTACTTTTATATACTAAAATATTCCTTTATACTACAAGTACAAGTCATACATATATAATAGGATGTATGCTCTCAAAGCTCAAATGTGTTTGATCAGGTTTATGCTGAGCAGGGCTGTGCTGGGTGACATTTTGAATCATGTTGTGTTTCCACCAATAAGAATCAAAGATAAGTTTAAACATTAAATGTGCTTTTTTTTTCTCATGTGCCACACATTACTGCAGCATCTTGACCATTTGAAGCATAAAAGTAGGAGTGGGTGATACCACAAAAATCTGGTCCTAACACCAGAGCAAGGATCACTGATATCAGTACCAGTATTTCTGATAAGCAGCTAACGTGCTATCCTGAAATGAGGGGAAATATGCCACAATGAACTGGACTGCTGTACTTCACGAGCCAGTTCTTTTTACAGTCTGTTTAAACAAAAGATGGACTTTGATGGTAAATAAATGAAATGTTCTTTATGTGACTGATCACTCAGCACATGCACACAACTGAAGAAGAGAAGCAAGTTTTGCAGCATTGAGACGATGTGCCCTGATTGTCATCTAATGTGATGGATCCATTTTTTTGGTATCGATACTCAAAACAAAACTTCATATCAGTAGTATCGATACCTATGGGGGAAGTCTCTGACAGCAGCGACAAAGGGTTCATGTTAGTCCACTCTTCACTTTGTCTGTTCATTCCTCAGTTGTTGAAGACTTCCATGCTGGATGCAGCCATGATGGCCTCAGTTAGTATTCTTTTGGTGAGAGCTCCCAGATTGAAGCTAATGCTAACATGTTAGGTGTCTGCTCATGAACCACCCCTATCACGATTAGCATTAAGTTCAACCTGGGACTTGACTTGACGCCTGTTTCATCATCCACATGCTTACCTTACTTGTTGGTGTCCATGCTGGTGAGGTTGACCTGCAGGGGGCGACAGGAGAACACTGATTGGTTTTCAAAGATCATATAACACATTGAAATGTGTTTCATTCACATCTCTTAACTACATAAACCAGCAACTAGATATTGTTGTGACTTTGTGGTAACCTTATGGTTACAACAGCAATGATTTTGGAGAATAGGTTACTAAGAAACTATCTGTCAGTTAGTTGAACTAAACACCTTTTTACTTTCTTTACTGCTAAAGCAAACGGCTAAAGTTTAGAATGTATAATCTCCATCCTAACTCTAAATTTGCTACAGAATCTCCCTTTTAATTAGACAACAAAAAGTACATATGGAATCCTAATTCTCGCTCTATCTTCCTTACATTTTCCCTGGAACAACTTAAGTTTCAAGTTTGATCAACCATCATTTAGACAACTTCTTTTATCTGCTCTATTCTCTGTAATTCAGCCTTGTATCATTAGAAACATGAGAAATACATTTCTGTGAATATAAACCATGTTTGTGTCCCTTTAAAGGGGCTGTAGGACTGACAAGTTAGTTTAAGAAAGCGAACTGAAGTGACAGGATGAGCATTGACTGAGTTTACAGAGACTGAAATAGTCCAGGTGTGCGGCAGCTGGAACTAACAGTAAAGTTTTGTGTCTATTATCTCTCTCCAGAGACGTTATGGTGTCTAACAAGATGTAACAGCTGCTAATATGTCGACTCTGGCTGAGAACCAAGACAGTGAACTACACTGAGTGTTGTCAGGAAGTAAGTCTGTTTGTGCGTGTTTGCTATAATGGTAGATAGTTACTGACCTGGCTCCTGAGCACACCACTTCCTCTTTCAGCAACTGGTGTCTTTCTCCTCCTGCGTCTTCTCTCCACCCTCAGTATTTGTCTCTCTCTCACTCTCTCTCCCATTGAACAGTAAACCAAAATGTAGGTTTACATCTCTTTTATACATTTGCGTGTGAGTCATGAGAAATCCCCTTCTAACAGAATGACTATTAAAGAGAAAATCGCACAACATATTTTCAGTATCATTTGACTTTTATGTAAATGCTGCCTACAGAAGAGAAAATCGATTCAATTCTTGGATTTAAGCTGGTATTATTTAAGGTTATGTCAGCTGTGACATACTGACTGACGTGAAGATGTTGGCATTATAATCAAACATGGAACACATCAAAGATTTGACAGGAAAATAGATTAAATGCATGGTTGTGTTTGACGTGTAAAAACTAATTCTCCTCCTCTTCACATTCATATTAACAAGACTTTTAACATGTTGTTCATGGGGATTTCATGAACCTGGAGCTAATTTAAGCAAATAGATATGGGCCACATTGTTACACACTTCCTAAATTTGATATTTTAGTAATAAAAGAAACATTTGAGCTCCATCTGTGGAACCAAACCCGATGAACCCATCCAAACCTTCTTTATTTAGTGTTTCCCATCCTCATATGTTCTACTGCATCAATACAGACAATGCTGGATAAGTTACTTAAACGCACAACACTTTGCCTTAAGAAATAAGACTGAAACCACATACCATTACTATACAGTATACAGGATGTAGTACACACCAATCGTGTGACGTCAGACATCCGACAAACTGCGTACTGCGAACTCTGACTGCAAAGTAAACGTTGTTAATAGAAAGCAAAATATCTCTTTTTTCTCTTTGTCAAGACCCACAACTGAAATGGTGACTGGTGGGAATGTTTCAGAGCTGTCTGGCCATTAACTAGGGGAATTCTTAAAGAATCACCTAATGATCCTGAAGGGGAACGTGGATGTGTATTTTCTGTGTGTCAATCTGTTCAGTGGTTTCCGCAAAATTTCTCTCAAAACAACAAATGTTAACCTCACAGTTGTGAGAAAGGAAAAGTCAGAAGATCACCAAAGTCATCGGGATTTATCATCTGGGAACCATGAACGTCTGTGCCAATCCATCCCAGAGTTGTTGAGAAGTTTCAATGGATAACCAAAAAACTTGACCTTCTGGTGATTGCTGAAGTGGATTCATCGTCTTGGACTGTGGGAATCTGTACTGATTTTCGTGGCAATCTTTCCAGTAGTCTGTAATCATTTCAACAATTCCAGTCACGTTACTGTTAAACCTGCCTCACATTCTTTTCATATTGACACCATTCCTCACACCTTCAATCGTTTCTAGTGAAGCCACCTGTACAATCATGGATCATTATGACTGTACCGGGTCATGAAGTGAAATGACAGTTATGGGAGTGTCACCAGCGGGGATTTTGAAAGAGACCCTCTTCCACTAAATGACTGTGATCCTATACACTATCCTCGTTACATATCTCAGATTCCGCCTATAAACTGGCCCAGAATCTCGCTGCCCGCAGTGTTTGCTTGCGGTAACCCAGTAACCAAGTCATATTGCTCATTTTCTCAGAAGACAAGGTGCCTCCCCATTCATTCTCAGTATTTAACCCTCTACCCAACCTTCCCTCCTGTCCTTCTACAGCACTGAGAAGAGCATTTTCTCTCTCTCTTTAGCTTCATGCAAAGCATTTTTCTTCGACTCAAGCGACGAGTGTGTCAAGCACATCACATTCCTGTGAGCGTGTTAAAGAGGAAACACGATGAAAAAAGACAGGCTGACGTTGTAATAGCTGAAGGGAAAAGGTTGAAAGTACATGAGGAGGTGGGGGAAGAAGCAGAGATGCGGTAGGGACCCCCCCTCCCCCCACTGCCACCCCTCCCCTTCGCATACTGGAAATTCACAATGTGCAATATGCCAGCTGAGGATGCAATCCTTTACTTCTTCTGTCTGGCTTTCTGTCTCCTCCTCTTACAGATCATAAAATTTCGAGAGGAAGTCCTTTACAAGTTTCCCTTTTCATTTTAAAGGTTGTGCATTGTGTCAGAAAACTTCATGTAAAAAATATATGAGCTGAGAGACAGAGAAAGTGACATCATATTTCGGTGTTCAGGGGAAAGCAGATATAAAATTTCTCTCGAAGTTCAACTGAAGGGACAAAATATTTAACAAAGACCTTTATAACCACGATCACCTTTGCTCACACCTCACCTACTTTCATTTCTTTTATGACTTCTACTGCCAAAGAAGATCAAAATGACAACCCGTCTGAAAGTCTGCTCATTAGAGCAAAAAGGATTTTATGAGTGGTATTTACGTCTAGTCAAAAGACAAACACATATAATACTTTCTTTTTCTCTCTGTTTCTACAGCGCAGGCTGTTTCAGTGTTTCCACGTGGGCAACCTGACTCTTTTCCTGTCATATGTGGGATATGCATGAGAGGCCCAGCAGTCATACAGCTGATATGATCTAATAACATTTCCAGCTCTCTGTGCCGTCATCGCGTATTGTCTGCGTGTCTGCAAGTGTGACACATGTGACACCGCAAGGAAATTTTCTGACAGAGTCAGACAGACACAGGCAGACATATAGATTTATCTTCATATCATTACCAACATCTGTCTCACACCAAAGCAGCTACTGTTTGACTTCAGAACAATATTAAACATGTGATGTTTAGCAGCATACGGTGAGCAACAAAGAGAAACAGAGCAGAGTTGTCTTTCATTCCTGCTCTCTTTCACACAGTGACATACAAGCATTTTGGTTTCCCCCGATTAAAACCCCAGCATCTAAAATTAGCAGGTTTAAAAGAAGTGTGGGTGAGCATCAAAGGTGGAAAGACCAACGCTGGTTATGATTCAATTCCACAAGCTCATTTTAATATTCGTACAGTTCTCAATCATTTGGTTATTGGAACTGCAAGTCCACATTGACTGATTCCATTATAATCTATGAGCTTCATCGTGTTTACTTAAATAAGAAGAATACTTGCAAAATGGCACTTTTTCTTAGTTCCTTAATGTATAAAGATTGTCTTTTTGAGGATTTGTCATTAACTACCACGCACTCTGATATTTCATTACATAATAGGTTAGTAGTATAAACTGCCTCCAAACAGAAACTAAAGAGTGTTTTGTCCTCACAACATGTGATGTCACACTTATGTAAAACCGAAAGGCAAAATTTCCAGAGCTATAAATAATTACTTTAAAAAGGATCACTTGAAATATCTCCACTATAGTGTAACATGTATTTTGCAGTGTGTAACTATGTAGGGATGTATGGAAGTAAATGTTAAGTAATTATTAAGTAACTCCGTCTGTCAGTGTTAAGTAAGTTTGTGTTAAGCAAGTCAGAGTTAAGTAAGTTAGTTGTTCAATCATCAGGTTATCTAATGTTCAGTGTGGCACACATTTGGGGGCCGAATTGCAAAATATAGTACAAATTGCTCAAATTTTCAAAGGTTTCATAGCCAGCCTAGTTTCTCGCTAGGAAAGGGAGGGTGAGGTGGTGAGGATCCTTTAAACACTAACTAAATGCCACTGAATCCTACACACTGATTCTTTAAGTAAGTCATGTTTGACAGTATGCCATTTTCTGCATTATTTTAGTGGCCAGCAGGGGAAGCATCATTTGATGAAATTAAAAAATCATAAATAGTAAATATAAGCGTAAATATAAGCCAACGTCTCATGTAATTTATTGGCTCACTATTACATCTACTAAAATGCCAGTGAGCTGTCGGGCTTGTGTGCTCGTATAGGCTATTGGCCAATCAAAAAATGTGTGGTATTTTCCCCCAGTAAGTAAAGGAAATTGGACCCAACCCAACCAGACCGACTTACAAACCACCAACTTTATGCATTATTTATGTACGTTATAGTAGCAGAGTTGTAGGCCACCACACTGTCCAAGGGGATGCTCCTGTCACTGGAAGCAAGTTTCTTTTTTATTCTCCCCCACCCACAATGATGGGAAGATCTCAGATAAAATAACAGAAAAAAATTCCGAACACGTTCGTTATTGTTGAACAGCAGCAAAACAAGTAACGCTTCCATAAAGACATGCCTGTCTCTCTCCTTCCCTCTTTCCTTTTCACACACGCACATATTGTTGCACATATCATGTTATATTCCTGTCATGAAGTGACACATTGGACCTTTTAGTCACTCAGTAAGTTATTAAGTGCGATTAAGTAAGTGAGTGATTTAAAGCAACATGACATAAGAATTGGTATTTTCATCATTTAGTGTGGCCAGCCGCAATATCACACCCACCTCTTCCTCCTGGTGTTCCAAAACAAACAGAGCAAGCATTAGCTAACAGCAACTATAGTTCACAGTATCTCTGTAAATAACAGAGTGTTGAAGCACTGCAGCTGGAGGACATCAGCGGTAAAACCAGAAAACATTTTCTTCATAAATTATGATCCAGTATAAGTGAAATAGTTGGTGGCGTGTGACTTAGTGCGCTAAAGGTTATGTACTTTTCACAGATTGGGAATGACAGAGGTATCATTCACCTACTTACACCTGCTGTTTACACAGCATGCATTTCCCTCTGATGTAACTCATGGTGGGTTATTCATATGTAGGGCATTTGACACATTGTTATCATTTCACCACTTCCTGGCTGATCAGGAACTGAAAAGACAATGGATGGTGAAAATCTGGAGATACATCAGGTCTTATTTCAAGGTAAAACAACATATTTGATAACCGATTAGCTATCATTATACAACAGCTAATGATAATTAGCGGATTAGTGGATGTTGACACCTTTAACCCGATGATCAGTCATAGTACATTATCTGTACCGGTACATATTTCAGCTGAGTACAATGATAAGTGATAATCAGTATCTAAATTCGATTCAACAGACACTAAAGTGGAACTTTTTAACTGTGTTATAGCAAAATGTTTTTTGTTAGAAAACATAAAATACTTAAAACAGCATATGTGCATATTCATGTATGAAAGGTTTTGAACAGGGTTTAGCCACTTTGATATCATGGAAACTGGTTGTCATGACAACATAGCAGCTACAAACAGCCCCTGTCTTTGTTTCAGACTTAATTTGATCCATTTCTCAGAGACATTAGTTCAAAACATACAAAGCCAGTTAATTGATTTTATTGTCATTCTTGTTTTGCTCCTTTGAGTGGCCGCCAACCATCATAGCATTTTTAATCAATCAAGGCAAATGACCAGAGAGACTGAGAGGACAAAATGAAGTGGCCTCCACTCTGTACCCAAAAGTATTCAAGAGAATTACATGTTTAAACCCACAATTAAACATAATGAATACAGTAAATCTGTTGAATGGCCTTTATGAATATGGTTCCTTTATGGATGTGAGATTTTTTGAATTTTTTGTCTGTCATTGTCAATATTCTCTAACCATTCAGCTGATGTAAGAATGCTGCATGAAAGATCTGCATTGAAAATGTAATATAATAAACAAAATGATGAAAATAAATTTGAATGAAAAACATGAAATGTTTTTAAGAAACAATAGAGCTTTAGTTAAAAACACTGTTCCTTCTGTACTTGTATAACATGTTGCAGAGTTTAACTTTTTAATGGGATATCATATTTTATAGTCTCTTCATATTTTGTTACGTTTTGTATGCAAATATCTTCATTTGTGATCAGTGTAGAGGAGCAAAAAGTGCAATATTCCCTCTAAAATGTAGTGGTGTGAAACAGAAAGATTCAAGTAAGGTACCCATATTTATACCACAATACAGTACTTGAGTAAATGTACTTAGCTATTTTCTACCACCGCTGTAGTAACATGAACATGTGTATTTATTAAAACAGTCAAATATTGCTCCACATTAAAACAGGTCACTATAAGTCAGTTGTTTTTATATTCAATCTCTGTGTCTGTGAAATGATGCTCTGTATGAAAAGGCCTCATGCTTCCATTCTGGGTTAAATATTAAGTCACAAACAAGCATTGGAATTGCAGTTATGGGTTCCTCCTGTTCTGTTTGTTTTTGTGTTAATACCTGTACAAACAAGCTTAAAAGTAATGTAATGTTTTTACATTCTAATCACCAAGATTCTGTTGGTGTTCAGTTTAAATTTGCTTTAAAGTGACCGATAAACAAAATGTTCTTCAGCAAAACTATTTTTTTCCAAGTTCCATTTGTAGACAGGCGTCTATAAAATGTAATTCACTAGTCATCAAATGTCACAAATCTGTCAAATGTGACAATAAAATCCCCTAAAATGACTAAAACATTGTCTAATTGATTCTAGACATTTAAAGGTGCTCGTGTATTCAGAGTCATTTTCCAGTCCAGTCACCAAAAACCCAGCCTTTAAAAAAATGATAAAAAAGCACAGGAAGAGACTGATGACTAATTAGATTTCCTCATCGTTTACCAAATGAGCAGCACTGCCATCTACTGGTGAATGGCCAATATTGCACTGTCATTATGAAAACCTCATAAATGGTGTGGCTTTGGACCACAACAGACCATCAAAATCTTTCATGATAAAGGAGAACTGTGAGTGTGTGTATATTCAGTGATCCTGTCTGACCAAAACCAGCAACAAATGGAAACGATCAATATTTCTCGGTGCCACAGAGCTCCAGTGTTATCCAAAACCATTGAAAACATACCAGTGAGCAACACCGTTCCACTGGGAGACACAATCCTTCATTAAACATGGACGATGTAGTTTATTTACTCAACATCCTGATACCATACAGATGAGCGTCCAGTTAACGTTAGTTTAGGTAACTTCCTTGGGAGTCGTTGACAACAATAAAAATAGAGAACCAGCATGGTGCCAAATTTAACCAGTTTTCATCTAGCCAGTATCATGATATAGCACAGTGCCTTAAATAACCTATATGTTGTTGTAACAACCCCTCTCTCAATGTCTGTGAAGAGAATCTCTCTAAAGACATGATCGTAGACTACAAGAGACAGCTCGGGGTAGACACCTCCCCAAACACATTGGGGATGCAGAGGTGGAAAAGAGTCAGCAGCTTCTCAGGTTCCTCAGCGTGCACATCACAGAGGACCTCTCGTGAACACTACACACAGTCACTGGTCAAGAAAGTTCACCAGGGGCTCTGTTTCCTGAGGAGACTGCGGAAACTTGGCACAAACGCCACCATCTCCACAAACTTCAGGTGCAACATTGAGAGTTTGCTGACAGACTGTATCACATGTGGCACGAGAACTGTTCTGCCCACAGACCATCACCCTATAATACAGGAAACTCAAAATGTGAAGAGAAGTGAAATCTGTGAATGTGAAGTGCTAAAAACTGCAGTTCATAGCCCCCATGTTCAAATGTCCAACATCAGAAATAAACATGTTTACAGCCTGGTACAAACAACTGTTTTGGTCTCTGTAACTAATTTACCCGTTCATGAGTTTCTGACCTGACAGATGATCCATGTCTTTGTTGATTTTTAGGCTAGTGTCACAGGGAGGACTGCTAGCATGGTGGTGGCCGGAGCCTGTGGAGACCTGCAGAGACCTGTGGGTGGCATCAAGGATACATCATCCATTCTGCATTCCTGTCACTCTTCAGCCGTCTCAAAAAGTTTGCAAAAGGGCATAAAAAAACTTTTAAGAACAAATCAAACTGCTAGCATTACACCTTGTATAGATGAATTGGTGAAATTGTACTTCAGACCCAGTTTAAGTATGAGTAGTTTGAAGAGATTGTGCCCAGATTTGGGTTTGCTCAGAAAGAGAAACCACAGAAACTTGAAAGAGGTGTCGGCTGCTCTGCTAACGTGATTTGATGGACCAGAAGAGTCGACTTCATTCTCCACATTTCCACTTTAATATCTATTTTTTCCCACTCTAATACTCTTCCTTAGAGCTGGACAATTTTGTAATGAATCAACCAACTAATTATCATGACAATATTTTGTGTACCAGGGGCCTTCATACACTACTCACAGAAAGTTCAGGACATTTGTGGCAGTGTTTAGCTCAGTTGGTAGAGCAGCTGCCCAATGTGCAAAGGTTCAGCCCTTACTGTGGATCCCAGGGTTGAATCCGACCTGTGGCTCTTTCCCGCATGTCATTTCCTGTCTCTCTTCAGCTCTGTCTATCAAAAAAGGACATACAGCTTGAAAAGGCCAAAAAATAATCTTAAAAAGAACCTTTGAGATATTTGACTTTGGGGTGAAATTTATGGAAAATATAAAAGGTTCATGCTACAGTGATATATTATATATTGAGTGATATATTAGGAAAGTAGGGCATTTAATTAAAAAATGCAGTGTTAATCTTGTCATCTCAAACAATTTATTGAAACAAAAAATAAAAAAATGACAATAATCTTGCATTGCCAACTTATCGAAACCTGCTGGTGGTAACTTCCTTCTGAGTACATCCTGTTTAAGGCCCTGCACTGGCTGGCTACTGTTGATGGACTGTTAGGTGTCGTTCGGTGTGTTGGTGTGATTTTTGTAGTTTATCAACTTATTAGAGAATAGCATGTTGGACATGTGCAAAAGTTTAGAAGTCAAATTAGCCGAATATCCCTAACTGCACATTGAGGTAACAAAACTGATTCAACACACAAACAGATCTTAACAAGCTCTCTTTCCTCAAGTCAGGTTAAATTAGATAGATTAAATCAGAGAGACATGAGGAAATGGCCCAGACTGTGTAGATGTTAGATTTTTGAGTATACACACCTTTCATGCACATCATGCACACATTTCACAAGAATCAGTAAAGACAGATTTCTGTCTTCCTTTTCAGTTGAACATCTCTTGCTATGTCAGCTAAAGATACATTCTAACACGCAGTGATCAAATATTCATGCATGTGTCAATGAAACCGAGACTGTAGAGCAATTTTATTTTTTCCTGTTAAAACCACAGCTGACAATGTCATGTCACACTGTGTTTTCCGCAGATCTCAATTAAGCAAATCATGATTGTATGTATAAAACACTGTGCATCATGGTGGCTTAGGAAGTGATGTGTTAGTCATGTAATTGGAGCATCTCAGTTCAAGGACAGGATGTCTAATAAAAATAAATACATTGATGGACATATGTGGGACCATTTACAATAAGAACATGCAGAAGAATAAAGAACAGACAACAAAGCATTCGCCGCTAATGAGGAAACTGTATAAAATCTGAAAGCAAAACTGTTAACCACTTCTCAGCAGGTAGAAAATCAGTTTAGTGTACAACTTTGTTCACATGGCCATTTAATGACCTCAAAGGTTAATGTTGACTGCAGCACTTTAGATACACAGGAAATGGTGTTTCATTGGTTAAAAAATATCATCGAAACTAATGCTTCTGATCTTGGTTCATAGGAAGGAGTGTGTGTTGCAATCACACATACACAGGAAAGAGAGAGAGAGAGAGAGAGAGAGAGAGAGAGAGAGAGAGAGAGAGAGAGAGAGAGAGAGAGAGAGAGAGAGAGAGAGAGAGAGATTGCTCTTATAACAGTAAGTAGGCACTCCTTCTTTCTTTATCTCCTGCTCCATTTCTTCCACACACACACAAGACAAATAAAAAGGTAAGAAGCTAACTCTTTGTATTAACATCCAAATCATGTGAGGGAACCTTTTTTAAACACTGACCTTAAGACACAGGCTGACTGTTTTTCAGCTTTTAATTAGGGAACAACAGCTGCTATCAGTAACTTCAACACAGGTTAGCGCTGCTGCTGTGGAGGTGGAGGTGTGTTCGTGAACACAGGAGTGTTTGAATGCACGCTGTTCTCATTCCAGCTGCACACAAACAGGTCCAGTCTAGATGTGCATTCAGGCAACTATGGCCCCGGGGGCAACTGTGGCTGCAGGAAAAATAGATTCCTTTCTCCGTAATCATTAATGCTAATACCTGACTGTTCAAGTACAATGTATTTGTATACGTGTGCTAAAGCTGGTTATTGTGTGATGTGCAGCAAATGAATGCAAGTCCATGTTACCTCCTCTTAAGTGACTGAAAGATGACATGAAACAGACAGTGGTGTTGTGCCCTCTGGTATTTTATCCACGAATGTTTGTATGTATTATGCATGACACGCATGATTTCTCTGCACTGAAGCAAAACAGCAGGATACGGTGCTGGGGTGCAAAGAGGATACTGTCTGTTTCAGACCACAGAAATGTAGAAATGCATTTGTAGTGACACGTCATGTACCAATCTTTGTCACTGGTTTCTAATTTGTGCCATTTAATATTTGGAGTAAATTTTCACAAGAGTAAATCTATACACCTGTGACATCAAGAGGTCTTCTGTCTTTCAGCTCGCATCTCGATGGCTGATATAAATGGAACACAGTCTCTCGGCCATCCCGCCAACTCCAGCAGCACTTGGCAGGACGAGGCAATAAAAGGGATCCAAATCACAGCTACTCTGCTCATCTTCCTGGTGAGACACCCTCCACAGCTCTGGAGATTGTACAGTAGCATTGCATATAGGTCTGGAAACACTGACAAAGGGGCATTATAACAACACGTTTGTGTGCTTGTGTGTTGGGTTACCTCATCAATTTAATTCACACAAAAACAAGTTGTGATTTTACAGTAGGGTTATGTGTGAGACACTTTCTTGGCTGGGAGCAGTGACTTCCTGGACTGTGCCCAAGAAATAATCCGACATGTCATTTTTATTATACTTTGGTTTTTGTAACAAGACAAAACGTGTTCATTAAGGAGCTTTAGAGGTGCTGGCAGGCAGATGTTCTTCCTGGACAGACTAGAGAATAAATTCAAATAAATTCAACCACGTCAAACCACACAACTTGCTTAAAAACTTTGTCACCCTGCCATCCATGTAACTGAGGTCTGGTCCTCTTTGCTCCCTAAGGTGGGGGTCCCTCTGAACGTGCTCGTGGTTTGGGCACTCGGAATGCGGCATAACCGTCACCTGGTCCGCAGAGGCAGCAATGAAGAGACCCGTGCAGCTAGCAGTTTCCGTATTTATGTCCTGAACCTGGCCCTGGCTGACCTGGTGTTGGTCCTGCGTAGCCCCCTCATGTTGGGCTACGTCGCCCACAACTACAGCTGGCCATTTGGCCTCGTCTTCTGCCACCTGATCATGTTCCTGCGAGGCCTGGGGTTATACGCCTCCGCTTTCCTCCTCTGTGCTGTGGCCTTGGAGCGATGCCTGTGTCTGCTGAGGCCCGTGTGGGCTCGGCTGCGACGGCCCTCCTGGGCTGTCCCATTGGCCTGCGGTATCTTATGGCTGTTAGCCGTGGTGTTGTCTTCCCCTTACCTCTATAGTGCTGTCCTTTTGGAAATAAACGGGAGTTTCCAGTGCCTGGAGAGCAATACGTTTGACATGGCCTTGTTTCTCACAGAAACGATAGCTGGTTTCATCTTGCCGCTGCTGTTGTTCTTGGGAAGTAACCTGGCTGTTTTGCTCAGCGTACGGCAAGCAGTACCTTCGACACCTACTTCCACCCCCAACCCTTCAACCGCCCGCAGAATGACCAGGATGTACCATGTGCTCTTCATCACCATGCTCCTCTTCCTCACATGTTGGGTGCCATATTTTGTTTGTAGATTTCTGCTGGCCTTGACCCAAGGACGCAACGAAAGCGCTGCACTGCAGAAGTCCGCACATCTTGGCAAATACATATCTCTGTTCCTGGTGTACCTCAAGAGTGGTCTTAACCCCGTGCTGTATGTGTTTGCAGCCCGAGGCTTAAGCCGTGCTATCAAAGCTTCACTTGTCTCCACCATTGAACGGCTTTTCAATGATGACTCCTCAGAGTCCATACGAAGGAAGTCACTCAAAAACTCACTTAAGAACTCACAGCTATAGATGAGACGATGTCAGCGATGCTTCCACGTTTGTAAAGAGTACTTTTTACAAGTTACAATCATGAATGTTGATCAATCAAAAATGTATTACTTACTTTTAACTGATTTTCTCCATTTGTGAAATTTGCTTATACCTCCCAAAAAGTGAGCTGTGTAAATAAAGTCAAGTTTAAAGGAGGCTTAGCATTAGTATTTTTCAAAGCCAAAGGAATTGGAGAACTAGGTAAATGGCATTAATACGTATTAGAGATATAATCAGTGAACCAAAGGTGATTGGTGCAGAACCATTGCTCCTATGCCACAAACAATTTCTAACATGACATGTATCACCAATGGATGGGGTGTGTCAAAGACAACTCTCAAGTGCTATGAGGTGTCAAGTGGACCATAAGTGAACAAGAACCTGACTGTGTTTCAGAAGTTCAAAGTTATGTGGACATGAATTTATCTAGATGACTGAAGACTTCAAAAATGTTTGCGCTTCTGTTGAGGCACGCCGAGGGCAGGGTCATGATTAGGCATGAAAATGAGTCTATGAATCATCGTCCGTTTATTAGGGGGCAGAAAAAACGCCTTCATAGTAAACAGGTTGGCAGAATTTCCTGGCCTTGGGACAACGTTTGTCCTAACGATTCCAGAGATAAAGCGTGATTAAGCTTGCATGTGCTGCCTCAGTATGGTCCAAGGAACGTGTTGCCAAATACAGCAGCGGACTGAGTCACTGTTGAACTCATGCTTAAGGTGCCCAGGTTAAAACAGGCCCTAGTTCTTTGTGCCTAGTGAACCAATGAATGTATGTTTGTCTATGAACTGTTAGGACTCAAGCAGGAAATAAATATATCACTTGTTATTGTTTCATTGTGAATGTACAAAACAGATTTCTTATTGTTGTTAATAAAAGCACATCTATTTTCATTATTGACATAAGAGCGAAAACAGTTATTAATTGTAGCACTTTACCTTTATTTTCTTTCTGCATTAAAACATGAATAAAAGTCTATATCTTGAAATGATGTCTATTTATTACATCACGATCACACAGAGTTGCTGCATGTCTACAGCATGACAGCACCTGTGCCCTCAAGGTCCAACACGGGAGAATTTCAAATATGGACAACCAGTTAGTCTTGATTAGTAAGTACAGTATTTCTTCAACGACGTTATGAGTTTTGGTGTTTAGAATCACAAGGTGACAGAGATAGCTGAGTTTTCTCTACCAACAACAAAAGAGTATAAATGTAAGATACTGACAGCATAAAACTGGAGAAGGGAAAGTCCCTTTTTTATTTTATAAAAAATGCTTTTAGATTTTGCAATAATTACAGCTCAATTTGCTGCCCACCATTGCCACTGTTGGGAATGTAGTAATTCTACACATTTCAGCAACTCAGCATTTTCTGGGGGGGCTGTACTGCTACACCACAGGTGTTCCACAACCACAAAAAGTGGAACTGAGCATTACGAATGCAAAACAATGTGTGCACACTTCTGATCTGTAAATGTCTGTAAACTTGTGTATGGACAAATTTGCTGAGGATTCAGTCTGAGCAAGGTGCACTGCTGATTGGGGTGAATCCAGGATTGAAGAGCTGATCAGCTTGTTTGTGTGCCTGTAGAAGCAGCGCCTGGGCATCCTGGACGGCTTCCGATTCCTGCAGTATTTTGCCCAATTTTCGGGCAGTGGCCTCACAGTCACCGTCTGGTATCATTTTTCTCAACCGAGTCTGAGGAAAACAAAAAAATATCAAGCACTGCTGTATATTTTTGTGTTTCTAGAGAGCGTGGTTTTGTAAAACATTCTCTGTGAAAGAGGCTTAGCAAAGTGTATGGTTACTTAGAAGATAAAACAAGACAGTACAGAGCCAAAGATGTCCTGTTCTTTCTGAGACTTTCGTAAGAATTGCAACATGTTAAGACTTTCCTGTTACAGAAAATAGGAAGTTAGCTCAGACACTTTGACCGCATCTTATTCACAAAAAAATGGCATAACTATATGAATGCTATTGTGCAATAGGTACTATTCAAACAGATACTCATTTTGTTAAAGTGCATGTCAAAGTGTGTTTCGTGCACCACTCATGCTCACCTCTAATATCGTTTCATCTTCTTGTGGAGGCACACGTGGGAGGTTGAGAACTGTTTGCTCACTAATCTGTAAGATCTGTGCAAACACAGGATGAGAAAAAAAAAATACAGCATGAATGTCATTTTTAATCTTTATCTTTCATCTAATAGTCGACTTGGTGTGCTTCAAAATGGTGAACTTTTGAAGCACATCATATGAAACAACAGCTGACATTTGGACATTTCCCGAGCTCAGAACTATTTCAAGAACCATCCATTATATCAGATCCCATACAATAAATATATCAAGCTGTTAAACTGGATCAACAACATGTGTGGTGTGATATTTCTTATGATATTTATGTGGCGAAATGTACTCCACCATTTCTGTTTCTGGATCACCTCAATTCTAAAGTCTGGTGACAGACTTTTGTGGTGACGGAATGTTCTATTTAGTAACACTGCAAAGAAATTATGAAAATCTTATGGTAAGACAAATGTTTTGGTGTGTTTTTTTAGAAACGGTTGTGTGATGAAAACAGTGTAGCAATATTTTTTTTGAGTGAAAGATTCTCAATGATCAGAAACATCTAACTTTACATGTAATGTTTGACAGATGACCTGTTGGATACTGTAGACCATCAGGATTTTTGTAATGTTTATACTTTCTGTATCATGTCTTTGCACCTCTTTCGCTTTCTCCTCCTCATCCTCCATCTTGTCTCTCATCATGGTGCACCGATGCTGTAAAGAGACAATCTGCTCCTCTGCTTTCTCCACAGCACAGACCACAGCCTTCAAGTCTTCCTGGAATCCGAAACAAAACACAACAACTCCATGACCATTTTATACACATACATACTTTATGTCTATTCAAAAGGTAGTTGAACTCCAGTTAGAGAAGCAGATTATTAAAGCAGCAGTATGTAGGATTTACTGGCATCTGGGAGGGAATTTTCTATTCTAGCATACCACATATGGGGGTGTGCACTGGGTCAAGCATATGTCCTGAGGTCACTGTTGTCAAACTTTTAAGTCTCATGGGGGATTATGGGGACACTGATTTCTCTCCTTGATATACAGAGCAGCTGTATGCCTGTGTTTAGGGAAGCAGGCACCATTCTGATTCTCATTATGATAACCAAGGTCAGAGGACAGTCTCACTTCCTCGACACACCAGATAGGTAAGTAACATAGAAGCCTCTACAGTCAGATAACAATGTCAGAGCACTAAGTGTGTTTCCTTGTTTGTAGACTAACGACCACTTACAGACACACAGTTCGTGTCACTGTCCTGAGGTCATACAGACGAGTCGGTGAGGACTCAACTTCTGAACTGAGGTGGCGTCATGTTATGACAAGTGTACGGATAAATCCTCCATTCTCCTTGATCAAGCTTTAATAAAACTTTTGTCTGCTCTGGGCTAGACTAAGGCTAGGTCCCAGAGACCAAAGCAACATTTGATATTTTAAATAATATACACAGTTCAAATCAATTTCTTTTTTCTTGAGTTACTGAAATGATAACTGACCTAACAAAATGTTGCATGTGAGTGTTCCATCAAAAGACTAATTGATAAATCAACTCATTGTGAACCAACTGCAATTTGAAAACAATCAAATATGTTGAATTTTGAAACATCCCACTGAAATAATGACATTTCATCTGTGCCTTCCTCAAACCACTCTCACCTCCAAGGTGCTTAGAGTCGTCTTTCCAACCACTGACTTCTTGGACTCCTCCTGGTGGCGGTGAGATGAAAGGCCCAAATCGTTCTGTTTCTGCACTGGAACTTTGAGCTGTGCACACTGAGCAAGGAACCTAAAATGTTTGAAAAATATCTCATCAAAGAAAAAAGGTGGAACTAAGACACATTTTGTTATGAAGATTTATGTTATTAAGATAAGTTTTTTTTTCCTGTTCAGCACTTTGAAACATTTGAATCAATGCTCAAAAATCAGATAAAGGACTAGGGCTGGCTGATGATTCATCAACTTGCGTTTCATGATAATGTGACCACATATCAAGCCTTTTCACAAAGGCCTGGGTCCAAATCATCGAGTCAATGCAAACTGTAATTAAAGAAGACACTACTGACGCAGATATGTGAAGAGTTTTGTCTTGTACTGTATAAACAACTTATGTCTAAGTTATGTGAGTTGACATGTTTTCTGTGCTGTGATGAGACTGTGCTGCAGCAGATGAAGAGATTTGTTCTTAGCTCATCATGACACAGGATGCCAGAGGGCTTGTAGAATCAAAGCCAAGCACAGTCTGCAAAAAATTCTTCAACAAAAGCTGACAAACAAGAACTCCTATATAACAACATGATGAGATTTTCTGTTGCCAAGCTAACGTGTTGTGGTCACTGAGCGTGTATATAGCTATGTTTGTGATAAGATGCCTATCCACCATCAATGTGCATACCTATCATTGCCAGCAAAAATGAAAAGGTCAGCCAGCACTTGGTGGCAGATTCAAGCGATGCAATCTGTTTGACCAAGCTGAGGATCCTTGCTCTCATAAAAAAAAAAAACACAAAAAAACAATGGCACAGCCAGTGCACAGTGGGTTTTACCACTGATCATGTGTGGGCAGCCTTCAGTCTTTAGATGAAGATAATTATTACTTTCAGTTACATTTTCATTTCATAGTTTTAGTCTAGTTTTAGTTGACAACTTAAAATATTTTAGTTGGTGAAAGTCATTAAATGTTCTGTTTTCTCTCTCTTTGTGTCTTTATGATTATGTGTGTGTGTGTGAGAGAGAGAGAGAGAGAGAGAGAGAGAGAGAGAGAGAGAGAGAGAGAGAGAGAGAGAGAGAGAGAGAGAGAGGAGAAATGTTGTCAAAGGTTAGTCAAAGGTCAGTGGTGAGGTGAGGAAGGAAGAAAGTGTTGAGGAGCCTCTGATGTCTTATGCTGTATTATTTATTATTTATTGATGCTTGATCAAGGAGAATTAGAGACACTCAAAGTACATGAGTCGGTGATGAGTCGGTCTCACATTCTCCCAAACTCACAAATTCTATACGCCCAGAATTAGTTAAAGAGAAGGCTTTTACCAAGGACGGTGTCATTGTCAACTATCTATTATGTCTAAGCATGCAACACCAGAGTTCTTCGACCCTGGCCACCACAGTGTTTGAGATAGACTAGCACCTACTGTTGCCACTCAAACCAAACAATTAATACTACCGAGGACCTCGAGGCCCACATGTGACCTTGTGTAACCTAAAAATAGAAAATTCCATAACACTATCCACTAACATTTTAGTGTGTCATTGTTTTGTTGGAGCTCTTTTATCAGGTGATTTGTAATTCTTGATTTGTAGTTCAGAGAGTTTTTGAGCTACTCTTGGGCTCATGTGTATTTCACTCTGTAATTATTGTGGACTTTATGTGCATGTTTTAGATTACTGTTTTTATGGAGAATTTAGCTAGCTAATCTTTAGCTTAGATCTTTTACTGGTGATACCTACTTTACTGTTTCTCACTGACATGAAGCTCAATGGAACTGACAAACTTTTTAAAACATTTTGAAGAATGTTAGATTTATTCAAACTGAGAATTAACCAGAAAACACTAACACAAAGCTCTCCAAAAGTTTAACCAACCATGAAATAAAGGTCAGTGAAAAAGTTCAGTGACATTACTATCTCAACACTATCAGCATCACTACGCCTAATCGTGTGCAGCTGCACCAGCACAGACAGATACATTCCAGTCATTGAAGAAATTATGAGAATCAGCACAAGATTCTTTAAAGTCTCAACTTATCTTTTCAAAAGTTCTTGCACATCATGAACTGTCTCTTCACTGTCTCACTTCAAGCTATATTAAGATATAAGAACATATTTCCATCACGTGTGAGAGTGCAAATTAAAAGAAACCTTTCATTTCAGATTCTGGGTATTTATTTAAAGAGGAAATTACGAACAGGTATGGATGTGGTTTTATGTTTATATTCAATCAAACTTACCATAAAAACTACCATGTTTGCAGAGTAGCTCTGATTAGGCAAACTAAATACTGGCTCTACTTATGAATATGTTGAATATGTTGCATGTTTCACAAGTCACAATAGTTTCTCCTTCATGCTCAGAAAGAGAGGGTGACAGGGTCACAATCAGCAACTTCATGGCTACTTACTCTAAATCTTACACCCTGGTCCTTTGAAGACGCTGGAGGATAATTCAAGAAAAAAATAATTCTCTGTGGAACATGACTAATTTACTCTTAAATGTTTTTTTTTACTAGAAGGGGTTAGTGAATATACACCATTAGAAAGCAACCCGCGACCCGCCCTCGGATAAAGCAGAAGAAGACGGACTGACGGACGGATGGAGAAAGCAGATAACGGTCATTTATGAAATATTGCTCACCTGTGTTTCATAATGTTCAGATGCTCCTGGCTCTCTTTCTTCTCTGTCCGCATTGAAGCAATAGTTTCTCTGTGAAAACAAAACAAAGTGTCTGTGCAACGCTGATTTTGGCTAATGATGATAAAACTATGATGATACTTTTTTCCAGATTACTTTACATTTCTGTACTGCAGCTTGTTGTTACTGATCAGTCAATATATACACTATTATCAAAATATCTGGAATAAGTTGGCAAATTGCAATAAGCTGGCAGATTTACTGAGGTACAATATATACGTAGGTCAGAACATTTGCTCCATCCAGTTCAGCTTCACTGCAAACTTCATGCTCAATATATTTACACTTATACCTCTCTGACAGTCTCCTCCAAAACTGAACATTGTTATATTTGTTAAAGTAGAAATTATGGCTGTTGTTTAGTTGTATTGTTTTGCACTGCAGTTCACACGTGAACCTAATGAAGTGTCCACTCACAGTATTGACAAGTCCAGCATGTTCTCCAGAGCAGTGATGGAGGACACCGGCATCAGCTTCCAGTTATCCTGACCTTTGACTTTGTTCGGGGCTGATGGTGAGCCTTCAGCTGTTCAACACACGAACAGGAAGGTTAACAACACTTCCGTTTGTTTGTTTTGTGGCTTAAATCTTACAGTGTGCTGCACCATTATCATTGCATGAGGCAATATGCAACTACACGTGCGACAATGCAGGACAAGCCGCTAACAGCCGCTCTAACCTCTCCTCCTCTTCTGTGCCGGTCTCGGGTCGGTGCTCTTGCCACGGTCGCTGTCGCTGGTCACCGGCTCCTAAGAAACCAAAGCCGAGCAAGTTAACCGGAGACTGACAGAACAACACAGACTTATATAACTTATAAACGTTACCGCGTCTCACCTCGTGCTCGGTTGCTTGTTTCGTCGTCTTGTCTGACTTTTTCTTGTTTTTTAAGTTCGGTGCTTTTGACGGGGCCCGGTTAGAACCGCGTACGGGCTTCATGTCTGCTGCTGGCTCAGGTTAGATACAATATATAGCAGCTAACGTTACCGTAACGCTGTGTTATGACACACGGTTAAAGTAATATTAGCAGAGGAAACAAAAAGCTGGAGCTTCCGTCGTGTAAAAACGCCTAAAACAAGTTAAAGAACGTAAACAGACAAATAGATGATAGAATAGTTATACAGTACACATCTCCTAGCAGACTGCTCGGGTTGTTGTTGACAGCAGAGCTACTTTTCGCGGCGGTGTTTTTCGAACGGTGCACAACACGCATGCGCGAAGCACTGAGACAGTTATACCCGGTTTTGTGCTTGTCAGGTAACAGTTCCTCTGCTGAAACTATCATCAGTCATAGACCAGATAGGGAAGGTACCCATTAATGACTTACATTGAACCTATTAATTAGGTATTAATTAGGTAACATATCTTCAGATATACATCTGCATTCCTTGAGATGAAAACAACAAAAGACTGGTCACAACGCGAAGACGCTGCCTGTGAGGCAAGTGTCAGGGCACAGGCTTTACTCTTTCAGTCAATGACAGTGGATTGAAGCCATTTTGGGAAATGTGGACAGACACACACACACACACACACACACACACAGTTTCTATACGGTCATTGTACTCTACCTGCAGATTCTAAGTACTTATACAATATATATGCATATTTTGTATATTATTTGTTCCTAATTGTGTTATTTTGTTCTTACTTGTCTCTTACATCTTTCTGAATCAGTTTAAACAGAAAGAACTTCAAATTCATGTGAAACTGAAATACATAATCTAGTTTATTAGTTGTTTAAGTGAAATGGGAAAAACATGTCCCTTAAACAAAATGTCAAATTTATTAACATGCTTGTGTAAAAAAACAAAAAGAAAAGCAGATATAACCGAAAGTCAGAGCCTTTCAAGATGTTGGTTGCTTCTTCATTGGTCTTCAGTGGTCTGGATGGTGTCATGGCATGAAACTGTATTGTTTTCTGTCCTTCAGGCACGTCACACCCTCCCCGGGTTGTGAAATTTCCCTGTGAAGCGTCCATTGTTGACAAGGTCAAATGGGCTAAGCGCCTTCCTGATTCCCAGCATGTTGCCACGCGCTATCTGCTTGAAGGTCCAGGGGTTCTGGTTGTTTTGCTCCCTTTCAGCCTGCTCCTTTTGCATGTCTGCTAGGCTCTCTCTGCTCATTACCTGAAAAACATACGTAAATAGGAATAGCATACTGTAATGCACAGATGTCAATGAACAAAAACTGAAGGGCAGTCATTTCAAGTCAATAAGACTTCAAGTAGTTTTAACAAGTAATGGTGTTAAACAACAGTAATGGTGGTAAACAAAGACAAATATCAGTGTGCTGCATATATTTACTACAGTTATATTATTGTTCACATTCATCTGTGTAAACTATTCATTGCACTGACTTGCAGAAATTTTGCAGAGACATTTTATTATAGCTTTCTAGATGACTATCATAAGTCATAATTTAAGTGGCGTTCCACAGGATTGTGTCCATGGTCCAACTTTCTTCAGTTTGCATAGATATGAAATCAACAAATACATTTTCTGTTTTATGGAGGTGTTGATGTGACAATGATTTACCAAAAACGTGCTGTTATGTACTCATGTGCTCACAAATTACAATCACTGAAACTCTTGAGAGTCAGCAATTGGCAAAGTAGTTTCATCTCACCTTAGCTTTGAAGGGTAGTTTCTTTGCCACTTCAGTCAAGATAGGCTCAACCTCGCCCAGCTCCACCTTTCCTCCCACCTCCACGATTAAACGGCCGTAGCGGACAGGTGTCACATAGTGGTCGATGGCTCCCTTGCCTCCACCCATGCGCTGACCCAGACCTTTACGCGTGATGGGCTTATATGGGCCACTGATGCGCCATCGGGCAAATGTAGTCCGAGAGTCCATCTTGCGGTTGATTGTTAGACGAATCATCTCTATGTGTCCCCAGTGAAGATAGCCCCCTCCCAATGCCTGAGCATCAGAGACAGCAAAAATGGAAAGTCACATATAAATAACTTAACTGTTTTGTATTTTGCACTTGGCAGTAGTAGAGTTAGAATATGTAACACAAGATATATTATAAAATACTGTAGGAAACACAGTATTCATAGACCTAAATGCTTCAAGCAGCTGTTAGATTTCTTTGAACAGCTGTGTTTACAGAGAATAAATGCACTTACCACAATAGCATACTGTCCTGTGGTGAAGCTATTTGCCGTCTGGGCAGGGCCACGGATATCCCGCAGCCTCTTAATCTCTTTCTTGGCCTTCTTTAAGTTAGGTACCTTGTCCAAAAACTTCAGTTTGGGTTTTTCTGGCAACACCACATCTTCAGGAAGTAAAAACAAGTATAACAACATTAACACAAAGCGTGAAAAATTTTTTTAAAAATCCAAACAGAATGGCCTTTAGACCTCTACGGTGCATATTTCCATCACGTCTTCCACTGTACTGCATACATGCGTACATATAACAATGTAATGTGTTCGATCGTATAATATATTTTAAAAAGACATAAATGACAAGAAGATAAACAATTACCACTAAAGTCTGGGGGGACTTCATGTGTCTTCAGGCCAGCAGCTAGGACTTTCAAGTGGCTGTGTAAAGGACCTGTGGAACAGACAGCAGTTCACACACATTGGTATGAAGAATAGCAAAATTCAGCCTAAAACACTAAAAACTATTATGTGTTAGTCCTAATATAGTACTGCTCAGTTTAAATGTGTGAATTCAAACAAATCTCTTTAAGACTAACATGAGCGAAAGATATTAGATATATAATATACAATATTTTCTGATTTTATACAGCTCAGGATTGACTGTGTGGGTTATTCATCTTAAGATGACAGTTGATTTTAGGACATGCTTTTATTCGTCCTTGTTTTAGACTGCTGTTCTCATATTGCATGCAGCTCTGCACACTTATATCCCTTTTCAATAATAAATGTAAGTTTACATTGTTTTTAAGGTGTGATATGTGATATCTGTCTGGGGACTGGCTACATGTTAAAAAATAATCTTTTATTTATGTTTTTACGTTAAAGTCTGCGAATCATTATTAACTAACCAATAAATAAATACGTAGATCCCACAGCATTAAAAACAAGCTCAGTACATGCTAGTTTGTGTCACTGTAACGTTAGCTAACTTGTGTTACCTTGGTGACTGGTGGCTCTACAGATGCCGGTCAATCCGCCGACAGCAGCCTTGATGAGGGATATCATGATGTACACGTTGAAACGGACACTACAAACACCAAACTGTCACTGTGATAGGTCGATATACGAACATTTAAGGTGGTTCGCTGATTAAACTGTTATGAACACCATGCTCAGTACAAGGTCGCTGCCATTGCTGTGCCGCTTCTTTCACTTCCGCCAGAGGAGAAGACACTTCCGGTACGAGTGTTTTTCACAATAAAAGCGTCCACTATACCACACTGGAAAACTTATTATTTCATGATATTTCGGAGTTGCACTACTTGTTTTGTCGTTGAATGAAGTTGGACTACAGGTCCAACTTTCTGTGTGTAGTCTCGGTGAGAACTGGGAATCATCAGCTGATGTTGCCTCTAGTGGTGCTCATTGACAAGACGCAGCATGCCCAGGGCCAGCACCAAACAAGATTTTGTTTGTCTGACATGTGACACCTACGTAGTGGGTGCTGTTGAATTATACTTTATTATAGCAAGATGCATTTCCAATATTTACACCATTGACAAAAAGTTAGGGATATCCAGCTTTCAATGGTATACTCACTGCTTTTGTTTCAAATTTAAATTGAGATGACAAAATTACCATTGCATGCTTCTAGTTAAATGCCCTACTTTTATGACATAATATCACTGTAGCATCAACTTTTTCCACGTTCCATGAATTGTACCCAAAAGTTGAGCATCCCTATTTTTTGTGAACGGTTTAGTATTAGTGTGATTCCTCAGAACTCAGTGAAATTCATATTGCTATGTGTTTTTGTAATGAGACAAGTTGATCAAGACATGTTCTGCTAGATCTTACAAACAGAAGGTGACAGTTTACATTAACTTTTACATAAATAAAAAGCACAACTAGGGGCTAGAATATAAATATAAAAGTTTATTATAAAAACACAGCATATACCTTGCATCTCTCTGTTGATATGCAGTTCTTTTCCATGGGAAACATTAATATGACACTGCGTTTTCACAAGAAATAAATAAAATTTGAATAGTTGCAGAACTTCTGTTAACCTGTTGTTAATACATTGGACTAGGGGAACTTTAACTAAGCCCATTACATTGTGTGTATTTGTTTATTTGAACAGGAGCACAACAGGGACCACACATAACAATGCTACATGGTGTTAACAGCATTCAAAAACTCTACAGGAACATTTAAAAATAGCAAGAGGACAAATTATAAAGCGTAATGTGTTGCCCTGTTTATAATTTACCTCCTATAGGAAGGTGGCTGAAAGCTATTTTTGTCAGTTAATCAACCAGTAATGGTTGATACACATACCATTATGATCATTAGGCCGCATAGTAGGCGTTGATCTTAAATTCCATGGTAGAGGAGATCATATTTGGGAATATTTTGAGGATCTATGGGACTCTGGACAATCATCTTGCCCCGCATGGCTCCTCTGTATATGACCTCGATCAGATCCATGAAGTCTTGCTTGGTTTTGAAGCTGCCGACAAACTTGGTGTGATCTGGTGACCTGAAAGAAAAAACACAAAACAATTATCAACCGAATCAGGAAAACTTTTTTTTTCTTACATTTGTGGTATATAAAAGTTTGTTTGGCTATGTATTGATATTAATCCTTATCATCCAAAAGAGCTGAAATAAAGTCGTTTTAGGCAAATACAAATTCTAGCTATGGACTGTTGATCAGATAAAGCAAAGAATCTAAAGATGGCTTAAGGCAGGGGTGCCCACACTTACACGCCTCGTGAGCTACTTTTCAAATGACCAAGTCAAAGTGATCTACTGGCGGCGGGCGCGCGGTGGACGGCCCACCATACTGGCGGCAGCGGCTGTGGCGGCTGCGGCGGCAGCGGCTGTGGCGGCTGCGGCGGATGGTCCACCATACTGCCGGCTGCGGCTGTGGCGGCTGCGGCGGCTGCGGCGGCAGCGGCTGCACGGACGCGGGGTGGATGGTCCACCATACTGCCGGCTGCGGCTGCGGCTGCTGCGGTGGCGGTGGGCGTGCGCGCGAGCACGGGGTGGACGGCTCTGCGATCGACTGGATCATGTCTGGCGATCGACGTATTGGACACCCCTGGCTTAAGGAATCATTTCATACAGAGAATCTTACATAAATTTAACTATTAGACCTTTTTCACTGCAGCCATTTTGACATGTAATAGCAGGGTTAACACAGGTGTTTCCAATGATACTAATTAAGGTTCTGTTCCATTTAGTGCAGCAGAGACTTTCCAGTGAGCCAACATGCACAACGGCGGCACCTTGTCTCTGTTAGACCTGAATGGAACTGAACCTTAATTAGACTCATTGGTAACACTTGTGTTTACTACTTCGTGTCAAAATTACTGCTGTGAAAAAAAGTCTGTTACAAGGGCAAGAAATAAATCCGCTCACTTACCCATAGTCTACTTTCATGTGCTGTCCGTTGAAGAAGAAGACAGTGGAGGGAATGTAACTGATGTCGAAGTATCGTGTATAGATGGGAGCTTTGTCCACATCAACGATGTAAATGGACGCCATGTTGCTGAGGTCATGGGCAGTCTTTGACAGCTGAAAGGACAGACACGACGAACATTAACAAAAGCTAAACAACGTACTTAGTCGCGAGGCTAACATTAAGCGACAGCTTGAGTATTCACATTAACTGTCCTGCTTACAATCTCATCCAGCTGGAGACAAACCGAGTCTTCATCTCTCCCAAACCTCAAAACGACGACCTTCTCTGCCACGCCTTTGATAACTTCATCTATGTCTTTTTTACAGGCTAATTTAGGCAGAAACAAACTCATTATGAAGGCTAATAAGTTAGCTTCTGCTGATGTGCTACCAGGAGGAAATTACGTCATGACACTGTACGACGCTGTGTCTAAATCCGCCTGGAAACCACGACGAAGAAATTAACGTTTGTGTGAAACTAATCACCATAATGTATATGGACGCCTCACATACAGTGGAAGCTTTAGTAAATTTCTGTTGATGAAACATTTTGATGTGGTCAGCTGAAAATATATTAAAGACCAGACAAAGCTGTGTCATGCTATATATTTTAACATTTCACTTACGACACATTAATGTGTGACACCGTGTAACAACGTGACCTTCCCCGATTATTCGCCAAGCATGGACGCTGCGACAAGTCAACACAACCCGAACTCATCGCCGGGACACGTGAAGACTGGTCAGGACTATTAACAAGTTGCGAATGCTACCTGTGACATTTATGACAGCGAAAGCCGGAGAGAAACGGGGTCATAACACTTTTGTTCCGCTTACATTCTTTATCACAGTGACAGTCCAGCAGTGACGGTCTATATTTCATAGTTTTATTACTTTTGACGCAACTTAAGTTAAATTTACAACCATGTTACGACTCTTCTCTAGCCAGTGCCTTCACGAACTCCATTTTGTGGCATCCCGTGTTACCAAGAGGAGCTTTGTCCCAGTCAGTAGCGCCTGTCATCACCGATCACTCGACCTCCTTGCTCGCCACTTAAACACTGGGATCCCATTGTGGAAAGATGCCCTCCAACCAAAGGCAGATAAATCTGAAGAACTACAGACAATAGATTTGGACAAATGGAAATCTGTTATGAGAGCCCAAGCTGCTTCAGAAGAAAAACAGGAAGTCTACGATGAAGATGAAGCAAGTGATGGTGATGATGATGAAAACCTCAGAGAAGCAGCAGGTGATTCAAAGGACAGTTCTCTTCTGGAGGCGACCCGGGATCTGGTTGCAATGTGGCGGTATGCTGGGAAGCTTGTACCTCAAGAGATGACTGACGAAGAGGTCCGAGCACTGGCAGAGCTCACCACCAAATCCTCCAGGAAGAGGTTCCTGAAGTACCTGGCTATCAGGGAGCGCCACAAAATGGCCCGCAAAGTGAAGCAGGAGAAGAAGAAAGCAGAGAGGGAAGCCTCATTAGAGCAGAGTAGAGGACAAAACAGCAGTAGAGAGGAATATAAAAACACATTCCTCCTCCAGTTCTGGAACCGCTCACTGGACAAGTTGTTGGCCTGGAGGAGCGCCCAGTCCATGGTGTTTGGTCAGCCGCTGGTGTATGACTTCAGCTACGAGTCCAACATGTCAAGACGGGAGGTGGAGAACACGGTGTCTCAGCTGATGGACGTGGAAGGTTATAACCGGCGTGCCACTGATCCCTTCCACCTCCACTTCTGCAACCTGCAGCCAGATGGGACCTACAGGGAGGAGCTGCTCAAGCGATACGGTGCAATGACCTGGGACCGCTTGCTCATCACTAGCACAGACAGGCAGCACATCGACATCTTTCCCCACGAGCAGCTCGTCTACCTCACCGCAGACTCTCGAAATGTTCTACGCAAGTTCGACCACTCCAAGGTCTACATCATCGGAGCTCTAGTGGACCGGTCCATCCAGTCAGGCCTGTCACTGGCCAATGCCAAGCGTCTGAAGCTGGCCACAGCCCGTTTACCACTGGATGAGTTCCTTGAATGGGATGTCGGAGCCAAAAATCTGACTCTGGACCAGATGATGCGCATCATGCTGACGCTCAAGGAGACAGGGAACTGGGAGGAAGCGTTACAGTTTGTGCCTAAGAGGAAGTATGATGGATTTATCGAACAAAAGACGCAGAAAGAGATGATCAGTAACAGAGTGAAGACATCAAGAGAGGCACATGACACAGGGTTGAGATCTGGTGAGAGCCACAGTCTGCACAAACAGCCTGGGTTCTCCGGTAGCGACAGAATGGCTAGACTACCCGATGACAGAGAAAACAAACCAGCTGTAAAGACAAGACGGACATCACTGAAGAACAACTTGGAGGGAAGAAAAGGTGCAGGCAAAAGCAAGATGTGGCTGATGAGTGAATGAATTGTACTTATGGCTGATATGGACATGTTTACAAGCACTGTCTGAGGAAATGTCCCTAACTGAGACACATGTAGAATAAAATGTTGTAACAGGCTCACTTGTTGCTTTTGTTTAGCGCTAATGCAAAGTTACAAACAAGACAAGACATTTGAAAAAGATAAAAACTGCTTTGGTCTTTATTTTGGTCTGACATGGAAAACAAAAGATGTAGAAATATTTTCACTGCATGCTTTTCACTGTAAATTCTTCTTCTCACTGTGAAAAGCAATGTTTCCAGACAGATGAAACAAATCAAAATATACAGCATGGTTTTTAAAAAGGCAATATATTACAATCATCTCATAGTAGTGTAGTCTGAATCTTTTTTTAAATAATGAATTATATATTTAAAAAACATCACCCAGATGAATAACATGATTCAATAAAAACAAATGAATCTTTTTGGAAGATTTCTGAAAAAGAGTCATTTTTTCTTTGAAACACCACAAAAGTCAAACTCTTTGCAAATACTGGATGTGTGTGTGTGTGTGTGTGTGCACAGATAATATCAGGGCTTCCTCAGAACAATACTGCTGAACAATGCTAATCTATCATAGTACCACGGAATCACTACCAAAATATTTCATGTATATCACAATGCCTTCTGAGCATGCAATATACAAAATCTATGAATATGATATGTTAAATATATGTTAGCACCATCATACAGAGAGATTGGGGAGAACCCTGCAGTGTAAGAGGCATCCTCACTCTCAGTGCGAGTAGCTCATTGTATTGTTAACTTCCTGGAGGCCACACCACGTCATCCAGTCGAGCTTCAGCCATCGCAGCCTGTTTGCACACTGACCTATATGTAAATACGACACACTAGATTATTGTTGAAGTTGTCTTTTCAACACGTAATACTGACTCAGTACGATCTCACATCCCTGCAATAAATAGCTTTTAGATTTAAGTCAGACTGCAACGGCTCTGAAATGCATTCTGCTGACATTATTTTAACACTTGAGTCTGAACTTATTTTTCCTCTGCAGTAAGAAAAAGAGCAAAACAAAAAGTTCCAAAAAAAAAAAAAAATCCAACAATCAGAGCTGCTATACAGTAAAATGTGTTGGAAAAGACTTAAAAAGAAATGTGCTGTTGACGTAACACAGCAGCAACATCATCCTCCACAGTCCGCTCCTGCTCAGTCCTCAGTCATTTGAAACGAACTGACACTCTGTGGTGTCACATGAGGACCTCTTTGACCTCTACAGCACCAGGATGTCTCCAGAGCAGCGCTCACAGCAGTTGAAAGTAATGTTCTCGTAACGGGTGTATGGGTGAAACCTGCCGATGCTCTTCTTGTTGCTGAGGAAGTTTGATGGGCCCGAGTTGCTGAGCGGGGGATCTGTGTTGTTCTCTGAGCAGGAGATCGGGTCTAAAAACTTCAGCACCTGAAATAAATCAGATAAAGGCTGTGAACCTCTGAATTTATTTTTATAAACGTCAGACCTCCAGATTTATGTTAAGGCATTGAGTCTGTACCTTCTCAGCCATCTTTTCAGCCGGTGTGCTGCAGAGATGTTCGGCTGTTGTGCTGCTGCTCTTCACCACACTGCTGCTGCTGCTGCTGTTGCTGGTGTTGCCGGTGTTGCCCAGCAGGTGGGAGTTGATGGCATCTGCAAGCTTGTGATTGGCTGCTGCCAGGTCTCCGGTGCTGAGTGCTTGTGCACTGGGGTAGTACGTCTGCTGTCTGCCCCACTGCAGAGACACCAGGAGCTGCTCCAGAGATCTGGACAGAAAAACAAGCAACGTCAGCACAAACAAAAAATACTGAAAAGGCTGCAAAAACTCGCAAAGGGCCAAAACTTTTAGGGCTTAACTGTACCCAACTGGGAGCCGGTGCCCACACGCTAGAATTTTAAAATGAAGCAGTGAAGACAAATGCTTGCATCAGCAGATTGGTCGTCACTAGGGCTTAAAATAGAACAGAACACTCCAGGACAGTGTTTTATCTGACCAGCAGTCTGAAACATTGAATTATTACACACCAAGGATTAAATAAAATAGCAAATTATTACATGTTGTCTGTGAAGTAGAAAATGCTCCGTGGGTCACAGGTTGACAGGATCCTTGGGTTCTGTTACCTGTTCACTGTCACTGTCACTCCTTCAGTATCAGTAGCTCCGCTGTATTGTTATTGTTACGCAGTGATAAGTCCCAACAGACTCTGTTGCTGTTGCTGTTTTCTGTATACATCAAATCTCTGCATGAACTTTAATGTATTAAAGTTGCAAAATCCAGGTTCTAAATTTCCGAAATTTCAAATATTAAATACAAATTCTGGAATAGCTCCTTTTAAAAATAATACATGGCAAGTTATTTTTTTTCATATTTAGTCTACATGAATAAACAAGAAACACCAGACACATGTACTGTCAAAATAAAAAAAAAACATGTCAAATAAAAGCAAGCTAATGCTCAACATGTGAGAAGAAACTCAGTATGAACAGATTTCATTTCACACAAACTTACTTACTTTACTCATACTTCTTCTATAATAATAATAATAATTATGAATAATTATTATTATTCTCATTACTATTACACTATTTTGAACTGAACAAACTAAATAAATTGAGCTTACAGAAATACATAATTAGATCTGTGTAAATATATGTGATCATTAAACTGAATGAAACAGAGTTACAAAGCCATGATAATATGAGGTTTGTTGGTAACTGATCAAGTTCACTGGAGAATGTTTACTTCTTTTAGATAGCAATATAAGGAAACGACGTAAATGGATCTACAGTTCTATTGATTATTGATCTGATGGCTGGATCAAAGGTAATAGTGGTTCAACATTAGCTGTATTCCAATAAACAACCTGACTTCCTTTAGTAAAGACGCATTAGTAGTTATGTTACCTGTGAGTGAGCACCATGTCTCTGGAGAACTCTTCTCTCTCTAACAGCAGGTCCTGAATGGCTCCTTGCGCCTCTCTGGTCTGTCTCTGCAGAGCTGCTCTGGCATTTGTCAGCTCCTCTGCCATGACCCTGAAGACACAACATGATGCAGCTGTTTATTCAGCATGACAACTGCAGTTACGTCATCTCTTAGAATCGCTTCTTGCTCTGATGCTTCCTTCAGAACAGAGGATAAGAGATAGTGGTACACTGAGATAAACCTCTCTTTGTCCATTTCATACCTGCTGGCCAGGAACTTGCTCCTCCAAACGTCACACTGGATGCTCATTCTCTCCAGCTGCTCCGCAGTGTGTGCCAGATTCCGACCCAGAGCCTCATTCTCCAGAATCAGCTGGTTCTTCTCACGTGCCAGGCGCTCAAAGTGGTACTGAAGGTCATCACCCACAGACGCCACCAGCAGCTTCTTTAGCTCACGGTTCACCTGGCACACGAAATGGAATAAATGTTACCAAATGACTTTTATAGCTGAAGAATACATAAAGACAAGAAGAATGCACAATGACATTTGTCTTAGTCTGTCTAATATCATAAGATAGATGTGCTTCATTGGAGCCTCACCTCTGTCTGCACCCGGAGCTGATTAGAAAGGCCTTCTTTGTCCTGCAGCAGCCTCCGTTCAGAGTTCTGCAGCTTCTCCAGCTGTCCTCTCCAGTCCTCCACCAGAGGCAGCGTAGGTGAGCCCTGCTCCTCATTCTGTTGTCCAGCCTCTCCCTTCCCTTCAACAGGTCCCGCACGGGTGGTTCGGCTAATAGCAGCACGTGGGACCACAATCCGCACAGCCTCCACCTCTGTGCAGCCCTCGCGATTGACTTTGCCCAGGTGGAGCACCCCGAGAGGTTGCGGAGCAGCAGGTTGGGCACATTTAGGGCTGCGTTTAGGACTAGCCACCTTCAGGAGGAGAGGGGCAGAGGGATCAGGCGGCAGTGATTCTGTGTTTACTTCCGGGACTGCCGGAGTTTTATTAGTTTCCATGCCATCGCCAGCACTTCGGATAAGCACCTTGGCAGAATCTGTAAGACACGAGACCAAGTTTACACTTTTTACACGTTTACACTAGTGTTTAATGTTAATCCTCATTCGCTTATACTACACAGACAAAGATGATGATGGTGTAACCCCCACATCAACAACATGATGCCACATCAATTCAGAAGAAGCTGTCCTCTCTGGCTCATCTATATGCTCTCAGAGTAGTGACACTTCTGTGCTGAAGCAGACACTTTAAGTCTTCAGTTCAGATGGTGTTTTTTATCAAACTGCTGTTTGTTCTGCTCTCTTAGTCGTCAAACAAGGAAACAGGTTTTCCATTAGTGACACTGTCATCTGACTCTGTGGAGGCTCCTACATTATTTACTTTGATGTTGTGTCTAGGCAGCGAGATGGCCCTATCATATGACATTGGTTATCACAGCAATGATCAGAATGTGCCCACTTTCCTAAACACAAGCATCCAGCTGGTCTGTGTCTCAAGGAGAGAAGGCAGAGTCCACACAACAACATTATCTGTACAGCTGCAGTGAGACATAGAGTTAACCCCGTGTATCCTGCAAGCTACAGTTACAGATGAATGTAGATGTTCATTTGTTACAACCACAAAATCTGAAAGTCAAATTACTTATGACGCTAACTGGATAAGAAATCTGTTATGACTAACTTCCACATAAGTCAAATTGTATGTTATTAACTGACAAAGTGTAACGGATTGCTGAGGGGAGGGTATGTCTTGTTGAAGTGGTCTCACACTGGGTAAACGTCGTTAAAACAGCCCGTACCTCTCACAGCAGCAGTCATGGTGGAGGTGTTGTTGGAGAAAGAGGTCAGCTTCAGCGGAAACCCGGGTGACTCTTCGCCCTGTTGACAGTTCACAAGAGAGTAAGTACATTGTTGTTAGCATGATTAGCCCTCAGAGAACAAAGACGGCCGCAGGTCTGAAGTCAGCGCTAACAGCCGAGCTGCTGATACGGTTACACGATAGCGACTGCTAGCAGATAAGCTAACGGGCTAACGTTGGAAGTTTACCGACCCACGTCTCCGTGACGCTAGCTCATGTTATCACGACAGCTGTCAGCTACACGGCAAGACACTTCTGAGTGTATCTGAGGTCATTATTTTATTCATACCGGTAAAACAACAGCTCCAGCCTCTCCGACTTACTTCGCAGCCACAAGCCGTTTATGTTGTCACCGGACCGGACACAGTTGGCCTCTGACGACCGGGAAGGGCTGTTTTTTTGCCCGGAGTAAAGTCTGGCAGGCAAAACTTCCTGTTTTGTTTTGCAAACTAAAGGCGCAGGAGAGACACTGTGCACAAATAAACACCCCACATCGTGACTATAATATTTACCCAGACTATATGTACATTAATTGTAACATATCCATATTGCCGACATAGTGGTATATAAAATAAAGCCTGACAGGCTTTACCCCTGGAAACAAACCCCCCGCTCTCCACAATAACTGACCTCAGATCGGTTTCTGCGTTATTCCACCAGCATTGTTATAACAGAAACTAAACGTAAAACTGATCAGAGATCAGAAAATGGATGCTGCTTAAAGCCGGATGTGTAACAACTAAATATGACCCGACGCGGAACCTTCATGCGTGGTTAATATGTGCTCTACGGACAAAAATATTGTTACTACCAACATAGTAAAGCGCCGGTATGATGGTGTCTGCTGAGAATTAACGTGTTGGCGGGAGTTTTTGATCGTCAGGTGAGTTTTAGACTGCGCCATGGGAGTGCACGGACTGTGGAGGCTGCTGGAGAGCACGGGGAAACCGATCAACCCCGAGACTCTGGAGGGAAAGATCCTTGCAGTTGGTATCCTGACATGGTGCTGGTCTGTTGTACCTGTCGTTGTTTGAGTAGGGTCCTCTCATCTTTCCTTCATCTCTCTGTCACGTGTTTATCTGTTAAGTCATTGCATTAGCCTTAACCGCACACCTCCAGACATCAGTATATGGCTGAACCAGGCAGTGAAGGGGGTGAGGGACCGTGAAGGCAACAGTGTCCAGAACGCCCACCTCCTCACTCTCTTCCACCGCATCTGTAAGCTGCTCTTCTTCCGCATCAGGCCAGTCTTTGTGTTCGATGGAGACGCCCCTCTGCTGAAGAAACAGACTCTGGTACGTCACATAACCAGTTTGTGTTAATGTTAAATGATTTTGTATGTTTCCTGACATGTAACACGGCTCTGGCTCGCCCTCAGGCCCTGAGGAGGCAGAGGAAAGAGGAGTTGAGCAGGGAGTCCAAACAGACCAATGAGAAACTCCTCAAGACCTTCCTGAAGAGACAAGCGATCAAAGCTGCACTCGGAGACCGCAGGTAAGAGACGGGAGCAGCGTACAGGCGGAGGGATGTCATAGAAAATGCAGCACTTGTCTCTGTATCCACATGAGAGTAGCTGTAGAAGCAAGTTCTGCTTGATCGTTCTCTTGTGTTTCTCCTCTGTCTCCCTCTCTTTGAGTCATTGTTATCTCAGTGGTTTTATCTGAAATGTTCCTCTTTTTTTCTCCTGCCACAGTAAGGATCCTCTACCCAGCCTGTCCAGTGTGAGGAGAGATGAGGTGGATGACATGTATGTTCTACCAGCCCTGCCAGCTGCAGAGGAGAAGGACAAAAGCAGGTCAGAGGCCTGAGATAAAGAGGTGCTAGGAGAACCAGGTGCCCCCTACTACCCGAGCCAAGCCTTGTTTTCATGGTTCCCTTTGCATAAACATACATAAACCCTTTGTGTGTGTGTGTGTGTGTGTGTGTGCTTGTATTTCGGGTAAAAATGCATGTTTAAAAAAGACTTGAGTGAAAAAAAGAATTTCCCCTTGAGGGATCAATAAAGTGTCTAAAAATATAAACAGAACTCATAAATAACTAAATACTAATTTCCTTTAATCATCATCATGTGTTTCGTTCTGGCAGTTCGGAAGAGGAGGAGGAGAAAGAGTGGGAGGAGATGGTTGACAGTTATCACATGTATCAGGTCAGAGGATCACATGCACAGCAGCATCAAATCATATAATGAACCCTATAGCTTCATATAGTTTGTGTTCTGATCCTGCCTGTATTACAAACATAAGGGAGAATTGTATGAAGACCCAAACTCAGTGGACATCAACTCAGAGGAGTTCGCCTGCCTGCCTCCTGAAATGAAGCACGAGATCCTCAAAGACATGAAAGAGTTTTCCAAAAGACGCCGGACCATGTACCACAAACCTCCAGAGGTAAAGTTCACTCCCATTCACACTTACACACTCGCTCATCTCCTCCACCTCCCCCTTCTCTTCAACACAGACTCTCCTCTTCGCTTAGCAATCTGGAGACTTTTCCCAGTACCAGCTGGCCGGCCTTCTGCAGAGGAACAAGCTGAACCAACGTCTGGTGGGTCTGGAGAAAGAGATGAGCCAGCGGAGCGCCGGCAGTGCTCCACAGCTCTACGAACAGGACGGGGAGCAGCAGGGTCACAGCGTGGAGTCACAGCGGCTGGTTTCAGAAGACCATTCCCACTATATCCTCATCAAAGGTGATGATATGTTCACAGCTTGTTAGGATTTTGCAGGAAAATCATCAGTTGCCTGATTATTTCATATTTAAAACACCTCATCATTTTCCTACGTAGGCTCTAAAAAGAAGAATGAGACTGCTCCTGAGAGCCAACAAGCAGCTGCTCCGTGGTCTGGCGGCTTCCTTTCGGGCAGCCAAAGACGACCAGCAGGCAGACCGGAGCCCCTGTGGCGACCTGTTTGTGAGGAAGAGGAGAAAGTGCATGCTTCCACCTCTGAAGACTCCAAACCCCCTGTCTCAAAACCATCTCAGGGAGACAGGTCACCACCCTCACCTCGTACACTCGAGGCAATCCAGGCTGCAATGGACAACAGCTCGGATGAGGAGAAGGTGGACTGGGATAAGAGGGGGGGCAGTTTGTCCCCACGTACCCAGCTGGCGATCCAAAAAGCTCTCGCAGAGGACGACACCGCTGAACATGGGACTCTGACCACCAAAGTGCCACAAGTGGTCATCAGCAGCTCAGAGGAAGAGCCGGAACCTCAGGATGTGAACTCCTTACCGATTGAGAAAAATGATTTTAAGGTGAACCTAACAGGACAAAGACTAGACATGAAAGACGCATTGTTAAATAGTAGTTCTGAGGATGAGATGGAGGAATTGATTGGACAGAGAAATAAAGCGCTTCACCTTGCGGCGCTGCAGAATCCTCCGAAGAGAGAGACGAGGATAGAAGAGGAGACAGAGAAAGGACAAGTGTCAGAGGAGCTGGAGAGAAGAGAAGCAGAGCGCCGACTGATGTCAAAGAATGGGGTTCAACCACAGCGTGCTGCTGCTTCTAATCAAAAAACATTATCCATCAATAACTCTGCTCAGATACTTGGAAACCCTCTCAGTGTTGAGACTGAATTTCATCCTGTGATGTCAGAGCAGTGGAGCGACAAGACTCCTGAAGCTCCAGAGGAGGGGAGTGGAGAGGATGTGAAGTTGGAGCGCAGTGAGGAGAGCGAGTCAGAAGGTACGGTCACTTTAAGATGAAGTCACTCGTTTCTTGAATCATTATATAAGTGCTATTGTGTGTTTTTCTAGAGAGCTTCATCGAGGTGTCGGAGGAAGAATTTAAAGAGGAGGATGAAGATGATTCACTTGTAATGATTAGAGATGAAGGGTCTCCAGATGAGCTCCATAAAGAAGAAGAAGAAGAAAGTTCATCAGAGGGTCCCAGTGGTCCAGATGCTGCTTCGACATTAGAGGAAGACGAGGACAAAGAGAGACAGACTGAAGAGAAAGAGCTGAAGGAAGGAGCGCAGACAGAATCCAGCTCCACTCCAGCAACTAACGAATGGGAACACTTCGATGCAGTGAGCAAAGCGATGATGTGTTTGACCTGGAGAGCTGTGCTTTAGGCTGAGCTGTTTAATGTGTATGGGAATGGGGATGATGCAGTTGTGTGTGTGTGTGTTTGTGTGTATTGTGCTGCAGGATGAGCTGGAGGCTCTGGAGAGCTCTCTGCAGGTGGAGCAGAGCAGCCTGAGGGAGCTGAAACAGCAGCAGGAGCGGATGGCTAACACGGTCACTGGACAGATGTACCTGGAGAGTCAGGTGAGTCACCACATGTGGACACCTGTCAATAATACAACACACCTGCATACACTCTGTCGTTAGACTGAGATATGACAACCCAGAGAAGAGCGTAGACCAACTGGTGGCTAAATTTGTTTGTGGTGCCTCTGCCAAATGTTCCCAGAGTGAGACATGCAGTCAGCATCAACTCACTCACCCTCTTGTCTCAGCCTGTCAGCGTTTTCTGGTATCTCTGGGATCATACACATACTCACCTCAGATGAGTGTTAAGATAAGATCACTGGCCAAAACCTATTTGATCCGTATTTATCCTGGCAAATAGTAGCAGTGTCATTAAAATCAAACAACATGGTGTGCCATGGTGACTGTTTTCCTCCTTGGTATCAGGAGCTGCTGAGGCTGTTCGGCGTGCCGTTCCTGGTGGCGCCGATGGAGGCCGAGGCTCAGTGTGCGGCGCTCGACCGCGCTGACCACACGCACGGCACCATCACGGACGACTCAGATGTGTGGCTGTTTGGAGGGAGACACGTCTACAGGAACTTCTTCAACCAGAGCAAATATGTCGAACACTACCAGTACGCTGACATGCAGAACCAGCTGGGTCAGTGCCCACCTTGTATTGATATGTTTACACATATTTGGAGGTGTTGAAACTGTACTAGGATGATATATTACCATGCTAATCTCATGAGTTCACATTGCATCAATCAGAGGCACTTGTTGACTAATGGGCTGTCAGCAAACTGACCAGAGTGTGTAAATACGTTACTGTTCTCCGTCTCTTCACCTCTTGTTTCTCTCAGGTCTGGACAGGGCTAAAATGATAAACCTGGCTTACCTGCTGGGAAGTGACTACACAGAGGGCGTGCCCGGCGTCGGATATGTGACCGGCATGGAGATACTGAATGAGTTCCCAGGGCCAGGCTTAGAGCCACTCATACAGTTCAGGTGTGTGTGTGTAAAATGCATTTAATGACAGTGGTTTGTGGCTCTAAAGGCTCATTAGTGTTTGCTCACTGATTGTCTCTTCCGTCTAGTAAATGGTGGTCGGAGGCTCAGGAGAAGAAGCGCCTGGTGGCTGATCCTCGGGACTCGAAGGTTAAGAAGAAACTGAGGAACCTAAAGCTGCATCCTGGATTCCCCAGTCCTGCTGTGGCTCAGGCTTACCTGGAACCTGCTGTGGACCAGTCAGACAGCTCCTTCAGCTGGGGACGGCCACAGCTCGACATGATCAAAGAATATCCTTTCTCTCTGAGTGTGGATGTTTTTTTTGCGTGTGCATGAATATAAGTTTCCTTAACAGTGTTTTACATTCTGCCTGAGTCGTTTTGGTTGGAACAGTCGGAAGACAGAAGAGACTCTTCAGCCTGTGATCAAGCAGCTCAACTCTCAGCAGGTAACTGAGACGACTCAACCAGTGATCCCAACCAGGCACACTTCTACACTTAACACATTAAAGTCTGCAGAGACATTTCTTTTACAGTACTAGCAGAGCTAGGCACAAATCATTGCAACATCTTTTTTTGAGTTAGTCACAGGGCTGCTTTTTTATTTTCCAGGAAAACACCCCCAGAACAGACAGTAGGTTAGGATTTGCATACACATACACATGTATTTTGGACTGGATATGGTCTGTAATATAGATTCAATATATTATGTTAATATTAACCATAAGTAATAGGTAAACTGCTGGAATAGTTAGTTAGCTAAATGTAATGAGTTATGTAACAGTTAACTGATGGGTAAATGGTTTAAATGTCGTGCTTTGGTGGTAGTGCTACAAAAACAAAGTTGACCGAAGCAACCTAAACTGCCAGATGAAAATCAGATTACTGTATAATATTATATATATTATATTATATACTGTATTTATAATGATTCATAAGAACATAGTGTGTTACCAGTGAAAGTGTACTTCAGCTCATCTGATGGATCTGTTGGGTTACATCAGATAAATAAAACAGGTGATCACTGTTGGAAGGAGTAGAAGTAGATAGCTGCAACACTGTCATCTTCTGTCTTGTGTCCTGTAGCACACTTATTAACATCTCTGGCTCTTGTTAGTCGCTCTCCAGTTTGATTGTGTACAGTTTGATTGTGTACATTTTTTTTTCAGTCAGTAATGGGGGGGGGGGTTAAAATGACCTTGTCATCATACATCATCTATGCCTTACCTCACTGTTTTGGTTCAGACTCAGCTGCGGATCGACTCATTCTTCCGCATGGAGCAACAGGAAAAGCAGGCGATCCGCAGCCAGAGACTCCGCCGAGCAGTCACCTGCATGAAGAGAAAGGAGAGAGAAGGAAGAGAGGAGGAAGAGGAGGAGGACAGTGAAGAGGAAATGCCATCCCCATCCAAGAGAGGGAAGGCAGCAAGCAAGAGTCCTAAGAAAGGAGGAGATGGCGTTAGAGAAGAGGTGAGGTCTGCAGCAGGAGGAGGGTTTCTGGGGTCACAGGTGGTCGTGGAACCTCCTCTGACACCTTTGAAGCATGCAAGTACCAGCCAGGAGTCCCCATCAGTGAAGAACGTCCCCCAGCCTACGAGGACTCTTCCTCAGAGCAGCAGCAGCAGCAGCAGCTCTGGTGAGGACAGTGACGGTGGCGGTGAAGTCGCTATGGTTACAGCCCGATCTGTGTTCGAGGGCAGCCGACGAGGCCGCGGAGCAAAAAGCACAAGAGGGAGAGGAAGCACGAGAGGAAAGGGAAGAGGGAAGAAGTGAACTTCAAACACAGCATTAACATAAACTGCCTAAGCTGTTAAAAACACGAAGAACGAAACATTTCCAAATAATGTATGATAAAATATTTGATATTTAAATGTGTAAATGAATCATGAACAGTGATGAATTGAGCTTTTTCTCTATTATAGAATACGTATTTTGTACTGCTGATGTGACCGTACCTGAATAATAATGTTTTGCATTAAATGTGTGATTTTTTTACCAGCACGGCTCTGTTTCTATACTTTGTCTTGTTGATGTGTTAACAGTTAGACTGAGACAGGTGCAACTCTTCAGCGCCACACATCCCTTAAGTTTCTTTGAGGTTGTATTTCAGTCATCTTGTGCTTCTGTGCCCCCCCCCCAAACACACATAAACATAAAGGCTTTTGCACAAGCAGGAAAAAAAATCATGTCTTTCTGAATTTCTGAACGTTCTATTTTAACTTGTTAGTTCAGTTGTCTATATCTATCTGCCTTTACATAAAAACACGACTCCTGACTGTTCAGCAGCAGTTCATCGGTTTGGGCACAGCAGCTGTTGCTGTCCATCACTTTTAAAGCATTGGAGAGGGGATCAAGCATACCCAGAGAGAGCTAGAAATGTGCGGTGCAGTTGAGGGTCAGGGCAGGGTGCTTGGACAAGAAGTTGGAAATCGCTACATTTGTGTGTAACTTAAAACCACAGAAGGTCGACCGCCTGTTTGAGCTCTGCATCCCAATTGACCCAAATCCAACGGACCACAAACCAGGAACAGCAATTGGCTGTTGGCTGGCACTATATACACCTTCTCTTCTAGGCATACTCGCCCTCCTGTTTGGACTCCTTCAGACCCTCAACAGTCTAAGACCATGGAGGACTCCAACGTCAAAGAGGAAGGTGAGAGTCTGGAGTAACGTTTGTGTCAGTATTCATTGCTATATTTTAACATAACAAGCAAATGCTTCTGTGTATTAAACATTCCACAGATAATATGCATGCATTCATTCAAATCCCTTAAACCAGCTGAGTATGAATCTAATGTGACAGCTTGTCAGACATGTGGCCGTGTTGAAATATTTATTTCCCGCAAACAACTGCATCTCTCTTTGATAATGACACATACAACAGAGATATTTATACACACAAAAGCTATAAATTGAGTTCCTGATCATTCTGACCCCATTTAACCGTGGCAGTGCGGCTCTGAGGGTTCCCCTGACCTTTAAACCAGTGTGACATAACTGAAGCAGTGTGTCAGAGGCACGGAGTAACAGTTAGCACTGACACATAGTTGGAGTTTGACACACTGGCACGGTGTTAGAAACCCACAGCCGGACGAGAGGGGTATTATGAGCTTTAATGTGATTTATTTATAGAGCAAGGGATCAAATATTACCTGTAATGTGATATCAAAGAAAAACAACAAGATTAATCATGTGCCTGATAATAGAAATGCAACTAATACAGCTGTTATCAAGTCCCTGTTAATCCAAATAATCCACAGCACGCACTGCGCTGAACTATTTTTTAATAAGAATTACTGAAGTTCCTCATTAAATTTATAAGCAAATCGAGCAATCACGTCAGTAAGTCTATGCTGGATTCATTTGGGTTTCCACAATCAGACAAACTATAAAATGTGACAACCTTTTTCACAGCCTGTGCTGACCCTGCATGTCAAAATGGCTGCTGAAAAAGCTGCAATGAATAACACTGATTACAGATTATATATTAGTCAGTCAGTAGATGATGCCAGAATGCATGATATCAGGGGTTTATCTAGTCTTATTGTGATTAATCAAACCTTTGATGTCAATATATCTGCTGTGTGGGCACCCTGGTGGCTCAACTGGTAGAGTATGCACCCAATGCACAAAAGGTTAAGTCCGTGCTGCAGCTGCAGGTTCCACTTTTGGTCTTTGCTGCTTGTCATCCTATCTCTGTCCCTGCTATGCATTCTGTCCTCAGCTGTCCTGTCAAACAAAGGCATATATACAGTATGTGTATATATTCATATATATGTGTCTGCTGTGAAAAAAAGTGTCTTTGTCTCTAGGTATTCTGCATTTTCCTCACTAACTGCATAGTGTCAAACAGTGTTATACCATCATACCTGTGTCTCCTGTGGTTATCAAAGCAGGAGCTGCTGTGGATGCAGAGCTGGCCAAAGCTATAATGTCTCGGCAGTTCCACCCCTCTCTCATTGGCCCGGAGGCCTGGGAAGGATACATGTTTTCTGATCTGGAGATCCGTATCAAAGAGTCCACAGACCTCTATGGAGCTGTACTCTGGCCCTCGGTACGCTCAAACTTATATATTATCCTGATATTTATGATTATTTAATTAGACCTTTGCCAATAAAAACTTGTTTCTCCCATCAACAGGCGATGGTGTTATGTTATTTCTTAGAGAACAATCGAGACAAATACAACCTGACAGATAAGAATGTGATTGAACTGGGTGCTGGAACTGGGCTCGTCAGCATCGTATCCAGTTTGTTAGGTACGGAAAAAACAAAACAATCCAGTGATGAGATTCTGTAGTTTTGATTTTCACTCTTATAAACATAATCTTTCATTTTTCTCTCTGTCTGTTGTCTTTTGTGTCTCATTCCCTTTAACACTTGACTTCACTATCTCCCTGCAGGCGCTAAGGTGACCTCCACTGACCTACCGGATGTACTGGCAAACCTCAGGTACAATGTTATGCGCAACACCAAGGACCGATGCAAGTACATCCCGCTGGTAGGTTTTTATTTCTTACTGGATTCACTGAGTTAATAACATATGAAATATTCTGCTGTTGGCTTTGAGAACAGCCATGCTTGCTTTTTAAATTCAGTAATCAGATTATCTTGACAAAAGCATACCATAAACCTTTTGTTTTTTTTTCTTGGCTTCTGTTGATGAAAGCAACAATTAGCAATACATGTTGCATTGTGTTTCAGTTATGTTTCAAAAATTGATGATGTAAAACATCATCTGTTTGCAGGTCACAGAGCTCATCTGGGGCCAGGAGGTGGAGCAACGTTTCCCACTTGCCACACATCGTTTTGACTACATCCTGGCAGCTGACGTTGTGTACGCTCATCCTTACCTGGAAGAGCTGATGGACACCTTTGACTACCTGTGCCAGGAAAACACGCAGATCCTGTGGGCCATGCGCTTTCGCCTGGACCCAGAGAACAGCTTCGTGGATCGCTTTCGTCAGCGCTTCCATCTGGAGCAGCTGTATGACCTCCCCAGTCTGAGTATCAAACTGTACCGAGCCTGGAGGAAGGACGACACGACCAAGAACCAAGGACAGGCTGCTGCCTGAAAAGTTAAAAAGACAGAGAACACACACGGTGTTGCTGGAAATGTTTTATTTATTCTGTAATGTACTAAGTGTTGTCATGGATCTCAGGTACAAATATCTTAATGTCAGTTTAATGTCAAGCTGTGATCCATGTTTTTACACATTATATTATATATGGTATATATGATTTGCAGTATTTGGTGAACTCTGTCAATACAGATAATTTAATATAACTGATTTGAATATTATTATTGTCATGCAATACCATTTAACATCAGTGAACCTCCAAGACAAACAGTCTTCAACAAAAGCTGAACAGATTTATCGCAGAGCTGCATTCCATTTGGTAAAATTGGCAACTCCGTATCAGTCTGGATACACTCAAGCTTCTTTTTTATAAACTGGTTGTCATCCATCAGAAGCGCATACTCACACTCCAGGTCTTGGCTGACTGGCTGTGTTTTGGTCCAGTCAGCTCACAGCAATGATGGTCTGGATTTTTCCAGTGGATTTCTGATGACCTTGTGGATTTTATTTAGGAGGCCTGTTGCTATGTGACCTTCACATGGACAATATGATCAGGTTTTATCACCGCAACACGTGCCAGCTTTATCAAGGACAGGAGGAGCATAAATCTATGCCAGCGTCTTAAGAACTATTGAGTTGGATTGCCTTTGATGTTGGAACAGTCACTCTTATGACAGATCTTGTGGGGACCATGAATCAATGGAGAGTGGATATGATAACATTAATGACAGCCTTTAACAAGTGCAGCTGAGCTTTAAAGTACAAACTGAGGCCGGTGAAAGTGCAAAGCCAGGTGTGACAAGAAAACAATGAGATGTCCTGAAAGGGACACCGTACAGAGGATAAACCCTAGGATGGAAAATAACATGACACTGTGAAAGTGACTTGTGGTGAACCTACAGAGAATTATCACCTAAATTTATATCCCCCCTCTTTGCACAGTTTTAAGATTAGTGTTGACTCAGTTTTTTTCTGTCATTTCCTGCTAAAGAGTTTAAAAATCAATAAACATGACTCAAAATAAATGATAAAGTTGTCCCATAGCTGCTGGATGTGTAAATAAACACCTGTTTGCTAACCAGGTTGATGTTGAAAGGTGATGATGCTTCAGTGTTCTGTTCACACCGTGTTCCCACCTCCCCCAAGAGGACAAAGAAATCAGTTATTGCATGTTTCTAAAGATTTTTTTGGCCTTTATTTTGATAGAGACAGCTGAAGAGTGACAGGAAATGTGGGGAGCGAGAGAGCCACAGGTCAGATACGAACCCTGGGCTTCCGCAGCAAGGACCGAGCCTTCACACATAGAGGCAGCTGCTCTACAAACTGAGCTAAACTCCGCCCCAGTTATTGCATGTTTAACATGCTGACAGATGTAGTTTTGTCAGATGTACCTTTGCATGATGTGACATGCAAAAAAAGCCCAACATGATAATAGTATGGGATCACTGAACATTGAAAAAACATCTTAAAAACATCTTCCATTAATCAAATGGAATTAGCAAATAGATGAGACTTCTTCGGGGTGATACTTCACCAGCAAAACACTTTAAGCAGGTCAAATTAAAGATCACGTCCATATTGGGAAGTGTGTGCTGTGTAAGTAACATGAACACCAAAAAGTCCCACACAAATTTTAGCTTGATTATGTTGGAGTCAGTACAGGCAACGTGTGACCCATTAAATCCGATATCTAATTTTTGATTCCAAATCCTGAGACATTTTCTGTCTTAGTCATTTCTTGTCTTTTTGCCACCGTGATGAATATGTGTTGTTTGGCTGCATGGATCAAAGTGGTGTAGAGAGGGTATCTGTGTGTATCATTGTCAAGACAAACAAATACCCAACAGCTGAAAAGTGGTCTGAGGCTTTGGAGAGATATTGGTTAACTAGATCATTCTTTCCACGGTCTCTTGATAGCAAACAACCTTTTGCTGAGAGACAGACGCCGTCTGTCATCAAGCATTAAAACTCCTGTCTTTTATCCACTACAAGCCTCCACATCAACAACACAGTTGGGCAGTGACCTAATCACTGTGCACTGCACATTAATGTGACAAACTCGCCCTGAGGTCTTGGATGGATTTCAAATTTTGGGATGTGAGTGGAATTAGATTGACGATACCTGAAACTGAAAGGTGATCCTTCATGGTCAAAGAGGGTTCCAGTGCAACCTAATTGAGGTTTATATTACGGGACCCCACTTCTTCCTCCTGGGGCGGGGGGTTGATAGACAGAAATTGCATGCCAGATCACATTACCCCCCATCTCTGGTGAAGCAATTGAGGTCATTGCAAGAAATGTAAACAACCAAACCCAACAGTGGACACGTTCTCAGACTGTGTGCGTCTTTTTTGGATCGACTTTTTGCATGATAACACCACCTTTCATCTTCAGTTATCTTTATTGTCTGATAAAAGTTTTGCAGACGAGGTGGCACCAACGTGACAACATGAAGAGGCTCTTAAGTCACATTTGATGACAACACACACATTCACTGTAAAAATGCCAAATACTAGCCATGCCCTGCCTTTCGGCAGACTTATCCCTTATATGTCTGTCACTATTTGTAGACCACTAAATAAAACCGATGCATTATCAGTGTAATGATTAGACCCCACAATCCAGATCTTATTTCATCGTTGCAGATGTAAATCAGTGAGTAGAGTTCATACAAAAGACAGGTTTTATAGGTTTAATATTCTGTCATATCATATCCAGTATGAAGTCACAAACCGTGGGGACTTCCAAGAATCACCAGCAGGGAAGTCCATAAGTAACACTGGAATCAAAGATCTGCGTCTGTTCGTACCATGACATTCCTGTCGTTCCTGTTGTCATTCCCGCTGCTTTTGGCTCCCTCACTAACTCATCTTTGCCTGTATTGGTGTGTGTGTGTGTGTTTGTATCTACGTGCACTCTGCTCTTGCAGCTTGCTTGTATTTATTTCTCCTGGGCAAGGCTCTAAAAATACCCTCATGCCCTTGTGTTGGTGATGGGTGTGTCCAACGGGATGCTGAGTTTCTATAACCTTGCAGTCTGAGGTCTCCTGATGCAGACAGATTGCTCCTGAGATCTCTCGCTGGAGCATAAAGCAGCAGCAGGTAGGTCAAAGGTCACAGGTAGATCAGGATTTTGCTGCATTATTTGTACTTAAAACGGTAAGTCAGGGTTTACAGAGTGCTACATGTAAATAATCTTAAAAAAAATGTTCATTGTGTTCTGTTTATTGACTAATATATATGATGGCTATATCAGAGGGACGTGTTTTGACATTATTATTATTTTTGCTAATAGAAAGCCAATCAAGAACCATAAAAGGCAGATTAAAGGAGAATTTTGAAAAGAAATCATCTCAAGCTCGATATCTAACGCTTTTTCTCTATTTTTATATGCATAACTGATGATATCTGTCTGTCCAATAATATACAGGATTTTATATGGCTACTTTGTCCTCATACCTTGTGAAGGAAAGAAACGAAGAGGAGGAGGAAGAAGAAGAGGAGGAGGAAACTGAGGACGAGGAGGATGAGGAAGCGAAAAAAGGTGAGATGAGCTATGCAATAAAAAGAAGTAAACAACGTTTCCAAAATGTTGGTTCCGATCCCAGAAATCGAAGCATCTGTCTTCTCATTCAGATGAGTCAGATGACCAGAAGAAACAAAGATCCGCCTGGACTCCAAGCTTTTTCTACAGAGTGGACAGAGAGATATACCATTATGTCGGGCAGGAGATCATGATAGAAGAAGGTCTTGACTCCTATGCAGGCATGATATGGCCGGCGGTGAGTAGCAGAGTGGCACCTTTTTATGAAATTTGCAACCTCACTTGCCACAATCTGACATTAAATGCTTGTTTGCACCATTAGTGTGATGACTCTGTTCATTTATACAAACAAAGTCACAGTGTCAGCTCTGGATTATGGGGATGTCATATATCAACATGCTGATGTGTGTCTCTCTCTCACTCTGAGGCCCCTAGACTATATTTACCACTCTGCTTAGGCCTGTCTGACAGACGTGACCACTGATACTTTCTGTACAAAGACCTGTCTTATATCATCTTTGTGGATCTGGTCCAAAGTTCTGAAATACTTAACCAGCTTCTGATGCCTCATCTACATATACATACATTCCTCTCTGTAATTCAAACATTTCCTGATTGCGCTCAGGCTCTGGCTCTCTGCCACTACCTGGATACTCATCGTGAAGAGCTGAATCTTGTGGACAAGGCAGTCCTGGAGATCGGAGCAGGAACTGGCCTGGTGTCTATTGTAGCGTCACTCCTCGGTAAGAGGTTCAAGCCTAACTTTGGGCTGTGGGCTTGGAGTATCTGTGAAAGAGGAAGAACCATGAACCTGAGAAGTTATTCATTGGAAAAGGTTTGAAAAGATTCTTCTACTTGTCTTCAGGTGCCTGGGTGACAGCCACAGACCTTCCAGTAGTACTGAACAACCTGAGAGTAAACCTGTCCAGGAACACCAGAGGGCGATGCAGACACACACCCCAGTTGGCAGCTCTGTCCTGGGGATACGACCTAGAGCGCACCTACCCTACATCTGTGTATCACTACGACTATGTAATGGCAGCTGACGTGGTCTACCATCATGACTTCCTGGACGAGCTCCTGGCCACCATGAAGCATTTCTGCAGACCAGGAACGACATTGATCTGGGCCAACAAGGTCAGGTTTGAGACTGATCTGACTTTCACTAAGAACTTTAAAAAGTCTTTCCACACACGCCTTCTGGCTGAAGATGGAGAGATGAAGATCTTCATGGCAACGTGTAGAGAAGAGGAGAGAGAAGGTGATGTGGGGATGGAAATCCAAGATCTGCTGACAAAGGAAGAGGAGGAGGAGGAAGAAAAAACAGATGATGATGAGCTTCGCTATGATGATGTTGATGATGTAACAGAGGAACCTCATATGTTAGAGACTGAAAGAGATGATAAAGAGGAAGAACAAAGCAAATCTTATGAAAAGGAGAAGACAGAGGAGATAATGGTCCTCAAAGATGATGACAAGGAAAACCCAGAGGAAAATGATTCAAGTGAGTCCTCCACGTCCACATGTATCCAAAACATTACATTAGTTAGATATTAAAGTACTGTTTGCTTCTGTTTAAAGGGTTTATCCAGATTGCATTTTCACTTGCCAGCCATGAACGCATTGTTCCTTTTATTTTCACAGGTTTTGAGATAATAGAGCAAGTAGAAAACTGATTCAGGAACATCGTAACTATACTTACACTTATTATACTTACATGATCTCCACAACTACATTTAAATATGGGAACTTATGGAGATAGACTAGTTCTGTAGCCAACCTCAAGTGGTTGTTTGAGCAACTACAGTTTTTGGCACTTGTATGTCGGCTTCATCTTCACGCAGGATGCCAGTTGACGCTAACACTATAAACTAAGATGGTGAATATCACAAACATTATTAGTGTTGTCATTGCAACCATGTTAGCATTTGGCTCAGTGCTACACTGTCACCAGGTCTCATAGAAATTTAGCATGGCTGTAGACTGTTTTGTTTTAAATATTAATGTAATTAATATCATTACATATCAAATGGAAAACTGAATTCCACACAGGTCTGTTGGCAGATATCTCGAAACCTGCACAAATAAAGTCAAACTATCTGCATGGCACTACATATCCATCCATCCATAAGAACAAAAATACATTTAGGGGAACCAACCTTTTTATATGCAGATCGTCTCAACTTCTACTGCTGTCTAGTGGTTTGGAAACTTACCCTTGAGTGAAGAAATGGCTTTGGGACTTTAATGTATTTGGCAAGATAAGTGTAATGAGTTAAATTTGATATGTCAGGGATGTTGTGGTGAAGCCAAAATGTGGTACTTACATACTGAATCCAGAGGGCTGATATCTTTGTCCACTGGTGTAGAGTGTCTGAATATATAAGGAAAAGAAGCATGGACTCATTTTTGAGCTTATTTGGTTGATGTACAAAATGAAGTTATGTCTCATGCCCATCAGAATACTGAGATGTATCTTTTTATTGCCACATTTCAAACTACTGACTGATTAGTTTCTCCTTTTAACTTATGTTTCATGTTAATGTTGCAGCAGATATCTCTGCAATACCTCTGCTGCAGGGCAGAGCACCAGTCTGGGTTCCCAGCACCAACACTGGCTTTGGTAAAGACATCTACCATTTCGTAGGACATGACATTACCATTTATGAGTCTATAGACTCGTTTGGAGCAGTGATGTGGCCAGCAGTGAGTACCACTGAAAACATTAAATAAAAACATTTACACTTACTGAAATAGTCTGATGCAGCAACATTAATAAGTCACCATTAGAGGTCTCTACCTCTTTGTCCTGCAGGCGTTGGCTCTGTGCTCCTTCCTGGACAACAACAGGCAGAGGGTGAACCTGCAGGGAAAGGAGGTGCTGGAGCTGGGAGCAGGAACGGGACTGGTAACCATTGTGGCCAGTCTGCTGGGTGAGTAGCAACATGCTGTAGACATCAGCACAAACACAAAATGAAATTTGGGAAACATGGAAAAAGTTAAGAAAAGTCATGAAATGATATACACTCTATGAAACAAAAGTACATATAGAACACATGGTTTAATGTAGGTAAAAAGCTGTAGTGATCTGGTATTTCTATCCATTATATGATTTTAGTAAACTGTATTTAAACTATTGCTTGATGCTGCAACTTACATTACTACAACAAATAAATGTACAATATCAAAGCACTCTTATGGAAATTGGCCAAATATCGTCATTAGAGTAGTTACATATTTTGTATTTAAAAGTCCAGTGTTTGATTTAAGGGGCTCTATTTACAAAATATTGTAGAAATTGAAAAATGAAATTAGAAGCATTTCTAAAGAAATTTTGAGTGTGCCTGACACTGGCCCCGTCAACCCCATGCATTATTATTGACACTGCTCAGTAAATTCAGTATTAATACAGCAAGCTGTGTCATCATTGCCTTTTTAATGGGCTCTTATTTTGAAAGGACTTTGAAAGACTTTTGTCTTGTCTGTGTGTGTGTGTGTGTGTGTGTGTGCCTGTGTGTGTGTGTGTGTGTGTGTGTGTGTGTGTCTGTGTGTGTGTGTGTGTGTATGTGTGTGTGGGGGGGCATTTGTGTTTGTCTTGTCTGTCTGTGTGTGTGCTTATGTGTTTGCCCTGTCTGTCTGTCTATGTGCGGTGTGTCTGTCTGTCTCTTTATCTATGTGAGAAGAAAGATAAAATGGCTGACATTAAAAATGTAGTTTTGATAGTCATTGATATCATACAGAGACTTCAACAAAGTTAGTCAAAGGCAAGCTTGAGGTTGCCAAGCAACCAGGATGAGCTGCAGGTCAGAGTAATTAGTCACAGGTGCTGCATCAACTCTGTCTCTCACAGTGAAAGACACAGAAAGTCTCTGAATGAAGCCCCTCGAAGAGATGGAATTAATTGCCAAATGGTGTGTCATATCCAGAAGCTGTAAAATGCTGTCATTTTTGGTGATTTTTGGCAAAACTATTTGGCGAAACTCTTAGAAAATACATAGCAATCGATTCCCGGCCGAGCCAGTTGTTTTGACAGCTTGTTTGTGTATGTGCGACAAAAACTCTGGGAGGAGAAGCGAGCCGATGAATCAAAAAAATGTGTTTTTCATTGTTTTCATTTATGTATAATCACCTGAAAATAAGAATGAAGTTTCTGTTTTGTTTTGTTTTTCTTGAAATGAACCCTTTATATCTAGATGCAGCGGATCCTTCTCCACGGGGTCCGCCATGTTGCACCACCATGTTTCTACAGTAGCCCAGAATGGACAAACTAAACACTGGCTCTCTTTTTTTTGTGGATTTCTCCATCAAATTAACACACAGTGGTCCTTTTAAGTATGCTATAATTAGCATATTTAATATATATATATATATATATAGTCTATCCATTTTACATTCACTAACAAGGACCACACTATTTCTATACACAAATTAGTTTGTTGTAATAAAAAATAGGGTTGAATATGAGGTGGTAAATGGAGCGTCATATGGGCATCAAGGAACCCAGGGAGTCAGACCTAACAGTGGGGCATGTCTTGCGTGTGAAGGATTCATTGGCATCTAGAGGCGTAGTGCTAATTTTAACCCCCTCACACCTCTTACAAGTATGACCCTTTTACTGTTGCACTGCATGATGATGACAGATATCCGTCTGCCTCCTCAGGAGCTTCAGTCACAGCTACAGACTTACCCAGTGTGTTGAGTAACCTTCGGGCCAATGTCATGAGGAACACCAGGGGGCAATGCAGACACATGCCCCAGGTGGCAGCTCTGTCCTGGGGATATGACCTGGAGCACGCCTACCCTACATCTGCGTATCACTACGACTATGTAATGGCAGCTGACGTGGTCTACCATCATGACTTCCTGAACGAGCTCCTGGCCACCATGAAGCATTTCTGCAGACCAGGAACGACGTTGATCTGGGCCAACAAGGTCAGGTTTGAGACTGATCTGACTTTCACTGAGAACTTTAAAAATGCCTTTAACACACAGCTGCTGGCTGAAGATGGAGAGATGAAGATCTTCATGGCTACATGTAGAGAGTAAGAGACTGCACAGATATGGATTACAGGCCCTTGGGGTTCTTTGAAAGTGACTCTTCTTAATGTTACTCCTTGGGAAGTTTGGTCTGGTCCACCCTTTTAGATTTATCATATTTTGTTTATTCTTTCCAATATAATACAGCAAGTGAATGTGGCAGTGAATGAGTTTGAGAGTAGAATAGTATAATCCTTTGATTTTCTTTAATATTTTGTACGTGTAAAATATTATAGACATACATAAGAATGGAAAGTGTGAAAAGGTTTACACAGCTTCTCTTTATTTCCAGCATGAACAAGTCCAGTTTTCAAGTGTTCATCTATCATCAGAGCTATGAAGTTGAAGCTGCTGTATAGAAAGCGGTGCCTTTCACCTGTGTGTGGGCCTCCAGGATGATCCTTTTATAGTCTCTCCATTAGAGGAGGGGTGGTTGAGAGCAGAGCAGTTCATGTACATCAAGACTGAAACATAATATACTCACACGCCTTACAGTTTCACATATGTTAACCAACCTATTTTAGCACCACATTTAGCCTACACTGGGTCACTTAAGGTTTGAGAGGAGTTTGCATCACACAAGTCAATCATCAGTGTCTCTGTGGAAGTGAAACATCAGTTTCAAGTTTTGCACAGCTCTGGGACAAAACAAGACATTTTAATGTTTTACTGTGTTTCACTATTTGACATTTTAACACAACAAAGACCACATCGATGTGGATTTAAGTTCAAACAGGTTTACTGCAAATTATGGATAAAGCTGAACTGAGATGATGTGCTGTAGGAGGGATGAGGGGTGAGGGATTAGAGGAGAATTATGGGAAGCTGATTGATGGAGGAGTTCGGAGGTTGGTGGTAGGGAGACGGGAGGGAACCAGAAGGGACTCTTGAGCGAGAAAACGTGGAAAGAAAAATAGGATTTTGGGGATAGGGTGTTTGAAGGCGTGGTCCTTGTTCCCGAGTCTTGTTATAAAACTCAATTTAATTGACGAAGGAACAGGAAAACCCTTCCTGTCATTACTTCTTGTATTTGTCTTTGTCATTTTTAGATTTGTCAAATGAGTAATACTGCTTTAAACAATGGTTAATTCATCTCACAAAACACTAAAGTGACGACGAGGGCACGCTTCAATTCTTCCAAATCGTTTTTATTCAGTGTTGTTTTCCTTGTTTGTGACTTAACTCCATGTGACCACAAAATCGTGACAGTAGCTCAGGTCTTTCCCGTCATCGAGGAAGAATGGGTATAAAATAATACTAATAAGAGCATACAACCTTAATCTCATAACATTCTGCAAAATATTGGCATTTACTAGATTTTATGATTATAAATATAAACACTCAACGTCCAGAAGAAGCATTTCTGAAGTGTTTCCTGACACCAGCAGAAGTGAGAGCAACAGAGGTGCCAGAAATGGACGGTACAGTCCCTTGGTGAAAGTTAAGGCCATTTTCGGAGAGACTGTCATTGGCAACACGTACTGTAGACAGCTGAGCCCTGAACGTAACATCTGTTTGCACCGAAGGACTAACACAGAGAAGAGGATGAAAACAGAAGATGCAAATAGATGAAAAAAGAACAAGAACAAAAAAAAAAACACAAATAAAACCAAACCCAACTGGCTCCAGTAAACATCTGCACACTCAGAGAAGCCTGTGCTGAGACCACCGCAGACAGTGTGTACAAGTCACAGCTAAAAACAGACACACAAGGTGTTAACATGAGTTGTAACCACAGAGTGGCTGTGTATGTACAGTCGTCCCAAAAAAGATTTTTAACTCCCAAGAGGACGATAGCTTGAAAGCAGCTGATTCTACATTCTGCAGCACGCACCTGCCAGTTGTGAGAGGACTTAAAACATCAGGGGAAATCAATTCAATACTAATACTAATACAATACTATCATTTCCAAATTTTATCATTTTAACTTCCATCCTCTGACAGCTAAACCGACTTTTACATGGGAAAATCGTTCTTTGGTTACACCAATACTACAGACTGTGACAGGAAATCGCAATTCTCTTTTTAAAACATCCAGAAGTGATAAAGGTTGAGAACCACAAATATAAAAGATAAAAAGGGAATATGTAGTTTGTATCTTTCGTACGGTCCTCTCTTGCACTGGCACAGTGAAAATAAACAGTCACGTCCTCGTTCAGACCACACCAGAGTTTTTGCAACGTTTAGCTCCTCTACTAAAAATCACATATGGTACATTTCTGCTGAATATTTACAAATGTTGTTTCTAATTTATGACATGAAGCCAAATGGTAGACTTCAAACTGTCCCTGGTTGGGTTGCCTTGCAATACTAACTATAGCGTACACATTAAAGTGGTATAATTCATTGTAATGAAGCCTGCCATTATTTTTGTTAAAGTTTCATTGAAGACTTTTCAAAACAATCTGAAGACAAAGTTTAAATTCTGAAAAGATGAAAAATTATTATTTTTTTTTTATTAAGAATTGAACTGTCAAAAATTCAGTCAATCGATGTTGTTCATCAGGACTGTTGTCATATGTTGAATGAAACATTGCTAAAATTCTGATTGGTGCTCAGAAATATGCCTGTATCAGCACAACAGAGGAGAAACTCGGACAAAAAATTACAAAGAGAAATTTCTCCAGTGAAATATGAAATGAAATGAAAACGGCTTCAAACTTTGACCAAACATTTGTGTCGGACCCCGCCACTCATTTTAAAAAGAGAGCCTTGAATGCAGACTGTGTTCACTATGAATTTATACAATCAAGCTAATGGTCACCCAGTCTAAAATAACTGATGTCGTGACATATATGTGATTCGTAGCAAACAAAAACTCTGGCGTGGTCCTTTAAAGTAAATAAGAAAAAACAATTCATGCTTAACCCCCTTTAAATGGCTATAATTTCAGTTCTGTTGGGAGAAAATGTTCACATACACAAAATATGCTCACAAGTACATGTAAAGTCATTCACAAACACACACTCATGAAAAACATGAAAACAACAACAGTGGATATCATCTGGTTTGGGATTAAAAATTCCTTCAAATTGAAACAAACTAAAATCTGCTTCCAAATAAAACTATTTCTTTCCTTACACCCTAGAAGACATGCATATATGCAAAATACATCAATTAGAATAATATTTGTATTATATACCTATTGCATCTTAATATTTTTTATGTTATGTGTGTATGTACAATATTTTATGACACTTGTGTACAAATGCAACATTTTGAATGCCGCAGAGAAACGTCTAACACTGTGAGAACATTCTACTACGAAATCTGATCTGAACATCCTCCTGCTGCCCGCGACTGCACTTGTCATATTAGTGAGGTCTGTTAGATGGCTGTCAAACATGCCGCTCAGGTGACAGCGGTGCAACGTGGGTGTCCAAACGCCTCTGAAGGTAAGTAGAAGCCGAGAAAGAAAAAGTTCTTTTTTTTTTGTGGCTTCCCGTTACCTGACAAGTCACTGACGGCCTGCATACAGTGCACGGACACGTCGTACTGCTGCAATGAGCTCTGAAACCATGTTTGACGCCAAAGGCTGACGGGTGAAATGACTGCAAGCTGGCTGAGTGTTGACTAGTGATTCTGCGGAGCAAAAGCCCGTCTGTTTTTCACCGCAGGTAAAGGTAAGGTACATGTAGGAAGGCACCTCAATGCTGTTTTGTGTTCTGAGACTGCGTACGCGAGTCAGACGAGACTAAACGTTAACTTTATCAACCAGGCCTGAAACAATCAATCAAAAAACTAAAATAAGAAAGATATTAAGTTCTGTCCAAGCCTCCCTGTATATCGGGGATCAGCCTCTTCGTTAGTCCGAACGTCGTGCAGCAGCAAGTCCTCCTGTCTTCTCAGCGAAGCATCGTAACGGCCAGTTGTGGTTGATTTGTTTTGTTTTTTTAAGTGAGTAGATGTGTTAACTGTTCATTTGTCTTGAGATGTCCACACCGGCCCTTTTACAGTATTTACACGCGAGAATGAGGTTATTGATATGATATGGAGTCTGGAGAGTTGAGAATGGGCGCATGTGAGAGCCTCCAAAAAAAAATGTAGCTGTAGACACCAAAATAAAAAAAAAAAAAAAGGACAACACAGAGGTGAGAAAGCGTTGAGTTACGGTATCACGGATGTTAGACAGAGACATTTAAAGACGGGATGAATTCGCCTTGAAGGTGTCGAATGTGTCAAACCATTCACGCTCGGTGTTGTCCATCATTTTGGTGTTCACCTACATCTGAGTTTGAAAAGCCAGATGCATAGACCATGTGACCCTGAGGGACATGATATCCACGTAATGGACCGTGTATGGCCATGCCGCTCATGCATGCGTGTGTGTGTGTGTCTAGAATGGTGTGTAGTCTGCGGGGTACATGACAGGGAGCCAGTTCTCGCTGAAGGTGGCGCAGTGTGTCCACTGGAGGTGTCGCATGAGCTGGAAAACCAAAAAACAGGAAGTGAACAAAACTGCTCAACTGCTTTTAATTATTCATAAGCAGACAATCATATCTAATATTACCTGGATGCAGTTCCTCATGTTCTCTTTGCTGGGCTTCTCCTCCACCATCTTGGAGGCGTATTTTAAGGCTCGGCCGTACATCTTGTTCACAAGAGCATGTTTGTATGAAAACATCAACACCTGAGCAGGGGACAAACAAAATGTGTTACGATCTGAGGGTACAATAACTTCTCCTCTTCAGATACAGAGGTGTATATTTGTGTTGAGGGAAGCAGGTGCCAATTCTGATCATCACTATGGTAACCGAGGTCAGAGGACAGAGCTGTCTCACACTCTCGACACAACAGATTAAATTACGTAGCAGCCTCTGCAGAGGGAGACCAGTAGGCAGATGTCTACGAGCTGAATTGAGGTGGCATCATGCCATGACAAGTGTACTGACAAATCCTCCATTCTTCTTGGCCAAGCGTCAATCAACCTTTCAGCAGAAGACGTCTTTGACTCCTGAGCACTTTGTCTGACTGACTGAACTGACCACTGATGAACAGGATTCTCAGCAACAATACCAAATTCACATCATCAAAAGAGAAACTGGAGGAACATTCATTATTTTAGGTACAATCTCTATTACTGTGAGAATAACAACACATGTTAATAGTAATGCCAAGTTTGATGAACTGTCAGCTGAAAAGACCAATTTATTTCTGTTTGCAGAAAACTACAGTGACCAACTCTGAAGAAATTATTTGGCCTCTCCTGAAAATGAAAATAAAATATTTGTGACTTGAAGATTTCTGTCTTCAGAAGGAAGCTGGAGGTTTGGTACTGCCACAGATGGGGCAGGGAAGTCAGAAAGTGCTAGAAGCTGGACACACACAAAAAAAAATCCAGAATATCACTGGCATCTAAATACTTTACTTAGTACTTAGTACTTACTTACTTAGTACTTAAAAACGTTTTGCTCACCTTGGAGTCGGTCAGCTCTGCCCACTTCTGCACCTCCCAGAACGTATCCATCAAGGCTTTGGCCACGTTCTGCATGCTGTCGCTGGAGCTGCTGGCCACCTGTTCCACAACTTCTGCATCTGCTGCCGTCTGACCCGTGGCGATGGCGCTGGCACCGTCCTGAGGTGCAGGGGGCAGCAGGAGCTGATCAGCCAGAGCGCAGCCCTTCCTGCAGAGAGCGTCCAGCAGGGACGACTTCTGCTTCTCCATGTCGCTGAAACACAGACATTAAACACGGGTCAGATTCAAAGCCTGCGGGATAAGCAGGCCAGCTGCTGGGATTGTCTACTCAGCGTTCCACGCGCTCGTGTTTTACAGCAGCGGTGAAACAAACACCATGTTAGCTGACATGATTTAAAAAACAAAAATCAGCTACAGCAGTTTGAACGTTAAATATTTTTTGCAGTTTTTGCAAATCACACGCAGCGTCCTGTCGTAATATTAGCCACCGTAAGCTCCTGCTGATACCAGCTGAACAAGTAAGGCTGCACGTCTGTGGAGTGCAGCAAAGTGAGCAGCGGTGTGTTTATCGCAGGAGTTCAACCTTTCTTCAAAGGAGTGACACAAAGAATCTGTTAGTACTTATTTCAAAAGTCACAGTGTCACCTCGATGAATGTTGCTGAAGATTATAAGCTTGATCCTGAGGTGAGACGTGGCAGCATGTGAGCAGCTTACCACCTCGGCTAAACTATGTCCTGTAGGAAACCCTGCTACCGTATCTGTGAGCTCATGTTCCATACTTGGTAACTAATGTAACTATCCAGATTGTAATATTGTTAAATATCACAAATGTGCACTGTTCAAATGGGCGATAATGAGTCTCATGATGTTCATATTTCCACTATTAGCTCCATCCTCCAGTGTGACATACGTCTTGATGGAGGCGGCATCAGGCCGGGGGTCAGTCTTCATGGTGAGGTAAACAGCCAGGGCCGTCTGGTCGATGTGGGAGATGACGATTTCAGCTGCTGATTGGACCTCTTTGAGACGTTTTACTCGCTCCTGAACACAAAAACAGGTGAAGGAGCTTCGTTTAGACTCAGACTTCTGAAACAAAATAAATTGAATGAGGTTCAATCGTGTCAGATCTCTTTGCTCTTGCTGGAGTTCATTCAATCATTACCTTTTCAGCGTCCAGCTGGTGCAGTCTTTGTACATGCAGCGGAAGGTAATCCGAGTAGTTTTCCCTCAGTTCATCATAGATGGAGTTTGAATCCAACCTGCGGAGCCAAACAGGAACACGATGCATTGGTTGAGGGAGAATGAAGAGGATAAAACGAAAGGAAACAACTTGTTGCTGAGATGAGCTACTGTGCACACTTTGTCATCCACTGAATCTTCAAGTCTCTCATGGCTTCTGCAAACTCGTCCTTCACGTCTTTCTCTTTGTCGCCCTCCTTGTCCTTCTCCTTCCCTCCGTTCTTTGTTTTGTTGGGAGCAGGAATTAAGTGGTAGATGACCGGGACAATATCCTGCGCGAACACACAAAAATATATTTTCGTCAGAAAACAGTAACTGATACATTCAACAAATCCCATGACCTACTTTACTCTGAATCAGCATCCCAAAGTCTCACCCTCTTCCTACCATTGTCATGTCCTATCCTCGCTCTTTAAAAATGATTAACACCCAGTTAAACAAGTTTAAACTCATCATCAGCTGATGTTGATAGTTATAGATATGTTCATATTTACTGACCACCAGAAAACTTGAACTACTCTACATCAACATGAATACCTGCTATGACTAGTCTGCATATTTCAGTACAGCAGTATGGACATGCTTTGACATGGTTAATGAAGATAGATAGACAGATCCCATCTTTATTTGAAGGAAAAAGCCATTTCCTGATGGTAGGAGAGCAGTGGACGCTCTGTTGTACAGTGTTTCTAGCTCATCCAGTACCTTTTTAAACTTTCCTTGTCGTTTTGCAGAGGCCTGCCCCTGGTGGTCAGAATAACACACAGTAAGGAAGAGACAACACAAAAACACCAAAAAGGATTCTCTCTGTCTTCACTTCATCTTTTGTTCCCTCGCTCTGACACTGAGTATGATCCACCTACCTGTCACACTTTGAAATGGCACAGTGGAAAACAGTCTCATGTTCTCATCTGACTTATCTGATCTGACTCGTTTTCTCCAACATCTGCTCTGCCTGTCTTCTCTCAGTACTAAAAACTACAGTGAAAATGTTTGAGACTCAAACAATATAAAAAAGGTCCACAGAAATGTAATGTAAAGTGAACAAGATGATAAACACAGAATAAATATTGATTAGTAAACGGGTGCCAAAGTGTCACTGGAAAGGTCTTTGCATTTGAGCCACCCAGTCAAGCAACATCAGCCAAAGACACACAAAAGCACCAGCAGCACCGCAAAGTGACAAGAAGCTTCAGGAAGAAAACATCTGCCATTGTGTTGGAGAAATGATATTTACTTAATTTTTTTTTTTTTTCTTTTTTTGCACACATACGCCTCTGAGTGGGCTCAACGGAAAGTCTTAAACAGCACTAGCTGGGCTGATTACATGACGACTTCCATCTAAAGACAACATGTGAACATTCAGGCTGCATATCAAACACTTTTTTTTGGTTCTGACTAAAATGTGTCTGTAGCACAAAAGTACAAAAAGCTGTTATATTTATATATATATATAAAATATATATATTATAATCATTTACCAATTCTTTTTTAAATCAGATCGTTTTTGAATTAAATCATTATTTTGCTACTTTGACCATTTTATTTGGGAAAAGTTCTTGTGCAAGTTATGTTCAGGTTTAAGAAGCATCATTTTCTCATCATATCTGAATTAAAATATCATTGTATGTACATAACTTGTGTGTATATCCTGTGTGTAGAGCTTGTGTGACGCAATTTTTTGACTAAATTCTTGTTTTCTTCATCATATCAAACTAATAGAGCCAAAATTCAGCTAGATCCTGTGTGTCGATATGGCAGAGGTGATGACAAGCAACATGGAGCTGTGTTTCTGGACTGACAGCAGAAGCGTGGGCAAAGGCAAGTGAGCATGCAACCAAGAGAACAGCAACCACGGTCAGAAGCAGACAGCTCAGGTCTGACAGTGATGAGACATCGAACTATCACAGAAGACAGGAGAGCAATAAGCACCGGAGCACTGGTCTTTGCCACTGATCCTCAGGACTGCAGCTACTTCACATACGTAATGAGTTAAATATGGTAATGATACACAGATATATTCTGCAGTGTGGTTTGTGCTAGGTTTACACAGGCTCTGTATTAGAAGAGGAGTCTACCAGAAAATGACCATGTCTTTAGATCTTGAGGACCAGATTTGACTAGTGCTCTGAAGGATACAACAAATAAGATCACTCACTGCTTTCTTGCCATACTCGCTCTTGGGGACAACCAGAGAGCCAGAGAGATAGCAGCCTGGACTCGTCCCCTTTGGGATCCTGAAAAAAGAAAAAGTAAGAAAGAGAAAAAGAGAGAGAGAGCGAGAGCGATAAAGAGAATAAAGACAGGAACATTAAACAAAAGTTGATCACAGTAATATGTGGAATTGTGAAATATTTATTCAAAGGACTTTTCAAAGGACAAAGGTCTTTGTTTATTTCTGAGACCTCTGTTGTTCTGCGAGCAAAGTACCAACCAGGTTCCCCTCACTGATTCTTTACAAAGTAAAACTTTTCTGTGTGTGACGAATCCTTCTGTGAGATGGAAACATTACAGAAGAACAGTTACATTACAGTCTGACTCACTTGTCATCTGGCAGGGACGTGACGTAGAAGGGCTGTGTGGCTCCCGGGCACAAGGTGACGGAGTTCGCCTTCTTCTTGGCCATGAGTGCAGCGCGGTGCGTCTCGTAGACATCTAGGCTGAGCGTGGTGGACAGACGGTGAGAAACCACAAAGGGCAGGTCCTTCAGGCGCTCCAGCTCGCTGGACTGCTCGTGGCGGACCTGCAGACGCACGGTGTAGTCGCCCTTCTCCAGCTTCAGAGAATACTGGAGACAAAAAACAGAGCGGAGGATGTGTGAGCTCATGCAGAACAGAAATGATTCTAACCATCTCAAGCCGCGGTCACACTGCATGGCTTTCAAAGTCATCGGATCTCTGAACTGTTCACACTATACTACACTGTTTTCTAATTAGGAGTCGTGAAGTCATTGTGGGTTGTACAGTACGTGACTGATCAGTAACAGGGAGTCACACACTACAAGATGTTTCAGGAGGACTCCAAACCACACATCACCAGGAGTCATTAACAACTACATCATGTTTAATTAGGAAATTACACTCACAGGGCAACCATTACGAGCATGCTACCATTACAGTCAATACTTTGCACATTCCTGCAAAAACTCTACAGCTATTTTTATTTAAATAAATTATAAAAATATTCATAATGTCTGCTTTTGTCGCCTCGTCTTGTTCACCCTCTGTTGTAGTTACTCTCTTTCAGGGCAGGAGAAATAAGAGGCAGTCCATTTCAAAAATGAAGATAACTCACTATAATAAGTGCTTGAAGAGGATCAGACACACACTGAACTGAGTGCAGACTCAAAACACTGTTAATTCACTGTCTCTTTTCTATGTGTGACTGTATTTGAGGGGTTTTTATTATTGACTAACCCTTTTTCTGCTTCCTGTCTGGTGCTAGAGAGAGAGGTGTCTGCTCTCGCTGGCTGAAACTCACTGCTGGATATTTAGCCTGCTAGATCATTTTTAGGGTGCCTGAAAGCCCTCATTGTATCTTTGAATAGTTCACACATAGTGATTGTCCTCGCTTTCGTATGAGGACGCTCTCCAAAACCTGTGGGCAAGTGGAAAATCAGAGCTGAAATCATCTCATGTGGACATTAGAGGGAAAGTGTTTGTATGTGTACCTGGTGCGGGTAGGCGTCCCCTGAGCCTAGTAGTCTCTTGTTCTGATCAAACAGCATCCAGAGCTGACTGTCAAACTCAGACTCATAAAGCAGCTCACACAGCAGGGGACAGCTGGGGGTAACTTCACCGCTCTTAGGCTGAAGACAGAGCAAAAGAAGATTATACACGCACAAAGAGAATACACATTTTCCCCTCATATAAAGTGCTGATGTTGCTGGCGGTACCTGGTGAAAGCTGTAGGTGAGGACGATCTCGTAGAGTTGCCTATTGTTGGGCAGGACGTCCCTCACGCCCAGGGCTTTAATCTTTGAACTTAAAGGCCTAGAAAAACAACAAAAACAGGGATTAAATAATGAAGAGCACTGACGGTGGAACAACATACATCATGTGTGTGAGTGTGCAGTTACCTGAGAGGCTGAACCCAGGACTTGAGCGTGATAGTGGGGGACACCTCCTCGTACCTCAGAGGCGATGATACATCAAAACTCGTCACTCCCTCTGAGGCATGCTGGGCACAGACAAATGAGAGTTACTAACAGGGCTGTAGCTGACAGGTCAGCGCTGCTGATCTGTGTCTGTGCTCTCCTTACTATGTGCAGGGGTGATGGGGAAGTGTTGAGTCCATGGAACGAGATGCTGTAGTCCACCGTGACGTCACCCAGGCTCGCCCACCAGCGTGCGATACATAACTCTACTACCTTACCCGACTGGAGAGGAGACAAATAACACAACAAATGAACTCACACAGCTGTCCATATCACAATTGTGACTGTGACTGTCTTATGTGCGACTTCCCAGTCAAATAAAAGTATATAATAGATGAAATATATGTACCAGCACAGGGAAGGCCTCAGTTAGTGATCCTCTTTCCAACAGTGAAGAGAACTTGTAGAATTCATTAGCTCTGTACGCTTTCTGCTTGACCAGGTGAACAGCATGGAGAACGAACTTTGACGACACATCTCCTGAGTGAGAGGTCAGTGTGATCTCTGCGGGAGAGAGAAGGAGAGGAGAACAGGGAGAACAAGGAGAAGAGTGAATGTAGATGATGGTAAGATAGCAAGAAAGTGGGTGAGAAAGAGAAGAAGAGGAAAAGAGAATTAGATTACTAATGACATGACACATTTTGATTATGCACATCTATCTCAACTCGACTGACTTGCAAACAGATCGATAGGAAGGAAATAAGGTTTCCAACAAGAGTAAATGTGGTGCTGAACACCTAGCAAACATCAGAGAACTCTCTTACAAATAAGTGAGGACAGTCAAATCTAAAGCCCTCATCACACACACACACACACACACACACACACACACACACACACACACACACACAAACACTGACCTGCCCAGGAGGCTCCCTGAGGAACAGTGATGAAGTGGCGCCTGATCTGTCCTGGTCTGAAGTGGACGTCTGTGAAACAAATCTCCTGATTCCGACTGTCTGTCACTCTGTCACATAAACAAGAGGGAACGCAGTCAGGCAAACAAACCACAAAGAGTGGCAGAAACAAAACACTGATCCGATGTAGGGACTTACTTGGTGGGGATAATAACTGTGATTGGAACTCTGAACAGAGGCCCGCAGGTGGGTGCAGCTGTATCATACCCACACACCTAAAAACAAAGTGAGCATTCAAATTAACAGATCCACAAACAAAGTCTGGCTTTTCCTCTTACACTGTTTTCCCGTACCTCCGTGTAGTGCACTCCCTCCCTCAGTCCCACGGGATCGATGCGGACATTGACGTGACGACACTGGTTCATCAGCTCAAGGTGGGAGGGACACTGGACCCACGGGGTGGCACAGGTGAGCGCCAAGTGTAGCTGCAAGGAGATTCGCTCGGAGTTCCCTGTGAACGATGTTAGAAGAAAGACAGGTGGTATAAAAAAATAAAGAAAAGGTACATTTGTTTTCACATTTTACACTTACAGTCTTTCCAGATGTTAAATTGTAACAACAGCCATTATCTCCATCTTTGTTATTCTTTGCCATATGGTGCGCTGCTGGCAAAAGCCTCCTGCATTGTCTGTTGTGGCTCTCGTCTGTAGACTCTCTGTACTATTGGACTATTATTTCTGCGTAGGGGGTGTACGCAGTCTGCCACATAATTTGCAAAGTAATGTTGCGCAAAAATAACCTGTGTTTTAGGTAACTTGTTTTGTCTTGGCTGGCAGGACACCCCGTTCTGTGTCACAGTCACTCCACGTTTGTTTGTCTATGCAAATCTCCTGCCTACAGCTTGTGTCCATGACGTGCGACCAAAATGGAAAATATTGTCATAAAGAATGTGAAAGTATGTGTGACTCAGCAAAATTACAATCCGACGATAGAGCATAATGAAGCTTTTTTTTTTTTAAGTCGTCACAGTGTATGACCCAACTGTGTATGACTCAGTATGAACAGTACCTGTGTTCTCTGGGAAGATGGGTTCAATTCCTACTCCGTGATCAGATGGTGCAAGAATCTGGGCTGGGTCCCTGAGGTAGATGCCTTTCTGTGCTCCCACACTTACTGAGAAGCCAAGGTGGCTCGTGGGTAAAGAGGCATGTTGAGTGAGGTAGTCTAAAGCCTTGTCCACCTGAACGGAAGAAAGGGAGCAGATTACTGGACAGCACAAAAAAAATACTTCTACAAAAGTGAAATATTCTAAGACACAGAAGGAAATGTATTATAGAAGCTGTAGTGAAGTTACCTGGATGATTCCATGGCCCTGTGCGAACACCTCGATGTCATCGACCTTCAGAGCTGTGTTTTCCAGAGCTCTCCTCACCGCAGGAACAGACGGACTGATCCCGTTCTGCTTCAGTCCTTCAACACACAAAAATCACACACTAGCATCAGATTTACATTCACACAAACACTCTACATGAGAGAGTACACTCCATGAGCCGGGACACACCTGAGAGGATTAATGCGATGCCTCCACAGGCATTAGGGGATGACATGGATGTGCCATTCATCAGCTGGGTACCACGGAGAGTCCAGTTAGGTACAGAAGCAATGGCACCGCCAGGGGCACTGATGCTGACTCCCAGGGCCCCGTCTGTGCTGGGTCCCCTAGACGACCAGGTGTACTGGTTGGGAGGCAGCTTCTCCCTCAGGGAATACTCTGCCACCATCATGTCTGGAGTCACATACGCTCCAACCCCTAAAGTGAGAGAAGAGAGCAGGGATTAAAACAACATGGCAAAGATTCCTAAAGCTACAGTGCTGCTGTGAGTCTCCATTCTCATTATGCTAAATATGTCAGCTTGAAGGTGTAGAGTTGAGTGATGAGCACATGATTGGAGGTTTAAAAAGGAAATAGTCATCAGTGTTTGTACCTATGACACTGCTGGTGGTTCCCCCGGGGCAGCCGACCGTAGAGAGACATGGGCCATTATTTCCCGCGCTTGAAACAAACATCACATTGTGCTTCTGCACGGCCTCCGTGATCACCTCACAAATCCTCCTGAAAGAGACACAAATCAGTGACGGCGTGCCACGCAAAATAAACCTGCATAAATCAAACCCTGTTGCAACACTTACCCAGAATTAGGCCAATGTGTGGCTTCCCCGTAGCTATAGTTAACCAGGTCACACTTGTAGTTGATGACTTCAATCATCTTTGAGTGGCAGGAGAGATAAAGAATTAAAAAGGGTGACAGAAAAAGACAGGCAGCCTACAAATTTAAATTCAGAGTCTGGGCAACATACCGCACGGATCAGTCCTGTCCCTGTTTCCATGGTGCTGAGACGAGTGTCTCCAATTTTCAGAGCCAGGATTTGAGCTCCGGGGGCTACGCCATTGCGCTCAGGTTCCTCTGGGAAGTAACCTGCTGCAATGCTTGCCACATGTGTCCCATGAGCTCCTTTGAAAGCAAGAACAAGTCAGAATCATGGGCTCCACATTATGCATCTATTATTTTTACTTGTTTGCCCCAATAATAAGCAAACTGGAAAAACTGGAATGCACGCTTTGGTATATCTTACCTCCGCTGGTGACGATGCAGAGCGTGTTTCCCTCATCATAAATATTTACAGAGTAGTTCAGCATTTCAGCATTTCCTAACGTGGCATACTCTTGCGCCTCTCTGTAAGAGCTCAGCACGGTGCACTGAGCCAGCTCTCCACATTCTGATGTGTCAACTACAGCCCTAAAAAGAACAGTGATGTGAAAGGTAAATATACTGTTGGTAAAGAGTTGGAGACAATGAGGATGAAAGGGAAATGTTGGTACGACTTACCTCCATGTGACGCCGTCGTGCCAAAGCACACAGTCATACACAGGACCAGGATCGCTGTACTTCTTTTCTAGTGATGCCAGCAGCTCTGACTGACTCTGCAGCTCTTCTTTCTGCAGCTTCTCCATCTGATGAGAGGAGGCAGGGCGAAGGACACACACGAGTCACAGAGAGAAATCTGATTAGGAAACACCACCTTATTGTGTCACAAACCCTGATGAGTAAACACCAAAAAAAAGTGTAGTTCTGACCTGTGTGGGTGTTGGGTGAGCAAGGTCAAACTCTTCTGTCTTGCGAGAGACCTCAGCGAGTGCAGCTCTGTGCGGAGGGTCCCACATCTTTTCCTTTCGCTCTTTCTAGAAGACAAAAGCGACATGACAACAAAAAGGCATTAAAACACCCACAGAGGAAGACAAGCCAAAAGATTTTCATTCATTTACATAACTAGTCTAGAATAAATATTAGTAACACTACAATACACTGCTGTCAGGGTAGACAGAACACAGCTATGCACCTAAACTGAACCACATCTAACCACAGTTTATTAAACCCACGACAGTCCTCATACAGTAATAATGTCACGTCGTCCTACCTGTATTCTTTCCTTGAGAGCCTTAGGGAAGAACTCGTAGCCATTTTTAACTCCAATGCGATACTTCCCTGATGGATTGACCCAGGCAGGAGGGATCTGGAAGACAGAAAAAGACAGAGTGAGGCAAATATGAAGGAAAAATACATAAAGTGCAGATGCAGTTATCTTGTCAAGCATAGATTTAAAGATGGGCCTTTCAGAATCAGTGATTACATACGATTTCAGATGAAGGACAATGCATGTAAAAGAATATTTTCAGCTTGTATTTGATTATTTTCTTAATATCAAAGATGTCTACTGACCTTAAGTATTCGTCCGGAGAGGCCAGTGATTGTCCCATCTTTAGGTTCTGCCAGCGTGGTCATGTTCACGTCACCGCTGCCTGTCGTGTCGATGATGTCGATGATCTTTGGCTTCCCCTCAGTTGTGACCTAAAGATGCAGTAATGAAGAATCAATGCATCAATTCATGCTGAGGACTCAGAGAGCAATATTATAATAATAATAATTAATGGCCTCAAAATATATCAAATCAGGGAGGACCGTGGACAACAAACTAAACTTTAATCTGCATTGTCTTGCATTCATTTAATTACAGAGAGGAGGTCACATTCAGACTGCCCTTTACAATCAGTGAGCTAACATTTGGTTGACTTGAAATTAGTGTGATGTTGTCTGACCTGATCAAACAGACAGACATGCGTTGAAACTGGCATGTCTCTATGAACTCAGCGCAGGTACAGTGTAGTTGACTAACTACAGTCCAGTGTGACTTGGCAGTTAACATGTAATGTTAGTCACGGCTCACTGGCCGCCAGCTATCTTGCCATCTAACATATAACTAGTACTAACGTGGTTGTTACAGACGAGCCGTGTCTGAGCAGCTGACAGGACGAAGTGTATTTACTCAGGACACTGAAGAAAAGGCTGAAACGGCCAGATGCAGCTGTTAGCCGCCAGGCTAACATTGTAGCAGGTCTCTAGGTTGATATTGAGTGAATCAATGTAAGTTAGTCAGGCGTTGAAACGCAGTTTGTCGACAGGGGAAAGTGCCTGTTGTCATTTACTTTGGGTTCATTTGGTTGTCACACGAGCTCTAAAGCTAATTGCCATAGTTGTGTGTGTGTGTGTGTGTCTACCGATGCTAGCAAGTCAGCTAGCCGTTGGGTTGGGTGACTGTGTACAAATGGGCCTTTAGCTTAGCTAAATTAGCTCCACCAACTAGCTCGAAGCTAACGTGAGGCAGCCGGTCTGATTTACCTGCATGCCGGGGGCCCCGGGATCCACGCCGGTGTCGAGGATTGCGATGAGCACGCCTCGGCCGTCATACTCGGGAAACCTAGTGAGGTAAGACGTGGCGCCGGTTTCTTTTTTGGGGAGCAGCCCGTGGAAGGGGAACGGTTCTTCGGTAGAATGAGCAGCCATGATCAAAAGAGCGACAATGAAAACAAAGCAGCGAAATGGGGAAGACAGCGACACGGTGGGAGAGACGGGGAGGAGGAGAGCTGTTTAAAGAGGCAGTGCGGCTCTGCACGGCCACACTGCCACTGATCTTTACGTAACAGGCCTGGAACATCATTTAGAATAGTTCATCTTCCCTTATATATTTTAATTATATCATTTTTTCTGATGCAAACCTATTTTATCTAGACGTTAAAGCCAAGAGTAATGTTATGGAGGATCACAAGTGTCATCCAAGTAATTATATAAAAAAGATTGAATCAGTTAATTTCTAGTTGTTGGTTACAATATGAATCTATAAATCACAGTGAGTGATTATTTTTTTGATATTGTAATAGGCAATAGAAAGAGGAATTACATGCATTCATTCATAAATAAATGATGTAATTTAAACATTTGAAAAGAAATGAATAAACAAGGTATATTTGAGTTACAACAGCTTCCTGTTTCATGGCGAAATATGGAATCTCTACACCACAGACATACTGTTCAATGAGATATTTAAAAACTGCTGCTGAAGTTGTTTGCAAATTTATTAAGGCCTATTTTTAATAGCACTGTTATTGTTAACATGACGCTTGTGGTCCTCCATACAAGAGACCCCAAGTTCAATGTATGCCAGGTGATTTGTGGCAGTTTGACAATTTAAACACTTCACACAACACAAACTGAAGAAAGCCGTTAACATGTGTCAGAATGTGGTCTTGTAAAACTATTGCCAGGGGCCACAATATAGATAGATAGATCCAGTAGCAGTAGCATACATTAAGTTAACTTAACACAGTAACATAGTGCATAGAAAATAAATATATAGCTGTTAAGTTAACCCGTGTATTATCAACAGTTATCATGTGAGCCGCCTGCTGTCTATGAACAAGAATACTGTAAAATAACTAATTAGCAGCTTGGAGAATCATCAGGAGACGTTTGGACTCAATCTGCTTATCTCCTAATCAAAGCCTAGAGGGCAATGTTTGCTAATTTCTCACTCTTGCTGATGCACATACAGTTAAACGTGTCAACTAGCTCTGTTCTGTTGGGTTCACTGGTTAATAAGTGCACACAAGGTGGTACTATAATACCACAGTCGGGAACCTCATATTTAATTCTGTGTAAAATCTTGTTCTTCTTATGGCTTTCATGTGTTTAAATGGTTTGAATGAGCACTCTTAACCTCTTAGTCTCTCCAAACTATCTGCATGATGAAGCACACAAACAGAAACAAGGATGTTTTCTCAGCGTCAGGAAGGTTTACATTTTTGAGATACAGATTTATCATCTGAACAGCAGTCTGTAAAGTGCTTAGTACACCCCTGCTCAGGTCGGCTCTGCTTAGTACACTGTTTACACTGATCCATGTTTGGCTTCTTTCTCCCTTCTATTATTATCTAAACTACAGATCACCCTGACTTCAGATTTGACCTAAACCTTGATAGTAAACTAATAAACAAGGTTGTTTTCTCTCATTTACAAGAGAATGTAACAGAACAAACAATTGTGTTTGGATGAATGTTTGGATTTGTGGTTTAACTCAAAGGACAGAGAAAGGACAATCAGCATATCTGCATGTGTTGCTCATTAGTTTGTCTGTACCCCCACTTCCAGTCTACGCCATGATTTCTGCTTTATTTTGTGTTTCATGTCCTACAGATGCATTGTTGAGAATGGAGGACGGTGGAAACAGTCTAATCAAAAATAACAAATCTGATCATCATGGATGCTCTGCCTACGTCAGTTGGATATATTAAAGATAACTATGCAAAAATGCAGAAATGTTAAATTCAGTTTATGCTGATGTTTTATTTTCCACTGTTTTCCATCAAATCACATGCATTCTTCTAAGATTTAATTCATGCTCTATTCAAAGAGATTTTATTTGTCCCCCGCCCCCCATAATACCAGGATTAACTTTGCTGATGTCAATCACCATCTGTTTAACGTGGTACTCCCTGTTAGTCACGTATACTATATCCAGGCAAGTATGTATAATGTACGTTACAGTGTGTGCTTGTACGACAAAAAAAGCACAAGCCACAGTAGGGAGGGTGAGTTGCAGGTTTACAGTTATTTTAAGTGCGCCAACGCCCTCTTACCCTGCACTGGTGGTTGGTTGTGTATAATAACACAACAGTGAGCATCCTTTCACTAATCTGCTCAGAATCAGTATCTGCCTTCTCTTCCTCTTTCTGTCAGTGTCTCTGTTTTATCACAAACACGCACAAACACATGTGCAGGCATTGTTTGATACCAGGCTTTTACTTAGGCCCATACTTTGATATCGTTATGCACTTTTTGGCTCGAGATAAGTAAGACCTCCGAGGGTTTTTTTTGTTTTAAAGCATTAACACACACACACACACACACACACACACACACACACACAAACACATGCAGAGTTACGCACACAGGCTTGTGGTTTGCCACAGGGCGTTGCCACTTTAGCTAAACTGAAATAAATTCCTGTCATAAACGTCTTTAAAGCATTATTTCCCCATGCAAGGCTGTGCATTCTCCTCTTATTTATGCTTGCAGATATGATCCTACTTTGGCTGGTATGTCCTGATGCTGTCAGCTCTTGACTCTTGCATTGTAGTCTTATATTTAGATTATTTGACTGCCGTTACGTCTGTGCATGCAAAGTTACAGTCAAGAGGAGAGTTCTTAATTTACCTGCTGGGCTGAACCAGCTTTAAATGAAGTCAGAGCTGCTCTCTAGCTGCACACATGCAACATGCAGCTGACAGGATGTGGCCAACATATACAACATGGGTTATACCATGGTTATTATCTATGAAAATAGCCATAGCGTTTTAGAGGAGATAGTCAAAGACACTGTGCTGTTAACTGTGTCACTGATATGCACCACAGGCACAGTATGCACATTTATTCAGTGGTGGAAAAAGAGCTCACATATGTCATTAAAGTCAAATACATGTAAAACACGTGCATTCAAAAATGTACTTAGGTAAAAATATAAGCATGGCAATATTTAAAGTCACAAAAGATGAGTTCTTTAATCCAGAGTAATACATATTATACAGTGTGCAGCTTGTAAAGGCAGGCTAATTTTAACTACTTTAGATATTCTTGGGTAGTTTATTCTATAATTATGCATTTGTTAATAATGTCTTATATTAACAATCTGAACTGGTGGAAAATAGTTTACACGAAGTTCCAGTGTGTAGAATTTAGTGACATCTAGCTGTGTAGTTGCTGAGTGCAAACCCCTCACCGTACCCTCCCTTTCCTTGCATGAAGAGGAAACTACAGTGACGAAAAAGATGCAAAAACATGTCAAGATGTTTCTCAAAGGTTTGTTTGACCATTTTTAGCCACTGTAGAATCATGGCTCACTGTAAAAGTGGACCTGTGGTGTCTATAAGATATAAGAAAGACTCATTCTAAGAAAACATAGTTATGCATACTGGATTCCATTTATACCATATTCTGTAAATAGAACTTCCTAAATCTGAAACACTTCCCCTTGGCCTGCCATTTTGAACTATCGTGTTTCTACAGTAGCCCAGAATGGACAAAATAATATTGGCTGTAGACAGGGCCTTTACGTTTTTCATAAGTTCTGCAGCCACCATAGTTTCTCCTTCATGCCAAGAAGGTTGAGGGTGGGGCAAGAGGGTTACAACCAGCAACTACACTGCTAGATTCTACATGCTTGGAAGGGGATGATGAGGCAAGCGGTATTCAGTTGGTTGTAATCTAATACTACACTGCTAGATGCCACTAAATCCTAAGCACTGGTGCTTTAAGTACAGCACTTCAGTAAATGTTACTTAAAGTGAAGGTAAAAGTTACTTTCCAGCACTAATCTGCAAAGTATCTAGAATATGAAGCTGTTTCTGTGGTGCAGTATAATTATAAAATAGACAACAAGTACTTGAAAAGTATTTTCCACTACTGCATTCAGTTAGTAATGGGCAGAGTTGTCGCTGTGTGTAATGCTTCTTCTTGGGGAGGGTCTAACAGACTAACGGTAGCGATGAGACATACTGTATATCCTAATTAGATTTAGAGCTGTTCTAAAGGAGTCACAGCTAATCCCAACACTTTGGCCGGCAGCAGAAACACTGCGGCTAACTGCTGCTCCTGGTAAAGAGGCTGTCCAACTGTTCTTTAGTCCCACATCTCTGTGGCTGGGTTGGGCTCGGCCAGCTGGGTTTGTAGAGTGTTCCAGACCAGACTCAAGCTATTTTGAGGTATGTGGTCATAGTGATCTCAGAGGCACGGCCCAATAGGCTGAGTGTGGGCTGATGATGACCCGACACCTTTCACCTGAATGGATCTTAAATCCTGTCCAGACATCCCTCTCACTGGACAGAGCAGCACCTTGTCTTTTCTTCCATCTGTTAAATTTGGCTCAAGATCAGTGTCAACAGGAAAACAAGGACCAATTATTATTTCTAGGTCAACTGTTGTTTTCAGGTTACTCCATGTTTCCATTAGCTCCTTTTTTCTGTCTCCAGTACAGTTTGATAGGAGTTTGGTGGTGATTCAGGTAAATGAATGGCATTTTAAATTATGTTAATAATTATATACTGTAACAAAAATAATGAATGCAAAGAATGAAAACAAGTATTGTTTATCATAAACATGAACATAGTTTCTTTATGGAAGAATTTAAGATTCTTGAAGCGAAAGACATGACCAAACAAACCATCTTTCAAAGATTCAGTGTGTAAGATTTAGTGACATCTAGCATTGAGGTTTCAGAATACAACCAACTGAATACTGCTCGCCTCATCCTACCCTTCTAAGCGTGTAAGAGAATCAACAGTGGCCATAGTACTCACAAATGACACACAAAGTCCTACCTAGAGCCAGTGTTTTGTTTGCCCTTTCTAGGCTACTGTGCAACAGGCTCGATTAGCAGGGTGGCTCATTCTAAGATAACAAAACCACAACAATTCTTATTTTCAAGTCATTATACACTAATGGCAACATGCTTATGAATCTTACATTACACCCCCTGCCTTATTTGCCCACAATTCCACCCAAATGTTACACACTGGACCTTTACAGTTACCAAAGGAATGACTCAGTAATGGCAGTCAATTCAGTCCAAAGCTGAAGTCCAGAGCTGTGGACTGAAAGATGATTTTTACACTTGTGACTGATGTTACCATATATCATTGTCCGCGGCTGATCTTTTCCTTGTTGCTCTCTTTTGCTGCACAGAATTAAGAGTATGAAGCTGTTTTGTTGCTCTTTGCATCTACAGTCTGTTGGATGTAGGAAACAGTCTGGGGAGCTGCTGCATGTGGGGCCCACAAGGGGGGGAGTAACAGTCTTGGTGGTGGATGGTGGATAGCCACAGATGAAACATTTCCAGTTCACAGAGTGGGATGATACAAATAAAATGCTAATGTTTAGGTGTATGGTGAGCCAACAGCTACAATTATATATTTTTAAATCATTCAACATTATAAACTAGTTCTTTGCAATTCAGAGTCTGGCCTTCCTCATGAAGCTGAAGTGTGTATGAGGGGTGAGTAATGCCCAATAGGAGCCGGGCAGTGGAAGTTTATAAGGGGTGATTAATGCCAAAGAAAAAGAAGAGCAAAAGCTGCGTAATCCACAGAACTATGTCTGCTATTTTTAAGGGCATTTGGTACAAACATGGCATATTGCTTTTGCCATTAAATGTGAAGATTCAGTTTTAATCACAAATCAAATAGTACATATCTCAACAAACTAACTATACATGCTGTCGCTCTTTGGTACTTGATATGATATCTTTACTTGATCACTGTTTTGAAAACAGAGAAACTAGCTGTAATTTTCATTTACACTGTTGTTGATGGTGATATGAAAAAAATTAAAGAAAGGAAAAAAGCATTTTATCACTAATTATTGACGGAATGAACGGCATGAACAAATATAGAAACTTTATTTCTAGAGCAATCACTTTCTGCTGCCTTCAGATATCAATGCACCAACAATGTGCCTGACACACCTCATTTTAAAACCATGGGTGTTCAGATACATAATGTGGGCATTGGGCATGAAAATGACAACTACGTTAAATGGAAACTGGCGGGTGTAATGATAAATACAGAGAGATGAAAAAACTGAGTTTACTTGGTTTTACCCCCACTATGCCCCTGGGTTTAAGTTAGGGCCCATAGTTGTTGTTTTTTTAACATTTCATCCCTTAAACTGAGTAAAACAGGACTGTGGGGCATGTATTTGGTTTGGCCTTGAAAGAAAGAAAAATAAATGATCCACTGTATTGGTGGAACAGATGCTGAGTCCATATGTCATCTGGCTTCACTTTCACTCACAAAAACATGACTGACCAGATAAAGACCTAGCTGGACATATTACTATGCTTTGACACATATATGACAGGAATGCAGTTGAAAAGACATTCCTCCCTAGATGCCACTTGTTAACTATTGTGGTTGTTTACTTCCACCAAGAGGTGGAACATTAGCAAGGTCATTTTGTCAACTGTGTGCCTGTCCACAAAGCAGATAGGTGCCCAAGGGTTGGATTACTTTGTGACATGTGTTAAATGTTGCTTTTATTGTGTTATGAAGTTGAGTTCAGTGAGTTGTGGAGAGTTACATTTCCTTCTCTCCCTGCTCTCCACCTTCCCATGTCATTTATGTAATTTCTATGCTACTATATATATCACATCCAGCTGTCATCTCATTGGGTGCTTTAAAAGGTTCAGTGGCAACCCAAAATCAAAATTAAAATAATTTGAACTGAGTACAACAATTGGTAACAATGCTTAATGGAAGCACTTCACCTGGTATGTAGGCAATTTTGTCTTTTTTGTTGTTTTTTTTAATCCCACGTATTTCATTTTTATTGTCTTTTATTTAGTTTTTCACACTCACAGAACTGCCTTAGTTCTTCGTGGCATAGATTCAACAAGTTACTGGAAACATTCCTCAGAGAGTTTGGTCCATATTGACATGATAGCATCACGCAGTTGCTGCAGATTTATCGGCTGCGCATCCCTGATGCGAATCTCCTGTTCCACCACATCCCAAAGGTGCTCTATTGGATTGAGATCTGGTGACTGTGGAGGCCGTTTGAGTACAGTGAACTCATTGTCATGTTCAAGAAACCAGTCTGAGATGATTCGAGCTTTATTACATGGCGTGTTATCCTGCTGGAAGTAGCCATCAGAAGATGGGTACACTGTGGTCATAAAGGGATGGACATGGTCAGCAACAATACTCAGGTAGGCTGTGGCGTTGCAACAATGCTCAATTGGTACTAAGGGGCTCAAAGTGTGCCAGGAAAATATCCCCCACACCATTACACCACCACCACGAACCTGAACCGTTGATACAAGGCATAATGGATCCATGCTTTCATGCTGTTGACGCCAAATTCCGACCCTACCATCTGAATGTCGCTGCAGAAATCGAGACTCATCAGACCAGGCAACGTTTTTCCAATCTTCTATTGTCCAATTTTGGTGAGCCTGTGCAAATTGTAGCCTCAGTTTCCTGTTCTTAGCTGATGGGAGTGGCACCCAGTGTGGTCTTCTGCTGCTGTAGCCCATCTGCCTCAAGGTTCGACATGTTGTCCAGAGATGCTCTTCTGCATACCTCAGTTGTAACGAGTAGTTATTTGAGTTACTATCGCCTTTCTATCAGCTTGAACCAGTCTGGCCATTCTCCTCTGACCTCTGGCATCAACAAGGCATTTTCACCCACAGAGCTGCTGCTTTTCTCTTTTTCGGACCATTCTCTGTAAACCCTAGAGATGGTTGATCAGCGGTTTCCGAAATACTCAGACCAGCCCGTCAGGCACCAACAACCATGGCACTTAAATCACCTTTCTTCCTCATTCTGATGTTCGGTTTGAACTGCAGCAGATGGTCCTGACTATGTCTACATGCCTAAATGCATTGAGTTAGTAAAAATTTGTGTTAACGAGCAGTTGGACAGGTATGCCTAATAAAGTGGCCAATGAGTGTATATACTATTCTATTTCTACTTATCTGGCTGTGTATTTTGGGGGTTCAGCTGGATCGGCTTCCTCCCCTCCTGCGCTGTGTGGCAGTGTTCACCCTCCATACCCATGTGTGGGCGGTGTTCTGCGGAGCCACGCCTCCACTGGCGCCGCTGTTGCTGTTGCTGCTGCTGCGGGTCTCACACTGTATCTGCTCGCTTGTTCTCATCCAGCCAGCAGCGGCAGCGGTCGGACCGGAGTATGAACGCTGTCCGGAGAGCATAGATGTGCAAAACCCCTGGAATATCCGTGCGCTGGAGAGGCCAGAACCGACCGCCGTGGAGGACTGTCTTTATCTAGTCGACAAAAAAGGGAAAGAGCCACGGGGAAAGCATGGCGGTAGAAGAGGAAGGTCTCCGGGTTTTCCAGAGCGTTAAAATAAAAATAGGTAAGAAGAAAAAAATCCCTACCCCCAGTCTGAGCGCCTCGATGGATGGCTCCATATTAACGGGCCGAGCAGGCAGGCAGGCAGTGCGGGCTGGAGGCTGGCGGGGGGACAGACCTGTCTTGTTCCTGCTGTTATTGTAATTCAAATCACACTCTTTCCTCTCAGAGCTCAGACTGTAAACCGCAAACTGTAAAAATCGAAAATGTAAAAAGGGGAAGGGGACTCAAAGCCTTGTGGGAAATTATGGGAATTTGGCAGCTGGCATAAGAAAGCAGTGTTAGAGGTCTGCATGTGGAGGCTTCACAGCTGCACACATCCAGATACCTTTTCTGGACATTTCACATCAAATAATCCTTTATTACACCTTCTCCGCAGACACCCATTCATGTTATTGCACCTCCTCCTCCTCCCCTTCTCTCTCTCACCCTGTGCCCCCCCTCCCCAAACAGCTTCATGCTTAACTGTCTAGCTATTGATTGTTAGCCCAGATTTCTATATTTAGATATCTAGTTGGTCTCCAGTGGGTACCCTTGGTTAGTAGAAGGCATGTGGTGCATGCATATCTTATGAATGGAGCCATGAGGAGGCTGTGTACACTGTGCAGTGGAGGATTTAGTGGAGAGGAACAGTGTTTTCATGCATTCACAAATGAGCATGCCTGTACAAGAAGTCCATTTCTCTGACCCTGAGTGAAACTGGTGTAATAAATGAATTGTAGCTACCTACATATGGATTATTATAGGTAGTAATAATAATAATATTGAGAGTAAGAATATTACGCGGGAGAAGTAAAAGTAAGAGAAGCTCACTTTTGCATGTAATCTGTTAAAAATAGAACTTCATATTCAGATTATTTTCTTCATTTGTCCATTCATCACTACAAAATGTCAAAAAGGTGTCCAAAATGTCCAAGACTCAATGACTCAATGTAGTGTATTCTGTCCAACCAACAGTCAGAAAAACAATAGTTTTATCTTTATAATGATACAAATTCAATAAATGTTGCAATTCTTCATATTTAAGAAGCTTAAGTCAAAGGCATGTATGGCAGTTTTATCCCTTTCAACATCAAAACATTCAGAGCAAATCATAATTTCCTTTGTGTGCTCTAACTGTCATCCGCGGTCAGTACGGGACTGTCCCCTCTCATTTTCACTAACATCTGGCACCTCATTCGTCCTGGCGGTGCTGTCCGCTTTGTTTTGAGTCCAAACATGCGACAGGAGGGATGAGCAGAGGGGGAAAAATGACAACAAACATACCAACAAGCTGTGGGCCTGTGTGATGATGCCAGCCAGCTTTGGACAAAAACACACTGGTGGCCTCTTTTTTTGTTTGTTTGTTTTAAGTCGAGCGGATACACGAAGATGGGCTGTATATTTTTAAGCTCCCTACCTGCTGTTAGAATTGGCTGCGGCGTCACTGGGAAACAGCTGGAGAGAGAGAGAGAGAACTAGAGAACTGCCCGGACTTGACGTCTGTTCAGACCTGTAACCTCCAGGGAGAGTTGTAATATTGAATGACAAAGGCCTCATTAGATTGCTGCACTTTCTGAATGAATGTTCAGTCATCCAGCAGCGTCGAGTTCCTGTGAATGAAAACTGAATGAGTGGACGAACTCTCGCCATCACAAACGTCTTTCCTAGATACGAGCCTGTTTGCTGATCGTGCCAGCTCAGTGCGGTGGTGGAGGGAGTACTCAGACCTGTACTGTAAGAAGAAGTAGCAACACCACATTCAAAACACGCTTTAATGGAGTAAATTAGAAATATCTTTGGGTTTTGGACTGTTGATTTGGCAAAACTAGTGATCTGAAGATGTGAAGCTGGACGTGGAGAAACTAGGACAGCCCTTTTTTTTTGTTTACTATTTTCTGGCTATTTTATTGAATGTATTGAGAGGAGTGGAAGTATAAAGTGAACAATCCAACTCCTACTTGACTTAATGTACTTGAGCTCTATTATTCCACGGCAAAGTGACGTCATAGGAACAAGCTTGCTCAAAGGAACAAGCTTTATCAGTATGTCATGACTTGTTATTTACAGTTTACCGGCATTCACGAAGAAGAGAAGTTGTCGTCACTTCCAAGCCTGGACTCTTGAGTTTCCTCACTCCTTGTTCTTCTGTAATGTCATACAGCAGAGTTTACTCTGTCTTGTTACCTAGCAGCGCTCATACTCCATGTCAGTCTGATCCCCACAGAGCTCTTCTCCCGGTAATGTCTATGTAACCCTTGCATCACATTGTTTTCATCAAAGTCTTGTCCTTTGGCATCAGATCAGATTGGCTGATGACTCAGAGCTGAAAGTCTGCCACATATTTGTAGAGGAGAGAGAGAGAGAGAGAGAGAGAGAGAGAGAGAGAGAGACGGAGAAGACTTATTATTGTTATGGTGATGACGCTTCTGAGTTTCCTGGAGGAACGCATGAATTTCGGAAACCGAACAGGGCTACTGGGCCCAAGTCTGTACTGTCTGGGGAACACAGGAAACAGGAAACTACCCCCAATTCACTTCCTGATTGGCTGGAATAGACTACAAAAGAATTGTGTTTTTTCCTGCATGGCAACAAGCTAATGCAAAGCAGATGTAGTGAGACACGGAGCGAGGGGACAGAGGTGGTGTCTCACATACAGGAGCAGGCTGTGCCTCGTCTGTCAGCGTCTGTGTCTCTGTCAATGCTCAGAGAGAGACGGGAATTCTCAGCGGCACAGCTGGAGTCGGGACTTTGCTCTAATTAACGACAACATATGTGCGTTTCGACTGCTCTGTCGCTGCTAGCAGCACAGTTTGAAGAACTCAGACGAGTTCAGACCGCTGGAAAACACATCAGGCCATGTCTTGGCTCAATTTAATATACACCCCTCTAAAGAAATGTGTAATAATAAACTAGTTTAACATCTTAAACTCACGTGGTTGCCAGTAGGTCAGTGATTATAAACTGTGCAGCCAAAGTTTGCTCAAATCTTCAGAACTTAAACGTGCCCTGTTTTTATGAGTTTTGAGGCACGTGTACAGACGCAAACAGCAAAATTCAGAATCTAGTTTCAGGCTATTCCACTGTTTGACACTCTGGTCTTAATTCTCCCTCTCACACACTCTTTTATTTCTGTTTTGATGTCCTGAGAAAAATATCTGGCTCTATATGTGCCCGCCAGCTGGTTGCTACATTATCTGTGTGCTTTTTGGTGCTGGGTTGGTAGCGTAGAGCGAGTTTTTTTTCTTGCGCTGAAACCAGCTGAAATGATGCAGATGAGAGCAGTCAAACTGAACCACAAAAGTAAAGCTGTGGACTGTGAAACTAAAACAATCAGCTGAAAGGCACTAAAAAGCTCTGTAGAGCTGAGATGTAATCTGGCAAACCCACAGCCTAACGCTTGCCTTTTTTTATTCATCTTTAACATAAAAATGTTGACTTCCAATGCTTGGTACCAGGTAAGAGTACCGAGTGAAAATACTTTTACGCACAGTGTTAGAAACACTAGACTAGAGGAAGTAAAGTGGTGGAGGTCGAGGAAACGGGGAGTGGGCGGCTGAATTCAGACAGTTCAGGCTGGGGAACTCAGAGTTGGGAGGGAAAAGTTGGTGTGTAGTAACAGAGGCCCCCCTCCTCTCCTTGACAGCTGGCCAACAGAGGTTCCCAAACTTTCTCCAGAGTGAATAGGAGACGTGGAGTGACGTGAAGGGGAGGGGAGGGGGGGGACTCCTGCTCTTCTTTAGGTGAAGGGTTCAGGTCCCATTTAGTTTGTCAAGAAAGAAAACAAGCTTCATATGAGGTTATGATTACATTACGCACATAAGAAGTTCTCTATTTTGTCCTAGAAGGCCAGCTCTCTGGGAAGTAGTTTGCTGTAAACACGTCTGTTGACTGTGTAGACGCAGACCGTGTTTCGGTCCAGGGTGGAATAATCCGGGTTGGGTGCAGAGCTCTCCCTGCACTCCGTAACGTGCCCTCCAAAAGAACATATACTAGGAATAGTAGGGAATTATCGCCGTAGGCCCAGCATGCAGGGTCAGCAGGGGTAAATAAAGGGCTGGAGAGCTCACCCAGAGTGCCGCTCCTTCAGGATGTCCTTCAGATGCCCCGCAGGAATAGTCGACTCGATCCCTCCCAGGGACGACCTCTACCTGCTGACAATGACAAAAACATGAAAACATTCCCCCCCGTGAGAAAAAGTCAGGTGTGGAGAAGGTGTCAGAGGGAGTCACCACATTGTTTCTACGGCATGGAAAGTCGTTAGAGCATTTCTGCGGTGAATGGCACACACAGCTGATTAAATCAGGTTTTGCAACAGTGTTACTCTCCTCTGGCAACACAAGCAATGTCAGCTTGCCACACACACAAACACCCAGCTCACTCTCCCTTTCCTGTGCTTGCAAAAGATATCATATCTTCTCACCATTGTGTGTGCCAAGCCTGTTTGTGAGTGTGTGCATGGGAGAGTTGTCCTCATTTCGCATGTTATTCTGGAAGTTGAAAAAAAAAATGATGTATGGATAAAGAATCTGGAGGGAGTGCTGAGGTTCAACGGTGTCCTCTCTTTGCACTTCTAAAAAGAGAGAAGAAGAAAGACGCTCACATCCTGAGTGAACATACAGAGCTGATTCTTTCAACACAGTGCAGCTCCACTGCGACGTGCCCCTTTGCGTGCATGTTTGTGGTCCTTTTACTCAACTTTTCCATTCAGACTAACGAATGTGTTTGAACATTAGCTCTAGATAGAGAGTGAGTTTGATCAGTAACTGAACACTGGTTTACCGCAGAGGCTGTGGAGTGCAGCACAAGCCAGACATGAACTGTAAACTCCCTTTTTTTTTTTTTTTTTTAAGGCTCCACGCTGTTCCTCCTCATGCTACTCCAACAACTGTTGTGGTTATGTGGAAACCTCAGCACAGAACAGCTCAGCTGGTTTCAGTGTGAGTTTATTTCTCGTGGCGGACAATTTGTGAACAGCAGCGTTGCGTTTAGGGGAAGATATCACTGCTGTGGTCAGCTAATAGACCAAACCAGCTGTACAGTAAGATAAATAATAAGTATTGACACTGACACGGGGGGATTATCATTTCCTGGGGTTAGTTTAGTCTGTTTACTGCTAGTTAATCAGTCGATGGACTGGAAATGAATTTATTCTTAGCTGTTGACTCAGCGGTCTGACTTGTTCAAACTCATAAAAGTCTAAAGGTTTTCAAATATGTCATTAAATTCAGGATGGATGTTTCTAAATGACGCAAACATAATTAATAGCATTTTATGTTATAATATGGCCATAAAACAGTGTTTTAGGCTTGACTGTGCTGCTTAGTATCAGAGATATGAAAAAAGCAGATTCAGTGTGCGCTCTGTGTGACGATGTCAGACAGGCTGAGATCTTTTCTGATTCGGATTCTTTAATCTCCCTATGGCGATACTCTTTGTCTTTTGCTATCAAACGTTCAGACCATGTTGGCTTGATAGGTGACTAAAAAAGTTTGATTCTCTTCCTCGCGGTGCTGTTGACCCCGTCCAGCGGTGTCTTTAGGAGCTTATTCGGACAGTGCAGAAGTGGATTGCGCCGCAGTCGTGGTTTGCTGCAGTTGTGAAATATTGCCAGTATCAGACAGTCACTGTTACTGACGAGCTGACCACAGCCACAGTTCTTCTGAACCTGAAAAGAACCTTTCACAAGCACATTTAAAGCCTTTGAGGTAATGACGGTTTGATACTGGAAAAATACTGCTAGAGTGGAAATTCAAACCCGAAACTGGTTTTTGAGGTTGCCAGCCTCTGCTGCTGTACAGTGTGTGTGTGTGTGCATGAGTGTATGTGTGTGTGTGTGTGTGTGCGTGAGTGCAATGTTTTTGATGGTTAGTCATTTTCAGAGAGACACTGATGACTTACAGTTTTGTTTCAGTTCTTATTTTTATTCTCTGCCGAGCATCAAAGGAGCTGAGTATTAACAGTGGGATAATAAATTATGTTCTTACAAGTTTCAGTCTTTCTTTCCATTCTCACGGTGTGTGTCTCTCTGTCTACACACACACACACACACACACACACTCTCTCTCTCTCTCCCTCTCTTTCTCTTGCACACACACACACTCTAGGGTAACTGGATTGTTCGCTGCTTTTAAACTACATCTTGGACCCAGTTGAAATTCCTTTCTCCTCATCTCATTTCCTGTTGTAGCTTTCTCCAAAGCTAACCACTCTCCAGTTTTCTATCTGACTGACTCTCTCTCTCTCTCTCTCTCTCTCTCTCTCTCTCTCTCTCTCTCTCTCTCTCTCTCTCTCTCTCTCCAGTCTTCCTCCTCACTCATCCTTGATTGAGTACACTGCTTGTATTTTTCTCAGTAACTCACCCCACCCCCCCACCACCACCCCCTCCCTCTCCTTAAACCCTGTGTTTCCCCAGCCCTTGCTAGCCGAGCACACAGCCACCAAAAGCATAAAGCATTCACGCCTGTGTTTCCTCGAATGTGTTCATGTCAGGGGAGATTAGAATAACGAGTGGAGCAGCGGTGTGGCCGACTGAAGCCGGCCAACAAGGGGAGGAAGGGGAACAACAACACGTTCACTTGCGTCCATTGCATTGCTTCAATCACTTGTGCTTCCTCATTTCCTCAGTCTTCTGCCTCCCCTCTCTCCACCTTCCTCCGCAGGAGCGAGCCGGAGACTTTGTTGATGTGTGGATGAGCTCCCGTTCGCCCTCTTTGGGTGTTCCTGTCATCATTGTTTCTCTTCTGCAACTCTGCTCAGCCCCCGTGTTTTGCGTGCACACCACACAGCAGTCGCGCACACGTGCCAAGAGTGTCTTTGTGCTGTGTGTTTTGCTCAGATACCAGGGCAAGATATTCTCCAAGGGCAGCTGCAGTGGTGCTGGATGAAAAGAGAAACTGCTGTTTGTTTGTTTGTTTGTTTATGTGTTTTGTATCTCGATGAGAGAAGATGCTCCCCTCTAGAGAAAGTAAAAGAGGGAGCGATGGAAAAAAGAGAGGGGGAAGTGACCAGAAATAGAGGAGAGTGAAATCAGGTTGAAGCTAATTTTGAAAAAGAAAACTGAAAGCAAATATGTAAGAAAAGCAAGAAAAGAAAAAGGGGGCTTCAGACAAAATTAAAAGAGGAAATGACAGCACATGGATGAAATGAAAGTAAGTGAGAAAGGCGGACAGAAGATTGCAGACTCTTTATAATTCAGCCTAATAACTACACACTGCTTTCATTTTCTAAACATCCTCAAGCTTTTTAGACTGATAGATTTCAGACAGTTCTTCCACGTGCAAGTGCTTAAACATAGCCAGTAACACATTACTGTGATTACTTTTTCAGTAATGAGTAGGGCGGTAGTCAACCAATAAAAATCGTCTTTGTCTGCTGCAATTCTACCAACTGTTCAATCAATCGATTGGTTGATGGGAAAAAATAATCTACATGTTATCTCTAGAATGACTAAATCGGCCTCAGTGCACTGCTAATCAAAGTTACACAATGTTTCAAATGAATTCCAGCAGTTTAAGCGTTTCTTTGTCACACGTAGTTATACCACATGTCTGTCAAATTAGTTTGCATTCAGTGGAAAGAGAGGCTCGCAGAGCAAAAGAGGGTTTTGCACAACAACAAAGCTAATGCAGCGTAAATAGCTGCAACTCCAGAAAAAGCAGCACGAAGAACACTCATCCGGCCTTCCACATGTTTCGTAACAGTTAAATGAAGGCAGGTCAGTCTCCATCAGGTGGGGTTAATGCAAAGTTGTGAAATTGGGGATGACGGTGTTTTACCGTCTATCAAACTCCTTTGTTGAGTACAATATATTTGAGCACTGTGTCTGTTCATATTCAATGTATATGGCCTATCACTCGAAAATAGCATCAACCAACTTAACATCTAACCGATCCAGAAAGTGTCAGTACAGTGTCGGTTACAGTTACTGATCCTGTTATCGCACTGTTTTGTTGACTTGTTTGCTGTCTGACTGGGATTAATATTGAGGTTTCATTTTGGTTTTAGTTTACTCTCTCTGCATTCTGTAGTCAGACTGGTCTAAGACGTGCTGGTTTGCCACAGGGGCAGGCGGTGGTATAGTAAGAGGACACCAAAAGAGGAGAAATGCGACTCTCTGCAATTCCACAGTCAGAGTAGAGGAAGCATGAACCACGTGGATGAGGTCGGGAATTCTGCAGAGCCGTGTGCAGTCAGGGAGGCTAGCTAGCTGCTGGATACCAACCTGAAGAGCTGCTTACACGATCTCTTGTTTTCTGTACATACGTGTACTGAAGATGTGACTCGTGGGTGTGGAGGGTTCGGTTTAAAGGCGCTTTATTTGAGTTGCCTTAACGAGTAATGTAACACATTACTTTCACTGTTGAGTACTTAGGTTAGTAATGTTTATTGTTATTTTAAGTTTTTTGTAATGAGTAATTGACTCCAGTTTGCAAGTAACTTTCCCCAACAAACGTGGATTTTGTTGTTGATGTGAATTTTGCGACTTTGACCAGTGTTACTCTTCAGTTTTCAGTTTTCAGGAGAGCCCAGTTGACACATTTAAAATAAAAGAAAGTAAAAGTAATTATTAGTTATATAAATTTAGAAAGTAAATTAACATCTAGTATATTTTGTTTTTTTTACATGAATCATTGAGAATAAGTAAGTAAATAAATAAGTGTTAAGTTTACATACTTAACTTATACGCTGATGCAGCATATCCACAACAAAATATGCCAATAATATCGTCACAGGCAAACATATACCAGCTGCTCTATAATCCTCCGATGTTGCGCTTCACACCTACACAGAGAACTTTTCACCTGCATTACTACACGTCACTTTCTAACAGAAAAGTGAAGATGACTCTGTGTTCTCTGTGATGGATTACCTATTGCAAGTTTCAAGTCTCTGCAGGTTGATTTTCATGGCATATTGGCACGAGTTAAGCTGTTGGCTGCTGGAAAAATGCACTCATCAATCTGAGAGGGTTTAGAGGAAGGTCAGCACTAATGTAAGACATGCTCTGTATATAGATGTGTTAAAATATGAAGATAAACTTGATATGAATTGTGTGGATACATCCTTTTTTGTAGATGTTTTTCACTCGACAGTAGCTCTGATTTTGGCACAGAGATTTGTTGTTACATTGCAAGCTGAGTCATTAAACACACACATATACACACACACACACAGAACTGAGAAAGCTGAGGTGGTAATCCCATGATGTTTTGGTTAAGAGGATGACCTAAATGGTGCAATCCAATCAAGGGACCTCACAGGTCATGAATGAGAGCAGGAGACAAACACAGATTGGAGCGAATTCAGGAGCGTAGGGCGAATAAGGAGGATTACAGGAGGGAGATAAAATAAATGTGGGAGAATGAACGAGAGGAGGAGGAGGAGGAGAGGAGACAGGAGGGAGATCTAATAACAGTGGGAAGTGAGGGGATAAAGACAGAGATAAGAGAGACTTACGTCATCGCTGCGCTCTCACATAAACACAGACAGAGCTGTGTTCTGTAAAAACAAACCCGAGAGGGCCGAGTGTGTGCCGTGCTTTACGGCTCAGGTGTCCGTTTAATTTGTGAATGAATGTTTTTATTGTGAAGTGTTGTGTAATGATCCACGAGCTTTATGAATCCGCCTCTAGAGAAGCAGTCATAACACTGTGTTGTATTACAAACCCCACAGAAAAGAAGTCATTTGTCACTCTGACTCAGATTGAAATCATATATTGTACAGAAAAGACTTCCTGTCTTAGAATGTGGAGAATGGAGGTTCTCAACCTTTTAGAGCCCCACGGAATATTCAGTTTGGTAAGAGAAAGTGTGTGCTGTAATCCCATATTGAAACAATTTTTGAGGCCCTCCCTTTTCACTCCACCATCCAGTGCTGGTGCTAAGAACACTTTTTTTTTTTTTTTTTTTTTTAACGTGATCAGATAACAAGAAGCATAACCCAACCCACAGTCTGACTTTCCTGCTCTCATCCAAGCCCACTGGGTCTTACTGACGATGAAAATCTTAAAATCCGTCCATCCATTCTCTGCCGTGCTCTATATTTCCTTCTCCACAGCAACACTCTCCAGGATCCTGAGGCGTTCCCAGGCTAGATGGGTTAGATAGTCCATCCAGCGAGTTCTGGGTCTTCCCCAGGGTCTCTTCCCAGTTGGCCGCACCCAGAACACCTCCAAAGGGAGGCGCCCATAGGGCATCCTAATCAGATGCCCGAGCCACCTCAGCTGTCTCCTTTCGATGCAAAGGTGCAGCGGCTCTACTCTGAGCTCACATCCGCGATCTCATTCTTTCGGTCACTACCCAAAGTTCACGACCATAGGTGAAGGTTGGAATGTTTTAAAAATGTGTCACAAATGCGTAGTTTCAGTATTACAGGGATAGTTCTGCTTTTTTTGTATGACGTACTTAGACGTCATCAGCAAAACACTGCTGTGGACAGGGTCAGCAGAAAAAGACCCACCTAAAATAATCAATATCTATAGTGAGAATATTTTCTCCCCCCTTTGCCTGGTGCTACTTTGGCTCAAGCACGGAATTTACAACTGTGCCACATAGCGTATCATGCCACAGACCCGATGGCAATGTAAAGCAGTGAGAATAAGATCACCATTATATCACTATTTATAGGTGGACCTTTTTTCATGTAGCTAAAACACATTTTTCAGTTGACCCTGTTTACAGCAGTGCTTTGCTCTACTTCTGTGCACACAGCATCTCCAACTCCAACACAGTGACTATGCATAAGTACCCCATACAACACCACATTTAAAACTCTGAACTATCCCTTTAAAACCTGCAGAGAAATTTCCTAAAATAGCTGACCACTGTAACTCAAACACGACTTAATAATTCATTTGCTCTGGACTATTTTCAGTCGTGGATTAATATTTATGGCAGCAGTGTTTAAGGCAGTCTTTGTGGGATTAATGCAACTGAAGTGGCCATGTTCATTGCATTAAAGGAACAGTACTGTGACTCATTTGTGTGTTTTTCAATTCTGGACAAGAGTGGAGCTTTGTGGCACAGAGGAATACGCTCTGTCTTTGGCCACACAGGAAACAGTTTGACAGGATCAACCCATTTCTGGAATTTGTTGACAATAAGAAAAATATAGAATATTACCAGGCATATCTTTTAATAGTAACATTTCAGTGCGGGAATTTTGCTGAGCGGTTTGTCTCATGGCTGCAGAACAACATTGTTAACATTGTGTAAATAAATCACAGTTTTTTATCTAAACTGTGTAAGTACTTGTTAGTGAGTGCTTCATGAGTAATGTGATTACTCACCTTCTTCCAGTGATGGCATGTGATACATTTTCATAGTTGCAACACCAACTCTTCCAAAGTATGAAACTGCTCCTGTGGTCAGATACAGTTCTGGGAAAATGCTGTCCACCACTGAGGTTACAAAAAGAAAAAGAATATAATGTTTATTGGGAGTGCCAATTGGTCTAACGGCACTGCTACGTTCATTTGTAGATATATTGATGGGAAGTCTGAAGGTAGCTATCTGTTTAGCTGTCTTACATTCTGTTATAGGGATCAAATGTCAACTCTTCCCCCTTTCTCCATCCATGGGTTCAAAACACTGATGCTTGTATGATAGGATGATTTGTTCTGCCATGAATGTGTATTTCTGCTGCACTGTATGTTTCAACAGTCTATGAGTGCAGTAACAGATTTTAGAGACGATAATGATCGTCTGGTTTACAAAGTTTATCTTTTCCCATTAGCACCTCTAACCACAGGAGTGACAGAACAGTTAGACCAACAGTCAATTATTTGGGGGTGTTTTTCTAAGTGCCCCAAGATATATATACAACAGGGTCAAAATATGATTCAGAAGTTGTTGTTGTTGTCTGAACTTTGGCTTATTTTTGCTCCTATTCCTCCAAAACTCCTTAAAATTGATCTTTTTAAGGAGGAAACATAGGGGAGGGAGGAAATAGGGAACCACTGTTGTACAGGATCAACTTGTAAAGAAAAAGAGTCCGACACCAGGCCGCAGACGACACGCTGTCATCGTGAAGAAGTTAGTCTTATGAAGCCAGAAATGACAGGCCGGGATTTGCTGCGGCTCAGCTTGTGGGCTGAACGGCAGCATCAGCTTCCCGTGCAGATAATGGAGCGTTATTGGAGCAAACAATGACAATGTTGGACTAACGCTTGTGTAACCATACACTTCAGAGTCCTGCGGGGTCCCCGGGGCTGAAGAGAAACACAATAAGGAGCAGAATAGTAGTGACTAACATGGATCCATGGCTTCATAGAGGAGAATATATTGCTCCTGAGGGACTAGAGAGAGCCACCTGTGTGGTTTGTGTGTGTGTGTGTGTGTGTGTGTGTGTGTGTGTGTGTGTGTCTCGGTGGGTGGTTGGACCAGATTCTTGTGAAAGGGAGTGCTATCTGTCACACATGTTTAATGAACAGATTGAGCTCCAGCAGGATTCAAGAAATGTCCCACACAGATTCTTTCATTCACAGATCTGACAAAACACACACACACACACACACACACAATTTTCATGTTGTTTTGAATGTTAAACTGTTTCCTGTCTTTATATATCTCCCTCCAGTGTTAAAGTAGTCGCCTGGCAGAGATAAAGTCATTATGCTGTCAGATTATTTAAAGCTAAAGCAGGTGTGAACTTACATAAAGCTGTTTTCTTTTATACCTTGTGTGCTCTTGGTGTCTGAAATAAGTCATTGCATATAGCGGTGTGCCTGAATAAACACTTTGTCATTGCTTACGACAGCGTTCCTAAATAACAACTGCTCGCTCGTTCTCGTCCCCTTTTTTCTTTGTGCAGGAGAAGCAAAAAACATCCCTCCGTACCCGGGTCCAAACAGGATGCGGGACTGTTACTGCACTGTCAACCTGGACCAAGAGGAGGTGTTCAGGACCAAGATCATCGAGAAGTCACTTTGGTACGTCATGAAAGTCAAATCATAACCACTTTCTCATAGAAAACTCAAGGCTGAGGTGGTATAAAAGGCTTCCTGCCTTTTTGAATTGACAGATTCTGCAGATTCGTGAAGGTCAGGCTTATTCAAGGTGTTGATGATGTAATCACAATGTTCCAAGTTCAAGTGATCCACCATCTTTCTCCCTCCTTTCAATCCTTGTCACTGTCTCTTATCTATTAAATGCTAAAAAATCACGATATGAAGAATTCTTAATACCAAAGCATGTTTATGAGTGTGATTTGAACTATATTCTGATTTAATCTCTAGGCTGAATGTGTGTCACACATTATGCAATAGTATTGTAGCAACCCAGAATAATGGAAGTATGAAGCGTGAGCTGGTTTTGCTGGTCCTTATTCCTCAGCTTGAACACAGGTTACCGTGGGCCGTAGCCAAGGCCAAAACAATAAAACACAAAATCACACCGGCATATAACGTTATCAACATTAGCTCTGTCACGTTTCTCTTCCTACACACACACACACACACACACACACACACCACGGACACACCCCCACAGGTCCTCCACTAATCCCATCTGGCTACTTCGCCCCCATTGTTGCCATGGCAACTGCCATGACTGACAGGCTTCACAGCCTCTGATAACGCCACCACCCAGACGTCCTGCAACCTCATATACTGCAGTGCAACCTAACTGAACACAACCCAAACAGCTGCTGTGTATACACGGTCTGTTACAGTATTGTTGTTTAAAAATGCAAAAACAAAACAAAACAAAAAAAAAACAAAACATGATTAATCGCTGAAATATTCGGTAGAATACTCGACTTCAAAAAGAATCGTTAGCTGCAGCCCTCTTCATCTCTAATGGCCTATCTTGAGTGCATAAGCATTTGACATTTGCACTGCATAAAGCTAACGCTAAACCTTTATCTTTATCTTTATCTTATCTGTTTTAAAATTAATCTGAGCATGAGCTGAGGGCGTAACCATGATGTTTTTTACTATATTTACATACAAAGATTAACACATTCATTCACAAACTCCACCGGCCATTGAATTCACATTGAAGTGAATAGACTGAGATTTTGCTGAGATAATCGCCACTTTGTTTTGTTTTGGACAGTTGCTTACAGATTTACAACACACCCAGCAGTTCCTGTAGTAGTGAATAGGATAGTTTCCGATGGGGGAAACTGCCATGTTTGTTTTGTAAACAGTGTGGTTAGATAGACCTGACAACAGAAATGTGCTGTGGACCTTTAAATAAGTCCAAGTTCATTTGTATTTGGTCCGTTTCCTTCAAAATAAAAGCCTGTGCATTTACACTGAAAAAATAATGAATAAATAATCTTTCTTAATTATAACTACACAAGTAAATGTCCATGTGCCTTTCATTAAGGTTCATTCAGGTTCTCACCTGTGTCTCCAGAGCACGTCTCCCGGATGCAATCAAGTGCAGCAGTGGGAGGGTGGTGGTGTTGAAAATAAATAGGAAATAACAAGAGACAGATGTGTTGACAGGGTTCATAGGAAGAGGAGATATTTAACATATTTTCTACTGTATATTGGGAGGGACAGATTGGTGCTTTCTTGGTATTGATTGGGGATAACACCCCCCAAACAATGTGTGGTTACGCCCTACAAGTGGACTCGCACAGTCTATACAAATACCTATCTTCTTCTCTTCATTAGTCCGGTGTCCCTCATGAAAACAGATTTGATGAATGCACATTTCTTACATTTTTTTGGCCACAGAAGAACTCTGCAGATTATGGACAGACTGTCCAGCCTCTACCAACTTAAATTACACACACCCCAGACTTTCACATTTTTGTGGAGTTGCAGCTGACTAAACTGAATTACATTTATTTAAGGATGGTGTATTTGTAGGATTGTTCATAAATGCAGTCATGCCTCTGCCTGCCTATCCTTCCCTCTGTCTGTGGTTGTGTTTACTAAGTAACAGAGGAAGTCAGTAATTGTTGGTGGTGGCCCTAAGGGCTCGGCTCACGAGATTTTCATTGCCATGATTCCTGTGGTCGTCATTTAGGTGAAGGCAGCGTGTGTGGCGGTCGTACCTTCCAGCTGTTGGTCACAAACAGTCGGATTGTTGTTGAGTCCATGTGACTCGTGGTGAGATGTAAACATGTGGTCTTTGGGATTAAGCGACATATTTAATCATTTTTGAGCAAGATGCATGATGAAGGTGCAAGTACAGACGATTGTTTGAACACAGAAAAATATTAAAAATATAAATCCAGTCGATCATTCAGCTAATGTAGGTTTTACAGAAAGAGTTGAGAACAGAGCAGGACAGTCACATCACAGATTTGCATCAAAAATACACATATAATAATAATGTGTAAATATTGCAGTGCCTCCTGATTCATTTCCATTTGTTTCCTTTTTGTTCACTTTTGTAAAGTTATGGTGACAGACTCACACACCTACACTCATATTTTGAGTACAAATTAATGACCAAAAAAAAGAGACAAAACAGTTGTTAAAGGTGAATTTTGTCTTTTCCTTTTCATATTTTCTGTAGATATTGCAATAATATCGTAATTTTGTGTCTGTAAAAAGAATTTTGACCTTTGTATCTATCTATCTTTTTATTTCGTAATTCTGAGAACTCAAAATAATAATAATTACGTCCAGATCTCATAATTGTATCTCATAATTAAGAGATAGTTCTCACATAATCACAAGTAGGTCTACAAGAGAATACTTTAGTGAATGCCTTGTGCCTCTGTAGACTGAACTAAATCTATCTATCTGATTCATACTTGTGGTAAAACACCTTTATGAACATTTAATCTCATTTTCCCCCGTTTCTCCTCTCACCTTCAGTCCGTTCTATGGGGAGGACTTTTACTGCGAAATCCCACGTAGCTTCAGACATCTCTCCTTCTACATCTTCGACAGGGATGTCTTCAGGAGGGACTCCAGTATCGGTAAGTAAACAGCTGCTCCATCTGCTCTAAACACCTCTAATACTCAGCCCGGTAAATGAATTGAGATTTTCTGGATTCATGGCCTCATGTACACACCAGACGACTTCTGCTAAGAAACCACGCTGTAAAATTTGAAAACTATTCAACATCTATATGTAATATATTTTGAGATAACATTGGCATTACACATTGGAATTAAACATCTATATCTATACCTTTTATATCTTAAAATGTTTAAATGAGCTGTGTGGTCACAGGTGTGCATTGGTCAGATACAGTGTGATTATAGTAGCCTGGGAACCAGACGAATCTGCCAAGCTCATGTTTCATTTGCCTTGACAGATGCATCTGAATTCCTCTCGTTCTGGATCTGGTCGTGCCAGTCACAACCATTTATTTATGAGGAGACGGGTTTTATACAGTGGTTGACAGAGGAGTGTCACTGGTCACGTGTTTCACTGCTCCGATTGGTTGTCTGCAAGTCCGTCTGCAGCAGACTTAAGAGACTTCCTGTATTTTGTTTGCTCCAGTTTTCGTGATTTTACCTTTAGACAGAGCCGTGCTAGTTGTTATGCTTATGAGAATGGTATCTTCTTCAAACTCTCAACAAGAGAGCAAATAAACTGTAGGGCGTTTTACAGAGTGACTTTCTGAATGAAAACTCTTATTAACAGTTTCATCACTAAAAAGGTGTAGGTGTGGGTGTGGGTGTGTGGGAGGATGTTTTTAGGTGTTCATGGGTGTGTCACTGCACATATTGGTTGGTTTATACTGTGTGTGTGTGTGTGTGTGTGTGTGTGTGTGTCACCACCAACCACAAACTGAAAAGCCTTTCTCAGGGTGTGATTTGTATCTTCAACACTGTCGCTTCTTCTGTTTATGTGTGTGTGTGTGTGTGTGTGTGTGTGGGGTGTGGGTGTTTGTGGGTATGTAAACATAACGTTAGGTTGTTAGTTTCAGGGCAGAAATGACTTATTTTCAGGCGTCTGACAATCCACTTTCTGAGTATTTCTGCACCTGGTGCCTACATGCATTTAAACGGATATTGGTATGTGGATTGACAATGTGCGAGCAGGCATGTGAAAGTGTGTTGGTGTTCGGTGAGTGTTTGTTATTGCACACACATCTGAACACGCAGGTCTTTTTTTTTTTTTTTTTTAGGATGTGTAAGGTTGAGATTTGTTTTGAGCTTGTTTGTCTTTGTGCGTAGGCAAGGTTGCGGTGAAGAAAGAGGACCTGCAGAAATATCACGGAAAAGACACCTGGTTTCAGCTACAACCTGTCAGCGCTGACTCAGAAGTGCAGGTCAGTACAGAGAGAAAACACACACACGATCACACACTACCCCCCAAAAAAATCACAAAGCATCCTCGCTAAATCTTTTCCTCTTTTCTCACAGAGTCTCCAGTTGTTTTGTTTCTCAGCTTCTCCATAGAAACCACATGACACTTATAAGGCTGAATACATCTACAAAAATGTGTCTGTCTGATACCAAAAGCTGGCGTTGAATGCTTGAACCGCTTGTGTCTAGACAACATTTAAAGCAAGACTACAGTAAATTCTCAATGGGCAGGGCGACAGAGAGAACCAGGCCTTTATTTGGGACAGGCTAATATTAGAGACAGGACTGTTTTCTAATTAATGCAAACTCAAGTCTTCAACAGCCAAAATTGCATCAGTATCAGCAGAGTCATGTCAGGTGTTGCACTTTGTTCTTTCCCATGAAAAATGTTACGCTACCATAAATGAAACACTTTATCCAGAATATTTGCATTAAAAATGGAAAAAAGTTTTCCTTTTTATGCAGGCTTTTAATGTGAAAGACAGCTGAGAGCTAATGTTAGAACCTGAAGACGTTTCTCTCCTCATGTGACATTGTATGTTTAACATATATACAACAGCCACTTATTAGCGTAAGCGTAATAGCCACATATTATGCGTTATTGCCTTCATTAAACCTGCACCCGCCTACACCCGCAGCATCAGCCTTAGTGTCTTTCTGCACCGCCTCCGGTCATCTGTCCATGACCAACAGCCCATATCACATCCTCCTTAAATCTAGCCAGTTTAATGGATAGCAGCGTTACTAAGTTAGTGCACTGACTTTAAGACTTGGCTACGTAGTTATTGTTATTATTCGCTAGAGGAGCAACAGTTACATAAAGTCACTTTAACATTTGTTTGGCTTCCTGAATGAATGAACAAAAGAATTTGGGGAAAATATGTTTACACGCCTTATAGATAAGATAGGTATCAAAAAGTCTTGTTTTGGTATCAGGACTTATTTATTGTAAATGCACTCATCTCAAAACATTTCAATCAACACCCGGCCTTACACACTTCACCTGCATGCGGTATGTGTGATAGTGTGTCTGCATGTTAATGTCTGAAGCAGGGCAGAACCCAAACAAACACAGTGTGTGTTCACCTGAAACATCCGAGCCTGCAGGGTCAAAGTCACCTGGCTCTCCATGTACACTGTAGATCCCGTTAGTTCACCAACATCATCAGCTGGTCAACAGAGCTTTTATCCAAATCAGTGTATTTAACATATTCTATCAGAGCAAATAATTCTTGTTTTTCAAAATATTTAGAGCCAGTCTTGACTGAACTTTTCCCTTTTAATCTCAAATGTTCTTCCTTCCTACCTTCTGACAGTGTTTTTCTTGAATGCATGTCACCACTTCTTTGTAAGCCTGATGGGGAGATGCACCAAAGAGTAGTCCAAACATCAGGAACACGTTGATGAGTGTGTTGATGAAAGAAATTCCACAATTCATGGAAGCATTAAAACTAAATTTAATTTGATCTCCCATGCAAGTTAGAAACAAGCTAAAAACTAAATGTTATTGCGCACACACACACACACATAACTATTTGACCTGAGTTTGGAAAACGACCCCAAAGACAAAGAAAAGTAGCTTGTTGTTACATTTCTGCTACCATGGATTCATCTGTGATTTCTAAAATTGTCTAGTAATCAGTTTTAGAGATGTTGCACTGCATGCTTATTTAATACATGTGAACATTTTCTACTATTCACTATTCAGCAGTCTCAATCACCCACACGCATTGGTTACACACACGCGCGCATACACACAGACAGGATCGCACACACTCAGCCCATAGTACTACACACACACACACACACAGACAGTCAGATACACAGTGAACAGTAACATCTGCAGACAGATGGGTGTGTGTAGCCCTGGAGCAGGGATCTTAAACAGAGACACATTCATCCGAGGAGCCGGGGAGAGGAAGGATGTGTGAGAGAATGAGAGAAAAGAGAGAAAGCGAGGGAGATGGATCAAATGAAGTAGGAAGATAGAGTGTCTCTTTTCTCTTTTCAATAGAGGACACATTGTTTGGCCTGTGCGCACATGTGTAAGTGCGTGTGTTTGTTCCCTCTGCTTGAATCGGCCAGAAAGAGAAAACGCCTGTGAGTTTGCATACTGATGCTGTTAATTAATGGAGCTTTTCTAGACAGCTGCAGCACTACACTGTCATTATGTCATTAATCCAATCACTTCAGAGGGAAAATAACTTTGGCATGACGCTTGGGCTTTAAGCTATTTTCATACGGTGTCTGTGTTGGTGCAGGAATGCCACTGTTTTCTTGTTTGTGTTTTTATGTTTGGTGAAAGAAGAGTTAGTGTTTTTAGCACATATTACTGCCTATCCATCATGTTTTTTTCTGATAAGCAACAATTTCCAGCCTCATGCAGTGTAGACAGTGCATAAAATCTACGTGGAGTACTTGGAGAGTTCTTAAACTGGCAGGTAGATCTAAGAGCAAAGCAGCTGGTCTCTCATGAAAACTGTCTCCATGTTCAGTGATAATATGTTTGAAGCATGGCATGTTTTGAAGAGTTATGACCTGTGTATGAACTCATTGGATTATTCATTGTGAGAGCTGGACTGTCACCAAGGCTAAAACAGGTTTGCGAAGCTGACAATTTTAGATTGGATTAGATTACGCTGTTGGCAGACACAGCAGAAGTTTGGGTAACCCTCTATTTGGAAAATCCGCCTACAGATAGTTTGTAGTATTTGTAACATTCCAACTGTTTGTCTGTGGATGTTTAACAGACATATTTGATAATTCATGATCATACCCCAACTTAACTAAGAAACTCTAACCACAAACAAACCTCAACCACAGTGGTGTAATTTCAGAAAACAGCTGTCAAATCTAGTTATCAAGTTATGAACTGTTAAAATGTCTCACACATACGCAATCAAACTGGGAAATGGGTTTCACTGGCAGTGACCTTCCTTCCTGTCACTGGGCACCAGACTGTCTAGTGAACCTTGGTGTTATCTAGGCACTGAGGTGTTCAAATGGACGCTGAAGAACATTTAAATTCAATAGTGCGTGCATAAAAAGTGTGTGTTTGTGTGTTCTGCAGGGAAAAGTGCACCTGGAGCTGCGTCTGAGTGAAGTCATCACAGACAGTGGAGTCATCAACCATAAACTAGCCACACGGTGAGACTGCACAGCCTGATGCATTGTGTTATTCATGCAGTACACTTCTACACATACATGTTTTTATATGACTGGTGCTGTTTCATAAAACATGAATTTCCTGTTAAACATTTCTATCCTATAAAAATACCAAAAAATCTTAACTTTCCGGAAACCAGGATTTCCCAACTTTATGATATGAGCACATCTCATCAGCTGCTGTATTTCTCAAGATTTCTAACCACATGGAAAAAGAGGCTCTTGAGGTTAAAGTGTCAGTCAGCCACTTTGGTCCAAACTGAAATATCTCAAAAGCTGAATAGATTGCTGTAATTTTTGTACAGACATCGGTGACCTTCTTACTTTTTCTCTAGCACCGCCATTGGGTCAAATTTCACGTTGTTTACTGCTGCATTTTGTGTTTCGTGTTAATTAGCAAATGTTATAATGCTAACACGTAAACGTCAGTTATCATCCTGATGTTAGCTCCTGTTACTGGTGTGTCTCAAAGATTCCCACGAAGGAGGGGAGTACCCTTACATCATCATTTTGTGTCATCAAAGTGAGCAGTCATGAAACCGTAATTTCTGCATGAAATGTGGGATTGTTAACGGGAAGTAGTTCAAATGTCACAGTAACTCTTTTTTTTATTCCTTCATTGGGTTCTTGAGGCCGCTAAATGCTGGATAGATTTACACAATACATCATCCTAGTTTTAAGGTACATGGCTTGTTGCCCAGCAACAGGCTCTAACAGGCAGTGACATGGTTGAAAGTTAGAGAGTTTTTCTAAGAAAAAAGAATTTTCCTTTGAATGTGTGAAGCGATACATTCATACAATCTGCCCTCAATACATTGTTACTATTTGTCTTGCTGTGTGTGTAAAATGCCATCATACACACATTTAATGTGTGAACTTCAGTGTTTACAGGGGATCAATATTATGCTCATGGGTGGATTATTCTGTGTGTACGTGTGGGTGTGCTTGTTTGGTGTCCAGTTCTTCCTCTTTGTAACATGCAGCAGTAAAGTCTGATGTTGAGCCAGTGTGGCTCCGCTCCCAGAGCACATTGTGGGTAAGGAGCTTAAAGCAGGAGGTCATCTAGTCAGATTTCTCTAGGAAGACACGTGTATGAGAGAAAGAGAGAGAGAGAGAGAGAGAGAGCTGTGTCCATTCAGCTTTACAGACCACACTAACCAACAGGAAGAACACATGTACAGAAATGAAACCACTTATTTCTATTTGATGCTGCTTTTTTACTCCTATACACAGCTATAGTTACTTTGAAGATTAAGATTTTACAAAGAAATAAAGATGACTAATGTATCTTATAAAACATGATACATTGTTATAGATCATACCACCAAACACAGTTAAAATTAGCAGGGTTGTAAAATACTACTTATATCTTAATAAATCAGTAATACTGACCAAATAATATACGATTAGAAACACTTTTCTGCAGTCAATCTTTGTGTGAAAACCTGAAAATAAATTGCTCTACCAATACCTCTGTACTTAAGTAGGTACATAAGTAATCATTACTTTAAATAGCACTACACTGACTTAGCATAGCACTTCTATAACACTGTTGTACTCAGTGGACAGTAAAATAAGTAGCAAAGTCAATTCCGCACAACCAGACCACACATTCTTCTTCTTCTAGGTCAAAGCCTATAGCACCTACACATTTACCCATAATGCAACTTGGCCGATGACAGATCGGTCAGACATTTAGGTGAATTATCTTTTGAAACACTCTGAGCAAGATGAATTAATCTCTGTCTCTCTGCTAGGGGTGCAGGGTTACGCTCAGGGTGGCCTCAGTGTGTCATCAAGCCACCCTTTAGGACCGTCCACAAAATCCTGACTGAAAACTGGTGAAAAAACGTTTTAACCTCTAACTCCACATTTCAATAATATATTGGTCAAAGTCTTTTCACATGTTTTCAGCAACTATTTTCCAACATATTTAATGTATTCCGAAAGAAATCTCAGAATTGCCTTTACACAAACTAAGTCTTAAGTTTGAGTTTAAAATGCCATTTCTTCCACCACTGGAAACTTCCGACAGAAACGTAGTTGATTGGGCAATACGATGAATGAGACAGTTAGAACACAATACTCATGAATAGCAATGTCATGACCCTGTTTTTTTTAATGTTTCATATACTTGGAAAGCTTCTCCCGTCAATGACACTGACTCGTAATCACATCCCCTCTTTGTGTGTGTTTGTTGGCACGATGATGTCATTAGTTTCCCTCTCATTTGAGTGAAATTGTTTTTGACAGGATACGTGGGTGCAGAAAAGAAGCACATTAACCTAATATGAGTAATGTGGACTAAAACAAATAAGTCTGCTTCACCACCGTCTGGCATGTCAGAGCTCACAGCAGTGGAGAGAGAGAGAGAGAGAGAGAGAGAGAGAGAGAGAGAGAGAGAGAGAGAGAGAGAGAGAGAGAGAGAGAGAGAGAGAGAGAGAGAGAGAGAGAGAGAGAGAGAGAGAGAGAGAGAGAGAGAGAGAGGGGTGGGTGTGTGGGGGTTGTGGTGTTGGGGGGGTTACTGGATAGTAGGGTAAGCAGAGGTTATATAAACAAGCTTACTGGACAGGAAGCGCTCTGGCATTAGTGATGCTTAACCCAGCCCAGGAACCCGAGTGTGTGTATGTGTGTGTGTGTGTGTGTGTGTGTGTGTGTGTGTGTCAGCAGGATGGTGCAAGCCTGTTGCATTTGCATGTGTGTCAGTTCAGCTGTGGGCAGTGCTGCGATCTGCTGTGTAATTCATCATGTGGTGTGAGTAGTGGTGCATCACCATGACACACAGGAAGTGATTCGTTCTGTCGGGTGTCCTGTCCTGTTTGGATGCTAATCCCCTTACAGCATGATGTCATTGGATAGATAGATTTTGTGTCTGTGGAAAGGGGGCTAGTTGACTGGAAGGCTTGATATGATTCCTCTTTCTGTCATTCATATTTTTACAGATTATTAAACCAGGGAGGAAGTGGAGGATACACCCAAGGAACCTTGTCCACCTCTTTAAAATGAGCCTCAGAATTTACTCACCTATTTTCAGATGGACTGTATCAGTCAATGAGGGGTGTATTATTCACCACACCAAGAATTACAGCGAAGAGTATATTCATGTATCAGTTCAAACTTGTAATTTTAAGGTAAAGTTACATTAAGCTATTTTTATCGCTATGTGGCAGAAAACCATTTAAACAAACTCAATTATCATCCCACAGAGGTTTGGGTTTTTGGGCAAACTCCACCAGTGCCAGAGAGGAATTGCTGTCTTAAGTTGCTCGATGCTCAAATTTCATACCTGTTTTTTCATGCTGGACAGGTAGTGTAGACTCAAATTGTTGACTGGAAATAGATTCCTATTGTTTTCTACTGTATAGGCAGACTGATGTGAGATGTCAGTGAGACGACATCCATATGGGCCAAATGAAGCTAAAAGCTTTGGAGAGGTGTAGGATTGGATGTCAACTCTCACTGGTCTCGGCAGTAATGTGACCCTTTCACATTAGTCACTTGATTAAGTCATAATATAGAGGTTAATAGAGCTCTAAGAGTCCTCAGAGAGTATGTTCAGATTCTTTTGTATGCTGCTTGACACTTAGCATTCAAAGATCATTTTTGTGCTTCCACTCATTCCTTAGCTTAGCATAATAACAATCCTGTAAAGCACCTTGTATCTATAGCTTTGTCTGTATTAGGTATTAGGTTTTAAAAACCATTCAGCTTTTAGTACTAGCGTTGGATGAGATCATACAGTGCTAATTGTGTATTAACCTTCGTATCATATTAACGTGTTACAGGTGACTATGTTTGTATAGTAGTGTACTTATCCATTAATGGTTTGTGTGTGTTTCTACAGAGTGTTGGAGTGCCAAGGACTTCCTATTGTCAACGGCCAATGTGATCCCTACGCTGCTGTCTCTTTACTAGGACCTTCAAGGTCAGAGCTCCCACGCAATTGGACTGACTTTCACACCATGTCACCATGCACAAAACTTTTTTGGTTTTCAGCATTAACTGTGAATAATCATGGTTTTATCTCTGCCTTTCTGCCTCTCTCAGGTCGGAAGCCAAGAAGACCAAGGTGAAGCGGAAAACCAACAACCCACAGTTTGAAGAGGTTTTCTATTTCGAGGTACGGTTTGTGTGATTAGTTTAACATTTAACATTAATTTGTCTTGGTAAAGAAGAAAGTGTTTTCATGTTGGGTATCAGTCAAAGGAAAAAGTATGTGGACATCTGAACAATACAACCATATGTAATGTTGATATTCTCTTATTTTCAAAACCATGAATATTTCTATCAGCACTTGAAACTGGCAACCAATTCTTGGCTTTTTGTTGTCAACAGCAACCACTTTTTATGTGTGAAAAAAGAGAAAATAATATTTTGTTAATAATAATGTAATAAAGGTTACTAAAAACGGCAACCATACTTTCAGTTTTTCAGATTGTGAGCTTGGCAACCACTATTATAAGTTAGTGTTGAACCCTGTTTCCTGCTATGACAGCCAATGGACTGGTTACACAGCAGACATTTTGACGCTCAAAGCCGGAAACTCACAGGTGTATTAATGACAGCTGCATTCCAGTGGAGTTATGATGCATGTTGGTTCACTGTCACTGTTACTGGAACGGTTAATAGAACTGAGCCATCCTTACTATTATTAAGTCCACCTGTATAAGTCAAGTCAAAATGCCTGCCGCAATGCCTGCCGCTTAGTACCAGCACAGTCTGACCTGAGCAGAGGTCTAATTAACCAGAATAAGTGGAAACACTTGTGTAACAACCACAGAACAGACCCACTACCAAAGTGACTACTATAATCAAAAAAATGTTTGCAAAGAGATGATTTCTCCTGAAATAAATCACCTCATATTTTTATAAGGTTCTGTCTGCAATTGTGGTTTGTGGTTTTCCAGTTATTACGTTTTTTTAACCTCCCCCGGTCTATTATTTATCATAGGCTGCAGCACACAAGTTATACAGTTACCAGACACAAACCAAGTTAGCAGCACTAAAGCTCTGAAATGATGAGCAGTTGAACTAGCCAGCTGAAACCTGAATTTGTTTCAGGTTCCTACATTTTATGTTGGTTTTCATTGCCTTTAATGCTGCAGTAGTCACAAGAGTGTTGAGTTACAAAAACATGACAGTAATTCTTGTTCATTCTTAATAATATAACGTTAGCATGTGCTGTGACAACAAGCCCTCTGCCTAGCATAATAACATTAGCTAGCCTACCTAATTCAAAAAGTAAAGTAAAAATATCTCCCAGCATATTTTATGGTTTTAATTTCATTTTTAGATTTATATTTTTAGTCTAAAAGTTTATGGAGGTATTTGTACTGCGCCTATAACTTTTGGTTTCAGAGAAAAACAACTGGAAATTCTGCTTGTGTTTGTTGCTGTATATATAATTTGTCTGATTCTTGACATGTTAAAGTTAATATTTATTTCATCAGGCAACTGGAAACAAAAGCATTAGCAGTATTTTCTTTTTAAAAAACATTTACAATCAGTTATATTCATGAGTTTATATTTATAGATATTTTTCACACACACAAACTCCCTTTCACACTGCCCCCGTTAACCCTCGATCACCAGCAGCACCGCTCTGACATTTTTGTGTCGCCCCTCCCTCCCTGGCCTTCCCGCTGCAGCACTAGAAGACAGCAGGACAAGAGTATGATTGATTCGGACAAACCACCAAACAATCTGGCCCATTGATTTCTATCCGACAAAACCGTCTCATTTATTCCTGACCACATGAGCGAGACCCTGCATACCCTGTGGTGATTTCTGCCTGCAGCCCCTCCCGCCCCCCCTCTGAGTCACACACAGAGGTCCATGTCCACACACAAAACACAGGCCCATCAATCACTTTCTTGTCATGTGGTTGTTGTTGTTGTTGTTTTTTTTTTTTTTTATTGTTTCAAATTTCTCATTGCTCCAGACTCACACGGATATCTGATAATTCCTATTTTAGAGACTTACTTTGGTTAGGGCTCATTTTAACCTCATTCTAAACAAAACAACTACTAATTTCAACAAAATAATGTGCAAAGACCTGAAGAAAATCAAGTTTTCCACACTGTTAAATGCCATCATGTGCTTTGCAATCTAATAATGATTTAGGTATTCATTCATCTGCCAGTTATTGTCTAGAAATGTTGAAAATGTGTCCATTATAATTTCTCAGATGCTAAGATGCTAACAAACATTTTGTTTTATTCAACAAAGATGTTAAATTTACCATCATAGATGGCAAAAAAACACATCTGAGAAGTTGAAATTAAGAAATAGTTTCAGTTCTACTCATTGTTGTATATCTGTTTCCTCTAGCCTGTTTTTCAGGATGTAGATGCCCCTGCAGCAAGCGGTTTAGTGCTTATCAGTACTTCAGTCAGCACTGGGCAGGGGTTAAAATGGACTGGGATTTGGCAAGATCCGGTGTAATCCGGCCATGGCACATTTCCCGCTTCACAAAATCAATTTAAAATAATTCAATGTTTCATGGTTTTAAAAACTGTTGGTCATTCAAAGCAAGTAACTTGTCTAGAATGTTTAGAAAACAGCATAATGTGATAAAAGTTCATCAGAGAAGTCACAAAATTAAACTAGTTTTCTGTGAGCTGAATTTATGACATACTTGTCCCATTTTCTTGAGTGGATGGAGTATGGAATAAAGATCACTTCTCTCAAAACACATAAATATATAGTTATTTTACTCATCTGTGTCAGTATTTTTTGAAAGGCCTGCATCTTTTCAGTGTCATTTTTTATTTCATAATGATCCTCACTCCCTGAAGTCAAGCAGCAGAAGTATAATGATAATGTACAAATACTGCTGGACCATTTTTGAGAGAGCACTGCACCACTGCCTGCAGCATGTCAGGAGGAAATACTGACTTTTACAGGGTTTATGCTAAACATTTACTCTGTGTCCATGTCTAGGTGACACGGCCTTTGAGCTACACAAAGCGACAGTTTGATGTTGAAGAAGAGGATGTTGACAAGCTAGCACTGAGGTGAGTTAGGATCTGTCTTAAAGGACAGTGTGTCAGTGCTGAACGTACGAAAGCTGAGCGAAAAGCTGCTCCTATGCTTGAACTGTACTCTGTGGTTTGCGTCCAGGGTGGATCTATGGAACGCCAGCAACCTGAAGTTCGGGGATGAGTTCCTGGGCGGCGTGCGTGTTCCTCTCCGGGTCCTGGGTCAGGCTGGGGTGCACGATGCATGGTGAGAGGAACATGACTCACACATCACATCATCTCTTTTCACACAGTCGCCTTGCGGTCCGTCAATCATCTTGGGTTCGTTTTATGGTTTTTCCAATGAACAAGTACTCTGCTGTACCCCTGCTGGGGCTGGGTGGGTTTGATTTCATTATCATTGACATTCTGAGTATGTGTTGCCGTAGCAACAGCAGAGCCATAGCAACAAGTATCAACATTGACAACAGACCTTCTTTAAAGATTTTTTTATTTAACCAGGGTAGATCTCGCTGACCATGAATGCGATTTTCCAGCATTGCTGACCAACAGAGCCTGTTTTTGTATTTTGCCTCAGACTACATGTTTCTTTTGGAAAACTCAACACTTTGCCTCCATGAATGACAGCAGCACTGCTTTGGAAATGTGAACAAAGAGAATAAGAATTGGGCAGTCAGTACAGTCCATTTCACAGGATGATAATCACTGAACGAGGACACATCCAGAAAGACCAATCTTTGGATTGTAATGACACCGTCAAACCTTCACTGATTGTTCTTTTGGGCACAGCAACACATCATTGACATCTGATCTTAAAAAGTTGCTTATTTACACACCATGTAGTTCATTTTGTGTTGTATTTCTGGCCATCCGAGTATGTTAGCCCGTAACTCTCTCTGTTTTCAGCTCTGGTTTTGGTTCTTTAGCTGCTAATGCTCCGCTAAGTTAGCCACTGGGCCCTAACTGTGTCTGTTGTTGGGTTTTTAGAACGTTTTCACTGAAAACAGCTGCTGGAAATGAGTTGTGGCTGTAAAACCAAAACAATAAGCTAAAAGAGGCTGAAAAGCGTAGTTGGAGCTGGGTGATATTTTTCTGTAGATTTCGTCACTACCAGCAAGACCTTTCACATCGTTGTGATTTTTGTATTATTGTTGATATGAAACTATCGATTAGTGCAGCTTGAAACAAATGCTTTAGCAGTGTTATCAGTGTTCAGTGTTGAAAACGTGGAGACGGTTGTCACACATCACCCCTTCAAGTTCCATCAAAATCCAATCGTCGAGAAGATCCCATTGGTCCGATCTAAGGTCTTGTCTACCCTTTTCTTCATCAGGTACTTTCTCCAGCCCAGGGAGAACGGAGGGAAGTCAGTGAAGGTGGAAGAGCTCGGCTCTCTGCGTCTGAACATCGTTTACACTGAGGACCATGTTTTCCCGTCCGAACATTACACTCCCCTCAGAGATCTACTGCTGCACTCCGCTAACGTTGGGGTAAGTGTACATGAACTGCTTGGACATATTTCAGTTTCCCATCTGCAGAATCTTATACCGTAAACAGCTTTACACTACACATTTGGTCCTCTCTTGTTCAGCCCGTGTCAGCGTCCACGGCTCACATTCTGGGGGAGGTGTGTCGGGAGAAACAGGAAGCAGCCATCCCCCTTGTGCGTCTGTTTCTTCACTATGGCAAGATTGTGCCTTTCATTAGCGCAATCGCTCACGCTGAAGTCAACCGCACACAGTGAGTCTCTCATTGCATCTTTTCACTTCGAAGGACACAATATTTGTCACAGTTCAGTTAATGTTGTGCCTCAGAGTCCAGCTGTATAAATTCATCTCCCAAAGCAGAAGAAGATGCAGCAGATGTTGAAATTTTCCATGTTGACCCATATGATTTTTTTTCCTGAATGAGGCACGCATCTATTCTTGAAACACTACCAGATCATTAATTAAAGTGACTTTGGAAATGAGGTCACCGGGTTCAGTTCAAACATCAACTAGCTTAGCATTTTGATTTGTATGTGAAAAATGATGTGCAGCCGCAGGAATGTAATGTATTAAACTGAAATCATGTTGTTCATTAAGCTACATTTTTGATTTGTGCTCACACCGCGTCTCTGTGTAGGGATCCTAACACCATTTTCCGGGGAAACTCTTTGACTTCCAAGTGCATCGATGAGACCATGAAGCTGGCGGGAATGCACTATCTGCAAGTCACACTCAAACCCATCATAGATGAGGTACGACACTGCAGCATGTTTGTTTTCCTTTAATCACCTCTTCTTTTTATTTTTTCATTTCATTCATGTCATGTCTTTCTCTGTAGCTGCACTAAGAACATTTCTGCTAAATCGGTTATGAAATCTTCACAGATCTGCGCAGAACACAAACCCTGTGAAATCGATCCGGTCAAGCTCAAAGAGTCAGAGAACCTGGAGACGAACAGGGTAAGAAGATGAGTGTCTGTGTTTGTTTGTTTGCGTTGTGGTCGCTGTGTTGGTATCTGACACATCTGCCCTGCCTCCCCTTTCCTCAGGAAAACCTTCGTCATTATGTGGACCGCATCTTCAACGTCATCACCACCTCCGGCGTTCGCTGTCCCACTGTCATGTGTGACATCTTCTTCTCTTTGAGAGAGTCCGCTGCCACCCGTTTCCAAGGTAACTCGCCTCCTGAACGACTTGCGGGAGATGGGAGAATGAAAGCAAGCTGCTAATAATGAACAGGATATGAACAATAAAGAACAGGATGTTCGAGATGTCCAAGGACACTGTTTGTGCTCTGCCATTTCTGTCAAACCTGAAAACAATTAAGCCTCCTACACAGCTATTATGGTTATGTGTGGACTGTTCAGTATGTGCTGCCAGTGTCGTATACTGTGCTGCCCCCTGTTGGCAGCGACTGAGTACTGCAGTTACAGGAGGAACAAGCTATGATACAAAATGTGAAGTCTGTTGTTATATCTGTATCAAGCCGAACACCTGGCTCATCCCACGTGTGCATCTTCTTGTAATATATAATACAATATTATGCAGTATAAACACTTCTTTATGGTTTTAAATAACATATCTCTGGGGGCAAAGGGAGTCTACAGTTTATCCTGATAAAAGGATTTTTACGTTACCTCATAACTCGTTTACCTCATTTCTTCAAGTACCAAACTTATTTAAATGTTTCATATGAATAACCATCTCAGTCTTAGAACAAACCTTTTTATCCAGACTGCATATACAGTGTCTTAGATGTTAATATTAGATTAAGTATAGTGTGTGAGATAAATCTTTTCTTATTTTTTTTCCTTCAGTGGATCAGGATGTTCGGTACACAGCAGTGAGCAGTTTCATTTTCCTGCGTTTCTTCGCTCCAGCTATCCTCTCCCCAAACTTGTTTCATCTACGGCCACACCATCCGGTGAGTCTGATCATTAAAACACACTATTAATAACCGTAACAAGTGCTGCTGGAAATATTGTGCTAAAAATGTTTTTCATTATAACTCACCTTGTTAGTTATTTCCATTTTTGCCTCGTGCTGGTTGTGTTAAAAAAAAAACTGAGGTTCAAAGTTCATTCTTGACTTTGCAAGCAGTAATTCTTTGGTTTATATGACTCCAACCAAGTCCAGGTTAAGACTGAATTTCATTTCTTTAATACAGTGCTTTTATGATGTGGTCAGATGGGACAGTTGCTTTCTCAAGCTTTATTATATTTCATGTTTTTTTTCTCTCTCTAGGATCCCGCCACCTCTCGAACCCTCACCCTCATCTCCAAGACAATCCAGACCCTGGGAAGTCTCGCCAAATCTAAATCTGTGAGTTTCTCTTCTGCAAGTATATATTTTTATTTTCTTTCCTGTGACTGAACTTGACTTTATATGTGTTTAGGTCTTAAAGGTTGAATTCAATCAGATCTTTCGTTCTCTTTTCCCTCTTTTTTCTTCATGCTTTTTTTTCCTTTCAAGGCCAATTTCAAAGAGTCTTACATGGCTGCGTTTTATGACTACTTCAATGAGCAGAAATATGCGGACGCTGTGAAGAATGTGAGTGTTCGCCATCTCCTCTTATTACACACACTAAATCTCTGCCATCTTGTCTACACACAAGCAAATATTCTTTTTTGTCTTGCACATCTGATGTAAACTGATAAATGTGCAATGAAATATGTTTTTGAATATTAAATGTGTTGTTATGACATCCATCACTTCCTCCACAGTTCCTGGACCTGATCTCTACGTCTGGCAAATGGGATCAGAAGAGCATTGAAACACCGATCATGCTCAAAGAGGGGTAAGTTATTGTTCAAATGATATTCAGGGAATGTGAAAAAACAAAATAAAACTAAAACTAAATGTAAGCCCTCTCAGTTCCACTGTTAAGAAGTCCTACACATGTGATATTAGATTAATTTAGAGAATTTATGGAATGATAATTCAAGATTTTATAATCATAGTGAATCTGTCATGTGTACTGTGGATGTTACCGTGGCAGCAGTCCCCTTTTTACTGATAATTAAGCAGCTACAATATTTTTACCACCTTATTAAGGTTGTGTTGGCACTTCTTTCTAGTTTCAGACAAGGCGGTTTGGTTGATGATCAAATCTGAACTGTCCAGACTCAGAGAAATAATTAGCAGAAAATGTTTGAAATTTTGGGAAATATTTGCTTTCTTGCAGTGAGTTATGAGAAGATCGATAACACTCTTGATACCAGTGACAGAAGGAAACCACTAGTCTGCGTTGGTACAACATCATTAATCACTGATTAACACAGGATGTGTGGCTCATTTAATCTGTACAAAATAAGTTTAAAAACGGTCATTCTCTTTTTAACACCATGCTGTTTCTTTGCTTGCCTGACACTAGTGACTTCCTGGAATCTCAACTGATTGGCTAAATTAAACAAACAACATACAACATGTAAATTAGTGAGCTTTAGAGGTAGCTGGTAGCTATATTTCCAGTCTTTATGCTAAGCTAAGCTAACTGGCTGCTGGCCAGGTATCAATTTTCTCAACTCTCAAAACAATAAGTGTATTTCCCAAATAGTCAAAGTCAAGTACTTTAAGTTATCACTGGAGTGGAGCTGGACCTTTAGTTTACCTTTCCATGTTTGACCCCTCATAGTCTGCTCCATTTCCAAAGTGGACAGTTACAGTAAAGAGACTGTAAACTGAGCACTTCCTAACAACACATGGGCTGTTGTTTTGATGATATTTCTAATGAGGCTGTAAACGAGGAGGACAGTTTCCAGTTGACAGTAGTGGTGCCAGCGTCTCGCTCATCAACATCCCCACCCTCTTTTGTTTCTGCTACCGGGCGTAGGAGTGTAAAACTCACTATAAAGAGGGTTGATGGGAAGGGGTCAAAAGGCACGAAGGGCAGGTAAGAGCTTCTCTATATAAAGGCTTTGCCCTTGTGACCCCCTGTGTGTGCACTGTAATCCCCCCACCCCCTCCGAACCAGGCCGGCCATTTTCTCTCCCACCAACATCATGCGCTGCTGTAGATACTGCTGCACTTTACTTTATATCTGGCCTACATAAGTGTTCTATCAAGCAGACTGCTACACTGTCTGACACTGTGATGGACTTTAGTCTGCTGCAACCTCCTGGAAGTAGACGGATGCATACAGTGACTGTGATGGTATAAAGTAAAGTGTTTACCTTTAAGCCTGCTTACCTAGGAGGCGTCACTAGTGCTGGTAGTCCTTCTCGTTCCTCACCATGCCAGACATGCTCGGTGTCACAGTGACACCAGGGGTTGGTTACTGTACAAACATTTCTGGGATCTCATATATGCCCGCACCCTGTCCCTTTATCCCCCTTCCTCCAGACTGTGACCATATCACTGTCATACACAGTAGAGCACAGCTCCAGGCGTTATGGCAGATGTGAAACCAGCACCAGCACGGCTCAGTAGTGTGTAAAGAGTACACGTTTTCCTGTGGGAGAGTAGTAACTTTGGTGTTCATTACCCCAGTGCTTCATATTCCAAGTATCCTACGGCCCTCAAACTCCAAAACAAAGACATCCTGGTGTTTACTCTCCCTGAAAGGACCATACCGGTGGTTTTACATGTTTTGGCCCATTAACAAGAAATACTGGAACATTTTCCAAAGCATACCATCATGTCTTAGATTGATTTTGACTTACAGATGCCCACTGGTTCCATTTGTTTTATTACAGTGTGAAAATTCATTTAGAGATGGGAAACTTCTTTGAGGTAACAGGCAGAATAGCAAGTCAAGAAACTTTGTGTCCATAAGCTTTTGGATGTTCAAAATCAAGTTAGGATTTGAAAAGTAAAAAAAGTACATGATCATCCTTGCTAAATGTTTAAATTGAATTCACTGAAATTTCATCTAAAACATATTGAAAATAGTTCAAACCTGCTCATCTAACTCTTTAGAAGTCCTATTTTGTACGTGCAATAACCAAAGATATTCAGGTCACAGTGTTTGACAACACAGAAAATAACATTTCCTCATATTGGAGAAACTGGAATCAGATAAATGCTGTTTTAAAAATGACTAAAACAGCTGTCACTTTATTAAAAACAATTGCTGAAGATCTTTCTATTGAATAATAAATTGATTGTTTCTCAGGTCCTTTAACTCATGAACAAAAAATGTTTAGAAAATCCTCCCTGCCTACGATCACATGACAGGAAAATATGACCTTACATGATTAGCTATCTCAAGTTTCAAGTCTCTGCTTTTTGAAACAGACAAAAAAAATAAATGTGAACCAGTGACGGAAATCAGTCTAAAATCTTGTGTTACGATTTGGAAAGAAGTCAGTAATGACTATTGCACAGTCTCTAAGTAATGGGGTAAAACATGCACAAACATTGTTACCTTTGCTGCTGACCCATCTTCTTTTGACTCATAGACTGTCAGCTCTATGATCGCTGTACTGACGTTTTTACATGTACAGCAGTGAAGAAAACAAGGCGAGCATGTACATGGAATGATAAATGTGGATTACTGACTGCACAGGGTTCCTTTAACCAGAATGAAGTGGTGGTTACTGATAGATTTATGTAAAGTAGTTCATTTACACTCTGCACTGAACTGTTTTAGCACTGCAGCCTTGCCAGCAGACAAATACAAGTATAGTGATATATTTAAACCTTTTCTGTGAAATATGAGCTGATCTGTCAAAGTTTTAAGTGGAATTTCTCTTGCCTGTTTTTCCCCTCAGATTTATGATAAAGAGAGCACAAGGGAGAAACCGCTTTGGAATGAAAAACTTCAAGAAGAGATGGTTTCGCCTCACCAACCATGAGTTTACTTACCACAAAACCAAAGGTGAGGTCAAAGGTTCCTCGGGATCGCCTTACAGTCGCATTGTTTCCTCGTCTGTTTATGTCATTGTGCGCGCTTGTGTAAGAATCAGCAGGAGGGTGAGAATCTGCTGAATGTACGTTTAGTCTGAACACAGCATGCGTTCAGACACATGTGGTGGAGATTAAGTTACAGGGCAGAAAATGTGTCTGTGCTGCATCCAAACAATCTGTGGCCAAAACATACAAATAACATCTCTGCATTCCTTTGTGCTGTTGATGGACGCTGTTAGGACAGACAGGAACTGCTCACAGATGGTCAAATAAATTTGAAAAGATTAAGAAAATTTTATGAAGTTTAATTAGCAGTGTTATTTTTAAGTCTGGCGGTGCACACATTGTAACATTTCTGCCAGTACTGTACTATATGTATGCTCAGAAACAGTATACTGTAAAGATTTGGATATATACTATATACCAGAGGTTTTCAAATCTCACTCACTCTGTGGGAGTGAGACAGTTGGCGGAAGAGACGTGACACTAATTACATAAGGGTGAAAGGGTGCATACCAGTGTTTTAAAAACAACTGGAAGTTAGGTATTGTAATTTTTCAGTCAGTCAGAAATCCTGTGAGAATCATCATGTTTTCTTCAGTATCAAAGACATCCAGTGATAGAAAACACTAACTGCTAATAGCTAATTACGTGTAAATTGAAATTTGTAAAAATTGAAAAATGGTGGAGCTGCAGGCAAAAAAATAAGTTTTAAAAGTGAGGATGTTTGAGGAAGTTTTGGGGGTGGTGCAGTCGTCTCAGTTTTGTACAGTGTCAGGCTTTGAAACCCTGCTGTAGTTGAATGGAATTGAGTTACAGAAAAAGACTTTAAGTTAAGTTAACAAATGTATTTGCACATTTTTTTCTTACACTTTATTTCTCATGTCTGATGTGCTTCCTTTTACCTCCAGGTGAGGGCGCTCTGTGCAGCATTCCCATAGAGAACATTCTGGCTGTGGAGAGGCTTGAGGAGGAGTCTTTCAAGATGAAAAATGTAAGGACCCCACTCTGTGGATCTTTCAACATTTGGCACAAATCACACCCTACAACTATTTAGCTTCTTACGTCACTTCCTGTCCCATATTCCCTCCTCCAGATGTTCCAGGTTATTCAACCAGAGCGTGCGCTCTACATCCAGGCCAACAACTGCGTCGAGGCGCGTGACTGGATCGACATCCTGACCAAAGTCAGCCAGTGCAACCGCAAACGCCTAAGCACCTACCATCCTTCAGCCTACCTCAACGGCCACTGGCTCTGCTGCAAGCTCTCAGCAGACACAGCTCCTGGGTGTACGCCCTGCACTGGGTAAAGATCTCAAAATCTGTCTGGCATCAGGTTCCTATTGTTTGTTTCCAGTCTCTCATTGTCCCGCATGCATGTGTTTTCAGTAGCCTCCCAGCAAACATCCAGCTGGACGTGGATGGAGACAGAGAGACTGAGAGGATTTATTCCCTGTTCAGCACGTACATGACCAAACTGATCAAGATGCAAGGTCAGATGAGAGTGTTTGAGAGCGTGCACATATTTTCCATGTTTATTTTCATTGCTCCTCTTTGTTCTGCCTCTCACTCCGCTGCCTGTCTTCCCCCTGCAGAGGCCTGCGGCAGTAAGTCTGTGTACGACGGACCCGAACAGGAGGAGTACTCCAGCTTTGTCATCGATGACCCCCAGGAGACCTACAAAACCCTGAAACAGATTGTTTCGGCCGTGCAGACTTTGGAGCAGCAGCACACCAAGTACAAACGTGACAAGTTTAAGAAGACAAAGATAGGCAGCCAGTACGTAGTTTGTTGTTTGATTTGTGCTTCAAGTTTTGTTTTAAACTCCAGTTATTGTCAATGCAACAGAACTGCAGGAAAATTGCAACATATGAAACTATAAAATCTAGTTCAATACCAAACAACTTCCTTTCTGGGCCAGCAGGTGGTGTAGCCATACAGTCTACAATTAAACATGTACAATGTTGCAGGTTAATTTAGCACTGTTTAACATTCAGATAACTAATATCTTAACTTTAACGTCCACTCTCTCGCTGTTTCCTGGATATTCCCTTCAGCACAGTCATATTAGCTTTTGGTTCAGGTCCTTTATTTATATTGGCCTCCAGCTCTGCTCATAGCCTCCTAATCCTGACAGAGAATACTTTATGTTCTACTTCTTTGTCCAAAAATCACTCTGTAACCTCCTGCCAACAAATAAACACTATCCTCCTGCTTTTTTCTTTTCTCAGGGAGCACCCGATTGGAGACAAGAGTTTTCAGTGCTACATCCGCCAGCAGTCTGAGAGCTCCACCTATTCCATCTAGCCACGGCCTCTGTGTACTGCTTCTATGATGCCCAGAACCAGCATATTTTTCTCTGCTGCACAGAAATCCATCTTTAACAATGCTCTGTGTCTAGTATTGAGTTTTAAAATTGTATTTTCCTTAAAAACTATTTTAAACGGTGACATAATTCCACTCATTTCCAATGTATCCATGATGTTCTTCAGAACATTATGTTTTTAAGGATATTTGTTTTGTTCAGTTTTAAGGAAAATAAGAGTTTTAAGAGTCAGTACCAACGAGCTCTGTAGATGGACCTTTTTTTTGCAGTGTCTTAAGGTGCATCACTCCAAATTTTTGGAGAACAGACCTCAGCTCAGCAAGAAGAAAAAAAGAGGAACAATTGTGGAGGAAAGGAGGGATACAAATGAAGAGATAATCACGCCATGCATCTATTTGAGTCTTCTTTCTGTGATGTGACGAGAGAACAAACAACAGTTTTCACTGGACAGTTTTGACAGTGACCGACACGCACTTTAATCGCCTCCAAATCTATGGATGAACAAGCCTCGCAGCACACTTTCAAAAACCTTATTTTATCTGTTTGGTTGTATTTGGTTATTTTAATGGTTGTTGAAATGATCTGTTGTATTTCACTCTAGAAGGAAGGAAGGACTGTAATTTTTCCCTCTTTGGGTGGTGTTGTCCCCATGTACCTGTATTTTTTTGTTTTTTAAGTTTGTCCCTAACCTCCTCAGGAAGGCTGTGAAGGTCGAGGACACACAAGAAGGGATTGTTGGGACCAAGCACAGCCAAGAGCAGCTTGATGTTAGCTATCAAAAAAATCACTCCATGGACAATTTTATCCCTCATTTTTACTCTTTGTCATCAAAGTGCTAACAGATATATATAGGTTAAAGTTTTCTTGTGTCATTTGAAGCCTTGTTCTGTTGAGGTTGGACATCGTGCCCCTGTGTAACCAGAACCTGGGTCAAAGGAACAGCTTGTTTTTGGAGAGTTTTTCTTTTTTTTCTTTTTTTCTGCTTAACACCGAGTCAGACAAAGTCTTTGGACACCTTTGTTGTTTCTCTGTACGATGTTTGAAGGTATGTTGAACTGTCTGCTTAGCATGGCTGAGTTTATGGATGCCAAATGGCAGCTTCTCTTTGAAATTAGACAAAATACACTGGACTGCTGATTGGTTGAACTCCATCTTGATATATACTGATACTATTGATACTTCAGAGCAAGTTTCTGTTGATATCAGGGCCAGATTAACCCAGCAGAGGTTCTGCTGTGGATCCCTGCTAACTCCCACAAACTGTAAGTCATGAAATTGCGCATGAGCACAAATTTTGTATCCACTAAAACAATAATGTGCACTTTATTACGTACACCTGTACAATATATTCCAATTCCATACAACAGATCTGCTGTCCATTCTACACAACTTTTACAAAGTTTATAACAAGCAACAAGTTTTTTGCGACATGGTCAGAACGTGTACATTCAAATACACGTTTATTATTGAGGTCATATTTAAATGTGGTGTTGTTCTGTTTTAAGAGGTGTTTGTCCTCTCTATGAAGGGGGCAGAACATTAGAAACAACTGCTGCAGGTTCATGTGCATGGAAAACAGTGTAATTTGCTGCTTTTAAGAGGCGCTGATGCTTAATCTCAACTTCCTGGAATTCAGCTATGATAAGATCGCCATTCAACATACCCTCAAATAGCATGCAGAAATCAAAAAGCATGTTTGTTTCACTCTGTAAGCAGAAAAAAAACTATCCTTTCATCCATCAAAAGCAGAAACTATGTGTTAGCACAACTCATTAAAAAAGATGGTTTTAAGCTTAACTTCTAATTAATCGATATACTAACATTTTGTCCAGTCTCAAGTTATGATTGTGAAATGGATCGTGTGTTACTGGTTGTGCCGGCTACCTAATAATGTAGTTCTTTTGTTTTGTGAGTTTGGTTCTGTCGTATTCTGGCAAATCAGCGCCCTGTAGTTTAAAAACCTATTTATGTGCATTCCTCTGAGAAACTGCCTGCTGTGAATCAGACCCCACAATCTGTTAGGTGAAGGTACAGGATTTATTGTTGTTAACCGGTTGTGTTGTTGCCATGCTTTCCCAAAAGGCTGATCGCTCTCGTTAGCATTCATATTCATCAGCACTCACTCTCGCCAAAACCAATGCATGTGATCGTATAGTTGTCACAGCGATGGTAGCCACTTCTGTCCCTAACCTGACCAGGTGATTACAAACCATGAGATTTTTTTATTTTCCAAAACGAAGTACCTGGTTATGTAGCCTCATGGGTGTTCCCGTAATCACAGGATCCCAAACAGTGCCAGTCATCACTTTTATAAAATTCTCTTTTTGAAAAGCAAACAAAAAAATCCTTCTTTAATATGTTTTTTTTTTAATTTATTTTTTTTTATATCTCAACCTATACTGTTTGAAAAACAGACGAGCAGTTATTCCGATGGCATCTTTTTCTTTGTCGAATATGTTGAGGAAGGCTCTCAACACTTTGACTCTGTTTTCTATCTTTGTCTTGTCATACAGAAATCTCGCTGTGTATCTGAACTGAATGACTGAACTGCGTGTGTGTGTTTTGTGCGTATGTGTGTGTGTGCATTTGTCTGTATGTGCATGAGTGACTGACATGATGGGTTGTATTGCCAATTGAATTAACCCAGTGTTACAGGTCAGGAAAGGCAGGGTTTAAAAAGAGAAAACCACTGCCTGTAATTATGATCTAGTGTATCTCTTCTTTCCTCTTGTATAGAACCACTGTTCCATTTCAAGGAACCTTTGCCAATATATTCTCCCTGAAAATTTTATCTATGTAACAGAGTAATAACATTGATGAAACATTAAGAGGGGAGCGTTGCTTTAACCTCTGAACTTTGGTGAGTGTTTGTTTCCACCAGTTACTAACTCTCCTCAGGTTTATCAAACTTTTGTTGTTTTCTTTTTTGCCAAGACCGAGGACACTCGGACCGAATTATAAACCACCAAACTGCTCTGTCTCTCATCCCCAACTTGGTGATCATATTTATTATCATTTTCAGCAAAACCTTCCCAGAAACATTGGTTCAGTTGAAGGGGAAAGGCAGTTACAGTAATGGTTAACTCAACCACCCCGAAGCCCACAAAGGAATGAATTATGCAATAATGGTGTTTCAGCATGCAATAATATTAACAGCCCATCAAATTATTACAAATTAACAACGCACATCTGTTGACCTTTTGCAGTAAGATGCGTCTTCAGATAAACACATTATAAAGGGAGAACAGTGTATTTTGTACAAATATTTTAAAAGTATTAAAATAAGCCTGTTATATGTGTACATAAAACAGTTGAATGAATGGTGAAAATGTGATGTGTTTTTTTCCTGAATAACTAAATGAAACCAATATTAATGCAAATGTGCGTCTGTGTGTGTCATTCTAAACTACACTGTACACTCACATCGACAGCCTTATTTTGTCAGTGAGATGATCTAGACAATGTTTTAATGTCTGTGCGGAGGTCTACAATCAAATTCAGACACATTCCTTCTAAATTATGTCAGGCCTTTTCCATCCACTTTCTCGTTCATCTACGGTCACTTACAGTGAATCATCAGATTTTTGTAAACTTAAGATAAATGTCTTGTTGAGTCAACAATCCTCCCAAATCCTCCCTACAGTCTTTCACTTACTGTATGTGATGCATATGAAATTCTGTGTGAACGGTGAAGAGAAAATATCCCATTTGCCCCGGTCTTTCAATGGAACAGCAGATATGGAGACATATTAATGAGTAACTGTACCCCAGGGCATGAATGTTTAGAATATTAATAGCACAATCTCTAATGTAGCATATGGGATTCAAATTGTAATGGCACTCAAGCAAACCATATAATGAAGCCAGGTTTCACACGTGCCAAAAACAATACTTTTCATATTCTCTGTACATCGTGAACCCACTGACATTGTACTTGTTTTTTAATAACATAATTGTGGAGTAAAACATGAATATTGTACCTTCAGGTGGGGGCTTCACGTTCAAGAGACTTGTGGTGGAGCTTAAATTGAATGAAGTGTAGATATAGACTGCCATGCACCCACACGTAGCCTACAATGGTGGAAGTAAAGATATTTTACTTATGAACAAATAGCAAAAACAGAGTGCAGACATACTCTATTACAAATAAAAAGTCTTCACTAAAGTACAAATGTATTAGCTTAGCATACTCAACCATTAAAATCTATAATATCAGAATGTATTAGCTGATTATAGTTTCTATTCAAACCTGAATCTGGGAAGTAACTAGTTAACTTTACACAACTTAACTGTAAAATATTGGCATGTAAATCCAAGTAGTGGTATAAAGTAGTAGCAGAGTATGTGTTTACATAAAGGCCATAATATATATGCTATATGTATTTGACCTTTGTATAACTGAAAAAAGGGTTGCAAAGTGTATTTATGTAGGCTATAATATAGCTATAAAATATATGTATGTCTGTATTTTCACCTTTGAACAAAGCAGCATATTCACCTGACCGTTGAAAACATGGCGGTTGGGTATGATGTAAGGCCTGTGTGTAACGTTACAGTAACTTTTTGTGTGCGTTGACGTAACTTTTCCCGCCCACCACACCTTGACTTATAGACACGGTCCCTGTTCAGACCGAGTGAAGCTCTTTTCTGGCCGAGCCGAGCAGCAGCAGCTTCCCGCGGCAGCAGCAGCAGCGACATGTTGCCCTCTGAGTGAACAATAGCACCGTGTGTACGCGCGCGTCGGCGTGTTAGCACAGCGCACCCTAGCTGCCTCCCCGCTCTCACCCCCTCTGTAGCTGCTCTCCTGGCGGGCCCCGACCCGGCCCCGCCACTCCCCCTCTCTCCCTCTCTCTCACTCTCTGTGAACGAAAACACTTTCGGGAAGAATAAAGTTTTTTTTTCTTCAAACGGACCTGCGCTCAGCCAGTCTTTACTCAGAGCCAAACCGTGGCCTAGCTGGAAGAACGGCTCGACTATGTGGAGAAAGAAGCGGGCACTTGGGGAATCCTTGGCTTGTCTCGTATTTCTTGTGACGCTCGCCGATGCTTATCCATGTAAGTATGTAGGGTGCGTGTGCTAAGTGTATTAGCGGTTAACATTCTGAACCCTGCGCAGTAAAGTAATTGACGGAGCAGCCTGTTACAGCATCAGATTGAAAGCCGCTTGCAGAGGGGAGCTGACCATTTTTTAGGACCCTTTTGTAACTTTGACCAAGAGAGCAGAAAACAGAGAACAGAAAGTGTCAGGGGGGTCATGACTCCTTTATGAAACAATGTCTGGTCAGCAAGAGCTGCTCGTTACAAAAGCTAGAGGTCATTTCTGGGAAATAACGATTTCGCAATGACCTTTTCTTCAGGCCAATTCACAGAAGAGTAATTAGGTTGTCCACTTCGTCCACGCAGGCACCAGCTACATCAGCCATCTGTCATGAGGAAACAGGGGACTTAAATTCCTGCTGGGATCGGTCATGTGTTATATTATATTATAATGTAGCTGCATGTGCCTGTTTGTATAAATCACGCATGTGAGTGGATCACTCATGATAACATGGGGAGTAACTAGCAGTAACATGCAAACAACACTGACTGTACACAGTGTATTTGAATGAGTGCGTGTGTGTGTCCTAGTTCTGAATCAGATCACAGCCTCACAGTTCCTGAGCAGAGCCCGGAGAGCCAACTCTCTGTTCGAGGAGAGCAAGAAGGGTGACCTGGAGAGGGAGTGCATCGAGGAGCTGTGCAACAAGGAGGAGGCCAGGGAGATCTTTGAGAACCATCCAGAGACAGTAAGAAGAGCAGCGGCGCCCTAATCTCTCTGGTTAGGCTGTGTTCCTGAGTGCAACGTGACCATGTGAATGACAAACAGGAGAGGAAGTAAAACTTTGTGAAAGATGATGAATTACGCAGTGAAAGTAAAAGAAAATAGCTAAAATGACACACAAGTTCCCAGAGCTCAAGCTGGCGTCTTCAGATGTCTGATTTAGTTTATCCAGCAGTTCAAAATCCAAGTATATTCCATTTACTGTCATTAAGCAAACTTCTTAATGACAAATATTCACATTTTCTTGGCACTTTTGCTACAGATTTTCTACGATACATTCAAAAGTTTCGTGATCTTCCAGTATAACTCTGGACACGTCAACCATCTGGATTCATCCAGATGTTATACTCTTGCAAACTGATTCATTTAGAGCACAGCTGGCTGCAGTCTCACTCGCTTCACCCTCTCCTTCCTTTGTTTCCTTTTTCCGTATTGTCAAATCCTGATAAATCTCTTCCCTGTTCTGTTTTTTCTAGGAATATTTCTACCCCAGATATGTTGGTGAGTTTGCAGAATTGATTATACCTCTTAATATGATGTGAATTAAGGTTTGTTTCCCCTTTATGAGCCTCTTCTCCTTGTTGCAGCGTGTCTTGGTTCACACAGAGTCGGCATTAGCAACCAGAACTCACAGGGGATCCCATCGGACCTGCGCACCTGTGTGAAGGGTGAGCGACGTTTTAGTAGAAGATATTTGCATTTTTATGTCAGTAAGTCTGTGAGGCTGAAACAGGATTTCCTCAATCGTGAGATGCTTTCATCGAAGCATTCATCGACGTCCTGTGTGTGTGTTTGTTGTATGGCAGAGATCAGTAACCAGTGCACGCCGTTTCCATGCTACAAGGAGGGTACGGATCGCTGCGTGGATGGCCAGGCCTCCTTCACGTGTGTGTGTAAACCCGGCTGGAAGGGGCCGCGCTGTGAGGATGGTGAGGATGTCATTTGGGATTTTAAATGTTGTAGTGCAGCTTTTAAATAAACACATAGACACACTCTGTGTCGTATGTCTACTAGTTTAGGCATAAGTCCACTGGCAAATGTTACATTTAAGCCTTTAAAAATGATTAATGTTGTTGTGTGTGTTTACCGTGTAGACATCGACGAGTGTTCAGATCCTGAATTTCCAGCAGGATGTGACCAAAAGTGTTCCAACCTCCCCGGGAGCTTCTATTGTATGTGTGAAGAGGGCTACTTCATCAATAACAAAATCAAATGCTTTGGTAAGGCTGCAGTTAGACTGATGTTTGTGTGCAAGAGTGTGTGTGCATTAATGTCACATATATGAAGACATCCAGCTGTTTTACAGGCCCTGAGGAGGAGGAGGTATATACGTATAGTGCTTAGTAAGCAGCTGAGCAAACACACTTGTTCCTAGACAGTATATTATCCTTTTTGAGAACTTCCTTTTTATTTATTCATATCTGGACAGTGAAGCACTCCGTGCCTCATAACAAAAACTCTGTTGTCCAGCTGTTGTCCTCGGGGGGCCCGACCATTTGTTATTTCTAAAGCTGGCCCGAGGTGACCTCTGATGTAACAGAATGTGAAAAAAAGGTTTTAAAAGCTGGAAAAAAAAATCCTCCATTTTTTTTCTCTGAACAGACCACCAGCTTCTTATCTGTGAGCTGTTTTGAACCTGCTTAGACTCTGTAGATGCTTGTTGTCTCCTTTCCGTTTATTTCAATCTGTCCTATTTAGCGTGGACTCGTAGACTGTTTACCTTTGAGCGTGTTGAATGCTTGCTCAGTACAAAGTCTTCACAAACATGGACTGAGTCAGTTTGGTAAATTTGCTTTGTCCTTTTTTTTTTTTTGATGGGCTGCAGAGATTTAGAAGGCCATATTTTGCACACACATTTGATGTTGAGTAACCACCCAATACTGCTTTACCGGGTTCTTCTTGGAGCTGAAATGAACACTTTCATAATTCATTGATTTATGTCAGAAAATGTCAGAAAATGACTCTTGCATTTTCTCCTAGACCAAAGTGATGCCTTCAAATTTCTTATTTTGTTGGACAGAACACAGAGATGTTCAGTTTACAGCAATACACGAGCAGCAAATATTTAAAATTAGTTATTTTGTGCCTATTTAAAACTCATTTCAACACTGCACTGATCGAGGCTGACATCAGATGTGAGAGTTGGCAGCTGAACCCTTTCTTCATATTTACTTATTGCTTCTCTGCCAGGTTCAATTTTACTGCATCATATCTCATGAAAGCAATGAGTGTCAGCAGCTGACTCTGCTCGCAGCTGCTCTGCATTATGGCACAATGATAATGTTGCTCTGTCTAAAAGCTGCATGGAAAGTGGACCATCAATAAGGAAATATATGGTATGAAATCATTGGAAAATTGGATTAACATTGTGCCATGTACAAAAAGTATACTTTTAATCAGCCCCATGTAGTTTATTTGCCATTTTACTTCTTCAGTCAGGACTCTGGATGGCTGTGTTCACTATTTGCCCATTGTCACGTTTGATTTGCTGTTTTCCAGATATCAATGAGTGCCTGTTGTACCCCAGCATCTGTGGAGAACCGGCTAGATGTGTCAACACGCTGGGCATGTATGAGTGCCAGTGTCCCTTGGGTTTCAAATACGACTTCACGTCCAAGACCTGCAATGGTGAGACTTCAACTTATTGTTCCCGCCTGACCAGTACAAGTCATAAAATCTGGCAGGCGACAAACAGTAGTTAGTGCATTTCCAGAAATCAAAAACAAAAGCCTTAGACATTGAGCCCGAGCCCACTGCCTTTTTCACCTGTTGTTGCAGACATAGATGAGTGCCAGTTTAATGTGTGTGACGGGATTTGCATAAACACGGTGGGCAGCTACACGTGTCACTGTGATGGTCGAAAGGGTCTACATTTGGCGGAAGACCAGAAGTACTGTCAAGGGATCCCTGTTTGTGTGGATCTGCATGACCACAAACACTCTGAGATGCTTTACCTGGGGGAGCAGTTTGTAGGCCTTCCTGTCATCTATCTGCGCTTCCGTCTGCCGGGTAGCACAAAGTGAGAGTTGATCTCACACACACACACATGTAAATATAGTAAAGAGTACAAGTGAAGTTAGATTACCGAGTGCCCTTCTGTTTCTGGCTGTCAGGTTTGCAGCAGAGTTTGACTTCCGTACATTTGACCCAGAGGGCGTTGTGCTGTATGCAGAGTCCTCCCAGGACTCATGGTTCATGTTGGGGCTAAGAGATGGTCGCATTGAAGTCCAGTTCAAAAACCAGCACACGTTCAAGGTCACCAGCGGAGGAAAAGCCATCAATGACGGACAGTGGCATGTGGTAAGAAAGAGCTGTAGTCCAGTAATTCCCTACATATACTTAACTTGTTCCCCTGTGGCTAACAGCGGGGAGGTGCCAGTCGATAAACTGAATTGATGGATTGTGCTCTGGTTCTGAACTGCGCTGAGTGAGAAGGACTTACGGTGTGTAACCCGCAGATCTCTGTGGATGAACTGGAGAGCAGCATCAGTGTGAAGATCAGTAAAGAAGCTGTGATGAGCATCAACAGTCCAGAGAGTCTCTTTACTTCAGTTAATGGCATACTGGAGACCAAGGTCTACATCGCTGGTCTGCCCAACCGCACTGACAACGTCATCAAATCTGTAAGCAGGTCATCTGAAAGCACACACAATGAATCACCAGCAAAGTGGATCATTTCCCCTGTGACCATATCTAATAGCTCTATCAGATTCACCTTAACAACATAATGAAATGAATACACATAATGATGATAATGTTGGACCAGCTGCACTGCAGGGTTGTACTAAGTATGTGTATGTATATACTGTGCATTAGATCAACCCCCGACTTGACGGCTGTATACGTGGGTGGAACTTGATGAACCAGGGGGCGTCTGGGGTAAAGGAGGTCATCCAGGAGAAGAAGAGCAAACATTGCTTTGTGTATGTGGAACGAGGATCGTTTTTCACCGGGTTAGGACTGGCACACTTCAACATTGACTACAGTGAGTAAGTTAAGTTAACACTTTATTAATCAGTATGGGAAAATCTGGCCCCAAATGAGTTACCAAATGTGCTCGTGTTCTGTTGTGGGAGTAAAGTGGACCACCCGGAGGAAATATATGAACAAAAAGAACATGAAATAATGCACAGAACTCAATTTATTAGTATAGATCAGTACATGTACAATATAGTCTTACTATAGCTGTATGTTTCATATGTTCCATATCATGACAACTTGAACCTATGTTTCCCTGTGTGTAACCAGGTGACTCTGGCAGCTGGAATGTGGATATAAAGATGAGTATACGGCCGTCCAGCAGCACAGGGGTCCTCTTTGCTCTTGTCTACAACAACACAGTACCCCTTTCGGTCGCTGTGGTAACGCAGGGAGTACAAGAAGCTGTGAGTTCATTTTCAAACACTTCCCATGTGTATTCTCTGCATGCCTTCACACATACAAAAGCACAAACAGACATTATTAAACTTTGCCATGTTATTGCTCTCCCCGCTCCAGAACCTGCAAGTGTTCTTGGAAGGCGTCTCTGTGGCAACGCTGGACTCGCTCATGTTGTGTTACCCAGACCGGCTGACAGTACAGCTGAATGTGACTGCTACAGGAATCCAAATCTCAGCCAACTCCTCCAGTGTTACCTACATGACGTCTGAAGCCCTGCGGGAGGCACTGGAGCGCCTCAACACCACCATGCAGAACCCTGTCAGTACATACATTGGTGGGATACCAGGTTAGTCAAAGCAGCAGCTAAAAGTCTGGGAGTCTTGATTTTTTTGAGCTATGTATGATCACCATGTGGCTCAACAATGTGGCTTTAATCATCTCAATATCAATACCACCAGTCCACATCTTTTTATAAGGAAGCTTCTCAGAGATTTCCACATGCCAGGGAAGAAGTTCAAAGCAAACCTCAATGTAATATCCTCTCCATTGTGCTGCAGCAGCATAACTGTAGGCTGCACACGCTGGCGGCTCTGAGGAACAGTGGAGCTTTAAGATGCTGCCATACTCACATCAATAATGCTAACATGCAGGTATAATGTTTACCATTGTCATATCCTAGCATTTGGTAATTAGCACTCAAAAAATACAGCTGAGGGTAATGTTACCGGACTTTGATCACGCACCAAAATATTGGACAGTTTTTGACCAGATGATGGCGCTAGATTAAAAGTAAAGGATTCTCCAAAGTGATCATATTTAAGAACAATAGTGGCAATGATACACAGGCAGCGATAGTTGTTGTGATTTCAGTAAAACCCAAATGTCAACCTCATGGAGGAGCTAAAGAAAAGCTGGATACTTCAATCTAGGTCAAAAATGGTGGAGTGGTCATTGTAATCTCTTGAGGCTGGCCACTAACACAGCTAAAACCATGGTCATTAGTTACTTTTCCTCCCACTGAACAAACAACCCTGACAGATTTGTTGTTGACTTATTCCCGTCTTCTTGTGTCATAACCTTGCTATTAAAAGAGGCCATGTTGATCACCGTGTCTTGTTATGTCCCCCTCTCTTTCAGACGATGTCCCGTTACCTGCCACCCCCGTGACGGCCTATTACCACGGCTGCATGGAGATCACCATCGCCGGCCATCAGCTGGACTTTGACGAGGCTCTGAGCAAACACAACAGTATTAAGTCCCATTCCTGTCCTCCTGTTTCTGCCCCCGAGAGTCACCCCGAAGCACATCCTCCGCACAGAAAGTGACCTTAATTAACAACCGGATCACTTAAAAAATTTAGTCAGCATTCCAGGGGCCACTTTTTGGGATATTTTGGTAAGAGTATAAAAAGGAGACAGAGGAAGGGATGACAAAGAAGTGACAAGACGAGATAGAGGTGGTTATAGTCATTTTTGTCGACTTTCTCTGAACAGTTTATTTTAAGCTTTGTCTTACATGTTTCTTCCATACAGTATTATTGTTCCTGACCGGGAAACATCTTATTTTTAATTTGTTATTTGTTTTTTTTAACGAGGCACAACGAAAGGTGGTTGCCAGTGAGATAATCGAAAGCTGGGTGGCTGGATGACGTGGTTGTAGCAGTTTGTTGCAATGAATTAAATGCTTTCCAAGAAACGCTTGAAAGGAGCTGAGCTCTGTAGCACGTATACCATGTTTGGAACAAGAGATGGTTATGAATGTGTAGAATAATAAACAAATGGTCAGTGTTGACCAGGCTCTGAGACCACCTGAATCTCTGTCCCTGTTGTTGAATCACTGTATTAACTCTAAACTCTCTTCAATTCTAGTCTCGTACAGGCAGATGTCTGGAGACAAGTAGCTGACATTGTGGTTGTTGACTGTGTGAAAACCACAGAGGAGAAAGCTGAGCCTCCACACTTTCATCCAATTGTGTTGCAAGTTCTTTGAATCACCATCCTCCATTAGAGCTCCAACTTCCAGGGGTGCTCCTGTTGGTTTAGTAACATTTAGACATGTGGTTTATCATTTTATTGTTCCCTGAACCCACCATGGTCGTACCCCTCTCATTATGGCTGGTCTTGCAAGACTATAACTTGTGTTGTTTTTTTATTTAGAGATTTAGGGGTAGATGGAAGCACAGCACTTTAAATTATACCATACTATAATGGTAAAATGTTATTAGAATTTTCTCACCCATGTATTTTTATATGATCTTTGTATTTCCTGTTGTGTTTGCTGATCTTGATCTTTCACTCTGTGATGAGGAGCACTGGAACAAAACTATCAAAGCTGATTCTTATTATAACCTGGTATGATATAACAGAACAGTTCAACATGTCACACTGTGGCCTGGTGGCCTAGATATAAAATTAAGAATACTGATGGAAAAGAGCAAAGAGAACTGATGTTGCAAAGACACGAGATAGTGAAAACAGGATTTTCAGCCACGTAAAATTCAGAAAAAACAAAACAGAAAGAAAAAGTACTTTGAAAAAGGAGGCGTGGGTCTAAAATAAACTTCACTGGAAGTTTTTGTGATGAGTGATCTAATTCCACCACTGAAACAGGAAGAAGTTATAAGACCTACTTTGCAGATTAAGATTTATTTCAGAAAGTGCAAAACTTACAAACTTAAGAGCAACTATTCAGTCTGTTGACAATAACTTTTACTCGAGTAAGACATAAAATACACACCTTTTATTTTCTAAAACAAGTTTGAAGCAAAGAATTAAGAGTTATCTGTTTAAGAAAAAAATAGAAATACTTAAGTAATGTACCTCAGTATTGAGTAAAAGTACTCAGTCCTGCATTTAAAAGCTTAAATATATGTATGAATTAGCAGCAAAATGTACTGTATCATAACTAAGTCCTCATTATGCTGAAAAACGATTTTACTCGTGATGTTTTAGCTACATAATGTGTCACTGTTTGAAGTCAGCCTCATCTATTTCATATACAGCAGGGTAGTAGTATGATGCATCTACAGCAATGCATCATACCCTGGCATCGTCAGAAAGCCAGCACAGCAGTGCAAACAAAGAGGCTCGCTCAGCCATAAAGCAAATGAATCCATGAGTTTATATAAAAAGATCACATTAAAAAGCACACATTTTTGAGACAGGCAGAGTAAAAAGTACAACATCTGCCTCTGGAAGTGTGAAGTCTCATCAGTCAAATGAAAGACCTCGAATTACAGACAACCCAGGCTGGAAGCACCATAGCTATAATGATTAAAGCATGAATGAGCTACTTTAATTCACCAGGGTGGTAATGGTCCGCACACACACGCAGCGAAGGAGGAGGAGGAGGAGGAGGAGGGAGGGATGAGGGAGAGGTGTCTGCATCGTTCCAAAATCCTGCCTGCACTTTTCAGAGCGACTCCCCCTCCTGAAGCAGCAGCAGCAGCAGCAGCAGCAGAGGCGTGCAGTCTTCCTCCGCAGAGTGGGGACTCAGTCCAGCCAGAGAGGGCTCACAACACAAGAGGAGGGTCAACAGCGCAACAACAGAAAAAATACATATAAAGTACAGACTGCAATGGGGGCGAGTTGAACCAGAGAGAGAAGAGGACGCTCACGTGAATTAGTTTGCCGTGTTATGAACGATATGCGGCAGAAACACACGACAGTTTAGCTCGCGACGCTCCGCGGCGGTAATTTAACATCAAAAGCGTTAACGGCCAACGGTCGGAAGTACCTGAATACCTGCGGTGTTTCCACTAACGTTAGCCTCTGCTCGGTGCGAACAGCGTTGACATTGAGAGACAGGAGAGCGGCATAGAGAGACTACAAGACGGGACAGGAGAAGAAAGTTTCTGAAGCTTGGCGCAGACACAGCGGTTAAACAATGCGGCTGACCCCGACAAAGTCCCTTTCATCGGCAGCCCTGCTGGTACTGCTGCTGGTCGTCCGCTGGTCCGACAGCAGTAAGTAAACAATTACATGCTAGGCGGCTAGCTAGCTCGCTAAGTCCCCTTTGACATTTGTGTTGTGGCTGATGATGACACAGTTATTAACGTCATTAACGGGGCTTTAACGCTACATGTTTCGCAACCTTTCTCAAATGTTTTCGCTTTTTGGAGCCAAAATATTGCTTAACTCCAGACTTGTTTGTCCTTTTCTTGTTTTTGTAGGTGAATTCATGTGTTTTTGCGTGCGTGGGGGGTGTCTTTCCTTCTTTCTTTTGTAGTTTCATTGTCTCCCCAAGAGGCGAACCAGTTTCTGAGCAGACACAGAAGAGCGAACCAAGTTTTCGAGGAGACGAAGCAAGGACACTTGGAGAGGGAGTGCGTGGAGGAAAGGTGCACCAAAGAGGAGGCAAGAGAAGTGTTTGAAAACGACCCAGAGACGGTGAGTATGTTAGACTTCTACAAAAAAAAAACACCACTGACTGAAGCTGAGGTTTTTCAGTCGAGGTTGCATGAGAGCTTCCTCTCTACAAACACCACTTCCATCTTCATCTGGCTTCTTCTCCACTGCAGTCCTTAAAGCTCAGTGAAGTGCATTGTTTTTACCACCCATGTGCCAGATAACATAAATCTGCGGCCCGTTGTCTACATCATGTGCATATTGACTGAAAATTGATGACGGTAAAGTAACACTAGACTAATGACTCATTGTCTGAGCTGCTGGGGTTCATGCTCCAATAAGTCCAGAGCGCTCGTAGCTGTCACTGTACATAATCTTCCCATGTCAAAGACAAAGACATGTTTTGTTTTGTGACAGACGTTGAGTCAGAGTGACTAAGCTTAAGTTTATGAAATACAGTTTCAGTAAAGACATCGCTATCCCTTCACCCCCTTCATATTGATATGCACTCATACACACGTGCAGTCACGCGTGTGTATGCCTTTTGGCCTCGATATATTCCACTTGCTGAAATTTGGCTCTGTCTGCTGGAGATCTGCTTGGCTTAACTTCCTGGCAAACGTGGGAAACACCTGGATATCTTTTTCCTCCATCATCTCTCCGCTCACCATCTGTGAGCTCCGCGTGTCTGCCTTCTTTGTCATGTCCCGCTATTATAATACACGTGAATGATGCAAACAGGCTCTCTCTGGTTGCGATTGGTCTCACCGGGAGCCTCTTAGCTGTTTTCTGTTTGAGAATGAACATTTCATTCACAGTAATGCACATTGCTTCACTAATCTGTGTGTCCCCGCCCGTTTTTTCCAGTTATTTGATGTGTACCAACAAACATCAGAAATATTTACTGCAGATTAGTTTTCATTCTTCCGTCATGAATGCACCGATTAGCCTTTCGATCCATGTGCAGCGTAAGCTGATTGAATATGTACAAGATGTGCTGAATATGCATGCGAGTCCAACAGTAATGACTTAATGTGTCAGAAAACATGGCAAGTGAGATTGCGTTCATTGACTGGCTGAGAGTGCAAACTTTTAAGTCTTTTAACAGACATCTGTGTGTGGTGTGTGTGTGAATAGTGTGGGCATTTACCTCTTCAAAAAGCTGTCGAGAAAAATCAGCAACAAGTCTACCCCAACACAAGTTGTCAGTTTGACCGGCTGATTTAGTAACAGACTCGTGGACGGAAAGTTTGTTGGTAGATGCTCCGGTCTTTCATGGTTGCACTCTAGAAGTTTTGCCGTTGTGAATTGCAGCGGAGAGAGAGATCGAATGAGGCAACCGATGACTCACAGATTGCGTGTGCGATAAGCCAAATGGGAATGTGCGTGGAAGCTGAGGACGGACTGAAGGAGGGAGGGTCGAAGCGAAAAGTTTGAGCTGGATTCGGAAGAAAAGGTGAAGTCAGGTGATGCTCTTGTTGAGTTTGAATCAGCTGGACGCACGTCACCAGCAGGAATAGCGTTTGCGTGACTGAAGTTTTCTGCCGTGTCGTGTCACAAAGCTGCAGTCTCATTTCTAGCTGCATTATTCATCTTGAAAGAGCCTCTCTCTGACTCTGCATTTTCATCTGCTGCAGCTCTCTGGCTCTGCAGAGTGTGGGAGAGTGGAGTGTTCCTGGATGCTCGTGGTTATCCTTGGCAGGCACACAAACACAAAGTTCTCTCTCTTGTTGGGTGACCTTTCAAGAGGAACATATAGCTGACTAATACAGGTGTGACATGTGACTAATATGTTAAGGTACAGTTTGTTAAGATCCCTAAACTAGCTCTGGGAGCAGGCTACATCTTAACAAAATGCAACTGACCTTTCAGTCTTTGCATCAAATCAGCGGTATAATCAGGCTTGACGTTGTGTAATATGTTCCTAGTTTTAGCAGACTTCTGTACAAGAGACTTTTTTCACCTCGGCGCGCTCCATCTGGCTCCTGCTGCAGCACAAATTCGCCAAAGTCTCTGTGCATTCAGGGCCAGCTTTTCCATTGGTAGATCTGTGTGGATTTTGACCTATATGTGGAGGAGTGCTGCAGCCAGGAGGCGGGAGGGATGCTGCTACTATCAGGAATGCAGAGAATTCTCAGGAAGCCTTTGGCAAAGAGCCGCACCCATTGGAGAGAGCACACACACACACGGATTACAGAGTAATCATGTAATCTCTATCTGTATAGTAAACACACTCACATAAATGTCATAACTGAAATTGATGAGCATGAGCACACAGGTGATGGTATGAAGAGAAACTCAATTGTAGATTATGTCAAGCATTAACAGGACCCGTCACTTCTCATTATAAAGATTTGTTTAGATGATCTTGTTCTGTTTGGATTTATACATTCTGTAACTTTGTCCCTCTTTCTTTCTGTCTCTCCTCCGTGATTTAGGACTACTTCTATCCCAAATATTTAGGTAAGTTATCATTCTGACTCAACTCTTCATCTCTACTCATAATAGCCGGCTCGACTGATTATATGTTTGTAATCTCTTTCTTCTTTCCGTCTAGCCTGTGTGGAGAAGTTTGGAGATGCCGAAAAGAAGAAGCATGATCTGATTACATGCGTGCACAGTAAGTTTAATGCCCTCTTGCCTGTCTCTGACTTAATTTTAGAGCTGTAGACAGATTGAAAGAACCCTGAACAAACTGGCTGTGTGTAAGTGTCCAGAGAGAGTAGTTGTAGTGTGGGGTTGGGCTGCACTGCAGTATCACTGCTCTGCTCTGCATCACACAAAGACATACACTGTCTCTAAGAAGAGGAAGGAATTATGATGAAAATGTGTTGAATATCTTTGGCTCCGGGTCAGTGTCTGCAGCGTGACACACCTAACTGATTCTGTGACTTTGAGCATCGTGCTCGATGTGCGTGAGCGCAGGTATCTATGAGTAACATTGCAGCACTTTGCTACAGTGATGCCGCACATTGGTGAATGAGCAACACACCCCTCCACACGTCACACACTCACTGTCTCTCTCTCTATGGGTGACTGCACCAGCTCCTTCATGAGCCGGCTACGCGGAGGAGTGACGTGGGAGTGAAAGTGTGATGTGAGTGGAGCGCAGGATTTCTGCTGCATCAGGATACAAGGACCAACCCGGCTTTGCTACTATTGGCTGACAAACCTTGCAGGGGGGGGTGGGGTTTCCATGACTCAGCTGCAGCATCGTGGCATGGCACCTCTTTTTTTTTTCTCCTTTTTATCTATCTGTCAGCACACAGCCTATCTCTCCCACCACTTCTCTTTCTCACTGCAAATCTCTGCCCATCTGTCTCAGTGCAGAAGTGCTGGGAGGTTTACCGGTATCAAAGCAGATCATGACATTCCACTGATTCCATTTATGAAGTATTACAGACATGCAGTGTTACAAACGTGGCATGTTACGGAAAGATGCAGTTTGGGTTTCGTGTTTGCGTACAACTAAATGCTGATTGATTCTATTGTAAGCACAGCGGTCAGTGTTTATTCTCCCACTCCTGTTTCCTTTCCCTGAGCCTGCACTCTGCACACTCAAGAGTTTTTGTGAATTGCTTTGCAGTTTCATTAAAAACACATTTTCCAATTCTCTAAAATATACTGGATGTGACGTGAGCTGTCGCTGCTCTGTAAACATCGGAAGACTTATCCAAATCATCATTGTGGTGTCTCCACAGTGTGCTTTATTTAATGAAATTACATTTTGACACGCTGTTAAGGGACCTCTAAAAATTTAAGCAGAGGAAACAAGTGAGGCTCCTGCGGTTACTCGTGCCTGTTCCCAGACCCTTGGTGCTATGTGTTTCCACCAATGGAGTGGATTATTTAACACTGTGACATTTGAATGGACCCACGCACATTGAAGTGTGCCTCAACCATGGTACCCTTGCCAGGCATCAATCTACACGTCTCTGAATTTTTGCGCGGTTTGGACCGCGAAAAATGTCACTTCCTGCGTCACTAATTATTCATAACATCCCAGCATATAGAATGACAGAAAGAAATGCTCATTTTCACAAAAGGCTTGCTTCCTGTTGCCAGCCGGTGGCGCTATGACTCGCTATGAATGGCAAATGGCAAATACACTAAATGTGCAATGTGCAATAAAAAATGGCCAACTTCCTGTTGGGTTTAGAATATGGCTCCCAGAGGATTTTTTTTGATGATCTTGCATCTACCTATCTACACTAAGTGTCTCAGATTTAGATGGTTCTATTTAAGGAGTATGAACTGAATGGGATGTATTATTTATAGCTATGAACATTAGTGCATAATCCCCTGAAAATATGACTCATTATATTTTTGTTACCTCAAAATGAGACTCCACAGAGTCTGCAGTGTTGGGTCACCTTATTTCTACAGTAGCCCAGAATGGACAAACTAAACGCAGACTCCAATCCTACGCGCTGCTCCTTTAATGACAAGCTGGGATCATCACTGTCACTTGTTTTTCCTGTTTGTCTGTCTATTTAATTTCATAATTGGTGGTTCACATCTTGATTGTTGTGTCTGGCAATCGGGATTTCTTCCTGCTGCAGCATGTGGTTGATACTGTTTTGATTTTTCCACTGTATGAAGCAGCCATGTGTAGTTTCGATTTCTTGTTATGTTGAATCTGCTGTAAATGTGCCCAAGGTCCAAAAGACTGTGTGAACATCACCCAGTTACAACGCTGGATGTTTCACTAATGAAAGTGTGAAGATAAAAAATATTTATATTTATAGTTTTGTTCATCTGTTAGCAAAAAAATAGCCTGATTTGAAAGTTGAGTTTCCCATGTGAGCTTCTTCGGATACTGTCCTTTTTACTCTCTTAACTGCTCGACAAGTCTGGGCATGTTAGCTGGAGCTCAAACTCCAGTGTGTGGAAAAGGAAACTGGATGTGGAGAGAAAAGATTTGCACATGTGTTCACGTACACAGGCTGAGAGTGAAAGAGAGGGCTCAAGTGAAATAATCTAAGAAAAATAGGGCAAAGAAAAATGAACAGACTGTTGGATTTCAGTTTGATCTTGTTTTTTGCCAGGTAGAGGACAGGTATGCTGGGAAGGATGGAATTAGGGCATCTCCGGCAGGAGAGCTTAGCCAGCATTAGGCTATTTATATTGAACTCCTGATATGCAGAACATAAGAGATGCCCTTCCTCTGCCTGCTGTCAGTGTACAGTTACACTCATTGAATGTCTCCACTCTGTGCAGACTCAATTTTTAAAGCAGTAATAACTCTCTTCCTCTGTGTCTGTCTCTCTTTGTTTTGTCTTTTTCACACAGATATTCCAGACCAGTGCTCACCGTCTCCCTGTAATGCCAGAGGAACAGTGCGCTGCGAGGACAAAAAGGGTGACTTCCTCTGCCACTGTTTCACAGGCTGGTCCGGAGCCAGATGTGACAAAGGTAAGGTCATCATTATGGAAAGTGGGAGAGGATACGTATTTGGACAGTGTGTTTTGGAGCTCAGCAGAGGCTTAGCTTTTTGCACTGTCATTCAGCGTCACATGCAGCATCTGTGGATAAACGTCAGAGCCACTCTGACCTTGGACCCGACGGGCAATTCACATCCACTGATAGACAAATAGAATTTATAATGTTTGCATTGTTCTCATTGTCTCATGTGAATGTCTTTTCTTTTCTCCTCACAAAACCTATTGTTGACATGCCTCTTTAATATCCATCTGTTGTTGCTGCTCTGCTGCTGTTATCAGTGATGTGTGAATGGTGTGTCAGGTCAATATGAACTGCATGTACGGGAATCTGTGCCTCTCTGTAGAGGTCAAAGCTAGTTACTGTATATAGACACAAGTTAGAAGAGGGATTCTGCTTTCATAAGGCAAACATAACAAATATTAAGTGTATAAACAGGAACTGGAAAGCACACATAATTTCTACGTGCACACTGCGAGGCAGAGAGGGAAACATGTTTCTCTGATTTATGGCACAGCCACCATTCCACACATTTCCACTGTGACTCATCCTGCCACCTTACTGTGAGAGGAAACCAAAACAGATTCAGTTTGACTCGGTCTGAGTCTTTTCCACTTGACGACCGCACTCCTCCTAAACACTCAGCTGCAACACTCAGCCACAATGACATAGTGTGTCAGTTATTTGTAAGGCGTCTAACAATCGTTTAAGACATCTAAGTGAGCTTTTCAAGCTGTATCAAACTTCACGCCATGTGCTCCTGTTTCAAAATCTGATCCTGATTTACTGACGCCAACCAAACAACTCGCTGCTGCACAGCCATGATGATGTTTTTCCTTGCGCTCTTGTTGACTGTGCCACCATCCTATTTGCAGATGTTGACGAGTGCAGCAAGAGAAACGGAGGGTGTGACCATGAGTGCAACAACACTATGGGCAGTTACCGCTGCTCATGTCACCAAGGCTACATGTTGGTAGGACGCCACATGTGTAATGGTAAGCCACAAACCATGGACATCGTCTAACAACTGGGAATCATGTCAATGAAACACAAAAACCACGTTGTTTGACTCCGTCTGCATTTGAACAGCTCTTCAAAGTAGAATATACTTGTACTTCTATTTAATGTTTGAGGTCCCTGTAGTAATCTAGTACACTTAAATCTCAGTGCAATGCCAGGTCTAATATTCCATACTTGTAAACAATCATTTTTAAACAGTAAGTGTTTTTTTAACGTTCTGTGTTACCACAGAGTGAAAAATTGATGGTAAACACATCTTGAACATTCCATTACAGCCTCATGTTATTTGTATTTCAGTGTACGTATGTATTGTATCTATAATATTGACAAACTGCCTGAAACAGTCAGGCTATTGAGTTTCCAAGCGTCTGTCCTGTGGCTGGTTTTAATTTCCCACTCCTCAAAGTAATCCAGTTTACATGTCTGGTGTCTTTCTTGTCACTAACGAGCAGAGCTACCAATACACTCCTCAGATCACTTGTACTTTATATTTTGTGCCTTTCAGATGTGGATGAGTGTGAGGACCTGGATGTGTGTGGAACAGCGCAGTGCGAAAATAAGAACGGCAGCTACGATTGTTTGTGTGACATCGGCTACGTCTATGACAACAAAACCAAGAGCTGTGTTGGTATATACACACACACACGCACACACAAAACACACACATGGTTTCATGAGAACTGAATGTGGAGCAGCTTCAGCTTCAACCTCAGCGGGACTTGATGCAGCTGTGCTGTGGGGGTCAGGAAAGGAATGCAAAGACATACTGAGAAATTATGTTAAAGTAGGTGACAGGTCGGAGGGAGATGGTAGATGAATGGGTACAGTATGGCCACAGTCACAACCACAGTCAGTTTGATTCCAGCCAGTCATCTTTGTCCTCTGCCTCTGCCCAAAGGCAAATTGCCCCCAAATAATATTGAAAAATTCATTTAGGGTGAAATGCTTCACATTTGCTTGGTACATAATGTTATTTCCAGAAGGTCATTGTTATAAAAACACAATAGATGAGGTAAAATGTCAGTCAGAGTTCACAAACACAGAAGGCATACCTTAGGTTTAGAGGTTAGAAAAGTGGTTACTCTGCAGAGTCATCTGCCTTCTGAACAATCACAGCAGCACCAAGCCAAATCTTCAAGTCCTTAGATCTCAATAAATGTGTTAAAGAGTGTGAGATGTACAAGTATGATCTTGTTTACTGTATGTCAACAAGTTTAATCTCATGTTTCCGCTAAATTTGTAGCAAGAAGCATTAGCTGACTTCTCAGCATGCACTTACTCATGGAATGTACGGCGTCCAAGGCCAAAAAAATGCCAACGTGGTATTTGATAAGATAACATAATAAGAACAATAAGTAAAACCACCAGATCTGTGGTAAAAACATTGAAAACCCATTCACAGACTTGAACCGAAGTCATTAATCACCCTTGTGCCGTGTTTGGCTCTGCAGTGGAAACCAGACTTTTCATAACCTCAGTGTCTCTCCTGAGAACGTTTATTATAGCCAACCTTCTCATGGCCATGTAAGGTTATATATGGAGTGAGGAGATACCACCCAGTCAACGTTAACGACCACTTGACTAAAGTGTTGTTTTCATTCCCTGATATGTTGACAGGAAAGACATCTGATATGTACTTTTCTCATGCTTGTGGAGCTGATGTTTTTTTAGATCCATGAAAGTTCCTGTTTTGATTCCTCCGCTGATAACTAACTGTCTTATTCCCGTAACTCATGACTGTCATCTCTCCTTCTCTTTCATATCCTCAACCTGCGCCGTGACCTGTCAGATGTGGATGAGTGTGAGACGGGTGTGTGTGCAGAGGAGTGTTTGAACACTCCGGGGAGTTTCCGCTGCTTCTGTGACGGTCGTCAGGGCATGAAGCTGGGCCAGGACCTCAGGAGCTGTAAGGTGAAATACATGAACTGACACAAACAGTTCGGCTTTAACATTTGTTGTTCAATATAAACTAAAATACATTTTTAAGCTGTTCAACTATTTTGAATGTGAAGTCACGTTCAAAGGTTCCACAACGACACCAGTAGATGTCACTAAACCCCCCCCCCCCCCCCCCCCTCCGTGTTGGTCTTTTAAATACACAAATGTTTCTCATGAAGTAGCAGCACACATTAACGTTCAGCTCGTTATCTTTGTTCGCAGCCTATAACTCCCTGCATGACGCCATCTCTGAAGAGGAACTCTCGTTCCCTTTACCTGGGCCGCATGTTCAGCGGCGTGCCCGTGGTGAGGCTGCGTTTCCGCAGGAGGATTCAAACCGGGTGAGAAAGTTCATGGCCTAGTTATAGTGTAAAGGCAGAGGATTTATTAAACACTAAGACTGTTTGGGTTTCACTTATAGATGAGCACAGAAATGAAAGTGGGCGTACTATTGCAGAAGCAATATTAAAGCATTATCTCTTAATGGAAGTATCGGTTGTATTACTATGGCAACAGACTATCACAGTGCTGCTCTTCTCTTTTTTTTATCTACTGTCAAAATGCAAGTGAAATGTGCATCGCTTGATATTTGGGGTATTTATGTCCAAACATACTTCAAGATTTGGACTTTGAACAAATCCGGTTTGAAGTTCTTGCTTATATTTTAGTTTTTAATATATTAAAGTGATACAGCAGACTGTATGGCCCCTCAACGCCCCTCAACGTGTAAATCCAAAGAGCGAAGCGTTTTTTTCCATACATAGTCACTTTGTGAAGTTGTATCAGCTAATTTTATAAAAATCTATTATTAGCTGGGAAAATTCCAACCACTTTGTTTGAGTGCCAAGTAGATTTTCTTTTTGGTCACTTGATTCTCTCTTTACTATCTGGTCCTGTCCAGTTTTTCTTCCTTTTTCTTTTCTGTCATATTTATTCTTAATTGTCATTGTTAATAATGTCTAATTCATGCTCCCCTTTCTCCAGCTTTTCAGCAGAGTTTGACTTCCGCACCTATGATCCTGAGGGGGTGATCTTCTTTGCCGGAGGTCATCTAAACAGCTCGTGGATTGTGCTGGCAATGCACAATGGGAGGCTGGAGCTGCAGCTGAAGTATGGCACAGTCAGCAGGGTTACCAGCAGCGGACCCGTCGTCAACGATGGCCAGTGGAGAAAGGTGGGAGGTTTTTCTGTCATGAACTGTGATATGCTGTCTACATCCGCCTCATCAGTTGATAGAGAATGACTTAAATGTTTCGTTCTCTTCTCAGATCTCAGTGGAGGAGCAGGGCCGGAGTCTGGTGATCAAGATTGACAGGGAGGCCGTCATGAAGATCGCAGTAAACGGCGATCTGTTCACGTTAAAGAAGGGCATGCATGAGCTCAACCTCACCGTAGGAGGAGTCCCTTTCAAAGAGGACGGCCTTGTCAACCAGGTGCTTGCTTGTTATGTGCTCGGGTATTTTCGTTTATTTGTACCAAAAAGAGAGCGTTGTGTTATTTCTCAACTATTGTGATCATGATGTAGGTGAACCCGCGTCTGGACGGCTGTATGAAGGAGTGGAGGTGGTTGACGGGTGAAGATACGTCCATCCAAGAAACTATTCGGTCCAACGACAACATGCAGTGTTTCAGCACTGAGGATCCCGGAGCATATTACCCCGGCACAGGCTTCGCTCTCTTCAACATCAGCTACGGTATGGTGTGTGTGTGTAATGCATAGTATACATAACTGCGCCTAACTGCTTCTTCCTGAAGTACTGACTCCGTGCGTAATTTGTTTGGGTGAATGTCTTGGCCTCCATCATCGGCCACACTTTTGTCAACAGTTTACCTCGTCTTTGTTTGTCAATAAAGTTCACGACCCGCTGTTTTCTTACTTCCTGTTTCTCCTCACTTCAGACACTTCACAGAACCTGACCGTCCACTTGACCCTGCGTCCAACTTCTTCGATCGGAGTGCTGTTTGCACTCGTTCACCAGGACAGAGTCCCGCTCTCCATCGCTCTAGCAGACTATCATCCCAGCACAGACGAATGGCGAGATGTGAGCACTTTAAAACTCAACCTGTGTGTTCGGAAAAATGACTTTGTTTGACTGACTTTGTCTCTTTCTCTCTCTCTCTCTCTCTCTCTCTGTCTCTTCAGTACGTTCTGGTATCTGCAGGTGACACCATCATCGCCAGCTCTCCTGCACCACTGTGTGACGGCCAGAGCCATGACATCAAGGTCACAATCTCAGGAAACCAGACGCTGCTGCTGGTCGATGGCCAGTCTGGACGTAGTGAAGACGACGAAGTTCCTACTGACCTCCTGTCAGAGTCCAGCACCTTTATAGGAGGCCTCCCTGGTGAGGACACAAATATTTGTATAGGATATTACTCATATTCATGTTGGAGAGTGTTAGTGGTGGTGCTCGGACCACGAAGGGAGGAGACAAGCTTTTACAGGAGAGACATCTAAGTCTGCCACACATTTTATACTCAGGAGGACGAAGGTTAAAACACAGCAGCGTCGGCTGGCTCTGTTCAGCTACAGTTCACACAAGAGGCAGGTTTATTCCTGATCTGCACGTCTGTAATGTTTCCCATTTGGAACTGGTGATGTAGAAAGAAATATGTTGCACATGTACAATCCTAACCCAGACCAAGCCATGTTATATCTAGTTTTCCACTCACCCAGCGCTTCCTCTGTCCCGTACAATCTATAAAACATCCAACACACGCCAACAATAGATAATGAGAGGAGGTGATTATTTAAAATTTCTTCTATTAATGACTGCCTCACGTTTTTTTACTGTTTATAGCAAATCTTAATTAAATCAACCATGACCTACTCCTGCAGTGACTGGCAGCTGAGTAAATATTTCAGAATCCCAGCCAGACACGGCTCCAACATTCCCCAAACTAGAACGAACACAAAACACAAGGAATCTTTTTCTCCGAATGGCCTGATGAGAACTGTCATGTATACTTGAAGAAAGTCTAAATGTTCTTTGTCTCACAGATTCAACACACTGAATGATAGTTTTGTTTGCTTGGGTCACAGTTCAGGCTCCTGCACAGTCGTTCTGGTCATTTGCCGGATCACGTGTTCTCATTTCTTCCCCTCAGATGTTCCCCTGGTGTCCACGCTGGTGTCGGCGCCCTACAGCGGCTGCATGGAGGTCCACATTAACGGACAGTCTGTGGACTTGGACAGGGCCATCCACAAACACAACGACATCCGCTCGCACTCCTGCCCCCTGCTGGACTCTCTGCAATGACAAAAGCATCAGTCTGCCAAAACTGATCCATACGCTGTTCATTCAGGCAATGGGGATGATTTCCAATATATTTATAAAAGCTTTGACCAGTGGGGAGATGTTTTAGATTGGAATGTAAAAAAAAAACAAACAAAACAAACACACACACACACACACACACACACACAAAATGGACCAGGTATCGTGGTGCAGCTTGGAGCCTTAGCCCAGGATCACCCTGTCCTTTAACTGTGATGACACTGCTGCCTAGAGGCATTTGTAGGTAATTTCACAGCATTCTCGATATAGTGACTCTGTAAGGTAGCTAGTCGCCAGTGAGCAACATCTGTACTAGGCAGAAGATATGGGAATAAATGCTGCACAACATTGCCTCAAAAACTGCCCATGTATCACAGCCTTTTAAGCCCACAAGAACACACAGGGCCTTATGTAGATCAACGTCAAAAGGTTGGTTCTCGGGCCAGCCTCCTATGCTTGGCATCCTGTGCTTAAATGCAGATCTGACTGGAACTGTAGGCAGAGTGACTCCGCTTGAGCTGTGGTCATGTTGCTTATAGCCAGTTCACCTAAAGGCCCACTGTCACAAAGCTTGAAATAATTAAGAATAATCAAAATACAAACAAATAAAAACAAACACGGGGGACCAGATAAAGTCGGTCATCAGCTATCCTACTCAGAGAAAACGCGTGAATAGGTGCTCAGCTTCATGAGTGTTTGCTGCATTTTGCCTCGGGGGGTCGATTGGGGACTAAATGAATCTTACTTGCGCCTAAGAAGCTGCATCCCCCTCGTTCGCCACAGCAGGGAGGCGCGCTATTAGGCACAGCTCTGTGTTCTGTAGAAAACCTTGCACATTGTTGCAGGCAGAAACGGACTGCGTGTGAAGCCATTTTCTCGATTTCCTCTCAACTAAAGTAGCACTCCGTGTCCACCTGCAACCTTAAAAATCAACCGTGCCTCCAAAAAACAACCAATCCAAACTTCACGACAGCTTCCCTCCAAACAGGTGAATCATTACACAAAGGTGCAGTACTGTAACACTCAAACAGAGCTAACGCTTCTTATAATGACAAGTTGTACTCATTGCAGTTAATACACTATGCATTTCCACCTGTGCATTTTGGAGTATTGCAGTCTTTCAGAGAACTGACGACACACACACACAGGAATTTCTCAATAATCTTCAGTCAATAACTTCATCACAAAAGCCCCTTCTCTCCCTCAGAATCACCCACTCACAGTTAATACCTGCCATGTACCAATCTGAGGATGATAGATGAGTTCCAAAAGCACAGGGAGGCAGGAAGGGGCCCTCTCCATGAAGGAGAGTGAGCACTGCATTGAACGAACGCACCACACAAGCTACTGAGTAAAAAGAGTGCGCTGTAATATACTGAATATGTAAATAACGTCACTGTACAATGCTTTATAGAAGACAGAAAACAAACTACCTTCTGCTCACTGAGGTTTTCTGCACATTTAAGTTCATCCAAAGTCAAACGGTGATGTGAGTCTCTCAACCTCATCTGCTTCGTAAAATATACACAAATACACCGTTCTTTTCTAGGAATTTGGAGACTGTGAGAGCAATAGCCAGAGATCAAAGCATCATGACTCTTTAGGGACTCTGTTTTTAATTTGATTTTATAGGTGCTGAGCAAATGAAAACACAATAAAAACAAAGAATGTCAGAGGAGCATTGTGATTGAGAATGCCAAAAAGGGCTCCAGTGTTATTTTACTTCCCTCTGTATGTATCATTTTCTAGTTTTCTGATGAATGAATGCCAGAATATAGAGCTTGACGAGTTATTGTTTATTTTTATCGTGTTGTATATTGAACTTGTCTTTTTAGTTTTTATTTTTCACTTTAACTGCCAGTATGTGTACAATGCTGAGAGAAGTCTGCCTTTTTTGAGTTTTAACTTCCCTCAACAGTGAAAATCCTATTTAAAAACCAAAATAAAAGCAGTTGTATGAACATCATAGAGTAAAATTGTATTTTCAAAAAAACACATTTGTATGCTGTGTTTGTGTTGAAGATTAACTTCAGAAATTTGAGTTTTAATGCTCTAGCTCTTTCAATGCAGCTTTCCGTAGTGAACAATCAGTCACTGCTAACCACGGTGACAAACACATTGCATTTCCTGTGACTGCTTCACAATAAAAGCGACCCTGTATTTTGCCAGCTGAATTCTTTTAACTTGGACTACCAGCAATAGGAACGGTTGTGTTTGCATTAGCAGTAACTTAAAGTTTAACTTGGTGTGTAAAGTAAGAATAATTATGTGTTCTGAGTTTAAGAAGAAAGTGAACGTGTAACCACCCAGCCAAATTTGAATCAGGAAAATGAGCAGTATTCTCAGCTCCAAGACTGTGGGGGCGTGTCCACCGGATGTACTGTAGCCACGCCCACTTGTGGGCTAATTTTGAAGTAACTGAATCATGTCAGATGAGTTCAGAAAATGACATGACTAACTTTGAAACACTGAGATGAATTAATCTCTATCTCTCTGCTCAGGGTGCAGGGTTATGCTCAGGGTGGCCTCAGTGTGTCATCAAGCCACCCTTTAGGACCGCCCACAAAATCCTGACTGAAAACTGGTGAAAAACTGTTTGAACCTCTAACTCCACATTTCAGTTATATATCATTCAAAGTCTTAATAAGTCTTCATATGACCTCAATGGTCAGATTTCAGATTTAGATTCCTCTATTTGTGGAATGTAATAGATACATAGAATGCAATATGCATAATTAAATTTATTTATCATATGTAGAGACACTGGGTGTCCTCTGAGTCCACCGCGAACCACCGTGTTTTTACAGTATCCCAGGATGGGCAAACTAAACACTGGCGTTCTGTTTACATGTGTTTCACAGCCACCATCATTTTTTTCTTATACACACTAGAAACACAAGAGACACAAGAAAAAGGACACCACACCAGAAGAGCGTGACTGAATGTTAGCAGTTGTGTACTCTTAAACAGCATTTATATGAATGTTTTCTGTAGCTGAAAGTAGAAGTAGTAGCAGCTGACCACAAGAGGTACAGAGGAAACAAAGGTTTCCTTGATAATACGGTGAACATTTCCATTTTTCAAAAAGATACTTCATCCACACAATATCTATAGCATATGACATGAGGTGAACCATGGTAAGGACTTTCACAGGTGACAGGACACGATCAGGAATCAATTCATACAATGAAGTCACACATTTATTTTGAACAAAACATACATTTTACAACATAAAATACATGGTAAGGAAAAATACATTATATCTGAAAAAAATATATTGTGTATTTAAGCCTGACAGTTAAACACAGAGCTATAAACACAACCCATTATTGATCTTAACTGGGACTACAATAGCAAGTTTGATTATAGAACCAATAGATATTCTTCAACGTTAATACAGGTAGCTAAACAAAAGAGGAAGACAGACAGACTTGGTTTATTGCTGCATGTCACCACTCCCACCAGCAGAGGGGAGCAGCACATCAAAAAACCAAATGAAACAACGAGTTGAGAGCTGAACTCCAACATTCAGTCCTCCTTCTAGGTGTTTTTAGGCTTAGCTGTTGGTGCTCCGTGCATCACTGCTCGTCTTAGAGGATGAGTTTTCTTTCTTTCTCAGTGACATCACAAACCACAGGAAGATGAAGAAACCTTGAAACAGAGAAAGAGACAAGAAAAGTGTTAGAGAGAGAACAAGAGGAGTGGACCAACTCAGCTATCCGAATGGCATAAACAATCTGACTCTTGTGCCCTGTTTGCAGAATATTCAAATATCAATATTCAAATTTATATATCTGACTCGTGTATATATATTATATTTACAGTGACATCACCAGACCATGCAGTGAGTTGAGGATGCAGAAGAGGTAGAGGCCCGCAATGGTCAGGTAACCAAATGAGAAGAAGACCAGCCCCCAGGTAATGCCAAGCAGGACGGTGACTCCCAGCAGGGTACAGATGTCTTTCTTGGCTCTGTCACAGTCACTCTGCCCATACTGACATGCAAATGAAGTGTACAATAGCCCATTAGCAGGTCAAATATGTCAGACCAGGGCAGAAACAAGGAAGCTCCATCTAGGTTTTTCATTGAATCCCATGAAGAGACCAAAACAAACAATGTTAGTGGGTCAAATAATACTAACAGACTTCCCTTCCCTGCCTGTGGCACACCAAGAACACTGTTCTGACTTAAGATGTAAATATTGAAAAATGATTTTTAAAATAAGAGGCATTTGGTACTGTAAGTGTGTACAGCATCAGAATGGTGTATGTGGGATTGACTGAAAATAAACTGTGCATGTGTTCATGGGAATGAAGCGGAGCAATAGTGGAGATCAATGATTTCTTTGGAATGGTTTTTGGACACCAAACAGGGGTGCAAGAGCTCCATCTACAGTGTTCCATCACCAGAGAAAGATTTTACCTTGCTTTGTCAAACGGGCTCCAAAGTGTTAACCCACTGTGATATCACCCATTGGTTTATGGACAACTGTTTCGAAGCCTCTGGTTTGGTATTATGTTAGTTGCCATTTCCACTGGCATTCTGTGGATTTGTGCTTTAATAACGTCTTTGTGAGACTGCCGTTCTACCCTACTCCTCTTGTTTCTTTTGAGGTGTACAAAGTTGACCCTTTAGCAGAGACTTGCCATGAAAACATCAGTTTGCTTTGGTCATCTGTATTTTCCCAAGCAGATGCACTGGGGCACATGTAGATCGGAAGTTGGGGATGTCCACTCAGAACTATCTGAAAACTCCAAAGAATGGACTTGATTATTGGAAGATTGAACCTTCACTCATTCACTGTTTGATACCGCTACCACTAGAGCCAGCTTTACATCATATCTATTTACCAGACTATAAGATTACACAACTTCTGAGATTCTTGATTTGTTGTCTTTATACTCATCTAAGAGGCTGTTGATTTCTGAATTCATCACTCTTTGTTGTTGGAAAGGTTTAAAGCTTCTTTTATGTGGAACTTGCTTGTTGACTCAGTTAGATGTTCTATTAGGATAAACCAGTATTGTAGTACTTGAGATTGGTCTTGGTCTCAAGTACTTGGGCTAGTAGTTGGGCTATTTTACATACAGATCCTTCCTTTTTTGAGGGAGCTTTTTTTTTTATGACTCCTGTCAGGGGCATCTTTGTCACCTTTTTGATTCCTGATGAGCAAATTCCTGAACAAAAGCCTGAAACAAAAACAGGGAAAAAAAAGAGTTTAAAGTATTTACTCGCACCTCTTTGCTCCGACGGAGACCCACAACATGTCTGACTGTCACTCCCAGCATGATTGTATTAAAGATGAACACCAAGGAAAACAGTCCCACCGTAGTCACCATCTTCACTGTGTCATTGCTGATATAGCATCTACAAAGAGAGGGAGTATGGATATGAATTTCATCTCACACTGTAATAAAGACTGAACTATATGCAGTTTTTCTGCCTATGAAATAGAATATATGAGTGCATCCAAGCTATTCCTTGTTGTTCCTGTGAATGCACATGCAAAAGACTTGATGAATATACATTCATTGTTAGTCTAGATAGGACATGCTTGCAAATGTGCTCTTGCTTCTCCCTCACATTGTGGTGCTGGTGGTGGAGTTATCTGAGTCCAGATGGACATGTCCATATGCGTCTCTGTCTATGATGACCACCAGGGATACAATGACTGCAGGGACACCTGGAACAGGGATGAAGCAAGGCACTGATCCTTTGACTTAAAAGTTCAATTCAAATCCAATCTTTGTTGACTTTGGTGACTGTACTCACCCCATCCCACCACACTGAGTTTGAGCAAGTATCTCCTGATATAGATGTTGAAGACTCTAACTAAGAGAAGGTACAGGTGAAATCCCTCCAGGCCCATCCAGCTGAAGGTGGCCAGCAGGGAGTAGTGAAGACAAAGAGCCATGTAAAGACAAGCCCCAGTGGAGGACAGTGCTGCCACCGCCTGACTGGAGAGGAAGTGCACGTTGAGGAGGATGAGGGCAATGACCAGATTGATGTGGATCTTCACAGAGACATCTGCCCTGACTTTTCTGTCAGAGAGGACAAGACAGAGGAGAACTGATCTGTGGTATGTGTTTCATTGTTATCATGTCATGAGCCTGAAATGAGATCATAGAAAGTGAAGACAGGATGACATTTACTCCAAGAATGAAGTGTTAAAAAGGGAAAAAAGGGAAAAGCACATTGAATCTTAAATATAAAAGTAAAGAAACACATCAAGGTGAAATTAATTACCTAATTGTGATGAAGAGCAGAACAGTGATGACCAGGGCAAAAAGAGAAAGACTACAGCCGATCAGAGTGATGTATGTCTGAATCTTCCGGTCTTTCTCAGGCAGTGGGGTAGAGACCTGTGAAGAAAGCACAAAGATGACTTCATTACATTTATTACACTTACTGGTGAAACAGATCAGGATTTACATACAAAGCAGAACGAACTATGAAGTAAATGATGATGCATAATTACAAATGAAACTTCCCTAATGTAGTTTGACTTAGCTCCACTGTCACCTGCTTTAGTACAAAATACCTGATGTTAATTAACCAGAATGTTCATGTCTCAGTAAGAATCACATTTATGATAATTGTAACACCCCTGTTCATAATGCCTACTTCTGTTTTTCATACTTGTACCAGCATATTTCTCTGATACTAACACACATTTACATTGTGGTATTACCATTTTTACTTCAAGTCACAAGTGCTGAATTTCATTATTTTACTTACATATCCAGTCTGTATATATAGTTCTCACACTGTATCTATATTTACTTTTATTTTTAACAGATTTCATGCAACATAATGGATTCACAGGAAGGCCCAGTTGTCACTCTTGTACATTTATGAAGTGAATTCATCTAGTCAGTATTTAACACTTTATATTCATTTAATACCCTTTTTCACAGAGGATGTCTTTTTGTGTCACAGTCGGGAAAGCACTGATGTAAATAATAAAATGAAATGAATTTTGGACATACTTTTATGGATCCCTAAAACAGTTTCAAATGCTCCTCCACTGAATATGAAGTCTTGATAAAATGATCACATTGTTTTAATTGTCTGTCTGCAGTTCTACCTACCATGAGTACGCCAAAGTACGTGAGGTGATCACAGGAGCAGGTGATGTTACCCCAGCCACGTTCCCACAGGGTCTGGCAGCCATAACTGCTGTAATCTGGTAACAAACAGGCATTATACTAATGACTGATGAGAAAACACAATGAATCCAACTTCTCATCTTAATAACAAAGAGCACATCTTGTTATTATTGGTGATAGTTACCCTTTGTTGAAAAATTAAAGAACACACAGCGCGGTGTCTGGGTCTCCTGTGACACAACAATAACTTAAATGTATTTGACTTACTTTTGTTCAGCAAAGGATATAATTGTACAAGTTTATAGAAGCTGAAGTTCTGGTACATGAATTCATAGTTACATTCACAGCTGTGGTGAGAGTCATTGTGATGTTGACACGCTCCTGCAGTCCTGAAATATTTTTTTCCCCAACACTCAGGCCAACAAGTCTGCTTTCATACACGTTATATGGTGCTCTCCATATGTTCTACAGTACAGCATACAATCAATTAGTTTGACAGTTTTCAACACAGCCATTAGTGTAAAATGTGATCACGAACCTGAAGTATATTTACCAGAGGAAAAAGCCACCCAGTGATCCTCTGGATAACACTGCTTGATATGATCATTTATTTAACTGTATTATGTTTCGCATGTTACTGCAGACAAGAGCAAACTGTTTCTAGTTTGGAAAAACAGTTCTTTTGTTGCAGACACATTTGTGGATATTGCATTCAGTGTGGAAATAGCATCACTTCCTCATAGTATCAGTAATCTGAAATGAATGAACCTATGTCCCATTTTAACTTGCTTATCTAACTTATCTTGACACCTCCTGTTGTTAAAACGAGCAGCTGGTGGTCGGCTGGTGAAGAAACATTGTGCTCAAAGACCTTCGAGCTTGAACATTAAGTAAGTCATTTAGTTTGACATGCCAGGTATGGAGGCAGACTTTTAGTGCTATCATCGTTGTAGCCCTAAAATAGTTGATTTAAAAGCTCTTCGTTTTATTTTGAAAAGTCCGTGTGACTTCCTGTGTTGTTGTTCGCGGCAGTTTTATTTAAGTTTTAACAGAAGCACACAGCCCATTGGTAATCTGCAGTTACCTAAAAACAGATTGCTAATAATGTATGACTTATGAATATAATTTGTTGCACTGTTGTGTTATCTTGAAAGTGTGATGTCAGAATATGAGTGTTATTTAGCGCTCGCGATTAGCGCTAGCTCGCGGTTAGCGCGCTAGCTCGCGTTAGCATCGCCACTAGCTCTGATTAGCATGCTTGGTTAATTTGGTTCATTAGCTCCCCAGGATAGTACTTAGATAGGCTTTGCTTGTATGTAGCTGTTAATGTTGACTGCTAATATTAGCAAAGACACTGGTTTAGGGCTGCTGTGTTTGCTGCAATTTATTACTTTAAATTCATGAGGAAACATTTGACTGATATATATTAAGAGTTGATGTTTGTTCATTATAAAAAAAGATAAAAAAAAAAAGTTGTTTATAATTTACAATTTCATTAATAGTATTACATGTAACCTGTTATATTTGGTTTATTCATTCCAGGTTTATGACCTGTGGTCACCTGTGGTCATTTGCAATAAAAAATAAGAGAAGACCAGGACGAGTTATTTTCAGTGTGCTTCCTGTTAAGCCTTTTCGGAGGGCTGAATTTTTAAAATCTGAACAATTTGTGACATTTTACAGGTTCCTCATTTCCCCACCCAAATTTTGCACACTCGCTCCACTGACTAAATCATAGAGAGAAACGCACACTGGCAACAAAATCATTCTGAAAAGTGCCACTGGGTGGATTTTTCCTTTTAGCACAAAAGAAAGCATTGAATAAAGTTCAAATGTGATCAGAAAACTGCAACTATTTGGTTCATTTCCAGAAATGAACTTTTCTGATTCTATTCTATAAACTTTAAATAAAAAGTGTAATCTCTGACCCCGTTTGTTTCAGGCCAGGTAAGCATGCAGAACACTATTGTGTTGCGTGATTCAACATCCAACTCTTGAGGCAGTTGAACTCTCACTTTGCTGTTGGTGACAGCCCCATTTGACTTTGCCTGTATCAGAGTGACAGAGCCAAAAACAGGAAGAGGAGTGTTCCACGTATACACCAATAACTGAATCATGCAACGCTCACCACTATATTTGCATCCAGGCACACTGCATTGTATAATGCCATCCTTCTTTTTAGGTGATTCAAAAATTCAACACCATTAAAAGAAATAAATACTTAGTACTTGATAAAAAAGTAATAATAAATAAATAATCTTCTTCATATACAATTGAAGAAGATTCCCTGTAAGAAGTGTTGCCCTGCCAGCCTGCATTTTACTACAAACTGCTTAGAGGCTCAGACACAGGATAGAAAAACATGGGAATGTATGTATTTGTTGTCTGTAAATGTCTGTACCAAATTTCATTTTTATCCCTTTAGCAGTTCCAAGACATTTCAGTAAAAGCCAAAAATGTCAGCCTCATGTTAGTGCCACAAAAAAGGCCAGTGGATCACCAGAGTCAGTAAAATTCATCATCGGGGAACCATGAATGTGTGTACAAAACTGTATTGCAATCCATCCGGTAATTACATTGTCATCCCTCGAACCATGCTGCTAGAATGACTAAAAATCTTCTAGCAAGTTAAAAATAGCATTGTGATTTTGACTTAATCTCCATTAAATGTATTCTTACCTCATTCTCATTAGCAGAAATTTGAAGCCCTTTGAAGCGGCCTTTAGGTTTATGCATGTTGACCACTAAACGGTGATCATGAATAGAGGTATCGACATACTCCTCTGTTTCCTCTAGTGTTTGTTCTAGGTTCCACATGGCTCTGATGGAAAAAGAGAAGAAAATTATGAATACATTAATCTGAAAGTTGTTTTAATGAAAACCTGTCATGAATTCTGGACCACTTAACCAAACCTTAACCAAACCTTAGATTTCAACCTCAACTTTCTAATTCTTCTTATTGCTCTGACTCCTATTCTCATGTACACATCTGTTAAAAAATGATTTAAAAAAAACATTAAAAAAAAAAAGTTATCAAACCGGATAAAGAATTAAAGTGTTTACTTGATAGTGTCGTCGACGTCTCCAGTATCCAAACGGCTGTTTACATATTCCAGGCAATGTTTGACCCTCTGAGACTCTGTAGAGTAAATAAATTATTTATTGACACACACACACACACACACACACACACACACACATATATATATATATATATATATATATATATATATATATATATATATATATATAGAGAGAGAGAGAGAGAGAGAGAGAGAGAGAGAGAGAGAGAAACACCTCACCGTTCATGCAGGCGATGTTAAAGACAAAAGACAGGACCAGGAGGCACCACCACCACTTCATCCTTTTCATTGAGAACAAAAACCTGTGTGTGCTTCACTGACAGACAGAGGGAAATACAAATACAAGAACCCAGCCACATTTATTGATCTGAACTAGGACTGCAACAGCAAGTTTGTTTACTCAAGATATATCCATACTTAGTATAATAACCAATAGACATTCCTCATGTCTAATATCAGCATAAATACAGGTAAACAGCTAAATATCTCTCTCTAAAGAGAATCATTACATGGCCTACCTTTTTGCGTCGATGAGTTCCTGTGAAAATGATTTAATCTAACGAGAACACAACAGTGTGCAGCTGATTTGACTACAGGCAGCGCCGCCCCTCCTTACACGCTGAACACGCGCTGTGCGTGTGGCCCCACGATCCATGTGGGGAGCCCATTTTGCGCAAGGGGACTGAGTCTCTGCAAATGCGCAAATGATGCGCCTCGCTGCAGTGAGGCGCGCGTAGAGCACCAAGTCAGCCCGAGGCAGGAGAGGAAAAAAGACGCGTCATCTGACCGGTCAGACGCACCGACAGGCAGTTGGATGCAGGTGGAGAGATGGCCTCCAAACGGAAATATGACTCGGGAGCAAGCAAAAGAAAGACAAATTCTAAACAAGAGGAGGCTCGTGCTCCACCTGAAGGTGGGTATGTTGTTGAAATAAAAAAGAAAAACTCTGTAGCATAAACACCCCAGCTGCTAATCATGAGACAGAAGAGAGGATCATTCTGTCTAGATGTGGACTGGAGATTAAATTTTCCAGATTCCAGATTTTCCATTTTCCTGATTATCATTTATTGAATGTCATGTTAACTGCATATTCATTCACCTATGTTGAAAAAGGAGTGGTTAATTCACCAATTAGTTGGTGGTCGTATGTCGGCTCAGGTTTATAGTCTATGCTATCAATAGAAGTTTGGGGCTATTTTTATGGAGGTACAGTGTTTCCATCTCTTGGTTAAATATAATTCAACAATCATATAAGATTATATTAGATAAAATAAATTAAGAGAATCCTTTGTTTGACCCACAATGGAGAATTTTAAAGCGTTGCAGCAGCAAACATCAGTGTAGGACGTGTAAGAACAAAATGTAAGTCAAAGTAAGTATATCAAAATAAAGTTCTGCTTAGGGTCTCAATTTGGCCAGGGACGGCTCTGACAACAGGACAAACGCAAGTGAAGAAACCTGCTGAAAACCAAATTCAGAAGCTGAAAAAAACCCACATCTGAATGAAAGCGGAAGACAGGCAGGCAGACAGACAGGCAGGCAGATAGACAAATAGAAAGCTTAAGATGGTGTCTACATTTTCTTCAGTTGACTCTGCATCTACAGAAAATGTGAGCTGATTCATTAAAAAACGATTACACACAACGCTGGACACTACACATACTTCTGTTCAGAAACTAGTTCATCTCCAGCTGCAGTGCAGTACATGAGTCACTGAGCTTCACTTGGTTTATGACTGAATGTCACCAGCAGGTCTGCTGGTCACCCACCAGCAGAGGGGAGTAGCACATCAAAAAATCTAATGAAACAACGAGTTGAGAGCTGAACTCCAACATTCAATCCTCCAACTTCTATGTGTGTGTGTGTGTTTTTTTTTCCATTTTTACAAGAATGGAAGTTGGTATAAGTTCCACAAATGTATTACTGTAAAACACGTGAATGTGTCTCTCCTGGTAGCTTCAACAACAAGTTCTCGTTCCACATAATCTGGGTTGTAAGGCAATTCCTTCTCTGATACTTTGTATCTCTCTATTCTGGCATTCAATGAAACAAACAATAAAAAACTTCCAGATGTGCATTAATGCATTTTATTTTTCACACTGTAATGATTATATGTTATTATTCATGTTCATAAAAAATATTTTTATTTGACGTCATGTTACGTATAACACGCTGTAGTTCCCAACCTTTTCACTTTACCATTATGCTTTTTTTTTTTTTTTTTTTTTTTTTTTTTTGCATTTTTCAATTAAAGATTCTCAATAATTTTGCCTGTATTAATAGTAGCGGGACAAAATTTTTCAAGGATTTTAGGTTTTTAACTAACTACCCACACCCACACACATGTAAGAATATGTCTTGGCGTGTTGAGGCTTAGCTGTTGGTGCTCCGTGCATCACTGCTCGTCTTAGAGGATGAGTTTTCTTTCTTTCTCAGTGACATCACAAACCACAGGAAGATGAAGAAACCTTGAAACAGAGAAAGAGACAAGAAAAGTGTTAGAGAGAGAACAAGAGGAGTGGACCAACTCAGCTATCCGAATGGCATAAACAATCTCACACGCAATAATTCAACAAAATGCATATAGTCAAACTTGTATCCACTGTACATAAAAGCATCCATTGTATTCATTAACAACAAGTCTCTTCCTCTCTCAAAATGTATTTTCCCTGACATTTGAGTAAACTCTAAACTATGTCATGAATAAAGATTCAGATACTTTGATCATTTATTGTGAAATAAGATGTCCATGTTGCTGTGAGGTTGGATTGGGCATAAACAAATGTAGCAATGTAGAGACTTGCTTTGTTAAGCTTTCAGCAGTTTTAAAAGTGATCATTGTGTCCCATCCTGACTGTACTCTGATGCATTTCTCACCATTGTAAGTGTCAAACTAAGAATATCAACTCTGCATCTACAGTGCTCCACCCGTTTATATACAGTATTTTACATATCTGCCTCATGTTACCCGCTTTGTCATATTTACAGTGACATCACCAGACCTTGCAGTGAGTTGAGGATGCAGAAGAGGTAGAGGCCCGGAATGGTCAGGTAACCAAATGAGAAGAAGACCAGCCCCCAGGTAATGCCAAGCAGGACGGTGACTCCCAGCAGGGTACAGATGTCTTTCTTGGCTCTGTCACAGTCACTCTGCCCATACTGACATGCAAATGAAGTGTACAATAGCCCATTAGCAGGTCAAATATGTCAGACCAGGGCAGAAACAAGGAAGCTCCATCTAGGTTTTTCATTGAATCCCATGAAGAGACCAAAACAAACAATGTTAGTGGGTCAAATACAACACTGTTTTATAACACAAGACAGCCAGCTATAAATCATATCTATTCACCAGATTAGAGGATTTCGCAACTTCTTTGAATTTTAGTTTTTAGTATCTATTTATTTCCTTTAAACTTTAGTGCATCAAGAGATCTCTAAGAGGATGGCAAATGTTTTTGAGCGATTTCGAGCCTCAAACTTTCTCATAAGTTAATTTAATGACGAAATGACAGACCACTTACTGGCATACTGCATCTAGCTGCTGCCATTAGCTAGGTAGCTGTTAACCGTTCTGTTAGGACAAAGCAATAAATAACATATCATGTTTAAGCAGTTACCTAGTGTTCCTGTAGTTCTGACAAAATGTTCAAATATAATAGTAATATATACTATGTTATATAGTATATATGTATGTATAAGTTTCATAGCCTTTTGTTTTTCCTCCTAGAGAGTGATTTTGAGTTTGTTAATCTTTAATAGATAAGCTTAGAGTTTTTTCCTCCTTGGAGTGATTTTCTGTTTACCGTAGTTTAGGCCTTTTTTCATAGCCTCACTCAGTCGAGGAGATTTGGGATCTGAATAAAACAGCTCTCAGCCAAACTCTGCATCTGCATCTTTTTCTTATATGCTCATGGTAAAAACAACTGTAAATACATGTTATAGCTGATATTTAAAAAAAAAAACAACACCCCCTAACAAAAACTAGATAAGAAATACATTGTGCTGGACTCATCATTCACATTAATGCTGATTTTGGTGTTTTCATGGGATGTGTTGGCAGCAGGAAATATTTTGATTTGCACTATATTTATCCTTTAAAAGTATTTACTCGCACCTCTTTGCTCCGACGGAGACCCACAACACGTCTGACTGTCACTCCCAGCATGATTGTATTAAAGATGAACACCAAGGAAAACAGTCCCACCGTAGTCACCATCTTCACTGTGTCATTGCTGATATAGCATCTACAAAGAGAGGGAGTATGGATATGAATTTCATCTCACACTGTAATAAAGACTGAACTATATGCAGTTTTTCTGCCTATGAAATAGAATATATGAGTGCATCCAAGCTATTCCTTGTTGTTCCTGTGAATGCACATGCAAAAGACTTGATGAATATACATTCATTGTTAGTCTAGATAGGACATGCTTGCAAATGTGCTCTTGCTTCTCCCTCACATTGTGGTGCTGGTGGTGGAGTTATCTGAGTCCAGATGGACATGTCCATATGCGTCTCTGTCTATGATGACCACCAGGGATACAATGACTGCAGGGACACCTGGAACAGGGATGAAGCAAGGCACTGATCCTTTGACTTAAAAGTTCAATTCAAATCCAATCTTTGTTGACTTTGGTGACTGTACTCACCCCATCCCACCACACTGAGTTTGAGCAAGTATCTCCTGATATAGATGTTGAAGACTCTAACTAAGAGAAGGTAGAGGTGAAATCCCTCCAGGCCCATCCAGCTGAAGGTGGCCAGCAGGGAGTAGTGAAGACAAAGAGCCATGTAAAGACAAGCCCCAGTGGAGGACAGTGCTGCCACCGCCTGACTGGAGAGGAAGTGCACGTTGAGGAGGATGAGGGCAATGACCAGATTGATGTGGACCTTCATAGAGACATCTGCCCTGACTTTTCTGTCAGAGAGGACAAGACAGAGGAGAACTGATCTGTGGTATGTGTTTCATTGTTATCATGTCATGAGCCTGAAATGAGATCATAGAAAGTGAAGACAGGATGACATTTACTCCAAGAATGAAGTGTTAAAAAGGGAAAAAAGGGAAAAGCACATTGAATCTTAAATATAAAAGTAAAGAAACACATCAAGGTGAAATTAATTACCTAATTGTGATGAAGAGCAGAACAGTGATGACCAGGGCAAAAAGAGAAAGACTACAGCCGATCAGAGTGATGTATGTCTGAATCTTCCGGTCTTTCTCTGGCAGTGGGGTAGAGACCTGTGAAGAAAGCACAAAGATGACTTCATTACATTTATTACACTTACTGGTGAAACAGATCAGGATTTACATACAAAGCAGAACGAACTATGAAGTAAATGATGATGCATAATTACAAATGAAACTTCCCTAATGTAGTTTGACTTAGCTCCACTGTCACCTGCTTTAGTACAAAATACCTGATGTTAATTAACCAGAATGTTCATGTCTCAGTAAGAATCACATTTATGATAATTGTAACACCCCTGTTCATAATGCCTACTTCTGTTTTTCATACTTGTACCAGCATATTTCTCTGATACTAACACACATTTACATTGTGGTATTACCATTTTTACTTCAAGTCACAAGTGCTGAATTTCATTATTTTACTTACATATCCAGTCTGTATATATAGTTCTCACACTGTATCTATATTTACTTTTATTTTTAACAGATTTCATGCAACATAATGGATTCACAGGAAGGCCCAGTTGTCACTCTTGTACATGTATGAAGTGAATTCATCTAGTCAGTATTTAACACTTTATATTCATTTAATACCCTTTTTCACAGAGGATGTCTTTTTGTGTCACAGTCGGGAAAGCACTGATGTAAATAATAAAATGAAATGAATTTTGGACATACTTTTATGGATCCCTAAAACAGTTTCAAATGCTCCTCCACTGAATATGAAGTCTTGATAAAATGATCACATTGTTTTAATTGTCTGTCTGCAGTTCTACCTACCATGAGTACGCCAAAGTACGTGAGGTGATCACAGGAGCAGGTGATGTTACCCCAGCCACGTTCCCACACGGTCTGGCAGCCATAACTGCTGTAATCTGGTAACAAACAGGCATTATACTAATGACTGATGAGAAAACACAATGAATCCAACTTCTCATCTTAATAACAAAGAGCACATCTTGTTATTATTGGTGATAGTTACCCTTTGTTGAAAAATTAAAGAACACACAGCGCGGTGTCTGGGTCTCCTGTGACACAACAATAACTTAAATGTATTTGACTTACTTTTGTTCAGCAAAGGATATAATTGTTGAAGCTGAAGTTCTGGTACATGAATTCATAGTTACATTCACAGCTGTGGTGAGAGTCATTGTGATGTTGACACGCTCCTGCAGTCCTGAAATATTTTTTCCCCCAACACTCAGGCCAACAAGTCTGCTTTCATACACGTTATATGGTGCTCTCCATATGTTCTACAGTACAGCATACAATCAATTAGTTTGACAGTTTTCAACACAGCCATTAGTGTAAAATGTGATCACGAACCTGAAGTATATTTACCAGAGGAAAAAGCCACCCAGTGATCCTCTGGATAACACTGCTTGATATGATCATTTATTTAACTGTATTATGTTTTGCATGTTACTGCAGACAAGAGCAAACTGTTTCTAGTTTGGAAAAACAGTTCTTTTGTTGCAGACACATTTGTGGATATTGCATTCAGTGTGGAAATAGCATCACTTCCTCATAGTATCAGTAATCTGAAATGAATGAACCTATGTCCCATTTTAACTTGCTTATCTAACTTATCTTGACACCTCCTGTTGTTAAAACGAACAGCTGGTGGTCGGCTGGTGAAGAAACATTGTGCTCAAAGACCTTCGAGCTTGAACATTAAGTAAGTCATTTAGTTTGACATGCCAGGTATGAAGGCAGATTTGTGACATTTTACAGGTTCCTCATTTCCCCACCCAAATGTTGTACAAGTGCCACTGGGTGGATTTTTCCTTTTAGCACAAAAGAAAGCATTGAATAAAGTTCAAATGTGATCAGAAAACTGCAACTATTTGGTTCATTTCCAGAAATGAACTTTTCTGATTCTATTCTATAAACTTTAAATAAAAAGTGTAATCTCTGACCCCGTTTGTTTCAGGCCAGGTAAGCATGCAGAACACTATTGTGTTGTGTGATTCAACATCCAGCTCTTGAGGCAGTTGAACTCTCACTTTGCTGTTGGTGACAGCCCCATTTGACTTTGCCTGTATCAGAGTGACAGAGCCAAAAACAGGAAGAGGAGTGTTCCACGTATACACCAATAACTGAATCATGCAACGCTCACCACTATATTTGCATCCAGGCACACTGCATTGTATAATGCCATCCTTCTTTTTAGGTGATTCAAAAATTCAACACCATTAAAAGAAATAAATACTTAGTACTTGATAAAAAAGTAATAATAAATAAATAATCTTCTTCATATACAATTGAAGAAGATTCCCTGTAAGAAGTGTTGCCCTGCCAGCCTGCATTTTACTACAAACTGCTTAGAGGCTCAGACACAGGATAGAAAAACATGGGAATGTATGTATTTGTTGTCTGTAAATGTCTGTACCAAATTTCATTTTCATCCCTTTAGCAGTTCCAAGACATTTCAGTAAAAGCCAAAAATGTCAGCCTCATGTTAGTGCCACAAAAAAGGCCAGTGGATCACCAGAGTCAGTAAAATTCATCATCATTGTCATCCCACGAGCCATGCTGCTAGAATGACTAAAAATCTTCTAGCAAGTTAAAAATAGCATTGTGATTTTGACTTAATCTCCATTAAATGTATTCTTACCTCATTCTCATTAGCAGAAATTTGAAGCCCTTTGAAGCGGCCTTTAGGTTTATGCATGTTGACCACTAAACGGTGATCATGAATAGAGGTATTGTCATACTCCTCTGTTTCCTCTAGTGTTTGTTCTAGGTTCCACATGGCTCTGATGGAAAAAGAGAAGAAAATTATGAATACATTAATCTGAAAGTTGTTTTAATGAAAACCTGTCATGAATTCTGGACCACTTAACCAAACCTTAACCTTAAATTACAACCCCAACTTTCTTATTCTTCTTATTGCTCTGATTCCTATTCTCATGTACACATCTGTTAAAAAATGATTTAAAAAACATTAAAAAAAAAAGTTATCAAACCGGATTAAGAATGAAAGTGTTTACTCGATAGTGTCGTCGATGTCTCCAGTATCCAAACGGCTGTTAATATTTCTCAGACAATCTTTGACACCCTTTGACCTCCCTGTAGAGTAAACCATTTATTTATTGATACACACACACACACACACACACACACACACACGCACAGACATATATGTTAAACACCTCACCTTTCACATTGTCACATTGACGTTTTTGTTGACCTATAGCTTTACCAATGCCATTACCAGGCTTATTCCCTGCAGGTTAAATTAAAACTGTATAGATAGTATATATGTGTGTGTTTGTGTGTGTAACACACATAAAACATATATTGAAACATCTTACCTCTCGAGTTATCTTTACCTTTATCTTTACCCTGGCCATTGCAAGTGGTATGAAAAGGTTTTGTACAGGCGATGTTAAAGACACAAGACAGGACCAGGAGGCACCACTTCATCCTGTTCATTGAGAACAAAATCCTCTGCTTCACTGACAGACAGAGGAAAATACAAATACAAGCCACTACCCAACCACATTTATTGATCTCAATAAATCTTTGTTTACTCCATACTTAGTATCATAACCAATAGACATTCCTCATGTCTAATATCAGCATAAATACAGGTAACTTAGGTTTCCATATAGAGAATCATTACATGGCCTACCTTTTTGTGTTCACGAGTTCCTGTGAAAATGATTTAATCTGACGAGAACACAATAGTGTGCAGCTGATGTGACAACAGGACAAAAGCAAGTGAGGAAACCTGCTGAAAACCAAATTCTAGGGAAGTTAAAAAACAAAACAAAAGAGGAAAAGAAACAGACAGACAGACAGACAGACAGACAGACGCTCTTTATATATTTTCTTCTCTAGTGTCTGAATCTACAGAAAATGTGGGCTGAATCATTCAGTTCCTTATTGAAAAAAAGCTTAGAACACTTCGAAACTACTTTATCTTGGACTTCAGAGCAGTACAACATTAGTCACATTGAGCGTGACTTGGTTATGGCTGCATGTTACCACTCCCACCAGCAGAGGGGAGTAGTACATAAAAAAAAAACAGATGAAACAGATGAAAGCAGACTGAGAGCTGAATTGAAGACATTCAATGGAGCACATGAAAACACTTATCAAGAGTAACTGAAAAGAATAAACCAGAAAAATAAAAGAATGAATTTCTTCAGGGTTATTTTATATAACATTTTTAAAATCTGTTTTCATTTCATTGTGGCGTTGTTAATGCGTCCTGTTAACTAGACCTACAGCATTATTACGAATCAACCAGTTGTGTGTGTGCTGTGTGTGTGTGTTACATATGTTTACTAGCTTGGTATTCAGGTGACCTTTCTTCCAGGTGGCCAGCACAGAGAAAAATAATATTTAATGTGTTTTTTGGCCTTGTCAAGCTATTTTAAATTTTTGAGAGAGACAGCTGAAAAGTGACAGGAATGTGGGGAGAGAGAGAGAGAGAGATAGAGAATGCAGCAAAGGGCTGCAATTTGGATTTGAAACCTGGGCTGCTGCTGAGCTTTTGTACATGGGGCGGATGCTCTACCAACTGAGCTAATCAACACCCCAAACTGACTTTTAAAAATGTTTCCATGTATATTGCATTTTTTGCGCAAATTGGACCATACAGCAAGCAACTCTTTGTGATCTCCATGGAAGTGCCAGATAAAGAAAATGGGCTAAGAGACCCATATGGAGGACCAAAGGTGTTACATGGATGAGAACTTGTGGCATGGCATGTATGCATAATGAATAGAAGAATTGTGTTCTTGTGAGGAGACATCTAACAAGAAAACTTGTGACATGTCACAAATAAATACAGTTTCAAGATGTCTTTAAGGATGGGGTCTAAGTGGGGGGTTTCTGTATGTTTGGCTGCTTGATACCAAAACAGGTGAGATCAGTGTTGTGTGTGGGCAGAGGATGAGTGATGTCAGGCTCTGGGGTTTGATCCTGTCTGTGATAAACCATCACAGACTGCCCACCTGGATAAAAAGAGACCGGTGAAGCAGAATTAGTCACACACAGCAGATTATGGGCCTCATCATGACTAACTGGAAAAACCTGTGTGATAAAACACTCTTTGTTCGTACATAAATGTAGCAGTTTTAATTGTAAGTGACAATGGCTACACGTAATATAGCAGGGGATTTCCAGGATGCTAAAAATACTGTTTTTTGACTTCATTCCAAGTGGAATTTTTAAGTCATGTTTTATTTTAATTTCCCCAACTTCAGAAGACATAAGGCACCTTTTTTAAGGCCATGGGTACCCCCATGTTTTTGTCCTGTGGAGGCAAGCTGATCAGAAAGTAATAAAAGTTTGGATGATATGTCGATTTAATTTGGCATAAGCAGGTATGGGCTACTCGTATATATGCAGCCAACAGCAAAAATAATATGTTCTTTTTCTTTTCTTTTTTTCTTCTTCTTCCAGACAGGCAGCTTGGCCAAAAAGGACAACATACAGTCAACTTTAGCCTTTTGCCTACCATGTTTTGGGTTTCCATCACTCTTAAATAGTATAGCATATTATAATAGTATAGAGACACGCCATAATATGAGTTTCAGACACTGATAGTAATTATTTAGTAGCTGTTATAATTATGTTTTTTGGTCCTGGACCAGTAACCATTAACATACACATTCTAGAAGTATCAACTTCCCTTTGCCTTTCAAGCCGGATGCATTGATAGGGATCTCATTATATAGACATGTCTGTCCGCAGGCACCGGCACACAGAGAGGGAACAAATGACACAGACTGCCTAAGGAACTGGGATCATTCTCTGCTGTCCTATTCAGCAATCCGTACCGATGACAGGTGCTTCCTCCTTACCTGGGCACATGGTGACGAACACATTTAAATGTTTTTTTTTTTTAATTTATTTCGGAACAAAACAAGAAGACCTTATTTCTAATAAGGGCAGATTTGTAAATATGTAATTAATAGTGTCATTTATTATTGGCAACATGGCAAAGAATAAAACTGACTGAGAAGAATTGCAAACGTGAGTGCCCTGACGCAAACAGCATACACTGCCATACTAGTTAATGATTATATTCAGTTTATGACACATAATGGTCGTTTTAAATCTCATATCTTATCAGTAATTTCCTATTATATTCATATTATGTGTGTTTTTGTCTGTGTGTGGGTGTGTTTGCCTTAAGTGGTCTAACACCTTGCTGTGTGGAGCTATAAACACGGGGGAGGGGGAAGGGTTCGCTGTGGTCCGCCTCGGGCTTTTTCTCTGCTCCCCTCCCCACTTCACCTCCATCCGTCCGGTGGATAAGTGCATTGTAGTGGTCAGCTTTGTCAAGTCAGCACAGAAAGACAATACCGGGTGTGTTGCCTTCAAAATAAAAGGCAAACGAGTTTTTATCAGGCTAGTATTATTTTGATAAAACACAATATACATATGTTGCATTTTCCTCGCTGCCTACGCCAAATGTTATCAAATATATATCTTAATATATCGGTACCATGACCTCCCACGAACATTTCAAAGTTTTGAACTGAAAATTTGACAGGGAAAATGTTGCAGGGTTTTAATGGGATAACACCAACTTTCTTTATTATATTTTCATATATCTTGTCTTCATGTTCATTACAATATGAGCCTTCAGAACAATTCACCACTCATAGAGTGTATACATGGACTACGTAGCTTTTATTTTGAAAGTCGTCACGGAGACAGCTCTTTTCCTCTGTTGTCCAACTTGACATCTCGAGGTTTGGTACCGTAACGCCGCCAACATCGGACACTATCGGTGCTGCTCCGGTGGGGAGACAACACAGAGGCACCGAGTCGGGACATGACTGATAATAACTAGTTAACTACCGACTTCAGAGAAGAACTCCTCTGGGAAAAGGGAAAAACTGGATGTAGAGGGCAAATATACCGTTGAATATATATTTTTTATAAGAGAGGTCGCGGTCTAAAACAGCCGCCTTCGCCTACAGCTACGACGCCAACGTTACTTGATGCTACTGCTGAAGGAGTCGGACAAGTGCGGTGGACTTTGGGCTAATCATTAGGTTGTTGTTTTATAGTTTGCAACTTTCTCAGGTTAAAATTAACGCCACTTCATTTGGCTTTATCACGAGAGGACGTTGTTAACCCGCTGAAGTTGAACATGTGTAATGCAGTCAATGATTTACTCTACAAGCATTTCTGCGGCAGACCCGCTTTGCTGATAGTAGGCATTGCTGGAGACGCTTTGTAAAGTGCACTTTCAAGGTTACTAATTAGGCAACGACTTTGAAGTTGATTAAATGAACCGCGCGCTCTCGTGGGTAACAGATAACAGAGCACAGTAGGCGACATAAAGAAAGGTGACACGGTGTGTACACAGTGTAAAAAAACAAACTTCAAAGCTGAAGAAGAAAGCTGTACGGACTCACAAGCTCACATATGAGTGAAGTCTACTCACTGACATTCATGGAGGGTCAGCTTGTAATGCGGCTCTGACTGTAAATCTGGATTGGGGCTCTTTTCCAGGATGCAAGTGCACTGTTGAACGCTGTTGTAGCATTCTTGTTAGGGAATAGTTCACTACAGTTTTTTAAATAAGCATTTTACGACAAAAACTACTACGACTACGACTAAAAACTATAGACCGTCGAAATTGAACCAGGACGAACGTCGACTGATACCACCTCGCGCCCAGACCATGGCCTCCACCTCGCGGAACAGCTGCTTCTGGTTGCTCTGGAGACGGACCTTCCTCGCGCTGTGCGTGTGTGCGCTCGGGGCGCGTGGAGCTGAGGATGACAGCACCTTTAACGCAGAGGTAAATCACAGCAGCGGTATTAGGACTACTGAGCAAATACAGTGTTATCACTGCGAACAGTAGACATGGTGGCAAGCGTGACGATTCCAATAAAAATAGGATTTGACTAATGCATCAGAAAAGGTACTATTTGACACGTTCTGTGCTGAAGTTACATTAAAATAACCACATAACTGTGCTATCCAAGTGTTTGTCCTCTGGTGAGCAATATCTCTTTGTAAATATATCCTTAGCTTTTTATGTATAGTCCATAATTGAGTGATTGAGTGATCATTACTGTGTGCCACATTTGAAGCAGCTGATATTAAGGCATAGTATTTTCCTGTGAAATGGCTTCAAACCCAGCCAGTCAAAATCAATGCAGTGCACAGCTGTTTCATAAAATGACTTCATTATTATTATTATTGTTGTTATTATTATTATACCACTGACACACTTATTTTCCCATGTGGCTATTTTGGTTAGTGAAGTATGTTGCGCGGCAGGTGTACAAAAATAAAACCATATCTAAGGCAATAAGACTGTAGCAGGCATAACGGGAGTTTGTGTGAACCTGGGGACCCACTGCTTTGATCTTCCAAATCTACAGCGTATTTTCCACCTATAGGACATCCATATCTTTCAGGTATTGGATGTATTAAAGTTGAGAGGTTTTGTTCTTCTGGGATCCCCTTCACAGCATTCTTAGACACGCTTGGTCTTTGGACTGACCTTCTTTGACAACCATTATGTTAGATTTAGGAATCCTAAGCGAATGGTCAAACACACACAAAAACAAAGCATCATACTCCTGCTGCCTTAACACTTAGGAGAAGTTGATCAGTGGTGGAGCTGGTGTTGTTTGACAGACAGTCTGACAGACCGCTGGGTCATTAGAGGTGAGCTTGCATTACCAAACTCTGATGGAGCATTAACATAGCTGTGGTGTGTGTGTGTGTATGTGTGCGTGCAGGTGTGTGCTAATGTATCTCACTGAGCCAAGAGGTGGAGGGTTTACGCAATGTGTGGACCGATGAAGAATTCCAAAGCACTTGCTTGCTAAATGTGTGTGTGTCAGCTGAAATAGTAACAGTAGTGTTACCTATGTTGTCTATTCCATATTTTAGAAAGTTTAGAGTTCTCTTGAAGATCTGCAGTTTAAAGTGTTTTATTATAAAAAAGCAGACGCCCTGTTGTTGGATTCAAAAGTGGAGTTATGAAACAAAATTAGGGAAGACGCCTGAGGATATACTGTGTGCTAAAAGTCTGTATGATTAGGATGCTGCTACGTCATATCTTGACCAGCTAGGACCAAAGCTGAGGCGTTCTCCTCTAAAGTGTTCTTCTGTTCTTCTCTGAAGTGTAATAAGCACCTGTCGTCTCATCTGTGTGACAAGTTCAGCTGATTTCCATGTGAAGCGGCAAAACAGAACATGTTGAGTTGGAGACTGTGATCATTTCTTGAGGATGTAAAGAAGTCATGCTTGTTGTGTTTACTGATGCTAATCTCCGCGACCCACCAAAATCTTTATCTGCTTTTATGGAGCCACCGATGGTCACGCTGTCATGCTTCTCTGCCGTAACAGAGTGTGAACAGAAAACTGGCTGGAATTTCAGAGGTGAGGAGATGTTAAAGCACACACTGTGTACAGGTGAAGGAGGCTCAGTAATATCAATGCATACATACAGTTACAGAAGATGTAAAACTGATACTGGTTTGTCTCGAAGCAGCCTGTATCTGTAAACAAACCCGGGCTGTGTCAGGTTACGTTGAAACTACATTTTACACCTACTCCAGTTTATTCACACACTGAAATGCATTGTCTCGGGCTCAATCTGATCCTCGCTCTTCAGATGTTGTTCAATCGGAGTGTTAGGCACTTGGTCTGAGACCTCAACTCCTACTCTGTCTGGGAAAAAAGTGGGAGGGCAGAAGAATGAAGGACATGAGGGGGGGTAAGGAGTGTGGAAAGAATCAGAGAAACTCGGAGAAAATGTCACAGCAACAGCCAGGGGAAATCTGTCGCAGAGTTATTTATGAAAAGAGAAAAGAAAGTTGACGTGGATGGTAGCGGTCAGTCTCAGCTGTGCAGCATGTGATGGCTGAATGTGACAGCTGTTTTCTAACTGGGACACACACACACACACACACACACACATACACACTGTGCACAGGCATGCTGGGCCTGGGACTCGAAGGCATCTTATGAAATACAATGGACCCTCTTGTCTGAAGAGAGAGAGCTGTGAGAGAAAACTTGTGAATAGTCGAGAAAGAGGATGAGAAAGCTCAAGAGAAACATGAAGATGACGCGTGGAGAGAAATCAGAAAGTGTGCAGCAGTTTGCAGCTACAGGCAGAGGAGCAGCAGTGAGGAGAAGGGTAATCAGTGACTTATTGCAGCGCATAAGAACTTCCTCAGTCCGTATCCCCCTTGTATCCATTTAATCTGCAGCGTGCCGTCTCTTCACATTCCAGCCGCTCCCCTGTGATTGGCTATCACCATGTCCATAAAGACTCACGTTGCTACAGAGGAAGGAGAAAGCCACAAGGCGAGAACTGTCTCTTAGCGTGCATTTGTTTCTATGTTTTTGGGTGTTTCTTACATTCTGCTCGAGTTCTTCCTCCTGTCCTGTCTTTCTCCCTCACTACTCCATTTACTTATCCATCCTCTTGGTAGGACTTTGGGGGGTAAGAGATGGCAGCAGACCAAGCCTCAGAATAAAAGCTCTGTTAGTATCTTGGCTGACATTGTGGTGGACACACACTCGCACACTCACACACACACACACACACACACACACACACACACACACACACACACACACACACACACACACACACACACACACACACTCCTGGCAGGTTTTACAACTCCTTGTATATTGCTGGGTCTGGTTTTGGCAGGTAAGCTCAAGGACTCTTTGAAAGACCATTTAATAGACGAGTCCTAGTGTACATGAGCACACACACGTACACACACACACACACTCACACACTCACAGTCCCTTATTCCTCCTGTTGTCTGAGAGTTGTTTTGTATTCAGCCCAGCTGATGAGGGAAGGTGAGTAGCCAGATTGAAGTACTTTTGTGTTTTAGATGATGGGGGTGAGGGGCGGCAGGAGCTCATACGCCTCCATACATCTTCCCAACAGCACTGCGGATCTGCCCTTGTACCCGACTGCAGCCTGCTGTAAATACTTGCTAGGAAGGGCCAGAGAAGGAGTGTGTATAGACAACATCAGGTGCCTGGATATACACAAACACAAAGGTCAACAGACGAGGAGGCCTTTTCCCTTCCTCCTCAAGTACTATCACTGCAGCAGTGACAAACATGGACATGCTGACCACAGAGCAGCAGGGAGGAAGTAGCTGGAATAAGTTGGAGATTACACAGGACAAAAGCTTGGGCTTTTATATGAATTGCTTTTATTGAAGTCTGATGGGAATTTCAGTTTCACTCCACTGTTTCTCCCCCAGTGCGTGTTGCGGTTGGACGACTGTTACAGATACATTACAGCAAGTGCTTTGTTTTTATCTTCAGACAGCATGAAATATGAACAGCACTGGCTGACATGAAACGACAATCAATACTGCTCATTACTAATCAGCTCTCGAAAGACTTTCTGTCCTTTGTGGACATGTTTTTTGTCATTTATTTTCTTCAACCCATCTAGTGGAATCTTAAGTGGAATTAGCATTTAGCTTAAAAAACCCTTTTGTTCAGCAGCTGCACATGTTGGGATGATATTCAAACCATGAGGTGCTCTCTGAATATTTGATACTCACAACTGGCTGTTTACGAAAAAACCTTCCTCCAAACAGCGGTTGGAGTTGGTTGCAATCTGCAACCTCACCACTCCTCACAACCTCACACACCGGACTTTTCAACCCCACAACAAGCACGTTAAGAAAATAAGTGCCGCACGCACAGCACACAAGTACAGAAATGCTGCAAGTAGTGCAGACGAGAACAGGAACGGTTGGCGAGGCACAATATGAAGTGATGCAGGTGGTTGCTGTCTCTCTGTAGGTGATGTCTTGGAACAACAAGCTATGCCTGGGCGTGTGCATCACTTTTAGCAATGGAAGTGTTGACATTAGTGGTGGGTGTTATGTCCCTTTTAATATAATGCTATTTCAGTATTGGTATTCTTGATGATATGACAAAATACTGAAAATTATTTTTGGTTTAGAACTCGTAATAGCAGTTGAGCTCATCCCCACCAACGAAACCACCTCCACACTACTGACATCACTCTTTCATCATATTAAAAATGATACCATTATCGCGAACGACATGACTCACGATTGTGTCAAATAATCGTTCGCCTGGTTGATGCTGATGTTGTTTGTGGTGTCTTCTTAGTTATTGTGCACAGTGACAACATGTATGAAGAAAAGTGTTTTGTAAGCCTTGCCACCTGTTTCCCTCGTCTTGAGTGTGGGTGTAGTTGTGTGTCCGTGTGAGGGAGTTTTTAGTGTTTCAGCAGGAAGTGCATGTTTGTTTTCGAGTGTGTATGTGTGTGTGTGCATTTGGGTGTCAGCTTGTTTGAAGCTTTCTTATCTAAAGGCAGAGGTGGGTCAGGGTCATGTCCAGTTCAGCCAACTCTGTATCGCGTCCTGCTCCTACACGTTCACAGAGCTGATACAGGCGGTCTATCCACTGCTGCCAGGAGAACCATAAAGTGAAGAAAAGAAAATAATATTCTTGGTAATTTTTATAGCTCCAGGTGACAACTGTATGTAGTATCTAGTTTGATCCACCTAATGGGGAGAGAGCAGAGGAGCTGTTTGCCCCCTTCACACTTGCACACCCCACATCCCCTGCTGCACACCATACAGCTGGAGGTTTGTCAGGATAGTGAGAATGGAGACATGATTTGAATCTCTATTGATTATTATGCGGAATCTTGGATATTTCGTCTGAAGTCCCAGAAACGACTGTAAGGATCGTTGATACTTCCGTCATCAGAAGCAGAGATACAAGTAATTAGATCATGAGCTGACAGCAGGCATCAGTTAAAACCCACTGGACAGAGTGAAAAGGGCAAAAACAGATGAGCAACAGAGCAGGCGTGTTTGGAGATGAAACCGGTTTCAAAAGGTCCAGCTCCACAGGCCAAGAGATCCAAAGCCTGAGGGCTCAAACGCTTTCAGTTTTCACCCTTGACCTCACAATGGCCAGTGGACAGACTATAAAACACGAGGTCTCGGGTGCCTCACTGCACTCTGCCTGTGAGTTACTCGCGTTTTCAGGACATGACCAGAGACTGAGCTGAAGGGCAATAAACTTACTGCATCCCTCAGTCATAACTTCAGTTAGATAGATCATTTCGGTTACATAGATCATCTGCTTTTACCTTCAACATGATATTATTTCATTCTTGTGCATTTTTTCTTGTCAAAATGAGCTTACCGAACAACTTATTGATTTCATGCAGTTTTTTTTTGTTTTTTTTACAGCTGTCAGAAGAGTTTATTAGACTTTTATGATATAAAACGTTAACCTTCAGGGAAAAAGGAGAGGAGTTGCTACTTCAACAAAGGCCATATATTTAACGAGTGACAGTAGTCTTCTACTACCTTAATCGATCACAAAGAATGAGATGCTGTCAGAAATCTTACAGACTCAGCTCGGTAGTTGTCAGTGATTGATTGATCAAGCACTCTAAGTTCACGATCGCTTTTCTCCAGCTGGGAACGTTGGAGGGAAAGCACTCGGTGTGCAGTTACATTGAGGTTTTGATACCACCAGGTGGGCTTTTTAATATCAGTAGCTCTGTGCTGATCAGTGGGGACAAAGAGGAGCACGTGTCCACATCTTTGCCTTCTGACCTTTACACTCCATGCAGTCATATTGTTGTTGTGTGGACAGTGCAGGCAGAGGAGTAAATCAAGAGACATCTTGGAGACCATTTTTAATTAGTTTTCATCGTACTGTGGGGACACACATACAGCAAATAAACCTTATTCTGGTGGGTGTTTACCACCTCCACTAACTAATTTGGGCATGACATGACATATATGTGACCAGAACACTTATTACATACAGTATTTTATATTAATAAAATGTGTGTGTGTGTGTGTGTGTGAGAGAGAGAGATAGAGAGAGAGATAAAGACTGAAAGAGGTGCGTTTGTTTTCATGGTTTTAAAGGAGTGGGTAGGTAAATAGTATTTTACATTGTGAAAGATGGGTGTAAACTTGAGACCTGCACACACACACACACACACACGCTCACACAGCTACATGCATGCACAATCAGACACACACCCTATTACATTCCCCACACCACCATGGGGAGTGCGTCCATGTGTAGGCGTATCTAATATCTCTACCCAAGATGCGAGTGCTTGCCTGTGCGAGTGTGTGCGTGTGGTATTGGGTTTCTGCATAACAGGTGGGACAGACTTTGCGTCATCTGTGATTGGGTCGAGTATCACGTTTTCTCCCTCAGGTCTGTTATTAACCCCCCCCCCCCCCCCCCCAGCCCTCATACAGCCACCCAGCCCTCCTGGTTACATACTGCTAGGATACAGTCAGATGCAGAAGGATCCCGACAGTGCTCTCGTTCATTCCTCCCTGCCTTCTCCCTTTCAGATCATTAGACACGAGCCAGTGCACGGCAGAATGTGTGTCAAGAAAGCAGAAAGAGCCACGTTCCTCTTAATCAAGATCACATAACAAATGTGGGTAAAAGTCCACAAAGCCAGAGCAAATCTCTGTCACGCTGTCATGGCACAGAAGCTGAAGCTGAGGAGACAGTTCATTGCTCTGAGCTGTAAACAACACAAACTGCCCTTATGCTCATAAAACAGCTGTTGCTGGTTCCATAATTTCCCTTTACTTGTCATAACTCACCTCTTCGTCATATAAAAGTCTCTTTTGCCCGAGATTCGATCATGCCTGGATTACTGCAGACATATTCTGTCTTAGGCTAAATCTTTGTTTTGTTGCCACTGTCAGCTTCACTAAAGTAAACCTAATGAGCACTGATTCAAGTGAGTCAGCATCGCATTATACGAGCAGATGATTCTTCTTTATTTTCTCACAGTTTCCCTTATGCTTTTCTTTCCTGTGCGTCTCCAGTCATGGCTGAGGATGTACGGTTACCTGCCGCAGGCCAGCAGGCAGATGTCAACCATGCGATCAGCTCAGATCCTGTCCAATGCCATCAGCGACATGCAGCGCTTCTACGGCCTGGAGGTCACTGGACAGATGGACCCTCAAACCATCAGGTCAGCAGCGTGTTTTGATGTTTTTGTACATGTACACCTACGCACACACCCACAAAAGAGCATGGCCATGCTCCAAAAACATTGTCCTGCAGCCCATTATGGCTCCTAAACTTCAGTTAAAAGTTTTGCAAAGCCCCTGAAATATTTTTCATAGGATGATTCGACCGAGAAATTGGAAATATAGACTATAGACAATATTTTCTGGTCAAATCCTCAGTGGTATAAATGGGGAATGTTTTACCTTCCTCTGTAACTGCTATTGAATTTGTTTTTCATCTCACCTGCTGGAGAGGAACTGCTGAGTTGCCTGGTTGCACTCGGCAGCTCGCAGGTCCTCTTTAAATTAAACAACAGAAAGGTACACAGAGATCAAGAGGAGAAAGTAGAGGTTTGAGGCGTCATTCTCCCCTTCATCTCTTCTCTTGGGTGCACCTTACTTTTCAACACACATACACACACCACACACACACTATCTCTTGCCTGCTCCTGACTTCTTTCAACTCCTTCAGTGCCATGAGGAGACCTCGCTGCGGTGTGCCTGACAAGTTTGGAGGCCAGATCAAAACCAACGTGCGGCGGAAACGCTATGCACTCACCGGACATAAATGGAGCAAGAGCCACCTCACTTACAGGTAACAAAAAAGTTTGATAGAAGCTGCAACACACACACACAGTTTTCCTTTGTTGATAATACTCAAATTAATTAAGTTTCAAAATCAATAAATAACTTCAGTTCAGAAGATATTGATTTGAAACACTACATGAATTGTGTGTTGCCAGGTATTTTTTTGAGTTGGTCCAAAAATTCTCTTTTCAGTGTAGGTGGATATTTTAAAACGTTATGTATTCATGTTAGGATCTGAATTAATTCAGCTTTTCTGGTTTTCATTTAATTTGTTGCTTATGAATCAACAGAGAGGTTGCTTAACTCATATTCACAAATTGTTTTCCTTCTCCCTCTCTTCGCTCCAATAGTATCCAGAACTACACCCCTAAGATCGGAGAGTATAACTCATACGAAGCCATCCGACGGGCCTTTAAAGTCTGGGAGGGGGTGACCCCATTGACCTTCGACGAAATCCCCTACCAGGAGATCAAATATGGACGCCGCAAGGAGCCCGACATCATGATCTTCTTCGCTTCAGGTTTTCACGGAGACAGCTCCCCTTTTGATGGGGAAGGAGGCTTCCTAGCTCATGCCTATTTTCCCGGACCTGGAATGGGTGGGGACACGCACTTTGACTCCGATGAGCCCTGGACCATCGGAAACCAGAATGTACAAGGTAAATGGTTACTGCCAGTATAATTTCTAATGCATATTGTATTATGGATTGTAGGAGCAGTGGTAATTTCCTTTAGTGACAACCAATTGCTGTGGAGAAAAATAATTACAAAGCTTAAATAGCAGCTGTGAAATGAGGTTCCGAACATAATAACACCTTTCTCTTATGTGGCTGCCTGTGGGTGATGAGTTGGTGTGTAGTACACTCACTGTGCATGATGCAAAGGAGTCATTCCTTAACATCCAGGTAGAAACAGGATGGGTCATGGGGTGTTTGGAGGGGTCATGGGGTCATTGATCATTACTGTGAGTGCTCAGCTGATGAGCAGTGTGCAGCACTATAATCATGCCATGTAGTATTGGCTGTAACAGATCTGTTTCACAGATTGCAAACAGCTGTTCCCATCGCTTTCCTCCACACCTAACCAGACTTGGCATGGCTCAGCCAGCAGCATCATCTCTCATTTGTCAGGCTCCGCTACTCCATTTAGCTCTGCAAAAAGTTGAAAGGTGACACAGAGCCTGTGCTACAACACCACCTCCTTATAGTTCTCAGATTTACCCCCAGTTATGTTGTAAAGCAGAGACATACACTAATCCATGAACTCTGTGATCCAGCATGATCTGCACAAGCCGTTCTAGTCACTAGATATTTAACTACTGTCCTTTGGAGGACTCAGCCTTCAGTCCTTCATGTACAGCCTTTACATTTTCCTCAAGATCAACCCTAAACCCACTTACAACTCTTAACACCATGTCCCAGACTAGACTAATCACATGCAGAAGCGAGGATTAGGAGAATATCTTCCTCTCCTTGCTGTGCTCTCATTAACCCTGCTGACTACAGAGTCACAATGGGCTTCCCTGCCCTGTTATCTACATACACACAGCAGAGACAGACAGCTAAACTGTGTGTGTGCGTCTGTATCTGTGTGATCAGCTGTGTGTGGGATGTGTCGCAGGACTGATCACAGGGATGCCAGAATGCCACAGTAAGTGGGAGTGTGTTCCACTCGGGGAGATCTGTAGACTGGTCCCTTTGTTGCACCACGCTACTTCCACAGCCTAAAAGCAGCGGACAAACAAATTACAATCTTGTCTGGCTTCAGTTAGACACATGTCCAATTAGCCAGACCTGTCACAGACGTAGTCTTCATTTAACTCCGGCATTTATACCGCCTCACAGTTGCACTAATGCTGATGCTGCTTCCCTTTGTGGAATTAGAATTTTATTATTTTTTCAGCCGGCAAAACTCAGATTGACGCATTAATTGGCTGTTGGAGTGACAGCGTACAAGAGTATTTTTCTGTTATAGCAGCATTCAGAGCTGACACAAAGCCAATTTTGCTTAGTTCAGTTAATTGTTGAAGTCAGCTATAAGCAAACCTTCTACGGTTCTCTGCTGCTTTTCTGTTTTAAATTGCACATTTAATATGTTTAGGATTGCAAACCTCCAGAAAATTGTGACATTTTTTATTTTACTATTCTGACATTTTGTAGACTAAATGACTAATTGATTTTAAATATAAGCTATTTATTGAACAACTATAAAAAACAAAACAAGCATCACTTACTTAAAATCTATAACCAGATAATGTTTAAACAAGACAAGACAAGATTTTGGCATTTGTGGCATTCTAGTTTCAGATTGTGGTGTAGTACTGTTGTACTTTAGTACTACACTGGTCAGTACCACCCTAGTAGTACAGATTACTGTGTGCTTTGGTAGCATGCAGGTAAACAGTTTGTGAAGAGAGCCAAAGAGGCAGAAATAGAGAAGAGGCAGAGGAGACTGAGATGCAATCTCAGAGCCCATCATTCATAATCTGATGACAGTGAAGCTTTTTGTGAGCTTCTTTGAAAATGATTCAGCATTCATTCACAGATATCTGTTGCTAGAGATTAGCAGAAATGTCTTCCTCGACTTTCTTGCATATCAAGTTGCTAATCAGCCTGCAGAGGAAGTCTTGGCATGTTATCTGTTTTCTGGATATCCGCTGGATACACAGGAAACCTTGAAACGTTGGCCCAAGAGGCTAAATTATCATCAAATACAGCAAGGTTGCCACCATTATAAGCATATGAAATATTGTCTTTATTCAGTACTGAATAATAGCAGCACCCTCCAGAACGGCTGCTGTTTTTCACATGAAACAGTAGAAGCGTATAAAGTAAAAAGTGAAACTTGAAGGGTCATGTTGAAGCCTCAGCTGAAGTGTCCTGAAACAGAATCTCTCTGGCCTCTGACCTCGTTTTGGATGGGGTCAAACAAAAACAGACCTTTTCTTTTAAGGGATCAATAATTAGCCCTAAAAAAATGAACATGACGGCAGCTGACGGTGAAAGCACAAGTCCATTTCATCCATTCGCTGCACTTAAGGCCTGTCTTTCCCTCTAAGTGAACTCCGTTTCATTTGTCAGTGAATAACAATTCTATTGGGCTGAAGCTTTTCGGTGTAAACCTTGTGATGCACCATGTGATTAATCAGCCTTTCTGGCACAGACGCTCTAAAAACAGAGTTCATGCTTTATCAAATGACGCTTTATAGCAAATGACTTGCTGCCATGCACACTCAAACACACCTTACACGGATGAAACGCTGCAGGGCAGTAGCGGGAAAAGGTCAGGAGCTTTTGTGTTTCTCTGTGGTCCGATGAGACAGATGGGAGCAAGTCGCTGGCAAACGGCAGAGCAAACTTGGAGAGTGCATTCGGGTTGTCAGGGTACCGCTTTCGTGTCCCCTTTCTTCAGCGGGAGTCCCCCTCGCTGGTGATGAATGAGGTGTGAGACGTGGTAAACAAGTGAACAAAGACGGCTGAAATAGGATTTGAATGACAAAATGTGTGTGTGTGTAAAGGATAGTCAGAATTAGCAGTAGCTGCATTGGCTGAACTTCTAACTTTGCCAAGACTTTTGAAGTTTACTCTTCCTTTTCTCTGTCCAACTGAATGGTTGTCACAGTTACCTCACAAAGGCCTCTTTATGTGCTCTCTCTCTCTCCCTCTCTCTCTCACTAGTCTTCCCCTCTGCTGTTTTCTCTCCTTCAGTGTTAGCTGCAGCTTAATACACCATGAGGACATTCATGTGACTCTGCAATTATATATAGTGGGGGTGATGAACTGTGTGTGTGTGTGTATTTTGCAAAGTGGAAATGAGGAGATGCACAAGGACAAGCATCCAGAGCATCTCCCCTTCCCGTCCATGCACAGCAGTGACGTCAGTGAGAAGTCCCAATCTCCCCCAAAAGCATGATGTCACTGGCACAAATCTGATCAGTCAGCAAGGTCAAAGTTCACAGAGAGCACTGCTGGGTGACAAAGAGGTATTGACTGACAGGAAGTGCCCAAATGTGTCCTGGCTTCACTTCAGAGGCAAACTTATAGAAGTATGTTGGTCAATTCTAAACCAGGTTTTCTTTGGTTTGACGTTTCTAAAAAAAAAGAATCTGTGAGAGGTCTTTTGTGCTGAGAGGAAGTTGACGCAGTGGTCAGCGTGTCACAGCCGTGTCGTGGCCTTGTCAGTGTGTAATTGTATCGCGGTGGCAGCGAACAACAGTATCCCTTGATTGGTTAGAAATGTTAGAAATGTGTGCTGATTCATATCAGCAGTAATTAGCCTGCACTTGTGTGATTTATCTGTCAGGGAACAACGAGCAGCCATTCTTACAAATTGCCTGCATGGATTTATTAGGCCTTCCTGCTCTCTGTGGCTCGCAGCTGATGCAGCCACACGTGCCATGCGAGGTTGACACATTTATCATCTCTCACTCCGTCTGTACGAACTCAAACAGTCTTTCTCTAGAGATGAAATGCATATTGTCTGACTCTCCTCCCTCCCTGTGTCTTTGCTTCACCATCACCTTCAGGTAATGACCTCTTCCTGGTGGCAGTCCACGAGCTGGGCCACGCCCTGGGTTTAGAGCATTCCAATAATCCACTGGCCATCATGGCTCCCTTTTACCAGTGGATGGAGACCGACAACTTCCAGTTGCCTGAGGACGACCGGCGGGGCATACAACAGATCTATGGTAGGATGTGTTTTGGATGACTCTCCCCATGTCCACTGCGATAATGTGATAATCTGCGGTACTGCCTCCACTGTGCTAATCCAAATCATGAGAACATGAAATTGTAGGAAAACTATTTTCATGTACAAACTGACCACACTGCCAAAGGATGCAGATTGTAGTAAAATAGTTTCAACCCGCTTTGTTTGTTTCTCCCCGAAGGTCAACCAGACAGCGGGCCCACCCAGGCCCTGCCCACCGTGACGCCCCGTCGCCCAGAGCCCAGGCCTCCTCAGACGCCTCCTCGTCATCCTGACCGTCCCAGGACCACCGAAAGACCAGATCACTATGGACCCAATATCTGTGAAGGCAACTTTGACACAGTTGCTATGCTCCGAGGAGAGATGTTTGTTTTCAAGGTAAATGGATCTGAAGTTCAGGAAATTAACTTTTAACTTCAGTAACAGCCTGTGAAGTCCTTTTAAGTTATGAGTGTAAAACATCAGAAGACATATGTTTACCTCTGCAGAGGCTTATTCTAGATCCTTGCTTGGAAATTTAGCCGGCTTCCAGCAGAGAGCTGTTCTGACAACTTAACTGTGTCAATAAATTAGTTACTCTTTTCTGTAGAATCAGTTTGAGACAAATGGCGTGTGCACGGCCAACCAGGGGTCTGTTTCCAATCAGGTCCTTGTGGATTGTAAACCAACAGGGCCAGTGTTTTTTATGAGATGGAACACTGTTAAAAGGGTGGGGTGTGGTCAGGTGTTTGCCTTAAAGAGCCTCTGGACTCGCACAAAACAGTCATAAGGGCTGAAGCAGCAGTGAGCCATTAGCAGGGATTTAACCTTTAAGAGATATGTTGGAGTCATTTGTGGTCATTTTGCTGTGGGCTGGGTTTTATTATTCATTTCATATAAAAAGTAGTTTTGATTTTATGCAGCTCAGCCTTGTGGTCGCGTTATTATACATCTGCTAAGTGTTCTCCCCTATCGCCGCGGTAACGCTTGCCCGCCAGTCTCGACGATGCAAGAAATGTACGTTGTCACTCTCAGACATGAATTAATTGAAATTTCGGCAGCAAACAGGACTCTGTTTTCCTCCTGACGCTCTATACATAGTGCAACCAAAGATAAGTAATGATGTGTTTCAGTGGGAGAGGTCAGAGGAGGTGTCCAGTGTTGGCAGCGTTGTACACTGAAGAGGTTTGCAGATATTAGGCAGAGCTGGATAGAGGACACCCAGGCCTTGCTGTAAAGACTCGGCTTCACCTTCAGAAATGTTGTCATGGTTTCTGAAATTTTGACATGTAACAGTGGAAACACTCTGGATCCATCCAACGGTATCCAACATCACATTTTTACCTGGATTGCCAGTGAAGCTTATGACATGCCTTTGTCAAAGGTTAAATATAAAACTACTTTGAGCTGAAAATAACCAATATGACAGCTGGTGCGACAGCTTATTCTCTTTGCATTATTATTGTCATGGTGTAGAATGTGACAGAGCCCAGTCCCTCAGTCTCAGATCAGTTCTGTCAATATCTCCTATCTCAGAAGAAGAGTGTGTCTGACACTGACCAGTGCCTGGACATGTGCTGCACATGGTCAGTTATGTCTGTGTTCTCGGGTTTCATCCAGTCATGAAGCTAGTCTGGGATAGCATTAATCAGAGTCCAAAATTAACTTTAAACTAACACACGAATGACCTAAAGCGATTCATATACTTTTACAGTTTGGTTTTATGAATATAATTCTATCATCGTTTACTGCGTGATAAAAACTAATTACAAACGCATCGTGGCTAAATCAAATGTTTGTAGATTTGTTATGTAATCGTAGTTTCCATATTTTTTCTGCCGCTGTCGCAGCTGAGCTCAAAAGTTCATTGCAAGTTCACAGCACTTAAACATTCACCGCTTCATTTTTAGCCACACTAATGTTGGTCCGCCCGTCTGTCGGTCCACCACTTTGGTCCAGACTGAAATATCTCATTAGCTTGCCATAAAATTTAGTTCACACAGTCATAGTCCCCAGAGGATGAACCCTAACAACTCCCCTTGACTTTTCTTTCAGTGCTACCAGCAGGTTTTGTCTTTTTTTTAACGATTTAACGGTTGGAGTGACGTGAAATTTGAATCGAACATTCATGCCACGCTCAGGATGATTTGTAATAACTTTGGAGGCATTTCATCCGACGCCATCATCGATAAACGTTGCTCCAGTACTTTGGTTTGTGACCAAAAACCTGCAAACTAATGACAATCCCATCTGCCTCAGCTCTACTTTGTGTTCAGTGCTAATTAGCAAACGTAAGCATGCTATCAAGATGATATTATACCTGCTAAACATCAGCGTGTTAGCTGATGAATTGTCATTGCGAGCGTGCTGATTTAGCGTTTAGCATTTAGGCAGCAATTTGTGTAAGTACAGCTGGCTACGTATCAGCTCATGGACACATTAAACGTGATCTGATGTCAGGCTTTTTAAACACCATGCATAGAGGAGGAAACAAGACAAAGGCTGGAAATACTGCAGACTTGTGTCTTCTTTTGTGTCTTCGTGCACCTCCTCATAGTGTCATGGACAGACATGGAGAGTGTCAAAGCAGACGCAGATTGACAAGTGACAGGCTCACTTCAGGCATTATTGTCTGTTATTGATTTGCATGTTTCATTGTTTTAGAATTTGGCTTGGATTTGATTTCCGACTGTGCTTTTCATATTCAAATTGTCCTCATTTCAATGTGCAGGGGACGGGTCCGCTGTACAGAAATTGTAGTTATTAATGGTGGACATTGTTCTTCCCTGCTATTACTCTGCATAGGCATATGACTTACTTTATGTCCTGTATGAGTGGGTGTAATCTGTAGCACATCAGTGCACCTCTCTCTTCTCCACAGAGTCTTGCCCATTAGAAGAAAGAGGCCGTCATTCTGCATAGAAACGTCTCCCTTCTTTTATTCCCTTGTAGTATTTCTTCTCAGCAGAGGGCTGGGCATAAAGACAAGCATGCTGAGCTGCTTTCAATATTGAAACTCCCACATTGAGGTCTGCTCTGTTCTGCTCAGGACTAATATGGTCAATTCAGTCTTAATCTGGCCAACGCAAAGGAGCCTGTCAGACCACACAAATGGAAGAGCGTGCAGTCTGTTCCGGTCCGGCCCTGTTACTTTTTTCTCTCAGCTCGGGCCAGCCCATCTCCATTCTGTTCCATTCCATCCCGTGCCGCGCCGTCCTGTCTGCCAGCTTGTCCTGCATGAAGGACAAAACTTGGCGTGCTTGCCAGAAAGAAGCAGCACCGAGCATTTTACCGTTACATTATCCAGGACAAGCAGGGGTACTGACTCACCACTTATGAATGAGTCTGAAGGCTCCTGGTGTAAATCTGTCTGCCGGCTTGTGTGCTCAGCATATGCAGCAGATATGAATATCTGCTTCATCTGCTTGAGTTTAGAAGTGCTATTAGTGATTTCCCTTGTTTATTGCTGCTGATTTGGCAATAAAAATCAAACAGTTATCTCACGGCAGGCTTTGGTCAACAGTCAGAGCAATAAGGGGACATGACAAAGCCACCAGAGTGGAGACCGACTATTATTAGCCCGCTACTGTTCCGCTATTGTTAGTTTATTGTACGTTCTGGTATAGTTATTCTGCAGAGCTCAGTTTGCTTGACACAGTGACTATCGAGCATTACCACAGTGCTAGCAGACCTCAGTGGGACAAAGAGTTAACAGCAGTTGACTCTCACAGCATCTATCTGTGCATCCTCACTATCCTGCATGCACACTTCTGGTGCACAGGAATGTTTAGAAAAGGCAGAGAGCTATACTTAGAATGAGATATGAAAACATATGTTTTGAACTTATTTGGGCATTGGTTTACTCTGGATTTATTAGGAGGCTTTAAATCTCAGCCAGGAATGTAGAGAGGCAAAAAGAGCTCAGAACTATTGAGTCTATTTTTCATGTTGTCTCCCTCAGGGTCGTTGGTTCTGGCGGGTTCGTAAGAACAGGGTTCTGGACAACTACCCCATGCCCATCAGTCACTTCTGGAGAGGTCTGCCCGGAGACATAGATGCTGCCTACGAGAGGCACGACGGCAGGTTCGTCTTCTTTAAAGGTAAGCAGCAAACTCTCACACACATGCTCATCAACACACAACTCCCAGAATATGATTACTTCCTGTAATGCTGATGTTCTTAAAAACAATTTGGTGGATTTGTTACCTTATACCTCTTCTCCAGTACACCATGCTTTATTGACTTACTGTTTTTGGCTCTCAGTCTGATGTTTGGCGAATAAAGAACGGCGTACTGGAAAAGAGTTGTGCAGTGTTCAGTGTGATTTGGATTTCCTTGCACCTCACTGTTTCATTCCTCCCCAAGTTAGAAATAGTTGGTTCTGCAACCCAAAACAAGTATTGCATTTGCCCGAAGTTGTCAGTTATATGATTGGGGCACACGTTTTTGGCATACTAAATGTTTTCACATCAAAATATAACAGCAGCAGGTGACTTGGAAAGAAGCCCATCATCTAAATCAGCTGTTGATTGATTGTGTATTATTTATCACTCATTGGCCAGTACCTGTACTTGTTACCTTCCAGCCTCTAGGTTAGAGAAGAAGACTGCATCACATTTAACATGAACGCAAACCTGCAATTATCATATTTTGAATGATATACATTATTCTCTTTCTCATTCCATATTATATCATAAATACATTTAAATTGTGATGATTCTGGATTCCTCGTCTTCATTTCTTCATCCATACTCTGTGTCACTTGTCTCTTGTTAAACAGCAGTCTGTCCGCGCTATCTCCTTTAGGGGGTCATAGCATCCATGTTTCTGGTTCTTGTTTCTGTAAAAACAGGCCTGACCCTGTTCTAAATAATCTTTTTCTGGTGTTATCAGCTGTCACTTAGAGCATGACAGACTTCCAGCAGCAACAACAGATTTTAAGAATATACCCATTTTTGAAATGAAGCCGTCATGTGGGTAAGAAACATACAATCTCTGTGTCACAACACTGCTGAGCTTCAGCGGCAACAATGACAAACAGCAGTGTTTGGATTCAGCTTCCAGGGAAGCGTCACTGTTAACTCTGTCAGGCCGATACCCAATTATAGGTGGATCCTCTGGAGGCTGTAGTGTGGCATAAGATGCAGGTTTCATCGCATCGGTCCGTCATACATACGAAGCAGCATGCTTTTTTTTATTTAATACTTTGATACTGCAATTTTTGAATAGTGCAGGGTTCTTATCACGAGCATATGGAACATAAGCACACCCTAACACGCGTATACTCTCCTGCATATAAATTCATCCACCATCTGGTCCCTCCTTTACAACCTAAATGCAGTTAAACTCCTCCATGTCTTTACACGTTCATATTTTAACAGTATAACTGACTCTGGACCTGTATTCATCTTCTGCAGATAATGTTGAAGATATACTGTACACCTTCTAAAGAAAGCAGCGACACATAATGTATTCTACATGCAGAGTATAAATCTCTTTTAGCACAGGTCATTATTTATGCTGGGAGTCACTGAGAGCAGCTTGTCTTTTATAACGCTGGATCAAGTTGTTGAATGAAAAAAGAAAGAAGTCAGTCTTCAATGCAGCCTGTCTCTCGGAGCCACAGGCTACTTCAGGGCAGCTGTTGATGATAAGGAGGATGATGTCACCGGTAAGCCTCTCAGTGTGACACTTGGCTGCAAGCCATTAGCGAAGAAAGAACAAGAGAAAGGAAGAGGAAGGGAAGAAGGAAGGAAGAAAGGGAGGAAGGACTGGCAGAGTGTCTGAAGGTCTGATCGATCCAGTCAGATCAGACAGCTTCACTCTCTGCCAGCATGAAGACAGCAGTCCTTTCTCAGTCTGCTTGTGTTCTCATGGACTCGGATGCTTTGGGAGCTGACTTGTTTGATTTTGAGGTAGACAAGTATCCCAGCATGCATTTCATATTGAAGAAGTATAATAGCAGTGGACAATGAAACCACAGTCTACGCTACCCTTTGAGGGAAGTTATTATGATCACTCCCTTCTCCCCGCTGTGCTGATCTGAGTGTTTGCTTAGACATCACACTGTACATATTATAAACTGACACAACCTTTCCTGTCCGTGCTGGCTGACTGCTCTGTATTCTCAAATGTAATTTTATTGTTATTTTAGATGATAAAGCTTCAAAATTGCTTTGAATTTACTTGATTGTTTTGTCTGATGTTCTGTCGGCTCTCCACGGATGACCATTTGGTCCACAGCCATTTCCAGTGAAAACAGTATCATCTCAGTAAGCTGTGATAAAAATGAATAATTATACATGAGCAAAAACAGACGCAGGTGTCCGATGAAAACCTCTCCACTTAAGGTGATTTTGACTTTTTTCTATATATGGAATTTAGAATCTCACTGACCAATGAAAAGATGTTTTGTTACATCATGCACGTGGGATAGATCATCTAAAATGGTACAATAGTGTGTAAACATGAAGGACAGCCTCACTATTGATAGTTTACCAGAAGAGGTGGACAGAAACAGGAGCAAACTATCGACAGACCACCATCGACAGACAAGTTTGATTGACTTATTGGAAAAACAAAGATGGTGAACAAAGCTTGGATCTTGGATACTGCTGCATTGTGGGGGAACTTCAGTGGGCTGTCCGGACCCTACGGAGAGTAAGAAATTCTAGAAACAAAATGGGCCGGGGTTTTGCAGAATACAAGAAGACATCGTTAGAGGAGTATTTATAGGTATACCAGGAGAGACATGATTGAGGTGTATTCCTGCTACTGCTGAATAAACTTCATTTAAAATATTAACAGTTCACTGATGACTGTGTAAACATAGATTTTCATTTCCGGTGCTAAATGTGTCTCATTGCAGCGTTTTAGGTTCATTCTGTTGTAAATATGCAGAACAGTGAGGATAAGAGATTGTTATGAAGTGAAGAGAACTGAACTAGTGATGTCAACAGGCAAGACTGTTGTACACTGTATTCTTCAATTCTTCAACTTATCAACTATAATATATTGTGTTTGGAGAGAATCCAAGGGAGGATACATGCAATGAGGATGAATGGATGTGTGGATGGACTGATTGCACATCTAATATGGATTTTGAATGTGTGATCCAGACATGGAAAGGATGGGAACATCAGAGACCTGAACAAATTCTCAGTACACTAACATGGAATCATTTATTCATCCACCTCTCTTACACAGCTGTTGTATTACCCAGAGGTTTCACAGCTGTTTTGATCCCAAACAAGCCCGACTGTAGAAACCACGCCATTTATCCCTTCAGAAAAACAACACAGTCACACAGCAGGAAGGATCAAATCTTTAGGTCTCTGAAGCGCTGCAGCATAGTTAAGGAAAGTCGCGAAATAAGTCATGGGATTTTTACATCGGGGCTGTGCGCTGCAGGAACCCTGGGAAGCATTGCGTCAACCACTTGTTCTCTCCAGATGCTGAGCATAGAGCTTTCATTTTTAAATGAGAAGCAAGGGGCCGGAGGTGGTTGGATGGATGGGTGTGTGTGTGTGTGTGGGTGAAAAGAGGGAGGGAAAAGAGGATTGAAGCCAAGAGGAGCGATGTAATGGTGCCAGGAGGAACGGAGTCCCCCTGTCTGACACAGTGCAAACTATAAAAGCGAGAAACCTGCTTTAGGCTGACATGAGACAAGCTGCTCATAATGGATAATTACAAACCAAACCCAGACTTCTCAGTCAGTGACGTCGTGCTCTGTTTTTTTTTTTGTTTTTTTCATTGCTTGCCAACAAATCATTATTGCATTCACGTAATTTACAAGTGTGTATAAATGCTGGGTAGGTTTCTCTGATTGTTCTTATTGCTCTCTTTGTATTACTCATTCAATTTCAATTATTTAACATGTTCTGTGCCAGAAAATTCAATGTGTGCACTCAAGCAGTGCGCACTTACCTCTGTTCTTATGTGTATATGGACGTGGACAAACATTTTCCAGAGACCATAAGAGTTTTGAGTGGGAGTGGATAGGGAACGTACCAATGTATGCACCACAAATGATCTCCTCCTCTCCTCTCCTCTCCTCTCCTCTCCTCTCCTCTCCTCTCCTCTCCTTTCCTCCTCGTCAGGAAACAGATTCTGGCTTTTCAGGGAGGCTAACCTGGAATCGGGTTATCCACAGGAGCTGGTTGATTATGGTCGAGATATTCCCTACGACAGAATAGACACAGCCATCTGGTGGGAGCCATCCGGCTACACTTACATCTTTCAAGGAGACTGGTAATATAGCCTTCGACCTGTTGACATCACATAAAACCTTTCTAATTAGCCGTTGTATAAGTTAGTATATCTGTTGTTAGTTAATATTATTATTAGTTCTGAAAGTTCAGACTTCAGATTTAAAATATTTTTCCCATATCCCATAAATAATGTATGTAAGAAATTCAAACATTGCTCTGATATGAAGCTGTGCAGAGCGCAGCAGCAGCTGTATTTGCACAGCTCTTTGTTAACAAAGTTAGAAAGTTCTGTGAACAATTCAGACTTGCTGAACTTGCTCCGCACTGCCGTAGAACAGAAATAACACAAGCTTATGCAACGGTACCTTATTTATGAAAATAGTCATAGGGAAATAATTACACTATAGATCTGCAAATCCAATAAGCCCTCGCTAAAGCACAGCGGGACTGACTGACTTCAGTTTTGCTGGTGAATTTACCCACAGACTTATTTGAATGTTCAGTGGAAGCCGTGTTTCATGCACACCATGCAGGTCCACCATGCACTGCACCGTGTTAGTCTGGTCTTGTTTAGACGGTTTATAAACACTAACAACCATCTCCTCCGTCGCTGTCTGCAGGTACTGGCGCTTCAGCGAGCAGTCGCGCTCGGCTGACAGAGGCTACCCGAAACCCATCAGTGTCTGGGGATCATCAGTGCCTTCGACTCCCAAGGGGGCCTTCCTCAGCGATGATGGGGGTGAGCTGAGACAAGACGAGTGGTTTGTGTGTGGGGGAGGATAGGCTGTGATAGATAGAGATAGGTCTGAAACAAAGAATCAGGGTGTGGTCATGCATTAATCAGGAGAACGGGGGGTAGGGATGGTGTGTGTGTTGGAATCTGTTGGAAAGTGAATCTGAGTCTTCATGTGAGGTGTGTTTTGCTTTGCTGTGCTTTGTTAAAGTGAAAATAGGGAAGAGTGATGTGAGTGTTTCCATTACAACACATGATTTTGGATTTAAAAATTACGTTGAATAATCTTTTTTTTGAAGGAATACTTTCTTTATTCGTTTATTTTTATTTGTATCACTCTCACTATCGTTGTAAACATGTCTCCTGCCGTCCTTTCCTTTTCCAGCATACACGTACTTCTACAAAGGATCCAAGTACTGGAAGTTTGACAACCACCGCATGAAGAGCGAACCCGGCTACCCTAAGTCCATTCTCAGAGACTTCATGGGCTGCAACGTGGACCTGGACCCCGACAGAGACACGGACACGGACACAGGACGCAAGTACCCAGACATCAACCGCCCACCGTTCAACCCGGATGCAGGACGTGACGGCGACAAGGGCAAAGACGGAACAGATGGTGGCGGGACGGACAAAGACGTGGGCAAAGGGACGGACAGCGACAGAGACGAAGACTACCGCGAGGGTCGCGAGGAGGAGACCAACGAGGTGGACGTGGTGCTGAAGGTGGACGACAGCCAGGAACGGACCATGAACATCCTGATGGTAACCATCCCACTGGTCCTGGTGCTGTGCATCCTGGGACTCATCTACGCCATCATCAACACGCTGCAGAGCAAAGGGGCACCGCGGCTGCTGGTGCACTGCAAGCGCTCGCTGCAGGACTGGGTCTGACCCTTGACATTGGGGGGGACACTGAACTTTGAACTTAAATTGGACATTAGACACCACCCTCCTCTAATCCAACCCTCCTCCCAGTGATCCATCTGTCTCAAGTCTCTGTGCTCAGTGGCTCCTGCAACTCATAGTACATGTGGTAGTAGATCCTATACTGTACTGATACACACACATACACACACACATACACCTGCATACACACACATCACCCTAACCTCCTCCTGACTCCCATGGTGCTCTACAATGCGTTGACTGTAGTCTATTTATATGAGAGAAGTTTGCACATTGTTTTTTTTTCTAGTTATTTTTATTTTGGTTCATTTTGTGTGACTTTTTGTTGTTTTGTTATTATTTCTAAACAGGAAGGCCCTTCTATTCTCTCTCCCGTCTGTGCACCGCCCTCCTCCTTCCCCATCTTAGTAGGGGCTTTCTTTTTCCACGCTGATAACTTGACATCTGCTTATGCCATCACACTTACAAAAGAAAGACATGCAAAGGGTCAGAAAAGACAGAGCGATGTACACGGACCACTACGCTTCAAGTAGGATTCAGTAGGGGTTCCTTCCTCCTCTCATCGTCATCGTTCTTCATCTTTTCTACAGTACAATATGTCATGGGGTGGGAGTTCACTGTAGTTTACATTAAGACGGGTTTTGAGGCCTGCCTGAGACCAGATATGATCCTCCCTGTGCCTCCCTGTGATGGGGATGATGCCGTGGCTGTACCTCTGAATGTTGGATCACAGTTCAGTTTGTTAGTTACAATAATTTAATATTTTTTAAAAAAAATTAATAGTAATAATAACATGTTCTCATCAAGTTAATTGCTGAGGTCTGGTAATGGGCTTTAAACAAACCCGTATGTTGGGCAAACTGAACACAGACGTAAAATGTGTGTTCCATCAACTACAAACATGAATTGTTTACAGTTTAGAGAAAAGGTCCCGGGTTCTGCTTCGACCTGCTGTGCTTGCCATAGTTGTGCACACACACAACTTTCACACACAGTGAGGGATTACTCACTATTGGCTCACTTAAACACACTTACTCCAGAATAGATAATGAGTTTAACACAGGGGTCTGTTTAAAGGAAGGACATTTTGTGGACAAAATCTCATGACTTTATGCTAAATATGAAGCTACAGCCAGTCTGCAATTAGCTTATCTTAGCATTAAGACCTGAAGAGGGGAATCAGTTAGCCTGACTCCGACGGCACCTCTAAATTCTGTTACTCAAAATGTTATACCTTCTTTGTGTTATTGGTCATCTAGCGGGGTAATTGCAGATTGCAAGCCCCTCGTTTCACCCTCCCCTTCCTAGTGTGGTAGAGAGAGAAACTATGATGGCTGTGAAACGTGCAGAAAACAAGGTCCTTTCTAGAGTCAGTGGTTGTTTGTCCGTTCTGAGCTACTGGAGAAACATGGCAGTTCAACATGGCGGGCTCCGTGGCAGAGGACCCACAGCGTCTGTAGATGTAAAAGTGTCATTCTAAGGCAACTTAATGTTTCAAGTTTTTAGGTGATTACACACTAATGAAAACATAGTTATGTATATTATATTCCATTTCTAGCATACTTTGTTAATAGACCCCCGTAACTCTGACACTTTGCACAATAGGCTGTATTTAAGCTTCAGACTGATCTGTTAGCCGTGCCCCCCTTGCTTCCAGTTTAAGCTAACCAGCTGCTGGCTGTAGCTTCATAGTAAGTGCACCGAAAAGAGAGTGCTATCGATCTTTTCATCTAATTCTGAGAAAAAAAATCAAATAAGCGTATCTCAAAACGTTGAATAATTATGATTGATCGTGTTTCTCGTCCTGTCTGGCTTTGTTGTTGCCACTTTTTAGCCATTTTCTTCGATATCAGCAATTACTCGAGCGAGTGTGAGTATAATGTTAGAACAAATAGAAACGATGGCTATGACAATAAGACCCAAGTTGTAATAAATAGTAATTATCCTTATTATTTTCCAATTAAATTCAGACTACTACTGCTCTGTTTCCTTTCTCTATCTCACGCTCACATAGTCGGGTCTACCTTCTTTCTTTTCCTTATTTGGAAAGCATTTTAAGACCTCTTGGGCTGAAAGGCTAAACAGACTTTAAAGATGACCTCTTCCCTTAGCTTTTATTTGTGTGGCTAATTCTCAGAGAGCCTCCTTTCTGTCAACAATAAGACCTTCTCTTTGAGCTACAGAGGAGACACACTAATGGTTGAGTTAAAAAGTCAGCTCACTGTGAAATAACACGGGGGGTGTGTTTGTGTGTGCGTGACATAAAACAAGGGAGAAACAAAGCAAAGCCACGGCCTTTAACTCCAGAAACAGGATGCAACACCACAAACGCAACACAGCAGCTAATGTGCCGTGCAGTTTGTAATGGACTTTTTACTGCTCACGTTTTTTTTTTTTTGAAAGGACGATTTTAGAACCTTCATTGATAACCCGTGGTCTATCTGTTGTAAATATAGCGTAGCTGTAAGCACCAGGGTGGGCTCTGGGGCCGTGCAGGCTCATGTGAACGCAGACTAATCCTCTTCATTAAAAAACAGCAGGTGTGTGCAAATGCTGTTAACCCCGTACGACCCCTAAAGTAAACCTTGAACTCTCCGATACCAAAACACTCTCCTCTCCCGTTTCATCTCGCAACAACAGACATGGGAAAATGTCTGAAAAATGTCCATCCTAAATACCCGATCCAGTGTTTTCATACATTTTAACTCTCCATTTTCAAATGCATGCCATGCATTTTACATGTATTGTTCTTATGGCTCGTGTCAACTTGAATGTCATTTTGAACAAAATGAACAACAAGTTGAGATTGTAAAGAAATTAGTGGAAACCAATGGCTGCCGTGGATGAAAAATCTCAAAGATACCGGCAAGATAGCGGCCCTATTTAAGATATTCAAAATGTCTCTGTGAGAGATGTGAAATGATCTCATCATTATTAGTCCTTTAATAAAAAAAAAAAATTCCAACCACCAACCAGCCTAAAATGAGAGAGCGTGTAGGAGTGGATGACTTCACAGTGTGACTTCAGATATGAATGGGAATGGGAAGGCTTATCTGTGGTAGCACCAGGGAGTAAGCTGCCAATCTGACCAGAGGGGGCTCAGCTCAGCTGGCTCAGGTTACACAGATGTGGACGGGGAGGGTGAGGAGCAGAGATTTCCTGCAGCTGAGACAAGGGAAAGGGGGGGGGGGAGGCCCGACCTCGTCTCTCTGAGCTTGCAAAGTTTAGATCTCAGGAATAAGGAGGGGTGGGAAGAGAGAGAGGGAGAGACAGAGAGGACTTTGATGGCTCTGTTCCACTGGCACCAGCTCATGTGACCCAAATTCTGCTGCTAGGGCAACAACAGTGCTAGCCAAAGAGGAAACTTAAGTTTACAGTAGGCGACAGTCCTTTTTTAGGAACGCTTGCCTTAAGTGCTTTGCTTGCAGATGTGTATGTACCTCATGACTTGTTTTAAAGCAACATTATGTAAGATTTCCCTCCAGTTGCAGAGTGCATTTGGTATGATTCAATTACTTGAAAGATCCAAAACTAGCCAAACTTTGCTAACACTGCCCTTAAATCCTTTTCTTAGTGGTTAACTTACTTCAGCAACAAGTAAAGCTTTCTGCCTGTCATGAAACCCTGTGCTTCAGAGGATAATATATGAGCCATTCTGTCCCTAAAATATGATCCATTTTCACCAAAATCAGCGACATAGTCCACGCAGATACAAGGCCCAAAGCTGCACAGTGCAAGAACAGGCATGTGGCACAGCGTGGGGATGACAGCAGCGTCAAAATGATAGTGACGCAGTTATTTTAAGGTAGAAAAGTTACATAATGTTGCTTTATAACCTCCATATTGGTTCCAATTGCACTAGCAGTGGCAGGGTTTTTTTTCCCACCTGTCTTTCTTGTGTGCCACACTGTATGTTGACAGACAGCGCCGATACATAACACTGCTGTTCTGTTAGGCCCCTCCGGCTAGGTGAAGACAGGCTGAGGTGAGACACCTATGCGGACAGAGTTAACAGGACACCTGTACTGAAAGGAAGAAAAAAAAAAGGAAGAGCATAATCAGCCGTCACTAGAAGTCTGGAGATCGATCCGTGGCCAGTCGATAACGGTTGCCAGGAAACGGTGTCCTGTATCCATCGCTCACCTCCTCATCGTCAGGCTTGGGGGGGTGGAGGGGTGATTGGTTGGCGGACGCAGCTAATCAACGTTAAAAGCACCCTCCCAACCCCCCTCTGCTCTCTCCTCCTCTCCTGTCCTGCTCTTCCATCGGTCCTACAGGCACATCAATGAGTGCTTGGACAGCGTTAGCGTCTGGACAGGCTCAGAAAATGCCAACTCATTGCACTAGACACAGCGTTGTGTATGGAGTGTGTCTTTATCAACACTCCCTTTTCTCCTTTATAACCTCCACACAGAGAGAGCCCAGGGGGAGTTAACCACTTCAAAGCTAAAATAACCGCTTCAAAAGTTGAAAAAGTCGAGCGCACCTCAAGTGAGTTCGCCTCGCTCGAAATCACAATCTCGGTGAATCAGCAGTTTGAGAGATTCTCTGTAAGGTGACACGGACAGAGATTGAATTTAGTGGAGTTCATTGTCTCGGGACACCGAGCCCGAAGAGAAATATTGAAAGGTTAGGGCAGAAATCCGTCGAGCTTGATTGATGCTTTTGTGTTTGTGGCGAGGTGTTCAGTTAATCAGCTCTACTCTCCATAAGCGAAGTCTGTTTTCTGACTGTAAATCTCTCCCCCACTCTCTCCCTCTCTCCCCCTCCCCTCCGCATACTCGGCCCAGCCCTCCAAGCCCAAGGGGATCATAATAACAACAATGGCCTTCTCTCGCTCTCTCACTCTCTCTTTCTCCTCCCCCTATTTACTCTCTCACTAATACACACACACACACACACACACACACACACACACACACACAAACACATTATTGTCTTCCCCAACCTTACCTTCCTCCCCTCCTTCACCCATCTCCTCCCTCCTCACTTAGGAAACTAGTCCAGGCCAAGGTCCAGCCTTACACAACAGAGTCTGTTTTTAGATCAACCTCCTTGTTCAGCAACATTTAACACTGGGGAAGGATCCACTTAAAAACACCGGACCTGTCAGGTCTTGAGTTTGGTGATGGCAGACTTGGCAACAGAGTGTCGCGTTCAGATTTATAGTCGCAAAGTTGTTGTTGGTTTTTTTTTTATGTTAATGCTTTGTTTCATTTTGAAGTGCAGGGCCTCGATGCAAAGTTTAGGTAAGGTTAGAGCTCGTCTGAGCTTTCATCTCTCTCAGGATGCGTTTCTGTAAACACTGCATGTTAAGCATTCATTCAGCCCCGCTGTTTTGGCTCCAAGCGTGGGCTTTACTTTTCTCTTTTCTCTTTTTCTTATTTTATTTTAATGAACATCTCTGTTAAAGTCTCCACAGTCATTCAGAAGGCAGGTATTCTTCTAGCTGTGTCTGTGCACTTTTTGTCTTTCAGCTTCCTGCGGTCACTGTGTTTCCCCCGCACTTCCTAAAAGCCACTAGCTTCAAAAAAAGTCATTGCATCAGCCACGTGCAAAGACTGAACTGTTCCGGGAAAAAGAGTAAGAGATCAAAGCTGAAAAGAAAAAAAAAAGAAATCTGTCCGACGTGACGCTCAGTAACTGTTGTGTTTCATTTGGGTCAACTTTGTGGCTTATAATGGCTCAAACACAGATGATTGTGGGTTATACAGTTACTCCTTTTTTCCCAGAGTGCATCACACCTTGCTCATTGAGCCCATCCACTCTGAAACCAATCGTTTCAAATCACCACACGACTAAGTGAACTACTCACCGCTGGGGATGGAACAGGAAAGATGGCTGAAGAACGGCTTTGAGGATCTGTGTCGTGGCTTCGTGCAGCGGGTCGGCTCTCGTTGTGCTCCGGATAAACCGGCGAGCTTAAGAAAACTGTTTTCATCCACTAACTGCAGCTACAGTAGAGAGTAGATTTTGTTGGATTCAGCCAATTGTGTGCTGAACAATTATAGTGGAACTTGGCATCTCACACTTGAACTTCTCTTCATTACTACTTGAGTAATGATTCAGTTACATTATGAAAACAAAAAAAAAACACGACCATCATCCCTGGCTGGGATGAGATGGGAGAACAATACAAAAAAAAGAAAAGAAAAGAAAGAAAGCAGCAGTCAATCAAACAGATGAGTTTATTGTTCGTCTTATTTTAAATTTATTTTTGTGCATTTTTTTCTCTCCAAACTTGATACGATGTTTTTGTTAATAACATTCCAGTTTTTTTTCTTGGATTGTTAGTATTTTGTTTTTTTCTGTAGAAAATGTAAGATTTTATACATTTGTGTTGTTGTGTGTTCACCTCTAGTTGAGTGTGTTAACAAGCCATGCTGGACATGTACACATTAAAAATTGCTCTGAAAATATTTAAAGTTGTGTTTTTTAAAGTTTTTTTTTTCTTACACACACAATGCTTTCTGAAGTATGCAAAGAGAATCACAGCTCTGCACACATACAGTACACACACACCCTCTGCTCCCTTCCTGCAGTGAGGTCACTGTCCATAGGGCCTTGCTTCCTGTCTCACACGGGACACACAGCCGAGTGGCTTTATGGGCTATGGGAGGCGGGGAGAGAGGGGTCTGGCTAGTTGCCAGGAAACCACATGAGCAGGGAGGAAGTTAGCGAGCAGCTTGTAGAGAATGTAAGAAACCAAGCAGGCCATAGTGTCATCACACTGACAGGAAGTTCATTGTTCACAACACCGCAATGCTTTTTTTGGGGATGGATTTTATCCAAACACCAAAATTACAGAACTGAGATTGATGGCAGACTTTAATGAGATGTTTTTGTGACTTGGAGTAAGTTGTCTCCAAGACTGAAAATGAAGTGACACCTACTCACATCCCGTCGTAGGCGTAATTGGACAAAATTGATACCAAATGATAGTTATTTAGTCTCCGTCTGAGTCCTCGTGATCAATTAATGGAGCCTAGCTGAAGGCTGCAAGCTTTCAGTAGAAAGAAAAGGTGGTGCATTTAACAATGGGATGAGAAAAGCTCAAGAAAATGTTTGTCTGTTGTCTGACAGATTTGTTCATCCCCCCAAATCATGTTTCCTGGATATCTGAACTCTAATACTGCCAAGAAATCCTAAAAAAAATACTAAAATAGTCCGTCCACCATACATTAGTCATCCCTCAATGCTTTCCACTTCCCTGTCTGTGCTGCCCAGGACTGTGCTAATTTGTTTCTACTGAAGATGTTAATATGACATGTATGTGGGACTGGCTGAAAATATACTGTCCATGTTCAGGGTAATGAAGAAACATCAGTGCAGCAGTTCAGTTGTAGAATTCGACTAAAGAATCAGATATATCATGTATCTAGTACATGAACAATGCTATTAAAAGCTAGATATTGGTCTTTTAATGTGATTTGTTAAATGTGAAAGTGCAGAATATCACTTGTGTTATTCTTCAACTCTGACTCTCCATTCATCCAATAATTTTGCTGTTCAAACATGCATTCAATGATTTTTTGGCCACTTGGGGGCAGCACAAAAGGTTTTTAACACAGCACTGAAGAATGACGAATCTGTTAGCAAACAGTTGCCTAGACTTACCAAGTCCCCAGAAAGAGCACCATGCTTTGAAGCTGGTTTGACATAGCCTCCAAACTATTATCACGTGATGCACACTGGCCCAGAATGACTTTTTCCTGTAACTCCATTTTGTAAAGAAATGGTTGTAAAATGGTGGATACATTTTTTTAAAAGTCACAACCTCCATAAAATGACTCATGACACTATCAGAATCTGTTCCCTTTGGTTCAATAACCTTTAGAAAGTCCAGGAGAGACACACAATTAAATCATTATATCCCCATTCAGGTGACCTGCTGGCTGTCAGAAGTCTCTTTGTGCTTGTTCTATAGGCCACACAATGGAGAAGATCCAGGTATCACTAAGCATACACCTAACTACACGAGACATGCTTCCATGGGAGTAAACACAGTTGCATTTCCAACGTTTCCAGGATTCGTACATACAGCTAACAGAGAGCAACATGAGATTTCGTCTGGATTTCTTTGTTGGCCACCTGACCAATGCAAGTTTAAAGTTCTCTCTCCTTTTTGCTGTTTTTTATCGGTACCAACCCCTGAGGGATGGCTGCTAAATGCTTCACTATGTTCACCAGCTATTTGTTAAATGGCACACTAACTGTGTGAACCAGTTCTACATTCCACTAAACCATTTTACTTCAAATCAAATCAAATCAAATTTTATTTGTATAGCCCAAAGTCACAAAACACATTTTGCCTCCATAGGCTTTACAATCTGTACAGGGAGTGACACCCTCTGTCCTTAGACCCTCGGTTCGAGTGAGGAAAAACTTGCCCACAAAAAACCTTTTAACAGGGAAAAAATGTGGAAGAAACCTCAGGAAGAGCCACAGAGGAGGGATCCCTCTTCCAGGACGGACAGACGTGCAATGGATGTCACATGTACAGAACAATCAACACAAACATATTGTACAATTACTTAGCTAAAGTCTTCTGTTGCGGGGTGATGGGAACTGCGGAGGTGGGTGACAGGTATCTGTACTTGGACTTGTTACTACAACACAATGTTTTCATATTAATCATTTCAGTCATTTCAACCAGCGTCAGTATGAAATATTGATTCGGACAGATTTAATGACTCTGTACCTGTCCTCCAGGGCTGCTACAAAGTTTATCCTATCCAAGAAAAGTACTCTTTGTACTGAAAAGTCCTAAAAGAATTGGCAACTACCAACATCTAGATTAAGCGCATGCATTTTTGCTGCTGTCATGTCATATTAGTGACTTGTTGAAGAAAATAACCCACAAACAGTGTACAAACCTTTCCCATTAATGACCTACTTTGAGATGCACTGTCAGCCATGGGGCTACATGTTGGACATACCTCTGTGCACTTTGTAAACAAAGAACTTAAATGGTGCATGTCGTGTGTACACATGGTGTTTGAGTATGTTGGCCTGCTTGGCACTGTGTTTACATGCTTTTAATGCTTTCCTGCTGTACGTGAAGTCTGAGTCTGGACAGGATCATTGCTTGTTAAATGTATCTGCTACAGTTATCACCAGGTACACCCTGTGGAGGACTGTAATTACTTGCAGTCATCTCTTTCCTCTGGGTAGAAAATATACTCACTTTTAGTCCCACAACACCCTTGCGTGCACATGCACACAGTTAATCACTAACAGCTACTAATGACTAAGCTGCAAATTTCTGAATGTGTTGAAGTTGAGCCACCTGTTCAATACTTTTACAGTAATACACCTGTTGTGCACAAAGAGGCAGCGATCTGAATGCAAATGACTGGTTTAGATTTAGTTTGTTATCATGGGAACTATCTACCACAGAAATGACGGCCCATACTGTATGAAAATGAGCAGGTCTGTGGCTTATCCAGAGAAAACCACAGTGTTATCTCTAGTAAGAGAGCTAGTGTGTGGCTCCAGCAATGTCAGCCAGTCCATTCACCGCTTTGGTTAGGACTGAAATACCTGCAAAACAAACGATAATCCCATCAGCCACAGCTGTATTTTGGGTTAAACAAATGGTAAGCATACTTTATACTTGCTCAAATGTCAGCATGTTAGCTCAAAGCATCGTTGTGCCCATGATTCTCACTAGCATGCATGGCTGCAGAATCTTATGCTGTGTCTCTGTTCGAATATTTCTGTTTACGTAGCATTTCTGGTGTAGTGTGCTGATTTCAGGTTCAAGGTTCTCTCAATTCGGCCATTGTGCATTTAACAGAAAGGACGATCACAAGATTTTACCACCTTTTGCCAAAAAATATAAAACATTTGTACATTGTCATATTAAACATGATATTAACCAGGGCTCAGCTCCAGCAGCTCCCTGATAGGGAGATAGGGAAAGACATGCAGGAAAGAGCCACAGGTCGGATTCAAATCATGGGTTGCAGCAGCAAGGACTGAGCCTTTGTACATGGGGCGGATGCTCTACCAACTGAGCTAAACACCACCCCCTTTTTTTTTCTTCTCATTTTTGAAAAATAAATGACGAAACATAAAAGTTCCTAATTTTATTGCATACAGCATTCATTGTAAAAGAGTTTGGAGAAATGTATAATAGATCTATGTTGGAGTAAATGTGCTATAAATCCAAACGGCTGCAACGTTCTCTTATTTTACTTTTCTCTGGGTGTAACATAACTTATTTAGATTAGCTGATTAGATGAGATGAAACTTTAATGAGAGCTCGGGGTGATCTGAAGAAACAGATAATGGCATCCAGCAAAGAAAAATATAGAGAATAGAGCAGATGAGCATCAATCAGTTGAATAAAACCATTCAAGCACACTGCAAACAGAGAAGAAGCATTTGGAATTCGAAACTAGATGAAGGCAATAGGCATATGCTGAATGAAATATGAGTGAAAGTACTGTATCAGACAGTCAACATGTGTGTATGAGATGTTGTATATATATATTGTATAAATTCCTCATCATAAAAACAGTTTCTATGTTTTCCCTTCTCTGTCATCCTCCTCCCCTCCTTCATTTTTATTGTTTCTCTGTGAGGTAATGTTGAGGTAACATCTGGAGCTGTAATAGAGCTCGGTCCAGTTTGTTTTGGTGCTAGCTTTGGCACGCATCACCACAGCACAGGGTGTGGATATTCTGCTGCAGAGTGACATGGGTTTACTAGTGTGCCAGCATTTTGGTTATTGCACCACGATATTGAGATACTTCTTGTGTGTGCTCAGGCCATAACAAAGAAGGGTTTCAACTTAATTATGTAAGTGATTTACTAAGGAGAACAGAATGAAGTATGGGCGCTGGGCTCTATGGCACTAACCTAAGACTAGATGTGGTGTGATAAGGCTAAACTAAGCACAATCAAACCAAACAAAATCAAGTGGCCTTCTGGGAGAGAGAGAGAGAGAGAGAGAGGGAGAGAGAGAGAGACATCTTGGAAGCAGATCTGTTTCCTGCTTTAATACAATTGCCTCTGATAGAAATCAATGCTAGGCAAGCAAGAATTACCACTACATTCAACAGTTATCAAGTTAAAAATGTCGATTCCAAATCCGGAAGAACATTTCTAGGACGAAAAGGCAGCATAGAACATACATCCATTCATCCATCCATTGTCTTCCACTGTCTTCTGGGATTCAGTCATGGTGGCAGCAGGTTAAGCAGGGTGTTTCAGCTGTCCTCCCTACCAATGTTTTCCAACTTACCTTGGGGGAACCCAGGTCTAATGGGATATGTAATAATTTCTGGGTCCTTCAGGAAGGTGCCAGGGTGGCATCCAATTCAGATGTCGAACCACATCAGCTAGCTCCTAGTTAGCTTTCTCCAGATGTCCAAGCATCTCATTGTATCTCCATCGGTGAGCCCAGGGAGCCTACAGGGGAAACTAATTTCAGCTGCCTATATTGATGATCTCATTCTTTCTGTAAGTACTCAAAGTTCATGGCCATAGATGTGGATAAGAATGCAGATTGATTGTAAATTGAGAACTTTGGCTTCTGGTTCAGCTCCCTCTTCACCACAATGGTCTAGTACACCATCTGCATTAATATTAACATTATCTCAGACTTTTTATTTGCTATGACCCATCAGTATGATCCCCAGATACTTGGTCAGAAGCCATGTTTGAACACAGCATCACCAAGAACTATGCCAGCAACCAACTTTAATGTTTTAGGGGAATCAGACAGTCGTGGATCATTACATAAAAGTTCCTGTGTCATTCCTTTGAAGAGCAGGCCAACTGCCACTTTATGTAATTACTGCAATTTAGCTTAAGTTGAGACTTTTTACTCAGCATGTTCTCGTATAAAATCAAATCCCCATGTGCTTGACCTTGTGTCAAGATGTCTAGCCCACTCAGCTGCTAAGGAAGCCCAGCTGGACACCAGTGTGCAACCACAAAACAACACCTGGATGCATTCACAGATCCCATCTGGACACAGAAGCATGCAACGACTGGCAATGTCCAGATGCAGGTGCATGAGTCCCTTAGAAATATGTGTATTTCTGAGGTATTCACAAGTGGATGTCAACTGAACACATTATGTTCTGATAATGATAAGACATCTGTTCTGTTCAATTTATCCAAACTGTAAAGTGAAACTATAAATACTACTATAAAGCATTTTCTTCATTTGCAGAAACATTTTATGAGCTCTCAACATAACACGAACAATATTTATTCTAAATTATGATGATTATTGTCATCTTACAGCAGTAAAAAATAGAGGATGTGCACAGAAACATATCTGTAAAAACTGAAAACAATGAACATCACTGATACTGTACATCTTTGTGGGTCGTGTTGTGGTCTAGTTACTCCGGAAATGTGTCCACAAAACTTCCACAGTCAATCAGTTTCCTTTTCCTCAGAGAAAGTCCTGACCTCCACAGCAGCTGAATCCAAAAGACAAGCAAACTCCTCACTTCCCATAACCCCTTGCATTATGAACCTTTAACTTCCACAGACCCTGAAGAGATGAGACACAATGGCAAGATTAAATCTCTCTCATCTGTGAAGCTACTGTCATCAGCATGAGGAGAATTAAGAAATGATGCCTAATTTACAGTTTGGTGGCATACATTCATTTCATAATAATTACATAAATGAATGATGAAACACATTATTTTTGTTTTGATAAAACTGTGAGGGGAAAAATCTAATGCCTTTCTTGCAGGAATCTAGTATTATTATACTCCTTACATCACTCTTTCCGAGCTGAACCAAAATATCCAGAACATCCCTCACCCGGTGGGGAACATTTACTGCCTGAAAAGACGAGCTGTCAAACTCTGGATTCAGCTCACACATCAAAATCCACCGAGAGCGTGCACTACAGTATTAGGAAGACTTACCTGGTCATCATGTTCTCCTGTCTTTATGTTACTGCCTCTAAACTTTTATGACATCCTACATCAACTCTTTGTGGTGGTTGATATGCAGCACTGTGCATTGACAAAGAGAACCCAAATAAAGTGGTGAGATTTAATCGAAACCTGCTGCGTCCGTGTGTTTTATAATGACATGTAGTTCCCCCACCTGCACCATAAAACCTGTATCTGTGTGAGTATGTGTTTACACTCTCATGTGCATGCATTAATATGTGTATGCAAGACAAAACCTGCACAGAGTCTGGTTTCACGCTGATGTTAAAGCTATCATCATAACAACCGACAAGAAAGCTCATAAAATTATGGGGGTGCAATAAAGTTAATGAGCAAAACATCACAAGGGACACACGGTGTGTGCATGTGTATGTGCGTGAGTTTAGTGGGAGAAAGCTATGGAGATGTGCTCTGTTTGTGTCAGAGACCAGTCTTCACTGGTGTGCAGTGTTAGCTTTGTTAATTCAACACTTGGGTTGGGTTCTTTATTGTCTTGGAGAACACAGAACATCTTCAGAGTGGAATAAAGCTTCTTAAACTTTATTGGACTGATAAATGAGACTTTATACAGTGTGTATGAACATGAAATGCTATGCTATAAATATATAGAAACTGCAGTTGGGAACTTAGAGGACCTGCTCAAAAATATCTAATCTGTTTAGTTCTGACCTCTTTTTAATTTATTTTCATCACGCTTCCACTGTTACTTTCAAACTGTGTTTTTTTCTTCCTTAAATAGACCTTAGGTCTGTAAATCTTGTGAAGGTGTGTGTGATGAGTGTGTTTATTGCAGGTTATTTAGCTGATATTGCAGAACACATGCACACGCGTGTCTGCATGCAGAGATACACACAGAGATACAATGAGCATCTGGATACAAGATTACTCAAACATTGTCTTCAATGAATTCTGGCAGTCTAACATCTGTTATAGTTACACACCCACACACAAACACACCTTCACACACACACAATACTTGAAATCTGGCAGTCTAACAGATGTCATGGTTGCCCACACACAAAAACAAACATGTGCACACACACCTTCAGATAAACACAATACCTTCATCTCTCCATCAGGGCAGGGACACCTGGAGCTGGCAGAGTCCAGTAAGAGGCAGCGTTAGTGGGCCACACAGCAGGAGGGGAGCCTCTGGTCATGGGGAGGCTCTGGAGATGCCGTCATGTTTTCCAGGCAGCTGGAGCAGGAATGGTGAGGCGGGCGGGCTACTACTTAGTTAGCAGAAAGCAAACAGATGCCAAATGGAGAATGGAATGAAAGTCGCACAAGTGCATGTGTGTGAGGAAATGAGAAACTTTTATGAACCAGGTGGATTCCCACCGCTTCATTTCTGTCCTAATTTAGCTGGAAAAACACAGAACGTTTGCCAATAATGGATAGGAAGCATTTATATCCAGAATCAACAAAACTTTAATGTTGTGGAAACATTGTTGACATTCAGGACAAAGACTCTTGATAAGGGAACAAATAGTTGCAAGTGGGTTAAAAGCACTTGAGAAAGGTTTCCGTAGAACTACAGCTTCTAATACACATAAAGAATGGATGTTTTTATTTAAAAGAATAGTTCAGCATTTTGGGTTAGATAAGGAGATCCATATAAGGCAGCATATCAAACCAGGAGGGAGTTAACGTTAGCATAAAGACCACAAGCAGCCAGACTCTCTCCAAAGTCCAGAAGGCCGCTCAACACCTGAAGCTCACAAATTCACACAGTGTTTGATTCATCTGGACACAAACAGAAATGTAAAAACAATATGTAATATATTCATGAAGACCTGTGTTATTCTCCACAAAACATTTACCGTGAATCATTCCCTGTTAAAGACAGTGAAATAAGAAATTTCCCATGCTCTAATTCTCTTCAGTTCAGTTATCCATTCTTATATGCCAAAAATAAAACAGTCTATATGGGTACTTTGTAGTGTTGTTGATTGATTCGGGTCCAAATCTTAACTTTTTATTATGTTCGAAATATTCATATTCTACATATTTTGCTGTAAATCTGCATGGCGACTGGCCACTTCTGGTTGAAACTTAGTTACTGCAATTGAATTTTGCTATTGGCTGAACTGGAGGTACAGTACAAGTGACGTATATGATGGCAACTTTCATCACTAACCAACCCCTCATCCTGTCTCAGACTGTCTTACCTGCCGTGTCACACTATGAAGCATGATGTCACGTCTCTTATGGCGATTGTCCTGTGCTACAGAGAGAGGGATCCAGCAGAATATAGGACTGCAGCTACACACTGGGCGGCTGTCGCTCAGGTGGTAGAGCGGGTTTTCCGATAGCTGTCATGTCGCTGTATCGCTCCTGATGGTCCTGAGGTCAGTACTTTAGATGGCTGCATGATTGGGTGAATATGAAGAGTGTTGTAAAAGGGCTTTGAGTGGTCACTAGATCAGAAAGGTGCTATATAAATATAAGACCATTTAATTTAACAAGTGCAATAAAGCTTTAAGTATCAAACTACCACGTGTCTCCTCTGACAGTACAAAGGCCCCGTTTAGCATTTTGACTTAATGCACCATTAATCCAGTGACACAAAAAATTAAGAGGGCACTTGGAGAGCACAGACCTCGGCTGAGGCCAGCCGTCCAGTCTTCTGTGATATGAAAATCTGTGCAGCAACTAATGTCTGTATTAACCAATTACCTCACGATGTTAACGAAAATGAAAACTAATTATGTACGTGTATCTGTCTCACGATTTGGATCCACTCCAAAGCTGAATGGGTTCTCCTTTGGCTCCCAACACCCTTCTAACACGTTTCATGTAAATCAGGCCAGTAGTTTTTCTTTAATCCTGCTGACAAACAAAGCGCAGTGAAAACACAACCGCCTCTGTAGAGATAACAAAAGAGAGCCTAGAGGAGCGTCATCTAATGCCATTCTAGTCACTTTATTTTGTGGCTTGCTCTGCTGCATGGCACAGGGCAAGTCTGCTTGAAGGCACACAACAGGAAGGGAAGACGCATTGCACTTTCAGCATAAATAGATCCAAGAGCAGACATCCTGTTTATAAGGGTTTCAGAGAATATGGTTCTATTTCGAGAAAGATTAGCATGAGGAACACTGCCTGCCAAGACATAGTCATTATCTGAACCACAATTTCATTTGTTTCTGATGATGAAACCAAGGTATCTAGATGAATCTGGGATTTTTAACACGTGTAACATATGAAAATGTAATGCAATATAATGGCTTCTTCAGTCTCCAAACGCAGCAGTCAGACACCGCTCACCATCATGCTGAGATAAGAACTCTTTTCAGCTTGGGCGTCTACATCTCAGCTCTCATTCTCCCCCATTTTCATCTTTTTCATGGCAGAATCACTTCTTGCCTCGCTTCATCTCCCTCTATCACTCCTGCTCATTCAACGCACTGTCGAGACGAGTCTGTTCTGTCTACGTTTCAGCTTCTCTGTCAGATCCCGCCTGGGGCCAGAAGGGTTCCTGTGATAGCGTCCTCAAAGTTAAGATATGCCTGCATGCTGGCACACATGAAAGAGAGAGAAGTAAAGGCTCTAAGTCGGCAGAGAGCGAGCGAGCTTCTGACTCAGAGAGACTTGAAGTGTCAGGGCCCTGTTGGCAGTTCAGTTTCAATTTTCTTGTCAAATTTAAAACTTCTAATTACAACATAATGGAAAACTATTTTCTTTAAGTAATTTTTTTTTATATAGATTGCAAATGAAAAAGAAATATGTAAATTTTGGCTCATTTTCAATTTCCATTTCTTGAATTTTAACTGAACGAAATACAAATTGAGCCAAACTCTTCTTCGGAAAAGTCCTCGCTATTTTTGATGTTTGCAACTTCACTCATTTTCTGGCTGGTTGTCTTCTCACCCCCCCGTTCCATAAGTTTAATAACTACTGTGCCTTTCTCTCATGTCTGCCTCAGAATAAAGGATTCTTTTGCAGAGCGAGAGCAGTCTGGCCTGACTCTCGCCTCTCCATGCATTCCAGCCTCCGTCTCATCTCAGCTCAGGGCAATGGCTTCAGTCTTGATGCACTCCTGACTGGATGAGTGGGCTGAGTAGGTGGGTGCTTGTCTATCTGCAGTCTGCCTGCATGACAGGCTGACGGGGTTGATAACTAGCTAAGTGTGGGTGTTATATGGAGTCGAGGTTTTTGCATGCTGAGTGTCTGACACTCGCCCCGTTTCAAATTTTGTACAGCCTCTGAGTTTGTACATGCATGCGGCTCAGTCCAACACAGAGTTCGGCCTTGAGCAAAATGAGCATGTAAGGTGACGAATGGAAATAACAAAGACCGGTGGGGATCATTTCACAAAAACAAATATCTGCCTTGTTTCTACAAGTGTGTTGTTTAACATGTTTAGCATTCAAATAAAGACTGGAGAAATGGATTATGCTGTGATGTCTCTATGGATCGAAACTTTTTGAAAGTGAAACCATTGAGCAAAATAAATTCATATTCAAGATGCACCGCCAAGGACACTACAAACTGTTTACAGCCACCTCTCAAGCCAGCAAGAGTTGAGAGAGAATGTTTGATACTTAAAATAGATTTTGGATGAAGTGGTACTTTAATGTTTGAAATACCTGGTGTGTGTGGTGCACTGGAAGTGATGGCTCTCACTTTGTTTGGGAAAAAATTAAGAAATCTAAAAAGAAAACAAACTTTGGCATATGGGAAATCCATCATTTGAATACTAATAAACTGTAAATTGAGGAGTCACAAGTCAACAATAGTCTGTGCAATTAAAGTGATTGGTGTGCCAGTTTGAAAAGGTGCAGAGGTATCAGGCTACTTGACAACTCTCAACAGCTGTTCGTGTAGAAGAGAGCCGCAACTCTCTCACCACTTTCATTGTGTGGATCCACCCCTTCTCACCTGATCTCACTCTTTATTGTGTACTCTATGTTCCACCCATTACTGTTGTTCTGCCTGGCAGCAACACAAACCACATGGGAAGAGCATGAGTGAGTGTGAAGCCTGATTTTCTAGGTATGTATGTGCATAGTGACAATAAAGGCAAATCTTTCAAAATTGATTAAATATGCTGGAAAATAGTTGCTGAAAACATGTGAAAAGACTTTGAATGATATATTACTGAAATGTGGAGTTAGAGGTTCAAACAGTTTTTCACCAGTTTTCAGTCAGGATTTTGTGGGCGGTCCTAAAGGGTGGCTTGATGACACACTGAGGCCACCCTGAGCATACACCTGCACCCCGAGCAGAGAGATAGAGATTAATTCATCTCAGTGTTTCAAAGTTAGTCATGTCATTTTCTTAACTCATCGACACGTTTCAGTAGCTTCAAAATTTCTGCTTGACTGCTTCCACGAGTGGGCATGACTTTAGCACCTCCAGCCACATGCCCCACAGTCCGGGAGCAGAGAATGCTGCTCATTTTTTCCTGATTATGACACCAAATTTCATAAACTTGTCGATACTTTTAATCATTCAGATTTGGTTTTCTTCTATGGTCTGACAAACTCAGAATAAATATTTATTCTTACTTTACATGGACTTTGAACAGAAGCATCAGTTGTCCTTCTCACATTCTTATAGATGTAGCATCATGATCCAATCCTATAAAAAGTGTTGAAGTGATGGAGATATGCAGGATGCACTGAGAAGCAGCCCAGTCTCCAGAAGAATACGTCAGTACTAGATGATTGTGCAAACTGGGGATTTCGTCCAATGCCAACGATTCATAATTTGTTATTCCAGCACTATCTGCTCTTGAAAAGTTCATGAGCTGTTTGATGAAGTAAGATCATTTTGGCAATAAGATCAAAATATACAGTGTATTAAACTGTTAAGATTCTGAACCTAAAATATGGGCCAACTAATGTTTATAGTTGTTTAATTTGCCTAATTCAATTACATATTTTTGTCACTGAAAGCATTACTGTGTTCCACATTGCATCAATAAAATGATGATGGCGATAAAGCAATGCTATGGCACTGGGGTATGCTTATTTTTTAGCTCCAGTGTGGACACAGCTTGAGTTTGAATCTATCGAACGATTATGCTATATCCCTTATTATTTTAATAAACTGAGGAGATATACTTTATAAATATATATTGCATATATATATATATTGCAGTCATCCAACATGTTTTCTTCTGGAGACTCTGGTTCACAGAGTACATGCTGACATACTGGCCGTCTGACTGTTTGACCTGCTCGCTGTCTGCCTGTCCTGCTGCCTGCTGGCTGGTTGAATGGCAGCATTGTCCTCACACTATTATCTATCCAAATTGCATCCTTGAGGCCGCCAGGCCGTGCTGAAGAACAGCTGTAGGGAAATACCAGTCCATATGATATGTATATTAAATTCCTCAGGCAGTCCAGTATGGAACCTAAACACTAACAAGTCTGTCCAAAATCTAATGAAATGCAACGTAAAGTTCAAACTCTGAAGAAGAATGTTGCTGTGTGGCCATGTTTAAAACATTCGAATATGGACTTTTTAATATTGATAGATGTGATAGTTTACTGGGTATCACTGGTTGTGGAATAAATCTCTGTTAAGTCTTCTTTGATTTTGTTGGCTTATTATACAGTGAAGTGGTTGTACCCATTGACCTGATGGAGAGCTCCAGTGCTAATTATCCTTAAGTAATACTCAAAGCAAAAGTTTAACACTTTGGAGAATAGTCTTTTTGGCTTTTTTGGCAAGAGTTAGATGGAAGATCGATACAACAACTCTGTACCCTAAGTAGGCAAATAGCTAGGCCATTTGCGATCTCAGTACTCCAATTGTTGCTCCATGATTTGGTCTCCGGTGGGCTAAATGTAAGTTCCAGTGAAAAAGAAAGGCAGAGCGAAGAGAGCAGACAAATGTAAGAAAGGCTACATGTATATAGTGCTTTTTTCCAAAACAGTTTGCAAGGTTTCATGCACACATCAATGGTTGTGAGCTACAATGCAGGGTGCAGTTTGGGGTTCAGTGTTTTGCCCAAGGAGAAGGTGCTGCTGCCTAGACATTTATGTGACATTTCAAAATTACATTTGAGGATGCAACCTGCTGCTGGATAACAGGTAAAAAATGTACCTACAAATCAGGCTAGCTGTCTTTCCCAGCCTCCAGTCTTTACACTAAGCAAAGCTAAGCTAAGGTAAGCTAATCTAATCTTCGTGCCAGACTATTCCACCTTAGCAAATTGTTCTATTCTTCATCATATACATGCAATTGCTGTTTGTGTTACAGCACAGAAATTGATCCTAATGACTAACTGTAGCAACATCAAACTCTCTCATCCGTTTCTCTAGTTCTGAATATATTGTCCATTTAAAGATGACAACTAATTAAAACAAAAGTTATTACTAGCCATATTAAACACACTGAAGTCATGCTTCATAACAGAGAGAGGTAAGATGGATAGAGCAGATATGTATCATAAACAAGTGTACAAATGTACAGGCTACATGGTACAGTAATATTAAAAGTTTTTCACTTAAAAATAAAACTTTTTAAGAGTTTTAAAAGTGTTAATTCTCAGCAGCAAACTACTGAGTCTTTGGTATTCAGCAAAAACATTATGAACCTCTGCAGGAATATAATTTCACCATCTATTACATTATGATGTTCATTATTTGGGAGAACGAGACTCTTAAAATCTTACTGCTCCCACAAAAACGGTAATCACACTGTATTCTCATTCAAAGTTACAAAAAAGATGTAGCAGAGGGACAACAAAGTTAAATGAGATGCCATGAGTACCACACTGGTTATTCTCTGTTGCATGGAATATGTTTGCATTGGTATTTGTATTGTGTTGTCTTGTTATTTCATCTGGCTTAGGAATGCAGACAGATAGTAAGTTAGCAACCACCTTTGTTTTGGCTGCTAACTTACATCCCTGGGGTGATGCACACACACACACACACACACACACACACACACACACACCACACACACACAGACAGTAGGCAAGCTCAGTAGATTTATAGGACTATTTATCGTGCCAGTCGACCGTCTGTCTGGTCCTCATCTATTCTTGTCATGCAGCTGTGTAGGTGTGGATTAAACCTCTTCCTGGATGATGCACACCACAAGTACATCTCACTTAATGAGAATAGATGCTATTTAAATGTTGCATGGCTAGACCTGGCCGGAAATATTAGGACCCAAATGTCGTGTTCTGCATGGTGCAACCACTGCATATGCTGAAGCAACCGGAGACAATTCATGGGAAATTGTCTTTCTTGGGTTTCCCGGGGGCAGAGCGGGCTATAAGAGGCAGATCGCCTTGTCTGGTTCATGACCTTTGTCATGTGCCATCCTCTCTATCACTCCTACTTTGTTTACTCCGTCTGTGTACGATCTAGTGCAGTGAAGCATTAATCTCCTAAAAATAGAGTGTTTTCAACCTCTAAAGCTTGTGCAGCAGGTGTGGAAACTGGAAATGGAAGCAACAAGAGGGATGCTGCAATTGAAAATGTCATGTTGTTTCAGAGCAACATCTTCAACCCTCCACAACACCGCTGCCCAACCTCATAACAAGCACAACCAGCACGTGAGGTTTGTGGTTTTAAAATAACTACATCAAAACAACATTAAGCTCAAAATGAGAAGGCGAGTTAAGAATGTCAAAAATGAGCCCTAGGATGTAATGAACCTCAACCACAAGCAGACAAGAGAGGGAGGGGGGGCTAGAGCCAAACAAGACAAAGTTATAGGCCTCCTGCCTCATCAGGGGAATTACAATGAAGCCTATATCCCTTAGGACATATTGTGCATTGTACACAATGACTTATGTTTTTCAGACTCTCTGCTTGTTTATGTGTGAGTCTGTAATGCTTTGAGCTCATGTGATGTTTTCCCCTGCTGGTTACAAGTTGCAGTCTAACCTATGACAGACATACTGTCTGCACCAGAAACTCCTGCTACAACAAGAGAGTGAAGGACGATCTTGGCGCTTTGAAGGATCCTCTCCATGAATAATTCTCTCTGATCTTTGCTGAGTCTCAGTGTAAGGTAACTTTCTCTGACAAAATACAAGACACAGAAATGTTCTGTAGCTTTTCGCAGTTTCAGTGAGCAGACATGGAGGCACCTCTGATGTCATACTGATTTAGTGGATTAGGTGCTTTTATTATACTTCAGGTCCGTTTGTTCATTTGTCACAATTCAGATGTTGATGGCAAAAATAATGAGGTGGAGATAGAAGATGATTTTTTTTTCTTTTTACAACACAGGACGTGTGCATTAATGATTTTTGGTCCTTGACCGAAGGCTCATAGGCAGCGTGTAGTTCTTGATTTTATGATTGCGACCACCTCACCTCACCTCACCACCCCATTCAAAGTATATAAGAGTAACTGCTGTCTGAGAAAATGGGTGGGAATTGTGCAATGCACTTTGTAGACCCAGTGAATTTCACACACACAGGACCTTTAACTATAATGGGGGCATAAAACATTAATTAGTAAAACTTGTTGGTGCAGCCTGAGAATGGAGATCAAGGGACATTGTGAGACTAAAACAATCTAAAATCCTGAGGCTGTAGTAGTCTGTAAATTTGTCTCAGGAAATTTGTATAATACTCACTTGATCTGGTTAATCCAGACTGCCGAAGTCTTATATCAGCACTAAAAAGCACTATATAAATGTAGCCTTTCTTACATATGTCAAAAGTTAGATGGAAGATCGATACCATATGTCTGTACACTAAGTAGGCAAATAGTTAGGCCAATTGTGATCTCAGCATTTCAATTGTTACTCCATGATTTGGTCCCCAGTGGACTTAACGTAGGTTCCAGTGAAGAGATCAGGGCCACTTTGCTTGCATTCAGGCTGGATCAGGCGCTGCAGTGAAACATCAAATTAAACTTTGTGTCTATTTTTCAGCATAGTAAAGCGAGCCAGGCTCAGATTTTGAAGTTGGGTACATGGAATAAGTATTAGAGTTTAGTACATGAATCCACCTGGATAGCCTCAGACATTTCAGATTGTGGGGGGTTTACCCAATCCGAGTGTCTGATTGGTTGCCGAAGCCTGACGTTCACCTGCGTTTTTCTAAAAGTTGGATTTGCCTTAACTTCTCCACCACAGGACGCTGTGGTGTTTTACAGACATCCCGCAGAATTGGACGATCCTGGACGATGAATGATGAACATGCGTTTTCACCGCAGCGCAAGATTCTGTCTGAAAGTGTTACACCCTCAATAAGTTGCCAACTCATTGCGGGGCACATAGAGACAAACAACCATTCACACTCACATTCAATCCTACGGCCAATTTAGAGTCACCAATTAACCTCTAATGTGGACTGTGGGGGGAAGCTGGAGTACCTGGAGAGAAACCATGCGACAACGATGATGACAGATGTGCAAACTCCACAAAGAAAGTCCACAGTCAAGGTTTGAACCAGGAACCTTCTTGCTGTGAGGCGACAGTGCTGCCCCTGCCCTTTGCTTTTTGTTTCTCCTGCTGCTGATGTAACAAAGTTGATGAGTTTGGAGGCCAGAAAAACAAAACAAAACAATCGTCTAAAAGAGGCTAAATGGGTAATAACTCTTTGCTGGTTCATATAACGACACCTTTCATTTGATCTATTGTTGTTGATTACTTTGAGCCAAGCTAATGTTTTACTCCATTAGTTTTAAGGTTTAACATTAGCTTTTATGGCCAGTAGCTTTAGGGGCTAATGTTACTGCAGCTCTAATTCTGTTGAGGAGACAATTTAAATATATTTTCTTTTTGATTCATCACTTTCCCTGAGCAATTCCTCCCATGCTAAAACACCATAATTGAATTTCAGCAAACAGTGAACTGATTTATTGGGAATAGTATGGTCTTCTGAATTTCAACCCTGTGTCTGATTCAGGCAGACAGAATGATGTGCTCTATATAAAAACCGTGCCTGGTGTATCTTTGAGTCCAATTAGCTTCATGTAAGATTGTTCTGTTTTCACTTAGATATCACTTAGTTCATGCCAGTGGCAATGTTTTGTTCTGTGCAATTGGATATTTTATAAATCTGATAGCTTTCTGAATTAGACAGATGGTTATGTCCACATGTCTGCTTTAACCAGCTGCTCCACAGGCTGCATCAGCAAGAGAAGCCACATAACCAGTGAGGACCATTTGATCTGAGCACCGTCTGTGGTTACAGACAACCAGCTGCTGGACGCTCCGTTCTGTGGTCCAAACCCATCTGGCCACCTTTTAAAAAACACTTGTAACTCCATTATACAGCCCGTGTAAACACCACCTCATGACCACACACACACACACACCCATGCACACACACACACACACACACACCAGCAAAACACAATACAAGCTCCCTTACATATTCCAATATGTTTTTCTCTTCGCTGTTCTGTGACCCAGCTTTCCTTCTCTGCTGCCCCAAATGTTCTTTTTCACTCAGATATAAAGCTCCACAAATCAAATTTCCTCCTTAATGGAGATACTGTATAATATTTTCGTTCAGACTTCTTTTGATGAATAATTTTGAGTCTCACTGCTGCAACCAAAGCAAGCATAAAAAGGAGATTTAATACTGCACTAACATTTGTCCAACTTCAATGTTAATGTTTTGACCATGATTTTTTCACATATGTCAATATCTGCTGGTTGTGTGCTTGCCATACCAACGTTTCAGGATGATAAAAGGTTAATGTTGTTTTTAGTGGCTAGCTGTGTTACCTTGGAAAGGTTAAAAAACAGCTTTAAAGGCCATGCTAACCCCACACAAGTCATTTTTATTGTTTTAGCTGATTAGAGCTCTTCCGTCTTACCTTACATCATTCCAGCATGGCTTGGAATTAAGACATTAATGTAATTCATTTACCTGTAATGTTTTACCTGGCGGCTGAAGTTCAGTCCATAAAGACTTTGCTTGGGACCAGGTGGCTGGTACAAGTCCAGCTTGGACCACAATATGGAGCGTGCACTGGTAGATGAAGATGAAGAGATGAAGAGGCCCAATTTCACCTCCTTGAGCAAGGAACCAAACCCCTAACAGAGTGCAGTTACATGACTGCCCACCACTCCACCATGCATCCACATTTGCATGTCTCTAGGCCCTTTGTTACAAAATACATCCACACACATAAAGGATCATAAAAAGGACAAGGATTGTACATCAGAGTTTAGATGGAGATGGATGGATCTGAGTCATCTCTTTTTGACTGACCTCAGTGCTGATGAAGAAGTACACAGATTGATGCTAAAGATCAGTGTCTATTTGTCCATGAATAAGAAAACTGTCTATGCATCTCTTTTTTACCCTTCATGTTTCACTTTGAATACACATATGACTCATGCATGCATGAACTGCCTGTTAAATTGACCTTTCCATTAGGAGGCTAATTAGCCCAGCACATGTGATTTAGCACCACTTTAGCACCACTGCTGTCTGTCTTTGCCAGTGCATGTTTGTGTGTATGTGTAAGAGAGCGAGAGAAAGAGAAAAGAAAGAGACAGAGTTAGCCAAGTCATGAGGTCAGCAAATCCCCTGCCCAGATTATTGTGGGAGGTGAGCCAGAATATCATCCTTCATGGTAAACGAATAGACATTTGTGCTCTCATCCTCACTGCAAATATTTCCAACAAAAGCAAACAAGAAGAAATGTGGGACGTGATGTGCGGGGAAACTGGAAGCTTGATCTTGATCTCAGTGGAGCTCTCACTTTTTATGTCCAAACAACTACTATCACAGACACCAGTCAATGCACTGATTCCATCATTTAGTATCTCTAACACAGCATATATGTGAGGTCTGGGAAGGCATTGTGATGTTGTTAGGCCTTACAAAGTACCATAATTTGTTTTAAATGGTCCGATCAATCTTTCTTTTTTTTTGAAGTGGAGTCACTTTGGTACAAATGGTGGATCTGTCATTTTGGAATGAAACTATTTAATTATTCAGGGACCAATTAGTCAAACCACATACCCTGGAGCAAATGCAGTTGTTTCATGGAGGTAGGTTGATCCACAGGGGATAGCGGTTGAGCGGATATGAACCTGCACATGCCATGTTTACTGTACACATACAGAATAGCAAAAAAGGAATTATTTCAGGAAAACATAAAAAATGTGGTTAAACTGTACAGTCCCAGGTCAGAGAGCATGAAATTCATTTGTACATCTGATGAGGATTCTGCATCGTCAAGAGTGTGTGTGATCTTTATTATGAAAGGTTAACCCATTATTTTGAAATGTCAGCATGCAGCGTGTGTGATTGGCTGGAAGACGAGGATGTGGAGACTGGTTACAACAGCTCTGTTATGGAAAGTGGTGTTATAAAATGAAAGTGTCACCATAAAATTTGAATTTTTGAAGGGCAGAACAAGTAAAAGCTAATAAAGCTGTAAAAATAACGTTTCATACCAGTGCGTTGACGTTTAATTTCATAATTTACTGCTTCACATTTCCCGTCTATGTTTTCTGTGTTACTCGCATATCAATAAATAATTGATTTCATAATGTGTTGTCTTGTTTTTTTTTTTTGTTTTTTTTTTTATATCTGCCATTTTTCTTCATCCTGTTTAGTTGCACACACTGTGTCAGAGAGTAACAGAGAGAGTTCATTATGGAGATCCCAAAGGGAACATTGGTGGGCTCACATCATCCAATCACACGAAACAGGAAATGAGTCAGAGTTGCCAAGGAGACCACTTGCCAGGGTCACTAAAGGTAAGGGCTCAGAGGACTGCTCTGATGCTCATGCATAAACACACACACTCAAGGGACAGGAATATAATTAACACAAGACTGAAAACCTCAAAGAAAGTTGGATTTACATTTTCCTGTCACTGTGCACCGGCTTCACATGGTGATGTGTAATATCTTAAACAGCTTGGTGAATGGCAGACGAATCACTTTGTGCTAGTGGGTGGTTCTACACACAAGAAAGCCTTTTTACACTGTGCAAGTTGGGGTTGTCCCACACAAACAATGTCATGTAAAAAAAAAAAGCCCAAATCTTTGGTTGTCCATAAAAAATGAACCCATTCCAACCACCATGGCCAATGTGTAAGACCACGTTCAGACAGGAATAGGGGAACCGGACGGCTGCAACATTTTTTAAATTCATTTCATGGGATTCTGAAATGTTTCTGAAGCAGAGACTATCCAGGTGGATTCATGGACTAAACTCTACCTAATATAATCTACCTTTGTATATGATCTCACTTTGTTTATTTCATGTACCCAGCTTCTAAATCTGAGTTTGAATTTACGCTGCAAAATTGTGACACTAAGAAGTTTAATTTGATTTGTGTCCGATGATTAGAGAGAGAGAGAGAGAGAGAGAGAGAGAGAGAGAGAGAGAGAGAGAGAGAAAGAGAGAGAGAGAGAACACGCCTTGGTCAAGAGACAGAGAGCAACAATAACAGAGAGAGAGCGCCAGCCTCGATAAAGCTGTTAACCAGAGAGATAAAAAGTTATTTCCTGATTGTTTCCCAGCAGTTATATTCAGCAGGTATAGACACGCCCACAGCAACCCACCTCAGCTTTGTCACCTTTCATCTTTGGTCTGACAAACAGATCACATATTTATTCTCACTTTACATGGACTTTAGGTTATGCATAATTAAGAATGTGGCCACTTTGAATGAGAGGTGGCTTGTTTGAGCACCTGGATTTCATTCAGCCCACCTCAGCTCCACCGACAATCAACCTTTGCCAGTTTTTAGATTAGCACCAGAGGCAGGACTGCCAACATCATTTAAAAAATAATATCCACAACAGCAGCAGGAGGTCAGGTGATTAATGAGTAATGTGATAACAATGCAGTGAAACGTCATTGTCCATTTTATTTTGCTCCTCTGAGTTCTCACACTCTACCTCTTTCTTTGATTCTTGATGTATCCATCTATCTCAGTTTCTATCTCTAGCGTCGGTTTGATGTTCCCATAATTACTGCCTCCTACCTCACACTCACGCACACACACACGCATACATTCAAACACAAATCGAACAATAAACACAAGGCTTTTTACATTTTGTTTTATCCTTTCACGTCTCTCATCCCCATTTATGTAAATTACAGGGCTTCATCAGATTGAGTCTTGACTGCCGCGATTCTCTTGTGTTTCAGAGGATTTCCATATGAGTCGGATAATTATGTCGAGCTATTCGGCCTACGCATAGGGACGCTGCACCATGGGTGGCAGACTGAACGCAGTTCATTGAAAGGTCAATAAGTAAACAGGCGTATCTTGTTTCATACAGTCCTGCTGCCTGCTTCACTAAAGGGTGTGTCTCACACTGTACTCTGTTTGCATGTGTGGTCACGACAAGCTGAGTGTCATATTAAGCCATACTGAGCCACTTTTAAGAGGATTGGTTAATTCCCAGGAGTCAAGTGAAGAGTGAAAGTCTCCATTATTGTCAGTGACCTTACGGTTTAATTCAATGGCTATTTCCTCTGCAGGGATCGATGCTATAATTCAGTTACTATTTGTCAGTCATTGTGTGGACTGGAGGCAAATACTAGTGGGTTGGGAAGATGTGATTCAGATGAGAAAAACCTGCTGAAGGCCTGGAAAACCAGTACTGACTTATCTGAAAAGGGTGGGAAAGCTACAGTGGGATCTCCAGTCTGTGGTCATCATAACTCACAAGTGACAGCGTCCATAAACACCTCTCTCAGACATGTTGTCTCCTCCTTTGGAAGACCAGTTAGCTCCATCAATGCCAGGACGTCTTTGATTCACCACAAGTATCATAAAGGAAATGCATTATGTATTGAACCCCAGGGATCCCAGGATGTATAAATCACTAGACTCATTGATTTACTTATTGATTGCATTTCCTTTGATGCTCATCACATTTGACACTTCACTAGATATAATAACTAGCCTCACTTAACTGTTTTCATTGCTGTGTATTTATTACTGCCAATGGGTATTGTAATTGGCATATGTTGATGGGTATTTTAGTAAAGAATACAGTGGCATGGTCCACTCACCACTGTGATCACTCTTTCCCCTCTGACAGCCATGAGGGCAACGAGCAAAGCCATGATGGATTGGAGAGGGGAAAGAGCCTGGAGGGAAAAAAGGAGGTTGAAAAGAGGAGAGGAAAGAGGCTGAGACAGAAGAAAAAGAAAAGAGGAGGAAGGGGAAATAGTAGCTTATTATGTGACCACCAAGGTTCCAGACCAGTAGCTCTCAAAGTGGAGGTTCTCAAGCAAAGTGAATAATGGTCGCAATTCACAATAATGATCCCTATTAGGCAATGTGCTCCGACGATGACCTTTATCCCTGCCTCGATTCTGTTCTGTTCACTCATTGTCATCACCTTCCTTGTATTTCAGTGCAAATAACAACAGTCGACTGTCTGTATGGAGCCCCTCTAACAGTCAAGTCTGCACAGACTCTTATGATGTGTGTCTAAATGAGTCCATGACATGAAACTATTTGGGGTCAGTACAGGTTCAGAAATAGACAAGATGAATTTGACTGCATAAAAATACAAACATGGTGTGAAACATGTCAGTTCCAGTGTGCAGGCTCTGACTGGACTGACTTTATTTCTATCAGTTTGAAACTGAATACATTTCTCCAACCACTGGAGATAAGAATTTGCTGCATTCAGGAAAACACACCACCATTTCATCATCAAGTTTGCTCACATTTTTAGCAGAAACTGTTTAATTAACAGTGAGTTTGGAACATGTAGGTCAGGGATAGTCCGAAAAGATTCAGTGTTGTTGGAGGTAAACGCACTGTGTAACTTCTGATGGATAGCAATGGTTGTGGCCACAAATGAGAATTATAGGATAAAAGCAGAGAGGAGTGGTAAAGTCAACAGTCTGACTCAATGATGTGTCAGTGATGCAGCCTGCCCCAGCATCATAAACTGATGGTCATACCAGACCAAGTAAGGATGTAGAATAAGAATTCCTGAGTGTGATTAAATGAGCAAATGTGTTTTTTTTTATTGATCATGAATCTAACGTTTTCTTTATGAGAGCAAGAATGTACATGCTAAATGGACTTGTTTGCTTGGACGTGTTTATATAGCTCCTTACTGGTGTACTGACCACTCTTTCACGACACATTTACACACACATTCAGAGGTTGCCATCAATAGTGGTATAGTACTCACACTGATACTACGCTCATGAATACACACATTCAGACACCATCATCACAGCCATCAGGAAGCAATGTAGAGTCCACTATCTTGCACAAGGACACTTTGGCTGGACTGAGGGAGCTAGGAATCGAACCAGCTTCGAATACTACATGACCCATTCTAGCACCTGAGTCACAGCTGCCTTAATGTGTTATTTGCTCTTCAAACAGTATATGCAATCTCCCTTCAACCCGCACAAGTGGCTACAGGTCAGGCTAATTTTAACCATTAAGTGCATTAGTAAACTGATGAAACATCATTTTAAGGCCACATAGTGCAGAGATTTCTCCTGACTGACTGTTGTCATGACAAGGATGCATATGTACAAATGAACACATGCCATGTTTCTGCATTGATACATACTGCATTTCTGTCACACACTTGGTAACAGCAGTGGTCAGCCATTATTCAAAGCGCAGAACTTCATGCTGAGTCAAATCCTTAAAAAGCAATTTTATTTCTTTTACAGCACCGTGTAATAAAAACCTTTTCTATGATGTTTTACCAGCAGTCACTCCAGCTAAATGATTTAGCTGGCAGAGATACCCACGGGCATAACTCACCATCAGCTCCTCTGATGGAGGGGTCACAGGTCAGAACAATTCATCACAGCCAGGTGGAATGAAGTAAATGATGGAGCAACACACACACACACACACACACACACACACACACACACACATACACACACACAAAACTGGGGTCTTTATAATGTTAGGCATGCTCACTCAGTAAGGAAACTGAATAGGAAATGCAAACTCATTATAATGTAAGACCCAAGGGTTCACACTGAGGTAGATACTATCATAGCTTATATAAGAGCTGAAGCTGGTTTGTCATGTTATCACACTAACATTTTTATTCTTTTCTTATTTATAAGCTCATTCAACATGGATTTAATTCCTTCCTACCTCCCTTCCTTCCTCTTTCTGTTACCAAGGCACAAACTTCCAAACAGAAGTTGCTGTCTTATCTGCTTCATTGCTGTTAAGTGAAGTTCTGGGTGGACAAGTATTTTTAAGTTCTTTTCCTTTACGCAACCACGGGCACTTTCATCGGAAGATGGAGAGCTGTGGTGGAAGTGTGGAGGGGTGGAGCGGAGGAGAGGAGGAAGAGGTTTAGGTGACATCACCTCCTTCCTGCTACAACTACGCTTGTGACTACGTGCTGCTACTGCGGGAAGTGATGCTAACACAGCACCTACATTTATGTGTGTGTCTGTGTGTGAACAATAGACTTTAAATGTGTAAATTTTTTATGTGTTTATTTCTAAAGTTATAAAAATACATTTAGACAGGAAAATTAAATAATTTGTATATTTTATGATTATTCTAATTGAACTGCTTTTAAAATCTATCAGTGATTTAAAAAGTCAAACACATTAAATGGAACTAGAACTGAAGAAAGTACAATTTGTGTCTATATTTGTGTGTGTGTGTGTGTGTGTGTGTGTGTGTGTGTGTGTGTGTGTCTTGAGGATGGGCTGTGGTGAGACAGAATAATAAAACAATAGTCACCACCCTGCCCCGTCACTTCTTACACGTTAATGATGTCAAATACAGGAAAATAATCAAATGTTATCACAGTGTCCAGTAAATCCCCCGAAACCAAGTTTGCCAGGAATGTTATCCAAATGGCTCATGTACAACTGTTGGGCAACAGCACACTAAGTAAAAAAGACCGGACCAATACATTTGATCTGTGAAGATCTAGTTCTAGTTGGTGTGTGTTTTAGGAAAAACTTTGAATGTAAGTTAATGACAAACCAACTCTCATGTATGTACAGTAAATATGAAGCTAGAGCCAGCAGGTGACTGAGCTTAGCATAAAGACTCAAAGCAGAGGGAAACAGCTCTGCAGAGGCTTGTGTTTTCTACATAAAGAAAAAAGACACAAAGTGTTAATTACTGAGCTTTAGTGATATTAGCTGGTTCTCCTGTTTCCAGTCTTTGTGCCAAGTTAAGCTAATCATCTCCTGACTGTATAGCTACATAGCCTACAGACTTGACAGTGGCGTCATGTGGTTTCCTCTTATAACTCACTGTAAGAAAGTGAATCAGTTTAATGTCAGACTCTCCATTTGAAGTGCTCAAACTGTCTTCAGAGGTGTCTCACTGCTGCTCTACAAAGGTCCAGATGGATCAGTCAAACTAAAGTTGGATATTCTGTCAAAAGACGGAATCAATACAAACACACAAATGAATTAACGATTTAACTTTCTGCAAACTTTTGGTCGACTTTAACTTGTTTTCTGTCGTTTTAGTGGTCAGATGCAGAGTGAAATTGTATTTTACATATTTTCTCCTCTTCACTTTCACTGGTTTCTTGCCGTCTGCATCTTCCTGACGTTTCTGCTTGCTCAGCTAATCCAGATGGTATAAATATAGTTAGCACTGTTTTGACGTGTTTTTTGGGACACTGAGGGAAGGCAGAGAGCGAGCAGCTACTTTTATGTGAAGCAGATACCTATGACCTGTACCAGAGTGCAATGAAGAGACATCCATCAGGCAGACAATAGAGTCCCTTGCAGACTCGTCATGTTCACTTGCATGTCCTTGACCTTTAACCCTGTAGACAGTGTATCCTAACACTGACAGACACTTTTAGGCAGATATCATTATCATTATCATTACCTCCAGTCAGTGAGAAACGTCTACTGTCTTTTTTCTGATAAAAGCTTTTTGGGTAAACTCGTAAATGTTTAACATGACGCTGTTTATCTTTGCCCCTGAAAAGATTTCCACCCAACAGCTGTAGTCCAAGGCAAACATGCATCCACATGTGACGCAGAGCCTTGTACGAAAGACAGACACAGGTCTTATGTGTTTATAAGACTGATACAAATCTCTCAGAAGATTACATGTGTCTTTGAAGAGCAGATGGCAAACAGCAGACTGCTTAGACTCCATCAATTTAGGACGTGGACATGACATTGTTGACCTGGAGTCTGTTACTATTGCTGTGTGTGTGTGTGTGTGTGTGTGTGTGTGTCTGGGCCATTACATGTTAAAGTTTTTTGAAGGAATCAGAAACTACTAACGAGCGTCTTTCTGTCTGCCACAACCAGGAGCCAGTTACCTGAGCAGAAAGACTGGAAACAGAGAACAGATATCCTGTCCCACCTACCGTCACCTCTAAAACTAAAACACATCAATATATGTATTTAATCTGTGATCAAAAATCACTTTTACAAAGTGTAAAAATGACAATGTGTTATGTATAGCCTCATATTTAATGGACAAATATGAGAGTGGTATACATCTTCACATCTAATTCTTCATCAGAAAGTGTCAAATGTAAAATGATGAACTGTTCCTTTAAATGTTAATAATGAACTATTCCTCACCTCAACCTTAACAAACCATAAAAAAACATCAAGTCACGCCTGAGTCAGTGCAGATGTTTCCTCCTTATGTTGGTAAAAAAAAACTATAATTGGATCTGCACTACGTTTGTCACTAAATATACCTGCAGATGGACATTAGTAGTACAAGAATATCATTTCAAGGAGACAAGGTTAGATTGAAGGTCTCTTTGGACAAAAGGTTATGGATGCAGTGTGAATGAATTCTAATAAAGTTTTACAGGGTTTTTGATCATCAACAGTTTTGAGGAAAACAGTGTTATAAAGGTGCACTGCTGGCAACAACCTGATAGAAATCCATTATCATAATGACATTTAGTATCGGTCAGCCTGAGTGATACGTCCTATGTGACTTTTTTCTGTCCTGATCGCATTGTGAAGTCACTCTCAGTTCAAATAACCACAACCACATAAAGCCTACAGTATATGTCCCTCGCCCCACATGACCTCAGCTGTGTTTACTGACTGCTACTGACTGCTATTCCCAGGACCTAGAGACAGGAGATCCTGGGAGAAACAACACACACACACACACACACACACACACACACACACACACACACACACACACACACACACACAAAGACACACATCACAGTCTGAATAGATGAATGACTTGAGGCTGGGACGGAGAGTGCCAATCGATCAGTACTGTAGTAATGATAATAAAGTCTTTGTGCTTCCTGGAACTGCACAATGGATTAATTTATAACATCTGAAAAACAGCTTGTTCTCCCTCTGGTCTTCAGCATAATGAAGGAAGAGTCAATATAATTATTAAAAACAAATCTTTGAGTCAATCTGTTTTAAAAAATGTGTAAATGAAAACAGGGTGTGAAGCTCTTGTGATCAATAACTAGCGTTTTATCTTAATCGAGACACTTATTCTGTTACTGCATGTTAACCAGACATTTATAAATCTGCCCCCCCGGCTGGTATTGCTTTTCTCAGAAGCATCAATTTCACAAACTGCCCGGGAGGCAGATTGTATCGCAGATTTACTTGTTACTTGTTAATTGTTATACCAATTTATATGACTGACCCTGGACCTAAATAACTTTCATCCAATAAAAGAACAAGAAAATCTCATTAGGTTACACTGTGAGTGCATAATGGTGCAAAACAAGACTGTATGATGGAAATCCCATTCACCCCAGAAAGTGTCACAGCTAGATCCACCCATTATTTAAAAAAAAAAAACATGTTTGTACAATCAAATCCTGTTTCCCAACTACAAAGCATTCGTAATTTGTGGAGCAGATTTTACTCTGACAGAGGAGGGTGGGTTAAATAAACGGGTGATACAACACAGCTAATAAGCTACGATAACTAAACGATACGATGCGATAACTAAAGTGGAACTAAATAACTAAACTAAATGTAAAATCTGGAGGCTGATTTATTGAATAAGTTTGATTGTGGCAACACAATTAGAATGAATTGATTTTGATATTTTGCCATTGCTATGACTGAACTTTAAAGCTAAAACTACAACTACAAATGCAACGTTGAATGAAGTAGATTTTGGTGCTGAACATACTTCAGGGTCAGTGTTTGACAGATTATCTGCTGTGCCAGTGAAATGGCACTTTGAATATAAAAACAGGGAAAACAATGAAAAACAGCTGACGGGAAGAAGGATTGAAAAAGATGAAGGTTCTTTGAACAACAAGGAAAGGACATTAAGAAATGGGAGAACAAAGAAAGCAGGTTAATTATTGAGCCAGATGGCGCGGAATGGCTCGCATTAACCATTAACCAATCACAGAGGTCAAATGAATGAGGTAAGCAGTGAAGTCACTACCTGTAACCACTTTAGTTTGGGATTTAATCTCTGTGGTTGAGTGATTTAGAAGTGAGGAACTGTTTCCTGAAACCATGTGTGTGTGTTTGTGTAAATACCAGCAAGTGTGTCTGCATGCTTATGAGTCACATGTTTGTAAGGAAGCATTACTTTAACGAGAAACCGCTATGAGAAATATAAAAATTCTTCTTTGAAAGTCGGACAGAACAACGTATACTTACATACAACAAAAATACAGTGCTAAAGTTCAACATATATTGAGTTGTGGTCGAGGCTGTTTGACTCCACTGTGTGTGAAACATAGAGCTAAGCAGAACAGAGAAACCCTACCGCTGCCAAGAGTGCATTACAGGGGATGTCTGCACATAGAGTGTCACCTTGGACAATTTAAGAGGTATGTTAGCTTACTCAGTCATATGCACACATGCACACACACAGACTCATGTATACACAATAGGACATAGCAGACGCCACAAGTACATTAGTTTGTCTGTGACCAAAGGCAGTCATTATTAGAATAGTTGCTGTTGATGCAGACCTTCATTTAAACCTGGCTAATGGCTCACTGTCGCCTGCACACACCCACATACGCTCACACACTGATAATTATACATTCCAGGGACACATTGTCTCAGTCTGTCTCCGTGCATCCATCTCTCATCTCACTACATTTCTTGTTAGAGGTCCAGTGTGTAAGATTTAGAGGAGAGGGACTCTCACACACACACATACTATGTCTTTACACACTGTACTTCTTGATGGTAGCAATGGCAATTACACCCACAGGCCCAACCCTGGCTTACATGGACCTTTCTGTGACCTACGGAGCAATGTTTACAGGAGATTATCTTTGTGTTCACGCGCATGTTTTGTGATTAATCTTAACATACACACACATGTACCAGCCCTGTCTGAGATTGTTCACAGTGTGCAGCTGACAACATGGTGTGTTCATCTTTGTCAGTTCTGTGCTAATGATTAGTGAGAGTGTTTATACCCTATGCATTTGACTCCCACAATGCATCAGTCACTCACTGCCACACTACTACCACCATGCATTACATAAACAGGACAATAACAGGCACATTTACAGAGCTACCGGATGAAAATACCTTTCTGGTAGTTAGAATATCTGACAATCCTAGCAGCCCATAAATAATATATTATAAATATGAAGTTTCGGGCCGCATAAATTCTGACCAATGGCTATGATTGGCCCCCAGGCCATACTTTGGACATCCCTGCACTATATATTCCTCTGCAAGTTCACCATATCATGATATTAAATATTAAGATTAAAGTAATTTTGGACATGGATCCATCGAAAACAGGAACCATTAAAAATAAATGTAATAAAATTATACAATAATACAATTGGCCAATACAAATGAAACAGAAATGCATTATTATAATAAAAATATATAACATAGATGTCATCAGGTTTGTCTTTGGATCTATTTTGGATGAGCAACCATATGTTCATCAGGTACACAGTGATTTTTTACTGCACACAGTCTCCTATCATCCCCAGGATAAGCATCTCTAACCATTCATCTCTGAAAAAAACCCTTTGCTTCACAGGAAGAGTTTGACATTTTGTGAAATATGCTTATTTGCTTTCTTGCTTTGAGTCAGATGAGATTGATACCACTCTCCTGCCTGAATGTTAAGTATAATGCTGGAGCCAGCAGGAGGAGGAGGTGGAGGAGGAGGAGGCAGAACTATAGCCTGACTCTGTCCAAAGGTAAAAATAAGAATCCACCTCCCAGCACCACTAAAACCACTAATTAACTTATGATATATCTTGTTTGTTTGACCTATTCACAAACCAAAATAGATTGGTGAAATGACGTCTGTGGATGCAGGCGTCACTCGGAGGTTTCCACACTACAGGCAGATATTGCGCAGAACGTCTAGATGGACACATTGTTCATGTTGAAATACTCCTTCCAAAACCCACAAATTATTGTTTTTACATTGCTGGTTGTGTATAAATGAAACAAAAGTGATGTAACATACAGATTGTGTTTTCTTTATCCCCATGCCAAGCTAGGCTAACCTCTTGGTAAGACAATGAATATACATGTTCCACAAATTGAAATTGAATTATTGCTTTTATCCTGACCCTGAATTAGTCTTAACTAATCCAGTTATAATCTAGAGAAGCCCCCTGCAGTAAGAACCAACAAACTGTCCACATTGTGTGTTGTACTGTTTTACATCTGCTCTTTAGAATGACAGTCACACACACTAACACACACACTTGCTGTCTCACCCACTCTGTGTTGCATTTTGTCATCAGACAGTATTAAAGGACGCCATGTCTGTCACAGCTGTTGATGGACCAATTTCATTTTAAACATCCCCGACAATTGAAAAATTACACTCATCACACACATGACTGCACATGTACCATGTATCACACGCACACACAGACAGGCACACGCACTCATTCCATGTGTCCACATGCACATACGTACTGTAGATACACATCAACTGCCCGCCCCGCTTCTCTTTATTTATGAGGGCTTGTCCTTTTTACTGTCCGCTTCCAGATCATAACTCCACCCCTCCGCTTCCCCCACAGCTCGCTGCCTGCAGAGCTTCCACAAATGAGATAAGAGCACTAATGTGATTGGGAGAGAGAGTGTGTGTGTGTGAGGAAGAGAGAGAGAGAGAGAGAGAGAGAGAGTTTCTAATTTAATAGAAACTCCATCAGGCTAATGGAACTGTGGACTGACTGCCCAGCCTGCACACACATACACACACACACATACAGTCATTTACTCTTCACTATATTGTACCTTGTGAGCGTGGGAACCTATTAGCATTCACCACAATACGTTGGGCCACCGAGTTAAATGAATACGCAGAGAGAGGGGACAAGGGAGGTTGAAAGAGGAGGATAAACCAATGAGTGTGATAGATGGACTGGCGGAGTAGAAAAATTAAATGATTCTTTCAGATGGATGTCCGAAGAAAAACAAAAAGGCCCCCAAATTAGAGGGAACAAAGGACAAAGTGAGGTGGAGAGTCGAGTGATGCGACGGTCACCCAGTGCAGACAGTTCACCAATTATGGCTGCAGGTTTCTGGTACTTGTTGAGGCCGGGGACAATGTAGATGGAGACTGAAGAGGTGGAGTCAGCTGTGGGGTGGGAGGGAGGTGACGGATGGATTTTCACTCACAATCTGTCTGGCACAACGGAAATAGATGAGTGTGTACTTCTTCTCTTGCTATCTCATACACACAAACACAGTGATTCTCATTCACGTACAGGCTTGTCAGCTGATTTATTTCCACTTACCCTCTCAAGTGCGGAAATTTGGACAAGTGACAAGAAGTACAAAGAGGACGTGTCCTTGAAGGTTCTTGCTTTTTCTCTTTTATTCTCTCTTTTTTCTCCCTCTCCTTCCTGTCACTTCTGTCTCTTCTATTTTCTGACTTCCTCCTTCTGGAAATACATCAGTTTCTATGATTTATATGATCAGTTTATATTATATATCTATGTTTATGCTCCTTTGTCATCACAGTTCCTCTAGTGACCCTAATGAGACAAATTATCAAAGTCTGAGTAGCCTTCTACATACTGTTTATACAAAAAGAAAATGTCACATGGTTAATGTAACAATATACATAGGGATGTAGAATTCATGAACTTTAATGAACTTGATGAACTTGAAAGTGAGGATTCTTTAGATAGGACTTGACTTCCTAAGTCCTAAGCAATGCAAAATAAATAAGACAGTAGGCCTAGAATATTCACACAGCTTGAAATCATATTTGCATCTCATTTATGCAAAATCTGCATAATTAACACTAATCAACTGAAAAACGGATGAAAGAAGAAGAAAATAAAGCACAGACTTTCCCAATCTGTCTGTTTTTGTAAATATTACAGTCAGCATTCAGCATCATATCTATCTGTTGGTAAAAACACAGGAAGTCACCAAAAACACTAGGATGGATCTGCTGGGAAACCATGTTCTCAGAGGATTTGTGTGTGAGATGCCTCGCCCCGAGACCAAGCGGAAGTTTTGGGTCAGCGGGGTGCTACAGTACATAAAAGGTCAGGTCACCAAAGCGTCTGCGGATGTATGTCTTCGTTGGTAAAACAGTATCCTCTGCTGAATTAATTAACAACATTTGCATTTCAGTAAGATTGTGTCTTTGCCAGGGCCGGTTCTTGCTGAACAGCTGAACAAACTGAGGCAGGCCAGCACACTGACACACACAAAAAATGTTTGGTAATGTAACATCATGAACAGCTGTGGGTGAGTAATGTTGCTCAGTACTCAGTATCAGAAACTACTGTACTACTACTTACTGCAGAACCATGGTGGTTCAACATGGCTCACGACCTGCGATGTCTGTAGATATAAGCCTCATTCTCAGATAACAAAAACAGAAAGACTGATATGGTGATTATACTGTACACTAATGAAACCAAAGTTATTCATATCCATTTCTGACATTATATGTAAATAGATCTCCCTACAGCTGACACACTGGACCTTTAAAGGTCAAAATTCTGATCACATTTTTATTCAGACATATTTTCTCTGTGTTTCAGCACTTGACTGACCTGAAAGGGTCACATTTTTAAACATGATTTTGTTTTTGAGTAAATGATATGTCTTTATGTCGACGTACTCAAGACAGAATAAATTGTGCTTGAACCAACGTTGGCACTAAAACAAGTGCAGAAAACATATAGTGCTGCCAAAGCAGTATAAATAATTAGGGGAGAGAGGACTGGCATAAGATGTACAGACAAAAAAATACAAGACATCGTAGGCACAGTACATCATCTGGATAAGCAATGTGAACTCAGACATCCTCAGTCCTGCTGAGTAATACAATTAAGCTGAAGCAAGCAGGGGAGGAAGAAGGACTGTCTCTGTCTGCTTGTCTCTTTCTCTCTCAGTCACTGTTGTTTTTGTTCTGATGAGGAAGCTGTTGCACTGATAGGATGGAGAAGCAAAGCTCTGATTACCAGACTGATTACTGTTAACATCCTTTGTGATGAGATTACTGCATATTGGATCATAAAAGGTCCATATTGTGTCTTAACTGATCTTCAGATGTGTGTGATGACACTGGTTACAAGATGAATAATGCATTATAATCTATCCCCTGTCTCAGCAGCCAAAATGTATAAAGGGATTCTGTCTCTCTCACACACACACACATACGCAGACAGACAGATCATCTACCACTGGCAGCTACTCATAGTAATACTAATATGTCACTGTGACTCAGGATCGAATTGTTCTTAATCTAGACAGATCTCCCTTCTCACTCTAAACCCTCTCCCAACATTCCAGGTTTGTATGTCTGACATAAAGAAGACCATGCAGCATCCAACCAGAATCCCCTGTAAGTCATGAAACCTCCAGATGATCTCCTTGGGATGCATCAGTGGGTGTACAGGATTAGACAGCAGAGGGGGAAAATAAATATTGTCACTTTCATAAACAAAACTTTTCTTACTGGCTTAGAGATGCCAAGGCTGTTTCTCCCCTTATATAAGTCAGTGATACCATCTTATTCACACCTTCAGGTGGCATGCAATTAGGTGACGTTGGAAAAGCTGCATCAACTCCTGTCAGCTAATTTGCTTTAAAGGATAAGACGGGTGTTATTGTTCATCTGTCTTGTTGTCAGAGACTCTCATGAAAAGACCAAAACCAACTGGATGACATGTTCCTTCAACAAACCTGGGCACTGTGATTTAGAGTCAGTCCTTCGTACCACCATCCTGCTGCTGAATGTATCCACCAATGCACCAAATGTGTATTGATCCACAGCTGAAATTATTCCCTTAAAGATTAGTGGGGTGACAAATCATTCATTACACTCTTAAATGTGACTACAGTTTACAGTTTGTCTTAACTTACAGCTGTGACTAGTTACAAGGGCCAGCCAAGAGTTTGGGCAGTAAAGTAATGTCTGGTAAAACTTTTTCTCATGTGAGTTTTCATGGGGAGTTCTTCTTTAACTTGAGAAGGATAAGGGCTTTCCCAATATGGGAGGACACCCATGTCAGGATAGCAACTGAAGTAGGAAGATCTATGATCATGGACACACCACTTTGTGTGTGTGTGTGAGGACCTCTGACCTTTCAGCTGAATACTTGTTCACATGATATTCTCGGGGTGATATTTAATATTCTTATAGCTGTATGCTCACATCGTTTTCTCAACCTATTTTCCTTCTTACTGTATTGAATGAATTAACTACAACGACAATATTGTTGTTACTATGTTAATTTGTTCATCTCTGACTGGAATATCCACACCATTAGTTACTCTTGTTTGAGTAGCGTTAATTAAAAGTAGGAATCAATGAACTTAGGTGGAGATAAAGACTTTCCTCCCACAAAAAATGACTCAGTCATCAGAAAAATTCCCAATAATGTAATGTGTTTACATTCAGGAGATGTAGTCGTGAATGGATGAATCAAACAGCTATCTATTTGTTTAAAAAAGCTACATGTGAGCCCCTGACATGATCCCACACCATCTGCAAGTTCACCTGCTCGCCAACTGCAAGCATGTTAGCTTGTCTCTGCTATTGTTTTTCATATAGAACCTATGTTAGCTAGCAGACAAGTATTAGCTATGGGTAGATTCTATAGCTGACATTAGTCCTTGTTCAAGTGGACACCCTGCCAGACAAGCATGACGTCAGTTAAAAAGTCTAGCCTGTTTGAAACAGACTCAACATGTTTGTGGTTTGGGAGTTTTGGGAAATCCTACCCATGCCATGCCAATGCCAGAAAGATCGAGAAGAAAACCAGTGACACTAAAAAAAGGATGATAAAATGAAATAATCTGTTTAATTTTTCAGTGGAAACTATTACTCCATACTTCAGGTGCATCACGTACCACTGTCTGGATTGGAGAAGATCCCACCATGAATTATATGTAGAAATCAACATGAAAAAAAATCTGCAATCTGCAGATTTGTGATCTGACCAATGGAGGCACATAAAGTGTCAATGAAAGCGTCTCAAATATCCTCTGGTTTTTATCTGGACACTTGTGCATGCAGCAGCTGTAAGAATTGAGTTTTGAGTCTTGAGTATTGTGACATTATTAAAAGCCACAAAGTGCACGGGGGGGGGGGGGGGTCAGGATGGACAACAAAAAGCTGGATATAGAATACTGCTGTGTGCTTCGTGTTGGTTTGTTTTAAGCATCGGAATCGATCCCTAATCTAATCCTTACTATTGGAAATATTACATTCTGGTACAATGAGCCTGAATTCTTGATTTTATCTTATCTTGAATCTTTTCTGTCAAACACACACTCACTCAAGCATGTACTAACACTCACACACCCTCCCACCAGTCGCTCACATACACACACACACAAGCTCCAGCCACAGCCCACTTCCAGTAAGAGCAGGTTAAGCTAAGCGACTAACCCGTCGATGTGTGTGTAATGTTTTGTGAGAGTGTGAATGGGGAGTTGTGCGGATGGAGCTGTGTAGGAACTGGGTGTGGAAATGTGACTGTGTGCCAGGGGACTGGCCCACAGGAAGATGCACACACACATACACACACACACACACACACACATACACACACACACACACACACACAAATGGAAAGTGGACGAGCTGGGAACACAAACGGCAGACAGGCCTCAGAATGGACTCAGATGGGCACTGTGCCAGCTGGCTAACAGAGGAAACTGGTGTGTGTGTAGTGTGTTTGTGTGTGTGTGTGTGTGTGTGTGTGTGTTTAATTGTACAGGATGAGTGTGAGATGATATAAAGACTGAGAGAGAGAGAGACGTTTAACAGTGTCAAGATAATCACTGCACACTGTCTATACCATAATATGCGTTCACTTTCTATTGTCTTAACCTTCACCTGCAGCATTTCCGGAATGATGCTGTCTGAATGTCAATACTAACTATGAGGCCTCATTCAGCTATTCATGGCAGCAGCTGTTTTGGCATTAGCCACATAAATCCAGTGACATTCCCTCCGTCTAAAAACAGCTCGCCCACAAAGCCCAGCCACTAGATCACTGTGGCAGCCGCTGATGGGAATCAACACCGATGCCTGTTTAGCCTGGCAGGAGGATGTGTTCATGCATATTCAAACATACATACATGCATATGGTATTACCCAACGGAAGTTTTCATGTTTTAAACGTAGATTTAATGTGACTCCTTTTTTTTAAAAGATCCTTTAATGTCAAAGTGAAAACAGAAAAAAGTGATAAATTCCAAATAAAATACACTTTGCATAGTGATAAAAGTGATAAAAGTACTTTACTAAGTCACTGAATATCCCAATGAGAACTTAAATCAATCATGAAGAAAAGGAAAGAGTATGACAGCTATAAATCTGCCTAAAGCAGGCTGTCGTCAAAAACCAAGTGAGCAGGCGAGAAGGCCACCAAAAGATCTCTAACGACTCTGAAGGAGACAGATTTGAAAGACTGTGCAGTGTTGTGGGCTCAGGCCACCCTTAAGCAAAAAACTAACATGGCATCTCAGCTGTACAGTTTGACAGAAGTCAGCTTGAAGACATCTCTCTGGTCTGATGAGACTTTTTTTTCTGCAAGAAACCTGCAACCTGTTTTCCAGCAAGACATCGAGCTGAGCTCAAGCTCGAAGGCAAAGCTACACAGGAGTGCGGCTGAGTCAGAGCTCACATCAGAATCAAATCAAGATCGTGGTTGGACTTGTAAAAAGACTGTCCACTAATGATGCCAACCTAACAGAGCTCTGTGAAGAAGAAGCTGATAGAGGACCGTCTGTGACACACAAACACAAAGGCACTAAATACTGACTTGGAGTGGGAATACTTTGATTAAAGGGTCTTTTTTCTGTTGATCAAACAGTCAAATGACATGTTCTATAATTCAGTGATCCAGGACAATTACACACAAAGAGGGGTGGGGGTGGGAGGGGTACTTTTTAAAGCCGCTGTGTGAAACCAGAGGGACAGAAAAACATGCTTTTTATTGCAAAAACAACATGCTAAGCAGAAATTCATAGAAATATAAATATGGCTTCATGTCATACTTCCTCTTCATGTGTTATCATCCCCTACCTGTACAAAGAGAAAATGTTTTCCCACGTTACATTCATGTAATATATCAATAATATTAACACACACACGCTGTACATACAAGCAGAATACATGCATGCAGCTGCATGCAAAGTGGGTCAGATAATGCTTCTTGAAGCACAAAAGAAGTATGCAAGTGAATCAATGGAACTTTTTGTGGAGATCAAAACTAAATAAACACACACACACACGCATAGTTTTTATTCTCAGCGTTGGACAGAGGAATATCCTCACTGTGCCACTGGCCAGACAGGAAGTAGGAAGTGGAGAAAGGAAGCGCAGAGTGGCTGATGACAATGCCTTCTACATCCTACTGCTCTGCACAGCACAACAAGGTCAGAAATCCATTCATCCACAGCCACTGCTGAGTCTGAAAGATTTAGAGACTAATATTGTGACATGTGAACTATATTGTATATATTGTGACATCAAAATGTAGTGAACAGACTTCAATTCAACCAATTTAGCTCAGTCCAGACCAGTCTGGAGAAATGGGGGAAATGATTTCTCTTCATCAGGTATTAACATGCAGACAGCAGCGCACATTGTAGTTAGACAGAGGTTAAAAAATATATTCAATTTGCCTCTTAATGCACCAAAGATGACCTGAATATTTGCAAGTGCAGAAATGGAAATACGTTTATCTGGCATCAGACAGCTGAGATAGTCATCAGTGTAAAATGGATTATTGTGGGTGGGGGCCCTGTTGGTTCAAAGCTCTGAAGCAAATTACTGTGTCTGGTCAATCACAGCCAGATTATCATTTATTTTGTTCTTTTTGTGAGAAACTGAGCTGTTATCCAAGGCCAAGGTCTGATTAATACACCCATATGTCTGAAGGCTCGTTAGATTCTAAAACACTCACAATTTTATAACTCAGGGTCATTGTATCCTTTGTTTTGTCGATGATGAGGTTAACAGTAGAAATATGCCACTCACGTAACAAAGTAATCTATCAGGATTGAGCACTTACACATTTTAATTGGTGGACACTGTACATTGCTGTATGATGTAAAAACTGAGCTTGGTTCTTCAACCCCCTTGGCTGGTGTCTTCCATGTTAAAAGAAGCGACTGCGTTCTGTCACACATTGCTTACATTCACAAGCTCTTCACCTCAAACTGTTTCTCTGAGTGGCATGAATATGAAAATCTAGTGGGAAATGAATTTTATTTCACATTCCTGATCCTCAGAGATTTTCATGTTGGACACTCATGTTGCCCACTACTGGCCAAAATGTACCCTTAACCAACACTTTGGTCATTATATAGTCATTATATATAGTCCCAAGAGGATAAGGCCTGATGATTTTGGTGATCCCTGGACGCTCCTCTACTGACACCATTAGGCCCAAAAACTGTTTCAGGTTATCCATAATCCAACCTGAGGGGAACATTACCTTTTCTAAAATGCTTCCCCCAAGACAAAGTTTACATTTTAAACCCCGCTACTGGGGTCTTTTGTTCTGCTGCAGAGTGGATAAACCTGAACATGCCGGCTCCACGTTTAAGCATGGGTAATAAAAACGTAGCATTTGGGAAATTAGCCTTAGGCATAAGACATAAACCTGCTCAGAGAGTGTTGGTTGCTCTGCTTCTTCTAATTCACCCTTCCCTCTTTTTGGTTTTAGACAGAGATGATCCAAAAACAGTAGCATAGTAATGTTCTTATAGTTACTCATAAACAGTGTTTGTAGACCAGCAGCAGGTTGCTAGTGAAGCTAGACTTTAAGTCTTATGTACCCTGGCATAAATAAATCCCCTGAAGCTATACTGGAAATCTACACACTGCAAGCTTATGTGTTCTCTGCAACACTTTAATCTACAGAAAGCAATACCAAAAACAATGTTTTGTTGAGTCCATCTTTCTCTGACAGCATGCTACTCCCTGCTGTTAAGAAGCCACTGTGGACTTCCTGTTGGTAATGATTTCCTGCCTGTGTAAATACCAACACCACAGTTTCATCATTGTTGGATCATCTTGCCTTACTCAGTTGGATATTCCTCTGAGAAAATGGCTTTTTTATTTTTTGCATTAAGAAATGCATAGAGCAGCTTTAATATGTACAGTATATCAATATACACATGATTTGTTTAGATGCTAAATATATGTGGATAAAGACACATTTTAATCCTTGGTGTAAACAAAGCCAGCATGACACAAGATAGTGAAGGTAGAAGCCAGTGGAGGGATTGTCAACATTTTTTGTAGGTTTCAGAATGTCCAGATGAGTCTAATGTCTGTGAATCCAGCAGGTGACAAATCCAATGATACAAAGAGTGTTAACAACCACCGGTGATTAATTTATCACAAGCTGCTGAGAAGGCAGAAATTAGCTGAGTGGCTGAAAAGGACACCTCTCCTTAGACCACAGGTTATCACAGGAGGAAGGGGAGTAGAGGTGACCTGGTCACAAATGAGTGTCAGTGCTGGATGGAGTGACAGTATCAGAGGAGGAACTGTAATACCACTAACACATGAGGAAGTGTGACACCACAGCAGCGGTGTGGTAATGGGAGGGTGGGGGACTGAGGTCAAAATAAGGGTGTGTACAAGAGCATGTGTTTAGAAATGTCACGCTGGATCAAGGTGAAGAAGGGGAACGAGAATAAGTGAGCTGTGAATGGATGTGGTGACATATAGGCATACAGAGTTCGGGATCAGGCCAAGGGAGAGCTGCAGGGTGTGGATGGGAATGGACTCTGTGTGTGAAGAGCCTAGCGTGGTTTCACAGTCCCTACAGAACTGTATTCATCACTGTATAAGTACGTTCCATGGCTGGACTCTTCATAAAATGCAACATGTGTTAGCCCTTTATTTCTGGCTCAGGTTCTGGCAGAGTTTCCCTGGCTCTGTATCAGCGTTGGAACCGGCACGCAAAGGTCAAAGCTAATAATGTGGCGAGGAAGAGCTGGGCTCAGCAATAAGATGGCTAGTAGAAGAGATTGAGTATGGGGAGTGGTGTGGTTAACGTGTGAAACAAAGCAGGAAAACACAGCTCGGCTGCCAACAAAAGCCAAGATCGAACAGTTATGAGGCGCATGTGTGGCTAAAACGCTGACTTCACACTCAGACGGTGCGTTATATTCAACCACTGCTTCTACTTCTGATAATAGAAAAGAGGACGGATTGGATTGCTGTCATCATCTATAATCTATACAGTGCAGCATTTTAATGGTGTGTGATTGAAGGTAATGGAAGAGTGATTGCTCCTTGTGATTTATTAAAGAGAAAGCTATTAGGGGCTGTGTGAGGCGCTGCTGCCGCTTCAATTATCGTTAGGTCCAGTTCAGACCAGTCAGCTAATTGGTAAGAGAAAAAGTGTATGGCTCATTCAGCATCTCTTTACAGCTTCAGATACAAGATCTGCTGAGAGACGTCTGGAGCTAGAAGGATGGACATTTTCTTACACATTTTATTTGCTCACATTGGAAAACAGCTCAGGTTAGAGGTCGAGCTATAGAACTGAAGCCCTGGAGCTATTAAGGATTTAGTGCCTTTTTCAATCTCTTTTCAGAAGAGAAGTCTGTTCTGTCTCAAGTTGCCTAAACAGCTATCTAAGCTATTTTGACCTGCAGCTTCCATAGAAAAGCTTTGTTAGTTTCTGTGGTATTTCTCAGTTAATCCACTTGATGCTCTTCACTTCAGCTGGTCAGCAAAAGAGGCTATAACAACTGCAAAAAGCAGAACATAAACAATCAAAATGTCAATGAGCTCAAATTAGTCTCCTCTTACGCTGGAATTATTTAGTAGAAGGAGGTTGTAGGTTACCATTAGTTGCTCTGTGTTATTGTTATTTTATTTAATTCTAAGGACAATGCACATTAATCAACACTGTTGGCCAGCGGCAGCTAATTTAAACTGCTGTCTTTTGGCAAAATCTTTTCAAGCCATCAAGGTAATTTGGGAAAGTTGAAACTACAGCCAAATTTAGTAAAGACCCCCTAAGGTCTTATCACTTGGTTAGGGTATATCCGTATTCCATTTCCATTCTATTGTGTGCTGTGAGTACCTGGATGGTGTACTCATAACAGTCAAAAAGTTGAGTGTGGAACGCTGGACATTTCTCGCCTTAATGTCGCCATTTTGGCTATTTAGAAGAAGGGGAGGGGCATTGTAAGAATGGCGGCTGAGGAACTTTCTTTTTAGTCTTTCAGCCCGATATCATATTAGTGCATCACAAAATCACATATTTTAGACACCGTAAATTAAAAAAGTCAGCTAGAGTTCTCAACCAGCTTGGTAGGTTAATTAACTGACAAAAATCACCAAAGAGTCAAACTTTATTAGATTAGATTAGAAATTAGATTCTTTCATGAGGAAAAAGACATTTCCAATTCTGCTTAAAATAGCGAGTAGGCTTGAGAACCCCCTAATCATTGTCTACGGCTGTCATTGTCACTGAATTCCATGTAAGCTAATATCCCAAATTCTGGAGCAGGGCGAGGCCTGGTGAGGCTGGGGAAATCCGGTCAGGGGGGCGTCCGTGGAGTTGAGGCTCTGCCCAGTTTGGCAGCTTCATCTTTGGACACGAGTGCCAGCTAATATCCCTTACTCTACTCCCTACCCTCTGGACAACTGGCTGTCACTGGTGCAACTCTGCCTCACACACCCTGCCTGTCTCCAAAGCAACCAAACATGTCAGATAGATCTCCTTCTTGTGGAAACTACCCACCTGTTTTTTATACATGTGCTAAATGTACAATGCTTAAGATCTGGTTCCTGAGTTCCTGGCTTTTGTTTGTACAGTTTTTACGGTGTGTATCTGTGAGCTCAGTGGAAGTAAAATACTCATACTTGTCCTCCAGGTGTGTTTTTGGGAGTAAACTTTAATGTCACTGATCTCTCAGCATCATTTATAATCCAGTAAACAGTGTAAGTGTAACCACAGCCACAGCAGCTTCCCTGCAGCTCAGTCAAGCCCAATTTCACTCAGTGTTAGCAGTGCAGAATTCAAGCTGTTCTCAAGTGGAGTCTGACTATCAACACAGGAGAAATAGAAGGATGTCGAGCCCTTGACTCCCACACTCCAAACATGTAAAATATGGGCAGTTTGGTGACTGAGCTCATGCTGTTGTGGCTGGTGATGTGTGAAGAGAAAGGCCTCCATGTCTCACAAGCCTTGTTAATATGAGATGTAGCATCTACAACCTCATTTTTACCACATCAGCTATGGATTTGTGGCTCGGCCTGGGAATCCTTTTTAATCCCTCTAATTCTTTCTCTGCTCCTAATCCTTTTTTAATTCAACTCTCTGTGTGACTTACAAGGAGTCCAGCCTAAAATGTTGCCCTAGGATTCTGTCAGCTTATTTTGGCAGACCACTTTTCTCGATTTAAGGCCTGTTTCAATACGTCTGGAAGAGCACAATGGAGGAACATTTTAGAGTTTAGATTGGAATGTGTCGTCTGGCTTCAGGCTGAAGACAGACACTTTTGGTCTGGAGTTATAAAGTTCAAGTTGCTACTAGATTGACACGTAACAGATATCTGACCAAAGCTCTGACTTAAGGACATTTCAGCAAGTCACACCATCTCTGGGGTTGTCTTTGCCCTATTGAAGGCATTCAGGATTAAACACATGACCTGACCTTTAACATCAGACTGTTTTTTCTTTATCTGATGGTCAGCCTGTCTGTCTCATCAGTCCATTAGCTTACAGGACAGACCAGGCTTGAGGTCAAAGGTCAGAGGAAGGAAAGAAGGAAGGGTGAGTGGAAGAATAAAGTAAAAGCAAATGGAAGGCGTCTTTTGTTGACAGATGTACCAGGGGACAGACCTGTTAATCTGATGTAGGAAGTATGACTTCATTTTGGAATTTGCAGTGGTGTTTGGAGCTAAATGCTAACAGTGGCAATGCTAACACAGAAAATGTTTTTTTTCTCTGGGAAGCATGAATGTTAAAATGTCAAGGCCATCTGTCAAATAGTTACTGAGATATTTCACTCTGACCAATGTGGTGGACCGAGTGACTGACAGACATTGCCATCCCTCGAGGCATACCGCCATTGTGGCTAAAAACAAAAGGAAGACTTGTGTGACTCCTTTTGTTGGTAAGCTGCTGGAGTGAAGAAATTAAAGAAAGACACTTGCAATAAATGTAACCATCAAACCAGAGCACAAGAAATCAACATTACGACGGTTTTGAATTGCTCCTCTGCCACCAACCACAAGCAGCCAGCCTATCTAACCTCACCCACCGCAATGTGATTATTAGACCTACTGCGGCCTGGAATGCTCTTTAGAGGTCTGCTGTACTTTATGGTACATGTGAATCGTCAGTGCCCGCAGTTTGCTGACAAATCATGTACTTTCCTCCCTCTGAGGTGCCCCTTTCCTCCCGGCTTACGACTCTCACCCACAAATCTCTTACCCCCCAAACTTCCAATAAAAACTAATTTGGCCTCTAGGGAAATCAAGCCAACTTTGTCTAAGGAGTGGCACCAACTCCAAGTATCCCATTGTGCTTTCTGTACATTGCATTGTATACCCCCCCCCCCCCCAACTCTCTGTTTGCCTCTCATTCTCTCTGCCACTCACTCAAACTCCCTACTTTGCTATGGTTCTGAATTCCTCCCTGACCCCTACCTGCCCTTCACTGCAGATGAATGTGCAGCTGCAAAAACGGGCTTCCACAATATGGTTATTGTGTACCCTGGACATTTGTATGGATGGGTGCATGATCCCCACTCGCAAATTCAATAGTCTGGCTTTTAGTGTCGTTACAAAAGATCATCCCTTTCTTCAGATTTCCATCTCTTTTACAGAGAGCTATTTGTCAACTCAGTTATAAGTGAACCCGGCTATAACACAAGTAGAGCCCCTTCAATCTCATGCAACACTTCCTCGCCCTCGCGGATAACATGAGAATCAATTAACCTGAAAAAAGAATGAACGGTAATTTGGTTCCATGTAATGCATGCAGTGAATCTGGTGAATATTGCATTACTTTTGAACAAAGGCTAGCGGGATCAATGAGTCTTCCATTATCATAACTGATTTACATCCATAACCTGCGTCATTACACCTACTAATGGTGAGGTTCAGGGAGCAGGCCACTGCTTACACGGCATAATAGACCGCCAGGTCCGACAGATTGCTAGAACACCTGAGAACAAGCTGTCAAATCATGAAGAGCAATGTCATCACCATCAACACTCTACCATTTTTCATTTTTTACAAACTTTTGACAACAAAAAAAGCTAAATCATACACAGCCATCTGCCTGCACTCACCACAGTATAGATCAGAACCATCAGTATAGATTTATATTCCAAGAAGAAGAAAATAACAGTAGCAAGACAAAGAACCAGGGGCATAAGGTTTTAGTGTTCAGTGACACAAAAAAAATCACAGACAAAGGAAATAAACATATAAAAGTTGAAGAGAGAAGATTATTTCTTTTTTCTGGTGATAGAATAGACAAGTTGTTGAAATATGAAAATAATATGAAATAAATATGAAATGAAAGATTGCCATTTGGAGGCAAAGCGCTCTTTGGAACCTTTCAAGTGTAAATTAGATTTTCTAGAGACTCAAGAAATACATAATATCTTTTAATCAGCTGGAAACAGATGGTGGAGCAAGAAATTTCAAGGCTAAAAATAGTATCCAATGTGAAAATAATTGTAGTAAAAGCTACAATTGTCAAAGTATCTCCATGTCCTTCATCTCAGGCCACATTTCACTTCCCATGAGCCACTTCATGGCCTTTTTCAGTCCATCTAACACCTCAGAGTTTCCCTCCTTTCCCATCATGTGACTGCCTACTTCTCTTGGATCCTGTTCACCCTTCCCTTAGCTTTGTGATTACCTGGCCTTCCCTGCTCACCTCGTTACCTGTATCTCATTCCCTAATCAGCCACTCACTATATTTTTCCGCTCAGATTCTTTGTCATTTCATCCTAGTTATGTTCCTGTCTTGTCTTTTGTTTTTGTTCCCAACCTTCTGTTGCCCAGACCTAAAAATGCCAACATGCCTGCCTGTTACCCGTTACCTGTCTAGCCACCTGCCTGTAAACTTATTTGCTTATCGTTACATCACTGAACTGTTCATCTGCCAGCCACCTGCTTCACTCAAACTGCAATAATGTCAGAATGAGATATAATGACACAAGAAACAGGTTCAGCTGGGACCAGCACCAAAACTGAGGAAATGGTTTTACCGCAATATTGAGGACTTTGGGAAGTCTTGTGTTAACTATGTATAATTTGGCTGTACACACAACAACGATTACATGTGGCTCAAGATCAGGATATATTTCAGCTAACTTACAGTTTGGAAACAGAAATTGCAAAAACAATCTCAAGTTTAACTTAAGTTAACTTAAAAAGTCTTGTTCGTCTTATTTCTCATGATTATTAAGCACTGCCACAAGGGGGAGCCTCTGTGCTTTATACACTGCTCCTGCAGAGTTCATGTTTTACCTGAAGACCCAAAAACAGACAAAATGTTGAAAATAAAGTTAAAGGGAGCTGAGTTTATGTGGACATGAATAGTGTCTCAGTGTCCAAACTTCTTTTAAAGACGGCCAGATTTGACATTGTGAAGATGCCTGAGGGCCAATCAGGCAAGAACAAATCTAACAGTTCTTCATTTCTTTCACATCTGGAGTCATGCATGAAGTTGATACAAATCTTGTCTTAATGCAAAGTCTGTTGGCATTTAAGTTTAAAACGTATCACTCTTGCTCTTCTCTTTCACAAAATCATTCAGAAAGTAATACTTTGTGTTGCATCTACAGACACATACAGGTACATGACACCAGCAGGTGAGGTTAACACTTAACACATCCAAATGTTTCACTATGTCGAGCAAAAAAGACACATCTTCCAGCCATACAATCCAACTCTATCGTTAGCTGACCACTGATTACTTGTCATCTGCTGCCCCCTAGTGTTAAACATGAGAACTGACATCAAGGGTACAGCTTGTGTTGCCTTTCAAACTATTATATGCTGTGGTTAGCTACTTTGATGGACACATTCATTTAGGATCCTTTTGACCACGCTGATCACCAAAATGGGAGAATATCATTAGAGAATACACAGAGAATACAAGTACTGAAGGTAGAAAACAGTCATAACAAAAATTAAAGTTTATTTTGTTACTTTATGGAAGGCAGTGCTGGTATGAGGAAATAAAATCGAACAGAACAATGTGAGGGTTGCACACAGAGCTTCAGCATGGCTAGACTTTGATCTACTCAACATGCTGGTCCAACACAAAGCAAATACAATCATCTCTAACTAACTCGTACTTGTTAAGTTCAGCTTTAAGCTTCACAGCTTCAGCAATCATCAGTGAGAACAGAAAGTGCTGTTTGGGAATATATGCGTTTCTCGCTGTCTCATGAGTCTGTAAATCTGTCGATCATGAGGCTGAGTAATGAGAACATCCTGCTCTGAACCACAAGGACAAACAACTACCCGAGTCTGTGGTAATAAAATTACCCTGTGCTTAGATATGAAATGAGACTGAATAACTCAGACAACCTTTACACGAAGATTACGTAACTTATTATGAGTCCGATTTCGTCAGGCAATTACATTTGGTCCATTAAGCCACTAGGGCAGTAAAATATCAATATTGATTCATAGACATGTCAGTTTTTGTTTCAGTCAAAATTACTCATTTAGTCTAAAACACTGAAGAGGCTCTATCACAGGCTAGCTGAGTGTTCTGTGATTAGAAATAGCTTCCATTAAAAAAAAACAACAGTTCAATTTTGAAATGAAAGAAACCAGAAAACATGAAATTCTCATATTTGAGAAACTTTTTGGTATTTTTCTTTCACAAATGAATAAAGTTGCCATGTCACCACTCCACTGCAGGACTGAAGTGGCTTGAGTTGGTCAATATATTCTACTATTTATAAAAATGTGTCACAGCATCATGACAGCTGGTGTATCAAAAGGCAGAGAATTGCATTAATAAATGTAGCTGAACATGCACGTGTGCAGCAGTTTATACATGTACTAAAAATACATAAACATCAGTGTGGTGTATGCTACAGATGTATAAAACACACAGTCACACAATCACACACACACATCTTGTGTTTATCTTGCTACCACACTCCAATTTCAGAATTTCTATTACCTATCTCAGGCCCTCCCTGTCCCTCTCCCTCCTCTCCCCATCTAAAACACTCCAGGAATTAGCCGGTACGGCACAGCATCTGTGTAGCGTTTCCAGTCCTTGCCGTACTTGCTGCTGCACCGGTGCTCGTCGCGCACACAGCGGTGGACCAGCAGGATGGTCATGTAAATAATGTAGAAGTATGGGAGTATGTGGCCGAAGCCACAGGCGGCGCAGTAGGCGAGCGATCCCATCAGGTCACCGGTGTAGTTGAAGTGCCGGGCCACTCCCCAGAAGCCTGAGGTCAGGAGCTTGCTGCGGTGGACGCCACCGTCAGCCGAGCGGTATGCACACTCAATGTACGTTGGCTTCTTGCCCCAAATGAAGCAAGAGCCGTCCGTGCGCCGGAACAGGTCCTTCTGGTGGTTGGTGGAGCGGAAGATGTAATAACCAACAAGGCCAAGCAACAGGACAGCCAGGGCGTGAGGGTTAGAGAGCTGGACTGGATGGTACACCAGGTACAGACCCTGCAGAGCCAGAACACATTTAATGAAACGTATTGTTGCTTCAGTTCTATGATTTAAATGCCCATGATGAGTTCAAACACTTAAAGTTACAATAATGATTATCTAAGTATTTATTAGATGGATTTTCCAATCACTCACACTGTAAATTTACACATGAGGCAGCTAAAGACGACTTATTTTTCATATTTATGTGTTAGTGTGTGTGTTACCTGCAGTGTGTAGAGGTAGGGCAGCCAAACACAGTCACCCCAGCCCAGATACCATCCAAAGTGGTCATGGCAGATATCAATAGTCTTCAGGTACCACGCCTCGTTCCAGAAGAAATCCAACACGTAAATGGCCTAAAGGAAAACACACGATACAATCCTCCAGTTATTATTATGACTCCTGACAGAATGATGGATTCACTTTTTACTCAAAGTGCAGCAGAGTTTTAAATGTAATAAAGTCAAAGAAGGATGAACATCTGTAATGGCACTGGGTATCAGCACTGATGTTCAGAATAGTGGTTCAGTTCATGATGATTCAGTTACATAAAGCGCTTCTCAGATTTTAAATTTCTTCTACATTAATCAAGTGAGTAACACTCATTTCATAAACTTTGGAATTATTTCTTTTCATTGGCAAATGATGGATCTCTTTACTGTTTGTAATGACAGGACATCAAATGGCTGGCTAGCATTATGTACCTGGCAGGGACAAAGTAGAATCCACACACTGTTCAGCTGACCTCAACAACCTGACATCTCCTGGATAATCTCTCCTCAGACACAAACTGAGAGCTCAGATCAGGGTGCTGTCTTTTCTCAGAAAGGTGTGATCTCTATAATCACTACAAGAGCCAGAGTCAGCTAACTGTAACCACAATGATGTCCCACTGCAGTTTACAGAACTCTCTTCTTCTGCTGCTGAATTTTATGGCAGTCTGTATCCACAAGTTACATTACCACCAAGTGCTGCATTTTAACAGCTTCAGAATGCTGATTATTATCTCCCGATATGTCGACAATGTTGAATGAACCTCCTTTCACCGTGTCTCTTAGCAGCTTCAGCATATGATAATCTCTTTTCTGCCGTGATCTGACTCACTTTCATTTGCTTCATTCTTTTTGGACCCGTGTTGACTCTGTTTGTTGATTCCCTTCACAGTGCAAACCATTTTATCTGCTTCCTCCTCTATTTAGCACTTCTCCACACTGCAGTTGTCCACACACACACACACGTCTCATATCCTCTGAATTCTCCACGTCCTGTAGCAACACGTCCAGATTCCTGACAGCAGGACTGAGAGGTGATCTCAGTGGAGCTCTCTCATGTCTTAACCCTGTAACACACATACTCAAAATACACTCTGACTCTGAATACACTCTGAATTACTGTCCTCCACTACCGACACTCCTTTCTTCTTTTCTTTACTCCAGCTTCAAGTAGGAAGGCAGTCAGAGAGATGAATCATTTTCAAACACACTAATCTTCAGAGCTCTGTCTCACTTTCCAACCTCATGTGGAACCCTAAAAATCTTGTCTCCTTGGGTCACACAAAAAGAAATGTTTCCTCTTTCGCCCTTGTCTGACTGCAGTCGCTTGATAAACTACTCTTCCTCTTCCTGTTTGTTTTTTAAATCCTCTGCTGTCCTTGTTTGCTCTCCAGCTCCTGCTCTGACTCCATTTACAATTCTCAGGTCATACAGGTCTATCATGATTAAGGCTGGCTACAGTCTAGCCAGCTATAATCTGCTTTAGTTTTTAACTTAAAACAACCTTATTGTGTCTTTTCATACGGCGCTAATCTTTAATGTTCTATCTTAATTGAGTTAAGAAGGACTCTTGCACATCTCAGCCTATTTACGTAAAAGATGCTCAAGAGTGTCTAAAATTACACTATAAAACGTAAGTATATGTGAGACTAAACAACTTTCTAGGGTTATAAATGCAAAGTAAAAAAAATCAACACCAACATGAGACATTTTGCAGCACAGGAATAGCACAGTTCTTCATCAGATACTGATCCATCCTTGTTCCAGCATACCTGCAGTACGTTGACCAGGATCATGGAGTTGGTGACATGGCCGTACAGTTCCTGCTGCTTGGCCATGTAGGACAGATTGATGAGGGTCCAGGCTACAATGCCGGGCCGGCCATTGAAGAAAAGCTTGAAGTCGAACCACTTGCCAATGCGTGGGTTGAACTCGATGCCCATCATGTAGTTGTAGAAGATGTTCCCTGTGAACTTGCTGTTCATCACCAAAAAGTGGAAGAAAACAAGTAAATGTTATTAAATATTCTAAGCACTGTGCAGACACACAAAACATTTCTGCAGTTGTCATCCGGATGTGTTTATCAGTACTCACCAGTCTTCAGAGTTTGTGGGGAAAAGGTAGGCCTTTATAAAGGCAAAGGTGGACACAGCGTAACCCAGTATGTTTGCACACCACATCAGCGGGATCCAGTTGTCGAAGATGATGGTGGGAGAAAACCAGTGGAAATAGTGTGCATTGGCAAACCACAGGGCATGAGTGATGAGCCAGCACTGCAGCCCATTGATCTCATACTTGTTAATCAGACCTGCAGCAATGGAGGAGGGCGACAACACAGGAAGTTTGATTTTAAGAGATCTCCACTGTGGGTTTGAAAATAAACATTTTTAATTAGGTTAAGGAAGTATTGCATCAGGATTCACTCTCTTTAAAACACTGGTGTAATCAGCTTCAGTAATCAGAATCAGTAATGCTCCTTAAACAAATGTGTGTGTGTTAATTACCAGCAGGAGTCCGTGCCCCGTCCTGCACTCCACCAACGAAGCCAGGAAGAAACTTATGAGCAACGTCAGGAATGCACATATACAGGAACGCCTAAGGAACAACACGACCTGTAACTTACTTACATTTGCTGAAACAGCTGAAAACTTTCTGAATTACTTTCTAACTTCTTACCTGGAAGGCCACCCAGATGGCATATATCTTAGCAGCTGACCAGGTGAGGGAGGCTGCCCGGGCCCAGATGGTGAGGAGCGTGGTCTCTCCTTGGAGCAACTCAAACAGAGGCTGGCTGATGGAGCACTGGTACTGATCACAGGCAATCACGAAGTAGAAGACGATGAAAGGGGCAAAGCAAAGGAGGCCGATGACGGAAATCAGGGAAAACCAGTCCACCTCCCTGAGGATGAGTCAGACATGCATACAGATAAGGCTGTGATTGGTAACATCATGCTTTATGGACAAAGGTTTGAGAAGAAAATGAACTCAAAACTAATACTCTATGTATGTCAGGTCATTGTGTTCCAAATGTCAAATTAGGTGTTCAAAAAAAAAAGTTTGGTGTTTTTGTATAAATGATATATAGCAGGTCGTTTTTTATTTGCTGATACTGGCCAACACAGGTATATCTGTATCCCGCAGGTGTATCCTGTATCCATGATACCTTAAATTGAGTCTGTCAACCACTCAGAGGCTGTGTGTGTGTGTGTGTGTGTGTGTGTGTGTGGCAGCTCGGATTTGAAAAATATTGCGCAAAGGATGAACACAAGATGCACTTTACCATGTATGTACAAACAAATAATAATCAATAAAACAATATATATATATATATATATATATAATATATATATATTTTTTTTTTTTTTTTTTTTACAAAAAATGACTTAAATGTTAATCATATAATTTTATAAGTGACCTGCCTTGACTTGGTTGAAAGTAACCTTGTGGTAATTACATTTCACTTGGTGCAGTCTGTGCTGTGCTTTTACTCATCATGACCGACCATACCCCTAACAGCAAATAAATGTTTAAGTTCAGAAGGTCACTAGAACAGGGGGTAACCCACACCATTTAGTGCTGTGGAGAGGCATGCATGGAACCAAACAAATACAGAGCAGAACAGTATGTTTCAGTTTCAGTTTCATTTTCCTGCTCTCTCTGCACTTCCTCTTCTCTGCTGCTCTCTCTTTGTGTCAAAGGTTTTGTGTGTTGGGAGGATAAATCATCATGTTTGATACAGGTATGACGATCTGGTTATTGTAATTAAGCCATAATCCCAGATGACTGATAAACCACACTGACTATATTAATTACTCACTGTGTTGACAGGTACTGTGTCAGGTCTGTGTGATGTAATCTAGAAATATAACATAATTTTTTGAGGGGGCACAGTGGTGCAGTGGTAGTACTGTCACCTCACAGCAGAAAAGTTCCTGCTTCAAAGTTTCCATGTTCATTCCCTGTGTGGAACTGGCAACCTGTCCAGGGTGTACCCCACCTTTTGCCCAACGCCAGCTTGGATTGGCTCCAGTCCACCATGACCCTGATCTCTCTTTTAGTGAAGCATGACAGATGACAACATGGCCTAGCAAACTGTGACATAAATTCAACTCACCATGCTCTCCCCCACTGTGCTGGCTGCTCCCCGTGTCCAGATGTTTTCCCATTGGTACTGTGCTGGGTTCGTCTCCTGGTTGCCTCCATGGCCACTGCACCTTTGACTTCTGGACTTCTGGAGACAGATCAGATTATCAGGTTAAGATCAGTGATCACCGGTGGCATGCTGAACTTTGGACACAGTTGTTTTGAGGCAGAGCAACATGCAGTGACACTCACAACAACAATAACTATACACACACACACACACACACACACACACACACACACATATATATATATATATGAGATGATCTCTCTTCACAGAATCAGCATTTTTGTGTGTTCAGTCAACAAATGCTGAAAATGCTGCCATGACACGCGTAGTTTAGATCCACAGGCCGAACTCTTGGGACCTGAAGATGAGGTAACGGGAACTTGAAGTTCACGTCCTTGGAGATGTGAGATAACAAACACAGCCTTGAATGGAGGTCAGCTTGATGAAGCTAGCATGATTTAACACCATATTTATCCAAGTGAAACAATCTCCGTAACACACACACACACCTCTGCAGTACAGTGACAAGCATTCACACTAAAGCTAGACCAACAATAGAGCTGACGACCTGTATGTGTCTGTTTTGTGCTCGTTTAGCATGTTTTTCATGAATTATGTAAAGAGGGGGCAGCAGACCACCGTTGCGTAACGTCAAACAAAACCTCGACAGTTCAGTCTTTTTGTGAATTTAACGTTATGCTCCGTAAACTAAACTGTAGCACTTGTTATGGTTCATGTTCATGCTAATGTTCAGTAACCGCGAACAAATAACTGTGACGACCCTCTGTCTGAACGTTCCCTCTTGCAAAGCAGCCGACATTATGAGTATCATTCAACGTTAAACACACGCTATAAATGATTATAACCCCGTTACAGACGCTCTCCTGCACCGTAGCTCACTCACCCGTACGTACAACCACCGTCGGACAGGGAGGGAGGCAGCCTGCTCGTCTGCTCCAGGTGCCTCTGCTGCCGCTAGCTGTCCTGTAGCCGCTAGATGAAACACCCCGTAGTACCACACACTGGATGCGCCCATAGCGCCACCACGTATTAAAATCCTACCAATGATAGCCGCGCGAAGGCGGGCCTGGGAAGTGAACTGGCCTCTGATTGGACAATGCTAACTGGAGCCACCAGCACCTGACAAAGCCTCCAGTGGTTGAATGGTTAAACCCAGAAAACAACGAGCTGGCAACACTATGGCATGATGAGTCTCTTCTTTATCTTCTTTAGGTATGCATACACTGCCTGACGCCTTTGGCATCCAAGCTTTTCTTACCAGGCAGTTGTGTTATTACAGATATTAGAAATAAATACACAATGAAAGTTTCTTTCTTGATGTGTCCCCTTAATGGTCTTTATAGACAAACCAACCACATGGATACAGTAGGTGTAACGTAAACCTCCACTTTCATCATCAGACAAAGAACAAATAACAAAATAAATACATGAAAAATGCAATTAAATTTCACTGTTTCAAAGAGCATGTGGGTATTACGTGCACAAACAAGACTGCACTGCAGTTAAATGCAAACTTTAAATCTACTCTACAATAACTTCATGTACACAAATCTGTGTGTTTCAGTCAATACAAAATATAAACAGCTGGATGGAATTTTAGGTCAACCCAAGCTAGGAACATACAATCTCCTCAAATTATGATCCAGAGCACTGAGGTACCTTTAACCTGCCTTAGCCTAACCTACAGAGACCAGAAAAGGTGACTTCAGATTGACTTATTGGCACTGAAAACAAACTGTTGCTTTGGGTTCTAACAGAGGATGACAACTGTCTCTTGTATAACCTAAATGGCATGAAAGTCATGTTTGATGTTCCGTGACTATAGTCTATATCATCAGTGTCAAGTTCATGCAGTGGTGAGCAGTTATTACGTGTCCTTTCTTGTTTTTTCCAGCATTTCTTCATCACATTGTAATTATTGTTTTATTTCCATATTTCATTTCTTTTTGGGGGGATAAAATGTTCATCCATAGTAAAATCTGCAGCACTTGTGAAGGAAGTGGTCGTGTCTTTCCAGGTGCATGTACATAAATGTACCAGTAGAGGGTAGTACTCAGCTGTGAAATAGACAGACACTGACAAAAAAATGAAACAACGTTGCAGCACAGGCTGAGTGAACAAAAGTATTCAGATGCTGCTCAAGCCCATACCATGATCACCACCACCACCTGTCTGTATGGGGGGAAATGCACTAAATCGTATGTCTGTTTTTCAGCCAGTCAAAACAATCAAATCAGTTTAGACGTGGAGCATTGTGTTAGATCAGACAGAGCACAGTCTGCTCTTCATTTTATTATGTTAGCATTCTCTGAACTCTGCTGGGAGGTTACTAGGGATTAGTTTTCCCTGCTGAATCTTCATTGCTGCTCAGATTTTTCTAAAGCCATTCCAAAGAGCAGAGCATTTTCTGCCAGCCTCTACCCACAGGAAATATCAGAGCGTTAAGTTCTTCTGTAACCTGCTGGTCTTGACTGTCATGATGCTATGGACAGTGCTGGATATGTGCCCCTATGTGTTATCTCTCTCCATCCAGTGCATCCTCACCCACCCAAGTCACTACTGGGCTAAATGATTTACTTAACAGGACTGAGCACCGTCTAAACCTGTTGACCCAGATCCCAGTTAGACTGCAAAAGGTTAAAAAAACGGTGGCGAGGAGGAGAGAAGCCTGTTTATTTTAACATCCACCTTTGGAATGTATTAAAATGTGAACAGCTGATTAGGGGAAAAGAAAATCTTCACGAATGGCTCTAATATTGGGAGAAGGGATAAATTCCTGCCTCATTACTTGTGGCTTTTTGCGCCAAGTTAGACATTCCACCATCGTATTATCCCCCTTCATGTAATCAGTACCAAACACACTCCTTCTGAAACTCTTCAAGACTCTGATCCTGCTGGTAAGAAATGTAGCCATGTGCTTGTTGAATAGTATCACAAATGTTTTATTCCAGTAATGTTAAGAGGATATTGCTAATTTCTTAAAATGAAATAAGAAAAAGAACATATACCTGATTTGATTCTTCTCTAGATCTACTAATTCCCTGCATAACCTAACCTCCTATCATCATGCATCACTGTGTGACCTCCATCTTTCTGTTTTTTTGTCTTTCTTTTACAGCACACTGCTAAGTCTGTTCGTTTCTTTCCTATTCTCCTCTGCAACTCCTCCTGTTTTTGTTTTCTACCATTTTGTTCTGCCTGTGTCTCTACAGTTCTTCTCTCTTTCCATTCCTCTCTTCTATACTCTTTGATCAGATGCCTTGTTGCTATGCTGTATCCAGACAGTGTGATGTATCTGGGCCAAGCAGCAGACATCACTGCTTCACAATATGTCTCAGACATGGAAGAGATTTTGTGCTGTTGGCACCTTTTGTTACCTTGTGAAATGTGGAATTTGATATAAAAACACACCAGTCTGCTCTCAGGGAGTTCATTTATTGAACACTTTTGGTAACCTGGTTGATATTTTGTGATGTTTAGACTATATTACTCCATAGGCTGGACTGCACAGTACATAGATATAGTTTAGCATTTAGTATTTATTATAATCATCACATATTTTATGCCTAAAACCACACAAGTAGGCTATATATATTATGTATAGTTTGTATAATGTAAAAAACAGCCCTAGTGTCCTTCATAACAGAACTGCAGCCATATTTCCAGGCTATTTTCAAGGAAGTTACTTTGTCTTGTCCTGAGAGAACAATCATGGGTTTAACTACTGACATTAAAGTGTCTCCTAGTAAACCGCAACAGTGAGCCAGCATGCACATTACCAAGGCCCTGAAACTGGCTAAACTGGAATTATTTGTCATCAATAATTATATTATATAACCCTCCTATTCTCCTGAAATTTACTAACACTTTTTACCCTTGGGGTCAATCTGACCCCAGGTATATTTGCCTCCAGAAAATTATTTACAGGAAATTGTTCCCCAAGTTTTTGTGTCAGACACTTTGTTTATTTGTTGAATACATAAATAAGCCATTGATAATGAAAGCTGACCTGTTCTCTAGCACCGCCATCAGGCTAAACTTAAACCATCAGGCCAAAATTAGAATTAATTTATCTTGAAAAGTTTTCATTCAAAACTTCTCAAATTTACGGACAACATTAATGACCACAAGAGTATGCACCCTAGTGATTTTGGAGATGATATGACCTTTCCTGTAGCGCCACCATCAGGTCAAACTTTGAGTTTTAGAGTTAGTGCATATTGAAAATCTTTCATCCAAATCTTCCAATTCAAGTCCAAGTCTCTCCAACTGTCCCCATACATGCTTCCCCTCTAAATTTGTCATCTCAAGCACAATATTTTCAATTGATGGTGTTATGAAGAGTCTGAATGATGATTTGATGTCTTCAGTGTGGCTGATTGCAAATCTGGTGGGGCCTGGAACCATTTTGATAACATTACTAGCACTAAGTCTATCCTGCTGTCCATGTGGGGAAAGGGACCATGTTATCTTTCCATTTTTGAAGGTGACCATGTCTGCTGGTTGTTGAGAGACAACAGGAGGGTCAATAGGAGAATCCCTTAAAATCAGGGTTCACCTCAACACAATCCTCAGCGTCAGTTCAGATGGTCACACACACAGACCTTCATGTCCATGGGTGGGATAGTTGTTTTCTTTACCCCCTTTCATATATCAACTCAAAAGTATCACCTCTGCACCTGCAGGTGTGGGGTTATTAGGTCATTCACAGAGACAGACACGTTTTACACAGCTAAAACAGCTTGGGGTCAAATTGACCCCAGAGGAACACCAATGTGTGTGGTATGTGTTCAGCACATTAGAAAAATATCATCATGAAAATGTTTTGCTTAATCAGTTGTGCCCATCAAATTAGGAAAAGTCATAAAATATGAAGCAAAAACCAAAGGCAACTATTATTTTTTGAATGATAAACATTGAACAGGGTCAAATTAACCCCAAGGAGAATAGGAGGGTTAAAACTATGGAGAGGGCTCAGGAGAGGAGCACAGGGGAAGATGATAAGCACACCTGCACATTAACCAAATCACTCTCCCCTTTATTAGTAATGTGCTGGCCTGGGCGGCAGAGCAGAGTGGGACTGGAAGAGACCTGCACACAGCAGACAGCACTGAGACGTTGAAAAGGCCTGTGAACGGCTGTATTTTGTGGGTGAAGTTTGTGGCGTGTCGCCCTGACAAATAAAGAACACTGAGAAACGATGTGACTGCATCTTCAACCAATACTGTGCCTGACTAGGCATAACCCTGAAGGAGAAAGAGAGTAGTCCCCAGGTAGTCTAGTCCTATGGCAGCATAACTAAGGGATGACCAGCCCTAACTATAAGCGCTATCAAAAAGGAAAGTCTTAAAACACAATGATAACAAATCAGAAAAAGACACTTTTTTTAGTTAGGTCTTAGTTCAAATCAAGGTATTTTAAGTATGAATGCTCAGAGCACAAACTGTGGAATGTAAAAACTAAATATCTTCACATTATTTTTTACTACACCGTACAATGAAATGCCTCGTCTGTTTTATTTTGACAGGCATGTGTCTTTTTGCAGTGCAGCTCCTGGGTTATTCCACAAACTGAATAGGTTAACACAAAAGAATGCAACGTTATAACCAAGTGCAGTGAGGAAGGTCTGTACTCTGTCTCTGTGCATATTTATGTGATCAGTATAAAAAGAGTTGGCAGTGGGGTGTGTGCGTGTGTTGTGTGTGTTGGGTGGGAGGTTTTGGGGGCGGGGATGGGGTGGGGGGTTGCAGGTTGCCTGACAAATCTTACCCTAATCAGCTCCCCTGGGATAGTGCATGTGGCTGTATGTAAAACACATGCACTGTTCTGAATGTATGAATATTGTGTATATATGAGCTGGGATAGAGCGTACTGGTGTGAGTGTGTGTGTGTGTGTGTGTGTGTGTGTGTGTGTGTCTTTGTTGGTGTTTAAGTATCTTGTGAATATGAGGGCCCATGCTGTATCAGAGACGCAGTGCAACATGGCTCTTAAATAATTTACTATAAATGAAAGTGAAAAATTAATGAGAGCAGATCCTCTCTCCTGTTTGTCCTCCCCCTCTCCTGTTGTCCTGATGTAAAAGTCTTCCTCCCCTCTCCTGCTTAGTTAGTCTCAATATCAGACTAGCCATCAACATTAAAAGAACCTTCATGTCTTACATGTGTCCATGATAAACAACCCTCAGAAACATGTTAATGTTCGAAAACATTACCATATTCTATGACTGTTTCCATTTTCCATTTTTTCCAGATAAAATTTGTCACCATTCATTATTTCTCACCTCCTCAGAGTAGGTGTTAGCCTTAAGGTGTTGGTGTAAGTGTTGGAGAGGAAACATGAACCAGCCTGCTGAGAGTTTGATGTATGGGTAAAGAATATGTCAGCACGTGGTGAAAGGTCTCAGCTGATACACCCTGCTGCTGTGTTTCTGATGTCAGTTAAGATGTTAAGAAGCTTTCAGATTACTTTTAAACATTTTCAACCATCAGAGCATGTTTCAAGCAAGTTCTCTGTGTTATCATGGTGCTGTTGTCCTTCACCTGACCTCTGAGTTTTTTCTCAGAGAACACTACATTATCAGTCAGTCAATACACCCCTGTAATTAGATTCATCACACTGTATCAGCTGAAGCCCACTAAGGGCTGTGTAATTACCAAAACACATTAGTACTGAATGTAATCTGTTGAAGATAGGGTGAATTATGGCATTAATAATAATCTTAACTGTTTTCTTGTGTTGTGGTCATGAACAATCGTGGTTAATTGTGACTCCACAACCCTGTACTGGATAATGCAGATAATAGACAATAGAGTTAGTGTTAGTATTTTTCTATATATATCTCTTAAAGGATATATATATATTTTACATTTCTTTATTTTGGTAATATGGTGCATGATGCATATTCAAAAGTTCTAATCAGTGAAGTCTAATGACGTAAAGTACTGTCTAGTATGAATACGTACACAGAATACGAGAAGAATAAGTACAGTTGAATACATAGTTCTGAACACTGGAAACACAGAATCACTAAGCCAGCCTAAAGACAAGATTATGTGTCAGTTGGACCAGGAACAACAGGATCATGATGTCATCTGCAATTCATATTTAATTGTACAAAATGAATCATGCTAAGCACAAAGAGGAGGGGGCTGAGTGAATTCAGTAAATAAATTTAAAGTAATTGCAGCGACATTTCCATACAAAACTGTACTAGATATGATATATAAATTCATATTTTCTAGAATATGTACAAACTGGAGGTAATGCATGTGAGGCAATGGTGACAGGATGTAATGAAAGAAAAACACAGACCATCTCATGGGACCTTTAGAAAGCAGTCCAGATGGGCATCATGATGAGTCACTTCACATTTATTTGTGTCGCGAGATTCCAATAGTAAGGATCTTTAACTACAGCTCAGGATGTTTGTGTGTCAAATAAGGAAAGATGATCTGTTTTCTTTAATTTAGAGAAGCAGTGCTGCACTGTAAGCTTGGTTTGAGTTGGGTTTCAGAAAGAGGATGTCTGACAGAAGATTATGGGTGATTTGTCCATCTTTTTTACTGAATAATATTGTCCTGAATAACTCTGGTGAGAGTGTATTGTGCCTTTTCTGGCTCCAGAACGTCCTATCTGTTATTAGAGAAATCAAAGCTGCATGTAGCTGAGGGAAATTTCTCTCATGTGGCGCAATAAAATGTATTTACAGCATGCTTTACTTTGCTTTAATGTAAACGGAAAGGTCAAAAGTTTAAAGAGGAACACATGTAACATTTGCCCTGGTCCAGGAACTGACCTGGAAGCGGTGCTGAGTTTATTTCCTGGTTTGTGAATTAATAAAAACTCTGCAACCCCATGAGAAACAGCCCTGAGTAGTCCATGTTACCTTTAATGTCATGAATGTACAGCATAGCTGGTCCTCGTGCCTATGGGGTACTCTCATGAGGAGAATTAGACCGACACAATAAGTGAACCAAAACACTGTTTTTAGATGCCTGAAGCCTCAGCGGAAACAAGTAGAGTCAATGAAATTAAAGTCTGAGGGACATTTCCTGATGCCCTGATGACCTGTGATATTATCCGCTGTAACCACTATATTGCAAGATCATCACTTCTGCTCATCAATGCTTTTTTCCCCCTTGAAAATGCTCATTATTGGTAACAATCTAAGGCCATGGTGCTTCCTGTAGCTGCTTCACAAAAGCTTCCCAGCAGCCAAATAGCGAAGAATGGCATAAATGGGAAATGGAGACACAACGCCAGCAGAAGTAGTGAATTGTGGTGAGATGTGGTGGTAGTAGCACCAGAGATGTGAAAGTGGCTCAGTCTAAATAATGTGCAGGGTGTTGTGAAGTGTGAGAATGGAACCAAATCCAAATTGATACTGATGTGGCCTGCGATTAAGACCCTTGAGCATTTTAAACACAGCACAAGGAAAGCATATGCCAAGGGAGCACATGCATACAAGCAGATTGGGCAAAGGCCATCACTACACATAAAAATATAATATATTTAACTACTCATAATTAGGGAAAAAACAAACTGTACAAGCTTAATTTAACCCCTCTCCTCTGCTGCTTTGCCCACCCATCCTCAGCAACCCAAAGTTCAGCAACAGCAGGATATAGAGAGTTCAGGGACCAACATAACCAATACTCAGGACACAAAAAGGAACTGAGACTTAACATTATCAAAGGATTGCTGACATTCAGATTCAGCAGCTCTGTTAAAGGCACGACATTGATGGGAAACTTATGCAGAAACTGGAGTTCCTCTTTTGTTGTAGGTTGTGGATACTGGCCAAAAGGAGACAAGCGCCACACTGAACTGAATTTGCTAAAGAAGCTGTTTTCACAAAAAAGGTCTAAAAGCTGACTGTAGAGTATACCTGCTCAGCCCCAAATGGCACACTGACACAGTTAGAGACAAGCTGGTGAACACAGTGAACATTTGGAAGCTAAAGAAAGGAGACCAAAAACAGCAAACAGATAATCACATTTGCCTGATAAATGTAAATAATCAAATGTTTGCTTACACTTTCATTGTACTGACATATTTAGAAAGAGGCCAATAGGCTAACATATAGGAAAACCAGCCTAACCTTTGTGTCAGTGGAATTCAACCACAGCAATCCTGTGTATCAACGTAAAAAGTGATATGTCAGTTTTGTGATCAAAGATGCTTTATGCTGCCCCCAAATTGCCAAACATAATCCTGTTATTTCAGGGTAAACATTAATACAATCCATAGACAGTATAAAACATGGCTGAAGTATCTGTGACATCAACCACAGGTTTCTAAAGACCCGTTGTGAATTCTGCTCTGACTGTTGCATCTTGGTGGACCGACCTGTGGCGGGTTGCTAAAACAAACCACCTGTATGCAAACTGTAAGCCTTAATATAATTTGGACAAGTGAGTTCTATAAAAAATAATAATATAGTTGTATAACTCGGAAATGGGTAAATAAGTTAAACCAAAACAATTTTTGTACCAGGCTGTAAACATATTTATACAATTTATTTCTGCTCACAGAGTTTGTCTTGTTCTGTAGCCAGCCTCAAGTGGCCGTTTGAGGAACTGCAATTGTTGTCACTTCTGCATTGGCTTCACTTCACAGTATGGAGGTTTTTCACAGATTTTTCGCTACAGTCATGTTCTTTATTGCATATTAATGCTGTTTTATTCACTCACACTGGTTTATGACAAAAATGTCCAATATACAGAATGTATATAAACACACTGAAAATAAAAAAGGAAGCAAAATTTCCTCAAGTGTTGTGGGTCTATTTGTGGTTTGAATCATCCAGGTCGACTCTTTCACACTAGGACACAGGATTGCTGCGGTTTAATTGCACTGACACAAAGGTTAGGCTGGTTTTCCTACATATCAGCAGCTCTCTCTAAATATGTCATATCAGTCAGTGTGCATAATCCTCTCTGTCAGAAATAAAAACAGACTGAAGAATTACTTGTAAATATGCATATGGTTTTCATGTACATCTTTGGAATTATAAAATTTAAAAACACTTACTTGAAAGGCACACGTGCCACTGTGTGGTCACTGCTGTGGTCTAAAAATATTTTCACGTGAGTCAGTTTTTTTTCATTCACTCAGATTGTGTGAACTCATTTTAAAACACAAACTCACATTCCCATTTCAGCTGTTAAGTTCAGTCCAGCTGGTAGGACAATGATCTGCAGCTGTACCACTGAGCTTGACCAGACTGTGTGTGTGTGTGTGTGTGTGTGTGTGTGTGCCCATCAGAGAAATATGCACAATATTGACAGTATTTAAAGAAGAAATATCAAACTTGCTTATCCTCCACTCCTCTCTCTGTTGAAATGTGAACACATGATCATCTTCAAATGTTTGCACACATCTGTGCAGCCGTGATGCAGATCATGTCTCTGTATGCCGGTGTGTGTGTGCTCCTCTGAGACACTTTGGTTTGTGTGTGTTTCTGCAAACATATGACACAAGTGTGACTGTTTATGCGTGTGTGCGCATTTCTGCATGTTGTGACGTACGTACGTGTGTGTGTGTCTGTGTCTGTGAGACGCGTCAGTAACTGGGGCAGAACTGATTGTTGCTGATGGCTGTAGGCAAGCGCAGACCTACATTCTGCTCTGCCATACAGAGGAGGAGCAGGAGGAGGAGGAGGAGGAGGAGGTGGAGGAAGGGTGCATTAGGGTAGTAAAAATTGGGGACTCTCCTGTATCTCCCTCTTTCTCTTCTATGACAACCTCCCACACTCCATTTCTTGAGCTTTCCAATCTTTGCTACCCGCTCTCTCCTCTGGACTCTCTACATCTCTTCATGTTGTCTTGTCTGACACTTGACAGACACAGGGAATACCTCAGCACATAGAGAGGAAGTGACTCTGGAAGCAAAGGAAGGCAGGAGAAAGAAGGGAGGGGAGGAAATCAATGTCACTCAAGACACTGATGGAGGGGTAAAGAAAGAAAACATTACACCAGTCTCAGTAAACACTAATGTGTTTTCCAGTATCTCAGGATTATGGAGGAATTGCTCCGACTGCAGCTTCATAAACACACAATATATAGTACACATAGAATGGATAGGTGCATGCTGCCTTTCCTTATCATTTTGTCAGCAGTTAAGTTAAGATGTACAGTTCTTTTTTGGGTTCAAGTATTTTAATTTTTCTGCAGAGACTACATTTTTATTCCTAACAGTGTAGAAACAGGATCTGGACCTTTATGTCAGGAAACAGAACACTAATGTTTTATTTTACAGTTACGTGATTTCCTAATGTAGTATTTTCCTTGGAAAGATTTTCCTTGGAAAATCTTCTACTACTTATAAGGAGTATATTTCTTAGAGTTATTATTATCTCTGCCAGGTTTGTGTTTGGTCTGTGTCCCTGTGTATATCTGTCTGCAGTTAATCTTTCACACTACTGGACACGTCAACCTGATATTGTTTGTGCACATTTATGACTCATGGTGCTCAAGGACCTCTCAGTTGACGCGATTCTTCCAATTTTTAGAAAAACCCTGAAAATATTTTATGGTCAATAAAATATCTTTTCAAAGTTTTTATTGTCTTATTTTCCTGTTTTATACCAACTGCTGACTCCTCAGTCATCTTAACTGTCCAGTTGGGGACAGATGAAGAAGGGACAGGTGGTGGAGTGACAGCTATAAACAAGTCTTGTCAGTCTTTGTCATGGTTCAAACATCCATCCATAGAAAGGTTTGGTCTCATCTTGAAGTAGAATATATGTGCATTAATTCAGTACTTGATATGTTATGGTCCACTAAAGTCAGGCACGATATCTTCACTGCCATCTTGACTGTAAGGGAACCAGGAAGGACAATTGAGTGAGATTCAACTCTTCTTTGTCTGGGAGGACAGAGGAAGGTAAGGAGGTTTTATTTTGTTTGTGTAATCCAACAAAATGTTCTAAATATTTGGAAAATCTTTAAAGTTTGGTCTTATCATCTGTTTTTTCTGTTTGTACAGTTATACAGAATGATAAATTACAATACTACAATACAATACAATACAATAATAAACTCACTCTCTCCAAAATTAGTTTGTTACATAAATTAAGTCTCCCTGGAACTGGATTTTCCTCCCATCCATGAACTCTGAATCACTAATGTAAACATAGCTTCCATATCAAAAAAAAAAAAAGAAAAGAAAAGTAAAAGGTGGAGCAATCTCATTTGTTAGGTGTCAAATGTGAGAAGTTTAAGTTCTTTAAGTTCTTAAAAGTTAGTTCCTAATATATGAATGTATAAGTAATTTATGAATCCCAAATGTAAAGATTGACTTTTTGTTTTGATTGTGTATGTAAACCTTCCAATTGTGAAGCAAGAAGAAAGCTTATTAAAGCGTCACAGATGGAGAATAAAAAAAGGTTTTCATATGCTATGTACAGTATCTTAAAGAAAAGTGAGATTGTACTATGTCAAACATCTTATTGAAAATACAGTATATACATCCTAAGAAAGCTAAGAGTATACTATAAAACAAAACTTTATTTAAAGTTTTATAAATCCCCACTGGTTGCATCAGGCGGGTGGTGTTGTGGTGGCACCTCACCATTTTGCTTGGCAGAGATCTCCACACCACGAGTTCACTCCTCCAGTTTTAGTTTGTGTTTGGTTTGACCACAGTATTTCTAAAAATACTGGCTAAAACTAACCAAAGTGTAACCGCAGTGGTGTCCGATCACAAAATGGTTTGAGTTTTGTAACAGTGACTTGTTACAGTTTTGAAAGGAACTGACAAATCCAGCTGATGGGGTGTCACATCAGATAACACTCGTGTGTCATTCTGGAGAGTAGTTACAAACAGTGTCTATTGTTACTGTTTCACCCCAAATCACCACGTACTGCACTCCTCCTTGGAGCTGAATATTGGCATTTGAAATATAAATCGTGAATCGTAAATAGGATCACTCTAATGCTCTTCATTTGCCAGTAAGAAGAGTGAATCAATATCTCTCTTCAGATACAGATGGTGTCCAATTCCTGTAACTGCCACCTCAGATTATTCAGTTTTATTTACTCTACTTTACGATTTCCTTCATTCATTTGTGAAGCCAAAGTCATAGCATTTCAGGAAATGGTCAAGAATAATAAGTCAACAAAAAATATTAGATTTACATCTAAGGGGGAACTGAATGAGGTTTTCACTGAAGTCTTATGTTCTATGCCTTTTTTATATCTCACATCTAAAATCAGCTTTCTGGGTTCTTGCTGACAAATTATGTAGCAGCAAAAGTCACAGCCCCTTTTAGTTCCTGTTTGAGAAAAACAAAACAGAAAGTTCCAGTTGAGTTTCATTGAAAGAACGTCTAGCTGATGACAAATCAGAAAGTCACCAGATGACACCAATAAACGTTCACATATTCTTGGACTCTCGTTGTGCTGAGAACTGCTCACATCTGCTTTCATGGGCAGCAACATCAGTTGCTCAAGTTCTGCTGCTTCCTCTCAAAACAAATGCCCTGTCATCAGATTTTTATGGTCAGCTGACATGTGACCCCTGACCCCACCCAGGGACCCACAGTGTGTACAGATTTTGCTTTGTGCATCTGTGTGTGAGTGAGAGTGTGTGTGTGTGTGTGTGTCCAACAGCAGACACCACAACACAGAGCTTCAGTTATGAGATGAATTTTCAAAACATAATGATTAAGAAGAACTATAACTATGTGACTGATTTTTCTAATGCTCTAGAGGTCTGTTAACACCAAAGACATTTGTGAATGTTTGAATAAATCATCATCACTGATGTATGGAAATACTTCAAGTTTTTGCAACACTTATTACTATTACATTTTACATAATATTTATTACATAAATATTCATAAAGATAATGTCAGTATAATAAAGACAGCTGGATTTGGTGTGGATTTTAAACCCTTTAAAACAAATCACTTCTTTCACAGCAACATCTTTTCAACATCAATCATCTCATGCGATAACCTCAGGATTTGTGAAAAGAAAAGAAATCAATTTGACCACAACACAATAAATATAAAGAAATAGTTGAAAAGCCCTCCTACGGGACAACTCTGGTGAAAAGTGAAAAAAGTGAAAACTGAAACGTCACCAGTTTAACAAACATTTACTGTATGTCATACAGAACAGGTGCTATTTTTACCTTACTGAAGACAAAGTACTGTACACAACAGATGAAAAAATTAAAATGAAAGTCCAGCTGGCTTTTTTTTGTCAACCCAACTTCATTTTCCTATGAACCTCTTCCCATTGCAAACTGCAATTCAAATACAGTTCATGCCTAAATATTATATATTATAAATATAATATATATCAAATATTATATGTATTATATATGTAGGTATTTTGTACATTCTGATAGGTAAACATACACTGTAAAAATAAAGAGCTTTACCAAATGTATAAAATGAGTCTAGATGATTTGCAACAAATCCCAGTGTAAGCCATATGTTTTTGGCAAAAAAAACTGGACACAGATATTTTTAGCAAGCAAACAAACACAAGTTTAATTATCCCACAGCCCTATTTTCTAAAGCTGAAATTAATTAATGGAAGCTTGTGTGAAGGGAAACAAACAGCACTGTCTGTCTCTCCAGTAGCTGTGCATGAGACACCTCTAAATAGAAACCAGGTCCACAGTTAGGAATGCAGTAAAACCTTGTCAAATTGATTTAACCTGGCTGGAATCTGTCACTTTACCATACACAGCTGTTAATACACCCACAATGTTTTCACGTCTCTTTGAAGTATGTTTACTTTCTACACTGATCTGATCATTTTCAGGAAAGGCCTCCTGGGAAATATTATGACCCAAAAGTGGATTTTGTTGCGACAGAACACGTGCGAGTCTGAGCGGACCATTAAATCTCCTGATGTCAAAGTGCTTCACACGCGCAGGAAAGACAAGACAGTGTGTGAATTAACATATAAACGCACAGGAAGGGCTAGGCTGAGACAAGAAAAGCACTGGCCATGTGATATCTATTACATCCTTCCTCTTGTCAAGGTCACCATAGAGGACCATGGTAGCCACATGAATGCTCACACAAGCATGTACACTTATAGAGTGCACATATGGTATTCATACACACACACACATACACACTGGAGATGCTCACATGGGGCGTGTCCTTGCCTTTATCCATATGAGGTCTCTCTCAGGATGCTGGAAATTTGGCAAGATCTGCTGAGCATGTGTGCGTGCGCCTCTTGTCACCTGTTCTCCGTAGATACAAAGACAAAGATATTTGTTCTGGATCAGTGCTCACTCAGAGGGGACTAAACAAAAGGTAATAAATGTTCTTTAGCTTGTACAAACTGATGAAAACTTTGTAGGGTGTCATAAAAATCAGTTGTGGGGAATATTTAAGAAAAAAACCCCATTGGATCAGGCTTGAAATCCCAGCTGCATTTTTGGAATTTTATTTTCATTTTGAGTAGAGTTCATGACTTCTGGGTTTCTTTCAGTTCAACACAAAGGCTGTTCCAATACAAATACAATATTAAGACCCCACATTGGGAAATCATCATGTGTAAATGGCATCTTACTGCCTGAAATGGATCCCATCTACCGCTCCCCATTGCTGTCTAATTTCCCAGCACTCATCTCTGACATGATACCATCTGTGTCACAAGAATATCCAGGGCACTGTGACCTTTGACCTTTTAACCATCATTCTGGTTGCTTACAGTATCATGTTCCTTGAACGTTCCGTTAGTACAGTACATTTTGTATACAGACATAAACCCTTTGCTGTTTTACTCTATTATTATTATTATTATCATTATTATTATTATTATTATTATTATTATTACACAGATACACATCTCTATATTTCCTTTTCTTCACTCTCTTGTCTTAATTTTACTTTAACTGCAAGCAAATCTGAACATTACCTGAAGTAAGATGTCTAAAGAAGTAGCTTTGTTCACTCCAAGGAGGGGCACTGAAACAGATCCACGTTAGAGTACAAACCCGCACTGAAAGGATTTCTACCCATGCGAGAACTGCCTCAGGAAACATATTTTGTAGTTAGTTGTGGCTTTGAGAATTACATAACTGTCTACACTACAGGCATGCTGATATTAACAGCAGTTATTATGAAACTTCTGACCACAGACATCTGAAAATATATTTATATATTTTCTCATGATCATCCACTGCATGAAGCATTTGACTTTTAATAAGAATAGCAAAATCAGCAAACATATACAAACACTATTATAATTCGTTTCAACACTTTGTGGTGTTTATGTGGGTTCAGTAAGTTAATTTAACTCTTAGATTGCTGTGGCAGTGGCTCTTTATGTAGTTGAAATCTAGCTTACTCACAATACCCAGTGTTTCCAGTAACGTCTACAAATCAGCTCATGTCAACATTAGTGTACAACTGATGGAGGACGTTGACAGAGGAAGCTAAGAAGAGAAAAGGTGAGTGACCAAGCAAGAAGGTGCCAGACAAGAGTAAATCTGGGACTGACTTTTAGTCGTTGGCGAGAGTTTGGTGAAATAAAAGCCTGAAAGACAGACGCCGAGCTGGGCTAAGTGCTGTTGGATTAGTCAGTAATATTAGCTGGCTGAAATGTCTTGTGTTGTTGCACTTTGATGATTCGATGTCAGGAAAGCTGTGCACTCACTAGTCTTTGATCATATATCATCAAGTCATATAATAATAACAAATACACGTGCACAGCTGTCCACATTTACCATAGTGGGAATAAACTTTGAAACTGGAGGAGGTAAATCACAAAAATACCAATCTGTAAATAATGTTGCTTTAAGTCAAACTGAATTCAGTCAAACCAAAGTTCACATTCTCACCCACTCCACAAACTGAACCCTCCTCAGGCTGCTCCCCATTTTCCACACAGATAAACCAAATTGCTGTGCCTTATAAGAAACCAGTAGCAGGCATTTTTACAGTTCAAAATACAGTCCTGGCAGGTCACTGAAGGTTATGAAAGTTATATTTTTAAAATAAGTGATTAATCAGGTCATCAGGACACATTCCTACACACAGGCACACACTCTTCTGGTAGCTAAATCTATTTGACATTTACCCCCTGCTGACATTTTTTCTGGTGGTCTACGGTGTGTGTGTGTGTGTGTGTGTGTGAGGGTCTGCGCGCGCGTATGCATGTGTGTCCGTGCGCGCGTGTGGCCATGTGACAGACCGTCCAGAGTTGTCCAGCCTCCCTTTTTTTGACTCTCTTGCAGTTGCGTGGGTCGTATTACTGGCTTGCTCTCCCCGCACCGCTGAGCCCACCGCCTCTGCACCAATCACAGCCAGCCTTTACCTACGAGCACATGCATGCACGAACACACAGACACAGACCCTGACAACCCCACACACACACACACAAGTACGCGGCGATCCATCGCTCCGGTTCTCCCCTGCCGTCACATGCGTTCCCAACGACTCCGCGTAGCGCTGTGCTGCGCCAAGATGAGCGGCCGCTCCGGTACCATCTAAACGTCTCGCCCGCCTGACTGACCCAGAGCCTGGGAGAGAGACAGAGAGAGAGAGAGAGAGAGAGAGAGAGAGAGAGAGAGAGAGAGACCATCTTTCCTCTTTCACAGCCCATCTTCCCTTCGCTTGGAAGAGACCGCAGCGCAAGCCGTTTCTTTCGGCATCTTTTCTGTTTTTTCACCGCCCCTCCTCCTCCCGTTCTTCCTGCATCCCTCCGTTATTGTCGCTCTCCCGGTTTTAAGGAGAAACCGGAGAGCCCGGTCGTGATTTTGTGGAAATACATTTTTGCATATTTTTTTCCTGCCGGGTGTTGGTAGCGCGCAGTTGGTGCGCGCTTTTGCAAATTCCGGTGAATGGTGGATTTGGCAAACATGGAGACCGTGGAGAAGGAATGCGGGGCCCTCGGGGGTCTATTCCAGGCGATTGTCAACGACATGAAGGTAAATAAAAGCTTGTTTTAACATTTCAATGGATCAGTGATGGTGGGTAAACACATGTGCTTCCTCCCTGAGAATAATCACACAGCCTAATCATATGGAGCTGGTGTCTGGGCTTCAAATGCACGTTGAAAATGTCTGCACACACACACACACACACACATTATTTAACATTTAAGACGTATCCTTGGGACCGTCTTTTCTGACAGTGATGCGGCGGCCCCGTGGGTTGTTGGTGCGAAACCCGCCCCTACTCCTACTCCCTGAATATTGGCTGCGCATGCAAACATCAATGCATCCGTTATCGGACACACCTGACGTGATGCTCAGCTCTCTTTCCCGTGCACAAACAGGACTACCGCACTCATAAAACAGCCTCCCCGCTGTTTTCACGCACGTTCATCTATGTGTCTTGCAGTAGTGCACACAGACTTGTGTTTGTTTGTCGCTGTGTTTGTGTAGCGCTGGGGCTCATTTAAACGCCTCGTGTAGGTGGCCGGTGCCCAAATGAACCAGGAACTCCTTCATCACGACAGGTTCAACAAGAAAATTGGCATAAAGGAGAGGCCTCGAATCAGATTTGTGTCCGATGATGGAGCCATACGTCTGCAGCTTGGACGCATTCCATTACATACACATGTGCACCTGGGTAGAGATGCTTGAGATGCTTCATCATCGTCATCATCGTCTGTGCTTAAAGACAGAGACATGACTATTGCATATCCAGTCTCAATGGAGCCTCCAGCCTCCATGAGAGTGCAGCGTCATTGATTTTCTGTCAGGCTGATCTGGCAGGAAAACATGAAGGCGTGAGAAGCCGCACAGCCGTCAGACACCCCAACCTCATTGCCTGTCCGTCCGTCTGCCTGTATGATCGGTCTGTCTGTCCGTCAGCGGCTCTGCAGCCTGATGGCTCCAACATGCCACTAACAGCGGCTACTTCCAGGCTTTAGCCGTTCAATACCCGCCCATGCTAAACGCATCGTGTTCATTCGTGCTGCTGGGAGATGCTTTGGATGAAAGCGTCCATCAAATGGTTCATGATACAGTCTCTGTCAATATGTCTGCCTGTCAGACGCCCATGCGGCTGTGCATGGCTTTCTGTCTGCCTGTCACTCCCGGTCTTCCCTCTTTGTCTGCCACATTAATAGTGTTTGTGCTTTTCTGCATCATTCATGAGGATTCTGTAACATGGGTAGTAATAGTATCTGGAATTGTATTGTTTATTATTGATGAAATGGACATGGTTGTCCTGTAGCATGCATGGCTCCCCCTTTTTCTTGAAGAAGCTTTTCTCCCCCAGTCTCTGCACATGTATGCCTTCTGTGTGACCCCTGATGGTAGAGGTCATGACTAGTGCTTTATGCTTATTGTAACATAATGAGACATTATTGGCTTTCTGTTGTTACAGTGAGAAAGTGGGTGTGGGAGAGAGAGACAAGTATGATCCTGTATATCGAGTCAATACTGATCCAAGTGCTCATTTCATATCACTCCATTTTAATTCAGCATTTCACATTAAGTCCATTCTAAATCCAAATGAGAGTTAACATGGGCAGTTTAAAGGGATATTCCAGGAACGAGAGCAAGACTAAACTCTCATAACGTGCCTCCATAACGTATTTTGCCAGATCAGCTCTGTCTGTCAGCTACCCTCATCTTTCACTCCACTGCCCTAGTTTCTGTTGAAAATGTCTACAAGCCCAAGCCAAGATAATTATCATTACATAATATTAATTATATTTTCCAAACTTTATAGAGGGCCCTCTACAGCCAAAGATGCCATTATACTTCTGTTTACACAGGCTGAGTAGTTCTCCACATGAGTATTTGATCTCCATGTATGAAATAAATGTGCTTTTAAGCTAAGATACACATTTAAAGTAATCGGAAATGTAAATATTAAGTACTATGAGTAAGTTAGTACTAGTAGTACATAGTATTGTGTGTATTGTATATTAGATAGAGATTCAAAAAAGCACAGCTCAGATAAAATGTCTGGCATAAAGATCCAAAACACATTGTGTTATGAGCAGTACATGTGACACTTTTTGTGTCTGCCTCTGCTCTTCATGTGAGAATCCATCTTGCCAGGCATCAAGCTATGTGTGTTCGACCATGGTAGTTAAGGACCAATCAGCATCTGAACTATTATTGCCATACCATGAGTTATGGGTGTGGTCGTGGTGTCAGTGACAGTGGCGGCTGCTAAAAGGTTAGAGTAGATGCTGCTAGTGTCAGAGCAAAGAAGAACGCTGAAGGCTTTTCTGGATGGAGAACATGTTTTTACTCTTTGTTTGACTACATTATATGGTTTGTTAATATGACTGGTTGATGTTGAAGTTCGCCTTCCCTCGTTTCCAAACAAATGCCAACAATGAGTAAGGTTAGGGCTAGTAGACCTTTCACTAAACCAAGTAATATGATTTGGTGCATTTTGATGGATTTTTTTTCTGGATTTCATTTGATGATTGTTAAATTTTAGCTACTACTATCTAATACTAATACCGATACCAAATTTTACAGTCTTTGTAAAATCAAGAAATTATACTGTAGCTAAAACATTGAGTTCATTAATCCATTAGTCAATCAACATAAATTAATCAGCAGCTATTTTAATAATAAATAAATCCTTCAAAAAGATTTCAAGCAGACAAAAGAGCCAAACATTTTCAGCCTTTAGCTTCTAAAGTTGAAGATTTGCTGATTTTCTTTGTTTTCTGTGATATCTTGGTTTACAAAGTGTCTGGACTGCAGACATGGCATTGATAAACATATTTAACGTTGCTGTCCTGTGATTCAAAATGAGCATTTCTGATCAAATGGGCCATTTATGTGTACCTCATGTGTAAAAATTGTGTGCTGTTTCATAGGAAACACCCACCATGCAGTCTGCATCATAAATCAAGACAGTTTCGAGTTCTCCCTGCTAATGGGAAATCATTATTTTGCCAAATACAACCATTTTGAGATGATAACAGACCTGTAAAAATGTTCATCCCTGTGAAAACCATCCCTGTTGGTTGCATAGCAACATCAGCACCTATGACACAGCATCTGTACTGCTCGTCGAGTAGAGGATGTAGGTATAAAGAAAGAGAGACACACTGCAGTATTGTGAGATATCAGAGTTGTTTCACACATTTTTTTTTATTTTGAGAGCAAACTACATCTAAACTGATTCTGTTGAAATTAACCACAATAATGCTCCATTCCTAGCTGTAGTAGTGTCTTTGACAGCCTGTAGTTTGCATGGAGATTTTGCTGGATTGCAGAACAGCACACGGTGTCACATAGTTTAAAGAAAGCAGTGGTTTCAACTGACTCTTTGACCTTCCCAGAACTGGTTGGCAAGGGCTTCTCCAAATAATCCTGCTCACTTCAAGACAAAGGCAAAAATTTCGACAGCAATATCAGCAAAGTTTCCAGACACTGATGCTTAAACACAAACACACACACATTACAGAATAAAATTGGGTAATACGTTTTCAAGGAATACCACTTTATAGGCACTTCTCCACCTCCCCCCTTACACTGTCTCTGTTTTCATCTATTATTCAGTTGGTCTCTAATGGCCCTCTTGTTTATGTTATTGCCCTCACTCACTGATATATATGGGTCACTACAACCTGGGCCAAAAACACACTACTGCCCTAGTCTGGAATGGATGAATTCCTGAATCCCCAAGGAAGCACTGAATGAGTATCAGCGAGTGGCTGAGAATCATTGAGTCATCAGCCCTCAAACTCACTTTGACTCAACAGGAAACAATGTGGCTTTAATCAATGCTTATGGCTTGACAAAGAAAAAGTCATTTGTCAAGAGAAACAAATAAATAAATAGTTTTTCTCCACCGCTTCTCAGAAACAGGCTGGTTTTGACAGCTTTGATTATCAAGTTGAAGACTTGGGAAATAACACAGCAACTGCAGACATCAAACACCAATGCATGATCTGTGAACTGTGCGCTTTCTGCCCAAACTGTTACAGTCCACATGATCCATGTTCAAATACACCACTTAAAGGCCACAAAGGGAATGCAGAACATGTGGAACTGACAGTTTGGTGGCTGTATACCAATGACAGATTCATGAAGTGACTGTTCAAATATTTATCAAATCAAACAGATCATCCAAACTGCTGGTTTGAGTTTGTTTTCCATTTAATTGAAGGTTTGATTTAAACAAGTTCCATTCCTGTGTTCCTCTGTTTTATGCAAATTAGTAGCACTATTGACATTTTTGATATTCAGTGTATGAGGTAGGAGTTGGCAGACTTGGAAAGCAAAGTGAATACAGCGGAAAGAGTTATTTGATAAATCAAATGTTAAGAAAACTCTCAAACGTAAATATTTGCTGCTCTCCATTCATAGCTAATGTGGCCTTGGGCTGTTAGCCTCAAGCAGAAAGCTACAGAGGTCTGGTTAGCTCAATTTTTTTCAAACTCAACAATGCTGACTCAGGTGACATCACTTGAGGCAATTTGTCAGATTTTGTGTCTCAGTCTTTTTGACCAAGTCTGAAATTATGTTTTCTGAAACTTTCCAACCCCTATAGATGGACTCAGAAATCATCAATAGACTGTAATATCAAGGCTATTTTCCCCCTGTAGGTGGGATGCAGGGTCAGCCAGCCAGTACAATGTCCCTGGTGCATTTAGAAGTGAACTGTCTTGATACCATAGTCAGTATGCCAACCTGTCATCCCATGTGTATTATATGGTTTCTTCTTCAGTGGACCTGTACTTGGTGGTTTGAGGCATCATGCATGCTCATGTTCACATCAAGAGCCAAGCTAAATTCTGCTGTCTGCCAATGTCAGCGGATTCAATCCACGCTGTTTAGAAAGCACTTTTTCTTCCTCTTTTCCCATCATCTTCCTCTTCCTCCTCCTGCTCCTCACCAGGTCCTTCCTTCCTCTTTCTCTCCTCAGCAGATCCTCCGCCCAAGGCAGGCAGTTATCCTTGTGATCTGTGCATGCAAATGGTGTTGCGTAGACCATAGAAGTGTAAATTAATAGTGGTGCGCAGTGGGAGTTGCAGAAAAGTTCATGATGACAAAAAATCATAAAGTCATAAAGTGACAGTTGTGAAGTTTAGTGGCTGCTGGGATTCTTTCGACTGTTTTGAAATGAGGATATCTCACATTTAAAATATATGTACAGGACGAAACGTGCCCATATGCTCATGCAGTCAATTGTGTGTGTATGTGTGTGTGTGTGTGTGTGTGTGTGTATGTATGAGGGCATTATGTAGTTGTCTGCCAATGTGTATCCCTGGAGGCATTGTCTCGCAACTTTCTAGTAAATTACACATCCACGCACACACATACACACATACACAGGTTGTAGAGTAATATGATGAGACGCAGAGGTCATGTTCACGGTCAGCTGGCTATATGGACCAGTGGTTACTGGATAATATTTTGTTGACAGCAGCAGGAGGAGTGAATAAAGAAGAATACAATTTCTTGGTTCTTTAAAAAACAGGAGGGAAAAAGCTTTTAAAGGCTTTTTAGTCAGTTTTCATCTTGCAGTCATTTCTCTGCTCGCTATTAGCGCCTGTGCTTGTGCGTAGTGCTAAATTGCTGCATAAAATATCAATAAGCCCTTTGAAAAGATATGTGATGAATAGATACTCATAGAATATATAAAATATGCTTTGTTTCAAGTGTTAAAACCTCCAGCATCAGTGTTCATCTTCATGTTTTTGCTGAACTTTAATATGAATTTTTGCTACAAATCAAGTCACAGAGAGCACTGAACTAAAATAATGCTGTTGCATTTCTTTGACAAAGAGATGAGCAGTCTCTCATTGTGTCATCCTCACTGAACTCACTTTTAGAGTACAGTATAGCACTGGATAGTTATTATTGTTGTTATTGTCAATATGCACAGTAGATCCAGGTTGAGTTCAAATAGGAAAAAAACACTTATTTACAGTGTATGTTCCATTTTGATCTGGAACAATAAGTCACATTTTTCCAAGAACCTTCAATGCTCTTCTTGAAATCACTAATAAAACAAAACAAAACATACCACTGTTTGTGTTGTTATTTGGGGAACAGTTTATTATAACTGACTCTGTTTATTTCAAATAGTGCAGAAATGTTTTGTCACGTAGGTTGACAGGAAATGCATTCAGTAAAATGTGCTGCATCTCTTCTCCAATGTGAAGATTTGCTGCATTTTCCTTGTATATTAGAAAGAAATGAAAAGAAAAAAACAGAAAATGAGTAAAACATGTATACATTCATATACAAACATATATGTAGATACCCATATACAGGGTACAGAGTATATACAGATATAAAAGTAAAGTTAGTAGCAATTGAAGTCAGAACTAGATCAATATATTGTTCTGATCAATGTGTGTCAGCCAATAAGTAACAAGAACTTTGTAGTACAGAAACAGTATCATTATGTAGTTTGTCAAACAGAGAAAAAAATATAAATATGACATATCCGTAACAGGATAAGATGTAAGAAGAAAAGATAAGACAAGAAAAGACTTTCAGCCAACATATCTTTTTAAATGTCCAAATATCGATAGCAATCTATCGATTGCAAACATATGTTGTCCCACCATACACACAGTATCAGTTTAAATCTGAAATGCAAGTTATATTTAATTATACTAATTATATGCAGTTAATAGAGTTGAGTGAGTATCCTGTATGGTATCTGTGCTCCTATCTGGATTCTTCACTTACCCTCTTATACTTGTGGTCATAAACATTGCTCTGAAGCTCATTGCAGCCTAAATTAAGAGATATGAACGATAGTCACGCTATTATGATGATAAATTATCATGCTAAGTTATGCTACTGTATCTATTTCAAATCAATTTTAGTCTGTTGTTCAGACTAAATGATGTGTTTGGAAGACTTTATTTTTAGCTCTGGGAACTTGTGATCAGGTATTTATAGAGTAAATTAATGAATACATTTAAAATTATTAGATGGTGACCTAGTTTTAAGGCTTTCTTCAAAACCAAAACAATCCAGTAGTATAACATGCGACAAAAGTCATTGGTATGAAGTGAACCAGCAAAATTGTGGCTATGTTGCTTGCTCCTCTGTAATTCACAGACATAGCCGTGAAGGCTGATAGTTACACGAGTGGCTTTGTTTTGCCTTGAGATGCTTCCTCAGATGAAGTCCTGAGCTCAGCTCTGGTGGGAACCAGGATGAGACTGCGGCTTGTGGTGGCCAGCCACATCTGCTTTGCTTATATTCTCTGGCCACGATGATGCTTCAGACCACGGGTTGTGAAGCGTACCATAAAACACAAAGCATACAAACCACTTCACGTGTGTATGTGTGTGTATTGATGTTCGTACAATTGTACTGTTTCCATGAATACATCACCCATGGCCTGTAGCATGACCTATACTAATTGTTTGACTTTATATTACATCACTGTATATTACAAGTCAAAATAAAGTACTTCTATTAAAACTTGCTGCTGAGTTGTCCTGGTGCATGAGTGGTTAAGACTACTACCATAGTCCCTGGATTGGACCTTTGGTGCGTGTTATACCTCTCTTTCCTTGTTTTCTGTCTACCTCAACTATCTGTTTAAAAAAAGCAAAATGTCCAAAACATTTCCTACATGTTCTACTTGAAAATGTATCTTTTTATGTATTCAAAACCTCGTTTACGTATATTCAGACCACAGACCCCACTGGCAAGAAGCCTTCTCTAGGCTTTCTTTAGGACTAGGAGTGGATGTGGACGTGGTTCTGTTTTTGCTGCCTCAGATGTCTACATCAGCAGATGTGCTTACACATGTGCAGTCTGTGTTTCAGTTAGCACGTACAGTCTGTTTTAGATTTTGGGCTCCATGTGAATGCTCCTCATGGATGTTCACAGACACACAGAGGATGAAATTTTTACATGAAGCCGACATTTCCAGTTCTTTTGTGAACCCTGTCATACTGGTTGGCAGTGCCTTTGCAATAGGGTGACAACCAATAATTCATCATTCGATTGGTAGTTTAGTATACAAAAGGCCTATTGCATTTTCCTGAAATTCAAAAGGCCAAAATAAATCTGAAACTTAATAGAACCATTAAATATTCATATTTAAGAAATTGGACAAAAGAGAATTAATTAATTTTGTTGATTAACTAACCGAATAAAGAAACTAATAATTTGCCATCTTTTCCTTCCATATACAAAACAGGAAGCTGCGGATCATATCTAGGTGATGATCATCTTTTTAAATAAACTTAATATACGGTAGCGCCTGGCATTCAGGCCATAGGTCTTCCAAACTGCTGAAAAAATGAACATATTTCACATACGAGGTAAGAAAACAACAGGCTGAATGAGAGTCAGTCCCCACTGTATCAATGGAAGCCTTCACTTATCAACTGGATTTAAAAATGTTGAATTTGGATGTTTTTCAGCTGTCTGAGGCCTGTCTGTCTCCTCATTAAAAGTAGTAAAGTGGGAAAAACAACAACATCAACAGACCAGGAGAGCTGAAAGCCAACTGTATCCTCAGAGAGACTGCCCATTGTTGTCCAGCCCTTTAAAAGCCTGTGACAATTATGTCCTATGACTCTGGGCCATGCAGCAGAACTGAAGATTCTCTGTGGAAGAGTATCATTAGTCCAATCTGTGGTGTGTTTGTGTCTGTGTGGTCCGGGGGAACTTCCCACCACAGTGCTGTTGTTTATAACAGAGGCCGGGATGCGTGTCAATAGAAACAAGGAGACAGACAGAGACCGCTCTCATCTCATCTTATTACATCCACCTGGGATTTTCCTACTGTGTGCTAGCTTAGCTTAACTTGTCAAGAAACACATTTTCTGAGTGTGTATCTGTCTTTGTCTGTATCGCACAGTTTTGATTGTTATCGATATTTCTGTAATCTCTCAATGCTAAGATCTAATTTAGCAGCTTTAGTAGCGCAAACATGATTTAAGTGAATGTGTGCTGTGTATAAAATCCATGGCCTTGCCAAATGTTAAAGCTAAGTACCCTTTGTTGCCCAATAAGACCAGTGGTGCAGTGGTTCATTTGTGGATCCTTGTGCAATAAGGTCTGGTGGAAACTTGATTGGATGTAGTGACTTTCTTTAATGTACTAGCGAGCTAACAAATGCTATCTTACTTTCTAATATGGCCACTAGAAATAGCTGTCTCTTACAGCCTGACCAGCCAGCTGGCCTAGAATAGCTACTACCAGTTAGCTAGCCAGCTAGATTGGTTATGAACGAGACAACAGTTTATCAAGATAGGTATTGGTAGTGTACCATTGACTTTGACCGACTGTCTCTCTTCTAGAGCAGTTTGTAATGTTACTCTGGCAAAGCAGGCTTATAACCTGTCAGGTTACATAATAGCTTTCTCCTTTTTTGACTCTTTCTGTTCCCTCAAAGGTCGGGTCTAAGACATTGCAACTAAGGCTCTAAGGCTTGCAATGGTCAAGTGTACAAATTTGATGTGAAAAAAAAAAACACCGATGGATGTTTTGATACTGTTAAAGTTGTGGTTTGGGGGCCTCAGGATATTCCTTGTATTCTAAGAATTTCTTCAGTTAATTTTCTTTGAAGGTAAAAGTTCTTTGTAGAGAAGCATTCTTTGTAGAGAAGCTGATTTTTTAAATCACAGACGTAGATGTTAGTTAAGGGATCAATTTGAGTCTTGCATCTTAAAAAGGCATTGTTTTGCATGGTTTCGAAATGATTCAAATGGTTTTGACCTTGAAATGTTTGCGATGCAAAAACAGCCGCGTGAAAACATTCAGTTCAATTCATAAGTTAAGGGTGCCATCGTGCCAGCTGAATCACAGGACGTGTAACGGAGCACTCTCTCGTTAGAGCTTGTTAAAATCACAGAGGTCGTTAGGGCCCTGAGGCTCGTTAAGGCCGGTAGAGATGAATGGGGAGGCCTGGTTGAGGGAGGCGTGGAGGCTGCTGGGAGCCAGCCAAGACAGTCTCTCTCACTGAACCCTTTGTCAGAGCTGTCAAAGCCTTCTCATCACACTCAGCTGTTCACTGTAAAACACACTGATCATTATGAACAGGCCAGAGACAGATAATAACAATGCATGCGGCAAATCAATATTCTCTTGTGTATTTCAAAAAGGAATGAATAGAAAATTCTCTTCATGCTCTATATATCACATCCTGAAGATATGTTTGTTTTGCATTTGGCTGTATGTGCTTGCTTGTGTGGGGATAGTTGCTTTGCATGATTATGGTATCATGCAGGTAATTTATGAAAATCAATACATGCTTCCCTTTTCATGCCAGAAGCTACAGAGTTGAGGAGAATGGTACAGCTGTAGAGACATTCAGAGACGAAAAATTATAATGCAACACCTTCATTCAACCATAAAGAAACACCACCCCCTGCTCTCCATCATCCCTGACAGCCTCTGCACCTCACAACACACTGTAATCCTGTGAAGCCTACCCTGCTACCTGTCAAGTGTTTAAAGAACTTGACATTACAACATCTTTCAGTGCAACGCAAGGACAGTCCAACCTTCAAATTATGACACATGGGATACTAATTTCATATTAAATCATGTTTGGAAACCATTCTGAACAGACGGTGTTAGACAAGTTATTACAATATTAGCATATTGCAGATATATCTGTTTATAGATCTATATAGGTGTGGATGTCAGCTGATAAGTAACAAGGTATGCACAGAAATGTAAAATATATGTATGAGGTGATTTAGAAGATGTGCTGTTTGCTCACTAGAGAGAGGAACCATGTAGTCAAGGCCAGTTCTGTGTGGTCAGTATGAGCAACTCCTTTCACATTGCACATTGTCATTTGAGTCATTTGATCCACTGCTAATATAAAACATTCATAAATGCAGCTTTAATGTCTGATTCTTTCCTACAATTTGAATTCTTCCTGGTATGAAACTGTAATATCCCCGTCCACAACACAGAAGCGTTGTGGAGGTCAACAGCAATGCCATGAAAGCCACAAGTTGTTGCAACCACTATTAAATTATCCTCAATATTAAATTAGATTCAAATAAAGCTGTGGTTCCTTGTGTGTTCTTAACATCAACCAAATCTGAGATTAGGACATATTTAGTCCCTGTTTGGGTTTCATTGCGGCCCGCCATCAAAGTCAAGGTCCACTCCCCCCTAAACTCTGCATGCATATCTCTCTGAGTGCTGTAGGGTCACAGTAATGGTTGCTGTCACTTACACTAAGTGGTCAGATGGCGCACCTTCAGCATCCATCAACAGCCCTTTCACACGATTGCAGCAGTGCCGATAATAATGACTTTCAGCCCAGAAAGAAAGAGCTAAGTGACATCTTCATACCTATAAGAGCCCGGGTGATTGATGGCTGCTTGTGAACATGCCATCCAATAAAAGATAATGTAGATAGCTTCTGTCTTTTCTCTGTGTAAATCTCTCTACATTTTGTGATTCATGCCTGAATATTTACGTTCATGATGAAACACTGCTTTGCCCTGAAAGGTATGTAGCGCTGAAACAGCAACTTCATATCAAAATCATAGTTAGACCAGTAGCACTGCTCAGCCTGTAAAAATGGTTGTACAGTGTCCTCTGTGGCTCTGAAAGGGCTTTAGCAGGTCTGCTCGTCATTTTGAACCTTGACAAGTTGACAAAACTTGTGGCATGGAGTTGTCTCAAAAAGAACATAGTTTATGTTCTGCGTTCTGTCATATTATGGGAAGTGTCACCTTGACGCCTCCTCTTGACACACCTCTTGGAAAGTCCTCAACTTTGGAAATGCAATTCTAAATCACTAAAATTATGTTTTCTGTTGTTTAGAAAGAATGACTTTTCTTCATCCACCTTCACACACCATTCTCTACTTTGAAGATATACCTGAAACCAACCAGCTGCTTGTTTAGAGATTTAAATAATAGACAAGACAGAAGACTGACAGACTTTTAGGCAGGAGAATGCTATGGTTGACAGTGTCAGATGCCTTTTCTGGTGAAGATACACAGACTTTTGAGCATTAAGCTGAATGCTCTGCAGGTATGTGTCACATATTATTGTCAAAAACAGCAGTAAGACCTCACTAACTCACTGAAGGTAGAAGTTTCAAGATGAAGGCAGAGGCCATGATTGTACAATCCACAATGAGCATTTTGGCATTTAGCATGTAGCCAGACCTAGCATGCACCTGTTAGTCACACAGCTTCTTGGGAATGTTTGATTTGGGTCACATGCTCACCAAGTGTTGCACTGAGTCAGTGATCAGTTATCAAGATAGATACAACCTCTTTTTCAGTCACCATTTCCACACACCTAATGACATGATCCTTAACTTCAATGCATTGTTACACATTGTTGCATAACACCTGGGTGTGCCTGTACCTCTGCCTCCACCCCAAAACTTTGCAGGTGAAGGTACACACTTCTTTTCAGTGGGAGCTGAGTTTGGGGCTACAGATCCTTAGATCCAAAAAATCCAAATGGTGGTAGCTGCGTCTGAAACTATAGTTGAGGAACCTCATTTCTCATCTTTCATTCCTACTGTGATTCAGTAGCATGATATGTAGAAACATACATGAATGTGCACATTTATGGATATCCATGTCTGACACATTATATGACATCCATAAGTATTGTTTTACACGAAACATGGTGCAGACATCCTACTGGGCAGATGTTTCACTGATAGGGCTTCTATGATCTCTGGCCTTGCAGCGCAGAAATACAACAACACACAGATGGTTTCCTCTTTCCCCCCATCACTATGTTTAGATTGGAATTAGCTTCTGCACTTCATCAATTATGCAGCGAGGCAGCCTTTCTCCTCATCTGCATGCTGATCCTTTTCCCTTTGAAACAAAGTGCCAGCTGATGTGCCGGGAGAATCGTTTTACTCAGCATGGTGGAGGAAATCATGACTCCACTTATCTTCATCCACCACGATGCTTTTTTAAAAAATAAAAAAAGAAAGAAAAGAAAACAAGTCAGATACTCTGTATACTTTATTTTAATTTTAATGTAATATCAAACAAACAATATCAAACAAAATTCAAGTTTTGATTTCTCCCACATTAGTTCATCTTTCCGTGCGGCAAGTCCTCCAACTGAAACCACAGAACAGCATGTTACTGTTATAAAAACAATTCATATGAGTGTTTTTTAAATTACTTGACTAATATTAGAATAAAATGGTGGTCGTGGTCAGAGGAAACTGATGTTGGCTGCTAGGAGGATAGGAGTCCAACCCAACCTTCCTCTTTAAACATTTAAGACCCTAACCTCACACCTACCTAGCTGCTGACCCTTGTCATCCTGTTATAATGTTGCTGCTATATGAGGGATTAAAAACTCACCTCACTCCTTAAATATATGGCCTTTGCTGTTTGCTTCTGATATTAGAGGACATGGTGTATTTTGTCTCCACCAAAATCCTGACATCCTCTGCATATCTTCAAACCCTTATCATATGAATATGTTTTGATGGATTCCAGACTGAAGGATGGGGAATAATTGATGGAATCTTGACAGTAGTATCATCAGGTAACGTAATGGTGACACAAAAAAAGTGATTTTGTTCAGAATCCTAAGGACATGTTTGCTGCATCAAAAAGTCTATTTAACTGACAGGAAGTGACAGAAATGATGTCTTCTGGCCCTTGCAGACACAGGAGAATGGCAGCATTGCGCTCTGAAAGTTTAAGAAGGTTGAGCTTTGGCTTTTAAATGCCCGGCAGTAAGGGCACCCAGATTCCATTGAGGCTCATCATTTGAGTTTACCAGCAAACTGGCATTGTATGAATAAAGGATCTGATTTAGTGGCATCAAAATGTGTTATACATGCTCAGCCATCCAGTCATCCACCTTCCTGTAATTTACAGCAGGACAGTAAGCTCTACCTGTGTAAGTCAATCTGAATCACTGTGATGGTGTACTTGACTACAGAGCAGACAAAAGACAGCAGCATTCTCTCTGGCAGAACTGAGACAGATGATAGGGAGCATTTTGTCTCTGTGGGTTATACTTCTATTCCCAGCCTCAATAAAGATGAGTTTGATCCTCTTTTTGAAAACTCCCAGCCAGTCGATTATGCACATGAAGCACTGCGAAATTAGCCCTTTTGTTTGGCTCTCGCATTTCTCTTTTAACGTGTGAATTGGCTCGATTGTACGGCAAAAAAAAAAAAAAGAAAATCTGGCTAATCCTTACATCCCTCTCTGCCTGCCTCCACCCGTTTTCTCTCTCACTCTGTCTCTCTTGCTGGATTTCCTCTGTTTTTCTGTCTTGCTGTGGGGGAAACAAAGGGAACAAAAGAATGAGAGGAGACAGTAAGCTTCTCATCCACTGTAGTGAGTGGTGGAGTGGAGCTCTCAATAGAGTGCTGGACAGACTGGGTGGACTGGTGGTGCTCTGAGAACTAGGCCAGTGGACTGTTGACAGTACCCCAGAGTCCAGAATCAGGACCAAATGAAACAGAGGATTACTGGAGGAATCAGTGAAAGGAAAATAGTCAATATATTGCCCAGTATCATGGATAAGGGATCATTGCTGGTGAGATGGATTTAAAACAGGGATCAAGAGGAGGGTAAACACAGTTTACCTACTTTCTATACAGACAAAAAAGAAAACCTGAACCTGATTGTGCATCATAACTCAAATCAAATCAGAAAACTCAAGCATCATACTGATGCCAAAATAACGGCCATAAATCGAGCAATACTCATAATTTCAGATCTTACCTCGTGTAATTATCATATCAAAAGTAATTCAGGGATGGTTTCACTGCAAACAGAAACTGCTAGGAGCAAACATATCCCGATCTTTCATTGATTCAGCCTGACACTGTGTTCATGTAAGTCCACTTCTTGTTGTGTAGGTGTTATTTAGTTGTGTTTTGCCCTAAGTGATGAGCAGAATGACAGGTTTGTTCTGCAAATCTTCTGCCCAAATATGATTTGATAACTTATGCAGCTATATCAGTCGTGTGTGTGTTTATTGCCACTTTATTGTTGTATTTGTCATAACTACGTACTTATCTTTCTGTGTACCAGCATGAAAAACGCTGGCTAACCTCTGATTGGTTCACTGTTTATTCCAGCCGAAACTGCAGCCAGTGGGCACAATACTGGACCTATTTTAATCACTGGACAAATCTGAGATGTGTGTGTAAATCCAGTGGTCTGGAACCCACAGGAAACTCACTGTCTCCATGGAAACATCAAACTTCCTGTTTATGTCATCCAAAGCAGGTCCCCTGGTGGCAAGGTGGGCTGATAAAATATATTCCAAAATTGGCTTGTTACAGCTCAAAGTATCCCATAAAGATGATTTTTACTGCATATCTCTAGAACACTGACACTGCAGCCCATTTGTATGCAGATATTAACTGGCAAAAGACCAAAACTATTTTAAAATGCCCAAGAACTGTACAAGATCAGTAGATTTTTTTATATGCAGAAAATTACAATATATGGCATTCCCTGCTACGACATGTAGTAACTATGAGTCTGTAAATAATGAGGGTGAAAGGAGAACAAAAACACATCAAGGCTTAAATATGTGATTGCTGGTGACCATCAGCTGGGGGTCAGAGCAGAGTAATGTTTCATAAACCTTTTTTATGAAACATTACTAAGGATGGAGAGAGGCAGGGATTGAGGAATGAAGCAGTGGGATAAAAGAGGGAAAGGAGGAGCAGAAATAAAGTTTTAATTAACATAGTTCTGTGAAGATCAGGAACTGGAAAGAAGGAAGACTTTTCATGGATTAGGACTAAAGTTACAAACAGAGCAAAAGTGACAATGCTGCCAACCATCTTTTGGGTGTATCCATCATCCTATCAGTCTGCATGCAGTTTGCTGATTTCCTCTGTTGCTTAACTTAATATTGATAATGTTGTAGATCTCTGGTGTGATTAGTTTTCAATTTGCAATTCTTAAATCGCTCTGATTTGGGCTGCCTGTTACAAGCTATGTGCCTTTCTTCACCGAAAATGAATATGAGGCGGCAGCTGGCCACATGGAAGGAAGGAGGAAGGAAGGGAGTGTATAAAGGAAGAAGGGAAGGTGAAGTACCAAGGTGAATTGTATAAAGCTCGGAATTTCCCTCATTTAATGGCGTAAATAGAAGACAAAAAACATTGTTTGCATAATAGTGCACACCCATTGATACAATACACTGAGTGCTTAGAGTCTGATATCCACCATTGCCTTTAAAGTAATGTGAAAAAGATTTTGGGTTGTGTATATTTACACCAGGATGAATCAGGCACTGTGTGTGTGTGTGTGAGTGCGTCTGAATCCGTACATGTATGTGTGCATGTGTAAGAGGAAATCAGGCATGCCATGCTGAGTTCTTCGGTGACACAGGAAGTGGTGATGTAATAGCATACAATCTCAAAGCTTTTTCACACACTCACTGTCTTCCGCTCTGTGTCTCTCACACAATCATGTATTTGCCCCTCTGCCATCGCAATATTCCAAGTCCTCCGATCATGTGAGCGTGGTGGTTATGGTCGCGGTCTTTGAGCTCTTTCCCTGAGACAAACACACACAGACACATTTATGGAGCATGCAGGCTGAGAGCTTTATAACCGTCTTAAATGCAAAACTGGTTTCAGAAGAATTCACCCAGCAGATCTTTGACCTTGGACAGACAGCCTCTGTCTTTTTGCCATTATTGAGTTTCACCACACGGAGCTTTGATGTGTCATCCAGTCAGAGAAATATGATGAGAAAAGTACCAATTAAAGAGTATTAATTATATTTGTATTGTACATTCTAAAGCAGCCATAAAACACCAGAGAGGAACATTTATGACAAGTTCTGAATTTATATCATAGCATAGCATCTATGTCTAAATTTGATTGCTTGTTCTGAGAACATTGAAGGTTTCTGGGTTTTACCATCTATACTCCATCTGCTGAAGCACTTTCTATTTGAATTTAACACCTTGTTACTTTATTTATGATTCAATTCTTCAATTCTACAGCTCCCATTAAGTATTTGGCAGTGCAAAAGCTTGTGTAAGCATCATAGCCGTTACTCTTTTTTCATTGATACTGCTCACTTTCTTTTCATAAGCCATCTGTTCAAGTCTTTAGCCGTAATCACTGCTGTCTTCCTTTCTGTCTGTTCTGTTTACAAGTCCACTGACTTCAGTTTGTCACACTGGTCATGTTTAACCAGTGAAGGTCTTAACCAGAAGCATGTTCCTAGGTCCTCTGGTACGGCGTGCATGGCACGCACTGCTCTTGTGCACTGCCATTGTGTTTTTCAGTTTATGGTTTTTATACATGCATGAGAATTAAAACTGGGGAAAAAGATATCACACTAGGCCAATCAAATTGGGTAAAGGGTGGGGTTCACAGGTTCATTCTCTTATATATTAGGGACAAATGCAGATGAGAGGTTGTTAATAGTGGACACAACTCTGAGTCGTCTCTTCCCTCCCCATCACAGAAACAGCTGATCATGGTAATGCAAGCAGCCCTGCTCTACAGGCCAGCCAGCTGTTTTACCTGACACACTTTGCCAAAGTGTTTTTGAAGCAGCTGCACCTGTAGTGATGCATCTCTGTCTGAACGGCCTCCAAAGGTGTCAGACAGAGTAACTGCATACAAAATCAATCTGTTTAACAAGAACAGAAGTAAACAAACACACACACGGTGTATTTGTTGCTAGCTAGCTTTCAGCTAATGTTCACTGGTTGAGGGGATGATAGTGTAAGGCGAACGCTTGTTTTGCTTTCTAACTACACATTTAGACTTATGGGAAGTGACTTGTGGTTTTGTTAATAGTAACAAACTGTGTTGATTTTTAAAAATGTATTTACACAAAACAAAAGAAGTGAGAGCAAAGTTAAGTTGCCCTGCATGATTTTTAGTCATTTGGATAGTTACTGATGTCAGTTTGACTCTGATTCAGGTTTTCTTACTTGTGGTGAAGCAAAGTGAGTGACAGATGTGATTATAACATATTTTAGTACTTGCTGTGGGATCTTTGTCAATAGGTATTGCCAAGAAATGACACATGTAAATATATGTTTCTGACATGACACAGCTGTATCCTCTACTCCCTCACGCTGAAGCAGGTTCACTTGGTTTGGTCAAAGTTAAAAATGATTCTGGTAGTCTGTGTACTGGCTGCAGTTACAGTCCTTCACAGCAGCATATGAAAACAGAGTATGTGAGGGAAGACCTGAATGTTAAGGAAGAGGAAGCAATCACACGCACATCCACACTCAATCATCACTTGGTCACTTGCCACCAGGCTATTTTACCGATTTGAAATGCCCGAAAAATGCTAATGAGATGCAGGGCAGCTCATGTGTATTTATTGTGCGCATGTGTGTGTGTGTGTAAGTAGGAGGGCGTCACTTTGCGTTATCTCCCATCCACACTACTTAAGCTCCGTAGGGCACTTCAAACAGCCTGTAATGGGAGGGAGCAGGATGTGTGTGTGTGTGTGTGTGTGTGTGTGTGTGTGTGTGTGTGGATGGTGGAGGGGGTAGCTTTTGGTACCGAGGGGAAATAGGACTGTGATTTCAGACCAAATTAACCCACATCAAACAGGCCAGATCAAAGAGTACACAGCCCTTACTGTCTGTGCCAGTCTGACATCACGACAGGATGCTCCACCCCCAGCACACACACACATCCGCACACATCCACACATATTTCCTTCCTATTGTCTTCCTTTGCTTTCGTTTTTAAGAATTCCTTACGTTACTTTGTGTATGATGGCAGGTTTAACATATCTTTGTGTTTTTCTGCACCTAATATTTGCACCTGATATAAATACAGCCACCAACCCCCATCCAGATTTGCAAGCATTTAACAGGGTTATAGGTTAACCTGGATCAAGTGTAATGTAATATGTGCTGAGGCTGTGTGTGTGTGATATAGCAGTCTAAAGGGAGGGTGGGAGGATGGGGAGCTGCATCCATTAGAGACACGGCTTCAGCTTTGAATTGTGTTAGAAATCCTGGCTGCTCCTTTGATGCTGTCTGATGCCAGTGGCTGTCAAGTGATATGTGTGTGTATGCATGTGTGTGTGTGTTTTGGTAGATGAATTAGATGACTGCACAGGAGGGACAGAATGAACGGCTGCTGTTTTGGGGGATGAAGGAAGAAGAGGCAGGGTACCAAAGGAGCAGACAGGGGGAGAGGGCGGTGTGTGAGCTTTTGTGGAGAGAGAATAAGGAATTGGGTTGATGACAGAAGCTGAAGCAGGTAAAGAGACACATTATAAACATATAGAGTACATGAGAGGACAAAGAGGGTCTTCAGACATGTTCAGGAGGATGACTATTGTTACTATTATTGAATGCTGTTAACTAATAGTCATTAATGTTTTTTTAGTGCAGTCTAAGATTTTACTTACTGTATATAAATTGTTATTATTAAAGCTTATTTTAGAATTGTTATTATGTTAGATATTATAATATTGTTTCATTATTACTGATGTCTTTGCACATTAGCAACATTTAAATGTTGTCAAAAGATCATGTAGAGCACATTTCTATTGCTGCAACTAATCATTACTTTTCATTTTTATGCCATTTTTTTATTAATCTGTCAACTCACTTTTCAATTAATCAGTTGGCCTATACAGGAAAAAAACACATATTTATAGAGCCTAGGGTGACATTATGATATTGCTTGTTTGACCATAGTCACACCAAACCTCTTCAATTAATAACAAGATACAATGGAGAAACAAAACAAATCCTAATTTTAAAAGGTGCAACCAGAGAGTGTTTCATAATGACATTTTTGGTCAGAGATCTTTAACAGATATAAGATATAGAAAAAATAGTCTGCTTGTCTGTATCTGATGTGTATTTTTCTCTCAAAAATGTTCACTGACCACTTAAAGTCACTGAAAATACTTCTTCTCTTTGGAGAATTCACAATATAAATATTGTAAATATGAAAACCATTCTCCATTTGTGAGACTTCAAGGCTTCAACTTTCACCTTACATTTGTGTAAGTTGCACATTTGACCATGACTGACTCCAAATATCACAAAATCATAGAAATACATACATGTCAGCATGTCCACCTTCAGAATATGAATGTGAAAACAGCCGCCTGTCAAACTCTGCGTGTACATCATTCTACACAGTGAAGCATCACAGTCTAGGGACAAGAAAAAAACCCAACACAGTAGATTGTGGAGAATGTGGATTAATCAATCAATCAACTGTTTAACTACTTTGCAGCATATACCGTTCAGCAGTTTGATCTGTAACAATGTGTAATATTTTAGTGAAATCTTAATCTACAGAGTAACCAATAAATTACTGGAACATATTTGAATTGAAGTATAAAGGAGGATAAACTTGAAGTACTCAAATAAAATATCTCAAAATTCTTCTTAAATACACAACTGACATAAATGTACTGTCCAACATTGCTGTTATTAATATCACTCTGCCATGTCTGAAAACTAGTGCATTTTTTTGCATTTTGCTTTGCCAAGAACTATTTTGGCCTTCCATGTTTGTAAATCACTTTGGAACTATAAATCAGAGAGAGACACAGAGTGAGAGAGGCAGAAGGAGAGGGGAGAAAGGGGGTGGATAAAATGGTGGCGGTGGTGTGACCTTAAAATGTTTTCAACATCTGATCTGATTGCTTAGAGGCATTAAAGTGGTACAACATGCATCTGCTCAGAGCAGCTACACTTGATTTAATTGATTCAAACCAGCATGATTTTTACAAGTACATCTATCTCTTTCCGGATGGTATGGGTATATATATACGTTGGGTTATCAATATATAATGTGAATATTAATGTATATTGTTGTCTGTGTTTGCCAGTGCTCCTATCCTGTGTGGGAGGACTTCAGCGCCAAAGCCACAAAACTGCATTCCCAGCTCCGGTGAGTTTCTTTGACAACACAACAAAATAAAACAATAAATACATAAACAGTCGTGATGCTACAGAGGATGAAATTATTTTTAAAAAGAAAGCCAGACAGCGCAGTGTTTAGCTCAGTTGGTAGCGCAGCGGCCCCATGTGTGAACGCTCAGTCCTTGCTGCAGAAGCCCAGGGTTTGTATCTGACCTGTGGCTCTTTCCCGCATGTCATTCCCCGTCTCTCTCTCCGCAAATTTCCTGTCACTCTTCAGCTGTCTCTATCAAAATAAAAGCTTGAAAAGGCCAAAAAAAGAAAAGAAAGGCAGACTTCAGAAACTGAATGATGTTTTTTTTTTCTCATGGCAGATACTGAAGCCAGTATTTTTAGAATCCCTTGAGTTGGCAAAGATTCCCATGATTCCCATACCGTCAGTTTAGTGATTTACAGAGAATTTTAGTTTTGGGATAAATGCCTGCATTTAATTTGAGTTTCTTACCAATGTAGAAAAATACAGTTATCTCTCTGTTTATAGACAAAACGCCTAAAGAGGTAGATATAATAAGTCAAATCTACTACCAAGTTGATGCCATCACCTCATTACCAGCGCAAAACCTGATCATTAAATATGCAAATCAGGAAAGAGGTGCTCATTAAATAAAGCTTAACCATAATGCCATTTTATCTAAAGTACTGAGTGTTTCTGTTCATCTAGAACCACTGTCCTGGCAGCTGTGGCCTTCCTGGATGCCTTTCAGAAGGTAGCAGACATGGCTACCAACACCAGAGGTAGGATAACAACTGTGTGTTTGTGTGTGTTGATGTGTGAGTCTGTCAAAGAAAGAATCAGTTCCCAGCTCAGAAAGCTGTAATCTGTGTGCATTGGTATGTTCCACTTTGCCAGTGTTGTGTTGGGTTTCGCTCTTCTGAAGCATCTATAAACACTGCTAGGAATCTTATTATGTTGTTGAGATATTATCAACCAGCCTACTAAATTCTCTTTTGACTGATGAAAGCATTTCCAGCAGCCTAAAGGCAAACTTTGTCCCACACTTCAAAGCAATCACCCTGTACTGGTGTTTACAGAGACAAGAATGACAGAAATATCTTGGCAAGGTCAATAAAAGGTATTTTTGGAGCAGAAAATGTTTTGGTAGCCTTCCCAATGCAATATAAGATCAGGTTTGCAAAGTGTTGTAAACAATCAAGCACCGTTCTGATCACTACTATGCTAACCGAGGTCAGTCTCACGCCCTTGACACAGCGGAGAGGTACATAACAGCAGCCTCTACAGAGTCAGATAACAATGTCAGAGCACTAAGTGTGTTTTCTTGTACGCTGTGTTGACCATTTATGGACATACAGTAGTTCTGTCACTATCCTGATGGCATATAGACGAGCTGTATTAAAGTGGGATCATGTCATGATATGATGCCATCCTGTATTGATAAATCCTCCATTCTCTTTGGACAAGCTTCAGTTAACCTTTCAGCACAACACGTCTTTGACTCCTGAGCACTTTGTCTCACTGACTGAACTGACCACTGATGAACAGAATTCTCTGCAACACTGTTTACCACTGAAATTTCATGTTAGCTAGCCAGATCAAAAATGTTGAAAATGCAGACAAATGCTGTGTACACGTGGACCAGTATTTTGAGTATTTTTTTAGCAAGTTTCCTCACTTCTAAGTTCAGAAAATATCCATTATTAGGCTTTCATGACATTTCAGTAATGTGTTTTCTACCCTCTCCACCCTGCTGTGTCTGCATCCCGGATTGGTTGAGATTTTGAGGACATTTTGAGTACAAAGCTGTGCATGGTGTTCATTAAAAACTTGTGGCAGTGGATTGTATTTTGTGTTTTTTGCCTTGACACTCTTGATATTCTGTGTAGGCTTAAAGCTCTGCGCTAGTTTTAATATGTGTGGGCTGAGGGCTGAGAAGGTCAGACAAACACTCACCGCCCACTGAAGTCCATCTAAATACTACGGCACCACTGAGAGTGGAGAGGGAAACGGGAAAGACTACTGAGGCTGTAACACAGGGAATTTCTCCACCTCTTGTGACTTATTAGGTGCAGCTGCCAGACAGTGCATGTGATAGTAATGTCTGTGTGTGACCCCAGGTGGGATCCTACAGAGGAGGATGCAGGAAGAAGCTCGTGCTGCTTTTACAGGCCAGACAGGAACTCGCCAAGTTCTGTCAGCTGCTACCACTGCCACACACATGCAAAAGGAAAAACATAACATAAGTGATGCTGGCACGAAGATGCAGACTGTGCATCAGACGCTCTTTGTACTTTCTGTGCTGATGAGTCATTCCCGTTGGAGTCCATTTGTCAGATTTCTGTACAATTGCTGCTCTTTCTCAGTGTGTGATGTTCTCTAATAGATTTGTTAAATGGATGAAGGCAGAAGACGGCACCAATAATGATGCTCTCTGTCTTCCTGCCATTCGCTATATCAATGTGCCACTTATTACAGCGTGTGTGTGTGTGTGAATCAGGCCCGAAGGGTACTGATGATCCCGTGCTCTGCTCTTGTACCGACACTCCCTTTATGAGCCTGCATTGGCTGTGTTTCCATTCAGCATGTCAGCCAAATTTTATGTGAACCGAGGCGTTTTCATCAGCCTGGGGAAAATGAAAAAAACTGGCTCCCTGAATATTATCAGGAAGTCACGGTGGCCAGATGTTTACAGTCTGCAGGCACCGCATAACCACTAATGATATTGAATCAGGTTGAATATGCCAAGTCAGTGTATTGCTGCATGTGACAAACTCATTTCTATTCAACATGCTACTGCCGTAACTCTAGAGATCATAGTGTCGGTTGGCCCATCGTTTTCACATTTTGGATGAATTGCGACAAAATTTGGTAGAGACATAAATGGTTCATCCATCCATGTTCCATAACTGCTTATCCTTATCAGGGCTGTGGGATGCTGGAGCTGGTCAAATCGCTGGTTCATCACAAGGGCGACACATAAAAACAAAGTCACCTTTTAATCCATCCATCCATTCAGCCCATAAACCTGCATGCCTTTGACTGTGGGGGGAAGCTGGAGTACCCAGAGTGAACCACTGCAGGATGGTTCCCAGGGGATGAATCCTACTCCCTTTGGTGAACCCTAACATGTCCTGTAGTGTCACCATGGAGTTGACATGATTTGACGCTGACGTGATTTTTACTGCTATCCTATGAATTGCTACATTTGGTCCACACATTTTAACAGCTTCTGTGATCTCTTAAAGCACCAGGATGTTGGATTTAACAGCCTCAAGCAGTGTAGTTGCTGATTGCAACTCCTCATCTCACCCTCCCAGTGTGAAGGAGAAACTATGTTGGATACTTAATGCATTAAAAAACCAAAAGGCCCTAACTAGAGCCAGTGTTTAGTTTGTTCCTTCTGGGCTACTGTAGAAACATGGCTCTTATTATGTTCTCAACTTATTATTGTCTCTATATGCAGACCAATGAAATTGTACACAGTCTTTATTTGCTACCATCATATACCAAATACCTGAAAAATCTCCATCAGCCTCAAATTTACTTAGCACTAATTAGCATTCTAACAAACTAAACTTCTATGATGAACATGGTGTATATGCTTAACACCAGCATGCTAACATTGTTATTGTTAGCATCTTAGAACACTGACATTAGCATTTAGCTCAAAGCACCCTGCAGTGAGTCATTGCTATGCCTGCAGACTCTTAGCATTATGTATCATTATAACTCGATACATCATAATTAGCAAAAAAAGGTACTTGCATGCTGCTGTAATTTGAGCTCAGTGTGTCTCTCTTGTGTTCAATCATATTCCCCGGAGTCAAATGAGGATATGAACTGGAGGAATGAAAGAACATTTAAACGCAAGTAAGAATACCTGCAACTTTCAGAATAGAGCTCCTCCTGAGATGAAGAACATGTTGGGAAAAAGGGACAGAAAATCCTGGACTTGTGTTACGTCATAGTAATTCATTAAATAAATTCATTTAAAATTCTGAACAAAGCTGTATTCTGCATCTTATACTGTGCACAGTGGCCATTGGGAAATGCAAAAGTGGGACTATTGGCTTTGTTCTGCTGGATTATGGCCAGGCCTCGTTTTCTGCTGGGTCCCTTCAGACACCAGATTAAGCTTTCCTTTCAAGCTGATAAAGTTTAAGAAGGCAGCAAAGAAGGTGAGAGAAACAGTTTTGTTTTGGTGTATTTGTGCGTGTGTGTGTGTGTGTGTGAAAGAGAGAGAGAGAGAGAGAGAGATTTAGCAAGTGGGTGAAATCCAGCAGGAGGAAATGTGCAAGTGTTAGTGAGTTCCCTGGTGAGAGGTGAATTTGAGTGCACTTTCAGATGTGCTCTTCACTTCCCTCATATAGCTCAAACATTCACTCAAACTTTCCCTAAGCCAAACTGGCAGTGTATGTGAAACTGACTGTGTGTATGTGTTTGTGTGTGTGTGTGTGTGTGTGTGTGTGTGTGTGTGTGTGTGTGTGTGTGTGACAGCATATGCAGAACAGGCCTCCTTCCCTAATGTGGGTTGGTAAAGGTCCCGTCTGTGTGTGTCTGGTGTGTGTTTCCCATGCTTAATAACCTGTCGATTTGGCACTGTTTAACAACTCCATCCTTGCTTCAGTGTTAGTGAGGAAATACACACAAACACACACACACACACTCAGGCACTTACAGGATTATTTGTGAAAGGATGCTTCTTTTAGTCTTTAAAATCTCATCATAAAACATTTCATATTTCATTTTGAGTTTTAGAAGTGATTTCTTGTCACTTTCCTTTTGGCTGGGAACAGTTTGAGACATTTATACTAAAAAGCTGAAACCACATAGAGGCCAAATTCAGTTGCTTGTTTTAAGCAAGTCATTTCTAAACATCTGTGGTTTACTGACCCTGCTTTTGATGGAGAGTTATACCACAAACTCTGATTTGTCTCTCAGCTCAACATAACGGCTGTGATGCAACCAAAGTGCAGGAGCTTCAGACTACTGCACATTATGTTGAAAATCCCTTAAGACATTTGGTAGATAAGGTCTACATAGGCAAAGATATGGAGAGGAAACTGTAGTTGATAGAACAAGGAAATCTTTGTAAAATTGCTCATTTGTGCGTCATGAGTCATCTGTTGTGCATTCTTTGTCTGATCATATCACACACTTTCTGTCTATTTTCCTCTTCAGTCATGTAATGGTACCATTGCAGTCATATCTAGAATATTTCACAGCAAGGACAACATGACAATTTGATGATGTGTGAGTCATCGTAAATTTGCAGTTTATCCTTATTTGTCCCTTGAAGTGAAGAGGTCTTATGCCTCTAATGAATTCATCTCCTTTGATGGAAGTGAGGCTTTCATTTTTTTTTTTTTTTTTAATCGCTGCTCAGTTTTGTTGATGTGTGTATGATAAATGAAATTTAGTTGCTGATAAAAGTCTAATTCTTCTGAATTCGACTTTTCTCTGGTTTGATGGTTTGGTTTGTCTCTGGTTTGATGGTCAGCAAGAATGTAACAAGCTGCTTACAAAAAGAAGTCACAGCTGTCGTGTGTTTTGAGAAATGTAAAGATGAACGTCTGGGGGAAAAAGTAAAGAAAACACTTCTGCTCCTGGTCATTGTTTAGAGGCAGGCTGTAGGACAGTATTGTATCTGTTTCTGTGCACTGTATATGCTGTACTTATCAATGGTGCTGCTGTGTTCTAGTCTGACTCTTTGAGTTCTGAGGAGCTTTGACAAAAAATGCTGTTACTCATCAACTCCTCTCTCTCTCTGTTCCCATGATGATAATGGTTATGTTGTTGTCTGCTGCTGATGATGATGATAATGCTGATGATGATGATGATGCATCTCTTTATCCGACTTGCTCCCTCTCTTTTTTCATCTCCACACTCTGTCTCCACAGAAGCAGCAGTAAAACCTGGGTCAGTCCCAGGACTCTCACTATGCACACAAGAACATCAGTAAAGTGCTACTGTGTGTGCGTTTGTGTGTGTGAGAGAGAGAGGAGAGATAGAAAGAGAGATAGATAGAGAGAGAGAGAGAGAGAGAGAGAGAGAGAGAGAGAGAGAGAGAGAGAGAGAGAGAGAGGAGATGATGAGTATTATGAGCTGATGCTACAGAATGTCTACAAGATTGAATATCATAAATCTTATTGATTACACTCACACATGCATATATTCATGGGTTCATGCATGCTCTCATGTGTATAGACACATGGAATCCCTCTTCATTCTTTGGACTTGTAAAGTCAGTAAAAAGGCAGTAATAAAATATAGAGGTCCTGTGAGAGAGTACATAACACAGGTTTGGTTTCATTTTAAACTTGGATTTGTAAAAATGTAATCAAGGGCCATGTCCAAATGGCATTCAAACAATTTGTAACTTAGTATATTACTTACTAGTTTACAAGCTTCCCCAATGAATTATTTTTCTGTAGCACAATGGCTAACTGGCATGTACTATATTTTTAAGAATGAAACTAGAATATACCTTTTTGCAACTGGTCATACAAGATAAGTAATAGGTGGTACCAGTTGTGATCATAGATGCGATCAGGGCACAGCGACTGGCATTAATTGCATAAGTGCCAGTTGAACCTCAAAAGGTGAAAAACAATGTAGAAACATGACATGCTGTGTGACATCCCTGTTATTCATTTATTACGGTCTTCTCGTCACTTTGCACAGATCTGATGTTTAAGCCTGTGGCTTTATCCTCATCTCTTCAGTGGATGTTTTATGTCCATCCTGATGTATTATTTAAGCCTTTTCCACTTTTCATTGTCGCACTGTAGCAACTTTTCCAACTTAGCCAAGGAGAAAGATATTTGGCATGTCCACTCAGATTTCTTCAGTTCAAATTGAATTAAAAGCACATAAAAATTGATTGCAGAGTCATCTGGCTAAATAAATCTTAGTATAGTCAATGATAACTCCTGCGTTGCAAGATCAACAATATTGGCTTGCAGTTGCAGCTTTAGAATGATCCAGTCTTGAAAGCTTTTCAAAGGCTCTGAGGTGTAAACACATCATCGCTGTGTGTGCGGAAGCCAAAAGCATCCATCACATTGCTCCATACCTTTTTCTGGCTGATGATGCCACACAGGCAGACCGTCTTAATGCTTTTTCTATTACTCCCCATACAATTAATGATGGAAAATGATCTCCATCTGTATATAAAAAGAACAAGAGTGGTTGTTTTTCTAGTAAACAAAAAGTAGGCTAAGGTTTATTTCAACTGCAGATGGTGGAAAGGAGAGAAAAGGAGCTGGAAAACTCATTTCCAACATGTTTATCTTCTTCACTGAAGCCAAAGGAAGGGAGCTAGGGGGCAGGAAGCAGTGAAGTTTATGGGAAATGTGGTCTTGATTTGGAGAAACACCACCACTAATAATACCACTGCTGTGACATAGAGGCTGCCAATGACCGTGGTCTCGTGCATTTACTGTAATGGTACCAAGGTAGGAATTTTAATTTAATTTATTGGTGTTTAAACCTTCTCCACACAGCCATTTAAAACTTGACACAAAGAAGAAGAGCACATTGATTTGCTGTAAACAGAGAACCTCAGATTTGAGGCACAGTGGCGCTGTGTGTAGAAATGACAGTTCATGTATTTAAATGGTAGTGAAATGATGCAGACCAACAGTTGGGGATTGTTCCAGATCTCAGACTAATGGAGTGATGACTGTATGAAAAGACAGAGAGGTCCATGCTTGAGAGAGGATTGAGTGTAGCAAGCACTAAGGACAGAAAACGGACAGAGGACTGTTGTGGGGAATTGTGAGGAAGTCTATAGTGGCAGGCCGGTACCGTCACTGTGGATACGAGCATCGGTCAATGGCTCGCAACTTTTTTTTTTCAGACATACCCCCACAGAACTGTCCTGCCTCTGCTACCTCCTGGCTAACCCAAAAATGGGCAAAGATGTGGATTGTGGGTGGAGCTGAGGTGGGCTGAATGAATGAATGAAGCCTGGGTGCTCAAACAAGCCACATGTCAAGCTCTTAATTCTGCATAACTTTAATAACATAATTTGAATAGGTGAGTTCTACGAAAATTCACCCTCAGTACTGTAAACATGTTTATTTCTGCTGTGAAGTTGAACATTTTAACATGGGGACTTATTCTGTAGACAGCATCAAGAGGCTGTTTGAGGAACTGCAGTTTTTAGAATTCATTTTACAGCAACAGAGATTGTTGCTTGGATTGTTGCTTCAGTCCATATTAGTCCACCTTTAGTCTTCAAAAACAACATTTCCTCTGCACTCACTTAACCTTCACCTGTATTAATGAGGTACACACCTGTATGTACCTTACACAATATATGCATATAAAGTATACACATATTATATTATATTATATTATATTATATTATATTATATTATATTATATTACTCTGCCATCTCCATATTGTCGTGGCTTGAAAATCTATAACATGTACAACAAATATGAATAAGTCTGAATAAAGTAATGCATCTGAATTTACAATTTCAGCTTTTTAAATGGAGTTGTTAGACTGCCTCGTTAATACAGGTGAAGGTTAAGTGAGCGCAGAGGAAATGTTGTTTTTGAAGACTAAAGGTGGACTAATACGGACTAAAAAGGAATATTTGGTTAGATAAAAAAATGTTGACCATTTTGGAAATCATTACATCGATTGTTCAATACAAAATGTCCATTTGGATCATCCTCCATCAGCTGTGCTGGTGAGTGGCTGATACGGCGCTAGCTTCAAAATAAATGTGAAGTTAGGAGGCCAATCTGTCTATGGAAAAAAAATATTTTTCAGGTGATATCTTAGTCACTACAAGACTGAACTAGCAAAGAAGTTTAGTGTCTATATGTGTGCATTTTATTCACTTTGAGAAACTCCACAATCTGACGGGCCTAGAAAGCTTCTCCATTGCTAGGTCGTTACTAAGGCCCAGGCTGCTAGAGTAGTGAACTGGGTTCCATTACATATAGGTATCTACTTTTGTGACTGATTGTTTTCCAGGTATTAGTCAGACCCCATGTATCTCCATAGAAATGGAGATCAGGACAGAAACGTGAGCAAATTTTATTTTTGAGACCAAATCACGCCAAAACATGACATCTTTTGATTATATATTTTATTTGAGTTAGTAATTGTTGTATATATACACTTGAGGGTGTGCTTTAACTTATTATTGGCACAAGTGCCTTGGTCCGTTAGCGTCACTGAAGTCGTGTCCCTCTGGTGTAATATTGCTTAATTAGTTGAGCTACTACACTGAGCTAGCTTGGACTATGGAACTACTGAAGTGTTAGTATGTGTGTGTTTGTGTGTGTCTATGAGAGAGATAGAAAGTGCTGTGATATATTGTTGAAGAAGAGGTTAGTAAAACAATAGGTGGTAAACAAGAGTGAACAAAACTGGGTGAAAAAAATATAAAAATATAATAACTAAATGCACTAAAACTAGCAAATGTTGCTGTGTGTTTGCCTTTGCTTCCAAGCTTGTCTGGTGAGTTTGTATGTGTGTGTTCATTCAGTGTAATAAAAAAAGTATTCAACACTCCCTCATTAACTAGCTGACTGCCTGGCAGAGCGCTCCATGCTGGCTGCACTGATGACTCCCTGGGTGGGAGGAAGAGAGGTACCACTCAAATGTGAGGCCATTTAAGTTAATGCATGCACACACATGCAACTCAGCAAGAGTGCTTTCCCTTATTCAGCTTGCAGCATGGCACCCCCTGCAAGGACCACCTGCTAGTTAATAACAATACTCACACACACAGACACTCCCCCACTGCACACACACACACACATGCAATTCTGACATGCCTGCGTATAAGCTCACAGGCATTTGTGTGTAAACATGTAGGCACTGCTCAGAGCATGCCAAACAATTGTGACCACACACACACACACGCACATCCACACATGCAAGGTTCAGCCTGGTGAAATGACATGCAATGGGAACTTATAGGCAGAGTGGATTGTCCTGGAAGGTTTATAAGTTTGTACCTCCTGTGTGTGTGATGCATGCGTGTCTCCCCCTTTTCTCGCTCTAACTCTGACATGGATCTGCGGTCCCTTCAGCCAATTGCAGACAAGAGGGATCACATTTACGAGCATGGTTGCCAGGCAACAAGGAGAAAGAGAGAGAGAGTGAGGGAGGGAGTGAGAAAGAGATGGAAGTGGTGGCAGAGAAAAAATAGCCATGTTGTTGCCAAGAGGAGAGGAGAAATCTGAGCAAGATGGCTTAATTGCATTTCACAGATAGCATGCCATTCACGGTCAACTGGAGATACATTTGATCTGATGCGGTTGATCATGCAACCAAAGCAGATGAACTGGGTTTTTGTACCATACATAACTGGTTTAGCACGAGGATTCATCAGCTACTGACCTAATAACCCCGATAAATATAATTTGACCTATGATCACAATTTAAGTTTCTGCCTTTGTCTCTTTTGGATGCCCAGTGGGTCTGTCAGATCATCAGACAGGTTTCAGACAGTTTAGCTTATCTAAACCATGTCATTTGAAGATAAAGATAGAAAATGAATGCCGTTATTCAGTAGTCAGGTATTATTAGCAACTTTATTCAGTAAGAGATAGTGTTGAACAGTGGGTTCACATGGAATGCAAAGCAGAAAATTTGCGCATATCCTCGGGCTTCGTGAATCTGCTTCATGAGCGTGCAGAGATGAGAGGATAAAGGAGAAGGACTGGAGGGAAATATCAGAAATAACCAGTGATTCTGAGTTCAGTTAGAGGCTAAGCTGCCGTACAAACACACAGGCACACTCCCATAGAGACAGACGGTGCGTCCATTGCTAGCTAGCGTTCCATAACGTGCAGTGGGTACATTTGCTGTTTGTAAAAATTTAACACACTGCAACAGTGAAATCTGAGGGAATGACTCAAGGTGGTCTTTCCTTTCTGTCTACACACACATTCAGGGAGTATAATTTAAAATTCTGTGATTATAATAAATCCAAGTAATGCTTTGCTACTTCAACTTGGATCACCAAAGCTGCCAATGGTCATTGTACCTCCAAACTGTAGGCTTTTTAAGACTGAAGTATACCAAATGTGATTAACTTGTTTTGTCCAACCAACATACAAAACCCAAACATATTCAGCATCCTGACATATTCAAGAGAAAAATGCAGACATCTGAGAAAGTTTGCCCTTTTCGCTTGACGTCCACAAATAACAAACTGATGGTTAAAACTACAAAAGCAAATTGAACTTACATTAGTATTTCTTTCTTTCTTTCTTTCTTTCTTTCTTTCTTTCTTTCTTTCTTTCTTTCTTTCTTTCTTTCTTTCTTTCTTTCTTTCTTTCTGTAAGAATGCTTAGAGTCCTGTTGTTATGGACGGCTATAAACAACAGCATTATTGTCTTTAATTAAGCCTCAGCTACAGTGTGTATCTATTTCCCTCCCCCACCTCTCTCTCCTCCCTTCATGGTGCCTTCCTTTCTCTCATCCAACTCTTCAGTGCTTCCTCTACCCTCATCACTCACCCCAAATGCTACTCCTCTCTTCCCTCCTCTCTTGTTCCCCTCTGCTCCCTCTTACTTCCCAACACGTTTCTCCCACTTAAACCAGCCTCCCATCATTCCTATTCCTCCTTTGCCCTCCTCTTTCCTCCATCCCTCTCTCTGTTGCTGGCAGCTCTCTAAGGACATTTCCTGATGTCACAGTGCAGTATTGTCCCAGAGGTCAACAACACAAGACATGCTCTGTTGCACACACATACGCACACACGCACACACACACACACGCACATATGCACTTCACTCGCTCAGTAAGCATGGGAAGCTGAGCTCAGTGAGTCTTGCTGCTTCAAGGCCAAGGCCTGTTTAATGAGACAAGAGGCTGGAGTGAGAACTGGTATGCATGGAAGAGTGAGAGAGAGAAAGAGAGAGAAAGTGTGTGTGTGTTATTGTGGGTATTCAGTAATATCTTTCTTAAATATGTCAATGTTACTGCAGCACAGAGTTTTTTTTTGTAATTCAGATGTAATGTTTTCAATACGTTTTCTTGGGTTTTTATCATGTAAGATTTAGGAACTCTTAACGAATTTGCTGCACTTTGAGAGAACTGGGTATTGTGGTGTGTGTATGTGTGTGTGCACTCAGACTTAGCAAGTGTTAATCCGCAGCATTAACTGCCATCAGCCAGGCGTGATAACTTGTGTGTCTGCTGCTGGCTCAGCTGTATACACACACACACCCTTGTGCTGCTATTCTTCTGAGGACCCTCCATCGACTACCTCTGACTACATTATTCTGTAAATACGTTCAATGTACACGGATCCTCCACCCAAAATCTATTGAGCTTCACATAATGACAAATAATTTAGAAAGAGTTGCAGATTTAAAGCTTTTCACAAGTCAAAACACTGCTCAGTGCTCTGTAGCTTATAGCTGTGATATTGGACTGGACTTATCTTTAGTTGCCACAATGAAGTAAACGATAAGAAATATACACAAATACAAATGAATGATCAGGAATATGTGCTTGCATGTATTTGGCCACTGCACTGTCTTGTGGGATGATGTTACATTGCCTCCCAATGAATCAATGGTCTGCCTGTTTTTGTCTGAGGAGGTGGCCAGATTTCATGAAGGAAAATCATCATTGTCCATAGAAATGTCCAAAATACTATTCAAGGCTGTAACTTTTGATTATTTTCACCTGCCAGATCTGAGTAAGTCTTCAAATGTCTAATTTTGTCTGATAGAGAATCCAAGACTGAAGAAAATCATTTTTTTAAGGAAACATTCTCACATAAGAGAGCAAATGTTTTCAGCATTTTGGCTTGATAAATGAGTTTTTTAATGAATTTACATGTTGTTGATTGCATGAAGCTTTGTCTGTGTTCCTCCTTTCATCCCTGAATCTACAGAAGTAGCATATTCAGCTGTATTTTGGCATATTTGAAACATTCCTACCTTCTTTCGTCATGTTTGTTAAGTATGTGTCACATAGCGCTGCTTCCATTTGTCCTTGATGATGCACACTCGTGTCTATTTGCACACAGGTAGGTGTGTGTGAATTTCATCTTCACCCATTCATTTTTTTTAAACTCTGCAGTTCTGCCAGTGGCTGCGTTGCCATGGCAACAGTGGCACACACATACACACAAATACACGCACACACATACACAAATGTCCTCCACAATTTTAAAAGAATATTTTATTCACAATTCTAGTATATGGACATAAAGTTCATTCTGAACTGAAGGTCATCTTGTGAAATGCAGTTGAAAGTTTGTTAAAAGATGGTTAAGTGGAGATGAAATCTGTTTATTCATTTCAAGCTGTTGATGGGACAGCTGACTCGTCATTTGTTGCAGTCTGTCAACAGTTCTCTTGAAAGTCACTGAAAGCTGTGTTATAGAGAGACTTGGTGAGAGAGCGACATTAGCTGTAACAGCAGAAGAGTGTTTCCCACAGCTACATGACCTCCTGCCAGCCAGTCTGCTCAAAACTAAAGTGTTCTCAGAGACACGCTGTCACCTCCTGACCGTGTGTGAGCGTGTGGATGTGTGTGTGTGTTAGAGAGGTGCACAGAGAAGTAGAGAAAGAGAGAAAGAGAGAGAGAGAGAGAGAGAGAGAGAGAGAGAGAGAGAGAGAGAGAGGTGGCTGATTTGATGCTTACCTGACTTTGCTGTATGTGTGTTAGCATTGTGTTAACTTAACTATCTGTACTAATCTGTGTCTGACCCATTGTTCTCCCATCCTGCAAATTCTGCTCCAGTCCAGGTCTCTGCAATGTTTGATCCAAGGGGCTCGGGGTGTGTGGGGGTCAGGGTTGCAGAGGAGAGACAGAGGAGTGTACATGATGCCCAGACTACATTACCCACAATGCTATATTTAGACCACTGCAGTGTGTGACTCAGCACAGCCAAACCTAATGGTGTTCTGACAGCAAAGCTCATGCTTGTTATGCCGCTACACTATATGTAGAATTATAGTGATATTGAATTTATTTTCAGAAAGACTGAGCTGAGGAAGCAGCATGATGAAAACCCAAAAGATTTTTTAAAAGTGTGTCGGTTGTGGTTTGTCAGACAAAGAGATGTATTAGCCTAAGATTATAATGCATTATAATTACAATGAGGTTTAATATCCATTCATAAGCATATTATGAATGTGTGTATAATCCTGACACACCCAGATGCACAAACCACCTCTCTTGCCCTTAAGCAGCTCAAATGATGCCTCCTTGCTGCATGTTACAGTGGATACCATCTGTAGAATGCATGGTTCCCGATGTGCGTGTTAACACATGAATGCTATTAGGACTGTGAGAATGTGTGTCCTTATTGTACATGAACATAAGCATATGTTTCAGTAGGTATGTAGGGAGATACACATGTGGGCTTGGTGTGTAATTGGTGACACGAAGAGCAGATGAGCAGTGAATTCCGAACACCTTTCCACGCAGGTCATGTCCATGTATGCAAGTCGTGTTTTCAAGCCTCTTTGTGTTCTCTGCATGCAAACCGTATAAAGAAGCCATGACAAGCAGTCGCCCTGAGGGCTTTTTGTAATGTGTGTTTCTTCCCAAGCCATTCATCTCAGAGTTCGTGTTAAGAAGTACCAGTTAACTCGACTGTTATATGTTCATCATTATTCTCTCACTGCTGTCCAACAACACAAACTTTGTTAGGACAGTCTGATCAAAGGCCTCATTTAAGCGACTACCAACCTTGCAAGTGTCTTTAAGTAAGTAAAGTAAGACCTCCAGGGTTGATTTTCTCACCCCTATGCCCCGTAATGCTTGGAAGAAGCATGTTTTATAGTTTAAGCTGCTGGCTTTAGCTAACTCCAGTCTGTATTTCCAAACTAAATGCCAAACTATTTCTTTAACGTGAAGTTCCTTGCAAATTAGAGGGATTTCATCCAGATACAAATACATATTCCTAGGTTCAAGACCATTTTTGGAGATTTTCTATGGTACAACTGCAGAGAGCAGGCCAAATTATGTCACCCTACTGGCAAAAGTTTTTGTTATTTTAAGGAAAAAGAAAATAGGACTGTAGACCAGACCGCATGACTCATTTGATAGATGTTTCAACAGTGTATGGATAAGAATATATGACTTGTCTCTGGTGTGGTGTTAACCCTCTGTTCTTTGTTTATAAATTGTTGCAAGTGCAAAGTGAGGGAAATTTCCCTGCGGCCACAATATTGTTCAGATGACCATCTCAACACATGATACTGTGGAATACACACACGCACACACACCCACACTAACAGAGTGACAAAAATATGTTACAGAGATAAGCTTTCACTTGAACATAATACAGAGTATTTGCCAGAGTGCTCTAAGATCATGTGTCATGTAGCCTCGAGAGGTTAGGAAGTGCAGACAGCTCAGAACATCAGCCACTCAGCAGCCGGCCTCTGAGAGAAGCACGGCCGCCCACACTGGCATCAAACAGTGACTTTGTTTAAACAGGAGTGTTTAGTGTTCTGCATTCCTATCAGATTAGCATCAATAGCCGTGATTTTCTGGTCTGAATGTAGAATCTTTTGATGTTGCTCCGGTGTTACAGTAGAAAATTATATTAGACTTCAACTTCAACATTCATATTGATGAGAGGAAAGATGTCGGATCGATATCAGGTTGCTTAGGTGCACAAATGTATTTTCAATTGATTTTCCTTTTCATTGATTCCAGTTCAGTGTCAGGTTGCTGGATTAGAGGAAAGCGAATTTGAAACAGTAATGTACCGTATGATGATGTTGTGATATTGCTTTTTCAGGATAAAGGATCTGATGGTTTTAAATGCATTAGTGAGGTCAGCAACCCCAGAGCTGGAAGGGGCTCCTACTCAAGAACACTTCAACAGGGCGGCTGTTTGTCCACAAACCTGATCTGAGTGCTCTTCTTTTACAATATGATTCTTCAGTGCAGTTTTTAACCCATTCTGACATCCTTTATCTATGAACAATGTGAATTAAAAGAGCCACACTAATGTATGCTATGGAGCCCAAAATGTAATAAAAGTTAAAATATATAAAAAAATATGTTTAGTTCAATGTACTGCAAGGTGTCTTTAACTGCTTATGTGACAGGCTCAGCTAATTACTGACGTCTTTATATGACCAAAACAAACAAAACCATCAGCGGGAAGACACACATTTAGAGAATTCTTTAATTCTTTAACCAAATAACCACAGGCTGCAGAGCACTTTCATCAAGGACACAGACATGATTTCACTCTGTGAGACCAAAGGTCCAAACCTCCTAGTCTTTTATTCGCACAGTAGCCTCTGATTTGTGTTTATGGTTAGAGGCTATGGCAGGTAAAATCAGGCCAGAATTCTAAATCTATCATCTTACCTTCTGCTTTACAACACATGTTTCTTTCACTTACTGGTAAACAGAGACAGAGAGACAGATCCAGGGGAAAGCCTTTTAAGTCCCTCTGAACTTTCCTTTCTTCTTCTCTTTTTCCATTGTTTCATGCGTAATGACAGTGCAAGCCTCACTTTCTGTGTTGGTATTTTTAGCAGCAGAAACTGTCCTTTGCCAACAGCCCCCATTTTTGAGTAAATATGCCCTGTCTGGAGGCCTGTAGTTCAGCCCTGCATCTCTCTATGGGGATAGAGTGTGTATCTGTATTTCAGTTTGTATATTCGTGTGTCTTTGTGTGTGTGTGTGTGTGTATGTGCAGGAGAGATTTAAAGCCTCTGTAATCAAAGCCAGAGAATGTGCATGCTTTCCCAGGCCCAGCTGACTCCACTCTAAACCATTACACCAGCACACTGACTGTTCTGCAGTATCCTGCAACTTAATGGATCCAAGGCGCTGAGCTTTGGAGTATGTGTGTGTGCATCTGTGCATGTAAGGAAGTTGTCCGGCAGAGTTGTTTTCCAGCTGGTCTCTGTATTCCTCAGAACAGTGATGTTTTCTTGGAGGTAGTATTCAGGAGCACCATCCAGTCTCAGGATCTCAGAGTTTATAACTTTGAATCCTTCCACCAAAGAGTGATAGAAATTACCTTCATTCAAAATAGTGGCTGATGATGCTGATGAGGTGATGAGGTGATGTTATTGGACAGAAAGCACAGTGCATCATGCACTATGTGCATGTACAAAGTTTAGCTGCACGTGAGAAAAAAAGAGAATGACTGCACTCCTATTAGTATGTTTTATGGCTTCTACATTTTAAAGTCAGTGCTTTGAGATGTCATCTTATTTGGATGGTTATTCCCGCATGACGGTGAAGCACCACATCTCTTCCTTAGACACGAATCTGTGAGCATTAAAGAGAGATACAGACAGAAAACTAAGACATGGAGCTGGGAGAGATTAACATGCTGTTAAAGTACACATGCACATGTGTATGTATGATTTGATTTAGTTCCTCTTTAGGCATTCAAATCAGTTTGTAGCAAAATAACCAGATAGAAATGCCTGTTTTAACCATACTTTGAAGAATTACTACATCAGTAATCATCTCTCTGACACAATGACAACAAAGTAACGTTGTCACCCACTGCCACTTGATGAAAAGTTATCGGAGATAACTTCTGTTATGATTTGGCACTTCATAAATAAAATTGAATTAAAGATCTTATTTATTGCAGGGCCATCAAGTACTGCAGGAATAGTTTTAAAACCTGGGAATGATTTTGCACTTTTGCACTTTTGGTTCATTCATCTCAAAGTCAAAGGATATTTGGTTAAATGCCTGACATAAAGTTTGTGGTCCACAGAGATTTCCATGTTTGTTCCCATGAGTGAATTCTAAAGCTTTTGTGTCTTGACGGTTGAAATATAATAGATAATCTGAGTTGTCAGGAAATGAAACAGCATCACAATGAACACATAATACTTAGTGGTAGTGATGCTGAAGTCATGTGACTGTGGTGTAGTTTGTTTATAGCCTAACATTCGATTTTTACTTCTGGCAATTACATTTATGCTTTAAAACTCATAAATCATAAACTTTTGTTTGCCACAAACCACACCAGGGTGACGTTAGGAGTCCCACAAAATGACATCATGCCTGCAGCACTCTATTGCATTAGAGTGCATTACACAGTTGTGTTATTTTGTCTACCTCCTGTGGATCCATATCCTCCCAAAGAACAGTCTGCTTCCTGCTGCCAAGCAGACTTTCCAGGAAAGACTGATTCTGTATTGTTTCATTGTTGTAATTTGAGTTCATATGGTCAGTACTAGGATGAATTACAATTTTTAATGATGTGATATATAATACGCTAATTGAACTTTAAAAGACATTAGACGTAATCAGTAGTGATGAGCTTAGACTTTTGCTATAAAGTTCTGGATCTGTTATAATGAGCCATACATTTCTGGCAGTCCTATCCTGTTATTATCATAAACTGATAAGATGGTGATGTGAACATGAAGAAAAAAGCTTGAAGTGCTAATTACCTTAAAGGGTAATTTGAGTTCTCTGAGGCATTAATAGTAGATACACACAGCCTACAGTACACTGAGACCGATGAGCTCTGGCTCGGCTCACAGAAGGTGAAAAGTTTTGGCCAAGGCAGGTTTCTCATTCTCAGATATGCGTTTATGCTGTATTTAAATACATCTCTTACATTACGCAAACATTTTAATATTCAAGTTTGGTTTCATTTCTTTTAGCATGTGACCTGTGTGATCTTTTCTCAAAATAAGAGTTGAATTTCTGTGGAAGTAGACAGTGTCATCAGACATCAAACAACTTCACAGAGAGAGAAATATGAATGTCCACCTCGCACGATCTGTCCCTTCTTCTCCATGACTGAAACAAATTCAGTCTGTAATGTATCTATTTTGTGAAAACAGCAGATGAACCCGGTGTTTGCTAAGCACACTACTTTACCCTATAAATAAAATTAGGTTGGTCAGATGAAGAGATTCTTTTTCTTTTTGTTGTGACCACATCATAATGATTTATTAATGGCGTGCAGCGTTTGAGACGACAGGGGACGGAACTGACTGGCCGTGGAAATCAACCAGACTGGACCAGAACATCGATTGTTCACGTTCATCACAGCGGACACTCATCTGGGTCACTCTCTCCAGCGTGATGGGTCGCTGAGGACAGTGTCTGATGAGTAAGAGCAGCACAGTAAACAGCAGCAGGGCTTATTGCCAAGAATGTGAACGCAAAATATGACAGATAAGCAAACAAATGATTTTTTTTTTTCTCAAAATTGTTTAAACATTTCTATGCAAAGGGAGATAACTTTTATGTCTATGTCCCTCTGGGAAAAACAGGAAACAGGGGCCAAACAGTAACACTTTGTTTCAACATTTGGAATATTTGGAACTCACCATAAATATGGCTATAAAATATGTCAATTCAAAAGTTAAATTAAAAGTCTAAGGCAATAGATCACTTGTGTTGTAACTTTTCTAGCAGCAAGTGTGTGTCAGCACAGCCGTCATTGGCAATCTTATCCTCATGCCACCATGGCAACAGCAGTTAGGGGTGGAGGGACGTGTTTTGACAGGAAGTGACCTCGCCATGACCTTCTGATGTCATGGGTCCAGAGCAGAGATCACAGGTCAAAGCTGGCATGTTGTGGTTTGCGCGTGTGAGAATGTCAACCCCTGTCGACTGAAAGAATGTCTGAACTTGGAGTTCAAGTTCTGCTGAGGCTCGAAATGTTTCAGCTGGATTTTTGTAGCTTGATTTGGAGGTCAACTTTCAGGTCATCTTTTTAAAATACATTTTATAGCCACAGCCAAACTGATGAAAAGTAGTATGAAAAGATGATAATAACATTTTGTTTTGTTTTACATACTTTTTATCTATCTAATTAATTATCTAAAATGATCTATCTAAGTGCATACAACACTGCATGGTGCGTTGGAGAGGAGTTGTGGGAATGTTGATGCAGGGTTAGGGTTAGAAGAAATGGCACAATACACAGTATAGGTTTTAGGGTCACTCACTGCACTCAAACAAACCCTGGCTAAGCAGAAGGCAGACATGTAAACACTCTCACCATGGGCTCATTTAAAATTGATGCTCTGGCTGTAGGAACACACAAGTAAACAATTACAGTCTCATGAAGCTGTGATAGGCTGGTTAACTGTGTGAAGCAGACATGATTATAATTCCTCCTTTTATCTAAAAATGATATGATATATTTCCCTTAATAACACTCAAGTGTCATTAGTCACATTATTACTTGCTCACCACAGTTTTAAGCGACATCATTGATCAGTAAACCTAATAAGTCTTTACACTCTTACCAGTAGTTTTCTCCTCAATCAAAATCCTTCCAAACCACGGCCTCTTGTGGCTTATTGCTTAAGTATAACGTTTCGTGCTGTAATGCATTCCTTCAGCATGCGGTATTTGAGGTTTGCTGCACAGGACTTATCCTGGAATACACTTCAGTGTGTGTAGAAACTGTTGTATCAGAGACTGGTGGCTTGTTTTGGTCAGGGTGACTGGCTGCCTGGTTGTCTGGAAAGCACAATTTTGACTTGGTTTCATAGTGAGAGGAGAATCTAGGCCTCATGAATTATTCTCCTTTATCCAGCGCTGTTATACTTCTGCAGTCTCTCTGCCTTTTGCCTGTCTTCCCCTCTTTAATCTGTCTACTCATCACCTCCTTCTTTGCCCCTTCTTTGTTTCATCCCTGCCTATCTTTCTTTTGGTATAACCCTCTCCCATCGTCTTACTGTTGCTGTGTCACCGCAGAGATGCCAGTGTCAGGGGAACAGATGGGCGGTTGCCGCAGACGTCTGTAACCTTGGCAACTGCAACCTCACCTGCTCTGGCATTAACCCTCCCTCTTTGTTATGCCACCCGAGACACAAAAGCACCGTCATGCGTGACTCCATGTTCCTCCTCATTCTCATAGTACCTATTACATTACTATTACTCTTTCTGATGTCGTCTTCCTCTTTCCCCATTCATCTTTTCCTTCCACCTAAAGTATGTGATGGCTATGAGTGTATTTACCACACACAGATCATTTCACGCTTGGCATTGTGTCCCTGCATTGATAGGGCAGTTTATGGGACACTGTGGTCGTTCATCCTGATCATAATTATTTGTGTGTGTGTGTGTGTGTTATATGTTAAAACAGACCCCCCCGATACGTGACACTGAATATTAATTAACATCTGCTGATGGCTCCATGCAGATTTACAGAGATATGACTGACAGCAGCACCTGACTGACCTGTCTATTTATTTTATTATATTTTTTAAGATATTCCATCTAGTCTAATATACTGAGCTGTCCTCTATTATTGCTTGTATCATACACAACTGTCACTGAATCCATGTATTCTGAATGGTTTATTTATGAACAAACTGCATGCATAAAGAAGATCCTCGACATAATTGTTGTCAAGGAGAGAGTGCATAAACGCTGCGTTTTCATGTTCAATATGCCTTTTTGATGTTCATTCAAACCTTACAGCAAACACGACAGATGTTGTCTTAGTTAATGAGAGCAGCAGACAGGTGTTTGTTTTGGAAGGGGGATGCTCATTAATGCTCCAAAGTAACTGCTTTTAGCTGACTCTGCCTCATAGCTTGGATATGAATACACACTGCTTGTCTTAATATTTGACAAAGTTATGATGATTGTAATAAACTGAGCAAAAAATTGACCATACCTTGAAATTTTCATAATAAGTAATAAAACAGGTTGTAGAGGCAGACTGTGAATATTCACTGTTGTTGGTGTGACTGTATCCTCAAGTGTGACAGTGTCATAGATGCTCAGACAGAGTGTGTTTGTTTGCACATTACCACAAATTGCCCCCCTCTGATTTGAGACGAAATGAAGACTTTGTGTAATAAAGTTTTAGCTATGGAAAGATGAAAGAGGAGGAGATGATTATGTCAATACTTTGCGAACAGAACCATAACAGCCAGTTAGAGAGACAAGTCAAAGAGAAACATTCTAACCCTAAATTATATTAATATCTGACAGATATTAAAACAGTTAATAGCTCACCTCCAGTTCTGGTTGAAGTATAGACAACCCAGATTCAACCACATCAAACATTTCCCATCCGGACTCATAGCCTCCTGCTTTTGTTTTTTCCTCACTGCAGAGCATTATTGCAGCAAGTTGTTGCATCATGTTGGTCTCCTTTTTTTTTTTTTTTTTTTACATCTGCTTCTGCACGACATCCACAAGATCACATGAGATGGTATTTTCAAGATGAGAGAGAAGAAAATCTATCAAAGTTTCTCCCTGTGTGCCTGATTTCAGACCAGTCAGATTTTATTGATCTTTTCCTTCTCACATGCTCACAAATGTACATACACAGGTTACATGCATTTTGCCAGGTCAAATGGGCGTCAGCTCATCACTTTTGCAGTTGCTTGCATTGCGCAGCAAATGGAGAGACAGGGGCTGATGAATCCCCCTGCAAGATTATAGATAATAGTTGCCATGGAGATGCACCGGTGGGAAGGCCACAGCTGCCCCAGGCAAAGAAACAGAGAGAGAGAGAGAGAGAGAGAGAGAGAGAGAGAGAGAGAGAGAGAGAGAGAGAGAGAGAGCATGTTATCATTACAGAGCAGACTGTTTAAAGAGGCTCATTGATATTCTCTGGGAAAGCAACAGTATATGACAGCATACAGTGTATGTGTGTGCACGTGTGAACGTAACTGTAATCATAAAGTACCTGTTACATACTGCAGAAGGTTAATAAGGTGAGTTGAGGTTGGTGGTGTCTGGGCAGTCCTGCTCATGTGTCTCCACTCTTGTATCCTACTTTCTGATCTACAGTTGAATGACGGCAGGACTCTCTGCATGACAGTGTCATTGCACATGCACTTTAGTAAAACATCAGCTATCTTGACAATGTGGTTATGTAATTATATCCAGTATGGTGTTTGTGTCTGTGCACGTGTTAGTTTATCTGTTACCACTCTGTGCTCTAAGCCCTCTTCCGGTTTTCACAGTTAGGTTACTATACGTGTGTGTGTGCATGTGTGTTTGTGTGGTGGAGCCTCTTTGGCCTTCAGTCTCTCTCTCTCTCTCTCTCTCTCTCTGGCAGTGCAGTTCAGACATTTGTTTCCGTAGCAGCAGACAATTTGACCTTAGCAACAAACATTCTGATTCTCACCTTAGCAACAGGCAAAGATCTGCGCTGTCATGGAAACCGTAACAAACCTGTCAGTTAAGTCAGTTGCTAGGTGACGATGAAAAGTAGTTACTTTGCCGTTTACTGGGCAAACTAACACTTTGCCCGATTTTGTGACTATACATGATCAGATGTGTTCATGATTCAAACTGAAACTGATGCACATGTGTTATTCAGTTTAATGATTTAGAACATCACCTCTAAACTTTACACATTATCCTGCAAGTATCATCCTTTGTAATCAAGTGTGTTGTGATTGGTGCTCACCTATCTGGAGATGTAGTAGTAATATTTCAGATGACACTTCATTTGGCCTGACCAAAGCTGCATACTGTACAATTAATAGATGACATTTTAGAATGAAATAATGGGCTTAATTTTTTCAATTTTTCATGATGGATCTTTAATTATATTTCATCTGTGAAACTACAGTACAGTGCCAGTATTCAGGACCTTGTCCAGGGCAGTTCCCTCTCTCTCTCTCTCTCTCTCTCTCTCTCTCTGTCTCTCTCTCTCTCTCTCACACACACACACACACACACACACACACATGCACGCACGCACGCACGCATGCACGCACACACGCACACACTTTCACAGTCAGTTTTGCAGCCAGGAAGTAGATCAAAAGCAGGAAAGAGAGAGAGAGAGTGAGGGGGAGAGGAAGGAAAAAGTCATATTTCCCAGGAGGGAGTTCCTCCTTCTTTCTACAGGAGGGACAAACAGACAGAAAGGGGGTGTGTGGGGTGAAAGGTTTATCTCAGAATACTGGTACATTTAAATACCAAAAATACATATCATTTTGTGCTGTTATGGCAAAAAATTTTTAAAAATCCATAGACCTTCTCTGCTCCTCATCACTTCCATAAATTTTGGAAGTTTCATCTGTTTCATCTTCTGCTTGACCTCCTGACATTACATGAATGGACAGATCCACTTGAATACTTCCTTAGAGTATAGGTATCCTATTGACAGTTGCACCACCATCAAACAGAGGGAAATGTTCCTGCATTGGCATCCATACGAACCACTAGGTGGGCCAGCCCATCTGGCACCAGATTACCAGTCTGAGCCTGACTGTAGGTTCATCAAAGCTTTTTCACCGGAACCAGGAAACTGCCCTGAAAAGAGTCCTGATAGTGAACTTAAAATCAAAACAACAAGCTGAACGATGCAAAAATCCTCTGTAGAGCTGAGGGAACAGCAGAGCTGTGTTATTCCATGTGATGCCTTTCACACCATCATTTGTTAAGTAATAATTATTTAATAATAATAATAACAATAACAACAACAACAACAACAACAATAATAATAATAATAATAATAATAATAATAATAATAATAATAACAATAACAACAATAACAACAATAACAACAACAACAACAATAATAATAATAATAATAACAATAATAATAATAATAACAACAATAATAATAATAACAATAATAATAATAATAATAATAAATGCAGTTTCAAGTAACAGCTGTCACGTAATGTTACAAATGTTTTTAGCTAATAGTCATTTTGATATTTCTATCTTACTTCCACGATTATAATTTGTGATACTTGACAACAGCAGTTGTGATATTGATGAACAGAGACAGTGGTTGCTGTAATGTGTCTTTGTGACTGCACTCAACGATGAATCTAACACGTGTTGTGATGAAAACACAAACATTGTGATACACCTTTTTTCTCTTTTCTTTTTTGATACTTCTTGCATTTCTCTCTCTGGCTCTACTCTTCCAAATAAAATGCAGAAGCATGTTGTTTTACATTGGAACTGAATTAACTGGAACTGACTTACACACACAAACTCATGTATTATATATGCACATGTACATACGCACACACAGTAGCTGTATTCCAGATGTGAGTAGTGTGTGTTCTGTGCCGCCCTCGTCTAGTTGTTGATCTCCTATGGAGTCTGAGAGGCATGGTAATAACAGACAAACAGGAAGAGGACCATCATAAATGTAGAGATCAAACACACACACACACACACACACACACTTGGCTGTAACTCCAGTCCCATGGTTCTCCCGCCAGCAGTGAGCTCATTAAAATGTGCAAGGCGACCCCTCTCGTCTTCATGCTCTCTCATCTCTCCTCCATCTCTTCCTCTCTCATTTCTTTCCACTCTTCCTCTTCCTTCGATACAAACATCACACACTCTCTCTCAGAGATGTGACTACGCTTCTATCTGCGTCACTTCGATGTTTCATGATCAACTTATTGATTTTGGTATTAGATCACTTTGTCAACACACAGTTCATAATACTGCTTCAGTTCACAACTGATACACTTAATATGTGTGAGTGTGTGTGTGTATGTGTGTGTGTGAATGTGCGTATTTGGGGGAGGGTTGCTTTCCTTTAATGAATGGTTGCCGGGTAGAACAGGAGGCGTGAGGGAGGAATTTGTTAATTATGAATGGAGCACTTCTCTCTGGATGTGAATAACACACAGTGTAAGTGTGTGTGTGTGTGTGTGTTTGTGTGTGTGTGTGGCTTGGCATTTGCAAGTGTATGGGTATGTGGTAACATATGTGAGTATGTACCATATGATTGTATTGAGAGGGTCGCTGGTTTGAATCTGCAGCCTGGCTGGTGAGAAAAACAATATTAATTTCCATTGAGGTGCTCATGGGCAAGGCATCCCAGGCTAATCCAACTGGGGCTAATCAGTTCAAGTAGAATCAGAAGAAATCCCACACAAGAGCTGAGTTTCATTTTAGTTTTGGTTAGTTTTTTTTTAGTTTTTTAGTTTAAGTTTAGTGACTGGCCAGACATAAAAAACAATTATTCTGCAAAAAAAGCTGTTTTCTTCTTTTATATATACCCTGTTTGACTATAAACTATATCAGTTATGTGTATGTTTTACTCAGCTCAGTATTCCTATAGGGAAAAAACAATGTTCCATTAACGTGTGAATATTGTGGTAGTGGATTAGCTTGTAGTATGCCTGACTTCATGTAGGAAACTGGAGTCTGCATTTCATCATAAACATAAACTTAATTTGCCTTTTTATGAACCAAAACCTGACTGTTCCCAAACTTCCTTTCTTTTATTTGCCTAACCCTTGTTGTCTAACCAAATCCTAACCTCAACCATCAGTTTATTCATCATAACCATGACCATTCCCTTGACCACACCAGAGTTGCCAACTGCAGTTGTAAAAAGGTGAGAATGTAAAAGTACACAGTGAATTTAGGTCAATTACTTTTCTTACTTTTCATGCCATAAATATGGTTGAGGTGGATTGACACACTGTCTAAAGAGGAAAGCAAGACCGGTGTCTCTGTGAGGCTGTACATACACAGCAGTGATTTGGGCTCAATGTAAACCTCAGCGTACTAACATACTTAGAATGTGAGGATGTAGCTGTCTACATATTTCATTCTGTTTAAAATGGTGTAAAACGTGGCTACAAATCTTCCGTGTGCGTGCTTCATGGGTGAAAATAAAGTTCTATCTGAAAATGCGAATGCAAATAAAGTATTTTTTTCTTTTTAAGAACAGTCTCATTTACAAGTTTGATATTGTCAGACAGCTAATGTGCATATGAAGAACTTTGACCGTTTAGTTACGTTCCTCAACATCGTAGTCACTGCACGTCAGATGTTAAAGAAAAAGTTGCGTGATTTTAAAACTGTGAATCAAATTTTTGCAGAAGTTACCATCTCATTTTCCCAAACTGGATTTTTCAGTTTAATCTGGTGTATAACATTTTTAAATAATGCCCTTCCTCCCTCTGCACTCCCTGCATTTTACTGTGTAAGCCTGTTTAAGCTCTTATTATAAACAGTGTCTCTCAAGGAAATCCCATTTGGCTGCTGTTTAATATGAATTTTCCAGTGTGTACATTTCAGTGGCAGCAGTGATTATGGTATTCTCTAGGCACCGCATACTGTATAAGCCGTACCTTTGCTGGTAAGTCTTTAAGTACATGGCACAAGAGTGAAGCTGTAATCAAGTTTTCTTGCCGGCTCTCCACCTGTACAGCGGCGACAGCAGCTCTTAGCACCTTGTTTGGAAGTTAGCAGTGTCTGCCATCAGTTAAACCGACTTTAACTCTGGGGTCAGCTTTTTCCACATGGACCTACTCTGCCTTAAAATAGACTAGTGTTTACAGTTGCAGGTTAGCAGCTCACGAAACTGGGTCTCTGAGCGGTTGGCTCTCACACAAACACACACTCGCGAGACTACTTTATTTGGACGAGGCGGGTGTGTGTAGAGTATCTACGAGAAGCAGAGCAGTGTCTTGTGTAAATACTGGCTGAATGTAAAAGGACAAAAGCTTGATAGTTGTTCATCTGTTTGAAGAATACAACGCATTTTACCAGTATTTACTTCACACAGCACACTAATAGCTGTAATGTAAATATTCATCACAGCTTTGAGTGGTTTCTGTGGACCAAAAAAGGGCTTTCTGTGGTAAATGCGCAATGAGACTCTTTGGTAGCATCTGTATGTGTGTGATTCATCTCATGAAGCTGACTGTTTTGTGTTTCCAGGGGCAACCAGAGACATCGGTTCAGCTCTGACCAGGATGTGCATGAGGCATCGCAGCATTGAGGCCAAACTACGTCAGTTCACCAAGTAAGCTAGCTCCTTCTTTCCTTTGCTGACCTTATGCTGTAGCCCATCAGGGCAAGTCAAACCTCACGTTTCCAGGTTTGTGATTTGACAAATGAGAAGATATCTTGTCAGCTGTATGGATTCCATGAGGGTCATTGCTCTGTCTGTACATATTTAAATGACTGTAAATGAATACAACCATTGGCACTCAACCCAGACCACTCTGGAAACCTCACCAGGAGTCCATTTTCAACCATTGTTTGCCTTTTCTTTCATTCCACATACTCTCTAATGACTTTTCCATGGCAAAAGCTATTACATTGATGGTAGTGATGATGAGCGTGGTGATTAACAGAAGTTCCTTTGAAGACTGAATCAGTCTAAAGCTATTGTGTATCTTTGCACATGTTTCAATAATTCTACATTTCATTTTCTGTATGTGTTTGCATTTTTATCACATGTATGCATGTGTGGTCAGGGAGGGGGGCAGTGTTCCAGATACTAAAATTATGAAGTGGAACAACACATGGAGGGAATTTATATAATGATCTCATTCCAGAAATATACTGTAGCATCTCATTTTTAGCAGAGCTTGGTGGTCAGAATACCACCAGTCAGTCTCCTCTCAGGACACCACACAATGTAAATATTAGTCCTAGGATTGGTTTTGAATTAAATAAAGCCATAGTTGGCATCGTGTCTGAGCTCTGTACCTTCCTCTTAAATCCCCATCTCTCCTACAGTGCTTTGATGGAGAGTCTCATCACTCCCCTTCAGGACAAAATTGAGGACTGGAAGAAGACAGCCAACCAGCTGGATAAGGATCACGCCAAAGGTAAACAAGCCATGGGGCTAATTCATGAAACTAATGTATTACTCAGTTCTAACCCCATGTCTGGTACCCTGTGAGTGTATTGTACCAGTAGGACAAAGAAATATGATCCAGCAAGTAAAATTTGATCCATATTTCCATGATTTTGAAGACATATCAGATTCCAAACTGCACAGCTGCACAGCTCGAGGTAACCTATCATCTACTGGAAAGTTGCACACGCAAGTACTTGATTTGCTAGCGCAGTTTTCAGCCCATGTTTTCGTTTGACATTGCAAAAGCTGTGCCAGGCTCAGCATGAATGATGATGATGATAATGAATTAAAAGCTGGGTTTTTAATGCTGTGCTGTTTTCAGCCTGACGATGCTTTCACACCTGTATTTAGCAGACCATGTTAAAAATCATATTTGTTGTTGTTTCATGCTGAAAATGACTTAGAATGAATAAACCAAGAGCTCTAAGCATCTAAGCAAGTCATGTAGACGGACATATAAATCTATCCATCCATCCAATCCATCTAGTTTGGGGACTGTTATGTTTTTATATAAATGTATTGCTTTCAATTCTACTGTACTGATACCTTGGACTGACTCAGACTAAAGATATTGTTCAGTGCCACTAGGGATTAGTGTTTTCGTCCGATCAATGTAAGGTCTGTGTTAGTGATGGCTTGGTTACGTAGTTTCTGGAAGCGTTTCTATTTAAGCTTATATTGGAGATGTAAGATAATATGAGTTGACACAGAGGGCTTTACATTCCTGTTACTAAAGCATCTCTGTTCTATCCTGGTTCAAGAGTACAAGAGGTCACGGCACGAGATCAAGAAGAAGTCATCTGACACCATGAAACTACAGAAGAAGGCTCGTAAAGGTAACAGTCAGCAGTCTTAACAGTCGAGCTCATGCTCCTCTCACATTTGACAGGAGAGACAGAAGGTCGTATTAGATGTCAAGGTCACTTGATTTTAACTTTTAACTTATGTCAGTGGTGTTTCTGTTGAACACGTATGCTCCAGCTGTGGATACATTTGTACATTTGGTTCCTTTTTAACCTCTGTTATCTCTATGTTCTCGACACAGTTGCCAGTGAATAGTAAATCAACACCAACAACAATAATCCTCTGGCCAAAACTGGATAAAATGTGAATTTATGATTTGTATCTGATTAAGGAGGATGATAAATGCATTGTGAAACACACTCAAAAGACAGTCATTTAATTCAATGCCAACACACATACAGAAACCTGTCTGAGGTCAAGAACCACAGACTTTGTGCAGTCTAGGTCAAATGAATTCTTGGTCTATACCGACATCTAGTGGAGCTCAAGAGTATTACAGGTCTTTTCTCATTTGTCCTGAAACGCTTCACTCTGTGATGCAACAACCAATAATTAGTGCTTTCTTTCTGGAACAGCTTCCATTCAGTTGCCAGGCAGATTAAAACCTAACTGCAGAATGTCTGTAAAGTCAATTTTTATATCTTATTATATCCTTTGTTAAAAGCAACTGTATGACTACAACTCTGAGTTCATGTGCTTAGAATTAGGTACATAGAATTGTTGTTGTAGTATGTAAAACATTTGTAATAATTAAAAAGTAATAAAAAAAAATAACCAAACATTATTATTAACAAAAACAACAACAACATTAATTGGTGACAGTGAAACAGTGTAGTGTCCGTTGCTGTTATGTTTGCAAGTGTCTGGTTAGCCCTGTCAGTGCTGATGCTTGGTGGTATTATCATTTCTGGATGTAGTTTTTGGTTGCAGCAGTGTTATTTTGCTCTAACCTGTGGCACTGTGGCTGTCTTGTGATGGCTTCCTTGTACTAACCTTAACAATGAGTTCTGCTGCTCTCTCTCTCCCCCTCCTTTCTCTCTCTGTCCCCTCGTTCTCTTTTCTTATTTTGCTTCCTTTTTGCTGTCTCCCCTTCCTCTCTCTGTCTCTCCCCCCCGTGGCATTTTGTCCCCCTGTAATAGAGATGCAGGGTAAGTATCAGCCTGTCGCTCGCTACAGCTCTGCCGCATCAATTCCTTTTTTTACTCACATTCCCGACCTTCTCCTCCTGCTGCAGATTACCATTCACACAAGTATGTAGTGGAGGCTAAAACCCAGCTGAACTCAATTTATTCAACACATTACTTTGAGGTTATTACTACATTTGTGATACAAGGTTTCCATGGGAACATTTCTGCATATTACAGTAGTTATAAAAGTTAACATCAGGGCAACAGAGAGCACCTTGTGATCACAGCTGGTTTAATCAACCAAACCAAAGGGACCTATTTTCCCCAATTTCTGTTCGGATATTGCAGTAATTTGTAAAAAGAGTTTGTGGTAATTTAACACCTATTTTTTTTAAATGTGCCACATGAGCTCAATTTATACCTCAACAATAAATGCTATAAAAATGTTATTTAAGGGCCTCTTCATAGGGGGGATGTGATGGCACTCCAGATTTCACAATGTGCCTGAAGTGATAAGATGATGAGAATTATAATTTTGTGCCAAGTGATCAGTCAGATATTTCAGAAGTATGATTTGAAAATGACATGACAAAGTATGACAATGGTAGCTGAGAGGACATGAGCTGTGGACAGCCATGTGCAGTGCAAAGACGACAAGACAGTGTTTGTGAATTGTGATTAATCTGCTGAGCATGTGTTGGAAATGATCATCTATGAATGACTGAAAAATAATGTTCTGAAAACTTTGCAAGCATGTTTGGAACAGGCCTAAGAATGTTTTGCAGTTATGATAATTTGACATTTGACGGTTAAACATGCTTTTGTGGTGCATATAATATTAACTTGCAGTTAATTACCACAAACTTAATTGCCACACGTTGAGCTATGAGCTAGTCTACCATCAAGCTGACAACATGACAGCTCCATTTAATGCACCAAGACGTTTCTGAGAGTTTTCTTTTCTGGTCTCACTGATAGGAGGTTATGTAATAGATGAATGAACTTATCTTTTTCTCCATTGTATATGTACTGTATACAGTATATGTATGAAAGTAGCTACTGCGACTGTGAAGAAAACTAGTTGCTACACTAGACTTCCTAACAGTGCTACACTTCAAGGATTTGTATCCTGATGACAGACTAGAGTTCAGCTTCTACACTTTCATAGTTGTTTGAGAAGTTGGAGTCGTGCAGTTTCAGCCACGACAACGCATGATGTAATTTAACTTCTTCTTCCTTGACTCCTGCATGACTTCTGTAGCTGCTACTATTAACTTTGTAGTCACACAGCAGGGTTTCTGCTCTCTGTTGTTCTTCTATCTGCTAGTGCAGACATCTCCACCGACTGGTTTGCATGCTGTAACACTACAAAGAGTTATTTCATGTCTTGCATTCAACTCATTTCATGTTTTTTTCTGTTAACAGTAGGTAGGATTCAGATTGTCTACACCAAACTTATGCACCTATATTTTACCTTTTGTCACTGCTGTGGAATCACAGCAAGTAGTAACGTTTGAAGGCAGAAACACATTATTTGTGCTTTGGCTCTGTACTGCCATTATGTTGGATGTGGACTGACACAGAGACAGAGGAGGAAAATTGCACACTCTCACACACTGTGATCAAATTTTTATGCATACATTTAGCCAAGTCTAAGTCGACGCAGTGAGAGACCACAGACAAACAAAGACTGTGTGTTCCAAAAAAAGTGGTTACTGTGATAAAATGAAGACAAAAGGCATATGTTGTTATATTCATGGAACTATCCACAGGACTGAACTATCTTGCAGTCAAATTTCAGCCCGCATTTTAGACAAAAGACAGAAATAAGACCCCTCTAGTTGTTTTCCTAATGATGCATTCATACCAGTTTATGATTTAAAGCTGCTGTAATTAATATTTTTGTATCAACAATGCATCAACTGACCATGTGTAATGTAAAAAAGCTTGCTCATGAGAGACGCTTCTGTTCCCTTCAGCTCAACGCATTGGTTTTTATGGCCTGCAACTTTACTGCTTTGGTTCACTCTCGCTGCTCTCATCAGTGCTGGTTTTGGCGAAATCAGATGTTGCATTCTGTGAAAAGGCTCTAAAAATACCACTGTATGCTACCTGTCCATCAACATGCAACAGACAGGAGGTGAACATTTAGTTAATTAAATATAATGATGCACATACTCTATAGGTTTGATGTAAAAATTAAAGTTAAGAGCCAAAACATCAAATGAGGTGTTGCTGTTTACTGTGTCTCACTCTGTCTGTGTTTCATAGTGTATGCCAGTAGTTTGATGGAGCAGTGCTTTATGGGAAACAGAGGCTGGTGGAGGGAGATCTCATCAAGCCCACATAGAGTTAATGCTTGTTTGTTTCTACTGCTGTAAAAGCCCACACTCACCTTTTCACCTACACTATCGGCACCTCCATCAAAATTTCCTACTTCTGTTTCATCCACCTCCTCTGGTGAAACTCTTTCTGTCATGACCCTGACCTCCCCGTCTCACTCTGTTCTACCTCATTTTTGTTTCTCTCACCACCGATGTACCCTCCACACCTCAGGGCGAGGGGACCTGCAGCCTCAGCTGGACAGTGCCATGCAGGATGTGACTGACATGTGCCTGTTGATGGAGGAGACAGAGAAGCAGGCAGTGCGCCGAGCCCTCGTGGAGGAGAGGGGTCGCTTCTGCACCTTCATCGGCTTCCTTCAGCCTGTCGTGGTGAGGTGACACAGATGGAGGGGCGATGATAGGGTGGAGGGCAGGAAGGGTAGACAAGGTATCTGACCTGCTGCAGAGTGTGACCTGATAGTCTTTTATTATTGCTGAGCAGCTCCGTCGGTAGAGATGAAGGTCCAGTGCCTTCTCAAAACGCCTCAAGGGCTGTTGGTTGTATGACGCCAAAATACAAAAAGTGACAATATGACTACACTTGAGTTGCACCGGAATTCTGTAATTTATGCATTTGAACGTGTCTATCACATGTTAAGATGTGACTATCAAATCTTCACAATATGATTTTTGTGACCCAAATATCACAGTGAAACAACGTTACAATGTTGCATTAAACTTTGCTAAAATACTACAGTTGTTTTTAAGTCATTTTACTCTGTGTTTCCCTGGACTTTAAACAGACCTCAATAAAAATGTGATTTGAAGCATTATTTTATGCCAGCAGGATAGTACCAAGCCACTAAGGCTGCCTGTTGCTTTGCACCCTGATGTGCCTCTGCAGGAGACAAACTCGCTTATCAGGTGATGGGAGCAGTGTGTCCCAAAGCTGAAATGAAACCTCCACCGTGTGCAAAGCCAAATAAGGAAGAACAGGATGTGTGCAATTTTGAGCCAGTCACATAAAATGCACGCTCTTGGTCAACAGGTTCATGTTAGCGTTACCTTGGTACCTAGAACAATACAAGGAGCCTGGTTAGCTGGTATGAAAGAATAAACGTTTCCATCTCATAAGTGTGAATAAAGACGAGCTGCGCTGTGTTCGTGGTGCAGTTTAAAAATGACATTAATGATGATGCAGGTTTCATTATGGGATATTATAAAAGTGGTAAAACACTACTACTACTCAATACAAGAGGAAGCCTAGGACTAATATGTTGTTTATTATCAGTCATTAATCATTCCTGTTGAGAATATGAACCAAAGGAAGAATAGTTGTTGCAAAGAGAACAGCCAATGTACTGTAGATCCCGATAAACAAGAAATAAAAATGATTCATGACACACAAATGTGTGTGTGTGTGTGTGTGTGTGTGTGTTTTGTATCAGTGTATATCATGATCTAGCAAATTTCAAATCAAATATAGAACCTTCAAGTTGATGTTCAAGTTGTGAATCAGCTGTAATTGGGAAAAATGTTTTCTAGATGAATGTATCCAATCACACCATTGTCCTTTTTTCTAATGATGCAGAATAACAGAATTTCATCATCCTTGCTCGCAGGTGGTTGCAGTTTAATAAACAATTAAAATGAGGAAGTTAGAGTCCTTCCTTTCTGTCTTGTTTTGATCTCCTTGTTTAATCTTTTATTTTTAGAACGGAGAGATCGCCATGTTGGGAGAGATCACCCACCTCCAGGCCATCATCGATGACCTCACTGTGCTGACGACCGATCCTCACAAACTGCCACCAGCGAGTGAACAGGTGAAACGCAGACACGACGTGCAGGCCACACATAAAGAGAGACGCAAATGACACACACACACACACACACACACACATTTAAACTCCCTCTGTTCATCTTCTCTCAGGTGATTAAAGATCTGAAGGGGTCTGATTACAGCTGGTCCTATCAGACGCCTCCTTCATCTCCAAGCAGCTCTGGCTCCCGCAAGAGCAGCATGTGCAGGTACTCACACACAAATACACACACGCACACACAGACATAACCAACACCTTGTCTTATAATATCAGAAAGAGGAGCCTTTGCTGATGTTTATGTTTCACTGTGTCCGTCCATCATTACTGTGTGTCCAGTCATCTTCAGTTTAGTCAACTCTTTAAATAAATGAATCACAGACAGAGAAACTTTCTATTGAAGTGTGAATGAAAGAACATTTTGAATTTTGACATAAATCCTAGATATCTGATAAGTGACTTATTTAGTTCAAGTCTCAAGTCATTTCTTCTTGGGCAGTCCATGAAGGCAAGTCCCAAGTTCCAATGTTACACAAACATGTCAACATTTTGGACATTTTATATTTAATATGTGAACTGGAAACATAACAAGAACACAGAGTCCTCATGTCCCAAGTCATTTACTGTCATCAATTCAAGTTTCAAGTCAGTAAAACAGTGACTCCAGTCAGTGCAGGTATGATCAGCATATGTCAGATATGTGTCATATATTCAGAAACTCTGAATAGCACAAGAAGAATTCTCTAATCTAAAATGGATTCTGTAGTTCTTTGTCTGAAACAAAAATCACTTGGTCTATGTGTGAGTGTGTGTGTGAGTCTCTGTCATGTATAATTGTAGCAGCAGTCGCCCTCCAGGCGAAGCTCTACAGCATGCAGGTTCACAGCCTTTTTGCCTGCAGTGTTTATTGTGTGTGTTTGTGTGTGCGCCTCGGCTCCTCATAACCTTACACACTGTATCCCCCCTCCTCCCCCTTTTCTCTCCTCCTCTCCCCCTTTCGCCTCACCACCATCACTCTCTTTACTTGTCTCTCTTGTTTACCTTCTACTTTTGTGTGTGTGTGTGTGTGTGTGTGTGTTGTTTGTGTGCACTCCTGTGATTTGCCCTCTTTCTCTCCTGCGGGATGTTTGGTTACCTGGTCTTCTTTTATTTTCTGGGTCTCTGCTTTTAACTGTGCGTTTTTTCACTAACCTGACAAATCAACTACAACTTGCTGTCACCTACACCTGAACTTCACCTCATTGCGTAAACCGATTGCAAAAACCTCCAATGCAACCCCCGACCATCCATTTACCACCTTCACCAATAACCGACTCTCATAACCCTGTCATCATGCTCTTTACCCCTGAATACACTGCTTGCTCCATATTTACCATTACCTTCACCCTCCCTTCATACTCCTCACCCTTCTATCACTCCACCCTGCCCCCTCCTGCTCCTCTGCACCCTTTCCTTCCACCCCTCCTGCAGCAGCGTCAACAGCGCCCACAGTAGTGCCTCACGTTCGTCAGGGGGAGGCGGTAGTGGTGGTATTGGTGGCAGTGGTGGAGGCTCCCAGCCCCACTCACCCACCTCATCCTCCTCCTCCTCCTATCGCTACCGCAGCAGCCTGCCGCACCAGCCTCCGCCACCGGGGGGCATCGCCGCCCACCGTCTCAGCAGCGTCTCCTCCCACGATTCAGGCTTCGTGTCCCAGGATGCAAACATCTATTCCAAGCCCCCGTCACCCATGCCCTCAGACATCACTAGCCAGGTACGAATATGCACACACTGAAATAGACATGCATAGTGCCATGGCAACAAGCCTTAAAAATGTCTTGATCCTCTGAATTATCCTCATAAATCCACATTTGATTTTCCAAAATGATTTACCTTGGAAATCACCCAGAATTATCTCAGCTCACTGGGATTTTTAGTTTGTTATTGGAAGAGAATGAAAACAGATATTTAAGCTTCACACACGATGCTCACATGGACATATGGACTGTTGATCAGTTTTGCCAAATCATTAAACAAAGTTTTGTTTTCTCTGTTTTTCTGCTGTAGAAATCATCCAGCTCAGCATCATCAGAGGCCTCAGAAACATGCCAGTCAGTCAGTGAATGCAGCTCCCCAACCACTGTAAGTACTCTTATAGAGTGTACAGCATGGAGTGCTCAGCAATAAAACAAACACACACTTATCATTATAGTCAGAATCTCTACTTACTGTATGTAGAGGAGAATTTAATTCACACCAGAAGAAAACTGGACACAGCATTCCCATATTTACCAGCCTGAGTCTATGACAGTGATGCAATAAAGACGTCAGAGAGAAAATAAAACATTACAATCTGTAAATGGAGTTCCTGCTAAGCCTCTGTTTCATTTTTAAGTTTGGAGCAAACGGAGCAAAAAAAGGTAAAAGTAACAATCGGCTCTGTTGCAGGCTCACTTTGTCACCTAAAGGCTATTGCCAATTCAGATTTTGATTTTCCTCCATTCATCAGCGTCCACAGAAATAAAGTTTGTTTAAAATTTGAAATGTTTTTCTAGCAGGGTCAGAAGCTGTTGTGTTCTGCTATGAATCAGTAGTCCATTAAGTATATCAGTCCCTGTGGTTTTATAAATCCATTAAAACATCTTGCAGATATTAAAAACTACTTCAACAAAATATTGCATTTTCCTACAGAAACATTTTCATTTTTTAAACACTGCTCACTGGTGGAGTGATGATTAAAAACACAACAGAATATCTGGAGCCATTGTTAAAAGAACTGTGATGATTGAGGTGGTATAAAGTCATTATAGGAAAGAAATGTACAACACATGCTGTTTGAAATGATACGTTACATTCTCCGAGGTAGCAAGAGCTGTATTTTAGATTTTAATGGATTTTTGAACACAGCTGGAGACTGTTACTGCTGGATGGTCTGGCAAACCTGCCACACTACAGACAACAGAGCTAAATGGGCTACCAGCTGAGAGCGCTTTTTGGTACTTCTGTAACATCACATGAAACACCATCGACTTACTTAACGAGTGTACAATGAGTGAAAATGCACCTCAGGTGTTGTACCATTAATGTGTCTCAATGCTTGCCAGGTGAAACATATGTTATTGCAGGAATTACACTCTATTTTTTGAAGGCACATTGTGCAAAGTGGCATCTTCATCTTTTCAAATGGAATATTTTCCTCACCTGCTCATGTTTTGTGTTGGTGTTTAGAGGCACACTCACATAAACCTTTCCAGGATAACATATTCTGTGAATTTATGTTTGAGAGCTTGTCTCTTTCACTTTCATTTTAGAGTCTTTAGACAGTATGCACATCTGTTTGCAGAGAAAAAATACAATTCCATTGATGCTTGTGGGGCAAACTAAATATTCATGTCTGATTTTAAGCAGCATCTGTCATCCACAACAGCTTGCATATATGACCGCTCTCCCTTTCAGCTGCTAAACAGCCTTTACAGCCATCTGACGCCAGTATATTTGGGATGCATCTCTTGACTGAGTGGCACACATTGTCAAGATGGATTGCATCACCACACATCCACTGGTTATTTTGACTAAACCTTGTGCATCCAACAACAAACGTGTTGCTCGTGTCTGGGTATTTTTATCAGGAAGTGTGACTTGGTGCCATTCTCTGGACACATTGAAAAATCATGAGAAACTCCTCACCTCTGCAACTTTTGTTTTGTGTGTGCAAACAGCACTGAGTAACCAGTGCAACAGCTGTTACACAGTGTGGTTCAATAGTAATGTCTGTTCTTTGTGTACATGTCACCTTCTCAGGGCAAGTTCATTTGATTTTGAACATGGAATAGGCTCATTGTTGCCCCTTGTGGCTGATAGAGGGGAAAAAAACTTCCACCACCTGTGGAGCCAATGGGTGAGCACTCAGGGTGTGCCTCAGGGAACAGTAATGCACCAATTACTGCAGCAGAATGAGGCGAAGAAGGTGGTTAACGTTCCCAGCAGCGCACAGCTGCTTCCCTAAGATTTTCTATAGAGATCATCCAAGACTGTCTTCTGCACTTTGGATGAGACGGTATCTAATAGGGTTACATCTGTGCTAAAAATTTCTATGATGCAGTTTTATAGGAGCACATTTGATAAAAAGAAAAAAAAAAGTTACCACTCGCTCTACAGTGTTGCAGTAATGCCGAATTAGTGTCAAACCAAATCAGAATTTCCAGTCAAGTCTTGTAAATGCACGCTTGGGGCTGCTTTAACACATCACATCCTGTCTAACATAATAAACATAAACTGTAGGTTTCTAGGTGTCACTGACTTAGTTCTTGACTAATTAGACTTAGTTTGCATATAGAATGATGCATGGACAGCAGTAACTCATTCTGTTTTGTAGATCTTTTCTGTGTCAGATCTGTTCCTGCTCTGGTCTGAGGTCTCTTTTTCTTTCTCTGTTGACGTGACTATGTCTCTCATCCCGCAGTTTGGCACATCCTTCGCTACCTTCCGCCCCGCTCTCTCTCACTCTGGCTCCACCAGGCCTCTCTCTGTCATTCTTCCTGTTCCTGAGTCCCTACCCTATAACTGCCCCCCTGGATCCAGCTCCTCCTCTCCCACATCAAAGGTTCCTATCTGGAAGGTTTGTTCTCCATTCGCTTCCATTTCTTCAGTTGCACATTTTCTTCCGTTTCTGTTTAATAAGTTTCAGTTAATACATAGGCTTTATTTTCTTTTAATTTTCATCACCCGATTAACTCATAACCACATTGCTTTGCTTCCTTAATGTGTTCATCCCCACTTGCTGTGTGTGTGCATGAATATTTTTTTTTTTGGCCTCCCCGGTCTCACTCACTGGTTTTGCAATCTTCTGGAGATTGGACAAAACTAAGCAGGGTGTGGAGAGCAGACCGATCAAACTCACTATAAACTCTATGAACAATCAAAAAAGCCCCCTACCCACATACACCCAGACATAATCCATCCATGAAGGTCCCCTCTCTGCACTCAGATGAAGGGCATCAAACTGCTGGATAGTGGACAAGTCTCTCGTACAAACTGTACCTGCTACTTTCTGTTTAATAATTTGACACACCTCTTCAGGATTGGTCCAAAGCAGGTCAGTATGAGCAGCCAGTGGCTGCGGCAGCAGTTCAGAGGAGAAAGGAACCTCTTGATAGACTGAGGGAGAACGAGGCATCACCAGGCTCCCAGGGATATGCCGGACCATCACACCCTGATGACACACAGAGATCCAGGATGAACCCAGCTACTATTGCTGCCAAGGTAAAGCAGGATGATGTTGACAAGCAGGCTGAAAAGAACTACTGTGGGAGAAACAACGGAAATAGGTTAGGTTAGATGTGTGGATAATACACGAAAGTGTAATATTTTTATTCTAATAACTTTATTTGTATAGAATTTTTTCTGTACAGGTAAGAAAAACTTTTACAATTATCAAAATAAAATATGCAAACAAATCAAAATAAGATAAAAAAAAAAAAAACTGAAGCTCTTTTTCTAGAGATATGAGATAAAACAGGGAAGTGACTGTGAGTTTGATCTCCTCTGGCAGTTCCACAGTGTAAGGGCCCTGACAGCAAAGGCCGTATCTCTTTGGTTTTCAGCCTAGACCTTGGAATGGTAGCAACACCAGAGGATCTCAGTCTACACCATGGCTTGTAGGGTAATAAAGCAAGTCCTTGTCTGGCCTTGAAAGTAATTAGAATGATCGTAAAATCAGTCATGATATAAACAGGCAGCCGGTGTAAGGATGCCAAAACAGGGACGATGTGGTGATGTTTTTGAGTTAAAAGTTTAGCAGCAGCATTTTGGAATAACTGTAGGCAGTGGATTGATTTCTGACTGAGACTGAGAGGTATGTAGGGAGTTACAGTAGTTGAGACTGGAGGAAATGAAAGCATGGCTGTGTTTTTCCAAATCTGTAGCCAAAATAAAATATTTAACCTTGGCTACATTTCTCAAGTGATAAAAACATGACTGAACAACTTTCTCTGCACGGGACTCAAAACACAAGTACTGATCAAAACAACAGCAAGTTTTCTGACTAACGACTTAGTATTGGTTTCTGGTTGACCGATGTGATCCGTTTGCAGTTTAGTACATCTAGATGAGGGTTGCTATATTATAGTGGCCGCTGGGTCTGATTGGAATATAGAGCTTTGTGTCATCAGCGTAACGGTGAAACTGGACATTATATTTGCAGATGACCAATAAAATGGGAGTCAAAATTGAACAGAGCCAGCCATAGTCACGAGCATGTTATGATCAACTGATGAACGCGGTTTCGGAAGTAATAGACATTTGTTTCTTCTGGTCCAACTGGCAAACAATTAGCCACATTATTACAATAAGAGGATTAAATTAGATTAGATAAAAAGTTTATTACTGTTGATGGTAAACTGACTATTTTTTATTTCATTTATCTTATACAGAGTATTAATCACATATACTGTATGCCAATGTAGTCATGGATGTGTAAGCTCACACGTCCCACACATGTAATTAATTTAATTAATGTAATTAAATTAATAAAACAATAGTCTAAATTTAGTTTTGAAACAACTGGCTGATTAAACATGATTGTAATGTGCCCTGTATGTTCTCAGCATGGAGATGAGGTTTCTCCAGCAGCCAGTGACTTAGCCATGGTGCTGACCAGAGGACTGAGCATGGAGCAGCAGAAAAGCAGCAGAGACTCCCTGCAATACTCCAGTGGCTACAGCACAGAGACCACGACCCCGTCCTGCTCTGAGGACACGATTCCTTCACAAGGTGAAACTTTAATCTGCTGTTCTCTACTACACTGTAGTTTAAATCTTGTTCATCATTCATTTAGAACATTTCTCCCAGCCACATTCATCACCCTATTTCTCAGGAAAGACAACCTGTGGTGTGGTGTTGTGAATTGTTCAAACTGAAAGATCAGCATTTATAAATGGCATAATTAGTTTTAATTAACTTTATCACTTTCACAAGAGCCTGTTATTAGAGTGTAGTGTTACCAAATGCCAAGCCAATTATCTATTTAATCATCCAAGCAGCAAACACACTATGCTGCAAGTGCATTATGACAGTTTCCTTGACAACAGCTGGGAGATGACAGTATATAAAAAAAACTGAATAAAAATAAATGTGCTCCTGAATTGCTGTGATGATTTATCCTTTATCCAAATACCCTACCCAAATAACAGATGTCAATCAAATATTTCATATCCTTTGTTTACCTTCCCTCTCACTCATTAGGTTCAGATTATGATTGCTACTCAGTGAACGGTGATGCTGAAGGTCCCGATGGACAGACAGAGTTCGACAAGTCCTCCACCATTCCTCGACACTCTAACATTGCCCAGAACTACCGACGCATGATCCAGACCAAGAGGCCAGCCAGCACAGCCGGACTACCCAGTGGGGTTCTTGGTCCTGGGGGTCATGCCATACCAGGACAACCTGGTGGAGCTGGTGGAGGTGGAGCAGGTACTCCAGGCACTGCCACCATCCGCCGAACGCCATCGACTAAACCAGGTGTGAGGCGCACACTGTCCAATGCGGGGCCAATTCCCATCCGACCACCCATTGTGCCTGTCAAGACACCCACTGTTCCCGGAGACTCGCATTCACCTGGCGCTGGTGGAGGTGGGTATGCAGGTGGGGGGCACGCAGGTGGTGTGCCTGTGCGTGTGGGCAGTGAAGAGTGTGTGTTCTTCACTGGAGTCGAGGATGCACAGGGAGCGCTTGATTATGTGAAGGCGTCACCGAAGCGCCTCAGTCTCCCTAACACTGCCTGGGGATCAGGAGCAGCGTTAGAGGTCTATGCCCAGCAGCATGGGGGCCTTGCAATGGGAGCAGGCTCAGGGGCTGGATCAGAGGAGGATCAGATGATCGCTGCCAATCGGCACAGCCTAGTGGAGAAGATCGGCGAGTTGGTAGCAAGTGCACACGCCCTTGGAGAGGGGCAATTTCCTTTCCCCGCCCTCCCTGATGACCCAACACTGCCGTCAAGTGGCCCTGGCGACACTCAGACAGGAACAGAGGGGGCAGAAGGGTCCGGTGACATGTTGACCACCATCAGGAGAGGAGTCCGCCTTCGCAAGACCGTCTCCAACGACCGCTCGGCACCTCGCATCTTGTGATTGGAGGAGAAACAGGAAGAGGGTGATACTTGTCAGCCAATAGGGAATCAGGTGTTGGTGTGGTGCAACCCAACCGCCTAGTACATACACAAAAACTTAACCATGTAGGGGAAGCTATAATATAACAGAAGATGAATAAAAACAAAAACATACACAAAAACAAGTTTAAAGACATCATTAGAGTAAATGATCTATAATATAATGATAATATTAACATTAATAATGTTAACCCATGCTGACAATTAAAAGTTAAATACTGAATATTGACAGGCTCCTAGCTGGCCACTATAACTAGTGTGTGTTGGACGCATGTTTGTCTTCTCTACACCTTCACCCATGGACGGAAAGACTCGTGGGAAAAACAGATAAGATCAAAAAAAAATGGCAAGGAAAGAGAGAAAGACTGGGTTCTGTTTGCCAACTTAAACCCTTCCCCATCCTCTTCTCCAACTAACCGACTGTCTAATCCCAGATGAGAGACTGAAGACTGAAGGAAGGGCCAGTGGGGACAAGAGGGGAGGGGGAGGAGGGGGGAGTGCCATGTGAACAGCTGGATTTGAACCCAGGCTGTCTCAGCAGCGACATACTGTACTTATTAGCCCACTGAACTGAAGCTTAGGTATTAGCATGGGGAGCTAACAAACCGGAGGTCTCCTCTGGTTCATCCTAATGTAAAAGAGTCTTTAAAAAATACTGTTGGCATTGAACCGTGTTAGTACCCCTTCCCCTCTCTCTCTCTGTGTAGTGCGTGCGTGCATTCATGTGTATGCATGTGGGCAAATGTGCGAGTATGTGTGTGTGTGTGCGTGTGTGTGTGTGTGCACATGCGATTGATTGATGTGTGTATGTATGTGTGAGGGGGGTGGGTAGAGCTCTGCTGCAGGACAGCTGGTTACCCAATGAGGGCAGGGCTTTTCTCCTGTGTGTTGTGCGTGTATTTTCTTGTTTATATCGTGACGTCATTTATCTTGTTACCACTGTACGAGAAGTTACGAGAAGTAATCCAGGCGTATAGATATATTCATATATATTTTCTAGATCCAGAGAGAAAATGTTAAATCAGAAATGGAGCAATAAATGTGTTTTATTTTCTTGTTTCCAAGAAGAGGATTGATGGAGGATTGTAGGTTCTCCTTTGTCACATTCAGGCAATCATCAGGAATGCTAAATTACACATTGACTGTGATTTCATTTTGGCCTGTCTCTCTCCCTGTCCCCGTCTCTTTCTGGTGGAGGAAAAGGATGAAAAAACAATGAAAAAACTGTAAGCACTTTGATAGAGTGTGTACAATAGCCACTAGGTGTTGCTGTAGTCATACTGTATGATAGGGAGAGTGAAAGTGAGAGAGATAGTTGCCTGCGTCCTGAGGAAATGATTTAATTTGTAGAGGAAGAAGACAGAAAGGGGCAAAGAGGAAGTGAAAAAGACGGGTGGAATTGGAGTGATTGGTCAAATAAGAGATGGGATAAGAAAGTAGAGCAAAATATTCATCTAAAAAAATGATTGGATGTCAGTGCTCTTCAGGGTTCTACAAGCCATCGCCTGCTGTGGATAGTGAAGCTTTTTGTGTTGCGGCTGTGCTGGTATCTGAACACATAATGCAAAAAATACACTGCACAGATAGGTCAGACTATTTTTGCTTTAAAGGGTTCTTTAAAGTGACAAACCATTTTCTCACTAGCCATGAAAACAGTTTATCTGTCAAATATCTGTCTCAACATCATGAATATCACGCTCAAAAAGCTCAGCAACTACATGTCTTCCAAGAGACAACGGTTCCATCACTCTGGACCATCTACAGATCTTATTTTAATTAGACCACTCACCTACTGTGATCATAATACCTGAAAAACTGTTGACAGAGCATCCAAAGGATTATTCAGGACAACAAGTATGCTGTTGCAGAAAAGACACATGAATAATAACAACATAAATTTGTTGATTTTCATTTTTTCATAATATGAGAATGATGATTGAATTCTATTTACATCCATTGTATCAGCATTGCGAACATACAGTGTGCATGTTTATTTGTGGTACTCATCATCATACATCATGTAGATCCTGTTCAATGGATAGGGTGTTGTGAATGTACTCTAGACTTTCAAACACTGAACGCTGTTTTCAAATGTCCAAAATACTGTAGCCTGTATTACAAAGTCATTTTCACTCATGTTCAAGTGCAAATACATATCAGTACACATGTTTATCTGCAAATATATTCTGACCTATAAATACTGTATGTTTTTGCATTATGAGAAAGAAAAGCTAAGCCTTGAACATAGCTGAACAACAGTTCTTTGCCCCAAATTCTCTCTAAAGGACAGCTTTCACTAGGCTATGCCGGTGTGGTTCAGCTCAGTGCAGCGCAGATCACCCAGTTCAGCTCAGGCCACGGCTGCATGAAAGGATTATTTATGGACATTAAGATGTGAGAAAAGGTGTTGCCTGTTACGATGATACGCTCGCTGATGGCAAAGAAGCAGGAGGGTTTAAATGAGACTTTTTAAGCTGACAGAGAGAGGAAAATATGTGTAGAATGAGCATTTCACTGCCTGTTCAAACAGTATTTACTCTATGTGCTGTACTTGTAAATGAGAATCAGGCGCACAAATTTGGTATAAAGGTTTGTTAGAAAATATTACATGAAATATTTGGTTTTGTTTTTCTTTTCATTCTGCAGTACTGTTTGAATATTTAGTCTTACTTTTAATTAATGTAAAAAGAAGAAAAAAAACTCCAGTTGTAACACAAACTACTAAGCTGTGTAACATATGGATGTAGGATGTGTGGGCCGAGAGTGAGTGTGTCCTTGTTTGGCTGTTGAACTGTAGGCTAGTGAACTCTTCATCATCATGTCTGTATGCTCTTCTAGCAGTGACCTGAACATAGCCGGTGACATCAGTGCTCTTACATACTCTTTTTGTCGACTTATTTCTTTGAATATTTTTTTAATGAACAGAACACTGTTTTAAACATGTTTGTGGCTCTTTAAAAAGAAAAAAATATGATGATTTAATTTAAAGAGATAGAGAGGAGAATGTTTGCAATTTTTGAACAGTGTCACCTTCTGCCAGCACACTTTTTTTTTTTGAACTTTGAAACAGTGCTTTGGCAAGGGGATGTTTGTTGTTTTGCCTTCTTTGGCTTTGTTTTTTGTCCGGGGGGTGGGGGACTACTGTATGTGTGTTGTCACATGTGGATTCTGTGTGTTGTATCAGCTGAATCTGACTGGGTGAGAGGGTGGAAGGGGAGAGCAGCGGGCTTGGACTCCATCCCCCCCGCCCGCCCCCCCAAAAAACAAAAACACATTTGGGGAGAGAAAATGTTCATCTGAAGAGTTTGTGTAGGACCGCCCGTCGAGGTCACACTGTACATGAATATACGTACGTCTGCTGAATGTACTGTGAGGTCAAAGGGGACATCGAACTGTACTTTTTTGACATGCTTGAACTATTGCAATGTCAGAACTTTGTTCTTGTACGATGGAATGAAGTTGAAACAGTAGGAAAGCAATACAGAGATAGTGTGCATGTACGTACATTCACAATGATGTTCCAGTGTGGGTGTGTTAAAGGAAAATACCACTGTTTTGTCCACTCTAGGATACTAGGAGTTTAAAGACCCTTTACTATACATCCAAGGACACTACGAGAGCCGATTCCATTTGTCTGAATGTGTATGAGCTCTATGTTTAGTGCAAACTGAAACAACTGAATTCACTGCCACTTATTTACAGTAAGTTATTGCTTGATTAAAGGGATTGTAATACCCTGCAGAACAAACATGCTGCTTAATTCCAAATGATGATGGATGAGTGTGAGATGAGAGGACGACACAACACTGCTGTTTTCCTTTAAAATGCCCAGTTAACAGCACAAAGAGTGAATTAACTAAACAATAATGTCTTTTTTAACATGCTGAATTAACTGTGTACTGAGCTAACTGTCTGAACAAGCTGAAATAACTACTCTGCTACAGAAGTGTCAATATGCCCATGAGTGTATGTGTATATGGGTAGAAATAGGCCTGAAGGCACATGGGCATAGCAAGAGCTACAGTGAAAACAGGACATTCTGCAGGAGCACACATAGACACATAGCCAGACTTACATGCGTGCAGGCATGCGTGCGTACACACAAACACACACACACACACACGATACGCACACAATACAGTTCCCTCTTCCTCAACCTACACAGTCCTAACTACAGCATGTCCGAAAGGAACTAGCACTGTAAAAAGTAACATTTTTATTTAACATTAATTTCTTAATTTGATCGAGTTAACAGGTTGAAAATGATCCCATCTGAACTTTCAGTGACATTATTACATTTGAATTTCTTTTGCTGTTAGCTGTCTTGATGTCTAGCAAGGCTAGAGTGCGAGCTGGACAACATATAGATTCATATAAACATGGTACATTTCTTTCATGTTACAGGTAGTTACAGTATGCATACTTGATTAAAAGTTGAAATAATGATTTCAGAAAATACTGTGTTTCTATAAATACAGCTAGCCTGACAGACTATATTGCTGCTGAGTGTAATGTACACATCAAGGACTGATATGAGCTTCTAGACCGTCAAGTGTTAAAGGAAATTATTGATATTTTGGGAAATTCACTTATTCTCGAGATATAACTGACATGATTTATCCTGCTCTCATTACAATTAATATGAAGCTGTACCCAGAAGACAGTTAGTCTAGCCTTGCATCAAACAACTAGCCTGGCTTTGTCAAAAGTAAATTATCCACCTGCCAGCCTCTCTAAAGTTGTCAAAGTGACATGCTATATATTCTCATAATTTGCATGAATTCCCATAAAAACCAAAGTGTAAAAACGTTGTGATTTTTTTTTTTTAGCAAGGTGGATAGACTTCCAGGAGTCTCTGCTGTTTGCCTGGCACCCGTTGACAAGACTCTGAACAGGAAAAATAGAGAAAAAGCAAGTTTCCCAAAATGTTAAACTTTTCCTTTAACAACTAGTGAAAGCTCACTGATTAGTTTGATGATTCGTTTCTTGAGATGGTGGACAGTAGGATTCAGAGCTAAACACTCAACAGCACCATTGTCTGAAAAGCTTGGAGGTATATTTGAACAAGTATAGAGTATGAAGAACGAAAACTGAATTCAAATATTCCGACCCCACACTTTTTGCACCTGTGTATCCCTCTCTTCTTTTCCTCTCTATTATCTTCCTCTTCCCCTGGACCAGTAGATGCCACCTATCTGACAAGTTAGAAAACAACACTTGTCGTGATGAGAGTCCCACCGGCTGTTCATGGTCTCTTTGTTTCTCACAGCCCATCAGAGCTAATGAAAAATAATTCTAATGAAGTCTTTATTTTCACTGCAGTCCACAGTGAGTATGAGCTCGGCTGCTCTCTCTCTGTCCATCTTCTTCCTTCACACTCTTCCCTCCCCTCTCCGTGTCTGTATACTGTGTGTCAGTATACATGTCTGCCACGTTGCACATGTGTGTGTGGGGTTATGGCTAACGGGTGGTATCGTTATGGGTCCTGGGTGTGTTGTTCAACGAAAGGCTGGAAGCATTAGCTAGGGTAAACTTCTCCCCGCTGTACATGTTAACATGCGCTGGTAGCCAGCAGCTGGAGGTCTGACGCTCTATCTCAGTGCTAGATTACATTTTAATTAATTTTTATCAGGCTTTTTAAGGCATCTTTTTGGCATCATCTCACAGGCTGCTTATATTACTTTGATTGTTTCTTAGTGAGCTTCTGTCATAGAAGCCTACAAGATAGAAGTGGGATGCATAATTTAACATGCTGTGAACCTTTTCATGCACATTGTCATCGCAAGAAATCTGCCGGTGTGTAAATCACAGGGTTGGAAGACCACAAAACACTATCTTAATAAAGAGCTTCAGTACTTCAGTTAAATTGAGCTAGATTGGCCAAAGTAAAAAAAAACTCTCAAAGGGAGATGAGGCAACTTAGGCTGAACAGCTGCCACAGTGGCCACAAGTGACAATGACGGCATAATGGTAGATTTCAAAATGTAATGTAACATTAGCATAAGAAGGCTTGTTCTTCAAAAGATACATATCCCTACTTTAAATGGAAGAAAACAAGATGATGATGATAACAACGTTCTTTCAAGAGATACATTACAAAAGCACTTTAAAAAACTATCAAGGAGGGATCAAGGGGGACATTCTACATCTTGTCTTGCCATTTTGCTATTGTTAGATGTGACATAATGGAATTAAAGTAGGATTAAATAGAAACTTGGGCTGCCTGTTGATGGTTGACAACCATAAAACATTCAGCCGTGGCCAATTTCTAACTTGTCGGAGCCAGTAAACTTGTTAACCGTCCGCATCTCAGCTGAGTTTCCCTGGTTACTCAGACTTCTAAGAAATTGGCAGACTTCCACTTTGAGCATTTGCTCACAGCATGAAGACGACATTAGAAATCTCTCTGGAAATTTTGTGAAAAACAGCCTAATTTCTGGCATCATACCCTTCGAATATGTATACACTGTAAATGTAAGTTGAATAAGCTTTTCAAATGTTAACCACTTATTAACTGAAATGAACAATGAAGTTCTTCATCTGACCTATACAAATGGGAAGGAGGCAAGATGCCAAGTTGAAGGACAGATTGTGTTGTATTCCTGATCAGACCAAAAGAAGTATTGTGAGAAGTATTTACTTTATGCACAACCCACTCCTTTAGCCATCTGCACAGGTTATATGTGCATGTATGTGTGTTGCACACAGATACGTGGTTAAGACCCCTACTGTTCCTCCCTCCCACCTCCTACTCACAATCTGTCAGTCCTTCCTGCTGTCTAATACTAACCAAACCCACTACACATTCACAAACACACACACTTTCACACAGTTGTCTGAAACAAACATGACTTAGGTAGATTTTCTGAAGCTTCATGATGATCCGCTGAAGTCCTCCAAAGGATCATGATGATGCAACTTCCTGTCACACAGCCATGCAGAACAGAGTGGCCAAAGTGATCTCTTGGTGCCACCGCCACCTTAACTTAACTGAATGTCTTGCTGTCAGTACTCCAGTTTTCAGTAGTGTCTCTCGCTCGCTCGCTCGCTCTCTTTCTCTTCGTCCTTTACAGCCACCATATGAACTCTACAATGAAAACTCTCTACAGCTCACCATTAAGGCGTTGATATTATTTCTATGGGACAATTTTGTTCAAAGGATACCATTGTGACAGAGTCAACACCTGCTTCATCTTTCTGTACAAACGGATCTTTTGCTCCTCTCTTCCCTCCCGAGTAGCCCTGCAGGCACTGTGGTCTTTGTCTTTCCTCTCTTCTTTCTGTCCCCTTCTTCTGCTCTTCTTCTTTAATTTATTGTGGATTGATTTCAAAAAGGTTGTTTTGCCTCTGTCGCTGATGATAAGGTTTTCTTTTCTGTCTTCCTTTTTGTAAAATTGACCCTTTTTTGTTAATTAGTCACTGCTAATGTAACAAAACGCACTGTGATGATTCCAGTATTAATAAAAGTTGTACTTAAACTGTGCATTGCTGTGTAAAGTGGGTTTTATTAATCGAGAAAGAAACAAGGTCACGGTCCTGAACCAACCCACACAGCTCAGTAGATGCTGTATAGAGAGAGAGAGAGAGAGAGAGAGAGAGAGAAGTGAATGAACAGAGGCTAAGTGTTGTCAATGAACCAACAGCAAAACACTGATACCTTGAAAATCGTCGTTAATATATTACATAAAAACAGAAGAGCTGTAAAGTTATCATCCTTTAAATAAAAAGATATTTGTTTAAACTGTTGTTAATATTGAAGCAGTAAATAAAGATATGGCCCAATATGACTCTATGAGTCAGTAATGACCACAAATGAGGTGAAAAACAAGCATACTTTTTTTTTTTAATGAAATAACAATTTGGTGTATGTTTTTTAATTAATTTACCTGCAGGAGAAAACTGATGTGTGTGAATACAAAAAAATAATATCTTTTCAGAATATTATTTAACAAAAACTTCTTTCCATGAACATCCATTTGTTCGGCACAAAAAGCAAATTCTGTATTTGCTCAGTTCATTGTACTAAATAAATTATTAAATAAATTATCCAATTATTCTCAAACATTTGCTGTAAAATCCTCATTGCCAAAACCCCCTCACATTGTTTGGAGTGTTTCTTATGATTTTAAAGGGAACAAAGCAACAGCTGAGGAATTCCATTAATTCCTGAAAGAAAAGATTCAACAATTTATCTATCACATTTGAAAGCGCTGAAGCTCGTGCAGGTCTGCAGTTTGCTGAGCGTAGGTCAGATGAAATTAATGGTGCTGTATGCCAGGATTATACAGTATAACAGAATTTAGCTGGAATAATCTGTTGATAAATCAATTCGTAGGCATGATGTTTTCAGCGTTCAGTTATGGAGACTGGCTGTTTTGTTCACGTTCAGTCTGCACGGTGACTTAATACTTGATACATTAAACAAGTCACTAAACATGGCTCTAGTCACTTTAAAGAAATGTGCCCGAGCATCCAACCAAGAGGTTTAAAGACAACTTTGCTCTAAAAGGTCAAAGGAAGGAAGCCTGCAAACAACTGTTGCTAACAGAGTTAAATTAGCACCGTGCTATTGAAAAGGTCTGTGACTTTAATGATCAGGCACCCACATGGTCTGCTTTTGGAGGAAAATACTTGAATGAAGGAGATTTATTTAAATACATTGATGCTGAATTACAAACCCCCCAAGAGCAACTGTGTAAAAAAAAAAGAAAAGAAATGAAAAAAAAATATCCTGAGAGTGTCAGAAAAGTCTTGTTCTTGTTCTACGCAGAGTCAGATTAGGATGACAGTAGACCAAACTAATCCTGCTCACACCTTCTGGATATGATGATTTTCCTAAGTGAAAGCTTCAGATGATTAGCTTTTTTCCAGGTCACTGCTCATGCTGAAGAGTTGTAGATCATTCATGTAGGTGGCCATGAGGGAAAAGAGGAGGAATTACATGTCCTGAATTATGTGCTGGTAGGGGGCGCCCAAGACCTTTAACTTGCCCTTGCAAAAACCAGCCATGGCAGTGATATTACACGCTGCTTATATACGGACAGGCCATTTCCATCCAGATATGTCAGACACACCTGAGCTGTTTAGGAAGGAGTCAGACAGGCTACACTTTCTCCAGCCAGCATGTCAGCTGATGTCCTCAGGATGTCTGAGTTTCTGGTCGTGCTGAAATGAATTGACTTTGTGAGCTTATGTGTAAACGCAATTATTAGAAGGGTAAATGTAAAAACCTCAGTCATAATTGAGACAATAATTCCTGAGGCACGGAGTGGCACTTAATCCATAAAAACCGACAAAACATTTTTCAATATAATCATTTCATTCTATATCTGCTTCTCGAGATTTATATTCAAGTTTTCAACAAAAACCAGCAAAAGCTGCTGCTGCTACAACCTGCCATCAACTCTTGTCAGCCTGTCTTGATTAAACCACAGTGACAGAACAAGGACGGACCTCTTTTACTTAATACCTACTCCCACGTTACCAGCATAGAACCACACAAAGAAACTTTAATTAAAAATAAGTGGGCCGCAATTAATCTGAGGGAGACAAGCTTCATTCAAACTCACAGCAGCTTGAGACTGTAAGCCTGATGTAAGACACTATACAGCCTTGCTTACGTGTGTGTGTGTGTGTGTGTGTGCACTCGGCTGAAATGGTAGAGAAGTGAGTGGGAGTGTGTCTCTGCTGCTCTGTCCTTCTCATGTTGAAACTCTAATTAAATGATGTGGTTTAGTATTAGCTAGCTGCAGAGTGACATACAGTGCAAAGACTCAATGTGTTGGTTTATTAACAGAAAAGTAGCACACAAACTGGCCATAGGTGACACACTCTGCTTTTCAATTACGCCACAGTATCAACAGTTCATTTTATTATTACTATTATACCTTTTCTTCCTCTGCACTGAGCCATTCAAACAGATATGTGAATGTCTCTTCACTCTTCCTTTCTGTGTCCGTTTGAAGCAAACTCTGTATCCATAGAAATGAGTGGCAAGGGCAGAGAACCCTTTAATTGAACAATTAGATTTTTCTGTGAATATGCTGCTGACACTTAAATGTATAAATGTAATCATCATATAAAATAGGAAATAAGTGGCTTAGCATTCAAAAATGCCCTCTAATTAACAGCATGAAGAGGTTCAACAAGTGTGATGTGCTGTGACTTCATTATCATCCAAAAACTAGAACAAACAAGCAAGAAAAAGAAGAAAGACACAAAAGAGACACGCTCTTTTACTGTGTGACATAATGTCTTCATTATATGACCAATTATTCTGAAGGCTTATTCTCAAACTTTATATGACTTTCTACTTTTACTGTACTATATCTCAGAGGCAAATGTGCTTTTTACTCCACTACACTTGTCTGACAGCTTTAGATACTTGCTGTTTTTCAGATTCCAATTTTTTTTTCTACCATTCCTGTTCACGATTCTCAGACTTCATATGATAAACATCTAAAAAAATTATCTAAATAAACCTTGGATTAGCTGAAAAATGCTTTGCCAGAAAAGCCAAGAGCTCAGCTGTTATTCTGAGTTCATGAAAAGTTTACTTTTTAGAGATATGTAGTTCTCACAGGACAGTGAGGCGATTCAGCAGTATATAAAATAGTTCAAATGAGCTCAACCTTAAACACCTACAACAGTAATTAATTAATAATTAATTAATAAATAAATAATTATTTAATAAATAATTAATACACATTACAGTGAAAATTAATACTTTTAGATTTGCTATGTTAAATTAATTTAGCTGTTTAACTTACCTACATTTAAGCAATGTTTTGAATGTAGGACTTTTACTTGTGGTAGCGTAGTGAGGCCACAAACCTTGTACCACATTACCTTAAACGTCTGGTGAGCCAAAATCTGGACCCCTTCATTCGCCTACTAACCAGGCATTGGACAGATCCCTCTCACGCCTGGAAACTGTTAAAGATGTCTAAGTGTTCACCTCAACAAACTGGACTGGTTGGACAACACAGACATCCTGTACAAGAAGGATCAAAGTCACCTCCATGTACTGAGGACACTGAGATCCTTTGGAGTGTGAGGGACTCTGATAAAAACCTTCTATGACACTATTACACATTATTCTATGCAGTCGTCTGCTCACCAGGAGGAAGCACAGACAGAGATGGAAAAAGACTCAAACTGGTCAAGAGGGCCAGCTCTGACCCCCAGACTCATATCTTATCTTATCTGACACTTCCTCTTGCCGCAGAAATGCATAGCTTCCCAGTACCAACAGCTATATAGACAAACATATTAATAGGAAAAAATGTAATGTTGGTTTAGGTCTTCTCATAGAATTTAATGATGGCAATAACACCACCTTTATCCTTTCAAAATATGGTACAACTTTGGATCCATGCCTGAATAAGTTCTTAAAAACATATTCATGCCTTTATCTCCAGAAAGTTAGACTGCTTATCAGGTCTACCCAAAAAGCCTGTTAGACAGCTACAGCTCATGAAAGCCGAACAGAACCCTCCAGTCGTGCTTTCATTGTGTCACTGAACTGATTTAAAAATAGTGCAGCTCATTTACTCACTGGTTAAGGGCAAAAATACATCTCATAGTTGCTTTTACAATATAAACCCCCTCGGTCACCAGACACTGGCGTCTAAGATAAAACACTGTGAATGAGCGTCAAGTTGCACACGTTTGTAACAAACTTCTATCTGACACTCTGACTGGAGTGATTTTATATTTCTTAAACTTTATTTTTTTTATTTCTTCCTTCTATTGTGCATCTGTCCACATTATTTTCTTGTGTTTTGATTTTGCGGTTTGAAAAGCACAGTGAGTTAAATATGAATATACACGGTAGGCTGAATAAACCTGCCTCGCCTTCTGTCTATTTCTCACACAGCTCATTGTTCTAGACATGGTAAGTGAAGTGCAATATGCATGTATGATGTTCATTTTTTTCTCCTTGAAGATCAAAGATGTCCCTTTAGCTGACAGAACACCCAATGAGAGCAGACATAAAACTGAAGAAAAGGGCTCTTTGTTCAGTGATGAATAATGATACCACATAAAGTGTGGATGCAACACGTGAAGCCTGGTCCTGCTGACACAATTTATCATGATTATTATCGTACTTTACATACTCTAAATGCCCTTCTCTTGTTCTGGTGAGCAGTAATATCATCTGATGTGTATAATTTAATGACTATGATATATGTGAAATCTGTCTATGAGCAAAATACAATTTTATATATTATACATTTAATTTGTCTTTGATGAAGACCTGAGGGAAATATTACTAGTGTAGATTTATGGATAGAGAGTCACACTTCATCACTCATGGATTTTACAATCACTTAAGCAACACTTCTTCCCCAGATTATTGATTATTATCATACCAACTGCTGTGCCACAATCTGACAATATATTGTTATTATTATTAATATTATTAATGCCAAATATTGAAAAGCCTTCAGCATATGTTAGGTTAATTTTATAATATGGAGCTAAAGCCTAAAGCTGCCTTCAGACTGACATCAGCTCTGGAAAAAACAAAACCCTCTCATTAGCCTTGGCAAGGTGACCTCAGCTAAGCCTGCGAGGGTTCAGGACTTAGGCCTTAGGGGGACATTAAGATTGGACATAATATGCCCCCACCATACAGGCCCCTGTATTGTTTTAATATGGATAATTTAATTCTGAACAGCCACTACCAGAACAATGATCAACACAGTATTACCAGAGACTACTCTATGATCATGGTGACAGGTGCCCAGTGCAGCTTAAATACCGTAACTAACAACCAGTGGTGGAAGAGGTATTCGGAGCCTTCCTGTTTAGGTTAAAGTAGTTAATGTGAAGGAAATGTCTTGCAAAGTTACATTTACGACAATAAGAGGGTTTTTATTAATATAATGTACTTATGTCAAAGTAAATGTACTGATTATGCACCAGATGACGGTCATGTAATTAAAGGCCCCGCTCACCCACACAGGGGTTTTCCTATTAACCTGCTGATTAGTCGGGTCCAGTGGGGGGGGGATTAACAACATTTTGTGGTGAACAGTAGACTCACATTATAAGACGGCACAGAAAATGTTCCATGGGCTTCATTGGTGTCCCCTGCTGCTGGTGGTGGTGGCTGAGCCAGAGATGGGAAAGCTTGGAAGGAGTGTTGACTTGAATCATGGAGCTGATTAGCTGTGGTTTGACCTGGCAGAGTTTGGTCTAACAGATGTTATGGTCCATTGATTAAATTTAGACATTTTAGCCATCTAACCACCATCCTGCCAACACACAGAGCAGTACCTCTATCCTAACCAAGTTCAGCCTGAACATGAGCCACTTGGTCCACCTGCATGTTGCTCCAGTCAGGTTTTGACTTCACTCCTTGAGTCTTGCACCTTGTATTTTATTTAAGTACTAAACTTCATTTCATATCATATATATTCTGGTATCTGTTATCTCTTGTTTAACCTTCACCCCATGTAATCAGATTTCTGTAGTTTCATATTTTCAATAGGCATACTTTAATATTTTCCTAGATCTGCAACTTTTTTTCCTTTTCTTTGTTTAGCATTATGCAATACTGTTTTTAGCACACATGTAGCCTCTCCATCTAATCTGTGTATTATTACTACCAACTGTTAGAACTGGGAGAGTCTGGGAGAGATCTGTACATCTGTTCCAGCTGTTTAGCAGAACATGAAACTAATTTTCAGATTTATGAAAATTGTCCTGAAAACTCGTGACAAAGTCACAAGCATGCATGGAAGATATTAGAGACACCAAGTTAGTAGCAATAATGAGTGGTCAAAGAGTTGAATGGTGCAGTTCAAATGGAGAATGTGATGGAGGAGATATATTACATCACACTGCTAGCAAACAAACCATACTCTCACAGTTCAAAGTGTGAATGAAAACAGAACTGTTTGGTACATAGCTGCTCATGGAGCATGCCAAATGCAAATAATGGTCTCATCTTATATGATCTTTACACCGCAAACAAACACATTAAACACCAGGTATTGGCATTTCATCTGCAGAGTCCTTATATATCCTGCTTCTGCTTGAATTACCATGACAATTTGATATTGAGAGACCCTCGATATCAGACGGAGATCATACAGTTTCATATATTATCAATTGCATAATCTGACAGATCTGGGTATGAATGTGGCCTCGAGAAAATATTAAACATGTTTTATGGATTGCTTCTCTTCATATCCAATACCATCTTGGCACAGTCCCTGACACTGTTGCTTGTTTTCTTTCTTTTTCTTTCTTCCTTTCCTTCAATCCTTCCTCTCTTTCTTTCTTCTGTCTGTCACATTAAATATCTTACAAATGTTACCGTGAGCCACTGTGATGCATATCAACTACACATGAACCTCTTAAAAAATCTATTTAGGAGCTTTTTTTAAAGAAAAGGATTTTGACTTCAAAAGTGGACACAGCATGAGGACAGGCTGGCAGCAGATAGATAAAAAGAGAGTGAAGAGAATGAGAGAGAGAAAGAAAGAAAATAAAGAGTGCTAGTTTTACTTATGATGAAATGCAATTCTAATCATGGAGCAGCAAGGCCACGGAGTGACATGTTTTGATTATCACACTGATAGGTGGCCTACTGTGAGACCTCACAATGCATCAGGAAGATCTCATGTTTAAATGTATATATTACTGAAAATAGAGGAAGGGCGTGGGGGAGAGAGAAAGGGAGGAATCAGCGGAGAGAATAACAAAGCAAGGTTGCCGGAGATGAAAAGGATGTCTGGAGTTTGGGTGTCTGAGAAGATGACAGAAAAAACGTCGGTCTTCTCTGCATTTTGTGGCTCTCATCACATCCTAACATGGCTGTCAGGCTTCAGGGAGAATGGCGGCTCCTTCGTCTGAAGCTGCTGAAAGCCAAATCAGAAATCACAGAATACCTCATATCTCACAGCAAAAACCATCAAGAGCGTCTCGTCTGCATACCGAGTGGCCTGGAGGAGGAGTGGCAATGGAAGAGGAGGAAGAAAAGGAAGCTTGACGGAGGAAAGCCTGTCAGTATGTGACGTGTTGTATGCTCTCAAAGCATGTCCGCGATACAACAGAGTGTGTGACAAAGGGAAAAACAACACGACGAGAAAGTAAATCTGTGAAAAGTGACACCGAGATGAAAGACATGACAACAAACTCAGGAATATGCATACATTTTAGAAAATAAACTGCCCAGTGTTCAGTCACACATCAGGGATTTGACAGAATCTTTGAAATTATGAGTTACATGTCGGCCTTGGAAGGGTCAGTTTGTCAGACTACATTTTCATCAGCCACACCAGAACTTCTGTCAACATCTATCAATAAACATGAGGGCAGTTAAGCCAGAACATCTTATCCACTTTACTATTCAAAACATCCATAATATCACTTATGATCCTAAATTCACTCAATAACAGTAGGTAGGAGTGGTAGAGTTGAAAAACAAACATCTGTAAGCTCTGAGGGATGTTTTCAAAGGACAGCTGGGGTAATAATTTTAGTCTTTGTTTTTGCTTCCAGATACTGTCTGCTCATGCTTCATGCCCTGCAGGACCTATCTTTATCAATGTTACTGTTCCGAGCTATGTATTGATGTAAGTGCCACGTTGGCATCAGTGACAGAAATGATGATAAGACCTACCTGCTTTGCAACAAACTGTAGTTCCCCTCTAAAGTTAGAATCCTCAAGATTAATATGAAATTAAACCCTGCCTTTGATGTATTTATGATTTGCATTTTTTGATAAGCCATTAGTCCCATTAAATTCACATGCATGAGGTGTGACAGGAAACAATGCAGCATGTAATCTATCCTTACTGTATACTCTCCTACAGCCTTCAGAGCTGGATTAAAGGGACAGGTTATTTTTCTCTGATCTTCTATCCACAGTCAGTATAGTTGACAGGTCAAGTGCTCCCAGTTTGGAGAAGCAGACAGAAGTCTCGGCACAGAAGTAGAGCAGAGCAATGCTGTGGACAGGGTCAGCAGAATAACCTGTTAATAATATTTTAGCCACATAAAAAAGGTGTACCTATTCTCAGGAATATTCTCGTGTTACTTTGCCATTAAATACCATCAAATCTGTCTGTCTGTTGTCATTATGCATGACACAGTTGGGTTCAGGTGCAGGATATGTAAATGACAGCAAGATAAAGCAGTGAGAAAATGTTTAATAAATACAGTTAAATACATATTGATCTTTTTAGGTTTGCCTTTCTTATGAGACTAAAACACATTTTTCCACTGAACCTGTCCACAGCAGTACTTTGCTCTACCTCTGTGCAGCAACTCCTGTCAGCCTCCAAAGCTGGTGGCAGTGACTGATATCTACTGTAGGTAACACACTGACTATGTTTAGGTGCATCATACAACCCCACTTAATAAACCTAACTATGTCTTTAAGCTACTACTAATGCAGACCAAACATTTTTAATCCACATTAAAAGCATTCAGCTGGCGGATTACAGGCTGGCTTTTATTGTGAAGCTGTCTCAGGAAACACACTGGATTTGTCACTGACAGTGACAGGGACAAGAATTTTTAGGTATTTCAGGCAGCAATAGAACAGTCAGGATGAGCCAAAGTGAGCTGTTAATGAGGAGCTACAGGTAACAGGTTGCACATCTCCCACTCCTCAGCAAGATAACCAACATTACTGTGCCTTGCTGAAAGCTACAAGCACCACAGACAGCATGAAATCAGTATATGGTTGTTCATGATATGATGGGAAAAGTACAATTATTGACTGACTTAATGCAGCAATATGTGTGGTGCTGCGCATTTGCTTTTTATTTTCTAATTCTGACAAAGCAGTCCCCGTGAAGTAAAAACTGAAGTGTCTTTATCACATAAGTCTGGTTCTATATGTCATCTATACACCTCTATAAACACATCTAGTCCGCCATTGACAAAAAAGTCTTTTTTGAGGTATTCTTTACGATATTTAAGTGTTTTCATTTTCTGATATATGATATAAAGTTCTTAATGACTCATCCTGCACTCGGGGGCGTCTACTTTGGGGTTCAATGAAAAGGTTTCTTAGTTGATGATTCTTCTCTTATGAGTTGAATGATTCTGTTTTAGACAGTCTTTGAATGATTCTTAAGGCTGCCACATTGGCCTCATTGATTACTGTACAAAGGCAAAACTTTACAACTGTATTCAGTGATCTTGGTGAAACTGGATCATATTTTATACAGAATATATCTTCTGGTTTTCCCTCTGATGTCCAGTGGCTGCTCAGCTCAGCTGCTCTGAGTTTCCTGATGGACAAATAGCTGTAGCCTAACCACCAAATCAACCAAGGCAAGGAATTAACCAGGAATGCTCACCATAACACACCAAAACACACCAATATTAGTGGCAATATAACATTAGCACTAGTGTGATAAGTATATGATAGATACAGCTTAAACTGCATCTATAAATTAGTAGTAATGCAAGTAGTAATTCTAACCAGGCAACTGTACTGGGGTAGTACCTTTACGTTTAATCTAAGCATTAATGACTAATCTGACAAACCTCTGGGGATTTGTTGTAGTGAAGCAGTGGTGTTAGAAGGTGTTGTAGCTACAACAGAAACTAATTAGAATTATTGCATGACTCAACACTTGTGGACCAAAAATGGAAGTGAAATTATCTGTCTTGACACACACATTCACTAATGAGATACACTACAGTTCTGGACAAAACCTCAGCAGCAGCACTGGACTTCCCCCAGATTTCCCACACCATCAGTCCCATGTTTGTAGCACCTGGCACATTTTATCATTACTTTGCACTCATTTACATTTACAAAAACTGGTTGATAAGACTGGACATTTAGTCAATAACCCAACAGAGTGCAAGGAAAGGTCATAAATCAGTGAAAAATACAAAACAACTTTCAGACTGTGCTTTCTAGCCTCATCAATAAGCACCAATCACTATTCCCCTGTCTGGTTATAGTTGGGCTCATCAGTGTTTTAATTGCATGTGGTCGAGAGCCACTGGTTTCCATAATCAAATAATGCAGGTCCTGGTTAATTTGCAAAATAATGAAGCCGCTCTGCAACAGATGTGATTGGGTTACCTGATGAATAAGAGAAAATCATTTTTAGTCCCTACTGTCATCCTCTCGCATTTTTTTCCCCATTCCCTCTTCACAGTTTTCCAATAATGCTTTGTCTTCTTTTCCTCAAACTTCTTGCACCCCATCTCTCTCATGGCTCTTCATCAACATATTTTCATGATGGCACTTTCTCTCTTGGTGGCTGCAGTTAGTAAGAAGCCCACAGCAGCACACTTGCTAATTAAACACAGCTAATGAACGACAGCATTAGCATATCAATAAAGGCTCCCGCTCTCTCTGCCCGGCTGCTGAGCTGCCTGTGATGCTGCGTCCATGGCCAGCCACACAGAGCTGGGCTGCTCAGAGGAGCAAAAGGGCAACGCAGACCAATAGTAAACATACAGGTTGTATCAAGCAGAGGATTCACCACACTGATTAGAAAATAATCTGTTCCATAATCATGTATTAAATACTGATCTTTCTATCTAAATATAATCTCTGAACTATCAGTTTTAAATAGTCACAGTCAAATAGTCTACGGTGAAATTCCTTTAAGGACTGTAATTATTGTTAGTGATGTATGACGTGACCTTCCCTAATCTCTCTCTGACACATTTCTGCTTCATGCAGTTGAGCAATATTCTGATGTACTGAATATCTTATCTGAAATCACTGTTGTTGTGTCTATGGTAATTAAAAAATGAAGTATTGTATTTCATACAGATAATTTATCTCTACCGGGCTGTGCCGTACAAGCCTAACTGGAAAACAGCAAAACAAAATGTGCTGTTTTGCACTTGTTATCTTGACCCCGTTAACATCTAGTATTACCACTGGATCTGGATCTGAAGATCTGGATGCAAACGTTTGCATTCACACTCTGTATTAATAAGCTTTCTCAATATCTTAAATCTGCTCACATTTTAATCTGATCAGAATATGCAAATTAGATAGATGAAGTATACAGGTGATGCGCGGCGAGGGTGACATGTCAGACAATGTCTGTCTTTCTAGCAAGATTACCTTACAGCTTTTCCCACCAAATACCAAATACTGTGAAGATTAGACTGATTAGTTTGATAGCAGATTTGATAATGATGGGAAGATTTGACAACACAGATGAATTTTAGCAGCCTTTCATCTCACACCATGACCCTCAGTCCAGGCACCCCTCAGGGTTGTGTCCTCACCCTGGGGCCTCTCCCGTCACAGTCCTAGCTTGGTCACCATCCTTAAATATGCAGACAACGCAACAATAATTCGACTCAAAACAATAACAAAGAAAAAAGATAATGTTACGAAGTAGCCCAATAAATCTCTTGGTGCTTTGATAACAACCTCCAGCTCAACACATCTAAAAAGAACTAATAGATTGCAGGTTTCCCCAAATATAAACCCATACACGTCTCTGGAGAACCCTTAACCATCACTGACTCAACATTTTGTTGCACACACTTCAGCAACACACCCAAAGAACATCAATACAGACCACATTACAACCTTAGACAGCCGAAAGACAGCTCAAAAATTCAAAGTAAAACCGAAGCCTCCTCCTTCAGATTTACACAGCCATTAGTGAGAGCATACTCACCTCATCCATAACAGTTTGGTGCAGCAGCATAGACACACACACACACACACAAACACACCCCCACAAAACTGCATCATATATTCAGTAAATCATCTGAGATTATTGCCACTCCCTTCCCATCAGTTGAATCACTATATCACAAACACACAATCAAAAGAGCAAAAATAATAAAAGAAATACTCTGACCTCTCTCACCCTGCTCACCACCTCTTCTCCTGATGCCCTGTAGGAGGCACTGTAGGCCCCTCACAACCACAGCATTCGGGTTTAGAAACAGTTTGCTCCCCACAGTATTAAGGACTCTGAACACTTCTCCCTAACCTGATTTAGGATGATGTACCTTGCAGCATCTGTTGTTATGAGTCCAAACTTTAGTCATGGTATGATTAATGATTGATTATTGATTGACTTGTTTCTTATGACCACAACAATTATGTTTTCAATGTCCGGTGGCACCCAGTGCTTAACTGTGAGTTTTATGTGATCCATGTCTTGCATGTTGTAGTGGTCACCCATGAGTCTCGTGAAGTGATGCTGTGAATGTGTTTTCCCTATTTTTGCTTTCATTAACGAGCAAAGATGAAGCTTTCCACCTGCAGCTTCAGATAGCAGGAAGAAGTCGAGTTGTGTGACCTTTCAACAGTTGGGTGCACAGGTGGCATTTACACATGGCTGAAATCTGATCACTGTCATGGTTATGGTATCTTAGTTTATTCATTCATACCTATTGGCTTTGTCATTTGTTCATTTATGTCTTAAATCTGATGTAATTATAGAATCATTTTATCTGCTCACACTCCCCACTCACCTATTTGTCATTCCCTGATTAGCTCCCTTGTATATACTGTATATATATAGTTCTGTGACAGATTGTCTTTGTATCATGTAGCTTATTTAGGTTCGTCCTCAGCCTGGATTACATTGTACATTCGACTTTCTCTTTAACTTCTGCTTTATGCGCATTCAAATTTTATTGTGTTTTGTGACTGTGTGAGCCAGAACATCTCAAGATGTGATCTGGTCAGTGTGAAGTTTTGTACATGCAGTTGAGCCTTTTGTTAGTATATGCTGGCCTGAGTCACATACAACACACAACATTTTTAGCATGATCTGTGGTTTTTAGTCTAGTGATGTTCAGTTACATAATCAGGAAACACTGGCTACATGTTTACAAGTGGTAAACATGGAGGAAACTTTGGGGAGGCACAAGAACATGGTAGCTTAATTTATTACAGAAAATAGTATTGGATTATTATTACATAAGAAGATCAAGAAGAAGTCTACGTCTATAGCACTTCCTTACATTGTAGCTTAAAGCAAAAAAAATGCAAGAGCTTGCATCATGGAGTGAGTATGTAGTCACTTTCTGATGCAAGCTTTTTCACTATGCCATTTCACAATGCCATGGAGACTCATTGACTCATGTGAGCCATTTCTCTTCACAACCTAATGTCAAGAGCACAGCTGACTCTGGGGACTAACACTTTGGATCTGACTTTGTACAGTGCTGCTGAGCCTCGGCCTATCCTGATTTGTGTGCTTGATCTGATGTAAGCCTATTCACAGACATCTGTCGTCTCAGACAGAGAGACTTTTCCTTTCTTTGGAATGTCTGCTTGATATCTCACTTATTCTTTCTTCAGTTAGTGTATAATTGTATCTATTCTGTAATGATCCAATAGAATCAAGTCTTGTTTAATATAGTATTAACCAATCAGAGGTGTTATGTCATTGCAGAACAGAATTTTCTGGCACACTTCCTCCACAGACATGAAAAATAGATAAATCTAAATAAATAAATAGATAATAATTCAATATTCAATATTCAACCGAGATCTCATGCAAGATGCACATGCATGACAGTTTGCAACCCTGCTATCATTCTTTGTAAAGAATACAACATCACCATAGCAACACATCGTCAGCAGGAAACACACAGACACAGGGAGAATGTGTGAAATCCATATAGAAAGGGCAACAGATTCAGAACTTGTTGTGAGGCAACAGTGCTAATTCCTGCACCGCTGTGCCACCCTCCAAGTGACTCTGGTAAGATAAAGTGATCGTAAGTTATGTACCTCATGAGGCCACTCCGTTACCTTGTCACAAATGCCCAGCATGCTTTAGTGCCCGAGGCTATCTGTTGGTAATTCATTGGAGGTTAAGCATAGAGTTGGATTGCTGTGGGTGAGCACAAAGCCAAAGAATAGACATCTATACTTGTTTTTAAGGCTCCTTAACCCAGTTGGTGGTTGTATGAAGGAACAGAAGGCTTTAAAGAAGAAAGGCAAACATATAGTTTGAGGATTTCAAACTAAATGAAACTTTGTCAAGTTTGAGAAGTCCCTCAACAAGCATGGAAGCCAACTGGTGCGATTGGTCAGGACAGCAAAACTTCAATGAGAGTGTCATTTTTTTCCTTCTCTTTCTCTGGTCCCCTTTTCTTAAATCCACAGAGGCTCATGACTGCCAGGACAGAGAACTACAAAGACTCAATGACCCAACATCCTGTGGAGAGGATGAACAGTTTATTAATCTTTTAGTTGCATGATTCTTGGCATGAAGAAAGATGGGTACAAAAAAAAAAACAAAACAAAAAAAAAACTGTGATGATAAAACATTGAATTAATTAGCCACTTTAATTGTGTGTTCTCCAACTCCTATTCTCTGCGGGCATAATTAAGATGTGTTTATTTGGACACAGTTTGCTCTTCAAGGAGGTAACACAGCTAATTGGTATTATACTCAAGTCACGCGTACATTGCAATTATTTCAACTAGCTGCTGCTGCTGCAGGAGTCACTCTGTAGAGCTGGCATCTCAAATTACTGATTTAAAAGATAAAATTTAGGACATATTCTAATGGAATTGTAAAAGCAATAACATTTAAAGGGAGGGGAGTTGTATACAGTCTCCTGGGAGGAAGGGGGGGTGGAAAATTCAATTGACTCTTTTACCCTCCCTACTCCCCCAATCAGTTCCACTGATTCTTCCAGTGAGGAAGCCTGGGTGGGTGGGAAATTATTTTCTACCTGATGATGCTGCATAATTATACCCTTCATTAACAGATTAAGCCTAAATAACGGGCATTTCTCTTGCCAGATGTTCTGCAAAGTTAAATCTTAGCCACACAGTGATTATTTAAGCCATGTGTGACACCTCAGCTTCTGTTTTTCTGCAGAAGATAGAAGATCAACTTTCACTTCCCCTTTCCTGAGATTACAAATATTTATTGTAAATAGTTTATTAAAATCATTGAGGGATATTTTGTTTTCCAGGTGCTGGGGATCTTAAATAATTCTCCTAGCCTTACTGTATGTTAGCTAAAGGCTAGCCTTTGAACAGACCCTAGACAGGCATTTGACAGAGGATTCAGGGCTTACCTCAGTTCTCAAAAGGGCATCAACGTCACAGTGTTCTACAATCTGATGTATTTCTGAATGAAAAGGAATATGTGAACAGGGACTTGATCAAATCCTTTGACTGGATTTGCGTAGTTTAGAAAATACAGAACCGAGGCATGTATGTAGTGTGGAATTTATATTTACCATCAGCTCCTGCCTCATAACATCATTACGTCTGCAAGCCACTCCTCTTTTATGGAGCAGGTTTTACTCCAAAAGTGTTGAATTAAAATGGATAGTGCAATGATGCTAATAAAATACCGTGGCTTCCTCCATTTTGGACTTTTTTCTGTCAAGGTTCAGCAGAGTTCACCAGAGTTACTCTTCACAATAATTTTGTGCTGATTTACTTGGCCCTAAATTCAGCGATTGTTGCCAATTCCATCGGAAGTATTTGATGTTGGCACATACCTTCTGTGTTCTAAATGTTGGTGTGAGGGGTCTCATTTATAAGGATTGTCCATTGACCACCAAACAACATGTTTTCCACCTCACCAGCCCCTTGACTTCTATGGTCCTTATCTTCCTCTCATTTTTGCCATGATTTACTTCAACCATTTTTAGGTATCCATAAAGGATTATATTTCTGTGGTGCTTTGTATCGTCCATTTATGGCTCAATGTGGGCATATAGAGGACGGGATATGGGGTGATCAATCTTTCGTTGAGGAGACCAAGTGAGATGAACAAAACAAAGTTACTCCAATATTGTCTTTGTTCTTGATTTCTTCAATAGAGTAAAAAGTAGAGTAAAAAGAAGTTAGGAGGATTATGAGCATACAACTGTAATAATAACTTTATTCATAGAGCACTAAAACAGAGCTTAAAAGTACTTTACAGAGCAGCAGTCCCAACAGAAGGACACAGGTTAAAAAGTAAAAACATATAACATACAGAACATTATTACAAAGAATACCATGTATATCAGCTGAAAGGTCAGAGATTCTCACACAACGTGATTTAGAGTCTGACATAAAAGTTATGTACATTGTTACAGTTCCTGTCCTGCATCTGACGTGGTCAGAAACCTTCAACTTGGTTACAATAATCTAATGTTCAGTGGTTTCTCATCCTAACAAGTGAATCTTTTTTTATATAAATATATGATGACTCTAATCTTTAGCCTTGAAGGTTATCACAATGACTCTTCATCCTCCTCTTAGTTTGCAACCCAACTCTCTGCAGGCACTTGTAGTAAGTTGTGAGAAAGAAAAGGTTGCAAATTGTAGTCACAAAATACAGAGAGCATAGCAAAATACAATTCAGTTAAAGGTTAATAGTGTAATGGATACAATTTGTCACCAGACCTGCAAGTGTGGATCTTGTGCACTGTTTGATAAATGGGACCCCGGGGTTTTATCTATATGGAGTGAACAATACAACATTCAACAGGAACACTGAATAGACTGTGTTCTAATGCCAGTTTCTTTTTGTTATTTCTGTTACATATGTTCAGATGTTTTTACTTTTTGAACAGAAACCAGATGTTCTGGTATAATTTGGGATCATTTTGGGTCAGTTGCTGGCAGGCATTAAGATACAAAAATAGACAGAAACCCAGATATACCTGTCGAATTCATAAAGAAAAAGATTTCAATTTGATTTTGGTAATTTCACTGTCTTTACATAACTTCAATTGACCTATCTACATTTGCCAGCGAGAACATCCTCGATCACACATTTCACATTTCACAATCACACAGCTCTATTCTCCTCAAGCTACAGCTATAATTGACACAAATAATACAGTCAAAGCTTCACAATAGAGACAAATAAGCCAACTAATTAGAGCACAAATCCCACAGAAATATCTGCTGAGGAGATAATTTGTCAAAACACAAAATACTTCTTGTCATTTACTGTTTCTGGCTTGTTTTTGAGCTATTGTTGCTGAAATGTGATTTGACTCCCCCTTGATCACTCACTGCACCATCTTCATCATCACTGAGCTGTTAAAAATACAATTAGGTAGAGAAGGGGGATTGGAAGTAGACCATGCAGTTCCCATGCACGGGACGACTGTTGTTTCAAAACTGATTACTAGTTGCAAGATTTTATTTATTTATTTTTTTAATCCAGAGACCTCAGCACCAGCGTGCATGTCTTTGGTATTTATAAATACTTTTAGCAAACCCCACAAAAATATAATTGTGTTCAACAAAAGCATATGAATCACAGCATTAAGACAAGGCTTCAAGAGCTTCCTGTTTCATAGAACTGTGAGAGCTATACTGCACTGAATATGAATGTATTTTCTCTTGAAGTTCATATACTATGAGTAATTTAGTCTTCTGAGACAATATTAAAAGAAGCAACACATGTATTCATTATGAGGATTAGAAAATAAAAACCTCTCTAGAATTATGCCAATAACGTATTGACAAAATCACAAGGCTTCAACTTGAAGAGGGGCTTTCTGTTTGCTTGATCTTTGCTTTCAAAGGAGCCTGTGTCTGATTTTAAGGCATTTTGTCAAGTTGCACACTGAAGACTGTGCAGTGTAGTTTTCAGATAGAGAGGACTTATAAAATAATTATTTCAAATACTTGGAACTGCATGAATAAATATACTCTAATTAGCCCATAGAGGTCAAGTGAACCAACAGAGATTTTTGGAAGATGCATCTCTGTGTTCGAAACATGGTTGGGGGGATTGCAGAACCACACTGAAACAGTGATTCTTTTATTTTAAAAATGGATGTAGTCCTCCACTTGAGGCCATTTTAATATTTAATGCAAATTTAATATAACAGACTTTGTTTTTTTTTATTTTTTATTTTCTACAGATCCACAGTGGAGAATGAAGAAGCTGGTATGGTAAGCTGAAATGAAGAGACCCAATGAAACGACATCCAGATAGGGATAGCATCTGTTTAAAGCTTTGAAGGCCACAGTCTGAACATCATAGCTCCTCTCATTTCTCTCATATCTTCTGCGTCATCTTTCCACAGCCTTTGTCTTTTCCTCAGTTCTTCAGTCGACCCGATTCAACCCCACCCTGTCCCCAGCCACTAGCCGTGATCTTTTTTGTAACAGATATCATTCCACCAATCCGTCTTTGTCTTTGTGATAAAGACCAGAGGATACTGCTGTTTATTACCATGGTAATGAGGAGCCACACTTAGAGAAGATGGGGGATTTTATTAATCGTTGCCATGGCAACTTATCTATTATCTGTAAGACTTTGAAATACTTGTAAATATATATTTTTTTTGGGGAAATTCAATTCATGTCAAAAACATAACAATAGAAGGGGTGGTGGGGTGTGTGTGTGTGGGGGGGTCTTTCTCGTGTTATAATTTATTATTCAGGAGATTTTTCAAAACGGCCTTCTCTTTTTTTCCCCCTCTTATTTTTTATTCTGAGAATGACAGTGTGAGATTAATTGTACTTAACTGGGAGAGCAGTGTGTGTGTGTGTGTGTGTGTGCAGCAGAGGCAGTAATGTGGTTGAAGTCTGAAGACTTCCAAGTGAAGGACAACAAAGATCAGCATCAGTCTTTAGGCCAGGCCCACTCAGCTCTTTAAGAAAAGAGCTTTGCGGCCCCATTGTATCTATCATTCTTTGCACATAATGCTCTTACTCCTCTCTCCAGATAACACCTCTGCTCATCTTTATCTCCTCCTTATTTCAAACTCCATCCACACTTTCTTGTCCTCTGCCGATCCTTTCTTGAACACTTTGCATCCTTCCCTCTGATCCCACCTCTCCTCCCATCCCTCATAATCTCCTCTCCTCTCTTCTTCGATCGCGTCTTCACTCCGCTACTTTCTCCTCTCATCTGATTTCATTTCCTCTTTTTTTTACCTTTCACTTTTCCTCTTCCCCTCCTTTCATCTCCTCTCCTCTACACATTCTTCTGAAGCATTGCATTGCCACATATACACTCCTACTTTTTGCTGATCTTTTTAATCTTCTTAACCCATTTGCATATTCACGCTGTAATTTTCCTCCCAGGTTGCATTTAAATAATACAAATCCAGTCTATATTTGTCAGCTGTGAGACTATCCTATATTTATGAATATAATTGAAATCATTCCAGCCGTCAGAAGTTGATGCCAAGGGGGGCGTAAGAACAAGGAGTCACATCTGGAGGCCCACTTTTCTCAACCTCGTTTATTCTCCTCTGAAACCGATGCATCACATAGAGAGCCACAGTTCGACGCCTCACTGCTCAGGCCTCACTCATGTCTTTACATTCATTTAGTTGTTGTTGTCTTTTACGTTGTTCCTTTGAATAAGTTCACATTTCCTTCACCAACAGAAGTACGCCTTCCTTTCTTCCGTGGCTTTGCATGTGTTGACTGTCTTCACTCAAGGTTCATTAATTTGGTTTCAAGGGCGCTTCAGCAGAGCGGTATCCTCTTTCTCGCTGTTTCTGTTTTCTTCTGTCTCCCCCTGTAAGTGGGTCAGATTCACAAACCAGTGAACCACTTTTAATACTTCATCTGCGGTTATGAATGAGAGGATTCATCAGCGTGATTAATCAATCCAATAACTACCCCTTCTCTAAAGACATTAGTGATAAAAATTCAGTGTTTTCACACCTCATGCATGTGTGTCTGTGTGTACTGTCTGTGTATTCTCTCTCTCTCTCTCTTTGTGTGTGTGTTTGTGAAATCTGAGAGGAGGTGGAGAAAGCACAACCCTCAGAGATTGTGATCTGATATGTATCCTTTGAAGCTGTGTTCTTGTAGTAACTGTGGATAATTGATCCATGCCTTTGATTCCAGCTCCATGTTTCTCCATGGCTGAAACCATCATTTCATGGGATGTGTGTGAAATCCACAAATTGAAGTGAGAGGACCTATTAGAAGCTTTGAAGCTGACATGATGACTGCCCTCAAAAGGAGCTTGTTAAGATCATAAATTAAATCTCCAACATTCATGAGTCATTTGTGTACACATGTTCAGGGCTTTGTGCACAAACATCCCACATAGTTTTACCTTAATATTTGCAATCCCTGGGATAAGGTAGAATTGACACCAACTGGAAGGTTACATTTGACTGGCCGGCGTAGTGTGCTGCCTGATGACGCAGCATTGTGCTACAGCAGACTGTAGCACCAGCTTTTTTTTTTTTTTTTTTTTTTTGCCAGAGATCTGCACTCTGCTATGTTCGTATCCATTTGTGGCCAAGTTTTATTCACAGACTGTTACCAAAGAGTAGAATAATTTCACACTTTCAAGTGCTGCTGTCAGAAATCAGCAGCATGAGTTTAGCAGCGTCAGTAGTTGTATTTAGGGGACCCAAAATGAAAATATTAATAACAATGCGTCATCAGAGCAGAGCTGGCCTGTGACAGGAATATAGAGGGAATGGTTTGGCATGCTTTTTCTAAAGCAAATCAGTCCATGACTAATATGAGAGGTGCTGTCACTCACTGAGATATTAGGTGCTGTTACACTGTTGAGTGCATAAGAGGATGATACAGGACAGCACCCTGCATAAAAACCCTCAGCCAGCTGAGAGACTTTAATGAACAAATCCTGAACTGTATGAGTTGCTGTGCAGAAATATGCCAATGAAGATCATAAAATCTAAAACAGCCCTTAGTAAATTGGCAAGCCATTATGATGATGATCTGGTGAAGGGAATATTAATTCAAAATTTTAGCACAGTATTTTTTTTGTCATATTTAAACTCTTTAAAGTGATTCAGGTTAAGGCATAAGTCCAGGATAAGTGTCTCTCTCCTGTGGATAAAGACTGTCAGCGTCGTATGAATTTAATTCATACCAAAGAGAATATTTCATTTAGGAGAAAATACATGAATGCCACAAGTTCTCTTAAATCATTCATATGTGCCACTTAGGAACAAATCTGTTGGAATGGTTCTTGAATGAAGCTTACTGTCAAGGTGTGTTCTGGTGGTGAGATTTCATTTAAAGTCAATGAAAAAATAATAATAATAGCAGCAACAACAATAATAAACCACAATCTATTATTGGTGCCACAAACTTTCAAAAAGTTGAAACGCCTTTTCATTCTTTTGATCTAACTTCCTGTTCCTCTAGTGTATTGTTGGTGCTTCCAACCAGGATGATCATGTACCTGTTGCGCTAAGGAAGCACAAAAGTCCTTTACCAACACAAAAAAACAAAGAAAACACTCGATAACCCAGTACACTATCAGACTTTCTTATTCAAAAAACACACATTTGGGCAGAACCAGCAAGCCACTACATCAGGCCAACATTCCTTGCACAAAATAGGCAGTATAAACAGAAACCTTTGTATTCAGCATGAACGCACTTCGGGTCTCAAATACAAAACAACACTAAAAAAAAAAATTAATAAATAAAAATGTTACAGTGACATAGTAATAAAATATAATAGATATAATTATAGTAATAAATAAAATGCAGCTGCTTGGTTTGAACAGAAAAGTAAAAAAAAGAATTGCAAATATTATACAGCATGCAACGAGACAGCCTGGGCTATAAAACCAACTCTGCAGCAACAGTGGACAATGCATGGAAAGAAGAATCAAGCTCATAAAAAAGTATGTGTGTGTGTGTGTGAGAGAGAGAGAGAGAGAGAGAGAGAGAGAGAGAGAGAGAGAAGCAATCCCTCTTTCGGATAGTGCTAATTGTTTGTTTCACAGCATAGGACCTAAACTTGCTTTTAAACACTCACACAGACATATTCACACAGTCGAACACACATACATGCAGACATGTACACATGTTGACAGAAACAAACATCTACATCCATGATAGCAAGCACACCTACACACCTACAGTGCACATCGATTCAGTGGGCAGAGTGGAGTAGCCCCTTGACACTGATCTATAGTCAGCGATTCATTACTCCCACTAATGAGTGAGGTGAGATGGCTGCTCTCAGAGCAACTCCCCACTACACCACTGCAATGCTGCAGCAAATTATTTCCAGTACAACAACACCGACACACAGGCTGAAGCATGGAAAAATTCTTCCATCACCTGCCACGTTGTTTGCTGACTTTATTCTCAACCCCCCTGTCTCTCCTGTCTCCCTGCAGACGTACACGTGCTAGTCTGTGTTTCCAATTGCGCCTGATGGTGCAGCACTTGCCATTGATCGATATTGAGAATGCAGTTATAGGATGGTTAAGCTGACAATTGTCTTCAGAGAAGGTGACTGGTCATGCACATCCTCTTCATGTGCCTGTTACCACTCACTGGGGAAATCAACAGATGAAGACACAGAAGAGACAAAGAGGACAAAGAAGACCTATTTATGATTATTTCACCCATTTATTGAGTCTTTAAGAGTTAAGTGGTCACACGCACATGGGGTTAAGAAATTGCTTAATTAGAGCAGTGACCTCTTTTTAGCTCCACTCAGAGCTACGGCACAGAAACAGCCCTAAATCGAGCTGCAGAGATTAAAGGTGGCGTGTTTGTTCAAAAAAAGGGATTCAAATAAGAACCTACAATAACTGTATGTGTTTATTTTCGTTGCTGGCTCAGGATCTTAATAAGCTAAATTCATAAATTCAGGCTGTCATGCTTCTGATTACATGCTACACCCCCATGTAAAACAATTGGATGATACACACTAACCACTGGCAGTAGATGGAGAGTGCACAGCAGGAACAATGCACGCTACCTAATCGTGCATAGGTAAATATGTGTAAACTAGGATTTGGCAGGCAGAAACTGGCAGCTATATTAATGACCTGTGGGCTCAGCATTGAATCAGGAGGAACTAACGTGTACACCACTGACATTTCACAAAATATAACGCTGGGACAGCAGTAGTCGAACTTTTTTAATGAGTATACTGTTTTGCACTGTTGAGTGGGCTTACATGTTACAGGATAATATTATCTCCATATGAGGTATGCTGTAAATTGATTGTGGACAGTAACTGTGGAAAGAAGCAAAGATCGTCTACTGAATATTCTTAAATTATTTGGATCTGGGGACGTGTATTTTCAAAAGGAAAAACTGAAAAAAAAGAGAAAAAAACCAACTCATAGATGTATCTAAATTGTAGCTTTTCTTTCTCCCTAAAAGCTCTAACTATGGCACTGGAGAAAAGCAAGTAGTGCTTCAAATAATGCAGATGGATCGCTCTTCCTACTGCACATGCTGACCCCGTTTGAATTTTGAAAACCAAATTCTTTTCACAATTATGTTGTGCTAACAAATGTTATTCCGGGATTGTTGTTCACATAGGATTTCTTTGAGTGAGTGACATTTATGTAACATGCTGGACTCAACAAGGTTGTGGTGGATACGTTTTTATGCTTTCTCGTTCAACAGGTTTGCATAGCACATGGCCAAACTTAAATCAGTGATCTTTCGAGCCTGATGCTGTGGTCCTTGACTGCTTGACGTCAACTGCAAATACTATTAATATTATTATTCCTACCTTTAGTCATATTTCTGTTAAAGTTTAAAGTTACAGTTAACCGGTCACAGCAGATGGCTGAACCAAGCTTCATTCTACTAAAGTTTGGAGACCTGTTAGAAAGAAGTCTGCTTACCGCTGTCACCAAGTACTTGCTCCCCGCGGGAATTCTTGGGTCTATATATTTGGTGCTATATAAGTAAAATTTAAATTGATGATGGGTGTACAAAGTACATCAGGGTGCAGGGTATGTTTCAGGTCAGTCTTTTGAGCATCCAATAACTAGAAGTCATCATTTGGGTGTAAAATAGTTTGGAGTCATCTGTCATATTGATGTTTTTCTTCTTTCCTTCAATAATGACTATTTTACAAATAAAAACACTATAATCCAGACACCAAATCTATTATTTACATTTGACATCATTTTGGCCCAAAAGCAGAATAATTAAAACTTCCATTTAGTTGCTGTCCCCGCAGTGTTGCAGGGCATATTACTGTTGTAACCCTTCAATTTTTAATTTGTTTTCCAGTCCAGAAAGCCATAAGTGACCCGAGATCATTATTGAACCACACAATGCAATTGAGGTCTCTAAACATTTTTCTTTGGGCCCTCTGCAGTCTACTCAGTGGTCAAATTGAACAAGTTTAAACTGTGATTTGTCAGTTCAGAGTATGTTTAGCTGATATTCCGTGATCCAGTTACAGCTGTGCTAACCACAGATCAAAGTTCATTCCAATTGAAACAGCAAACTTTTTTTTTTTTTTTTAGACATACAGCATAAAAAAGGCAACGTCATAATTTATATGAGCTGTTTTGTGATAATGGCTATTTATCTTAGTTACACTATTGTACTGTAAAAACAGATGACAGCAAACATAACATGGTTACAGACTTTTGAATCGCTATTCATAGCTCTATCTCAGAAATTCAAGTAAATCTGGAGTTGGAAAACCTTCTGACCCAATCAAAGCTTTGTATACAGTACTGAAAATATGGGCTTCCTGTTCCAGAGCAAGAAAAATGGTGACAAAAATGGCCTTAAGTGTGGATTGTACTGCACAGTACATAAAGGTAATTCTCAAATCAAATTGGCATGCTTGTTTGATGATTCATCAATCACTACTGACTGGTACTACTGACAGAAAACAGCTGAAACAAATCTGAATGTCAAACTGAAAAATGCTGTGAAAATTAAATAGAAAGTCAGTCTGATTACTTAACAAAGAATCTGTCCAGAATACATGAAGTGATTAAAATATACAATTAAGAAAGATGGCAGGACAACAAAACAAAACAGGCACAGACACAACATAAGACAAAGAGAGCATGTGTGATCAATGTCATATTTGATTAATTGTGTGCTCTGTTGAAGTGACAGCTAAAAGCATATTTTCTCTGATCTGTGTTAGAACACACCCTCCACGATTCCACATTTAATGAGGCAGCCCTAGGTTTTATCTTTTAATCACTCCAGAGAGTAAAGCCTCGTGTTCCTAGGTCCATAACCTTAGGACAGATATGTTCAAATTTACAAAACTGATTGAACTGAGATCTTGAGAATAAACGTGGATATTTGCTGAAAGTTCTTCATAAGCTGCAGGGAGGTACATCTCTTAAATAGGCATTACTTTTTACACAAGTTAAAAAGAGAGCTGAAAAAAGGTAAGATTTATTTAAATTAGAGGTTTTCTGGGACTTACTGATTGCTAACACACACCCTTTTAAACTGACTAATTAAATTCTACAGTGAATTCAGTTCTTCTTGAATGATCCTTTATAGGGCCCCTCTACACCGAGATCAGCAGGTCAGCTACAAAACTTCTTTACACATGCATGAATGAACATGGTGTAAGTTATTTGTTATCATCATGGAGGTGATTTACTCTCAAGCTACAGTGCTGTACATGTTAGCATGGAACTAATGCTGACCCTTTCCCTTCTTAATTGATTCTCATTAATCAGTTCATTTGTGTTTGATTACCTGTTCAGCGTGTTATGAATACTGATCAGTGTTCGATATTTCACTCTTGCATTACTGATTTCATCATATGACATTAGATATTTAGGAGTTAATATTTGCTTAACACAGTAATAGACTAATAATCAGTTACTGTGGTATAATTAGTTAGTGCAGTGTAGATTGTTTGACTGTTTCGTAGTGTTGAGCAGCCTCTAAAAAAAAGTGGTGATGAAAGCAGTTTAAAGCAGTGCTTCTATAAAAATCTTCTTTCAAACATCTGATATTGACCAACCAGTCTGGACACGTTCATAAAAGATAAAGTCTAAAACTCTGTTAAAAATCTTGGTCGTTGTGGAACTGGCATACATATACCTGGTTTACTCTCCCACGGTTAGCTATTTCATTCATTTTACATCTTTAAACACATATTTGTATTTTGATACTGTCTGATTGGTAGCATAACCATTACACATAGCTGTGGTTATTTATACTGCCCATATTATCATTGTTATTGATATATATATATATATCAGACAATTAGTGAATCTGAAAGCTTTATTGGCCAATAAGTATAGGTGGTTAATAGGTTCATAAATGTTTTTCATTTCCACTTTATCATACTATATAGTATATGATGTTGCATGGTTCTGGTGCATGTCTAACACTTATATGTCTCTTATTAATATGAGCTTATTTTTAGTTTTTTATTTTATTGCTGATGATGACGAGTGAGTCATGAGTAATTGTCTATTTGAAACATCCTTCTAATGGGTATTTCATTCAGTTATGCAGTTAAGTACGGCTCTGTATGCGTGTATGTAAAATGTAAGAAAATCGAATGAATACAGCAGAAATGGCCTTTTAATGTTAAAAAGGAAAGAGGAGCAGGATTGCAGACAAAGAGGATGAAAGACTGATGGTTTCTGTTCCTTAATAAATCATGTCAGAACGAAACAAGAGGAAACATAAATACGTTAGACACTCCAGCTCCCACGAAGAATTAGCTACATAATATGTGACCTTACTCTTTCTCTCTCTCGCTCACACACACACACCAGCAGCCAAACCAAATACACCAAAACACAGACAGGGCTGACATTTAAATGAATTCAGGCTCTGTCTATTCAGACTGTGCCTGACGTCCAACCCCCCAAAAAACATTCAGAAATCCTGCCAGGTAATTTAATTTACAGTTTAAAGAACCTAGCATAGCTACGAGTGATACACATGGCAATATTCAGTTATTTTATATCCAAGACAAATCTGGACTGATTTTTCAGAATAGGTACAATGGGATTTGACAGGCACAGCCATCAGATTTTGGTGTCACTTCTTTGTTTGAAAGAGCAAGAGTTGTTCTTGATCACTTACTATAGTAGTCATGTCATATGGTCTAGATCTGTCGATAGTCAGTGAGTCTGCCCTGATGTGTCTCAACCTCACATGCATCTGCATTCTCCCTGATTACTTTCCAGATGCTTCTCAAGGCCTCAGAGTTTTACAAGCAGTCCCTCTGTCAGTGTTACTTGTTTTAATCTGTGAGTCTGACAGCTTGACAATCTCATTTATAGTTCTTTAAGTTTTTATTGGACCGACTGCCTGTTCAACCTGTCGCCTGCCACTGTTCCCTTAGCCATGTCTTGTTCCAGCCTGTTTGGAGTCCCTTTTGGACCATTAATATTTTCAATCGCTGGTCAATGATTTCAATCTCATCATGAGCAATGAATTGAAGACGATGGCCGGCAAAGAGCTCACCAAGGACTCATATGTTTGTGTCAAAATGACTGCTGATGAAGTAAAGTAGAAAAGTTTCTGCTAACCTGACAGATGACAGCTTATTATGTCATAGTTCAAACACAGTAGAACCCAAATACATGACTTCAGAAGCAAAGGCGCACATTATACAAGACTTACTAGTAAAGTGTACTAGACTACAAAATTCAGACAGCCAAACAAGGTCCAAAAGAACTAGACTGAGGTAGAATCTGAATAGTGCAAGTTTGGTCATAAAACAGGATGGGGATATAGCAAACATTTGGGTGATGAAGGTTAGCAGGTGAGATCATTCTATAGTCAGAAGACTGGCTGGAAGTCTAGCAGAGTTCAAACATGAACAAATGACAAGCCACAGTGAATGAATACTGACAAATCAAAGTCATGACACTTTATTATTTAGTATTACTTGGAAAGACAAATGACAAAGGGGAAAATAATATCAAACAAATTAACTTGCCAGCAAAGATTTAATATTAGCAATGATAACACATCCATCCATTCTCTGCAACTGCTTATCCGTATCAGAATCATGGGGGGGCTGGAGCCAATCCCAGCTGACACTGGGTGACATGTGGAGCACATCCTAAGCAGGTCACCAATTCATCATCGGGCTGACTAGCAATGATAATATTGCAAAATATATGAATAATAAACATGCAAAATTGGAATAATATTACAGATGAAGGTAGTCAATTTCATTCGATTTGACGTGACTGCCATCTTTACCAGATAGTTTCAAAGAAGCTCTTCATATTAAGAATGAATCACATGACTACTTTTATGTGAAAGGGGTCACTAGTGTCAAAATCATTGCAAATTATGACCCAATGTTTCATCTTATAGCTTTCTAGGAGCCAAATATTTCCCTTAGGTCATGAAGATAAATGAAGTAATTTAAATAATAAATTATTTGTCACATTACCAGAAAAAAACAACAACAACAAAATGGTAAAACTTGTAAAACATGTAGCAACTACCGCTAACATGTCAGTCATATTTGACTTTCAATGTGCCCCCAAGTGGCCATAAAAATCAGTTAATGCAGGTTTAAATATTTGATAAAGCACATAGACCTGTAATATCAATCTTCAAAAGGAGTTTTAGTCTACTATTTTACAACCGATGCTCATCTGACACGTTTTTCTTTGTAGCCTACCTTCGCCCAGTATTCAGTCTCTAGGCTGCACTCTTCAGTTGCCTTCAGTCTTTTCCACAGTCTGCCTGCTCCTTTTGGTTTCCAGTCTGTTCTCCCCTGCTGCATGCCGACCTTCTCCTGCTGAGCTCCAGCCCTGCAACTCCTTTTCATTAAAATCTCTTTCACCTTACCATCTGTCTCAGCCTCATTGTATCTGCATTTGTGTCCGGTTCCTAAATAAATTCCTTGACACAACTGAACCAACATTCAGCTCATACAGGGAGAAATACAAAAGGCTTCTCCAAGGACAGGAGCCTTCATAGACCAGGATACATTGCAGAAACAAGACACACTGTACTGCACTGGGTCTTGTGTATGGGGGTGAGGGAACAAAAACCTTTTCACCAAAATCCAGCTGAAAGTAGCTCCAGGCTTGTTCTCTGGGGTAGCCAAAGGCATCATGGGAAATGTCAAAAATCACTAACTGTAAAGTAAACAAGGAAGGCTGCTTCTTCCCAAATTGATTTCATATAATACAGCTGAAGAGTAATGGAGATTGCTTTAAATACATTGCTCAAAGCAAACGGATACATTGAAAAAAGCACCACAAGAACTGACAGAAACAGAATAATAAACAGAGAAGGCTCGGTTAACAGTTACAGGGAGTTTGGGGTAAGTTGCAGGGCTGAAGAAGTGCTTACATTTAAAAATAGATTTGTTGATTATTCCATTAGACTTTTCTACAAATAAAAGCATTCTTTCCTCGATTGGATCTGGTACGAGGTTCCTAAAGCACTGGACCATGCAAATTCCGGATCAATGAGAGTACAAGTTAAACCGTGAGTTTTGTACCAATGACTACAACATATAATACAGTGGTGAGTACTGCGCCAATCTTCAGTGATGAATGGTAATTTTACCTTAAAATATAAATACAAATATAACTTATAAATGCATAACTTATAAGCCAGATGTAACCCGTTTTCCCGAAGTTATTATAATTTCTGATCTGATTAGAACAGAGGTTGGACCAATATCAAAAAACCCTAGGTACGACTACGGAGCCTTAAGTAATAAATGTTAGCGAAGAACACACAACACGAACAGGTAAGGTTGAAAATTTATATTGTACAAAAATAAAACATAATGTACAAGCCGGCTTCCTGAATGCACAGGCGCATTTTAAAAGGGCCCAAAATAAATTATTTCAACAAAAAATGTCTCTTTATGAAGTTTCTTCAATAGAGTTAAAATAAAATAAAATGCTTCCTTCGGAATCCATGAATGTTTTGGTGTGTGTGTGTGTCTCTTGTAGTCAGTATGTTCTCTTCACTACCCAGGTAGGTTTAAGTGTGATCTTACCTGTATATCAAATGAAGAAGTAGGATGATGATGATGGTTCCAAAGATGCCACGACTGGCCACACCAGGCTCTCAGTCCGTTCACGCTCACGTCTTTGGTTGGCTCGCCACTGACCTCCAGGATCAGGTTCAGGTGATCTCTCTCTCTCTCTCTCTCTCTCTAAAAAACATACAATCTATACATACAGTATAGAAATCATTAGCTACTACTATCTCACTTCTGTTTCAATCTGATCAACTTATCTTCATTGGAACATCAATTCAATTATACCCAATTGTAAAGGATATAAACACCCTAATCATTATGTAAAGGAATAGGTCACATCACACCGCGTAAGACAGGTCAGTTTCAATGAACAACCAGTCAATCATGTACTTCCATCTTACAGCATAGAAATAAAATAAATTGAGATTTCTGAAACCAGATATTTATGTTTTTTACCCTTTTGAATGTATTTATGCGTCACTTTTTGACCAAACATTTAATATATTTATTAACATTTAAGATGAACTTCTGTTTCTCATATTCACATGAAACTACTGAACTAAATCACCTTTATCTTATGAACAATGGATAAATACTCCCTCAATCAAGTAACCGCTAATGGTGGCTAACTTAGCTGAGCTAGCTAAAATCAAGTTCACATTCAAATACTAGCGATTAGCACGTGGCTAGCGCCATTAGCGATTTTTTAACAACATAAAACAATCTGAAACAGGGTCTATATGATATCAAACAGCAAGAATTAAGGTCACAACTCCGACTGGTTTTAAAAGTATTATTTTACGACATAGTGGAGTTTGCACAGCTAGCATAACCTCGCATTAGCGTTAGCATCCTTACCGGAGTTTATCTTGAGTCATGCAGCTCGACTCTGTCTCTCAGCTTTCAACCTACTGAACGCAAAGTATTTCAATATTTGGTACGAGACTTTATAAATGTATATTTTTCAGAGGATATTTCCATAGCTTCTCAAAAATCGAAAAAATTCGTTTTTTTGGGGAAATATTCGCGAAAAATTCACGAAGAAAATTGAAAACCCCGAAAAAAATAAAAATTAAACACACATTTTCAAAAATGAACTGCTCTGGCATACTTTCACCGAGAGACTTCATTTAAACTTTAAAAATGGAGGTACTCTTGCCTTCTCTTCATATATTCACGTCACTTATCGACACCTTTTACAGTTTTTAAACTATCGAGGCTCAAAGGTGAGAAGGTTTTTGGTCAAATTTGGGGGTTTATAATGGGTGTGTATTGCAAGGAATGTTTTTGCCAGAGTGGATGACATCATCACCCAGAGTGTGGAGGAGAGTAAAAACTCAGTCAAAAAATAAAACGTAAACTGCTCCTGTGGCCACAAATTTCACACTACAGACATGATTTATACATAAAAACGTAGGAAAATTTGTTGGCGTCGCATAGATACCACTGCTGAAGCTGTGAGTATTATAGTTTTGGCCTGACACACAGAGATTCCCCACCCACACCCATCCACGGTCCCATAGACTGCCATATTAAGAAGGCGGGAAATTTTCTGGAGGAAAGCAGAAGTAAGCTTTCTTTGAATCGATTTTAATAGGTCATATTTCTTCATTTGACACACAAACTGCATATCTAGACGATCAGGAAAGTCTCTAGATGCCCAAACTTAAGTCGGTTCAATGATTGGAAATACGGTTTGGCCAGATATCCTTCCTGTTCAAGGCATGGTCTCAGCATTTTCTCCCCCTCTCTCTGTCTTCCAACCGAAATTCAAACTGCTGCACTAACTGCCCGGCGGCGGCCATCTTAGCTGTTATTTTCAGTTCATTTGAATTTGTCTGTGTAAAATGACACAGGCAGCAGAGCAGCTAGCGCATTAGCACTAGCCACTAACTGACAGACATTAACACAGGCAACTCAAGCAAGACATTTTCTGTGGTGACCGTCAATCTGTGTTGTTTGTGTTTAAATCTCCTGTTGCTGTGCCTATGATGCGACATATATCAGCAGTTATTGTCAGTTAATTTGAATTTGTCTGTGTAAAATGACAGAGTACAGCAGAGCAGCTAGCGCGTTAGTGGCTAGCGCTGACACGCTAACAATTAGCCACTAACAGGCCTGTGTGAAATCAACATAATTTAATAGGTCATATTTCTTCATTTGACACACAAACTGCATATCTAGACGATCAGGAAAGTCTCTAGATGCCCAAACTTAAGTCGGTTCAATGATTGGAAATACGGTTTGGCCAGATATCCTTCCTGTTCGAGGCGTGGTCTCAGCATTTTCTCCCCCTCTCTCTGTCTTCCAACTGAAATTCAAACTGCTGCACTAACTGCCCGGCGGCGGCCATCTTAGCTGTTATTGTCAGTTAATTTGAATTTGTCTGTATAAAATGACACAGACAGCAGAGCAGCTAGCGCATTAGCACTAGCCACTAACTGACAGACATTAACACAGGCAACCCAAGCAAGACATTTTCTGTGGTGACTGTCAATCTGTGTTGTTTGTGTTTAAATCTGCTGTTGCTGTGCCTATGATGCGACATATATCAGCAGTTATTGTCAGTTAATTTGAATTTGTCTATGTAAAATGACAGCGAGAGACAGCGGAGCAGCTAGCGCGTTAGCGTTGCCTCTAACTGACAGACAGTAACACAGACACATAGACAGACCTACACAGAGACAGACAAGACAAACACACCACACACACACGCCTAACAACTTCCACAAATGTTGTACTACAGAAATAAAAATTATATCAGTAGATTCAGCTCATTTAGCTTTAGCAGCATATGCTAAAATTAGTGGCTAGCGCATCATGCTACTTGCTAACATTAGCGGCTAATGCTAATTTTTAGTGGCTGAAAATTTGTGGTAGCATTAGTGGTAGCAGTAGCATGTCAGGAGTTAGCATGTTAGCATTAGCATGTTAGCATTATCATGTATTTAATAGCCACTATATCATTAATTTAATAGCCACTAACTGACAGACAGTAACACAGAGAAACTGGCCGACACAGACAAGCACAGAGACAGACAAGACAAACACACCACACACACACACACACACACACCTACACCTAATTCAGCTCATTTAGGACATTACTACTATATTGACCTTATACAAACCTCAGTTAGCATGTTAGCATTAGCATGTTAGCATTATCATCTATTTCATTTTTAGTGGCTAAAAAGACATGCTAATTGCTAATATTAACAGCTTATGCCTAAATTAGTGTCTAGCGCATAATGCTAATTGCTAACATTAGTGGCTAATGCTAATTTTTAGTGTGGAGGAGAGAAAAAAAATTGGTCAAAAAATAAAACGTGGCTAAAAATTTGTGGTAGCATTAGTGGTAGCAGTAGCATGTCAGGAGTTAGCATGTTAGCATTAGCATGTTGTCACAGCCTGGCTCTTTGAGCCATGACAAAAACCGGAGTTGCACTGTTTTTAGAAAGTTTACATTTGTTTATTTAACAGGAAACAACAACAAAAACAGAACAGTGGTTCAGATGGGATGTGGACGGCAGTACTATCAGTAGTGTATGATGTGCATGAGTGTAAAATGTAGTGAATGTATGTTGTCGAGTGCGTCTAACTAAAAAGGAAAAGAAAAGGTTAACCGGCGACGGGTGCCACACCACTCCACGGACGTCTGCTGGGGAGAGAGAGAGAGAGAAGCGTTAGCGCTAGCTGGTCATGTGTGTAAATATTACTATTTGAGTTGTGCTTTTTCAGTACAAAACCCCGGCAACAGCCCACTCGGCACTTTCAAAATTTCCGCGGGAATTTTCTAGTATTTATTGATACACCGTTCACAAAAAGTTAGGGATATTCAACTTCTGGGTCAAATTTATGGAACATGGAAGAAGCTCATGCTACAGTGATATTATATCATGAAACTAGAAGCATGCAATGGTAATTTCATCATCTCAAACAATTTATTGAAACAAAAGCGGGGGGTATACCACTGAAAGCCGGATATCCCCAACTTTTTGTGAATGGTGTAGATCTCATATTTTTGTTTTTAACATTATGAATGTCAGTCTCAACATCTGATGGTTTTATATGACATAAACTGACAATAAATAGCTAATTCCAATTACAGACGCTTATGATAAAGAAAATCTTCAGTTAGATTTCTTTAGATTTAAAGAATGTAGCACAAAGGAGGACATTTTGGTGGTTAAATGTATCATGTCATTATGGCCACACTATAGTTTGATGAGTGTTATGAATATGATTGGACTTTACTTGTCGGCTAGTAGCCAAGCAGCTGATGAACGAAGAGTTTCACTGCTATGTTAGTGCTTTTAATGGGCATTGAAATACAGATAAGCTACTTTTAGCCTATCTCATAATATATATCTCAATAAGGCTTTATATGTGGACTTCTGGTTGGAACTTTGTGCTAAAATAGAAAGGTTGGTCTACACTTGGACTGCACAGAATGACACTGGTGCCCAGTTTAATGGTAGAGAACGATGCGTAACCAGTTTAGCTTTCTATTATTTTACATTTCTCCAGAGTCTTCTATACAGCCTAACTCTGCGTTGGATGGTAAAGTTTATAACACAGATTCTTAGAACCACAAAGAGAAAAAAAGCACAAATAATGCAGGACTATGTTAAGACAAAGATGACAGAAAGAAAAAAAAAGGATGCTTAGTCACTTACATTTTCTTTGCCTACTTTAATCCACACTTAGGCCATGTTCTCGGTGTGTGGGTGTGTTTATATATGACGAACTGAATTGCTATGAAACAAACAATCGAAAGCAACCTTTTATTTCTCTGATTCACTGGCTTTATCTCTATTGGTGCTCCCGCTCTCCCATTCGCTGTCTATGTCTCCACAGACCATAGCTGTCTGTGTATTTTGTCTTTGTATTATGCTAAAGAGTAAAAAAATGCCTGCTGAAGTTTATTTTACGCTACTCTATATAACATTTCAACCTCCATAAGCACCCATGTTAAAATGTCTTCACAGCAGAAATAAACATGTTCACAACCTGGTACAAAAAAATGATCTCTATAGCTAATTTCGCCGTTCATAACAACTGTACTGAGTATAAATGTATTTAATCTCACTGATTCAAATTATGAGGCTTAAGCATGGCCACTTTGAATGACAGCCAGGAACCATTAGAGCTGGATTATTTGAGCACCCAGGTGTCATTCAGGCCCCCTATGGCCTGCCGCTAATCCACGTCTTTGCCTATTTTTAGATTAGCTGGGAAGAGGCAGTACATTCAACATGGTGTTTTTGAGCTTCAAAATGGCGCTTCAGAAACCTATGGGTGATATCATTCAGTGATGACCTCGCCACTTAGTTAAATGATGAAAACCCTGAGACCCTGTGAGTTTTCCTCAGTCTGTCCCTGAATGGAGTAACAAATGAACAAAGAGTGACAAATATCCTGCATCGTCATCCAAGTACTGTTTAAACAGGGCCTCTCCTTCTGAGCTAATGATGTGTCTTCCAACATACTCATAGATAAAATATATTTATTTATACAGTATGTTATCTTAAAAGAAGATTGGACCGTTGTGGACAAAAGATTAAAATGTGATCTAAGCTGTAAAGTTAGGGATGTAAGGGAATGTCAGCCAGCCATGTATGGTCATGCAAACTCGTGTATACCACAAGAGTCTTATTATTGTCTAAAAAGTAATCTAAAAAGATTTGAGAAATCTACCAGTCAAACTCTGTATCCAGTTACCACTCAATCAGTGCAGTTCTATATTTTATACTGGTAGCCCCTGGTAATAGTACAAACATGGACAAATAGATTTCTTTTTAAAGAATTTGGCTTGTGAGTAGCCAAATAGGCATTATGCAATTATGAACTAAATCACACACTGGAATATTTGATATTTGATTTTGAAAAAAAAAAACAAATCATATTAAATATTCAATTAAATGTCCCATCCAATACTGACATTTTCTGTCACAAAAATTAATGGAGGTGTGAAGCTGTGGCCACTTCACAGCCCCCGCACTGAATTTACATCTGCTTTTATACAAAGGGGCTTCAAGTGACAATAGTTTCACAGTATAAGACCAGCTCATGTTCACCCCATGACCTGTTGACCCTGGAAAAACTCTAATACTTCCAGAAAAGCTTTGTGCAAATGTAATAAATTCAAATTGCTAACCACAGCATGCACATGGTTAGTAAGGGTATCTACTGTACATGTTTGGATGTATTGTGTGTAGTTGGGTTAATTAGGAGACAAATACCAAAAGTCATTTGAAAGGCTCTGGCCCAGGTTTCTCAATGTTAGCAAACTTCCGTATAAAGAAAAGCTAAGGAGACAATGAGTACTCAACAATAGGAGAGGTCAATTGAAAAACTGAGGATGAAGATAAATAATATAAGATTTATGGTTAGAGAATGACGAGTGAAAATGGAGGAGACGATTTGTCTGCAACAGGAGTAGCATGTTTCTTACATCTGATTCTGTCTGTCTAGTGTCTGAATTAGGTTGAACAAACCTTTCTCAAAGTGCTCTGACTCGATCGTGAACACAAAAGAGATGCACCACCATTATAATTACATTTAACCTTTATCATTTATTCAAGTTCAATATCTACACCTCTGCCTAAGCGCAGATGTGTAGTAAAGCCGAATTAGCCAAAACATTTTGAGTGTGGGAGGAAACCGGAGAACCCGGAGAAAACCCACGGCAACACAGGGATCTAGTCACTCCAAACAGAGAAGATAAGAGAGTCACAACCCGACACTTCAGACCTTTCTGTGAGGAAGACTCTTTGCCCCCGTGCTGCCCCCCCCCTATAATAAGTGGTTATTTTGTTTGTTGTTACAAAGGTGTCTGGCAAAGCCGAGCTGAGGTTTACATGCCCCACGCTTCCATACTTGCCAAACCAACAAACGTTAACACTTAAAGACTTTTATAGGGGTATGGGGCTGGTCAGTAGACCAGCTTAAAAACCAGGCCTGGGCAAACTGTTCCACAAAGGGCCGATGTGGCTGCAGGTTTTCTTTCCAACCAACCAAGAGTGTGTGTGCGTGTGTGTGAGTGGGTGTGCGATCCAACGACGATCTTCCCATCCCAGTGGAGCCCAGTAATGTGCTGTGTGCTCTTGGTTGGTTGGAAAGAAAACCTGCAGCCACACCGGCCCTTTGTGGAACAGTTTGCCCAGGCCTGTTAAAAAGTAAGAAAGATGAGGGTTTTCCTCATAGAAAATATGATGATTCAGTTTCTTCTTGTACAGACAAACTGACCACTTAAAGAACTGCAGTCATTTTTTTTTTAAAAATGACTGCTTTTTTCCTCATCATAAATACAAATCAATTACAATACATAAAAGATGAGATGGTTCTCCTGTTCTTCTGTTCTTCTTCTTCCTCTGTTTCTTCTGGTGCAGAAGTGTTGACCACTTAAAGCACGCTACAGGCTGCCATGCAAAGTCCGTACAGCTGATCAGAAAGTAACTAACACATTCACACACGCACACTCACACACGTGCACTTACACATTGATGATTCAGCCTTCAAGAGCAATTTGGGGTTTCCAATTTTGCCCAACACTTTGCACGCAGCCTGCAGACGATCCAACGACGATCTTCCCTTGTAGGTCCAGTGATGTTGATCTGCTCTCTCTGCCTCTGATGTAGCAATGAGGTAGATGTAGATTCTGTTCCAGAATTCCGCTTCTGGAACAGCAAGGTTCTGTGCCCATATATGGTATTTCCCCACAAACACACACACACACACACACACACACAAACACACACACACAGCTCATTATTTCAATTATTTGCTTCCTAATTAAATGTATCTGAATCCGACACAGGTATCCAAAACTGTTATACAGCTGCATATACATATTTTAATGTTTTTACGTATACATACAGCACACAACCATCCCAATCATGCTGTAAGCAAAATAAGCAACTGAGTGTGTGAACTTTAATGAGATATGATACAAATCCCAAGATATTCTCATTCTCATGGGGTGCTCTCATTACAATCTGGAAACAAATCCATAACATACCATGTTGAGCCGCATTTTGTAATAACGGTGCATTTTGTAATAAACGTCCAAAATGTAATAACTTTTTCATTTCATTTTGTAATAAAGCCGCATTTTGTAATAAAGCCGCATTTTGTAATAAACTGCCCCAACGCATTTTGTAATAAATTTTGCCGCATTATGTAAAAAGTTATTACATTTTGACAAGATTATTACAAAATGCACTTGCAACTTTTTTATTTTCTAGGAAATGTAATAACATGGTGCATTATGTAATAATACCTAATATTGTTGTTTGTTAAACAATGAATTTATACAAGAGTGACTTTTGTTGTTTTTTATGCAATTTCCCTTAGAGCTATGTAGCCCAATAAATCTATGTATGGCAGTATATAACTTTAGTTGCCTATTTGAAGTTTGGAATTATATAAGCCAATAACTTGTGGCCAAATTCAAAGCTCTACATGGTCTGTCACTCAGGCAGGGAGGGGAGGGCGGGCTGTAATCTGATTGGCTGCCGCATCAGTTCTACAAAGATCATGCGCTGCTTGCATGCTTAATTGAGACAGCCAACAGAGTTCAACGTGATGCCAGGTATGAAAAAACTGTGCCAAATATTATCTGTGTAATTCAATATATGGAAGTATAAAGACATTTTGCAGTTGATCTAAAGTTATGTAAATGTTTTGCCCTTGATAAGAAATTATATGACTGAATTTAAACCTGCATTGTCCAAGTTATGCTCACTGCATTAAAACAGTTTGTAAAGTAAAACTGAAATTTATGCCTCTAAGTACATATTAAGAGTTAATAACTTAAAGCAGGACACATTTGAAGGAAAACTGTGCATGTGCAAAAAACTACACCCACCCACACACACACACTAGTACACTGCTCAAAAAATAAAGTGAACATTTAAACAACACATCCCAGATCACAATGAATGAGGCATTCTGGTTAATAATGTATATTATTTACATAGTGGAATGAGTTGGAAACAAAATACTATGTGCATCAGAAGGAAGGGCCCACTGCACCAGCATATGGTCTTACACTGGGTGGAACCCTTCATTTTTTTATTATTTTGAGTAGACTAGTGTACATTATAGGTTTTTTTTTAACAGAAGGAATGAAAAGTTATGAACCATCTATATTTTAAATGCCAGTAAAACTTTGGGGTTGAACTTTCTTTGTCATTGTAAGAACATAAACTGTACTTTGCAGATCTTAATTATTTTGGATAACAAATAACTTGCTGTTTTGCTCTAAAATGATTTAAGATGAATGCCAAACTTTACAGTTCCAAGCTGTTTCAAAGCTTGCCTCTCTGTTCACCCCTCTCATGTGTTATTCCGTGGGTAGATCTTCATTGTGAACAACAGTTTTGATAGTTGTGCTTCACCCTTCACTGTAAGTCTAATTACGTAGTTTAACTTAATAATTCACTTCTGCCTAGTTTAGCCATATGGAGAATGTTGGATAAGAGAGCAATACCTTCCCTGTGTGAAGTCACTGAAAACCATTGGCTGAATGAGTGAAGCTGAATACCTAATATTCCATGCAATGAATTAACACATTCATAAATAGTAAGCATCGAAATAGCTATTAAAAGGCTAAAAATGTTATAACAGCTGTGAAAACAATAAATTTGTTAAAACCTTGTTTTTTAGTATTCCTACAAAAGCAGCGTTATCTTTAATGATAGCATCCTTTATCGAGACAAATCTAGGGCTATAACATAAGATCAAAATTCATAAAGCAATTTGAATTATGGTACTATGATTCCGCAGGTGGTGGTGGGTTATCATATCATATGTAAATGTTTACAAATGGATTCAATTTTGATACCCAGAGTTTTGTTCTGTATTATAAGAAGCATAATAAGGATTGTTGGATTCTTGGTGTGGTTTTGGTATCCAATAAAAAAAATCTGCAATTTACATAATATTCTCTGTTAAAGCAACCTTTGAATAGTGTACTGATAGTAATTGCTAAGTACTGCTACTAGGCTAATACAGTGATACTAATAATAGGCCTAGCTTTTACAAATACTTTAAAGTAAAATAAAATACAATTAACAAACAAATAAACTATGCTTTAGAATTGTTATTACGTAATGCACCATGTTATTACATTTTCTAGAAAATAAAAAAGTTGCAAGTGCATTTTGTAATAATCTTGTCAAAATGTAATAACTTTTTACATAATGCGGCAAAATTTATTACAAAATGCGTTGGGGCATTTTATTACAAAATGCGGCTTTATCACAAAATGCGGCTTTATTACAAAATGAAATGAAAAAGTTATTACATTTTGGATGTTTATTACAAAATGCACCGTTATTACAAAATGCGGCTCAACATACCATAATAGTAACATTCTAATAAACTAGGTGTGTGCAAATGTAAAGCCAAAGATTGCTTGATTCATCTTAGCTTCATCAGGCTACCAACAAATATTTTATTTATATATTAATTAGTGCCGAGTGCCTTCGATACGAGGCAACTACTCCCATAACTAGCAAGCTATGGGAGTAGTTGCCGATTAATGCGGCCCGAACCGGCCACGGGACCACCAACAAGTAAATTAACAAAACGTGTGTTTTCATCCCGAATCGACTGCTTCTTAAAAATCAAAAAAATTCGTGAATTTTTCGCGAATATTTCCCCAGAAAACCGAGGAAAATTTCCCATAGGAATGAATGGAAAACCCCGAAAAAAATAAAAATTAAACACACATTTTCAAAAATGAACTGCTCTGGCATACTTTTACCGAGAGACTTCATTTAAACTTTAAAATGGAGGTACTCTTGCCTTCTCTTCATCTGTTCACTTCACTTATCGACACCTTTTACAGTTTTTAAACTATCGAGGCTCAAAGGTGAGAAGGTTTTTGGTCAAATTTCGGGGTTTATAATGGGTGTGTATTGCGAGGAATGTTTTTGCCAGAGTGGATGACATCATCACCCAGAGTGTGGAGGAGAGTAAAAAATCAGTCAAAAAATAAAACGTAAACTGCTCCTGTGGCCACAAATTTCACACTACAGACATGATTTATACATAAAAACGTAGGGAAATTTGTCGGCGTCGCATAGATACCACTGCTGAAGCTGTGAGTATTATAGTTTTGGCCTGACACACAGAGATTCCCCACCGACACCCCTCCACGGCTCCATAGACTCCTATTTTAAAAACGCGGGAAGTTTTCTGGAGGAAAGCAGAAGTAACCTTTCTTTGAATCGATTTTAATAGGTCATATTTCTTCATTTGACACACAAACTGCATATCTAGACGATCAGGAAAGTCTCTAGATGCCCAAAGTTAAGTCGGTTCAATGATTGGAAATACGGTTTGGCCAGATATCCTTCCTGTTCGAGGCATGGTCTCAGCATTTTCTCCCCCTCTCTCTGTCTTCCAACTGAAATTCAAACTGCTGCACTAACTGCCCGGTGGCGGCCATCTTAGCTGTTATTTTCAGTTAATTTGAATTTGTCTGTGTAAAATGACACAGACAGCAGAGCAGCTAGCGCATTAGCACTAGCCACTAACTGACAGACATTAACACAGGCAGCTCAAGCAAGACATTTTCTGTGGTGACCGTCAATCTGTGTTGTTTGTGTTTAAATCTGCTGTTGCTGTGCCTATGATGCGACATATATCAGCAGTTATTGTCAGTTAATTTGAATTTGTCTGTGTAAAATGACAGAGAGAGACAGCAGAGCAGCTAGCGCGTTAGTGGCTAGCGCTGACACGCTAACAATTAGCCACTAACAGGCCTGTGTGAAATCATAACATAATTTAATAGGTCATATTTCTTCATTTTACACACAAACTGCATATCCAGACGATCAGGAAAGTCTCTAGATGCCCAAACTTAAGTCGGTTCAATGATTGGAAATACGGTTTGGCCAGATATCCTTCCTGTTCGAGGCATGGTCTCAGCATTTTCTCCCCCTCTCTCTGTCTTCCAACTGAAATTCAAACTGCTGCACTAACTGCCCGGTGGCGGCCATCTTAGCTGTTATTTTCAGTTAATTTGAATTTGTCTGTGTAAAATGACACAGACAGCAGAGCAGCTAGCGCATTAGCACTAGCCACTAACTGACAGACATTAACACAGGCAGCTCAAGCAAGACATTTTCTGTGGTGACCGTCAATCTGTGTTGTTTGTGTTTAAATCTGCTGTTGTTGTGTTTATGATGCGACATATATCAACAGTTATTGTCAGTTTGAATTTGTCTGTGTAAAATGACAGGGAGAGACAGCAGAGCAGCTAGCGCGTTAGTGGCTAGCGCTGACACGCTAACAATTAGCCACTAACAGGGCTGTGTGAAATCATAACATAATTTAACAGGTCATATTTCTTCATTTGACACACAAACTTGTGTGTCATCATGTATTTAATAGCCACTATATCATTAATTTAATAGCCACTAACTGACAGACAGTAACACAGACACAGAGAAACTGGCCAACACAGACAAGCACAGAGACAGACAAGACAAACACACCACACACACACACACCTACACCTAATTCAGCTCATTTAGGACATTACTACTATATTGACCTTATACAAACCTCAGTTAGCATGTTAGCATTAGCATGTTAGCATTATCATCTATTTCATTTTTAGTGGCTAAAAAGACATGCTAATTGCTAATATTAACAGCTTATGCCTAAATTAGTGTCTAGCGCATAATGCTAATTGCTAACATTAGTGGCTAATGCAAATTTTTAGTGTGGAGGAGAGAAAAAAATTGGTCAAAAAATAAAACGTGGCTAAAAATTTGTGGTAGCATTAGTGGTAGCAGTAGCATGTCAGGAGTTAGTATGTTAGCATTAGCATGTTAGCATTAACATGCATTTAATTTTTAGTGGCTAAAAAGTATGCTCATTGCTAACATTAGCAGCATATGCTAAAATTAGTGGCTAGTGCGTTAGCGCTAGCTAGTCATGTGTGTAAATATTACTATTTGAGTTGTGCTTTTTCAGTACAAAATCCCAGCAACAGCCCACTCGGCACTTTCAAAATTTCCGCGGGAATTTTCTAGTTCATCTCATTGAATTCATGCACCACCCTCTGGCGAAGTAGGGGATTACACTATAGTAACCTGGTACGGGTTACACAGAACTCAGGTTCAACATTTCTCTGCAAAACTTGCAAAAGTGTACCATATACATTTCTCATTAAACTAGATGCAAATTTAAGTATTATTACAGTTGAGATAATTTTATCTGCTTTTAGCACATCCGTCTCTTTATTTTTCAATGCTAATTTGCAAAGACAATAATATATTTAAAAAAACATATTTATCAGCATTATGAGAATGTTTTAATGATTGCAGAAATGCAATCATGCTTAATATATAAGACAACACTGTCAATCACAGGACAGAACACCTCTTTACTGTTTAAATATTTAACCAATAGCACCATGTTTTCCTTTCCTTTCCTCTTTTTCTCACCATGACCAAAATTTTAGCAGCCTAAGCATAATCACATAGGAGAAACAGGGGTGCAGACCATTACTTATCCTGTCAATGTGTTGATACAACCCAGAAACTTTAATCAAGAAAGCTACTTCTCTCTCTGTATAACTGTATGGTGTCTACATGCCCATTCTAATTTCGGCTCTTTGTGAGCAGATTTGTACAGCAAGATAATGTTTTGTGGCTCAGACTAATTTGTCCAATTATGGACCAAACTGAGTCCCAGAAGGTCAAGACCTCAACTACCAATACCATCTGCTTATGGAACACCCTCCCAGTTTGGATCAGCTTGTCAGTGTGCCTGGGGAAGACATACATGTGCTCATACAGTACATGCACATTCCTAGAGAAGGCAAGTCATCATCTTCAGACATTCATTAGTGCATTAGTGTAATCATTGAGTTTTACATTCTTCGGTCTTTAAAACAAGTGAATCAGTGGACTGACACATCATGTCGAGTGTAAATTAGCAGGAATTTCATTGACTTGCTTTTGTTCAGACAAACTATGACTCAGCTAAATCTACAATCTCCAAATAAACATGTGGAATTGACAATTTTGCAACCTGGTGTTAGTGACTCAGCTACATGCTCTGGTACCATTCTATTCAGCCAGCTGGCTTCTGAGAGTCCTGTTACATTTTTGCCAAATACTGACAGACAGTGCTTCAATATGCCATTAGAGGATCATGTCACACTGAAGTCCATCTCGACTAAGAATTTGAAAAAAAAAAAAAAAAACAAAAAAAAAACAAACAGCAACATTAGTTCTATGTTATATATTTTGTTGAGTTGTGCAATCAATCTCCCAAATATTCCCAAAGATGTTCTAAAGTAATGTGTCATTTTATTCAAGTAAAAGTGTTTGCTATTTACTGTGCAAGTTTCATTAATGATTAACATCTTGGCAGTCCTGCCTCCTGGCTAAACTGCTGTGAAGTTGATCATTTTAGTATGGGGACTTATGGAAATTGACTTGTTCTGTAGCCAGCCTCATGTGGCCATTTTAGGAATTGCAGTCTTTGGCATTTGTTCATCACTGCACTGCCATGAGGGTTGCCACTTAGTTTCATGAGCTATAGTAGCTGTTTAACAATGAAGACAGCAACTAGCATGAATCCACACTACTTCATGGCATCATCAAACTGTACAGTATCTTTTGTCAATGTTATGTTGCCCAGCAGCATACATTACAAACTGTACATTTAAAGAAAATAAAAGTTGCGTTTTATGCATTCACAATTGTCCCAGCCTGTTAGTCAGAAACAAACTAGTGGAGGCCCAGAGAAGTAAGCATTTCTGCACAACCTATAGTTTAAGACTGCTAGCTATCCTTACACAGCATTCTGTTTTCAGTCTTTGTTCTGCATTCTACACTTTCATGCACAGTACTGTGTGTTGGCAGTGCTTAGAGCCCAAACCACAACCTGTACTCGTGAGAAAGAGAGAAGTGTAAAAATATCCCAAGGGTCACAGCTACGTGTTTAAAGCACAAGTAAAATATGACACGTTGTGCAGTCTGTGCAGACAGCTGTACTGATTAAAATTGAAGCATATCTCTTCTGTCAGATGCATGTGAGACAGATGTTTTGAAACGAACCTGTGTAGACATAAATCAGTCTGCAGTGCAGCAGTACAGACTTAAATTTGCCTTAAAACATTGTTTGCCTGAACCTTGAATGGTGTTGAACTGTCGACTTGTATGTCTATTCCAGGAAAGTTATCCAAGGATGTTACAGTTCTTGCTCAACTGCTTGTGATTTGTCAGTTATCTCACATCCTATTGGCAGACCTTTCAGTGTAAACACATGACCCGTTCAGATAGATATTTCTGCACGCACAGTGCGCTCGTTCATGCACAAATCTTTTTCTCTTAATCTCTCCTGCTCATACATTTAAGCAGCTTCTCTATCTCACACACGCTGTGATTTCTTCATCATTTACCAAGCATCTTGCAATGTTGTCACATAAGCAGTCTTCTATTTGTTCAAGGATGCCCTTAAATATGAGAGAATACGACACCCAAGACGTACTGTAATAACTGTTTTATTATCCTCTGTTGTGTCAAAGCTGGTGGATTTTATGAGGTCTGTTCCTCCTACGAAATTTTTTGGACCCAGCTCAGTTAAAAAGCCCACAAACGTAAATTATGAAGCCGATTTTAAGGTAAGAGGTCCGTGGGATTTTACAGTGGAGACTGCTTCGAGCTGTGTCCTTGTAAGAGGCAGGCATATTATGTGTGTGTGTGTAAGAGAGAGAGAGAGAGAGAGAGAGAGAGAGAGAGAGAGAGAGAGAGAGAGAGACGAAGTGAAAGTGTAAGTAAGACTTTATTAATACACCTCCAGCCATACAGCCTGAGCATCGCCATGCAATGCACATAGGGAATATCTTTAAGCTTTTGAGCGGTTTCTAAGTAAAGATCTCCTTTTATTTAAAGCAGGGCAGTAGTTTCCTTAAATAAATCTGTCTATAATGATGCAAGATTCACAGGACTACTTTTTTGCAAGCTCAGAGACCACCTAATAATAGATATTTTAGTGCTAGAATGAGAACCGGATGTTTTACAAGCGATAGTCTCAAAGAAAAAAAAAGCAAGACATGTTTAATCCTGCTGGACCGGACGTTACCACAAACAGAATGAACACCACTCTAGTTCAAGTGGTGGTCAAAAGTGTGTGATCTGATTCCTGTCTCACAGTTTGTGCTGGTGTCAAACACGGCATGTGTTTGTTTCCAGACTGCGACGGGTAAGAAGATAATCTACATATTTATGACTCTGTTTGATATCATTAATTTTATTTTTGATATATGCATTGGTGTGTGTGTTTGTGTTTGTGTGTGTGTGCTCCAGATTGATGTGCATTATACTTCATCTCAGCATAAACTGCGGGTGAAGATTAAAGGAAAATGGGGATTCAGCAGAACGCGCTTAGAGTTGGTTTGCACATAAGCAAGATAAGTGAAAACAAAAATGCACACACATTTACACAGTTACACACACAGACAACACACACACACACAGATACACACATATGCAGTGACTGAATCTTTTTCACATTTGTTTCATCTGGCTGATCTGTGTTTGTTTAAAAATCAGAGACACTGCAGATGTCGGATAACCCTTGGCTTCTCGCCGTCTCTGTTTCTCAAATTTAAATGAGCTTCATCAGCATGAAATATTTCAGCATCTGTTTGCCAGAGAACATGGGGACAACCTTAAGAACAATAAATCATTGAACACAACACCATCATAAAATCGGAATCAATTAATCAACAAGCAATTTATTATTGTTTGTCTCTCCTGTCTCTGCTTAAGAAAAGAAGTTATTTATGTTTCTGTTCTATTTCTACGTCATTCTGCCTCCCTGTCATCTTACTGAAACCTGCACATGGCAGTATCCATCACATGTAATCAGAGTATGAAATCCTGACTCTAGAACAGCCATACCGTATGAGTCTTATCTAGACAGAGACACAAACATAAATTGCATTTTAAATCAGAATCCTACGTGTGCTTGTTATGAACAAGGTATAATAAGCAGCAGCTGGTGTTTAAAAATGAATCTAAGAAATAACTTTAAAAATATATCCTCTTTATTTGAATGAGTGTTCTTTTCAAACAAGAATTTTGATCATCCACTGATGCCGTCACACAGTAAAGCCTTTGCCGGTTAATATTTCCATGATGACTATTGTCCATAATGATGAACTTTCAGAGGATTGGACCTGAAACAAATGAACTGAAGATAAACAACACCTGGCCAGATGTCAAGAGATAGAATCTTGGATGATTGTTTTGTTTTCTGTGCAGAGAAAATGTGTCCTACTTGCTGAAGTAGCCTTGTGGTGACAGTGCTCAAGATGCCACAAGGATATGAAAAAATAAAATAAAGTTCTGCTCACAAAAACAAAACAAAGTAACTAGTGCAGTGCAAATCCAGTGTTCAGGGTTTTAGAGGGAGACTTTTTTTTAATTCAACATTTTAACAAATCTCCCCTCCCCTCAAAAGTCCCTCAAATTTGTTAGTCTAAATTCAGGCTATTCACAGGACATGTGACTTTCATGACCCTGCTTTCTTTGGAAAATTTCAAAAGCCTTTTAAGTATAATAAACATAAGCCAATCTACATCCAAACCTCAAGCCCATGTTTCTCTTATAACCTTGAATAATAACTACATTTGGATTTCATTCATATTCTGCTCCTAGAATTCGATTTCCTTTATTGAGGCATACCACATTTCAGTTACATAAAGTACTTTTAAAAGCAGAAACGACTATACATTTAAGTGAATTATGTGTAGAGCTCGAGACATGATTTTATGCAGCTGAAAAAAAAATGCAAGAGAAGTATTTTTGCACGCAAACATTTTTCAGTGAATGTTATATTACTTTTAAAAGCAGTTTTTCTACATTCACGATGGCCTTCGAGAGTAAAACATCAAGTCATTCCTGCCACCTTGTATCTCCTTGTAGTTTTCACACCCTCATCTGAGAGCTCATAAAACCAAAACCCACTGGATTATGTCAGAAATGCAATTCCATCAAGCTTTTAATGAACAGCTTTTCTGAGCTTCTTAAAACATTTTGTTGAAGCGTTTTTTCTCCCAACACAATGAGCAATGTTAAACTTTTGATTGATTGACTGTGAACTGCAAACTAAAACATCAATTTTACCAAACAAAATACATAGTATGACCCCAGCATAACCTGATTATTTCTGCATTAAAGCAATAATATTATACAGTGTATAAGCTTCAGCTCAGGTTTAAGTTATGCAGGTTTTACATGTAATGAGCCAATTCATTGTAGCTATGTCCTATTCATTCTCCGCTTTCACCTTTTCTGTAGTTGTTGAACCTGCATACAGAGTACCTGTCTATACGGCGGCTGTGTATAATTAATTAACAGATGGAGCTATTTAAAGCACCTGCTACCCAGAATATGATAGTGTGGAATAAAACTACACCATCCTCAGAAGTAACAAGTCATTACTTAAAAGATGATAATAACAGAAGATTAAAAACAAAAATCTCTTCATCTCATGGGGAAAATGAGGCCACTGTACTGAAACTGTATTCTCAACATGTTGTGCAACCAAATAATGATACAGAAGTGTTGTGCAAATGGCTGACTAAAGGGAGGAATCACTGAATTCTTGTTTATTTGGCAGAAAGGCATGAAGTTGACTTTTGAGACTGGTATTTTAAGTGCAGTGCTCATGGACCTCCTGTTGGTTCTTGAAGCAAAAAATCAAAAGTGGACTCAGCAGCAGAACATAGTGAAAGCTGAGGCTGAGCATACTATTTACTTTCAGCTTTGTTCAGGTGACACTGGAGGGATTTTCCCATTGATTGATTGATTGATTGACTGATTGATTGATTTCAAGCCAGCATCTTGTAACCATATGGACATGCCTCATATATATGGCACATTGGCTGCTCATTCATGTGAAGTCACTTCAGGATGTGTACGCCACAGCACACAAAAGGTAGAAGGGAACCATCTGTCACTGAGATATTAGTTTTCCCAGGAGCCACAGCGAAATGTAACATTTGGGCTCTGCTTATGACTTAGAAATATAATTGCTCCATGATTGATAACACACTCTGCTTGGACCCTGTAGGTCTAAGGTCCAGGACACCTATTCCACTTGTTCCCTCTGACGTCGACCCAGGAGGATTACAAAGTGAACTCATTTGAAATGAGGCTCATGCAGGTATGCACTAATGCAATGATGATGATGGATGGAAGCATGCAAGGTTAATTGGTAACCCAATTTACTGTTAATGGCTTGTGTCTGCTTTGTATGGCATGGTACCTGTGTACTGCAACCAAATTAAAGTAGCTCAAAACTTAATGATTAACCTGCAGCACACAGAGGAGAACTGTGTTTGAAGTTTCACCGTCGTGACTCGGATCGCTCATGTTTTATCAGTAATAAACACCTTTCTATTTACATACTTGATAGTGAAGTGAATGGCAGACAGACGGTACACATGCCACCCTCAGGCATACAGTGTTCACACCGGAGGCAATTAATTACTGTGCCTTTACCTCGACTATTAAGATCTGTCTAATGAAACCAGGATTCAGATGTACACCTGCTGAGTTTTGTGTGTGTATGTGTGTGTGAGCCTGTCTTAGTCTTATCTTAATGCAAGTCGACCGGTGGTCTGATGGGAGGACCTGTAAAAACAAAGAGATTAATGAATAATGCAGGAATTGTGCACACAAATACACAGACCTAAACACACATACACATGCAGGCTCAGCGATAGCATATGCCCTTACACAAAATGCATTGGGAGTCCCCAGTGTGTGTTTGAGTGAATGTAAATGGGTGCATGTGTGTGTGTGAGAGAGAGGCTGAGTGAGCTTATGTGAAAGGTCGGTTGCTAGGTCCACAATTTCCCCAAAGGGCACTGGGATGTTTTTGAATGTGTTACTATGGAAATAAAATGTTTTTAGGTTTAGAGGGTAGATGGCAGGTATAAGTAGAGAGGAGTCTCTCCACTGAATATTAATGACAGTCATACAGTGCAGAGCGCTGTGTCTCTGTGTCTGTGACTTTGTCAAATACGTATCAGTGTGATATCACAACAGCAGGCTGGCTCCTCCGCCGCGGGTTTGGAACCGTGGGATTGTGAAGAAGTGGAATTCTTTGTCTTTTGTTTTTGGACTTATATGTTACAGTGAAGGATCCATTTTTAGGCTTACCTTTCCCAACCCTACAGTGCACTGTGCACATATTTTGGGAAAATATCTGAGGAGGTAAAAGTTACTGTAGTATTGCAGCTGTGCTACATCAACTAAAATAATTCTGTTTCATGAGTGTGTGGTTTGTTTTTGGTGAGATGCTACAGGCAAACACATCACAAAAGTTTTCTTTTTAAATGTTTTTTTTTTCATCCACTGGTCAACTTTGAGGTTATTCTTCCAAAACATGTCATCATTCAGACTAGTGGAAAGAAAAGAAGTATTTTACTAGTGTTGATAAATGTACATCTGTAGAGTTCACCAGAAATTAGCATTAGATAATGCCTCAATGTCATATTTAAGCATACAGTACAAATTCAGAAATCTTCATTCGTCATTCAGAATCTAAATATCTTAATGTAAGTAATCTTAGTTAAATATTTTCATCTCATATGATGTACAAGGTAAGGTATTTTACACCATATATCTTTAAAGGCTGTTTTCAAAAAGGAATATTTTTTATACATACTCTGAGCAAGAAATCTCCTACCTACATACACCAAACCTTCCACTTCTATTCCTACATATATTCTGAAGGTTCTTCCAGAGGAGTTTGTTTATTTATCATTCATACCCTGATTTATAGAACATTTTATTTCAAAAACACAGCCAATTTTTATTTATTTATTTATTATGGCTGTTGACAGTATTTTCTGATTTATAGAGTGATAAAGAGATATCCTTTGAAAACCTTTGACTCTAATATGTCAACAAGAGTTTTTAACCTGGCTTTATCCAGTGTTCAGATTTATGTTTGGGAAATGTATGCAAATAAGTACATTTTTAATTAGATGATGCCTTATTTGCACAATTAAACAGAATATTTCTGAAAACTCAATGTAAGTAATGGAGAACTTTACAATGTCTATCTAAAATCTATTAGTTTACTAGTTTTACTCTATTCACCCATCTCCCCTAAAGCATTTTACTAAAACGTGTACTATGTGTTATTATAATAACATTAATAAGAAATGAAAAAATGTCAGTAACCATTTTGAGATTATTCTCTTCTAAAACTGACGCTGACTTCGACCATAGCATCAATCATTTCTCTTCAAAACACCCATACTGTACACAACACATGTTTACGTTGGTGTGACAAAAAACTTTCAGCAGCTGTAGGAATTATGAGTCCTCTCCATCAGAAGCACAGGAGGAGTTAGAGTGATGTTGTCATGGACTCCACAGAGGGAAGGAGGTTAGGGTGGATGGATGAGTCAACAAAATGTGACTGTCATTCGCTGGACTGCTGCTTGTTTCTTGTTGTCAGCGTTGATTTCTATCAACAGCAGTCATACCTTGACCTTAACAAATCAGTATTGCTAGTCTTATAATTAGCATCATCTTCATTTATCATTTTTTTGTATCATTCATCCATTACCTTTACCTTCATCTTTAAATCTCATCAAGTCATTTTTATGTTAAACCAAATCCTCACAAGAGTTGTATCAGTTCAGGAACTGATTTGATTTTTACAACCATGATTTGACTTTAAGGGAGTTGAGAGAAACACAAAATGGATTGGCTTCCACAAGGCCTCTCCACACTGATGATTGATTTATTTGGATCCCCATTATCCACTACCAAGGCAGCAGCTGCTCCTCCTATTGTATATACAGTAACTTTATAACAGGGTACAGATAGCTACATATTTAAACATTTGCCAGCAGACCTACATTTATCCAACAAAGAAAATAAGAAATAAAATTAAATAATGTCCTTTCCCTTCATTATAGAAATTCAGCAGTTTGGACATTGATCAGAAGTTTTCATGGCTTTTTATTTATGACTGCTGTGATGTTTGTAGCATGTTCATGTACTGGCTAGTCATTACATTTTTTCTCCCTTGTATTTTTAGAATAATGTAGAATGTGTTATTAATTTGGCACCATTGGCGAACAAGTGAGGGGGCAGTTACTTTATTGCGGCTGTCCTCCTGCGCGAACTTATGCCCGGGAAGCAGAGCAGCTTGCTAGCATGGCTACATCCACACCAGTCTTTTTTTATACCAGTCAGTTTGAAAAGTCCTCACAATTGTTGTCCCTTCCTTTGGATTAAATATTTTAATTCAGGGGTTGGTTTCCCAGTTAAAATTATATATTTTTTTCTCCTCAAAAGTCAATATTGAAAATCTTTTTACATACGAAAATATCCATATTCACTACTCACTCACTTCTCTGCTGACTGACTTGTAAATAGTTGTAATGTAAACAGAAGTTTCTAAGTAAAAGTTTCATTTTGGTATGAGAGTAAAAAAATGATAAACAGTGTAACACAAACAAGGTGTTATGCATATAAACAGTTCCTGTGTTTTTAAAAGGGTACATCACCATAAATTAACGTGTCTTACTGGGATGTGGCAGATTGGTATTATTTTGGAAATGGTAATGTTAATAACAAATTTGCATATGACATATACTTATATGTATATGCATGCTACATAAATACAGACAGATAATTTCACCCATATGGTATTAATATAATGTGTGACTAATAGACCTTTCCAGGAAATATTCATTAATTGCTATGCCTGTTGAGCGTTCCATTCCCACATGGCAATTTATAATGATAACAGTAGCAGATTTAACACTTGAGATTCTTACTAACCTTTTAAAGAATGAGTCTTCACTCCAGGCAGAGGTAGACAAAAGCAAGACAGACATTTCAAGCCTGTGACCATAAATCAGCTGGCTATTTACAGTAAGCTAATGTTAGCTACATTAAAGTTCCTGAAAGCACCATCTCTGGCTGACTCCTGAATGTTTTCATTTGATGGTAAAAAAAAAAAAAAAATTAATTAAAATGGTAAAACTATATGAGGAGTTTTAAATATAGAGTTGATAGCTACCTGTCCCAGCCTCACCGGGTGATGGTTTTTTATGTATTTATTATTATGAATGTATTGTATAATGAGGAAAAATGTATGATACATTATTTCATTTTAACATAAGCCTGATTGGCTGCTCATTGTATTGCAGTGTGTAAGGTTTCAAAAGACTGTATTAGGTTACACCTAAAGACATTCAGCTAGTTAGCTGGCCATGGACACAGTTTGCAGCTGGTATTGATGCGGATAGAAACAGATTATTTCATTAAGTTGTCATTTGTTGCTCTTGTGCTTTTGTTTTGGAAATGCTTGAAATGGCATCAAACTCTACAGAGTATTGCTCAATCTCCTCCCACATCACGTCATCATGTAGAGATAGCAAAAGTCCAAATCCAACAGGATTTTTTTAAAGTCAAGTCAAGCTGATTTCAAAATCCTTTTCATGGAGGCGGTTTTATAGACTGTGGATCTGTTTCTTTCTTTTTTTTAATTTTCATTATTATGTGAAGACTCATGAATATAGAGGATCCAGACCCTGGAATAAAGTCACTCTTGTGAAACTTGTTTTAAGTTATCTTAAATATTTAATGATAATTAATTTAGAATAGGGATGAAGAGGGACAAAGCCAGGACACAGGATGAGTATCAGTCATTGCTTGTTGGGTGGACTTATTCACGTTTCACACCACATTCACTGAGAAATATCAGTAACTTTCCTCAAGAAAAAGCAGTGAAGCTTTTCTGAAAAAGTTGCAAGTTTTGTCAGTGTTTTATGTCTGGTTACATTTGCCAACATAGAAAACGTATTAAACCACGTTACAGCTGATTTATTTCAACTCAACTTCTGTGAAGAGCTTGCAGTGCAGATTGTGCAGTTCAGGCTACACACCACACTTCTAAGCAGCTTAGATTCCAGTTAACTGAAAGTCAATGTATAAAGCAGCATGTTTCAGACGAGAATGCCAACTATTTAAAAAAAACAAAAAAAACTTAAAAACTGACAAAGAACTTATTTGGCTGCACCCAGCTTCACATCTAACAGCTGCTTAGTACAATCTTCTACTGTTGGCCACTGAGCAGCTCCACTGGAGCGGTCAGCAGAGTTCAGCAGTTTGCTTAAAGGCAGTACAAAAGTTGTTATTGTGAGAGTTGGATTTCTCTGTCAGTCCAGCAAGTTTAGTAAAAGTCTTTCCAGAGGAATAAAACTGTTACAGTTGTGAAATACAACTGAGCAGGTTTGTTGCTCTGACAATTCCTCCAATGCAAACTTGCTCTGCCTTTACTGGAAAACTCCTGACACACGTACACCAGCATCCGTGACCCTTTCCATCCCTTCCATGTCTTTGCCTCGACTCTAAGCCTCACGGATCCTTCCAGGAAATCTGGACATGAATGCTGGCATCATGGCCAGGATGTCTGGACTCAGTGCCAGTCTCCAGTGCCACCGCAATAACATGCCAACATGAATCTGTTATCATTCAAAGAGCAGCTATGATGTGACATTGCCCTGAAGGGCTGCTGATACTGAAACACATTCACTTGTTTTTCATAAGAGTCCACATGGGAGTACAAGGTCTCTTTGGCCATCACTTTACATGCATGTCTGCCTCACAGAAAAACTCTGTCAGCCTGATGTACTTTGTTCTTAGAAAGAGGACAAGAATGAAAACAATGACCCCATCTTTTCCATTCATAACAGTACAGCACTATTGTTGTATAATGAAGCAGAAATAGAATCACTGAAGGAAAGAACACACAAAGGAAATAATGAATGAAAGTAGAAACATGTCCCTCTTAATTGAAATGGGGTTTTAAGTCTCCAGCCAGTGAGTGAGTCAAAATGAAGATAAGACTTCCTATTAATTGTCATTTTTTCCCTGTGCTTTCTCCTCTCTGCCATTAAAAGACAGGTGTCCGTCCGTGTCCATGCCTGTATGTGCAACAGGCATGTGAATATTGGTATTACTTTCTCTCCATTTGTTTGTTTGGCCTGCACACCCCGGACAGCTGCAGATGCTCTTTGGAGCGATTATCAATCTGAGAAATGGCTCCCGCACTGATCCCTTTTCAAATACTCTTGAAATGAACCTCCTGCTTGGCTTACCATACATTAAACTGCTCATTATCTCGACCGGTCCTTGTTATGTATTGCACATAGACAACTATGAAAGAGAACTTGTAAAGAAAAAAAAATGAATTGGCCTGACAGAATGTTTTTGTGCGTCTTTGATTTTCTTAAATTTCCAGCATTCATGTTGAGATCTTCTCTGATCTTCTCTCTCAAATTAAAGATTTTTTTCTTTGCTCCATTGTTTACCTGTCTATTTCTCCTTTGATCGTCTCATAATCTAATGAAATCGCTGTAGAATAACGTGTTACATGAATGACTGAGAGATCAAAGTCCAAAAAACGTGGAGATGATCTCACAGCCTTTAGCGTGTCTTTATATCATTATATTAGGCAGGCACCATCTATTTTTCAACAACAGCAATTACTGAACATGTCTCATCTGCACAATGTTTAGGTGAGGCCATGATTAGATCATAAGCACTGTATGAAAAAAACATCATTTATGTAAATGAAACTGCTGCATTGGCACAACTCAGAGTGCATTGGAAAAAAAATCAAATAAATATAATATTATAAACCAGTGCTACATTTGCTAAAACACAAGGCAACATCACCTGAAAATGTATTGTCTTAATGCAACTGCACGTTTCTGGATTCTCTTCACAAATGTAAAACAAACAACCAGATTCCCTAGCGATCCCTGTGCACGATCACCTATGTGCTACCCAGAGAAGGTTTGGTATTTTGAACTGTTGTGTGGCTGCATGCTGTGTTTTGTGGCGATCAGCATCCTTTTCTAATTTTTATGCATAATTCAGTGTTTATATGAATCAGTTTAAGTTCATAAAAAAAAAAAAAAACTTCTCTGGTTTTCATGTTCGTGTTTTTGTTATTGTCACTTGATTCTGTATTTTTGTTGTACTTTGTTTTTTGTTTTCCTGATTTTTTTTGGAATTGCCACTTATTCTTAACATCCTGTCAACTGAATATCTGCATGGGCAAATCAAATCCCCATGAATGAATTCATCAGCACAGAAAATGGCACCAGATGTGTTCTGTCTGCCATGGAAGCTGGAAACCACATTTTTTACATAAAGATTGATTCTCAGCTATTTGAATGAATGAGAATTTTAGCATTGATCTACTTATCCCTATATTTTACAGCAAAACTTTACATTGCATTTACCACGTGTCTGTTCTACACTTCAAATCACTTTGTCCTGCTTCCTCATATAGAAATAATACTTATGGGAAGATATGGTATAGTTCTTTTAATTTGTGGGTTATTATTAATGGCAGGCTGTTCCTTTGCTTTTGACCAGAGAAACCTGGAGAGGAAAATGACAGTAGGGAAAGAGATGATAACAGCAATCACTTTGAGAATTGCACAGAGGGACAAAGTAACTTCTCATCAGTTTCTCTTCATAAATGAGCATGGATAACAGACCAGGCTCTTACACTGATATAGAGACAGGGTTCTACTGGATGCTACTTGTCTAAATATTTCATGCCCCCTTTTTATATGAACCAAAGTTGGCTGTGAACCCATTGCAGAATTTATATGTAGTAACAAAATCAGACACCTCTATGCATTCCACAGAGACACAGGCTCAGCTGAGATAGACTAACCAAGTGCTATAGGTCTACATACAGAGAGAAAGAGAGTGTCATGGACACATTCATTCAGTGTTAATTACTCCTAGGAGGAAAAGGTGAAAAGTAATATGGCCTGGCAGACAACCATACTGCATAGCCATTATCGGGTCATATTCAACGTCAACCAAAGTCACATCTCGTCAAAACATAAAGGTCTAGAAAATTTATGGAATTTTTAAGTGGACAATATGCAGGACACCAGAATTAAACATGTTTTTATGTGACAGAATGAGTGAAATACTGACTAAAGGACTAAGTAATTATTGTGATGAAGGACAAGCTTGCAGACAGGAACATAACTGCTTTTAGAGATGACATTTTTTGTCGGTGTATCACTCCATCTGACTTTTTATTTTAAAGCATGTTCCTTAGATTCTTGTCATTTTTAAATACTTTCTAACAATAGACAGAGACTGCTGCTCACAACTGATCCTTAGGATTTTCCTAGAAAAATGTGAAAACCTGTGAGATTTTTAGTTTTTTTCAGAAAGAAAAAAAAAACATCCCTAGGCTTTCTACCTGAAAACATCTGATACTGTGACTGCTCAAACATTATGAGAGGTTGAAATACAGGTATACAACAAGCTACAAAGGCTGTAATGTACCAGTCCTTCTACAAACCTGACCAAAAAACTGTGTGCCTGCAAAGTCTAAAGAGCATTGCTTCTGCCTGTCATTACACCCAGGGTGTCATGGACACAGATGATGGTGCATGAGAAAGGCATGAGAAATCCCTTATCTTTCTCTCTGTGGACCTCAGAGGACCATTATGCGAAGCAGAGCATTTCAAGACTCTTTCCTACCCTTCAAACACATATTTGCCATTTTTAATTGCATCAAGCACTCATGGGATTTTCCCCCTCTAATGTACACACAGTCTCCATATTTTACCCTTGACGCCCTTGAAGACAGAAGCGAGGCGGTGGATGGACTCAGAGAAGAGAGGGTGTGGATGCATCCAGAAGAGGACTAAGACAGAACATGGTGGATGGACTGAAATCTGTAAAACCTGCATTCAGAGAAGAACTGAAGAAATAAACAGATTCACTTATTCACATATCCCTCTTCCCCTTAGTGTTCAGTAGCATGGCCAAGTGTGTGTACTCTATATTCAGGTACGCATACATTCATACAGATTATGATAAGTTACCTGGTGTGTGAAAATGTGCTTGTCACATAGTTCACATTCAGGGGAAAAGCGGTGTAATAATAAGAATCACTAAATAGGATGATGACACACTTACATTGGTCGTGTGGTGTTAATAATGTTCATTTAGTTTCCACAGAAGGGAACTAGGGACCAACATAGTATATTTATTGTGGTCAAATGATCAGAAAATGTGTGATGTATTTGGGTAAAGATCTTTTGGTTTCCTAGAGAACAATAAGGGCTAATGAGAGGGGCTATGATTATAAAAAAAATGCCTGAATGGGCACTAGTTGGGAGTTGTGTTTGGTTACAGAGGGTGTCGCTGCCTTTGAGAGTGAAGGGGTTTTCTTGTGAATTTGAGTTATTGTAGAACTCATGCTTTTGTTCCATTTTTAAGTGGCACGTTGTTATTGTGATTCATTCACATATGTATTTTTTGGATGTGTAAATATTGGCACTGTTTGTACCTTGGCAGGTTGTACAATAAACAAAAAACATCAACACTTTTTGCAAATAGATTGAATGAGATTGAAATAGAACCCTGTGGCAGCTATATTCATAGTAACAGCAGTGTTTCAGGATTTGTCACCTAATAAATCAAATTATTTGTTAAAATGCAAAACATGATTAGCCTATTGCATTAATCAGTTCTTGTGAAATTGTCTTAATATAATATTGTAGATAGGGAAAGACAGAATATCTATAAAAATATGAATTAACCTTCATGACATGACACTTTTTGCCTTTAAGTGTTTTTTTAATTTATCAATGAATTGTATTTATCTCTAACAGATTAGTCAAATGTTGCAGCAGGGAAAAGAAGAGGAAACACGTGTTGACATACACACACATTGAAATCTTCAAAGAGGTAGGGTGTGAAATATATGAAATATGTGTCTGATGAGAAGGGTGAGATGCAATACTGAATAATACACACATTCAATGCGAAATCCTTCACATGCATGTCATATATATTACTATAATTTCTGCAATGTAATGTGTTACATCTGTGTACGTGGAGATAATTTTTGTTTGTGTCTTGTTAGCTGTTTGGGATGAGCATTATGATATAAGACTATAAGACTAATATATCCCAATTAACGTGTTAAAGACTCTGAAATGGACAGAAGAGCCTTTTATTGAGGAACCTGGCGCCACCTGTGATAGACAGACCTGATCTGTATTTTTTAAAAGTGCCTGCCTTTTCCAAACAGTTTCCAACAATGGCTTTCCAGCTGGTTCTGTATAACAAACCATCTGGTGCAGTCAACGTACTGTGACCTGGAAGATGATGAAAATAAATTGCAAATTAACAACGCTAAAAATTGATTTTAAAAATTGTTTTATTGTGGGATGATTTATATGGTAACCTGCATACACCTGTATACTGAATTAATTTGGTTTAAATAACCAGTAATAATAAATAAGTATGAAGACTGTACATATTTTCCAACATTATGATGGTCAAAAGTCCAAAAGTCAAGAAAATTGGCAGGGAAGTCCAGTTGTGACTGCAGTTGCACCAAGGAGCAGAAAATGTAGGTGAATCTTCATAAATCAATGATCACAAAAAATTTAAATCATCTCTGGTTGGATTTGCAATTAGGTGTGAGGTTTCCTGTAGCTTTAACCTTGGGGTTAAAGCAAAGATTAATTTAAGAAACAACTTTTTAGTTTATGTTGCTGCTTATCCAAAAAGTGATGAGATGACTGAACCTGATGAGAATACACACCAGACACATAACACTGTGTGTGACGCAGGACGGAAGGCACCGCCCCCATTTGAAATTCAGAGTTTGTAGAAAATCCCAAGAAAATACATCATCATCTTTGTGGATCAATGCAGAGAAGGGTGTTATAGGTACCAGCAAGTCACAGAGGCACAGAGAGGAGCTCTCTATACGTCTCTCAAATTTCACCGAAGCATCATTTGACCCTGAATGTCAAATATACTGATTTAACCCTCCTATTCTCCCCAAATTTACTAACACTTTTTACCCTTGGGGTCAATCTGACCCCAGGTGTATTTGCCTCCAGAAAATGAGTTACAGAAAATTGTTGCCCAAGTTTTTGTGTCAGACACTTTGTTTATTTGTTGAATACATAAATAAGCCCTTGATTGACTCAAATTTACTGACAACATTAATGACCACAAGAGTATGCACCCTAGTGATTTTGGAGATGATATGACCTTTCCTGTAGCGCCACCATCAGGTCAAACTTTGAGTTTTAGAGTTAGTGCATATTGAAAGTCTTTCATCCAAATCTTTTCTAATTTGGGGTGCACATTCATGACTCTCACAGAATGAACCATTGTTGTCCTGTTGTTGAGAGACAACAGGAGGGTCAACACTCTCATTTTCATCAAATGAGAATCCCTCAAAATCAGGGTCAACCTCAACACAATCCTCAGTGTCAGTTCAGATGGTCACACACACAGACCTTCATGTCCATGGGTGGGATAGTTGTTTTCTTTACCCCCTTTCATATATCAACTCAAAAGTATCATCTCTGCACCTGCAGGGTTTGAAAGTGCCCTTTCACTGCCACTTCACCTGGAGCTGACAAGTGTACAAATTACAGCAGACATACATGGTTGTACTATTAAGGAGCTATTTCTTCTTGCTTCCATAACCCTAGGGATGGGCAAAGACAGCACCTGAACAGGGACTTGAACCCTGGACCCTCAGATTAAAAGGCTGATGCTCTACCGTCTTAGCTATCCAGGCTCTGCATTGCACCACCGGAGCTTCTGTCCAAAAGAAATTCATCTGCATAGGTAAAAGTGCAACCTTTTCCATTAGCTAACTCCTGGCTGGATTCATAAACTTTCACTGATGATGTCACGGGTCACATGACCTCATCAGTGGGAACTTGGCATGTGACCTGTGACATCATCAGTGACATTCTAAAAGTATATAAATAGGACTCAGTACACTGTTGTCATTGTTGTGGTGGTTTGGCAATGCCAAGATGCACCCACAGACAGGCCCCTTGTCCCCCCTGCCGGCGCAGGTCCACCGCACATAGGTCCACCGTCAGACGCCGCCGTAGGAGAGTGGACGTGCGAAACCGAGGTCAACGTGTGCACCCGCAGACAGGCCTCTCGACCCCCTCCCCGCCGGCGCAGGCGGACCCATAGGTCCACCGTCAGTCGCCGCCGTAGGAGAATGGACGTGCGAAACCTGAGGTCAGCGTGTGCGTCTTGGCATTGTCAAACCACTACAACAACGTCATTGATGACTTTGCAGTTTGTCTGACATCAGCAGGTGTCAGACAAACTGCACTGCGGTCCCTGTCTGGGGTTATTAGGTCATTCACAGAGACAGACACATTTTTACATAGCTACGTTTTACATAGCTAAAACAGCTTGGGGTTAAATTGACCCCAGAGGAACACCAATGTGTGTAGTATGTGTTCAGCACATTAGAAAAATATCATCATGAAAATGTTTTGCTTAATCAGTTGTCCCCATCAAATTAGGAATAGTCATGAAATATGAAGCAAAAAAACCAAAGGCAACTATTATTTTTTGAATGATAAACATTGAACGGGGTCAAATTGACCGCAAGGAGAATAGGAGGGTTAAAATAACACTGAAACAACTTTGAACCCAAAATTTACAAGAAAGCTGCTACTGCTGCAATGTCTGTGAATGGAGACGCATGTCCCTGCCTTTAGTTCTGCTTTGTGCGTCTGGATAACCACATGTGTGTAATGAAAAAGATTAAAGAATGTTCTGCAGATTAGACTTCCTCATTGTTTCATATAAAGGCGAAACCAGTAAGGGGTGAACAAAAGGTGTTCAAATCCTGCTGTGGAAATGGAAAGCCAGATATTCTGAAGGTGCAATCAAATCCGGATTAACCCTTTGCTCTTAAAGTCACTGCTATCTGTGTGTGTGTGTGTGTGTGTCTGTGCGTGTATCCTCTCACACACACATACCATGACATACCATGACATGACACAAAATAACATTTTCTCTGGAAATAGCCAAAGAAGTAAAGTGACTAATATGCTTAGTTGTGTGTTTAATATATATGGAGGGAGTGGCTGCACTTTCTGATCTGTTGGTATTGAACATAGATTATCAATAAATGCAGTGAAGGTACGTTCTGTGGACATGTCTTTGATATATCTGAGTTTTCTAACCCCTGCCCTTGATACCCTGAAACCTGCTGCCTCTATCCCAATGAGCATTGATCCAACTAAATTATTTATCTCTTGCTCTCTCTTACTTTCACACACACACATGGCTATAAATATAAAAATATATTTTATGAAGGTATAGGACTACTACTTAGCACAGATGAGGCTCTCTCAGAGGATCCCTGCAAGGTGCAATGCATTAAGACTTTTAACAAGCTGTCTTGATGCAAGCTGCAATTTTGAGTCCTGTTCCAAAAAGTGTATGATAATGCATTTTTTAAACTTCTCACAGGGCTACCTTTGCCCTTTAAAGCAGAAACACAAGAGAAACAAAAACAGATTCAAACAACACAGTATGAAGAATTCTGGTGTAATGGCTCAGGACAAGCTCAAGAAATGCATTTTTCAGTTGTAAGTCTTCATTGGGCACCCCAGCATTATCTCCCATTGAGTTTCTGTGACTTCAGAGCTGACAAAATCTTTCCCTCTGCAGCTTCTTCAAGTTCAAACCAGGACTTGAAACCCGGAGTGCAGAATCCTGGCTTTGATGCATTAACCAACAGCACTGCATGAGGAGTATGGTACCAGCAGATGTTGTAACACATGATGGAACAACAATGGCAGTGAACATAAATGGGATTTAGACTTGAGAGAGAACAGCTTTGTATGAGGGGAAGGAGCATGATCGCTTCTTTTTTGGCAGTTTGATACGATGTGACTGCACACATTACAAACCAATCAATGATTAACCAGCATAAATCAACTAAGATTTGGCCTACAAGGGTTTCTAAGGCCGATCCTGATTGCATCATACTTTCTGTGGTGATACTGTTACGGAATCGGCCATGACATGACATGACATGACATTACATGACAAATTCAATACATTCAAAGTAAATACAGTGTCTTTGTCAGTGCTGTTATGAAGTTCAGTGTTTCTGCTACATGCATTCAGTCCCAGCAGGCTGCTGACTCACTTGTAGTTCCATGACAGTCCTGGCCTTGTGTTTATCTGTTTATTTCAATGAGCTCCACACAGTGGGCATTGCATATTCAAGTTTGAGAAAAGAAAGCACTGATATGGGATCTGTTCTCTGTATTGGCAGATATCCTGAGTTGAGTTACTGGAATTGGTATCAGGAGTAAAATGTGGATCAATAAATCTCTACAACCAACTCTTTTAATTACAAGTTGTACTCTTGAGCTTGTGATCTGATATACATCACCTAGAGAATCCAAGCCCAGGATGAAATAGAAATTTATGCTGGGCTGTTTGGGGCTGCTCTCCTCGCACTGATGCCACCATAACCCTGACTGTGTATGTTCTGGAGTGGGGTTATCTGCAGTGGGTGGAACTTTTTGTTGAGTCACTGGATTTGCATTGTGAGCAACCAGTTCAAATGATTTGGAATCTACAGTATAGAGTCCCCAGGCGGAACCAGTCAAAGGTGGAGGGATGTTTGAAATGCTCGGCTGGATGGAAATTTGACTCAAATTTTAAAGTTATTTAAATCTTTATCTGACGGCATAGTATGGCATACAACATACAACCCAGTGGAAATGAAGTATAGCTTTAGCTCAGGCAGAGCACCGAAGTCACACTTAGATTGTCTTACTGACATCAGCTGTCTAACGATGCCCAACCATATCATGCAGGTGCATTAACTAATAGAGGCAGACCATCAGACTGAGGAACAGAAACTTCTTTCCAGAAGCTGTGAGACTGTTGGACTCTGGAGGACCGCTGTAGACCCTGCTGCACTGCAATGTTTCCACAGAATGTGGCCGGTTGCACAAACTGAACATTGCAATTGCACAATTGCCACTTTAAATGTTGTACTGTACTGTTATAGCATTGTCATTTCATGTCATTTCTTTTCATGTCGTTTAACGTGTTGAAATGACAAATAAAACTCCTTGAATCCTTGAATCATTGTCACTACATGTCTGCAGCTATGCATGTGTAAATGATGTTTGCTCCCTTCACCATCTCAACCTCCTCCTTGTCTGCTATGTGTATTAATGTTGATTTAAGACTTAAGGTATGTGTTTATTGGGTGGGATTAGCGTTCTCAGGAGAACAGACACCAGACAGCACTTATGGGAAGCACTTACGCTTGTTTTGTAAAACAATCTTCGTCATAACAGACTATTTTTGCCTTCACAGATTTTGTTTTGCTAAACACTTCAGCAGATTTATCACCTTGGTACATATTTACACAACCAGTTATTTCTAAGTTTCTCGCCATATGGTTGCCACATTTCTCTGGCCTTTATTGACAATAAATACTCATCGAATTCCTGAAAGCCGTGTGCAACTGCAACACAATTTACATGAAACAGATATCAAAAGTGAAAATATCTAACTCTGACTATGGCCATACCTCCTAAAAATTAGCATAATTTGTTTTTGTACTGTAAGAGCCCTAATGATTACAGGATTTAAGCTTCCTCTGAAACTCAGCATAATTGAATTATACTGCAGATCTAGACGCATATGAATAATAACAGAATTGTCTATTGCTAATAAAAATAAAACTAATAAAAACAATTTTTGGGAATTGTGCCACCTTGGCAGACACGTGCTTTCTAGTTTATTTATCTAATCATGAAAGCAAAAAGGAAAAATACGACCTAAATCTAAATTTGTCAGAATTTGCTTTCAACTATATTTCATTTTGAGAATGTTAAAAATGTTTTCCACTCAAAAAATACGCACCTTTTTTTAAATAAATAATACATACAGGGAAACAATACCTAACTAATTACTTGTTTTAAAGACATATTCTTTGTGTGTAAAAACTTTCTAATGAAGGTGCTACAGTTTGCCAGGGTTTCAAGGTTGTGCCCTTGGGCTTAGTGTGACTGAACAGAAGTTAGGAGCAGAACAGAAGGAGCAACAAAGAGATATAGGGGGAGTAAGAGAGAAAGAGGCAGAGGAGAAAAAACAGCCACAGAAAGAGACTGCAGCCAAAGTAATGAGCATTAGAAAAGCAGAGCGAAGATGAAAAGACTATCTTCCATGTTTTATTCATATAGTTTGTTTTTAGCCTGTCGGCTCATATTATCTGCTGTGCACACACATACACACATCAGCATTTATAAGAGCTTGCACAAGATGTTTTTCTTAATGTGAAAAAAATGTCCAGTTGAATGGCACTTTACAGGGCAAATTTGTGTTAATCCTGGTTGGAAGCCACAGAAAACTGACTATTAAGATACTTTCCATATTTCCAACTTATTCCAATAAAACAGAAGTCATTTTATCCAATAAAATTGATATAACTGAAATATAAAAGAAAGAAAAACAGTGTATCACATAACATGGTTGTAAATGCATTATTCATTTGTGATGAGACTTTTCAACATATCATAGTTAGAAAATGTTGCATAAATGTTACAAATAATAGTTTAAAAAACGTTCCATCAGTGACCTATGATGCACAATACCAGGAGCCTGAACATGAAACAGCTAAATGGAATTCAGTTGTTTTAGTGTTTATGATTTTAGATTACACCTGTGACTTTTCCTGCTGTCAAGAAATGGTCAGGAAATGTCATTACTTACCATTTTTGTTCCCCTCAAATATGGGAATGCATCATCAGGACTCCAACTGGTATATAAGTATGCACAATAACACAAACAGCAGAATTAAAAAATGAAACATGTAATCATCAAATTAGAGCACATTCACATTTTTATGCGACCGCAGCAACAGTGAACTATAAACTTTTCTTATAGACATTGTTAAATGGCTGTTGGACCTGTCTCCAGGTTAGATCATCAAAATAAATACTGTGAAAATCGTGAGATTCCCTGCAAACACACGCATTCACAGACAAATAACAAGATACAGACAATGACAATGCACATATAAAGATAGGTCAACTTTAGGTCCCAAGAAGCATTGCAGGAACATTCTGTCAGTATAACGCAAGAGGCTGAGGTTATGAAGAAGTCATGGTCTGAACCATCAGACTCTCCACTTCTTTTCTCAGGTTCCATCTGCATCGTGATCTGTATCTGTATCTTCTATCTCTCTCTCTGCACTCTGCCTGTTGAGAGAAAACTCTTTCCATAGGCAACACAATGAATCACATTCAGATGCTGTAAACAAAACAAAACAGAATTAAGAGGTGGCAAGATTACACAACAAGGGAAACAGACACACACAGGTGACACAAATGAAAGATAATTTATGTATTTAAATGCACCATTCAGTAAGGAGTTATTGAGTTTTATATAGAGTAAGAGAAACAGCTTCAGTTCCTTCCAAGTTTGGAAGTCAGTCTGAGCTGTCACAGGAATAACAGACAAGTACATAGACACGCACGCACGCACACACGCACACACACACACACACACACACTCAGTTTGTTTGTATGAAGTCAGTCAGGAAGCTCCTCCTTTGGCTATTGGTGGCTAAAAAAAAAACTGTCAAATTTGAAGCAACGGCAAGACGAAGGTCTGCTATTGTTACATCTGAACCATAACTTGCTTCTGGGATAGAGCAGTATGTTGGAGCGAGAGAGAACATCAACATACCGATTTTTCAAAAAAGCTGCTCCCACTCTGCATCGCTTGCACACCTTACCTGCCTCTAGATTGTGTCTGTGGTGTCAGTGTACCTGTCATTTATAGTACCTGAGTGTGCATCTGGGTTTGAGCCTCAATTTGAGCGTGTGCAGCGGTGTGGGTTTCCCCATAACATTTAACAGAACCATTACAATGTTTTTGCTTAAAGGCACAATGTATGGTTGCATAATGTATTGTTTGTTAATGCTGGTAAACTGCTTGCTTTTACTCAGCAAAGTTATCCTGATGATCAAGGAAACAAGCTTCTTAGAACAGACCTCAGACCAGTAAGTCCACTATTGGACATTCATCTCTCTCTCTTTTTTTTTTTTTTTATCTGTAACCCTTTAAATCATTAAAGCACCCAGCTTCTGCATTACTTATTTTATAGTTTTAGACTTCCACCTTGACCAACTGAGTCACTGAGAAAAAATGATGGATGCATGCCAGCTTTCTCAAACTAAACTGTGATAAAAATCTGCTATGATCATCATTGATCTCAAAGCTCACACCAAAACTACACCTCTGCCTCACGATCGACAGCTCCACTCTCCACTCGGTCTCCCTCCCTGCGCATCCACAACCTTGGAGTAATCTTTGAAAGTAAGAAACATCACTAAAACTAAAACAGGCCTTAATTGAAAACATACTGTCTGTCCCTTTCCTCCATATTGCTTCTCAAATGAGCTTTGCCTTTACCACATTGAGACTTAACAGCAACAGCATTCTCTTCAAAGTCTTTAATTAGTAAACATGTAGAATTCTGCTGCTCATCTACTCATTCACTTCCATTTTGTGTCCTGAAGGACATCCACTGCCTCCTCAATCCACAACAGAGTTGCCAGTAACCAGGCCTCCTCCTACCTCACAGGCCTCCCCCCCACCATCGTCCACACCATCCATTACCAAACCAGTTACCAGTGACTGGGACTCAGTTGCATGACTCGACACTCAGAGATGGATTCAAAAGAACTTAAATTTAATGCACTGAGGTAAGGCAGAAACAGGGCGAAAACAAAACTAGAACTACCAGCTTGACAAATGAACTCACGAGGATAACGGCTGGAACACACAACATGACGTGCAAGACAAACTGGCAAAGACAGACACAAAGCACAGGACTTAAATACTCAAGGGAAGGGGGGAGACAAAGACACAGGTGAAAACAATCAGGGCAGGGCTGCTGCCAATCAGCACGCGGGAGAACATGAGGACAGGAAGTCAAGACACCTGAAACAAGAGGAAAGGGTAAGTAAACAAAATAAAACAGGAAGCCCAGGAGCAAAAAACATGAGACCTTAACCAGGATAAGTCACTACAGCTATGTTCAAGAAACTGTTCAAAACTGTTTTTATGTGATTTTACTCATTACTAATTTAATTTGCCAATCAAAGACAAAGCATATGAACATAGGTTTATAGCTAAAGGTATGTTCTAAAATACCATTTTTTGAACCTTTGCATTAGGTTTGGAACCCTAATACTGTTTATTACATAGACACACACAAACACATGTTTGTGAGGCACACACACATACAGAAAATGGACACACACGATCGCTGTGTGCTGAGATATCTGAGATGTCTTGTTCTCTCAGCCTTTCCTTCCTGTGCACATCAAAAAGTCAGTCCAGGTCAACATTTCAAAATTTGTTTCAGTGAGTTTTATTATTAGTTTTTATTATTATTATTATGACATTATTATAACAGAGCTAGTCCCAGCCAGAGGCAAAATAAGGAAGGCAGATGAGCATCAAGCCTAATCTGACCTGAATTCAGTGTCGCTCAAAGATATCTACCTATAGTCAATCTACCTGCTGTACTTTTTTTTATTACTCTGACTGGCATGTCGATGAAATTCAGAAAATTTAGAGTTAACTACTAGATTTAAATCAGTTGGATAACATGTCCACATAGTTTTGAACTGAAATTCCTCAACTTTTATGAGTTCCCATGTTGTAAACTGACAAGTTCGTGCTCACAGATGCTGCTGGCTAATCAGAAACTTTTTTCAATTTCTCTGGGCTTGTAAACTACTGCCGCCATTGTTATTTCAGGCGCAATCAATGTTCTGACAATCAGTATAGACACACAGCGATCCTACTCGGGATCTGCAGACATTCTTGCTCAAATTAGTCAGAACTGTGCATCTTTTGAAACATCATGCTTTTTTTCTTTTTGATTGGGCGCCAACCCTGCAGAATTTGGCAGCTGCTTCGCTTCGTAAAACTGAGGCACAAGCCCAATTTGGCAGCTGAAAGTGTGTCTCTGAGTGAAAACGCTGGGTCCTCTGGTAGACGGAGTTTGAATGACAAGCAAAGGGAAGGTGGATGTCTGATGATAGAGTCTGTTATTATGTCTCCTCCCTTTTTTTACCCCCTCTTTCATATCTTAAGCCTCTGTGTATGCCTGCCACACTGCCTCGGGATAGCACAGCACTCAGCGGGTGTCTGAGGGATGGTGTGTAGGTGAAGAGGCTAGGGTGTTTGTGGTTTCTGTGTGTTTGTGTGCTGCTCTGTATATTATTGGGATTGGCTTTTGAGAGGGATGCTGAGAAGGGGGATGCCGGGAGGATAGAGGAAAGCGCGGATGTGTGTGTGTGTGTGTGTGTGTGTGTGTGTGCGTGTGTGTGTGTGTGTTGACGCAGGGGTTATCTAGTTGCCTCAGCAGCCGCTTGCCGAGCATCTTAGCTTGATAAACAGAGAGATTGGGAGAAGGTAGCAAATGCCTCCAGGAGAGAAATGCAGTGGAATCAAAGCTCTCTCTCTCTCTCTCTCAATGTGTTTTCTCTTTCTCACACACACAAGTGCACATTCACAAATGCAAACACACACACAGAGGGAGACACACAAACGAACACAATCGAGTAGACCTACAGGTACAAACGCACAAGCGCTCACATGCACAAGTGGGTTCTTTATCTATGAGTGCCACCTGGCTGGCAAAGGTTTAGTCTAACCTGGCAGACAGCCCAACTGGATGATCTGTAGGGCAGAGAGAGACATAGAGAGAAAGGCAACAACACAGAGGCCAGATAGAGATAGAAAGAGAAACGACAGAGACGACGACTTTTTGATATTCTTTAACGAATGCAAGACAGAGGCAAAAAACAGATAAGAAAGGTCAAGCGAGGGAAAAAAGAGAGATGGAGGAGCTTAGGAGAAGAGAGAGCAAGGTGAGAGCCAGAAAGATCAATGACCCGATGAAGAGAAAGGGTCAAAGATGAAAGCGAGAGATGCAAAGAAAAAAGGTGAGACAGAGAGAGAGAGAGTGCGGCAAAGATTTGAGCGGAAAGATGAGAAGGCTGGCTGCAGGAAGGAAGTGACAGAACGGTGCTCTCTGGAGATGAGGAGAATACATAGTGGGAGATAAAGTGTGTGTAGTGTGGCAGCTGTCGCTTACGAAATCAAGGAGTCCGACAACACAGAGCAGCGGGACTGAATGATTGGGGCATCAGACTGCTTTAAAGATGCAGGTCCAGGAGGGAATTTCTTTGCATTCTTCATTAAATGATTGCTGCTGTCAGCGCTGTGTGTCAGGAACATATTTAAAAGCAAATGTAGACATTGTTTTCACAAGAGGCGCTGACACTGGCCTGCAAAAACAGATCGTTAGCAAGGAAATTTAGTGTTTAATTAGATGGTGGTTTAATTAAACAATTTGTTTTCTTTAAAAAGCAATATAAAATTAGCTGAACATGCTTGTTAATTGTAAGCTTTTTGGCTAATGGAAATGTCTATCCATACATTTTCTTTCTTAATGGGGGAAGCTGGAGCCTATTAGATCCAAGAAGGCATGTGGCGAAAGGCAAACACAGCAGCAGTCCATCTCATGACTAACACATAGACAGACCTACTATATCTGCAGACAGACAAAGTAAGATTGTTGAAGATATTGGACAGTTGGGGGGAAACTCACCCACTGAGCCATGAGTCACCCGCGAATATGAATAAAAAATAATAGTCAAATAAGCAATAATGCTGCTCCACAATATTACAATAGCAACAGTATACAAATATTAGTCATGAGTGTGAGAGTTATTATAGACAAAAACACGTCAAAGTGTTGTGTGATAATGCGAAAAAGGCCTTTGAAGCCCGTCTTTGAGTGTTTGATTACCTCAGTGATAAAAACCTCACAGACAGAAACATGGTGACTTTTAGTGTTCAGTTTCATCAGAAAGCTAGAGTAAGGAAACATTTTATCTTAACAATGAAAAAAAATGACGTGTGTCATGTAGAAGGGCTCTGTAGTCACTAAACCACAGTGTAGCACCAGAATAATAAAATGAACCTGTAATTTACTGATGGTGTGTGTGTTCTGGTGTAAGTGGGGGAAAAAGGAAAAAATATGCACAGCAACTGCTGTGCTGTTATTAACGTTACATCTCTAGCAGCAGAGAGAAACCTCTATGCTGCAACGTCAGTACCAGCGAAAGCCATTGTTATCTAAAACGCCTTACAGGTGCAGGTCTTTTGAAATAAAACACCTATAGGAGTCTTTTTCTTCACTCCATCCATAGTCGGCTGGAAGTTTTGTGAACTGGAGCTCTGCTAATGTTAGTCTCTGGGTGATGGGGTACAAAATATGCTTCACCTTCATCTTGCAGAGCTAATTATTCAATTATAAAATTCAAAAGGAAACCATGTCTTTTGAAGATGACCTACGAGGTCACTCCAGAAGTTTGTGCATACACACACTGACCGGGTGCTACACTGTGCTCTTGCCATTGAGTTCCATCTTCCTTGTTCCCTCACATAACTTAGTTATCACAGGAATAAGAATCATGATTTCAATGTGAATCGATTTTTTTCCCTCACCACTGCTGCTCGGGAAACGGGAAATGAAGCTGATTCTGCACATTACACCATGGCAATCAATTCATTCAGTAATACCGTGTTTAATGACTTTGTCAACTATCCTGTTTAGTCTTCTTTCTTGAAACAGCATGATACAATTAATCCTCTCAGTGCTGTGTGTTTCTTCCTTTTCATTCCTGACAAATGAGCCTATCAAGGCGTGTTCGGTGTCTCAAGTCATTAATATAGAATACATGCCATTTTAAAAACTTGTCATCAAATCATAATCAGCAGGCATCCTTGAAGTGTTTTCCCCCAGAGGTTTGACATTTTGGACATAGAAAAGAAGCAATGTGTCTGACTGTGATTTGTGCAGGAAGGTTTCTGGTTAGAATCAAAGGTCTGTGAAGAGGGTGACCAAACAGTTTGGAACAAAGCAGGAAAACAGTACATTAACACTAATGTAACCTGAATAAAGAAAGGATTTTAGAAATGTTCCACCTGGTGGCTACACAATGATCGGATGTGCACGTGAGTAAAAGGTTGAGCTTGAGATGACTCACCCAGCTCCTGTATTACCCAGACCACTAATATAGGCTACCAACAGTTGCAGAAAAACACTGCTGCGTGTTGAAGAAAGGCTTATTGCTGTTTTTGCAGCTGCAGAGAGTAGTTTGCTTTCCCCTCGTGTGCTCTATTGGCCGGGTAAACCCCTCCTCCTCTCACAGTGCAATCACTCTCACTGGAACTGCCTCCTTTTTTCTTTTTCCATCTCCATCAAACCCTAACCCTCCACACGCCACTTTCCCCTCCCTCTCTTCAGCCCTCGCTCTTTCCCTCTCCATACCTGTCGGTTTTCTCCTTTTTCTCCTCTAGTGACTCGTGCCTTTTCTGTCTCTATTCATATTTAGCTTTCCTTGTTCGCTCTTTGTCAGTTTACAATTCAAAGAAGCTGGTATTGGTGAGAAGTAATTATTGCCAAGGTGGGAGACTTCAAACAAACAGATTTGGCTGGCGACCGTGATAACGTGACAATGGCGGATGTTTGGATAATAGCATATCTATCAGTCAAGTAATGGCAAAATAATAGATAAAATGTCAAATTAACAAATTGTAATAATCCCGAGTACATATGTCGCTCCTTTCCCTCTTTCCAACTTACCAGGGCTTGGTTCTTTCTTTGCTGAAATAAAAGCAGTCAAACTCATACTCAAGCTGCAATGCACCAGAGGCTAAACAGGCCACTTAATAAAGCTTCACATATTAGCTCAAGAAGAACTGCCTGTGCCATATCTAACCGGCAGGGGAAGTTAAGACAAAGCTGCGACATTTGAATTGGATGCATGCTGGATGCATGGAGTGAAGTAAAGTGAAGTCTATGGAAGAATTATCCTATCTTTATTCAAGAGCATTGTTTTTAAGTTTGAGAGCATGATTTCTCCTTCTCGTGCTCAGATTTATTCTCTTCATGCTCACATTTCACAAAACCCATTTCGCTCGCACTCAAATATGTCCTGTGTGCGCTCAGATCTAAAGTCTACACGCTCAAATCTAAAATCTGCGCTCTCAAATCTAATGTGCTCGCACTCAGAACAAGCACATCCTCTCAGCTTCAGATGTCTGCTCAGACTGAACGATGTCCCTCCCTGCGCTTAGAATACTGTGTTTCACCAGCCAATAGGAACACAGCTACAGTGTGGCCCAATCTTGTGTAACCAGCATGAAAAATCAGGTCACTAATTCAGTATTTGTGATTTGGACAGTTCCAGAAAACACCAGTAGGTGGCAGTAGTTCCCTGTTAGTAATATATTATTCCTGAACCTAGCTCAGGTACCGCATGAAGCCGTTACCTGACGGTATTTTCTCTCAGACACAAGCCAGACGGCAGCAGTCCACACCGAGTGAGCCACGAGCAAAAAGTAGAACAAAAGAGCAAAACAAACACGAAGAAAAGATTTATTAAGTGCTGGGGACAAAGTCTGAACCGTCCGCCGAAAGACCTGGTAGCCACGGGCAAACCCAGGTTCACTCCAGTAAGCTGTGAGCCGAGGAGGAAAGACCCCCCTTGTGGAAGTAAATGCAGAAACTCCGGTGAGTTAGCATACAGTTAGCCTGTAGCCCGGTAGCCATTTAGAGGGAAAAGTTGCATTTATTGTGTTATCTGCCTATTTTAAGTTACTCGGTATTGCTTATGTTGCTTATTAAAATTACTTATTCGTGTACTTTTTGCCGTAGTTTATTGTGGAAAAGAAATTGTTAGCTAATGCTAATAGCGACCGCAACATGCTAATCGCTAGCTCTCAGTTGCTAGTCTGTCCATTGTTTATGCTTATTCATGCTAATCGCTATGCTAATCGTTAAGTCAAGCGTTAAGTTAGCAATTGAAAAGGGATAACGGTACCATTTAAGGTGTAGTGTATTTCATTTTTGATGAAGGAATTTGCATTTGTGTATAAAAACTGTAATTCATTTCATGTTTAATAGTTAAATAATTAAAAGGTGAATTAAAATAGTTAAGAACTGATGATATAAGATAAAAAAAAGGGTTAGAAAGAGATGCATAAATAATGTGTCTGTTAAAAAATACTCTTGTTGATAGGAATTCATGATTAATTTATTACATTTATGGTTAAAGCAAATTGTTTTAATTCATAATAATTCATTTATTGTGTGATAATGTATTTCCTGTTTCCTATTTTGGTGTTACATTTCATGATGAACAGAAAAGACGAGGTCTGATAGAACTTGACAGAATCAGATTTAGTTCTTACACCTATGCATTTTTTTGTTTTTGTTTTTTTCTTTTGGTTATTCTTCTGCTAGTCTGAACTACTATCCGAGAAACTGAGAAACAGAGATGATTAAGATGGCGAGCCCAGCCCAATGGATCTGAGAGTTTGAGAAGCAGTGTGGCCAGCTGCAGAACCTACCTCGTCGACTCCAGACCTTCTGATTCTCATACAGAGAAACACAGATAAGATACTCACACACTCACCTACCCGGGTAGTAGTGATAGTAGCGAGTATACCAGTAAGGAAAAGAAACTGTGGACAAGGAAACTGAATTGACTGACTTATTGACGAAACACACATTGGATCCATCCTGAACTGAACTTGCCAAATACTGAGCAGGATAGCTCAGTCCCAGGATTCTCCATTCTTTTGGTTTTGTTTGTTATTTTACGGTGCCTTATTTGTTTCTTTATTCATTTGCAACAAGTGTACAGCTACGCTGTCAATGTTTATTATTTTGTTTTTCCTATTGATATTAAAATATCATCTGTTCGTATACCAACCCTCCTTTGTGAAATTTTGAGATTTCCCAACTCCTACCAAACCTAGAGATGGGGGTATTCCTTAATTGTCAAAGTAAGGACTAAAGGTGCTACACTTGGGTGCGTTCCTTCGTCCTTTTTGAGCGCTCCGTAGGGGCGGGTATATGGTCTGTTTGTAAAACTGATTCTCTCTTAAAATACACCAATTTACCATATTAGCCAGCAATTTGAATCGTCATCTATTTAAGACCCCAGCTTATTTATGTATAATTAATCTTAAGTAATCCTAAACAGTCATCGTACTTTAGATTTTTTCAGATCTAAAGTACGATAAAGTAAACTAAAGTACTAAATAAATAAATACTCCTAGCAGCATAACACTGTTATGGTAGTTGAATGGTTAAGTACACTACGATCCATTACATTTTCAACCATGGGATGCTGGTTTGCATCCTGAGATGAATAAATGACTGTTACAGTAATAGAATCTGTGTAACAAGCTGATTCTCTTATTGAAACGTTTAACAAGAGATGATGGCTGAATAGGCTATGATGATTTTTGCTTGGATGGATGGATCCATGCTTTTATGTTGTTGACGCCATATTCCGACCCTACCATCTGAATGTTGCTGCAGAAATCGAGACTCATCAGACCAGGCAACGTTTTTCCAATCTTCTATTGTCCAATTTTGGTGAGCCTGTGCAAATTGTAGCCTCAGCTTCCTGTTCTTAGCTGATGGGAGTGACACCCAGTGTGGTCTTCTGCTGCTGTAGCCCATCTGCCTCAAGGTTCGACATGTTGTCCACTCAGAGATGCTCTTCTGCATACCTCAGTTGTAACGAGTGGTTATTTGAGTTACTATTGCCTTTCTATCAGCTCAAACCAGTCTGGCCATTCTCCTCTGACCTCTGGCATCAACAAGGCATTTTCGCCCACAGAACTGCCGCTCACTGGATATTTTCTCTTTTTCGGACCATTCTCTGTAACCCCTAGAGATGGTTGTGTGTGAAAATCCCAGTAGATCAGCAGTTTCTGAAATACTTAGACCAGCAATGAGTTGCTGCCATGTGACTGGCTGATTAGAAATTTGTGTTAATGAGCAGTTGGACAGGTGTGCCTAATAAAGTGGCCGGAGAGTGTATACCTGCGGAGCGCTCAAAAAGGGCGAAGGAATACACCCAAGATTGGGCCACACTAGCTGTCTCCCTATTGGCTAGTGAAACACAGTATTTTAAGTGCAGGGAGGGGCATCGTTCAGTCTGAGCAGACACTTCAACCTGAGAGGGCGTGCTTGTTCTGAGTACGAGCACATTAGATTTGAGAGCGCAGACTTTAGATCTGAGCGTGTAGACTTTAGATCTGAGCATGCACAGGACATATTTGAGTGCGAGCGAAATGTTTGTGTCCAAGAAGAAAAAATGTGAGCACAAACATGCGATTGTTGAGTCCAAGCACACATTTTGAAAGAAAGAAAATCTGAGTGCGAGCACAAAATGTGAGCACGAGGAGAATAAATCTGAGCATGAGAAGGAGAAATCATGCTGTCAAACTGAAAATCTATGCTCTTGAATAAAGAGAGGATAATTCTTCCATAGAAGTCTACTGCATGTGGAGAAATAGTAACTACTTCCTCAAATAAATGACTTATTCTTTTCTTTTATTTCATGTCAACTAATAGCTGCCATATGTTACGACTAAAGTAAATGAATAGATTGAAAGAGGCGTTTGATATTAGAAATTAGAATCCACTTGGCCCTTTGAAATCCCTTATCAAACATTTGTAATTTACTTCCAGACAAGTGAAGCTAAGAAGTCTGCTTTGTTCTGTTAATGGTTTCATTTTTCTTGAAAAGGCTGAAACACTACATGTTTTTATACACATTAATGTTCACAACCTGAAGCTACAACATGAAAATTAAATGAACAGCCAGACATATTAAAAGATGAATATACATGCTTAACATTCCAAGCAAAGCGTTTTTGTCCATTACTTGTCTCTAGAAATTATGTTTACATATACATATACTATATACATTCATGTACTACTAATACAAAATAGCAAATATGCTTAGCAATAACTATAACACAGGCTAAATTATGATGTTTATCAATGTAATGGGGAAATGTTTCCATTAAGGTATCTGCCAAGTTGCAAACTATATGGAAAACATTTACTGACAACGCATTTCATTTGTTTCCCCTACAACATCAGCCTGTAGAAACTAAAGCACGATTAATGTCTTTTATAGAGATGTCTGGAGCCAATCCGAGGGATAAGTGTTGGGACCGAACCTGACAATTTTAATGGATCGGATCTGGTCAAATAAAGCTGATAAAAATCCGGTCTAATCCTGCTCCATAGTGTGAGCATTCGACTGCATGTGTGAGAGACAAATAGCGTATACATATTTGAGTATACCAGTGAGTGAGGTTGACGAAATACACAGATTTGCTTAGCTCCTACACAAATTATCGTTAACAAAACAGGTAGCAGCTTCTCATTTTCAGCCAACGCCTCGGTCCTCTGTGGCAACAGATTATACCAGCTGTTGCTGATTTAAGCAACATATTGGTGTTTTTGCGATTTTAAGTGCAGTACCTCTGTTGTACATAAGGGCAGTTGGTTACGTCAAACATCAAGCAAGTGCAACAACACAAGACATAACAGCCAGCTAACAGTCCAACAGCAAGGTACCCAGCTCTTGTCTGCACACTTCTTGCTTGGTCACTCTCTCTTTTTCTCTTCTCTGCTTCCTCCATCAATGTCGTCTTCAATCTCTTCACCTCTGCCATAATGTCTATAGGAGCTGCTCAGTCCTGTTACTCCGCTCCCCACCAGCTCCCCACCAGCTTTACTCCCCTCCCAGGCCTGAAAACCTCCCAAAACACCTGTAGTACAAAAACACAGTGCTTTGAGGTCACAGCTGACAAACTGAGCTAACATTAGCTGACAGTGACTATAGCTTGCAGTAGTTTGCTTTACTATTCATCACGAAACTCTGTGAATCACAGAAAGATAGAAAGATAAAATACGATCCAGTTTCACCAGAATCAGTGAAATAGTTGGTGGTGTGTGATTTCAAGCACAAAGATATTTGTGAAGAAACAGGCGTACGGGGTGCAGAGTGGGAATGAGAGGCATCATTTACGATTAGAAGTTAGTGTAGCAACAAAATGGTTTAAAATCTGTTATTTTATGATACAACACTTACACGATGTTGCTTCACCATTAATTCCACGGGTAGCTTACTAAAAAACTGTGAGAGGAGAACCTCCACTCCTTAACACAAAAGTGTTTCAATAGTTTCAACAACTCCAAAAAAGTGATATGTCAATTTCAGAAGTATTCGCCAGTTAATCTTTCATTCATAACATATCAATCATTTAAACAGATAAACATATTTTAGAGCTGCAGTTTTTGGACGCAGTAGCTTGTAAAAAGTAAGGTCTATCAGATTATAGTTCTATTGCTATCTCAGTGTGTCAGATACATACCAAAATTTTGTTAGTAAATGTAATATCCAACTCTACAACTCAATATTAAACATCTGGCAACATTTGAAGCATCTCAGAGCTCTGGATGGAAATGACAAGCCTTCTCTCCGAATCTTGTGTGCATTTGCAAATAAAAAAAGAGCAAAGACAAATAAAAGGATAAGACATTTGTTAGTGTCTCAGCAAATCCAGGTTTTTTTTTGCCAACCTTGAACTGGATTCAAAATGGAACCAGCTTTTGTATTGTGCTGCAGCAGCTAATCATCATATGACCAGCAGAGAAACAATAGATATTGCATTTCTGAGTGTGATAACCTTTGTGTTAGCCTTTGGAAATATCCAAACCCACTTAGTAGAAAGTGCATGTGCTACATACTGAGTCATGTCAGCAGCTGCATTTCCAAACAGTAACTCCTTCATTGACTTTCTTGTGTGAAAATGAGTGAGTGACTTTAACATTTGTTCAAAAATTGTTGTTTTGATCCAAATTTCTTGTAACTTGGAAGATCACAGTTTCTTTGAAGAGGAGAGCATCAGTTTTACAGCTGCACCGTGAGTGTGTCTTTCAGAGACAGACACACACAGAGAGTGGAAGACAGACATGCCAGAGGGAGAGAAACAATGTGTGCCCATAACAAGATGCCCTGGTTGGGGGGAGTGAGGTGGGGATAAACTATTTGTTAACCAGCAAATTCTCAGTGAAAATGGTAGATAGGAGAATCAGCGTCTGTGCATGCATGCATGTAAGCAGGAGCGAGTAATTACATGACAATATTTCTCTTTGACATGGAGATTTGATATCTGCCCAGCGAGAGCAAAACAACAAACTCGGGACAGCACTGAAATGGCAACGGCTGAAACACACTCAAACACAAACACGCACTGAGGACATAGGTAGACTGATAAAGACTCACCAAAGGTCCTGGTGGATGTGTGGCTTAAATGTGCCCTGAATTTACAAAGAACCCTAACTTCCTGTCTGTCTAAAACCATGCACAGTAAAAGAATCAAAACACTCTGCACACACGGCTCATTTTTTTTTTTGGAACAACAGTCACGTACATGTGAAATGAACCTCAGCAGAACAATGGATCTGTAAACACACATATGATTGAGCTTTTTAAAATTCATCACAGTGTTTTCTTTTCACAGCCATACCAGAATTTATGGACTAGTGACTATCTGAAGCAACATTGTATGCGCTATGAAGTCTCTTTTAAAGGCTAGTATTCAAGTGGAGAACATACTGTACATACAAGGATATCAGGTTTCTCAGAATTCTACAAGGAAGTACATTTTCAATTCAACCATCCTTGGCTCATGGTACACTGGATGAATAACAACTTTTACTGATAAATTACATGAAAACTTCGGACGTGGTAGAGGGCTAAACCTATGAACACATCAAGGTTTAGTAAAAATCCTACACACATAGAAAAAACAGCAAACCAAAAGACTTGAAAGGACGTAACGGAAGGACGTTTCACAACAGAGTAATATCAAGTTAGTGGAGGCATGAACCCAAACCTCAAGAATTTCTGAGATTGTCGATGGTGCATCGTATCCTTCAGCCTAATCCTAAAGCCTTGAATTATTATTGGCCACAATATATGTCTTTCAAGTTGAAGAACAGATAAAAAAAAAAGCTTGTTAGTTTCAATGGATCCAACATAGTTTGCACAAATAATGGCCAGAGGATGATAACAAGTGTGCATGATGTACATTTCCACAACACTTATTTCATTGATCCAGAAAGGTGTCGTACTCATCAATCTGTTCTAAATTCAGTCTCTGAAGTTAGTTGAAAAAGAAATAATGGTTTTTCACTGCACTTCCTTTGCTGTACTTTTGTTCAGCTACCATCAATAAACACATCAACACAGCAGATGCATTAAAAGCCTACAGAAAGAGGGAGGGATTATAACCTTTACATAAACTGGAAGAAATGATTTTAATATGAAACCCTGGTGCAGAGAAGATTTGAGTTTTATTGGAAAGAGTGAACAAAAAATATGATCAACTGTATTTCTAAAGAAAGGCCAGAAAAACAAATGAAGGCACCAGCTGGCCTCTAAATCCATGAGGATGATCTCATATTTTCATTATTTTGACTTACTGTGTTGGCTGAATGGTATATATTCTATATGCTTTGCTGCTACAAAAGTAAAAGGGTATTATTGAATAGTTATATTCAATAGCAATATTAGTAATATAATAGCAACATTGTGGAAAAAATAAAATTCTGTAGTGTTTCTTGAAAATTAAAAAAAATGCAAAGAGAAAATGAAGTGAAGGTCTGTCTCGACTATAATCCTGTTTCAACTAAAGTAGCTCATTCTGTCCACAATTGACTAAATAATTTATTGAGAATTTATGGTTTCCAGAAAAGTATTTGGGAATATTTAGAAAGCATGCAAACCTCTGTTCATTATTTCTCAAAGACTGAAATTACAAAGGCTGGTTGGCCAACCCATTTAACAAAACTTACCAATTTACATGTCATTTTTGTCTTTTCTTTTTGAGCAAATCTTTCATCGTAATAAAGATTCTGTCACTGCTATATGCTTTGGGTCAATGAACAGGAACCAGTTGGTTAGGAAAGTCAAATTGCCTTCACAAATCACAGTGTGAGTGTGAGAGACAGCCCAGCAAGACTCGCCAGTTTCTGACTTTCTGGAACGTCATAGAAGTTCAAAGCTTAGAAATGAATGCAAAAAGGAAACTTGTGAGATGTGGCTGCAAAGGCTTTCTGTTTTATTTATCTTCATGCTGTGAGAGTTCTCGGTTTAAAAGAGTTGCTGTTTGTTCGATTGTGGTCAAACAGCGGAAAGAGATGAGTCTTCCAACAAGAGCTGAAATATCACAAGCATCACAGGCTTGCTCACAGAGATGATCTGTTACCATGATTGATGCGGTGAAGATTAAACGCATCTGAGAATATAAATTAGGACTTGTTCTTTAGATCTGCATATTGCAAATCTGCCATTACTGCTACTTGAGACGAATACAGATGAGAGAATTTGATTAGAATTATTTTATTAGGGTGCTTTTGTAGTCACTTTGTAGTGAAGCACTGCAAACTTTGATCTGTGATTGATTATAGATTAATTTCATACTCACTGGACGAGTCCTTCAGCTCTGAATTAGCTTTGTGGTTGACAGCCATCAAGTAAATAAAAATAAATATTGAGCATTCTACTGATGTTGGCACTTAAGAGAACAACACATCACAAATTAATTTTTAATCGGAAGTTCTGATTCATTACTAATAGTTTTAAAAAGAGATGCCTGTAGAGACAAGACTGGACATATCATACTTCAAAAAATAATGTTGAAACCAAAAGCTGCGAGGACAGTGTAGCAGTGTCGTAAATGAAAGTAATCTATTAGTAAGCAGGCTGGATAAAGGAGCAGCTGCAGCGTAAAATTTTTCATAATAATTTATGTAATAGCCTAACAAAGAAACAGTTAAGAGGAAGAGTCTCTTTGTCATGTAGTCGGCTTCCGAACATAGAAGTTGGCTTTTCTCTGATGTGTTGCCTAATAGGAGCTGCATCCCCCACATCACTATCTTACAGAAGAATATTAGCCGACATACAGCCATCTTTATGAAAACGTTTCAGGATGTTTTATCCATAACCTTAATATGTCAGCATCTGGCATGCCTACCATGAGAAATATGTAATATGAAAAGATTGAACATTGAGCATAAGAGGTTTTATGTCTCGCCTGACACAGAGAGGTTTCAACAGGCTTATGTAACATTAACATGTTTTATATTTAGGTTTCAAGTAATCATCTGTTAAGTAGTCCTTAACTGCTAATCATAAAGTCCACTCATTTAAACCTGAAATGAAAGAGCCTTGATGATCTTCTTGAAATCATTTGCTAAATACTTGATCATGATGGTAACATAATCAACACGTGTAGTATGATCTGATTAAAATGCAATCATGACAAAGCTTTATTTATTTTAGAGCCCAGCATCCTGCAGAGCAGAGCACGTCATACATGCTGCTACAGAAGTCACTATGACAGACGGACTACTCATGTAGGCAAGTTAAACTAAGTCCTGTGGTGTGATGACACCTAAGTGAGCTAACCAAACTAAAAGCTACAGACAACTTTTAAATGGGTCAACCAGTGGCAGCAACCATGTTACATTGTCCGCTCCAACAAAACAATGTCAGGTTGTTGTTGCCTTAGTTTTTTTATGTTTTCCTGTAAGCTATGAATGTAAACAAAACAGGCATTCTAAAATATGGAGACCACTACTGTACCCAAAATGCAACATGGCATGATATTGTTGACTGACTCTGTTTAATTAATGCTTTTAGGAATTGATTAATCTCTTAAGTGAATACAAATGTGAACATGTTTTAACATGTGGCCTTTGTGGCAACTTGCCCTGCAGCAAGCCAGGTAAAATTAGAAAACTCCAGGTCTGCTCAGCACGCTGTCTTTTAATTCCCATGTGTCCTGGAAGAGAGTTTACTCCTGATTCAAATATGCCACATTCTCATGACACACTAGTGTTCTTCAAACAACAGGACTGTAATTCCCAGCAGCAGCTGAGGAAGAGGCCTGGACATTCAAACCTGAAACCAATGTAATGTAAAGGCTGAGAAGTCCTGATAATTCAGTGTGACTTAGAGAGATACACAATATTTAAATCTTTTGATATTAAGATAAGTATTTTTCAGACTAAACACTTAGGCTCATTTTTAGGATTAGTTTTTTTTTCTGATAACAATCTTGTGCTGCTTGGCGCTGCCTGTGAACCACTAACACAACAGCCACAGCTTACCTCAAAGACTTACTTCCTCTGGCCGTTAAAAACATTGGGCAATTATGCAGATTTTGTTTTCATAAATCAACAGGAGAGGTTCATTTGCTGCCTCCATTGCTCCTCCTCGGAATAATACAATTTAATCGGGTCAAAAATGTTGCACGTCTCCCACCCAGTTGTCACCATCACACATCTTTAATAAATAGTAAATTGGGCAATTATCATTGTAGAATTCAGTGTCAAATAGCTGAGCTGGATGTTTCATATCAGAAACACAGCTGTATCCCAACTGAAGAGAGGTGTGGAGCCACAGCTTCAGTCAGGTCTAGTGTTAAAGTTGTTGTCTTTATAAAATGATTAAGTAAAGGATTTGTGGTCCTTTCACACCATTTATACTCAATTACTCTCTTGTCAGTCTCCTGATCTAGCCCTCCTCTTAGCACCAAATTTGTTGTATGACAAGGCTGTTCTGTTGATCTTCCAAATTAAATAACTGACAGATCACAGCAGCATACAGATGAGCTGTTAGCTCCCCTGCTGTGACTCGAGGTAGCACAGCCTAAAGATGAAAGGGACCAAGAGGAGCTAGCACTGCTTGGGCTCCTACAATTGGAGAAAGGCTGATGTGATCACGTGCAAGCTGTCCGTGAACTTTAGAGACCTTCAGGAAGTACATAACAGTACAGTACAGTTTATTATTTCTTATTGTATGTAGCTCTCCGGAGTCCAGAGTTGCACTGAAAATAAATATTGTTAACATGAAATAATTATATTTTTCCTTGTTTTATTTGAGTCATTGCCTTCGCACAGTGCAGATACACATAGATTAATAGATACAATGACTTTTTCAATATACATAAAATAATTGTATTATATAATTAAATTATTGCAGCTTAAGCATGATGATGCTGCAGACCTGAACATGAGGAAATTTTCTCTATCTAGACCTTCTTAAATCATAACTGACTACCCCTGCAATAATGTTTCAAACTTATTACAATAAACTTTTCATCCCTTTTTTAAATAACTGAATTCATTGCTGATTATTTTTTCTATTTATTTTTTTGCACGCTGGATATACATAGGAATAAGGATTTTTCTGCCCTCAGTCAAATTATTATTATTATGACCACAGCAAGGGTTTGTGCTGGCAAAACGGAAGTTCAATTTGTACATTTGGGCTCATGCAATTTGTATTTTAAGGCGTTCTTGTTCAGTGGTACAAAATGTGCAAGAAGAGAATATACAAATACTCTCAGCACATGATTTATGACCACAGACAAAATTGCGTTGTTGAAATGTAATGTCTGAGAAAGGCAGATGTATAATGCGTTTTCTGTAGGAACTGTTTTATCAAACACACACTGAGGGAGAGATACTCAGGTCTGATCAAAGCAGTGAGTGAGGAAGACAGAAGCAGAAATAGTATAATGTGTATTCTTCTATAAAATGTAATTAATCAATAACATGTTAGTAAGTAAAATGTGTTCCTGTGCACGGCAGCTACTTTTTTTAAAGTTCAAAACCAGGAGCAAAATACATGATGAAATAAAAACTCAGTTCACAATAAATAAATAAAATGCTGACCCTGCATACAGGTTACCCAAACACCTGTCTAAGCAGGTGCCCTTTAAAAGAACCCACAGATTCAGGCTTAAGGCAGAGCAATCCACAGGTCTTAAGGCGTTTGCGTGGGACAGGCAGCAAATTTAGCATATTTGACCTTAGAGAGGGAGCTGATGAGTATGGGTGAAGTAGTTTGCCCACATATGCAGGAGCCTGACATGCAATGCTCTGTAAGAACGTGTTCGAATTTTAAACTGGATCCCACACAACAGGGAGCCAGTGAAGAGAGAAAGTATCGGGGTAATGTGAAGCAGTCTATTTAACATAGAGAGTAGCATTCTGCTATGTCTGCAGATGATCTTGAGCAGACATACTAGAACATGAGTTCAGGTAATGTATAAGCAGTTCTAGTACAGCAGACATTTAACAAATACTAAATTCTGCAACAGAGGAAAGAGGCACAATACTTTGCATGAATCTATTTGGGAGCAACAATCCGAATCTCCGTCATATTATTATTATTATTGAAAATTCCTACCATCCAGTCTCAAATACACAAGACAGTGTAACTTGGAAGCCTCACCAGGTTTGAATGAGAGTATAGAATAACATCCACAAACGAATTATATTTACATCTTTAATCTGTTTAGAAGAATTTCCCCAGTGGGGATTAATAAAGTAAATATTTTTCTTCTTCTTCTTTACGATCTGTCCCAAGGGCACAAATTATAAAGAAAGTAAAAGGGTCCCCAAAACTGAGCCCTGTGGGACAGATCAAGACAGTGCAGAGGAATCAGACACAGTCTTCACAGTCAATAAAGAGAATGAAACTCCTGCCAGTGAGATAAGATGAGAACTAAATTACAGATGTAGCAGAATGTAATGTTAATGCTAACAGGGCTTATTTGAATTTGAGAGAGAGAGGAATGCAAATGAAAGTTGCCACCAGAGTCACCACCAGAGTTTCTCTTCAGGTGAGGAAGAAGAGGTTGAAAGTTGAAGTAACAAGGTTGCATTCAGCAGCTACACTGCTAGATGACACACACTTGTCCTGTAAAGCAACATACATGTATGCTAACAAGCAACTTGTGATGCAGTCATGGTAACAAAGGCTGTTCTCTCTGCAGGACTTGAATCATTTTCACTTTAACTCAGGGCCATTTCTAGCTGTGCGTTGCTATATGCAAGATGCTATTTGGAGCTCCTATTTTGTCAAACTCTGAGGCAGAGATCCCTTACCTTTTCAGATGATCTGCAATGCAACAGTCTGTTATATTTTAAGAGGAAAACAGTCTCTAGTACATTAATAAATGCAACCGCTATCTCACACCCTCTCAGCCTCTACACCGACCAGTGTGAGTGACAGACTGACGAGCGAGCGGATAGTCAGAGCCAGTTGAGCTAACCAGCCATGAGCAGCTGCAGACAGACTCCATGTCCGCCTTGGAATCACAGAGAGTTTGAGAGCTTCGGCAGCCACTAGAAGTGCATTTACAGTTAGTAAATGTGCTGTACATGTTTCTGTGTTGTAGTTTAACTAATGGCTCAGAGAAGCCAACTCTCCTGGAATTTGTGTCTGGCTGTGGGGGGAAAGATGTTTAAGTGTGCTGTACCATGCGTAATGTGTAAATTGTGTGTGTCCAACATGTAGTTAAAGCACAGTTTAAAGGACCCATATGCACGATTAAATGGTAGACTGCAATCAACTGATCTACTGCTCGCCTCACCCTTTCAGGTGTGTAGAAGAACCTGCTAGAACTGGAAAGGAACTTCTCTTCTGCTTGGCTTGTATGAAAACATAGTTATAAATATTATATTCCATTTCTGCCATTGCAGCCTCCCAAAGTTTACCCACTGGTCCATTAAGTACATGTTATTAAGTACAAGGTTATTAAAGCAAAGCAAAACAAAATGTGCAGACAGGAGTGCTTGTGGCATATGATGTTCTCAAATCATTTTTAGAACCTAAGTGACACAGCGGTAGACTCAAACATCAGCTTTGCGCTTGGTTACTTCAAAGTATGCAGAAAACAGGATAAAAAGCTTAATCAAAAGTATAAAATAAAAACATTTGGATGTGTGCAGGGAAAAGGAGAAGAAAACAAAAAAGAAAGCAGTGAATTTCCATGCTGAAATACGTGTTTATTCCAGATAATGAGATGTCAACCAGCCCATCTACTACTGACATTAATTACTATATTGCAATAGGTCTACTTGATGAGGTGGTAACAGTATTCATCACATAGCACACTCACTGCAAAGAAGAAAAGAAACGTTCTCTTTCTTTTTATTTTTTCAAACATTCCACTACAGATTCAATTTGCTGACAAACCGTAAACACCTATTGTTATTTTTCTTTTTGAATGACAACCTATTCTCCACCTGTCAAGATATCGGGCACTGGTAAGGGACACACACACACGCATACACATGCACAAGTGCACGGGCACGCACACACAAATACACACAGGTAAAGGTTATGGACTTGAAGAATGTTCTCATTAGTTCTCTGTACAACACTATCAGTATACGGCCTCCACTGTGGGAGATGCAGTGTGTGTTTAGGTGTGTGTGTGTGTGCGCATGAATATGTGGGGATAATGAGCTGATAGTGCTCCTGAAGTGTGAGGTTGTGTGCTGAAGGCCAAGGTGGTAACTAACACTCTGACAACACTCTCCATCACCTTAAACCCCCCGGTGTTGAGAGCACTAGATAGAGCACAATTATGTTTATTAGCTTCTCTAGCTGTCACTCATACACTCTTAATAGCATGTTGTGTCTGACTTAATGCCAAAATACACTGACATAAAGGCTGAGTGAAAAAATACAAAACCTCCAATCTGAGTGAAGTGAAATAAACATCTGACAAATGTATGATTGTGAATCTATTTTGTGAGATAAACTGAATGATTGTTTTGGAAGTTTGACACCAAAATACCAAAATGTTGTGAAGGCTTTTTCCACTTGTGACTGCTGCTTGAACACATGATGCTTTGACTTCATTTCACTTAGATTTCTTCCACATTTTCAGCAGCTAAACTATATAGGAGAATAAAAACAATATTTTTTAACTCTTTGATTCTGATCTAGTACTCTGACTGTCATGGAGCTCTGTGTTTGTTGTTCCACTAATGTAAAATACATGCAGAGAGGTTCGCCTACACAGCCTACACGTATGAAAATTGCCCTTCTGTTGTGTGTTGTGTTGGAGAAACACAGCAGAGCATGTTAGAGTAAATTCTGGTGGATTTATACATTTGGCACCTTAGGCCAAGATTAAAACAAGCAGCGGTGAAATAGGAAGTGACAAATAGTGCCTGTACTGGAGAGCCTTCTATTGTGTATGAGCTGTATGTTGTGGGGGTGTTTTCCTTGGCTCTTTTCTGAACTGCATGATGATATGCGTGCGTTGTGCATGTGTAATGTTGTATCACTGTCATCTTGTGTGTTTTAAAAGGGAGAAACAGGAGGGGATGAGATAAAGGGAGCATGTAAAATAGATAGAGGGGAATCTGAGGTTTTGACATTGCAGATTTACACCAAACCTTCTAATTCTTCTGAGTAACAGCAGTTTAAAAAAAAAATCCTGGGTCGCTGTTCACAGATAAACGCTGGGGCTTTGTTGCTGAGACGGGCAGATGGAGCAGCGAAGAGACAAGTCTCAGAGTAGGCGGGTGTGCAGGTCTGGTAAGGTTCTGTTGCAACACTTCCTTAGAGCTGTGGCAAAACCCCTGCATCTAATCATGGCTGGGTTAACCTCTTCGAGGGGGGGGGGGGAATGAACCATTTGCCCCAAAAGATCCCTCCCGCTAAATCTCCATGTGAGTCTGTGGCCTCTTGAATGCACAGAGGCCCTAATCCTGACACTGATCAATGGTTCTTCTGTGGAATGACTTATCTTTAATAATGGCAAATACTACACTTTGCCCACCTCCTACTTCCCATTATACAATCTTTACTCAGGAGACAGTTTGAAAAATGTAAACTCATAAACTGCTACAAAGAAAAATGTTGCAATTGTTTAATGTTTTCTTGTCCTGAAAATCATGAGCCACAGATGGGTTTAGTGTTTAATTGCTTTGCCGATATAACAATCTGATGTTACCTCTTTATTAAAACATAGACACTGGCAAATCAATATCATGTCTCTGATACCTCAATTTGTCTTTGCCTTCCAAAAAAAAAAACCCATATAAGCATTTTCAGATTTGTAATTGCTGTCATCAGGACTACATTGCTTAGAAGTGACTTCCAAAATGCTCACAAAAATGCTGATATGACTATTTTCTAGACTGACATCCATATGGTTAAGGCACAAAAAGTACTTGGTTAAGGAAATTACAGAGTTATGGTAATTTAAAAAAGCACCTTTGTGATGCAAACTGTGTAAATGCGCATGGGTTGTTTTGGAAGGCAATAACAAACAACCTGTTTTTTTTTTGTTTGTTTGTTTTTTGCCCAATTTCTAGTTAGTTAGTTAATAAGTTAAACTATATTCATGAACTCCATGAAAGATGGATGGCAATGCAGGTATCAATAAATGCTAATAAGAGTAGAGACTGGAGAGACTGAAACATACTGTATTAAAGAGATTTTTTTTGTTGTTGCACTCTCCAAAGACTCATTAAAGTCTGTGTGTGCAGGTTGTAAAACATGCAGGCATGTATGTGTGTGTGTGTGTGTGTGTGTGTGTGTGTGTGTGTGTGTTCTAACTTGAAAATATATTCTGTGTCTATTGATCTTGGTTAGTGTGGTCTCTCTTACACACACAAACACACATGCAGACAAAGGCCCTCTGAGGTATTGCAAGATCAAGATCAACAATAGCTACTCACTGAAGCTGTGTTGAAGCTTTTGTCTAAGAAGCTTGTGCTAAACATCCTAGAAACATGTCACTGCATACCATTTCCACTGCAAAATGCAGAACACATCTGCCTTCCAAAAGTGTGTTTTTTTGTAAAAGCACCAAACACAGCATTATTATTATTACACATTTGTAACATTAAGCATTTATATAGGATTTGAATATGTACAGAGGAATTACAAAAGTTAAAACTTAAAAAAATGTGCAGAGGAATTAGACATTTAACATTTAACCCGTGCTAATAGTCTATACAAAAACTATATACAGTATAGCTGCAAGCAGCAATGAGGGGTCCAAGCTAATCGTTCAATCATGGAATAATAGTACTTACTTACATAAGAGTATTTATTCACAATATCTGCAGCCCTCACATTTCAGTTCTGAGTCCTGGGGTCTCAAGACGTACAAGCACATTTTATTTTGATACGTCAAACCAGTCCCAATATAATAGCTCACATCCCATTTGGCGCCTTCACCACCAATTTCGATAGGCTGTAGCGGAATTTTGAAAATCTCTTTTTTGCGGCGTGGTCCAAAGATTGTGTCTGACAATTTTTGTGAGAATTGGCCAAATTTTGAAACAGCTGAAACTTTAGATTCACTTTTGCCAAAATCCAATATGGCAGCCGTAATCTGTGTTTTTTTAAACATTTTTTTAAGGACCTGAATTGAGACCATCCACAGTATCAGCAGACATGAAAATTTAGTGTCAAATACAAACACATCAAGAGAAAACAGCCAAAATGCAATTTTGTTAATTAAAAGTTTTGCCAAAAAAAAAAAAAAGTCTTCGGAAGTAATAGGGTCGCCGAGATATGAGCAAACTTCCTGTTTGGCAGCGCTGCCACCAGTGGTGATTGGCTAAGTTGGCTAAAAGTTGGCATGAACTATCAATGGGGCAACCCACAGTATCTGCAGATATCACAATTTCATTTCAAATTAAAACGCATCAAGAGATATGAGCAAAAACAATGTTTTGCTAATTACAGCGCCCCCTAGAGACCAAATGACACCAGATTTTGTTCCTGTACTTGGGACAGAGCCTCGAAGCATGCCATAAAATTTGGTTTTGTTTCACCAAAGCGTTCCTGAGATATGAGCTCACATCGAAATTGGCACCTTGGCTGCTGATATCGATTGGCTGTAGGAGTCGAAAATGAAAAATCCATCTCCTAAGTTTTGTGCGGATTGGTCTGAAGATTGGTCTGTGGTGATTTTTGTGAGAATCAGTCAAAATGTGGTTGAACTCAGTATGATCCAAGGAATCCAACGATACCTTGTTTTTGAAAATCGGGCTAATGGTTCAAAAGTTACATGCACAAATGTACATAAAACTTTGACCCTTTGGTGGCAGTAGATCGTGTTTACTGCCAACATGTAACTCTACAACTTTGTATTTTAACTTTATACAAATATGACTTAGAACAGGTCAGATAACAGACTGTGTACAGTTAAATTAGGCTGTAAATAGATAAATGAATGAATATATTCATGAATGAATGAATGAATAACAGGATACCAATTGTGTTGTGTCAACAGTAATAACAATTGAGAAGTTGGGATTGCAATTGTACGAGGATAAAACAAATCAAATTCAAAATTGTATTGTTACATTTCCATTTCCATTTTATATTGCTGGAACACTATGAGATGGCCCTGTATTCAGTGAATATGGTCAAATGTAATGATTCTGCATTAGTATTTACAGTACATTCAGTTATAAAGTTAGGGAATAGTATGTCATTCATACAGTTCAATAAAAAAGCTACAAGGTCATGATTTTTCTTTTGACAATGCAATGTAGACTTCTTCAGTACATGTATTATTGCATTGCATATGTATGTGCCAATGTTTTTAGCTTCACACTCTACAGTCTACTGCCTACAGTGTTTTCACATAAACATAAGTTATTAAGTCATTAATTTTAAAGCTACATCAATATAAAAAGGAAATACACTCTTACAAGCCTGACATGGAGAAAACAAACAACAAATCACAATTGCAATTTCTTATACAACATGTCTGTACTATTAAGATCTTTAAAAGATTCAGATACCGATGTGAACAAGATACTTTGTGTATTTTTAGGCATAGTTAAGCAGGATACATCAACATTTTAAGAAAACATTTTAGCACCAAAATAGATGAATTAGTGTGTAGATCATTTGATACATTTCACTGGGCTCTTCTACAATAACAGTAAAACCAGAAAAGTCTTTTATTTCATTTTGTCACATTATACAGTACATCAATATCCAGGATCAGCTTCACCATCATTTATCAGACCAATTTCACCTAAAAGATGTGCTTGTTAAGCACCACAAGTGGGCTTTTATGGACTTAGCATGCCTGCTTAGCATCCATCTCACTGGTGGCATTAACTCTTATTTTGTACCTTATTTGCACACGCTGTGTACATAGCAGCAAAGGGAATAATAAGAACATTCTCATGAATGAAACAACACTACAAATGGTAATCAAGCGGTCTACAACGACAGCGTTCCCACAGACTGAATTAGTCGCTCATAATTAAGCTAATGCTCTCCACCAATCCAAACATAGCTGGCACTAAATGTGCCAAACACCAGTCAGCAGATCTGATTGTCATGACGCTGTGTACAACATCCAAACGCACTTGTTCAAAGCATGCGCAGAACTTAAAGAAAAATACAGTCCAATAAAAAGAGCGAGAAATAAAATGGCCTTAATAGTCCATTCATGTGTGACAAGATTTTTCATGCTGCAACAGCCAAGCGACAACTGCTGGGCTGGGCAAATTGCAAAAGCTCATCGGTAAAAGACTCAAGCAGTGCCAGGCTTTAATATAAAGGAAAGAGAGCGTGGCAGAAAACTGGAATTAAAAAAAAGGAGAGAACGGGAAGAAAGTCAGTAAATGGGATGGCCTTTAAACAAAATTGAATATTGAATACTCTTCATGCAGCTCTGTTACACAATCAAGAGGTCAACACGCATATAGCTTTCAGAGGCCTGAAACGCTGCTTTATGCAATTGTAAGTTATGATGAAATTTAAAAGATAATACTGGTTCGCGTCAGTATGAATCAGAAGTTGTAAATAACATATTATGGAGGCACTCGCATTCATGCATAATACAAAATATGAAGGTGGACACTGTGTACAGTGCAACCCCACTGATGAGACCGTGTTCATTTTTTCATATCTCGAGGGGACAAAAGTCACTGATTAAAGATTTGATTACATTTCATTTGCCCATGTAGCTCACGTGATTGCATGGACATGTGGCCTTACCCAAGGAAAACATTAAGAGTGTGAATCACTGCATTACAGATTAGTGAGCAGTGCTTTCATGAATAATCAACAACACATGACTACATCTCCGTGTTTAAATTGTCTGAAATAAGGCAGAACCAACACCATTATTGTTCACCGTGAAAGAGCTTGACTGTGTGGAATACAAACAGAGCTCTTATTGTAATGGTATGCTGATTGAATGACACCTCTTACAGCAGCACCTGCAGCACAAGACTCTACAGCAGGTTGATAGAAGAAGTACTCCACATGCAGAAAGGATTAAGAAATTCCCATGAACCACAAATTAAAAGGCTTGGCCAATGGCCCACAACCTGACCTTAATCTACCCTCTGAGCTCCTGAATCTTGAGCTCCTGAGACCCCATTTACACCTCATATTAACATGTAAACTGTACGTAATCTGTGAAAAAAAAATCATATCACAGGCATTTGCATTTACACCTAGTAGCCCATGAGTGTTCTTTCTATTACAGTTCTGAGATCAGACTTAAATATGTAAATTAGATGCTGTAGGTGAAGCTGACAGGCTTGTCAACGAACATGGCACATCCTTAGGCTAACGTCACTTATCCACCTTATTTTTTGGTCCCATACCTGGAGATGGAATTTACTCTCATTGTCTGTATGGAAAATATGTAGCCACTAAGAGAGACTTTGTGCTAAACACGTGTATCTGGCTGCTGCCAGTGCCTCCATAGTAGGGGTGTTGCCTTTCTTTAAACAGTATAATGTGATCATATCCCAGCCTTCTACTACATCGAAGGGTAACCTGAGGAAGTACCTTTGGATAGCAGTAAGAAACTAGCTTAGCATTAGTTCAGTGACGAGGCTCTGCTTTGAGATAGCCATGACTCTTTTCCACTGCCTACAAAAAAATGCACTTGACTTTATAGCTTACTCTGATTTTCAGAGTGTTCATTGTTTCACGAGCAACAGAATCAACAAAGTAGCTAAATATACTACTTACCCAAAACCACTTCATGTCGTCTTGCCACTCCTTGCTCATAGGTGGCAGATATGATCACATTAAGGTGTAACAAACTGTGTTCATGAGCTGACACCTGTAGCATTACTTAGTGAAGGAATGCTGTAAGTTGTCACTGGGGTAAGAATAAATTGGATACAGTAAAAAGGTGATCGGAGTCAGGGCAGGAGCTTGCTAGGTTTAGCTACCTCTGTCAGTCATATGACCCTTGTGTTTGACGAGGGGCTGTCTAAGGCCTTCTGTCAAGCTCCTTGAGATATCTGAAAGAAACATGCAAGGTAACCTCTCAACCTCTTGGTATTTCTTTTCATGGAAATGTGTGAAGCTGTACAGATTAGCTGTACACTTCCCTGAAATACAATGACACTGAAGGACAGACCACAGGCAGATGATTCCATTCTTCCCTGAACATGAGTTTTTCCTTGCTCAGATGTCACAGCATTGGGTTTCTTCTTTGATTTTGTAACCCTCCCTTCTCGTGTCTGTGACTTTACTTTCTGCCTTTCCTGACTGTTTTGATTGTCTGTTCCACCCTGATTAGTTTCACCTGTTCCTGATTAGTTTCACCTGTGTCTCGTTATCCTGACTTCGCTTGTGTGTGTTCCTTGGCTTCTGTGTCATTTTGTTGTTGTACTGTGTGTCAAGTGTTCAGCTCTGTGTTTTGCCCCTTGTGTTTTGGGGTTTTTGCTTTTCTCAACCTTGCCTTTTCATTTGCACTCTTGACCTTCACCTGCCTCAACATACTGTAAGTCTTGTAATTATATTTTTTGGCTGTACAAGCTCTGCCTCCTGTAACGTCAGCATTTAGCCCTTTCCTCTTACTTTACCTTGCTTGCACAAACGAGACAGATATCCAGATACAGATTTATGTTAATGCAAAAAAGCCTGAGGGTCCATAATCAGGACTAATTTCCAGGACATTAACGCTTTTCTAGTTTGGCTATGTCATGTGACTTGTCACTAGTTGGAGTACAGTCTCTGCCATGTGGCAAAGATGCCAACTCAAATGAAAACAATCCAAGAACACCTGGAGCCTTCAGCATTTGAAAATGACTTTTAGTAGCCCTGAGGGATCACAGAGGAATATTCCAGCCTCCAAAGCTAGACTATATGAGTAATCACAGTCGCTGGCAGGCTGTCTGCATCACATCTCACTAATAGAAGACAGAGGATGTTGCTCTGCTGACCTGCTGCTTTCATCCTGCAGCCTGTGTGGACACAGTGTGAGTAGCTATGATCTTATACTGTAAGTTGACTGGTTAGGGGGTTCTTCTGAGTGCTACTTCACAGCATCTGATGATGTTGATATTAAAGATCAACCTTTTTTCAGCATGGGTAAAGGCCATGTGACAGTCATCCTCACAACCAAGCTTTTGTTTTTGTAACTACCAGTTCTGCAGTCTGGTGATGCATCTCTGCTCAGTCAATGCCAAAGGCATCTGTATATAGACAGACTCCTTCACTCTCCTAGGGATCTCTCCTGGGTTGATTGACACCATTACAGATATCATGAAGAAGACACAGCCATTGTGTTATAATACAACTGTTTTGGACACTAAACTAGCAATTTATTCCGCTTATAGTATGATGGTAATCAGCTGACACAGCCTAACCATGAATCTTTATCAATAAATCATATACAGTTTTATAGTATACTGATCATGCATCCTCTGTGAATTCTATGAAATTGTTTCTAGGCTGACATGTAGCGAAAGCACTTTCTCTAAAAATACAGAGACTGGTGTATGAAAAAGACAGTTTATCACTAGCCTACAATCTGTGAATATTAAACTTGACAGACTGAAATGAATAATGAGATGTAGGTCAAAATGAAGAGGAGATAAGAGAGGAAGGAAAATCAATAAACATATGGAAATGTAGTGTCATAATTTTTGTCTTTGAATTTATATTTATATTGTTTTTTCTGCTATTTCTGTAAGCTGAATAGAAACCAATAAACGCCAACATATAAAGAATCAAAACAAGAAATTGTTCATCTTTAGAAACTGTGTACACCGAGTTGTAGATTGCAAACCAACTAACCTCACCCTCTGCTTTTCAAGCGAATGAGAAAAACAACAGTGGTTGTGAAACTTGTGAAAACCTGACTCTAAAGAGTCAGAGGATCGGCTGTCTTTGTAGATAGAAAAGGCTTATTCTAAGGTGACAAAATACAATGTTTATTTTCAGCTGATTATACACTAATAAATACATAGTTAAACATCATTATAATATCTATTTCTAACATAATCTGTGAATGGGTCCGTCAAACACTGGACGTTTTTAGTTTTCTGCCCCCCTTCTAGAGGCTCCTACACTTAGCCCAAATCTGCTTTCCCTTCACCTCTTGTCCTGACTTAACATGACAAACAGACATTCTTCCGTCGGAGGGAGAGATAATCTGTTAATCTCATTGCTGAGGCAAACAGAGGAATGAAAGGACAGACAGATTGATCTTCACAAAGCTGATGAGATGCTCTGTAGTTTTGACCGAGGCAACTACAGCCGCAGTGTAGGAGCCGAGAATGGGTCCAAATGAGGCATTTTAATACTCAGAGAGAAAGCGATATGGAGGAGGGCGAGAGATAGATTGAGGAAAGGAAGGAGAGATAAATGGTAGTAAAAGAGACAGAGGGAGATAGATTGAGGGAAGGCAGAATAAATAGGAAGCTAGGAGAGAGAGAGATAGATTGAAGGGGGAGGGTGCAAAGGGTGGGAGGGAGAGATTGATAAAGGTAAAAGGAGAGAGAAATCGATCTTTTGGCAAGAATATGCCCCCTGGAGGATAAAGCTCCTAGAATACCATTGGTTTTCTTTGCGTACTGGAAGAAGTATGTCTGTGCTTTGTAAAGGGTTGGTTTTTGGAGGTCAATTGCCAAAGTTGTGTCCTGAATTCACTGCAGTCTAAATCGCCACCTCAGAAGGACAGCATCATTGCTTTGGTTGGTTTGTTTTGTCTGTTTGGCACAATTTCCCTTGTTCTTACATGCACGTCAGATGGCAACTCTTCTGCAAATCCCCCACAGCTGTGAATGTTGATGAACATTTCTGTTCTCTCTCCTGTTTACCTTTCTCTGTCTTTCTCAGTGCTCTCTGGCAAGACTGAACAGTAAACAGCCAATCAATCTATCTTGACTACAGAAAGACTTCAAAACTATGACTGAGGTAGACCAGAGTGTATTTGAACAAAAAATCATCTGTGTGAAGATTTAAGTCCTGCACACTTATGGTTCACCCTCTCAAGTGAATTCACTCTGGCTGGATAGACCTCTTATCAGGTCTGTGTGGTTGTGTGTGTACAGACTGTTTGATTGACATCCTGTTTTTTTAGACTGGACAAATTACACCTTTATCTTTTTTTATCAGCATAGTCTTGCACATCTACAACCTGAGCAAAATAAAAAAGTAGCAAAGGCAATACACAGACAACCGCTGTCTTAAACACTCCATTTAAGGTCAGACCTGAGGCTGACAGTTGGGTAGCATCAACCGATAATGTCTTGACAGGGATTAGGAGGCCAGAGAGAGGCACAGGGTACATGCCAGTTCCCTTATTTGATCCCTCGCTTCACCCTGAAATCATTCTGGTCCACCATCATGACGGCTGTTGCAATGCTCTTATTTATGCCTGGAGAACCAGGAGGGATCTCTGAGGAGACATGAGAAAGATACACGAGGGCAACTTTCATGGAAGTCTTTTATCAGACCAACCCTCCCTTTTATCGGACATCTGTTATTGATTAGAGGTTTGCCGCTGACTGGACTGATCTGAAACTCGGTAACAGCGTCACTACAGTTTTATTTCAAACAAAACAGAACCAAGTCAAAACCAAGTTTTACATTTTCTTTCCAGATTCACCAACTAATTAAAAATCCAAAGGAATCTCTGAGGCAGGTTCAAGGAAATGGTGTTACACGCATTATAGTAACAATTATTTGACAATAACTTTTGCTTTTCCATTGACTAAACTTGCAGATGGAACCAATAGAACGGCTCATTTTGTGTCATTTGTTACCCCTCTGTTTAGCATTATTGTTTTAAGTCTCAGGAGTTTGAAAAGTTTAGAACTTTTCTTCAGCCTGAGGCTGTATGTCAGGAGAATGCACTACACACTCACATTATTGAGACCAGTCAGCACTGAGGTTCCCTCCATGATGCTGCTTCAGCTATTTAAGGCCCCCTTGAATATTACTCTCTGGTGTTTCCTATATGACACACAAATAGACCCTGTATATTTTACACTGGTTCATTTTTTTTTTACGAAAGCACAAACATAAACTCAAGAGATGTCAGGTGAATGGAATGCTTCATTTCTTTAGTCTTGCTAGAGTTCACTTCCACACTGAAAAGGATACACTGTGACAGGAGACGTCAATGAAGAGCAGCTTTTGTTAAAATCATTTTGTTACAAAAGATGAAAATATTTCTTAACAAACAACAAATCACTTGATGTGTTACTTTAACCCTATTAGAACTTTTCGTGTTTTTTCTTCATCACGCTCTCGGTCACTTGTTATGGCGATGACCTCTCCTATTCTATTCAGCTGTGACATCCTGTGTATAGACTCAGACGACAGAACAGTATATTTGGAAGTCTTTGTTTTTCTGTAAGAAAGGTATGTGTTACTCTGACATACAGGAGTTATTCAAAATAAAAGAGACAGAGTTCATTATGTTAAATTAGAAACACATCATACTCTTACTTTGTTTTCATATTTTGTCTAGATCATAGACAGGGATATAGTCAACTTACCTTTTGCCAGTTATAAACCCACCATGAAGTCACCCATTGGTTTGTGAAGAACCACTTATATACGTTTCAGTCTTTCTGGCGTCATGTGACCATGTTAGGATGAGACATGGAGCTGGTGACTGACATATTGCTTGGTTTTGATTCCCTGAGAGCTGAAGAGTACTGTACAGCCAGTGGTTGAGATCGAAAAACTCATGAGGAAAGTGTTTACTGACATAATAAATCAATGTGGGGAGTAGGGTCAGACTCCATACAGTCAGAGTCAGAAAGTGCAAGTTTAGGACATCACTGCATGCGTTGCATCATATGAAGGTAGTTTTATTATAGATAACAACACCAAAGAGACTATCAGTACAAAGTAACAAAGGTGTTTCCATACTGAGAGCTCTGCTAATCACTAGCATACTTAACTTTTACAAAGTGCATTGAATTGGTACATTATTAAAATACCCACACCTTCTGCAGATCCCAATAAGCCCTCGAACAGATGGTATTACAATTAAATTATTCAATCTGTCGCCATCAATTATGTGGACATGGCTGTGTTTGCTTTATCACTGACTCTCTGACAGCAGCTCTCTCTGCGGTGTTGTGTCTACAGTTTGGATTAACACAAATCAAAAGAGTACTGTAGTTCAGAGCTAGAGTGGGTCGTCCACTAATCAGATCATCAGCCGTTCGATACCCGGCTCCTCCAGTCTGCATGTCGAAGTGTCCTTGGGTAAGATGCTGAAGCCCAAATTGCTCCTGAAGGCTGTGCCATCAGTGTGTGAATGTGTATGAATAGTTAACTCCTAATACTGATGAGCATTTGGCACCTTGCATGATAGCTTATGATATCAGTGTATTGAATGTGTGTAAATAGGTGAATGAGATATGTAGTGTAAAAGTGCTTTGAGTGGTCGGAAGACTAGAAAGGCGCTATATAAGTACAGTCCCTTTACCATTTATCATTTACTTACATATCTTAGGTAGAGTATAATTTCTGGAAGCCTCCTTGTATAACTGGTCCTCAGCAGGGGAACTCCCAACAAAATGTTTTATGAAAACCAGCAATGAATTTCATCATGAAATGATTAAAAATATTTTAATCAGGTGTGAGTCAACGCAAGGATAATCATTTATTTGAGCAAATCTACATTTTAAATGTAGGCAATTTGAACCACACCAGTTTTTACAGTGTGGAAGGAAAAGACGCAAGTGAGGAAAATGTGCAATTAAGAGAATTGGGATGTACCCACATGGCTCTTCATTTTCCTCACTAAAGTGTCTTCCTGGCGTCTTAGCTTCTTTTTATTTTATATAGCAAATGGCCATCCTCACTCCTCACTGCTCATTTTGAGGAGACAGCAATTACTCATGACGCACAGCATCTCAGCTGTCAAGTGTGTAGAAATAAGAAACAGTAACAGTTTAGAAAATGAACACCTGATGTCCAATGCTGATTATAGATCAATTGAGATGTCAGAGCATCACAATGTGACTGATAGAAATAACACAAATAGAAAACTAAAATATGCTTATTTCTGCAGGAAAAGAATAGCCGTGGTGGAGCCAAAATAGTTATAAATGTTCTAAAAAAAAATCTCTAGCCTAATTGGAAGACCACAGTTACTGTAAGTCTGACGTCCACTTCGATTTTTTTAGGCTCATAGTAAAGAATCAATAATAATAACCACAACTTTATAGCTGTATTTTGCCTGAAAGAGCCAAGAATGACTTGGAAAAGGGAAAGGAAAGCCTTTCTGCTGATGAAGGAAAAATTAAGAGTGATTTTATGATTGCTTCATGATTCAGATTCCACACTGGCATTGTTGGTGCTCTCATTCCTGCTGTCACAAGTGGTTTGTATAATCTATAGTAATATTAATATAAACACTCTTTCCACAACAGCCTGGTCGCTCCTTTTACTGCCCCATCATATTAGCTGGCCAATCAATAGAGATTCTGATTAAGGAAACTTCTGCATCTTCCTTGCTCTAAGCTCCTGAGAGCTTCCTCTCGCCTCCTCTCTTCCGAGATGCATCTAGGGGATTGGAACATCCTCACTGATGGCAGACCTCGATCAATTTCCGGGTCACTGGCTGGGAGACGGAGGAGTGAGGATGGGAGGAAGCAGCCTTTGGAACGTAACAATGTTGTTGCAGAACCACTGCAGGTCAGCAGCCGACCAATGCAAACTTTTTGAAACAAACTGCATCAGATCCATCATATCGTTGACGCGGGAGACTGCTGTTCATATTCCATCTCCTACAAGCAGCCTTGCTTTTTTAACCATCACCACAAGCTACCTAACCTTAACTACCCTCTAGCTGTAGTTTATTTATCACACCTTCAATCTTTACTTATCTTTAACCATATCAAAGTTGCCACACATTGGAAGAAATTAGAAATATTTTTGAAACATTGACATTGGATGTTAAAACATTGTTGTTGCTGTAATGCAGGTCTTTAAACCATCATCTAATATTGATGATCTTGTCTGATTGATGATGGTTGGACAGGCATCAAACCTCGTCTACAAGGTCAGGACATATATTGTTTGTCTTGGACCAAATGTCCATTCTTTGTCTGCTGAAGACAGCCTTGATCAGAATAATGCAGATGAGATGATGGTCTTAACCTTCTTTCACAGTAAAGTACTGTAATGATTGTTTTAACTGACACTAAGCAGGCTCTGGTTAGTGATGTCAGAGAGTCCATGGACAGAGAAAGTCTGGTTTCTGCCAAAGCTAGATTTAAAAAAAATGACAACAATGGCAATGGGAGTTGAACTGGTGTCTGTTCACAAAATTTCACAATGACTGAGATGTATTACACAGAAGTCTCCAAATAGTTAGAGTTTTAAATGTGTATATTTGTACACACAGTCATTAAACCTCCACATAAATATCCACAGAGACGTATGAGTCTGGCTCACAGTGTCTGTTAGCCAGAAAGCTTCTCAGCTGCTGGGGAAGTAACATGTTTTTAGTCTCTTGTTTGTTTGGAATAAACAGCAGAAGTGGTAACAGCCACCATGGATGAACAGACTAGAAAAATAAACTGCAATGGGGAAATTTCTGAAAAATGCAATTGCCTGCATGAAGATCATCACTTCCTTCAGCATTAGAAATTGGAAGGTGTTTAGAGGAGTTCTGATTCATATCAGCATGTCCTGTAATTAGTCTATATTCTGATTGGAACAGATAGCTGGATTGGAAGTCTGTGCATGTGTGTTTGATCTGACCTCCGTGTGTGTGCGTGCCTGAATTCCTGTGAGTGTTTGATGAGTTGTTATGCTTTCATGTAAAAGTCCATAAAATGTGTTCTAAACTGAGTTACAGACTGTAGACAGGGGTTAACAGTGCGTGTGTGTGTGTGTGTAGGTGTGTGTCAGATCACGGAGCAGGGACTCGAGGCAGAGCGTACCGTGACAAGCCTCATTAAGAGGGAATCTCTCCACTGTTCTGGCTGTCGACATCACCACCGCCAGACTTCTCTAATTACGCTCTCTAAGTGCCGCTTCGTGCAAGCAATCAGCCCACTGCTCTTTGCATATGCAAATATGACAGACCTGATCATTAGCTTTTATATCTCACACACTCTAATTGTTATTGTAAAAACTGCCGCATGGAGCCAAGGGCGAACGCACTCAGTCCTCTCGCAGTCTTTCCCCCCTCTCCCTCCTCAATCTATCACCGACTGTCGACTCTCATTCCGCTACATGTTTTATGAGGTTTTGTCGGTCTAAACAGAGTCATGTGGCTGAATGTCACGGTAGTATAATCAGCTAACAAATGCCTCTGCTTGACATTGTTTCATCAGAGCGGAGGGGAGAAAAATAATAGAGGAGCACTTCCTGGCGAGGGCTAATTGGCCAAATGGAGTCACTTAGGCAGAACAACAGTCCCATCACAGCAATGATGATGGTGATGACGATGGTGATGGTCCCAAAGAAACAACTTGGGAGCCCAAATGTATCTCTCCACGAAATCAGCGGTTATGCTCTGTGATCTTAGGGGAAAAAGTTGAAATGCAGTGATAATAGAGACATCCAAAAACCATTTCAAAGACTGCGACACGACTGTCCTTGAGAGAATGAGGGATTTGTATTTGTTCAGATGTGCATCCTTTTGACCTGCATGGAAATCAATCCTGATGACCCCAAATCACAGCAGGATATATTTAATGAGAAGTCAAGCATTAGTGGTCTGCTATGAATATGTTAAAAACTTTTGGTGCATGACAACAGAAACTGACTTTTTATCCTCATTTCGTCATTTTTAGCATAGTGACCTTTAGTGACTTACACACTCTTGTACAAGTACACAATATTGCAAACAAAACTAAGCTCAATACTCTCTCCCACAGCTGACCTTGGTAACGAAGCTAGTCCTGTGAATCTCAGCTACTTGTGTAATACTGGAAGTCTAACAGACTGACTCTCCACAGGCTGATAGTATGTTAACAACCCACATACCAGAGCAGTAGACTCGAGTGCCCATTTGGATGGCAACTTCATTTGACAAAAAATAAATGACCCGACCCTCGACTTGGACTTGGAGATTAAAGACTCTGTCAGCTCTGATTTATTTCCATGCAGGTTTATTCAAATAGAGAACAAGAAATCTGCTCATATGCAACCTGAACCTGAATCAGCCTGTTCATAATAGAGGATAGAGGCAAAAGATAGAGGCAGACAAACAGGGCTATGTTTGATGCTGCAGTCTGGCTCTGAGTGTCTCACTAAATATTTTTTGATTAATAAGAAATAGTTTAAAAAAGCTTCAATAAGGTTATTTGTTTTCATGTTTGATTAATTTATTTCACTGAATATCAGCAATTATGATGCAAATAAAATACAATGTCACACTTTTTTAACAGATACATTTTACAATAATATGAAAAGATTGGTATTAATGGTTTAGCTTCTGAGTGGATACTGCAGGTAAGACTGCAGTATCTAGCCTTAACAATTCTTGATTTACCTGGTTTAAAAAAAAATGACTTGAACCAAATGAGTTGAGTCGCATGTCTGCTAACACATATAACACATAGAGAGAGGACAGTTTTCATCTTCTATCCTGCACACGCACATGCACCTGCAAACCTCACTATTGCACCTGACCTGCAAGTATCTTTAAATTAAATTCCATCCCAGCTTGACACGTTACTATAAGATTCATGACCTAGGGCTACTCAAATATCCTCCAAGCCTGCTGCTGGGTAGTATGGGCAAAAAACTGTAGGGATGCACAACAAGTAAATAATGTTTTAAAAAGTAAACAGATAAATAAATAAAACACAGTGACACGTCCAGATTGTACGGACAGAGGCATCCTCCATGTTTCCTCTAGTTCAGATCATTTCAATGGCACAGACACTCTGTGCACAGACACACTGCTCCGACAACATGCAAAATATTGCGGACAGCTGGCACAGAGAACATGCATGCATTCATTCATTATTCATTCATTACCTTTTCTGCTTTCTCACAAAAGGGTGCCTTTTGGGTGAGCTGTTTGCAAAGATTCACATTTTATATATTGATAATCATTTGTAGAACGGCAGCAGATGATCTCCAAAGCCCATTTTTTATTATTCTATGTGGAAATTTAGAATTAAATATCAGCATTTGGTAATTATCTGGTGTGCATTAGCTTTGCTCTCTTATAGTAAACACTGACTGAACTACAGGCTGCATTTAGACGACACGCGTAGACGGGAGTACAAGGTCATGATTGCATGTCTAAATAAGCATGCATCAAAGTACCTTTTTTATTAGGTGTACTGACTTGACGTATGTGTGCAAGGGTCAGAGGAAGTGGGGTATAAATCAGAGCATGTTGTCATTAGTCATTAGCAAGTCACATTACTTTTCTTATCGAAGCAACAAATCAATCATCAAGTCAACCAATCAATAATTGGAGAAAAAACACACAGTGGGTCATATGAAACATGTAAGGATGTCCAAATAGCTTTTAATATTTCTCCAAAGACATCAGGGAAAAGGGAAGTGCAGCAGTCTGTACTAAACTCCTATGAGAATCTGTCATAACTACTTTTAGGCTGTATAAAAGCTTCTTCTTCTTTGATTAAATCCCTACAGGACATGTGTATGTGTGCGGGTGTGTTACATCTGTTGCCTCTAATTTGAAAAGTGCTTCGCCAAACGCCATTTCTCACATTGATCCATTGTGGTTACTTTGATGAAATCGTGTGCAACCAACACCAGACTGCTTCAGAATAACCATCACAGATATCTGTCATTCTGGGCTGGCTGGTTTGAACCATCAGGTGAGCGATGATGACATCCTGGGGATGCATTAGATAAACGCACAGTCAGTAAAAAATCAATTAGAAGTTTACTCTCTTCGTTACTGAAAGTCCTCTGGACTCGCCTGCGTCCTCATCTATAGAAAAACACCAGATTCTTCATGTGTACATATCTTTTCATTTGTCTGGCAATAGCGCATTTTCAATTTCCAAAAGCTGTTTTTAATTGCAATATGATCTGATTAAGCAGAGTTGCGTCTGTAATTGCTTTGGTCAGTTTTGATGGTGGTGAGTCATAAACAAATTATGTTTGCAGAAAAAAAACAATTCCACAAATAAGTTAACAATTACGTAAACACAAATGTTATAAGGAATTATCTATAGACAGCTCAAACTAACTGCTTTTGGCAGCAGTGGCATTCTGCATGTCAGTTAAATGAATGCAACACAATTATTTCACAGAAAGACAAGCACCAAAGTACAATCACATGCCACAGTTTTATTTGCTTTTATTCGCTTGATGTCTTCTGTGAACACGTTGTATTGTCCTATAGATCACACAGTAAGCACGTATGAGAAGACACTGCTGGGTCTTAATGGTGATCACATACAGGTGCCCTTTGGATACTTCAGGTCTGCTGCGCTTATTCCATCTTGTGAAGGGCTCATTGCATTGGTAAAATATAGTCTCAATAAAAATATAAAAGACATTTCTATGCCTGTATTACACAGAGACAGTATAGAGAGATGTAGCAATGATTCCTCCAACTGACTCAACCTGTTTCTTTTGTGTTACCCCCCAGTAACAGAGATTAACAAGGACCAAACATCACTGATTACTAGATAATATGTGAAGAATCCAAATCATGGTGAAAATGACACTGTATTACAATGTATATTGCTTCCAATTAGGTAACATTAACAGATGGCTGTTACTGCCTTTTTCTGTCCACTACAGTGGCCGCAACATGCGACAAAAATGTAAAAGGTCCTGTGTAGGCCCTGTTTAAAATACAGTGGTTCAACATGGCAGACTCTGGAAGAGGACCAACAGCGTCTGTAAATATGAAAGGTTTATTTTGACATGTTTCATAGATTATTTTTAGGTTATTATAGACCGTTGAAAACAGACCTTTAACTCCCACCACTTCCTCAAAAAGAGCAAATATGCTCGGCAAATCTCTGCTCCGCTGGCAAGATCCTTTTTTTCACGCTGAAGGTCAGACTGCCTCGCTGCCTTAGTCTCAAAACAGACAACAACTAATTTACATGATACATTTCTGAGGTAGTAGGTGCAATGTAGAACTACCAAAATAAAGTAATGCTTGATCAATTAATGGTGGTTAATTATTGTTAGTTTGAAATAACAGCAGTAGTATTTTACTTGCATTACCTATATTCTACACATAATAGAATAGAATGAATCACCAGTGTTTAGCAGACCAATAAATAAAAGTAGACAATAAGTAAAAAAAAAAATGTCACCATGATAAAAATCAGTACAGTATTGCTGGAAATGCGAAATATACATTTAGTGAAAAATTCACATAAAATCTGAAAAAGTTGCAGAAGAATATTGGTGTAATGCTTTGTGGGTGATTCACAGTCACAGTGCGTATGGACTGCAGCGTTTAGTTAGAACTAAGTGTTCAATGAAATCAAACTGATTAGGAGAAAGAAAAAAAAGAGCAGTTCTGACCACTCTTTTATCTTGTCTTCTGGAGTACAAAAGGCGATAATAAAAAAGGAGAAGCATCTAATAATGTGGCTGAGGCTTTTGAGGAAGGCATTAAGTTGCTTTAAAGCGGCACTCCAATTTTACTTAGCAAGTTCATTTTACTTGTCACAGGGTGTATTATTCATCCTGTGAAAACATTTATTCAGTGTCTGTTCTGGCTCTGAGGGAAGTTTTTCCGTGGTCTGAGAGAAAAACCCTGATGATGTCATCATGGTCATCTTGTCCTGGGCTTAGAAGGTGTCTACTAAAAAGTGGTACAAACTATGGTCGAGGAAAGTCTTTTGCTTTTTCAAATTTTACAATTCTTAAAAAAAAAAATCTATCTTTTGTAAGTCCAGCACCTTTATGGAAGTGCAACACTAAATCACAAGAGCTTTTCACACACATATGGGTTATTCATATTGGTGCTGTATGAGAGTCTCTTCTTACATATAGCTGAAACTTCCTATAAATACATGGAATCCACACAAATAGACACCTTCCTCATTTTCACGCTGTATATGGATTAACGGTGAATATGGCATCCTGACTGTGAGTCTTATTCCTCACACAAGTTCATTACAGCTCCATTATTGAGTGATTTTGCATTATGCCAGTTTCACATTACCTCTTCTGCGTGTGTTGTGTGTAGAGACAGCTGTAATAATAGATCATCTTAAGAGAACACTCAGCATTAACATTTTAAATTGTCCTTGAAAGGGTTTGGTAAGAACATTTTCATAAATTCTTATTTATCTTATGTGTTTTGATTATTTTGTTCATTACTTGCCTACTTACAGTTATTACTGACTCAGATAATGAAACATTATGTTCCGTATAGACCCGGGGTGTCCAGACTTCTTTTAAAGAGGGCTAGATTTGACAATGTAAAGATGCCTGGAGGCCAATACTAACATTTTAGCAGCTAGGCTTCTAACCAGTTTTAACAGATGACATCACAACTTACCAATTTTAGCTTTGCTCCACTGGCTTCCTGTGTGTTTTAGGATTGATTTTAAGATTTTGCTGATCACTTTTAAAGCCCACGAGGGTCTGACTCCTCATTATATTGCAGACATGTTAACCCCCTATGAGCCAATTCGCAGCCTCAGATCCTCAGGCAGATCACTTCTGGTTGTTCCAGGGTCGAGTTTAGAAACTAGAGGTGATTGCGCCTTTTTGATCAGGGCCCCTCGACTCTGGAACAACCTGCCCGAGGAGCTAAGACTCGCCAAATCAGTAGATTCTTTTAAATCACTTCTTACTGTAAAACTCATTTTTACAGATTGGCCTTCTTGTGATGTCGGCTATTATTATCTATTTTTATTTTTTTATTTATTTTTATTTTATTCTATTTTTAAATTGTTTCTATAATGTTTAGTAATTGTTCTTTTAGCATTCCTTTTTTTTTTTTTTTTTTTTTAACCATATTGCTTGAAAACCTCTTCACAACCTCATTGCAGCCAGTAAAATAGAAGGTTAGTCAAAAAGAATAAATGTTTTAGTCCATTCTATAGGGCAAAATCACAGTCAAATCACATTGATGAGGCTGCGCATTATGATTGGATCCTGACACGTCCATCAAACTTCAGTCCGCTTCTCCCTCCCCCTCTGCGCGATCACCCATTCATGAACGAATAGAGAACCATCCATTACTTTGAAGGCGTGCTTTCGAGGGGAGGTCTGAAGAAAAGGCATGGGTGTGCATTTTCAAAATATAGCTTGCTGGAACCGTTTTTCCCAACATCTCCTATCCCACCTTTAACCTCATGTTCATTCTAAACATGACTTACTATGAATAATGCAGAGTCTGTTAACATTTAAGTTTAAAATGTTTCAACCTTGCTTTTGTCTTTCACAATATCACTCAGAAAGTAATATTTTGTGTCACATCTACAGATATATAACAGCAGCAGTTATGTCCTTAGAGGATGACATTTAGTGCATGCAAATGCTTCGTAGTGTCAACCAAAAAAAGCCAAATCTGCCATACAGTATCTGACAATCGTAGCAGGCCATAAATAATATATTATAAAAACTAAGGTGCAGGCCTTATTGTCTCTGACTGTGGGCTGTGATTGGCCATAATGTGGAAATGTGAACTTATATAAGTTACTAATTTCTTATAAAGAGGAAGAGGAAATATTCACTGCTTTCTTTAACAAGGAGCAGTATAGCCAGCGCACACATGGCAGGCAGAAAGAGTAAAATATTAGATAGAGTAGATACTGTAGACAGAGAGAGAGGTGTGGCAGAGACTTGATCCAACTGTAATGGGGTTCAATTCACCAGCCGAACTATGCCTCTTTTTAATACCTCAGCCGGCTGATCCTCTATAGCACGGCTTGAGGAAATTATCTGCTGGCCCAGTAACTGTGATATATGGGTTCCTTTTTACTAGGGAATCCATACAATATTAGTCCTCTGCCTCAGATGGTGTCAGAGAATCAAGACTGAGATATTGGGACACTTACTGAGGAGGTGCTCAATGCAGCATAAGCAGAGGCACAGATTCACTAAGGATCAGTGGTAGCCTTGTGCACTTAAATATTGAACAGAGGGGGAAAATGAATCTATTCGCTTTCATGCATTATTAAAAGGAAGTAAAAACAGAATTGTATCCACTGAGTTTCTGCTCTGTTCTCCGAAGTGAGAGGACAGGGAATTTGGAATTATGATTCTCTGACTCAATTAGTAGTTAGAGCAGTTTGGAGCGCTTTGAGTTTCCACATCCTGCCCAGTGAAATTGACAGGCTGTACAGTTCATTTTTATAGCTTTCCAGGCTGATGCTCTTACGGTACTCTTATGTTCCATTAGGTGCTCTATTATGATGACTCCTTTGTTTTTATTTAATTCTTTGTTCGTGTTACTGATAATGTCTTTAGAAACATGTTAAAATGGTGACTCATGAAAGTAATGGGTGCGTGCACATGCTCATATATTAACAATAAAAGGTTTATTGATGGTGAAACATGGCAGTGGGGATTGTGAGATCTGCTTTTACTCCCAACTGCTGCACTTGCATTAGACTTTGACCAGCAGTGCATAATCCCCTGTGGTACATAAAAGCAGGACATAGCAGGTGCAGCTAGGAAGAAAGTGGCTGAATAAAGCATTAAGACTAATGACAGCGCAGAACAGCAGCAGAAGTAGTCTGATGAAGAGCTAAGCACAGGTGAGTCTGTGGTTTGACATTGTATGATGATGATTGGTTTTCCTGTAAATGTGCACTCTTGAGTGAAGCAGTCAGTGTGCGTGGGCTGCATTATTCTGACTGATTGACTTCTTTCTTTTTTCCATGAATGTTTCATTCTAACATATATGCTAATGTACAGCAGTATGTTACAGTGACTACAGTTACATGCAAACGACATTCCAGTTTTAGGCCTTATATCCCAGAAATTACAATATTCCTACTAAGTTGTATACACGGGTAATGAAACTGAATATCCCCACTAATATTCCTGTTTTCATGCAGTTAATTAATTAATGTAATGAAAAGGTTGCGATATTTGCACATATATCCAGTCCGTTTATAGCCAAGTCTTTCATATTTATAAGTAGACACCATAAACAGAGGCCATGTGTAGTAAAAACCCCGAATGAGATGAAAGTGCTGTTGACATGCCCAAAGAATGCTCATCAAACCTCAATATTATCATCAGCTATCCCATGTCTTCATCGGAAAATGTCAGAATAAATAATATAATACGTATAAATATACTAATATAATAATAAAGGCGTTTTCATGATCCATATAAAATATGGAATATTGTCATATTTGTTATAATAGTGGAAAAATATAGTTAAGAATGGCTTGATGGCTTCACTTGATGTTGGATGGTGCATGAGGTTTGTGTTGAGCAGCTTTCCGATGCACATCTTTCTTCTGCCAGCTTTAGTACACTTGATGCCAGGGATCAGTGATAATGGAGCCTGCATCAGAGTCAGTGGCAATGTTTACAGTTTTTAGATCTGCTGGCAGACTTTATTGAACCTGAAGTTTGGGAAACCGGATGTTTTTTTTTTTTTTTTCTGCTGTCCAACTCACACCTCGCTTTACAGTTTGGGTGTTAAAATGTTTTGCATGTGACAGTGAGCCTGTCAAAAGTATTTGTGACCCAATGACCTGAGGTCATCACAGGTCATTAGAGGTAACAGGATTAGCCTCTTGCATCTATAGTATTCTTGTTACTTTCTTTTTGGACTTCTAGGGCTTCTAGAGTATAGATTATGTCCCTCTTGCTCTGGATAAGCAGGTGTATATTGCTGATTTAAAGTTGGACTGTGCTCCAAGCAAATTAAATGACCTGTCAGCCACTACATTTAAACATGGAACCAAGTCTCTAAGACAACACACAAAAAGCCTACCATCATAGAAAAGAAAGAAATGCAATTATTGTTTAAATGGAAAATGGTGAACACTTTTGGACAGTCTTTCCTCAGTGGTGTTCATATTTATGCCATGTGTAGCATGAATAGTGAGAAGTAGTTATGTACAGTGAAGAGAACTTGAGAAACAAGTTCAAATCCTGTAACCATCATATCACATAAGACAGGCCACTGCCTGACGAGGCCATGATTGCTGGTTTTAAAAGTTATAAAAATCGTCAGACACAATCCTTCAAATTTTTCGGTGCCGTCTGACCACCTGACAAGCACTTCTGTTCACTGTTAACCCAATCTGAGAAAATAACCAGCCTTATAGCACATATTCAAGCTGTATGGTTAGGTAGACTGGAGCCCATGATCGGGCTATGACATCTCAGCTTCAAAGGAATTCATGATTCATACAGTGTGATGCAGTGTGTGCAGAACTCTCGAAGGTATCACCTGTTTCCTTTTGTCTGTCTTTACAACCTTGTGTTTTCCAAGAAAGACAACGAGTCACACTCTGATTCTACACTCTACCTTTCAAATCAACCTTGTCGTAAATGAGGCTACCTTGACCATATGCAGAGTGGAATCAATCCCTCTGTTCAATTGATTCCAGGCTCCTATTGCCATCAGGGGTTTGTGACTACAAAGTCAGCTTTCAGACATCCTCTGCACTCTTTCCCACAGGAAGTCTTAAATGCACAGTCACGTGCACTGGAAGTCCTCTAAATTTCACAGTGATTGTTGACGCTTTAGGAATATCACTGATTTTAGTGAGATTAGACACACTCTTCTACATTCTTGCCATTCTCCACTGTAAGTGTCCTATAAAAACAACTGACATTGTGTGATATACTACTACCCCCAAGTACCCAGAGGACCAGCCCTGTGAGACTGACCGGGCTGAGGTGGAGTGAGACCCAAGGAGATGACCCCCGATTATTCACGACTTGAGCAGTGACACAACTGCTACATTTCTGCTTCCTGTCTTTGTTGTGTCAGTGCTCTGAAGTGAAGATGGGCTGTCCTGTTCAGTTCAGGCTTGAGCAGGTCGATAAAAAAGGTACAACTGGTGACCAGCTTACAGAACTTTTGTTACCACATCACTGGTGTCAAAAAAAAATAAGTCCACCATAAGGTGCCAGTGACATTTCAGAAGATTCTGAAGCTGAGATCAGATTCTAAATGGCACTCTGGATTTAATTAAGTCAGTCCTGTCAAAAGGTGTGACCACAAGGAAGCAGATCTGATCTTCCTTCTCTTGTATTTATACATTATCACTATGTTATTTCACTGGCATTTAGATTCATGAATTATGAATTTATGAACTAAAGTGATGGTGTAAGTCATTAACAGACATGATTTACATATAAAGTGAAAGTGACAAATTGAGTCTATTTTAGTCTTGCTTGTTCTACCATGAGTCAAGTTTCTAAACCATACTCTGCTTTCTTTGACTGATTTTGAGATCTTTACTGGTTTGTAATCGAATAAGACCGCTACATGAAAAAATTCCCATGTGTAACATAGAAATCCAACATGTCAGATCAAAACCATGTGAAACTAAGCCTTATGGCATAAATGACGAGGACTGAGATCCAAAATTCCATGTTTGTTTGTTTGCTTGCTTAGAGGCTCCAGGCTAGCATTCCTGAATGTCCCTATCCACTATCTGACACACCCACACATAACATACACAAGCACACACACACCGGCATTATACCCAGCCAATTTACAGCCCAGTGGATCTCCAGATTGTGTTTGCAGCAAAGTCCAATTGGCGCCTCTCCAAAGCGCTATTGAGCATATTCCCTGTCTCTGTTTTCTTTATCATCCTATCAAGATATTTCCCCTGATGGCTAGCCTGTTGCAGGTGGGAGAAAGAGAAATTGTATGTCTGGATAATGAACTCACACCTTCCTCTTTTTTCTCTGCCAAGCACTTTATAAACCACAACAATGCTATATCTGTTATCCAGTCCCTATGTGTGCACATCCTCGACAGACTTGAAGCTGATGCTTCGTTTGTAAAGAAAAAAAAAAATTTGGGGACAACGTGTTCCACAGCTGATAATCCACTAATTGAAATTTGGGTTTGCAATGAGAAAGACAGTGCAAGAGGAGGATGAATACGGATAGAAAGAGAATTAAGACTGGTTGGGTTGTTAAGATGGGCGGGCAGAATAATCAATAGCAGTTAGGGGAGTGTGTGTTGTGTCAATCTAACAGCTTGTTCTTGTTCTAGGGGGACAAACCCCAGACGTGAAAACTGCTTGGTAGAGCCAGAGCCAGATTGACGTTCCACTTTATTGAGATTTAGTGGGTCTGCATGGATTTGAATGATCCTCAGCGCAGTCTGTCAGTTGTCATGATAATGAATAGAAGATGACAGGTTCAGTGCCAACCATTCTCACTTTGCTGCTCACTGTCTAAGGCGGCCAAACTTTATGACAAGGGCAGCCAAGGGATCTAAATATGACAATATCGGTGGGCACGATTCATGATTAGAAGTAAAAAAGAATGATGGCCTCTTAACAGACATGATGTCAAAATGCAGCTGGATGTACTTTCAATTTTGTCTCCGGGTTGTTTCTGAGATACAAATGATCCTAATTGAACTGTATCAAATATAAGTGTGGTTGGGCAAAACTTAATAAACATTATCGAATTATTTAACTTCACTTATTACTCATAAGCAAAAGTAAGTAGTTACATTATGTTCTGTTACGCAGTCTTCTGTATTTAATGCTGCATGTAGAAATAAAAAATCTTCACTGTGTTTTTCTGAGCTGTTGATGGTGTTCGCTGATCAAGATGATTAATCCGCTTCTGAAAATAGTCCCCAAACAGTTGCATTATTTATCCATGTTAAAAAAATGACACTATACTGTACAGGTTTTAGGTGTTCAGTAGGAGCCAGTGGGTTTGAGCGCCACAGCCAGGGTGAGCAGGACAGAAAGCACAGAGAGACGGATTAATGCATTGTTGGTTTTGGTGTTTTCATTAGGTTTGTTGACGATCATAAAAAAAATATTGAATGAGGCCAAGGTTGGCCCTTTAATACATACTGGTACAAATATTCAATATGTGTTTTTAATCTAAAAAAAATCTAAAAAATCTTTTCCACACTTCAGACAGTTCAAATAATGAATGTTTGTTTAAAGGCACTATTGATGCTTTTGAAATATTGTGCTGTATTATGCCGCCCCTTTGATTTTCTTCTGCGGCATTCATATTGTATTTTTGGCACATCATTCTACCAGGTAGACTCAGTCACATACAGAACACCCACAGGTGTTTTGACCCTGTCTGAATAAAGTGTTACTGCAATCTTATTTCTTTGCCCAATGTCATATCAGCACAGAAAAAGCCCAGTTTAATAAAAAGTGTGTCACAGCATTGTTGTCATGATTTCAATACTTGTGTCTTCAAATGTCCATTGGCTTGGAGACTGGGATGCGCAACGTTTCCAGAGTCGTGATCATCTGAAGAGCTGTCTTTAATACTGACAGTCTCTGGACTGCAACATGAATAAGCAAACAGTTACGGGAGGGATGCATTATACATATTGAGTTTTATTTTAAAATCCGACAAAGATGCACACAGAGACAGAAAGAGATGAGAGGAAGAGATGATTCAGTCTGCTGCTCACTGGGCCATTGTCACTGCCACAGTGGGGAATATTACTCCACAGTCAGGCTTAACAGCTGACCAAATCTATCTCTGTCTGTCACTCCCTCTGCTTGTTTTCCTTTTGAAAATTTGTTTATGGCGATGCACTTCATATGACAGAAATGATACTACAGAGAAATATCAGCCTTTCCCTTTTGTCTATTAATAGCTTCCAATTGGAATAGGATGAAGGACAAATCCAGACAAAATAACACAATATCGTGCACAACTGTACAGCACAATGCAATAAAATCCAATACAATGGACAAAGGCACAGTACAAATCTTAACCTTAACTAACCAAACCTCGGACAAAAAGTATGCAAATAAGACCATATAAAGGTACCAGGCGTCGTAATCAAGAGTCAGTTGCTTGTCTTTGATTTGTAATGAATTTATGAAAGTCAGTGGTGTTAAATTAATAAGCAACAGAGATGTAAAAATCAAACAACCTGATGTTTTGTACAGTATGTCAGTTAAAGTTAAATGTTGCACTACCATGCAATAAAAATATGAAATTATAAACTGAAGTCCTCCATTTAAATTATTTTATTAACTTGAATGTATTATTGAAGTTGAAGCTCAGGCACTTTAGAAACAAAATGTTTAATGTCATGGTCAGTTTTTTTTACACTGCTTAATCACTGAGTAGTTTAATCAGTACTTATTTCCTTTCCTCTACTGAAGTCCTGACACATACACCATTTATTGTTGCTGCACCTTCTTACAGTGCAGCAATAGCAAAAGCTATTTTTTCAGGCATAATGTAATGCAACAAACCCCTAAATGTAAATGTTAGGTCCACATGGTGTAATTAAAAGGTGGTTTCGTTATTACTCATAATGAATATTTTTTAAACAAGGGAGAAAAATCCGCTTGTGGGCCAAGATAATTAGTGATGTGATTTCAACCTGATCAGCATGGTCCCTTTCTGAGCAGGTAAAGCTGCGTTCAGATGAATACCTCTCTGTTTAATTTTATGCCTTTCATGTGGCCAAGGCCACCATCTGTATTCTACAACCTTTACTTATTTATTGTGATAGCTTTGCACAGACGCATGTAATGGATGACCGAAGTGTATAATTCTAAAATTTTAAACAAGGTAATGGCTCAATTGTCTGCATTTTTTTGGGCTGCGATTTCCTAATTATATATATATATCCCTTGACATCAAAACTGTGCTATTCACCTGTGAAGCCCTGCAGAGTGAACTCACCTTGACATTCTGATTTTAAATGTTATGCTAAGTACCGAAGGATTTTCACTCCCACGCGAAACCAAACTTCACCTGAATATATGAACACAGCTTTGGTGTAAAGCCTGAAACTCGTGTTATCCAAGGACTGCTGATTTTAAACTTTAAAACTGCACAGGTTGCAGTGTTTTAGTGAGTAGGAGTTCAAACGGCACAAAAGCACACAGAAGACTGGTGCTTTGGATGAGATAATGACCATGCAGCATGGGTCCACAAACAGATTTATTAGCAGGAATACACATGAAAAAATCGTTTTGTTCTTGCTCTTCAGTATTGAATTCTATCTCCATCCAGGGAGGGGATATGAAAGTGAGAGCTGATGTGAAAGTGAAGATCTGTAATATTAAATTTGAGACTGTTCCTTATTTTGCTGGGGATCCGTCTGAAACTTTCACAGACCCCCCCCCCCCCCCAGAGACTGGAAACTCCAAAACAAAACAGCGTGGGTGATGAACATGTTCAAATAGGGCACTTTACACTGTGACATAAAGACAGCTCTGGAGTCGTGAGACCTTGCCTGGAGCTGTAAGCCTTTATTTTCTCTTTGCCCCCCTGGAGGCGTTTTAAAATGATCGATTTTTACATTATTTTAATCCAATGGCCTGACGTGTTATTGGAAACAGGAGTGATGGATCTGGACGTGCAAGACTGGACATTGATCACAGGGAGAAGGGTGGTTGGGTTGTTTCCCTGAGGATCGCCCTGACACACGCGCGCGCGCGCACACACACACAATTGCGCGCCTGTTGGCTATGACAGTGTTGTTGTTTGTGCGCGCGCACAAGCACGAGTTGATTCGACTCGCAGCTAGCCTTTGCTGAGAAGTTAATTTCCGATGAGATGCTCCGTTAAGTCCGCATCACTCTGTTACAAATGCATTGCGCTTAATGATTTGGCAATGCATGCGTAAAACAGCCGGTTGTGTGTGACATCCTCGTGATGAACCACGTATCATCGGGGCATTTGCGTGGCAAACAGAACTGATTTCCTTCTAATAAGAGCTTTGATCCATCTCAAACTCAGACCCGGTGTGTGCCGTGCACACTTTGCAGCAACTCAAACGAAAGGTAGATTAAGTGTGATACCCGGGTGAGATCTGTCGGAAACAACGCACGCAAAGAGAGAGAGAGAGAGAGAGAGAGAGCGAGAGAGAGAGAGAACGGAGGTAAGCGCGCACTCGAGCTGTAAGAAGCATTTCTTTTCCTGGGACGCGCACAGACAGACAGCGCTGCTGGTGGAACAGCAAACAGAGGAGAGCAGAGAGGAGGAGGACGCACAGTTCAAAACACAAAGTTCTTCTGCGTCGAGATGAAGTATGGAGCCAGCAGATATTTGCGTCCCAATTTAATGGAAGTTTTGGATCGTAGAGGGAAAGAGGAGAAATATCCCCAAGGAACGAGTGCATCCATGGATTTCGGTGTGGCACCAGCGCTTTAGTGCAGTGGAGTCAGTGAGATATCCAGTCATGATTTGGGTTGCGTTTTTACCCCTTTTGGTTTCGTGCGCCTTCGGAAACAGAACTGTGGAGCAAGTGCCGTTCTTTCACGGGCACGTATTTGAGAACTCGTCTCCGGGCTCCCGGGTCAACGGACTGAGCGTCCCGTTAAAGCGGCTCAACTCGCAGAGGCTGTGCGGTACCAGTGAATCCGGCACAGCGGCAGCACACTTTAAACTATTGGGAGACGGGAGCGAGAATTTCCGAGTCTTTGCGCACCACAAACGGGGGCATATTTTATTGAAGACTTCTGGGGTTCTGGACCGGGAGGAGCGGGGTGAATACGCACTGGGACTTGGTTTGTGTTGCGGGCAATGCGCGGGGCTCTCCCGGGAAGAGGAAGGGGAGTCTCCGGTAGTCGCTGAAGTGGCGTCCATCAAAGTGGACGTCCTGGACACCAACGACCACCAGCCCACGTTTCCCGGTAACGATGTGAAACTGAGCCTGGATGATGCCACTGCGCTCCGCACATCGATCTACACGGTCACCGCGCGGGACGATGACAGCGGCAAGAACTCAGAGCTCATCTACTTCTCCCGCCCCAAAAACGGGAGTTTTTACGCTGTGCCCAAAACCGGAGACATCCTCCTGGTGGACTCCATCCTCGGTCTGGATGAACCGATTAAGTTTAAAGTGTTTGCCCGGGACCGCGGGTGGCCACCACGCACGAGCCAGAGCGTCGCTGTGGAGATCAATCCACGGCAGTGGCCCGTGGCGCCCTCGAAGAACCCCGAACAGGAGAAACGGAAACCTAAATCTCAAATTAAAGTACCAGAGCGAAAGTCCAGGTCAGTAATGGAATCAGACAGCCCCGTTTTCATCAACGTGTCAGAGGACGCAGGGATCGGTTCAGTGGTGATGAACCTGAACCCGGTGAGGTTTCAGTCCGCGGCGTTTGAGCTGGTGGAGCCCGACGTGGAGAGCTCACCGGTCAGCGTGAGCCGGGACAGCGGGGATATAGTCATATCACGGAGACTGGACCGAGAGACTGAGCCTCTGGTGGAGATCACCGTCAAAGTTCAGGATAAAAGAGGTGAGCGAAAGACCGAGCACGCATGTGTGAGCGAGCGAGTGACTGTGAGGCGCGTCTGTGTGTGTGATAGAGTGTGTGAAAGAGAGAGAGAGAGAGAGGGAGAGAGAGGATGGATATGACGGTTTCAGAGTGCACTTCTTGTCTCGTTTGTGTTCTCTGCGACACACTCTGTGCAACATGTCCAAAATATTAAATGCAAAAGATCTATTCTGTTATCATTTCATATTCTTGTGTCATTTGGTTGAAATTTTCACGTTGTACTTTGTGCGTAAATACGCACGGAGAGGGAGAGAGGCTTTAGGAAGAGCCTGCATTTGATTCTCATCGGTTCTGATGCTACTGCCCCAGGGAAACACTTTTTTCTTAACACTGGACACTGTAAGTGTATCTCTAATAGTGAGACAGGGAGACCAGGGAGACTAATAACATAATAAAACATATTTCTAGATCATTGGATAAAAAAATGTTTGGTCTAATGTTGTTGTACAGCTAATTTTCTAGAACTTTTCCCTTGTGGTCCTAATGGTTCCTGGACCATAGTTTGGAATTCACTGAACAGGCTACATTATATGCTTTTCACGGTAATAAAGAGGAAAACTAAGAACATATTAGAACATTACACTGTGCTGACTTTGGTGTTTGGTGGAAGCTCATGCAGGGAGAGGTAAGGAACCGCACATGAATGGGTGAACACGCCACACACATAAAGCCCCATTCAGCACCAGTGGGGTTCTAACCTGAGATGCTTTTGCTGTGTTAAGTGCCATCCTGGGTGCCTTGTTACCTCAGTCACATCACCAGTATTCCCAGGTGGCCTCCCACCCATAGACTAGCCAGGCCCAGTCCCTCTTTGACTCTGAGACAAGATCAGCCTGTGCTCTGGGGAGTCTGGCTGTAAGCAGTGTCAGAGTGCCTGGTGTTTACAATAGAGGTTAAACTGACTGACATTCATCAGTGTTGATGATGATTCATGTGCTCAGATAAATTAGGGCAGCGTAAATGTGTCCGCTGCCGCTGCCAGCAGCAACAGATGCTGGGATGTCAGGGGAGAAGCGCAACGCGTAACGGCCACCGTACCAACAGGTTAATTATCACCTGCGGATAAAGCAGAGCGAGAGCAGAGAGACAGAGAGGGAGTTAACATGCAGACACATTCACATTAATAAATGCATATGTGGAAGGATGAAACACTGGGCTAATTGACTGTGACATTGAGCATCGGAGACCAGAATAGAGAGAGCAAAAACAATATGTATCCTAGAGAAAAAGTCTAATATTGGCTTTGAACTTCTGTCTATTCTGTCTGGATATTTGTTTGTCTGTCTGTAGAACTTGACTGGGAGAATGTAGTTTCACTGCTTGTTCCATTTAGACCAGTTAACAGCATTTGACTGGGGGACTGACCCAATCAATGTGACCTATTGGTATCTGTAATTTGAACTATCCTGATGCAGAAAAGACGCTGAGCCTGCTCTTGGCACACAATGCTAATTTACACTCCCAGTAACTGCATGCTATGTTTGTCACAATCATTTCCATTGTAACCACATTAATATTGATGGAAACACTACATAGTTTGAGTGGTAAATGTTACTTTTTACCATACTGTTGCAGTTTTACAGCGTCCTCAGGGAGTTCCTTTATAAAGCTTCAACGCATACGTTCAGCTTCTGCTCAAAGAGGCACTCAGCTGGGACTTTTGCCATCCACGTTCACCCAAGTTACCTTATTGTAGGCACTTCTCCAATCTCTTTTTAAATTCACCAGCCAATGAAATGAGTTAGTAAATGACAGTTTTTCCCTTGAAGTCTGTCAAAAGTTAAACTAGTTTCATCTTTTCTGACAGACTGCATTATTATATTCTTTCTATAAATGAATGGGAGTCAAACTCACAGGAGACAGCTCAAATAATAACATTTCTTGTCAAGAATGAATTTTCAGGATATTGGTGGCAGAGGAACAATCAAAACCAGCTTTTATTGTCAATTATAAAAGATGTAAATACAATGTATGAGAGGCGGTGACAGGTGTCCTCTTCTGATTCTTTTATGAAATGAAAGTTGAGTGCATTTTAATGTGTAATCCAGCTAAATCCATCAGCTAAATCCAACCAGATACAATAAGGATGAGTTATTTATGAGGTGTAAAATGGCTTAGTGTATATGAAGATTTAATGCACATCTCATGTTGTTGCTTATGTGGCCAAATCCTTTTCTGATCAGTGTTGCTCTGGGTGACAGAATCTTCAATGAGCCTTGGGTGTATCTAGCTCTGCAGTGTGTTGCTCTAACAGGATGCATGTTAATACAAAGTTTAAAGTGGGGGATCAGTGTAAATTATTTCTAAATGGACGGGTTTAAAGTAAAGCCCAAAAGCCCAACCTTTTATGTGTTTGACAGGAGAGAGGAAAAGGGACAGCGGGTTGAAATACATTTCCCCGACCTAACTGTTTACTGCGTCACGCTGAAAGACGTCAAGGTTTCATTTCCGGGCTTAGAGGCGAGCGGTGAGGGGGGCAAGCTGGGCTCAGCTCGGTGTCTCAAAGTGCAAGAAACGCTGTGGTTCGGTTGTCGGTGGCTCGGTTGAAGTCTTTTAATCCGTTTGGAGTGGAGAGTCCTGATGGAGCCTCGACCTCCCTCCATCTGCTCACATTATCCCTGTAATCCCATCTCATTCTCTCTGTCTGTCTCCCTGTCTCGCTTTCTCTACCTCCTGCTCTTGCTCTCTTACTTTCTCGCTCTTATTTTCACTCCAGGGATTTACTTTGAGTGGAGGGACAGTTTAACACAGCAAGAGAGAGAGATTCTGACATGAGTCTTCGAAGTGGGTGTGTGTCTGTGTGTGTGAGAGGTTGTGTAACTCATGTTGTGGGGACATAGATCAGTTCACACCATCACATTGTGGGGACTAACCTACCATATGGCACCCACCACACAAAGTAAACTGTTTTCCCATTAATTAAACACACAGTGGTTATGATTAAAGTCACTGCCACGTCGCACACTGAGCAACAAAAACAAGTTTCCCTGTGTGCACAAGTAAATGTTTTCACTTTTTTCATTTCCAGGATTTCTTTGTAATGCACAGATGTTCTTTATTTCAAACAAAATAATATTTATACACAACTAGCCTCTGATATCCCCAAAACTTCATTTTCACAAGCCATTTAATTATGTACAATCACCTCCACTCATGTCCCCCAAAGGTTCTCCTTCCCTTTCTAAAACAGCCATCATGACAACATTATTTGACTAGTCATTTCTTTTGGCATAGTATTTAATGAAATGATTCATTTGGTTACTTAGTTAAATGAGTTAATTTGGTTCATTGTGCATCTCCAGAGCTTTCTCTTTTGAAAAGCACACACCAATATTTTCATTTCTTGTGTTATTCTTTTCTTTGCCTAACTGTTTTCTGTCATTAACCCTCTAGACCTCAGTAGAATTCTTGACTTTTGCTGCAGTTCACTGGGAGCCATCACTCAAACAAGCATTTTTTCCTACTCATTCATCAAAGATCTCCATCTCATAGACACAAAGAAATTGCAATCACAAGTTGCTTGCATTTTTTTGAAGAAATGTGTGGCATTTGTAGCTTTTTAAACTGAGTTTGACACAACACCTAAAAACATGTGAGGAACAAAAAATCAAATGGCATTAAAACTGTTGGAAGATGATAAGAACAAATAAAAACAGTACAGCTACATTAGAAAGAAATGAATTTCTATGTGTAAAAGTCAACGCGATCCAGTCAGAAAAAACAGTTTAGAAAGAGCTTTACAGAGCAGCTGACCCAGATGATGGCCACACAGGTAATGTCAAAAGAAAACATAACAGATTTAATGTCATAAAGTAAGAGAGATATGATAAAAGCCATTCTAAAAGGACAATAAATATCAATGAATGATAAAGAGATGAAAGGATTCAATGAAAGAAAATCATCAACATAATGGTTTATATTTGAGGTTTTGGTTATTGATGACAACTTAATCTAGCTACAATACACAGCTCAGGACTATGTTTTGTGTTTTGATATATTAGGAATGATTTCAAAATAATGGCCATTCCCAGGCACTATAGTGAAATATAAAAGAATTATATAAAGGGTGTCATCATTCCTTTCATATTTCCAGCTAACACTGTGTCAACTAAATGAGAGACTACTGCAGTCCTGATTATAATGATCTTTTTTGCAGAAAATACATATGTTCAGCTTTTTTGACACAAGTTCCAAATTCCAAAGTAATTAAGCATACATTGATTTGTCCTAATACATGCAAGCAACAAAGTGACAGCAGGTGCTCCACTGGATTCTTGTTATATGTGAAATGTAAGTCCAGTATTTGGCCTGCCGTCTCCTGTAAATCCTGTTAAATGTTGGGCTGAGCTGGGTATCAAACCTTTGTTTGGTTCACACTACAATGTGACACATTTTCAAACTGTTAAGTTGGAATCGAATGGTTGAGGAGATTTGTGGTCTAGTTTATTTTTCAGAGATCGTGTGTGTCTCCTTGTATTCAGAAAAAATGTAATCTGTAATCTGCCTCTATTGTTAAGTGATAGAAAAGTCCTTGAAGGAAACATTTAAATGTTTCCTCAAATTAAGGTATTGAAAGAAAATCAGTACATTTTGAAAGAAAAAAAAAATCAACATTTTACATTTGTATGGTGGTGGAACATGCTGCACATACCATGTGAGCTGATGAGAATCAACCACATTGACTGATGAATAACAAAACTGAAGGCTTGTGTCCTCAGTGGGTTCAGCAGTATTAGTAAACCCTTCATATCGTGAGGAGTCAATTTTTCTTGTGTTAATATCAAAAATAGTGTTTGTCAGACTTGTTCTAAATTGCTGCAATATTTATACGCAGCCGTTTGGCACTTTTTGGCTTTAGTCAGAGATGTGTTACAAATCATTTACGCATTTGCAATGATGTGAAGTGTATTTTGAAATCCAGCACAAGCTGCCAGACAAGCAACTCTTTTTTTCTAATTTTACCTTTTTTTTCCCCCTTTTGTCACCTCCAATTACTTCCTGTTATCCATGCCAAGTGTAAAGATGTGTTCATACTTCTATATGTGAAAGGGAATCATTCATGCTATTGTAACAGAGCTGTCATTTGTGCATCATTAAACGGTGCCTGCTGACTTCCTGCTGTCAGGGGATTAAAGCAGTGAGGAGCTTACCTGTGTAGTTGGCAGTTGTAAAATAAGTATCCTTTACTTTAGTAAATACATCACACTGCATTCAAATGGATCCCCAGTCTCAGGTTTCAATACTACTTATTAAATATGAACAGCTGTATATGTGAATTTGTCATGGTTACATTTCTTATGATCAAAAACTGGCTTCCACCCTTATTTTATGAAGCTCTCATCAAGTTTTGATACAATACCAGTTCTGCTTCCCGTCAACATTTGCTGGTGCCGTGGCCCTGAAAAACCTCCTCTTCTTCCCAGTGGTCCAAAACATCTGTGGTACAAACACTAACACTCCACCTGTGCTTTGAGCTCACAGTCTGACCAATCCACTTAACAACCAATGCCAACATTAGATAACTGCAGCTATAGGTCAACTACATCTGTTTACTGCACTGCCCATCTGGAAACTATGTAAAGTGCAAACAGTTAATGCAAAGTATATCAGGGGGGAACACAGAAAACAAGAGAAAGAGAAATCATCCGTAATTTTACTTTTTTTAACCTAAAGAAAAAACAACCACAATTTTCAAAGATAATGGCGTGTGCAGATCGTGTGTGCATGTGTGTGTTCTAGTCAGTATGGGATTTTGGTTAATGAAGAGAAACAGCTGGTCACAGTAGTCTTTAATCAAGATGACTGTGAGTTGATCTCACACAGATCTCTGCTGCTCACAATGAAACCAACTGACTCCCCAGTCATGAAAGTACACATGGAGTGCTTTTGCATGCACTTATCTGACATCTCAAGCACACACATGGAGACACACTGTACATTCATCCATAAAATACATCATTGTGCTTATCGTGAGTATTGGGTTGCCAAATTACTATTCTATACTCAGACAGATGGCGGTGAAGAAGCCTGTTAGCTGCATATGTTATTCATCTTTTGTTTGTTGAGATGAAACAGTCTGCATTCATTTGTTCCTTCAAAGAGCAAAAATAGCATTTATTTGGTCTTTACACAATGAGTACACACACACACACGGTTAGCTGCATTAACCTACACAAACCCAATGTAAAGACACTTGAATGTTTTTTCTCTTTTTTTGGCTCATTTCATTGCGTTTCTTTTCCTGTCAAAAAACGGAATAACACACTGACACAGATGCACACACTCAGCACACACGAAGTTCAGCTCAGTCTGAGATTTCATCTCTGTGGTTTCGTCAAGGAGTTTCAGCCCTGCTAAACTGCATCTCCCGACTGCAACTCAACTACTTGCTTTTCTTTTCCCTTTTACTCTCTTCAGTGCCCAATAATTCTTGTTTATATTATTTTTTCATTGCTTTGTGTCTTTTATGTAAATGGTTCATTAAGAAACATCAGAATTTAAAAGTCTGAGCGCTGCCATCACTGCAATTATTCAGCTTCCAGAGGCATTTCCAATTGCTCTTTTCATTTGCTTCATTTTCTGCGCCTCTGATGGTTGGTGCAGAGCCCGCGGAGAAACACACATTCAATTTGAGTTTCCTTAGCTCACATTCACATTGGTGACTCTATGTCTTTCACCAATGATTTGCCAACTGCAGTTTTGTAGGAGTCCCAATTCTCAGCTTCAGATACTGTCAAATGTGCTGAGGAATTGCTGGCACAGTTCTCCGGTTGAATGGCTGATAGAGACTTACTGTATGTTCTGCTGTGAGCACAGAGAGGAATGGAAAATGCTGTTACTTTTACTTCGGCATGAGCAAATGAGCTAAACAAAAGCTCAGTCGTGCAGAGTTTGTTTAGCTGAAGAGGTACTTGGAGATGTTTAAAAATAAAATGCAGTTTTTCTTGGTGTAGAAAATTTGCAGTTGGAACTTTACGAAACACATTCAATGTCTTTTTTGGCACTTCTTAAATGTCTTTGTGTGACAGTAAAAGCTTTAAAGGAAATAAAGGTGTACCTGAGATTGAAGCCCTGAAAGGAAGTGAAATGGTAGTTGAAATGGAAACGTTGAAAAGAGTTTAAAGTGTGTGTGCTCAATAGAGCTGAGTATACTATCAGTGGAAGCTCAAACACTGAGAGGAGTTGAAGTATAAATATGAAATGAAAAATGTTGGTTGAGTGTAAGTAATAAAAGGAATTGATAGAAGTCGTGACATTAGAGACAGTTCAAGTTAAACATAGTATAATATTTTAAATATATATATATAAGGATGGCCACCACACAAAGTAAATATACACACCTATACACACCTGTGACATTATTTTTGGTGTTATTTCTTCTTTCTTAAATCTTGTTATACTGTCTTTTTCCCTCCTGTCTTCCTCTGTTTGGTTTTCCGGAAGATAAAGATGATGGAGTGGTTTTATTAAATCAACTCTTCACTCCTTCCACCATCTGTCATTACCAGAAACTCCTAAAGCTTCATTCAGCATCATTTGTTCAGGAAGAACAGTGCCTTCTTCCTTTTTTGTGACACAGACCAGTTTGGCAGATTTTTGCATCCAAATCCAAACTCATTGCAGAGGCCAGCAGAGAGACTGCCAACATTCTCTGAGCTTGAAAATGGTTGGATAGAGTCTTGTACCCTGATTCAGCTCTGAAATGCAATCATTCAGTGTTCAACTGAAACTTTAAAAGCTTTTTCATCATTTAATAGCACATGTGAGCAATTGGGTATGTCAGTGGTCATTTCATTTTCTCACCTTTCAAAAGTCAAATTGCTGCTTTTAATTTTAAGTACCGTCCTCTCCTCGCTCAGTGACCAAGTGAACCTTTTACAGTTTGAAGAGCAGTCACCTAATGATCAAAGATTGTGTAGAAGTATACCTATCAGAATACCATATTCTCATTTCCATTTGGCCTGTGCCTCTTGAATACCCCTACAATTTTCAATTTTTTAGTAGTTAGCACAGTTCCTTTATTTATTTATTTATTTATTTTTATTTGCATCAATGGTATACATCTGGTGTTAAAATAAACACAGCTGGTAAAGTGACAATAGACTTTCTGGCCTTTTCCAAACTGCAACAGCTGTGGGTAGCACTAAAATAAAGATGCCAGCCTAAACTCCAAATTCACTGGACTAGTTTGACTGGACTAAGAGTTAACAGCCACAGGAGCATCTGAGTAAGGCTGTACTGAGCCACAGCAGTGCTTTGACCTAAATGCCAACATCAGCATGCTAATATTTGTTAATCATCACTAAACAGCTGAAGATGATGAGAAAGACATTCATTTTTGACAAGTATCAGACTGAAGTAAAATTTTGACCTGCTGATATTGCAGATGAAAGATTCAGGAGATTATCAGTTATTGAGATTTATGTTCTGGATAAGGTGGTCTCTTCGGGCCACTGAACATGCATCACTCTTCGGTTTGCTTGCTCACAGCTCCCCTCTGCAGTAATTAATGCCATCACCTGTAATGGGGAGTTATAAGTAGATAATACTTTATTTTAAGAGTGGTGTGAGTGTTGTTCTATTGTAGTATCAGAAAGCTACTTCTATTTATGTATCCTTCAGTCACAGTGGGGAAACAGATTACACCCACATTTTATGCACACATTTAACACAAATGTCCATATTACATTCATTTACATTTTTAATTTAAGAAGCCAGTCCCATGCACAGTGTGAGCAGCAACAAGATTAAACCTACGTCAAGGGAAGCCTTTTGTCATTGCAGCCTGAGTGTTTAAGGATCACAAAGTAAAACCATAGCTAGTGTCCTCTTTGAAATGCTGGAAACTAATACAGAGAAGCAGATGAACAAGTTAGTAAGATGCCTTAATTGGTGTAGTAATGATAAAGGGCAGGAGCTGCATAATAAAGAATACAATAAGATTGTCCATAACTGAGGCTTCCAGCCTTTGTACAGCAGCCAGACTAAGGAGGTGCACCAGAGAGGCAGAGGGGATAAATGGCTTGTTCTTTTAAAGAATTCAAAGAAACACATGATGTACTGGACTGTTCAACTATAGTAAGGGAGGTAACAAACAAAATCAGCTTGAGAAGTACCACAGCTTAAATCATATTGTAAATTCCGAATGTTAAACATCTGAAAAATGAACAGTACGGTTCTGAAAGACAGTACATTGTCTATAACACCTGTCATAATAAACTTAATTTTGGATTGATAGGAAGGATCTTCTGGCCCAAAAGGTAAGTCATCGAATGTACGACAGACAACAAGTTCATTTTCAGTTGATAGTTTAATATCAGCACTGAGGAGATCGCAGATATCGTGTTCAACGTGGAAAGATATAACCTGAATTCACATTTGTCGTCATCTTTACACATCTCTGGCCCTCATTCACTGCTGAACATTTATGGTCATCTTCTGGACCTGATTCATTGCTCATCCTAGGGCTTCAGGAACAACAATAACAACAACAATATATCTGACTTTGCCTCTATATATTTGCCTCTGTCAAGAGTTCTACCAGATTTATGAATGTCAAACCATGAACGAATACAAACACTTTTACACAGGGCATAAAACTTTCATCACAGACATCTTAAAATACATCGTAATCAGTAACCATTGTTTTGATGTGTGAATGAGCTGTGAAATGCTGCTGGTACAGTACTGTGTAAATAACTCAATCAGCACACGCTACTTTCTCTACACCACTGTCACACAATAACTTTAAAGTTATTATAGTTAGTTTAATTATGTCCCCACATTCATAACCACTGCCTTGTTCTCCCAGGAACAAGGTGCAGTACAAGCCAAGTGCCAAACCACCCAAAGCTGAAACTGATCAGTGATGGGAAATGTGTGAGAAATACTCATCACATAACACCGGTGCTTCCTGCTTAACAGACCTGAAAACAGATGACTCCCAGAGCAGTAAGCAGTCACCATCACAGTAACAGACATTCCAACAGCAGGTCACAAACACCAAGAGCTGGCTGGAGCTAGCAGAGTCTTCACACCTGCTGCACACAGAAACCAGCAGCACCATCCAGTAACACAGATTAATCAATCAATCTATCTATATATCTATCTGTCTGTGCGGTGACAGACAATTATGCAAATTCTAATGACTTGATTACTAATTCATTTCCATAAGCGTACAGACAAAGCTGGACAGAAATGCCTCTGATCTTGGTTCCCAGTGTTGATGTTAAGCCATTTGCATAGTAACATCTTCCAAAAAAATCAGCATGAATAAGTCATTGTAGTTGGCAGCAACAATTTGTGCCAAGATCAATTCTAATTTCTGAGCAATAAATTTGATTTTTAGCGTCATGCTTACCGTTTTAATGGAATTTCGACTGTTTTACAATTTCACCTCTGCTCCTTTAATGCCATGCTTATGTCGTTGAGTTACGGTGCACCGTTTATATATTTTAACACCGGTATCATCAGCCGCGTTGCCTTTTCATAATCAACATATTTCAACATTAGTGCGTAGTTCAAACTGCACCGTGCTTGATTCGCAGTGACCTTCATCATATTACTTAAATGTCACTATTATAAATGTAAAGCAGTAAGATAGATGTCAGATTGTTATGCCTGCAGCTATTAATACCAAATCCATATTATTATATGCCCCTCCAAGCTTTTTTGTCTCTTTTGTCATTGGTTCATTTTTTACCTGCCTGAATTTTCCTCCTCATAGTGTCCATCCCATCATCTCTCATTTAAATCCAATTTTAAAATGAAGTCACAGTATCAATCTGTAGTGTTAAGCATTAATTAAATAACATCTCTAATGCTTGGAGTGCCTCAATAGGTGAGGCTGGTCCTTTCTATGATTGCATTTAGCTGAGGAGGTAGAACATATAATAACTGCACACAGAGTAGAGTGCAGAAAATAGCAGGTTGGTATAATCTAATATGGCTTATAGCTAATAAAAGATATTGTAAAATGGGTGTTGGGTAAGAACCAATCTAGGCAGACTTCATTCCTTTGTTTACAGACTGAGTGCCTATATAATACTTCAGTGATTTAAGAAACTGGAAGATTAATTTCAATATATCACAGCCTGTCATGGGTTTATGGATTCATGAACGCGTATACCTAAAGTGTGGAATGAAATTCAGAGGTGAATGGAGGCAGGGCTGTATGAAAGTCAACTTTTTTGAATGCTGAGTAATTTTTCTTTTTTTCTTCTTCTTCACAGTCAGATCCAATTCAATGCTTCTTGTCCTAACTGCTCAGCTCTGAAATGTGATGTGAATTTGAATAACTTAAATCTCTCTTGTGTTATAGAAACAAACCTTGATAGGAGGGCCAACATGATAAAATACAGCAAACACTGATTGGTATCAAGCTTACTGTTGTTAATTGCAAGATAAACCTCGGTATGGGAAATACTAACTCAGAACACAACAATCGAAAGGAAATTAAACAACCAAAAATGTCCCCATTAATTACTGTGACATGTTGTTATCTAGGTGTTTGGGTGCCATTATTGTGTTAATGGATTTTTTTTTCCATATCTTACACTGTTAGCAGCATAATTCCCAATGAACAGACAGTATTTGCCAGCACTGGCAACAAGAAGAAGAAACGAACTCAGTCAGGAATGAGATCTGACAAATTCAACAGTTGGAATAACAAGATAGCACTGCCATTGGCTTGACATGTAAAGAGAAAAAACAGATTAATACTAATAATTAATACTACATGTATCATAGCCTCATGTACAAATAACTGTTAACACACACAAGAATGATCTGTTATATTGCCATCCAACAGTGCTTCACTTTTGTCATTATTAAATACTTCCTGCTTCTTATACTACTTGGCACTGTTGTTGTCTCATGTATAGCATGAGCTGAGGACTATTTTGCCTTCGATTGGTTGAGTAAATCCTTGCCAGAAAACCTCGCTCTCAAGTCAAGGTTGGCTAGATTACAAAAAGATTGCTGTCAGTGATCAGATATTTCCTGTAAAGAAAGAAAATGCAGTTTTAGTTTTAAAATCTGCCTTTAAGTCACAGTTATGATGTATTGTGCTTGAAGAAACGGTCGAAAACTAGAGCTAACTACGGTGGAGAGTGTTCTTTTGTTTTCCCTTTGTGTTCTCTTCTTCGTTTGGTTTCCTTGAAAGTCCAGATTAAGGGAAGTGTTCCTGCTTGGTTGCATTACACAGCAAATTGTTAATTTATCAAGAAAGCCACATGACAGCAGTCTTTTCTCTGAATGATCGTAAATTTTGAGGAAAAGGGGTTTGGTAAGAGCTAAAAGCATCAGAGGGAATAGAGCATCATTGCTTTTACTGCCAATATTTGGTACATATATTCATGTTCCACTGTGAAATAAATTGCCCCATGGTTCCTTTGAAAACACTCTCAAGTTTGAATACCTTCCTAACCTACTAACCTACTACCTTCCTAAGTTTTGGTCTGAATCATGGATTTTCATCCGTCCAAATAATTTCAGCTAAGGAGAAAATGGCTCTAGGGTTCAAAGTAACTTAAGACCTTGACATTACATCACCTGTTTAGATTTTTATTTATTTTAACATGAGTAGGGTTTTAAAGACTTACTAAAGACCACACGAAAAACCTGTTTCTAGAAAGAGTTGCCTGAGGCACTTGTGCAAAGAAAACCACATCATTAGAATAAATTGGATGTTAATATGTTTAGAGCCTCTTGCTTCCATACCTCCTACTCTTCAGTGAAGGTCTTCTGCCACGCTTAAGTCCGGTAGCCTTTGTAGTTGCTCCCTAATTGAAGTGTGGAACTCTACTGTAATATGAGTAGCCTATTTATTTCTGTGTGGGTAGAGGCCACAGGGTAGCTTCCACATGTCTAGCCTTTCTGCCGGCTTTTGCTGCAGCGGGATCAATTAATGTCTGTGTGTGTGTGTCTTTGTGTAATTACAAGTGTGTGTGGGAGGGTCAGCACACGCGTGTTTGGATCAAACTGTGTGTGTGTGTGTGTGTGTGTGTGTGTGTGTGTGTTGTCAGACCCCCCCCCTGTCTAACTGCTGCCTCACAGCACTCCTCTAATATGCTGAGCACACAGGAGAGGCCCCTTTTTTGCTCTTCTTTCTCCTTGTTACTCTCTTTTTTTCTGTCGGTCTGTATGCATTTTTTACTCAGTTTTCTTTTTCCCGCCCGATGATGTAAAATATGATTTAAGCGCTTTCTTTCTATCTAGTGCCAGCATGTGTTTGCACATGAGTCATGGTCACATCCATACTGTTATTTTCCACATATCATCCACCAAATCTCCTTTCTGTCTTCTCTTCTCTCCTCACTCTTCTCCTCTCTCTGCTGTTGCATGCACCCTCTTCCATCCCTTACGACTATCTCTCCTGCCGTCCACACCACCAGCAGCAGTTTTTTTATCACGTTCACATTTGTCTCTTCCTGATCCTTTCCCCCTCCCCGTTCTTCCCACCACATTACATTTTTCCACACTCGCTGATATATGCTCGCGTTATTCACCTTTTCTTCACTTATTCTTTCGCCGTCACTTTTTTTTTCCCAAAGGAAGACTCATTTCTTTTTCTCTCACCCCCTCTCACTGCTTCATGCTATCAATGTGAGTTATTGTGCAATCCTGCGGCATGTTAAAGACATGAGGAGACTGTCAAACAGATCAATAGACAGTGTCTGAATATGTGGAACCCCTTTCCACGCATCATTTCTCACACACGCACACACATATAATACACAAGTGTATGTTGAAAAGCATTCCAGCAGGCGCACATGTATTTACACACTGTTAATGTATTGCAGTGCAAATACACACATATACACAGTACCTTAAACAAACATGGCATGTGAAGCATCACATTTATAAAACAGAGATAAGTAGATTTTGCATTTAGATATGAACATAAAAGATTCACACACATTCCAGACATCTGTATGGGTCACCCAGACAGGAGCAGTGATTGGTGTGCTTCACTGCGATTGATTTCCTGTCTGAGCCAGAGGAAGTCAGTTCATCTGATTAAAGACAGACAAGTTGAGAATCAAAGATTGGAAGCCACTTGTTCTGCCTCTCTCACTCGCAATCTCTCTCTCTCACACACACACACACACACATACAATAATGCCCTACAAGTGCCTGATCTCTTATCTATCCCCTCACTACTGTAGCAGTCACTGTGGGAGTTGGCGTGGTGTAAGATCCTGTTTGTCAGATCATCCGTCAGCTTGAAACTGCTCCAGCACTGAGGCTAGAGCGCAGCAGCAAATCAGTTAAATTAGACCTCTGTAATGACCCCATCGCATGCGCATTCTCCATTTACATTTTATATATTTAGCTGACATTCTTATTCAGTGTGGTTTCATGGAACGTCGACTGTTACAAGAGTAACAATATGAGCAGGCAACAGAAAAGATGCAAAGGTCAGAGCTGTAGCTGTCTCGCAGTATTACAGCTGACGACTGTGAGAATCTATGCAGGGACAAAATGCGAGGAGGGGAAATAGAATCAAGGCTCAGGAGGAGGCTATAGACTACATTTGTAGTCACAATAAGGATACAAATCATTTAATTCATATGTAATAATCCAAAGGTTTACATTCCATCCTTGCACTGCACCAGAAATGGGATTTTTACAGTAATTCAATATGGGGGGGTTGGGGAAGAAGTTCTGCTGCAACAAAAATCCATTTGCTCTCTCTTGGTTCTATACCACACTGTGCTCTACTCAGGCCTGGATCTAGACAACAGAGGACCCTAGGCAAGGATTTCTTTCGTGGGCTCTGTGCTGGAGCTTGGAACTATGAAATAAAATTATTAAGTTTAACTTAATATAAAACTACATAATTCTATTCTTTGTTTTATGAGGACAACATGACAGCTATTTGATATGCTATCTACAAATTGAGAATATTCATTGCATTTCATTAAACACACATTTGTAATAAACATAATTTCATTTCAAGATGCTTATTAAGAATCATGCCCTCAGACCTTAAATCAGGTCTCAGCAACATACTCAAGGCATTAAGTCTTTCTGCAACCACCAACACAATTCAAAATAATTAACAGTAATAAACTGATCTGATTGGTTCACTCATATATGGCAATAACTGTATTTGCAGTATTGTAGGTGACACAGATACAACTGGAGATCTAGAGAATTAATGGGAGAATTAAATATATACAGTAGTTTTAAATACGCAATTCAGTACATCTGTTTCATATGTTGATGCAGCAGGCTTGTGAGATATTTATGCAGCATACATCCATGCATGATGCCTGCTGTCTGTTGATGGTAATGTCTGTCAACCTGTTGACAGGGTGCAGCATGAAAGTTTTGATCTCTTTAATTCATGGATAATTTCAGTTGTGTAAACCTGCTGCTTTTGAATGACCTGACCGTTTTATCCTCGTGATTACACTGCTGGGGAAATAAAGTCCCGTTGAGAGGGTCAGCCTCTCTCTCTCTCTCTCTCTCTCTCTGGTATCCATGACAGATCTCCTGTGTGTGAGCCCTCACACTGGCACTCTATGTGAACACGCTCCTCTCTCGGATGATGCAGTCAGAGATTTCAGCGCTCATGCTGTCACCAACAGAGATATTGATTGGCTTGACATGATCTATCTATTGAGTAGCAGGCCCCCTGTACTGGGTCAGAGCCATTGATTGACTTTATGTCTCCCAGCAAAAAAAAAAAAAAAAAAAGAGGGTTTTGCAGAGCTGGCTTTACACTAGCAAGGCACAGCTCTGTGCAGATGAAGTGACTTATTTGTTACAAACACACAGATTTTACTTTTCTTGTCAGCACCCATTTAGGTATTTTCAGCGACTTTATTTTCAGCGAGTGTGAACTCGACTGCAACTATGTGGGAGGACAGTTACAAAAAGGGTTGATCTGAAGCAGTTCAGCACCACAGTGTCATTTTAATATCAAGAATTTCTTGATGCTTGTTCATACTGTACATCACATGCAAGTTCAGTCACTAGTTGCCACCAATAAATACGGGTGGTCTTGGTGTTCTTGTCATGCGCAATAGAACTGATTGTAGAGCCCCAAACCTCGCTGCAGTTGCTTCTGCAGCTTCCTTCTGTCCTCTTCTTCTAATCCTTCATTTCAAATCATTGAACTGTTGGAAGGACCAAAGGGACAATATCTTCTGGGGGGGGGTTTCTCTAACTCAAAACTGGCACAGTGCCAAACGTACGTGAAAAGAAGTGGAAAGTGAAGAGGTTGAGGTAGCCAGCGATTCAGTATCCCAGAAATTATGTCCATTTGCAGTGAATACTTCACAGTTTTCATCTAATGCATCCATTCATTGCCATTGCAGGAAGTATTACATTCTTTATGTAAAGCAAAAGGGTGTGGAGGTCATAGTGGTGCATGGCTGTGTGGTCACAGAACATTGACCTCCAACTTTTTATGAACCATGGTCACAATCTTTTCCTCAACATATTATAATCCCTGTGTGCAGATATTGCAGAGACTGAGAATAAAAAAATAATAATAAAAAAAACCCTGGAAAAATAAAAACCTGGTATTGAATGCTGGTATTGAACCTGGTATTGTGCAAAATCCTTGAATTTCAGTATTCTTGTTTGGAAATAGAATTGAAATACTGTTCCACAATGTATCCATTTTTGTTTTTTACACATGGCTTCCTGCAATAAAATCAGCCATCATGTCTATTTACATATTTTTTACACTTAATGAAACTTGAAGGTGAGAGTGCTCATGTTCATTTACACTAAAAAGTAGTCTGTTTGAAAGGCAACACACTCATTATGAATATCTCTAACGCTAGTAGTTGAATAGTATTTATACCCTGAAAACTGCATTTCTGAGATTTGTTTTATAGCAAACTATGTAGTAGATGCTGGAATTTCAAGACAGACAATAAAGTTCCGTTGAAAGGTTTACATCAGCCCTCCTGAGATGTATGTACTCCAAAACTTTCGACCACAGACAGATGAGTGAAATCCTGCAGTGAATTTCCAGAACCAGAGTCTGTTTGCAAAGTGAAATTCAGCAGAGATACGGCAGCTGAGCATGAACTGAACTCTTGAGTAACTTTCTTAAATGTATTGACATTTCTTGAGCTCAACTGAGGGAATAAAGGTGCTCAAACTGCCTCAGTGATGCTGTGCTTTTATTTTTAGACCTGGTTTTGTTTCCCTTTAATGTGAACAAAACAGTGGCAGAGAGAAATAAGCACTTGTTTCATCAGCTCTGATACTTACAGTACTAAACACACTTCCTGATGTTCACACATTGCTTGTACTTCACCAGGCAGATAATGTCATAGAGGATAAAAAGGACAATGTGCTGAAGGTAACACGTTTACACAAGAAAGAGGTTATGTGGAAGCCTTGGTTTCAGCTCCATAATACATCCTTAAAAAGAGTAAAATCTACCTTTTAACTATCAAGTGCTCACCACCTGTAGGCTTTGAAAGGTCTGAAAAGTTTGGAGCTTTCCTGCTTTTTGGAGAAGAGCTTCTTTTGTTAGCTTGGTTTCACAGTAGTTACAATGGATTCAAATGGCAACCAACAGTCAAACAAAATATGTCAGGACTGTACAACCTTTCCAGTAAATGCCCCCAAACTAAACTTGTTCAATTTCTGGTGATAAAAGTTCACAGAGGGAGGTCACGGTGTTTGGATGACTCCCAGACTTTGATGCGGGAGACTTCTATTCACTTTCTGTTTTCTACCAACAGTTAGCAAAGGTTTTTTAAATAATAGACAGAACCAAGCTGATTAAACTTTAGTGGTGTCATATTGGAAAATGGTTGCATTCTGTAACAGTTCTGTTGATCCATCCAGTCATCCCCATCTTCCTGCCTCTGCAGACTTTGTGTCCCTATAAAAAAAACACATGATCTCCTTTTTGCTCCAGTTGTGTCGTTTTTCTTGGGAGGACAGTGTCAAAGAAAAACTTGCAGGAGGTTAGACATGTGCATAAAGCCTTTAATATGAAAGAGTAAAAACACGCGGGTAATGCCAGAGGCCCCTGTGAAGCTGCGCTGCCAGCTCAGCACAAACAAAGCATGTGAACGCACAAACTCAGGCATACAACCTAACAGACAAAGAATGTTCTCAGAAAGATTTAGGGAACACTTGTCATCCTAAATTGCGTAGTCAGGGTAATCTAATTGCAGGCACAAAAAAAAGCCTGAAGGGTGTCATAGAAGAAGCAGTCCCAGTTTAGTGCATAAACAATTCATTGTGTGTGTATTTTTCGGAGAGCCTGCAGTGTATGTGTTTGTGTGCATCTGTGCGTACATGCGTGTGCGCCGAAGTATGATAACAAGAGCCCACGCCGTGAGCTGTAATCTGCTAACACAGTGGATTGAGTTGGCTCTGTAGGATTAGCAGTGATGTGTAACACAGCACACTCTTAATTACTGCTATACAGTCATGTTCAGTGTAGAGGAAGAGACAGAGAGTGAGGGAGAGCGAGCACGCTTTTAATTGCTGTAATACATTCATGTACAGGAAACGCAAAATTGAAAAGATTAAAGAGGAATGGAGGGTGGGTTTTATAGTCTGTGTTTGGATATTAACTCAGCGTAGGAGCAGAGAATCAACCGGAACGCTGCCTGTATTTGCACAAAGGACCTCCAGGCTGTAACCGCGCACACACACACAGACACACACAAACAGGTATATATATGCACAGCATGCCTGCAGACACACATGTCACCAAACTATCTGCTGGCAAGATGTTCTCCGACAGCCACAGTGGGATGAGACTGTTCTGTCATTGTCATCACCATCTTCCTATCAGAGCATCAGTGTGTGTGTGAGTGTGTGTCAGAGGCAGAGAGAGAGAGAAAGGCTGCCAGTTGGGGTAGATCGATATCACTGACTGAGAGATCACAGCAATGCTTAGTGCCCATCAATGACTTCTTGTGTGTGTGTGTGTGTGTGTGTGTATGTTCCACAGTAGCCAATGACTGAGCAGTGGGAAATGGGTGGAGGATGGATGGTTTAATGAACGAAGAAAACAGATGAGTTGGTGAATCCTATTTTCTGCTTCTAGCTTTCCTCATCTCTCCCTCTCCCTCTCGCTGTCTTTCTTGTTCTCCGTCTCTGGTTAGTGTCTGATCCGGATGATGATGATGCAGCTACAAGATTGGGTAACAGAACATGAGAGAGACGGAGAAATATGACTGACAGATTTTTCAACTTTATCCAATTACTCATCTTTTTGTTTTGTCTCTATTCTTTGTGCTCTTTTTTGTCAGACACTCAATCTTTGTTGTTATCAACATTTAATTCCCAGCTGTCTTTTCAAGTCTCTAAGAGTTCAATCAGTAGAGCAGAATGAACCACTGCACTGTTATTTGTGATCAAAAATCAGATATTAGTCATTTTTATGAATATCTAATATGAATATGTTCCACTCATCATGAAGAAAGTTAATTGTTCCTAGCAACCGTTACTGCAGCTGACAAATATATCACCCCAACCCAGTAACCCGAGGACATAAATTGGCAAGTGGAAGAGGGAAGGAAATAAGATAGATATTCATGTTAGTGATGCGTACCATGTTCACCATGTGAGCTTAATGTGTGATGAATGAATGAATGTCTATACCAGGGATTCCCAGAGTGTGGTGCTAGGGGGTGCGCGAGTTGAAAAAATTAAAATTAAAAATTAAAATCAAAAACTAATTTTAATAAATAAATAAATGCAGGCTACTCAAAATGTATTTAATCTTAAAATAAAGCAATAATATCACTGCACACTGCATGTAATAGAAGACAACGTCTTCTACGCATATATGTGCACCTACCTTGTAGCCTCTACGAGAGCTTTGTGCCAAGATGCAGGCCCACCCGTCGCATTAATATGGGTAAGAATATGGCCAAATGGCCAAATATTTTTATTATTATTATGATATATTGTTACAAATATACTGGAAATACTCACACATCCCCGCTCCCTGTTTCTCCCTCTCTCTCTCTCTTTCTTTCTCTCGTGACGGGGTTGTGTTAGTGCCACGCTCATTTAAACTGCAATTTTTGTTTAACGTGGCTCAAAATATTTTAACATTTTCCCCGACTTATCTGCTTTCTGCCTCTGCTCCTGAGCCTGTCATCCATCCTCTTTGCTCTTAAAAGTGGAAGCTTGCGCATAACTTTGTTGCATTATATTGAATCACTGAGCATGATTAAACATGCTACCTTTAACATTTTTATTTATTTATTTTATGTTATGCTTTTTTTAGTTGTTGTTTTTTTGAAGGTGTGGGGGATTGGTGGCGTGTCAGCCTGGTTGGGACTGGTTGATTGCGACCTCAGGGTGGCACAAGAGGAAAAGTCAGCTGATCACCAAAGTCATCAGTCTGGACCAAAGTGGTAACCCTGTGTTGTGGACTCACAAGTTCATGCAAGAATCCATCTTGCCAGGTATCAGGCTATGCACCTGTCTTCTGAACTCAGCAGTTGCAAACCAGTCAGACTCGTATGAGGAACTACTGGGAGCTACGGCATTAGTTATGGGCATAATTTAATGCTAGGTGATAGTAGAGACTGAGAAGAGACTGTTTGGAAAAGATGTTCTGCACGTCTCCTGACTGGCTTTGCCTTGCTTAGAGTTTGACTGTTGAATGTTTCGTTAATGTGATTGGTTGAAGTTTACCTATAATTGACAGTGATAGACAGATGGTTCATCCAATCACCTGACAAGTATTTTCTTTATTTTCTTTTTTTTAAGTGCCTTTCGTTTTCCAAAAAAAATTCTAGATCATTCTGTGTAACAAACCATCTGACACAATCAAGTTTCCAAAGTATCCTGTTTCACACTGTTACAGATATTATCAGGAGTATTTCACTTTTTGTGGTAGCCATTTTACCTCAGCCTGCCTCATTTTTCCGTCCTCTCTAACACCAAGAGCCAGAGGTCAAGAATTTTCCCACTCCAGATCAAGTTAGACGTCCGCCTCCAAACTGAGGAGCTGATATTGCCCGTCTCTTGGCTGCATTACATTCTGGCTTATAAGCTGCTCTTGGTGGAGAAAGTGTTTTTCTTGTTTTTCTACAATAAATTTCTCCCTGCACGCTTGTTGAACATTGGCTTGAACTGTTCGGTCGATGACTTGGATGTGCTTGAAAAAAGACAAGAACACAATTAAAAACATAAACAGAGTTCCAAATGAAAGTATCTGTTTTTAATGGTGTGTTAAAGGCTGGAATTTCTCTTTAAGGGGCTGTCAACCTTGAAAGAATTTTACTAGTCTTTCACTGGAGAGCTGGGGAGTGCTCATTGGACAAATCCGAAGCTCATAAATCCTGACAGAATTAGAATTCTTAACTTTTACACGTTAATATATTCTGCATGGGTACACAATATTAGCTTTCTGTGGCTTACGTCCAGAAATGTACATCCACATCAGTCAGACCCCGAGCTCTTTGTCTCTCTGTTTTACATTCTGCTTTGTCGTGTCTCCTTCTCATTTTCTTCCTTCTTCCTCATGCCAATTTGCATCATCAGACTATATCCTCTCATCGATCTCCTGTCTGTCTCCCTGTCAGTGTTTGGAAGAAGTGGGGTGCCTTGCTCTTGTCTCTCTCTCTCTCTCTCTCTCTCTCTCTCTATATATATATATATATATATATATATATATATATATATATATATATATATATATATATATATATATATATATATATATATATATATTATTTTTTTCCCATTTCTCTGCCTGATTTCTCTTTTGCCTATAGTCTGTTCCACTGCAGACTAGTCTCAATCAAACCCATCTCAGTTCCAATATGAAAGACTCTCACACAAATGCTAAATCACTGAAATAAAGTACAATTCCAGTAATGTAAATGAATGACTACTAGGTAACAATACACTGTTCAAATTTCTCTCCATCCGGTCTGTCTCCATCAATCTTTCCCACAGCCCTGATTAGGTTGTTTCCCATCCGCTGTGCAGAGTGTAGCGCTCAGTGGCTAATTGGCAAGTTCAATCAGGGAGACAAATGAAGAGAGGAGACATTGACCTTTCAGAAGTAGTCACTGCTCTCCTGTCTTTTCTCTTCTTTTTGCCCTTCTTTTCCTCTCACTTTCTGCTTTGCTTCTTTTCTCCTTTTTTTCTCATCTATCTCTTATAACATCTCCCTCTTCTCTTCTCTTCTCTTCTCTTCTCTTCTCTTCTCTTCTCTTCTCTTCTCCCTGCGGGAAATGAGTTGCCAGTCATTGCAATTTATTTTGACGACTTATTCTCTCGCTTGTCAGGAGAAAATTACAGAGTACATACTTACTCACGCACACACCCTTGTGTTTGTGTGTGCTCATACTGTATGTGTCTATTTTCACTGCCACCCACAGCTAATAGCCCACTCCCCTCCCCACACCCAGCTACTCAAGGAGGGAGGAAGGCAATGGTCCAGAGCAGAACAATGGCTGCCTCCATGGTGCGGTGGAGTCGTTTATCTGTTTGAGGCCCGTGCTTGTCCCACTTGCTTTCCGTCTGACCCGCAGACCGTGACTGATGGTGCAACCGCACCACGTTGGGGTCTACATTACAGCGTGACCTCTCTGTGTCAAGCACACTCGGTAATGGCTGCTGTGCTGTCATTCATCACCGCAAACGGCTGGAGAGATGTGAGCGATCGGGTGGAGGCACGAACATATTTATGCATGCGTGCACATGTGCAGCACACAGCTATGAGCACATGAGCATGAAATTCTTACCATGGATGGTGAAATCTGGACATCGCACATGTATTCATACACCCCCTCACACATATTCACATCATTACGCTCTAAAAAGACTATTACATGAATCTGAAGACAAAAAGTGCAATTGCAAGTGCATTTTTTTTCTTGAAGTAATAATTTTTGAGTTTCCATGTGTCTCTTTTGCTATAGTGAGTAACCAGCTGCCACGGCACAATAATAATTCAGCCTGCAGCTAGTTCATGAAAGCTTTTACATTTGCCGCACCCTGAGTCTGATAAGTTTCTAAAGGGAAAATAATCCTCTGCCAAACAGAAGGGGAAGTATTTTATATTTTGAGTCAGTCTGGAGTAAACATAAGTGCTTTTTAGTATAAGGGCTCACCAGCATTTATATCAATAACATTTTGAGCCAAAATCAGTATTTCAGTGAGATCGTGGTGATCAGTGGGGCTGCTCGCAGAGACAAAATAAATTCACACATTTCTTTGCTTTGACTCGTGAATTTGCATCATTTTAAACTGTTGTGACAGTTCTGACCTTTGAGGGAACAGAAAGAAGCAGAGAATTCAAAATAGAAAAATTATTTTACTTGTATGATTTTAGAAACAACCATGCTCTTCAATGTGAAAATCTGCTTCAGACAAGAACACAATGCATAGAGTAGGAAATGAAAGATTTTTTTATTCATCTTTTAATGGAGAGGTGGAGAGTCCTGTGTTGGTTTGAAATGCTTTTCTTAGAAACTTTCAACATCCCATCTCCATATCAGTCAGGTCCTGAGCGCTTTATCTCACTGTTTTATATTCTGCTCTGTCGTGTCTTGTCCTCATTTCCTTCCCTTTTCCACTTGCCAATTTGTGTCGTCGGGTTACTGGGTTGGGGTGATATATTTGTCATATTTAGTCGACTCAGAAGCTACTGTAACGGTTGCTAGGAGCAGTTAACTTTCTTCACAATGAGTGAAACAAAGAGTTCACTTAACAACCCATTCAGCTCTGTTGATCTCACTGTCACTCTTTTCTGTGCTGGTTGGTTGTTTCTGCAACAGGGGGAACAGGCGTCAAGAAAACAGTGAAAACACACAATTCTTCAGAGATGTGAAATGAGCCTGAGTGACAGTCTACCTGGCTGACTGAATAAAAGAATGTCAAATTAAATTTGATCCATGGAAATAGACAAATTCTGGTCATCTGACCAAAAAATGAAATATATAAAAATGTTGTTTGATTTTTTTTATATACAGTTTATTCTTCCATCATCTTGAATGAATGTCCTGTCACTATCACTTTTTTGCCTCACACACAAACTCTTATCCTGACATCCTCACAGCAAAAGAGATGAATATGTGCTTCTCTCACGCTGTGTCTGCCTGTATTTATGTCATTATAAGCTTTTCTTTTTGACCTTGAGCTGACCCTGAAGTGTTGAGTAAGTATCTTCTTCGCCAGTGCGTAGAAGTTTCACTGGTAGCAGCTCAAATGTAGCTCTTTTTCATGGTTTAGGAAGAAAAAAAAACACACTCCGTGATCCAGCCTCCCAGACATAGCCAGTTCAGGCACTTAATGGCCTCATACGAGGGGATAAATCCATGGTTCTGTGCGTGTATGTGTGTGTGAGAAGTTCAAAGCCTTTTGTCGCAGAGGGATGAAGAGTCAATGCGGTCAGGGAACATCGAACCGTTTGCCCTGTAGATTGCCTTGTTAAACAGCACTTGTCTACCTGTCAAAATCCCTCCAGACCTTTTATCTGTCTTCTCCAATAATATCAGCCACTGGTAGAGCAGTGCATTAAGAGAACAGTTGCTTCTGAACATCAAAGCACCATGCTCTGTTTTGGGGGGGGGGGTGGCACAAGAGCTCAAGAGCCCCAGGTGACATCAGATGTTTTGTTTTTTGCTCTTTTTCCTCCCTTGTGTTGTTTGAAGAGTGCTTAGTTGGTCCCACGGCATTTTGCATCTATTGTCTGATTGTACTGAGTCTCTTGTTGCTTTGTGACACTGGCCTCCTCTCACGGATTGCTTTCCTCCTGCCGTTAGATATCTTGTGTGAAGAGCAATCACAGGAGACAAACTCGACTGCAGATCTCTCTGAAACTCAATGCTTGAAGGGGAGTCATTTTCTCTGGTCCTACTTCTTTTAAAATCCATTTTGTTTTTTCACTTTCTTCCTCCAACCAGTCACATCAGTTATATTTACATATTCCCAAGTGCTGAACAACTCTGCAATGTGTAGGTGGAGTGTGTGTGTATTATGTATGTGAATGTGTGATATCCTGTTCCTCTAAATACATTGACATGGCTGTTGTCCAGCATCTCTGGAAAATGAGCTTGATATAATATGATAATCAACAGAAAGGCGAGATAAAATGATTAAAAAAAAGTCCTTGCTTTATTACAGAAGTGGTCTCTTGCCTCAATAATATCTAACTAAAGCATATCTGTTTGATCTGAGATCTAATTAAATGATATCGTCATGTCTTTCGTCTTCAATTTTCCTAATTGGGGGTCAGTTTTTCAGCACGCTAGTGTAATACTACTGTGGTAAATATGGACAGTTGTAAACAGATGAGTATATTGATAATGATCAAACACACTAACATGATGACAGCTTTTCTAACAGCCAAACATCAAGTAAGTGCAACAACGCTAGACATAGCAACCAGCTAACAGTACTTCATGTCAGTTACAGATTACTCTTGTCTGGCAGGTTCTTGCTTGGTCACTCCTTTGTGTTCTCTTCTTAGCTCCTTCTGTCAGTGTCCTCTTCAGTTTATTCTCCTCTGCCATTTTGTCCACAGAGGCTGCTGACCCTCATTGCCCGCTCTTCTAGTTCTGATATAACTGACACTCTACTTCCCATCATCGTTTCCATTGGCCCAAGAGCCTGCATATCACCTCTTCCCATTGGTAAACACTAACACTTCTTCTTCTAACAATGGCTAACAGCAGGGATGGGAAACTAGAAAACATTTTCTACATAAAATATAACGCATCTATCCATTATCTGTAACCACTTATCCTCACCCGGGTCACGGTGAGGCTGGAGCCTATCGCAGCTGACTTTGGGCAAGAGGCAGGGAACACCCTGGACAAGTCACCAGCTTATCGCAGGGCACACAGACAAACAGCCATCCACACTCATATTCAAAATCTGATCCAGTTTTACCAAAATAAGGCAAATAGATGGTAGTATGTGACTTAAAGTATTATGTACTTCTCGAGTTCACAAGTTAAATAGTCCAGAAACAGGATTATGGAAGTGGAATGACAGATACTATTGAAAACAAGTCAGTGTTAACCTTATTTTATGAGAGGAAGGTTCCACTGTGTTACTTTAATAAACCTTTTTTGCATACAGAGATATATGGCTTATGTCCCCGGTATTTGTTTAGAGTGTACTTCTCTGCATCGGCATGTTTTTTTTTCCAATTCACCGAACAAACAAATGCTGCAGAAGCAGATGGGGTGTGGAGGTATATTTAAAAGCAGAACAACATATATTTCTTGATCCTGCCATGCTATTGTGGAGACTCCACAGACGGCAAGTGACGTCCAAAAACTTGTTACTCTTCACAATACATCTGTCAACAAGTACAAACTGATTCTCAGGTGCCTTCAAGATAGGAAGTGCATCATTTTCACTACAGATGTAGCACAGCTTGTCACTCAGCTTCCATTTCAGTACAGTACAGGTGAAATAAGCAGTATTCTACACAGCAGCTGAAATCAGACTTTGCACCAGCACCTGTCCACAGCCAAAGCAGCTGGCACCTTTTAATCATTCTGCCAGAATCCTGATTTGCTTCCCTCTGCTACACAGCAATGTGACCATTAACCTTGTCTCTCTGGCATGGGCTGCCAACAGCATTACCTCTTATAATTGCTAAAAGCTCTGCACAAAGGTGCATTTGTACGATTAGGTCCTGAAGTCTATGTTCACGTGTTTCACCTCATTCATGTTTTCTGTTTTGCACATCAGGCAGTGTTGCTCCATTAAATATAGAGATTAAACCTGTGCAGCTGTATTGTTCTATTTGTTTATCTATTGGATTATTAGTTAACATTTCATGACTAGTTCATGTCCCTAAACAGAGCTGCTGGGAGCTGTACATTCTTGTTCGAATGATTAAAAATGCGAGTGCTTTGATATGTGTTTGCCGAAATCTGTCAACGTGTCCTCCTGATTAAATAACAAAATTCATCATTTGTAACTGGCCTTAGAACGACTAATCAAAGTGTTTCATCGCATATCTTTGCTCTAAATTTGAAGCGTAGACAGAAGGCTTAAATTAACTTGGTATGAAGATTGGAAAAAGAATAAATCAGCTAATCTGGCTCTTTTCAAACCTAAAAATTAATCTGCCAAGATCATGTAGACTTAATAATATAACATGTTATGCCTTGTTTGTTGCATCTGTACAGAAACTTAAGTGTAAAATCACAAGCCATGGTTTCATGGGGTTTTCTGTCTTTTTTTTCCTGGCGCATTGACTTCCTGGTCGTCAGGCAACCAGCCAGCTACAGGAAATCACCAACAATCATTTTAACTTTGGACAGAGTCTGTTTCCATCTGTCTGCCTTTATGCTAGGCTAGGCTAACTGGCTGCTAGCTCCAGCTGAATGTTTATCACCTTGACATAAGAGTAATCTCAACTCCTCATCTATCTCTTGGCAGCAAAATAAAATAATAAAAAAAGCATTTGTGTGAGGCGTTCTTTACATGTTGGTGTACTAGACTGCTAGATACAACTTGAGATTACATAACGAGCACAACACTCTGTTCAGTCATCTTTACTGAAGGCCACAGGATGTGGGGATGTTCAGAGGGTTGTTGTCATCGTAGTATGAAAATTATTATTATTATTATATATATATATATATATATATATATATATATATATATATATATATATATATATATAATACAAATAGTCTTCTGTTCCAAACACTTTTGGAGATATATGAACTTTGTAGATGATCTGCTTTTGTGTGATAAAAATGTATTCAAATATCTCCCCCAAGACACCATTGTCTGTTATTGGTTGCTGCAAGCCAAACTATGAATGGCACCACAAGGCCATGTTAAAATGTTAAAATTGCTTTTGGTTTAGCCCCTCTAATGGTCCCTACATTGTGCAGAATAATTAGAGGCTTTTTAAATGTCATAGGGCCATCAGCATGACGCTGTAATTAAAAGAGAAAAACCTTTATGAGTTTCATAATGAATTGGCTAAGTCGTTATCATCATCACTAAACAGGCTTTGTTCCTTTACTGACTGTGTGTGTGTGTGAACATGCTGTCATTTGAGTAATGAATCACACTGGACTGTCTGTCCTTGGATAAAGTATAATGGAGGTTTGATACATTACATTATGAACATTTGGTGACATATTTCTGGTTCATGTCATCCTGTACAGTTTGCACCCTTCAGTCATTGTAAAGTTGAGCAAACACTTCATCCAACTTGTTGAACTTTTGCTATTTCACCTCTTCTCGCTGTAAATGACCTGTCACCTATGAATGTGTAACTTATGTACAGGACACAGTCATATTTTATGTGTTTAATGGTATGGTTAGGTTTAGAGACAACATTAGGTTGAGTTAAAATGAGTACACATATGTAACATAAGTAATGTAGGTAACATTACTTACATAATGCAGCGTTAAGAATAAGTCAGCGTTGACTTTTGGCTTCATGCTGGACACAGGCAGTGCTATTCTCTGTGAAAGTCCTGTGTTTTTTGTGCATCCCTGCAGCCCTTCTTCTTCTACATGGTCGTTTTCATCACCTGTCTGCAACAGCCCGTCAAAATCTAATGCCAGATGGGCACATCCAGAAATGACACTAGAGGTGCTTACAATGTTATAGTCTGAAGCGCTGGGGCGCAGACTGATAGAGTGAAAATGTGCTGCTTGGTGAGCTCCATATTAAGTCCTCATCCACAGAATATGTAAAAGTTTCTATGGTTGCATGCATAAGGCACATGCTAACAGAACTAACTGTTGCAAAGGAGAACTATGATTTCTGGTGTTTGCAGGACATTTCTTTTCTTTTATGACACTATACGAATAAAAGAAATCCAGGACAGACATGAGAAGCACATGGAAATGACATGCAGTGACTGGAGAAGGATGTGAACACAGTAATAAGTGAATACTCTCTGCACCCCTTCACTCTTGGTATTGTCTGTTGTACCAGGCATTCAAAGCAGCAGTTATTTTTTTCAGCTCACTTTTTGCTCTCCAATTCCTCCCATTCTTCAGTGTACTTGACCCAATACATACTATAATTAACCCAGTTAACATTAGATGTGTGATATATATTAGCATCATTAATACCGCAATACATCAAATGTCTTGACAAAATATTTTTATAAATGAATTACCGATGGCCTAATGTGCATAATGTAGGCTCAAAGATCTGAAAAGTGTAAAGATGTTTAATTGAGGTCCAGTGTGTGAGTGCTTTTCATCACTGTTCTCATTCTGTCACAAAGAAAATGTTGAATCTTTACATTTACAATCTTTAAAACTACTGAAGCTATTCACTATTATCAAGGTTTTCCTTGTATAAAAAATACCTTATTTAACCATTGGTAGCCCAAGAGATTTTTTTTCTTTAGCCCTAGTAGTTGTTTTATTTCTCCTTCTCATAAGAAGAATTGATCCTTTTACCTGCCCTCCCAGGTGAAAGGCTGGCCTTGATGAGGTTGGAATGATGGGTTTATATTGCCCAAGCTGGAATGCAGTTTCTTTTCAATATCGACATTCACAAAAAATTTTAAACAATTTTGTGAACTTAATAGAACTAATGAAGAGGTGACCTCTGTCAAGTCAGTTTGGAACTTTCTTTAATTTCCATGGCTGATGAGATTCTGAGGAGTCATAAAAGACGCATTATGTCCAACATCAAAAGGTTTTATTTTTTATAACCGTGCTGAATATGTCTGTCAAATATGTGTCCTTGCTAATAGTCCTGCTGTGGCTTACAGATGATTCAGGAAGGAAATCAACACAGATGAACCAAATGTTTCATCCTCTGCTTTTAAAAGTCAACAATGCTAATAAACAGTAATGCTTGGTGATTCTTCAGAGATATTCATCAGTATCAATTTTCATGTTTTTCATTATTTTAAACTAATGGAGCTGCTCTCTCTTACACACTGCAGCTATTTTGTAATTTTCTCAGTTTGGCTCCTGGGACCATCTGATATCCAGTAAACTAGTAAATCCTCAAACTGCGGACCATGAGCATGTCAGGAATGACAGTGAAACAATGTATTTTTAGTCTGCAAGAATACTGTATATTAGATCTGTTACAGCTTACTACCCACCTGTGCTTGGATGTCACAGGTGATGTAGTGCACATTTTTTTTAAGTGGCATGTGGCCTACAGCATATCTGTGCGCATATGTGTGTGTGCATGTAATTTGGCACAAGTGCATAGGACCCTTGTGTGAGTAATTGGCCTCTAAGCAATAGTCAAGCTTGATAATTATAACACTGTTTTTGAATTAAGATTAATTTCTAATTGGCTGTAGGGCTCTTAATTACCTGTAAGTGTATTATAATGAAGTATAGAACAAAAGCGTGCCAATGCCTGGCAGTGTAATGAAAGTTTTTTTAAAAGTGAAGTGTACCTGGAACGGCTTGAATATTCCCTTAAAAAGCTCAATGAGGAGGTTGAGGCTGCAGATCTGTCTCAGCACCAATCACACTGCATTGCAGATGCTTAGCCACTGCAGTAGATGGACAATGTCACGTTGTAGGTAGGATCTACCCGATCAGGACAGACATTTTATGTTTGTGCTGCTGTGTTGTTGGATATATACTGGATGCTGATGCTTTTTTGTTGTACTTGGACTGAAGCATTGTTTGCCATATAATCTGAGGATGCTTTAGATTAAAAAAAAAAACACAAACACACACAAAACATATTTGTGTTATTTCTCTACATAACAACTTTGTCTCCATATGTATTTGAATTGAATTAAACATTTAAAAAAAGACATTTAAAAAACATTTAAAAAAAACATCTAAATCAAAAGGAGTCTCATTTCACTTTTCTCAAACATCATTGTAGATTGGCTAGTAAGCATAGCTAATCACAAATTAGAAAAGCCAAAAGCTCGCAGCTGCCAAGCTATTGGTCTGTGTTTTTGCTGATTATCTGGCCAATTGTTTTTCTTTTAAACCACGCCAGTGATGAATTCATACAAACATAGGTCACGCTTTTCATTGGTTTCTTGGAGGCATGACTGTGAGTTCATCCATGACAGTGCATCTACGTTCAAATGAGTCTGCTGTGGTTGGCAGTTCTAAATAAAGATGTGACTCTCTCCAAAATGCACTGGGGACACTTTGTTTTCACACCAACGTAGCACTGCATTGATGGACTGCTTAGTAAATTGCATCATCTGCATAATCTCTTCTATCCACATGCCAATATTGTCACTAAAACTGCAAAACAGCCCACAACCAAACAAAGTATCATATCAGTATCATGTTCACAGAGTAGTGGAAAGAGATGAGATGTCCTAGACTGTAAGACTTTTTTTCACACCTTTGTTTGTGTGTTTCTTTCCAATCTATCTCTCTAATTACGTTGTCATTTTTGATGATGTTATTGTAGGACCAGTGGAATGAAAAACACATTTTGGTTGTGAATGATTAAAGCTAATGTTTTGTCTTGAGAATGACACTGAGGTCTGCAGTTTGTTAAAAACAAATAACATCAATGAGCCAAAAAGTTTTCCAGTGATGAAATTGTATGCTTGTAACACAATGCTACTAGACTATGTTCATGACGTGGATTTTAATTGATTCTCCCCTTTGTGCCAGCCCCCACCACCATGCTGGTTGTGGCAATCCTGAAGCAGGCGTGTTATTATTCCACCTACACTTTTCATCTTTGAGAATTTGGCACCTGTGACAGACAGCTCTTTCTTATTATCAGGAGGGCTGCGAAGATTACATTGTATTGATATCACATTTTTAATCATTCATAACAGTGAAAGACAGTATGGTGTCATGCACCAGTCTTTTGTCAAACTACGACAGAACGCATGTATGATATAAAAAATTAAAAATCCCATAAGACCAATTAAGATTTTCACAGTTAAATGTCACAGTTCAACAGTCAACGTGTCAAGATGTCGCAGCTAGCTCCGACATGTCTGTAATAACAGCAGAGCACAGAGGGAAGATTGTTTTTAGACAGTTGAGATCACAGCAAAAAGTTTGAAGGAAGTGTTTCTTTTTTATATTTTGATGGGAGTAATTATTGTTTAACTTTGTTAAAATCATAAAGGTTCAGGTTTTTATAGCACCTGCTGTTGTGGATGCTGTGTTTTTTTCATGTATTTGAATTGAATTGAATGCACTGAATTAGATTGTTTTTGTCCTTGTTATTTATATTGTACATGTGCATATTGTAGAGTCTGGCTGAATAATCTTGCTAGTTTACTGACTGGCAGCCAGCTCAACAGCTAGTTATGTGGGATGTTGTGGCTGGCCAACAATTTAGCTGAGCAGCCACCAGTATCCACACATAGATACGACATGTCCAAGCCTCCAGCATTTAATGTGACTTACAAATGAATTTGCCATTTTATGGTGTGGCCTGCCACTTAGGATAGCCATTTTTCACATTCCTCACTGCTCATATCGCCAAATCATGTTATTGTGAAAGCCCTGAATGATTTGAAGCATTACAGAGTAGGACATTTTTTTCTTCAGATTTCTGATTCTCTGGTTCTTTTTACAGCAGCATCAAAAAGCAACAAACCTGTGACTCCACCTGTATGTACACCACGCACGGTTTGTCGACTAAAACTTTAAGTTCAAACAGTATCAGTTGGTGAGTTATGAAGCTAAGATTATCTGTGCGCTACGTGTGTGTGCACCAGTGGTTGTGTGATGGATCAGTCTCGTTAAACTTTGATTGTACGCCTGCTTGGCGGAGACATGATCAGAGTGCAGATGTGCAACTTGTTATTATTTTGTGAGATGGTGTGCAGATTCTTGTGTTTGTGGGCAAGTAAGAAGCATAACCCTGGTGTCACATGATGACAGGATAACAGATGTGTGAACAACACAAAGACACAGCACATGCACTTCAAAGGATCTCTGGAAGAGAATGAATCATTCTGTATTTGCGCAGCACTGACTTGAGTAACACTGCTGGTTTATGAATAGAATAGTAATTTAGAAATTTGGATCTTTGAGAAAGTGATGAATGCAGAAATGTATCAACATCATTTAGTCTTGGCCTAACATGCTCATGCTTTCTAACCTTAGCAGGACAGTCAGCTGTGCAAAGCTGCTGTACATGTTTCCACCATGAATTGGTGTTCACATATTTGAGTTCTTGCTGCTCTCATTAAATGTGCACACAGACAGTGTTTGCTGTGCAAGCGTTGTTCAGAATCTTCACATTCACTTCCCTTCACCCAGATGATGAAGTCGGTGAGGCTTGATTGCATTCTCCATCTGATGCCAGTGAGTTAATTTGTCGAGTTTATTATTTTCCTGCTTTGAACTGAAATTTATTATGCTCTTTTCTAAATCAGAGCAAGATGGTGCAGACTGTACTGTGCTAGCAAGATATCAGCAATTGCCAATTTGAATAATATCAACTGTCAGAAATTTTGTGATGAATCCAGATGTTTTTTGTTCTGTATTCAATGATGTTCAAAGTAGACTCCAGTTTTGTGTGCGTTTAATTCGTGTCATAAATTCATGTCAGGATGAATGCAGCTGTGAGTTAAACAAGTGGTAGACAAGCTGAATTTGTCAGCCTTCGTTTGAAGTCATCTTGAATTAAACACAACAAAGTGTCACAGTCTTATGAGCCTAAATCACTGTAGATGGATGCTTGTTAACTATATGACAGTTAAATCTATAAATGGATTCTACTTTGCAGAATGAATCGCTCAGAATACAAGGTTCCTGGCAAATGTGATTTTGAGTTTGGCCACTGTAGGTCCAAACATGTGTAGTGTGGTTATAGTTTAACCTGGATCTTATTTTCATTTCCACTGTGACAAATGAATGTACTGGCAAAACATGTGACTCCTTATGCTTGATTGATGGGTTGGTGCAGCAACCAGGCTTGTCCCATTTTTGGATCAGCTGGGAGCTGACGGAGGCAGAGCTAACAAGATGGTGGCCACCAGAGCCACCACACTCTGATCTGCACGGCTCTTCAGAAACCTGTTCATGGTGACACAGAGAGATGGTATATAGCATGCTCACATCATATATTAGTGCTTTATTCTACTCAATAAGCTATGCAGACAGAAATTAATTTGAAAAATGTTATAGCCTCTTAAAATGCTCATAGTTGTGAGTTATTTGGACCTCTACTTTCCTCTATGTAATGTGATGGTGAGTACTTGATTTTACCGGATAGATATGATGGATTTTTGTACCACAGCCCATGACTTGGTACGAAGCTTTCATTAAATTTCCTTTATTGAATAGTTGCACAATTTTCTACCCTTTCCGATGCTGAGTATCAGAAGGGAAATGGTCTGTAAAAGGGTAACAAAGAACACATAATGATAAAAAATACACCATTTGGAGACAGAAGAAAACCAGGGGAAAAAAGTGCTGAGCAGAAAGAGGCAGAACGTGGAGAGGAGGTTTGCTGAGCACAGGACATATGTCGCAGGGGATAAGGAGAGAATGGAGTTGAGAGGTGAGAGGAGAGCAACAGTGAAAATCCGGATGGAAAAAAGGAGGAAGGGATGAAAATGGTGTTCATCAATTATGCTGCATTCATAGTGAGGAGAAGTTCAAGTCTGCTCCCTTTATTTGAGCAAAACAAAAACATTGTCTGCTTTGTTTTTCTCTGTGTGCTATAATAATTTGATACTGTGTATCCATATGTGCTCATACACTTTTCACCGCTACCTGAAGATAAAAAATGAATTATGTGAAACTTACAAAAAAGTACAAGCAAAACGTCAATGGGAAAATGTTCACAGCAAGCACAAAATAAATAATTAAAGCTGAGAACAGGCACCCATGGAAAATGTTTGTTTTGGTCATGGAAAATAAATAGGCTTTTGTGCCATGTTTGGTAAGTACACTGTTTTTTGGCTGGATAGATAACAAGACATGGTCCTTGGGTCTTCTTAAATGGACAAGGAGAACAGCAGCAACAGCATGTCAATGAAATTTCTTTCTCTTCCTTTCAGACTCTCAACTCATTCACAGAATGACAGCAACAATAGAAAGACAAAGATTGGTTGCATATTGTTTTGGCGTGCCATGGGAGTCAGGTGACAGTATAACGGGAGAGAACCATGAGCATATGGAGAATGTGGATGGATAGTTCAGACAAACACAAGACACCATTGTGAAACCAAAAGTCACTTCTTTTTTTACATCGTACATAACTTTTGTTACTTTATGTAGCTAGCATAGTATACATTCTTATTTTAACCCAAACCAAGTAGATTTGGAACCTAAACCTGACCAAACTGTGACCATTTCACAACATTAGCCACGTCTCTATTATTGCCACCATGAAATGTTTATTAGCAAGCTTTATTTTGAAAGTCTAAGTGCACATTTATTATTGCTGATTGTTCCCAAAGTTCTGCATGTGCAAAACTGACACTACGTGGGACCAAAGAGTGTAATAGTCTAAACTATTCTGGTATAGTTTCAAGAGTTGGAAGTGAGAACATTGTTAATATAAGAGATTCACAGAGAACAGTTTCTATGTTCATGGTCAGTCATCTTCAAAAAAAAAAAAAAAAAACTGACACAGCCAAAGGACTTTATTGTCTCCATCAGAGGCTGTTCTTGTAATAATGAGCAAGGTGAGATGGTCATCGAGCTAGCATTAGAAAAAATGTATGCCTACTGTTTTCTTTATCTGGCACCACCAAGGTTACAAATTAAACTTTTTAGTCATTAAAGGTGACTTTGCCTGTAAGAAACAAAGCAGAACTGCCACATCAATAAGTAGACTATCAAGGAAGGAGAGGAGAGGAGAGGAGAGGAGAGGAGAGGAGAGGAGAGGAGAGCTTTTGCCATGATTTTAACCAGGCATGGGCAAATTACAGCAGAGTCCTGCACACATAGACACAAACACATGCCTGTAGACACTGTGAAAGACAGGTCCATCTACAGTTTCTTCCTCCAGCTCATTCCAACTTTGTAACAAGCAACCTTCTTCTGTGCCACAAAAGCAATTACTCAAACAGTACCCTTCTCAGATGGAAAAGGGTGCACTGTACACAGTGGTGTGCACCATGTCTCACACACTCACATACAAACATATTCCCATATGTAAAGCTCATGTATTTGTGATGGTGAGATTAGGAATCTTACAGTAAATGTAATGCTGACATTTGATTTTGATGAAGTCCCCCAAAAATTGAGAATTTATTCAATGAGACGTGCAGTATGTCATGTAGTAGTGCTGTCCAGGCTTTGATGGGTACAGTTTTTTTTCATGTGCACTAATCATCAGAGGAAATCATCTATAATCCTGCTTTTGATGTGACAAAAAAGACATGAGGTATATGAGCAAGTAAAGCAGGAGTAACAACTTCTCTCACTATGGGAGTTTGATAAATCTGATGAAGCCTCTTGAGGAAATTACCATGTTTACCACATGGTAATTACCAAGTGGCTGTTTTGATGGTTATGTAAATCAGTTTATTAAAAACTGATTAACAAAACTGATTAAAGAAGGAGACCAGAGCTTACACCCTTTAATCATGCCCTTGATGAACTTGGTATGTTAAGGCTGCTCTTTCTCTCTCTCTCATTGTTTCTAAATGTAGCACACAAAGCAGTTTAAGATGAAATTGATATACAAGAATGCACTTGCTTTGGATAAAAGTGTCAGCTTAATAAAAACAGAGAAATATCAGACAGCAGAAACATCTGCAGTTTATTCTTATGAGAACAAAAAGCAGATGTTTCTGCAGGGATGATGAAACTCAAAGGACAGTTTAATACTATTTAATAGTTTAAACTATTGTGAAGCATATTAAAGGCCATGGTCCCCCCCACACAGGTGTTCACTCGTTATGCCTGATTAGATCTCCTACCAGGACTGTGTGGGTGTGTACACTCTGTTTGACTGGCACATTCCTCACTCACCCTTATTCTTATTGGCAATGTCACTAAATTAGCTCTAGCGTGTTGGATGTTTAGTTCTTAAAGAAGTGGGATTCTTAATTAGCACTGTCGCCTCAAAGCAAGAAGGTGTATGTTCACCCCTTTTCTACGTGACATACGTTTCTACGTACTCCAGCTGCCTCCCGCAGTCCAAAAACGTGGTGAAGTCACAGTAAGTTAATTGGTGACTCTGGTATGTTAATGGTTGTTTGTCTTGTCCATTGAACTTGTCCAGGGTGTACTGGCCAAGGTCAGCTGGGATAGGCTCCAGCCCCCCTGACCCTGAAGGATAAACAGCTACAGAAAATGGATGCTATTGATTGCTTTATTGAATTATTGACTTTTATCTTCATCAGTTTGCCATTGTTGATTATGTAGTACTGTGATTGGTGAAATGTTTATATGTCCTTAGCCTGTGGCTTGACGCTCAGATTTTTAAGGACGACCAAAACATGTGTTCACCAGTGGTCCACTGTAATTAACAATGTGGTCACAACTGTCAATTACAGGATAATGGCTCATTTCATTTCTATCATTTCCACCACTTCCATCAGTTCTTTGGCCTTGTTCAGACTGCCAGCCCAATTCCGTTTATTTGGCATATCCAAATTGATTTTATAAAGTCTGGAGAGCAAAAACCAAATACATGAAATGCATTCAGGGGTGGTTTGAAGTGCAATTCAGTTAGGATTTCTGCAGATGTGTCTCAGTCCAGACATTGTCAAAGTGCCTTTTGAGTCACTCAAACCGCAACACAAATCCAAAGTGCATCAGAGTGGCCGAGTAGAAACTGTGTTGCTACAAGCACAGCGATATGGAGGACACCCCAAGACTTTTTTTCGTTGCTTTGGAGGGAAGATTCTGTAACTGTGTCCATGTTGTAAAGCTGCCGTACATAGTTATTGGTGCCTATGTTGTTACCACAGCAGCTCATGTAGATAAATAATGCAAATTAGATTCCCTATGGCTGTTTTAAATGGAAACAGCTGTGATACAGGGAGGAAGCCAAATTAAGATTTAAAAAAAAAAAGTTCTTCACACTGAATCATGTGGAAGTCTGAGCTAATCACAACTAGTCAAGAGAAATCCAAGACTTAAAGAACGCCATATCTGCATTCTTGTCACAAAGCAGAGGTACTTTCAGTGTCTTATATAAATAAAGGACCACTGAGGTCTGTAAACAAGCCGTCATGTTTTATCCTCATGAATTTAAGTAGACTTCCTTTTGCGTATTTAGACATGCTCCTAGTTGTTGTGTACAGGGACTGAGTGAGTGTGTGCGTGTGTGTCAGTAATTTTTGGGATTAGGATCCAATTTGTTCTTGGCCACAAGTTCACGGGTTGATGGGAAGTCCCTGTTGCTGAGCAAAGAACAATGATTGCTTGAGAAGATGAAATGACATGCTGTGTGAACCTCCCGCTGATAGTGTCCTAAAAACACCCTCTCAGTCTAAAGTTAAGTCCACTTTCCAGGGATTTAGAGGCGGGAAAACAGATGGTTTCCCCATTCCAATCTTACGCTAAACGTTATTCAGTCATTTTAGTCCGCTGTGTAATACTAAGAGTCAGGATAAACAACGTGAGAAAATTAGAGTTGTGTGGTCTCTGAAGGGGATCAATGTTTTTTTTCTGCTGAGGAGAGAATGAGGTCTTTTGTGTGTGTGTGTGTTTTGAAGTGTGTTTGAAATTCTTGGTTGCTGTTTCCAGCAGAAATTTAGTCGACTTTAATCGATTGCAGCACCTGCAGTCATTACTATCACCCATATTGTCACAAACACAGGCAAAATTGCCACCATCATCATCACCATAGCCTCCATTGTCTTTAAGAGAGCCTTCATCATTATTCTAGTCAACACTGCGATCACTATCAGCAGCAGCTCCATCATCACTCATCATTACTATAACTGCAGTCCTCATCATCCTCACTCCTCCTCGCTCATCCTCCTTCCTCCATGCCATTTGTTTTGCCACCACCTCCTTCTTCACTTCTTCCCTCCTTCCTCCCACCCAGCTCCCATTCCCAGCTCACAAATCCCTTTATTAAATCAAATCCCTTGGCTTCTAGAAGCTGCAATACAACCAAGGAGCGGCTAAATCCCCGAAGGTCACATAAGCTCTGTCCATCCCCGTTCACTGCCTGCCTGATTGTTTGTTAGTGTGTGTGTGTGTGTGTGTGTGTGTTAGCTGCATGCAATTCATCTGAATTTCCCATGGCACAAACATACTACTTAGCCAGAGGGAAATGTGTGCGTTTATGTTTGTGTGAGGGGAGGTTATAAGCAGGGGCCTATAACAGATTAAGGCTACATGGTGCAACGGTTAGAGAAATGTGAGATACACAATCCTGCAACACCAGGATGCCAAAATGCCCAGCAGCCATTCTGAGTGGTGTGTATGTGTGAGCGTGTGTGTGTGTGTGTGTGTGTGTGTGTGTGTGCAAGAGTGTATCCTGACACCAGTGTGTAAACATAATGGTTTTAAGGTGCCCCATTTCACATTTTGCCCCCATTTCTCTTCTATTCATCCACCCGTACTTTTTTTTTTTTTTTTTAATATCTATGCTACTTTCCTGTTTGTTTTTAACTCTCTATCTCACTTTTGTGTCCCTTGGCTCTTTATTCTTTCTTCCCTCTGCCTTCCTTTCCTTCCTTCCTTTGCTTTCTGTGTCTATTTCTTTCTTCATTTTCTTTTCATCTTTTTTTTTTCTTTAGCTCTCTGGCCTCAGGATAGTGGTTGGGGTGCCTTATTACTCTGTCTTAGACACTAGTACGACCAGCGGCACACACACATACACACACGCACACACATACAGACACACACACACAGTGTCCTGAGGCCTGAAGGCTGGTTGTCTTTGATTGAGACTAATGGTGAAATTACACAGGCTGCTGTTCTAAACAATAGTCTTCACTCACACTTATCTGGGTCGATGGTACGAAAATGGGAGGCTGGCTTGGGGTGTTGGGATCAGTGGTCGCGGGTGCCAACACTTGCTGGAGGGTATAGTGGGGAGGGAGGGGGATGGGATGCAGAAGATGTTGTGGAGCATCTCAAAAATTAGGTCTTTCCTTTCTTGAGGTTATACATCTTTCTATATTTTCACATTTACATTAATTTACATTCACCCAAAACCAATCTGGAACAAAATGCAGCCGCTTCACTTTTAACAAATTCAGAGAGTCCTGATCATACTCATCTTCTTTTTGCTTCTTTTTAACAGACAGCTGATTACATTAAAGCCCCAGAACATTTCTGTATTATACAGCACATTACATGTTCATGACTGTGAACAACAGTCAGTGATAATGTTTGGGGAAACTTACTTACTGTAACTTACTGTAGATATTAAGAGTGTTACTCTCCATCAGTGCTGTGTGGGTGTAATTTGATCAGATTTGATTGACATGTCCATGGCAACATGAGCAAATAGTCTATCAGATTTCCAGGAATCCTGATTAGTAGACTGAAGTACATCACGTCATCTTTTTTCATGGCCCCCACTCACTTCACCAAAATGAGCGGAGGACAAACAAACAAATGCAATCATCTCTCCTGTGAGATAACCAAAACAGTAACTTTGGCAGGAGAAACTGTGGAGGACCCCTTTGGAAAAAAAAACAAAAAAAAAACGTTTTTAAGGCCATAAAAGCACTTCAGTGTCTGGCTTCAAGCCATATTGCTGAATCGCTGGTCCCCCCTCGAGCCAGAGGGTAGTCTAAGATCTTGTACAGGGATCGGATGATTGTTCTCAGAAAATCCTGGTTCAAGAATAAAGGTGACTGGGCAGTCAGGGCCCGTGAGCACTGGAGCTCCCTGCATCAGGATCTGAAGGTAGAGTCAGTAAGATCTTTTAAACGACCTCTGAAAAGCCATCTTTTTTTTCTTTGAGATTGTGAGTGTCTGGCTCTCACCAGGAATATGACACTTGTTTAAGTCACATACTTATGTTGCTGTGTTATGATGCCATCCGTGGCTGCGTGAATAATCACTGTTGTCATTTGGGAGCAAAGAAAGAAGCAGCAGGCGTTGCTATGGCACTCCACTACTTGGAGAAGTCAAGGTAAATGGCTGGGTCAATAAAAACTGTGTGCCTTTTCTGATGTAGTTACAGTCATCTTTAGTATCTTCAATGATCATTCCCTCACCTGAAATGAGAGGTTCACATTCTTAAAGTTTGTCTTAAAACAAAAGTCTGTCAACCATCAGCAACAGTTTAAGCTTTTAGTACATGCAAGTCTTGTTCATACTGGCCATTAACACATCCCTTTCTCATGTGCTCCAGTTTAAGAGGCACGGACAAAATCAGCAGTCCTTGTTACTTTATTTGAAGGCAATTTGAGGCTTGAACAGCCTCAGTCAAATAAAATGGGTCCATTCCAAAGTTAATGTCCTTTTAGGATAAAATACTAAGTACAAAATCTCTCTGCCTGTTGTTTTAAAACTGAACCAAACTGAAGATTAACCACAGAGCTGAGCTGATGGAACATATGAGCACTGACTGTAATATTCAAAATACTAGTTGGCAAGTTATTAGTAATACTATGTATCTATGTTTGTATGTGAAAGACAGAGAGAAGAGATAACAATAAAAGAAGATACAATTGTGTGTGTGTGCATGTGTATCTTGCTGTGTTTCAGGCATGGGACTGCTTGTTTGTGTGAGTGCATATGAGTGTGTGTACATTCAAGTGTGTGTGTGTGTGTGTGTGTGTGTGTCAATGCAGCAGAAGTGGACATGATGCATCCCATACTCATACTACATTTCTAGTAGCCCCCCCCCCCTCTCTTTCTCTCTCTCTCTTGTCTTGTCTCTTGTCATGATTTCACAGTGTTCACTACATGTTTACTTACCTGCACAGTACACACACACACACACACACACACATAGAGCATAGAGGCACTGTGTTTCGTGTGTTTACTCCCCGCCCTCCTCTCAAGGAGAAGTGTGTGTGTGATGGGTGGGCGAGACAGATGAAAAAGAAAGGTGAGAGAGAGAGAGAGAGAGGGGGGGAGGATTGTCAGTGGAAAGAAAGCCTCAGAGTGTGAAGGCAAGAACAATGATGTGGTTTGTCGCTATGTTTATCTACTGTATGCATGTATGTATGTATCTATGTGTGAGTGTTTGGGTATGTGTGTGCGTGTTGGGGAGCCTGTTTTTGTTCCGTACAAGTACAAATGGCAGAAATGTTGTTCTGCCCTTTGTCTGACAGTCTGCTTTCTTTTCTTTTTGTATTTCATGTTGTGTTTTCCTCCCACTCAGTCTGACTTTTGAAGTTATAGAACCTTAAAATCAACAATAAATTCTATGTATATTATATTCTACTTTATTGTCAGCCAAGGAAACACATGAGTGCATGCAAGGGGAAACAAATGTATTATATATCAACAGTGTGAATATAAAAATCATCTGTCACACAAACTATAAGCTAGTATACATGTAAAGGATGTCATTATTTACAGCTTTGAAAGGCAATATGAACATTTAATGTGTTTGTTATTTCAACATCAAATATGCATCATCCATATCCATAATTTAAGAGAATAACCAACTCATCCAAATTCACATTTTGAAATATCAACATCAAGCTATAATGTATTACCCATACATGTTTACTTATCCAGTCATATTCCTTATACTTTTGAAGTACTTCTACTGATGCAACACACAGCTGAATAGATGGGAAGCACATGCGGTTAATGAGATCAATATGTTGTAGATAGTTTTTTTAAAAAGTAGCCCAGTACATTAGTGTTTTATCTTTTATTAAACAGCAGTTTATACAGGAAACAGAATGAAACTTCTCAGTCCAGTCTACTTCACGCTGAAGCCTTTTACCTTTAGAGTGTTTGGAGATTTCAGTCCTGATCAATGTGGGGACAGCTGTGGTTACCGGTGGTAACAGCAAGCAGGCAGGAGAACACTCGGCAAACATGAGAGCAACTGGTTTGTTTACCACACAGCCAAAAAAACTATTGTCATTTTAATAAAGAAGTCAAGCAACTGCTTTTTTTCCCGTGATTCTGTGAGCAACCATGATCTGATTTTATTCTGCACACTGCATGCGTGTGCGAACAGCAGGGCACAGTGAAAGGACTGGGTTACCTCACTGAGAAGTTGGTGGTGCACAGCCTGTCGCCTGCAGCTCTTCATCTAACAGCTTACTGTGGATGCTCCTTCTTGTTCATTTACTCCCACACATACTCAGCAATATTTTAAACTGATTTAAGCTGTCAGAAAATGCTGAGAACCAGCATTGTCTTGTTTCGTAGACGCACTTATGATGATGAACGTGGCCAGAGCTAAGGTCACTGACAAGTCAACAACACATTGCATTTCCTGGGACGTGTTTACTTCATAAAAAAGTCAACTGGTGTTGATGCTTTCAGTGTGAAGCTGGTACAATAGGAAATGTTTGAATGAGCAGTAGTATAGACCATAGAGTGTATAAAACATAGATGTAGGCTATTATAAAGATCAGAGTGTGATCCCTCTAACCATCGCAAGCTTGACAGTCCTGCCTCCACTATGATGATCCTGATCCAAAAATTGGCAAAGACATGGATCATAATTGGAGCTGAGGCAGGCTGAATGAAGTCTGGTTGCTTACAGAGGTTGAAATGCAGTGGCTGTCATTACTGGGCTTTAGGCTCGATCACCTTTTGAGATATTTTTTTATGTACATCTCCCAGATTACTCACTCAAGTACCATTCTTGATGTTCTTGTTGCCGTCGGCACAAGCCACTTTTTCTTTGCACTTTTAGAATTTATGTGCATTTAGAGGAAGAAGATTAGTAAAGGTTACATAGCTAAAGATGCATATTTAAAAGAACCCACAAAATGACTTGTAAAATAGAAAAACAAACAGGCATTCTCTTCAAATATAAAGAAATAAAGTTTTCTAAATTGCTAACGCAATGGAAAGGAGAACCACTGACAATGGGTTGCTTTTTGAACCAAAAGGGTTACGGTACGCAGCTACAACATTTTTTTTGTGATAGAGTAAAAGTAACAACCGACTTCAAATGTCAGCACAGTAATAATTTGAAATTTAAAATAGGAAATAAATTCAGGCTGATCTTTTAACATTTAGTAAAATTAACAGTTTTAAAATGCAAATATATGCTCCGTGCCAGTTCATTTTGTTTTCCACTCAGTAAAATGTTAATTAGCAGTGATTTAGCCGGGATCAAAACTTCTAAACTTTACCAGTAGCTTACAGTACCTTTTCATGCAACTGTGGAGGAATGAGAGCCACTCCACTGTGTCACTGCTAAGCTCCCTTGAATGGAGCTGCAGTCAGTTTGAGCATGACTGAGCTATCAGACATCAGATATTTGTTGGTATAAATACAGAGAATCTGTTACGTATCAGTTACGTGTTGCTGGCTCGTGGAGAGATTTAGACCTATATGATGGGTGCATCATTACATGAAATCTTGCTTTTAGTGCAGCTTTAATGTAAGAGTATCTAACCCGATCTTTATTCTCAGTGTCCAGAGCTGACAGGACTGCACTATTGTCACAATTCAATTTAAAATATATTAAAGTGCCTCTGGTGTCTCGCACTGCACTGTGCTAAACAGAGATGCTGCACATCTCCCTGAGTAGATTGGATAGTGTGTGTGTGTGTGTGTGTGTGTGTGTGTGTGTGTGTGCACCATCCATATGTCCTTAAAGTGCCTGTAAACCATCTTCAGTCTCTGTGGAATTGTAATGGGCTGTCAGTGGCTCAGTATCCCATGAGGTTTTTCTATTCATAATGTGTGTGTCTTATTTTTGTGTTTGAGTGTGAGAGCGACAGAGAAAGAGAAACCAAGAGAGGAAGACGGTGTAATGGTTTTCTGTAGTGAAGTACATTGGCCACTGTGCAGAATGATCCTAATTGACAGTGATGGCCATTTCCTAGGGGACTCGAAGCAAGGGACTCAGTTTTTATGTGTGTGAGAGAGTGTGTGCGTACTATGTGCAGATTTGTATGCGTTTTTGTACTTCACACTGTATCCAACATTCAAGTTCTGATAGTGTTTAATGTTTATGTCATGTTGGGTAGCCTGTATCTTTCATTTTTGATTATATTAAGTATATACTTTAATTGCATCATTATCTATAAAATACTACCGGAACCTGGAGTCAAATTTTTTGTATCTCCTGGTAACAGTAGCTGATTCTGACGCTCTATAGTTTTTATTCATTGTATATATTCATGCTTGACCCAACCCTTAAGGTAAAGTCACATTACACTTCTACCCTGTTGATATTAATTCCATCATCCATTCACTTCTATTGTAAAGAATGGGAGACACGATGGACAAATCAAGATGTGCTGTTCCAGTTTTGGTGCAATTTCCAGCTAGCTCTGGTAGACCCAATGATGTATAGAGCAGCCTGTTCATGATTAAGTCTTACATAGATAGAGGATTACTTGGAATGTCCTGGTGGAACTGCTGTAGCTTAGCTAAACCCTCAAAGAGCCATTTGAAAAAAACAATGTCTTATCTGTCTTTCCTCAGTCTTAAACCGGTCCTTACAAAGGTGAAAGTTTAAAGCAAACATGCACCAACACACAAACATAAAACAAGCCTCTTACCTGTTTTACTGGATTGCAAAGCTGCAGGATTAGTTACCCAGACAAAGAGCAAGGCAAAGAGAGAAAATGAAAAGTAACAGAAAGAGAGAAAAGAGCTGAGAGTAGATTACAAGCCACAGGAGGTGAAATACTGTTTTCACACTAGTTCTTTTTTTGGTCATTAATTTGCTGGAGGTGAAATCAATGCTGGGGTTTGTTGTCACCTGTGTAGCACTCAGTCTGCTTGTAGAGCTAATCTGAAGAGTGTGGGTTACTTGTACTCATTCAAGGACAAAATAAATAAAGGGCATGACATGATGGCTCAATAAAGAGTGTCTCAAAAGGTACTGGGTTTGAATCTTAGGGGGGGGGGGGGGATCAACTTTACCCACAAAAAGTAAAAAAGAAAGCCCTCTTTTTTACAAAAAGTAAAAAAGAAAGCCCTCTGCACAGGCTAGAACTGTTTTAGACCTTGAATAGGAAAACCATAGGGAGACAAAATAATTTAGTTGTATAAAAATCTTAAAAGAAAAAAAGAAGTTGATTTGTCCCAAACCGTCCCTGTATAATCTATCAGCAGATTTACATCTGTCAGTCTTGAGACTGCCACTCTCATGATACCATTCTCTTCCTCCTCTTTACTCTTCTCTTCCCCCTCTCAGTCATGTGAGGGTGTCATCGCCCAGACAGCAATGATGTGCAGCATAGCCGTCACAGTGATAACTCTCCATCAAAGCTCTTTGATGGAGAGTTGTAGGCTACTTTTTATCTTGCCAGTGTCATCCTATATTTTGTTTCATCCTTATTTGTCAGTGTGGCCTTGAATCTGGTCAACAAGATAAGTCTTTGTTCCTCTACTAGCTGCATAGCGTAAATGCTGTTTTCATTGATCATCTGATCCCATATTTTCTCCCTCTCTGTTGTGTCTGGAGACTGTTGTTCATCTTCTTTGACAGAGAATTTCAAGTTGCTGATAGAGTTGTGAATTAGAATGTTGAATTCATGACAGAGTGAAAAGAACTTACATGAATTGTAGATGTTCCTCCCATTGCAGAAGCTAATAAGAACCGTCACTATGTGATTTGAGGCTAGTTCTTAATTTGTGCTTAAGGGCTTAATGTCTGTGCTTAATGTCGGCCTCAAAACAGCCACATCAGTCAAAGTGCACTCAGTTCTTGTATACCTACTTAAACCAAGTAATGTGTGTCATATAAAATTCAGCAAGCTAGAAGCTTGAAGATTGTGCTGACTGAATATCAGGCTGCATTTTTATGACTTACTGTACCTAATGTGATGACTAGAAGCAGATAAAAAGCCGTCATTGTACTGGAGCTGTCATTTATTTGTTGTCTGACATACAACTTTTTCAGCACCATGGACAGCAACATTTTAATCTACAGATGAAAAGTTTGTGTTGCCTCGGAATCACAACGGACAGTTAACTAAAACAAAGGATCAAAATGAATTACGCGCAATCAGAGACTCATTATCTTTGGATTTCAGAAAATCCTTTTAATGTCAAAACCCAGTGCTTGCATCACCCACAATGCAACTGGACTGCTGGCAGTCAAAGATTCAGGTCTGTTATGCTTGGAGCAAACTGCTAGCTTCATGCAGAGATTAAGAGCAAGCTACAAAGACCTGCTACGCTCTACAACCCCTCATGCAGTTCTCTCATCTCAGTTCATGAACTGGAAATTTTGACTTGATTTTAGTTGTGCATGTCGTTGCCTTTTTCCAATTGTTTTATTCTCATGATTTTCTTGGTTTTCTCTTCACTACAGGATATATATCTGTCAAACAGTATTAACACTTTGACTGTGGGTTGGAGCCCAGGGTTTGGGTCAAAATCAAGGTCTAAGGAAGAAAATCTACTCTACACCCCTTTATTCAACAATATAAAGTACATGGTATATCATTTAGAGCTGTAAACATTGTTTTTACAAGTCAGTGTCTTGTATTAGCCTGCATTATCAACACATTTATCATGCCATTTTTACATTCCCAACAAATTAAAATCATGTTGTTGAACAATTTATCAACCACAAAATAAGCCCCACCACCGCAGCAGATAAATCCTCCTATTTTCTGTACTTGGAGCACGAGGACAAACCCACACATCAACAAAGACCACAGCTGTAGGCTACTTATGCATGAATTACACATTAACTGTATCAGATAGTATTATTATTCTGGCACAGGTATTACTGGTAACAGTATTTCCTTTGAGCTCTAGGGAATTTTATCACCACTAAGCTTTATGTCTGTATGGAACCAACTACTAACCGACCACAACATAAACTGAGTGTCCTGATTACTAACAGTAAGAAAGGATTGAAGGCCTATCTGAACTCCAGTTAGCCACCCAACGGCGACTGTCATGCTTGCTACAGTACGTGGTTGGTCCAGCCTAATCTGACCCTATTGTTGTGTCACCACTTGTGCACTAAACTCCTTATGGATTACTATTTACAAACAGGCAGAGCCAAAGTATTAGGGTTATTGTTAGGGTTATTGTTCATTGTCCATTCCTTCAACCAAAAAGTTGCTTAGGAGCAACTCTGTGTCTCTACTTTCCCTGGGTTCTACCCTCTAGTAGACTCATATTAAGTAAGATCCACCTTCTTGCCAGCTGGCAACCAATCAAAGCACAAATGACAAGCTGTGAGCATGATACGATTAATAATAAGACCAAGAAGCCAATAATAATTAAGTTGCCAGTCAAGTCTTAAGTTAAGTCACAGTATGTAATGTGATGTAATCAATTGCTCAGCTGTATATACTTTATACATATCTGCTGTTTTTTTACTTCGCTATTTGTCATGTTATTTGTCACGCTATTTGTTATTTCTTGTTTCATGCACATACAAGTGTAGTTTGTTCTCATCCATCCAGAAAAACTAATAAGAAAAGGATATTTTTCTAAAAGTGATATAAATGTTATTTAATCTTCAATCTAACAACTATGAATATACTGCATGTTCACAGTCTCACATTGGCTGATAAGACTACCTCAAAACTGAACGGTATTTGGAGTCCTATACATGAGTAATCCTAGTTTTAAGCAGTGGCCCTAGCGCAGCAAGTCAAGCTTCAGACAAAGATATCCAAAGAAAAATACATTACAATGCTGGATATGTTTTGATGGACCAGACACTGCAGTGTGGAGCTACAAAAGTAAAAAGATGGAGATTAAACAATTAACAAATAAAGTAATAAAAGAAAAATACATTTAAAAATAATTAATAAATTCTAACCTTTGTGGATGCTTTGAAAATTACGCATTTAGTTTTTTCTTTGTTTGTCTTTTGTCTTATTTGTGTAGGTTTAGCAGCCACACAATTTCAATGTGGCCCTGTGATGGCAGGCACCAGCTCTGTGCGTCGGACTGACTCCCTCTTGAGCTTTGTTGGGATAAAGCCTCCTTACATACACTTGAATGTACACACACTCATATGCACTCACACAAACAAGCAGTCCCATGCCTGAAACACAGCAAGATACACACACACACACTGAACAACTGGGTTCGTCTGTAATGACAGACACTCCTCGCCCACAGCGGATTGTCGGTCTGACGACTTGCCATTTCACATCACTCTGTGCAGACGAGCGAGACACAAACATGATATTGCTCCAAACCATACAGATGGAGAAGCAGATAGACCTACTGACATGGATGTAGATGATGTTTATAACAAAAAAAAAAAGTCTCATGACTTGAGTGATGCTGATACTATGACACAGCACATCTATTCTAGCCAGAGACTGCGAGAGTGGAGACGTAGATCCCTCGAGCCTTGGTGAAGATGTCAAAGCTGGAGGCAGGAGGTCGATCACAGCAGGCTGGAGTAAGAGTCAGCATCAGTGAAAAAGGATATTATATTTTGAGAGGTTTTACCTCGTCAGCACCAGTCACATTGTAAATTCACAGTGCATTCTTTTTGGGTGGCTTAAGGCTGCTAAATAAGCCCCCCTCCACACCATCACCCCACTATCACCCCTCCCCACTTTTTCACCTCTGGCTAGCCTAGAGTTAACTGGTTGAAATTTAAAATAGTCTTAACTGTGCAAGGTGGCTAATCTTGGATTACAGTGGGGTGAGCTCAGCTGAAGTAGACTTGAGTCTCAGTTATCCACTTTATATGTACCAGGTTAACACAACTGCCGAGTGCTTTAATCCCCGTCAGAAGTGGACTGTACATTTGATAGAATTCAGTCAGAGGGTTTTTCAGATGTTTCTCTGTTACTATTACATTCATGCAATGAACAATAAAATCAGGGGCTTCCGGGGAGTTCACCATGCGCACCATTTATTAAGACTCACACAGTGGCCTGGGTTTGATTCCAGCCTGCACCCCTTAACTGCATATCACCCTCTCTTCACTCTTTCCTGCCTCTCTTTAGCTATCACCATCTAATAAAGGATAAAAGCCCAAACAAATACTTTAAAAACAATGAAATCAGCCATTAGTTCACATGGGTCCATCTCAAATCAATACTGATTAATGAGAATAAACAGAGATTCATCTTCTTCAGGCACTGAAAGTGACACCTCATTGATTTATTGAATTGTAGCCCCAGCCATGCATATGTAGAGAGAAGTTGCTTACTGTCTGAAATGCATATGTCTCTATAATCATTAATTAGGTACTGTATCTTTCTGAAAACTCTTCTACCCACTCATAAAACACACACATTCCTTTTACAAATTATAAAAATAACAACTTATGTTTTTGTAGTCTTTTGTTTTTTACATAACAATGGGGCAATAGACCGAGGTATTATTTTATTTATGAGTTGAACATCAGAACTGTGTGGGTGTGGTTTAATCAGCTTTGAATGACAGTAACAGACACACTTTGATTGCATATGTGAGAATGTGACATCACTTTTTCTCAACTGTCCCATTAAAACCATTAGGTCAGTTCTCATGTAAGGAAGGAGGATAAGGAAAGGAAACTTGAGAACCGAAACAGAACCTAACCCCAGATAATCTTTTCTCAATTTAAGAACATACAGCATGTCCCTAATCCACTGTGCGAATGTGAGAGGATTACAGTCTCACCATCTATAATGACAATTTTTCGCGATAGGTTTGGTATAAGAAAAATGAATTGCTAAAAATTTGATAACAACATAGATGACCATCCCAAATTGTGTGAATTAGACTGGCATTGTGTATTTTAATGGATGTTATGAGTGAAGCGATTAAACAGTTTAAAAATGGTATATTAGTATTCAGTAAGAGTGCTTGTGGTGTTTGTATTACAGTGTTTACTATTTCATGGATACAATGATCTTCACTGCAAACAGTTTAAAAAGCCATTAGAAGCCCAGATAAACATCTCATAATGTAATCAGACAAATTAATTTCAATGCAATTTTATTAACTATGTAGTTCCCTGATAAATATATTCAATTAGCTACATTTTGCATTATATCAGTCTACAGTTCTAATAAATTATCTTGCACTAATGATTAACGAGAGCCAGTTTAATTACAGTGTTCTCAAGTACTCTCTGTGTTTGTTTGGCTATTGACCACAGGTCTGTGTGAGGCTGGGTGAGATGTTTTCTCGTGCCTTGAGTTATTTTGAAGTTCAGTGAAATGTTGGCTGGCATTCAGTGACCCTGCTAACCTTGTATACCTTTGCTTCCTGGGAGATGTGCTCCCCCCGGACAGATATGGTCAACACAGGGCCCCAGAGTCTCAGAGTGGGAGGTGATTAGGATGACCTACAAACACTGGATGTTGATGCCATAACTCATGCGCGCACACACACACTGCCAACACACACTGAGCAACATCAGAGTGCTGATTAGCGTCAGTGTTGGGTAATGAGAACAGGGCTTTGTAAAATTAAATAAATAAAAATGATGAGTCTAATTAGTGACATGGATATGCTGTTAAAAGACTATGATACTTAAGGAGGATTACATTCTTGTATATCTTCACCCTGAACACAGAGAATGAAAAAGAGATGGGATAATGAGTTAGAACTGCTTGTGATATACTGTGACTGCATACTAAGTGCTCCAAATGAGAATTGGTCAAGGTACTTACTTAAAGCTAGGACAGCAGCAGAGATATACAGGTGCTGGCCAGTAAATTAGAATATCATCAAAAAGTTGAATTATTTCAGTAATTCCATTCAAAACGTGAAACTTGTATACTGTATACTTTCCTTCCACACATAGTGATATATTTCAAGTGTTTATTAATTTTCATTTTTATTATTACAACTGACAGCTAATGAAAACACCAAATTCAGTATCTCAGAAAATTAGAATATTCTGAAAAGGCTCAATATAGAAGACACCTGGTGCCACACTAATCAGCTGATTAACTCAAAACACCTGCAAAGGCCTTTAAAAGGTCCCTCAGTCTTGTTCTGAAGGCTCCACAATCATGGGGAAGACTTCTGATTTAACAGTTGTCCAAAAGACGACCATTGACACCTTGTACAAGGAGGGCAAGACACAAAAGGTGATTGCTAAAGAAGCTGGCTGTTCGCAGAGCTCTGTGTCCAAGCACATTAACAGACAGGCGAAGGGACGGAAAAAATGTGGTAGAAAAAAGTGTACAAGCTCTAGGGATAACCGCACCCTGCAGAGAATTGTGACGACAAACCCATTCAAAAATGTGGGGGAGATCCACAAAGAGTGGACTGCAGCTGGAGTCAGCGCTTCAAGAACCACCACGAAGAGACGCATGAAAGACATGGGATTCAGCTGTCGCATTCCGTGTGTCAAGCCACTCTTGAACAAGAAACAGCGTAAGAAGCGTCTCGCCTGGGCCAAGGACAAAAAGGACTGGACTGCTGCTGAGTGGTCCAAAGTTATGTTTTCTGATGAAAGCAAATTTTGCATTTCCTTTGAAAATCAAGGACCCAGAGTCTGGAGGAAGAGCGGAGAAGCACAGAATCCACGTTGCATGAGGTCCAGTGTAAAGTTTCCACCGTCAGTGATGGTGTGGGGTGCCATGTTATCTGCCGGTGTTGGCCCACTCTGTTTCCTGAGGTCCAAGGTCAATGCAGCCGTCTACCAGGAAGTTTTAGAGCACTTCATGCTTCCTGCTGCTGACCAACTTTATGGAGATGCAGATGTCACTTTTCAACAGGACTTGGCACCTGCACACAGTGCCAAAACCACCAGTACCTGGTTTAAGGACCATGGTATCCCTGTCCTTGATTGGCCAGCAAACTCGCCTGACCTTAACCCCATAGAAAATCTATGGGGTATTGTGAAGTGGAAGATGCAATACGCTAGACCCAACAATGCAGAGGAGCTGAAGACGACTATCAGAGCAACCTGGGCTCTCATAACACCTGAGCAGTGCCAGAGACTGATCGAGTCCATGCCACGCCGCATTAATGCAGTGATTGAGGCAAAAGGAGCCCCAACTAAGTATTGAGTGCTATACATGCGCATTCTTTTCATGTTCATTCTTTTCAGTTGGCCAACATTAAAAAAAAAACATTTTTTTCATTGGCCTTTTCAATATTCTAATTTTTTGAGATACCAAATTTGGAGTTTTCATTAGTTGTCACTTATAAATATCAAAATTAAAAGAAATAAACATTGGAAATACATCGGTCTGTGTGCATTGCATGAATATAATGTACAAGTTTCACTTTTTGAATGGAATTACTGAGATAAATCAAGTTTTTGATGGTATTCTAATTTACTGGACAGCACCTGTACACATCCCACCCACTGAGATGCTGTTGAGATATTATTCTGATGTCTGATCACTCCACTGTCAGCAGAAAGATGATGATGAAACCTGTACACAATTCACCGATGTGTGTTTCCTACTTCTCCTATCATTTTGTTGTCTAGCTGTCCTTCCACAGTTGCCTCTCGCTGTTTTTTGCAGCTTTGTTAAGAATCATTTTGGATTCTGGTGATGATGGACACCGAAGATTTTCGTGTCTATCTAAAATAAAGATGCTGTCTTCTTTTTTAATCACTAGTGATTTCAGTAGCAGTTCAGTGAGGCTTCAGGTTCCTGTTGAAAGACCAGATAAAACAATAGAAGCATATCTTTTGAAAGGCTGATCAAAAGTGTTTGTTGTTGGATCACTAATTGACTGGACTGGACCAAACGTACAAACTAGACTTCAGCACTTTTTAGACAGGAGGCATCATGAAGACTTCCAACCAAGCTGCAGCACAACAAATATTTTTTTTTCATCATAAAATCCCTGTCTGAACACAAGACAGTGTCCTGGGAGCTTTGTGTAAACTTTTTAAATTAAACCTAACTAAACTAAGGGAAACATATGGTCTTACTTGTTGCTTAGTTGCTACAAAGTTTGGGATTTATTTGTCCAGGTTTAGCAGTCTTTGAGAACCCAGTACAATGGAGGTGAATGGGATTTCACTTGAGGTGATCCCAGGGCAGTAACAAACATTTTGGAATAGGAGTGAGTCAAGTTGAGAATTAATTGCATTTGAAGCAGGAAGTTCACATCCAATCAGAGTAATGATGTTAACAAATAAATTGTACAGGTAATCCTGCATTGGAATGCTGGCTAAGAAAACTTCACCCAAAGAAATTTAGCAAAGATTAGCTACATGTTAGCTACCTAAGTGGTAGTTTGTTTTGCCTTAGCTTAGTGTGACTCTTGTCTTTATCTCAACCCCACAAAGTATTGTCTTCAACACACTCTGTTCTTGTTTATTACTTGGTCTTGGTTTAGGTGGTCGTGACAGTAACACAGCCCAATACTGAACACCAATAACAGTGTCCTGATTACTCCTGATTATCTACAGAACACTATCAGTGATAAAAACAAGCCTTCATTGGAACTATTTCTACAAATAGTGACTTGTCTTCCATTAAAAGCATGCTCTGTGATTTTTCAGTATAATGGAAATGCTCTTCCACTGATGTATAAAAAGTTATATTTTTAAAATCATTTTTCAACGCTGCTGAGTGCTGCAGGCAGAAACCTCTGATGGATGTCTCAGAACCTCTGTGCTTAAAACTAGACACAACTAGAGGTAAATTAGTTGTGTTTTTCTGTTCTCTTTTTCTTTTCTTTGTCATCCGGGTGAACTAAACCTTAGGCTCAAAGGGAAGAAAAAATAAAGCACCAGCAACTCCCAGTAGCATAGATGTTTATATCAGGAGAAATTCAGTATGAATTCTTATTTTTTGACACAGTATATGTCTTAATTTTTTATGCCATTGCCGAATGTAAAACTTGCAGGGGGCTTGCTGTGATGAACATCTGACAGCTGATCCTGATTAAGCTTAAATGTGCTACATAAATGCTGAAAATAAATACCTGCCATTTCCTAAGTGTTGAGTTAAGTACAGCTTGCTCGCATCTAAGACTACTGCCAAGGCTTGGGTTTGCCCAATAAATAAAAAAAACATATACTTTTTAGTCACTCAATTTCTTTATTTCCCTCTTTCATTTACTCAAAAATAGAAAAAAGGGTAGAGAGCAAAAGAAAGCCTGAGGAAGAGAATGAGAGAAAAGAGAGGTAACGCGTTCCAAGTCAATTTCTCCTTCCTCAGATTGACTTCAAAGCAACATGGCTAATCCTCTAACGCCTGCTCGTTAATAATCCGGTTAATAATCCGTTTAGCTGCTTTCATGCTGTGCTGTTTGTTGGCATTATCGTGCTGTGGAAAAGTGCAGGGAGGAGTTGTGGCGTTTCACTTTCACACACGCATGCACACCCAAGCCCACAACTCTCTACCACCAGCCCTTGATTACTGATGACAGGTGTCCATTTTTACTTCACTCCAGCCCAAACACACATAATCAGACACTTACCTTAACAAGGCCTCAAAAAAAAGCACAGTTGGCTACATTTGGTTACATTTATATATTTCCTCCCAACTGTGCATGCGTGCACAAAATGTTTGACTGCCCAACCATAATAAATTACATATTTAAAGGAAACAGGGAAAATCGGCATGAAGACAGCTTCACCATTCACACCAAATTACCTCGCATCATTTGCTCTCCTCCTCATCTTCCTTAAACTCATTCTTCTTCCTGGTTTCTCTTTGATTCTCTGTCTTTCTTTATTTTTCTCTTTTATTCCATTTATGTTACTCACAGATGGAACTAAACCAGCCTCAAGTACTGGTGTCTATACTTTTACAGAGCATGCTGGCTTGCAACTGCCATTCCCAGTGAGTCCGAAATAAGCGGGTTGCCTGATCCACCATGGTTTTATCTCTCATTATCTCTGAGACTCCTGACCCAGTCTACTAGCCTACTGCAACTACTAGAACAGAGTTCAAGTGAGAGAAGAAACAATTAACATCCATTTTCTATAATCAGCAGGAAGGACTTGACAGAAATAAAAAGAAAGAGAAAGTATGGAAATGATATCTATCTTTTCCTCTATCTCTACTATATTTTAATTATTATTATGTTGTCTAGCTTGGACCAAAAACAAAAAGGCTGAAGTTGCAAAATGTAAGCCAGACAGATAGACAGATGAGTTTTAACCTCTGTGACAGTGGATATCAGAGGTCTGCGGTTGTCATTTTAATAAGATGAGTGATTAAAATGATAACATCATGATCTTTTAATTCAGAGGGGAAACTAATTGTCAGACAAAAGAAAATAAGCCAGCAACTATTTTGATCATCAATTAATTTAGGACTGAAAAAATGCCATATGTTTGTTAAGCATGGTACAGTATATCAAATATGAGGATTTGATATTTTTCTTGCTCACATTAAGCTATAACTGTTGAAATAAGGACAATTCATCTGAAGACAGGGAAGAATGTAATTTATTTTAAAAATATTTGTAGTAGTAGTAGTAAGTATTTGTATTCTATTCCTTAATTCAGAACGGGAACTATATTTCATGATACACCTTGCCTTTAATAAGTGATTGGTAAACTTGGCGGAGTGACACATGTTAGTGAGTGTTCAGTTGTCCTATTGTTGTCCTCGTGAGTTTGCTTCACCCTCAGCCTATAACTAATTTCATTTAGTCAAAGTCAGTTTATAGTTAACGCTAACAGTAACCAGCCTTACCCTATGCATCGTATTTCCTCTCCTCAGCTAGATGGATATCCGGTTTTGGCTTACGTAAACAAATTTGTATACAGTTATATTATCTCTTCATTACAAAGGTTGGTGCAGGTGTGTGTTATTATTGAAGTCAAGTGCAACAATAACAACAAAATAAGAGAAGCTGGATTTGTTTTTTAAGTTTTGTTAGTTTCGACATCACGAGCAAGGGAGGAGAGATGTAGCCACCTAGCAGGTAATTGTACTGCATGTATTTGTATGTGTCGCCTGTCCCGCAAGGCTTTATTAGCGTTTTAATGTGCTGCGTCACTTGCTAAGCTAACCGTCAGCCTACGCTTTGTTGGTGGTCGTTCGTTCATCGTGTTTTGTGTTCTCACAGTGTATTGTATTCATATTCAGGTTTGAATATGTTGCTAACAAGCGTACATGTAGTTACATAAAGAGAATAATATTTCAGAATACTGTTTTTATCTGTCATTGAAAGGTAATGCATTGAAGTCCGTTATCTCCTCTCTGCTAGTCATGGGCTACTTGCTGCCCTAGAACTGCGTCATAACCATTCAAATCAGACACTGAACATTTATGGACAGGGTAAAACATATATGGTTACAAACATTGCTTAATCAGACTTTATCCTCAAAGACAGTTCTAACTTTTTCCTATCTGTGTCTCAAAAAAACGAAAACACACAAGAATACCGTTTTAAATCTTAATTGTCAAAAATGAACAACGATTAAACATATTTATGTGGTTTGAACTGTTAACTTTTGTTAAATGTATCTTTTGTAGTCTAAGTTTATTCAATCTTTTTTCCCATAAGTTAAAGGACCAGTACAGTAGGATTTTGTGGTATCTAGTGGTGTAGTTACTCATTTGCAACCCCTCCTGCTCACCGTCTTCTTACTGGTGTGAATCAAATGTATCACATGTCATTTTTCACTGCAACTACGATTAGCCCCGAAAGGCAGTCACACTGTTATGCACACTTGTTTTCTTTCTCTCTGTTTTCACCATTGTGCATTTGTCTCAGACAGGTCTGTGCGTCTTCATCATGTGTGAGCTCTGTTTAATGAAATGGCTGATTTAGTGACAAGAAGAAAGAAGCAGATTTGTGTGAAGTGATGGAGTTGAGACATGTTTTGTCTTTAATTGAAGTTCTACTAGAGGGCAAGGCTCCATTAAAATCTCTGTGCTCAAATAGCAGGACTAGAGATATATCTTTTGTCGCTTAGGGGCATGAAAACTCATTTCACTGACTTTATTGTGTATCTTCAAGGGATACAATAGATTAAGTTGATGATGGCTGTTCAGATTCTTCCAAGATTCAATCATTCAATAAATCTTTGTTTTGGACCATGGTGTATAATAGCAAAAACTAAAATTCAAACATTAAGAACAAAAATCATCTAAACTAAATTATGTCATATACAAAAAACTGGGGAGTCAGCTTTTATTTTTTATTTGGAGCCCCTAAGTCCAGAGTATGTGATATTTTTCATTTATAATTCAGCTGCACTGTGCAGATGTGGCCTGAAGTAGGTCAATTTTAAATATGGTTCAGCAATTTAAATATGTTTGAAAGTAGAGCTGCCACTAACTAATTATTTTCAAGGCTCATCTACTGATTTTTTCTTTTTTTCTTTTTTTTTTTGCTTGACCAATTATGATTTTGGCCTAGAAAATGACAGAAATGAATGGAAAAAGCACAATTTCACTGTCCAATGGGACATCTTTAGATTCCTTGTCTTGTCAGATCAAAAATTCCAAAAGTTAAAGATCACTTACGTAAAAAAAAAAAAAAAAAAAAGCTGACACTTCAACAAGAAAATATTTTGCATCTGTGTCTTAAATTCACAGTGTTCTAACACTATGAATTTATATATATATATATATATATATATATATATATATATATATATATATATATATATATATATATATATATATATATATTCAGTTTTTGAAGTTTCAGTGTTCAGGAACTTTATAAACAAGGAAGCACAACTTGGGTTAAACCAGGAAGAACACTCTAGTGTTGGGTAAAAAAATCTACACAGCTTTGGTTCAGGGGCTTCGGTTCAGATTTTTCCTCGTCAGTTGAGATACTGCCGTTAGCAAAAATGACTGTGATAATATGAGGCCTGAGGTCAGAGTGTTCAAGACCAACGGCAACTGCATCAGCCTCTGAGCGCTTGACATGGTCTGAACAGCTGCTGCATTTTAAACTTTTGCTAAAAAAATGCTGCATTGACTTTCATATTAATCTCTGCTGTGCACCGAATGGTCAGGCAAAGTGTAAGAGAGACAGAATGTTATAATCCCTTCTGAATCCCAGCAAACCTTAATAGGACTTGATAAAGATGGAGATGATAGAGATAACCTCAGTTGGATTGTAAGTTCAAACACACGGACAGCTGAACACTATTCTTAGTTAAATGATTCAGTAATTAGTTGATTGTTAACTAGGGAACAACTGCCTATTGTGCTGTGAGTTTTGCATCACCTGTTGTATCAACGCTAATACCTTACTAGAGCAACAGAGTGCAGGTTGTAAACAATAGCTGTTATCACAATTTGTAAGATTTCTTAGATGCAGATGGTTGAGTACAATAATCTCACAATAACTTACAATAATCTGGCCACTTATTGGCTTTGGAAGGCCAAAACACAAGGTCCTGCAGCTGACAGATATTTAAGCAAAACAGCTATTATGAACCTCTGAGTGACATGTTAGTATATTGGATTAATGTATATTCTGTCAAAGAATAGTTGTAGGTTTAAAAATAAGCACAAAGTATTTGTTCAATCTCCTAGAACACTAGAATTATCTATTTTTTGACAATTGCAAGAGATGTGCCATAGATCTTATTTTTTTATTTGATTGATTTTGCATGTGAAAAAAACATCAAACCTGTGAATTGATTAGTTGCTATTTTTTTTAGTTATGTTTGTTTTTGTATGTTTTTTAACACTCGGGTGCTGTACCATAAGTCATCAGTCAGATGTATCTGTAAACAGCGCTGATGAGACTAAAACAGATCATAGGCCAACACAGCACAACAGTTGAAAAATGCTCATAGAGCTGAAAGGATTCAGATTCAGATGGAAATACCTTGTCTTTTAAAGGACATGTCTGATCCATTGCTAATATTCAAATATTGATTTGTGCATTTATGCAACAACTGTAATATCAATATCACTTGATATTTCCCTGCCTTAGCCAATACCATAGCACTTTTAAATTAGCTGTTGCACACTGTGAATGTGTTGTCTCTCAAGTAGACATGCTGAGTTGTGTGTATTTTTATTTGAGCACAGTATTGGCGGTGTGAAGATTTTCAATTATGAGTAGCTGTACTGGAAGAATAAGCAGTGAAACTATTGGCTAACCATTTGTATCATTTGCAATTAGTTTAAGAACTAAAGCCTGACTCTCTCTCTCTCTCTCTCTCTCTCCCTCATCCCTTGGTTTAATTGGCATTTCCATGTAAAAATGTGAAAAACAGCGGCAGCCTTCCATTTAAACAGATTATGGATGGAGCAGTTACCAGTGAGGGCCAAATAGCCCTTTGTAATCCTCACAGAGGACATTTAATTAACTGGCCTTCTTTGCTATTTTCGCTCTGTCTGTCTCTCTCACACTCTCTGTCCGTCTGTCTGTCTTTCTTTCTTTCTGCAGACACACAGTCAGTTACAGTGCACATACGGTCAGGTATAATCAAACTCTTTGTTCAGAGGCTAAGAACCTGGAATAGTTTGCGCTACATGTTAACCCTGAAGGAGAATTGGAGGGAAAGGGGAATGAGGAGCTCTACATTATGCCTTCACTACTGTCAGCACAATGTAGAGCAGGAGGAAGAGAGAGAGATGGAGAAAATGAGGTAGCAGAGGGTCAGAAAGGTGCTGATTGGGGTCATTAGAAGAGAACAGAAGAGGGGGGGTTAGTCTGTGTTTCATTCATCAGCTATTAATTTGACAGCCACATTCACAATACACAATCATTTCTACATATATTTAAACACGATGTGTAATGATATAATACCTGTATTTACATATAGACATGCATAGACCAACCCACTGATTCATCTGGAATGTTTTTATGTTCTAGCCGAAAAAACTCACCAAAAAGTTCAGCGCCCTGAAAACTGGTAACGTTATCAATTTATCATTGAGCTCAAACAATTAGCCCTTGTCAAGAAAGCGCCACACAGACGCTGCACACACGTTGAGGCGCATACGCCTAGATGACATCTGCGTGACATGGTGAACCACGCCTCAAATACGTGACATGAAGACCACACGTGACTGTTAAGTACAATTCTACATGAGCGTGCAGCTCATACACACTGTAGTGTTTGTGGAAATCAAATAGCGAGGGTCATTCATGCCGTGCCACGTGTGAACGCCTGTGCGCACGGTTGTCTCAGTGTACAAATAATTATTTACTTTATGATGACAAACTTTTGAGATTAACAGCTGCTTTGCTTCACAATTATAACTCATAACTGGAAAATGTCATTTTCCCCACCAAAGCAGTAGCAGCAGGTCGCGGGGCCGGTGGCGCAGGGGGGGAAATTACATTTTCTAGTTATGAGTTATACTGTAGGCATTCACACGCTATAGGCGTAAACGTGTCACTATTGTACTAAAGCCAACACTTCAGATGCCTTAACGTGTGCATGTGTGACTGAAATAGGCTAAACTGTCACACATGGACTGCTTGAATTGTGAAGCAAAGCAGTTGTTAAACTCAGAATTCGTCATCATAAAGTAAATAATTATTTGTACATTGAGATGAGTGTGTGCACAGGCTTCCCAGTACCTCTGGCTGCTACCCGCAGATCGGGGCGTGCCTCAACGTTGAGCCATGCCCATATTGAGCTACATATAGAAATATTATTTATAAATATTATTTATTTTTTATAATTATATTATATATGTTATATAGTTTAAAATATATTATATTAATAGTTTTTAAAAAAAGAAAAAAAATCTACACTGTGATTTTCAGTGATATTCCTGTCTTAATCTTAGTTGATGGGAACACACAGGAAGGCAGGACACTGAACTTCAAAATAAAACAGGAGCAAAACAGGAAACAAAAGACACAGACCATGACAGTATCCTACACTTAGGTCTCAAAAGCAGAAAATGCCTGCATATGTCTTGCGTCCATAATTTCCAGGCAAAAGAGAAGTGAAATAAAAAAAAGCCCATAGCAGGCAACATGCCTCCCTCCCTGTTCCCAGCCCTGGTATGTTAACAGATTGTGGTTCTTATAGGCACAATAACAATGCAAACTGTAAAAAAAAAACAGTGGCTTTGATTTTTAGTATACTGGTTTAATGAAAACAGAGAAATGACTCTCTATGACATGATGTACCTCTACAACTTTGAAGCATCAGGTATTGTTCAAGCAGCTTTGTTGTTTACACATCCATCAGAGACAGATTCCGAATGGCTGAACCTTTTCAGTGGGACCTCTTCCACATCCTGAAATAAGTGGAGAGGTTAGGCTTTTGTCTTGAAGTAATAGTTGGGTGTAGGAGCATAGTACAACACTTCTTTTATGAGACACAGCTTTTTAATGAAATTTTGTTTTCGTTTGTTTTGAAAACACATTCTGTAGTAGATTAGCGCTGACTTTCTCAATTATCTATATCTGTTTGCAGTCTGTAATCTATCTGCATTTGCAATGTTGGAGCTACTCACTTGACTACAGTCTCATATTGCACCAAAAGTACTCAGTCAGCCTACCAGTAAAATGCTCCATAGTCTACACGGACTGGTAATCTAGGAACTAAGAACATGGTGAATCATCAAGGTGTAGAACACATACATACAGAGCATAATCTGTTTCAGAAATAAGTGGCTCAATGTGGGCCCCGATCTGCGGGCGGCAGCCAGGGCCTTCTCCAGACTTCTGCTGAGTTGGCACTTATCATTTGTCACCTTTTATTATTTGGTGTACTCACAATACACGTGTACCTGTACACACGTGTATCAAATGCTTATTTTTCAGTCTTTATGCAGGCGTAGGCGATGTGGTTAAGGCGTTAAGGCATTCTGTGAAGACCAAACCTCTCAGCTTCTGAAGATGCTACAAACTAAACACTGGCACACTTATGCATTTTGTGGCAGCCTTAGTTCCTCCTCCCATTTAGCAGGGCGAGCATAATATGAGATATTGCTAAATACCACTAAATCCTTCACACTGCTTCTTTAAAAATTCATATGACTCATGATTCACTTACTTGACAAAAGGATACTTCTTGAGTGTACTTGTGTCTGTGTCCCGTTTATTGTGCTTTAAACAGTTTGCTGAGGTTTCCATGATCTGTGTATCCTTGAAGTGTTGATGATGTGTACTTTCTGGTGAATTGGTGTAATTTTTGCAGTTGGCTCCATAATGCACCATGCTGCCAGACTAATTCCACACAGAGATTATAAAATTAAATGAATCTCATGATGCACAGAGATGATACAAACACACACCTCTTTACACTTCTTCTACACATCTTTCTGATTCTCAGACAGATCTTACATGTATGGTATTTGACAGCTGAAAGACCTGAAGTGCATTACTGCTCATTGTTCTTGATAGAGACAGCACAGTGAGTGAAGGTAGACATTTGGCAGCAACAGATTATCTTAAGTACAGAATGTACTACACAGAGTAAATAGAGCTTCAACTCATTCAGCAGAAAAGAGGGAAAAACAAGTTTAAACGGCGCAAAGGTAGATCAGGCACTCAGTGTATGGCAGCAAAAAGTACCATTTAGTCAGATTTTAGCTGATGGTTCACTATTCAAGCTAAGGCACATTTGGAAAAAGTTGAGATCAAGGAGGCTCAGGCCGGATAGCATTTGAAAATTTGTGTTCAAAGATGGGGAGGGATTTAGCACTCCTGGATATCTCAGGCTCATTTAAACACCAACATCAGTGGTGGTGTTCCTATTTGGGGGGGGGGGGGGGGGGGGGGGTTATTTCAGATGTTTTCATTCTCATTGTGTAGCTCTAAACTTAATATTGATGACCCTCTTTGTTACATCTGATGGTGCTGATGATAGTGGAGCTGTCACCACTGATGATGGATTACAGTGAGATGAATAAGTGACACTATGGCTACTATAAATATCCTCAGCCTAAGTCGATAGCTGTGCATACTAAAGATGGAGGCCGCATTGCCTTTATGCATACATAAAATTATAGAAGTTTGGAGTTTGAACCCACACAGTTTAATGTGTCTGGGCCCCAGTCTTAACCTGGAACTCAGTCCACTACCTGGCTGCAAGAATAGTGTTTCCTGAGGGCCTTTCTAGGGTCAGTGGATACCTGGGGCTTAGTCCAGAAAGCCATGCTAGATAGACACTTGGGACCCATTCATTCGTTTTCCAATTTGTAAACATTACTGAAAGTGTGCACAGGTCAGCAATATAGAGATAGCTAATTTTTCTGTATGTCATTTTATTATGTGATTCTTTTTACAGCATTTTCTGCCAACTCATTTGAGGCATTTTGTTGATAATCAACAGAAAACAGGATTGGGATACAACTGGTGTATCAGGCAGTAGTTTCCAAGACAATGGAACTAATTAAGATTCAATTTTGAATGTAGAATTTTGTTTTAAACTCCTTGTCTGAAGGCTTTATATCATTAGTAATTATTATGTTACCGGTGTGGCCAGGTAGCTGGACTGGATTGAATTATATAGCTGATATTAACCAGGCTGGGTTTAGGGTACTTGTGTAGATGGTGCTACTGGATCTGCTGCAGGTGCTGAGTGAAATCTGCAATGTTTCTGTACAACAGTCTGATCTTTCTGAAGCATGGAATTTGCCTGTGAATGCACTATAAAAAGTGCAATGTGTTCATGGCTAACTGAATGATATTTTTACATGTATTTTATCATAGTATTTTATATCCACATGTACACATACAGATGGGCAGAGGAAGAGATTGCTTTCAGTAATATAGGTACAAAAGGTAACTTAAAGGTGTGCAACTTCTTAAACTTTTCCAGTGGACTGGAACCATGATAAGGAAGTAGGATGAAATTGCTGAAGTCAAAGGTCAGGGTGAGGTCAGGAAGGAAGAAAGTGTTGAGGAGCCTCTGATGTCTTATGCTGCTTGGCCAAGGAGAATTAGAGACACTCTCAAAGTAACATCAGAAGTGCCTGAGCTGGTCTCACATTCTCCCAAACTCGTGCTGGTGGATAGACTTTAAACCCCAAGATAACACCACAAATACTATACGCCCAGAATTAGGTAAAGAGAAGGCTTTTACCAAGGACGGTGTCATTGTCAACATATTTTATTCTGGAGACACAGATGTCTGTTTATGCAGATTGGAATGTCAATGGCAAGGTGTCTATTATGTCTAAGTAGGCAGCACTAGATTTCTTCGGCCCTGGCCACCACAGTGTTTGAGATAAACTGCACCTGTTGCTAGTCAAAGCCAAACAATTAATACTACCGAGGACCTCGAGACCCACACATGATTTCATGTAACCTTGTGAAACGTGTCTGTATGTTTGTGCTTTTATTATATTCCATGTGCCACTCAGAACACTACAAGAATACAAAATTCCATAACAGATAATAGACAAAATACTCAATAGCTGCCTGAATTTTATGAAGATTGCATGAAACATGAGATTTGTACTACTCTTACAGGACTGAGAAGCTCCAAACATAATGGAGAGGCAAAATAACACTGTGATTAAAACAAATTAGAGTATGCACAGAAATGTCACATCTGATATTCCAAAATTAGCAGCTTTCTGCTCCTAAATCTGTTTGTCTATCCTCCCTTTCCAAATGGCACATTCCAGTATTTGTAAAGTAGCCACCAACACAGCAACACACTGTCTAATTAAAGCAGATTCTGTATTCCAGAAACAAAATACACAAAGAGGCAAAAACAATTAGGCAGTCTAAGGCATGAACAGAAGAAAGTAAGCATCAGATAATGCCAGTTAAAAGAATCAAAAACTGTGAAAATCTAACAAAAGCCAAACAAGTATTCTCAAATTTTATAAGGATGGCATCCAAAATATAATTCTGTACCCGTTTTGCACCAATAGTCCAAAACAACTCTGTGAGTAATAATTACCACTATTTCTTTTCATATTTTGCCAAAGCTGTTGAAGTGAAAAGTTTTCTACCTCTTTAAACTTTGTCTGTAATTGAGGCAGATCTGAACAAAAAGACATGATGATCTTAAACTCTGTATAAAAGTATACATAAACATAAAAGGCAGTAACAATGGAAATATGAGGTGAGTCTCTGATTGCTAACTCCCTCATTAATCTACACTCAATACCTCATAATGAAAAAGACATCGTTTGCAAATTGATTAAAAAGAAAAAAAAAAAAAAACAGAAATTTGACATTGACCCTTACTTTAGCCTTTCACTGAGGGCTCTTCCATTTTGCTCTGATATACATGTTCAGCTTTGAGATTACATAGACAAGTCCAAATCCGTTGGATTTACCACAAGTGGTCCCCAGACAACATCTCAAAGATGAGCCAGATAAAGGCAGATGGAGGCACCTGAGCTACATTCCAAGATTTATAGCAACAGGGTTAGAAATTTATGTTTCAGATTTTTATTTTTAATTAATTTGAGAAACAAACAAAACAAATGACAAGAAGCAAGCTCTATTTGTCATGAGATAAGTGAAGTTACACTACTGGATCACTGGATCTAGGCCATAGCAACAGCTGCTGTTCATCTGTGTTAGTGCTCACATACCTCCAAGCTGGTTTTTAAAGTGTTAGATATACTTTATACATAAAAGTGCAGACTCAACTGGCACTTCATTACATACTTTTTCTTCTGCTTCAATGACCATATATATGTCTCGTATCTCAATGAAAGCTTGAATTGACAGTTTTTAGATATAATGGGTGTAATAAATGGTGTAGCCAGCTAGAAAACACTGTTCTGTCTGCTTTGTTTCACAGCTCAGTTGCTGTGCAAGAGACAATTGTCATGATTGGGCAGCAGCAGCATTGGACGCAGCAGGGTGGACAGTTTTCTGTCAAAACAAACAGACATTCACAATATCTGAGACTGCTCAAAGCTTGGGAAATAGGAGTGGGAAGTGTGAGTACATACGAGTGAGTCCATTGAGTAAGACTTAGACAAGTTTCAGGTTTTAAGTCCCGTGCACTAGGAATGTAACAATATGGAAAATTTGACATATCGATTATAGTGACCAAATTATCATGGTTAACGATATTATCGCAATATTCTTAATTGCTATGCTGACAGGATTGTACTCCAACATTCTTAAGAAACCCAAAATACAGCTAGACCTCTGCTGTCATTACATATCCCTCTAATCCACCGAGATAATGATTGAAACATAAACAGTAATTTTTATTGCATAAAATTTAATTCTGAGATTTGCCATAATACCGGTAACTGACTCACATGATGCAAATCAGAAATCCCTTGAGCTATTATGATGCTTAAACACGAGATTTTGTCATAAAAAGCACATGCGTCAGAAAATGGCCACAGGTATATACTGGTTTGGGATATATAGTATATTACTAGTTTGGGAGATCTTACCACAGTACTGTTTCAGTCTTTGAGCTGGTGTGAGGTATGACAAGCAGTTAGGCCCCCTGTTAGTAGAGTTTGAAAAGAAATTGTTATTTGGTTGGTTGAAAATTAACTGAAGTGTGTTTTTAGGTAGCAAAGTTTCCAGAGAGATCGTTGACCAAAACTTTTTATGCAGATTGTTGTTGTTGATGGATGGGTGAGAGACAAGTTTTATTGCCAGGAAAACTGGATTTTTTCAGTGTAAGAAATACAGGTTGAACATCATGAAGCAATGAAGGTGAGCTGTCTGTTTTTTTTTTGTCATTACTGTGTTGTTTTCAACAGATGCAACAGAAGCTCTTTTACAAGCAAAGTTACGCAGCACATCAGAAGTGTTTAAGGTCATTTTATAGTCTCAACATTATATTATAAAATAATCAACTGTATTTATGTAGCAGTTTTTTAACAGAGTTACAAAAGTGCTACATAAATACACAAGTTAAACATAAGTTAATGTGCTTTACAGGAAAGTATGAAATGTCAAGAAGAATCAGACGTCCACAATTCAAGATGAATCACAGTACAATTAGACAAGAAACAAACAATTAGACAAGAAACAAAGAGAACCATAATCATCCAGTTAGCAGTAGAGGTAAGATCAGGCCTAAAAAGTCCAGCCCGACCCGACCCAGGCCCGCGGGTATTAAAGCCCGACCCAGCCCGAGACCGACCAATTAACTTGATTTGCAGGCCCGAGCCCGTAGCAAACCCGAAATTTCACGTTTTTATTGTGAGGACTCGGGAGTAGGAGGGGTGATTTATGATAACAAATTAAAGCATGTCTTTTGTAACGAAATCTAAGTTAAACAAGACTGTATAAACATCTACATATTTTATATTTCTGTGTCTGAAGAGGTTACATTAACCGACAATTTTCCATCATTGACAGATTTTTTTAAGAGTTGACGGGAAAATTTAAGGCCGTCCGTCATTGTCATGGGTTGAAAATTGGGCCATAAACCACAGCAGCAGTACGTCCTTAAGAATCTAGCGCGGCACTTTAAGAGAGAGGCAGAGATAGAGGTAAGATTGGGCCTAAAAAATCCAGCCCGACCCGACCCGACCCGAACGTAATGATTGACATTTTAGGCCCGACCCGGCCCGAAATTCGGTTCGGGTCGGGCTAGGACTCGGGCTTGGGCTTAAGATCTTACCTCTAGTTAAGCATGTCATGAATTCAGAAACACAAGTCAACAGGGCTGAGAGCTTTATATATAACGTGCTAATGTACCAGAACTTGTATATCAGGACTAATAGCTCTTGCTGTCTTACCTTTATCCACTCTAAACTTACAACACACACACACACACACACACATACACAGACAATAAATACATATTCAGGGGTCATGTTTACTCCTGTGTCACATTTGTGTTGGAATGTGCTTAATTCTATAACTTCAGCTCTGGGTCTCGCTTGTTGTATTTTGAGCTTCATAGCGTACACACAATTCTAGGGTACACCAGTGCTTGGCCTCATAACTACACTCATTATTACAAAGCCACACTGTTTGTGATTATTGCAGATGCATCCCATTTATCTTAGAGCTGGTAAAAGTTTGGATAGTCCATTTTTTCTTTGTCCTCAAGGACATGATTCCCATTCGGTAACAAAAAGAATACCATAACTTGTTGGAACCAGAAACAATTTACAACAAGATTTAACAATATTTGTCTTTTATTTTAACCAAAGATGTTGAAATGAGATTTAACAAAATGGTTATAGTTATTGACTGAACTATAGTTACCACAATTAACACGCATGGTTAAACTAAACAGTGTGATATGGATGATACACTGTGTATACACCCACTTTGTCACACAATTATTGCCAAAAATAATTGGAAAGTGAGAGTCTGCTGTAGTCTGAATAGTCCACATTTCAGTCAGTTCATCTCAGATGAGCTTGAACCCAGAGAAGTCTGTGGCATTTCTGGATGTTGTTGATGGCTTTCTGTTTACATAGTAGACTCTTAACTTGCAGCAATGAACTGTCAGCGTTGAGCCCTTGTCCTTTACATGCAGATCTGGATGTGAAGATTCACTTTTAATGATGAACTGTCGTTGATGAAATCCCCAAATTTGGTGATATTGAGTATTCAGAAGTTCTCAAACTATTTACTCACAAAGTTGCCTCTGTCTGTTTTTATGTATTGCCATCAGAATTAATCTACATAAAGAGTTGCAGTAAAGTGTCTCTTTGAACACTGAATGGTCTCTGTACTGTATAAAATTAATTATGCAAAATGTGGATTCTTTTTTAAAATCTGGGTTGTACATTTTTCCTGCTGTTGTATATGAATCACTGACAGTGACACAGTGAAGGTCATGAGTAATGATGCCTCTTTGAGCTGGCAGTGGTATTCAGCAAGCTAATGTATCTCAAATGTAAGATGACATTTTCTATCGACCTTATTGTTTCTTGACCACTTGAATCAAGTGTTCTCTTTTAATTTTGGTCGAGTGAATAAACTGTCCGGATATTTTCTAAAGTACAAGTACTGCTTCCACTACATTTGCTCTTGTCAAAAAACCCTGAAAAGCTTGAACTCCAACGAATTAACACATAAAAACCTATTTATCTGTCTTGCATACAGAATGGCAGTGTTTAGTCACCAAATTCAATCAGCAACTAATTTAATAATCAAATAATCATTTGTACTTTTTTTTGCTAGTGAATATCTTTGGGTTGGACTTTTTGTCACTCTCTTGTCTGAATTTATAATAATAATTATTATAATAAAATAATTTTAAATAATAAAATGGCTGTTTTTCACAATTTCTTATTGTATAGACATACTGAAACATCTAATCAGAATATATTGGCATGTTGCCGCCTGAATTACATATGAAAAAACTAACTAATCTCCTTGGTGTGAAATATGATAAATTGCCTAAAGGGATCACTTGCGTGGGAACTCAGGCTGAAGACTACAGATCTGAAAAAATAAAAAATCATCTTGCTCCATCTCTCTGCTTGAGGTTGGCTGCTAAATGCTACATTAGCTGCTACAAACATAACCCATCCAGAACAAACTGGAGGTGGCATTGTGCATCATGTGTTAGGCATGATGCATACAGGTAAGACATACAGGTTTTGATTAGAACAAAGAATGCCTGGAATGAAAAAAAGTGATCTCGTTCTGAGTAAAAGTTTATTGTTAAACTATGATCCTGCCTCTTTGTTACAATATATTGCAAAAAATGTTGCAATATACTATATACTAAAAATTCAGTATCTTCAGTCTAGTACATAGTGGGGCTTGTCCTTGATAAATGAATGAAAATTATCTAACTAAGTGGCAGCTATCACAAACATTTACACCAGTACACATCAATATCATTTTAAAGTGAAACGGAAGGTGAATAGGTGGCAAACTTTTCAAACACTGATAATATAAGTTTTGCATGCAATGAAAAGCCAAATTTCTCCATGGAAAGGTTTTAGTGTGAGTTTCCAAAGGCAGACATGAACAACTTGCTAACTTTTTCTAACCTCGACTACTTTGTGTTCTGATTATAACACAGATTCATTCATATGAACAAGAAGAAGCAAACACGACTTCCATTTTTCATTAGAGGTGTTTGTGTAGGGTCTCACAACTCACGCTGCATGTGCTCTGAGAACAAGATAACAAGATTGTGCTGTGAGAAAATGAACATATCGCAATGCTTGGACTCGCAACCTCTTGAAGGAAATGAGGTCTGTGGCCAAAGAAAAGCCTTCTGTAGCACTATTAGTAATTGCAGGTCCCACTGTTTCTAGGGATTGCAACATATCATTAGATCCAGTGAGATGCATTAGTGTGAGGGATGGCAATAGCACCAAGCTGTATCTCCCTATGGTCCTTCATTAGCCACTAATCCACTGATGATCGTTATTAGTGAGAAAGGTGTGTGCACTTGCATGTGTGTATCTGTAAGATGCATTTTGGCATAGTGCTCTGTATATTAGCCCAGTGATTTATTATCTGGGTAATGCCGTCCCTTCTTCCCCAAAGCTGCATTGTCCTTTTGCCAATTAATTCTGAATCGGTTACGACCACAGGGAGGGAGGGAGGGAGGGAGAGAATGTGTGTCTGAGAGAGAGCTGGAGAGAGAGGGGGAGAAAAACACAACAACAATACATTGGTTGAACTCCAGAGTCAAGTGCAGTGCTATGAGTTTTGTAAGATGTGGCTGTTTAATTTCGCTCTTCTGTTTTCTTTTGATGTCCACTTATGTTTTTCATTCCAATGGTCCCTTGTTCCCCTATCTTCCCTAATGCCATTGATTTATGCAATTGCTTGCTCATTGTTTTCTTTTTCTCTTATTTCTTCTATCTTTCCCATTTTGTTGTTCTGCTGTTTCTATAACAACCACAGGGTCGTTTCTCAGCTTCTGTGTTTCACTCTTAATCCTGCTCATGTAACACTCAACTAACAACTAATCACTCAACTCATTTGTCTTGCTGTGCTCTATATTACTTGATTGCACCCTCTTACTCAGAAAATGCTTTTTTCCTCCCGCTCTTCTCTTGCTATACTTCTTTCATCATACTGTATAAAGGCATCTTCTCATCTCACCACTTGCATCTGTTATTACAAAGAAGATGAAATGTAAATAGAAAATCATTTGGGTTGGCTGTTTAGCCAAATGTAAATAAGTGCAGGACAGTTATAGTGATGGCATTTAGTTATGTAACCATTCCAGAAAAGAATCGTCTCTGTCAGTTATGGGACCTGTTGAAAACAAAAAAAAGAGCTGAGAGCAATCCTCTGGCTCGAGCCCTGAAATTACTCCTCTGCTCCCCTGCTGTGACCAGCAAACACTGCTGTGCAGCTGTTTTGTGTGTATGTGAGGCTGCGGGTGTGTGTGACTGCATGTGGGTGTACTGAGTTTAAGTTCTTTATTTGTCATATGCACAGCAATTACAGTGAAGTGATCGTTGGCAATGAAATCTTTAATTCTCGTGTTCCCTCTAACAACGCTTGTACAAAATGTAACAAATGTAAGATATAAGAACACCACAAGTGAAATGAGAGTTGAGAAAAAGAATACATACATAAAGAGTGCAAGTGAAAATATAGAAGTAAAATATTTTTTTTATATTATATAATAATTTTGTGCAGTATGCATGTATATACACACACACACACACATAAATACATACATACATACACACACATATGAATTAAACTGTACCTGTATGGTGCAAGTAAAGTGGCAATAATGAGCTTGAGGGCTCAAGAGTTCAGTAGTCTCATGGCCTGCAGGCTAAAGCTGTCTCCGAGACTGGATGCTACAGTACCGTCTGCCAGGCTGTTTGTGGCTGTGGTGATTGGGTTCCTGTTTGCCTTCTTCCTGCACTGCTCAGTGCAGAGGTCCACTATGGATTTCAGTGTTGTTCTGGTGATGTGCTGAGCAGTTTTCACCACCCTCTGTGGTGTCTCTTGGCTGACGGCAGTGCATTTGCCCTACGAGACTGTGATGCAGACAGTCAGGATGCTCTCAATTGTGCATGGAACCCAGGCTGAGTCTGCACACCCTGAGGAGAAAGAAGAGCTGTTGTCTTGCTGTTTTTGTGATGCTGTCTACATGGTTGGTCTAGGTCTTCACTAATATGAATCTTGAGGAACCTGAAGCTGCCAACTCAATCCACACTGGGGGTAAGGGTTAGGGGTCAGGATTGTGTCCCTTCCTGATGCTTTCTGTAGTTCTCAATCAGCTAATTTTGTTTTGCCAGCATTGAGATGGGGTTGGTGGTGGTTGCTGTTGTTTAGAATGTGAAGTCTCTGACCTCTCTTTATGCAGTCTCAGCGTTGTGTGATTAGGCCGATGCTGGTCGCCTCTTCAGGAAAGTTTCTGATTGTGTTGGAGCTCCAGGTGGCCATGCTGTCCTGCCTAAACGAGGAGAACAGGAGGCAGCTGAGCATGCAGCTCCAAAGCTCACTGGTGTTGAGAGTCAGGGTGGAGGATGGGGTGCTACTTGTCCACACAGCCTGGGGTCTGCCCATCAGGAAGTTCGGGATCCAATCAAACTGGTTGGTGTTAAGTCCCCAGGCAGTTCACAAAATTGGCATGAGCCAAAAGCAAAAAAGCAATGGTAATCTGTTGAGTGGCTGGTAAAATTTGAACAGCTATTCATTTGGCCAGTAGACAAGAAAGTTAATTTTGTATCCTGGTCCCATGTCTCTGAGCTTGATGATGCACTTGGAGGGCACAATTGTATTGAATACTAAACTATAGTTAATAAACAGCATTCTCACATGTTTGTATGCAAATTGTAGTCGGTCAAATGAGTCAGGGTCGGAGAAAGTGATTGGAAAGTTGCTCTCAAAGTCTACATAGAATGTGTTCAGTGTGTTCAGATCTAGGAGAAGTGTAGACATTAACTCATGTTGGAGCATAGAAATATCTGGATGGAACAAACAAAACAGGAAAAATAAAGCTTGGGTCTCTGTGGGACCTTGGTTTGTTTTGCAAGTTTCAATATGATTGCTGCTTATTATGGGTACAGATGGTGCAGTACTAATTAGAAATACGAGTTGAGATGCTGAGATGGCCACCATTGTCTGGTCTGTTGTCCACATCATACAGCTGGGGAAGAAATGAAGGGAGGGAGATTACAATTGTATAGGTGTAAGTGAATAAAAGGAGTTTCACTACTCTTAAATGCTAGGAGTAAAGGTGCACCAATGCTTTTGTAGAGATAGCGGCCAATCCACCAGTGAGTTTTGTTTCAAAAAATGTGAAAAAAATATCCGTCACGATTTCTAATCTTATTCAGTTCGTACATGACAATTACCTAATGATACATACAAAACAGTAGGTCTCTCTCCCGCTTTTGTTGCCAGCGGTTTATATTTATTTTAAAGCTGGCAGCACTGCTACCTTAGTCTGTAGTAGGGCTGGTGTCACATGGTTTGCTCTGCTGGATGAGTTGCTGGGCTGACAGAAGAACATAATTCTGCTCCACACTGAGACAAACAACAAGAAAGGGTGTAATAAAGACCCTGACATGTGGACCAAGCACCCTCATCAACTTTATGTATAAATCTGTCAAGTAACCCATTCAGTGTTTGACACGAGTGCTTGCAATGTTCCTCTAAGACAAACAGAAGAAACAGACAATGCTAACAGGAACAAGGACAGCATGTGGCTTATTTATTCATATAGTCTTTGCTTTATTACTAAAAATGTGGCTAATGTAGTTGCTAACATTGCTAGCAGAGCAATGTGTAACATTGGTTGTTTCTACTGATATTTCCTATTTGACATTCACATCTTTTGGTATAAAGGTATCTGTATATGGAGCATTGCATTTGTAACTTTGAAAAAATCTTTGCAAGCTTTTCAAGCTCTTTCAAACTCTAGCATGAAAATAGCTTTTTGTTGTCATCCAATACTAGTCTGCTCTTCAAGTTTAATTGATGTCACTTCCAGAAATCCAACAATTATTTCTTCATCTGAACTTTTAATTATTGTTCAACAACCCTATCAAACGTGATATCTGTCTTGAAGTCACCATGTCTCCATGATTAACCCTTTCTAATCTGCCTTCTTGTCTTTAATTCTTCTTCAGGTCCAGAGTGGTATTTGGTCAGAGTGGAGTTGACTGTGACGGACGTAAATGACAACGTCCCAGAATGGAGCATGGTTCCTGCTCCCTACCTTGCTGTGGTTTCCCCTGATTCCCCTGCTGGCTCGCTCGTCTACAAGCTTCACGCTCTGGACGGGGATGAAGGCAACAATGGCGAAGTGGAGTACTTCCTGTCTGATGGTAGGTTGTTGTTTTCCTTCATTTCTGTTGCATGTCCTGTTGTTTAACATTTTCTTTGACAAAAAGGCAATTTGTTTTTCCTACGTGCACACCTTGAACATTGGGCAGGTGGATAAGTGATAGGAAAGACACCACAACTGGGTTTTGAAATAAAAGCATTTTAAACATTTCAGGTTTGTGACGTTACATAATTTTTACTAGTAACCATACGACCGTGGCTCAGTGGTAGAGCGGGTCGTCCAGTAACCCCCAGGGTGGTTCGATCCCCGCTCTCACTGCTAAAATAAGATTGCCACAGTCGAGGTGCCCTTGAGCAAGGCACTGCACCCGCCCCAACATCTGCTCCCCGGACACCGTGAGTTGATGCCAACTACTCCAGTGAATCTGGCATGTGTCAATTTGAATATGTGACCCTGTGCATGTGTGTGTTCCAACAGGTGCCAGCCTGGATGCGTTAAATGTGGAGAAATAATTTCACGTTCAACATAATCATTAAAGCTGCTAAAATAAAAAATAAATAAAAAAAATAACGTACTGTAAGTACATTGATTTATATACAAATCCTTTGAACATAAACATTAACAACATTGTGTTCCCATTTCACGTTGAATCAGAATAACACCAATAATGTTTAGACGAGTGTTTCATCATTGGTATGTATGATACAGGGGGAATGAATGTATCACAGTCATCAAATGTTTTCCATGGTGGAGAATGCTCCTAGAAATTTGAGTCTCTTATGAGCCAACATTCCACACACAGTTATTTTCCTCTGTAATGTAATTCATTTCTTTGCCATGCAAAATAATTGCTTTTCTTATTGTCTGCTATCTAATGATTTTGTCTACCCACTTTGGAATCTGTGAAACCACTGCCTATAAAATGCCGCTCTTCCAATTTTCCCCATGGGGATGACAGAGAATGAATTGACAAATTACAAGAAAAACAAACACTGATGCTAGTTTCCAGAGTAAACTTTTCAAATATTTGAATTGATGTCAGTTTAATTATTTTGTGAACGCAAGATCGTGTGATAGAAGTCATCCTGCTGAGGTAGAGTCACTCCCAGAGTCAATATGACTGTTGTAGATGCATGTAGTTTAGATAGGAGTTTTTTCAAACCCTCTTATGTTACATACAGCTTATGCATTGTAACATCCCATTCTTTCTACTCTTTGCATTTCACATCTCAACAGCTTGGAAAACTGACTGTCCAGTCATATTCATGACTTTATTGGCAAATGTTCAGCATGCATTTACAATATTTTTTGACAACCCCTGAAGGCAGCAGTATTTACACAGCCTTTTGCTTTGCGGTCCTTTGCAGTGGTTGACTCTGAGCCTGTGACCTATGCAGGCTTTTATTTGTCTCACCATTTTTTTCCTTTTTATGCTGAAAGCCTTCTCAACATGAAACCAAAGAAAAGGATCAAGATCGACACAGATGAACTCATTATGGCATATTTCTTTGCCCCTCTGTTGTTTATCTGCTCATTATTTCAGTGAGAAACACTCTGATCTGGTAAGATCTGTTATTGAATTACAACTATGCAAAAACATTGCCACTTACCTTTCAGTGTGTGAGTTCTTGTTATCGCAACATTTCCTTCAAATTACTTCTTAATGTTTCATTCTGTCCTTGTCTCCTTGTAGTGGGTTATCTACTTTACAAAAAAGGTTATTTTGAGCCTGTCTTTGGTTGCCTTTTATTCCTTTAATGTTCTACTGTTATCTGAGCGTTGTTTTTTATTTAGATATCTTGTCTTTGATCTATTGTTCTTCCATATCTTGTCCAGCAAATCCATTAATTTTGTTTGTGAGCAACGATGTGGTAAGATTCATGAAGATTATGAATTTTTTGTAGAAAGTGTTGCTCCAAACGGCAAACACAATTCTTTTATCTGCAGGTGGTGATGGTCGTTTTGAAGTGGACAGGAAGAGTGGCCAGGTACGAACTACAGGCCTTCCTCTGCAGCGGGACAGGGAGTACCTGCTGACGGTGGTAGCTGCCGACCGGCTTGGCAGCCGTAGCGCCCCTGCTGTCGTCTCTGTGGTGGCTGGAGCTCGATCACCACAGTTCACCAATGCTTCATTCACTATTGCCATACCAGAAAACACTCCTGAAGGACAGCCGTGAGTAGACACATGAACACACAGGGATAGAAATAATTAATATAGTCTGGCCCTTTCTCTGAACATATTCACACGTGTGCACACATACATTTCTCTTCAGAAGTCGGTTTCTATCACAGACATGATTGATTCAGAACAAGTTTTACATTGCTTTTATGATGAATTCCTCACAGACATTTGATTTGCACACATCATCTGGCTGTCTCTCGCTGTCTAATGCATCTTTGTGTAAGTAGATTTCCACATTTAGCCTTGAGCATATGCAGCACATGAGTAAAAGCACTTCCTTCAAGTATTGTACAGAGACACAGACAGACATGCACAGACACACACACACACACACAGCTTCAGGACCGAAGAGGTGCAGTTATGACTGGTGTGCTTGGTCTCATTTTCCCCTTTTAGATTCTTTAAATTGACTGACACAATTGGCAAACCAGTAAAGTGGATATTCAGTCTGTGAACGATGATTTTCATTAAGAAAACTGTGCAAAGGCACAGGTTGGATGGCACGTCTCATAAATAACAAGCACCAATTCGACTAATTTTACACCTGTATACCCCCATCCTCACTGCCTTGCTGTGCCCAGTGCTACTTCAGTGGTGCAGAAAATACTTGACTTGACTGTACTGTACTACTACATGTCATTTACTCTTGAACAGTTTGCTTTATTTTTGTGTGCGCTTGTTTTGTTCTGTTTGTCTTTGAGTTGCTCCTAAAGCTCTGAGTGATTATTTTATTATTAGTGGAACTCTAACAAGATCATAGTGTCATTATTTTATCATTTCTTTTCTGTCGTCCAAATTATTAATTCCAAACAACTAGCAACAAAAATGGGCAAAACTAGATTCATTTCCAGTGCAGCTCTTGCCATGAAATTTAGACCAGACACTGGTAACTATACAACAAAAGTGGATTGTAAAGCTCATATTGCAAAAGGCCGACCAGCTGTACAGAATTCTTTTCTCTACACCATTCTAAGATACAAGACCATTTGGAAGACAATCATGTAACCATGCAGATATATATTCTCAACTTTTCTACCCCACCATCAATGGTGTTCTTTTCCTCCATGTGTCCTCAGGTTCCTGGTCACACCTGCTGTGTCCTTCCAGAAGAAACCAATCAGCTACAGCCTTCTCATCAATCCCAGCAGTCTCTTCTCCATCTCAGCAGAGACTGGCGAAATCAGCCTGACTCGCCCTATTGACTATGAGGGCGATCAACATCGCTACTTGCTTTTGGTGCGAGCCAGTGAGGGCCTGGACAGCATGAGCAGTGCAGCTGAGGTATGTGTTTTTATGTGTGTGTGTGTGTGTATGTTTCCAAGTCGGAATTGCACTGTCAAATTCAATGACTGGTCTTCAACAAAGATTTTTGACATTACAAGTTTGTCTCGTCAAGTTTTGCAGTCTGTACAGAATACTGCAAAACAGTATCTGACAAGTCTTCAAATTAACAAGTCTTCTACCAGTGGAGTGATGTCTTTATGTCAATAGTGTTGCATGCAGCACAGCTGACTTTGATCTGCTATGTTCCAAGCTATTGTCACTTCATGGGAAAACTGTTGACCCAGTACAGTGATCGTTGGCTGGAAGACAGCTGTTGAATTGTGGCGAGTAGTGGTCATTATGCTTTATCTCACAGACAATAAAATAATCACACACGGTCATAAAATTTCAAACTCTGAAATATCTTTGTGCTGGTCAGTGCTGTTGGATTTGATGTCATTGATTTATACAATTGCTATATGGGTGGCAGAGCTGGGACTCAGACTTGCGACTCCAACTCAAGTTGCACTGGACTTGGACTTGACCTCAAAAGAGTTCAGACTTGACTTCAACTGGAGGCTCGAAGACTCGCAAACAACCTTTATTTCATGTTATTGTTATTATTCTCATTATTTATTTGTTATTCCTCTTTTTGTATGGTCTCTGGCTCTGAGCTAAATGTAAATGCCAATGTGACGTGCGTGCCATGTGTGACTGGCGAGTGCAAAAAGTTCACCAGGAGTGCCGGATCATTACGTTTGGATACAGTGCCATCACACAGACAGCCAACAAGCACAAAGCCGCAAAGAGTGCAGCAGAAAGATACAACATTGTGGTTAAACTACATAAAACTTCCGTCTTCCGTCATCTGGCATCTGAAAATGCACCCAAACCAGTCAGTCACTTGCTAAAGTGAAAGATGTTAAAATTAGCAATTAGCCATCAAACTAGCCACAACAAACTGTGTGCTAATGCTATGAACAGGCAGATTGCATATTTTCTGTTGGCCATATGATGTGAGAAACTTTGGGTTAACATTTCATCAGGTCTAGGATGTGTCAGAAGATTAGTCTATGTCATACCAGCCACCAGTTGAGTAGTAAAATCCAGGAGATAAAATAGCTGCCAGCACTGCTGTTTTTCCCTGGTTCTCTCATATTTCTAACCCATATCCTGCTGCCCTCCTATTTTGTCATTTCTCCTGTAATTGACAGGCATTTGTTTGTAATAATAATAATAATAATAAGAAGAAGCGCACAATAGCAAAGGTTTTATTTTGTGTCCGTCTGTAACCAATATTCAGATTGATCCGTCTACACCCAATATTTTGAATTCAGTGCTACATGAGTTGTTAAGGGATGCTAAGGGATGAACATATAAATATTGTCTTCAGTCCAAACTAAATAGACTTGTCTGTCTGGAATGAATGCACAGGACTTCTCAATTACTTCCTCATGTTGTCAGGAAATAAGAGCGAACAGCGGCTGACTGCTGAAGGCATCGATGCATCTGGTCTGGTTTCTATCATTATTCTGGCCTCAGGCTAAAACATGTCCTGTTGAACCATCTGTCCTCAGCTGCTCTGCTCTGGGACCTAGTGGACTACAGAGCATCAAGAGTCTGTGTGGAGAGAGGGAATGAGTGAAGAAGAGTAAAAGAAAGAAAATAATTAGCAGAGAGTTGGTGTGTGCCCTAGTCTGCCTACACTGATGCCCTAAGTTGCCAGCCTCAGCCCATGCTAAGCTTTTAGAACATCCACAAGTACAGTCCCAACTGCACTGAAAGCCAGCACCTCCTGCACACTGCAGCTCCTGCCCCCACAGCTGCCACCTGTACAGTTTATTATCACCCGACAGAATCTGTATGTGTGAATGCTGAACACATGCCTGTAATGCATCAATGTTTGATTTTAATTCTTGGAAGTTGTTTTGAATTAGAAATGAGTGAATCAAAAAATACATTGTAATGCTGCTTTTACTAGAAAACATTTTACCAGCCAATGCGTGTGAGTGTTTTAGTGTTCTGCATCAGCAGCGGAAAAATGTGTTGCGAATGCTAATCTTGTTGACAGGGTAAACCTTTTACCATTTCATGCTCTATGCTCTATATTGGCTTTAATGCCCCTATACTTGCTCTTTGCTGCCGTCTGAGCTAAATTACAGTATCAGTCATTACATCACGTTGGAACAATTGAGAGGATAATGGAGGACTGAATGGCTACAACAAAGCTTAAGTGGTTTATTGATATAGGGAATGGTAGTGACAAGGCATGATGCACACTCTCCACACTCATCTGTTCAACATTCATTCCACTGACATCCATACTGTTTTACCAAAAATAATCTTCATAACATAACATAACATTCATAACATTTTCTTTGTTATCTGATCTGAAAACAAATAAAGTAGTCAGAAATACAGAGCCCCCGGAACATGGACCAGTTTCTCCCCACAGTCAGTCTTTCTTAGGGCATGGCTGGAAAGAATAGGCAGCTGTACCTTGAAGCGCATTGGCTCATGTGCGCCATACCAATACTGCCAATTAGTATTACATCACATCTGACGCTAACATTTTAGCACACAGTTAAAATACTTCAAGATTGAGAATTGAGAATTGTGAGAGAAATTGTGATAGCTGGATAAATCTATAACACAAATATAGACAAAACCTTAATTATGAATGACCTTTAGTCTTTACTTGGAGCATTTTTGTAAACAAAAAAACAACAATGTAAATCCAGGATCAAACAGTCTTTACTAGATGTGTTGGTGTAACTGATGGGACAGCACATCATGACAGCATGATAACAAAATACATGCAGTTATAGATATAGTTATATAGTTATAGAAAGGAGTGTGGTATTTAGATTAAGATGAAATATGCACCATAGACAAATTTTATAAATGGTTTAATAAAAGTCTAATAAAAGAAAGTTGCATGCTCATAACTGCAACATTTTTCTTTAGTCCTTCAATATTTTAGAAAATAAACTTCCTCTGGATAAAATACTGTATGTTATTGTTGGAGAAAGTGGATATGATGCCACTGTATCTCCCGCCACGTTGGCAAGCATGCAACGGTCCACTTTTTCCACACTAAAATGTGCAATAGACTGCACAAACCGAACCAGAACGATTTGAGGCATATGTTTTAACAGACTGCTGAAGGATGATGAGGGGAAGAAATACAATCAAGAGAAAATTTAAATGAAGATACTTAGTAAAGGGCAGTGTAATCTTAGCTAACTAAAAATATATAGACTATCTATGACTATCTGTCTGGTACATTCTGAGATTATTGCTCATTATGATGGCTTTTACAATATATTGTTTTCCTCCAGATATCACTGCTCCATCCATTCATAACTGGTAGTCATAATGTATTATAAGCCCCATCAGTCAACTTCTAGTTCATAACTAGTCTAGAGCATCCATAAGACACTGAAGGCACATTAAAGTTATAATTCATTATAAATCACTCTATAACTGTATTTATTCAGAACACTTTCAAATTTTACCGATTAAAATGTACTTGTATAGAATTTTACAGTGTGCTTTTTACCAAATACAAACAAAATAAACATCTATCTAAATGGAGCAGCCGGAATTGAGTTGAAGGTGTCAGGGTTAGTCTTCCAGACTTGTAGCACACCCATAAAATGGCTTTAATTCTCTGAGCTTTACTTCTCTATTTTCATTCAAAAAACAAACTTCCCTCAGCTCTACTTCCCTTAAGGCAGGCTCATATTTCATAAGACCCACCCCCTTGAGAAAGAGAACAACCTAAAACAAAAAATGATGACCTTTGTACTTATGTACAGTGTAGTTTAACCTGGCATTTTGGCAGTATTCCATGTGTATTTCTGAATAAAACGAGTATGTTATCAGAACTGCTTCCATTTGTAAATGGTTAATGTTGATCCTGCACATGACAGTTCCAAGACATTCTGATTTTCTCTCTCACTATCTCTCTCTATCTCTCTCATTAAAGTTTACTATATGTGTTAATAGAGGGTAAAAATGACTGTAGAAATAATACCACCATTTCAATATGTGTAGCCATCCCTTTTTACTTTTGGTTTTATTCTGCTTCTCAGCAACCTGTCTCTGTCTGCCAAAATAGCGAACAGAGGTGGTGTATTTGTGTGGACTGGAGTCACTGAGCATGACTTTAATTTGCAGGTAGTTTCCAAGTTTCTCCCTCTAGGAGTGATAGCTCATCGGCACCATTAGTTACCTAACCAGCCCGAGACCTGCCTGCAGCTGCCCCAAGTGTGTGTGCATTCGCACACGTCTGTGTACGTGTGTTTGAGCTCATCTTGCTTTATTACGGCTGACTTCCCTTCTCTTCTCATTCAATCTTGCTTTTCCTCAGCCTTGTACACACATATACTGTCCGTTCATATATCTTGGCAAAGCTTTGCCATTTCCTGTCATACTGGCACATGGACTCACTCACTTTGGCATGCAAACACACACACACATACACAGGCAAACAAAAATTAACAGTCACTGGCAAACACACAAATCACCTTTGGGAGTCGACAGTCAGATTTTATTTTGTTGTCCATTGCTTTGAAGCTGATCTTTGCTGAATGATTAACTAATATTACAGAACTTCAATTTACCTACCAGAACTTAATACCAATGGTATTTACACACCATTCACTCACTGTGTGTGTCAGAGAGTGATATGTCGTGTTTATATGGAAGAGAAGAAGTAGAGCTGGGGGTCAGTGAAGCTCATCTGCCAGCCCATGTCTGTATTTATTCCTCCTGAATGCTGCAAGCAGGCAGTCAACATCTGGTAGAAGGTGCTGCGTTTGTCTTTGTGTCCCTAATGAACTGAACAGCATTATAGTGTCTCTCTCTCACACACACCTATATGCTCACTCCATACAAATTCATCTTTGCACACTGATCCACTCTCATTTGTTAGCTCAGGGCTTCTGAAAAACTGCACAAGATTGCATTCTCCACTGATCTACTGAAGGGACCACAGTGCCGACTCTGCAGCAGCTCCCTCACTCAGGAGGGGTAAATAAACCAGAAGGCTCAGGGTCAGGGCACGGCTTTTGAAGAAGGTTGGGATGAGGCTTCCTTTTGGTTAGGGATAGGGTTAATTTGGGTTACTTGCAGATGAAAACGACTTTGGACCCAAAGAAAACCAATTCTGGACGGTGCCTGAAGTAGTAATCCCAGATTTAAATTTTCATAACACCAACCCAGTGTGACTCTTAATCTCTATCTTTTCCACTTGTGATTGCCTGGGCAGCAGCACATGTAGATTACAATAACAGCGTTACTAAAACATATAAACATATATAAAATTAGACATGCAGAAACTCTATTTTCATTGGCATTCTTTAAAAAAAGTGTTTCTGTTAAGGGAAATGCTCCAGATAAACTGGATGGTGATATAGATTAAATTCTCCCAAAGCATATACACACAGGTATATCTAAAACACATGGATGTGTTCTTTTCTTCAAGTTTCAACATTTTTATCTTTTCAGAGGAATCCTTGAAGCAAGTTGAATTTCTCAGAAAATGGGTGGGATGATCACACCATGTTGACAGATGTAGATTTTTATGCCACTGGATTTGATGAGTACTCTTGATGGGATTTCAGTGTGTTTCCAAGGCCACATTTTAATTGAAAAGTCTTGTGTGATGAAGGTTGGCCGCATCTCCCTCCTTTCACTTCCTTCCTGTCTTTCTTATCTTTGTAATCTCATCCTCTCCCCTCCTCCATTCTCTCCCAGGTGCGTGTTGTTATTGTTGATGAAAATGACTGCATTCCGGAATTCCTCCAGTCCATTTACAGCAAGGATGGTGTACCAGAGACTGTGACCACGGCAACCTCCCTGCTGCAAGGTGAGATATGTGGGAAGATCTCAAAAGACTTTCATAACCCCCCATTGTGAGTAAACTCCAGTTAGTTTGTCCTGTCACAAAGTACACTACTTTATTTTATCTTGCACCAAAAATACCCCATAGTTAATTCTCATTGTTTTCGATTGTACATACTTGCAAAGGGTAAATAAGATGTACTAAAGGAATCTGCTTTTTGTTATTTTTCTGTTTAATTAAAAACTCCTACGCAATATTTGAAATGTTTCGGTGTTCTAATTAAAGGTGGGGTAGGAGATGTTGGGAAAACGGTTCCAGCAAGCTATATTTTGAAAATACACACCCATGCCTTTTCTTCAGACCTCCCCTCCAAAGCACGCCTTCAAAGTAATGAAGGATCTCTATTTGTTCACGAATGGGTGAACGCAGAGGGAGGGAGAAGCGGACTGAAGTTTGATGGACATGTCAGGATCCAATCATAATGTGCAGCCTCATCAATGTGATTTGACTGTGATTTCGCCCTATAGAATGGACTAAAACATTTATTCTTTTTGACTAACCTTCTATTTTACTGGCTGCAATGAGGTTGTGAAGAGGTTTTCAAGCAATATGGTAAAAAATGCTCCAGAAAGAAATCTGCTACCCCATCTTTAAGATTGGCTTTTAAACACATCTGGTAAAGATAAGACACAATAAAGAATGCATGATGATGTTTAGGTGGAAAATGCTGCAGTGATGGGTTAAAATCCTTTAGATTTTTTTTTTTATGTACCCTATGTCGATATGAGATGGTTTCAATATTTAAAAAAAAAAAGCATATTTTTCTAAAGCAGGTGAAGCACTGTGGGCTAATGTGTGCCTGTGTGGGATTTGTGATATGTAAATGTCTGAGTGTCCCTGCTGTAGTGACTCTCAGAACAAAAGAAAAGTGGCTGAGCTTTTTTTAACATTCATGTGTTTCGACTGGTCAGGAAACTGAGTAGGTACTTGTCAGCACTGGCAGCCGTGAAATCACAGGCGTTTCCATCAGCGCTGTTGCTCTTGCCTCTCCTTTCCCGTAACGACCCAATTTCCACATGGAGATCACTTAAGTTTCATTCTATGTGTGGAAATGGTAATGGTAGCTGTTGTTGGTACGACTTATCACAATTTGATCTGTCACAGTGTGACTTTAAGCCGAGAAGCCCAGTCTTTTTTAGGTTCTGACAGACTGCCAACAAAACTGACAGCAAAGCTTTTCACACTTGTCTTTTCCTCTACACTCTGCATTAAGAGTACTACGTTAGCCACATTATATTTCAGATACATTTAAATTGTAATTATTGATCAAAATGGCACGATGAATAATATATTTCCCCTTTCAATGCAGCTCAAGATCATTGTGTTTACAGCTGAAAACAAAGTAATGCTTAAAATTAAATAAACAGCTTTACTTCACTGTAGGCTAAAACTGGAAACCCCAACAGAGCTGCAAATGAGTATTGACAAGAAAAGAACACAAGGAAATAAAGCACTGCATGCAGTACGTAAATTATTAATGACTGCAGTTATGACACCTCAGTGGAAGTGCTCATTAACTTCAGCCATAGGCAGAAAAGTTTTGGGTTGGATTCACATTTCAAAGATTTGTTATTTTCACACTTGTGCTATGACCATTGCAGTCATCATTATTACTCAGATCCTGGGAGGAAGTGAGATACATGTACAGTCTACAGACGACACAATGTCACAGTAAATAATAGAATAGCTATGAAGTGTAACTGAACTGTAATTTTTTCAGTTTTTGTCAGAAATTGTACATTTCAACTGCGCTTTGATGCACAATTGAACATATTTGTTCATCAACATCTTCAACATATTTGTCAAGCCTCAGATAATTAGTTGAATTTCAGAAAATTTAAAGACATTTAAATATTTAGCACATACATATGTGTGTATGTGTTATCGGTTATCGGTATTGGTTTTAAAAAAAGTTTCATAACTGATTGTCAAAGTTACAACTTAAACCTCTTAACAGTAAGAAGAGGTCACATGTTACAAAGGTTACACTACAACATCAATAATGTAAAGAATTCATGCTGGCAGAAAGAGTAATTATTTAGTTATGTTGTCTCTAACCATAAGTAGTTTTATAATATAACCTTTTGTTTGTCACTCCAGTTGCAGCAGCCTCAAAATAGGGGAAAAAAAGAGCTGCCTCTCGGGGTGGTTGAAGTCTCTCTAAGTGGTGACTTGAATGGATAGAGATTAAAATATAAATAAATGAAAACAACAACAAATAAACAGTAAACAGAAGAGCTCCATTGATATTGACGTTTTTATTTCCCTGTCAACACCTAATACTTATCCATAGTTTTTTATTTAGTGGTTTTTGCTCATGCGAATGTGCTTTGCAAGTACTGTATTTGAGTGAGTGAGAGGAGACGAGTGCTTTGTGGTACACCATGTCACAGTACTCCACAGCATTTTAGTGCGTGCCAAAGACTCCTGTATATAAATCGAGGGCTGAACAAAATGCTTGTTGTGGACCTGGTGAGAGCTCTCTGCACACAGTGAAAAGCTATGGGGCACAGCATGATGAATACTACATAGAGAGAGGTTATGTGCAATGAATCCATTTAGTACAAACACAAAAACAGTGATTTTCAGCCTAGTGTAAGAGCAGAGAAAAAAATACAGATTTTACCGGTGATCAGAAGATTCTTAGATGATTTAAGCATAAAACGCGTAAAACTGAGACGACACATTAACTGTTTGATGTCATATTGTTTAAGTTCATCTATGCCACCACGTGACTGTAGCTTTGTTTCTACAGGAAGTGATAATACAACAGCAAATTTAAAAAAAGTTACTGCAGAGCAAATGCAAAAAGAGAGTTGTTCCAAAGAGAGCCTGCAACCACACCTGTGCCCCTTCAAGGCTGTACTTAACGCACATTAAAGTATAATGCATCGTCATAGTTCAGCATGATCACATGTAACATTTGCCAATGTATTTAGCTTGAAACAAGTATAGCGTAGGCTGATTGGAGTGTCAGTAATTTTCTAAAAACAGCCGTTTATTAAAAAAACAAAGGTTTGTGAATAACAAAGGATCATTCTGCTAGTGTCTGCTAAATTGCCATTATGGAACACCAGAACAAACAATCTAGTAAATGCTAGGAAGTGAGTGAGGACGTGAGTGAGTGAGTAAGAGAGAAAGTAAATGAGTGAGGGAGTGAGGTGTATGGTGTAGGAGGCACAGCAGGCGGCATCAACTGCTGCCAACAACAGGTGCACCAAGGGAGGCGAGAAGTTTCCCCCTGCTGTGCTGCTGCTGTGTGTATGTGTGCCCACACATGTGCATGTATATTTTTGCGTATTTGGGTTTGAAGAAAGTTCTCTGTACTTTTGAGAGCATCCTTAGAAAATCCCAGAACCTTTCCGGTGTTTCTAATTTTCAAATTTGAATATAGGCAATTAGCTTTTAAATTTGATGAGGTGGAAAATGGCTCACACAACATGCACATGCACTTTTGCCAGTTTTTCTTATTATATTATTAATGCAATAAAACTTGTTTAAATGTATGTAATAATAGATACAGTTTTTTCTATCAGGTCCAGTTCTGAGTGCACCTAATATAAAAATGAACAGCCCGACCTCCTGAAATCCTGACTCTTGTCCCTTCACTTGAATAAACAGGCTAAAAGGGACAGTATTAAATTAAATGAGCAGGGAAAAATAGGCATCCAGCATCGCTTTGCTAAATCATGTGCTAGTAATCCTATAATCACTTCCATCATGGGAGTGGACCAATGTGTACTTCGCCAACTTGGGGAAAAAAACTGTACCAAAAAAGCCAATTATCTTGCATTCCATAGAGATCTGAGGCTCCTGCAGTTTCCATCTTCAGTACAAAATCATTATATGCCAGAAAGACATGGGAGATTCAGCCAGAAATGCACTGTGCACCCCCAACCCCCCTCCAATGTTGTGATGCTAGCACAACAATGCTGATTCAAGATTACAGCAGGATTTACTGATAAATACATGCTCAAACAGTGCTCTAAAGAGTAAAAATCTGTACTTAGTAAATTAAATATTGACTCATATGTGACATGCGTTTGACCACTGGATGGTATTGGACTTGGGACAGACACTCATACTGCAGTTCATTTTCTAGCCTTCATTGTTGGATAAAAGGTTATTCATCACTTTTCAGCAGCAGAACAGCTGCATTTCAGCTACAGTTGAGAAAAATGTCAGTCCTTGTAACCAGTATGCTAGTGCAGGGTAAACACACACAGGTTCACTTTACCAACTTGCAAGGTTGACATAAACCTAAATAACATAAATTACTAACACCATAGTGTGTAACAAAAAGCGTGGCCAATTCTGGACAAAAACTTGCCATTTCCACACCTGACTTGATGGAGTTTTCAGCTGTGTAGTGCAATTTCTTCCCTGCTAAAAAGAAGGCAATATGACAAAGTAGATAGATAAGCTATTTTTGCAGCTGTAAACCAATGCTTATGGCAGTTTAATGATGAAACATCCATCCTCCTCCCAGTGTTTACAATACATTACAGTTTTTTGGGAAAATTCCAGCTTATCAACTAGCAGCTGAAAAAGCTTTGACTGAATAACAGTTTTAGGAATTTGCTCACATACTAAAAGCTTTCACAATCACCCTGCCATCTCTTCTTTTCATGCTGCACAGGCAAATGCACCAGAGCCCAAACCAGGTTACATGTTAGGCGTGCATGTATCCTCACATTTTGATCCTTCACTTGTAGACTATCGTTATCCTGAATTTCATTTTGCTCCTGTTATAATTATAATAAATAATCACGCACCTGGGAGAGAATAATAATGTTATAATAAATACAAACAGTAATTATTTATAATGGGTTGCTCTTCTCTGCAGCTGATGCTCTTTGTGGTTTAGGGCAGAAGAAGGAATATGCATTTTCATCTTGCAGCTTCACGGGGCAGCAAAACTGTGTTTTGAAGATGTAATTGATTTTAGTTTAGTTTGATAGTTGCACAGGATGCTGGAAGACTCGAGGCCACAGTACTGTACCACAACACTTTAAAATCAATTCATCTAATATATTCCAAATGAAACTGGACTGAAATTAAACAAATCATGTGAATAAACAGTGACAGAGTTTACAAGCCCGCTCTTAAACTGAGATATTTAGTTTTGTTGACATTTTGTTAAAATTGATCATTTGTGCTTCCCTGAGGCTTTATTGCAATAGTTTAGTTTATTAGTTGAAGTAAACAGCGTTTATTTGTACATCTGCTCGTGTTTATTCATGTGCATAAGTGTTTGTGTGTATGGGCACATGAGCCAAATGCAATGTAAGGTGAATTGGAGAATTGAGAGTTTGATGTTGAAATGACTTGTTAGCGGAAAATATGCTTATTCAAATCCCCCTTGGTGTTTTTCAGTTTTAGCAAGGCAATCAATTTGTGGCGAGCGAGTTCTGGCTCCATGGATTCCCAATGTGCAGAAATGTTGCAAAATGACAGTCAGTTCAACACAGTCCGTTGCAAATAACACTTACTCTGCTTGGGTTGTAGACTTGAACATTTAAGTCAGTCATCACTTCCTGTTTAAACTTCACTGTAGTCACTTAACTTAAGAAATGAATAAATACTGTGCTCAAATATAATAACACAAAGAAGAAGAACAAACAAGAACAAACTTGGCTTTAATTTTTACAAAAGAAGAAATTATATTCTCTTAATTGATTCAGAATAGATTCAGCTTCTATATCAATAATTATTTAACAAGGTAAAAGACACATTGAGATTAAAATGTCGTCTTTAAGAGTAGGCCAAGAGGGCAGCATAAACATTGTTGAAACAGTAAACAGAAACGATACAAAGAGGCAAAGTATACCTGTCAGACACTAAAAATAATATCAAGTATATTATGCAGTACAAGGTCAATGGCAAATGATTTACATAAACATATTTTCTCTGTCACCATTGCGATGAATCAGTCTACTCAACTAACTATTTTAAAAATTTCAATTTGTAACTTATGTGTCTCTGGGATTCTTTTTCACCTGCTACCTGTTGCCTGTATAGTCTCTGTCTGAAAAAATGTGTGCATTCAGTTTGAAGAGATGCTAACCTTACACTGGAATGTAATTCAACTTAACACTTTGACTTGACTACAAAAAAGGCCCAAAACCTGCACTCCACCTGTATTGCCTAAAAAATTCCCTCTAATTCAACCCCATAAAATCAGCATGCTCTGTTAACAAAATTTTTTTCTTGTGGTAATGGTGCTTTTCATACAGTACAGTACAGTGGTACTACTGACTTACTAACAGTACTTTGACCTCCATCCTGAGGAGGAAGTGGTAATGTTTATGTTGTTTTTGATCTCTATGTTCTCCTCTGTAGTGTCTGCCAATGACTGCGACTCAGAGGAAAATGCAGAGTTGACCTATTACACCCTGAGTCCAGACTTCACCATTTCTCCACATGGGACCATTTTCCCTGCAGGGCCTCTGGACTACGAGAGGCCCAATCACCTGTACGAGTTTGTAGTGATGGCAATTGACAAGGGGGAGGTCCCTCGCACTGGCACAACTACAGTGCGGATTCGAATGGCTAACGTCAACGATGAGGCGCCAGAGTTCTCCCAACATATGTAAGTAAGATTCTCACGCAGCTGTTCAATGTCATACAGATAAAACACGATGGTTCTGTGTGATGCAGTGAAACCTTGTGTTAGTTTGATCTGTAAAAGCTGCCATAAGCCCTCACTGTGTGTCAGATTCCTGCATGCTGGTGAGCTTGAGAAGAGAATGACGGTCAGGATCATGTGACAGCACCATGTTATGTCGTCCAATGGTTGTAGAATAGGACGCAGCATAGGACTCTCTACATTAGACAGCATTGTTGCCACCAAACAATCTGGGTCAATCTCTGTATGTTAAGTTCTTTTTTGTGCCAGGATGATCCAACTAGGTTAGTCTGCAGACATTTGCATATACAGTATACCATTCAAGCTTTACAGCTGCTGCACACACTTGGGTTTTCAGATGTAGCCTGAGGAAACCTGATATTAGTCCTGATATTAATTGATTTTGAAAATAATCTTTAGATTCAGCCCAAGTTCAATTTCAGCAACTGTCTGCTAAAATGATTTCCTGTAGGTCAAAGAGAACGTATTCTCCTCAGGCTTTTGATTAAATGATGTGTTCTTCCTCCTGCCTCTGATTTGCTCTGTCTTTATCCTGTAAAGATGCACTTTAAAAACACCTAAGAATAGTGTGACTGTACATTTTACAGGATAATCCATGTGTGGTGAAAATAGAAAAAGATTAAACCGAATGAACTGAAGACTTTTGGACTTGGGCCACCTGAGTGATGGTCAGAGATAAATTGCATACCAATTTATGAGCGAAGCATATAAAATGCAGACGACCAAAGCTATTTGAGGGCAGAGAGAGAGGTTGTGTGTGTGTGTGTGTGTGTGTCTGTCCTGTCTTGTCAGGTCAGCTCCTTACAGCTGCTTCCCAATTCAACATCGCAGCTGCCGTTACCCACAATTCCAGTGCTTTTTTCCCCCCAGTGCTGCTGTGGTGCCTGCATCTTTTAATTGGTTGATTTTCTGGCAGAGAGCTGGGCAGATTGGTAAGGCAGGGTCAATCAGCCGTGCCCACCAGCACCCTCAGGAGGCCCTGAGCTTGCACTGTGTGTGTGCGTGTGTGTGTATTCAGTAATTGAGACGGCCCCAGCAAAGTGGAATGTTGGTATGGACAGAGTGATGTAGTTATAAAGTGCATTCACGCATCATGCATCTGATATGCATGTGTTTATGTTGTTCATAGCGAGAGGGAATTTGGATGTGTGTGCGCATGTGCGGGTCGTATTGATTTACTGTCAGTGACAGCAGAATAATCAGTCAGTTTTTCTTCTGTAGCCCTCAACCCTCCACTACAGCTACAAAAACACTACTGGACGATCTATGATGTGTCACTTGGACACACACACATCTCTCATGAGTCATACATGCAGGCACAAATGTGCATACATATGCACACACACACAAAAGGGCGGGAATAAGCAAACATCTGTGATATCTTTGAAGAAATAGATACAGCAGGGACAGTTTGGGAAGATAAAATTCAGTAGTTTCCTTGTAGATATGTCATGTTTGCCCATTTGTGTGTGTGTGTGTGTGTTGTCAATGCATGTGATGGACAGAGGAAGGGGAGTGAGTGTGGTCATTAAATGTATCATTATCCAGGCAGAAAATCTGGCCTATTGGTATCGATTCTTGGAGTTGGAAGCATACAATAATGAGTGTGTGTGTTTGTGTGTTTTGCCAGTTCTGGGCGAATGTCGGCTGCAAGTCTAAAAAATAATCATGAACAGTGTTATTTTGAAGTTGTACTTTCTTTTTTGAAACTGGCCGTGATGTAAGTGTTTGATACAGAGTGCAAGAAAGAAAGGGGGAGGAAGAAAAGGAGAGCTATTTGTTTTGTTTTTTTTCATGTTTCCATGAGTTCTGCACTCACATGCTCTCAGATCTACTCCTTCACTGCACGACTCTCGCTTCCTGGTGAATGACAGAATAGCAGCCTTTCATCTATGTGCTGTCACTTTGCCACCAGGACCCCATTACTGTACCTACCATCACCTTCCTGTTGCCACAGAAACCACCCCAGAACGCTTCTTCTGCTGTTCTTGCATGTGGGTCTGTACACCTCACATGTATGTTTGTGTGTCTGTATTTTTCTGTGACTGCAGTGATTTGACACCTTTGTGCTAATAATGAACATTTAAATAATTTTGAACATGTTAAATACATAGAAGCATGCACATTTCAACATGATACAACAGGTGGAATTTATTATTAGGGGTGTGTTTTATACTGTTATGCCCCGGCCTAGGGGTGCTTAGAGCATAACTTGAAATGGTGTCATCTTCCCCGAGTCCCAAATAGCCACTTGCACCAAGGTGGTAGTGAATTAAACAAAAAAAGGATTTATTTACAAAAACTCTATTTACAACAATGTTCAAACAACTATAACTTAGAAATCAGCTTCAGGGTGGACAAAGGCCAAAACAACAACCAAAACAGCTCTATCTAGAAAATAAATCACCTATCTCCGAAAACAAAATCACAATAGACTTACCTTCCTAACTTAACAAAAACAGGAGAAAACAAGATCAAATCAAAAGGCAGTCCACCCCTACTATTCACACGAGAAACGCTTTTAACACTAGCAAATATGTGGCTGGTTGGTAGTCGAGGAGGATGCCGAAAACGCTGGTTGTGTCCCCTCTCCGATCGCCATCTTGGCTCCTTATATAAGGGGTGGTGCTCAGCTGCAGCCAATCATGGGCTAGGCCAGGAAAATTGCTGCGCCAATCAAAACCTGAAATTGGCACATTCCTATTTGCATAAAAGGAGACAGGACACAAGCAGACACAGACCACACAGTACACAAAATATGACAACAGTCATAACAATACACATAGGAGAAATGTCAGGTGTTGCTGCTTATCACTGTATAGATGCAGTTCACAATGATAACAGGCAGATTTCAGACAGCGTTGGACAAAAGCAGACTTCTAATTTCTGTCATCATTCATTTGATTGCTGGCTGAAATGAAAGCTGTCAATTCCAGACATTATCAGCTGCGTCTGGGTGCTAATTAATTTAAACTCTTTGAGTTGGTTGGGAGTGCAGACTGACGTGATCATTAGAACCCAACAAAAGGGTCTTAGATATGAACCTGATGACTGCAAACAAGAAATTATGAATGAATAATGATGCAGGCTGAAACGAAAACTACACCTACCAGTAACATTCCAGTATATAGTGCATAGAAATAAAGGAGCAGCCTTGTGTTGCAGGGTAGAGCTAGTTATATCCTGTATTACATTATTTTTGTTCTATTTCTAGAACAAACATTTCTAGAACTTTTCTTTCTATTTCTCAGTTCTATTTTTAGTTTTATTTCTTTCAAACAGAACCACAGTCTAGAGATTAGATGTATGCTTTGTTAGTATTCTGAAGCAGTACTTTCCACTTTTTTATGAGAAAATGGTTTTATGATGAAGCCAAATTAATGAAATTGGCAAAATAATTATTTGAGCATTTGACAGTGCTAAAAAAAATCAAATACAAGCAGGCAAATAAGGTACTTTAGTTTGGAGTACTGGTATCATTTTTTTCATAAAAGGTACAAAAGTAAGACCAGGTCAAAATCTAATATATGGCTGGGCAGCGTATGAAATGCTAGAGGGCTTTTAATTTGAAAAGATAGAAAGTTAGAGACCCTTCATTTTCTGGTGAACCCTAGAAGGGATCTGCTTTCTCTAGAGCTGTACCCACTGATGAAGCTCCTTTTTTTGCTCAATTTAACACACACCTCTTCAGCTCCAGGGGATAAAATGTTGTCATTTGCAGGAATGATATTCCATCTGCAAAGGAGGCATTCAACACCAGAAATAAAGTGTTTGAAAAGTTAGTTGTTCTTAAAGGTAACTAAATGGCTACTACTGAAAGAGAATGGGTCTCAACAGCCATGCCTTTGAAATGGACCTAGAATTTCAACAGGAAATCATAATAGTATTTTTGTTGTTTTAGTTATTAGATATAATTTAGCTAGTTCCTATTCATCCTTGGGAGTACTGTTAGGTTAACACTGTAGGCAAATAAATCTACTTTGCTGAACATACCAATGTTTGCAGCTTTTTCATGATGAACACAGTTTAATCAGTTTCTTAAACGTATGCTGTTGTCTACTCTTTATTACGGCAGCTTGCAAGCTTGATGGGACTGCTATTCCTAGGTCAGGGGAGTTTGTGAAGAGGATGAGAAAAGTGTGTGTGAGTGATGACTTTCCTTAATATGACATGACGCTGATGACCAAAGTCACTGATATGATCTCTCTTTTTTAGTTTATTGTTTTGGTATCTCGGTATAAAGAGATGGCACCAGACAGAGACATCAATATAACTCCTGCTCAGGCATCACCTGTTATTGTTTTGGGAGACATTTTCCTCCAAATCAGATTTCTTTCAAACAAACCTTTATTTCTCATTCGCTGTGTTTTTTATTCCCAGTATCAAGTTAATAAGAGAAATGACACAGTCCCCACAGTGCACTGACCTTAAAAACAGATGTTCACAGCAGGTTGCCAGCAATAACGTATTCCCACTCTGTTCATCATGGAGGCATAAAGCATGTGGCCAAATGTACACTATATATATATATATATATATATATATATATATATATATATATATATATATATATATATATATATATATATATATATATATATATATATATATATATATATATATATATATATATATGTGTGTGTGTGTGTGTGTGTGGGTTATATATATATGGGTTTGTGTGTGTCTCTCTCCTTCCTCCCTTTGTCCTTCAGGTGAAAAGGGTTGCCACCTGTGGGCTCCGGTGATGTTGAAGGCATGCTCAGCCTGGCCTGTTGTAGTAGTTCTGCCATGATTAAAAAGGGAACAGACTTCTTTGTCAGAAGAACGGTATTGAGCAGGGGTATCGGCAGGATTTTGGCCCATACAAGCATTCACCAGTGTGTTAATCATGTCCTCACTGTTTAATGTTGCTACGAGATTCCAAGCAGACTGATGAACTTTTTGCTGCAGCATCCACACGATACACAAGATGGCCGCAGGCACTGCAGTGAAATCCGACGTCAAGTTTCATTCAATATATTCAGAGTTTCATATTCAAAGGTTCGCTCCATATTTTTAAGATTCATTCAATATATTCAAGGTTTCATTCAATATATTCAAAGATTAATTTCCTGGAGCAGAAGAGACTTTTTGTGTTAAATTTGGGAAGTAATTCTTAACATAAGTGATTGTTTTAGGAGCCTGGATCAAGTGTTATCCTTGTTTTGATACACTGAAAATGCTATTTGTAGAAGAGCTGCAACCTTTTTTGCTTCATCCATTTGTTTTTAATCCATATTATTGAGTCATTTTTAGAAAGACATGTCTAAATGATCTGATTTCCATTTTCAAATGTAAATGTTTCTAATTTAGTGTATGTGCTCACTGAACATCTTGTGGACAAAACAATGCATTCCAAGACAACATCTTGCAATACAAGAAAAATGAATTTATCAAGAAAATAATAAACAGATTAAATGATAATTATAAAAATGTGAGTTGGAGCTCTTCTTTAGCAACATGCATGCTTTGGCATAATAAGGTTTATGATCACTGTCTACAAAGTATATCTTTAACTATCTAGTTACTAGTTAGTTGGAAATACAAAAACTAGTAGTGATCATCTACATGCTAAAATTAGAGCAGAACTCTGGCACCAGTAATAAAAACATGTTGTCACTCTCATCTTCCATCCCTGGTGACCAGGGGGAGGAAACCAGCAGAACCAGTAGAACAGAACCAGATCTAGCAGAGTATTGATGGCAATAGAGCACAGTCGGACAGAGGAAGGTTCATCCTCAACAGCTGAGGCAATGTTGTTGTCATGCCTGCAACAACTCAGAAACTTGTTTACTCTTAGAATTGTGTATTTAGACGTATGTATTTTCTATTGTTTTCTATCTTCATGGAAATATCGGTCCTCAAATATGATCAAAACCCAGCTGGATACTTGTGTGCATGTAAAAGTACTCCCCCAGCCTGTAAGGTTCTCCCCTAAAAAGGCATACTAAAGATTCAACAGATCAAGCCTTAAGACTCCTGCGAAGGTAAACAGACCAGAACCCAGTGGACATGTCATAGGAATATTGACAGAATCAGCAAACATTTGCTCACATGAAATCCTCCACTCACATATACTCATATCTAACCAACCACTTTAATAACATGGCATATTTAAACTGTCAGAGCCGTCGCTTATCTCGCTATAGCAAATACTACTGCTTCAGTGCTTCTGTTGTAGCCATGCGTGATACAGTTATCCTTACTCTTCACCATCAGCCCCACATCCAGCACTGCATCTACCCAAAGATTTCGAGTGGGAATTGTTTTGTCATTACTGTCAATTGTTCCACTCAATTCTGAAGTGACAGAATTCAGGTAGCAGCTCTATTCACTTGTGCAATTACATACATGAATAATATGTGAAATAGAAATTGAGCAAAGCAAATGGAAACAGGGAGTCAGATTGTAAGAATACCAGCAAGTAAATAACAATCAGTGAGGAGCAGTTGGTCAGATCAGATGATGGTTTTGACTCTTCAGCTATTCAACACAAACACACTTTCACAGAAAAACATACCATTACTTCCCCCTCCTCTATTCTCCATTTTTGCCTTATCTGGATAAACTAAACAAACTAAATAATTAAATTCACTAATTCATTTTCACAACTGACATCAGGCACTGGCCCTAAGGGACACATCTATTTTTTTCCCCGGGACCAACAGACTGAAAACAAACTGAAACAAAAAGTAAAACAAAAACGGTTAAAAAGTAATTGGTGTGTGGTGGTGTATGTCTGAGGCGGTTTTCAATTGATTGCAGCATTGATCGGGCCAAATTAGAGTTGTGGTAGAGCCCAAATGTGATTGCAAAAGGCATCTCATGGTCCCAGTGTCTCGCTCTGACACTCACATAGGCAGTACTTCATGTTGCAGACACCTACAAGTGTCTGCTTGCAAACATTAGAGAGAGGTATTTGTTGAAGTTAGGTTGATGTAAGTGTCAAGTAGGATTAACCTAACCCCAACGCCTTGTGAAAAATTGGTAATGGAAGCAAACCATTATTTCCTTGGTGTGTACTTCATTTAGATTTTGAATGTGGTGGCCAGTAATATATTTACAAGTCTGCTTTTCTGGTATGCTGGACGCACAGTTTGTGCATTTGCCTTCTTTCTTATCAGGCTCAGCTCCCCCATTTCATTGTCAACATAGACATAATTTCATTATCTAATACTTTTTTTGCTTACTGCATTGAGTACTTGTGTTAGCACAATAGCATGTTTTGGGGGGTAAAAGAGCTGATGACAAAGTTTCTGTTACACTGATCCTTGAATGTACAATGGTGTGCATGGTGTGATTTGATCTAAAGCTTTTTAAAAAAAAAAATATTTCAGTATCTAATATCGCAATATTACAAATAAAATGCCTGTTGCAAACTTAATCAATTAATTAATCTCGTTAGTTTTTTAAATTTACTTTAATGAATTGTTTTGGTCTGCAAAATATCTAATATGTCAGATCAACATAATATCCAACAGCCCAAGATGAAGATTACGCTTTACTTGCCAGTAACAATGAAATGTTATGATAAATGGCTGGACATGAAACATGCATTATTATATACATTAATATGTATCCTCACTTAACCTAATAGATACAATCATACCTTATGACTATACATGTATGGACTGTTATAGCATACTACGGGTCTTTACTACAGGTAATTGTTGATCTATCTATAAGTATGGGTAGTCATAATGTATATCATGAGCTCCATCAGTTAGCCTCTAGTTTATAACTGGTTGATTAGTCAACCTAATAGTAGTATTGTCATGAAACATTATGAATGTGTTCCATCTCATTGTGAATGTTGCCATAATGCAGTATAGATGAGGTATACGTAAAAAGTGTTACTGAAATAAAAAAATATAAAAAAAATGTTTAGGCTTGCAGACCAATGAAGGCCACCATTAGCTGTTGTTGCCGTTTCAGTCTGCTTGTAATCATAAGCCTAATTGTAAGCCAACTCCATTTGAATCTGTAATGATTACTCTGTCTGCATCTGTAATGCACGAGTAGAGTTAATTTGGGGAGTCAGGACAAAAGAAGCTTAGTAGCCTGTGTGAAAGAGTTGTGCATAAATTCAGCTGCTCAGACAGCATCTGTAATTTTGCCATCAAATTGCAGGCAGAAATGCACAAGGAGGCTTTAGTTCTTTCTGGCTTTCAGGTGAGATAAATACAAGCAATTATCTAATGATCTTTCAAATAGCTTCCTTAGACCACAAGTGGAAGCCGTTTGATCAATGTGCCCTATGTACCCTTAGAGAAACTGAATAATAAAGAAACAACGCGCAGCATCTCCCCTTTCCTGACTTGCGTATTGATCTGCAGGGTAGTGTGCAGCTTGCAGAGTGTGTGCTGAAATTACTCAATGCTCCACAAACAGAGCAAACGAGTGGCACATCACTGATCTTCCCAGGCAGAACTAGTCCAACAGTTGTTGAGGCAGAAAGACAGCAGTGACAGAACATGATCACAATGTTCAACTCCTAATGAGAGTACCTTGTTTTCAGTGAAGTATGAATATGCCTTGTCGCTAGGGTGGAGTGACAGACGGATATATGTTTATGTAAGACAGTTGGAGTTACTAGATCTGCATTTTGAATGTGCATGTGCACTGGCAATGAGTCATTGACAAATGACAGCAGAAAGAACATCTTTTAGTCTCGGCTTTTGGTCTGTTTTGGTATGTAAAGAAAAAATAATAATTAAAAATAAAAAATAATAATAAAAAAAAAGCATGCATACAAGATAATGGCACTTAAAGGGTCAGTTGGAGGTTCAAATGACAGTTTTCCCAGCCATGTGAAACTCTGTCAATGGGGGTGCCTCTAGTAAAGATGGTGTACCACTAAAGCCTGTTGGCAGTATGTAGATTGTCAACATTATTGTTAAGATTATTTTTGATGGGACAACTTGATGAACTGTTATAATAGAGAATTTAAAATGGAGGAATTTGAAGTTGTGTGTTGAAATGTGGGTTCAATATCACTGCCCATGTTTTAGTAGAAAGCAGCTAATACACTATCATTTTGTCAGTTCATACTGAAATATTGTTCAGTGGGGGTCATGTGTTTTCCCACCGGCAGCAACGCAGGCATTGCCGCAAAAAACATCAACAATGTTGAGCCAGATTCAAATTTTGGGAAAACAGACCCCCATGTGACGCTCCACAAGCCAATCAGACACTCAGATCAGCCAAACCTCCACAGGCAGCCTGAAATGTCTCTGAAGCAGAGACTATCCAGGTGGATCCAGTAAAGTATGATAATCTACCTGTGTGTTTTCACTTTGTTTTTCACTTTGTTTAGTCTGACTCGCAATTTACACCGCAAAATAGTGACACTAAGAAGTTTGATTTGTGTCCAATGATTAGACAGCGAGAGAGAGAGAGAGAGAGAGAGAGAGAGAGAGAGAGAGAGAGAGAGAGAGAGCTTTGGTCGAGAGACAGAGTAACAATAACAGAGAGCGAGCGCTGGCCTCGATGAAGCTGTTATTAATTAGCAAAATAAAGTTATTTCCTGATGTTTTATATATTATTATTATTATTATTATTATTATTATTATTATACATTGTTGTTGTCATTGTTTTTATCTTGGTGATCTGCTTGAGCCCTTTACAGACAGACGCAGAGTTGTTGGCTGAGAAATGGTGTTAGAGCTTCTCAAAGTACAGTCATTTAGCCTGTTTTACTGCCTTGCTAAACTTGTACTTCGGCTCTTTGAATCTGTCTTTGTCTCCACTCCTAAAGGCCTCTTCCTTATCCATCCTTATCCTTATTACAAACAGATTCCTCCACAGGCCTGTATAATGGTGACAGCAGGACTAGGTTGTGGTTTGGCCTGCCCAGTGGTGGCAGGGCAATAGAGACACAGTTGACAAACTGGTAGGTTTGGGAGTGTGGATGAGAAACATGGTTAAAGTCACCTGTGATGATGATGAAGGCCCCAGGGTGTTTTGTTTGCAATTCTGCAGTCACGGTGTGGATGATGTCACACACTGCTTCCGTGTTTCCAGATGGAGGAATGTAAACAGTGATGGCAATAACAGTGGTAAACTTTCTTGGCAAATAATATGGACGAAGTCTGACAGCAACAAGATTGATGTCCAGGCTGCAGGCCCACTCTTTAACAGAGACGTGTAACATAATATGTTGATAATCAAAACATGCAGTTTATTGCTGCTATCTATACCAAATAGATATTATGTCAAGTATGTCATTTAGATTTTTCAAATGTGTATGATGTTGTGCTATTCTAATAATCTAAAATAATCTAAGCTAAGAGTGAACACATGCAAAGTGTTACTTAGGAGGTACTCGAGGTTTGTAAATAATGTCTTAGTTAAGATGTCTTCGTCCTAACACAGCTGGGTGGATGTATCAGCCCATGTGATATCTGCTATTCCCGTAAGTGAAGCTAAAATTTGTCCCAGAATATAGAATGTGACCCTCATGTCAACAAGGTAAAAAGGCCAGCCTTTCAAGAAACGTTTTGCTTTCAGGCACATCAGTGGTTCAGACATGAATGTAAGGCCATGGAAATTCAAAGCTGAAGTTCAAAGTGCTACTGTAAAATACTGAAGCTGAGCTCCGTTTGGTGCGGGGGAATGATAAGAAACAAGACAAGTATGCTTTAATGTGTACATACATAAAAGATACTGATATAAATATCAAATACAGACAGTTGTAAATATATTATCTTATATGTAATAATATATTATTCATTTATTACGTTATGCATTTAAAGATGACCTGATAAGAATCACCGTTTTAACCTACTGAAGGAGCGGCAACTACAGAGTCTGCCATGTTGACCTGCGATATTTCTACAGTAGCTCAGAATAGACTAAACACTGGCTTTAGGTAGGCCCCTTCATGCATTTTGTTCATTTTGTGTCTCCTACACACATGGAAGGTGAGGGTTATTCATTTGGAACTGCATTACTTGGTGACTCCAGATCCTACACACAAGTCCTCGAATCATATCACTTGATCATAAGAACTGATCAAGAGAACTTGAGAGACGCCTCTGTTTGTAGAAGATGAGCTTTTAATACTGTTGCTTCTGTTGTGCGTTGCTCAGGAAAACATTACTTAAAAGCTTTAAGGAGAATTGTAAAAGCATTGCTGTCTATGCTGCTGTCAAGGGCACACTCTTTCCCCTGTCCCTTGTCCACTGATTTAGAAGCCAGCAATTGACATACACAACCTTATAATTTGATTAGTGTCCAGCCATTCCGAATGTCCTCCAGGATAGTGATGCAGACCAGTGGCCAACACAACCAGGGAAATGATTGCTGTCATTCGAAAGATGGGTGGTGTGGTGGGTGGGGGTTCAAGAGTCCGTGACGCTGGAGGAAAATGTTCTGTATGTTTTCACTGTATGTCCATATGAGTTATGGTGGTGACCAGATTTGAGGTTATTATGAATTCTGCTCTGCATGACTCTGCTGGTTTGTATTTTTGGAGCTGTTCAGGGACTGACTGATTAACACCTGGGGCTCATGGTGAAAGCAATTAACTAGCTGGTGTAACAGGAAACTGACAATGCTGTGTTTAGGAAAGCTACTTCTCATTAAACACATGACATTTAAAACCAATGATGTCTTTGGTACACTGAGTTTGTTCACCATGTTGGAAACCTGTTCTTAATGTGTCCGAACTGTGCACTTAGGATCACAGCTAAGAACCACTCACCTCATGTGAAAGCCACAGTTGAGCTTGAAGCTGTAGATGTAAACACTGGATGAAAATGGTCATGGTGTGCAACACGACCATTAGTGCAGCTATTGTTCAGCACACTGAACAAAGTCATGACTTGCTACAGGTAAGAGATGCTTATCCTGAGAAATGGCAGAAAATATGATGCTGACATGGCCAAAGCTGTATTTTCCATCATTACGCTGTTGATTATGGACTTATGCAGTGCAATTTACCCTGAAGACCTTTAGTGCATGCCATTGAATGTGTTGTTGCATGTACCTTTATTTCTTATTCTTATTTCTTTGTCCTTTTTAGTTGCTTTTAAGTATTTTTTTCTTTAACAGAATTTTAGGCCTGTCCTGTTTGTTTGTTTGCTCTAATTGAATTTGATATTCAAAGATCCGCTGAATAAGAAATCACACTAATGAGGTTATAATGCATAGTAAGGGAAAAGTACTGGTGTGTTTGGTAGATTTCCAAATGGATTTGCTTGTGACTCACTTATGATTCATATCAATCAATATTGTTATGTAGATATTGCAGCATGTTTCCACATGTGCCTCTTTGTTCTACTACAAACATGAACTTGATGGAATTGATCTAATGTGTCTCATGTTCACCTTCACAGTCAGGACATTTGTCTTCCCACAGATTAGCGTAGGTTAGGTGTTGATTGTGTGTTTTTGTATGTGTTTCATCAGATATCGGACGTTCGTCTCTGAGGACGCCGGGCCTAACACACTTGTTGCCACAGTGCTGGCAAAGGACCCTGATGGAGATGGCATCACGTATAAGATTACCACAGGAAACGAGGAGGGCAACTTTGTCATTGACAGCCAAAAAGGTTAGACATGTTGAATTTTTCAAATAATTTTTCAAATCATCTGTCCTTTGCTCTCTTATTCTTCTCATTCCATTCCAAGTATTAATGGATTTTACTCATGACATTTTAAGCACAGTGCCAACAGACACCTTCATGTGTATACCATATGCAAACATGCAATTCAGAATTGGACACAACACCTTAGTCAGCACATAATTTCTGACTTGGTACTTCCTGTTAATCACTTAAAGTTTATTAGTATGTCTATCCTTTGTTTTTGTTTTTTTTTACTTTGCTATTCACTTGTTTATATTTAGCACAAACCGTGAAATATCCACAGATTGCTGTTTTTTTTTCTGCAGTTCTTTTCTCCCTGCCTGCTCTCCCTGCTATATTTACGTAGACTGTATAAATGTAAACACTCTGCAGTTTGTCAAGTGTGCCTCAGAGGGTCTTGACAATATGCTTCACGTACTGCTTATAGTTTTATGTACTTCACCGTGTTCATTATTCTGTGGATGAGGATGCTTCACCAGCCCCTTCTTATACTGTGAGAAGCTTTGTCAAGGATATTTAAATCCTGACAGGTCGTGTCATGGAGACGTTAGAGTAATCAGCCAATGTGTGAGGTGCATTTCCACACTGACTTTGTAACAAAATATCATCTGAGATTTATAGTCACACATCTCAACCTCCTCTGAGGCAGGAGCAGCAAAGCCAGAAGCAATGTGAAATGGGAAACTGCGTTAATGACGCAGTGTGTATGTGTGTGTGTTTCTGTGTGGTAAAAGGGATAGGCGAGTGGTGGCAGTTTCATAGTGGTTCGACCCTTTTGTAAATTACAACCCCCTCTGAATCTGCATATCATATTATAGGGTAATATGATGACTTTTACAAATTCAATTACTCAAAACTTCAAGGCACAATTTCCTCTGTTCACCAGCAATGACATTCACTGTCAGCTGATAGTGGCGGTCATTTTATCGAGCAGGGAGAAGACTTGCAGCTTATAACTCGATTCCATCGGCTATCAGATGATGAGCACAGGCTTGCTTTGCCATTTTTATTGTTCGGCTCTAATTTGCATGTGGTCACATTGACAAAATTTCTGCCTGTCATTGCTCATTAAAGGTTAACTTTTTATTTCAAGTTTGCTTTCCCAGATCGAACAGCTTTGTATTAAACGACAAATGTAAAGGCAAAGTTCAAATTCTGTCTGGATGTCAGACAACTTCTGATTCGCCTGCCAAATTTGTATTTTTTTTTTTTCTGAACAACATTCATAACAATTCATTGATGAATGCCTTATTAACTGAACCAGTATTCAACTACTGTACTGTTGATGTAGTTTAGAGTAAAATAAGTATCCACATGTTCTGGCCATTAAGGGCCAAAGATCACAAACCGGCAGCACCAAATTCAAGGCAGTTACCTCACAGAGAGCTTAAAGATTTAAGTTTTCAGAATTTTTTTTCCAAGTAATAAAGTTTTACTCACAGCCTGGAAGCAAATGTACAGTGGGTTGATACTGGTCTTCTGTCTGCACGTTGGCAACTACTGTTTAGTGTATAAGATGTCTGAAAATTCATCTTGATAGAGCCCGTGGTGATGTCTTTACATTGTTGGTTTGAAACAAGTAAAAAATAGTAAAACTTTAGATTTTATTATCGTCTAGAACCAACCAATAAACAATAGCAGCTGTTATGGATAATGATAATGGCTCCTTCCCACTCAAGTGTTCCAGTAAGCGAGGCAGTATGCACAATGCCAGGACCCTCAAACTGAAGCAGCTAAATGGAATTCAGTCATGATTAATTTCAGTATTTGTACCTGTGCTTTTCCCACTGTAATATGTCAAAATGTCTTCAGAGAAAAAGACCTAGGTTTGGAATCATGATTATTGATTTGAAGGCCCTGAACCCCAACACAGGTGGCTAATTAGATCAGAGCTCAACCTAATAGGCACAACAAAATTTATAGCTGAGTCAGAGAGATGTCAATCAAACACAGTCTGTGCACACCCACACAGTCCAGAAAAGTGTAATCAAGCAAAATAAGTGAAAACACTGCTGTGTGACTATGGGTTTTCAGGGCCTTTTAAAGCGAGATATTTTTCTTACTGTCAACAAATCCTAAGACAAGACCAAAACTATGCATATCCTGTGATTTCATAACCTGATATATCTCTCTATATCCCTGTACCACAAAGCTGCATTATTTCCAAAAATGATTGAAACACACAGATGAACACAGACACTGTAGTTTATTTTGGTCTGCAATACACTGACTTCACTGCCCTAAATACTCACTCGAGCACCAGATGTGTATCTGTCTGTTAATGTGTAATATTGTTTGGTCTTTGGTGCTTGGGAAAGACAAGACAATCTGAAGTCATGACCTGTCAGTCTGGAAACTAGCTATCTGCATCTGCAAATTGGGAAAAAGTGTGTATGTATGTATGTGTGTATATATATATATATATATATATATATATATATATATATATATATATATATATATATATATATATATATATATATATATATATATATATATATATATATATGTGTGTGTGTGTGTGTGTTGTACACTGTGTTGTGTGAAAATATTCAAGTGGAAAAATGGAAAATGCCAGGATCTAGATTCATATCTGATTGAGCAGAATGAACTAAAGTATGCCCTGATTATTAATCTATTTTACTCTTTCTGTACTTACTCTCTACTTTTTGCCTCATAATTGATGAAATGAACATCACGCAGTATAGTAGAAGCTTTGAAACTAGACCAAAAACACATGAGGAAACTTTTTAGTGGTGGTTTGACTCAGCTATTTCCTTTGTCAGACATGAATCTGGCCTCTTTATAAGTGTACATTATGTAAGGTAAAACAGCCACTATACATGCAACACAAAAGATGAGAAAATGGACAAAATTCCAAATTTGCAGCACAAAACCAAGCTTCTTCAATCGTGCTGCTGCATTGTTTCTGTATTATTACAGCACATGCCCTGCTTAAGCACACCTTTAGAAGTGATGGATTTACAGTAAATCCACCACTCATATTTAGACTTGTGCACACACAGTGGAAAGTCAGCATAATGCAGATGCACACAAAGGCACTACACAATTTGTCTGCATCAAAGTGTGTGAGCCAAAGTGTGACACCATAATACTTGTAATATGATCCAATATCTTGTTTCAAAGAGCCCAATATTTGGTCATTAAAACTGTTTTATGATTCTCATAATGGAAGGCGAACACATTGGTTTCCTCCCACCCTCTCCAGCCCAGCTCATTCTCTCCCTGCTACTGATGAAAATCGTTTATTGCCTCTTCTCCCCTCTCATTGCCCGCCACCACCCCCCCTTACTCATCCTAAATGTCCGACAATCATTCAAGCGATTGTTTTCCTCCCTTCCGGCAGGAGCAGCTCTGCCGGCCTCCCTCTCAATGTTAATTTCCCTGTAACTCACCCCAGAATACAGTGTGTTTCCCAGAGATTTAAGACGCCCATTAGGATCTGAGCAGACCGGTCAATATGATGATCACGCTCTTCCTATTAAAACCCATAAATACAGAAACACCCGCTCCGTTGGAGGGGAGGAAGTATTTACTGACAGCTAAGGGGAAATGCTGGCACCAATAAATAGGCTTCGATCAACTCCTTCTTTTCTGAGCTAAGTTTTATGGCATTTCAGAAAAGAGTATTTCTTTGAGAGGGAGGCAGTAGGTGAGTTTTTTTTTCAGTGAAGGCTGCTAGACAACCGGTGTTGGTTTAGCATTCGCTGTCCTGTTGCCTTGTTTTATTTCTATTATTTAGTCTTTTCTCCTGAACTGCTAGCCTCCTATCTACTGTTTGGTCTGATGTGCTGACCCGCATGTGATCCCAGCTTTATGTAACAAGCCCACGTTGTTTTGCCCTCATTCTTCTCCCAAGTTCCCTCTGGCAAATATATTGTTATTCTCTCTTTCTGTACCGTACTATTCCACTTCCTAAACTGTTGTGTCTTATAGCGCCGCCTTCATCTCTATCATCACTTGGAATTTTTTGGCACAATACTGACTAGTAGAGGCACACCCTCAGTCCATCTCCTCCTACCCTCCACCCCATTCTCCTCCTTCTTCTTTGTTATCTCTCATCTATCCCTTACTTCGTTCTTATTCTTCCTCCCTTCTGGCTGCCTTTATGTGAAGTGACGGCTGCTCACTGACCCCCGAGGAAACATCTTCTCCATCTCTGATAAGCGATGATATGTGCTGGCCCTGTTGGCTGCAACACACACACACACACACACACACACACACACACACACACACACTCACACACACACACACACACACACACACACAGACACACACACACACACACTCCCTGTAATTTTACTGCATAAAATAAACTGCATAAATATTCTCTTTCACATACACATAACATTTGACAAAAACATGCACACATGCTGTTACGCATTAGACATATACTGTATACATACATATATATTTAGATATACCCAGAAACAACCATAACATGAACAACCACCTGCATGTATACATAGAATTACACACAGAACCAAACATACATGTATGCATCACACACACATGCAGGTCAACACACCCAGAGACACACATACACACACAACCGTAACCCATACTACAGGGACACATATCTCATAGATTAGAAGAGACGCTCGCTGTATGCTTTGTTCTTGGAATGTCCTAAAACCTTTTCCATGTCCCATTTTCAACCACTTACCCAGCATGTGTTGCTCTCATCTAAGGCTTTTAGGCCCTATTAGATGTTTATGCCAACCAGAGGCAGAGTAAAGCAGGGATCGGACTACAGGGCGCCTCCGGTGCTCCCTGTATATGTAACATAGCAAGCAGGCCGTGGCCTCTCTCTGTGTCTGCCTGCTGCCTTTACTGAACTGGTCACATTTATCTGGCCTTCTGTCTCAATTCATTAAGCATGAGTGCACTCCCTAGTGCTGTTATAGCAGTGTGGGTGGAGAGAGAGTAGGGTGGACTAGTGCTTATACTCTTAATGCATATTTGAAGGATATACATGTTTGTTTATTTTATGAATTTTATGAAATTAAAATTCACCATTCTAGCCAGCAAGAGTCCATCTTCTTGATATTAGAAATCCAAACACAAATACTTTTACTACTGCAGTACTGCTTCTACTGATGTAAATGGTCTGTTCACTTAAATTACTGTAAAATTAGTAAATCATTTTTTTTAAAAGTCACTTACCTGAGATGGTATTGATTTAAATTTTTGAACAAGATTTCTCTTTTCATTCCAACACTACCGAGGTGAGTGGAGGTAGGTTTAGGTGCTCAGAGCAATAAACAACGACATTCATAATCCACAGAGTCTAATTCTTAGACACTTTCAATGGAGAGTTTTGACTTTGGGGTCTGTAGATTATTTATGGTTCTATTCACCTCCATTCTACCAGAGTGGAGGCAGAAATCTGTGAATGTCTCAAAACAGGCAAATAAAACAGGATGGCAATGTAAACTATTATTGACTGAAATGTCTTAACAACTATTAGATGGATTGCCATTACATTTATTTAGACATTTATGATTGTCCCCAGATGATGAATCCTAATGTCTTTGGTGATTCCTTGATTTTCCTGGAGTTTGCTGGTGGCAGTACACATACCCAGTCAAATATCTCGTCAGGTAAATGTGTGTGTGTGTCAGATAAATTGTCTCAGACTCTTCTTATGCTACCATGATCTTATCATTTATTTTTTTAGTGAAATATCTCTACTGGACCAGTAACAAATTAAGCTGTACACTACTACTACATTACTGTACACCTGCCTATGCATATACACAGTAAAGAACTTGACATGTTATGAAATCTGGTACAGACATTTATGGCCCACTCAGGATCAATTATGATCTATTAACCATTTATTCAGCACAAATTTGTAAATTTCTCTAAAGGTTTGCTCTCTGATCAAATACCGATCAAAAATGTAATTTCCACTAGTCTCAGCTCTGCTGATATTTACCATTCTGACCATGGTAAACCGTCTGAACCTGCTCAAAACATTAGCATTTATTTCAGAGCAAGTGCAGTCTCTTTTTTTATTTAAGTGGGCTAACCTGTTTATAAAGCACCTGTGATGACAGTGCTACAACATCATTGGCACATGTCTTGTATGGGCACACATAACACTTAATATATATTAAGCCCCTATTATACCACTTTCCATTATTATTCACAATAATACCTAATGAGAAAATAGATGTCAAGTTAAATCCACATTTAAACAGATAGCTAATTTATGTATGTATTTTTGTGAATGGATTTATTGACCTAAGTTGATTGCTCTTTCTGTCTGTAGCAAACAATTGTTCTAATTTTGGTCTCACTGTAGCTCCTGTTTTTATTTATTTATCATGATCTCTTGTAAGCCCATTCTACAATGCAACCCTATCAGCCCTAGCCATGCACCATACAATAGCCCATTTGGGTTTGTATAATGAGAAATCAGAAATAAACCATCCAGGCTTCTGTTGTTTGGAAATCATGGAAATGTGTTTTTTTTAGGTGTCCAGGTAGGAGGTTTGGCTTGGATACATCCAGCTGCTGCTGTGGCCAAACTTGAACTGAAAGTTAGCAACACAAACATTGTCTGAGTGTTGATTATTAAAAGTCTGCTCTGCATGAAGGAAGGAGGAAGGAGGAAGGAACAGAGTGAATTGCATACACAGACTAGTTTGGGGAGGAGGGGAGGATACAGCAGTTTTGGCGTTGAAATGCAAAGAAAGGTGATGCAGGCTTGTGTACAGGTCACTGTTTATGCCTTAGACACTAACCATGCTGAATAGAGTCCCAGTTAAATATTGAAATTGGCCTGGTTCTTTAAAAGTGTTTCCATCCTCATTTCTATTGAGCTCACAGAGGCCATTTATCAGATCAATGTAGATCTGAGGAGAAAAGAAATGTGCGGGGGGCTGATATTTTTATTGGCAGATTCTCACACTCTACAGCCAATGGCATGTACACTCTACAGCGTGCAAGTGCATGACCCACACCAGGGCAGGATCTAAACATGGACCATCAGCGCTAAAGTTAAGCTGCTTAGCTAGCATGGCCTCCACTCAGGGCGAGGCACTGGTATAAGTGTTCTCTGCAATTGTTCAAGGCCACAACTGACAGGGGGGTCACACATTCACTGACTTAAGTTTACTGAATTAAGTTGACTGACTGGCTCAGGGCCTGCTAACTCACACAATGACTGCGAGACACACGCAATTAAATATTTTCACATGTACTGGCTCTCCCTCTACTCTGGCACAGTGCTTATGACTCATTTGTGCTGATATTGAGTATTAACACTGAGTTACTATGATTACGGGGATGCTCTTAAACGTTGTAATCATTTTCAAGTTTTTGGTTTGCATGATGGTACAAAATCATAAAGTTAGTCTAGTAATCTTATGTTGAGACCTTCCCTTTGATTATTAACAGTGTGATAGTAGGCTAATGGCGGAAATGTGCAAACTTGCCATCAGGCTTCAACTTGTCACAGGGCTGCAAAAGTTGCACTTATTAGTATTACAGTTATTTAACCCTGGTGCTGTTTGTTTCATGTATTTTTCTGTTAAATGATGAGAGACTCACTGGAAACAATAATAATTGGAAGGAAAAAAAGTGATTGGTCAGTACTATGTCAAAAAATACGGAAAAACGGAAATCAGGTCCCTTCTTCTTGCCTACGGATTTTACATTCATATGCAGATATCTGGAGAGATTATTCTCATAGTGATGCTGCTCTCTAGTGTATTACTGTACTTACACAAGACAGCATAATAGGTGGTTAAAGTATGGGCACAAATTATTGGTGGTTAAAAAGTGTAGTTCCAAATGGTTTTATACATACAGTACATCCTAATGTCGCCAGGCCATTAACAGGATTAAATCACAACAGTAACAGCAAGGTAAAAGCTGGAGAGGTGGAGTCCTGAGATTCAATACCAAGACTAGAGTGCTTGGGTGAAAAATATATTCCTCAAAGGTACATATCAAATAAAGTATTGTTATGGTATTGTATCGAGAGTTGGCCGTGCAAATCTCGTCCAACGCAGTGGCTGTTTTTTATTCACCTGTCCTTTCTTTCTGGGGACAGGGAATATGCCCAATACAAACATATGTTAAGGGCACGGTCTTCTGCGTTCTTAGATTTATCTATACTATTTAAGAACATTTAAATTTGATGTATGTGTTTTATTTATTTATTTTTTATATCAGTGAATCACAAGGGAGTATCAGTGTCTGGGACGGAGTAGCCAGGTTTCCTGTGAGCTTGACAATATATCAACTTGGCCCTGGGAATAACAAACACACAAAAGCAAAGCCCTGTGATACTGTGTTTTAATAATGTAGCACAGACTAAATGCTCACATAAGTTAATGTGACAAATTCCTCAAGGAATTTGTGGATCGCTTCCTGTTTGCCATCTGCTTCTTTTGTGTAGCACAGTTCCAGTGGCACTGGCTGATCCTCAAAATGTCAAAATGTAGGCAACCTAGCAGGAGTCATTTAGGAATTACGTTGTTTGTATGTTTAATATTAAAGGCATTTGTGTTTCATAGTGGTAAAGACTCAAAATTCTGAGCTGACAGAGCATGTCAGCACTGTGCCGCAGAATGATGTGAAAAATGGGGTCAAATTTACAGAATGAATAAAACTGAAAATGGCCTGAAACTGCAGGCATGTGGTGAATTTGTGTTAAACCACAAAATCCCCATTCCCTTAATTCAAAATGTTGTCCCTGTGAAATAACATAACATTAAATTAGGTTATGAGGCATATTAATTATCCACATACAAGCTTTAGCAAAATATCCCCTCAGTTGCATGGCTGGCTGGCTGCAGTCTGGCCTATAAACACTCACTTCTGGGCATCATTGTACTCGGCATAAACCTCTGCAGCAGTGTTTGCTGGATATAAGTGTATAAGTGTTTGTGTGCCTTTGTGTGTATTTTACTGTGTAGTTGTGTGTATGAGCATATTTATGCATTTATATGTGTCTGACACAATGTATGTGACACGTCTTTCTTGAGGCAAAGCTTCTTCCCCTTACACCTCTACGACTGTAAATTGGAATCATCTTTCCCTCTCTCTCACTTTCCATCCCTGTCTATTTTTATCTTTTTTTTACTCACACACACACACACACACACACACACACACACACACACCTACTCATACCCTTAACCATGGACAGCAGTGCCAGGGAACCATCCATTGTGACAAACACCGCAAGGCAGACACCCCCTCCATGGCAATCCTCCATCTCTTGTGCAACAACGCACACACACACAGGCACACACATGTGCATGTGGACACTGAAAGGCAAACATAAGGGACACACTGTACATGTGCAGTTCAAACATTAAAATCTTGTACAGCATTAACCTGAGCAGAACAAAATTTCTCCTCTTTGGTTTCCTTTATCATTAATTTCTAAGACACACGTGTCATGCTGGTGCAATAGCTATGGATGCACACACATAAAAAAATCGAAAATCATATATTGTCTGGATGTAATCTGTCTCATCTGTCTCCTTGCTCTGGTAAACAGAGATAGAAGGATGAATAGCACAGGCACACATATGTATCTATGATAAGCATACATATGATTCCAGTTTCAGGCTCTTGTGAAACACCAACCAAATGAACACATGACAGCCATAGCACCTGCCCCCTGCCTCTGAAGATAAGGAGGATGTAATAAGTGTGTCTGCACTTTTAGCCCACACACACATACACACCCACAGACACACATGCACACAGACAAAGTAAACAGAGCACCGATGGGTGAGATGAATACAGAGTGGAAGAGAGTCATTCAAAGCGAGAGAGTGGGATGCAGATGAGACGCCTACACCAGACTGAAAGAGTGAGTCAGTAAGAGAGAACGAGAGAAGGGATGAAATGGAATGCCAGAATGATGGCGCTTAAAGGGAATACCAATCAATTTAACTATTCATATGTTGTGTAGCCATAATTAATGAAATCTCTCTCAGAATGAAGAACTAAAATAAGAAAGACTGTCTACCAAAATCTTTTTTCTCCATCTTGGCTTTGTTTTTTTTTCTTTATTTACAAAAAGAAACTAATGCGAGTGTGACGGATCATTTTCAGCCTGGTTCTCCCTTTTCTATGGCAACATGTTGATTGTGTTGAGTATTTATAATTTCATTATACAGATTTCATACCTCAAAAGTACCACAGATGTTAGGTGATAGTTGAATCTGTAATTGAGTGTTTTTCATCTATTAAGCATTTCTTGCTACTAAAAATTTAAATTTTCTGTCATTCAGTCCTTTTAATAATGTCCACTTTAAGGAGTGAGTGTCTCATCTAAGGTCTTTTTTTATTCAAAAACTCAGTAATGATGATTTGCTCCTACTAATTTGCTTTCAAAGCACTTTAATGTCTTCAGTCACCACATAATAGACATAAGACAAACAAAAGAAACAAAACACCAAAACCACAAACCTTACCTCCATTTAAAATCACAGACACTATCAGTGCATGTTGAAGCGTCAAATACTGACAAGATGACATAAGAACACTGCTTTTGTGTGTTCTGTAACGCAGTTGATCTTCATGTGAGGATGTGAGAGATCCTTTTTTTGTCTCCAAAGTCAGCCTTGATTATTTGTTCTAGCCTTTGTTTAGTAGATAAGCTGCATCAATGTCAAGAATTTGAGGCACGCAGTTAAATTGGCACAGTCTATTACTTATTGCAGCTACGACTGAATTAAAATCTGTCATATGTCAAAACATAAAATGAGGCTTAATGTTGAGACAGTTACTCCTGGCTGTCCCTTAATATTTCTAATGTAACTAATAGTACATTATTTACATTAGTCAAACATTGCCCTAACCTGGGCAAGTAGCCACAAAATGTGCTAAATCCAAGATCAGCAGGCTAACCAACAAAATTAACACTAAAACAACAATGTTATCAGGCCATAATTGAGGTTCATCAGGTAACAGTTCAAAGTATGCACATGTTGCATCAAAATAAAGGGCTTATTGAGCATATTGACTAACTGATTGACCAACTGACCAAAGGTGTCATTGCTAGTCTCAGTTCCACAGATAGTTAGCAGAGTATATCAACCGAATATGATCTCACAACTAAAATACTGAAAGCCAACTGTTTTTTACCTGTTCTCCCTCTACCTTTGCTCTGGTTCCAGTAGTTAACAATAGTGTACCAAATAAATGAAAATGGATTTGATAAAATGAGAAGAGATTTTCAAGTGGAGCTTTGTTTGAATTGAGCGTGGAAAAATGAACAACTATAAACAAACAGGCTTGGACATGAATAATCTTGACACCTTTTGAGTTGACTAGAAATCTGTCAAGGCCCTCCAGATGGGCTGCCCAGGTTACACAGTGAAACCCTTGTAGATGATTCAGAATGTGGCCAAGGGTAGGCACCCCTGCTTTTTAAGGGTCTCCGTCTCCACTAGCTACCTGTAGCAGCCTGCATTAAATTCAAATCTCTAATGCTTGTCTACAAAGTAGTCTCTGGTATTGCACCTACCTACTTGGATGCCCTTATACAGGCATATGTTACTGCATGGCTGTTACATTCTTCCAGTGAAAGACGTCTGGCTGTGTCACCTGTACGCTCAGAGCAATCTAAACTTTTCTCATCTGTTGTTCTCAGTTGGTGGAATTCTACTACCAGTTCCTACCAGAGCAGGGGCGATCCTCTCTACCTTTAAAAACCTGCTGAAGATCCAGCTCTTCAGAGAGTACATCCTCTCCTAGCACTACCAACAACTGGGCATACTAAATCTACCCCCCTCTAGAACTGTCACAGTAGTCATTGCTGTACTAACATGTCCTTGTCGCACTGTACCTTGGTTGTTTGCTTTTTCTGTAAGTCGCTTTAGATAAAAACGTCAGCTAAATGACTAAATGTAAATGTAACAATCAATGTTCCGTAATGGTTCATTACCATGTCTGGTGTTGTCAAATCAGGTCAGTTGAAGTAGGTGTTTGTAACTTTTGGATTTTCAAATGCTAATGCAAATTTTACAACTTAAATTCCAGATGGATGTTACCATTGTAAACACTGTAATGATATCCTGATTTTCTCAACCTTAGTTTGAACAAATAAACAGTAAATATAGATATAGACAATATTAACTGTGCTCATATCAGTAACAGCTGACTGTGTGTGTTAACCATTGTTTTTTGTTTTTTATGTTTGGTTGAAGGTTTAATCCGTCTGCGTTCCAGCCCGCCTCCTCACCTCCAGGGTGTTGAATATGTCCTCAACGTTACAGCGACAGATGACAACGCTTCAGGCGGACCTCAGGCCTTGTCATCCACAGCTCAGGTCATAGTGGGCGTGGACGATGTGAACAATAACAAGCCTGTCTTTGAGAAGGTAAGACAAGCAACACGGCACACACATCATTAAACCTTGTTTATCTTGCTCATTATCTGCATTTGTTTAAATAAATCTGCTCTCTCAGTTGTGGTGCAATTCTCAATTCTCTTTCTTGTTTGAATATTCCTCAGTTTTTTCTTACTTTATGATTTATTTTATTGGCTCTCTTATTCTGCCTCTATTCATCCTATGTAACTCCCCTCCATTACTCCTCTGTCTCCCTCTCTTTGTCTGTCTATCTCCGCTATTTATTAGCCTCTATCTCTCCTCTCTGGAGGAGCGATTAGCTGACTTGACCCCTTGTCTCTGCTCTCTCGTCCCTCTCCTACATCATCTCAGTCTTTTAATTAAAGCTTTGAGGGATGTGGCAGAAATCCCGGCCGACCCACTCTGGAGGCGCTTACATCTCCACCTGCTTTTTTCTAGCCATGTCTCAATTTTAAATGAGGTGACTTTTCAAGCCCCACGAGATATTACAAGCCAACATTAGGAGCAAGGACTTGCTGAGTAAACCTCACTCACTCTCTCCTGGGGAAAAGTGAGCGCCAAGTGTTTCCCTTTCAGCTTCACCTCTTTGCAGGAAGAAACAGGGGGATGGACGACAAGATGAGAGCCAAGAGAGAAGATAGAAGAGGGAAGAGAGGGAATCCTGGTCCACAGTTTTTCATGTGCTCTGTATGCTCAATTGTCTCTCTCAGGAATCCCCTGCTGGCATCATACTCCTTGTCTATGATTCACTCTTTTCTCTCTGCTGGCAGGATACCGATTACAACGGATAAGCAAACCTTCAATCCCCCCACTCACCATGTCTCTTCTAAGTCAAAGAGAGAATTTTGGAAAAATGAAAAAAAAATAGTCAAGAGAAATCAACAAACAAAGCATATATAAATTTAAAAAAGAAGGGGTGTGCCAGAGAAAAAGTGTATCAAGTTTGTCGGTTAGTAAAGACATCTGAGGTTAGCTGGTGTTTCCACTGTAGCTAGCAGCCAGCAGCAGGACACTGAAGCAGAAAGGTCCTTTTATCTTGTTTGATGTCCGATCTCCTAATGTACTGGAGCCTCTCTGCAACTCTGGGTTGGTTCAGTGGACCAAGAGAGACACACACAGAGACGTACAGATACAGATAGGTCAGATCTCTTGGATATAGCCAGATCCCCCATTTCCCTGTGGTATAAATATCAGACTACAAACACATAGACATTGATACATTTATTTATTAGCCATTAATACCCTTGTGACCCACTCTTATTTAGTTTTATTCACATACATTTTTTATATTTGCACTAGTACAGAATACCCAGGTTGGGCATTTATAATATACTGTGTAGGAAAAAAGACTACATAAAAAAGCTCATCTCTCACTTCATGCCTGACTACACTTTTAAATACTATACACAGGGGAACCATGGACAGAAATAAGCATCCAGTGAACACCCTACAATGCGGGGCAGCAGCATGGATATAGGGATGCACTGATCCAGTCTGCTGACTTTTTTTTCCCAAGCAAATTCAGTATTGGTCATGCAAAACGTCTGTACCCAAACCCCATGACCACAGGTAAGGGTAGGAATTTAGATCATCTTATATCAAGCTTATCCTTAAAACTCATCTTCGTCCTTATCAGTCTCACATTCCTTCCTTCTCTCATGAGCAAGACACACAAACTCCAGACTGTCATCCCAGCTGCTACACAGCAACAAAAAAATTAAAAAAATTACATTGTCTTGCAAATAGCAGGCAGACAGTCCTAAAGTCATCAAACCAGACAGACTTCACTCCTCCACATCTGAGATTTTGTTCATGAAAATCACAGAATTGGTGACATTCTTGGCAGCATTCATGGCATCTTTCTGTAGTATAAAATGTGTGGTTGACACTAATTTGTTTCACATTGACTAAGCACTCTGTTTGGCCATTCTCATTAATTGCACAGGGGAATGCCTGCACACCAACCTGCATATCTTCACCATATTTGGTGAAATACATAAAGCAAAATGTGAAGCACTGGAGGCAAATGGTATTAAAACCTTCTGATAACTGCAGATTAAAAGCTTGAAGAGATGGAGATAGAAAGCTAAAGTATTGTTGCATGATAAAAGAATGGAGGGCAGAGAAGAGGCAGGAAGCAAGGGAACATATGATTAAAGTTCCTTTAAGTTCCTATCTCTAATTAGATGTCGAAGAATAGCATCAAACAGCAGTACAGAGGGATTCCTTCCTCTCCACTGTCTGTGGCACATCAGCATCAACATTCCATTGAGATGGCACAAAAAGGAAAAGAGATGGTGGGGATGGAGTAAGCGGGAGGAAGATGAGAGATCAGAGAGAGAGAAAGTGGGTTAGAGAGAGTAAGTGAAATCCAGCCAGCGTTCAAATGAGGATAATAAAGGTCTTTGTGTGTCTGACAAGTTCAGTGATTGACAAAATCTTTGAGAACCAAAACACGGAGCAGCTAACTTGCATCACACCAGAAGCACTCAATGAATCTTTGATGACTACAAGAATCCACAAGGCGTTAAATGGAGAGTAGGACTAGGGTTGAATTTCGACTTCCATTGAATATATCACTCTTCTGTCCTGAAAACCAAGATTACCTTTAGACAGCATGTTAAGTAAATTATGTGGTACAGACTTTACTCTCAGAAGTTCACATCTTTTGAGATGGAAACAACACAAAGCCAGACATACAGAATCTTTTGTCTGGAATATCCTCTCACCAGTTTTGACCCTTTGGTGTCCGAGCTGGCACTCTTGATGCAAAAGCAATTGGTAGGGTCTGTACATGTGCATTTATGATTATATTAATAATGATCAGAAACTAGTTAGTCAACAACTACGTATGAATATTACTACGTATTAATATTACTACTTGCCCAACAGCAAAAAGTCCAGCTCGCCATTTTTCAGTCTTTTATTTCACAAAACTGCCCCCAACAACTAAAACCCTGTCCAAGACTTACTGTTGACCAGCCTCTTGCCCTAGCTTCCTCCATTAGCTATATCCATAGAAGTTAATTTATGTTGCATGTTCACCCACCGCCTGTTGAGACATAACACCAGTGCAGCTCCACTTGAATCCACTGCACTGCAATTTGATTCATTTCAACCCTACACCTATATACTAATATTTAGCTAGGGCAGATGTTTGGGGGCAGTTACATAGTGAGGTTAACACAGTTTGGACAAAGCGCCTTTCTTTCACTATGAATGATGATTTTTAAGATTTGAGCGCATATTCACACATAACTACAGAAGCACACAAAAAATAAACTCCCACAGAATATATTTCATTAAGGCTTCCTCTCAGGTGTTAAATGGATGCAGTGTAACTTTTCTAGGTGTAAATGTGTGTGTTATATTCAGTTTTCTCACATATACACCACTCACAAAAAGTTAGGGATATCCAGCTTTCGCTGGTATACCCACCACATTTGTTTTAATAAATTGTTTGAGATGATGAAATTACCATTGCATGCTTCTAGTTAAATGCCGTACTTCCATGATATAATATCACTGTAGCATGAACTTTTTCCATGTTCCATAAATTTTACCCAAAAGTTGAATATCCCTAACTTTTTGTGAGTAGTGTACATATTTTGTCTGGCCGTATGAGCATAAATTCATTGTGGACCAAAATATTCTGTTGTCATAAAATCACAAACACAGCATGATGAAAGATGAAGATGAAAGTGTGTGATTCTTGACTGAATAAATATACCTAATTGGTATATCTTACCTCTTGCTCAGAATTAGCTGCCTTCAATGGAGTGAATCCATTATGAAGCTCTCTGGCTCAGAAGAAAGACACATTTTTTAACAATACTTATACACTGATTGCCAAAAGATCAGCACACTTACTTCATACTTATATTGCCACAATCTTCTCTTCCTCCCACCTGTCCTCTCTGCCTACTGTCTTATTCTCCTCAGTGTCAGCAGTACCGAGAGAGCACATCAGTCCTGGAGAACCAGCCAGCAGGAACATTCGTTCTGCAGGTTCACGCTGTGGATGCTGACGAGGGCTCTAATGGCAGGGTCACATACGGCTTCATGCACAAAGACTCCACTGTACCGGCATTCAGTATACACCCAGACACCGGTACTGAAATACACACATATTCACCTTCACTTGCACAAACATACAAGTACAGAGGAGTACACATACTGCTAAAGACTCACAATTCAAAGCCTAGTGCAACCCCCGGTACTGGTACCGGTACCGATCCGTCGATCAATTGGTACTGGGTCGCACAAGAAAAAAATAATTATTTCTGTTTTATGTATTATCTGAGTCTGGACGATCTTTTATTTTGAAAAACCTTTTATTTTGAGAAATGATTCTCGGTGACGTCTGGGTCACTTACGGCGTAACGGTAACAATAGCGGCGAGGCAAAGCGCTCTGAGCTCTGATTACTACTTTTAAAAGACTCTCATTTCCTTTCCTGTTCTGCTCAACATTTACTCTGCTGTCTTTAAAGTTTAGCCTCAAGGCAAACAGAGGAAATCTTTTTAGTGTTAAATTGCATATGCCCCCAGGACACAAAACCAAACTGCTTTATCTCTTTGTCTCTAGGAGTAATTGTGACAGCGAGGAAATTTGACCGTGAACGCCAACGGGAGTATGCAGTGACGGTGACTGCCACTGACCAGGCAGCTGACCCGCTGATTGGCATTTGTCAGCTCAACATCCTCATCCTGGACCAGAACGACAACAGTCCCAAGTTCGAGAACATCCGATATGAGTGTAAGTACATGTTGAGGTAAATGAAATATGGTGACTAAGAGAGCTCAACACTGAAACCCAACAGTGTAAACACACATAAAACTTAAAATTTAAGACCTAAAACAAACAAATGAAGGAAATATCTTCTATCCATTTTAGTAGCTTTAGTAATACTGTGATGGTATAATTAAAAATATACAGGATACTTCATACATCAGCTATTTATTAATAGCAATATTGTTCATAACGGAGCTCCACATTGTTTTGTATGACATACTTTTTTTTGTCGTATTTGACATTTTTTTCCTTTTTGCCACATTTTTGTTGTCAAATGGGTGAATAAGTTTCTCAGTTAGCTTGTGTCTGATTTGTTTGGATTTTTTTTATTTTCTTCAGTTGCAAAGCTTTGAGCGTGCTCCCACTATACCGACAAACACAGTATAAAAGACTACAAATAAAGACCTCACAGAACCACTGAGGCGTACAGCACACGTTTTGTCTTTCCTGTCACAGACTTCCTTCGTGAGGATACGATGATTGGGACTAGTTTCTTGCGGGTGGCAGCTCATGATGATGACTTTGGCACTAATGCAGCCGTCACATACTCCATGTCCAGTGAACAGCCGGAGTACCTCAGGGTCAACCCTCTGACAGGCTGGGTGTATGTCAACCAACCCATTTCCCAGGTACACTCATGCTATATACAAACCAATACTGTAATACCAAATCCAACCTTCTATTTTTATGTTATGTAGGACATTCTGCTGTGTTTATAATTTAGCAAATATGCAAATAACCTATCAAATCTTCACCTCATGGAGATGATTGGATGCCCTCAGGGCTAATCGCACTTATGGGGGGGACAAAAGCAATAAATTTCAGATTGCAACTAAAATGACATTTTTGAGGTTGTTCACCACTTTGAATGCAGTGGATAAGGCTACATTAGAACAAGCAGATCTATCTAATTTTTACCTAATAAAGGTATGTTTGAAAAGGTTTCCACCACACTTAGAATATTGTAGTGAGACTTAATCCCTTAAGAAGAACAAGCTACTCATACCTATGCCATGGATGCACGACTATGGATACAGATATGTATAGAGATGCTCCCAATCAGCTGGGGGAAAAGAGGGTGTAAACCATTAGAAGTCAGAGCCCCTGAATGCTGATCATGAATCTTTCCAGCAATGCTACTTCTTCCAATAGTGGGGCCAGAAAAGCAAGTATATTTGCATTTTAGCATTTTATTGCTGACAGTCAGGGGCCAGAAGTCCAGTGGCCAGTAGCACACAGGCAGCCTGAATATGTGATAATGTCTTCACTGGAGCCTTTTCTTTGGCATCAGGAGAAATAACATTGTCGATGCTTTCCTCACTCCACTGCCTCTAACCTCTTGCTTCACTACCAGTAAGAGAAACAATCTTGGTGGGAACATGAACAAGCAATAGAGGAAACTGCCACATAGTCTGCGCACAACAAGTCTGTGTCTCAGATGAGTGCCACAATTATAAAAGCCCAAAAAGCAAACACACCATCTTCCAGTGCCAAGAGGAATGCATGTCTATATCCCCAGCACCCTGCATCTTACACTCACAGCTGGCACCATGCCAGTATTTTTGCCTGAGAGAATGGCTCACTAGAACATATCCATGTTTCCAGATACAAAACTTTTCCACTAATGAGTACAACTGCATAAAGAATGATACACAAACAGGCACTGCCTACACGTTTATTTCAGCCTTTGCCTGCGTGAAGATCTCATTTGTCTTAATTGCTTAGAGCAAAAATTGAATTTGAAAACTGCATAACTTCACAAAATCTTGAAAATCTATTTTTTTCTTTATAGCCAAGCATGAAAACCTGGATCTAAGAAAATTGTGAATTTGTGAATATGAAACATCTTTAAAACAGTAAAATTTGTAAATAATTTTCGTACTGTGGTGGATAAAGCAGAAGGCTGTGAGCAAAATTGAGAAAGCTAACTTGTGTCATCGGTTTGTTTTTGTTATCTAACACACGGCAATTAACCAACACTGACGGACTTTTGGTTAAGTTATTTTCTTTTCTTCCTAAAATGGATCATTTCCCTTGATTGCAGTGGCTAAAACTAATTGCTCTTGTAGGGGTTACAAAAGCCTGCTCAATCAATACAATTATCTTTAAGCATGTTTGTGTTTATCCGAATACAGCCTACAGTCAATTCCTCCCTGCACTGAAGTGTGGAAAATGGATTGCTTGCTGAAATGTGTGATCTAGATTCACAATGTTTATCACTCTTTAAGGAAGCTATAATTATCACTCTGTCACACTAATCTAAAACGTAAGAACATGCCATAAAGCTTTTCTTCTATTTTCTGCCACAGAGGACCTACATCACCAGGGAAATTGTGGCAACAGACGGAGGGAACAGAAGCAGTTCAGTGGAGCTGTCCGTCACCATCACCAATGTGAAGAACCAGCCTCCACAGTGGGAAAAAGACAGCTACAGCGTGGTCATACCAGAAAACACTGTCCGAGACACACCCATCGTGGTACATTGGGGTGGGGGTTTGACAGTTGGCACACAAAGGACGTAGATGGTTGCATTTATAGAATATTTGTGGGTGTTTGTACAGTCTTAATGCTTAATAGACAAGGCATGTTGATTTATACAGCATCTACAACAAGGGTGTGGTGGCTCCCTAAAGGGTAGGCTTGTTGCCGGTTCATTCCCCTGATCAGCAGGTTTAATCTGGACAAGGTAAATGAAAAAGCAATGCAATGCTTGCTCCTCCTTCCTTGCGACCACTCTCAGTGAAACTTCCCAAAATCAATAAAGGTTAAAAAAAAAAAGTGCTTCACATGATGCAAGGAAATGCACTAGAGCAAAATTTAAAAACCAATAAAAATAAAATGAATTAAAATGAAATAAAATTAGCTAAAAAAAGGTCTAAATTAAATACATATTGACAAAATAACAGTAATAAACCAGGAATGCAGTTGTAGTGCAATTACAGTGCAGCAGTAAGCACCCACATGCACAATGAAATGAGGTACTACTAAAACACACACACTGTAACCAGCACTCTTCCAGTAAAATGCTTTCATTACCTCAAAATCAAAACAAAATGACACATGTACACACAAGTGTAAGACACACACACACACATTTTTCCGCTTCCTGAAAACATTCATGGTGAAATCATTTTTTTTATAAGACCTGCTGGCCACAATTTACATGCTTATTAATTTTCCACTATTACTAAAAAAAAAAAAAAAACATTATTATTGTTATTATTATAACACTTGGCAATATTTAAGAGTTTTGGTTGTTTTAGTTGAATTGGCCATCAAAAAAGCTGTAAAACAAATGAAATATCTACAAAGTCATCAGTGCTCTGTAAACCGCAGAATAGAGCCATCAGGCGTTTTTTCTTTTCTTTGCAAAACGCAAGCTAGGCCTGTTTCACTGTCAGTGTCACACAGTCATGTTCCTTTACAAAAGGAGCCAAATTACTTGTGTCATCATTGTCAGGTGTGATTGTGGTTAAAATGATGGTGATGCAAGAGCATTAGGACACAGCTGTGTGATTCTTTTGAATGTACAAGGCCTATTTTGCTCATTAAGTGATCATGTGGATTTTGATACCAATTGGTATAAATTCAAAGCCTCTAGAAGTAGTCTTGAAGCACATGTTGCTCTTTGAACATGGCTTAAGAGCTAACGACTGTGCCACGGGTTTGAATAAAGGCCCTTTTTGATGCTGGCTGGAGTTACTGCCGCATAAAGGACTTGAGATGCAGTCCAAGCACTGTAAAGTACACATTAGACCGCCATGATGCCACCAGTTCACATCAGAACCGAAAGTGGAGAGGTAGAAAAAAAGACACTTTCAGACAGATAGTGAAGCATCTCAAAATTCTTGTAGTCATAGGGACCGAAGAAAGACCTCACGAGAACTGCATGACGAGAGCAACACCACAGTGACTAATTGTGCAACAGTGTCTTCAAGAACTGTCTGTCAGAAACTGGGTGAAGAAGGACAAAAGAACACAAGAATGGACAAGGAAGATTGGTATAAAGTGTTGTGGACTGATGAGTCCAAGTTTAAACAGTTTGGCAACAAGCGAAGAGTGTATGTTGGACAAAGTGAGGGGGAGAGAGATAAGAAGTAGTGTCTCCTGCCAAGTAACAACAAATAAACCAAAAATGCATTCTTTCTGAATTTAATACTTAAAATTGAACAAAACATTTATGTCTGTATTCATTCCAAAGGAAAATAACAATATTTGATATCCTGGTGGCCAGCTAAAACAGATAGAGTACTGCAAAATCACCAGCTCATTTTTGCCGAGAGATGGTTGTCCTGTCCCTCTCTACTGTCCACTATCAAGTATCAGTAATAAATGGCTTTTCCTTGGAGAGGAGTAACAGCAATCTATTTCATCTAACGCTACCCAAAGTTTCTTATTACAAGTGTGTCAGGCTGTTATCATCAATCAGTAGTAAGCGATGAAAGAGTGTTGCTATATAACAAACCTGTGAAATGGTAGGGAACCACAGGTTTAGGAACAACAGCCACATATCTGGACATTATTAATTCCATTAATGAGACTTCATTCTTTGTGTAATTATGATGTAGCCTATCAGCTGTTGTGCCTGTCACTGCCACAACTAATCTACAGTATTTTCCAAGGATCTGTTGAAAGCAATTAAGTCTATTAAACTTGCTGATGAATATTTTAAACCAAAAGAGAGAGATGGGTACTTAACATGAGTGTGTGTGTGAACATGTAAATGTGTTTGTGAGAGTTGCAAATAGAGCAGGGGAGAAAGAGAGAGCATGGTCCCTATAGTAGGCTACGGTGTATTAATCGAGACAGCAGTTCAGCGTTGATTTGACTGTTATGCAAAGACACAATTACTCTCAGTAGGTTGTAATAGCTCTACCACGGAAAGTTTGAGTTTTTATGGCCTAAATCAGCACATACAGTAGTCAGGCATGTTTGCCAGTTCTGTGTGCCTGACAGGGTGTCTCATTATTGTAGCTGGTGTGCTTTGCAGGTTGAAAGGATACAGCTAGGTCACCCATATGCAAGCAGCATCACGTCCGAGATGGCATTCTTGATTTTAATTGGGGCGTGTATGGCATCAGCTTCGAGTAGCCTCTCCTTAATTAGTTTAGGAAGAATGAACAGTGTATTCCGCAGGACTTTAGTGGATTGTTGTGTAGTGTTTGAGATTCACTGCATTAATATTTTAGTGTTCATTATTATGGGCTGTAAAAGACTTTTCCATTTGGGCAGATCATTTTTCACTATTTAGATTGCACGCTTCAGTTGAAGTGCAGCAGCAGCTGTCCTTGTTTCCGCTCCTGTCCTTAGGATCATTGCTGGCATTTGGCACTTTTTCCAGCTCTCAAAATTGATAATTGGAAACATGCTGTCGGTTTTTAAAATTTTGGATTGTTTGTCATCTCTTCCTTAAACCAGAAAGTGATAGTGTAACAAAACTTCTAAAAGTGAGAAAACTAAATACAGTTTACAAGTATTGGTTCATGTTCATATGACAGTGTATGGCTGTATGTTAGTGTGGGCACAGGAAAAACTCTACTGCTCTTGAGATTTCTTTCTTTAATTTCTTTCTTCAGTAATTGTGTAAGACAGCTAATAGGACAATTAGGTGGCAGTTAGCATAGCCGTCATTAGTAGTGTTACTGTAAATCAGCTACAACAACTTTTGTTATTTACAGGCTAAAATTAGTGAATTTTATTTATATTTTTCCTTCAATCCTTTTTTTCTGTTCCAAACAGACCATTAAAGCCACCTCCCCACTTGGGGATCCCAGGGTAACATACAACTTGGAGGATGGCATGGTCCCGGAGACAAACATGCCTGTTCGCTTTTACTTGACCCCCAATCGAGAGGATGGTTCAGCTTCCATCCTGGTGGCAGAGCCCCTGGACTACGAGACCACCAGGAACTTCATGCTGCGGGTACGAGCTCAGAATGTCGCCGCAGTGCCGTTGGCGGCCTTCACCATGGTCTACATTAATGTCACAGGTGAGCCTTTTTTTCATTGTTTTTGGTTTTACTTGAATTTGTTTTAACAATCCTCAAATGTAACTGTTAAGTATGTTGTTGTTTCCTCCACTTGCACATCTTCCACTGACCCCTAACACTTGTGTTCCTGTGTAATGCGTTCAATTTACATCATGTTTACACACATTTTCTTAACACTTAGTGCTAATGATTAAACTCTTCAACTCTCTAATGTAAAATTACACAGTTCTCACTAGGGATGCACGATAACTTTTACTTCGGCATTTAGTGTGCAACGCTTCCCCGCTGTCTGCTCTGCTCCCTCTGCGTGTTTGTTGTAGAGCTGTCCACAAGGCAACCTCTCTGGTATCTCTCTGGTATAACGCCACCCAACAAAGTACCATAGTATTCTGTGTCAGGCGCCAGTCAATTTAAATACACACTTAGAGGTCCCATGAAAAACAGCGAAAACTGGACAATTTCATGAAGTTATAAGGACGTAAAAAGTGGACATGTCCGCGCAAAAAAGACGTTTGGTCACCCTAAATAACAAGCCACCTTTCTTCTTCTGAAACGTTGAAAAAGTCCCACACAATCAACGCCATAGTGTCTGTTTTTAAACGTAAGCACGCTGTGCTGCCTTCACAGTGTGACGAAAATTCCACGTTTGCTAGTCGTTCTTTCAGGCCTTTTTAAGTTCATATTTCTATTGTTTAATTCCAGCATGTGGATATCAATTCAAGTCAGCAACTACCAAAATTATGACCAAGTTAGCGAGTTCTTTTCCAACATGAGGGGGTATTCTTGAATTTTCCCAGTCAGAAGGATTTTTTCTGATTATGACAACGTCACTTGAATGCAGCATTCACTGCAGGCCATTCAGGTCTCGTAGTGGGAGTTGCCGTGCTGACAAAATTCTAAATGTTTTTGCGGCTATTCGTCGTGATATCGGACTTATTATAATTATTGTGCACTCCTAGTTCTCGCAGAAGTAAAAGCATACACTCAAAAAGGTGCAGATGAAGAAAGACAAGAGTCGAACAAAGATGCAGACAGTGTATTGTGGGTGAAGACCGATTTCCTAGAGGAAACAAAAGTTTTGTGAGGGAATAAAAATTTCATAGACTTGAAAACAGGGTTTTGTAGCTGTAGATTTGTAAACCTTACCAGTTGAACTTACTGAACAAAACTGCACGCACGTACACACACGCTTTCTGCCTGACAGGTAGAGAACACAGTCTTGCACTAAATGACAACTCACAACACTTTCCAAATGGCACAGGGACACACCAGATTGCTCACTCAGTATGTACTCTGTATGCTGTACAGAATTTATAGATACAAAGACCAATGCACAATGTACTATGATCACAGTTACAAAACTGTTTTTAAGGACACCTTTTTGAGTGACATTCCATAGTTGCTTTGTATTAAAACTCACTTCACATTGACCAGCAGTGTGGCTGTTTAAGCTTGCAGGAACTGAGGATAAATTGGGTGTTTGTATCATTTTCTTTATGGCTGAACTATAAGCTAATGGAAGAATACAAAAGATTTTGCTTCATTAATTCTCAAGATGGGCTTAATGGAATTTAAGTGAAGAGCATCACCAGGCACCATGCTTTTTCAAAGACTCAATGGTCCAGTTAAGGTCTTGTAGCTCATATATTAAAAAGTGAATTCCCAGAACATGCTACTGACACACACTATCTGTTTTCAGCATCATCACCTAATGTGTTTGGAATCACTACTATACATTTTAATGTATATGTGCTCATTTTGTTTATTCTGATCCTCACTATTCAGCAGTGGACAGTGTCGCTCTTTTTAAACTGCTTGTACAACGTAACGGTTCTCACAACATCTGAGACCCTGGAGAGAGACAGAATCAAGAACATTTGGGAAGAACAGACGGTTTAGTCGTATCGCAGCTTTCTCTAAGTCCTGATGCGTTGTGATTTTCTATTTGGAGTCATTAAAATGTTGGATTCCATAGCTACACAAATCCAAATCATTTCACCAGCTGGTGTGACTGTGATGAGTCCAAGAGTACAACTTGTATGCTTTGACGCCACTGTCCCACCTCTGAAGAAGATGACCCAGAGTCATCTTTTTATCTCTTATCTTTGCCCAGGAATATCAGTATCTCTATCATCCTCTGCTAAGTCTCATTGTTATATGGGGCTTCTGATTACTCTGGTGCCACTCACTCTCAGTTAATGCTTAGACCCTGGTAACTAGGCTTAAGTTGCCATCATCACTGTTAAATATGCTTGTGATCGGTAGCCCCTGACCTTGCTCCTGGAAATAACTCCCTACCCCCACATCCCCCATACTCTCTTTAATCCTCTTGCAATACGCACACACACACACACACACACACACACACACACACACATGCATACCCTATTCCATCAAATTGGTCTTAATCCAGTGAGAAATAATTAATTCGCATAGACCTTCTCCCTCTTGCCTCCCTGTCCCTCTCCTAACTTCCCCTTCTGCTATTTTTCCTCCCCCCTGAGCTCCCTTATCTGTCTTAATAAGACAGCTCTCTGACTCCTCCAGAGGCAGTGTGGCTGAGGGAGAGAGGGAGGGCTGTAATGGATTTAAGGCCCCATTTTTAATTCATAGATTAAGACATTTGCTCAGAAGAAAGAGTAGGAAAAATGGCACATGAAGCAGCATTAGATTTAATGTGTTGCACTATTGAAGTCATTTCTGTAATGGTTTTGGCCTTAAATCAACTGTGTTAAAATTTGGCTTCTGCTATTCAGTCAGACTTGAGAGTTCATATTCTGTCTCACTGCTTCGTGGTGCTACCTGTTTTATCTCTCAGTAGCTTGTATTCTACTCTTCTCTCCCCGCATTATGGTTCAAGGAAACCAGTTTTACACATTTTGTGTCCATTATTGACTGGCCTAATGCAAGTTTTGACCTTCCTTTTGACACCAACAGGACTTGAAAAAACAATTACCACAGAAAAAATCATAGAACTGTAAGTTCTCAGAGCTATAGGACATGTATAAATGCCACACACTGTTACGCCCCGGCTTGTTTGGAGAGCAGTAACAAGTTGAAGATAAGAAATTTGAATGCAGATTGACACGAGTTTCCAGTTCGTCAGAAGTTTTAATAACTGTTTTCAACAAAAGAAGGTGAGGCAAAAGGAATGAACATAGGGCATACGGGTGCTGTTGAAAGGAACAAATAAGTATAACAAAAAGAGAACTCTAACAGAGCCTATCTTCTAACTAAAGAACCAAAAACCGAGAAATAAAACCCTCACTATTTAACGCCTAAGACACACAGGAAACAAACAAAACCACAGTCACAACAGCACCCCTAACTAGTGTATCTAACAAAGGAATTCTCAGAGTAGTCAGTGAAATCAACAAATCTAAACCTAGCCCACTGTCGTTCCTTTACCAACCTTTTAGTCAACCAACACAAGCCGCCACGAACGATGAACATCGGTACTATTTAAAACTGCCGCTGTGTTGATTGGAGGTTCTGATTGGCTCCTCGCAGACACCAGCAACAAGTCACAGCCCTCGTGGAGACAATCCCAGCATCCAAAGGAGCCAATCCCTGATAGGGGAACACACAGCCTGCTTTGCATGGAAAGCATAAATTAGACGGCAGCCACCAGCGGCCGTAACAACACTGCATGTTTAAGTGCTAAAAAGGATCCCTTTCAGTCACCTCAAACACTGTTTGGATAATGTTGAAAACTACAGTAAAACAAGGAATGAATACTTGCACATATTTGATGCTGGATGGTGCTTCATTGTGTTCTTACATGTTTCATTTATAGTACGGTTTTAGTTCACATGTGATTAGGTTAGTTTGTTTTTGCACAAGTTTGAAGTAGTCACCTAGTAAGTAACCTTTATTTACACCATGTAGAACAACAGTTACTGCTTCTAGTATCCACACGCGAATGATAAAAATTTAACAGGAGACAGTATAAAATCAAAATAAATAAATACATCAACTAAAAAAATCAAGAGTTACAAGATTACAGGTACAAGAAGCCTTGTTTGTGACTCAGCTGACCCAGTGCTAGGATGAAGGCTGTTCCATTGAATTAGAGCAAGGAACAATTTCCCTTGTTTTGAGCCAGACTGTGAAAGCTTTCTGTCGTCACATCTGAAGAGTAGGGTTACAGAATATGGGGTTAAAAGATCAGAAATGTATGAGGAATCCAAACCATGAAGGGCTTTAAATGTTATTAACAGGACCCCAAATTGAATTCTAAAGTGCAATGGAAGTCAAAAGCAGTGCAGCCAGAACTGGAGGAATATGCTCTGTGCATTTGGTGTTGCCCAGAAACCATCACGGTACAATCTGGTCCTCATGCCAAAGTGCTTTTGCAGAGCCATTTAAACCAATTAGATGTGAAAATAGAGGTTTGAGAATTTGGTCTCTTTTTTCCAGGATATGTTCGTTTAAAGGATTATATCTCTTGGTTTCAAAAAGCAGGGAATGGTCAGGGACCAAACACGAACATCCGTTGATCAGCACCTTGAAAAACCACTTCGTGAGGCACAATGTTAAGTAATTCATTCACACAAATAGGGGTATACTGAGTTAACAGAGCTGATGAAAAATGTGGGGCAGGTAAAAAAGGCAAACTGAATTTAGAGCTTTAGCTCTGGCTTTGGATGTGTTTTTTTCATCAAGGTATATCTGACATTCAGATCATTCAAAGTTCAAGTTTATCTAGCCTGACATTAAAAGGGGTATGAGGATGTAACATAAAACCAGGTGTAATGGTAGTGAAGAAAGGTGTTTTATTAAATGAAAATTCAAATTGGTTTAACACAAGGAGGTGAGGAGCTAAGGGAACAAAGGGCGAACAAAGCTAATCCAATGAAACAAAACAGATCAAAAACAACACCCCTAAACTAATGAATCTAACAGAAATCAGCTACATGTGCCATCAGTATTATAAACTAAACTAATCCCTGCCAAGTCTCACGAAGTATAACAAAACAAAAAAGATGCTATTTCTAAAAAAAAAAAAAAAAATGTTTCTTTCTTTTTTTTAAAAAAATCCACCAGACACACTTCACCATTTTTCTGTGTATCCTAAGCACACTCTTTCTTCCTAAACTCTTCCTTCTCCAGATGTAAATGACAACGTCCCATTTTTCACTTCCTCCATCTATGAGGCCTCAGTCACTGAAGGGGCAGAATCAGGAGCTCTGGTTTTCCAGGTTTCGGCCAATGATCTTGACTTGGGTCTTAATGGCAAGGTGAAAACAAAATCACACATGCACACACAAATATGGTAAAAACGCTAATGTTGCTCTTTCAGCATAGTCATCAGAAAGAGATGTTAACAACTTTTTTTTTTTTTCTGTATCTGCCCCGACGTGCTGCCATCCAGATCTCCTACTCCTTACTAGAGGATCGCAGTGGGGACCACCAGTATTTCCGTATTGACCCAGAACTTGGATTCATCTACACACAGACTGTGTTTGACCGTGAGACAAAAAGCTCCTACCTATTGGAAGTTCAGTCTGTGGACGGCTGGGAATCAGCACGACCCGGCAAACATGGACAGCCGAACTCTGGTAAGTAATACTGACACTGCACAGAACAGCCTGTGACTGAACTGATGATTACTGTAAGTTCTGATTGCGTTTGCTTTTGCAGTTTGTCTAGTATTACGTCTTGTGCCTGAGTGTTAAGAAAAGCAATTGTAAAAGCTGTCATGAGGTAGCTAGACTGAACTGTTAGTGTTATAGCAGTCAGTGGTGAAGAGAAACTCCAGTACATCGAGGCGAAACTTTGAAATTTGAGTCTTTTTCACTCAGGAGATATTTTCTATATTAAATTACAACCAACAGGATTTTACTTGTATTCCAAAACGATGTAACTATCTTACAAAATGGTGATACCTGAACATCACACGCATCATATGTACCTAATGCTCACAGCAGTCCCAACTCTTCTATGAAGGGTTTCCACCTTCTTTTGGAAGCTGTCTTTAAGGATATGTTTCATTTTGGAACAGGAAAGGGCCTTCCTCAAATTGTTGCTACAAAAGAAGCACACTGATGTCCAGAGTATCATTGTATGCTGCAGCACAAGGATTTCCCATAATCAGAGCTCAGGGACTTAAACTAGACCATTATTTGTCCAACACAAAGCGGTTGGCACTATATATTTTGATAGATAGTGTTCTCCTGACATAATTACGTTAAACCCAGTTTGCCCAATCTTGCGTTACACCTGTCTAACCAAGGCATTGAGCATGGTGAGCTTAGGCGTGTGTGTTACTGCTCAGCCATGGAAATCCATGTCATGAAGCTGCCTAGAAAACCATTATTGTGCCAGTGTTGGCCTGAAGGCAGTTTGGAACTGGTTTGTTCTGTTTGTAGTGGGTCAGTCCAGTTCTGTCAGTTACAAGGCCTACTGCTTCTGAGCTCTTCACTACAACCCATTCTACTGCAAATGTTTGTAAATTCAGATTGCATGGCTGTACATTTAATTTTATGCGCCTGTAAGCATCAGCTGAGGCAGCTGAACCCACTAATTGGAAGGGCTATCTGCATACTTGTATGAAGTAATACTTCAGGTAACTCATTTTATTTAGCTGCAGCAATTGCATTGAATGCAGTTTCTACCAATGCAATAGAAAAAAAAAGAAAAAAAAAAGCAACAAATGTCTAATTATATGTTAACAGATGTTTTCATGTGTACTCACTAAAAAGTGGTATTGGTACTGGTACTGGTATTACCAATGTGAAGTATTTTAGTGTTGTGTATGTTCAGTAGTAGCAGTTCATTTCAAACCATTCTGTTGATATTCAAGTTGTAATCCAATTACACCATCTACTAATGGTGGTCACTCTTGTACACACTGAAAACTAGGACAAGCACAGAAGGGGAGAGAGTTGTAGACAGCTGCTCTGTAAACTTCATTTAAGGCTCTAAATCTTCACTGAAGGCAGCATTAATCTCTGTTTTTCTCTATGCCTCTTTCCCACATCTGCTCATCTCTCCTTACTTGGAAGACTAAAGGCCATCTTCCTCTGATGGTCTGTTTCTCTGGCTCCGTCTCTTCCTTCAGCTACACATTTCTCTCTCATTTGCTGCCAGATGAAACACATACATGTTCCAATGGTAGAATAGAGAGACACCAAGAAATGAACAGATGTTGAGACAGATGGGTGAATGGAGAGAGGTGTTGAAGAAAGACCAGGATATATGTTTAATAAATATGATCATAGATTATTAATGGATACTCTCTCTAGGTTTGTCTCACTATGGTATTTGTGGCAACGTAAACAGAAGTTAAATATTAAGCAGAGCAGAGACTGAGAGACCACAGTGAAACCATGGGAGTTATTTTATTTATTTTTGTCATGAATATTAAATGAGGTGGCATTAAGAAAAATTGGTGACAGGCAGATTAACAGATACTTAATAAGGATGCACATTCTCACAAGTGTGTGAAATAGCAATTGTCTCTGATGTAATGATTTCCACAGAGAAATCTTTTCAGCGTAGTGTGAGTGAATTTACTCAAATATCTGTTACACGTAATGAAACATATACCTCACCACATGGTGAAGAGGTTCTTGAATCAGTCTGGTTTTGGCTCTGACATAAAATGGAAAATACATAAATCCAAATCATATATAAGCTTGGCAACATACCAGGGTGGCAGGTAGCTGTTCTCATTAAAAAGAATGCAGAAAATCAGATCCACCCCTTGAGTCAATGACGAAACTGAGAATACATTTTTTCATCAAAAGATTCTGAAGAATCCGTTTTAAAATGAATAAGTTGATATAAATCTGATTTATCCCCTGACACTCATTAAATCAATGACTGTCTTTTCACCTCCTACTCAGTTTCCTTTGTTACAGATGATCAAATTCTGCTCCCAGGGCTCTGAGCTCCTAAGCAAGAAATACTTTGGGCTATTAAATAGCTGAAAATCTTTTCCAGGGTACTTGTGACCATTCCTTGAATTCACCCCCAGTATTAAGTGTTTTTTTTTCTTTTAACCTCCTGGTGAACACCGGTATTTTTGTTGGAAACAAGTCCCTCCTTAAACATTATGGCCTTGCCTCCAGAAACAACTTAGGTCCTTCTTTCATTAGATGTTTTGATTTGTTGAAGCCTCCATGAAAATAGATTTGTACTTCAGCTATATATTTCAGTATATAGTTCCAACTGTAAGGGGGCTTTGTCATCTGCTCATTCATTTAAATTAGTAAATATGTATCTTAGATAGAAATATTATGCCATGCAGTGGTTGCTTACCTTTTTGTATTTCAGTTGAAACGCTGCTTGCAACAAGGTTTGAGGTTTGGGGTTAAGATAACCAGACAGGATTTTCAGGGGTTTTATTTTTTTATTTATTTATTTTTTTAAATTTTTGTGGCAGAGACAGTAGCACGATGGTCACATGGTTTCACTGGATGACAATATGTATTTCACCATGTTGCATTAGGCTTAGGAAGGACTAATTTTATATTTTATATTATTTATATTTATGGATGGATAGGATTTTCAAATAATGAACTCCCTCATGCAGGATTTACTAAGAGTCTGCATCAAGATAATTTTAGCACCCGCAGTTGTATAATGCTGCACAAAGCTGCATCTTTACTGTATTACTAGAGAAAGTATTGATTGAATGCTCCCCTGCATTTGATATGTCTTTAGTCACGTGAGGATACTTATATGTATGTCACTCTGATAAGCTGACATGAATTATATCTTCACCTCAAACTGTGAGTTTGAACCTTGATTTTCCATCAGGTGTCTAATGTGATACTTGTTTATTTATTATTATTTTTTTACATAGTTTGTAGATAGGGGATTAATAATTTATAATTAATATTTTTTTTCTTTTTTTGTATGTTGGTGAAATATCTAATTTCGTATTCCTATTTTTTTCCATTGAGGTGAAAATTCAATACCTTCTGTAGCATACACTTTGTGGTATAGTTTCCTGGTTTAGTTTAGATAGCAGATGAACAGTCGGTCTAAATGTCTCTCCCGTTTAATAACTCTAATTACAATCATGTATGACAGTTTTAGTAATTCGTTTATATCTTGACATTCATTTATTACTTGATAAAATAATGACAAAAAAGAAGATTTGAAGTACAAGCTATATTTAACATATCTGTATATACAGACATACACACTTGCTGAGTGCCAAGATGTTGCAGACCAGAGACGGCAGAATGTTGTCAAGCTATTACAAAAATAACCTTGATAAACACTGTTTTCCCAATGCAGTAAACAAGCTTTCCCACTCCATACAAGGTAGAGCGTGTGAAATGGGGCTGGGCATGTGATTTATTTATTTATTTTTATTTCCCACATACATGTTTCTGGAAGTGTGAAAACGTGGAGTGGTAGCATTAGCAAAGAAGGATGAGAGCTGCTACATCTGCTTTTAGGCTTTGTTTTCTTCCTCCTCAATCACCCCCATCTCCGATGGATTCTGAACATGTGCAAAACCCTTGCATCCACGACATGTTTTGTTTGCTATCTGTGCCCTGAACTGTATATCATCTCTCCTCACCCTGTCTTAAATAATTTATCTAATCTTGAATCGTGCGTTATAAATTATGCTCATTTTGATACCAATATCAAAGGAAGCACACTATATTGGGTTGCTCAACTACTGAGCCTTACATTTATGCCTCCAGGGTGCTTTGTACTCCACTTCAGCCTGCGGTTGAATGCTAAAGAAAAAAGAAACAGCTGGACGTAATGGTAAAATAGACAGAAATTGTGGAGATAGATGACAGATGTAATAGAAATGTGGTAGACAACACTGGATGGAAGAAAAAAAGGTTAATTTTCTTTCTGCCTGTGTGCATGGAGAAGTTTCCTCTGTGTGTGTGTACATGTGTGCATGCTGGTGAAAAGTAGCTAAATAGTAGCTATCCAAAGAGAGATAGACAGATGTTCATGTTGACAGAATAAGAACAACCCCACGTTTATAATCTCATTTTTCTTTTCCTCTTTCTCTCTGTGTACTCTTTCTCCTCTTTTTATTTTCAGACACAGCATATGTCCGCGTTTTTATCAGTGACGTGAACGATAACAAGCCAGCATTTGCACAGGCATCCTATGAAGTTGATGTGGACGAGGATGCTGACGTGGGCTTTGCCATACTCACGGTCGGTGCCAATGATGGAGATGAAGGTGGGTGACATGGATATAGGAATATGTATGTGACTGTGTGCCTGTATGTTTCTTGGAATGGGGTGATGTGCAGTAGTTATAGAATTGAAAGCGCAGGAACGCTGGGGAGGCCGGGACTATAGCTCTACAATTTAGCACAATGCTGAACAGTTTCGCCTTTACCTCACACAAGAAAAATGTTCACCTTTCACTTTGCTGCGTTTGTCTGAGGCCCTCTTACTTTGAAGGACAAAAAAAAGATTGCACTACAAAACGTGTTGAAGTCATGAAAAACACACCAGGATGTGAGTTTGAATCAGACCCATTTAATATAACCTTTAGATAGATGGCAAGGAAAGGAGCTCTCGGGTGTTTAAATGTGCATATTTTAAGCTTCAAAACATTTTCTCTCTCTTTGGACAAACAATTCTTACTATTAAGGTTTAACCCTGTAGCTGTCGAGCAGCTGACTACACTTCTGGCATGGCTGGTATTTTTCATTATTTGTCCAACTTCTCCATAGAAAATGGGCTATATTTTAAAATGATCATTGTTTTTAGTCCTGAGACAGTGGTGTTTAGTTAAGTTAAGATTTTTTTTTTTATTACTTTTTTGGCCTTTTTGCTTTTATTGGAAAGAGACAGCTGAAGAGCAACAGGAAATGTGGCTAGAGAGATGGGGAATGACAAGCGGGAAAGGGCCGCACTGGTCGCATTCGAACCTGGACCCCCGCAGCAAGACTTCGCATATGGGGCGGCTGCTCTATCAACTGGGCTAAACACCGCCCCTAGTTAAGTGGATGAACTTACACAGGAATAGCTTATTCCACCCAAGTTACTTTCCATTTTAATAATTTTAAGGGTGTGACTACTCCTTCAATGAACAAAAGGAAAATATTTCAGTGGGTGTGTTTTTTTTTTTTTGGTTATCAGTCACTACCCACCCATGTTGATGAGTGATGATTTTTCAATTACAAGCAACACGCACATGAGAATTCAGTCATAGGTCATTGTATGGCACATGCCTCCACATTGCTGAACCTCATACAGAGCTACAATATCATAAACTATAATATCACTAGAAACCTTACTTAGGTGTATAACCTATTCCTGTGGTTTATGACTGTTGTTTCAGTTTTCCTGAATAGAGATAGCTGAAACACAACAAGGATTGAAAATGAGGACATTCGGTAGAATTTAGTAAGTACAGTACTTTCCAGCTAGAATTGTTGAAGACCCTATTAGTTAGACAGGCCTAACTTGTTGACCTTTCCAGTGCACTAGCCTGCAATGAAACACTAATTAAGAGGCCTCATTAGAATCTGAGAGCTTACGTAGATAACAAAATGCAAAGGATCATCTGTCTGTGGTGGATCATACCAAGGGGGTTGTCATGACCAGAGGCAAAAGTCAGCTCACAACAGAAAAGGCAAAACCATTATTACTCTGAGGAATGAAGAGTCTCTCATATCTTAGCTCTGTGGCAGACGCAATCAAAGTAGGAGTAGGACTTGGATAAGAAAAGGTCTGTCAGTTGAAGATCAACACCAAAATCAAATGAGAATTGCTCATTGTATTTGACTAGGGTGATTGCAACAGACATCATGATGCAGCTGAATGAGAGTGAACTAAAAAATGTTTCTACTTCAACAGAGCAGAGAACTAGGCAACTGCATTTATATGCATGAACTGGACTACGGAAATACCACAGTAAATCATGTGGTAAATAAAGCACAGTGTATTTTATATTTTACATGATTCAATGTAGCTACCTGTTGCTTTAATGACAGCTTTGCACACTTTTGGCATTCATGAGGGAGTCACCTGAATGGTTCTTAATTAGCAGGTGTTTCTTGTCAAAATTGCCTTTGACTAAGTAAAGAGAAATGATAGTTAAGTAATTACTTTTAGACACGAAGGTCAGTCAGTCTGGAAAAATTCAATAACTTTGAATGTGTCTTCAAGGATGGTCAAAAAAAACATCAAATGCGATGATGAAACTGACTGAGGCCCAGGAAAGAAAGACCAAGTGTTCAAGTTCATTACAGTTAGCAGCTTTAAAAATCAGCAATTAATAGCACATCAGAGTCCCACATTGATGCTTCAGAGTTCAAGTAATATAGTAGATGCATTTCAACATAATCTGGACAGAGGAGGCTGCTTGGATCAGGTCTTTTTTACTGCAAAAACAAAAACACTACCAGAAGAAAATTGGGATAAGGGGCGTTCCTGACAACATCCTCTTTTGATTGCAATTACAATATATTTGTTATAATTCTCTCGTATGTTTTAAATATAGTAACTGAACCGATTTTAGGAATATATTCCACCATCCAAATCATTTTAAGATAAGGCCACTTCACAATATTTTGTTTCTGTTACTTTTGATACTCTCAGACTTTTAACTAAAATCAGCTACCTTGAGTGGTGACACTAAAAATACAGTAGCCCTAAAGGTGCTAATTTTCGTGGATTTCCTTAATAAATCCCTAGCAAAGTCATATTTTTGCATCCTTGTTAGAATAGTGTGAAATGGTGAACAGGAATGTGTATCATAGGCTAAAACATGCTAAAAAGCTCCTTTAGCTAATTTCATTTTTAGCTGTAAAGCAGTTAAAAGGCTTGGCTTTTGGCTTTGACACTATGAGCAATGCTTTAGTCTCATTAGATGTGCTTTTTGAATCGTTGGCTTTTTACACCCAAATGTGCTTCTTTGGGTGTGTCACTTCTGATATCGAAAAAAAATATATATACACTTTGAAACTTAGTTGAAAGTTTTTTATGATTCATGTCATTAGGTTAAACACTGACAGTGAGTTTTATTTTTTTGGTCTGATTATTGTTATGGATGTTTAGACATCACATTCATCTCTCACAGAACATGGAAAGGAAGAAAATAATCCCTTGTATTCGTATTTGAAATTAAAGTACTATATTGTCATATTTTACCATTCTGTATTTCAAATGGTGTTTGAAATAGCTTTATATGGTGCAATGATGCTCAGTCATTATTAAAAAGACATATTTGAAATGGCATGGTTTGACCAGGGTCGAATGATCTGAATATTCTAATATTCTAGCCTGGCTAGACATAATAGAGAGCTTGATGTTGACAACAACAGTGGCTCCAGGTTAGGATGTGCTGACAGTAACACAAACATGGGTATATACATTCTCTTTGGCTATTTCTGGGCGTATAGTTTGTGGTGTTATCTGTAGAGGTTACAAGTTTGACCACCAGCATGGGTTCACCAGAATGTGAGACTGACTCAGGCACTTCTGATGCACTTTGAGAGTATCTATATTTCTCCTTGGTGTTTCCTCCTGACCTCACCATTGACCGTTGATTTCAGCAATTTATCCACAACATCTACTGCTTACAAACGGGAAGCCTGAGTTTTCTACCTGTGACCTGTGATGAATAGTTTAACAATAGTCATTGTTTCAGCAAGACACCCTCATGCTCTCTCCTTTTTTCCCGATTTAAAAAAATAAATAAATAAAACAAGCAGAGACCTGTGTGTTGGATGAATTCTTTTTTCTTCAGTCATTGTGCTACCTTAACTTTATTAACTGCTTTTAGTTCAGGGTGAATTAGTACAGATTATTATCTTGCATTTTTTGACACCATCTTGTACCTTCTTTTTTTTTTTTTAATGGATCAAAAGGTACACTTCTGGGCCCTATTATGTGCCTGTCATGGTTGACCTGTGAAAACTGTAGTCCTCCTGATTGTGAACCAATCACTCTGTGTAAAACAAGAGAGAGATGGGAAGTCAGTGTTGGATTGAAAAGGGTACCCATTCAATTGAATTTTACACAGGAAGAGCCTGGGAGTGGTGTTCATTCAGTGGATTCACTGCTGCTAGGGATGTATGCTTAGCAGAAGTCCAAATGAGTTCTGCCTGTAAGCGAGTTGTTGATAATGCTGTTTGTATAATATATAAAAAATCAGATTGAGACTAAGTAGTGAGACTCAGACACTGATATCAGTGTGCTTCTGGCTTTGGTGTCTCTACCACACACGCACATACATGCACACAGATAGACAAGACAAGTGATAAGGCCATTGTGAAGTGGATCAGTTTGTCTTGGAAATAGAGAAGCAAGAATCTGCTAATAGTAATATATGGAGAGGGACATTGTGGCTGTGGGAGTAAAGAAGAGAAGGGGGAGAGAGAGATATAACTCTCTTATTATCTGACATTTATCATAGCAGACTGCAGAGGCCTGCTGTGAACCAGGGAGATAAATAACCCTCGTCGGTTACACACATGCACATAAGATCACTTATTTGCTTGCTTACTTGTGTGAGTGCAAAGAAACCTGCTGGAGTCCAAAATAAGGTTATTACCACCAACTGAGAGAGACGCAGGAAGCAGTAACGTATGTGTGAGTGTGTGTGCAAGTGTGTAATTTTTCTTTTTTTGTGGGGTGTATAGAGGCTTAAGTTAGTGGAGGAGGAATAGATTGGAGAATAGATTTTACACTCCTGCCAGTAATGAGGACAATATGTCGTTGCATGTTGAAGATGTGCATATCGTAGAGCTACCATAGCTAATATATCATACACAAAGGCCCTGAGTCTGAGACCACATTGAAAATCCTCTATTTTCACGGAAACCTGGACATAATCAAAAAGTTTGAGGATTGAAAAAGGAAAGTGTCAGAAGTCAAATTGTTATTCTCAGCAAAGAGGGGCTTGCTCAGCATCAAATCATGGCTAGACTCAAGCTTTTTAAGGGGTTAGTGCATGGTGGAAGCAAGACCAAACACTGAGAGTAAGAAACACAAGCATTTTACAGTGCATGGAAAAAAAAGATTCATGGCATCAAAAGGGCACATGGTAGGAGAGCAGTGTGCCAAAGCCATAGTGAAACATGCTGGTGGGAATATTTAAGTCTGAAGGTGTTGCTTACTTACAAAGTGACTCCACCTGAACAAAGAGAAGTATTACATATAGTATTACATTCAAGACAAATGCATATATCTTGACTAGTGGTCTCATGCTTTTGGACCCCACTGAATATTAATATGAATTAACTGCTCATTGCCAGTCCATGAAATATCATTATACCACAGGATAGAAGCAGAATTTTGACATTTTTCAAATGTCAAACTTGAAGCTCCAGTCTGTTGTCTTTTTATTGACTTTACTGAATGCAAAGATCAGCAAGACCTGCTTTAGAATTAAAATATTCAGTCATTTTAGTAGAGTCATGACCGCACCTTCAGAAGAACCAGGGTGCGAAGTAGCAAACTGAGATGTTATCACCTGTCTTAGCAATAAGTGCAAGTGAATGTGTACATTCTTTTTTTATTTATTTTATTACAATTGAAAAAACATAATATAAAACCATGTTAAGCAGGGGGAAAGCAGCATTTGGTAATGTTTTGTTGTATTAGTAATGTCTGGGAGTCTGAGAAAAATGAGTGCATTTTCAAAATAAAGTCAAAAGGGTGAAAGTTGCAGTATTAGTATCAGAGAAGAGTTTTAAAATTTGAAATGTCAAGGATGAAATTGATGTTTCAAGATTCAAGTTTTTTACTACTACTAGGCTCAGCACATATGGCTCCCTCTGCGAAATGTCTTGTGTATATGGCGCTAATACTGAAGGTTTGATTTCATCATTGCCTGGTTCATGTCTGGTGTAAGAATTCTATTGCTTGTGATATCCCATGCTGCACATGTAAATGTTTTTGCACATACAAACATTTCATCCATTTGAGCAGCATAGTAACAATATCCTGTCTTTCTCAGGGAATGCTCTGTTAGAATTGGGTTATCTGCATACTTAATCTGTACAGTATGTAAGTGAAACTGTGACACATAATCTCCAAAAGTCATAGGTCATTGTACAGCATACTAAAATCAAACTTCAAACTCAACTCTTATCTGGTATTAATGTATACTGTAGTTTTCATAAAGTACAGTGCCAAGGGAGATGAAAAGCATTTTGAAATTGGTACAACTGGGAAAAGACATTCATTTTATCTCCATTTGTTTGTTTATTTTAACAGTTGTGCTGTTTCTTTTGTCCCCTGGGTCTCAGCATTTAAAAAAAACACTTAAGAGATTGAGACAACTAGAAAAGCTGGAGAAAGAGTGTGAGAAAGAAGAAAGGATGCAGTTGCATATATCCCCTAACGTCTCATTTAAAATGCCAACAGACAGGCGGTACAAAACGATCTGGATTACTGCATTCTCCTTCCTTTACTTTCATCTTGCTAATAAGCTGTGAATCTCTTCTTGTCTTCAGAGGTTTCTCATTTCCCTTTCATATTAACATGAGGGGTGGTAGATGCAATGGTGATTGAGATGCAGACCTTGGCTTTACCAGTAATTGCATTGAGAGGGAACATTTTGTTGATCAGCATCTAATAGACTTTATTAAAAATGCTTTGCAGAGCTTAAAAAGAAAGGAGATTATTAAGTGAGGTCAGGAGAGAACTTTGGAGACAAGGAGAGGGGGAATTTTACTGCAATATGATTTTAGCGCGGAACAATGGAGTATTAATTATTCAATAGAAAATCAATGCATTCATGTTGTATTTAATCATTCTTTTATTTTTACAGACTTCTGATAAACAACATAAAAGGGACTTTAAGCCCTAGCAGATATAGGATCTGATTAGATTCTAATTGTGGGTATAATATTACCATGTGTCATGTTTAACAGCCTTGTTACAGTTGATTTTTGTATAAATAGCACTTATCTCGCCATACCTCTGTGTCATTTGCTATAACTGTGGCACTTGTACCTGTAATGAAAGACATTAGATCTAAATGATTAGTACGTTTTTTTTTCTTGGCTACACAAGCTCGGTACTGTTATCCAGGAAAATATGGTAGCTTGTGCAGACAGACAAAAAACAGCTTACATGCTTTAACACTCAGGACCATCATCTGATGTTTGAACCCATCCACAATTACCACACCTGCAATGGGACTGCCAATGAGTTATAGATAATTATATCCTTAGCTATCTATCGACATGTGCCAATTATCTGTCAGTTCTGATAGAGAAACTTATACTATACACTGATTAAACAAACAAACAAGCAAACAGCTCCACTGAAAGTGCATTGTTGTCAATATTAGGAGGAAAGTGAAAGTGAAGTGAAATGCTTTCATTTTGTTTTGTGTTTTGAACATGGTCCTGTAATAACACCAAAGAAGGAACCGTTATCTGTTTAAAAGTGTATTTTCATAGAAACCTTTAAACGTATTAGCTGTACGCTATCTCATCTTAAATCTGCCACTCAACTTCAATTGAAGAGATCTTGTGGTTTGAGAGCATGGATGCAAATCAGTAAGAAGATTAATAAGTGTCGTGTGGAAAGACATCAGTTTGTAATATGGCAAGACAGAAAAAGCTTAATTGCATAATTTTCCTCTGTGTGGCTTTAAAATATTTGACTTTTACTTCTTCATATATTTATTTTCCTAAATATCCTATCCAGTGCAGCAGGTATAGTAATCACCTTTTGTAAGGGTAGAAGCTGCCACTGTTGAAAGACTCATAATAATCAGATCACACCAAGAACTCCATATCTGACAGGTAAAGCAGGCTGATGCTATCTATCTCAGTTAAGTGAGACAGATTGGTGGATTGGCAAAAACAGACAGCAACAGACTAGATGGGGACTTCCAATTCATGTGGGATCAGGTACAAATACGACCATGGCCGTAACAAGACTTACTTAATATACACTCCTTTGTCAGTAACTGAGGTTCATTGTACGAACTGTCATTCTTCATTCAGCCCCCATATATTCCCTTTCTGCAGGTGGAAATGCTAAGCTGCGCTACCAGATCACATCAGGGAACACAGGAGGGGTGTTTGATGTGGAACCAGAGGTGGGCACTATCTTTATTGCCCAGCCTCTGGACTATGAACAGAACAAAAGGTAGGAGCACATTCCAGCTCACGGTATACAATATTTTTTCCTGTTTGCTGTCTTTTTCATACAAAGCTTGTTTGGATCTAAAACACTGACAGAGTTTTTGCTCAGGTACAAGCTGCATGTACTGGCTTCAGATGGAAAGTGGGAGGATTACACGACAGTGACTGTAAACGTGGTGAACAAGAACGATGAGGCTCCGGTGTTTACTGTCAATGAGTACTACGGCAGTGTAACAGAGGAGCTGGATGGCTCCCCAGTGTTTGTGTTACAGGTACAGTCCAATCATTATTCAGCTGTTCCATTCACCAAGGACATACCTAAATTTCCCCATATCATACAGTACATGAAAACTAGGACTATTTAGCTATACATTGCAATACAACAATAATTCTGGTTCTTTACCATGGCCATGGATCATCAGTTGGTGAGGACATGTAGTTCTATGCTCAGTGTTTAGCACATATAATGCATGTACTGTATATATCAATTTATAATGCATCTGCATATTTAACACCCTGTTAATCCGAGTCAGCTTAAAATAGGTAATGTATACAGGCACTGCCTTTTCAATCAACTCAGGGATCTAATCTTTGCTTATTTAGATAGTTAGCTACAGCTGATTAAGTAACAGTTTTGAGTAACATTTCAGCTGTCCAATCAACAGTGGCCTGCTAGAAAGAAATATAGGTATAAGACATTGACATGATTCATAGCATATTTTAAGTCTTTGCCGTCAACATCCACTTATGCTTTCAAACTTGAACTGAACGTTCAAACTTATTTAGAAACCAGCAGAAATCAAAGTCATTTTTTATTCAGTGATTACTGTGCAGCCTTGGCTGGACATGGTCCATTGCATGACCATTCAGGCTTTAACCCTGTAGATACAGTATGTAATTCATAATGAATCATTCTCACCATCATTAACCACATCTCTGCTACACAAGACCATACTCAAAATACAGAATTCTACTTCTAACTACATACATATTCTTATTTAATACAAAGCCTGGTGCTGTTTCCCTCCCTGCATATGTAAAAGTGAGTGTAAGAGGACATGTCTCTTAACAGAACACAGATTCATTTTGGCTCTACATCACACTGCAATTAACATGCTAAATTGAAACATCTTTGCACTGCCCAGGGTGTAATTTGTGCTGATGTGTTGAGGATGAGTGTGAGAAGGAGCAGTCAGAAGAAGAGAGGCAGGAGAGGGTGGGGGTTGCGGTTGAAGAGCTTGGATCATTGCCAGGTTTACCTACCAGAGAGTTCATAAGCAGTTGTGAAGTGCTTCCAGTCAAGATATCACTCCCAGTCAGCAGCATTTCAATAATTAAATAGTGTAAAAAAGTGATTACGCTCTCATCACCCTCTGTCTCGCTGTACCTTTGATGTTATAGGTAACAGCGTCTGACCCAGATAAAGATGCTGACCAGGAGGCCCTGCGTTACTCTCTCCATGGCCAGGGTGCCGAGAGTGAATTCATCATTGATGAGGTCACAGGCAAGATCTACGCCCAGCGGACATTGGACCGCGAGGAACGTGCTGTGTGGCGTTTCGTTGTCTTGGCCACAGACGAGGGCGGCGAAGGTCTGACAGGCTTCACCGACGTCATCATCAATGTGTGGGACATCAATGACAATCCGCCTGTCTTCACCTGCGCCCCTAGCTGTCATGGAGATGTGGCAGAGAATTCGATTGTGGGGACATCTGTGATGGAGATGACGGCCACCGACCTAGACGACTCAGCGGTTGGGCAGAATGCTGTGCTTTCTTATAGAATTATGGGTAGTTTAGACGCCACCAACATGGGGGTGGGAGGAGTGCCTACTTTCTCAGAAATGTTCACTATCAACCCCACCACAGGGACAATCAGTGTAGCCATGGGTGGTCTGGATAGAGAGCAGGTTGAGTCCTACCTCTTGGTTGTGGAGGCCAGAGATGGGGGAGGAATGACAGGAACTGGAACTGCTACTATACAAATCAAGGATGTGAACGACCATGCCCCAAGATTCATCGATCACTCCTGCCTGGCAAGGATCTCTGAGAATGCAGAGCCCAATGCGGAGGTGGGTCAGAAGAGGCTTCACTGTTGATGAGGCACCATTTTTTTTTATAACATGATTTCAGAGAATCCATATTCTTTAAATCACCTTTTACTATACCTTACATTTGAATTTGAATGGGATTTCTTAGATACAGTATAAGAATGAAAAATATGGCATCTGCAGACATCTGAAATCAATAATGGACTGAGGCACGAGCAAACAAAAAGAGTAGAAAAAGAGAGTTTTTCCATAGAAGAACGTAGACTGAACCATGCAGTGCTACAATAGTATATTGTATATTTTCTTGCCCAGTACAGTGCAACAAACAAACAAACAAAAAAGCAACAAAGGGAAAAAACAACTACACTTAGTGCTCCTACACAATCATGACATAATACAATAAATGTTACACATTAAATCCAAAAAGCTGCCTGTCAAAGCATATGTTATATCCCGTATGTTAACACAGTACTACTCTGTATCCATTTTTCCCCTCAATTTTCAATTTTTAGAACTTGTGGAAATTTGTTGTATCTGAAGGTATATTGTCATAATACAATTTGTAACCAGATGCCACATTGTTTGCATTTTCAAACCCTGCTACTTTGCATTTGTCAAGAATACACTACCACCTTAGAGGTATTTCAATTAATGTAATCAAAAGCAAAAATATAAGAAGCGAGTGATCCTGAGAAAATAGAGCCTACATACTTGATTCACATGATATATAATTTATCTTAGGTCCTGGAGCTTGCTGCAGAGGACAGAGACACTGGGGAAAATGCCCAGCTGACCTTTAGTGTTGTGGCTGGAGACCAAGAGCAGAAGTTCTACATGGTCAGTCACAAGCAGGAGCAGCGTGGCACCCTGAGGCTTAAGAAACGTCTGGACTATGAACGACACAGTGAACAGAGGTTTAACCTCACTCTCAAGGTATGCTGAGGCTGTTCCAAAAGCCCTGTTCAACCACACAGCCTTGCACTATTGAAGATTATGATTCAGCTTCTGTATTATGTCTCTCACTCTAATTCACTATGTTTAATTTCACTTTTGCGGAGAGACAGTATGCAGAGAAAGTATGCAGCGTGTGTGAGGGGGATATAGAGTCTGAGTCAAGACTGCCAGAAGCTAGATGAACAGTGTTGTTGTGCCTGATTTTGAAGAAAATAACAAATGGATTTTAGGAAGCTATCTGAAGTTTGGGTACATTCACATACAGTATGTTCCTAGGAAGTTTTGAGAATTGTTGAAAGTGATGGGAGGAAAAATGGAAAATGTTTTGTGAAATTTTGTATGCATTGATCTCAGAGACATTTGTTTTTCTTTAGTGCTTATAAATCCCACAAACCAGCCAGTCAGCCCATCCATCAAAAGCCAACACAAAGAATTTCAAAGTGAAGGGAATGCTATAAAGGCAGTCAAACAGAAGGTGTCATCTGTCAGTTACAGACAGGAACTTTAAAGCTCCACAAAGCAACTTTTCACATTGGTGGCAGTGTGAGGTAGCTACTGGAAAATAACCAGAAATTCTATGAGGTGATATAAAAATAAGCTGCAGCACATTTGTGCACACAAAGGCAGATGGTGTGATATTGCTTTATAGCCAAAGGTGTAAAAGAACAAAATATTTGATAACATGGAGCTGGTCACTTTAGGTAAGTTATATTCTTGGTGAGAAATTCCAACCATTGACCATGCATAACATCAGAAATATATATATATACACTTTGACATGTGAGTCTGTGTGTGGTTCCTGTTCCAGGTTGAAGACCTAGACTTCTCCAGCCTTTTGCACTGTGTGGTAGAAGTGGAGGACTACAATGACCATGCTCCCGTCTTTATTCCACATTTCTTGTCTCTTGCCCCTCTACCTGAAGACATCTCTGTGGGAACTAGTGTTGCCCGTTTGGTGGCCAGTGACTCTGATTCAGGCCAGAACCGTGACATCACCTATAGCCTATCTGAAGACTCAGATCCTGAAGGACTGTTCACTATTGACCAGTCTGGTGTACTCTCTGTAGCCCGGCCTCTAGATCGGGAGAGGATACCACAGCATCACTTGGTGGTCATAGCAACGGATCATGGAATTCCACCTCTAACAGGCAGTGCCACTGTCCAGCTCCCCTTGTTGGATGTAAATGATAATGGACCAGAGTTTGAGGCAGCATACTCCCCAATAGTCTTTGAGAATGTGGCTGGACCACAGGTAGGCTTGACAGGGTTTGATCACAAGTTAATATATAACAACGTCGTTATATGTAACGACGTTATTGTTCATTGAAAAGAAGAAAGAAGAAATTGTTCTTCTCCTGTGGTATGGATGATAAAATCCGACCTGAGCAAGCCACAACCCCTAATGCTCTTTCTCGTTGTTTAGGTAGTAAGGATGAACCAAACGTCGACCCTCCTACGAGCTGTGGACCAGGACTCTCCAGAGAATGGCCCTCCCTTCCACTTTACTGTCCACTCAGAGTATCGCCACAGCAATGATTTCTACCTCCAGGACAACCTAAACGGCACGGCAACGCTAACAGCTCTAAGGACATTTGACCGTGAGCGGCAGAAAGAATTCCTCATTCCTATTATTATGAGCGACAGTGGCCGTCCAGCCAAAACAGTGACCAGCACCCTGACTGTGACCATCGGTGACCAAAATGATCATGCACACATGGCAGGGGAGAAGAAAATTTTCATCAATAGTCACCGAGGTAAAAGGGTCTCTCTGTCTTTAGGATGTAATGCAGGCAACATTAAAAAAATGAATAAAGTGATAAAACTCTGATAAAGAAAGACTTTTTCACCTTTCACCTTTGCCTCAAACAACTCACTGTCACCACATCATTGTTTGTACTGTATGATTTGTTTAATCAGAATTACTCCCAAGGTGCTGTTCTAAAGGTCATAAAGGCAAACCCTTGCAAGATTCGATATGGAAATGCTGAATGATGCTACAGACAAATTTTTCTTTTTTTAAATGTGTTTTCTTTATAGTTGATGCATTTTTCTCTCAGTTTAAGAGGGACTGTCTTGATTTTACTACTATGCACTATTGGTATTAGAGGCATGACACATGCACACTTTTTTGAGAGATACTGCTAGGCCTGTGCAGATAAGTACGTATCTGCACAGACTTAATGTGTTTTTTTAAATGGTTAACTGATTTCTGTTATCAGGCCGTATGCCGACTACAGTGCTTGGAAAGATCTACTCTCCTGACCCTGATGACTGGGACAACAAGACGTATGTCTTTGAAGGACATGTGCCAAGGTAAAAATTGCGACAATCAACCATTCATGCTGAATTGTACTATACAAGATTTGTAAATGCAATTATGCATAAATTTAATCAGGCTAAAACAGACTTAGACGAAGGCCACCCACACTCATAGGTGCACTAAAATTCTTTTTTTTTGTATCAGTGTTTCCTAAACAGAATTGTGTCATAAATAATTTCAAGTGAATGGCAACGATGGTTGGACATCTGCTGTTCCCAAGAGGTTATATAATTTTTGGTTAATGAAATTGTCCCATATGCCTGATGAGTCTATTATAGTCTGTCAATGAAGCAATGTGTCTATTTTGTTATATTAGCACTTGAATAATTGCGATTGTCATTTTTGCTCATTTTCTAGACAGATTCACTTGTTGCAGTAGATGGTGGTAAAAGACAGTAATACTTGTTTGCATTCGTGTAGGATCATGCTCATGTTACACATTTCTTACATGCGAGGCATTTTACATTTCCCGCATAATCTGGAACGCACTGTGTCTACATCGTACTGTATGTTTGTATGGCCTTTAAATAATGCTAAATATTGAATAAGAGGGAGGCCAGATTTTTTGCACTGTGATCAGTTCTGGAGACTCATCAACTGGTGAAGTTGCTCAAACTGTTGCTGTTCATTTTTCAAAAATCAGTTCAGAATCAGAATCTGTAGTTACTGTACATAACTATCTGTTAGCTGTTAGGCTTCGTCCTTTTAGCATGAGTGTGAAGCATGATGTGGCCTCATTGGGGTTCATCTGGCTCCCTCAAACACAAACACACCCATGTGGGTGTCTTTCTGTTTCATTCATGTGAATATTATGTCAATGCGTTACAGCGCATTGGTGAAAGCCAGTCCAGTCCATCACTGTGCACAGGTGGCATAAAGCCCGCCGCTGTGTAGGAAACAGAACAGGAAGCAGCTCTTCATATGTGATAGGCTACTGTGTTCAATGTGTCTGGAATATACAGTACTCAGATGGAGAGTTAGTGTGCCCGTGGTGATTTATATGAGCCGCTGCTGTTTTGCTGTCTGTACAAATCAAAACGTGATGATTCCCCAGCAGCAGGGCCAGCTTTTGAGTTGCCCTTTATACAGTGAGCACTTTCAGTGCGTATATGTGGAGTGAGATGTACTCTGCCCCCCTGAGGGGTTTTCAGTAGGCTACGTTTGAGGGAGGTATGGCCACCATGCGTCCCAGATGCCACACAGGGTCAAGACACAAATTCACATATCATTGAAATATTAAAGGGATAGTTCGGGATTTTTGACATGAAGCTGTATGGCATCCCCGTCAGTAGTGTCGCACAGCCACACCGACTTACCCCCGACAGTGTCCCGTGGGCCGAGTTCTGTCCAGTTTTGGTCAGCAACGAAAGTAGTCCGGCAGGTTTGCTGGGACACTTAAATAAAAAGTTTTTCTTCTCAAAACAGCATGTGTTCAAAAGAGTGATTTATTTGCACCACAAAACCGATGTCCTCGAAAAAGTCCCACCTCGTAATCGCTTGGCCCTACTTTCTCTCTTTTTGTATCCCTGCGCTGCTGCAAGTGGCCGCTACTGTTTAGTTTTGTTCGTGGATGTGCCGCGTCGGAATAGGGCACTTTTTCAAGCGCCCCATTCCAACCCAGCTCCTTCCGCCCCACCAGGCTCTCTCCGCGCAGCCCAGCCCTCGTCTGTCATCTTGCAGCAGCGCAGAGATACAAAAAGAGAGAAAGTAGGGCCAAGCGATTACGAGGTGGGACTTTTTCGAGGACATCGGTTTTGTGATGCAAATAAATCACTCTTTTGAACACATGCTGTTTTGAGAAGAAAAACTTTTTATTTACATGTCCCAGCAAATCAGCAAACCTGGACAGAACTCGGCCCACAGGACACTGTCGGGGGTAAGTCGGTGTGGCTGTGCGACACTACTGACGGGGATGCCATACAGATTCATGTCAAAAATCCCGAACTATCCCTTTAATAAAACAGAAAATTGCACGCGAACATTCAATGCCTACTTTCCTTATTCCCTCCACTCCTTACTTTCCTTCTATTGGATCTGGGGTTCTCGTCTGTTTCTGAAAAATCCCTCTTTGTGAATTCTGTCTGCCAAAAGTGACAATGAGCGGATACATTTTTCACTTTCACACAAAGAAATGTGCACATACACACACAGCAGTTCCAAAAATCACATACAGTGATGTTTCAGCACCCCACAACACTTTAGTTATCTTCCATAACTTAGCTGAACTCAAAATGACAAACTTTTCTCCCTTCGCTCTCAAAGTCTTGTAAGTTTTATAAAGAGGACTGGGTGTAATATGAACCATTACCATTTCATGGCAGCTCTCATCACTTGGTGTTTCAAACTTAGCTGAGTTCAGAACACATTGTCTTCTCACTGCTGTGCTGGCTTTTTACAAAACTGAGTCTATCATAGCTTATTCTGGTCTGCTTTATATACTCTTCTTTGAGTGCATCAAATCAGCAACAGTTGCAATGTTTCCATTTTTGTTGTTTTGGATCAGCCAGTATTGTAGTTGTATCTGCGATGTCATTTAAACAGACTGCACAGAAAATAAATGTGTATTTTGTGTTCTACTTTGACTGGAATAGAAGCAGCCAATATGGCAACAGAAATATCAATAAAAGCAGGTTTCAGCAAATTGGGAAGTACCAAGTGGGAAAGTTTTACTAGATATCAAAGTGTCATTCAATGAAACCTGGAATTCAGTGCTAGACCTAAGACATAATCTATACACCACAGCTGTAAAATGAGTTAATGTGGCCCTTGTCTCTACAAGTGGATTATTATTTGATTTGCCAAGGTTCTGCCTTGGATCTCCTTTGTAATTAAACTTGAATGAGCTCATTTACTGTACAAGGGGAGCATGGAGACGAGAACCAAGTGAAATTGCTTCCTTGCATGTCTTTGTGCCTATTAGTGGGCCTCATTTTTCCCCAAGCCACGCTCTCCTTAATGTATTGTCTCTGCTCACTATCTGTTATTGTCCTGGACGGTTCACAGCAGAAAACAGAGTAAATACTAAAACACAGAATACGACACTGAGATAAATACATGGATGAGAGGAAAGAAACAGTGTTAGTATTAGCCTGTGTTCATCTTGGACAGTTAGAACTAGTCCTGCTGGCAACAAAGGGTGATGAGCCTTTATATCACATAGCTCACACAGACACATCTTTCGAACTAGGTTGATAAAATTATTTTGGACAAATATTTGCTTCCTTAATTTTAAGTATACCTGTATGTATATAGTATTATTAGTACAGACCCTGGTAAATTACCTCCAATTACAATTGATCCTAACAATTACAATCAGGATCAATTGTAGGTGTGATCCAGGCATATATTAATAAGATGCTGTCCTTTCCCTCCCCTTGTTCACTGACTTTCATGTCATTCTTTATTTGCACATGGCAGTGTACAAAACATTCAAATAGCAGTTTGTCATTTTAGGCGTGCTAACCATCACTTTCACCGGTTAAATTGGCAAATGTGGCTGGTGGCAGATCTTATGACTGATTAATGTTAATTTAGTGAGTAAGAGGCCAACAGTCTGCTGTCTGGTTAAAGTACTCCCTGCGGTCTGCTGTCTTTACTCAGCCAGAGATCATTCATGAGAGAAGAGCTTCAGATCACTGTACAACCGTGAGTGTTTATATAGTTACAACTACAACAGTGATATGTTTCCCCTAGTATTTTCCCTAGATAGTGTCATTACCTTCATATTTTTAAATGGGAACATTGGTATTCAGTAACTTCTCAAAAACAAGGTGTGTCAGACCCAAGAGGTTGATATTTTAGTGGCAGATGGATATTCAAAGCATCAAATATCTGCAAATATCCAGTATTAAAGTAAGAATATATATGATTGGGACAGCTCTAAAACTTTTTCACAATATATGAGCATTACACATATATTTTGACCATTATGTTAACCATTGGTAACACAATGGTTAACCATTGGTAACACAATGGTTAACATAAGGGACATATTGTGACTGACTGCTTGTTTGCTACAGCAGTTGTGAAGTTAGGCAACTACAACACTTGGTTATGGTTAGGGGAAAAAACACAGACTTTATAAGAAAGCAAATGAAAATTCTAATCTCCTACATGAAAGTAAAAGTGGCTGCACGACCCTCAGCTCCACCCCCTTTCACCTCCTAACATTTACGGCACTGGATGTAAAATCTTGAGGTGTGGCTGGCCTTATATACAATAAACATGCAGACATACATTTCTTTCCACTTAGCTGATTAGGTGTAGACCTTTTGAAGGGCAAATAACTGAAATTACTGATCTCTCCAGACTCACTGAGACACCAGTAATTACCTAATAACTAATCAGCGCCACACAAGTGGTCAGTAGATTCAACAGCTCTCATGCTCTGAGCCATGCAAAAATGGCACCATTTACTTGAACACTTTAGTATTGTTTGTGGTAATACTTTGTAAAAGAGCTGTTTTTTGAAAGTTGCTGTATTTTATTTAACTGCATAAATGTTGATTTCGGTGTGCTGAGTCTAGAGGTGACTGCTGTGGGTGTGTGTTTGTTCTGTCCCTCAGTTACTTTATCCTGAACAAGCGAACAGGTTTCCTGATCATCAAGGAGAACGCCCCGCCCGGCACCTATCAGTTCCAGGTCCGTGTGTCTGATGGTGTTTGGCCAGATGCTGTCTCTACTGTCACTGTTCACGTGAGGGAGCTGCGAGACGAGGCCATTTACAACTCAGGGTCTCTGCGTCTGGCAGGTAAGATCAACACTCCAGACTCACAAACACACACGTCTCTGTGTCTGGTCAAAACTAGTCTCTGGTGTCACATGTCACGTCCTTGATCCTTCTGGTCGACTGCTGACTCCGGGTAATGAACTTTCTCCCAGTTGATGCTGTGTATGGTTTTGGTCTGGTGTTCAGTGTTTGTTGCAGGTAGGTGCAATTGATTCATTTCAATTCTACAGATTAGTGTAAATGATCATAAATAATAAACTTAAATTATATTAAAGGGAAGGGGAAATGATAGACAATTAATTCATTGAATCTCATAAAATACACTAAACTAATTTTTCTTTTTTTGGAGTAATCGTTGCTACATACACACACATTTATTAACAATATAATTAAGCAAAAATACACCATCATCTAACTACATGCACTAACCTGTAAAAAAACTAAAGGTGTTTGTGAAAGAGAACATATGTGTGTGCATGTTACACCAGAAAGAGTCTGTGCGAGACATGAAACAGATATTTTCCTCTCCTCATGTGTGGCTGTTTAAGGCCAGTTTGAGGTTTGTGTGTGATCTGTGCAGGGTCATGGTGCTAAAGAGTTAGTTTACACACAAACCTTGCATTGCATGTGTCTGTATGAAGCATAACCATAACTAACATCAACTCAGAACTTACATGACCGATCAGCTGTTTCTGCTCCGACTGTCTCCTCATTGCTCCTGTGTCTCTATAATAAATCTGTGATTGCTCCACACAGATCTGATGTAACTTTCCTAACATTAATGCATGAAACAAACATGAGTCATGTTTACATTCTCTTGTCTATGTTGTTTTTTACTGGATGACCCTTTTCTGGTTTTCCAAGTACAAATTAGCGTGTCCTTCTGCATATATTGTGAGGGGGAATCCATTTAAATTTTCTTCTGCTGAATTACTCAAAATTCAGTTAATGTTTATGATACATTTGGATGGACACGCGGTTAATGTTGTACATATTTTTCCAGTTCAGCAGCATTCTTGAATGGATTCAGTGAGGACCTCATTTGTACAGTTGTATGCAGAATGCTTAAAACAATGTCACTTGTAGGTCTGAACTTGAGACAGGAGTGTAACACCTAACAACTCTAAGCCTGATCTTCTCCTCATACATACTGACACTGTAAATCCAGTTACTCCAATGTTCACGAGACACAGAGGGTCCTCCTTTAATAATTTCCAGTTCAGCTTTGGGCTCTTTCATGTCCTGCTTCTTCCTATCACTTTTGTTTTGACATTCATGCTAAAGTGCTTGACCCTCCATGCTTATGGCCTTTCAAGTTGTACTTGAACCAGTTTACAGCTGCCACATTACTGCTGTGCCCCTGATTGATGGCCTGTGACATTCATGGTACAACCGCGACATGTCAGACCTATAGCAAGACCAATGTGTGATTACTGATTAAAATTTAGTGTTGCCTGAAAATTAAATCTGTGCTCAACTTAGTAAGGCAAGGAAGTATTGGAGAACATGGTCATTATTTGCAAACTTGTCACCAATGATAGAAAATTAATGAGGCCTGATTACTGTTTACTCTAGTTGTTTGCAGTGTTTCAAAGGGCTGTCACACTTTCGGTTAAAGATGTTTCCTTTGCAAAAGATTACACCCATTATTAATCCCTCTCCCCTGACTCATGGGGTCTCAGTTGTCGTCGGCACATACAGAGAAAAGCCTGTTTCCATTACTTACTCTGGCAAAATAATTAGTCGAGAGGTTTTGCTCAGCCAGCACATTTTCCTCACATGTTGAGCAGCATCCATCATTACCTGATGTACAGCACGTTGGCTGTCTGCTCAGAATTAAATTCGCTTTAGAGAAATGGGACATGGCTGAAGGATTTTTATGATTTCAGAGATATTGAAATAGAAGCAGAGGGGGAAGCCAGAGGGTGAGAGAGAGAGAGAAAGAGAAAGAGAGAGAGATAAAATGATTTGATTCTCATTGTGAAAACAGGGATGAAGTAAATTAATCAGTGCCAAACACAGAGACGGTATGGCGCCCACATTCTCAATATATAAAGGAAATGAATCCATTCCCAAAATGTAGATCAGAGAATTTGTGTTTGAGATAAATAATGGACATTATAATGAAAGAAAGAATCCCAGTTGTGTTACTTGTTTTTGAGATTGAAGCTTGCATTTTTCTCCCATTTTATTTAGAATAATAAGGTTAGATTTGTCAACAACTTAGCCCTGTCGGGTGGTCACTTCATTGAAGAATTTTAAAAGGCTATGCTTTCATCAAAGGGTTGCAGGTGTATTGATTTAATAGGCCCTGGTTGTAACAGAGGGGCTTAAATTGAGAGCTAGAGAGCACTGGTGTCAGGCGCTGCTGTGAATACATTGTCAAAATCACTCACATGCTCTTAACCCGCAATTCAGCAATGAACAAATTCACCAAAAATGTAAGTTTGAGGTTTCAGCGAATTGTAATATCAAGGATTAATGACTTTGAGATCATCCTCAGGTGGGTAAACAGTGGTGTGTGTGTTTGTGCGTGCACATGGAGGATATGTAACAGAAGCCATTTCCAGGATTTTATTTTTCCATGACGAGCTCTGGAGTAAACAGTCTCATTGATTCTCAGTCTCGGGGATTATGAAAATATTCCACTTATAGCATTACTTACACCCTCCTTGACATTCTAAATCCCATTTCAAGAACAAATGTGGAATGCACGCACAAAGAAGGCACTTGTTCAATCTGCCTTGCTGAGATTAAGGCTCTCCTCTTTCTGTCACTCTGTTTTTCTCTATATTGATGTTGAGGTAAAAAAAAAATGTGATCAACAAAAAGTCCTTGAAATGTCCACATAACAATAGCTTGGAGTGAAATGCATAGCGCAAGGGGTAAAGGCAGAAGAACGTGGGGAGTAAATGCATAGCATACAGTGGGATGACGCAGTTTGCGTTATGTGATAAAGGGTGAATGGCTTTATAAAGCGTTCCTGTCAGGAGGTTGTCTTTTAAGAGAAGGTGCAGTGCCAAGTTGTTAACCAAAATAATTCGCTATCTGTCTTTTCACATCTGCCCTCTGAGGTACCTGCAGTGTGGGATCAATACACAGAAATTGGGAAAATATCTTAGTTTGCCACTGCAGGGATTATACGTGATAGCTGAAACTTCCTCCACCTCCCTTACCGATTTTAGACTTTGTTCATCTCTTATATTACACCTGTTAAAGTCCCTGTGGTGGTTCTCAATTTATGATGGCTCCATTAAAAGAGAGGCTAAAATGCAACTCTGACAAGTGCAAGAAATTTCACAAAAGCTCATTGCCTTATTTTTTTTTCTATTTGTTTCTCTTTATGTGTTTAATAAAGCAAATGCATAGCATGGGGGAAGGTGTTAAGATACATACTGCACACTCTCATGCCAACAAATGTGAGATTACAGCTGCAGCTGGTGATTATTTAAAAAAAACAATCAAAGAGGAAGTTTATTTGTCATGGAAAGTACTGTGAAAACTCTGGAGGGAGCTATCAAATTTATGAGAAAGCAAACTTTGATGGTGTCGTCAGGTTATCTCTGCTTAGGCTTGAAGAGCATGCATTCATAACAGAAAGCCAGCAGTACAAACACAAAGTTTAAAGTTTGAAAGGTTTTTCTATTTCTGACTGTAGGCAGAGGGGGTCTAACAAAAGATCTTGTTGCCATAAGAGCCAAAAGTCATTATATCACACCCTCTGCTACATTGAATTTGACATTTCTTGTGTGTTTAAGTTCGTATTTGAGAAGCAGAAAACAGATATTTAGCACTTTTGATTAACATTAATGAAGATTAATTAGTTCTTTCCCATTAGTGAGCTGGGAAAGCAGCTTCCTGCAGTCTTTGTGGTCAATTAAAACTTGTGGGATCTGTCAGTGTACAGAGATTAAACTAAAGTCAACCTTCTTGTCTGATTCTGGGCAAGATGGCCCAAGTTTGCCTACTGTTCCCACCAGCTGTTCCTTTAATCACTGAGTAGGGTCCTGAAAACAAATTGGTTTAAATCCATGGCATCGCAGATGACACATTTGTCTGTTCTCTGCAAGCAACACATGAGAAACTAAAGTAATTCTTGAATTGTAGCATTTGGTTGGGAGAAAAAAATCAACATTTAAGGTAGGAGAGCTTGATATTTCAGCTGAATGCCATCTGCACGGGGTGCAAACAATTATGCTAATTACATGTGTTTTTGTTCGCCTCTTTAGCTACATGTGCTTTCTTTATTCTGATATCGAAATAAGAAAGACAGGGTATACTGTAGAGACACATCCCAGATTAACTAAGATTATCTCTACAAATTGGTATATTCTATTAATATTTGAAATAATACCCAGGAAACCTTGTCAAGGAAAAATATTTCTTAAGTTGAATTGCATGGGAAGTAACAGCAGTCTTCTATTTCTTGTGAAAGAATGCTGTTGCCTGTTTCTGTCCTTTTAAAAATGTGTCAAAGCATTGTTTAAAACTTCAAGTCTTAAATCCTTACTTGGTTGAGTTGGTGGTCTAATGGTCTAAAGGCTTATAAAGTCTGATTCATGCTCTGATGTTTGTCAGGCAGAAGCAAAACAAACAATGATGACCAGCATGAGGATGAGTAGGATATTTATTCCTATTTGTGTGATTACATCGTGAACTACCACCTTAATACCCGACTCCAATGAAGCCGCTGGGAAAGAGGAAAGCAGCAGTGAATTGTGAGTTTGGATCAAAGCCAGGTACAAAGGCTGCCATTCTGCGTTAGGAGTTACTACGCCCCCCCAGCCCCCATCGCTCCTGACGTTCTCTCTGTCTGCCTCTGTCCTTGTTTCTCCTGCTGGACTGACTGATGGGAGCTGACATTAGCCTCGATCCCTCACGCTGTATCCGCTGAGCCCCTTCTGAGCCCCCTGTCTTGTCTTTTAATGCCTAAGCTCTGTCTCCCTCTACACACCCACAAACCTAATCAGCCTGCCCAACCCTTGTGTGTGTTATTGTACTTCTATCACTATGAGAACCAGTTTGAGTTTTAGAAAGTTGGTTGTGAAGTTGTTTTTGTGATGTCGGGCACAGGACTCCTTGAAAGGAGTAATATCTTCAAGTCTTGAAAGAACATTCACATGCAACATTCACAGAATATACATAGGGGGACAATAATGGATATCAAATCAGGATCACAAACTCATTGAGGAAGAGTGGTGTGAATGGTTATAACAATACTTTTGCTTTAAACTAGTTCTCCACTGGTTTAAAATTAGAACACACATCCAGGACCCACCTGCATCCTTTAGAATCAGTTTGGTTGAACCTAACTGTTTCTGCCAAATATGAGACCTGAAACTGACCAAAATTCTCAAGATTATATTTTTAGTAAGTAGTTAGTCTTTTGTCTTTTTTGGCCTTCTTGCTTTGTTAATCGACTTGAAATACATGCCATATGGATGCAAACAGTCAGATAAAGAGAGATATTTATCCTACATTTTTAAATACTTGTACCCTGATTTAACCAACAGAGTAGCCCAAATTCTATCCATTGTTTAACCTGGACCTGTCTGGCTCATTGTAGGACAAGACACAGATAATTGACTATAAAAGGTTTTAATATGCATGGTTTCACACTTGCCTTGACTCGTGTTGTATTAAAAGTGTTTTACATTGGATAGTTATCTTGCAAGCTATTTCATGATCATCATTAAACACTTCTTTAGAAGGACTGAATGTATTTAAGTATAGATCAGTCATAACTGTCAACACAAAGTTAAACAGATCATTACAAAAGGCTGAATAAAGGATGAAAAGCTCCCTCCATTTCTCACTCCTCCCACTCACTTTACTTTCTCTCAGATGTGCTGAAGAGTATCGGCCGCAACTTAGTGGAGTGAATAAATCCAAGTGCAACCTCTTCAAGTGAGGGAGACATCTTTTATACATACATTCCTTTGATGTGGCTATATTTCAATGGAGAAAAAAAACACTAAATGAACATCCATATGAGGTTATTGATCCATCAGTGTGTAATCCCTCTCAATTAGGGAAATGTTATGTCATGTGCTTCAGCATAAAGAATTTTAGTGAAACAAATGTGTGACAACACTTTATGTTGTTCTATCAGGAGTTAAACCAACATTTGCCGATCTCAAGGCTTTTCCTCAAGTGCCATCACCATTACCTTGACTTGCACAAGTAGCAGATCAAAGTTTTCATTCATTTTTTTTTTCCATTCCAACATGTGGAGGTTATTAGGGAGGTGAAACTCATCTAACATAAAACATGTGCCTAGATGAGAGGCCCAAAAGTGTGGAAGTGTAGAGCAGCAGCTTAATTTTGTTCTAATATGATTATGTCTGATTATGTCAGACCTGTTATTAATCTTAACAAAATGCCAAAGATTCATAGATTAAGCTTCTAGTTGTTCTTATGGACATAACCTTCAAATGTGGTCCTTAAATCTGACATGTTAAACCACCAAGTACTGGGGTGGTGTTGGTGAATACAACCAGAACAGGATTTCTGTTTTTCTTCAAGAGGCTGCTGCTGAGTATGATTAGAAATTAAATCACAAATTGTCAAGAGTGTAATTACCTTTAATTGGCACAGTTAGGTATTGAAATCCAACTCTCAATTATTGCCCCTCTCCTTGCCTTTCTTTCTGTCTCACACACACACACACACATACTGTACAGTTACAAAATAACCTTCCAAACAAAAGATTTTGTCAGTTAAGTAAGCCTTTTCCAATAACTTATCATCACAGCTCCAATCCTGAGTGTTCAGGACTATTTTTGTAGTCTAGCACTTGAGCCCAGTTTGAAAATAATTGGATTTATCTTTGAACAGGGGTGGAAATAATGAGGCCACTTCTAAACAGTCTACTCTTCCATTTGTGTGCATGCGTGTGTTTCCCAGACATCATAGCAAAGGAGTTCATTGAACTGAGAGGGAAGCAGCGGAGCCGGTACGAGCTGCTGGTGGACTTCCTTTCCGAGATGCTCTCCGTTCCACCCGATGATGTCAACATCTTTAGCCTAATGGATGTGAAGGAACGAATGCTGGATGTTCGCTTTGCTGTGCACGGTGGCCCGTCCTTCCTTCAGCCTGAGAAAATGCACGGATATCTGGCTGCCCACAAACAAAAGGTAGGCCATCGTTTCCGTTCTTTTAACCACATCGACACTAAAGGTAGACTCATTTTTGTCAAGCTAGTTGTTTGTTGGCTTGTAACTGTGTTCTCTACTAAGACCACAGAGTTGACCCACAGAGAAACCCCACATATATCTGCTCTCACACGTGTTTGTTCCAGGCAGCAGTTTTGCTTTTGGTAATGCTTTGGCTGAAGCCTGTGCTAAATTCAAAGAAATCAAACATGTCAGTCAAAATGTGGGACAACATGGCCTGCTCAATGTAGAAAAGAAAATGAAAAAAATGTGAAAAAAAGAAAATTGAACAGCAATCCTAGTGCCCAAACTCAACTGCATTATAATAAGTATGTTTAGACAAAGCGGTGTGTCGAATATCTTGGACTTGCCCGGGACAAGAAACTCTTAAGAACAACACAGTACTGACATCCGTAATTGTTGTAAGTAACAGCTGTGTGTCATCCATAAACTCAAACTGGTCTCCCACCTGCTTTAGCGACAGTGTTATGGTGGCTGTTGAAGCAAGAGCATTCTAGGTTTCCCACGTGGGTTTCTCTTTTGAGCTCTCTTGCCTGAAAACAGCTCTCCATTCCAGTCTTAACAAACCAACGTACATAAAGCAGAAAACAAAACCTGAAAACATCTTATGTATTTTTTCAATATACTGACACTTATTTGTCCTGACAGCTTTATCTATTCATTTTCACCTTTTGTCAAAGTCTTACAGGCCAGGAAAACAGGATGCCACAGTGGATTTAGGTCATTTTATCCACATCATGTCACATAAAGAGCAAGTAATGTACATAGGGAGAGACATATGACAGCCTTGACTTTCAAACTCATTAACTTCATTTCTTTTTCACAACTGTCATAACATTACTTAAGTATATATTATTCAGCACAAATAAATATGTAAAAAGTAAGACCACTGATACCAGAGGGTGCACAGCAGCTTGAATGACAGCTGTGTGGAGTTTGTATTTCCTCCATATGTTCACATGGCTCTTGTCCAGGTGCTTTGGTTTGCTTCCCTCCTGCAGTCCAAAGACCTGCAGGTTAACTGACGCTGTGTAAAACGACAGAATGCTGTTTGCAATTTGCAAATCCTTGCAGGTATCAATTTCAAAATAAGTAATGACAGTGACGTTTATCAGTTTGAACATTAAATATCTTCTCTTTGTACTCAAATTCATTTGAACATAAGTCTCAAAGGATCTGTAAATCTCTGCATTCTGTTTCTGTTAGAACCTTACTGATATGGATTTTTTTAGACTAGTATGATCGAGAATGAAGACATTTTTATGTGGATTTTGCACAGATTTGCAAAAGTACTGAGAAGGCTGCTTTCTTAAATGACTTTCTCAAATGATATTTAAGGGAAATATGCTTCAGCATTTGAAGAAATTCACGTTTTCAGCCAATTCTAGTTGACTTTTCTGAGCTGCTTCTTCTCGTTTACTGCCGATCTGCTTGATGTATCTGCAACAGGTCAATATTGGTTGACTGATATATATAGGTTGGACGTAATATTAGACTATAAAAATGTACAGATGTAAATGATAAAATGAAAGATGGCTGAATACCATTTACCAGCTTCAGTTTCTTCAATGAAGACGCTATTGCTATTGCTTGTTGTTATTATTCTTTTTATTTATTTGGCATCATGAAGAATGTACTGTATGGTAGGAGCACATGGAAATATATACACTACAGTTGTTCTTTTATGATTATATGTGACCGAAAAAATAATATACTAAATACTTTTCAGGGAGATTTTTACTGTCTTTTACTGTCTATTATGTGTTATTTGCTTGTTATTTATTTGTCAAACAGAGCTACATATAAACCTGCTAAATACCTGACTGAGAATGATGTATCATTATTTTTGATCAGAAAAGACATTGCAGGTCTAATCTGAAATCAACACATTTGGACATTGGCAGAAGTTGAGGAGTGAGTTTTGAGAATGAGGAGTTTGAAGAATGAGGAGTATGAGGAGAGCTCTTGGCTTGAAACCTTAAGTAGATCAAAGGTAGCTGCAAAATTCCCACCAGCACCAAAGAGTTTGAACGATCCACCTCTGGGTATGGAAGGGTTGTGAGAACAGCTCTCGTAACCAGGGAGCAGCTGGTTAATTTCCACCATATTTTGGTACACTGATGTCCATGCGTCATAAACTAAACATCAGTCATTTACTTTATGCCGAGAATTTGAAACCAAATACTAAATATGATGGTCTCATGAAACTTGATGTTAACTTGTCCAATTATTTTCTGTCCCTTGATATTGTGGGACTGTGTACACACAACTACAGTTCACGGTTCATCTGATGTGGATTTAAAAACTCTCCAATTAAAAGCTAAGTCACACACAAAACCAGCATGCTGGACTATGATGTCAAAAGAAAACCTGTCATTGTACTCATGCTATATGACTTTACTGTATCTTTTTTATGGTCCAATTTAAGCCAAAACTGAATTTTTTATATATATATATATATATATATATATATATATATATATATATATATATATATATATATATATATATATATATATATATATATATATATATATATATGTATGTATGTGTGTGTGTGTGTGTGTGCTGGTCTCCACAGATCAACCTCCACCTAGAATGAGCACACGAGCCATGTCTGTTATTTAGGACACGAGGAAATGAGGCCTGATTTAGACCATTGTCCTGGGCAGTTTCTGGGCCAATCCAGGGAAAAAACTTATTTCTACTATATTCATAGTCCATGAGTGTGGAACATCATTTTAAATCCAACCCAATTTGACTTGAACAGAAATACAGTGTGGATTATGTCTGTAATACTTTGGCTTTGCACTCACAAGAAGAAAAAGAGAACTGTGGTATGTCAAAGGGTGTTTGAAGTGGCATATTTTTAAATATTGAATCAAAAATTGTTCATAGAGTGCCTACAGAGGACGAGCTAAGCAAAATTAAAAATATAAAGAAGCATATCATCATTGAATACTGTAGAAGAGGTAGTAAAACACAAATGTTGCCCTTCGTCACGGTGGAGCTGCCTGGCTGTTGGCTTCAGTCAGACCTTATTTCACGTTTCAAAAGTCTCAATGGAGATATGAGGTGTGCGTGCATGTGTGTGTGTATGTGCGCATACATGAATCATAGTGGAATTGTATGTATTTTGCCAGCAGGAAGAGAAAGGGAGAGAGCTGACCCTGTGTCCTCAGAGGGAATGGTGAAGCACTCTGTATTTGCGCGTGTGTGTCTGTTAGGGAGAAACCGTGTGCGTCAGTTCAAGTCAGTCAACTCGTTCAACCCATTGACTCACTCTTAGCTTCTTTCCTGGTTACCCTCTCTTTGTTTTTTTTTTGTGTGACGAGGTGAAAGATTAGAGATGTGGAGAAAAAGCATGCAGGTATATAAATGAAGTTTTTAGGATGGAGCGCAGAGATGGAGAGAAATATGTGTAAGTGGAGTGGTAGCCAAGGCTTTCAGGTGTGATTTGTGAGGAGAGCACCAAGCGTTTCATCTGAATTCAGCCACGTTCTCTGGAGAAGACATTGATCAGAATGAGATGTGAAGCGTGGCGATGAAGAGGATGAACGGGAGCCGGAGAGATAGAGGGGGGAGCTGGTGGACGGCAAAGAAAAAGGAAGGGAGAGGAGGGGGCAGAAGATGAAGCAGCACTTATTATTAATGTTCTCAATTCTCCAGTAATGCCTCAGAAGTAAGAGATTTAAAAAAGAAAAAGAAAAAAAAACTTTTTCCCTATGTCTTTTTATTTTTTCCTGCTCTTCCTCAATAATGGAAGTTATCCCTCAGTGTTTTCAATCCAGTACGCTCCACTTGACTTTTAATGACACTACATTGGTTTTCGACTTTTTAAAAATCATTGGTATGGTGCTCTCATACCAAGGTTCATATTGTTATTATATTAATCTAGCCCCGAGGGCAGTGGAGAGGATTGTGGAAGCTTCTCTGTGAATTCAAACAATAGTCCAAGGAACAATAAGTCTCTCTGGTCCTTTGTTGCTTGCTATACATACTGTTCAGCCTTTGAACGATTCAGTGTATGCCTCTCTGTACAGTTCCTCAACGTTTGGGAGAGTGCATACAAAAGATGGGCGTGCGGATTTCTTATCAACCATTTAGGCTTTGGGAATTAAAAGACTCCAATGTGGGATAACATATGTTCTAAAGAAATACATTTAGCAGTGAGAAATATATTTCAAACTATATTTCCCTTAAGTATTCTTTATTCCTTAATTCTTAACTGCGTTGTTCTTTTATTTAAAATGTATAATTAGCATCCCAAATTCACAATAAAGCAAGAGACCAATGTAATCATTTTCCTGTATGTTTTGGCTATGGGCCTGGTGAACAACATCCAAATATTATTTTCATATCTCTTCTGGACAGTGATGTATAACCTGACAGCATGATGCTGACTTAACCCCAACCCTCCTTAGCCCCAAATGTTTCCCCTGTTTGTGCTCCCTGCATCTGCCGCCCCCCCTTTTCATCCCTACCTCTTCCTCCACCCGCAGATATTTCTAGACTGAGTGTGTCTCATTGGCTTTTAATGTCAAGGATTTGAAGGATCCATTATCCTGTGCTGGGAAGGAGACGGCAAAGAACTTGACCTACATTAAGGAGAAACCCTACTGACCCGACTTCATCCCCTTTTTTGCTTTGTGTTTTCTTCCTTGCAGTACCTCCATCTGTATAGTAATGTAATGCATTCATGTTATGTAATAAACATAGCCAACCTGAGCTTCTTACTTTGCAGTAAAACTATGCCCCGAAATGTTTTGAGTGTGAAATAAATGTAGCTGTATGTATTTCAGTCTGTCCCCGTTTAAAGGATCAGTTAAAATAGATTCCAGTGCTGACATGCACTCAAAAAAGTAGAAACACATCCAAAGGAACTTCCCCTCAATCTACCTCTCAACTTTCTATTTGTGTTCAGTATGTTCCAAACATGTTTTGTGTTTATGGGATTAAAACACTGACATAAATCACGCACGCATAATAAGACTTGCCTGCGCAGATTTTTGATTACTCGTTAATTCATGTATTGTTTTTTCGAGCGATTTCAAAGCACTTGTGATCTATTTTGTATCCTACATCTCTGCTGAGCAATAGCCTACGAGGAGAAGAGAGTAGAGTCCGCTTGCAACACTTTCCCCTGCTCACGAGAATGGGTATTTTTAGTCTGCGGTTTTTGTTAATAATGGGGCGGGCCTAGGGGCATGCCAATCACCAGTGTGTCCCCAAATACAATTGGTTGAGCGACTTGAATTGCATTGTGTTGACTTGAATGTTTGAAAAATGTCACACAGAGCGATGTACTTCAATATGTTTGTATGTTTGAGCCCTGTCTTTTATTTTCGCCATCGTTGACAATCAGATAAACACTGATCATTTTTTTGTAACTTGGATCCTGTTGCACACATAGACTGTACATTTTTTATTTTGGTAAAACTGTTTTTCATATTCTAGATGTAATTCTTCCCTGAAAATTGGAGCCATAATGTTAAAAAATTACAAAACACATTCAGTACATGCTTGAGCATTCATGCAGAAAAAGCTAACCTATTACCTACATTAACACAATATCCAATAAACTATTTTTTTCAGCTATTTATAGTTTTGTCATTTTGTAGCATTTTGACAATGTACTGTAAGCACATATTGGTGATCTGTAACTTCAGATTAAGATAACATGAAGTAGTAGTTATGATACGTACCCTAGGCTAGTTGTGATATGTTTCATTATTATTTAATTTTAGTTTCATAGCATTTATAAATTGGTTACTTTCCTATGTGGAAGCCCAACCAGCAAAAGTCACTTCCAGGTCACCCTGTAATTCATATTACACCAAATCACAATACATGTTATTCAGGCGTTCAAGGCTCTGTGGTTAGTCCCGTTTGTCCTAGTGGTGTTACCGTACCTTGCTGTCCAATTGGCAAAGTCGCTCAGCAGTATGAACATTAAGGCTGACTAAAGCTCAGTTTTACTGTCATGCTATTACTTGATATATATTGTCTATTAATGTGACAAAACAGTAAATGGTGTAATCAAACAGCAATGGTTGGTATTGTGTGACAATATGCAAACATTCAGTTTGCAGAGTGGGAATGACAATTGCAAGTCAGTGCTGCCCTCTGTGCTTCTTATGTGAGGCCATCAATGGACAATACTTAGCAGGACAGGGATTTGTTGAGATCAGGAGATCCAAGACACTTTCTAACACCATAGTTATATACCTAAGCCTATTTGTTTTGTTCCTGTTTTTAGTGTAAATGCAAATGAACTGGAGACACTTACCCAGTGTATACTGTACTATATTCATACCATGTTTATTGATAGACTAGTTTGGTCTGCAGGAATTTACATACAGTATAAGCACACTGATTGCATATCCCAATAACACCAACCACTACTTTAATTTGTTTGCAGTTGCTACACTGTCCTGCGAATCAGTTTGTTCAAAGGAGGGCAAACCACCTCCACATTATGTCTGGCTAGTATTGAAGCAAAATAAACTGTTGTGTAAAACCCATTGACACAAAGAACACAGGGAAGAGGGTTTAGACATTTATTATAAACAGGCCCCATTCCGTCATTAAACTCCCACACACACACATTCATGTTTAATTTAACCTGCACAAGGCTATGCATACTCTCAGCAACATGAACATTAGCAGAAACCAATGGACAGAAGCATACGAAAATAATGGAAGTACAACTGATATTAGATATTGCACATCAATGAGCAATAACAATGATCTTTTGGGGGAAGTGAAATAGATGTGAACTGCATGTTTAGTGGGCACAATCCAGTTCCACTGAATAGGGTCGAATCGGTCCAGAACATTGAACATGAAGTGACCCTCTTTCGGTTCAACACAGTTCATGTGTGTGTGGCCATGTGTGGTCATGTTCAGTCTATACGTACATGAGTATGTAAACTCTGTCAAACCAAGGACAATACATCAAACTGAAAGCCCACTAACACATATTGCAATACATGTTCATAATTTCCATTGTATTTTCCCTTCCAGTGTTTTATCAACCTGCTCGATTTAGAGAGTCATAGTTTCCTTTCTGCCTTATCACCATTTAGCCCACTTTTACAGAAACTCGTGCAGAAAAACAGCTTGATTTCTTGGACATAAACTGCCTACTGTACTGTAATTCATTCACATGCTGAATGCACTTTTTCACCTTAGCATTCTGCTGTTTATCTTTGTGTTGCTGTGTGCACAACATGTTTATTGGTCTGTATGAACTGGATTAGCCAGACATTGTTACATACACATGCATTTACAGTAAAAAAAAAAAAAAAAACTGCTGTTATGCAGCAAAGGTAAGTGTCAGGTAAAGGTAATTGTTAGTGGAAAATTGGAAAATTTGATAACTACTGCAAAACTCTATAGTTTTCTTTTTGCCAATGGAGTTGCCCCCTGTTGGCCATTAGGAACAGACTTGTCCACATTGACTTGACTTTTCACATGTGGAGGCACTTGCATTTCACCAGTATCATGTCAATCCTCAAGCCACTCTCTGGTTTCCTCTGCTCTGCCTTTCTTCATCCAGCTCCAGTCATTCCTGCAGATCAGTGTGTTCCAAATCCGGGTCGACGAGTGTCCCAGTTCGGAGTGTGCTGGGGCCAGTGGCTGCACCAACACTTTGAATGTGCGGGACACACCCACAGTGGTGGATTGCGGGACTATGAGTCTTGTATCTGTGACAGTAGAATCCACAGCTGTGTGCTCCTGCCCAGGCAGAGAACAGTCCCACCAGCCCTGCACAGCGTATCCCAGAAACCCCTGCTTCAATGGTGGCATCTGTATGGACACTCAGCATGGCTATAGGTGAGTTGAAAATGAACACCATCAAATAAAAATAAGATGAATTTACTCTTGTTATTCCAGTTACATTATAATTGTAATGTAAACATTACAAGTGCTTTCATAGATATATCTATGAATACATTCATAATCTTTGAAACTGTTTACATGTAAACAGGGTTGTATCCTCGTGGTTTGATCAAAATGGTCACTTGCATTCAAAAGTGGATATTTGCAAACGAGTGAGAAGTGAGCTGATAACAATAGGAGTGGGCTGGTGATGGAAAAAAGGCTATTTTTTGACATGATTGTACACTGCAATGGATATCTATGTGTACATGTCTCTGTCTCATGTCTTTCTCTCTCTGTCATAGTGTGTTTAGAGATTTAAGTGAAAGCCATGTAGAGAGCTCATTTAATACTTCAGGCAAATCTTTTTTATTTTGTGACTGAAGTGTCTCTCGCTGTCTTTGTTTTTGCTGTTGGCTGGTTATGGAGGTTAAAATTTGAGATAATTACTTTAACCTCTGTCTCTCTGTTCATGTTGGATAGTCTGTGTTTGAGCTGCATTGTTAGCTATAAAGTTGAAGCCTCATTATGAGGTCACGAGGTCTCACTTCTCACTTTTACCGCAAGGTGGTCAGCAGTACACTGACTGCAGTACTCTTGAATTATACATAAAATGATTTATTAAATCACCATGCCTCCATGCATTGTCATTTTGAAATGCTAAAGTTCAACCATGTTCGCTTAATTATCCTCATTAGCATAGCACAAGTATCGCAAGAAAATTAGTACATCACTACTGTTCAGAATCATTATATCAACAGTGTTCAAGCAATATTACTCAACAATCTGTTACCAAAACCCATAATATATAATTGGATATCACTCTCAGCTTCCAGAAGAGTATGTTGTTTTGAGGTCTCCGTACTGTAGCATAACTGACCTACATGAAGACATAACAACTTAAAGGTCTCCTGAAATTGATTTGAGATTGTATATATTTTTCCCTCCATGGTCTGATGTTTTTTTGCGTGAAACAGGATGTTGGGTTGATTGGTATGATTCATCTGAGGTGAACTGCTGCGATGCCTTAAAGTTGTTGTCTATTTCGATTTCCAGTGTTGTCAGGTCATTAGCAGATTTGTGCAATAATTTAGCTTTATTTAATGTATAATTAATAATGCTGAAAACCTGAACATCTTGTCATACCTTGTTTATATTTTTGTTATATCTAAATGGTATGAACCTGATGTGGAACCAACAGGATTATTCACCGTACATTAACTGAGACAGTATATGTGGCTTTTGAGAAACTGACTGCAGCGCTCCATTAATGATCCAAAGATTGTACCTCCACTGTTGATACTCACAACCACATCTAAGTTCTTTGATTGTACTCCTTTGAAATCGTTATTCTGAAGTATTGGTATGTGTCAAAGTACAAAAATCATTGAATTAACCTGCCAGTTGACATATCAGCTCTGGATGCACATACTATACTTTCATGCAATTTCCAGTAATACTGACACACCGATTTTCACACTATGAGAAGCTTAAAATTATAATAATGAAAGAGTATAGTCAACTAATTGGAAATGAATTCATGAATACATAATCTCAGGGCATTAGTTATATGTTTGAACGGTTAATAGATAGGTGAGGTTGTAAGCCGCTGCTGCTGCTTAGCTAATACTACAGCTTGGGTGCAGGATCAGGCTCAGGGAGCAGATATAGAGAAATCCCAAGCTACTCATTCTGATATGTTGATACTCAGGAAGAAAACACACATTGATAAAGCGGTCCTGTCCTGAGGTTTGAATGCATCCTCTTGGTACATCAATATCAGTAAATATCTTGTAGTGCTAGTTTTATGCCACCTTTTTTATTCTGCTGCACTTGAAGAAATCTCAGTGCTGCGCTGTAGCTGGTCCAGTACCTGGCCTCCAGACTTAAGAGCTTTATAATGTGGGATGTGCTGTTTGGTTATGTAGGAAAGAAGTTTGACACAATAAATAAGGCTCCGGTTTGGCTGTTGCTGTTAACATACCAACTACAAAGTAGCTCAGAAGTGTGTATCAGAGGAATATGAAGGCGAAAACAATAAGTACTAAGTTAATATCCATGCTTTTAAGGGCATTTCCAGCTTTCAGTAATGTCTAGCCATGGTGAATGGAGACTGATATGATATTGTATGAGGAGATGAGGAGAGAAGATGGATGTGCGGGGAGAAATTAAAAGGTAATTAAAGGAGTGAACACAACCTCAAAGCATATGCTTTTGAGACTGCACTGAGGAGATGAAGGTAACATGCCTCTGGTGTTTGTATGTAACTGCGCCGGTGTGTTCATGCTGTGTTTAGTTTAGAGGGAAACTCTCTCAAATGGTGTTGGTGATTAGAAAATGTGATGGAAATGAACCAATCAAAACAAAAGATGCTTTGATATAGAGAAACTTTTATTTAATGCCATGTTCAAATAATCTCTCTTAAGCTCTTAAGAGAGCTCTTAATTTAAACTCCCATGTCTTTTCACATTTATTTTGCTCATTAAGAGCAGAGTATGTTGCTTCTTACTAGCCTGTTGTAACTCTAAATGAATGAATTAACGTGTGAGTGCGATCAGCATTTTTATTCACACTGAAGGGAATTTTTGAACAGCTGAACATGGGTATACAGATCAGCTGTTGGCAGCTTCAGCTACATTATTCAGGCAAGGAGGGTGTAGTTATATTAAGTATGTCTGAGGGAGTTTAAAGTCTAATGTTTACTCACCTTTAGTTTAATTTATTTTCAAGTAAGAACACTGCTGTTGAGCTACCACATAACTGCATTCATTTTCCATTATTTGTTATACAACTATTTGCATCAACAAAATGCATTTTGGGAAAACATAATACTACTTTTTACATGGTAGGAGCATGTTAACCTGACTGCAGCAGATGGTTTGTTACACAAAACCATCTGGTTCAATAAAATACAGGCCAGGTGATTGGATGAACCATCTGTCTCATCACCATCTATCACTGGCTAATTTCAACAAAGTGAAACTCTTACTGAAGTCAGTTGGAAAAGGAGCGTGAACATGTTTTCCATCCAGACAAACCTTCAGTGCCATTCTTTGCTTTTCCTGTAATAAGGAAACACTGTTTCTCACCCCTAGCATTAAACACTGGCAAACTCAGGGCTCAATTCAGTTGGTTGCACTGCTGAGCCTCTTGTGTCGATATGTCAAATAGAGTGGGTCCAAATGGACTCACTGTCAAGTCTGGTCATGTGATCTACACATACAGTACTTCACTTTCTGAGGTCAGATAGTGTGTGTTTGAGTGTTGAGTAAGTAATGCTATTCATTTCACAGCAGCCTTTTAAATGGTGGGGCATTATGCTGCTGCCAGTGTTACTGTTCTCTTTCTGTTTTGGATGGCGTCTGTTTATTCTGGGGTCTATTTTAAACTGGGTATATGCTACATTTTCCACCCTTCTATTTTCAGGCCCAAAACTTTTTGTGAAGACCTCCTATTATAAATGTTATTTGTAGAAGACAAGGTTGCACTGAGACATCATAACAGTTCTCTGTGCTCTTCTAAGACAGCAGAGAGGGGGGTGAAAATGGAAAACTAGCCACAGGATATAACCACAAAACAACCTCTGGAGAAGACGGGTTCTGAAAACTTTTTTTCCTTTGCTCCAGCTATTTAATTTTATCAAAAGTTTTATGCTTCTGTCCAAATTTTATTTCAGAATGTATAAACACCAAAGAGGACTTAATAAAGCAATACAGATGTGCTGAGACTGTTACTGTTAATGTTCAACTCTTGCCACACATTTCTTAAATATCTTGCCTATATATATATATTGTATTTTTTTATATTTTTGTGTGTGTGTGTGTGTGTGTGTGTGTGTGTGTGTGTGTGTGTGTGTGAATATATATGAATATGAATATATGGTGAATGCAGACATCCGTGTTGCAGTTCCTGACTGGGTTTAACTGCCTGGCTTTTCTACTATTATGGAGACTGACTTGCAGATGAAAAATTATATTTCTTAGAATCTTCTGACTTAGAATTTGACTTAGAATACAGCTCTTGTTTGCTTCTCTGTTACCTAGAGTTATAAATAGAAGCAAATCTTTCACAACCTCCTACCCGGTGAGAAAAATGTAGCATGTATCCTGTCACATACTGCCAGTTCTTGTTTCAAAATTCTGGCAAACAAGTGAACTGAAGGAAAGTGTCTTCATTAGCATAAATCACTCTGTAAACAAGGCCAAAAGTAGGGTGAGAGCGTTTCAACAAATCCTTTTAACTACAAACATGATGACGAAATAAGCTCTTTGGTGCTTCTAGTGGTAGAGGAGACATGACCCTGTTTAACTTTGTGTAATTCAGCCTGATGCTTTGTGTGTCCTCAGGCCCGGATCTTTAATGGTTGTGAAGGGCTCTTTGCAACCAATTAAATGAAACACCAATGTTGAGACCTAAGCTTTTATCGCTGTCTCAACTGTATCTCCATGCAGATTTTGAAAGTTATGATGAAATTAAGACTTATTTTTTTACACTCCAAGCTGAAATCTTCTCATGCATATTATTGCACTCTATAGGGGTTCAATTTTATATCGATAAACAAAACTATAGTTGAACTGCTACGCAGATGGTAAAACCATCCAAATCTTGATTGTCTATTAGCTACTTCAGCTTTTGTTGATTCATGTCATATATTTATTCATACATATATTTATATTCATATAACAATATTTGTTGCATGGTAAGACTATGAAGTGGCTAGCAGACCTGACACCGATTATACTACTGATCATACAGTGTAGTGAATTTAGCTGAGGTGACTTCATGTACAGCTAGCTAAAAAAATCTTACATGTTTTTTCAAAGAAGTTAGGAAGGTTGTCAAATTGCTAATTTTGATCAGAAGTAATATAATGATAAATATACATGTACAACTGTCCATATTTCCAATAGTGGTATTGCACTCTAGAAATTGCTAACATTGCAATTTCTATGCAATGTTGCAGTCAACTAGCTTGAGCTTATTCCAACATGCAACAGCTTCTGACACAATAATAAACCCTATCCTTGAGGTATTTGTCTTTTTTGGCTTCTTTGTTAGGAAGATTGTGTTAAAGTCAGGTCAAGGTAGCAATTTCAACAGTTTAATGTGGAAGTGAGATGGAAAAGCCACTAGGACCACCAGGATCAAAGCAGGTTTAAGGAAACATTGATCAACTCTTACTTTGATGGACCTCGTGGTTAAGATAAAGTGATCTGTCTTATCTGCCAACAGGTCAATTTGGTGTTCAAATCATGTGACGAGTTCACAGGCTTAACTTACATGGACAGCAGAGATACAATATAAATGATCTTGCACTTATAACTGTAATTTGTAAAGCTAAATACAGACCAAAATTGGTGGACAGTGAAATCAAACTGAGGTTCTTTATATTTGCTAATTAGTTTTTAAGCTGCTCAATGGGCGCAGTAGTAGCAGCTATTCACTTATCAAGCCTGTGTCCATGTTTGTAGAGAGGAGACTTCAACCAAAAGTTCATGTCAGCGTGTCTGTTTCGTGTGTGTGTGTGTTGTTTTGTGGCTTTTAGTGTCACTGTTTGCCAAGTTAAGTGAAATGGTTTTATCCTCTCTGTTCCTGTGAACAGCAGTATATTACATGTATCTGTACAGATATGTAGCATTGAAATGAATCTAAATATAAGTACTTCATTTTGAGGAAAAAAGAAAAATCAGTTATACATTAATATGTAATAACACTTGATCATACAGATGCAATAAAATTATGATTACGACTGAGACGAATGACAGATTTCAGCTTTGAAATGATAATGTAGAGAGAACTACATTTACACAGGGAACCAGTGAAGCACATACACATTTACATCAGACCTTGGCAGAATTTAGACATCACAGAAAGAAAAATTGTTGTCCCAGCTGCTGTGACAGGTGTTCTATGCTTAAGATATTCAAATATGCAATTCTGAAGCATAGACATAGACATCCAGCTCCACACATACATACCCACTTTGAACATATGTGACCACAGAACATAATGTCTCACTGCACATGTGTCCACTAAGCTTTCTTGCTGTGTTGGAGAAGTTAATTTTACCCTTCAGCTTCATTTAATTAGAAGCAGTGAGTGAAAAGGACAGGATTTCAGTCCGGCTGGCCGGAGCCAGTGTGTAATGTAGCTCACCGCTGGACCAAAGCAGGATGACTGGCTGGATACACGTTAGACATAATCCCTGGATTACACACGTGCACATACATGCACGTGAATACACAAGCATTTGATGTGGACATTTTCTCCTCTCATTCTCTCCCTATTAATCTTCCTGCAAACAATGTTGCATTGTTTTGAATGTTGAGGTGCCTGTATTACTTATTTTTTAGTACTGATGGAACAGATATCTTCATAGCTATATGCACTTACCAAAAACAAAGCAGACTTTCTCTTAGGCCAGAGGACAAATCACAAAATGAAGGCATTTTAAAAGTCTATTATGTAAGATCTGTTTTTTTGGACAGAATATGGTGGAAATGGAATTTCATATCATATGCATATGTTTTATTTAGTGTATAATTACCTGGAAATAAGAATACTTGTTTTTATTACCAGACAATGAGCCTTTTATGTCTACAGACTAAGCAGGTTCTCTTCCACTGCGCTCTGCCACATTGCACTGCCATGTTCCTATAGTCGCCTAGAATGAGAAATTTGATGAGAAACACTAGCTCCAGATGAGACATTTAGCGTTCTTTCATGCATTTTGCATCCACCATATCTTCTCCTCCTCATGCTTCCTTGAAAAGCAAAATATTTTTCCAATTATACTATATCTTATACATTTTCTACAGCAAGATCAGAATCGTGAGAGCTCCAATGCAGTATTGAACATCATAACAATACTGACCAGTCTTCTGTTTGGTTGTTGGTCTCATCTGGTTCTGGTTGTGTTTCATTTACTATCTTTAGATTCATCCTCCTATTCCAGTGAATTTGCAGATTCCTAATTGGTGTGGCTAGGTGAGGTATGATCATGTATTTTATAAAATCTAAATGTCGTATGATTTTTTACTAGGTGCATGGTGTCACTGAATGGAAATAATAATACATAATTAAAACAAGCAATCATTACCATAAGGATGTTCACGTCCCCTTACAGTGTCTCATAGACAGAAATAATAAAAGCACGGTGAATTAAAAGTTAAGGCATATCTGGCCTCTGGCTATGTACAGAACATTCCTGTCCTGATTCTAATACGTTTCAGTCTGTTAAAAGAAGGGAGGAACTTAAAAAAGATGGTTGGGAGTGTGAGAAAAGTCATCCAGAGCATTGTGTCACTTTTTCTGTAGTTTTATGGTGTATATTTCAGCAAGGATCACTAGCTCCTGGGCAATGATTTTTGATTCACTGTGTATCATTTTGTCCAGACATTCCCTGTCTTGTGCTGAGGTGTTTCCATACCACAGATATTCCAAAGGTCGATACTCTCAATCCCAGGACGATAACATTTTGTCATGCCTTTCAGTGATAGGGGAAACCTTGAAGTGAAGTCTTTGCTGCACTTTCTGCAGCTATGTTGTAGTGCACTTGCAGCAGAACATTTCTGTAGTGCTCCACTTGTTAAATTTCCTGACCTTTTATGACTAAGGGCAGGTAGTCACTGTGACTGAAGAGCTTCAAATTGTTGGATACACAACTGAAAATCTGGTTTTGTAAGCTGTGAAAGAAAGACAGAAAGAAAGAGAAAAAAGAAGCAGAGTTGGAGATTAATTGAAACAGCTTCAGAGTGGGAAATGCAGATATGTGTGTCATTACCACCATTGGACACCAAGGAGGGAGGAATTCTGTTGATTAGTATAACAGAATTCAGTCTTGAAGAATTAATAGAGTACTGAAATTGTTCTGGAGACTTGCTATAGCCAAGCAACAAGCAAGCAAGTGACTGATTGAGCTGTTCTTAAATGTGTCACTCCCCGAACATTTATATTGAAGTGTCACTGTACCTGCACTGTAAAACCTTTGCTTGCATTGTGTTTCGCCTATCATGACACACTCCTCTGTCTGCCTGGACACCTGCTTCCTCTCCATTAATCATGTACTTGAAAGTAATGCAGGAGAAATTCATCTCCATTTAACTGTGATTATTTAAAGAGTGAAAAGTAGGGTCTAAGGTATTACATTTATTTAACAGTCGGCAAAAGCTTTCTCTATTGACCCCATTGTTCTAAATGTGTCCTCTAAAGCAGGAGACTTAGCCTTTAATTGTGATGAACAAGTAAAAATGGTATGAATGATAAATTGCAGCTTCTGCTGCCTTTAAAATATCTGCTGCATGTCCTTTATGAAAAGTGAATGTAGGACAGAATAAAATGTTTCTTTGTGAAGTATCAGCCAAATAGATGACAAGGAGAGAACCAGGCAAAGTCGTCAACCTCGAGACACAGGTGCTGCATGATTGTCACATTTTCAATCACACTACAGTACCTGAGCTCTGTAACATCTGCTACCTGATTCTCTGGGTTTAGAGGAGGAGAGAAATTGGTTGTCAAGGATGGAAAAAATATGGGTAAAATGGGGAAGAGAAGTAAGGAATAAATGAATTTAGGAAAGGAACAGAGGAATGATATAGTGGGATTAAAAGTAATGAAGAGAATAAAAGAAAACTAGGAAAGCTGAAGACAGAAAACAGGAGGTGGGCTGATACCAGAGGGATATAAGTAGAAGAGTGGAAGCACAAGAGAAATGAAGGGAGAAGAAATAATGTAGATACGATAAGAGATCCTGCATGATAGAATTACTATTAGATAGTTCTCTGTTCCAGAGGATTTTATAACTCCACCTCAACACGTGCCAACACACAAAAAGAGATTATGGCCCAAGATTGAAGGAAGAACATGCAGATAAAAGGGGCATGCGCTGGGATTAATAATGAGATTAGGGGAATGAGGGGGTTGGGGTGGGATTACAGCTGCCAGGCCGATGTTAACAAACGCAATTCCCAACAGACAGAGAATGAGCAAAACAAAGCTGCCATAAGAGGATTGGAGGGTTTGGCCATTGTGACTAAAACTATGTCTCAGATTGTCTGTGCTTAGAGAATTAGGGGGACATTGCCAACGTGGAAATACAGGCATAGATGTTTTCTCTGAGCCTCCAGTCATACACACTCATACATACCCCTGTAAAAAATTTGGACACACCTTATTCATTGTTTTTTTAAATATATTTTCCAACATATGGTGAACATTTGATGTTGGGATGTACAACTTGATCTCTATGAAGCATTTATATGGCCTCCAAGGTGCTGTTAATTGGCTATTTCTAAGGCTGGTACCTGTAATGAACTTTTCCTCTGCAGCAGAGGTAACTCTTGGACTTCCTTCCCTGGGGCGGTTCTTATGAGAGTTGGTTTCATCATACAGTTTGATGTAACTGCACTTTTTTCAAAGTTCTTCAAATTTTCAAGCTTTACTGACCTTAATGATTTAACGTAATGATGGACTGTCTCTTCTCTTTACTTAGCTGAGCAGATCTTGCCATAATAAGAATTACTATAGTGGTTGAATTATTTCATTCAATTTTATACTATTTAACTTTTATGAAGGCACACCTGTTAATTAAAAGTCATTCCATCTGACGACCTCATGGAGCTGGTTCAGAGAAAGCCAAGAGTGTGCAAAGCTGTCCTCAAAGCAAAAGGTTGTTACTTTGAAGACTGTAAAAAAATAGTATATAATGTATGTATGTAAAATATTTTGCTTTGTTTACACTTATAAAAGGCAGGAAACCAGATGGGAGGCTGACATAGCCATTGCTTCATTCCATCTGTGTTTTTAGTACTTCCTACATTATTCAGTGACTTGGTTACTCTGTGTCATCGATTTACTCATACTCATTATGCATTACTCAGTGAAAAAGCAATAACATAGCTAATTATTCAGCAGCAACAGAAATTAGTTGCATTACTCGTCACATTACCATCTTTACTCAGCAAAGCTGCCTTTAACACGAGTACCAGACTCATTGTACTCCTTGTCAGTTCTTGGTATTTGGTACTTTTTATACATGCATGGGAAATGAAAATGAGATATACATTTTGACATATTGGACTTTAGAACACAGTGGAGTTATTGGAAATTGGATCACACCTGCCATCGGCTGTGCAGTAAGTTGCTAACATGGCATGACTTGGCACGAATTTCCCTGAATACGAAAACATAGAATGTCTTTGGATTCTATGATTTCTTATTTTAAGTTGGTAATTGTTGTATAATCACAGTATTACATGACAAGGTGTGTAGTGCTAATACTGACCGTAAAGCACACTCTCATGTAATGTTTCTTTATCATCATTATCATGTATTATACGTGCTGTATGCATGTACATGGCTGTGTTATTTCACTGTGTATGTGTATCCACGTCTGTGCGCATTCGCCTTTCCTCTTTCAGTCCTGGAAGAGAGCAGCGGCAGGAAAATTAGCAGTACAACAAAGGAATACTTGGATGAGAAATAAGCTGTCGGCAGAACACCAATGAGATGTGTGTGTCAGTGCATGCCCATGGTTTTTCAAACACACATCTCTGTGTGGGTTTTCCAGGATCCAGAGAACGAGTATCTTGAGAAGCAGTTGAAGTGTGAATAACATAACCAGTGAAAAAGTCACATATTAAGAGCTGAGGAATAGCCCTGGGGAAATACCTTGTTTCTGTGAGCAGTGTGTTTGTGTGTATAGTCAGGAGGGAGGCTGTGTATGCAATTTGTGTATTTCACATTTACTAACAACAGATGGATTGAGTGAGGGGAATTTTGGTTTGAATGAATGCAACGCTGATCCATATATGGCAATAAACAGAAATGGATGATAAAGTACTGTTTTTTCAGAATCGGATAAATGAGCGTAAATCATACACAGAGCCTTAAAAGCCACATGCAAAAGGTTAAAAAAACTGATTGCAGACTGCACGATTAGATGTCTTGTTCAAGGATCTGGAACAATAATGACAAACCATCAGGTACTCTATTCTACTCTAATGTCATTTTGCACCATTTGATCCTTTTCAGTCTTTAGGCCTTGATCGCATGATCGGAATAACATACATAACATAATTACATACAATTTCCAGCATAAATTTACCTCATGCTGTTTTATTTGTTAGTTTAATTGACTCTTTGTGTACTGTAAATTCTGGGTGATGTCTAGGCAAGCTGTCTGTTCAATTACAGTGATTTGGTGAATTAAGTCAGTCCAGTGATTCTCCGTCTCTGTCTCATGCAGCGTGGATCCATTTCGCCAGGGTTAAGAGAAATGTGAAGCTCTGGAGCTGCCCACATTTATACCCCACGCTATTTAGCGTAGGGTAAATAGATAAACCTATATGTAAACAAGGCCTTCATTCAAAGGCACGGGTGTGTGTGTGTACGTGTGTGCGTGCTAGTCTGTGCCATGAGTCTGCATTGCCATTTTATGCCATATATGGCGCATATATATATATATATATATATATATATATATATATATATATATATATATATATATATATATATATATATATATATATATATATATATAATGGAAGTCTATGGGAGCCATTTCTTCAGTCTGATGCAACAAAAAACTAAAAATGCCTAGAAATCAGTCTCGTTACTTATATTATATTAGAAATAACCCTTTTCATGTGCTTTTTTCTATTTTCTGGCATTGAAGGTGTTAAAAGTCTGAAATTAATTAAATCAGTGGTTTGGATTTGCCTATGCCTTTTTATGGCATCAAACATTTTGTCCAATGTGGTACATGTCAGTAAAAAATATTAGGGTACAAAGGTTAAACATTACAAAGAGCATAGAAGCCGCAGTTTGCTTGGGTTTAGTTGACAAATTCACACACCCATAAACACACACACCTCAAAAATCACCACCACCGTCAGTCAACACCTTTCCTTTCAGTGCTGATGTTCAGTTGAACTGTTATGTAGCATTAGATTCACTGAGAAAGTATTAAAATGTATTAAAAAGCTGAGGCCATCACACCTCAGCTGGAATGTCTCCAAATAAATAATGGGGCTGTGCACATTTTTATGCATGTGGCACAGCAGCAGATATTACTTATTCGTAATCATTAGCTCTACCATCACTGTGACAAAATCAGTCAGGACCATCGTAAATGACATCCTATACTTCAGACACATAAGCTGTAACACAGAGATCCCATGTTTATCCAGTCAAATTGTTTGGAATGAAGTAGCTGTCCTCAGGATAATAGCTGAGCTCCATAAAATCTGTCCAGCGCTTTTTATTTTACTGTAAGTAAAAGTCTAAACTCAGTTTCCTTTGCAGTGACATGAATGTCTCACAATATTTGCAGTAATGGCATTATTGTGTGCATAGATGAATTTCCATGACTTACTCTCTATTTGTTGAAGTAAATAAACAAAATATGGCAGCGGGTGGAATGAAAGCTCCTTCTAATATATCACATGTACCATATCATATCATCTCGCAGACTCAGAGTTATTACTTTCAGCTAATTAAAATCTCAAAAGAATTGATGGAGCTGTTTGATGACCCTGCGCAGTGAAAACTATCACGTTTTTGTACAGCCCTATTGCTGAAAAATGTGTTTACATATAAGAGGCAAAGAGAGGCTCCAAGGTCATGAGACCAAATAAAATAGTCTGTAAAATGATTTCTTAAACCAACAATAATTATTTATGGAACTAATGACAAAACATTTTAAAACTAGGCTGCTAAAAAGACATTTCTCACCAAATTTTGAAATTGGTCCAATATTGAGCGAGAGCGCTGTAGACAGCACCCACAAAAATAGTGTGATGTTAAATGTAGACTGAACCCACATGCAGGCAAACCATCTCCACTCGAGATCAGCCTAAATAAGGGCGGTGTCATCCACAAACTGATGGCTGGAGGTACAGGTGTTGGGTTACAGAGAGAAGATACTAAAAATATCAAGAGAGGAATAAGAAGGTCAGCAAATGTTAAAACATAAAGGATCTTACTCTTTAAAGAAAAGTTCTTTCTCTGTAGGGTCCGTCCTTTTTATAATGTTGTCAGACATGTATAATCTTGTAATAATCGTATATATATAATCATGTAATAATCATGTACAATCTGAGTGGTAAAACATGGACTTTTAGTGAAGGTAAGTTTCATGGTTGCAGTTCTCACTGAATAGTAGTTTTAGCAATACTATATTTTTCTATATTAAACCCTACTGAATGCAAGATGTCTGAAATTTGAAATTTCAGAATGTTTTTTGGTCAAGTGGAAATATTCCACATCTGTTTGTTTATCAGTATCAGATGTAGTATACAATATATATATATATATATATATATATATATATATATATATATATATATATATATATATATATATATTTTTTTTTTTTTTTTTTTAAAGTCTGTATTATTTCTGACAATCTGGACATTCCCTGGTGAGATAAATGGGTCACAGGGCAAAAAAAGTAAAAGTATGTTTGCAGTATAGGAACCATCCTAGAATGAACGTGTCAAAGAAAAATGATTATGTAATTATGTATTTAGAAATTGATAGCGGAGCAGGCGAGAGGTTAAGTTTTGACGGGAAGCGATAGGACATGAGTGTGTGAAAATACAGAGACTGGAGATTCCTAGTGATGAAGGGGTTCTCCCTGTGGTTTCAGCACTAATGAGAACATCTGCATCAGTGAAAGAGACAGAGTGAGAGAGAAATAGCCGAAGGGCAAGGCTGTATGAGAGGAGAAAACAACTAGATTCAGAGAGTGTGAAAGAAAGAAAAAAAAAATAGTTGAAAGAACAAAATACAGTAAGTGGTTCAAAATAGGGGGAGAGAGATTAGAATACCAAGTTGTTTTTTTTGTTTTTTGCCATCTTACCGTAGACTCTCTTCTTGGAACCAAATTGTCAAGGAATAGCACCGAAAAACTCAGTCATCTACTTATTGCATTCATGAATTCCTGTAATTTTGGCTCTTGATTCCCTTCTCTCCCCAAGGTGCCAATGCCCAGCACAGTTCGAGGGGCCTGAGTGCCAGCAGAACAAGCACAGTTTCCACGGCAACGGCTATGCTTGGTTTCCACCCATAACGCCTTGTTTCGAGAGCCACGTGTCACTGGAGTTCATCACTGACGTGGCTGATGGATTGCTGCTGTACAGCGGCCCCTTAGCCCAGCTGCAGGCCTGGGACCACGAAGACTTCATGGCCATAGGTAGGAACATCTCAAGCTTAACACCATGTCCCATCTGGCTCTGATTCCAAATCCTTCACTGTTTGACAACAGCTGTCAATGAGATGAGATGGAGGAAATGCATTTAATTGATTTGTATTTTTGTACATAGACTCTGTATGACAGGTAGAGAAGCAGAGGAGGGAGAGTTCAGAGAGACTGTTTCCCTCAGCTCCATCTCTGAGAAATTGCAAGAGAGCATTTCAAACTACACTGGTTTCATTTCAACAATACTTGAGAGATTGATGCGGCTTCATGCTGTGTTTTAACATTTAAAAAAAATTTAAAGCTGTCTTGCCTAAGGGGGTTATTGACTTAAATCAGAATGAGAATCAGGTTTGATGCCAAGTAAGTTTTCACATACAAGGAATTTTGTATTTTGACACTTAACCATAAACATAGCAAGAGAAAGTAAAAGAAAAAGTGCTGCAAAAGTTGAGAAACATAAATATAAAATAGACAGTATATGTATATATATATATGTTTAAAAAAAAATGGTTGGTGCAGGAATGTGCAAAGGAACATGCGCAATGTGTGCAATGAGAGAATATTCCAAAAGATGTGCAGTAATGTGAGGGGATAAGAGCCCGTGTCAGGCGAGGAGTCCCGACCCTTATTAATGAGGCCATGCTCAGTTGGGAAGGAACTGCTCATGTGGCATGAGGTTTTGGTCCTCGTGTACCACAGCCTCTGGCACCAAACTTCCCAGCCCTGAAGGCTTCCTGTTTGCCACCTATACCTCTACATGTACACCATGTACATAGTATAGGTGTCAAATTGATACCAAACAACCTTTGTCTTTAGCAGTGGCAGCAGTATATCAGTTGGTGAGCGTGGACTGGTAGAAGTGCAGGTTAAACTTGTTCAGCTCCCGCAGCATGAACTTCCTCTGCTGGGCTTTGTTAGTGATAGAGCTGGTGTTCAGCTCCCACTTGAGATCCTGAGTGATGATAGTGCCATGATGTCAGCTCGGGAGGTGGGACAGGTGAGGCTGGGTTCCTTCTGAAATCTACTACCTTCTCCACTGTCTTTACAGTGTTGAGCTCCAAGTTATTCTGGCTTTGCTGGGTCACCAAATGGTCAACCTCCCACCTGTAGATGAACTCATCTCCTCTAGAGATGAGCCTAATGAGGGTGGTGTCATTCAGAAAGTGATGACTGTAGGTGCAGCTGTTGGTGTACAGGTAAAAAAAGTAAAAATTGGAATCCATGGCTCTTATTAGGTGAGGTGAAGAATGGAGGGATTTAGTGTGGGAGGATAAAGAAGTATAAATATAGGAGGTATTCACTCTACTCAATAAGCTGTACTCAGGCGAAGCAGAATCCAGACAAACTACAGCAGTAATTCCTATCCAGGGGGACTTGTACCACAGAGCATATGTCTGCAAAAACAGAAGTTCTGATTTTATTTTTATTTTGTTTAAATCTAGTCAGCTGTAACACCTTTTGATTGTGAGTGCACAATATAATTGGCACCATTGACCAATTGCAAGCTGTCTTGACAGTACTGACCTTTGAATGAACAGAGTTCACAATGAAAGAAGCTGTAAAATATTAGCTTTAACCTTACTGAAGTAAAATTACTAACTACCTTTGTCAAAATAGTTTGCACACAAGTATAAGACAGGAGTCGATGGTATAGATACATCTTTTAAATAAATTCTGAAAACTTTTCTTGTTCCGTAAGAATCCAAGCTAACACATTTGCTGACTGTCATGCTTGTTAGCTCAGCTTTTTATCAATAAAATTATTTATTGAATGAAAGGATGTACAATACAAAGGAAAAATACCCAGGGGAGAAAATGGTCTAGTACAAAGTAAATAGAAGGAAGCTTTGAGAGCTATTGTAACTCCACAAAATAGGCATGGCTTTCAGACAGTTATGATATAGGTCGATTGTAGAAATACATCTTGTATATTGTGTCTTCTTTACATACTATGTGGGAACTTTTAGTGACCATGGTAACAGAGCAATACGTCCATGTCTGTGTTCAGCGGAGCTTGTTAGTTAGAGAGCTGCTTTCTCTGTTTAATAACCTTTTAGCTTATTCCACAAAGTCATGTACAATCCTGAGAACAAAATGTCATGGTAGCTAAACAGCAGAGGACAAGGAAAACAGAAAGAAGCCTGTGATTACAAGCTAGTGGGTGCGGTCGAATAGTCCAAAAAAAAAAAAATAGCTCCTAATTCCTTTCCTAACCACTTTTCCTTAACCTTGATAGAAAAAATCTGACTTCATTATCAATGTCAGAATTCAAATAATAAATGAATATTGTCCACCTGTCACAACAGTCAAATGATGCGTTTGTTACGCTGGTATGGTCGCTCAGCATCCTGTCCACTCATGTATGAACATATTAACAAGTTATGGCAAAGATATATGATTAATAATCAACGGTCAACTTCACGGTGATCTGCAGGACACTGCATGTCACAGTTACAAACAGCTCCACAGTCAACAACAGAACACACTTCATGATCAAAGTCTTTACATCACGTCAACATGTATGTTCTTATTGACACACCCTCTCTGCTGCAGGCTACGTCACACTGTTGAAATACATTAATGTTTTCTGGTTGTGAATGACTGAATGGTGCGCAAATTCTTTGTCTCTGCCACAAGGAATTATGGGGCGCCATTACCTCCTTTCCTTTCGTAAAGGATGGTCCGGTGTATCCTAGGCTAAAGGAGATAATAAAGGAAGCAGTGAAGCTCCTTTCCTTAACAGTTAGAGAATTGAAACAGCTCTTATCATGACAGCTACGTTAATACTTCTGGGTCATTTCACTCAGTTGGTTCCTAAGCAAAGTTGACTATTTGACCGCACCCGGTGTCTTTGCATTAGCTCACCAACTACAGCAGTTAATTAGCCCTGCCAGTATAGTCACTATGTCACCAAGCATGACTATATTTTATATGGAGGTGGGTGGATTTATTTCACTGTGCCACTCCTTGATGTGACCAGGCCTTCAGAGAGAGGGACTGAAACCAAAAGAAGTATGACAACTATAAAAGGACATCCCATCTTAAAGCATAAGGTCATTGTTAGGTATACCTAATCTCTGGACAAACTGGAGAAATACACCCTACTGCACCTCTCAAATCCCCCTTTTCATTTAGCCTGAAGACTAAGGATTGTTACTAGACAAGAACGGAAATCCATTTCAGGTTTAATTCCCTGTGTGTATTAACTTGCCACGACCTAAGGATTAGGCAGTGACAGCCACACTTACACAACTGCACACACACACACTCTCAGTGATTTTGATCTTATTAAAGCTGACACTCCATGCATGTTGATGCGTACTATGTTGCTTCCCATTTAAACATTGTTTTTACACAAATGCTGCTTCATAAAAGAAGGAACAATGTGTAGTGGACAGTCACCTACACACACAGACACACACACAAACTGCGGCTCAGTATGATAAATATTGTGAACTTTGGTTAGAAAGATCTAAACATATGTGTAAAATAAGCTACAACAGGTTTACATATCTTTCTCTCTCTCAAGGAAACATGTTTTTTTTATTGCTGTGATAATATTGTGAAGTTTAAAGACAATAGAGCATGCTGAATTGAGCGTGGCAGGCAGGAATTATAGACAGACGGAAACAGAGAACAAAATGTCTTGTACGTCTCGGTATATTTAGTGTTTTAATCTGAGAGACTAACGCCTCCTTGTCTCTCTTGCTACTTCTTCCCTTGCATCGGTCCTCTCTCTTGGGAAAGATGCTGTTGTTCCATCACTGCCAAAGTAATATGTGTGGGAGGTGAGGTCTGCCTGCAGAGCCGGACGAGTTGTGTGTAAGTGTGTGTATGCAGGTTTCCAGTGTAAATCCTGAATTATTTCTCTATCTTTGGTCGTTGTCAGAGGTTCTATGTGCATCTGAAAGCCAGCCATGTGTTATTGGATCCTAGAGTTAATAGGTTTGTGATGAGGTGTGTTGAGGCTGATCCGTCACTGTGCAGAGTGTAATTAGTCAGGCTGTACATATTTAGAGCTCTAATTAACTTGCTTCAAGGTTCACCGACTGCATGAAACAAATCCATTGGCAAGCCAAAACTGTGCTCAACCTTAACTGCGCTAAAGCATTTTTGTGAATGTATGTAAGTCTATCAGTGCATAAATAGTGTAATGTCCAAATGATTTGTTGAGACCCTTATCTGATATTTAAAGGTGGAAGCTGATGACACGTCATGATTCTATGCCGGTAATGTATGTACTGACGTTTGAGTTGAATATGATTCAGCATTTGCATTAACAATAGCATTAAAGGATCGTTCCAATTCATTACAACTTTGTTCTGTTGGTCTGAAGAAAAAGGAATTGCTGAGATTTAGGAACGCTGAACAGTGCAGTGGCCGTGACAAATTTTCTGTTGTTCCCCTATCGATCCCCTGCATACTGCAGCCTGTGCATGATATACTGTATATAGTGTGGCACTTCCAGGTTCCCGTGTAGTGCAGAGCATACAGCAAACTGTGTGAGGCCGTCTATTATTATTAGATCTAGAGACTAACTGCTTCTCATTTGTTGGTATGTTGGGTCAAAGTTGAACCTAATGTGTGACACAGTTTTACACTTCACCTTTGGTTGTCCTTCAAATGAGTTTGGGGGCTGGTTCACAACTTTTTCCAGATACGCATAGTTGAATATTCAGTTCTATGAGGAAACAACCACTTTCTGAACAACTAATAATTCTTTTATGGTTAATGGTTTCTTTCAGCAAAGTATAGCAGCTTTTACTTTTTATTTATTTATTTTTTCTAGACTCTGAGACTCTATTCAGCAGCCACAGTCTGGGACACATATCTGATATGAAGAACATTGAATGGCCGGTATCTGATTTTTAATAAAAAAGGATAATATTGGCACCATATATTGCAGTTCCCCACCTATACTACAATCCATACTCCTCACTAATCAAACAAAGCACAGATATGTTTTTTAAAGCATATTATAGAGATAAAAGCTAGTAAAGTATTGACTGTACTGTGCACTGTAAGTTTACCCGAGACACATAAAAGAAAATGCTATAAAGCATATCGATTCTTTCATTCATCCTCACTGTCATTGTGAACTGGTACTGAATAGATTTGTTCTAATTGCAGAGCATATACAGGCCAAAAGTTCAAACTCAAACAAAATAAAAATAACTGATGAGATTTGTTTTTCTGTTAGTTTTTCAGACGAAACAGTGAGCTTGTGACCGTCAGTGTAACAGTGAACAAATAACGTAAAGAACAAAGATTTTTCCCTCACCAGAATCTGAACTTGTCGTCTCTAAAACAACTTTTTGATTAAATAGGATTATCTGTGCACAAGGGAACAGGGAATGCGTTTCACCGTCAACCGAAGAACACAGCTTCACGCATCCACCCCTCATGTTGATCCTCAAAGAGCTGTATTAGACTGGTGCGTAATTACAAGAGGAATCAGGCAAAACAGGGTTGTTCACTCCCAAATCAACCATGCCGTGAACTGAATGCAGAAGGTCTCATCCTGACATGACTGTATTATGAGTACAAGACCTGCTCAAGAAATGATAACGTGAAGGAGAACACACTGTTCCCGTTGCATGGCTTCAAGTTGAAAGTGTCATTTGAAAAGCGTATTACAATAATCGTTTGAGGGAGTTGGTGAGAAAGAAAGGTGAACTCTAAGAGTGATGAAATATGGATTTGAAGGAAGACAGGGGGACGAAAAGAAATGTCAGGTGTCTGCAAAGGAGACTGTTTTACAACGTGAACTGCGTTTTCATTTATGAATGTCAAGTGGGACACACAAAGCCACCAATATACCTTGAATTTTCATTGTGACCGAATCGCTAACATGTTTGAGGTTGTGTATGTATCTAAGACATTGTTCACCTTGTGATTAAGCTCGTTAAGTGATTTTGCCCATTGAGCCTTCTCGTATGCCCCACTACTTCACACACACATTTCCACACACAGACCTTGAGCTTGTTATTGAGATGCTGGTTAGCTTTTCCAAAGCCGCCCACTCATCCACCCTTTTATCCTGCCGCAGGGCAGCTGTACCAAGCCAGTCCTGCCATGTAGACCAGAGAGGGTGTAAGGCACTCTCTCTCACACAGACCCACACTGATTTGTACTACACCCAATCTTTGGCTGCTGGCGGATAAGAGAATGTAACACACCACTGATGTAGTGTGTGTGCAGGACATAATAATATCAATGCCTAAACTGACCTCTTGTGTTCTAGGTAAGATCATCAAATATTCCTTTTAAATCAGTTTACTTAAGAGTTCAGGCTGGAAGTCATGTAGATTCCCAGCACAACACATCAGCAATTCAAAGAACTATGTTTAGTCAGTACTTTAGAACTGACTAACAGTACTTTATTGGTACTTTCACAAGTTTAGAGTAACCTTTTAAAATAAGTGATCATGAAGTGCTTTTGATAACTATCAAGACTACTTTTCTCAGGTACTGGATCGGCTTTTGGTAAATGAGTTATATATGGATTCTGCTGTCAAAACAGAATGCAAATGTGCAGCCAACGCTCAAAGCAAAGTGTATTTGCATTCTAATTTAGCTGAGTATTATCATTAGTTTGGCTGGGAACCATTATCAACCACGGCACTTTAGAATAACTAATAGGCATTTACAGCTAATAACAACTCTGGCACACACTTCTTTTCTAATGAATATTCAGTTGTTTGTATAAAGCTGCTTCCCCACCACAAGGCTTACACCTGTGATATTGAATGCATGAATGTCTGTCACTCTGTAACCAGAGGAAGAGATTTCTTTTTTATTATTATATGTCCATGAAAGTGCAGCTGCAGAGCTTGAAGGACCAAACAGAGACCCTTTGTCATTGACATGTGGCTTGTGTCCAGCTTGTGTCAAATATGATTTAGTTGAGTAAAATTTAATATGCATCACTTTCTCTGGGTATATTTATGGCCCAAAAGTTTCCAGTGAACACTTCCTCTTCCCTCCATTTTCAGAGCACATTTTTGACAAGCATGCCACTGTCCTAGCTGCCCCACCACCTGTCTGTCTGGCATTTACTTTGACATTGTCACAGCGAACTGTCACCACCTGTGGGGCTGTTTCCCCATGGTGATCTGATCTGTAATATAAGATATTTATACCTCTATTAGCATCAGTTAAAATGATTGTATCGAAGAAAGACTGTATCATATTCTGGCCGCATCCAATTTATACATATTTGTTGGCTGCATAGAAAAGTCTTTCACAAATATTTTCTAGCATAATTTATACACTGACATCATTGTGGATACATGAGTATGGCAGTTTAAGGAAATACAGTCAGAACTATCAGTTAAATAAACAGAAATGCAAATTTGCTTTCAAATTGTTTTTTTTCTGTTCATTTTGCATCTTAGTAAAACATTCCTACAAGCTGTCCATATGGCTCTGATGAAAAATCTCTCTACCCTCTCTTATTCCTGTTAGCTTGCTGTGTCTGAATACTGAATGTTTAAATCTATTCAACTATATATATATATATATATATATATATATATATATATATATATATATATATATATATATATATATATATATATATATATTCACTATTCAACATTCTTTTGCTTGGCATTAAAGAAACAGCTAGCAGTTTAAAAAATATGCATATCCACATTGACTTTGTCCAATGGTAGACTGGACTGTTTCTTGGTGGGTTCATCAATATCCTGGAGACTAATAATGTTTCCAAGCTAAGATAATCAGCTGCTGGCAAAGGCTTCATATATACAGCAGATACAAGAGTGTTATCCATCTCTCATCCTGAACCTCATGTAACAAATAAGCATATTAACCAATCTATTCCTTTAATAATCTTTACTGTACCTTGTGTCTCTATGTATTGTAGTGTTCATTTCTTTTGGAGTGAGTTAAATATTAATATCATTGTTATTATTATATACTAGTAATAAAGAGACATTACATCATTTCTCCATGTTAAGCACTTTGGCAGCTTGTCAGACATACAGTTTAATCAATACTTTGGGTTCCACAAACAAATAGAACTGGCTCGCTGAGCATCTTGACTACCTGGCCTGATCCGGAAATGCCACACTTTGATCTCAGCTGTTTTAGTGAGATTAATTGTCATGGTAATGATTTGTGTCCAGAGAGATCAACAATAAATGTCAAACATGGCTGGAAGCATTAGACCTGCACTGAGGTGCTAGAGCAAACACACGGGACTACACACACACACACACACACACACACACACACACACACACACACACACACACACCACACACACACACACATGCAAGGACTACCAGCCAGAGGCCAGCGCGTGTCTAATCAATACACAAATTAACAGGACAAATTAAATTTGTGTAATTACAACACCCTGCAGAATGGAAAAAGTTTGCCAGTAGGTGGTCAGATAAGGATTGGCATGAGTGTGTTTTTTTTCACTCTTCCTTTGAACCAAAAGAAAGATGTCCTCAACACATTATATAGTTGTTCACATGGTTTTGCTATCAGGAAGGAGGACTGATTGACTTAAGCATTATGTTCACTGTTTTGTAGCAGTAGCCACCCCCCAAGCCCAGCACTGCAACGGCTTTCAAAGAGGAACTGCTGCTGGATTCAAAGATCCAATATGCACTGGCTGCGGGGCTGGCTAGCTAGCTGACAGATCGTTTATACAAGAAGCTCTCCACTCTGCACTCGCTGCATCGCCTGCTGATTCGTACACAGGCTGAATTTTGTGGGCATTAGTGTATATGTGACTGCTTGTGTGTATGTAGGGGTAGTGGCGAGTGGGTGTATGTGTGTAGCCGTGTGATTTGTAATGCTGTTTATGTAGCCCATATGCACTCAGTTGGACTCTTGTGTATCCTCAGGACGTCAGAAGAGGAGGACGTTTTTCATATTTAAGAGCCCCCAACTCTGTGGGAGTTCAAACTATCCTTCCACACAAAGGACACACATTTACTTTCTCATACTGTCTCTCTCTCACTCCCTCTTGTCTGCCTCAGAGTAGGAGGTAATGAATTACGTATGAGCCGCAGAAAAGAAACCTGGTTGTGTGGATGAGCCCTTTAAGAGCAAAGTCTTGTCCTAACCCTAGTACACCCAGAGTATTTGAAAGGCATCATGCCCCCTATAAAGAAGCTTCCATTTGGCCTGCCAGCCTACTGCACTCCCAGCTAGCCTTTCCAGCTAACCTCTCACATTCTTCCCTTTATCCCTTCTCAGTTTGTATTTCACTTAAGTTCCTTTCAAAGCGAAAAGAGAAATTCAGCAGTTATTACTAGCCATAGAGACAATAATCTGCATGTTTTTAATGCGACTATAAGGCGTAAGAGTGTTTGTTAGTTGCCAAAAGATTCATGTTTTATTTCTAATTTATGTATGTAGCAGGCATCAACAATCATTTGATAATGTACATACTTCTATGTGCAATATGACACAAAATAAATGAGAAATGTCTTTGCTACATGCACTAGTCTGATTTTTCTCTCCTGATATAGATTACAATCCTGAACTCACAGTGTGTGCCTCATGAGTACCCCTCCCAAATTCTGTCTAAAACTTCCTCTTAACATTTGCTCCTCAGAAAGTTTTTGTCAACACTGGGTTTCACATTAAAGGCTTACCACCGCCCTCACATTAAACTGCAATTATTATGGGAACACAGCAAGTGAGTATGAACAACTGTAGTTTTACAAATCCAAATGGCCACACAGCTGCAGATGAATGGAGCAGAACAGAAACCACTAAAATATGCCATGATCATCGGCCCAGTCTGGCTGATCTGTTTAATTATTATCAAGCGCCATCAGATCCCCTCTCCATTTCTTTCTTTTTTCTCTTGCTGTGAACAAAATGGATATAGCACAAAGGCTGATAAGCAAATTCAAGCTTTGGCTACTTGCTAGCAGGATACATGGCAACACTAGATATCAATCGGCATTAGCAAACAATGGTTTTACCAATTCATTTCACCAGTGTCAAGACCAACACATTGTGATGTCATGTAAGCTTAGTAGTTTCTTTAGGGTTGATTTGGTAAGTCACGGTTATGTTACCAGTTAATGTTACATTCAAAAAACATCTCAAACAAAGTCAACTCTTCATTAAAAAAATATAACTGAGCAAATGGCAAAAGTCATGAACACTCCTTTAACTCCTTTAACTTCAAGTTTCAAGTCATAACCATAACAGTGGGATGTATGTCTGATGCACACCCCTTCGTTTAAAGTGTTACCACTAACCTGGCAGCCATGCAGGACAGCCAACCGCAGGGTCCGCTCACAGGGGTCTGCTGGACTAAGGGTTGTATACAAATGGTAAACAGGGTTTAGCATTGACAAAGAGGAGATAGATTAATTAAATTTACATTAATATCTAAAGTAAATATGTAATGTGAGTTATGGAACTTAAGATAGATCAATGTTGTATTTATAGATGCACTGCACAATACAGTAATAACAATCCAAAGCCATTCAAATAATTTTCATGGATGGTTTACACACTAATCATCAACCATAAACAAAGTGTTTTATACATTTATGATAAAAAAACATTTTGGCCTAGTAATTTGTAAGCAATTGATTATTAAAGTTTAATTAACACTCAATTTATTAATGACAGTTATTATAAATTGTTAGCAGATCTACATTCATTCACATTAATTGTTGCTTTTAATCTCAGTTCTTTGTTTATGCTGTTAGAAGAGGTTAACAACAACAGTTATCATTATTATTATTATTTTCATAACACACAAACATGATCAGTCTGGCTTCCACTCCCACTTTTCATAGTTTCTGGATAGTACAAAGACAGCTCTTGGTAAAAATCTGTGCCAGTTTCATTTTGGGAGGCATCACTGATGAATAATTAATGTTCATAACATTCTCTGTTGGAAACAAAGAACATTCAACTTATACAGCTTTAATTGCTCCAAACCTGTTTATCTCATTAAAAAAATAAAAATCAATAAATCAACCAAAGGAAAAACTTGACTTGTTCCTTTGATGAAGTTGGAGTGCAGCGTATCTTCAGATTATTTCTTCCTTTGCTTATTCCATCTGCTTTCTATTTGTTCCTTCTTTGATCCATCATCATGTTCTTCTCTGCTCATCACTGTCTGTTTCTCCCTTTTTGTTTTGTCTGCATTGTTCATCTCTCATTTATTTCCCTCACTGTCCATCATCCCACCTGTCATCTCCCATCTTGGTACTTGGCCTTTTTCCCAGCTTTACGCTCAGCATCCCTTTGGTTCCTAATCTTTCCTCTCTGAATCGTCACTCTTGTTTCTCCTCCTCTGCCCTCACTCAGTTTTACCCATTTCTCTCTCTCTTCTCACTGCTTTCCTTCACCCCTGCATTTCTCCTTTGAGAGCTCTGAAGTCTGTCTTCAGCTCAGGGGAAAATGTCACGTCAATCTTGACAAGAATGCTCCTTAACTGTGCCAGACGATCGGTTGGTCAATCTACCTTTTAACTGGGTATATGGTGTTTGTGAGGGCTTAGGCTTATGCTGGTGTCCTTTGTGGCTTTGAGTGTACTGCCCCATGGCAAGTGTAACAGGAGGATCGGAGTTGATAGCGTTAGCATAGGAGGGGTTCACGAAAGAAGGAAATTCCCCTGAGAGTGGGGAAGGGGCCGCTTGAAGAATGGAAATTGAAAGGCTGAGATGTGAAGACGGAAAAAAGGTGTGAGGTCCCAGGCGGGACAGTAAATGAGACAAGAGAATGAATGAGGTTATAGAGATGTGGGGGGAGTGAGGTAGAGCCTAAAGACGACAATGTATAAATTAAACAAAGGAGAGAGTCGTTGGACTGAATTGATATATTGATTTTGCTCTGTTCAATTGTCTGGCCGTGGTCAATATATTAAAATTAATTGGATCATTCCTGAAGTGCAGCAGCAACTCATCTTGCAGCTGGAGTGGGCTAAATCAACTTGCAGGTAATTGAAAGGAAGTTGAGGGGAAAAAAGAGACTAACAACAGACTTGCACTCACTGCAGCTTGAAAAATTACATTGGCAGGGCTTTAGATTTTTTCTACCTATATGAGAGGCAGCATAATGAAGTACAGGGCACTCATCACAAAGACACATCTCAGCATTGACAAGGCAATTAGAGAGGAGCAGCATCTTGTGTGCTCACAAACATCTAATTGCATTTAGGTGAAAATCCAGTAAGAGGCGTGCCATTAAATCCACCATTAAGAAGGTAGGTAGGTAACTTCAAATCATGATAACATTTTCTGGTACCAGCTCCTTTTTTTTAAAGACATTATTTGGCCTTTTCTAGCTGTATTTTTGATAGAGACAGCGAGTGACAGGAATGTGGAGAGAAAGAGACAGGGAATGACATGCAGGAAAGGCCGCCACAGGTTGGAATCGAACCCTGGGCTGCCGCAGCAGGGACTGAGCCTTCGCACATGGGGCAGCTGCTCTACCAACTGAGCTAAACGACACCCCTCCTTGTTTTGTTTTGGCTGGTCTTGTTTGATTACCCTGTTCTGTGTCACGTTCACTCTCCTCCATGTTTGTTTGTGTATGCAAATTTTCTGCCTGCAGTCTACATCCATTCCATGCCACGCAACGCAACACCCAAATGACAAATATACATGTTCTGTTGGCACAGCCCTACTGTTGATGCAGTTATTGCACACAAACATTAAGATTCAGCACTCTCATTGTGTCATAAGTAAGCCTGATGGGATAAAAGTGGCTTCATAAAGGCGCAGCAAAAAGCAAAGTGTCAGTAGAAAACGTTTGTGAATAATTTGAAAGCAGTACAATGTAAAAATGGCAGTTACGGTGAAAAAAGTTAATGATAGAGTGAAGGCATGAAGTAAAAAAGAGACAGGAGATGAAAGAATGCTGATAGACAGACTGACATTGCAAGAGGTGCAGCAAGAGGGATGACGAAAGCTCAGCCCAAGTCAGACACACAGAGAGCTGTAAGATGGGAATTTGATTCTTGTAAGCCTCTTTTGAAATCCAGCTCCTTCTGACTCAAGCATGAAGACAAATGTCATAGTGCAGAAGTTAGAGAAATTCACACTGGAGTTTTGTCTCAGTGTTAATTGTAATTCCAGCATACACTGTAACCACTTCAGCTTGCAAGACGAGGAGTTAACCAGGAAACTGCCAAATGTGAGTTCTCAAGATGAAATATAGGAACAATTTCTTGCATGGAAACTGAAATCCTTGATTCAGGCAGCATGTGTGGGACTGCCATAGGGTGGCAGCTGGAAAAATCAGAACAATGAGCTATTGGACATGAACTGTGACGGCCTATTATTATTTTTTAATTGAATACAGCCAACAGAGACCATCTGCAGCTTGACATAAGCCATAATTTCAAAACAGCATAATTACAACTTTTTTTTTTTTGAGTAAAGTCATTACAGCCCTAAGTTGTTTTTTTTAATTTCCTGTTTACATCTCAGACTTTGCTATAAATTTGACTTCCTGTGGCAGTGAGGACAAAAAGTAGACTGTGGAGTAATGGAAAGGTGGACCGGTCCTTAATGCAATGATGAGTTGCATGATAGTCATGTTAGGAAAGTCTTCGGTCCACTAAAATGATGGATTGGATGAGTCATTGCAGCGTGTCACTGTGGCAGACCTTTCACAGACAATAACAGGAAGAAAAATACTTATGAAATCAGCATATCCTTCTGACTTTATAGAAATAGACCCAGGATATTATGTTATAATGTACTTCTGGGTACCCATTAGACGACACAAAAAACTGGCCATACAAGAGGCTGTGAGTGGACATTTGTGTCTTTATCTCTGAATACCAGCTGCTAAAACATGCAGTCACAAGAACTCACTGCAGCCACCACAGTATATAAGCAGAAACATGAACTTGAAGTTCAGCATGCATTATGATGGATTGCCGATGCTGGTTGGTAGACATGCGTTCCCATAATTCCTTACACATGGTGCCAGGCACACAAGCAGTCTTAGCCACTTCATTAACTTTTAATTTCCCATTTGAGTAAGTCAGAAAATAGAATGTAATAACTTTTGTCTGATGTTTGTTGACTGCCTTGAAATGGGAAGAAAAAATTATAACATCGGGTTAGGCTCTGCGTAATAATCGTCATTAAAGATAATATACAGTGACAATCAGCGATTTGGTACACTGTCAGTATGCTGTCAGTATCCAACTTTTTTACACTTAATTCTTTGGCATGTATTAATCACTTGTAATTGTTTCTGTTCTGTTTCACAGCACCAAATACTGGTTGTCTATTGATTGCAGCTCTGAGAAGTCAATATTTCTTAAGACCTAATGATTTCAACGAACCTCAACCTTCACCAATCCCTGTCTGTCTTTCTCTATATTCATCTAGAGCTAATAGATGGGACCCCCACCTTGAAAATCAACCATGGGTCTGGCACAGTGGTGCTACAGTTGCCAGGCAACGTGAATGTGGCAGACAGGCGGTGGCATCGGCTGGATGTCCGCAGCAACAGCAAGGTGAGACGCTTCACCTATATAACACCAACCACCATTTGTTAAGCAAATAAGCTCCAAGTATACTTATACCGAGATATGCTGGCAAAACATGTTTTTCTTTCACAGTTTCATCACTTAAAATAGATGTTGCCTTACATTAAAAAGGTGTAAGATGGTTAGAAATATAAACACATTCATATATGAACAACTTAATCTATCCTTTTTAAACTTGTTAGCCAAGACATGCCACTTACATATGTTAGTGATCATCAATGACTTCTGAGCTCTCTGAGTTATGTAAATACCTAATTACTTTGTATTCGAGATTGTACATAGGCACTGTACATCACCTGTAAAGTAGAGGACATTACTAACCACCAACACAATGTGTCCGTGGTGCTGTACTGCACCTATGTTAGCTTGTTGAGGCTGTAGCTTCACACTTACTAAATAACCCACCCACACCTTTGGCCTTAATATGACGCCAGCTCATGCAGCCTGCAGGTAGGCAGTAATGAATCTGGCTTTGGCAGCTACATTTATTATGTGAAATTGTGTGTTGCATGCAACTGTGACACTGGATAGCTACAGTATTACCAGTTGTCTATGAAGACTGCATCTGTCCATTTAGCAAATAAACTATAAATAAAAATATGATAAACAGTATATATAAACTGAATACCGTGAAGATGTGAGTTGAGATTTCCAGCCCAAAAGAAGACCACTAAACCTTAGTGATGCAGATGCAGTGGTGCTATATGTCTTTAAGTCTAGATTAGAGCTTCACAAAATAAAGGTCAAAACAAAAGAGTGCTACTACCCACCAGACTCCATTGACAAAACAGTAATTTTACATCGTAAAGCACATACTTCATTCAAACTCGACAGAAACAAATTAAAACTCAACTACAACTTTTTTGTTAGCCTTTCCACTTTTCCAATACTAACTCTGGTTTGGTTGAAGTAAAAGCTTCATTTACCGAGTTAGGCTAGAAAACGAAACCGCCTCCAGCCACAGAAAAGCCAACAGTTTCACAGGGAAAGTCTCACATGCACTAACATGCGTGGGTGGACCAGCTATGAAAACAAAGTACAGAGAACCTGAGAGTGACTTCATTTTTTGGTCAGGACACCATGACTCTACAATATCTTTCTAAAAAGCAAACAATTGTTTTCTACTCTATTAATGTTTAAATCTCATATGTCCTTTGAGCATACAGAAATAACAACCTTTGGTCATTATTAAACACCACAATTTAAAATAAATTTGAAAAAAAGTCAATATTACAATTTATCCGACATTATTGTTTGCCTTTTTAACAAGACCATGGGATAAAATTATTCTTCTAGTGACTGTATAAGTCATATTTTCACACAAAAAAATGCCTGTCATTCAGTATTTCTGAGTTTTATTTCAGCAGCATAGTTGCTGTACTGCATATAAAAGTGATAACTACCTGTTGAGTAGCTGGAGTGTTTAAAAGTTGCAGAGTGGCAGATTAAGTTAGCAGTATGAAGTCACAGCTATTAGTTTGTTTCCACACAGACACACAAATAAAAGTAAGTCAGACCACACATGTTGATTTATGTTACAGTTCTGAAGTAAAATGGATGGAAAAAATGGATTGTTCAGTAATGCTGATTCTCACTATGTGTTAGCAGTGAGATAACTGCATAAGTCAATTTAGAAATCAAACTTCAGTTTAACACATGTAGGTGTCTTGTGGTCCATTTATGCAACTTAGTTTTAGGCATTTCTGTGAACAATTGTAAAAGCATCGCTGTAAATCCTAGTTGATATGGGTTCATCCTGCTGAACTTCTGTTCAACAACCATTGAAGCAATAATTCTTATTCCACACGATCCATTAGTGATTCATGCCATTGTTGTGAAAAATGAATCTTTTCATTTTAACCTGACAGCAGTTCCAAAATGATTTCATGGCATGGACTCGAAATACTGTATTAATTCTTTGGCCCCATAAGTCTGTTTGATATGATTATTAGGGATCCAAATGGAGAAGATGTTAGTTGGTGATTTAGTATTGTCGAACTGTACAGTGCAAAGGGAGATAATAGTGGTGAAAGTGAGACGAATTATTGCAATAGCCCTCCTTTGACATTCTCTACCCAAGATCATTTCAAACAAATTTAATTAGAGTGAAATTAAGCTAATCTTCACTTGACTCAGGACTGCCTGGAGCTCTTCACCTCCAAGGACTCACACATAACCACTGCCTTATAGTTCTTGGTGCTCTTGAATATCAAGAAGACTATTTTTAGAGTATTTGATACAACCCAGCTTCATAGTGTCTCTGAGCTTAGGACACCTTAAAGCTGCCAGACTGGCTCTGTATCTGAACCCTTTTTGTGAAAATCATCCTCACATAGACAAGGACAACTTCAGCAAGGTCTGACTCCAATCTTTGCTAGCAATTTCCATAGTCAGCTTTATCAAAAGCCTCTTCAAAATCTAAAACTGAACACACTTCTGTCACTTCTGTTAAATTTAAGTTTCATTTAGCTGTTTACTTAAATACCCATCATTTAAATTATCACTTGCACTACCTCAAGTGCAGGTTAACCATTGAAACCGCTGAAATGTGTGTGCAGTTTGTTCTTCACAGAGCTGTTCAGTTCAGTACCCCACATATCATTTTGACAGAAAGCTGTTTTGTTCATCTTTTTTATGTGTTAAATTTCTGAATGTAAAGAAAAATAAACCTGCTTAAGGGTCAGCTTCATATTGACACATGCATAAACACAGAGTACATTTGCTCAATACTGAGAATGAGTACACGGATGCACCTAGACGTTGGGTAATACAACGGCTTTGTTCGGAATTGCATGAACAACAATGCGCTGAGACTTTTGTTATTACAACAGGGATTATTCTGCATCACAAACGGTATTATTCAAAATCACACATGAATCTATTCATTTGTCCTGAATATTCAGCAGCAGCTTACCCAACCTGGTTGTGTGACTTGATTGGATAAGCTGCAGTTGTGTGACGGGCATGAGATCAGTGGCAGCAAGGACAGAGCTGCTGTCTGGAGATTTACTGAATAATTCAGCAGCCATGATATTTAGCCATGAATTACATTACCTAACCAAAAATGTGTTTTAGTTAGTACAAAAAAAAACAAACAAACAAAAAAACAAGAACATACAACAATATTCTGTAGAAATAACAGATTAATACAAACACAGAATCACTGAACCTCTTGAGGACACATTGATGGATGCCAAACCTTATAAAACTGTGATCTGGAAAAAGAAGAAGTTGTTTGCATAATTTTGTTTGTCGTAATGTTTAATCCTGCAACAGCCACTGTTTATGTGACATCATCACCATAATTGATGCCACTGAGCAATCAGCTGGCACAGATGGTGTCTCCTGACACATGAACCTCCTGTTTGAACCTGGTCTGAAAGTAAAATTAAAAGCTTTAAGTGGCAAACATGCCTGTGCATGTTATTTTATGAGTTTGGTGCAGCAAATTGTTCCTTACAACTTAAGTAGGTACAGATGGAATCTTCCTACAGGTACAGCTTACGTAGTTGTAAGGAAGATTCCATTAGTTCCAACAGTTGCTTCAGAATCTTTAAGCAAGTCACAGTCCAGGGAAACATCTAGACAGTGTAACATCACCTGTTACATAATCTTCTTTCATTCGTCTCCCTCAGCTGACTGCTTCCCATCGAAGTCACGGACCACTTTGCTTTATTTCTGTCATGAGATTTCTGTCAAAGATATGTTCTTGCATATGCACCAATATTAATTTAAAAATCATAGCATTACCCTATATATATATATGAAAAACAGTAAATTAACATCTAGAGAATAATAATATCCCTGCCTAAATAAGAATATACAGTATATGTATGTGTGTGCACGCATTTCTGTGTGTCAGTTTGACCTTTCCAATTTCCACAAAAAAAATCACAGGAATGTTGTAGTTGAAACTTGAGGCACCTCAACAGACTCAAATATGACTTTATAATAGTCCTTTTTTGCCAATAAAAATGATAAAGCCCATAGAGTGGTCTGAATTGAAACAGCAAGCCTTGACTGGAATTGGTATTTCTATTGGTGGCTGTTTTTTAATCATTCAAACATAGTACAACCAAAATATTTATACAGCTTTTCATATAATATGATGGTTGACTGTATCCAAAGTGTTTGAAAAGTCAATTACTTATTTTCGAGTGCACCGGTGACTGTGAAGCAGAGCCATATTGGTGGAATGATACTGGACTATAGTTAGTAAAACTACTGTGATTGTCTGCTTTAGATAGAGGAGTAATTTTGGCAACTTTTAAATCATCAGGTGCAGTGCCTGTTTTCATAGACAAAATAGTGTCGGCATGTGGCTGCAATATTGACTACTTCACTTGTTGACGGGGTGCAGAAATATTGCCATGAACAGCTGAATATATTTTTTGTTCCCTTATTTCTTGAATAATTTTTTTTTTGAAATTTCTATCTAAAGAGACTGAAGGTAACTCTGGGGTAGTCTTTTAACTATGCAGAAACTGATTTGTAACTTTCCATCTGCTTTTTATCATTGAAACACTTCTTACATTTTCACATAAATACATATTTTTCACAGACAGAATATTTTTATATTATAAACACCATGGGTATACTGTATAGGACTTGAGACATGTCTGTTGTACAATTTATTCCTTTTCCCACAATAGTTTCAGCAAATTAGCTATTTACCCAGCCTTATTCGTTGTTTTCTTGTGTTTATTTCTATTGAAATGTCTCAAAATGTAACAGTCGATATTCCTTTAAAATTAAAAGCCCTTCATGTTTTTGCTTTTATTCAAAACATCAAGTTTGTTTCTCAGATATTTTTTTTCTTTTAATGCAATCTGCAACAATATTATGTCATCTCTGGGATTCCAGATATTCTGTCTTGTCTTACAGTGTAAATGAAAAATTTGCAATTTGTGCAAGTTCTTGGACCGAGTTTTAAATGAGTTTATTCAATCATCAAATTTCTTTGGAGTCATTTCTAGACTCACATAAGATCAAAGCCTAGTTTGACGGATCATCAATCCTTCTACTTGAGAAATCATCTATGAACTAAGCACATGCTTTGTAGCTGTTTTTCACGTAAAGTTCTGTAGTTGTAGCTGTAGTCTGTAGAAGTTCTTTTGCTGGTCCAATAAGTAGCACACTCGAGCCATGGTGATATATTTCTCAGTGTTCTTCTTAAAAGCATTGAGCGGCATGGTTTGGTTATCAAGGCCTACTAAACCCAAGGCTTACCACAAAAAAAAAAAAAAAAAAAAAAAAGAGAGAGACAAGCAATGTCCACAGTGTTTGACGTAACATTCCTTAGGTTGTATTCTAAACAACCAGTAAAGCTCCAATAAGGTTTTATCATTGATGTGGAAAACAAGCTATTTAAAGGTGATGTTTTCAACACAGTACTAATAGTAACTGTTACTGTACTATGGCTGGTATTATATGCTAAACCACTGGTACATACTCAGGGTGTTGTTATTCACTAGATTAATTGCGGCGATCCCCATGAAATTTTTAAGCATCAGGTAGTGTGACCAGTGGACCAAACTAAACAACTAAATAACAACTTGTCTTACCTATTTTTAATGGCAAACATTACTATTTACAGACTATTAACAGAACGATCTTCAATGAGACTTAACAGTGCATGGTATAAATGGCTCTGTTTTGAAATAGGTTGTCATGGTTTCCGTATTTTTTCTCGTATTTTACATCCTCCTCCTATTTTTTTATTTTTTATTTTTTTGTGCATTAACATGAGCCATAGCAGGTAGCAGCAGAGTGATATGCACTAATGAAAGAAATGTAAGTCAGAGAGGCAGCTACCACTATACTAATAATGGTAAAAGAGCACTTGACAACAACAGGGAGTACACTTATTATATTGAAGAAGAATATATGGCTTTATTTTCTGTGATATTGGCTTCTCTGTTATTTGTTCTATACAGCATGCCCTTGTTACTGTGTTCTCTACAGGAAGTGCGGTTCACCCTGGATCGCTGTTCAGGGGCAGCGGTGATGGAAATGGAGGGACTGGGCAGTTGGTTGACCACCCAGGATCACTCTTCCTGTGAAGTGACCGGAGTAACACCCAACACTGACAGGTACACACAAACACCTGAACACACACATACACACCTCTGTTTATGAAATGCAGGTTTGACAGTATGGGTGAGGATGTGTAGGAGGGTGTCAAGGTTATTAAATATGGTTTTAATGGACCACGCATATCAGACATACTTGCATGTTGCCAGATGAGGGACCATAGATTCATGTCCATATTTAATAGTGTGTGTAATTAATAGTCTGCACAAATAAAAGGAAAAATGCACATCTTAAAGGAACACTCAATTTTTTTGTACTGTATAATTATTATATTTGTAGTGTATTTAGTGAATTTATAGGAACAAAATTCTTGTTTCTACAACTTGTACCCAAATGACATGGATATTGCAGTGCATGTATCTATAATGTGAGTCTTGATTGTCAGTATGGCTTTTTAAATATGTTTGTCCATGTCTGTTTCAGACATCTGAACATGAGCCACGTGCTCCAGCTTGGTGGGGTGAATGAGGACATACCATACATTTATCCTCAGCTCCAGCACAAACACTTCACTGGCTGCATCCGCAACCTCATTGTCGACAGCAAGGTAACACACAATCCACCAACTACACAATCATTAGCACACCAGCATGTGAGCAAACTCAAACTCACACCTGCACTCTAGCTGATAAATGGATTAATAAAAGGTTTCAACATTCACAGTACCCTTGTGCCATGTAAGATATGTTTTTTACGCTTCTGACTGTAACCTCAAACCGCTTTCAACTATTACCCAACGTGCACTCCAAGGGTGAAATGGAATATGAACCCTTCCACTCCTGCCCAATAAGACTTCAAGTTCAGACTTTCAAGTAACCTTCTAGTGCTCTGTAGGGCTTAAAAAGTCAAGCACTCCATGCCCAACCATGACAATGTGAGCACAACCTCAACAAAACCCATTCCATTTCTGTATGAGCACAGGCCTCAGGTATAATCGTCTTTTGTTGACCCACTGTCTTCTGAAGCCTGAAATTTTGGTTAAAATTGTATTTTACGCTTAAGTTTTACCTTTGCATCAAATAACCCCTCAGCTAAGTGCCAGTCCAAAACCATTGAGCCTGACATAACTGGTATTTAGACATAAACGTCAGGATCTCTTAGGATTGTATTCCCACTGATGCAGACAAGGTCAGATGTGGGCTCCCTCATAAAAAAATCATATGAGAGACAAACGAATAAAGTCAGACATTGAATGTTTGAGTTTTAAAGATTTAGCATCCTGCTCAATATGGACAGTGTGAAAGGTCCTTCTTTTAGGACTAATATTGCTTTTGTTTCTTACTGCTAATGACAATGTCTCACTCTGCTGTTGCTTGCATCTGTTCAAAAGCTGTAATTGCATTAGATTTTAGACTTAATTTACACATGATAGGAAATGTACTCTACATTCAGAAGTGTTTTCAGTTTGATCCTGGAATTTTCTCCGTACGAAGGAAAGGAGGGGAGAAGGAATTCTCATTTTGTGATGTAGGAGGCAACAGAAACTTTGACACGTTGTTTTTATAGTAGTACTTGCAGCTGCACTCAACAGCCACTGTGACTACTTTATATTGGAAGAGAAATGAGCAACTGCATGTACTTTAGGAGCCGATCTTGCTGGACTCTAGATCTTTAAATGTTTAAATAGGGGATCTTGGATAAATGCATGCTCTCATTTTGGAAAAAATTATGGCCAGCCATACTTTATTCAAAAGCGGAGTCACATTTTTTCTAAAGCATATTTTAGTATGGAAAAAACAGGAAAGCCTGAGAGATAACATGTCATGCAGGAATACAGCCAAGTACAACTGTAGAACAACTGTAGCTAAAGATTTTTTTTGTTTGTTTGTTTTATCCAACCACATGAACCTACAGGGTACTTACTGAAAGGTCTGCAGTGTATATGTGATCACTGTCTTTGATACTTGCCACATTGTGGAAGTTATTTTGATCATTCTTGTACATTTAATGAGGCTTTAACTACACAGTGGCAACATTCATACATTACATGTGCAGTTTGAAACTATGTTGTTCTGGGCATTTTCCAAAACTGTAATAGGAGCAATATGTAATTGTTGGCCACATGCACATAACAGTAATGTTTGGTTCGATCAGGGCTTTATGCTAACTTTCTCATAGTAGAGTCAAACTCGAGAGTCAAATCACGTGACAGACACATTTTTTTAACACTTACCAGGTAGTCCAACTTTCTTGCTTACTTTTCTCTTTTTTTGGTTGGTCTTGCTATATATTTGAAGTAGTATCATAGAGCTCCAGGTGCCCACAGACAGCTACAATAACAATAGTGGATGCTTTCACCTCTGCTGCTGCAGACAGGTTGAGTAGTGAGAGTGAAGATAAATCCACTTTTTAATCCCTGAAGTTTAAAAACTAAACTCTGTGCTCTCCTCCCACTGGTAAACAACTCCCAATCAGAGCAGAATCTGATGTGACTCTGGGTGTTTATTCCTCAAGGAGCCCTGCCTCTGCCCCTCAGTCTTTCCTCTATACCTCCAGCCAGGGACCCAGCCTTAACAGCTGTCAGTCAGCGAGCAACAGCTCTGTCCCTCTGCTCCACCTAGTTAATTCTCATGGTGGAGTGAGGACAGAATAGACGCTTTGTGTAAATAAATCTACGGCACAATACATAGACACCTAAACTAATGCCATAGCTCTCACTTTCTGTGGATAATGTGAGTTATTTTTTCATTTACAATTCCGGTTCCATCTTAAACATTGTCTCGATTAAGTAACATTAGAGTGATAGGAAACAGTTGAACTGCTAATAAATAGAAGTGGTGCGAAAGGAAAGAAAGTGAAGGTCAGCATCAGATTGTTTGAAACTTAACTTAAAGCCAGTGCAAACAAGGTATGTCAGAGACATTCTTGTTCAGGCTTTGTTCTTGTGCAGTTAGTCAAAAGGAAACAAATTGTAAATATGAGCCAATACATATTCCATGTTTTAATGTATTTAATGAATTATAATGTGACCAATATTCAGTAAACTGACAAATTCAGTCTGCCTTAAATTACGTACTTTTTTATTTACTGAATTTATATATTTACTGAAATTTGATTTTTTTTCTTTTTCATTTACACTAATGATGCATCTGCATTTAATTGTAATTATATATAAAAGTGTCAGATCAAAATCAGTCAGCTATGTGATGATTTTTTTTTCTTAGTCTGGTCACGCTTAAAGGGATAGTTCGGGATTTTTGACATGAATCTGTATGGCATCCCCGTCAGTAGTGTCGCACAGCCACACCGACTTACCCCCGACAGTGTCCCGTGGGCCGAGTTCTGTCCAGGTTTGGTCAGCAACGAAAGTAGTCCGGCAGGTTTCCAGGGACACTTAAATAAAAAGTTTTTCTTCTCAAAACAGCATGTGTTCAAAAGAGTGATTTATTTGCATCACAAAACCGATGTCCACGAAAAAGTCCCACCTCATAATCACTTGGCCCTACTTTCTCTCTTTTTGTATCTCTGCACTGCTGCGAGTGGCCGCTACTGTTTAGTTTTGTTTGCGGACGAAATAGGGCACTTTTTAAAGCGCCCCATTCCGACCCGGCTCTTTCGGCCCCATCAGGCTCTCTCCGCGCAGCCCAGCCCTCGTCTGTCATCTTGCAGCAGCGCAGAGACACAAAAAGAAAAATCCCGAACTATGCCTTTAAGGAGCTACAGGACCTCTAGGGGCGATGAGTGTAGAGGTTAGAGCTGTAGTGTTGTTACTCCATAAGCACAATTTATCTGTATCCATTCAGAAGTAGTTTAAAGCTCTATTAAGATGTTGAATCTCTAGAGTGTGCATATAAAAGGATCTGTTTCTCCTGCTGCAGTGTTAAAGGCTTGTAGTTGATGTGGTGTACCTTTGCTGGAGACGTAGCGGGAGGCTTCACAGACGTTATGTTCTAATGAGAGAACTCTGCATGGTGCGTGTGGGTGGACATGAGGATAATACATCTCCAAAGAGCAAGCAACAGTAGGCGTACTGATGATTAATAATGTTTATGGACATGTTCTAGTATTGTATGATTTTTTTTTCTCCTTTCATTTGGTGGTGTTGTTGTCATTATTACAGAATGTGCTATTGTGTCACATTTGTTGCTATAGTAACATCATCTGTTACACTTGAGGTGTGAGTGCCTGTGATGTAACAAAGGTGGTTTGCATTGATAGAAACACTTGTTGTCACTGTTTTCCTATATGAATATATGGAGTGAAACTTGAATATATTGAATGAATCTTAAAAAATATGGAGGGAACCTTTGAATATGAAACTTTAAATATATTGAATGAAACTTCAGATTTCAGATTTCACGGCAGTGCCTGCGGCCATCTTGTGTAACAAGACAAGGGACAACCAGTCCCGGAGAAGTGCCGTGTCAGAGCGCAGTGCCAATACGCACGGCCATTCACTGTGTTTTACCTTCATTAAATCACCTGGAAACTATATGAAGCTAACCATACAGACCTCTACACACAGCAGAGTGTTCCGTTAATAGTTATGCTTTTTTTTATGAAGGAGATGCGCTGTTACTAGGGCTCACTCACCATAGCTGCACTGAGATATAGAATATGATCTATATCATTATATGCACTCTGTTCAGAGCTCTTATAGTTTAAAATAAAGCCTAGCTATTCTTGCATATGTCTTGGGTACTTCTCATATTGTACACGGGCTGTTGTGGGACACTCCTGTGAGGTTGAAGGCATGCTGAGGTTGGCCTGATAAACAGCTGCCTGGCCTGTTGTAGGTCTGCCACGATTATAAAGGGAGCGGACTTCTTCATCAGGAGAACGGCATTGTGCAGGGGTATCAGGAGGATTTCAGCCCATACATGAGTTCGCCAGTGTGTTAATCATATCCTCATTGTTTAATATTGCTGCTACGAGATTCCAAGCAGACTGATGAACTATTTGCTGCAGCATCCACACGTTAAACGGGATGGCCGCAGGAACTGCAGTGAAATCTAACGTCAGTCAGGTTTTATTCAAGATATTCAGAGTTTCATTGAATATATATATATATTGGATTGGATTTGCAGTTTTTCTCAGTTAAAAGATTGACCTATACTGCATAAAAAATGAACTGTGCATGTCGAAAACATGCACAGTTACTCTGTCAGATGAAGTGTGAAACAGGATCTACTGCCTGTATGTTTCAGGAAAATCGTGGTCTGCATGTTCCATTGCATTACTTTACATCCGTTTGGCAGACACACACCAGAAGCAATTTCAGAAAAATACCTTTCTCCTGTCATGCCAGGAGAAATTTCAAATGCAAAGACCTGAATAAGTGAGTTGAGAAGTATACTGTGATTTTCATCATGTCAGAAGCAAAACTGAATTGTAATGCACCACAGCAACCATAACTGAAATCTATAGAATTATATAATAATTTACAGTTAAGGGAAATCTTCAAGCTAGAGTATAGGATGTTATTTAAGACACTAGTGTACTTCCAACTTTGTATCAAAAGTTTAATAAAGATTCTGTCTTCATGCCAACATGACCCCAAATCAAATCTGATGTTGAAGAACATGACTGGCATGCACTGAGCCCATAATATATCATCCACAGGTTTCTCAAGAGCTGAGTGTGGTGCATCTGGACAATGTCATCTTGGCAGTCCTGCCTCAACCTTCTCCCAGTTAATCTAAAAATAGGCAAAGACATTTGTCATAAATCTGGAAATTAGCTATAAAAACCAGGATTTTGTACCAGAATGATTAAAAAATACAATATGTTTTGTATTTATTTTATTTTTTTGCTGTTACAGGACATTTTAACATCAGGGCTTATAGAAATTGACTTGTTCTCTACTCAGCCTCGAGTGGATGCTTGACTACTAGACTGAGCCTCAACACCTATGGATTACACTGGAACACCGACTCCAACATCAGCATCCGTCCTCACAAATGCTCTTGTGGAAGCAAATCCCTAAAGATTGGTTCTATGGACATAGGATGAGAGGTTTATCAATTACACACAGGTGCAAAATTGTGTGGCCACAAACCTTTGGCCATGTCATGTAATGTCAAGGAGCACAGCAGCTTTTCTGGCAACCCAGCTTTATTCAGGAAACTTGGTGTATGTTGGTTTTTTATGTACTTTTGCATTCATCTGTGTTCTTCACACTGTGTGCTCTTTCAGTGTGAGGTTGAACTTGATTTCTGTCTGTCATTCTCCATCATATCACCTCCTCTTGAGACAGAGGTGCTATGACGTTCAGACAGTTTTGGTGAAACACTGCACACAGCTGCAGAGTTTGTGTTTTGGTCTCAAATTTGTTTTTCACTTCCTCTGGGCTGAGACATTTTTATACCCGACACCTGAAATTAATCTTGGCAAACAGGGCAGCCTGCAGTGTCTCTGTGTGGGGGTGTGACAGTCTTCTCAGCTGAAGACACAATTTGTAATTTAAGCAGAAGCAGGTGGATTTTTGCATTCAACTCATATCGGTCCAAGTGATTTGCTCAGACACACACACCGCAGTGACACAGTTGCACACACAATCAATTGCAGACGCCCCAATGTGTCTTTCAGTCATTGATTGCTAATGTCTGTGTTGCTGTTCTTAGCAATCAACAGTCCAAGCCCAGCAAACAGAGGATCTGTGGCTTTTAAAGGTCAGCAACCAATAAGATGCCTCTTTGCCGGAGGTCAGAGCCAATCAGCAGCTCCCTAGCGGCATGACTCACTGTCAAATTTTATGGTCTTTTGCATTCCTATGTCCTCGCCCCAGCACCAACAGAACCCATAAAGTTTGGGTAAGGCAGAGAGGAGATTGAACATATTAATGTCTTTTATAGCACGCTTTTGTGAGGGACACAAATTTAGGCGTCCAAGGTTCCTCTGTCCTTTGAGCTTTGTGTGCAGTCGCCCATGATGTTTGTCTGTTAGAAGATTGGTCCAGTGTTTGGTTTTATCACTGTAGGAAGAGAAGGGAAGGTTAGGTGTATCCAGAGCTCATGTCCTTCAACACATTTGAAAGGTTCCTCCCTGAATTCTTTCATTTTCACTGTGACTCCCCCTCTGGCTACTTACCCCCTGCCTGTTTCGGCGCTGTGTCTTCCCCAATCCCCTCTCTCTATTGCTACTTTGTCTTTTTGTCTCCTTTTTGTTAACTTCTCACCCCTTTCCCACTTTTTTCTTGCTCCTTTGTTTTTTCCTTTCCTTTTCAATGCCATTCTCTAACACTGTAACTCTCCACTCATCTTTTTTCTGCTTCCCTTTCATTCTCCTTTCATCTTCTCTACCTTTCCCACCCTTCCGTCTCCTCACCTCTATCTCCTCCATTCAGCTGTATGATTTGGGCTCCCCGGCCGACTCGCAGTCCAGCTCTCCAGGCTGCCTGACCACCGATAGCAGCTGTGTCAACATGGGCTATCCGTCCTGTGGCCACCGGGGTCGTTGTCACGGCGAGTGGGGTTCCTTCAGCTGCCAGTGTGTGCCAGGATACACGGGCCACCAGTGTGAAGAGGGTAAGCCAAACTTTCCCAGGTTAAAGGATTATGTCAAACTTGTGGTAGATTGTAGCATCAACAACAAAACAAAATCATCCATGAGTCTCCCGGAAAGATCATTTGCCCCTTGGCTGAATGTTCATAGTATGTCTAACTAAAGCACAGTTGGTAGTAGCTAAGCACAGATATTTCAATCCTGCAAAATGAGTAACAGCAAAAATGGTGAGTAGCGTTTAGGTCTGAAATGAATTAATAAAAATGTATGCTGTGTTTCATGTGGGGATGAAACAGGATAAAATGAGATATGAAGAGGTTACAGGCTGTTTTCCTTCTCTGCCTCTGGGATGCAAAGCAGGTTGTATTTATTTGCAGTGTAAAGTCTCAGTCTTCAAGGCTGTATTAAATCTAGCTGTCGTGAATTTATTGTCAATGTCCTCATAAACATAAAGTGTGGGAACCTCCTGTTTTGTAAATGTGTAACCTAAATTATAGGAGAACAAAGCTTGAGTGCACCACAGACAGTCTTGGTGGTGGTTAATTACTCAAGTTACCATACCATTTGCCTTATATATGCAGGTAGGATGTACTTTATTTGTAAATTCATGCATGCAGTATATAGGTATATATAGTATATATGTTGGGCACTTGCCCTTCCCTTAGACGATTCTTCAGTGCTGCTGTGTAACTCTTGTTATACTCAGAGCAGCATTCATATTAACGAAACGTATGGCCTGAAGAAAGCAGCTCCATGTGAGCTCCGCTGTGTCAGCCTCCTGGCTGTAGAGGCGTTAGCCTGGCATTTGCAGCAGTTGGAAGAGACTGCTGTTGGACTGACACGGGGTCTTTAATGACCCTCATCGCCCTGGCCGTGCACCGCCTGTTGTACAAGCCCTCCAGATTGAGGAGAGAACCTCCAGAGATGCTTTCTGCTGACTGCAGCACTCTGCCAAGCTTTACAGTATTGCTTGGTTCTTGTCTCGTACCACATGGTGACCCTCCCTGACAGGACTCTCAAATGCATTAGTGTTGAATATGCAAGGGTGTAAAATCAATGTTAGGTCAGTAGTGAGTACAAAATGTTATTTATTTTGAGACACCAGAAATGTTTTTCTTTAACGATTCAACTGTACTTCAAGAAGGAACCTTCATCAAATAGAACTGTTGGTTCTAAACCACTGCATTGCTTTGTGTCGACAGTGACTCCTATTGCCATGCTACCAAACAGCCAAGATGGGACAGATAGACAATCTTTTAATGACTAATTAAGTGAATGAATAAATGAATGAAGGAATGTGAATGAATCACTCTCCATATTCATGAGGCGACTGAAGCTTTGCAGTCAATGACCAACTAGGGACATATAGCTGTTTTTGACAACCAGTGATGCAGTCTTTGAAAGTAGAAAAGCTCATGTGTATTCTGCAACACAATTCTCACATACAGACATTTTGTGTTATTTATCCGGATTACATTTAAGAGCCCATGAAAAGGAGCCTTGCTGCAACCTGGAAGAAAAAACAGACCCAGTTTACAGTCTGTCCCTGCAGCTTATAGGCATAAAAATTCTTTAAAAAAGAAAACTTTATGTCTGTTTGTGTTTTATATCCACATTATGCCTGGAGATAACCTACCTGAGGTATATTTACACCTTTAAATGTATTGCTGGTATTCACATTAATTTTTGATGTATTGCACTGTATATTTAAATCCTCAAAGGTACATACAGTTACATTCCACCTCACTTGGTGTTCAGACTGAAAACAGAAAAATGCAAGGTGCTGTGTTGGTTTGGGCGTGATGTTTCAGGTACTAGTTAGATGATCAGATGTGATCCGAAAAGTCAAGTCAGAGGAACAAATGTGAAAGATAGCACAGTAGTTTTTTGTTAAAATGAAAGGTTTTAGCTGCTCTGAAAAGGCATTTACTTCCTGGCAATTGTTTTAGATTTCACTTTGATAATCAGGAAGTAAACAGCAGAAATATGTTTTCACATTACAAAAAGCAAAAATTTGGCCTGAATGCAGGACTAGCAATAACACTCACTGTTTCTAGCCCTGCATTTATATAGTTTTGCTGTATTGAAAGATGTTCTTTTCCCCATTATGCAGGGTAATATCAGTAAGAAAGAGAGTCTACAACAGAGATAAGTAGCAGTATGAAAATATGATTTTCCTTTTGTGACAGTTGCTTCAGTCAACCAGGGATTTGATACATATCCACATTTCTGCACGTTTAGCTCACCACAGTATAGCCCGTCTATACCGAAGAGCTTATTCAGGGATAAGGTAAGGTTATTAGTGTGAAATTGATAGCATTACTATGGTTTTATATCCCACACAAACCGTCCTGCAGCCTTGATAAACACAGCAGTAAAACATAAGGTGGAGTTTTGAGAAGACTTGACTGATTTGCATATTGCACGCCTAGAAGGAACCAAAAATGTGTGATTTGACATTGCCTTTAAGCATGGTCTCATGAACCACTCAACTTTGTCAAAGTTACATGGAAGAGAGGCAAAGAGGGAGAGGTGTGGAGAGTGATAGATGGAAAAGAAAATTTAACTTGCGTATGCTATGAGATGGAAGAATGGCTTTGAAAACATTTTAGGTGTACTTGGTTTAGTCTGCCTTGCGAGCACAAAATCCACTTCTGGGAACATGGGTCTAAGAAAGAACCAAGCTAAACCACACATACATATTCTATCTTGTGTGTTTTGCATATTCTTGTCCTGTCACCAGCTTTCTGCATATGGGTGGAATTGAGGGACTTGTGAAAACTGATTTATTTAGTTGAAGTTATTTGAGGTCACGTCCTTCGGGAGAGAAGTGCCTTCTAATCAGATTAAATGTTAAGTGTCACATTTTAAATTTGAATTGTCTATTCTCAATCACAGCACTATCTGTCTTGTCTGCATGTTTACCAACACCAGAGGTCCCAGAGTATTCCTTTGATGGGCACAGTCACGTGCATTACCAGTTGGCATCCCCGCTGCCAGCCCGGAGGACATGGGTCCAGGTCCTGGTTCGAACTCGTAAACACAGCAGCACCATCCTAAATCTGATCTCAAAGGAGCAAAGTGAATACATACGACTGGAGGTAAGACTCCTGTGTGAGTGTGGGTGTGTGCGCATGTGTGTTTTGGAGGCGATCTTTTCTCATTTTCAAAATTCTTTATTGTAAGACGTGGTTCTGGTATATTTTTGTTATGTGCAACAATGAATCCAGTTTATTTTGTACAGTTTTAAGTATAATGAATTTCTATTCTTGCTTCCATCTTGCAAAGTAACAGCAGTTCTTGAATGAAAGGAAACAAGGAACATTGGATCAATATAGCAGTATTTTACATATTTGTCACAATTTTTTTTAAAAAGAGGTTGCAACTATCTTTTTATCAAAGTGTCTGCATGGACATCAGGGGTCCGTTTCACAAAGAAGGTTCAACAAACTCTGAGTCCAATCCTTAACTCTGAGTTGATCTACTCTGAGATAGGAAACTCTGAGTTTTCGGTTTCACAACAGCTGATTTGAGGTAGTTTGATCAACTCAGAGTAGTTTCACCTGGAGTTAAACATGTGCACTACAGACATATAAAGCCAACATCAATGGAGCCCAGATTCGATGATTGAAGATGGCAACTGACAGGAAGAGGGCAGCATTTTTCACCCAAAAGGAGTTATTGACATATTGATGACTGCATATGGAGATTTTGAACATAAGAAAGAAGTGCAACACTGCAACCACTGCTAAAAAAAATGTCTTCTAATTTATATTGTGTTAAACAATGAAGCCTAATAAACTAACTGAAATGTGCCTCATGTTTTTACTTGTGGTGGTGCTTTAAACTCAAAAGTGATTCATGCAAATAGTGTCTCTGACTGCTCGGCCGTCCTGTATAGCTGGCAGGTGGACGGGGTCTTCATCAGGGTCATCAATTTGTAGGGCGGGGTCTTGCTCTCCTCTAATAGTGGCGATATTATAAAGAACAACACATTCCACAGTAATATCGCAGGCCCTCTCAGGGGTCACCCTGAGGTGACGTAGGCACTGGAAACGGGCTTTCAGCAGGCTTATGGTCATCTCCACCTGGGCTCTCATCCTGCTGTGAGCGTGGTTGAAGTTTTGTTGGGGGCCTGGCTCAGGGTCAGGGTAAGGGGTCAGCAGCCTTGGTTGGCATGAGTAACCCCTGTCACCCAGCAGAAGGCAGTTAAACTCTCCTGTGATGTAGAGTGGATGCACGGGGTGTTCTAAAGGGAGACAAGGGAATTATACTGCAAACCTTCAGGTTTCTCACCACGCTGCAGTCTGGCACTCAGGTTTGACTCGTGGTATATCCTTGAGTCATGAACAGACCCAGGCCACTTGGCCTCCACATTAGAGATGATGTGTGCAGCATCACATATGATCTTGGCAGTGCAGAGAATGACAGATATTAGTTAAACTATGAGGAGGAATGATGTGCTTAACACTGTGAAACTTCTTAGTCTACATGTACCTGCACATTAATGCTGTGAATGGACTTCCTATTCACATAATCAGCCTCATTATGTGAGGGAGCCGTGATGGGGATGCGCATGCCATCTATGCAGCCAGTCACACTGGGAAATCCTAAAACAAATAAAAATTACTAATCCAAGTCTGAGGTGGCAGCACAATGTCATAATACAGCCTGATATTAAAGGATCCTAAGCGATCCTGTGGAACTCTTCCTTGATGGCCCTGACAGGTTTGTGTCCAGGGAAGATGACAAATGTGGGTAATAGCGTTTTTAGGGCAAGGCAGACTCTTCTGATCGCCCTGCATACAGTTGACTTGCTCAAGTGCTCAGCATCTCCGACATTGTACAAAAAACTGCAATTGGCAAAAAAACGCAGCGCCACACACAACATCTGCACAATGTGAGAGCATGACTGTGACTGGTGATGTTTGAAATGTGCGGACGGATGAGGTTGTGTAAGTAAATGATGGACTCTGAAGTAAAACGGTACCGCTCAAAAAGAAAATTGTCCGGGAGGGCTCTCTCCCGACAGATATTTAATTCCCGGCGCAGGATTGCTGCATCTTCATCTACAGGATCGCGATCGAAAGGGCACGCCATGTTCATGGACAAAAAGTTGACACTAAACGTTGCCTACTGGAATTAGAGGATGACTTAAATCTCTCAGCTGGCGAGTTCTGACAGCGCAGGAATGAGGAAATCAAAAGGAGTGTGTGGCTCTGAAAGTGGGCAGAGACAGAGAGAAACTCAAGGTTTCTTCAGGAAAACCTGGTCCCGACCAGGTCAGATCCACAGAGTCTGTTACTATGGCAACTGACGGCGAGGTTACGTTACCTCTCTTTGTGAAACAGGTTAGAGTTACCCCTCTCTCTCTGGTTTGACTGACCTTCCTTTGTGAAACGGAAAACTCTGAGTTTCTGTGATTCCAGGGTTAACAGTCTCTGAGTTTTCCATAAACCTGCTTTGTGAAACGGACCCGTTCACCAAAATAGCTGTTCGGATTTTTTTTTTTTTTTTTTTAATCATTCAGCCCTCCGAAAAGGCTTAACAGGAAGCACACTGAAAATAACTCGTCCTGGTCTTCTCTTATTTTTTATTGCAAATGACCACAGGTGACCACAGGTCATAAACCTGGAATGAATAAACCAAATATAACAGGTTACATGTAATACTATTAATGAAATTGTAAATTATAAACAACTTTTTTTTTATCTTTTTTATAATGAACAAACATCAACTCTTAATATATATCAGTCAAATGTTTCCTCATGAATTTAAAGTAATAAATTGCAGCAAACACAGCAGTGTCTTTGCTAATATTAGCAGTCAACATTAACAGCTACATACAAGCAAAGCCTATCTAAGTACTATCCTGCGGAGCTAATGAACCAAATTAACCAAGCATGCTAATCAGAGCTAGTGGCGATGCTAACGCGAGCTAGCGCTAATCGCGTGCCAGCGCTAATTGCGAGCGCTAAATAACACTCATATTCTGACATCACACTTTCAAGATAGCACAACAGTGCAACAAATTATATTCATAAGTCATACATTATTAGCAATCTGTTTTTAGGTAACTGCAGATTACCAATGGGCTGTGTGCTTCTGTTAAAACTTAAATAAAACTGCCGCGAACAACAACACAGGAAGTCAGACGGACTTTTCAAAATAAAACAAAGCACTTTTAAATAAACTAATTAGGGCTACAATGATGATAGCACTAAAAGTCTTGACAATAGCCCAGTGGCCATTTTCCTCTGATAACACATAACATTTTTCTTGGACTATAACTAACGTTGGACTATAACTAGCATTCCACCACTTCCAAGCAAACATTGACATTATAGCATTACACAATACTACAGGAAAGGCAAAAACAACATTCTGAAATATTAACATAGTATTTGAGATTCCCACTCTGTGTGTGGAAAAAACAAAAACAAAACAAAACGAGCACTATAGCAAATAGCAGAGGCTGTCTGACATCCTGAGAGCCACTAGCATAGTTTGCTATTGACTGAAGAACAAGGAGCCCACAAAATGTTTTTCATTTTCAGCTGTCTCTCCTTTTCCAACAGTCAAGAAGCATCCTGGGTTATCTAGCCTTCATGGATGGAAGACAGTTAAGCTACTTCTTTCCATTCATGTTATTATTTTACCTGTCAATGGCAGCTCTTTCACACTCAGTGCTGTGTTTGTCCCACATTAGCTGTCTCTCTCCTGGGTTCATTTGTGGTGACAGCAAATAACCTGACTCATTTTTTTCCCCTGGTTTGTCTTTACATGTCACATCACATTTTTTTTACAATGTTATTTATATTTTATTTATTTATTTGAACATTTTTATAAAATCCATTACAGCAAAGGTAAACACGATGAATGGAAAAAATAAAGAAGTCAGACACTGGCGATAATAATAATAATAATATCATGTCAGATGTTCATTATTGGCCAATGGAAGGCAGCATCCTCTTACACTCTAGTCCAGGCAGTCTATTTCTTACACTAGAAATTAGATCTCAGAGAATCAACCTTTCCCACTGCAAAGATTTTATTTTATTATTATTATTTTTTAACTATGTCCTATCGCATCAAGAGTGGAGGCTCAGCTTTGTACCTTATCTTTGACAGCAAGGCTAAACATGCCCTTAGTCCACCACCATGCTTACTGCAAAAAATAACAATGGGTGTATTTTCTAAAATGTTGAGCTATCCTTTCTATTAAAATTTAATTATTTGTATTACCCTTAAAATTTCATGTTCAATAATCTACTATAATGTACAATAAATATGCTCCCAGTTTAAAATGATGTCAGGCTTTAATACAATGCATTGTCTAAACTTATAGTTGAAGAAAAATATGGTGCATTAGCAGTAAAAATGATTTAGATTGACGTTGAAAGCACACTGCCAGGACTGAATACATTAAATGTATTATATGGTTATTTGACTTGAAGGCTTCATTTTTCTCACTCTTCTTTTCCCATGGTTGCTCTGCTCACACTTGAATAGTTCTCTCATATTTGTTTATTTTCCAGCCTCACTATGTTTTGTTTTTTTCATCATTTCCACTCCTGACTTATTTTCTGGAATCATCCAATACTGATCCTTCCTTCTTGCTGTTTTCTTCACTCCATGCTGTGACCACAGGTATTGATCAAACATCACTGTCTAAACCGATGATGATTATCCATACCACAGCTGCTGTCGTTATAGTGCAACCTCTCCTCTGATCCCTGTCTGCCAACCATCTGCCTCTCCTTCCTATTCATACATTCCTACATTTCCTCTTAAATGTCATACTGCTCCCTCAGCAGAGCCACATGGGGAGTGGGTTCACATCATTTATCCAGCATAAATAGTGCATTTATTCCGGGGTGCAGACAGCATGAAAATGTGTGTAATCTTATGAAGTACACCCCTCCCCCCCTCAGAGAAACAGTGGAAACCCTGCAATGTTGCTTGATACTGTAGAAATATAACCATGCTGCCTTCAATTATGTTTTTCACAGTAATATTTCTGTTTGCTTTTAATCAGAGGAAGGAATTAGTTTGTGTTACTCTTGGCTGGCTTCGTACTTACAATGTGAGGAGCTCTTTATTTCTGTTGTTTGCGTGTGAGTTGCCTTCCAACAACACGGTTAGTGAAATATATTACATTTTCTTAGTTCTAATCTAAGCTACTCCCCCATCCCCATTTCTGATTACTGAACATTCTGCCATTAGCAGAAGAAACCTTCTGTCATGAATGTACAAAAATATTTTTGCACTTTGATGCAAAAGTAGTTATTAGTTATTAAGTTTGCTTTCATTGATCGTTAGGCATTAGTGCACAGTTCAAAATCAAAATCAATGTGAATATGCTGGGATTGTTGTGTAGTGTGTAGTAGTAGTGTGTAGTAGTATGCAGTACCAGTCAAAAGTTTAGACACACCTTCTCATTCAATGTTTTAACATACATACATTCATAACATTTAACACATGGAATTATGTAGGAAACAAAAAAGTTAAAACAAAGGAAAACACGCTTTGCGCACACACTCTTGGCATTCTCTCAGTCAACTTCATGAGGCCACCTGGAATGGTTTTCAATTAACAGATGTGTCCTGTCAAAAGTTAATTCGTGGAATTTCTTCCTTCCTTATTGTGCTTAAAATCATCAGGTACATTCACAGGTAGTGTTTGAACACAGTACACAGACCTATTTACCAAATGGCCAGTGAGTGTATGGCTTCATACTGTAAACTGTCTGGTACTATAGTTCAGCTATAGTTCAGCAAAACACAGTAAAGACTCTAGTGGATAGTCAACAACTCATGCACATTTGCAAATATATTTTCACCCAGTCTTAAGACTTTGATCAGGAGTGTATATAGGTACATATATATCTTCACTGAAAACAGGTTACAGGATGGTGGGCTGACCTCTAATTCACAGTATATATTCTAGGAAGCACTGAATATATAGGGTGGGAATAAGCCATGTATTCACTTTTGGACTTTGAAAGTTAGTGAATGTGAGGCAATGGGAGGTCCTGTCAAGTACAATAATGTTGAAGTTGAGTGGTGTGTTGTTGGCAACCAGGTTTGACAAGTCTAAGATGTCATTATTGCTTCTCAGCTCAGTAGAGCTGCACTCTTTTCTCACTATTTCAGTTTCTCGGACCAGATCTTGTGTGTTTATTTTCTCCATCATTGCTTCTTGCCTCAATCCTACTTCCCAATTTCTATTGGCATCTCAGGCATCTGCCTGTCCTCATTTCAGCACTTTTTTCAGTGTTCTTTGTTGAAGACATTACACTTGCATTAGGATGGGTATGATTTATTATGATTATGATAGCCTTATGTATGTGGTTAATACAACAACATCTTGAATGTCAGGAATTTAGGATGTCAGCTGAGATTGGGTCCAGAACCACTGTGACCGTGCATATGATAAGCATTTGATTCATGGATGAGAAGAACAAATGGGAGTTAAATAATGTGTTGTATGGGATGGAATGTGTTTTAGATTCATACTGTGCAGATTTGGTCAAATTTAACTTCTATATGGACAAGAAAAGCGTGAACCAAATTCAGTTTGTAGAAAATGACCCAAAAATTCTTGGCTGTGATATTAACACGAATACCTGTGCACTCTCCTTCTGCAGCTTTTCCCAAGGTCAAGTTAAGTTTAATGTCATATATAATCATACAGGTGCAATAATAATAAAATGTTGCCTGTCAGGCAGGAGGTCACTAGAGACTAATGAACATCATTATTACATTACATTATATTAAATAGCAAAAAAATTATGTGATGCTAAAAGAACAGTGTGTAGAAGGGCAGAATTCTGCTGCATTGCAGTTAAACGAACGCACCAGTGGGGGACAGGTGGGAGCACCTTAGGCGAGAATTTCCAATAATTTCTTAGATGACGCGAAAAAAGAGAGAATATATATATATATATATACACACACACACACACACACACACACACACACACACACTTAAATGGATCTCATTTAAGGAACATTGTCTCAGTTGTTCATCATCATTTCACCATTTCATTGGCATTGACTGATCACATTTTCACTGGGACATGATATTTTCCAGGGAAATTACTGCTCGAGTTAGACGACACTTATAGATCAATATATTAATTAACTGGCTCATGTTTATTTTAATACTGAGGTCCCTCCCCCTTCAGCCTTACACCACCCCCTGCTGTAGTTACTTGTTTGTGCAAAGCATTAAGATTACTGAACCTATTCACGATACAATAGATTTTGCCTGCCAAAATTCAGTATGGAATTGTGAAAATTTCAATTTATCTTATCAAGTGAACACACTTCTTCTCTCGCTTATATTCCCAAATGTAGTGATCAGTTCTTGACATATGTCGGCTACCATATGTTATTTTTTGAAGCGCAGTATTGCTGGTAATGAGCATTGAGTTTGATTATCATCCCAGTATAATTTGTGGTGAAGGAAAATGCATAAGCTAGTCATAGTCATACATAACCTACATTATTTAATCATGAGAAGATGGTAGATTAACACATCATCTCCACGTCTGCACCTCCAAAAGGCTGCAGCTTCGAGAGCAGTCTGTCACGGCAAGCATCTGGGGAACCAAACTGTCCCTGCAGTGGGACTGTTTACACAAAAATAGAGTCACACACCTTCATACACACTAAGTATATGACACTCCTGTAAAGATGCACACAATTGAAACATTCACTCATATGCCACCCAGGGAGCTGAGCTGGGGTCCAAATCGCTCTGCTCCGTTCAGCTTTAATTGGGGGTAAAATCAGGTGTCCGTAAGTGCGTCTGTTTAAAAAGCACTGCCCCAGCGGATCCTAAATATATAGTAATACTTCATCACAGAGCCTTGAAATGAGCCATGATTCTCCAGCCATCCAGCACTTTACCTGAGTTCTTTAAGGCGAAGAAAGAGCAACTGAGAGATGGGAAGTGGAAAGATTGGTAGAGGAGAGGGGCTTGATGTGGAAAGGTACAGAGAGGGTTGACGAGGGGGGGGGTGGATTGGATCTTGACAAAGTTCTCCTCCCAAAAACTTTGGTTTTTGGTCTTTATTAAGTCAGCAAGGAGTGGTAGCTGCCTGCTTCTCCCCTCTCTCTCTCTCTCTCTCTCTCTCTCTCTCTCTCTCTCTCTCTCTCTCTCTCTCTCTCTCTCTCTCTGCCCTTATCCTCTCAGTCCACTGTTTACATGGCAGTGGAAAGAGAGGGAGATGGAGGGGTAGGAAATTATGCTCAGTGGGACACTAGGTGGAAACAGTTTGAAACTGAAATGAAGACGACCCACCCAGCACTTTTTCCCTTTTAAATCAGCCGTTGGACTCACTATCACTCTCTCTCCCTTTCACTCTTTCTTTTTTTGTTACTCACTCACTCACTCGCACGCACACACACATACAAAGAAACAAATATTTGTCCCTGGATTCTTTTTAGAGAAATATTGTACTGTGATAAACATGCACGTAAGAAAAGTTAAATTTTTGCTCTCCCTCATTTTCTCTTCTCATCCATAAATCCTCTATTTGTTCCATTGCTGTCCCTGCTCCACTTCCATAGATGGACTTTGTCTGTTTTGACAGACCAGACAGCAAGTCATGTTTATGCAAGCCAGCAAATCACAAGTTGAAATGTCAGCTTCACCAAACCAAGCTTTGGGTTGGAGGTGTTAGTCTTAGAACCTTTGTAGGTTCAACCTTTCAGGTTCTTTTACTGATTACACGACCATCAAATTGTAGAAATCTCAATTTACCAAGAGGCTTTTTTCATTTTCCCTATTTGCTAACCTCTAGGGAGTTGATCTGGCTTATTGTCGACTGGCCAAATTGGCCTATTGATCCAGCCTTTTCCCAACCAAGTAAAGTATTTTCTTTCTTGTGTTCCCCATTAGCTTTAAAACCTGAGACTTGGACTCAGTCCGTTCAATATTGTTCCCTTTGCTCTCACCGGGATCTTTCCATGTAGATAGTTGATTTGATTTGCCAAGGTTTTGAGATCTGTGCCGCCGAGGCTTCTGCTATTGTCCCAACACAACAAAGCTGAATGTCATTTGGTTTGTGCAATTCAAAGCATCAAAAAATACTTTTGGTAAATTGGATGAATCTTTCTGCTCAAAGATAGACAGATGGCAGTTACCCTTTGGGGAGAAATTCTCCTCAATGAAAACTGTTCACGGGGAGGTTTGTGGATAATCCAGAGAGAGCAAGTTTCCATAATGAGACTTTGCAGTTTTCAAATGAAATTTTGGATACAGTGAGTACCAAAGCCCAAATACTATTCAGCAGCATTCTGCTAAGACACAGCTGGCAAACAATGGTCTGCTCCTTTCATCTGTTGAGGTAAATAAAGGGTAGTAATTTAAAATGCATGATACTTGGTTCACAACATCTACAAGAACCACTGCAGTAACATGTTCTACATCTTTGTTTTTTGTAACTTTATGATTATTCCAGAAAGTTTATATATTTAAAATATTTTAAGATTATGAGTTAAGCTTTTGATCCGGATTTTGTGCCAAGATTCATGAGAAAGAGTTTATTATGCATGGCCTCTGCCCAGTTGTGCTACAGTAATCAATTTGCAGATAGTGTACATGTATAGTTGAAGCAAGACAGGTCAAGCTTTCTGACCCACTTTGCTTTAGTATTGCTGTATCGCTGTGCTAGGCCACACATTCAGAGCATACAACACAATGCCAGTAGCCATGCTTTGCTAAAGTTGGCTCAGCATACAGGTTTATTTTGGTCAGCTGCCAAGCCTGCATTCATGTGGAAATATGACTTGCATTTTGATGGAAAAAAATCACACTGATAAATGATTGTCCTTACGAAAAACATACTTAACACATAGTCAAATGTATGGGAGTAGCTCGAAGGAACGCTTCTACATGTAGCTGCCTCAACAAATGTTTAAAATAGAATACATTGAACATTAATTAGTTACTTGGCAAAGATTCAAATGAACCAACATGATAAATAGATTAATAGGTGAAAGGCTTGCTGCCACCACTTTGTCAGTATTTAGTGGTTCATGCTAATATGTGAACCCAGTGCATTTTAATTAGACTCAATAAGTTAATGATGGTCAGGATGAATCATTTCATTCAGCTGTGAATATGTTTGATGTGTGTTAAGTTATTTTGAAATACTTGAAAAAATACTTGTTACTATGTGGCTGTTAAAATGGCTCAAAACGAAAATACTTCTTTCAATCCCAGACCAAACATCTGAAGTCAAACTCGTATGTCTCCCTTTTCCCATTGAAGATCTTCCAGGGCCTTCTGTGTGTCTTCTACAACCTCGGTGATGGTGACTACAATCTAACCCTGCCCACCTATCGCCTCGACAACGGTGAATGGCATGAGATCTTCCTAGATCGGCATGACAATGAGATGATGCTGCAAATGGATGGTGGCGGAGGGCAGCGGGAAGTCACAGGATTGCAGGGCAGAAGCAGAGAAATCATCATCGACCCCACTGTGGTGATGCTGGGAAACACCTTCCCCTCTGGAATCAACAAGAGCTTCCAGGGTAGGCATACTCAGCTCATAACAAGATCAATAATGGAGTTAAGTTTCCACTGAATTTTTGACTAGAACTGGGAATACAAGAGATTTTCCAATTTGCAAAGTGTTTTCATTGGTAGTTAGTTTTACTGTCCACATCAAAGGATTGTTCTCAGGAGTTAAGAACAACGAATGTGAAGGTTTTTGTGACTTGAATATACTGTACTGAATCCCAAGCTCTTTGCAGCACTTGCCTGTGTCAGTGCAGTTCACTTCACTTTGCATTCACTCATGGGAGCTGTCAAGTACATCTGCATGGGAGCAGCTGGAGCAGCTAGAGGCTAAAGGACAACTTGGTAAATGGATAATAAGTAAGGTCTTTTAATGTCTGCAGCACAAATAGATACCAACGCTTTAGCAATCACTTGACTTTGCTTAGACTTCTATCAAAACCTCCCCATTGTGGATTTTCGGGGTCCCTTGATTCACCAGATGTGGACAGCTGCCTGACTATTGTACTATAATTCATTTATGAAAACATGTTGTTAGAGAATCACGTATACCCTAAATAATGTCCCCACACTTTATTCCACAAGCACTAATATTGACTGAAGAATGACTTTCTTCTTACGATACAGTTTTATTTAGGTTCACCTGTTCCTCTTTACTAAGGATAGTCACAGTCGATGGTTAGCTCTTAAGTGAGGTACTCATCATAATGTAATGTGTTTCCACAGTTGTGAACAAATAAATAAATAAACACTTAGAATAAAGCCTTCCATTAAGGCACAATCAAACTTATAAGCAAAAAGGGTGACAAAGCTGAAAAAGAAAACGGTTATCAAAACTGCAAACAAAGCAAAACTGAGAAGGCTGATTTCTGCTTGGACATGTAAAATACATAGCGAAGCCAAGCCCAGGGCTGCCCAAAATGAGGCCTGTGGGCCAGAGTTGGCCCGCCATAAGGTTTGAATTGAAATATTGGAACAGCTTGCCCTGCACTGCATATGCTGTCTGCCCACCTCGATTGCCCCCCATCCTCTCCACATCCTCCAGTTGGTTCCCTTCCTGCTCCTCAAGCCATTTCTAATTCTCTGTGGATTTGAGAGCGGGTGTGCATTTTAGTCTTGGTGCAACAGTCTGCTTTGGCATACATGCTCACATCTCAGCTGTGGGCGTAACCACGGCCTGAAATAAAGCGTGTATTTATGCTTCAAGTCTATTTTTTTGACAAAATGTACATAAAGGCAAGGTAAATCCACAGTTTAATAAAAAAAGGCACTGAATAGTATCTTTACCCACAATTTGCAACCTCAGCAGAGCAGGTACTGCTTCTGACTCTCTCCCTGTCCGTCTGTCTGTAATGTAGGTTAAAATTCTGTAGTGGCCTACTTTTTCCAACATGCAGTGCTGGACTTTGTTGTTTTTATGTCCTACAATGCAAATTAAAATTACTTTTTAATTACTTTTTACTTTTTCCATTTTAATTATTTTGCCTTGATTCATAGTTTTAACCATCAGTGAGGTTGTGGCTACATTTCTTGACACCAGCTGCATTTTTGCTTTAGTAGTGAAATGTACCCCAGTGCCCTTATTTCGCCTTTTCCCCTATTTCGCGATTATTACGCTGGAGTTATTGTTTTCACTGTATGAGCATTGTAATAACTTACTGGCTATAGTACAACTGATAAGAAGCAACAGTACATAATGTTGTAGGATCAGTGTCCATTTGTGGACTGCTCTCAAATCAAAGTCTTAGTTAATACAGTGGTTATCGATTAATCCATCAATTGAGATGATAATTGTGGGAGGCAGGTGGCTATGGCCTTTTGGCTGCCAACCATGCTACAGCATGATGCATCCAACTTGAGATAGTGGTGTGCCAGCAGTGGTGGTGTGGTTTTGACCTTGATGATACACTTTGATAATAATAAGCATCTTTGCAACATCTGCATCTTGGTTGGGATTTTGATGCATGTCTGGATTGGAAAGGAGAATATGCTACTCTCCCAGTTGAGTCCATTTGGTTTATTCAATACACACAGCTTCAGCATTTCTGGCTTGCACTGATACTAAAAAGTTTCCTTTGTTATTTGAATGAATGAGGAGAGGGAGTGCCAGTAGTGAGAAAGCCAGTGAATCAGAGAATTTATTCAAAAACAGACACCCTCAAATTCCCATACAACCCTGCGGCTAATCACAGCAACGCTTGATTTGATCTGAATACAGCCTTATACAAATGCTGTGTCACCTTGACAGGGCTGAAAATAATCTGAAGGTGTGACCCACAGATGATTACAATGCTCGGAACTTCACGCCTGTCAGTAGAGGTAATATAGTCTGTCAAAAAAATTCACAAAAGAACAAAGTTCCCAGCTCCTCAGTAAACCTTAGTTTAGATATTTTTCTTTCTTTCTTTCTTTCTTTCTTTCTTTCTTTCTTTCTTTCTTTCTTTCTTTCTTTCTTTCTTCCTTTCTTTTTTTAACAACAGCCTCTCTACTTTCAGTCCCAGAGCTGGTGATAAGGTGCAATTAGTGGTGTTTCTGGCTGAAATAGACAGGAATGAACTTATGAATGGACATAGTTGCTTCATCCTAGTAGGTCAGCAGTAAAATAAATACTGGTTAAAAACAATACAAAACAAGACTAATGTTGGGGAAAAAATAGTTTTCCTCTAAGATACACACACACACATATCAAAGTATTTCATTTCCTCTGGATAGACAATTAGATAAGAACTTTGATGAATTGATGGTGCAAACCACCCCAGTAAGATTGTTTTCATCCTGATGTTTTTGCCAAGAACCATTTTATGATTTTATGACAAAGACAGAACAAAAATCAGTGACATTTTGCGCATCGTTCAGTGAGTCTCCCTTTACGGTTTCAGGCACATGAATGCTGGGCTGAGTTGTTAAGAGTTAAACATTTTCTGCAGAGAATGGGAGAAAGGTTATGACACAAAACATTATAAATCTTCCTGAATGTCCCTTTCAGTAGAGAACTGACGGATCATACAATGGCGAAATAACTGCTATACACCATCCAGACACCACCTAGGCTATACTGTATATAACCTCTGTGTGCGGGTGTGTTTGTGGGAGAACGAGATACTGTGGTGTGTTTGATGTGCTGGGTAAAATGAAAACGGTGCTGTGCTGTTCATACAAGACAGTTTTCTTCTGAAAAGTGCTACCAGAAATAGTTCATTTTATCTCTTCAGACACACTCTTTGCAAAGGAGAATAGTGACGTTTAATGTCGTATTGAATGATTGATATGACAGTTTAATGGCTAATTCAACCAAATGCATCTTCCCTGTTAGCTGTGATGATAGCTATCCCCAATGCTGGGTTTATGGAGGGGCAAGAGAGTAATGGTTGGGAAGGTTTCGGCCTGTGTGTGTGTGTGGGTGAGTGAGAGAGAGCCGTTAATATACGATAAATGATAAATAAGAAAGCTTTTATTACAAAGTTTCCACTTTTTCTATGTATTCATATCCTTGACACATCATTTGTTTAAATCCACATCTGCAAAATATCCACATTGTCTAGCACTTTACCACTTGTTATATACCACGTGTATTATGACTTTATATTGACAAGGATACTCAACTTCAGGTCAAGTTAATGTTAATTAACATTATACACAATTCTTGTGTCACAGTAAGACAACTTCAACAGTGTAAATCTTCACTTTTCTTCACCAGGCATAGAAGCTAGCATTATTTTCTGTGAAACTCACTGTGAATTAGAAAATGGTTTGTGTGCCACCTGGCATCTTGTCTGCCCCACAAGATTTTTGTTGAGTATCACTGATCTAAAAATATTCACTAGTTAAGAATTCTTTTAGGCACTTGTTCATGACTTTTGCAACACCATAATATCATAAATAGATTTGGACACATTTCTGCCTTTTTGTTAACTGATTCCATCTCCAGAGTTTTTTAAGTCCTCCCAATTAAACAACAAAATAAACAGTTTGTTCATGCCCCCAAGAATGACACATAGAAGTGTGTTCTGATCAAACTCCCTTTCCAAAACCATTAGACATGACTGTGTCAAAATGAATGGTTGACTGTTTTGAAATGGGAAACAAACAGCGGGTCTCCCTGTTAAAGTCCATTGTTTTGTGTGGATTTATTTACAACTGAGAACGTGAAGCAATTTCACAAACCATCATTATTTCTTTATAACTGTTGGAACAATACCAACTCTACCTTCTCTGTTAGGAAGAAATCCACACAAAGGGCTCAAGCACACAATGATTTGAGTTAGGCTAAAAATGACAGCCCACCTAAAAGGATTCATATGCCAAGCACACTGACTTGATTTAATTTAAGTCTGTATTTGAGTCATAATGTACAGCATTTGGTAAATTGTCAGTTTGTTGTCCAACCTTCATGTAAGAGAGACACAACAAGAAGAGAGAAAATGAGTTCCGGTGGGGATACAGCTGAGAGCTGCAGACATAAGTGAGAGAGAGCGCTCCCTGGAGTTAGACGGTGAGAGGTGTAGACAGCTGTGCCTCAGGCAGTAAAAGACTATGAATGTGTTTATTAAATGGACTTTAAAAGCATTCCCCTTCAAAAGAGGCAGATGCAATAGGCGGTGTAAGTAAGTGTGTGTGCACTAGTTTATGCGTGTTTTATAAATGTGCCTTTTCCAGTTGTAACAGAGGGGAAATAGGATGCGAACTGAATACAAGATGTGATAAGAACATAAACACTAGACATATGTGTCTTCAGGAGTTTATTGGCTCTCCTGCTCTATGGTAACACTTTAGCAACACTCACTCCACTGAGTTAGACATAATGACTTATTCTAAACCTTTGAACACCTGCTGGTAAAGAAAACTCTGCTTGAGGGTAAAAGGACCAATCTGTTGATATTTAGAGTTAGTTTTTAAATCGATGAACAGTACAAATATAACTTATTAATTCAACATTCGCATTAGCTTCTAGTTAGATCAGCTGGACGTACATCATTAAGTTTGTGCATTGCAGTTATGCAAATTAGCCAGACCTCATTTAACATTACTGTCATTTATTTGAGTTCTTTTTAGAGGATTTAATATCAGTACCATTTATTGCAATTAAAAGATAGTTCTGTTTGTTAACAGCATGACAATAGAGCAACATCATTTAATGAGGTCAGACATCTGGATTTTTCACAAGATCAGATCAGTGTGAGCACACCCATGTAGGCTTTAATTACTGACAAATAAATGATAACCAGGACTAAAGTATCAGTTAGTGGCACAGTCAGAATATAGAAACCAAATGTCAATGCTAACATTCATTAAATAATCCATTGAGTAAACTATGGCAAGTCCATTAGTTTAAAGTCAAACAGGTAATTCTGCATATTAAAGTCTTTTACTTTCAAGTAAGATCCAGTCCCATCAAGGTATGTTCCAAGCGAAAGTATTTAAAAAGATTTACTTTATTAATCCCCAATGGGGAAAACCTTTTTTTACACACACACACACACACACACACAGATGGAGTTTACAGACAGGAGTTTATATGTGGAGAGATGGTTGAGAGATGGGCTGACATGTACTAGCACTCTGGTAGCAGTTAGGGGTTTGGTATCTTTGGTGCATTGTCTGGACACACGAGGTGAACTGACCCCTCTCCAGCCTCCAGTCCACCCAACATTAGCCCCTCTTTTCAGTGTTATTATGATTAAACAATGTGTTTTCTATGATCTGTGTGCAACGTTTCACAAAGAGCATTTCTGATATGTTTTATTCCCCTTTGGTGTCTCGGGCGTGTAACCCAGCGAAGCAGTGACATGGAAACAAGAGTCAGTCCACTGTGGTGCACATTATACAGTATCCAACATGTATTCTAAACAGTCCCTTCAGTGTTTGTTGTGAGAGATTTCCTCAAACAGTATGAATGCCATTTCAGATGCTGCAATAAACCTTTTTCAACAGCATTGTTTCTGCCAAAGAAAAGAAAAGTCAGAGTAGTCTGGGTCTTTAAATTCTGGATGGATTTATGCTGTACAGAAATGAAGCTGGTAATCAATCAAGAACATATGGTTGATTTGCTCACCATGTACATGAAGTAAAGGTCTGTCTAATTTAATTTAGCATCTGTGCAGGTCAGTGTAGTTAATGGTGCATTTCTTGTTCCACTGACCTCTTTTCTGTATTTCTGCCCACAGGCTGCATGAGGGACATACGCCTCAATGGTCGCTACATGCCACTGGACAGCCAGCCGCGAGATGGGGTTTCCCAGGTCAGCATGCAAGGCCTCTCCCTTGGGTGTTCGTCTGACTCCTGCAAAAAGAACCAGTGTAGTCCACCCTTCACCTGTGTTGACTTGTGGAGAGTACACGAATGCAGGTACACACACAAATCCTGACACACCAAATGTAACCACACAGTTGAGCACATTCACACTTGGTTGTTCCACTTACTGTACAGACTCATCATTCTGACACGTAGGGATGAAGACACATGCATTTCAACTCAGTCAACAGCCATTTCTCAGCTTTTGACCTTGGTATTATTTTTCCCAGAGCCACATAAATCTGCTTTGAATGAATCTGGCTTTTACTTGTATGAGAATGTGAGAAAACTGTAAAAGAAAAGCATCCCTATAACCAATAACCATCCACTTTATGAAGAAGAAAATAAGACAAAAATCCAGGCTGGCATGAGAATGACAACAGGGACAGGGATTTAAACAACAGATAAATGGTATAACCAGTTCAGGTGATCATTTCTGATGTGCAGTTGTTTCTGCAAACAGGATGGATATTTAATATGCTGGTCTTGCTGTCTGAAAAATGGACATCACAACAACAATCTTACAAGTGTGGACCTACTGTAGAAACATTTCCATAATACAGAATGTGTCTGATTTGACTGGAGCAGAAAAGATAAAAAAAAATCTTGTATAATGACAATAACGCCATATATATTATCCATTTTTTATTCAACCAACTTTATGTATGAATAAAAGTATATAACAAAAAGCTTAACAGGTAACATAGGACAGGCAGCAGAATTTGCTCTGTAATGATGTTAAATGATAAATTTGATGTATAAAAGTGTAGTGGATGTAGTGATAAGAAAGTAAAAGACCAATAACCATCCTCATCTTTCCTAATGTAACATTTTTAACACTCTCTCCATCTGCTGCCTTTCAGGAACCAAGTTCCAAATATCACTACTGCACGCAGTTCTTTCCTGTAAAGCCACCCATGTCTGAATAACAAAAAGCTTTCACTTTAACAGATGACACCTGCAATGTTACTTATTCCACGTCTGGAAAGTGCTTCCAAAAATAAGCCACAGATTTTACAAAAGGGTGAGTTTTCTTGTCATGTGGAGAACTATTCATCCTCTGAATACAGTTGTATAATGTCATCTTTGACTCTGGTGGAAGCACTGTGAAGGTAACAACGTTTCAAATAAAAGCCTGCAACAAAATCTTACCAGGTGTAACAAAACTATACGATGGATTCGCATTATGGCAAGGACCTCGACTAGAGAGAATGTCAACCTCAGCTGCATCCATTTTTTAATAATCTCTTTGCAAGTCCCACAACTTTGTAGAGGTGCAATAGTACATCACTGCAACTATTTAAACATCTCTCAGGTGATTGCTGATTGTGTCAGTGGCTCTGAGGAAGCTGGCTCTGGTAGATCCCCTTCCCCAGTGTTAAAGTAATTGCTCTGGATAAGATGATTTACATCACAGTTTTGCTGTTGTTAATTGTGTCTCAGTCCTTTAACGACATTCTTTCTGACCTTAGCCTACCCTTTGTTTCCACAGGCTTGTCAGCCTGGTTGACTGTCTTTTCAGGGCTGTTTATGTTATTGCACATACAAAACCTAAATTAATTTGATTTGATTGTGTCTGGCTGCTCAGTTTCTTGATTAAAAACCAAAGGTTGTAATGACAGAAATGTGAGGTGACTGCCAGACAAGTGCCAAACTGGTTGAAGGTCACCACAACTCTGCTCATTTTGTTTTCTTTTGAAATTGATATGTGTTCTTTGAAAAACGAAAACTCATTTTGCCTTTTAGTCACGAGCAGACCGTCACATGAACTCAGATTAGCATTTGCTCCCTCAGCTTGCCTGGCAGAGAAGAAATACTGTGGTGCAGCTTCAAAGTCAGTCCTACAGTGCTTCATATGACATCACACATTCATTTTAACTGGTTCCTCCTCACATCTGTTGGTGAATCGGCCCGATTTTGGCTCAGATGTCCAAATAAACCGCTAAAGCACCAAAAAATGTATTTGCATTACACTACAAGTGAAAGTAGTTCTAAATGGAATGACTACCTGGGAGACTTGTTGTTTGCAGGCTGTGCTGGTGCTTATGTTGTCACAGATTATTGGTGAGAACATGAAATACAAACCAGGAAATCCAGTATTGAGGCTTACTAAATATAATGACACAGTGGGGGGCAGTTTATACAACTCTGGCAAGTACTCAGAACAATGTTCCTCTGTGCCTTGGTCTTTACAACGTAAACAAGCTTGGCCAAGCTCACTGATTTGCCGGTTGACACTAGACTACATTGCAGCAAAAGTTGAGCCAAGATCAACTTTTTGCCAGATGACGTTTATTCGTTTTTCGCTCTGCCATGACCCACCCAATGTCCTATGTTTGCGGACTCATTCAAAATGAATGAGGAGGCAGTGTTATTGTCAGTCTAAACATGACCTCAGAGAGACTCTTAAAAGTAAAAACCCCACAAGGGCCAGTGTGTTCAGCAACAGCCATGTCTCCTGTTAAAAGGTAATGAATAAGACAGTGGACCCCATCTGCTCAGTCACTAGGCTAAATGGCTAAAATGTTGGAGTTAATTATTTTCGCAGCCCTCTGACCCTGATGGGATTCACACTTTTGCTTCATCAACATTTCACATGCACTCTTGTACGACTTTCTGTTATGAGGGTTAGTTTGTTTGTCAGTGGGAAATGGGAAATGTCGTGCGATGAAAAGGCACAGCAAACGAAAAACCCTGTCCTGTGGCACAGACCAAATGAAACGCAGAGTGCTCTTAGCTACATACACTAATCTCAGCAATTTTTCTGCCATTGGAAACATCAGCCTCCATTCAGTCTCCTAGCTTTTAATCTTGCATTTCTCTTTTTTTCCCACTTCTCTGATCCACTCACCCACATCATCCATCCTATTTTTTTTCTCCACAATGGCTCTCAGTTTTGCACTCTGCCCTACCATTTCTTCGTTTGTATGGCTCTCATCTTGCTCACTCCTGCTCAGTACCATTGCCACATGACTTTTACACACACACACATACACATCTAAACACAGTCACAATCTCCCTCTCCATTCCCACCCTGCTTTCTTGTTCACCTTGTTCTGTTTTCACCACTTGACCTCAACCTTGGAAGTGATTAGAACAGTAAGTGTTGGCAGCATGTCATCCATGAGCAGGTCTTTGATACCTTGTACTCTGGGGGCACAGTTAATAGTCAAATAATACCATACAACAGTAGTGTGGGATCAAATACACAATTTGTATTTTTTCATTCACTCATTTTATCGTTGATTAACAACCATAACTGTACACAGTGCATAAAATGATGTGTGTATGTATGATGTATGTATAGTAACCTTATTCTGCTGGATTTCAGTTATGTTAACCTATGTGTCTGTCCAGGTTTGACACATCCAGTGTTTGCCAAGATATTACTAAATCACAATTCATAGTAACTCTTTTTTTGTTTCTATCTTTTTTCATTTTCCTATAGTAGTCTGCTTCTATTAACAATTGGTGAGGATGCATCCTCCATGTGCAGAAGGTCCTTTTATGGGTTTTTGTTTTAAGAATGACTTAGCTTGAGATAACACGTTAGCTAGAGAAAAGGTCCTGAATTAGGGTTAGCTAAAGCTAGCTAACTATGGCTATAAATCTTTCTAAAGCTTTGATATTTTACTAAATTAAATTAAAATCAGCAAGTGAACTCTATCATTTCAGTTGACACAATCATTGCCTTGAAAAGAGAATCCTGCGTTGTTCTTTGCCAAATTGAAGATGCATTTTTTTCAAGTTACAGAGGTTTTCAATGGCACACCTGCCACCACTATTATAAACTTCATATGCGCTAATATAAGCTTGACATGCATAGCAATGGAAACTAAGGGGGGTGGGAGAGCCGGGCACAGCTAGGCTTAGGGTCTATTTAGAGTAAAAAACTAAGAGGATGGACACATAAGCAGAGAAAAACTAATATAAAAGCTAAAATAATGATGACTATTAGTTTACAATAGAACCATATACAGTCTTAAGCATTATTATTATTTGGAAGGATTCTTTTGTATTTTGTTGCGTTTTTCCCCCTAACTGTCCCTTGTGCAACATAAAACACAAGTTGAATGGCAGTGTAAAACTGAGACTCAAATCTCCTGAGAGTGGTCTCATTTCAGAAAATTGGTCCAAACCAGAAGCGATCAGCCTTCAAAAACTCCAGCAACACCACACCTGTCACTAATTACTGAGACCGTGAGCGCGTTTGCATCCTCATCTTTTTTATTAGAAGACACTCTTCACAGTACTGACTCCACTCATGGCTAATGACAGGCAATGATAAGAGCTAGAAAAGAGAAGCACTTTTGTGTAGTTGACTGACAGGCATCTTTTATTCAACACCTACACTGACCAGGCATAATGAATATGGAATGCTGGGCTTTTGTTACAGCATAATAATCCCACCCACACTTAATTACATTTTTAAAATGTTTCAAACAGCTACAGGTCAGTGTTTTTTCCCCGTTACCAAGATTACTGACATTTAAAACTACTGAGTAGAAAAAAGTATGAGGCCTAGAAGAGGGATTTTAAAGACATTTCCTACTTTGAAAAACTAAAATCTTAGTTCTAGACTGAAGCTCTGGTCTGAAGGCTCTAATGGGAATGGCTGTACTGTGGCTCATGTTGAAATGCTGGAAAAGTAATCAATAAAATCCTAAAATCAGTTTTGCAGGTAGTGGTAAGTTGAAAAGCAAACAATTTTAGACTGTTCCCTCCTTTTGGCACTGGTTAAACTCATCTAATGCCTGCATGCAGTACAAGATGGACATACGATAGAGGTGTAGGAGAGAGATTTCACAAGGATCTATGAGAGCTGCACAACAAAGGATCTATGACTATATGAGAATAGAGTCACAAATAGTTGCAGTAGCTATCCCAAAGAGAATCTTGCTCAGCTCTATGGAGCATTTTAGTATCTTTCCAGTCATTAATTTGGTTTTATGGTGCACAACTTTTTTTCCCCATCTGATTCACTCTCACCATTTTCTACCATGCTTCCAGTGGCAGAAGGCATCTTGGCTATTTTCAGATAAACTCACTATAGACAGCGTGCCCAGCAATTAGCAGCTGATGCTTTTAACAGGTAAAGCTGGAAAAGACATTTTTATTTGTCTGCTGGTCGGAAACTCCAATTTGTATGTCTGATTTCTACATAGAGAACTGTTTGCAGCTAACACATGCACTTGCAATAATGACTCTATAGAAACCATGTTCTGTATACTTAATATATTTAGCTGACCCTATTTCAAATGCATGCAGCACAATAGAATGTTTAGAATATATGTTGTTTTTGAAACCTGTATTGTTTGTATAAAGCGAGTTAAGGGCTTACGCCATACTTACAGCAACCATGTATATAGGTTCCAGACTTACAGTGTAGACTATTTCATAGCTGTGTGTTTCATCAAAAATGTAACTACACATCTGTGTAACAGCAGCATCTGAGGTACCCAGTGGGGACAGCAAGAAGTGCAATTGGTTAGTATAGGTTGCTTGTGCTTGTGACACGAGGCAAGTTAAAAAAAACCTAAATATATTATTAATGATAATATATATTATTAATTAATAATGGTATTAATAATTGAAGCACACTGCTGCCTGATGATGTACATTACTATGCATCTAGTGTTTCAGTGGTGATATCAACAGGTGAAATCTCTCTGTGAGCTCCTCTCGTTCTACTCTTTGAATTGAACAAATTGTGTATGCATGTGCACATGCTGTTGGCTTATGAAATGTAGTATGGCAGCATACATTGCTCTACAGCATGACTAGAGGTCAAAAACCCCAGCTACACAGAATACACTAAATGAGAGGGGAAAATGAAAGAAGAAGCAAGAATGAAAAATACCCAAATGGATGACTATGAGACGGTGCATGGAGACGGGATGTCAGTGCTGGATGCTTACACACCACCACACAACATCCCAGACCTCTGTAATGTTGCCAGTGAATGTAAATCGCAAGAGCAGATTAGTTGCATATGAACATAATTCACAGGAGGCTTGTGTTTTAGAGAAGGTGCAGTAAGTTAACCCTTTAGTGTCTTGTTGGGATTAGTTTTATGGTAGATGAGGAACACTCATGAGATAAATTAGAGTAGCATTTTAAATTTAATGTTGCTGTTTCATAGTTAAGTTGAGTCAATATTTATAAGCATGAACAAATCTCCAGAGAACCAGAGGCAAGGCTCATCTCTGATGTCATCAAAATGTACAGCCTGGAGCTGCTCCATAGATACTGAATGGGATACTGAATTAATGGGCTCATAAAATGTTTGTTTGAGCTGTTACACCCAAATGAGCTTTTAATTATAGTGGTGCTTTCTGAAGTGAGGCAGAAAATGTGCCCCTGTCTGCATAATATCATTCTAGTTATTGCCAGTGCCGCAGTCAGCATTTCCATCTCCTCCAGTTCATTCTCTATTGAGGCGTGCACCTGTGTGAGATCACTGATCAAAGGAGAGTGATTAACTTTTTTTTCCACTGTGGGAAATGGTAATAAACATCCAATAAGACTTTGTTTTATTGTGTACATTCACATTCATTTTAGTTTCTAATGTTACCACTGTCCAATCACATTTGTTTTATTATCTTTGTTCCACTCTTTTCTTTAGCATGCTGTTTTTTTTTGTTTGTTTGTTTTCTTTGATGCATCTGTAACTGCTTAGAATTATTACACATTCTGCTGCCATGCACATCTAAATGATCTTAATCTATATGCAGTTTATAGTTATGGTTTTGTTTTCCTCTTCTTTCCCTCCCATCCCTGTCCAACCTTTCTTTGCAGATGTCCTCCTGGCCACATGATCCGTGTCAATGGGACCAGGAAGTCCTGTGTCTACACCCTCTGTGCTACACGGCCTTGTCACCGGGGGACCTGCGTGGCCCAGTCACCATCAAAATTCACCTGCCACTGCCCAGAGGGTTACAGAGGACGCCACTGCGAGACAACATTGGCAATCTACCGGGAGGACGTGGGCTTGAGCTTCAGCTCCCTTTTCGCCATCTGTATCTGCTTCATGGCTTTACTAGGTAAAACGGCATGTGACACATATTAATGAGGATGTAATTTAGATATGACAGCACAGCATGAGGGGTTTTGTTAAGCTTGTGCGTGTGTATTGAGGCTATGGTAGCATCTTGCCTTTTTCGATGAAACAAAGATGTAAAAAGAAGCACAGCACTGAAAAGGAACCCAGCCAGGATCAGAAATTACCCCTCCACAGGTATTTGTCAACCTGTGGTCTGTTCTTATTTGTTCAGTTTGTTTTTTTATAACACACAGACACACACTAGTAACACTATTACCACACAGAGTGCAGTGTGTCCCCATTGCATTTTTAACCGGATTCTCACCATGGCAACATGTAAAAATAACCATAACACACTCACACAGGGCTGCAACTGACAATTATTTTCATTATGGATTACTGTCTCAGTCATTGTTTCGACCTCAACTAACCTTGGTCCATAAAATGTTATTAAGTGATGAAATGTGTTGATTATCGCTCTTTTCTAAAGCCCTAATCCCTCAAATGTCTTCCTTTGTCCACATCCCAAACATATTCAGCTTACTGTCATGATACGACCTGACCATCTACATCTGAGAAGCTGAATGAATCAATTGCAGCTCTTCTTACACCTCCACCCCAAAAGACAGATGAATGTACTTTAACAGAGATCTTTACAAACATTACTAAACAGAAAGTAGATCCCTGGAATTCCTTTAGCTCTTTAGCTGTAGTAAAATTCATATTATGTATTCACTACAAATTCACTACAGCAGGTTAGGACAGCCAGCAAGTTAACACAAAGGTTGATGTGCTTCACTGTGCAGTTACAGAGATTGACAAATACTAGACCTGATTACCACAAAAATGACAAGTGTGTTAAAGTACAGCACAGACACAGAACATTTTGAAGCTCTGAGCTTGTTGTACAGGAATGTGGATATAGCAAAATCTTAATGATGATGTTTTCACACTCCGACTAATCTGAGGAACCTGAAAACATTCTCAACTTTGAATTGGACTGATTAGCGGCATATATTGGGTGCTGGGATCTATCTTAAATGTCAGAACCATTCATTGTGTCCACAGCCCCTGATACAGAACACTGTTGCACTGGTTAGACAGTCACCCTAAACTCCTAAAATGGGGACAAACATACTGAGGCTGTGGCAGATGAAGGGACGGGTACGTGCCAGTGTTCTGGAAACAATGATAGTTAGTTCTGTTATTTCCATCATTTATTAGGCTCACTCCCTCAATAACACAGTCAACACAGGAAGCAGCATTAGCTGTGACACACAGCTCATGGGGGCAGTTTATATGCTTAAAAGCCTCATACTGCAAGTGATGGCTGTGCAGTTTGTGTTAAAATTTGTACTAATTCTAGCAGTTAGAACATTAAATCTGAACACTATCTAACCTCGTTATTGTTCATGAATAGACGCCCATTAGAAATCATCGAAAAAAAGTGCTCCTCAGAACTTTGAAGAATTTTCCTTATCAGATTTTGAAGTTTGCTTAAGTGTCAAAGTAATCCAGTGATAGTTGTCTGTATGTCTATGAGTATATACCATACTGCTTGTCTACACACCCCCACCTCCAAGCCATTATGGGTATGAGTTTACCAGTTGTCTTTGTTATTTGGGAAACTTTAAAAGTCTTTTTAGATTGGATATTGACGTGTGCCTGGCCTCCATAATGAACTGTTTTATATAGCTTAAAGCCAGTAATGAACAGACCTTAGTTTGACTGTAGTCAGACATTCATAACCGAAAGGTCAGAAAGTCTCAGGAGGAATCGGAGGTTAGCAATATTGCTACTAAACTTCTGTCGAGGTACTATACAAGCACTTCCACTGGCCTCTGGGTGGATGAACTGAAACATGCTGATCTGTCTGGTTGGCTGTTAAAATCCACTGTTTTTTTTTCTGGCTGTCTGTGTTCGCTTGTTGAATATTCATCTGCCTGTACCTTTAGATCTGTGTTCCTATTCCTAAAGGATCGTCTGTTGAGAAAGTGCCTCAGGCACAGTCGTACACAGAGAACGAGTTGTCAGTACAATGGCATGTTCCCCTTGTTTAATTGAGGACAATACAACGGAACAGTAAAGAGCAGTATGAGACAGAGTGCAGTACAAGAGAGGGAAATGGATCAGAGAAGTGCAGAATAAAACAGTACACAGCACAATACCCAAAGAAAAACAAGAGGGAGGTGAAAAGACTACAAAGGTGTGGAGGCACGCAGCAACACAGCAAGAGAAGGGAAGGCAGGAGGTCCATAATGCTGAGAGGGAAGGTGTCAATGTCACACTGCTGCTGGCCATGTCTGCTTGTCATTGGTGATTCAGAGCCGACATCTCCATCCCACCCTGAGACCAGGCAGACACAGTTCAAATGATCATTTCTCCGTCTCTTCTTTTCACCTCCATTCAACAATGTCTCCCTTCAAACTTTGCTTTGGGCTCATATTGAATGCGACATCTGACCTCGATCCTGCTAAGGCTCTGTTCTGTTTTAAGTGTTAATTACTTGATTTGTAGGCGAATAAGGTGCTGTTTACCCAAACCTGCAGAAATTGAGATCAATGCTCTAGGGGCTTTGGTAGTAATTCCAATCGCTAGAGCATTCCCTGCTCGATCAGTCAAGCGTGCCTTGCTCTGAAATTTAAGTAGCAGCAAAAGGGACTTTTTTTTAATGCCTTCATCCAATATTGGTTGTACGAAATGTTTGAATATCCAGAACAAAAGGAGGGCAGCAACTCTTTTCATGGGCTGCTTTTGACTGTTCTGATGATTCTGGTGAAGATTAAACACAAAACCATGGTCAGCTGTGAAAAGTGAGGATATATACTACTCTATCACAGTCTTTTACCAAAGAAAGTCTTAATTAATTGTTTTTTTTTAGCCACGCTGACTTGTTGGCAGTATGGATGACGATGACGGTCAGCTGGGCCTCCTTTCTGGTCCAGGCAGAGATAACTCAACAACAATTGGAAGGATTGCCTTTAAATTTAGTCCAGGCACTGATGGTCTTCAGAGGAGTGATCCCCTGTCTGTCATTTAGCTTACCACAAATGTCACACTGAGGTTGACATTTGTGGTACTGAATGAGATGTCTCAACAACTATTAGATGGATTTCCATTTTTGGTACAGGCATTCATGTCAACACGTTCTCACTCCTGACTCATCAAATTCTGCTGCTTGGTTAAAACTCCTCTCGTATATTTTCTGGTCATGTAAGCCTCAACATTAAAGTCAGCAATAATAAATATGCAACGACTGATTAGACTTCCAAAATGCTTGCTGAGAAACATTTCGCATTTGATGAGTTTAGTCACACATTAGATACAGTGACTTTGCAATATGTTATGCAGCTGAGTTGCCCCTGGTCTGAAAAGTTTCACCCAAAGAGAAGTCTTGGAGTTGCTCTGTTACTCTTTGTATTGATGTGATTGGGAGACTGGCAGAGCTGACCCAGTGGCAGTCCCCAGTGTGCTCCTCAGGGGTTGTGAGTTAGAACAAAGTTTCTAGTTGAGAAATGTCAGCAACACACAAAGTCCAATCGGCGCTCTCTTGACAATATTAATGATTGATGACAATGGGTGCATTCATCCTGTTTGCTTATTTTGGTTTCTACGTTTGTGGCTGTGTGTAAATGTCTTACTATCTTCACATGTAATTTCATCTTGCACTTCTGTTGTCATTTCCCTCTCTCAACATTGTTTCTCTGTGTTCTTAACCTAATTTATTAATGTTGGTTTCAAATTTACCTTACTCACCTATATTTCTGGAACTGTCAGTTTATTTTTCTTGCATTCAACTACTCTTGCTCATTTCCTGTGCAGAATACATAATACATGTTTGATGCATCCATTTTCTAGTAACAGAACAGACACAGAGTCTTATTATTCCTATTTGAAAGGGAAAGTGCAAGTAAGTGAGAGATGACTTGTTTTTTCAACCGAACTTCCAAAATTAAAATGAATATGATACGGTACATTCATTCTTTAACATCACCAATGTCTTCATTGTCAAGCCATAATATATTTTTAGATAGGTATATCATTGTATTTAAGAATAGATGAGGATCCTGAACTAATATTAGCAAATGTCCATACCTACAGCTGCTGCACAAACTTCTTTAAGTAGACAGATTCAAGCATGTTTGTAGTGCAAACATTAGTCATACATTTTTGGGCTCCACATACTGTGTAGTGTAGATGGTCTGTGCAGATCCTCGCAGATATGAGCAAATGACAAAATCTGTATATATATGTTTAAAAATAGTGGGAGGAAAAGGTCATTTCTGACATTAAATGATCATCTGATCATGTAAAATCTTGAATATTTGGAGTTTAATGCAGGCTGTGAAACATGCCATTATGGTGCATTCTGGTACTTTTGCCCATTTATCACCATAGAGACGTCAACACAAATGAATATTGGAAAACCCCTGAGACAGGCAGCAGCGATTTTATCCATTCAGTCATTGTCTGATGTCTTAATAAACTGCCTTTTTATTTATGGTCAGTGACCTCAAGCAGTCATACATGCTTAGAATTAAAACAGGATATCATATCAGATTAGGGACACAGATGTTGATCAGTGAGACTGAACATATCCATAGAGTCACCTCTCCCAGATGAGATAAGCAATCACTTCCATGATTCTTGCCTTGATTCTATCATACCAAAGTCCTTCAAGGTGAGAATGTTTCCAAGGTTATCTTCGGGGAAGGACTAAGAAAACAAGATGGCATTTAGTATAGCATGGGAGAAATCTAAGATATTTATAATTATAGCTGTTAGAGCCACATAATTTTGCCTGTTCTAGTAGCTGGATTCAGATTTTATTTAGATTTGTTAATCTTTGAAACTACTTCAGACCTGTATCAAATCTTTTATCTTTTTCTTTTCTAATTTCAAGACAATGAACAAAGGTACTGTCCATTGTTCGTTATCTTTCATGTAAAACTGCAGCAAATTGTAGAGATATTGACTGTACTTAAGTAACGTCATTCTATAAGCAACTTACTAAAAAGAAAAACAACAAAATGTATTTAATTTGTTTTTTATTATTATTATTTGTTATTTAGTTTATGGCTGGTGTTGGATTTGACACAATAAGTTTGATATGGGTTTATGCTTGACCTACAACATACACGGGTTGTCAGTTAGCTTAGTTGGTAGTGCATCTGCCCCATGTACAAAGGCTCAGTCCTTGGCACAGCAGCCCAGGGTTCAAACCGGCGGCCCTTTGCTGCATGTCATTACCCATCTCTCTCTTTCTCTCTCTCTCTCTCTCTATCTCTCTCTTTCACTCTCTGTGTCCACAGTCCACAAATATCTTTAAAACTTGTTGGAACTAACTGGGATTAGTGATCCTGCTTCAGAGTGAGGTTGTAAATGGAACATAAGAAACTCTCACAATGATGATTTTGAGCAAACCCATGTGAGAGGAATTGATTGGAATCATAACACCCACAAGATTGCATTGGTCTTCAGTACCTTCGAAGATCACTGTCTAATATATGGTAGAGACAAGCGTAAGCAGCAGTAGAAGCACAGTTCAAGAACATGAACATGATGGTAGTTTTTCAGATCAAGTGCAAGCAAATAGATAATTTATATCTTCATCTGAGATCTGTCTGTGACATCACCATCGACAAACATGCAGAAAATTCAGACAATCAGCTTGCAATGCCCCAAAGCAAAAACACAGTCAATTTCACTTTAAATGATTAGAGTGAAGTCAATCTTTGCTGTGTAAGTGCTCCGAACGGCAGTGGTCTGACAGCACAGCAGCAAGCACGGGGGCCAAACCCATTTTAATCTTGACTAAACACAGCATAGACAGCTCCTTATTGAGCCTTTCTCCAGATCCTCCTTCATATTCTGCAGAATATCCAAATCTCTCCAGCTGAAAGTACATTAATACCTACTTAAGTCATGTGGAGCTGGATGTACTGCTGAGGAAGACGTGAGTACATTATGATCCACCCAAGCAATGGAAGTCAAAAATAATTAGTCTGATGTGGAAGTCGTTTTCTGGTGAAGCATGTACTTCACCTTCCTTCAGCCATAACACAAATACAATGCATATCATTTAACTTCATGAAATAAATGTTGAAGATGATGAAATGATGAAAAGAGACTGATTATTGATTATTGGAATATACATGTAATAATAAAGTGTAATTATGCACTTATTCAGTGTACACACTAGGGGAGAAACTTGATTACCATCTTGCAACTACATCCACTTCTCTTACATGCATTGTTTTGACCTGCCTCTCACGCTATGAATCGCGGGATAGGCTCAGGATCTCTATAACCCTAAACCAGATAAGCCTGTAAACAATGGATGAAAATAAATTATTGACTTTTCATCTCATTAGTGTTTTAGTGGGAAAAAAAGCCAACCAACTCACATTAGTCCTAATCTTGTAGGACCAGGATTTAGTTGTATCTACTGTAGTGGTGTAGTTTGCAGCCCTGTCATTGCAACCCTGCTGCCTGACCCTCGCTTCCCTAGCAAGAAAGGATATACATGTGAAAAATCACAAAAATCCCTATTTAAAGCCAGTGTTAGGTTTGTCTGGACTACTTGTGAAAATACTTTTTTTTTTTTTTTATTTCTTGAGGGGTATATTGGTAATATTTTATATTTGGTAACTTTTGGGATCCAAACATCCTGTTTAAGAGAACATTGCAGAATTGGCTCATTGCACAGATACATTTGGGAACACAAAAATATGTAGAAGGTAATTCAACTTAATTTATAAATCTAAATCAACTACTTATATTACTACTGCTTCCAGCACTTCATACAGGTTCAGCAAGTGTTGCTGTGGCTGTTAGTACTGAAAACTTCAAAAGTTCTGTTTTGGTTGAGGGCAGTCTGTGTCCAGCCCACATCTGACAGTGTTTACTGTCTATTATTTATTATATTTATTATTTCTGTCTTTTCCAATACATACAGTATGAGGCAGAATTTATTTTAAAGCACCAGAGAGAATGCCTGGCACAGGATAGAAAATGTGAGTTGATGGTATTTTTTATGATTTCATGCCTTGGATGCTGGATAGGTCTTTTTAGACTTTTGTTTTACTCATTATTATGCTGTGATGGATGGAAACCTCGGCTCGGTCTTCAGCTGTCCAAGGTCAATACGCGGATGCTCTTTTCTGTAGATTGTGTGATTCAGCTGGATTGATATCAGAGCCTTTTGTTAGCCAGTTAATTAATGTCATGTCATGTGAACGTTCTGCTGACAATTGCTAGATCATCATTGCACTATGACAGGGAACATTATCTTGTTAAAAATGGCCAACTCTTTTATCTCTTCAGAGGTTAACCACTGCCATGCATGGATGATGAACCTAGCCTGTTAGTCTATGGCAGCCTATAATTGGCAGTCAGTAACCATATTATACAATAGAAAGTTTCAGATCTTAACTAGGCTTCTCATAGCTGAGATAACCCGTTTTTACAACCCAACGCTGTCTGAAGAAATGGTCTATGCATGGAAATGGCCTCACTGCATTGTTATATAGAACAGAACTTCCAACAATACACTTATGACAGTTGATATCTTCTTCAAAAAAAAAAATACTGGCCACTTAGGGACAACACAGCTAGCTGTACATAACATCTTCCAAAGTTGATAATTTAAACATGTAAACAAAGATTTGGCTAGCCTTCTACTGTATTAGCTCTCACTGTAAGTTCATGTCTGTTGCCTCTCCACCAATTCCTAAAGGAAATATCTGGCTCTTAATTGTCCCGCTTTCTTAAGTAGTTAGTTTCTAACTGTCTCTTTGTTGTTTGGTACTTGTTAGGTAGCATTAAGCACAGAATGGTCAGAGTGAACCAAACAACTTGAGGTCCATAAAACCAAAACAGTGAGCTGGAAGACAATGAAATGCTCCAAAGTGGTGAGTCTTTGAAAATTATCTGTAGACTTGTCCCTGAAAGCAACTCATATCACATTAATATGAAAATGTTGGATCACAGTAGCTATAGGAACATACAGAGAATTAACGTAACAGTGTCGTCCTCTTACAGCACATTCTTTAAAATTTCAACCATCCATTGACGGTTCATCTCTGCCATTCCTGTCTATGTTGCATTTATTTTTTATTGGTAATGTGGCCAAATGACTGTCTGAACACCTCAATAGCTGCTTCGGATGGATCTTAAATTCCACATGCTACAGGAGATGGATTTACACCTGGAATTGAGAATAACAGAGTTCATTGATTCAAGACGTGTGACTGAGATACAACTAGATTCAAGTGTGCCACTATTGACACTGTCTTTACAAAAGAAGGAGGAGCAGTGTGTTAAAGGAAGGACACTGTTACATTGATGAGACCAATGAAGAGAAAGAGACAGAAAAAGAAGTAAAGGGTGAGAGCAGATGTGGACCAAGCTGATGTATTGAACAGATACTGGCTCTGGATTAAGCATTATGTAAGGTTTCCATGGGGAGGTTTACTGCCCTGTGACGTAAATGAATGACACAGATCCAAAAAAACTTTGGGGACACATTTACTTGCAGTTCTGTTGGCATAAAAAATTGTCGATGTGGAAGGACTGTTACAGCAATTGAGCGTTTGAGTGTGTGAGCCAGAGAGGACCAGTGGAAGTCTGTAAAAGGATGGAGAAGGTTATTAGCAGCAATGTATTGGTGTTGGCCTTTAAAAAAATCTGCATCAGTCAAGCAGTGGCACAAAAAAGAGCAGTGAGTAGACGAGTAGTGATAAATCGAGCGTGTAGAGACAGATGGCTGCAGTAAACAGAATTATAGTTTGATGAGGCTAAAATCCATACTATATTATTGACTTGTGTTGATGTACTCATAGACACTGATCTCATTGCAGGGCAGCCCGGATATTGATTGTCTGACTGGAAATCCTATTACACACGCGCTCATTCAGCGCCATTTGAACTGCTCAAGGTACAATGGATTTCCCTGCTCATCAGATAGCAGCATACCGCCTCGCTGTGCATCCGGTCTTAGGAGCAGTGCAGAGGTTCTGAGAGGCCTCTGCAGGATGTTCAAACGTTATCTGTCTTTTCATTTTTGAGGACTTTTCCCTTTAGCTTTAGCTAACTATGCTTGCACACAAAATTGGGATTTGGGATGTATTCCCTCAATATCAGTTGATTCAGTTCCAGTGCTTTTCATGACTGCAGCAATTTGGAAGCGAATTGGTTTGGGTGAGACTTTGAGGGAGTGTGTGTAATATCTAGTGTGGTGCAGATAGCCCAAGGCGTCTGCTGGAGATCCAGAAGTAGCTCAGGGGTTTGACCTACCATAGTGGTTGTTGTTAAAGGCCAAGAAAAAGAAAAAGGAAAATAGTTAAAGGCGGTTAGACAGAGGGAGGGTAAGTATGAGGCAGGAGAACAAGTTAAGCAGAGGGAGTGGGAAAGTTAAACAGAAAAAGGAGTGATGGTCAAAGAGTCCACGGGACCTTGGAGGCAGTGTAAACAAATAAACACATAATCTCTCTTTTCAGGCTCACTCTCTCTCTCACACACACACACACACACACACACAAAAACACTGTCAGAAATACCGATCAAATTCTCCATTTCTGTTTGCCCTCTAGAGAAGGCCTTTGAACAGAGCAGATTCATCTTGTACACCCTGACCTCCAGCTTCCTTGCTCACTTCCCCATGGAGTTCACACACTAGCCATTGCTTTACACACACACACACACGCACGCACACACTGCTCAGCAGATGGGAGCAGCAGAAAGCAAGTGTAAACACATGAAGACATAAACTCCACCACCGTACACCAGGCAGTAACAGACCTCTCATATTTGCAGTTTCTTTGCTGCAGTCTACCTAAAGGCTGTATCTCCCACCTCATATAGTGCACGCTAATGCACAGAGGATATTGATCCTTTCAGCACAGTACAGTCCAGTCGTCCTCATAGCAGCTCAAGATCAGATTTGTGTGCCTCGATTCACATCGCATTCTGGCTGTATTTTCTCACCCAAGTGAGAAAAAGAAAGTCTTTATGGAGTCCTTGTGAAGTCCATTGCTTGTTTGCACATAGCCTACGGTATCATATGAACGTGTATCTTTTACCAGAGCTTCATTCACCATCAGTGTCAATCACACTGAAACTGATTTTTTTTTTTTTTTTTAAAGTTGGTTTACTTCTAAAGAAATGTAAGTGAAAGTGACCACTCAAGCAAAAGGATCACTTTTGTGTGTGTGTGTGTGTGTGTGTGTGTGTCTGTCTTTCACATGTCCGTTTCAAAGAACAGTAATAGATAGAAATATGGTCTCGTGTTACTCAGGTAACAAGGCCTGTTAACATTACAGTGCAGTATATAGCTTAAAATATGTAGTGTTTTTGAGTTCTTGTCCCCTGACTTGAAAGCCATTAAAGAGTTTAGATCACTGAGCGCTGCTTCCTGTCTCATTCCACACTGCTTGCCACAATATCTTCTTTTATTTTATTCTCTTCAACCATTTAGTGACCCAAGCAAATTAACTCCTAACCCCCATTAGGGGTCCTGAACCTCTCTGGATTAAACAAATTAAAGTCCAGCGTAGGAAAAAGCATCATTACCCAACAATAAAATGAAAGAAAAAGAATGAAATAAACAAACAGAGCAGATAAAACATATTAGAACATAGGCATGACATTCAAAACAGGCTGACGGGTAAGTACAGACGACACCTCGTACCTTCAAATCAAATCAACAATTTATCAAAATACACAAGGCCGACCTTTTTCAGGATTTTCAGGCCGCTTGTGTAGCAACATTTCTGTGTGTGAGTGCAATTTTACCAATAGGAATGATGGCCAAAAATAGGAGTATCAAACCCAGTGTGCAATGAACCAGAATTATCTTTGAAACAGTTACAAGTCAGATTTATAATTATGCTTTATCATTATCCTGTGATAGGAATATATCTAATGTATATGTGACCCCCACAGATGGATAATTTCACAGGCTCCCTCCCTCAAACTCAAACTGTTTTTATCCTGATTCCCATCTGAAGTTGTGACTTGTCTAGTTAATTGTTGTTGTGCATTTTACTATTACAGCGACGATTGATTGCTCGTGTTTTTATGACCCAGCCATCTTCAGGCATCATACTGTGATGGTTGTGAACCCCTTTAGGCTGCTGGACCAGCTGCTTGCTCAACACTTATTTTTCTGTATTTTGGAAGCTCAGGGCAGGCCACAGTAAATGAGGACCATCACAGTCAGGGCACTGTACTGAACCTGCGACCTTGTGTTTGCCAATTCACTGCCCGTCTAACATCAGGGCCACTCTCTGACTGCAGCAGTCAGTCTTGCATGTGTCTCCTGACAAAACAAAAGTCTGTCTTTGAGTTTCCTTATCTGTTCTTCCCTTCTTGTTCACCGCCATTAAAAGCCATAATACCGCTCAAAAAATGAAACAGTGAATCTCTTGAAACAATTTCATCTTATAAATCTGCCAGACACTGGAGTTGTGGTGAGGGGGACAAGTTGACAGTAAATGAATATTGATTTTTCCTCTCGTACTGTGCAGCTGGTTTCTGGCTGAATGGATTTACTCTTACAGAGTTGTCAGAGGGTGGGCTGTTTAATGGGGTGTTATCAATTCATGAGGAGTTTGAGTGTCGTCTTTTGGTGTGCTTACATGACGGATTGGCTGCTGAGTCTTAGTTGCGATGTGGGAGAAAGACCTGTAGATTAAAAAGAAAAAGCAGAGGTTGATGGAGAAGGAGAGATGCGAGCAGTGTAAAAGGTGTAAAAGGTGTGATTGAACAGTTTGAGAGCACAGATTTTTCACGCTGATGTCTTGCCTCAGATTAATCGGATTTGAACAGCCAGGGTATTTATAGTGCTGCCAGTTGAAATCATTTGTGCTACGTGATTGCTGCTGTTCTCGTGTGATTAATCCCAGCTCTTCTATGTACAAACACCGCAAGACTCAGAAAATAATTCAATTCAGCTTCTATTAATGACGAAACGTAGTCATAAATTATTAAATATTATCACAACATTGTACTCCAGATCCTACATGTTTTTCTTTTCTGAGTTCTGCTGTGGGAAAAATGTAAAGCAGGTTAATATTATCGAAAGTCTACTGAATTATGAAGCGATAACTAAGGCAAGAGGTGATGGGGATGTGGCAGGGTGCAGGGGATTTGTTAGACATCTGAAAAGGTCACAGGAACACTACAGTGGGAAACATGCACATTTATAGAACTGTGTGTGCGTGTCTGCTTTAACTAAAGTTAAATCACCTGAACATTTTCTTCTTAAGTGAAACTGAGTGCAGTCTGTGAAATGTGAAGAATTCACAAAGCTGTCAAACAGTAATGTTTGTGCTTGTCTGTGCTCCCGTTGGCCAGACAATTAATAATCGTCTTTGATCATTTACAGCCAAGCAGTGCAGCAGCTGTAATCTGAAGCATGTTCTGTGCATACAGGGCCTGACATGCCATCACACAGTTATAATGACCCTTAACTACAAGCACATTGGCACATGTGAATCATCATTTTAATAGCTTCAGTGTTGGTCTTTAATTGAAAATCAGATAGTCGGGCCAGTCATGTGAGGCTCTGATGTGATGTTGTATAATTCAGTACTTAATGACCGACAGGTCAGAATGATAGAGGGTGAACAGAGAGACCTTTAATGATATAATTGTAATGCAACATTATGACACAATTATTCATAAGTTTTCATGAATGTACAGAGACTTACTGTGACCAGTATGATGTAAATGTGGGCTGCAAAGAAAATGTCAAGTACATAGAAATGATGTGCATATGATGAAAAGTTGAAAAGTCCTTCATTCAAACAGTATGAAGAAAATATGAAAGCCATTTTCCTCTCCACTTTAAACCACTCAATATGTACAATTTTCACAGCGCGGACCAACTGCCTGAATTTAGTGAATTGTAAATTAAATAAACACGAGTAATTTTCTCCCCCCTCCCCCAACTAAAGCTGCTTGAGCTCTATCTGTCCATCTGTCACTTCTCAATAATGCCCAAACAACATTCAAAAGATTAAACATAACTAAACATTCTGTGCAGATTTATCTGAGGACATAAATTACACATTAAGATCTTTTCAAACAAAGCAAACTAAATTCAACTCCATAAACTTGTTAATGTGGATAAACATTTAGGTCTTCTTAATAAGTATACTGTATTTGTGTTTCATGTTAGTCTGACATTAAACTTAATAATACATGATACTGCTATCACATGGTACAGTATGAAGGCATTATGAAAGAGCATTTTTATTTCCAAGCAGACAGTAAACACAGTGGTGGAAGGCATGAAAACAAATAAAGTCTAATTCATTCTTGGTGTCATAAAGTTCTGCAGCCAGACACACGACTCCAAATGAATGCTAATGCTGATCTGTAGCTGTCTGCTAACACTGTTGCCATATCAACATGTGATTAGTGTTGAGTCATGTGCACAGTCTGTTTGCTGTAGCCAATTCAGCTGCTCAAAACACCTGCTCAGGTGGAACTGGTCTCCCGGGATGCTCAAATACTCTAAGGCCAATTCTGGCAGGCCAGGGAGCAGTTTGTCTTCCATCATCCCCAACAGATCACTAGAGGAAAGAGTTGTGTTTCAAACACTCACTGTGAAATATATTTACTGAAATATGAGTCATAAAACAAGCCTAAGTCATCATTATCACTTGAAAGTTCACATTCAGCTCACATTTTTGTAAAATGACGCTCAAGGCCAACCCCATCAAACACACCTCTCTCTGGGGCCACACCATAATTGGGTAAGGGATCTCAATCATTTAATTTGTAATGCTAATGTCTGCACTGATGAGCCTCTGCCACTTGGCTGTCTTAACTGCAGTGTTGCTGTTGGGTATTTTCCTCTACACTCGCTGGAGGAGCTACAAAGGGCTGAAGGAGGGCGTTTACCACGTCTCCGCTCACCACGACGGCTGGGAGGACATCCGGGAGAACGTCCTCAACTACGACGAGGAGGGGGGCGGGGAGGAGGACCAGGTATACCACTCACACTCACATACATTTACTCATTTACCTTGTGGTAAAGCAAACAGAAGGACTTACAAAGACACCTCTGGTGGGGATTAAACTCATTTTACTGCATGATGCAGTGTGTGTAGGTATGTTTTCAAAGACATGTTGAAACTGAAATAAAAATACCTATACGTCTCATTGTATTAGTTCCTCCTGTTATTGACATAATGTGCAAATATAGATATTTGAATAGTTCAAACCTATGTGTTTTTATTCAAATGTCATTTTGGAGCGATTTTGACAGTCCTAGTGCACAGGGCAGTGCGTGGGCGTTGAGGTCATAGACAGTGACAGCACTAAATCATATCAGAGAAGACTCTCTTGTGTATGCGAGGCCGCTGCTTGGAGTGCTGAAGGAGAGCAGGCGCCAGCCTATCTCAATGCTGCCTGGTGACCAGGGTCGAAGAAAGGTGTTGTCCTCCTAGACATAATAGCTAACTGTTAACGTTCCATTAACATTAACGGACAACAATGGTGAACACTCACATGAATAACGTTCCCTTTGACTATTTTCGGGCGTATAGTATTTGTGGAGTCCTCTGTAAGGGTTTAAAGTCTGACCACCAGCATGAGGTGAACACTTTCTTCCCTCCTGACCTGGTGCCATGTTAAAATGCCCAACTTCCTGTTTACAGTTAGAGGTGGTTTGTTTGAGGCGTCCTTCAGCCTGCCTTGGGTCTGACAATATTCTACATCTTTGCCAATTTTTAGAGACATAGGCAGGACTGCCAATATGGCGGTCATCCTGAGCTTCACACCAGCTCTTCAGAAACCTGTGGGTGACATCATGCATCCGCCATCCATTCTGTCTACTGTCAGTGGTGTTTGTTCCTCAAGAAGCCTCTGTGTCTCTCCTCTACATCTCCCTCTGGCCTCAGCAGCTGTCTGTCAGCTAGCTGTAGTTCTGTACCTTTGTGCCTTTCTTCATCCGCATGCTCATGCTCATGTTGGAACAACCTGAAACAACCTTCCTGTAGTTTGTGTACTGAAGGTGAAGAATTTTTCAGCTGCAACATTTTGGGATTTCTTTCAATTTGAAAACACTCAGTGGATGTAAGGTAGCATTTTTATAATGGATTCAGTTCAATTCTATCTGGAATAGGATCCTCCTCTGGGCGTGTGTGTGTGTCTGTGTGTGTGTGTGTGTGTGTGTGTGTCGTAGTGTTTTTAATTAGGCCCACGCAAAATCCTTGTCTCCTCTCTTCAATAGCCACTGTAACCCACGAGCACTCAACAGCACGTAAGAGCTTTCATAATATCACAGTTTTGATCGAAAACAAATTCATGTGGCCACTAAGTCGCTAAAACACACACACACACACAAGCGACCATACACACATGCACACACACACAGAAGTCAGAACCCTAAAACCCTCAAGATCTTTTTCTCTATATGCTTGTGCACGCACACACACACACACACACAGTCCTGATCCCCTATAGCAAAACAGATGCTGCAGTTAATTCTCAAGAGTCTTGTTTGAAAGCTCTCTGGGGGAATAAAAACAGCACTTTCCACTCATCACATAATCAGTTTTACAAAGCGACCCACACCTCCTCCATTTCTTTTCTTCCTCCTCCTCCTCCTCCTCCTCCTCCTCCTCCTCCTCCTCATCCTCCGTTTTTGACTGTTTTTTTTTCCATCTCTGCTGCCGTGGTTACAGTTTTGGTGAATCACATTTATACTGAAGTGATTGGCTGTTACAGTATATGTGAAGGTAACGCTGGCTCATAAATCCATAATGCACCAGTGCACATAAGAGATGGATAAAGAGAGAGACACTCTTCATCTCCTTTCTGAATCATCTGTGCTCATATTTTTTTATCTTCTTGGTGTCGCACACACACGCAGAAAGACTCGGAATTACTGTGACTTCTCTGCGACAGTAAATGGCGATAGATTGGAAACTTAAATAGGTGGAACATCCACAGTAAACCTAATGTGGAGATCTGATTGTTTTTCTGCTCCCTTTTCATTTTTCTGCTCTCTCTATGTCACATTTCATTTTCTTCTGCCTCCTCTCTCGGCCCTAAACATTCATTCTTTCACTCCGGCTCTTCTCTCATCTCTGTGTTATTACAGTTTCTGTGTTAACTGGGACTTTTCCTCCACTTTTTGTGCGTGTGTGTCTGTGCGTGTCCAGAATGCCTACGACATGGCGGAGCTGCAGAAGTCCCTCCAGCCGAGCCCGGCACAGTCAGTGCAGTACTGTCGCTCCAGAGCCCTGCACCACCCTCCTCCTCCCCACCACCACCATCATCACCTCCTCCACCAGGCGCCCTCCCCAGCCTCAACCCAGCCCCTGGACCCCCTCAGCCGGACAGCCAGCTCCACCACCCTGCCTCCCTCAGCCGCTTCCACCTCCTCTACTGGCGCCACTACCACCAGCCTCCGTAGGGATGTCCCTCCCACCAGACTCCCAGCCCAGGGCCAAGCGCGCCCCTCCCAGCTGGCTCGCCGCTCCCTGTCCTTCTCCAGCCAGGACCTGGCCCGCTACCTGTGTGAGATTATACGCGATGCTGACCAGCATCCGGACACGGGGCCATTCGACTCCCTGCAGGTCTTTTCCACTGAGGGAGGGGGCTCACCGGCCGGCTCCCTCAGCTCTTTCAGCTCAGCGGGGCTGGATGGGGGGAGCAGCGGAGACGGGGGAGGGGAAGGGAGGAGGGAGGAGACGCTTGGGGAGTGGGGGCCTCGCTTCGAGAAGCTGCGGGCGCTGTACGAGCGAGCCGAGGCCAGCGACCTCTGAGCTGAGACGCACTGAGACCAGACTGATGGGACCCCGATAACGGGCCGTCCTAAAACAATCAATTAGCAGACGCTTTGTGGCAAACAGAGGCGGGGAAGCGGCGATAGACCGACTGACAGAGAGACTCTCTCTGCACCCCTCACTTACTGACAACTGGCACAGAAAGGCGCTGTATTTACTGGATGATGAACCCCGTCAATCAACATGGTGGCCTAACAGACAGATGAAAGTGTTCCCCATGAAAAGAGCCCGTCGCGCTGCACTCCCTCTACCTTGGACGACAATTTTGCAGGAGCAGACGTTATCAAACCTGCCAGTCAGGTTAAAAGCTTCAGAACGTCACTCTACCTGGGCTACTCATCATGATGGAGCTTAACTTCACTGTCTGAAAAATCTGTTCCAGTCACAGCCACTAAAACTCACAAACTCCTATTTTCTAACACCCATTGTGAGCTGCTCTGGATGAGTGTTGGCTGAAGGCCTAAAATGTGAAATGAAAACATTTTTTCTTTTATATATATATACACACTGAGCAAATCAATGCCAACATAAACATATTTTTAAGCACCTTAATGCTGAAGGAAGTCTTTGTAAATAAATGATGGTCTCTTACATCACTGCGCTGTTACATGAATAGACAGTGAAGACAGTGGGATCATACTGAGTAGCCCCAGTCTGGATGTTCAGTATATAGTGGACACATTGTGTTCTGGCTGCCTGGCTGTACACAGCTTCTGTCAATGTTTGTATGAGAAAAAAGTGCTTTGACCATCACTGGGTTGCAGGGTGAGGTTTTCTTTTCTTTGTTTTCTTCTGGTAATGTGTCTTTCGCTGGGTTCAGTAATTCTGTATTGGTTGGGTGTTTCAAGTTTCAACGCTCCGTGGGTTGTAAGACATCAAGCTTTCTACTTACTACTGCACCCTCGTCTTTGTGTGATTTCCTATTCTCATTCGCACTCCTCCACCGCTCGTTCCTCCTCACCCGAGGGAGGGTGCACAAAAATTCAAACAGCTTTGTAATGAAGAAACGGGGAGCGGACTGATGGAGGGAGGAAATACTCGCTCTGTTGCTCCGTTCCGCGTACGCTCTTCCTCAGGCATACCAAATGTGGCCGCTGCGAGAGACTGTTTTAACAGACGATTGCTCGGTAGAATACAAACTATGTCAAAATGGCTTTCCAAGGTGACTACTTAATAAATACAAACAGATGAGGGGGGGGGGGGGGCTTACAATGATTATTCATATAGAGTTCTGAGCTATGATACGTGTGCCATATGCAATTCACACACATGTATCTATTACCCCGTGCTCTCAACTGAAACAGCATGGTAATTGTGATTGTGGGAAAATGGACTGATATAAAAGGAAATAATAACTGCAGTTATTATCCCGGCTGTGAATTGTCAGCACGGTGGCAAGCGTTCCTTGTATTTGGCTTGTCACCTCAGGTGGATGATTTTTTTTTTTTCTCCTCTACAAAAAGAAAAGAAAAAAAAAGACTCCCTGCTGTTGTGAAACCAGTGAGAACAAAAAGGCAAAGAACAATAAGAATCAGTGAAGGGGAAGAGTTTGAAAGAGACCTGTTTTTCTCACCTCTGATAAGAGAGATGATCACAGGGTAGAGGCTTGAATCAGAGAGCAAAATGAGGAAGAGTTGCAGAGGAACATCTTATCAAGTGCCTGGCTCTGTGCTGAAATGTGCCACCAGTGCACCATGGAGCTCAGTAGCTCTGTAGGGAGCTGTAGAGAGGAGAGGCAGGAGGCGCTCGGAGTAATGATTTTCAGCAGAAACGGTTTGTTGCACAGCAAATGGCATGAATACAAAAGTCATGTGTGCTCACCTACCGCCCTCCTCCCTCCAATTCTATATATATATATATATATATATATATATATATATATATATATAAAAGAAGAAGAAGAAGAAGAAGCCAACGTGGCTTCACCTGACATTTCAGGCGCTGTATTGTGCTGGAAGCAGCAGCACAGCTCTCATCGTGATCTTTTTTTATTCGTCTCCACGCTGGCAGAGCGAGCCTGTCGGCAGAGAACAGTTAAAGGGTAGGAGTGTGTGAAAACACGTCAAGCCACTAATCCTAATAGGAGCTGATGGCTTGCTGTCATGCTGGAAAAAACCAAAGGATTGCGGCTTCTTTAAAAAACAAAACAAAAAAGACGGCAGAGGAGCTGATTCCCAGATTGACGCTTTCCAGAAACATGCTATTTTGTGAAAAACGGAGGTTAAAAATGTGGCTCTTAAAAATAAGAGACGTGGCGGTCAGGTGAGAGTGCAGTGGAATGATGCCTGGAAGTAAAACAGTTTTTTATAGGCAGTGGGGATTTCTTAGAGGGATACTTGGTTTTTCTTCTTTTTTTGATTCCTCTGTAGAGACGGGCCGACCCTGAGCCACGCAGAGCGGTGGATGAAGACGCTCCATGCTTCACTACTCTCTCTCTGCAGCTGTTTGGAGCAGCGACTCACTTCCCACCACCATTCATTTGTACCATATAATGGCTTCTTAAATGTTGTGTTCTGGGTGCAGACATGTCGTGAACAAAGTTTAATGTTTTTACCTCATTTGTAAATACAGAGATAGATGAATTACAATTATTGCTTTTTGTGAAGAAAAGCACCATAGGTTTAAAAATGTGCAGCTTCTGAGAAAAAAACTAAACCAAACATATCTTTTTTATCATCATGATGGTGATGAGCTTTGGACGGTTATGTAAGTGTTTTGTATTTGCTTTGATCTTTTGGTTTTTTTCTCAATAAATTCATTTATTTGCACAGTGACTGCTGAATCATCTGAGTGCATCTGAAACCAGATCATTCAAATAAAAGACAGTTCTCCCCTCACACGATATCAAACAAAGAATTCATGTTGGAAAAAAAATACTTTTATTGATCAGACATGTTCTAATATACACCTCAGGTATCTCACATCCCTTCAACAATAACACTCTGGTTGCACAATAAACGCAGTAAAGAGTGGATGGTTCCTCATAGCGTGTCAGCTGTTCAACATGTGAGTGAATTCTTGGAAAAAGAGCAAAATAGAGAAAATGACCAAAGGCACTCTCAGACAGTACGTATCACAATGTTCCTCTGAAGAGAAACGCTTGAGCAGTTTTCACTCTTGACAGACGTCCTTGTTGGTCAATGAAATCATGATGTTCAGGGTCAGCAATAAAGTAGCCTTTAAGGTGCATCAGTAGCCTGCATTAAACCCAGTGTGCACTCTAGAGTGACCCACATGTTGGCTCATTAAAACCTTCCAGGAAGCTCCTTTATAGAAGATCACTCCCCTCCGAAGTACCAATGCGAGTACAGTATATTCCCTCAAAACTCATTTCACTGAAACGCTGTTCATAAATAGTTTGGATGTATTTACACAGAGCTGGCTCAGTGGGATCACCTGTTCAGATTCTTCCAGAGGACGTCAAACAGTTTGTCTAAGACTGGCACATGCATCGTAACCACAGTTCATCAAATCACTACAAATGAATAAAAACGTATTTTCATCCAAGTTCAGCACCAACATGCCTCCAAACACAGATTAAAACAACACTTAAGCTGAACGTTAACGAGACTCGAACTTTGGCAAGTGATTTTTTTTTTTTCATCTGCTTATGTTTCATGTCGTGTGTCTTACAAATGTGAAGTGTGGTGCTAAAAATGCTTTAACTAAAGAAAAAGACTCTCCACAATCACTCAACCAACATCAGTGTCCGACCTCACTAATGCCCTTTGGCTGTCATCCCTGCAGTCAGGTTCCAGAAGCCTCTGTAGGAGTTCAGCAGCATACAGCATGGTTCACAACAGACATGTACAACAGTCACGTGTGATTAAGCATGACAGGTCATGACTTCTGACTTCCTGGCTTCTTCTTTAACTAAAAACGTGACGAACTGAGCAACGGCCTTCTAAGTGCTCCGCTCCGCTTACTTAAGCAGAAAAAATTCAGTAATCCTACAATTTATGTGAGGATCAAAAATATATTAAAAAAAGAAAAAGATGGAAAGAAAGAATTATTCAAACCAAAAACTAAACCAGGAGACGTGGTCAGGACATCATGCAGAAGTCCGGGAGCTGCTCAGAATCCTGGAAAGACAAACTAAAGAACTACCGAGTGTGTGGACCCTGAGGGGAGACTGTTTTATCAATATGGGTGTCAGGTGAGGGTGTCCGCACACTTTTGGCTATATAGTGTAAAAGGCAAAATAAAGAGAGGAAGTAGTTGTTGTTACAGGGCTGACTTTGTCCCGCAGGCTGCTGTATGGTGAAGGAAGTCCAAACAGTCCCGTTTGTTTCAGCAGCAGGGCGAGCCTGAGCGCAGCGCTGAGCTGAATTCTACATGTGCGCACGAGTTAATGGCTTTCTTCATTTCCTCTCCTTTCCATTAAGACAAGCACAGGCAGAGCGCACGCCTCCCAATGAACTACTAATCCCAATATGTATGGAAATTAAGAATGCTGAAAAAAATATTACATTAGGACACTCTTATTAGGCAAACATAATGGAATCACTTCGCTCTTAAATAAAGCAATCAGACATCTCCTAAATTAAACATCCAATATGAAGACGGGTGGAGGAGGTTGGGGGTGGCGCTGATCCGATTGGTATGCATCAAAACGAGGCTGCACGGTTAACGAACAACATGTTTTTCAAAAGCTGCACAACAAGCGTGTGCGGGAGAGCTCATGCATCTGCGAGCGTGTGGTTTATCAAAGACAGAGGTCCCTATTAACAAGTGTACAAACACAGGCAGGCTGCGATGAGCGAGTGATGGGGTGTGTGTGTGTGTGTGTGTGTGTGTGTGTCGTACACACTGGCCGGCCCATAATTATAGACACAACTCCTGCCTTTCAATCACCTCCTCTCCTCTCGCCTCTGCGTTCTCTCTCTTTGGTTCCAAAAGAAGAAAAAGAAAACGAGGACGAGGCTCCGATCATTGTGATTCCATGTTTTGATGCGCTCTCATCTCTCCTCCGCTGCTATTTAAACATGAGCCTTTTTCCTGTCCTCCACACTTCCCCTCATCTTCCCCACTTTCTTTTCGAACCACAAAGGCTCAGTTTGATATGCAAGTGTTGCGTCCCCCACGTCTCACCCTCCCCTCCCCTCCTCTCTCTCTCTAACTATTTTGGATTGCGGTGGGGAATCAGCCTGCTGCAATTTCCTTCGCCACTTACATTATTCATGTGTATTTGTGGCTTTGTGTGTGTGAGAGAGAGAAGAGAGTGAAAAGGTTGAAGCTGCTGCTGATGAGAATCACCGAGCCAACAGCAATCACAACAACAACAACAACGCTGTCACAAATATCACTTGATACCAGCTCTGACCTCAGTTTTACAGCAGAAACACATTTAAGCACCGGTGGAACCTGTCTCCACCTGGGCGGGAATCGAAACTAACCAAATTATTTCTTTTCAGGGGTAACTGATGACATCTGTCGCCATGGAGCCAAATGTGGCCAGCGGAAAAGAGCTGATCTGAGTCCAGCTAACGGTCAAACTTATGCGGCGTGGCTTTTTCCCCACAGACAGCACGGCTGAGGAAGATATACCTCAGGTACAACCAGGACACGAGCGCACAGTCAGTGTTTCGCAAAGCAGAAGTAATAAATGAATGGAATGATCAGAGTTTGGCATTTGTCTTCAGCGGTGGATGCAGTTTCCTCAGTTCTCGTGGAAATGGATCTTATTTCAGCTCTAACACTTTAGCACACTGTTGTGGTTGGAAACTCAGAATTGAAGAGCAAAGTGGAATTGCTGTGATCTGTGGATTCACGTCTGGGATTGAAGTTAATCTTTGTGAATTTTTTCCAACTTGGTGAACTTTGAGCTGCAATTTTGTGACTTTGACCAATAATAGCAAGTCATCTTGACAGCTCTGACCTTTGAGGGGAAATGAGAGCCGCAGAGTCCAAAACAGAGCAAGCTATTGTAGCTTATTAGCTGTGTCGCCCTGTCTACTTCCATTTAACCTCCTTTGTCGGCTGCGTCACAAAACACAAACTGTTGTGGTCAGTTACAAAACATGCTACGTCCATGCTACAAATACGTCTTTTGAAAGAAATACTGTGAAAGTGTTAGCAACCACGCTAAAAAGACAGTCAGCAAGCAGTTAAGGAAACATTTTTTTTTCCTCTTCCATGAAACTTACTGAATGAAATGATGTACAGTCGAGAACAACAGGCCTCAGCACAGTACAGAGAACACAGGAACACTGAAGGAGATGGAAAGGATGGACTTGACAGTCTCGGCTGGCTGGTGCATTAGCTGATAACCAGCTAGCCTTTCTGGCACCAAACATCTGGAAGCTAACATCTCTCAAAGACAGACAGATGAATTTGCGGTGCCACTTCCTGGTGTGAGCAGTTGCCACAGCTACAAACAGATCCATTTCCATGACAACCAAAGTCATCATCCACTAATGCAGCTGAAAGCCACAGAAAAAGTGAAGTGCATCTGGAGTTGGACTGTCTCTCCCATAGTTATCACTGAGTCTGTTATCTTAACAAAGAGAGCATTGCTTCAGCGTTAGCACTGATCAAATATTTGATTGAAAGCTGGCAGAGAACATGTGATCTGTTTGGTTTCTTTGACAGCTCATTTTAATCCTATGCAGTGTATCGCTGCCACGTCTGGAAAGAAGAATGGACCAGTGTCACATAGGTTTACCATTTATCCCATCAAGTTATCAAATTAAACATTTCATGTTATAACGTAATAATATGACCTATCATGTTCCAACAAGATAAATACTATAATTATTTTGACAATGTCAAAACAAAACATCTTATTACAATAAAATGTTCACATTATAACGTGATGCTGACTCTGTTTTTTCAGCGTGGCAGTAACGTCATCCATGGATCTCTAATGTTTAACTTCTAGACCTTTGATAAGTTGCTAGGAGTCAGAACTGTGTTGGCAACTTGCACAAATGTTTTATGTTCATAAAAAGTTCAGAAAGTTCTGGTCGGGTTTCAGTGGCCTCATTCGTTTAGGGTCAGGTCGTATGCTGGTTAGAATGTGCAGATTTGTTCACATGAACAAATGTTTTAACAAATCATTTATTTTCTCTCCTTACTTTCATTGGCAAAGAAGAACTCCGTATGTAATGTGTGATACGCTCTATTAGAGCATCCTGGCTAGATTTGACAAATTCTATTGAACTCTGTATGAAACAGAAAACAATAATCTGAGATATTACTGCAGGTAGCCATGAGTAGTGTTTTGTTCATTTCATGATGCTGTGTGAAATGATTCCTTCAAATCAAATTGAATTATAAGCAGCTGCTTGTGTTCCACACTCTGCTTAGATGTCTAATAATTATTGGTGTGTGTGTGTGTGTGTTCATCTGCACCAGTGAGAGCTGGGAGGAGGGTGGGATGGGCTGGTGGAGACAGAAACAGCTCAAAGCGGTTGTCCTGAAGGTGTTTCCACACTCCACTAGCTAAAACAATGCAGCTCCGGGCTGGAGCCGGCCCACTGCCCTAACACCACAGTTCACAGGGCCATGTGTTCAAAAAATAATGGGCATGATCACAGCTGGGCACGGTGCAGAGAGGAGACGGAGGGAGAGCCAGGATTCACTGCTTTTATCTCCTCCTCTCCTCTGGCCTCTGACGGGTTGCTGCTCCTGCTACTGAGTCTCACTGGGCTCTGGCGAGCTCTTGGTGCTTTTCTTGCGTTTCCTCTTGACCCGGTACACATGGAAGGTTTTGTTCTGGAATGTTCTGGTAAAAAGAGACGTGTAAGCTGCTGTGTCCGTCTTGACGGCCTCGCAAAATCGAGGGTGGGCGGCCGAGACGAGGTCCGGATCGTTCTCTCCCGGTCCGTCCATGATCTGATGGCACAGAGAACGAACACGTCATCATCAACAGCGACAGGAGTGACAGACCACACTGAGGTATATTCTTAAAAGGGGACATGTGCTAATCAATACATCATCAGCACATCTGAGACGTAGCTGGTGTAAATAAACAGCACCAGCAGGGTGATGGACTGCCTCTCCGGGCTCTGATTTCACTTTGTGCTCGTGCCAGCTGGATCTGCCAGAAACTCTGCAGGACTGCATTAAGATTCTCACTCCTCATAAATACGATGTTTTTAATACTTTGATTGCCATATTGATCGAAGATCTTCTAGTAGTCTGGAATTCAGAACGCCTAAATTGGCTAATTATATTAGCTTTAAATGTGACGACGCAGCTGGTCAAACATCACATTGACTGCTATAGTGCTACAAAGAACTGAAACATGAATAAGATGCTCATCAAGGACCATTTCAAGGCCTTGAAAAACTATTCTTTCAACTTCTTATGAGAGGTGACTGGCAGAACGCAGCGGAGCCATGTGGGATCTCAAGCTGTAACAGGTGTGTTTAATTTCTAATTTGTGATTTGTTTTGAGGTGAGCTGATCTCTGTTGGAAAAACTGTGTACCAATCATAGTGAAGCAACCTTCGAAAGGAGCAGTGTGAGGGATTTAGTGTCATCTAACGGTCATCTACTTTATTATTGCAACCCCCTCGCCTCAGCCTCTCCTTCCTACTGTGACGGAGAAACTACTACATGGCGGACCTGCAGTGTCAGAACACGATGTTTCATGTCTCCAGCACACTGTCCATCCGGAGGAAGATGAAGGTGTCAAACTGAGTTTACGAGGCTTTAAAGCAGGTCATTACATTTCCATACGCAACTACCAAAGAACGACTTCTTATATGAAAATATGTAAAAACAACATCAACAATATTTCTTCATGTGAATCATGTGAACACCTGTTGTCTGTTAGCAGACTGGTTTGAACTGCCAGTGAGGAAGGAGGTCTAACATTTAAATACATTTCAATATCAAAAACACATGTAACAATAAAGAATAATTAATGCCATATCATTCACGGTTTGTAAACAGGTGCAAAGAAAGAAAGACGAGAAAATAATAAATACAACAGAGAGAGAGAGAGAAGTAAGAAAAGCAAAGCATTACGACAGAAAGAGAAATAAGAGAGACAGACAGATGTAAAGCCGACGCTCCTTCAATAAAGCTGTCTTGATGTCAGATGTTGTGTGCGCTCTGTGACATTTACGCTGTCACAAACATATCCACACCGACTCTGTGTTTCATGTCTCTTACACCACACCGAGCCAGACAGCCAGACTGAAGCTTGTCTCGCCTCTGGTAATCCAAATAGCCAGAGCGCCGCATCCGACATCAAAATAAGGGGGGTGGGTGGGGGGGGTTAAGGGGAATGAAAGACAGAGCGACAGCAAGAGAGTGAGAGACAGTGACGCGCAGATGAGAAGTGAGACTATTGATCTTTGCGGAGGCTGAGAGCTTTCACCCAGTCACAGAAGTTGGCAAAGGGGATGGCACATGCACACGCGTGCGCGCACACACACACACACGATGAGTCATGTTAAATAAATGCCACCCACATGTCCGTTGGCCAGGTCGAGCAGGTCCCGCAGCCGGCAGCCTCGCCTGTGCCTCCGCTCGTAACAGATGCTGTTTTCCAACACCACGTAGTCGGCCCCGGCAGCCCTCAGGATGTCATAGACTTCCTCTGGGGATCGCCGAGCGTACACCTGATACACCTGCTCACACACACAGACACACACACACACACACACACAGGATTGAGGTGGATTTATTCAGGGTTGGGTGGAGTTCTGATTGCTTTTCTGCCTAAAGATCATCTGGCTTCATAATTTAATACCGATATTGTTGGAAGGAGAAAACTTCTCTCCTGGAACTCAATCAGCAGGAAAATTCATTTTCTGAATTACAGTTTTGATGAAAAATGGTTTAGATTCAATTAGAACATGTTTACTGAAAGAATGTGAAGGAAAACAAGTACGAGTGAAACTAAATCAGAGGAGAACAAAAACACAAGTGTTAAGCAAACAGAGCTCCGATTTCTCAAAAACAACAGCTTTAAATTGACAAATTATGCAACACATCAGTACTGTAAGAAGTCATTTGTCAGGGTTTGCGTTTAAATGAGCAGAGAAACACTGAAGTGACAAAGCAACTTGCAAGATTAGGAGCCAGATAAAAACCTAATGTGAAAGGAAACACTTCCTGTTTCCTGTAGAGTGCACTATATTTACCCGCATGTTTATTTGTATGATGTTTTTGCACTACATAACCCTCCAAAAATCCCCATAAGAGACTGGAGAAAGTTGTGTGCATGTTGTGGGCATGTGAAAATGATCATGCACGGCAGCTGTCAGTGATTACAATAGACGATGATTCATAGGTATCCAACATGTCACATGTTGACTGCTCAGTGGTGAATGAGTAAACGAGGAAGTGATTTTAGACGCAGACGATGCTGAAGTGAGATGTAGCTTCATATCGCGTAGAAAGAGTAAAAGAAGTCTGGGAATCACTTTCCATGTTCCTCAAAGCCGAGCTTCACACATGCACTGTGGCAGGGGCTGGTGTCAGGGTGCAATGTTAGAAAAAGTCGAGTTTGTTCATCCGTTTAGTGTTTCACTGAGAAATATTGTGAGAATTTAATACTGAAGGTGAGACCAGTTTTAAACATTACACAGTCATTTACTTCATAATCATAAGTTACAACAAAAAAGTAGTCTATTTCCACGGAAAACGAATCAATTCCAGTCGAGAAGCGGCAGAATCTGATCCGGTTACTGAGGGGCGACTTCATTACACTCCCAATTAAAAAATACATTTTCTTGTTTCACTTTTACATCAGAGCAAACCGTAAAATATTCAAAATCTACAGCTATGCCTGCAGCTCTGCCGCACAGTCATGCTTTAGTGAAAATGCTAACATGTTGACGCCTAGCAGCCACTTTTATGCACTGATTTTTTTGATTGGTTTTTAATGATACTGTCCAAAATTGGGGTCAAGGTTCGACATGTAAAAGGGGTGAAAAAAAAAATTAATGTCTGAGTGATTTTACATGTCACATGAAAAGACTGTTAGGTGTATCACCAGATGAGTTATTCCTTCAGCTTCCAAAACTATCAAACACGAAACACATCAGTGAGTCACACTGTCGCATGCGGTGGCATTTCACTGTATTATCATGAACACACACTGCAGTTTAAGTTGAGTCAAACCAATATACTCTACAGCAGCAAATGTGTATTAATCCACCACTGAACATAGTTCAACAAATGCAACATCCCATCCGGCTTCAGTAACCTTCGCTAAAAGCTACAGTGACCAACTGTTTTAGATAACGTCCTTTTTAGAAATGAAACAAGATATTTATGACCCGTTTTAATGAACTTTGGGCTGAACAGTTTTTCAGAATGTGCCTGCTGGGTATGTGAATTAATTCAGAATTGAGGGGGAAAAGGCACATAGGTAACAGTAACTGTGCTCTTTGTACACTAATGAATTATTTTGTGGTGATGAGCCCAGAAAAGAAGTGGACACATCATTAAGGTTCTTACAAATGTTTGCAAATGCATTTACACAGTTTTCCTCACAGGCACACACTCGGAGCCCGGAAGATCTGCACCAGTGTCGTGGATCTTTAATGAGCTCCACACTAAGCTCAGGCCTCGCCGGCGGCTCAGCATGGCTGACTACCCGCTGGGAGGCAAAACATAGGCTCTGCTACCCAAGAGATGACCCACACATTGCTTTCTGCTCATTGTGAAGAAGATACACGCAGAATACAGAAGCAGAAAAAAAACAAAGTTAACTTTTTACAAGGTTTCTCATTAGCTTTACAGCGCGTTTCAACATGAGCACCTTTCATGATCATGTTATATTAGTTCTATTCCTGTTCTGTCTTTCAGATTCTTAGAAACCAGTCGATCTAACAGTGACGTAATTATTTTGAGTTTATTGGCTGGACGTGTAATAACAGGCAGCTGAAGGTGAAAGGAAAAACATCCACAAAAACAGGATGTAAAGAAAATCATACATAACAACAAAGATGTGGCTATGACAACATTTTCTGTGCCATCTAACAAATCATTTCTTTTGTAAAATAAACAGAATGGAATGGAAACATTCACTCAGCCTAATGGGGAGAACCCTCTGCATTCACATTAATAGAAAACAAAAAAACAATGCTCCTCTACAGCTCACATATATCACTAAGATGCACTTACTGTAAGTGCAAGCGCCACCATTCATCTCAGCGAAGCCTTTTTAGGCTCCACTTTTCTTACATTACCATTCAGTCTGACTTAACGGACGCACATTGTACTCAGTACATCTTCTGATCTCATATTCATTCACACAATCACTGCAGGTCACTGGCCCCCATCTACAGACAATTCCCCGGTCTTTCACACAAGACATTAGCGCGGAGCTGAGTGAGATGGATGGGCGAGGCAACATGGCCTCAGCTGCAGTTGCACAATACAGATTTGTCTGGGTCAGAGCTGCAGAAAGTTCTGGAAAAAGGCAGAAATGAAATTCAAAATAATATCTAAAGGTTGTGAATTATTACAATAGAAAAGCAACCAAGAAAAAAAAGACTTGGAAGTTTAAGTACACTTAAACAGCCTTAGAGCTGAAGCTTTTTAGTCTTCTATGAGTGTAACTGCAGTCAGGTCATGACTGGATCTGATTTAAACATTCAGGTCACAAATTTCACTCATTTAATTGTTCAATCCCTTTTTAAATGCTAAAGGGCCTGTACGTATATAGCACCTTTCTACGACCACTCAAAGCACTTTTACACTACATATCTCATTCAATACATGATATCATTAGCTATCATGCAAGGTGGCAATTGCTCGTCAGTATTAGGAGTTAACATTTCATACACATTCATACACTGATGGCACAGCCTTCAGGAGCAATTTGGGGCTCAGTAACAGTATACATGCAGACTGGAGGAGCCGGGGATCCAACCGCTGATCATGTGATTAGTGGACGACCCACTCTAGCTCTGAGCCACAGCCGCCGCTATTTAAGGCTTTAGACACCCAGGAGAAGAAGTAAAATGAGCTTGTTACACTAAAATGCAGAATGAAAATGTTCTTGTGAACACAGAAAAATGAAAACACAAAGACCTTGAATCAACAAGGGTGCATGACCCTCAGAGGCTCTTTAAAGTTACTGTAGAGCAACTGTGCTCATTAACTGTAGCTGCTTATCCACTGTATTATTAGCAAAAGAACATAATTCAAAAAAACTGTGAAAAATATACACAATTGATTAGACTAGCACTAAATCCTTGTGCAGTCAAGTGTGTGGAACACGGTAGTTCTATCAGTATTGAAACATGTCTGGTTCAGACTACACAATGTTTGTTAAGATTCTCACAATATCAAATTAGGCGATTATCAAGTTACACAAATTTGCTGTGTCATGACTGAGAGACGAGGCAGACAACACGTCGCTCTGCCACCTTTACTTTTCATGAGAAGTTTCTAGGGGCCAACTCTTGAGAACAACAATCTAAACAAACATAAACCTAAAAATAGAAGACAAGGCGACGGGGACCTTTCCTCTGTTTGAGTTTGTATGTACAGGAAGTACAGCGTGAAGCTCATGTCGACATCTGGACCAAATTTGAAGAAATTCCCTCAAGGAGTTCCTGAGATATCACGTTCATAAAAATTGGACAGAGAGATGGACAAACTGAAAACATAATGCCTCTGGCTGTCACCGGCGCAGAGGCATAAGAAATGCGAATGCTGCTGTTCAAATTGCATTTCCACAGCACAAAGTGATATTTAGAGGCTGTGTGGTTCCAACAAAGTCAATAGAAATATGAGAGCGGAGACAAACAAGAAATTTTGCTGTGGGCGCCTCAAATTTAGGCGGAGACCGAGTAGGTCTGCCTTCATTGAAAATGTTTCAACTTGAGTGAAAATGCAGTTCTTCAGGGTTTCACTGACACCATGAATATAGAGGCAGGAGCAGAAAGGAGGGGGTCTGGAGGAAAAGAAGAGAAAGTGGAAATCACGGCAAGTTCGGCAGTCGGAGCTGTCACACATCAGTTGTCGGTTAGAAGACTCGTCCACTGAATGCTTGAGGACAAAAGATTGCAGCCAAAAGATAGAAACACCTCTCCAGTGGTCAAAACGAGCCAAAAAATAAATCTCCTGTTCCACCATAGTCACAGAGCCAAATGAACGGATACGGTGAGGCAGTTTGCAGCTCTATAACACTAACCATCATGGTGCCCCCTTGAAGGACAACAGCTTTGTTGGTTGCAAATGGCATTCCTGGACTTTTTACCATATCTAGTTTTGAAAAGTAAGAATCTTGTAAAAAAGATACACACACAAATGAGCTTCATATATATTCCTGAGTGTCTGCAGATCAGTGATAGGCACACAATAAGGACGGATGGACGGATGGATGGATGGATGGATGGATGGATGGATGGATGGATGGATGGATGGACATCTCACACAGACAAGGCGGACACGTGCCTAACTGTGTTTGTCCACAGTGCCTCTAAAGTCCACCTCGTCTTCTGTCTGAACACAGTAATGACTCTCGCTGCCCACATGTTGCTAATTGGCATTCAAATCAACATGGCTGATTTTTATAGCTGACACTGAAATTACCATCTATTTACTTCAAAATTTAAATTTTCATTCATTGTTTTCACGTTGTCTTGGAGCTCCTCTGGTGGTCCCTGCACCCCTGTGTATGTTTGACAGTATAGTGCAGCCTACACTACCTGTCTGGTCCTCTCCCGCAGGTCTTTATCTTCATAATGGGGATGGTTGGTGAGAACTCTGCCTGTGCACAGCTTGATGCCAGCCAGCAGCTGCATGCTGCCTGCAAATACAGCCTGCTTAGGGGTCTTTGTACTGTGGACAAACACAGAGAGAAAGAAGAGTGAAGGACACATCATTCACAGCTATAAATATACAGATAAAGCATACCATAGGAAAGTTTTTGATGAACTGCAGTTCATTTCAGAGCTTTGTGAGTGAAGAGGAAAGAAAAAAAAATAGGTTTGAAGGAGACATAAATCTTTAGAGTAGTCACAGGTGGATCCAGTTATTCCAAAAGTTTGATTTAATTTTGTCTTAGTTTATTTTCTAGCTTTGTTATTCAGCCCACATGGCTTCACTTTCTGCATTTGCCATGATAACTGGAACATACTGATGGCATTTAAACATCGCTTTCAGGGATGTGACTTCAAGGACAACGGATATCTGCATCTGGACTAAATACAAAAACACGCAGTTCAATACAATTCAATCGGCTTTATCTTGTCATTGTGTTATCAAAGCTTTGTGTACCAAGAATGTAAACAAGACATATATATGTACAGCCAGATTAAACCGCAGAGAGATGACAAAAGATCTGCAGTTACTGTGGTGCAGAAATATCTAAGCACAAGGTCTTAGATGGAAACACACATGCACACGTACCTGTAGTTAATCTAGAGGTCATTTTTAATCCAAACTCATGCCTACACACAGGACAGTGCCAGGAGTGACAACACTTATGCCATGAGCTAAGAATACCAGCCACTTTGACACTTCATATTGTCACCACAAGACCAAACCTGTGATAGTGAGACAGGCCTAGGTCACAAAATCAAACACATTCTAGTGTGTTGTATGTATGTTGATTCTCCAAATCTAAACCAAAGACACATTTTTAAAAAATTGTGCCCAAATTCATAATTTGTTCCTCACAAAAGCAGTCTTGAAGACTGCTATCTTATATTGTCGTGTGATCACAAGCAACATATTTGAGTCATTCCACTTACAGAGGTCAGTGTGACGAAGCTTTTCTGCCATATAATGTCGAGCATCACACCCAGTTAACCATCTTACAGAAGTAATTTGAATTGTTCCACTCAGATTCACATATAATGAGGAAAAGGAAGATTCAAACCCCAATTAGAAGTACTAGAGCAGAAGCATGCACACTGTGTAAAGCCATTATAGATAAACTGTACATGCCCTGGTTCCAGTCCAATTACACAGGAATACCGAGCACAGGCTGCTGTATATGTTGCATGCTCTGTGTGTACGATACGACTAGCCTTACGTGTGAAATAAAGCCATTCGCTCGAGTGGATGTGCACATGTGCGTATGCTGCGATGTATATGAGTATCAGTGTGCGTGTTCATACATGCTCTCGGGTGGATGTGTGGGTTGATGTATTGGCCTCCTGACCTGCAGTAGAAGTGGGTCATTTCCATTTCCGCCTGTCTTCTTTTTCCGTGAGCGTGTGAATTTAATCGCTCACTGCATCCCAGGGAATAGCTCCCATCCCCTCCATGTTGATTTACATTTAATTTCACGTTTATATTCTAGTATGTAAATGCCACAAGGCACTGGCATGCACCCCACTGACATTATAAAAATGAAGTAATGACATTAATTGTCATATAGGGGGGTGGGGCATGTGTGGCTGCAGGGAATTCACTCTAGTGACTTTTCTCTGTCTGTGTGTGTACGGGTCAGTGTGTACAGGTTCACACATGTGCATTAAAAAGTGTTTGTTTGCATCAGATGCTTAACATCAGAGAGCACAATTATGGAAGAAAAATATGAGAGAGTGAAAGATCTGAATATGTGAAGTGAAAGAAAATCCTATATACCAAATAATACAACACAATGTAATACCAGAACTGCTTCCATTAAAGACATTGTAACACAGGAAGTCGTTGTCTTCTCCCGCTTATTCGAGGTTGGGTCGCGGGGGCTTCCCTCTCCCCGGCTACTTCTTCCAGGGGAACCCCAAGGCGTTCCCAGGCCAGCCAAGAGACATAGTCCCTCCACCGTGTCCTGGGTCTTCCCCGGGGCCGCCTCCCAGAGGGACGTGTCCAGAACACCTCACCAGGGAGGCGTCCAGGAGGCATCCTCACTAGAGGAGCAGCGCTTCTACTTCGAGTTCCCCGCAGATGGTCGAGCTTCTCACCGTATCTCTAAGGGAGAGCCCAGCCACTCCGCAAAGAAAGCTCATTTTGGGCACTTTCTATTACTATTCGCGATCTCATTTTTTCGGTCACTACCCAAAGCTCGTGATCATAGGTGAGGGTAGTAACATAGATTGATTAGTAAATCGAGAGCTCCTTCTTCACCACAACGGACCGGCGTAGAGTCCACATGACTGCAGAAGCTGCAGCAATCCGCCGGCTAATCTCCCGCTCCATCCTTCCGTCACTCATGAACAAGACCCAGAGATACTTGAACTCCTCCACTTAAGGCAGGATCTCGTCCTCGACGCGGTTGCTGCACTCCACCCTTTTCCGGCTGAGAACCATGGCCTCAGATTTGGAGGTGCTGATTCTCATCTCAGCCGCTTCACACTCGGCTGCAAACCACTCCAGAGAGAGCTAGAGGTCACGCTCCGATGAAGCCAACAAGACCAGATCATCCGCAAAAAGCAGCGCCTTCTCCAAGTCCACAAAGCACATGTAGACTGGTTGGGCGAACTCCCATGCACCCTCCAGGACCGCACTAAAGGTATAGAGCTGGTCCACAGTTCCACGACCAAGACGAAAACCACACTGCTCCTCCTGAATCCGAGGTTCAACAATCTTGCGGACCCTCCTCTCCAGGACCCCCGAAAAGACCTTCCCAGGGAGGCTGAGAAGTGTGATCCCCCTATAGTTGGAGCACACCCTCCGGTCCCCCTTTTTGAAGAGGGAAACCACCATCCCGGTCTGCCAGTCCAGAGGCACTTCCCCCAATGTCCACACGATGTTGCAGAGTTGTGTCAACCAAGACAGCCCCACAACATCCAGAGCCTTGAGGAACTCTGGGCGGACCTCATCCACCCCTCGGCCTTGCCACCGAGGAGCTTTTTGACTACCTCGGCGACCTCAGCCCCAGAGATAGGCGAGCCCACCACAGGGTCCCCAGACTCTGCTTCCTCAGTGGAAGACATGCTGGTGGGATTGAGGAGGTCTTCAAAGTATTCTCTCCACCGACCCAAGACATCCCCAGCTGAAGCAGCTGATGGGTATCGATGTGCCAAGCGGAGCACGGCCTCTGCGGTTGTGGGGGCAAAAACCCAGGCGTGGGAGAAGTTCAGTGAGTCCATGGAGAACAACTTTCAAACGGCTAATGTAGTAAATGTCGCAGAGATTTATCCCTCAACTACAACTCACCTCAGCTCCTCTGAGCGTTTTAGGTTCTTTCAGCTGATTCAAGTTCATTTTCAGCCGCAGCAGGGAGCTGTGCCGAGCTGAAAACATTTAGGAAACATAGTGGAGCAGATAGAAAAGACAGATATTTAGGTCAGGAGTTGGTGAAGATGAATTCTAACACTGCCCACTGTCAGCTGCACGTGCAAATAGGCAAATTACACAGTGTGTTCTGTTAAATATGCACCAGGAAATGGGGACATATTATGCTTTATTATGTATTATTATGCTATGTGTGTTTTTTTTCATTTATTTACCATTTGATAATCAGATATCGATGATTAATATAGTAAACATTCAAAAACTTAAATAAAAGGTAGATTTAGTTTGTGATTGACAGCACACTTCAATACAACACGTCCATGGTGTCACAAGTAAATTCGATAGCAGGTCACACAAATCAGGTGGCCAAGTGAAGTGAGGACACACACAAGCCTGTACAAGATATACAGGCTGCTCCAGAGAAGAGCTCTGGCTCCACACTGGAAGAGAGAGTAAATGCTCAGACACGTTTCTTTTTTTCGCTGCTAGTAGTAATATTCAATCCCACATGCTGCTGATCTTTTTTCTAACATTCAAAGCAGCTAGTGAATCCTGACATGACACCGTTTCCCTCACATTCACAGCATTCACAGAAGATTTATTTAATTAAACTGAGACAAAAAGCATTCAAGAGGACAACAAGGCTTCCTCCTCTTCTTGTTTTATTTATTTCTTTTCTTTCTATTTCTTCTTCTTTTATTTCTTTATCTTTTCTTTTTAACTCATCAACCAACGACACATTCAGGTAGGCCTAATCGCCACCAGTTAATGTGATCACAGGTTAATGAATTGAGAATGAAATTAGTCACTGATATATCAACAATTAGAACCCAAAAAGGTATCAATGATAGATTAACAACGGGGTAAAAACCTGGATATTTCCTACTTTTCCCTACATGTGTACTTACAGTATCAGATATGTTTTTGTTTTGTAAATAAACTGCAATAAAAAATTAAGAAAGGAGCCTCTTTTCAGACTAGTCAGTCTTGTAAATTTTCCATCAGTCTTACAGTACATTGGACTTTCTGCCCTGACAGCTCCAGCAGCAGCTAGCACAACATCAGTATATAAGAAACCCTCAACCCAAACTGAACACCTTGTCCAGACTCTTTATATAACTTGTGGATTTGTTACTTTGTGCATTATAAACACACATTTTTTCCAAGTTCTTTAGTTAAGGTCCTGTAGTATTGTTCCAGGCTGGATGTGATTTTACTATTTAAACAGGTACTATGAAAAACTTGATTATCTGCCTACATTATCTGCCTTTAGATAACCCTCACAGCTGACAGACAAATGGCTAGGTCAATCAACCCAGGATTTCTTGATCCAGTTAAGGGGCTGTGTTTGCAGCATACTCTGAGCAGAGTGATATATTTTACAAATGAAGGACTTTAGTATCAGAGAAATACAAAGAGGTTAATCACATAATCGAGGTTAAAAGTGACACAGCAGCAGCTGCCAACTGCAGGAAGGAAAGCTGATAAAACACTGCTGACTGTCTAAATATATACGGTAACAAACTGTGCATGATACAGAGTTGACATTCAGAAATGTGGGTACTTCTGTCAGTTTTGTTAACATTCTTTCAAGACCTTCTTGTCACTTGAAGATTAATTTTGTCAACTCAGTGAAAAGTTTCAAAACATTCTGAATAATAAGAACAATGAAGGAAAAATATTTTCATGTCATAAAAAAAGCTCAAACCAGAAAAACTTGTGAAATATTACCTGTGCAAAGAACAGAACAAGTCTGACTCTAAAAGAAATAACTAACAACAACCTTATTATAGTCTGATAGTTATAGTCTGAATAACAAAATATATGCTCATTGTTTAAACAGCTGTGACAGACAAGTCCAAGTGTTTCACTCAACCAGATCTATGAACCATCCAAAGAGACCATCTCATCATCCACCCACCGCTCCAAATGAGCTTCTCATGGATGTATTATTAAACCTTACATCTTAATTAATACATCCGCGGGGTCTTCTATGAATAGGAAAGTCATTCTCTAAGAGACTGGTCAGTAAGCAGTGTTTTTAGAGCACTGATCTCAAACATGACCTGCTCTGGAGCAGGTTAAGCGTTCAGCGTTACTATGACAAAGTACCCTGACAAGAAGTGAGCCCCGGTCATAGGAATGAAAACCCAGGGTTAATCCTGAACTCACCTCGCTAACTTCCTTCCGTTTCATAGTGCAGATCCCTGGTCCATTTAACATCCCGACTAGGAAAACCTGAAAAGGTTTTGTGACTACAAGTAGTTTATCGTGACTAAAGACACAACTGAACTGTAAAATGGGATACTGCAGCAATGGAAAGTATGAAGAAATTAGAAGCAGGTAAACGGTATGTAACACCATTTTCTAACAGTTCCTTGAAACAATAACATGAACCTGACAATGGGCATAATATCTCCCTTTCAAAAGTATACACAGTAGACACAGAAGAAGTATGGACAAATGAAGAAACGCTGGACACAACATGTACTTACTGTTTAACACCACTATACTACACTATGGATATTTGTGATAACAACTGTAAAGGCTCTTTTAAGAGTCATGCTGGCTTTTACCTTGGGAACAGATTATCTTATTACCTGCTGTCACACAAGGACTAAAACAGCTCTCTGCCTTCTCCTCACAACTTGTTTTGACAACGTATTCATATTTTACATAGGCGTTCTACTTATAAGGTCTCTTCTCCTTCTCCGCTGGTGTTGCATGCCTGAATTCTTTCTGAATCCACTTTTTCAGACTAAAGAACATGCTGTTATATTTAATCTTGTACATACTGTAGATTTTTGGGGGTGGTGAGGGGGTCCTCGCAGGTGAAAATGTGACATAATTGCATACTCTCTATTACTGCATGCAGCTTGGTAAGTTTGGTAAGAAGTGAAGTGGTACTGAGTGGAAATAATGATGGGGACTAATAGCGAGAAAGCGGTTGGGAGTGTTCTTGTGAACGTGTCGACCCATAGATGTTCTACTGAAGTCTCTGCTGCTTTGAGAGGTGTGTAGTTCAATCAAGGACATTTCTCTCACACCCACGTACACACGCACGCACAGACACTGAGCTGCACTTTCCCCATTTAAGGTTGATGCCAAATGCTGCTAATTTAGACAATTTAAAACATGACAAGGAGCAGGATGACAGCAAGACAATTAAGGGGGTGAGAGAGTGAGTCAGAGAAGACGTGGGCAGAGGATGTAAAATACAGCGATGATACTGTTTCACAAAGAGAGATGGGAAATGTATTTTAACTGAAGGTCTGATTAATGAAGACTGACACGTGTTTCGTGTCAGGAAAAATGGATAAGATCATTTGTTTTAATTACAGACAGATGGACACAATGAGACAGATCGACAAAACAAGACAGAAGAGGATGGAGAGAGGGTGATGAGCCCTGTTTGCACTGGGCTACAATTATCTGAGGACCTCATGTGAGTTAGGAACTTAACCTTTACTCAAGACGGGATGAACTGGAGGCTGCACACACCCCAAAAGTGACAGCACTGGATATTTGAACAAATGCTTCTAGCAGACATTGTTTATGACATTTAATAATGACCATTTATAATACCATTTATTGACCATTTATAATAATGTCCATTTCCTGTAAGGGCAGAAGGAAGAACTAGAGAGGGGTGTATCCAAACCCAAAACCTGTTGCTACAGATTATGATTAATGTCACCTGCACTGGAGGCTGTAGCTTTAGTAAGAAGGTTAGCTTCAGTTAGTTAATGCTGGCAGGTCTCCAGTGTGTTTACATGCCAATGGTTTCAGTTAAAACAGCTAGCTATACAGTTTTCTCCATTACTCCACTAATACTGATACACACATGCGCATACACGCAAACAATATTGCTGACTTAGGTCACGTCCCTGGAGTCTTACCCTAACCCTTACCTTAATAACTGGCCCCAAAAATCAGTTTTCCCACATTTGGAGTCTGGCTTTTGTCAAGCTGTCCCAAATGAAGTCCTTTAGTCTGAAATGTGTCACTGAGCGAAGCCCAAGTCAGAAAGAAACAGAGTAGACTTGAAGACACACACTACCTTGTGTGTCTTCAAGTCTACTGTGACACTTGAAGATGAAGATAGTGATATCAGGGTTGCCAACTTTCAGCAACCAGCTGAAGTGAAATACTTTTTCTACTGTTGAGATTTCTGTCAGACCAGCACGATGGTGAATGGGATTTCCACAGACTCACTGCACAGGATTCAGAGGGGCTGTTTCTCCCATGTTTCTGTGGTTTATCTGATCCTCTCCTCTGTAACAGCACAGACTCTAGAAATTCTCTAATTATTTTTGATGCTGTAGGTACCAGAGAGTTATCAACATGAACAGATGTCACTAGAGATAAGTGAAACCATACGATAGTTTCAGTAATGTGAGTGAAATGACCCTTCAGTCAAGTGTGTAACATTTAGGGATCTTTCCTTCATGCAATTAAGGGGGGATTGAGGTGAGGGGGTGGCAACCAGCAACTACATCACTTAATGCCAGTAAGCCCAAAACACTGGAGCTTTTAAACTGAGTTGAAAAAGAGTTTATAATGGATGAACAATCTAACAGTCACTGGCTGGTGTAGTTTTATGGAAAGGCTGGTCCGCAGTCCGTTTAGACACCAGTGCTTAAAGTTAAACTAATTAGCCACACTGCTATTATATTTTGTTAACCAACTGACTGAAGGTTAAAGGCCATTATTCATATTTAGGTAAACTCCATTTTAAATGTTTAACTAACTTCACTCATCCACATCTTGGAACTTTTACTCTTTTGCTTTACAAGTCAGTTTTGGGTTATAATGGTCCCTTAGAAGGCAAACAACTGATTGTCTTGTTTAAAGGAGTGAGAGCTTATGGAATAAACAAAGTCAAATATGCTGACTTTTTCATTTGAGCGTGTTCCTTCTCTGAATGGGTCTCCATGCTGAGTAGCTAGATGAGCCTCCTGAATTTGCAGCAAAAGTGCTGTCAAAGCTCTCATTAATAATTTTCACTGCAGCCTTCATAATTCTCGGCCACAGACTGTAGATCTCGACCCAGAAGAGGAGGAGGGGGGCAGTGAGAGGATAGAGCAGCAAAGAAAAAAAAAAAACAAGGAATCTTTCAAAACAAAAAATATGAGCTCAGACTACTGAGAGGCAGATTCATGCGAGACTGGTATTATCTGATGTCTGAGTGCTGTTTGGTGTGAGAAAACAAGAGAGGAAGGGAAAGAGAGGAGGAATTGATTGATTCGACCGCTATATTTTTGGCTCATATGAGTCAAATTCTCTGCACCAGTGAAGAGGTAAACACAAAGAAGAAATGATACTCATACAAACCTTACAAGTACTGTCTGATTGTAACTTCCAAACCGCGACGTTGACGCTGCAACACAACCTGCTCCTGACTCATCCGTGCTGTGAAATGTGACGTGAGCTTTGTTCCCTGTTCCAGCTACAGCCTGCAGTGCGCTGCAGTGTGCTGTGTGGTGACAGTACTGAGTGTAGACTCTGGTTATCTGTGAGCACTGATAGTCTGAGAGGCAACGGTTTATATTAACCCATGTTCCTGAGCTTAAGCTGCTCCTCTCTATGCTGCACATGCAACACTTCTTGCCTTGAACTCTTCATGCTCAACATGGAGTTTATATGTCAGAGAGCAGAGCACTGAAGCTATTGCTAATCATCGCTTGTTTATTTTTTTATTACGTCTTCACTGACAGCATACTGCCTTTGCAGTGCAACTCTGAATCTGAAGATGCAGACTGATGAAGCAGAGGAGGCAGAGCACATGGGTTAGACAGAAGTGATATTGGTGACTTTAAAAACTGCACACTCGCAACTATAACTCAGGAGTTGAAGGCAGTGGAACGACCAGGCATTGCTATTGATTTATCGACTCTCCATTTAAACAGAGTATCAGCCTACAGCTGAGCTGTGGAACCGCTGCTGTTATCAAGTGGAAAACTTGTGAATTATGGTTGTTGCAAAGTACAGATGAACATCTACCGGTTGTTGTAGCGCTAACGTACACTTTAGTTCTTCACACCTGTCCGGGGGCATGAGTGATTGCTCCGGGGATTATGATAACCTCCTCATCAACCTGTCTTAACACATATATTTCTTACCAGGGAACTGAACATGCATCAGTAGCTCAGAATCAAATCCTAATCTCAACTGCAAACACATATCTTTATCCTTTTCCAGTTCCTCTTTACATACACTTTGTACAATTAATTAGGAGTGATTTTTATGAACATTTAATCATTTTTCAGTCTTCTAACCACAGCAGTAAAAATCACACACATCACTGTTTCTTCTCATTTTAACAATGGACCACTTTAAATCCTTTTTCTGAACATTTGCAAGCTTTATCAGTCATACATGATTCATACATGAAGTGCTGCCCCTGCAGCTAGAATAATCACAATGAGTCCCTCACAGCTTTACATAAATACGCTGGCTGGTCCGCAAATACGCTCTCTCATAAATGCATGTATCTATCTCTGCGTCTGCCACTCATAATGAGACAGTCGGAGAATCTCCTGCGATCTTTCGATACGAAACTAAACAGCCTTGGCCTCTGGCGGCTAGAGAATACAGCGTAAGATGAACCCCCTTCTCCATCTTAACACTTTCATCTGGAATGTAATTAGCGCAGCAGCAAGAAGCTTAGTGCTCCGCCCTGCTCTCAGCCCCAACCAAGGTAACTCTAGGCAGCCCCTAATCCTCGGAGCCTAATGGGATTAACTCCGGAGGGAAGGGAACCCATGTCACACACACAAATACATTCAAAATCCCAACCTCTCCTCCTCTGTCTCGCTCTCCATCTCGCTTTCCCTCTTGGTCTCATTCTGCTATCTGTCTAATAGGATTAGACCAAAATTGGCCATTTCTCAAAAAAAAAAAAAAAAATCACATCTGGTCCACTAAGTGTCATTATGATGATGATGGGATGGAAATAATGAGCTTTGAATTCTGACTTATTCAGTACAGAATTGAACCAAACAGCGACCATCTTTGGAAAGACGTAATTTTGCTTTTTAATTAGCCGTTTGTTTCAATGGAGAGTTTTGGCCATTTATCAAAATTATGACATGAACGACATGGAGACAATGTTCCTCTAACACATTCACTTTAGTGCAAAATAATGGCAATCAGCAGTGTTACAAACCATTTGTATCAGTTGTTGAAAAGCCCCATTACAGCACTCGCACACAGAAAACTGCACACAGAAGCAAGCGAACGTGCATGGATGTAAAATTCATGAGCACAAACAAAAACATTTAATACATGCTCATAGAATACTAAAATAATGGGAATCTTCCAACCGCGCAGCACAGGAACTAGAAGTTCCTTTTCCTCTGATGTTAACGATGTTTTTTTGCGCACTGTGTTCACAGAGAGTATGCAACTGCCATACACTGAACTCAGCTCAGGAGTCACACACATCTACATGCACTCAGCAGCCACTTCATTAGGTACATCCGTGCAATCTAATGTGATCCTGAACAGCTCTGCAATGAATTCCACTTTTATGAAGCTCATCATTTTTCAGTTTTGTCAGAGAGGTAATAATTCTACTTTATGTTTGTTATTGAGGTCGTAGTGGGTAGTGGTGTTGTACTGGTGCATTACATGGAAAGGGTTTTCTAATATTATGGCTCTTTCCTGTATGTAAATGTGAAAATATTAGAAAACAGTTCAACACCACTGCAAACTACAACCTCAGTAATAAACATGTAGTTGAATCAATACAGTGTCAATTAAAACTTTATCATATTATCTTTATTAAGGTAGAACTATTCAAATTTTATAGAATTCACTTTTTTATTATATTTGACTAATTTCCTGTGTGGAGTCTGCACATTCTCCACGTGTCTGTGTGGGTTCTCTCCAGGTACTTTGAGTTCCTCCCACAGTCCAAAGACATACACTTAACAGGTTAATTGGGGACTCTAATTTGGCCGTACGGTAGGTGTGAATGTGAGTGTGAGTTGTTGTTTGTCTCTATGTGCCCTGTCATGATGCCCAAATCCAGCTGGGACAGGCTCCAGCCCCACCGTGACCCTGATGAGGATAAGCAGTTACAGATAACTGATAGATATTTTACTTGGATATCTTACTAGGAAGAATACAAAATGTTTTCTTCATAATAATTTGCTAAAAGAGGGGCGGTGTTTAGCTCAGTTGGTAGAGCAGCTGCCTCGTGTGAAGGCTCAGTCTGTGCTGTGGAAGCCCAGGGTTTGAATCTGACCTGTGGCTCTTTCCCGCATGTCATTCCCCGTCTCTCTCTCTCTCCACATTTCCTGTCACTTTTCAGCTGTGTCTATTGAAATAAAGCTTGACCACGCCAAAAAAAAAAAGTGCTAATATATCAAATATAAATCATCAGTCATCATCACTGAACCATTGTTCATCTGTAATGCTATTTTATTATTTTCCATCCATAATAGAAATGTATTATTTATTACTAAATGTATATTTATTATTAATACAAAATATTTGCTAACACTGAGCGGTGTGTGCCCTCATCCACTCATTAACATCAACCACCAGTTCATGTGAAACTCACTTCACTGTGCTGAGCTCTATGAAATGGAACAGAAGTGGTGAGGAATATGGGAGACTGGATGTTATGTGATGTGTCCTCGGCCAGGCATTGTGGCTGCACAGCTACATGCTTTGTTATATGCACTGACCAGCCACTTCTTTAATGTAACACTCGAGGACTCTGCCATCAGATCTATTTTTATGCTCATCATTTTAAAGTTTTTGTTAAGACTGTCAGAGAGGTCATAATTCTACTTATTCTTCAAAATAAAGGTCATAGTGGGTAGCAAACGTGAATCCATTACCATGGCCCTCTCATGTGTATACATGGAGTGTATGGAATGTAGTTACATTTAAACCTCTCTAAACTGGGCTTCATTCTCTCTGTGAAGGTAAAGCTGTTGTGTTGGATCACAGTAGATTGTACAAGTGTAGCTAATGGGGTAGCTGGTGAGTGTAGCTGCTAAGCCAACAGGAGGTCTGATGCCTCACATCCAACCTGATGACCAGAAAATGATGCACATACACACACATGCACACAGATGTGCAAACACAAAAAGCACACACACCGCAGCCACAGTAAGGAGCCATTCCAAATCACAGCTTCATCTCTGATCCCGTCGCGGTGAAGCTCTTGATCGAAAGCCCAGCAGCGGAGACCCCTGAGGTGGGTGAGCTCTGCCAACAGCTGGGTCCTTTCCAGCACCCCTGAAGTCTTTTTCATGGAGCCCCATCGGCTCTCATCGTTCGTCAGGCCAGACTCTCCGGCAAACAAGCGCCGATACACAAGTGTGTACACACATGCACACACACGCGTATGCAGACTAATCAAGGACATCAGGCAAAGTGAAACTTGAACTACGGAAACAAGCTAATCAGATTTGCTTCGATTTTATGCATGCTCTGGATTAGTGAGTGTGTGTGTGTGTTTGTGTATGTACCTAATCCAGGTCATCAGCTCCACTGTGTCTGGATCATAAAACTCCCTCAGTTCTGATAACTCCTCCATTATCTTAGGCCAGAACTAGAGCGAAACAGACAAACAACTTGAGTTAGTGTTCGTTAAGGCTGTAAAGCAGAGTATCAAACCCAGTCATACATCTTAAATAACATCTCATTACTGTACTGAGTAGAACAGTGTATGTGACAGCCATTCAGACTCTTTTTGTAATCATTGTCCATTCCGTTATGATCCAATTGCTTGTTATCATTTTCTGTCACAACCTCAATTTCAGACATATTTCCTTTTCTCACATCTTTGCGCACATTTTGTACAAACGGTCTCTGCTCCACGATGAGACCGTCAATACAGTTTTGAACATAAACCACTGAGGAAACGGCATACCTTGTAATACAGCCAACCGATCATCACCAGTGGAACTGCATATCTGAGAAGCCTTAACTGCAGAATGAGAGGAAGAGAACAGTTAGAGTAAAAAGAGAGAATATAATCATATCAGAGGCAGAGACAGTGAGATACCATCCAGAAACGAGGACAAGTGCAGGAGAAAATAACTGACAGGCAGAGCTGCGTCGCTCACAAGTATCATTTCTTATCTGATCTGTGCTGTTGTCACGTTATGACCACACTGACACCTTGTGGATTCAAATGCAACTGGACATTAGGCAGCAGAATGATTCTCCTTCATGTGAAATGTGACATCTTTCAAAAGTGTCTCACAGCGTGCTGCTGAAGTTAGAGATAAATGTCATAAATATAGATATATAGATAAATGCTTTTGTTGGAGACAGGTGATGGACATAATGTTGGACGTCACTGGAACAGGCATCAAACCTCAGTATTTTCTCAGTACTCACCAAAATGTCAGTACTGACTGTAACAAACTGTCAGGTATCAGAGGCTTCGTGCTCAGATTCACAGAACTTTCTTTGATAAATCTTTCACAATCTAAATAATAACTTGAGACTGCATTTTACCTTGTAAGAGTGCTTCTGTCAAGACATCAACACATTGTGGTGTTTGACATATTTTGTTGAAAGAGGTTGAGGTTTTGTAGAAAAACACACCTCCATTCCACAAACGAAGGCGATGAAAAAAGTATTAATACTAAAAGTCAGACTGACTCAGAGAGTGTTGATGTCTTTGCACAGTCGTCTATTTACATATCTAATTATTCAGAGACAACATTAGCATTGTAATTCAGTTCATAGGTGACAATAGCCACAACAATGAGCTAAAAGATGCTAAATGCTCTGTAGAGCTGAGCAGTAACACCTTTCTCATTATACACTTTTATGTCATCCTTTGATAATACAAAAATATTGCTTACCTTCAAAAGCAAATGTGTGGAATTAAACAGCTAATAAATAGCTCAGTAAATGCATTTTTTCAAACAAAAGTATCACATTTTTCACATCATGGCAAGAAAAAGAAAACAGCAGAAGTCGAGTTGAGGTGAGCTCGTACCAGAACTTTGCTGTTACAGCGGAGAGCGTTGAGAAGCAGAGACCACATCTCCGTCCCACACACGCCATAGGCTGCGACCGCACACATATGGCCCGTCCATATATACTTCATTCTGCGTACAGAGTGGAGAGAAAGGAAATGTCAAGTGATGTTCAAAATATTTTTTATGACTTTTTTTATTCTGTTGGGATTTTATTACATTCAAAAGAGGCAACCAAAGCGTCTTCAGCAGGTGATTTAGTGAAATGGTTCCAGTGAGGTTAAACTTCATTTAGTGTCTAAAATGCACCATTATTATCCTAGTTCTGATCCAAAGCACATGAAGTAAGAGTTCTAAATGAACGAGAGAGAGGTTAAACAGAGAGGAATGAACAGCAGAGAGAAGACAGAGAGGATGAAATGAGCTGAGAAATTGTTGACAGGTACAGAGATGGAGGCATGAGAGCGAGGGGGGGAGGGGAAGAGAGGATGGGATGGGGGGAGTGCAGCCTCACAGAAATAAATCTCAATACTTTTTTTAATGCAAAGGAGCTGCCTGACAGAAATGAATGGCTCTCTGCACTTTTGGCCTCTCGCTCTTCATCAGCATATTCGAGAAAGTGCTGAAATCAAAAGTGTCAGTTTCTGCACTACCTGGCTGCGGCTGCTGTGAAAAGCTTTCAGCTTCTTCTGCCTTTGTGTGTATTCAATCAGTGCCTTAATTCCTGACTGTAACAGGCGATGCACTGTGTGAACTACACATATTAAATGTACCGTATATCACATGCCATTCCAAAAGCTGCCCATCACATATACTCAGCATACCTCGAGAATGCACAAGGTTAGCCAGCTACTTGCTCTACTGCAAAACCTTATTCAAATTAAGCTACTTATGTGAACCTTTGAAAAGCTGATTTCCATGTTGCTATGGATAAAGAGGATACAAGAATATTCCCTTTTGTCTTTTTGACTGTGTAATTGTAGGTTTCTTTTAATACAGAGAAAAGAAGTGATGATTCTGGCTGTAAACTGTGTGATTCTCCTGACAGTGCTCACAAAGAGCCTAAAGTTAATGGCAATTATACTCTCACAATAATGAATCATGGATGTCAAGCAAGGCAGCCTGCGTTTGCAGCTTAAAAAAATGCTCAACCTGGAAAATCTACTGATGATGACGCGAGCAACAAACACCACTTGACAATTACAGATGAAAAGGTCTGGGAGGTTTGTTGGGCCTAACATTAGAGATGTGAAATAGGCAAAAAAAAATGCAAGTCACAGGGCATATTAGTCAAGTTGTGTGACACTGCTGAGCTAATGTGCAAATGCAGCACTGTATACCACTTACTATGACATGTACTTGTGATTTTGTTGCTGCTGCTCTGATCCAAATATCATCACTGTGTCAGTCTGGGTTGTGAAGCGGTAAGATGATAACTCAAAGTGTTAATATAAAAAAATACCTTAAAATAACTTGCTGATGTTGGTAACTAGCAGTGCAGGAATAGCTGCACAAGCAGCACATGAGCACTGATATTTCAACTGTGTGCAGCAGTTTGTTAATGAAACAAACTTAATGAATAATAAAAGCAAATTAAATCTGATTATTATTTTTCATATTTGATAAGATGATATGGTCATGATGAACACCACCAGAGGCCTCCTCTAGAGTATAAAATACAATATCCATGATAATACTGGTCTACATCTTTGGAAACTGACACATGGTGACTGACTCATTGAGCACCATCATTCCCAGAAGTTCTGGGGAACCCCCTGAATCATAAATAACCGATGAAATATTCAGTTATTCAGTTGACTACTGATAATTAATAAAGTTTATGAGCAGTGTTTTGCTGCCCTCTCTGGTGGAAAGTTTGGACTGTGGCACCTGTCAGCATGTTGTCTCTGGGTCCTGGAGTACACTTGTAAAGTGAGAAGTTCAACCACAGGAGGTCAACAAAGACATGATGTTCAGGAGAAAGTTAACCTGCTCTTTAAACACACACCAATCCCAGACAGTGACTGAAACAATATCACAAACAGATAAATGAAATAACTTGGCTAAGGGATACAGTTGAGTGGAAAAGTGAGCCAGGTGTTGCAGAAGTTGAAACCAGTCAGCCGATGTTGTGTAGAGGTCATAGGTCTGGTGTGACCAATGAGAGCAAATTTACCAAGAGTCATTGTGTCACGGTGGCAGTGAGAGCTGCCAGCTCACAGAGCCAAAACATTCCGGAAATTAGTAAGAGGTGGCTGGATGTGAGAGTCGACCGCAAGAAAGATGTTTCTGTTGACTGGTAAAGCCTACAGTCGGTGCCAGTGTTGGTGTCTGGGCTCTCAACCCACAGCCAGAGTCTGGCATCTAGAGCTGGAGCCTCGGAGGTAGTGCTGTTCCACAGAGGGAACCTGCCAATGGATGATGCAGTTAGGTCAACCGAAGAAATAAACCACAGTGTTAATGTGTGGCAGCAGGACACCAAAGAGAGAGGAGGAACAGAAAATGAGAGAATAAGGCGAGGGAAGGTTAATGGGACTAATTTTTAAGGAGTGCACAAGATTAAATATCTTCCAGCAGACAGCCAAACGCAGTTTTTTTTTTTCAGAAAGAACAACTGCAATATTTTTTTCCCTAAAATGTGCATGAATGCCAGCTGACAGAGGGAAAATTAAGATCAAGACTGAAAATATATCTTTTTCCATTTTCCTCTACTGTTTTGACAGTAGAGAAACACAGCATGTCCCCAAAACCTCCATCTTCAGATAAAGATATTTGCCATGGGTTGAACCCTTTGAACAGAGTCCAGAGGTGCTGAGACATGAAGTGACTGAGCCAAAAAAACAAGCAAAACAGCCTCCGGTTCAGTGAATAACTGCTTTGCTTTTGGTGCTTACAATTCCTACTGACTCCAAAATATTCATACATACACGTGGATCACAGTTTCAACAAAGGCATACTCATTCTTCTGTCAAGTTTTTTTGTCTTCATAATTTGCATGGGAATTGGCGTAGGAAGCTTTCAAGCCCAGTTCAGTGTGAAGGTGTACAAAGGATGTTTTACATACAGAATCTCACACCCAAAGAAATAGTCTTGCACAGAACTGAACAGAAGTTATATGACCGGAATTGAGTGTTCACTAAAGCAATCCTCCAAACAGCGATTGTCTAATCATAGCCAAGTAACTGTGAGTAGGCACAGCAGGCCCGTCAGGGTTTGGATTTCTCTGCATGAAGAAGTAGTGTGCACAGGGCTGGAGTAAGAGATACTCTCTATTTAAAGCAGTTTGGAGGGTAGTGACTTTTTTTTTTTCAAGAAACACAAGAGCAAACGTCTAAGAAGAAATTAAACAGTGTGTGAGCTTCTCCATTTAGCACATCGGCCGGAGTAGCTTACTACCTACAGTGGTTACTGAGAGTTTCTTCCAAAGCCAAAGAGCACATCATCATCATTAACTTACTACTTTAGTTTGTCAGGTTACAAGTTACATGGAAAGAAAAAAGAAGACCATCCAAAGGCCAGGTGAATGTTCTCCAGTCAACCTGTCTATGGTCTTGCCTATGGTGGGGTTACATTCACTAAATACAATGATTATTTTGCATCCTAAAATATGTTGTTAAAAGTGAACCATCTGCACAGTGAAACTAAAAAAACTCTATGAGATAAGCAGTCAAACAGTGCTATGTTAGAACAAAATAAATCTGATCTTATATTTGTCCTCATGATATTAATATTACCAGGACTAACAAACCAAATACTGCAACACTAGAACAATGCCCTGTTGTTTATCTCTATGCTCCACTACATGGATCCTCAACTGGTGAGGATGCTGACATTTTGTCTGGGAAGCTGGAACCTTTAGCTTCAGTCTTTTAGCATGATGACATGTATGTGGCATCAAGTGTGTGCCTCAGACCTTTAACAAGACTGTCTTTTCAGGGGCACTGATTGGCTCACCAGGTATAGTGTTCACCCCATCTATAAAGGCTCAGGCCTTGCTGCAGTGACATGGGGTTTGATTCCGACCTGTGGCCCTTTGCTGCATCTCAGCAAAGCTGTATCTCTCAAATAAAGCTAAAAAAAATGTCTTTTCAATGAATGTAGAGGACTGATTCAGCTAGCTAAAGATGATAACATCTGCAATCAGGCTACAAAATCAACCCCAGCTAGAAATGAGGTGCCTTCAGGACTTAAGAACTTAAACTATATGTATGTATGTATGTATGTATGTGTGTATGTATGTGTGTGTGTATGTATGTATATGTATATATATATATATATATATATATATATATATATATATATATATATATATATATATATATATATAGATATATATAGATATATATATATATGTATGTATGTGTATGTATGTATATATATATATATATATATATATATATATATATATATATATATATATATATATATATATATATATATATATATATATATATATAGTTATAGTTATAGTTATAGTTATAGTTGTATATAGCTGTAGGAACAGTGACCACAGAGGGCAGTGCTTGTGTTGTCTCTGTATAAGTACGAACGTTGGCACAAACATTATGGTAATGTTTCAGGCCGTCAGCCATACATTGTAGCTATTATATTAATTATCAGTTCTCCAACTCTATTCTTTCTGCTCCTGCTGTGAGTAGTGTCACTGTTCCAAAGTCTAAATGGGCACTGTGGGATGGTACTTGGTGTGGAGGGTTGATCACGGCTAAAGTGGACCACTCAGACAGTTGGTGAAAAGCATCTGAGAGGCACTTGGATTGCAGCATCTGCTCAGTAGTACGCCGAAATCAAGCCATCAAGAGGAAAAGTACATTTGAAGAGTCCCTGTCTGGGAATTAAATCAATGTAACTACTTGGGAATGTGTGGGAATCCAGGTAAATGACAGTACACAATCCTGCAATTACATGAGCTCACCTCATAGTGCTGAAAGCCAGGAGGCCATAGAACAGTGTATGCAACAGATTATAGGCCACGTCCGGACGAAAAGCCACCGCTCGTGCCACTCCGGCTCCTTTCCTCTCCTCAGCTGATCCTCCTTTAGCTTTGCTGAGGAACAAAAAAAAAGGCTGTGAGACAAAAGGCAACAGTGATACATAAAACATTACATCCAGACGCTTGAGAAGAAAGGCAGAAGGGGATGTGGGTGGAATTGATATTATTCAAATTATTCAGATTTCATTAGCTGTTTGTGAGCAAGCGGACATGCAATAATGCACACCCACAACCGTTTGTGTCTGCAGGAGTCAGCACAAAGAGAAACAGAGCAAGGCCCATGGGCAATGATGCCACTCCCGAGATTTGGCCTCCCACACCAAACGAGATGGACACGGGCTTCTATTTGAATACAAATCCAATCTGGCTCTTCTTTCTACATGTGATGGGGTAAACTGGATTAAATTAATTCCTGAATTGGCAAATAGCCCTTTGTTCTACGAGGTTAGTATTCCAGCCCTCCAACAGCAGAGGGCGAGTTGATATGCTAATGTGATTAGTTCAATGCGGCCCCTCACCTTGCACCACAGGCAAATGAAGCTGTGAGAGGAAGCTGGTAGAATATTCTGTTTTGCAGAGCATGAAGCAACAATTGCCATTAGTGAATTCAGTCATGTGGGCTGGAGACACAGCAACAGCGATGACCACTGTGACACACTTTCTGCATCCTGATAGCCGTCCTGATGTCCTCTTCTAAGCTCAAACTCTCTTTTCTCCCTGTGAGAGCTGAGACTTTCCATTCATTTACACTTCACTACCTCCTTTGACCCACCTGTGCTAATAGGAACGCACTCTTATTCAATCCTGCCAAGTTTGAGGATAAAACACCAAATACTGCCTGAATAACCTGAGCTTTCATTTTGCTGAACAATTACAGTCTCTCTTGAACTAAAGCTGCTACAAATACAAGAGGTCTAAAAACTCATTAATAACAGGATTTTGAATTTAATTCAATGACTCTTGTAAGTAACGTTCTAATTTTTTGGCAGAAGGGTGGCTAACAACAGTGAGACTAAACGTCACAATATGAATGTGCATAATAATCTATCTATACAGAATATGTTTAATGTGCATTAGCTCTTTTTTGAGTAGTAAAATACAAATGAACTAATATTTTCCATGAAATGTTTAAATGTCTCAGTTTTAACATGTTATATGATGTTTATGTTCTATTGGGAACAAAATATGGATTTCTGAGATTTGCAAATCACTACATTCTGTTTTTATTTAGAAAGTGTTCCAACTTTTTGGGAATTGGGGTTATAAGCTAGAAACACAACACTGACATAAAATCAGGTTTTATGTTGATCTGAAGAAAGTTTTCTTCACCAACTCCTGAGGGAAATATCTGCCTCTTTAACTGCAAAATGCTCCACCAGCTAGTCACTATCTTTGTCTGTCTGCCAGTTGGTGCTGGGAAGGTGTTGTAAAGTGCTGAATCATCGGCACTCTGACACTAAAAACATCTGCCTGCTGCATCTGGAAATGGTGCTGATGAGAGAGGGGATGAACTAACACACTAAAATGTGAGCTTTAAGAAGCAGACATGCCATCAGTGGAGTGTAGACCTCCACTTAGCATAATACAATCTTTCTGGTTAACTGTAATTATCAGGCAAAGCTGTACTATGATACATAACAGGCAGCTGTTTGTGTTAAATACTTATAGACATAACTGACCAAAGAGTTACAAGATATGACAAATGTTTGGTCTGAATGGTCTGAATGTTGGACTATAACAGAAAGGTCACCAAAAAAATCAACAGGCTTTTTATATTGGCTTCCATATTAGCTTGGATGGAGGAGATGGATGTCAGAGTAAAATAAAACTTTTAGAAATTATCCCTTCAACCGTTCCATCAACATCAACCATTCCCATGTTCCCTGACTCGTTTCCTTTCCAGCCAGCACCTACCTCATGTTCTGCAGTGCAGCAACTGCCAACATGCCGCTGAGCAGCAGCACTGTGAGGGTGTAGGGGTATAGGAGCAGGGTACCAGCCAGGCGCTCCAGTGTGTCGAGGGGCAGCAGGCCGAAGGCCTCCTCACACAGATACAGGCTGGCATCGAAATCCCTGCAGGGAGTTGAAGGAGTGGAGACAGACAGACAGACAGACAGACAGACAGACAGACAGACAGATATGGAATGAAAGGGGAAGATGACACAGGAGGAAGTGAGCTTATAAGTAGCAGAAACTGTAAAGAGAAACTATGTTTGTTTTGTCTCACAGTGTTTGATGATCACTTGTCTATCAATCAGTGTGTTGTCTCCTGGATATTCAGTTGATGAAGGTTGAACTACGATGTGTAATATGGCACACGGACTTATGAAGTAGTAGTGAGAGCAGACAGAAAACAGAGTAATGGACAAGAAATTCACATCATTTCTATTTTAACAGTAAGTTCTTATGAGGCTGGTGTGTGTGTGGTTTGTGGTTGTTGAATTTGACCCTAACCCAAGTAAACCTCATGTTTGTTGTCTTCTTGGAGCCACTGGTTTACTCTTACCCTTACTGTTTCATATATATAGGTTTTACCCTGATAACTCTTGGTCATGATTCAGATAGCAGCAACGCTGTCTTTGACTTTTTTTGTTTGAACAAACAACAGGTATTTTTCAACCCGCCTTTGAAGCACTGAAAAATCTAGATATTGTCCAATCAAAGACGATCAAGATAAGTTAGTTATGTATGAACAAAGTTCTCCTGGAAACAGCAACACAATCCTTCATATTCTATAGGGAGCTGCACAAATGAAACTGAATATTTTGCACATTATTACTTTCATATTTCTTTCACAGTGAAGCAGTAAATTACAAACTAAAAGAAACAAGTTATCTCCATGTCTCCTTACGTAAAACTCTATCAGCTTGGCGGAAGTGTGTGCTATCATATAGCAAATGTTTTCAAATAAACTGAATTTATTATCTCAATATGGTGTGAATGCACAGCATAAACTTGTGTTTTTCTTCAAAGCGTACATTTTGCACATTACATCTGCAATACAGCTTCTGATAAACAGTCGTGCTGATAAACAATTGAACTGAGAATTGAGATATCACAAAAGAAACACAGAACAAAACTCAGGGGATAAAAATAAGAAACAAGTTGAGAGAGGAGGAATAAGCCTCGGCGAGTGAGAGGAATGGAGGCAGAGACAGAGCAGAGAGTAAGCACTGCATTTTTCCACAGCCTCCTGAATAATTGAAGGGCCAGTTGTGTGGCGTTAGCTTGTGAGCCGTGTTATCTGCCACCCCGGAGCAGCTATCCACTGGCTGAGCTGCTCAACACACACAAAGTATCTGATCGATGGGAGGCCTGCTGGTGTTACCCCTCCATCTATTATTCACTCATGCTCTAGGTGCTACAACACTGGTGCTTAGTGAATAATACAGTCACACCGAATCAACTCAAGAGGTTGAGCACAGGTGCAGACTTTGAGGATGCACTGCTGTGTGTGAGTACACACCTTTTTTTTAACGGTGTATGACTTGTGTTTCAGAAGAGAAGCGTGTGGAACTATGTTTGAGGGTGTGTGTCTACGGGCATGTGTTCATACCTTGTCGGCCCCAAGGCAAACTTTGACTTGATGAACTTAAAGATGTGTTCGTCTGATCTGAGCTGAAGTGCTTTCTGTAAACACACACGCAGATGAGGTCAATGTTAAAGATCAGCACGTTCAAATAAGTAAGTGCATATGAGGGGGGAATATAGTGACCAAGGAGGGGCTGCAATGGAGGGAGGTGGCAATGTAGTGAGGAGTTGGAATTTGGAGTGAACAAAATCAGAGCAGACAGATGACGAGATTTTGAGAACAAATGGGCTGGACAAAAGAAGGACAGTTAAAGGAAAAAACACAGGAGAGGAATGATGAGGAAAGGAGGTGAGGGGATTAAAAACAAGGAAGGAGAAGGACACCTTGGCCAGGTAGTTGATGGTGAAGGTGAGCAGGAGAACCATGGCGCTGTGGAGGAGCAGTTTGCCCAGACGAACCAGCAAGCTTCCTGTCTTCAAACCAGTCTGCACAAACAGAGTTAACGCATCGGTTAAATGCTGTCAGTGCACTTCACTTCTTTAGAAATGTGCGGAGAGCCGACACACACAGTTTCACCTGCACACGCCCTGTGTTTCTCTCTGTTCATCTAGATATTAAATGCCAATGCTGTCTGCCCCGGCTGACAATATTTTCAGACGATAAAATACACATTTTACAAACTAATGAACCACTTTATATGTTTTAACACAGAGATGAGACAAAGCCTAACAAGCATGTCAGAGTCAATCTGAAAGTCAAGTCCAACTCCTAAACTTTGTGTTTCAGGTCCTTTAGGCCAGATTCAGACAGGATCCAGTGCTGTGGTGCATTCATTTGAGTGGGGCAGTGCATTTTGGCTGCGGTGGTGCAGGTCACGGGGTACCCACTTGTGGCTGAGGTTAAGCCCATGAAACGTCTCTGAAACTGAGACTTTCCAGCTGGATTCATGGTCTAAACTCAGACTTCGAAAATGGTACATGAAATGAAAACAGAACACAACAGGAAGAGTAGATCAGAGTCTGGCTTGCAATTTACACAGCAAAAAAGTGGAGAGAGAGAGAGACAGAGAGAGAGAGTGAGTGTGAGTGAGTGATAGATGAAAGAAAGAAAGAAAGAAAGAAAGAAAGAAAGAAAGAAAGAAAGAAAGAAAGAAAGAAAGAAAGAAAGAAAGACATAAGCAGTCAATGAGTGAGCCTTTGCTGGACTTGATAAAGCAATAAAGCGGTTCAGATCAGATCCTGTTATCAATTCTGAATCTAATTTTTAGTCTGACTGAATGTGTATGACTTCAGCATTCAACATTTGCAATCGATAAAACTTCAAATTGGATCCATACTTTTTATTATGTTCTCGTTCTAGGATCCTGATGAAGACTGATTAAGCTGATCATGAATGATATGAAGGAAAGTTTAACTGTGAGTTTGCGACAGCTGAGAGTGACGTGATCTCTTCAGCAACTGTTGTTCTTGTTGAGCTACAAAAACTCATCATCCACTCAGGATATTAGAGTCATTTTGAAGAGTGATGCTTCTTTCATCTTCAAAATGATTTTTGGCTGAGCACACACACCAGCATGCCACTGACCAGACAGCAGCCATTAACATTAATTAGCTACAGCTTACGTAATTTGCTGTCGAAGACATTTTGAATTTAAACTGGCAAACGTTAAAAAGTTTCCTTCCCTCAAAATTCCTTTTCCCCCAACGTGATAATGGGCTTGTCTGTATGGATAAACTGTTCAGTCTGTTAGGAACATGAAGGTGTTGATATGCTGTACTCTTTTACAACATATGTTTCAATATTTGGGCTTGTGAGGATATCGAGTCATTCCAAGCCATGAAGTCCAAGAAAAGACACAAGTCTTTGGTATCAAGTTGCAAGTCATCAGATTCATAATTCCAGTGTGACTCAAGTCCACGCCTGTAAAACATATTAGAATGGATTATACACGCCTGTTTTAAACGAAATATTTGACAATTATGGTATAATAATCTCCTATTTCTGATTCTCATCGTTCCTTCATCTTTCTCTTCATTCCACTTTCATCCTGTCACATTAAATGTTTCTGTAATTGTGGCTGTGATAAGATCTGATTTAACTAAATTACATTTGGACCTGACAGGAAAATGTGTTTCCAGCATACAAATTAGAATTATGTTCTGAAAAAAGTCAACCAAAGCATGGATTAATCTTCCATCTGTATGTGTGTGTCTATATATATATACACACACACACACACACACACACACACACACACACACACACACACACACACACACATACATATACATAGACACACACACACTTTGGACAGCATTAATAATTCTCTGCATTCACACATCTCACACTCACTTTTATTCTCTATATCCATCACACACACACACAGACCTGGCAGTGTCTCACGAACAGAGCAGCTACAATGAAGCTCAGGACGAGTGATCCCAGTATCATGGAGTTACAGAACTGGAGGAGCCACACACTCAGCAGACCGCTCACTTGAACAACATACAGAGTGGTCACCTGGAAAAACACACACATATAGTAGTACTGTTAACGGTTTGGGTAGGTCATGTGTGATGCTGTCAGACAGTTCAGGAATGTGTAGACCGTTTACTACCAGTGGGCTTAAAAGGTTGCTCTGAAAGATGGTATACTCCCTAAAGATTTACTCAAACTTCTGCCATTACTTGTTGGATATTAGCCAGTATCCTCCATGTCACTTGACAGCAGTAAGAGAACATTGTGTCTAAATACTTGCCAACAATGGCAAAAATACTAACAACTCTCTTTCAGGTGAAAAGTGAGAAGAAGTTTTGAGTGCCTGCTGAGGTTACACAACTATAGGTACTGTTTACTGTGACAACTGGACCCATGAAAGGAAAACAGCTAACTAGCTTTTTGGCCCAATCTTCTTAAGAGCACAGCAGGTCCACCCAAATGTTGAATGTTGTGTAGCAAGGCTTAAAATATTAAAACACTAATGCTGTTTACTTGCTAAAAAAGAGGAAACATCTTGTATCAGTATTTGTAGTGTATAAGCTACAGTGAGTAACTCCGAGTAAAACATCAATCAACTCTTTCCGCAGATATGTCAAAAACTGCTTTATCCTCTTTTGAAGAATGAATGAAGATCTACAATATCTCCTGCATCTTAATAGTTTGTATTTCTATATATAAGATGTGAGGAGAATTCACATTTCTTTTTAGCTTTATGTTCCTGTGACCACCACAGATAAAATTCCACTCACCTCATGTCATCTCCTGAGACATACATGCAAAACTATCTGCTTGGTTTGTTTCCACCAAGTTAAGAGAGGAAATGCTGTTTTTTTGTCAGGAATAGACTGTGGCCACCAAAATTAAGCTCCAGTGTGCAGTGAGTTGTACATGATGTTGTAGCTGTAGATAAAGTTGTGGATTGGAACCCACTGAATACCCCTCACCTCACCTGCCCCTGTATGAGAACCTGTTGTGGCCATGAAAAATGCGCTATACCCTATCAAGAGCCAGTGTTTGGTTTGTCTGTTCTGGGATACTGTAGAAACATGGTGATGCAACACGGCGGTCTCTGTGGAAGAAGACCCGCTCCCTCTGTGCATATAAAAAGCTCATTTTAAGATTAAAAATACATAATGAGTGAAGCATATTCCCAAACTGCACCTTTAACGAGACATCGAACTGTTGAACTACATACCAAGCAGTTATTACTCTTTCTTTAATCAAGAGAAGCTTCATTAAACTTTCCTAGAGCCTGGAGGGGGCTACAGACTGAGTGACTTTTCAGTCGAATGCCAACAATCCACTTCCTGTAACACATCCATGGCACTGACCCTTCCATATCCGGTCTTTTCTTTCTTGTAGCCATACCTGTGTAGTTGTTAAAAAGTCCACACAGTCGAGGGTGTATATGATGAGCGCCTGAACAAGTAGGATGAACTGGTTAAATTGCCACGTCAGACAGAAACAGAATGTTGTCACGTACATCAGCCACACCATCACTTTCTGTGTAGAGAAGCACACACATACACTGGGGTTAGACACCTGAACTGATACTAATGGTATTTATACTCATTCCTAATGTGCTGTTAGCTCTTCTAGAGAGCGCTGGTTATTTTGCAGGCGGATTGCATACGCAAGCCAAGGTCAATCTATGCAGTGAGGAATTTCACTAGCCTTGATTTCAGAGTGGGTTTGTGTGTACCTGCTGTAAGGCGGTGAGCCGAGGCCTGAGGTAACACGTAATAGCCGTGACCTGCAGTGCAAGGAAGGGCAAAGACCAGTTCTCTCTGAGGGAGATGGTGAACTCCACACGAGTGGTATCTACCCTGAGAGAGGGAGAGAGGGAGGGAAGGACAATTGGAAAGATACAGGTGGAAATATTTAAAAAAAAAAAAAAAACATCCTGCTCTGATATTTTGTCTGTCTGTAGCTTGTGTTGATGGTGCAAAACACCAGAGGAATCAGGTGAGAAGGTATGAACAGCTGACTTGCTGATGGCCATTGTGATAGCTAACAAAATGTAATTTAGCCTGACAAAAGTACATTGTAATGAGGTTCCAGTCAGTGAAACACTAATATGCTTCAAACTGCGATTTCTGTCTGATCGTGCCAGCTCAAGCTGTCTGAAGTTGTTCAACTCCACTCTTTGACCTGTCATTGTAGTTTTCGCAGGGGTCTTCATGTCTCTGGATTGATACAAAAAAAATGCCAGCAGGGTTTCTGAAATCATTTCAGCTTTTGGCACATTTCCAAAAAACTCAAAGGGTTTTTCTTGACCACCAGATGCCCGGGGTAACCAGAGCCTTCTAAAGGAAGAGCCCTTAACCCCGTTCAGAAGCCCAAATCGTTAAGTTAAGTTTTGTCTCTCACTGAATATTCCACTCACATAATATTGATTTTGTAGGTGAGGTGCTTTGCTGGGTTTTCAGTCTGTAAGCAGTTGGCATGAATGAAAGTTTAGGGGGACTTGTTATTTTCTTTACTGAAGCATCAGGGACAAAGAATCCCTGATAAAAGCTCATCTTTGAAAATATTTACGGCCTGTTCACAGAATTCTTTTGCTCAAGTGGATCATTAAACTGATTTATTTTCCTTGTGTAGTATTTAAACAATGCGCAGGAAAATGAATCACAGCTTGTTGTGCTCTGGCAAAAGAAGGAGAGCTGGAGTGTTTTAAAGAATTGGAGACAAACATAATTTCTGGACACATAGATGCAACTAAGAGACTACAACGGGAAAGAAATCAAGACAGAGTCCTCCAGGGAGGAAAGTAATTCAATCTGCCTAATATTCAAAGCATGCAAAGAAATAAATGACTTCAGTATAATATCAAGCGTTGACCACAAATGAACAACGCTCAAGTGAAGTTAAAAAGAGAAATGAAAGGGGGGCTTAATACTGAGTAACGTGCATGGAGAGAGTTCGGTTTAAAAACTACATGAAATGCAGAGTTCAATGGTAGTAGATATAGAGTATTTTTTCACTTTGCACTAGGAAACAATGCATATTGGTTAAAATGCTATTAGCAAGTAAAGAATCCATTATGAGGAACAGGGGGAAACCAGCCCCTCAGACACAGTCAGACTGACAGCTAAAAATTATTAACTTTGCTAATAGATAAACAAAACAAAGCAACACAACACAACATACTGCAGTAAATCAACATTATCGCGCTATAAAGCAATCTGAACAACATATATTAGCACAGTACATTAGTTAACCTAGGGGAAATAAGCCACACGTGAGATAATAAAGCACCACATAAGTGAAATAACACATTTTCATGAATAATTTATTTATTTACATTCCCTTGTGTTTCTTTCTTTATGTACATTAAATGACACCAAACTTGGTAATTATTAGTTCAAAAGTCTGCCATTATCTGAATCCCTCATCAAAAACAATCTTTCTCGAGCGGCACAGAACAATCCTTGAAGTGTCAATGAAGTCAGAGTGTCCAAATGTTTGTTTAAATCTACAGTACATGGTGGTAGAAGAGGCCTATCTTCTACCACTGGTTTATGCAGCCACCTGACCTGCTTCCTTCCTGCACCCCCAACAGTAATTATCATCTATATGTCCCATTCTTTGTTTAACTAATGTATAATAATACCTGTGTGGGATTATTAGGGCTGGTATTAGTACTTCATCAACCACTCTGTTTTTCCACATATCCTCTTCTTCAAGTTTGTTGTGTTGGGAGAAAAACCTGAAGGTGATTAAACTCCATGGCAAATTAAAACAGTCTGAGTAGGAGATGTTGCAAAATCTTTCACCACTAAAGATCTGAAAGCACTTGAAGAGTTGGAGAAGAGTAAGAAAAATGTTACGGAGTCCTGAGCAGGAAGTTGGGTGAAGCAATAAGGCTCTTTTTGACAAACATCTTTATCTTAAAGTGATCCATTTCACTTTAAGGAGATCCGTTTCACTGTTTTGTTTCCTATGCACTCCTGTCAAAAAACAACAACTGCTGCTGCAGTGATATTGCAGTCGACAAACTGTTTACACAGACTGAATCTGAGAGACCTTAAGCATAAACCTGGATGTCATCCAAAAAAAGGAAGCAAGCTCTTTATCCTGTGCTGAGGTGTGAAATAGACAGAGTTAAGCGTGTGTGCATCTCAAAGTTATATAACACTCTCCCGCTTTCAGTGTCTCATGTGCATGCATGAACGCACTGTTATTACCGACCTGTTGAGGATGTACCAGACTCCAGTGAGCGTACCAGCCAGCCAGGAACCAGACAGGAGCCATGCTGTGAGGTACAGAGCGATCACATACACCGCTTGGAGCGAGAACACTGTGTAAATGTAGAAATACACTGGCTCCAGAAAAGACTGGACCACACACACACACACATACACACAAACCATTAGTTCATTAGGCACTGTAAATGGACACACAGACAGTTGACTATGGTGACAGCGACTGACTCGAGCACTCAGGAACACTGTGGCATTTTCAAAGTTTGGTCTGATATTTCACTTCCTGGCATTCTTGTCACAGTGAGATTGCTGAGGGAGCTAAGTAGCTGGTTCTCAGTTAATTGATATGCCAATACAGAAACCTTTTCCTCCAGTGTGACAAGTGCAAGTGTCCCAAGCCATGTCAGCTAAAAAGACCAAAATGTAAAATGCCACAGCATCTCAAACGCCTGACAGTCTCCTAATGTGCCTACTCCGTTCATAATAATAAAGATAAAAGGAAAAAAAATGAGAGTGTGATATTATTTTTACATTTTTCATTCAGGGAGAAGAGTGCTTTATTTGAATCTTCTGAAATGACAAGAAAAGTCAAAGATGCAGTCAATCACTGTGTGACAATGGCAGTCATTACTCTAATCTGCTGTGTTTTAGAAGCCTTTTGCAAACAGCTGACAGCTGAGTGATGTGTTACCTGTATGGGCAACAATCTGTAGAGAACGCTGAGAAAGACCTCTTGGTAGATATTCATTCGCTGTAGGAGATTAATGGTCCTCTTGGATTCTGTCAAGTTGTCATGGATCAAATCTGAGAGCCCTAGAAACACACACACACACACACACACACACACACACACACACACACACACGCACACACACACGCACACACACACTTTGAAAATGCCACCGTTTCTTCACAATGACAAAGACTGATAATTATTCTTTGCTTTGTGATAAAGAGGACGGGATTTGGAGTGTTTTCTCAAAGCTCACTTTGCTCATTTACAGAGTAGAACGCTATTAAAGAACAATAACAGAGTTTGAAATTTCTGTCAACCGCTGAAACCGCAGATTGTTCTGCTTCAGGTCCTTAATTGCTGAAAGCACAATGGATGTCTGAACCCATCAGTGCAGTCAACCTTGGAAGCCCTCAAAACACAACTTCCTTTGCTGAATTAAAAAAAACTAAGGACTGCTTTGCTGCTTTTTCTCTAAAACTTTTACACCAATAACTGACCATGAAAACAGCAAGTATGTCAGGGTATGCTGCAGAGTTTTATAGGATGAGGGAAGACAACCTCCACTGATTACATCATAAAAAAGATTGAGAGTGTAAAAGCATCAGATCATCTGTTTCACACAGCAAACGGTATATTTTAATACGTGTGGCTATTATTGTTGAGGCTGTTATTGACTAACTAAACTGTTCATAAGAGGAGATGAGTTGAGATCTCACTGGCATACTACCTCTGCTAAATAATTTCATGAAATCCTGAGAGGATGAGGAAGTTCTTCTCAAGAAGCTTTAAGGCATCGTTATGTAACTTTTCTACAAACATCTGATGCCATTCCCACTCTATATCTCGCACTATAGCACACTTAGTGCTGCTTGGACTCATCACAGCACCAGTGGAGCGTTAGTACTTGTACCATAAAGCATTTTGGATCTCCAGGAAAAGGAGAGTTCCAGGGTCAGGGCAGGGCGTAATGCAGACAGAGAGCGACGCTGGAATGGGCACCCAAACCGGAGCCGAGCTACCCGGCAACGCAACCGCGGTCAGCAGAGCATGGCAGACAGAAGAGGGTGACAGAGGAAGCTAAGAAGGGTGGCCGAGCAAGAGGCTGCCAGAGAAGAGTAAATCTTGGACTGACTTTTAGCCGTTGGCGAGAGCTTGGTGAAATAAAAGGCTGTAAGACTGCAAGCGCGTTACTGTTGGACTAGTAAGTAATATTAGCTGGCTGCTATGTCTCATGCTGTTGCTTGCTTGATGTTTGGCTGTTCAAGCAAAGTTGTTGACGCATTTGTTTTTTTGTTTTTAACATAAGTAATCAGAACAAATGCATATGCTGCTGTCCATATTTCTTCATCCAGTTGCATTAAAGATTGTAGGAGCTCAAGAAAATCTATATTTCACTATGATCGTTCTTTTATGATTTTTTCTTTGTGAATGAAGTAAAAAAAAAAAAAATTGCATTAAATACTCTAATGTACTCATACTTATGTGCTACACATCTATGAGTGAAATAGTTAGTAACCAAAGAGAATGCTGAAATCTGGGGACACTGGTACAACAAAGCTCAACAAAGAAATGAATATGAGACAGCAGACAAGTTGTGCACAGATTATTTTAACATGTAAAACTGAAAGTTTGGTAATAATTCCTGATCACGGGGAAAAACTGAGTAAAGCTACAGCAAACACAGTAGGATTCATTGGTATTAGTATATTATACATGGTTATTATTATTATTATATTACTACAAAAATAAGACCTGTGTTATAATAAACCAGAGTTATCTTTAGCAGCGGCATCATCACACCGTGTAAAAAGACTGGTGCTGACGTTGAGACGCAGTATGGATGCAGTTTTTATGACAATGTTTTTGGTCTGACTGAAATAAAGGACGACACCAAACTATCAGCAGAGAGCTGAGTTTCTGCTGCAGGTTGGGATCTGTCAGCCTGATGACTGCTGTGTTCCTGATCCATGAAAGACCATAAAAACCATGAACCAAAGTACGCATTACCACCACCATACCCACACACACACTCATTTTTATGTCTTTCTCCTCAACTGTCATTTTTGCTTCACCCCCTCTCTCCTGCTTCTGTGTTTCTGCTTCTTCTTCTCCATAATTCTTCCTTTTCTTTCGTCCCTGCTTAGGTTCTGCCTCCTTACTTTTCCCTTTATACAAATCAATCTTTTATTTTCTAATGTCTTCTGTTATTCCATCACTCCCTCTTTCCTTTCATCCCTATATTCTTCTCCTCCCTCATTTAGCACTTAAACTACTGTAGCTTCTGCATATGAAGCCATTGTGCTGTGACAGAAAAAAAAGTGAACTCAGACAGAGGGGAGGGTCAGCCAGTTCTTCAACTGATTAGCCTCCAGCTCAGCTCTTTGCCTTAGTGGAAAATTAGGCCTGTTTCCAACTAGGAATTTTACATGAAAATGGGAACAAAATAATTAGACTAATTTCCCTCAGACCAGACTGTGCGTCATGAGAAACTGCAGTGATTTGTTTGGTCTGGTTGGAAAATGGGCAGAAAGGGTTTCTTTCTCTTTGTAAGAGCAGGTGGATATAGCCATCTGCTGTCTTTAGCCACGTAAAAGAATTGTCCGATCGAAAAACAACTATCAAAATGTATGACTAAGTGACTAACTAGCTGAGCCCTGCTTCCTTTACTGTTGTTCTGCACATCAAGCATTCACTTCCCATACGGCACATACACATTTCACAGTCACAGTGAAAAAATGACCAGTCAAAACTTGCAGTCATTTCTGAAACAGTGAGTCTGAGACAGTCTTCTAACGAGGGTTTTGCTGGCTGAGAAGAACGACTGACACTGGCAGCTTTTATCAGTTGTAGCTAGCTACCCAATTAAGCTAATGTTAGCTTGATTACTTGGCTGTCTATGCTGTCTCCGGCCAAATCTTTCATTATTCCAGTTGACTCATTTTAAAACAACAATCCTGTAAAAGGGTCTTAAATATTTGTTTGACAGCTTGATAGCTGACATCACACTAAAGACTTGTTTCCACTGCACAGACGGCTCAGCTCAACTTACTTTACAGGTATTTTTTCTCGATTTTATTTTGCACTGCAGGTAGTAATGCCCGGAATGTGAGCAATGTAGACATCATCCTCAACCCCACACAAATGCAGGAACATGGAGGATATTGTAGGGATGGTGTTCTTCATTCTCAGTACGTTTGAGTTTGGAAAACCCACAAACAACTGTGAGACAACTGTGGTTGCTTGGATTGTATTGGTGGTTCTCTGAGCAATGAGTGGTCTGACTTTTCACAGCACCTTTTCACTGCACCACAATATCGGCTAAGCTTGCTTGAAATCTCAGACTGAGGTGACAGCAAAAACTATTTACTATTACTATGCACAACTTCTGCCAATGAAAAACCCACAAAAGGTTCCAAACAAGTTAAGTTGGGCTAAAGCTGCACCTGCCAGACAGAAAGTCTCCTCACAGAAGAGAAATGGAGATAAAGAAAAAATGTATTTTACATCTTACAGCTGCTACATTCTAACATGACTCCATGGAGCTGCTCAGCCTGCACACTTCAGTACTTTCAAACAGCATATTTTCGCTTTCAATGTTACAAAAGCAAAGACAAAAAACATAACAACCTCGGGAAACACTGACTGGAGTTGCAGGGATGTAACCTAATCAGAGAGCAGCATCATAAATGTACCCTGTACCTTCCTGTATGGATGGGGCCTGCAACATTTGCTTGAAGTACGAGTAGTAGAGTCCGCACTCAGTCCGAAAGGAGATCTCCCGCTCCACTTCCTGAAAGCAAAAAAGGGGAATTCGGTTGTTTGAAATCGAGCACTTCTGTTCTCTATAATGAGGAAAACAGATATTCTGGCAAGACATGACAGAAACATGCAGGATAGAGGCAAAGCAGCTAATACACTCGTAATCCTCAACAGCAACAATAAGACAGGTGACACAGTGTGTGACTGTGTGTGTGTGTGTATGTGTGTGTGTCTGTTTGTGTTTGCAGGATGTCTTCCCAGGAGATTTCCTGCTTCCATGCATGATTACCGTCCCGCTGGGGGGTATAAACAAAGAGCAAACGGTGAACAACCAAGTGCAGAATATTAAGTCAATCATATTCAGTTTGTGAATAGTCTTTCAAGCTGTGCCCGACTAAAAAGAAAGTATTCAACTATAGTGATGTATTCCATAAACAGTTCATGAAAACAAATAAATGGAAACAACCCTACTGATTTCTGATTTCCTACATGGCAACTCAAGTTATTACGCTGAAAGAGACACAAATCTGTATGTATATGTATGTATGCATCTGTTTTGGACATAAAATGTTCCATTTATCCCGTGGTCTTGACTTCTTCTCAGGACACAGTAGACACAAACAAACTGTGCCTGACAGACATCACACTAACTTTGATTAATTTTGTCACATTTATCAGTACCCCTTCTATGTTTAGTGACTTCAGGAGACCCAGTACAGTTATGCATATCATGTAAATCATGTAAAAAGAAAAAACAGATTTTTGTTCCACAGGATACAAACTGTGAGCGTGTGCTTGTCTGCGAGGTGCTCAGTAATTACAGCAGTATCACAACTCCTACCGTGAGCTCAGAGAACCACAGCAGATTCTCGTGTATGGCGTTGACGCACCAGGACTGAGTCAGTGCCAGCAGCCCGGCCAATAAAAGCCCTGCTGCCATGGAAACACACTGTCGCCATGGCCACAAGGGTAGAATGTCTGAACCGGAACAAGTACCGCGTCCTCCAAGCTGAGAAAACTCCCCTGCATTCCCCTCCTGTGTGGCATTAGACCTTTCTGTGCCCCGCATAATGTTTCTGCTGCATCTCCCTTCAGCTGGTGTGAGGCCCAAATTATGTTCTAGCTTGTTCATCTTAACTCTCTTACGAAGCTCCATAGCCTGAGAAGTCAGAGATTATCAATAACTTTTTGGATCCTTTGATGAGCTGAATCCAGGTAGATAAGCAGCATGCTCCTGGGTTGAGCTATAGAACTGATCCAAATCCATTACGGCAATAAAACGTAAATGCGGTGTGTTTTTCTTTTCTTGATGTCGGTCCAAATAAATTAGCTTTTTAATCGCTTCAAGTTCCTTGCCAAAGGAAATATGCAAACGCTCGCTCTGAGGGAATGAGCAGCTGATTTCCTTCCCAATCCTTCTTTTGAGTTTGCTCGAGGCAAAACAAGCCTTGGCTTCTCACCAAGAACTCTGATGAGATGGCTAATCCTCAGTTTAAATTAAGGTCAAAGAGAATAGGCCTGGTTAACAAGTTCACACATTGCTCATTATCCTGAAAGCCAGTTCACTTCTCAGAAGGCACCGATCCTCTTCTCTCTGTTTCTCTCTGTTACCCTTTCCTCTTTATGAGTCTATGAATAATTCCCATCTCTCTGATGTGGTGCTTGAAGAATCCAAGCGAGGGTCCATCCAGCATTGGCCTTGCTTCGTCTTCCCCCTGCTTTATGTCTTCCAGACCAACTGCTGTCTCCCCTCTGATCTCCAACAGAGACTTCAAAACAAAAAGCAATCTTCCTCAACAAATCCGCGACAAAGTATGAAGAGAGAAGCAAACATAAAAACTGAGGCACAGTCAGACTGCGAACAACTGGATGGGCTGTAGATAACTGGAGCAGTCAGAGGGAGGGAAAGAAAAGAGGGTTGACTACTGGTGACCTCTTGTCTATAAAAGCACACATGCACACAGGAAAAGAATAAGATCAGACGGGGTGGGGGTGGGGAGCAGCGACGAGAACATGTTGGAACATCATTCGGAAAATGCGGGGAACATTTGTTAGAGGGTTTCTGGATCTGGAACCGGCGTCAAGCTGTGAGCACACGTCTCAAACTCCATGAGGCAACCGTTTCACTGCATACAAAAGAGTGGTGATAATAAGCATTCTAAGGCGTGTGTGAAAGAGAGAGGGAGGAAGAGCCAAGGAGTGAGAAGAACTTGATGATAAACCCTGCAGGCTCTATAACCTCAGGCTAACACCGATACCGCATTTCCTCAGCACAACACATTGGTCGGGGAAACCACATGTGAGATTATTAAAACCAGTTTTCTTTGTGTTAAACAACAGCTCTGCAGAATGCCAACGCTCCGATACCATCAGTCACGTAGAGTCAGGCCAGGCAGCACCCACCACAAAGCACCAGCATCGAGCGGGGTGAACTCCCAAGCTCCCAAATTACTTTCCAGCATGTTTCACGGCCCTTTCCGTCCTACTTGACCTGTACAAAGTTTAAAGCGTGTGTGTGTGTGTGTGTGTGTGTGCGCGAGAGAGACAGTAAGTAGACGAGTGAAAGTGAGCGAGAGCTCTCGAAGGACACAAAACTAAATACATCATCTCAACTGGCTGAGAGGCACCAGCAAGCAGTTAAGCGGTTCAAGGTAAGGTCGGCCAGTCACAGGCATTTGAAAGGTGTGTTAGCTGCACATTACGCCATTTGCATGGAAAAGTGTGTGTGTCATTTGATAACGTAGTATGTCTACACTAAATATGAAATTAAATATGAAAAATAATATTTTTCCTTCACCGCAAAACAAATTTTTATAACTCTCTCCAGAGTAAATAAACCTGATAGTGCCGCTGTTTCCTTGCAGTGCAGAGGAGAACAAAAGTTAAGAAGACATCTATCGTTTCTTACCCTCTCTGCTATCCATCAATGTAAACATCATAATGTCAAAGCATAGTAGATGTAGCAATCATAAGCTGATCTGTTTTATACAGCCACAAGGCTCTCTATGGAGTACTTCAGATATGGTTGGTATAGGTGATTACAGAGAGCCATGAACGGAGGTTTAACCAGCTCAGGGGCTCTATGATTGCAAGATAAACAGACCAAATATGTAGCCTAATAAATAGGAAGCTAAATATGCACTTGCAAACATCTGATTGGCAAACACAGTTTCTGAGCTAGACTTAACGTTTCTACCACTTCATATTGGCTCCTTTTGTGTCACCGAGTCAACACGCTGAAAATTCAAATCTACGACAACAGAGTCGTCCTCAGTTATTCAGATCTGCACCACAGCTACACTTAAGAAAGAAGTTCAAACCTTGCACTCAAAAAGTACTGCGTGAAGTTAATGTCACAGTGCCGCCTTCAGAAAGCTACAGACATTTTCAGGCACGGCCTCTCTCATCCTTTGTGTACATAAATAAACGCAGACAATTGACCATAACATTTAAAGGCCGTAACCCTAGCCACAATGCATACATACTATTTACAGTGCATGTGGGAGTGTCAGCTATTCAGCAGCCCCACTATGTCTTTGGAAACAACTGTTACTGAGACGGGTGGTGTGTAAGTAATATTGTTTAGATGGAAGAAGTGAGGACAGTCTGAGAGCAGGATAGCTGGTGACGTTATGGGTTCCTTTTTGTTGTTGTGATTCTCTGCCAGTTATTTTAGCTGCTGTCTTTTCACTTTCTTACAGTCAGGCTACCAGACCACACTGCGATGGAGCCTGCCAGCACACTCTCAATGGTACACCAGTTAAAGTACAGCCTCTGCTGTGCCTTCTGCAGAATGTCCTTAGTGATGAGGCGAGTGTGTCTGTAAACAGATTTTTCAGATTCAACCAGCTCTGTGTGAACATCGACTTAGACTTTGATAGCATTACCAGAAGGAAGCATTTCTCTCTCTCTCTCTCACACACACGTACGCACACATATGTGTGCAATGTGCAATGATGTCAGCTAGGAGCCCACTTACGTGAGAACATTTCAGGGAAATGTTCAGCAGGCCTGTAAAGTGACCTGCATTTATAATGAATGAAAGCATCTGTCTGCACAGGACCACAAACTGTGCCCGTACAGATTCCACTCAATTAACCACATGTGCTGCTTTGTCTCTCAGTGACAAAGACCCATCCATTAGCCTGTGCAGACCACCTCTATGTGGGTCAAGACGCATGGCACATTTGCATGAAATGAGGCACCTGGCACCGCGAGTCACAGATGAGACGAGTTCTGAGGTGTGTGTTTTTTTGTTGTTGTTTTTTTTGAGGGCCTGTCTGCTCAGTTGTTTTGTTTGGTTCCTCACCCTCGCCTCTGTGATGAGGATAATGCAACAAAATCGGAACCAATATGTGCAGATGACTCTCTGTTATAATCTGCTATGAGGACTCATAACTCCTTAGTAAATAAACTAAGGCATATTTATGAATTTAAGGCACATTTTGGATTATGTACACTCTAAGAAAATATTGTTCTGTACTGTATGATAGTCACTTTCATAGAATTGGCTTCTTTATTTTATAAAATATCTACCATAAATATTAACTGTAGACTCAATCAAATCTTCTTACACTGTATCGATTCATATTGGTCTCTAATAAAAGTATATCATTTTTGAATCATATTGTAACCTGAGTATCTAGATGCGTATCAAATTGTTTATCACAGAGAGATGTGCAGCCCTAATCATTTGGAGCACCAAATGAAGCGTATGTACAGTATATATCCTTCTGAGACAGTTTAATACAAATCTAGAAACATAGTCCAAAATTGTAACAACAGTGATGTCATATGACTTATGGCTTCAGTTATTACCTTCAGGGAGTTCACCCACAGCTCAGAGCTACCTGCTAATTCCAGCATTACTCTCCTCATGCTGATCATTCCACCTAGCACACACGTCTCATTCTTACACAAGTTCCAAGATCAGTGACACCAAGAGCGTATTTTAGGATATAAAGACTCCAGGCGGTGTTGGACACAGGGGCATTATTTTCCATGTGAAACTGTTCTGAGGAAGCAGCCTGCTAAAAGTAGCTAACTGACAAAGGGGACATAGTTAGCTGGCTTATGAAAAAGGAATGAGTCACACAATCTATACGAACAAGAGCAAGGAAGAGCACAGAAAAAGAGAAAGACTTAGAAACATTTGTTTATGACAGATTTATTGGATGAATTTGGGTCAGATCTGACGCAGCTATCTGATTATTGTAGTTATCTGATAGTAAAAGCTTTACACCCCTAGCCACAGTCAAACATTCAGAACCATTTTTATTTTTTCGTATCATATGCAAATCCAAACAAGCTGTAGACTGACGCAGCCACCAAGAAACAAATGACTACTAGTGCACTGCTAAATGAGGCAAAGACAACAAACAGCAACAGAGTTCATTTGCATTATGTCCCAGTTATGACTCTGACAGAGTGATCCGTTCTGCCGTGTCAACCAGATCAAACTCTTCTATGTATATCTCAGTTTGAAGCAGAGTGTTGGTGAAGCTTTGGAAAGGGGATTTAAATTACATCATCTCTGGCAGGGCACAATGTTCTGTTGCTGTACAACACTGAACAGACTATAAAAAGGACTGTGTAACCACCAGTCGCCATGGTGTTTGAGGACTTCATGTGGTTCATTTAACAGGGCTGAAAATCAATCCTGTGCAGCCTATGGAAAAACAATCATCTCATTTCAGGATGAAGTGTTTATGACGTGTTTGCGTGCCATTTTACAGAGGAAACTGGATGAGGGGACGTGTCTGATTGGCACTTAGGTTGACGCTGTGCTTCCTCTTGAGATACAAGAAAAAAATGTGTGCTTTTTGTTTTGAGTTATTAAAACTGGGAGAGATTTTCCATCTGTGACGTGGTTGATGAGTCTTACACATGGATGTCAAATCCTCAGATAACCTCCATATAAAAGTATCAGATACATCGATCCAGCCTTTAAACAAGTACCTCATAAAAGAGATAAGAGTTTATGCATTGTCACCATTCCCAGATCTTCTTCCTGGCCTGGCACAGAGTCGGTGGAAATACTCGGGGTCAGGGTGAAACTGTCAGTCAGGCGTATTAAACCACAGAGATATATTTGCACTGTGGTACATGATCGGCAGACAATGGCCTTGGCAACAAGTCATCACATAATGATTTGCCATAAATGTTTGTTAACGTATACCACTTCTTGACATTCACAACTCTTGTAAACAGCACCACTAATTTGTTCCCCTCGGATATAAAGAGAAATGTCCCTTCACAAATCTGCCAATTTAAAGCCCTGCTAGAGGCAAATATTACATTTAGCAGCCTGTAAAACATGATCTGCAATTCAAGCTTAATTGCTAATGTCTGCCTGTGAATTTGGAATTACAACATATACATTGAGTGTCTTCAAACTGTGATCCCAGACGCTATTCCACGTCTTAAACGGGAAAGTTACACAATGAATCGATGAATGGCCCTCCTCAGCGGTCTGTCCTTCACACTGAGACGAAGAAGATGGTGATCAACGTTCAGAGGAAGACGCTACAGACCAAACCGGTGAACATAGGGAGTGGATATGGAGATGGTGGTAGCATAAAGATATCCAAGTGTTCATCTCAACAAACTGGACTGGTTGGACAACACAGACATCCTGTACAAGAAGGATCAAAGTCACCTCCATGTACTGAGGACACTGAGATCCTTTGGAGTGTGAGGGACTCTGATAAAAACCTTCTATGACACTATTACACATTATTCTATGCAGTCGTCTGCTCACCAGGAGGAAGCACAGACAGAGATGGAAAAAGACTCAAACTGGTCAAGAGGGCCAGCTCTGACCCCTAGACTCCACAAAGGAAGTGGGGGAGAGGAGAATGTTACCAAAGCTGGTGATCATGATGATCAACATGTAACCTCCTGTGAGAGACTGTGGGTGCCCTAAAAAACTGCTTCACCAAAAGACTGCTACTACCACCATGTAAAAAAGAGCGCTACCATAGGTCCTTCATTCCAGCCTACAGCTGTTCAGCTGACAGCTGACTCCTCAGCACTCTTTATTTCTTAGTTGTGAGTAATTTCTTATTCACCTTCTATACACAAGCTGCTGTGACAAGTCAAGTTCCACAGTGTGGGATTGTGAAAGTCCATCTTATTTTATCTTTTGTGTTATGTGTTTCTCATTATTGCATTAGAAAAACAACACAACTTCATTTGCGCTGATATATTTTGAATGGTGTGTATTAACGCAGTTAGGCCCTCATTACTGGCCTTGGTGAACAAAATCAACAGGATTTTGATATATAACCTGTTTAAGATTGTAACAGTGAAAGGCCTTTACCTTGATGTTGGAGAACCACAGGTCGTTCTCATGTAGTGTGGCCATGTAGATACAGCACAGCAGGCCAAGACCAACAGACACAGACCAACCGACCGATGTCCAGATTATTGCCCCCCATGACCAATCACCTGCAACAACATTGAAAAGTCATTAAGTTGTTGCTGCCAATGAAGTATTAATGACTTTAAAAAACAGGCACCAGAATAATAAAATGAACTATGGCTGTAACTATATAATGAATTCCATTTAGCTGCTTGAGATTCAAGGTCCTAATATTGTGCATGCTGAATCAGGGATATTCTCGAGCAGAACTGGGACATTAAAAAGAGTTTATAGTTTTTCTGGAGAGGAAAGGCACAGTAAAAAGCCAAACATCATAGAGAGGGGGAGACATATTGTTTAAACATGGGGATAACAGCACACGTTTTCAGACAGTCTCTCCTGGAGGGCATTCACTGTGTTACACTTGGTGTTCACATGAAAATTGACAGGAATAGTTTTGTCAAGAAAGAAAAAAAAAAGAGCTGGAAGTAGAAATTCACTTTCTGGCTCCTTTATCACCTCTGCACAGGCGGCCAATCACTGCATGAAGTGAGTGTGAATGTCGGATTGTCAGTTTTGAAATGTTCCAGAAATGGTTGAAAATGGTCAGGCCTTCAGAAAGGTATACTGGAAGCTTGGCTGTCGCACTGCATCTTGGGTGATCCGATCAGAACTGGACAGCTCTAAGTACAGGTGTGAACACATCGAAAACCCATTGAGGACACACTGAAATCCAATCACTTAACCACATTCAGAGGTGGTCTTGGACACTCATGGCCACATTCTTTTAGTAGTGTGTAAGCTAACGTCTCCTGGCCACTCTGAAGGACAACACTGACTTCCTGTAAGTACACAGAGAACACACTGTCTGGTTTGGCTCACTATAATCAAAATAAAGTGTTTTGGCTCTACCTACCAAGATAAGCAGCAGATGTTTGTGAATAACCGATACAACTGATTTCACTCCTTGACTAATAACTATTCCCAGAAACCACATGTTCTTGGGTGAGGAGGAACTTTATAAGATGCTACAGCAAATTCATAATCATTCATGCCTTCTTGTAAATTCAGAATCGAAATTCAAATTCAATACATCAAGTTGTTTCTTTCCTAATCATCCGCAGCATCCTGTGCCAGTGACTATTCTGTGTAGCTTACCTGCCAACGCTTCAGCTAGAACACTAAATGAAATTCTGAAATTATGAAAGGAGACATTTTATTGACAGTAAACATGTCATCCAACATAGGACACTTCATTGTCACCCATGGAGAAAGTCCCCAGACTCCATTTATATATATTTCCATTGCTGTTGACTATGGGAAACACTGTTTATAGCTAATTCTTAATTATTCAGGCCTTCTTGTAAATTCTGCAAATCTTTGTCCCGGCATGTTGGCTACTATCGTTGGACCGCTGGCTAAAAACAATACATTTGGTCCTTGCAAAGGGAACAATATAACAGACACTGTTAATGTCCTGCATGTTTCCAACCATGACAAGTCAAACTATCTGCTGTAGGAAAAAAGGGTCTTTTGCAGGTAAAACACCTTTATGTTTTTAGTTCACTGGACACTAGAGAAATACACTTATTACACTTACACTTATACACTTATAATATGAATGACACTGACTTCAAATCATTTGAATCTGAACAAAGCTCACAAAATGTCAGTTCAATGTGCCTGCTGTCCTCTGAGGATGCAACACAAGCAAAACGTGACTGCATACAGTATGCACAGGCACGATAGGTGAAAATGTGGTGTTTCATTAAAACCCCACTGAGAACTTCTCTTCCTTTTCTGCACCCACAGCAGGTCAGAGATCAGATGCAGAAACCGACCCAGGAGCAAGATCTGGCTTGAGGACCTTTTAGCAAGGTGGACAGCTGCCAACTGTTCCTCACCCCCGCATGCTTTCTACAGTCACTAGGCCTTACTGCTACTTGCCGCTACCCCCAGAAGCTGGGTGGGTGGGAGGACGATGGTTCACTCACCCTGCAAGATCTTCTCCAGGTGATGATCGGTGCAACAGTTGGACTGTTGGGACTGAAACTCTGCACTGAGAGGGGGCTCCTTCCCTTTGCTGCCTTTCCTCTGACGCAGACCTGTCATGTTGATACACTGCAACCAGACAAGGGGGGTAACCAACATATCAGATTTAGGCATGGACACACACCAAGTGAGGACACACATAGACACACAACACAACACACACCTGTGCACTACTGCCAAGCCAGAGCAAACCTGCACCACTGTCTGTCTGCAGCGTTTTATTCAGTCACAGTCTGCTGATAGATGTGGTGGACCTGGACACTGTGCGGGCCTGCTCACAGCGGCATTTCCTGCTCACGTCGCTGCTACGATAACGTGAAACATCACATCCCATCTATCGACACCGACAGCAGTAAAATGACACGGCGAATGAAGGCTAATGGAAGACCATAAGGGACGTTAGTAGTGATGCGATTAGTGAGGCACAGAATACCATAAAGTACGAGAAGGCAGGCTTAAAGTGCTGTTGTGTAGCACGGACATACTTCTGCAGCCGTATTTGAATGAATGTGCGTTAAGCCTAAAGGCGCGGTCCCGTTATGGACGCCAGCTTTTCTTTCTGTCTTGACAGTAACAAAGACGAACACGGTTTGAGCCAACGGTTACATTTATAAGCCTCACCCCTCCTGGTCTGCTTGGTAGGATGGTCCGACAGCACTCCCCTCTCCCTCTCTCTCTCTCTCTCTCTGTGTCTCTCTCCCTCTCTCTCTCACTCTCACTCACTTTCTCTCTCCCTCCTGCCTTCCTTCGTCCTCTCTATCTGCCTCGCTCTTTCATTTCTCTCTCCTCTTTTTCTCCCACCCGTTAAAATTCATCGGTCAGCTTCTGTTCTTACCGCACTGGGGTTTAACCGCGGTGCAAAACCGGAACATGAGAGTGCGTGACTTCAAAATAAAAGCGCAAGAGTGTCACTTTAAAAAATAAAAAGCGAGAGTTTTTTTTGTTAAAGGCGTGTGTTTCAGGGGAGAGGGGGCATCTCTTTGGGTGAATATGTGCTACCTTTTTCGGTAACAGTGAACAACATGCTGAAAATAGACTTTTTTCCCCCTAACGCAGCCATTTTGAAAAACAGCACAGGTGTATCATCAGCACCATGGCACGAGCTAGCTGTTCCATCATGTCAGACGTGCACAATATGTGTCTGAACTTCATGACACTGCTATAACTGTGGTCATAGTTTGTGTAGTGCTCTGTCTGCTTGTATGTCTTCTCAAGTTCTTATGCAAATAGGGGTGTGCCATCTCCGGGAGGCGATTGGTGAAGTAATTTTCTGTCCTAGCCCGTGATTGGCTGCAGCTGCAAACCACCGTCTACATAATGAGCCAAGATGGCGACCGTCAGACGCACCACTGGCATTTTCCTCATCCTCCTCTTCTCCCAGCCAGCCACGTTTGTTAGACTAGAGTAAAAAGTGTTTTGTGTCTGAAAAGTAGGGGTGGACTGCAATTTGGTTTGACCTTGTTTTCTCCTGTTTTTGTTTAAGTTAGGAAGGTAAGTCTATTGTGATTTTGTTTTCTGAGATAAATGATTTATTTTCTAGATAGAGCTGTTTTGGTTGTTGTTTTGGCCTTGGTCCACCCTGAAGCAGATTTCTTAGTTATAGTTGTTTGATCCTTTGAGTTTTGTAAATAAGTCATTTTTGTTTCATTCACTACTAACTTGGTGTACGTGGCTACTTAGGACTCGGGGAAGATGACACCTTTTCTAGTTATGCTCTAGGCACCCCTAGGCCGGGGCATAACAATATACAGACAAATTAATTTGTTTCATCTATGGTCTTCCTACTTCCTGACGTGAAAATGTCTGCTCTCTAGTTTAGAAGCCTATTTTAGTTCATTGTTTTGGCTTTCACAGCCTGTAGATTTACATTTTGTTAAATTATGTTACTGCTCATCAACCTCTGTTTATGGCAGCTATTTTCAGCTAAAAGCTATCAGCCACTACTACCCGCCCAGCACCTAACAAGAGACCACAAATTTAAGCATCCAGCTTGTGGTAAAAATCAGATATTTCTCAGGAGTTTGCAGAGATCAAAACAGAGCTGAAAGGAGTTATTGGACTCATCAGGTGGCTGATGACTTGATTTAAGAAAAATGTTGCTATCTTCCTGCTGGGTGTCTAACTGGGCAGAAAGACCAGACACAGCTGGGCCATGTGGCTGTTACTGTGCAGGGTTCTATCCCAAAATGGCTATTACAATGAATACAACTTGAACAAACAAATCCTTTGGAACAACTCTCTAGTATAGGATGCTGAGTCAGTGCATCATACTCATACATGATGTCTAATACTGCTTGAGATAAGATTCCTACTTTTGATAGGTGGTTTTGATAAATAAGACACAAAAAGTTAACAGAACAATAATGTACTTTTGTTCAAGATATTCTTCACAAATCAACACATCTTTTTGCTACCATGTTCTGGCCACATACAGAGGAGAGGAGGGTATGATAGAGGGCAGGTTCTAGTCATGAACACAGCTGCCTTGACTCCATAGCACAGACTACTTGTGACAGCTCCACCACCGTGCCTGGTAGTTGAGTACATACAGAGGGACATTGTTTTTGTCTGGGCAGCGCTGGGTCCGAACAGGTGCCTTTTTTATTTTCAGGACAGGACTGTGTTGACATTCACAGTTTGGCTGCACTGCAGGGAAACTGTCCGACTGGGACTGGTCAAACAGTCCCTGCTGCAGTGACAGAAGGCAGAACCTGACTGGGCTGACAGCATTGCATCAGGTGTGACCACATAGCGTGGTCACATTTAATCAAATCTGGAATGTGGCTCTTTGTGGTTTCCTAGGCACTGTTCATCTGTCAGACATACTCTGTGTTAAACCAGTAAAAAATATCAAGTGAATCCTGATAAAGACATACACAGGTGGAAGCCATGTCATTATTAAACGCCTGTCATTATAATGTCAGCATTGTTCCCGCTCCTACATGAGTGACAATAGCAGTGTCCTTTGACATGTGAAGATTTCAACCCTTCTATTTTAGGTACTTGAATGCAAGACTTTACTCAAGAGTGAGCTGTGAAACTATGTTTGATAATTAACCTTGATAGCTACTGTGTCAAGGAGCTCACTGAAAGACACAGACATTCATCACTGTATAATAAAGCTCTAGTTGTTATTCAACTTCTTTTCTTCATTTCTTATTTTTAAGAACGCTACAAAGGAGAATCAGGAGGTATTGTGGACTCATTTGAAGTCTGCCTGTGTCTTTGTCAAAGACCCTGTCTCAACTGCTCACACCTGCTGTCAAGTGTTTGACTCTTGTGATGGCAAAAACATAAAAGTGTTTTGACAATCTTTTCTATGCCAACCCACATATACCTGATATTTTGACATAATCTTTATTGTCAGATTGAATAAAACAATCTGCAGGGCACAACCTACAGAAAGCAGCAGGGCACTGGTTGAATTGGTGACAGTCTAAGCGTACAAAAAGCATCAATACAACAACAGTACCACAATCAGTGGAAGGAATTCATAACATTTGTGTAAAGTATTTTAAAGTTTCAGTGTATTTCTAAGTTTCTCTTAGAAACCTTGAGTCTAGCCACGAGTTGACAGAGAAAAGCCCTCTTTGCTTTTACATTTTGACTCCTGACACTTTCACATTGAGCTCTGTGAAATTATCCATAGCAACTAAAAAAGTGAAAAATTCAACAGCAATCTCTCTTTCCAGAACAATATAAGTGATCTTTTCAGGGTAATTTGTAAACCTTGCTGCGGACAGTTGTAATTTCGACCAAAGAAAAAGTTTCTATGGAAACTTTTGACGTTGTGGTCTGTAGATTTGCCTAATCTATCTTACATCTACACATCCATATAAAAATAACCTCCACACTGCCACCCAAATAAATCACATCAATTAATCAAAAACATTCACAGGCTGTACCATCTTGATGAGCTCTCTTGAGACACCAAACAGGTCAAGTGGGAAAACTCTCAAGGCTTTCAGATGGAAAGAAGCGTGTTTGTGCAAGAGCTGACATGAAAGACCCAAAGATTATCAAAGAGATTTAAGAAAATAAATTGGCTTGACTTCTGTTGGAAAAAAGGATTATTGGAGAAGAAAACATTTGTTTGCAGTTTAATGGTTATAGTCCCTCACTCTGGCCCTTTAGTCCTTGAATCATTCCCTTGTGGAGACACTTAGACCCCCTCCCTCCTTTAATTTCTCTAAGTCTTGTGATCCAAAGCAAGGAAGTGAGACTACAGGAAGATGGCTTATTAAAGATAACCCTCGTCTCTCCCTGTGCGCCCAATCTGACACCCTTTAGCCTGCATGGAATCAAAAATCCTCTTCCATTTTCAACACAAAACAAGGTTCATAGAGGAAGAAAAAGTACGAATTAACTAGACTGGCGTAGAGAGTTCCTTACACTGATTCTAGAATATACAGTTTGCCCTGTCGTCACCCTTATTTCTTTGCCTCATTTTCCCCCCATTAATCTCCACTTTCATGGTGGGCCCTTAACAGGTTTAGGTAGAAAACTTGATCCTGTAAAGAAATGAAGATGGGATTTTTTTCTTGCTTATGCAGTCAGGGTTTCATGTAAAAGCAAAGGGATTACAGAAATAGACTTTTTTTTTTTCAAAATGGAAGAATGTGCGTGTGTGTATGTATGAAGTAATAGAAGGTACTAGTTTGGCTTATCACTGCACTGTGGGACCTTGAGATATTGTATTTCATGGTAAATTATTAAAGAAGTGCATGAATATAAAGATTTGTCTGTTGCTTTGAATGCAGCCATGGATGTATACCTCAGGTGGTTTCTAACTACTTCTCCAGAAGCCTTATAGAAAGCTCTACTGACATTGTTTATCTACGTTTACATTGTATTTTTTTATTATGAATAATTTATTTTTTTCTCCTTGTCTCCAACTGCCGTACAGCAACCCCTGTGTTCCCGCCATTCTCCATCACCTGACCTTCCCACCCACCTGCACACCTGTTCCCAGTTCCCCATCAGCCCAGTAGCATATATACCTGCCCGCTTCGATTGATTCCCCGCCAGTTGTCTTTTGTGTTTCTGCCTTAGCGGTCCAGCCATTTTATCTGCCTGCCTGAGTTTTGTCTGTTATGACCCCTGCATGCCTTTTGGACTCCTGCTCGCTAGTCTCTATTGGATAGGTTTGTTTCATCTCCCCTGCCTGCCTCTTTTAGACTTTGGCCTGTTTTTTTGACCTTGGGTAAACTATTTTATCGGCCCGGTCTCTCAGCTGTGCTTTTGAGTTCCAACCTGTCTGTACTGAGCCCTTCTCATCTAGATAGCTATTACTCTCTATGCTTTTACTTTACTTTAGATCTTTATTCATATATATTTACATGTCTGCACAATAAGCATAACTATGTTTTTATTAGTGTATATTAACCTGGAAATAAAAATGTTATGTTTTTGTTATCATAGAATGAACCTTTTATACCTACAGAGAGGGTCCTCTTCCACGGAGTCTGCCATTTTGAACTGTCATGTTTCTACAAACCCAGAAGAAACTAATCAAACACTGACTTGATAGGACTTTTTTTTGTCATTTTTGTGGCTTTAATGTCCACCATAGTTTCTCTTTTTGGAACAGGTGGGTGAAGCAAGTAGTCTTCAGTTGTTTGCACTCTGGAACTTAAATCCTACTACACCTTTGATTAGAATGAGGAATTTGAATCTATACACTCTTTGATCATCCAAAATTAACAAGTCATTTCTTTACCTGCTCCACTTTCATCAGGATTGAAAGGCTTTACCTCAGTGTGTCACTGCGACTGTAAAAGAAAACTTCTTTTCAGTTCTTGTAAAACTTAAGAATAACTTCAATAACTGGTGTCCTCCTAAAGTCACCCTCCATGTAGCTGATGGTTGCTTCTTCAGTCAACTGAGTGTGTTTACAGTATACACTGTAGGTTAGAATCACAGATCACAATTTACCTCAAGGGACTTGAGGTAAATTTTAGACTTTAGACTTTATAGCATACTGACACCCTATGATATCCTATTAATTTGGATAAGAGTTTGCATGGTTTCCTTGTGTCCATGTGGGTTCTCTCCTCTCACGGTCCAAAGACCTACACTTAATACGTTAATTGGTGACTCTAAATTGGCTGTAGTGTGTGTGAGTATGAAGGGTTGTTTGTCTCTATGTGGCCTGTGATCATCTGGCGACTTGTCAGGGTGTACCTCACCTCTCGGCCAAAGTCAGCTGGGATCAGCTGCAGCAACCCGCGACCCTGATAAGGATAAGCAAACAAAAATACACATATGTAGATTGTGAAACAGAAGTGAAGAGAATACAACTAGGAGAACGTTGAGCAGCTTGGATAGGTAGGACTTGAGCCACATGACCTCCTCTCAGCCACAGAGACCTGAAAGAGGACAGACGCACTAGCACAGAGGAGGCAGCACAGCATTCAAACAGACAAGCAAGAGGACATTATTGCATGCAAACTACAGAGAGATGAGAGAAGAGGAAAGGTTGAATCTCCTGGGGGATGGTCCGGATCCAAACATCTGGACCTCTCCATTACTGCCAACTGTATCCTTTTTTTTTCAAATATTTGAACCATTACTATAGACAGGAGTCTGTACAGTGGCAAAATGAAAAGTATTTATCCATTCCATATGTGCTCTATGACTTTTCACCATTTTAGAGCAGCTCATTGCTGCTGTCTGGATCCACACCCTTCATCTTTCCAGAAGTATTCATCCATTTTCTTCCACTTACCCACACCTGGGTTGCACAGTAGCAGGATGTTTTTCAGTTCCTCTTAAGGGATCCTGAGGCATCCCCAGGCCAGATGAGATGTATAATCCTTCCAGTGTGATCCAGGTCGTATGTGCACAGAAAATCTCAGAGGGTAGGTGCCCACGATGCACTCTGATCAGATGCCCAAACCACCTCAACCAGCTCCTTCTGACCTTTAGTTTCTTCTTTCTCAGTCTTCAGATACACTGAAAGGTAACTGCTGTTGACAGCTTCAACTGCTATTAATAATCATGGTAGCTATTATTGCTACTATTATAACTTACTTTGTTGTTGTTCCATTTGTACTTTTTAAAAAAAAAAAAATCGATTCCCATATTCTTTGTCTTACTGGTCACTGTCATCTAAAGTCAACTGATGATTTTTAATTAATGCATCTGAGCTGCCCTGTGTGCCCAAAGATTGAATCAAATGTCTACCTTGCAAAGAGCCTTGGATAGCAGGTGCTCTCTGGATTATAAAAATAAAAATTTAAGCCTTGTCAGAAGACAAAACACGACCTCACTCCTGTGTTCATGTTGTGCAAAGAAGTAGCAAAGAGAAACGTGTTTTACACTGTCATACTACAGTTATACAAGACAGTTTTCAAACTTATCTTCCATGTTGTGCAGGTCTGGAACACATTATATAATTCATGGCTCCATTCTGATTCAAGATAAAGCTTGCAGAAAAAGGCTGGAAGCAGTTTCTTTCAGTCACCATGTATTAACATTCAACCCAACCCTTTCACAGCTTGTAAGGGTCAATGAAAACACATGATGGAGGCCAACTGTCTGCATGTCCTGCCCTGACACAAGTGCACTTCTTTCATTGGTGGTAGGTAACAGAGATGTGAAAGTCCTGAGGCCTCCTTGCTTCGTGATATGTATTATATAAAGAGTTCAGCCAGATCCTACAGTGTAAGAATTATAATTAACCAGTGTTATTCAATTCAGACATGACAGGATATAATATGCCTATTGTTAATTTAGAATGAATTTATTGAATGAATAATATGTAACATGTACAGCGTGATGCTGCTTTGACTGACAGGTGGGCGCTGTTACAGATGGCTCATTTGAGCACCCGGACATCATTTGGCGCCTTAGGTCTGCCGATGATTCACGGCTTTGCTGTTTTTTTTACATTAGCCAGAAGACAGAAGAAGCAGTGCACTGCATATTTGGAATGTGTTGTCCATTCTTTATACTGTAATAACCCTGTATTTCTCCACAATATTGCATGCTTTCAATCCACTACTACATGTTAAGTAAATCATTTAGCATTCTTCACACTGCCATGGACTCTTGCATCACTTGCAGCTAAAGTAGATTGTTGTCCAGCTCTTACCTGTATATAATAACAAAAAAAGTTGTTTGATTCTTATTCTCATGATATATTCAGATTTTTCTTCAATTCATTGTGAAATCTTCATGGATTTTATTTTGGCTACAGCTTTCAGACTTCATAACTTTCCATCATGTCACAAACATGAGACAGAGACACGCAGTCATTTTTTTTCTCAGTCTTTATTACCAAAAATACAATGGCAAAGTAGTGACATAATAAAGCCTATGATGTTCTAAAAATAAATAAACATAAAGCCAAGCGTCACACTGCTGTCTGAGACAATTCCATATTGAACATCCAGTACAAAATATGAGCAAAAATACACTGACGGACATGTTATATCGTCTCCTCCTCCTTTGGTTTAAATACACATAGCTCATTTAACCGCATTTAGCTTAAAACTGTCATTCCCTCAAACAGACTGGGAGTAAATAAGATCAGAGCCAAAATTAAAATGATTTTTTTGTCTCAGTTGTTTTTTTCTCAACAAGATCATTAAAAAATAGATTTTTATCTTTTAAAAAATGTCAGTTTTAAGGTTCTGCAGTCTTCATCTACAATATGTACACACTTAAAATACAGTACCAAGTGTTTGAGCTCATTACTAGGTAAAATAGCCAGTCATATATAAAAAAAGGGCTGTTTCACATTCTTTGTTTGCTGTTGTTGTTTCTATGCCCCCCAAAACTGCTGAATAAAACCTCTTTGTAAAACATATTGAGGTGTTCACATCATAATACCCAGCATTGTAGCAATAATCAAGATTTTTGCTTCCATGATTTTGCACCTGAATCAGAATATGGATATGGATAACTGACCGAAGTTTAGGAGAGGTCAAAAATCTAGCTTCAAAACACAAATGACACTTTAAACTGAAAGGCACAATAAACTAAAACAAAAACTATTTTTGCTTTGAATATGGCACAGATGTAGGTTTCTGTGACTGTGTAAATGAAATGGAACTGGTGAATGGGGTGATGATGATCCGTATGCTCTGAAACGGGTAAACACACACGTGCTTTCATGCTCGCTGTGTCTGCTGCCTGTGTTGACACACTTTTGCAATTTGTAACACCAGATTGAAAATATCACTGCTTGCAAAATCCCACTTGACCTATTTCCCACCAAACGAATTACCCAAGAGGTATTTGCCAGCTGTTAGCAGAACTTTGAAAGTTGCTTTGTTTTCACTTGTTGTTAAGCTCACATTCCAAAACTATCTGTGCATATTTGTTTTATTTAAATATTATCATGAGCTCTTTTGTAATCAGAACTCGACAGAAGGCCATGCTCTATGTATGTATATGTTTATTATTTTGTTATTTATGTTATTTTTCCATGTCTGGCTGACACCACAGTGATTAGTTTGAAGATTTCCATTCAGGTATATTATACGTTTTCTAGTTTTGTCCATTATTTCTATTGAATACGATAATACTATACACAAAGTGTAAGGAAAAATCTGGTTACATTATATAATTTTCTTATTTTCAGCAACTCTCGTGGGTAGATGAAAGTTAGTTGATCCGACTAACAAGTACTGTTTTGTATCTGTAGGCTGATAATTAATTCCTCTGTGAGTTTCACTGTTGTCCAAAAACTATTACAAACACACCAGTACACTGCATGACATGCTCTGCATTAGCATGAGCACCGTTGTGCATTAGAATGAATTCATGGCTGGCTTGAGTGACATTTACAAACTGTTTTACTGTCACCTTTGTTTTCATTTCCAAATATGTTCTACCATCCTTGATCTTCTAACAACTTGTAGCCCAGGCTATTGTTGCTGTCCATGCTAACACAACATTTACAAAATTAACCACTTAATGTACTTAATGTCATGCTGCATGGATCGTGCCAAACCATGTATAATATAAGGAGCAATTGTAGATTTGACATGCTAACTCTGGCTGTTGCTTTTGTTGGACTTCTTATCCAACTTCTTTCCATGGTTTATTCAAACATGTGACATGCTGGTAAACGTTAATTCTGAGCTCTAACAAATGTGTCGAGTTTCCTTCTTCCTAAAGCATTTATTTTAAATCGTGTGTATGCATCCATTTGTGCACATTGCTGCATATCTTGAAAAATGTGTAACTGAATCATAGAAAAGCAGCTCCACAAGGCCACTCGAGGTCAAAATCTGCTCGGGGAACCTTTGACCAGAATATATTTTTGGAGTGGAGTAATTACAAGTCATGTGTTTGTGACTGATCAGTCCAGTGTCACTGCTCATTTACATGCATGGCCTGTTAATCAGACAGGAGGGGTACTGAAGCTATTCATTTATTTATTTTTGGGACATGTAAGCATCTTCCGTAATTCAATTGTAAATTAATCGGCAGACAATAATTACCTGCTCTGATAATGAGAATTCCAGGCCAGGTAACGGGTCTTTGAGATAGAGATTTAATTTTGTTTTATCCACTGCGCTACGCACACGTGCAGGCACAATTTCAAGCTGTTATGTCGGGCACAGAAGAGAGGGGGGTACATGAATTATGGATATTCCATTTTATCTTTATTTCCTCAGCCTCTGTCTGTGCGGATGGGAGAAAGGGATGGCATACTGATGAATTAGCCTGACAGTGTTTTCTGCATGACAGGACAGCATGATGCATTAGATGAGTTGAAACCTGCTTTAAAAGAATAATCTGTTATTCAACCTAATCTTCAATCAGTGTTTAATTTTCAGTTCATTTTAATTTTGATGGCATTTTCCCGGCAAGACTGGGTCAGACTCAGGAACGTTGTCCCGTAAAGCTCTCCAATAATCATCTCAAAAGCATCAGCAATTTTTGTTACTCTGCATCCTGAATGAATGGCACAGTTTGAATGGACGTTAAAGTGCGAGGCATATTTCAGTTGTTCCTAACATGCATCTGGGTGGCTAGATAAGTTAGATTTGTGCCAGTACTCATTTCCCTTACATTCATGTTTTTTTTTTCCTGCACAGTCAGCATCATTTGAGATATTAAAAGTTCATGAAAAATAATTTCCACACAGCGAGACAATCCATCAGGGTAAACATGAAGCCTTCGTGGATCCATGTTTTCCGGTTTATCGTCATTACACAGTGCAGACATCAGAGCTGCAGTGAATATAGTAGACCTGTGCCTTCAGTCAATCACACGGGTTCAAAAACACGTCGCCTTCCAAACTTTATTTTTTACATCCATGTCTTTCTGATTTCAGGCATGTTGTTAGCTGGGACAGCAGTCACTTCAAGTTGAGTTTGACACTAGAAACTTTGTTTTTTAAAAACACTGACAAAAAATGGTTATTATAAAAAAGTGTGACTATATACAACAGAAATTGCATGGGCTATAAAAAAATTGGACTATACCTTCCATGTCAACTCTTAAAGCGAGCCTATAGCACCACAATCACACGAGAACAGGTGATTCTGATTCAATACAACAAGAACGACATTACTGCTTCCAAATATCGAGGCACCATTCAGTTCAAATAAAAGCCCAACACAAGCCAACTTCCCTTTTTATCATTCCTTTTCCTCAACATGCCGTAAACCAAAACCTCTGTCGCTGGCAGATTACAATCTAACCAATCAAAAACCAGTTTCTGCTTTGCTCTGGTCAACTTCCACTCCTTCGACAACCGACTTTCTCCTCAAAGACATTTTCATATACTGATCGAACAAGCAAAATTACTCATACAAACAAAAAAAGAAACACATGCCTTGTTAAATTGGCATAACGGAAACTAACATGCATAAAAATAAACAGATAAATATTAAATCATATTCAAGCTGTGATGCATGCCTTTCAGGCATCGGTGAGTTCGCACATGTACCTCCTCAACTAGGCTAGAGCCTCAACTGTGTCGGATTAAATACATTAAATATTACAGTAGCAATAAAAGAGCTGCCTTATGGTCAGTATATGAATCAGACTGGAAATTTGTGAATCTTTTTTTTTTCCTTTCTTCCATTTCTGCTGAGGGATTGTGTGGTTTTGTGAGGTATGAACTTGTCTTGTTTGTAAAGTGAAGCGTCACACTTGGGTAAGAGCTCGGGGATTGTCCTTTGAAATCAGAATCACTTCCCTCTGGACACATTTCGTGTCTCTTTAAGGTCAAGTTACTTGACACATATTAACGGCGTTTAACTTTTTTTTTTTTTCTTACGTTTCTGCCACGCAGAAAGTCATTTCATCATTTTTCTTGACAGCTGCTCAAGGTGTCTGCGACACATGAAAATTCTTGTTATCACTTCGTTATCAAACACAGTCACCTTGAGGTAAAGAAACATAATGAAATACTCATGTGGGCAGGGTCAGTGTTAATATAAAGAGAAGGAGGGAAGGGCACGTCTCACTCTGCTGTCTGGAGGCCTGACTGGGCTTCTGGTTGCTGCTGCTGCTGCTGCTGCTCCTTGTTGAGGATGATGCTGATGATGTCTCCCTCGTGCTCCTTCATGTGCTCCATCAGGCGCTCTTTACTGGTGGACTCGAAGCCGCAGATGCAGCAGCAGAACAGGAGCATGCAGTATTCCATGCCGAGGCCTGGAACGGAGGGCTGGCCTGCGCGTGGCTGGCTCTGGGACTGGAGCTGGAACTGTGCAGGGTCCTTCCCCTGGGGGCTTTGGGACTCGACAGGCCACTGTGAAGGGTCTGTGATGGGAGTTGGGGGCAGGCCCCCAGAGCTGTCCACGGCCAGACAGGCTGCCGTTGTTGTTGTTGATGTGGATGTTGGCAGTGGTTCCACTGGGCACTTTACTTTGTCCTTTGAGGGCTGGGCCACTGGAGGGCGCTCTGCCACCGTCTCCAGCACTGCAGACAACTTCTGAGGAGCTCTGAGGGAGGTGGAGGATGAAAGGCCTGAGTAAAGCTCATTCTTGGGGAAGTGTTAGGGCTATTTTATTCCCATTTTTGTTTCGACTCTGGCAACAAACTGAATCATTGAATGTTTAGGTTAGCTAAATGTGGCCTTGAATGTAGCTTTTAGCTATACCTGGTGCATTAAATGCATTGTCTCAGTTAAATAAATAATAATATGAACTGATCTGACCAAAGTTTCAGCTTCTTTAAGCACAGTCTTTTAGAGCTTGTTAGTGCCAATGAAATCCAACAATTTGAAAGGGAACACAAACAAAATGCAACACTTACAAACCTGCAAGACTGATAAATACTTTAAATAAAGCTGGTGGCACAACGCTTTTACTGTAAACACCACATTAAGTTAAAAGATTGCATTATGCAGCTTTGGCTGTATTAATGGCCGTTGTAGCTAGACAGTACATATTACAAAGTGTTTTCCTGCCAGTAAATACACTGGAGACATTTGCTGAAATGAAACCTGAAAGCAACTCAAAGAACAGAAACCGCTGTGTGCCTTCGCTTACCGGCTACTCTGGGAGATGGCCTCGTTAATGGCTTTGTTAACTTGCTCGTAGTTATAGTTCTGGTCTCCGGCGTGCTTCCACATGTGGGATTTGAGTGACGGCGGGTGACTGCACACATAGCCACACAGAGAGCACCTGGAAGAGAGGGGAGGAGGGTAAAAGAGAAACAAAAAGGAGAGGTGATGAGCGGTGGATCACGCTGAGGTCGACTTAATATGCATACCAAGGTTTTACTAATCCTTCTCCTACTTTCTATCAAGAGGAATCATCCTGACTCAAGGCTCCACAGGGGACACTGAGCTTGAGAGGCAGAGACAAAGAGTGGAGAGAGGAAATAGGATTTGGAGCACACCAGTGAAGTCATTTGTCAAAATGAAAAGAATTATGGATCATGTCTTTATTAACTATTCAAATGCTTGAAGTTGCTAATATCATTTAAGCTAAAGAACTCGAGCATGCTCTCCCCATAACAGCAGACAAGATGAGATCTGGTGAATCATAAAAGCACAACGTCGCAATGTTGCTGCAAAAAGGTGAATAAAAAAAATCAAGTTCTCAATATGCATGTCTGAAAACGGTGCACTCAGCTGCTGCGTGATGGTGCTGGAGATTTTGACTTGCACTCACATTCTGTGAGCTGAGACATGACTTGATAACTGAGCAATATTCTGGAAAGTGACTTTTGCCCACCAGATGGTATTTTTATCTCCTACCAAAGAAAAGCTTGTTTTTTTTTTTTTTTAAATCAGTCTTTAAGATGTGATCAGATGTTTAGTCTGGGCTGACATGCTGCTCAGACACTCCCGTCTGATGGCACCAGAAAAACAAACCACTTTTGGAGTGGATGGGTGGTTCGATGTGGCTCAAATCAGTGTCAGAGAATGCTGGGAAATTCAAAGCAATTGGTGCACTTGGAAATGGACTATGATGCACATCCATTTCAGTCTGTATGTTTCCACCTTTTCTTCCATCATTTGTGCTTTTAGAGGTACTTTTTCCATGCTTCATGCTTAATGCCTCGAATCTTCCAAGAGTCCAAAATTTAAGAAACTATCAATCAGCTCAAAGAGGCAAAGAAAACCCACTGACAGTGAATTCAACCTCTCAACATTTCCCAAAGTATCAATTCCATCTCTTAGAACCATTAAACTATACAGCACAACTATAATAGGTTACTTATTTCAAAACAGTTTTTGCCGTCAATCCAAATGAAATATTCCAGTCAATGCATGAAGTTGTCTCTAAATCGTACTGAGTGAAAAAAAAGTTGGATTTAACGGGTTTAAGCAACAGATTGGGTGGACGTCAAACCTTTAAAGGGGAACACAACCCATATTAAACATAATTAACTTGTCAGGGGGTTTAGTACTCCGCCTGTGGAAACAGTTGTCTTCTTGTTAAGTCAGAGAAAATACTCTGATAACCATAAACACATCTTCAGGATCACAGCATGGCCGAGGAGACTGCAGATTTAAAAACAAAAACTAAGCTGGCATCATGAGTAGACTTTAAAAGGTTTGGGTCTAATGGTTCTAATGAGAATATGCTGTTAAATGCATCATAGGAAGTGTAGGATCCAGGGTTTTTGAAGCTTGCTCATATATAGATCCTAACAATGCTTTGTTCGATGTCGGTGATCTGGTGTGTTTACCTGTGTGGTTTGGTTCATTTGGCTCGGTGTTAAAGCTGTCAACTCAACTCTGCCTCAAACCAAACAACCCAGCCCAGAACCAACACGAGGTCCAAACACATTAGTGGTATGAAAGCAAAGACTGACCAATGGACTGTGTGAGAGTTGATATGTACAAACTAACTAATAAATCATCAGGAAACACTATGTGTAAGCTGAGTCAGATCAAACTTTTGGAAAAACTCTCCAGGTGGAATCATGAGCTGAATTCTGATTCTCCCTGTTGTGCTCTGGCTTTGGATATTTCATGTACCCAGCACAACCCTGCGGCAATTTGCCACAGTACCTGATCCTGTCTGAATGTACCCAACGGAGCATTTATATTCTACATCATCACATGTTACATGGTAACACTAACAAATTAGCATATGAGACACACCAGGAAGCGGCAAATATGTGCTAGCCTTGTGATATGCTTGTGTCATGTGCTGTGGATACTTGAAACTGTTAATATTACAGTAAAACATGCATCATTTATTGTTTTTTAAAAATCCTTTTAGCATTTTTATGATGACAATACATATATATAACTCATTTTTATTATTTCTTTGGGAGCTCTTTTGAAGGAACAATGAAGGGGTTACCTGAATCAGAGCTAATAAAGTCAGCAGCGCATCACAAACCAAAGACTGAAGACAGTGACCTGAAAGTCAGGACACCTCGTCCTTCTTTAAATCTCTCTCTCAAGTACCCTACAGTGCTAAATAATTAGCCCCTTTACAGAAAAGGAACAATATTGCTGGTGCTATTTCTACTGTATGGAAGCAGGCATTGCGGCCCTCCAGGTACTGATGAGGGTATAATACAGCACAAGTATTCAGTCAAGTGGAAATCAGCAATCAGTGCCTCACTCAGGGGTCGGGAGGTTGATTTAACATTTTAGAGGAGGACAATATTCCCTCCCATTCACTTTTTCCACCCACCAAACATTGCTGTCGCAATCAGTAGCCCATTTCAAATGTCCAGGCTGTTGGCACCATGAGAGAGCAGAAATGTGATCACACCGGGTTCCCACATTGGACTGAGATAACCTCAGATTCCTCTTGGCAAGGTACTGCTCTTCATTCTCACCTCAGAGGTGTGGTGGGCACTCTTATCATCCCTCTCAGTAGTGGATGTATGGTTCAAGTTTCTCACCTGTACTGCTCCAGTAGCTGCATGGCCTGGTGTTCCTGGGGATGCCTCCTCATGTGGCTCTTTAAACTGTTCATGTTGGTGGTGGCAAAATCGCAGCTACAACACCTGGCAGATGGAGACAGGAGAAGGCGAGAGATGAGAGAACGCAGCGATAAAGCGGGCGAGTTAAACAAGCCGCCTTTTGAGGTCACCGTGTTACTGCATGGAGATAAGGAATTTACAACAAGACAGGGAGGAAATCGCTGCTGCTAAAACTGTTTTTCTACTTTGTTGCACTTTGGATATTTCTGCTTTTTAAGTTGCTTAGAGGCAAATATTCAAGTTTTTAAGATCTCACACAGTCCCACTGAAAGTGCTCATACAAATATGCAATAGAACAAATGTGGAAAGAAAAACCATATAAAACAGAACAAAATCTCATTAGAATTTAAGACATAAAATAGTGCAGCAGCTAAAAGCTAGCAATGTAGTACACTATAAAACATAAAATATTATAAAGTCATAAGAAATAAAGACATTTTAAAGCACTGCTATGATCTCTGGACATTTGGAGAGGGCAAGAACAGGACATGGAAGTTGTGTATTCAGCTGGTTACGTTTTGTGACTTGATGTTTTCTGTGTGTTATCACAGTCTTATCACCACTAAGCAAGATGTAACCTGTTGAGTTTCGGAGGCCACGTTGAGCCAGTCAGTGACAGAATGACAGTAGTGAGTGACGTCACACACAGGTTCAGGAAAAGCTGTTCTGAAGTTGAAAATATGCTGCACTGGCCGCTGCCATATTAGACGTACTGCTTCTTCTGCCTCCCGGCTAATCTAAATGTCAGCGATGACTATGAGGGTGAAGCACTAGCTTATCTTTAATTTGATGCCATTTACATCTAGACTGGGTGAGGGGAGTGTAGAACAGTAACACTGTCATTATCTCTCTGCACAGCACTTAAAGCTGAAAGTCTCAAAGTTTCATTCAATTATACTTGTACTATTCAAAGTACATCTTTTGGCCATGAAGCTTTATTTAAGCATCTGCAGACATTTGCTTTGTTAGCCAGGTTTGAATGTGTTGTTTTCACCCTCTTTGCACGTACTTAATGTTGAAATATTTATATCTGGATCATCCGATATTTCCCATCTCCACTTTTGCCCTCATACCTCGGCTAATACAATGACTGACAATTCTGGCACATTACAGAAATTAGGTGGAGCCTGACATTTTCCAAAGCAGAGAAAAATCCTATTTTCTGTTTAGATGTGTGTGTGTGTGTCTGTTTGTATGTACATTTGACTTGAGAATGCAGGTGGCAGCATACTGCTAAGAAAGCTGGCAGAAACAAGCATTTATATTTACATCTCAGGGCAGCTTTGTTTTAACATAAAGGCCGAGTGTGGGTGAGAGTGTGACTGTGCCTCTGTGAGCGAATGCACTGTCCTGGTCTGAGCATTAGTGAGTATGTACTGCCACCTAAAGCACCTTTCTGAAATGACAAGCACAGCTCATGCACATCTTAAAGGAAGGGAACAGCACATTAAAAGCCAGTCTCGCAGCGCGGTGAGTATTTGGTTTGAAAGAGGAACCGAAAACTGAAAAAGTTTTTATTCACTGACCACTAACACAACTACAAAGGGCACAAACACAGAAGTGATACTGAAACAAAACATTCACTTAAAGCCGCACATCGAATATTAGTTGTCTGAAACTGTAATGTAAAGCTTATCTTCTAGATTATATTAAGGCCCAATAAGGCAGGATGTGTGTATAATCATTAACAAAGAAGTCTAAAGTTCTTCAATTTAATTTGCAACTGATAAGAAACAGGCAATCAGTGTCCAAGAGTACAGAGATTGATGTCTACTTCCTGAACATGCCGTCATTATCGCTAAATGTCAGATGTAATTACTGCAACTGCCATTACCATTCAAACAATAGAACACATTGTGACAGCAAAAACTAATAAAGGAGCAACTTTAAACTTTTAAAGTTGATGTTTTGATTGTTGTTAAAAAAAAACAAAACACACAAGGTGAGAAAAAAAGCATGTGCTGTCCATTCATGCTGTCATGTCATTAGAACCTAACCCTGACAACGGTTTTACTTGCAGCCTTCAAAGGCCTTTAGTTTAATCAGCTCCGGACCTGTGGACTCTGAATTACTCTGAATTGGTGAGTGACCAGTATTAGTGCTTGCACTGAGGTGACTGCGATGCATTCCACTCACCGATAAGGCTTGTCAGAGTTATGAATCCGCCGGTGGTTCCTCACCCCGACATATGTTGAGCTGGTGTAGTCGCACACATCGCACTTATACATCTTCTGCACACCACATTCTGTAACACAAATGGACAAATGAAACAGGTCTACAACGTTCTGAAAACACTGACAGAAGAACAGCGGCTGTTAAGGGAGGATGATATGTGTCATTTAAATATCCATCTATCTTTCTATCTTTGCACAACGTGGCCATAAAAAACAGATGAATCTTACCTTCATCTGTTACCCGCTCGGCTTCCTCCACCATGGCCACGGTTTCAGTGACCGGTGTGAGGGCTGCCACGTCCCCGCTGAAGCTGTGGTGCTCCCTTTCATGATTTCTTAACTGACTCTAAGTGAAGAAAACACAAACGTAGCATGAGATATCTACACAAAAATGACAATGTTTGCAGCTGACATTACAGAACAGATTTTCAAACTGAGGACCTGCTAGCCAAGCAAAAAAGTCAAGTCTGGTGTTTTCCTACTATGATTCAAATATAAATTACCAACATGCAGTAAGTAAAGTAAGTGAACCTGGCAAGGTTCTGGCAAGGAACCAGGCAAGCTGAATTAAATAAATCAAGGCTGCAAAGCAGTTACCTGTTCATTACAATATGTATTTGAAATAAGAAATGCATTTTAAAAGGCACAGTGGATGTGGAGGTGTTTACAAAAAGTGAGACAGTTGTCCTCGATTGAATATTCTGTGACAGTATTGCATGAGGATCTAAAGTATGGACATTTAGAGTGTTGATCGAACTAATGAAGCATTTAATAGACCCTCTAACAGACTAACGCCACCTCTGGAGCAGATATCATAGCGGTGGGCCAGTCTTCACCCTTCACAATTAGAAACTTTCTCAGCCTGACTCCTAAATCTGCTGGATGCTGTGATGAAACTGATGAATGATGAAGAGCCTCCGCTGCAGATCTCTGCTCGAGTCCCACGATAGAGGTGGAATCAATAGTTTTCCCCTTTGCCTGTCGCTGCTGAACTACGCTGGGCTCTTTCAGCTTTCATCTTTTACGAACAAGGTCTGTCACTGCACACAGGTCATCTCACTTCTCTCTATAGGGCTCAACTCGTCTTTACACCTTGGGTTACTGAGAGACAAAAGCAGATGCTGACAGGAGAGAAGGCTCAGTGAATGTTGTAAGTGCATGTGTTTGTGATTGGGCCACAGAGGAGCTGTCTGTAATGAGTGAGGTGTTCGTTAAAAATATTAATCACTTGTTTATCTTTCAATTTATTCAGATGAGATAGATGGATACGGATAAGATCTTCCATCACAGATTATTTTTATTACTGATTAATCTACTGATTATTTTCTCACTAAAACGTTTTGACCATAAAAATGTCAGAACACAGTGAAACAGACTCATAATCATTTCCCAGAATAAAACATAAAGTGCTTATTTTATTCCACCCAAAATCTCATAATTCAGGTTTCTGTCACAGACGAAGAAGAAAAGCATCAAATCCACATTTGAGAAGCTGAGAACAGATAACATTTGACATTTTAACTTAAAAATAATCTTTAAACGGCTGCCAATTTGTTTTCTGTTCAACAACTAATCTCACTGACTAATCAAAAAAACATCATTTTATATTGTGGTAGGAATGTTTATTATGACATAAATTATACGCAAACTGATTTTGGAAACTGTTTGTGGATAAAATAACAAGATGTGAATCTGTTTTTGGCCAACCCTGGGGATTAAATACAAGAATTTAAGTTAGACTGACAAAGAAAACAAATTCATCAATTTGGCAACATGGCCAATAAGAGACAGAGGAAGAAGAGTCTGTTCCGTCTTGTCTGATTTTCATGTGAACATTCCAATCCTTGTTTCTTGTGTCTGAGTCCAGCTGTTAAGTGTGGTACGAGTGAGCCTAAGGAAACAAAGTGGTGGACTGCCAGAGTTACCACTTACTGGAAAATACATAAACCATGTCCTTATACAATACATTGCTCAATTCTGTCCATCCTATCACGATGAAGACATGTGTGCATAGTTTAGATTACAACACAGTCATTTGAATCTGAAAGGTTTCAATACTTCAATTTTTTAATTGCCAACTGTTGAACAACTAATAATGTAGCTTCAAAAAATTAGCCTCTCTTGGTTCCCCTCAACAGCCTGTGCACTGTACTGCACTGCACTATATTTGGGACTGATGTTCCTTCATATGCGCTCCTGGGTGCCAACTGTCGCCGCTTCCCTACAGTGTCAACAGTGTGATCCACTAGCTAATGTTAGTTCAGAAACTGAGCCCGCTAATGTCAACAAAGGAGCAGTTCTATCTACATAACACAGTCCAAAGTCAAACCTAACATTACTGCAAATCATGTGCAACATGTTGTGATATATAAAATGCTGCATGCATGTGTTGATGTCTCCTCACCTTATAGTGGAAGGCATCTGGACACAGCTTGCACTGATACATCCTGGTCTTGCAGTGGTGGATCATGTGGCTCTCCAGGTCCTTACTGTCCGAGGCAATGTGCTCACAGATGGGACACTGATATGGCTGCCTCTGCCTATGCACCCGTAGGTGCTGTTTAATGTAGCCCTTATTGCCGCTGCTGTAGCGACACAGGCGGCACCGGTATGGCCTCTCACTGCCGGGGATGTATTCCACCAGACCGCCATCGGGTGAGGCGACCAAGCTGTCCATCGCTGGGATGCTACACACGTAGCTCCCAGCTCCATTCCCCGTGACCACACTGGCCACAGCTCCATTTTGGAACTGTGCATTGTCCTGAAGCTCTTTCAAGATGTCCTCATCTGAGGCGTTCTGATCCGAGCGCTCTCTGAGTCTCTCAATGACGGTGAGCAGTGACAGGCTGATGCCAGCTTTGGTGGCAGGGCCCTCTTCATCTCCCTCGCCAAGACCCAGTGAGCCCAAATCTTCCTGTCTGCCCTTGCTGTGAAGCTCCAAGTCCAACAGAGCTGCTGTTGCCCCTATGTCAGAAACCTTCTGTCCAGCTGTAGTCACCTCTACCAGTTTCTGAGTCGTTGTTTGGGTTTGTGCCTGGGCTGTGATGGTCTTCAGACTTACCTTGGTGCTGGAGCTGGGGAGCTCAGGTGTCCTCATAGGCATAGCTACCAAGGCCTCAGCAGCAAGTGAGTGCAGGCGTAGGGACTCCGAATGTGTCCTCTTTCGACCAGCTGGGGGAATATTTTCATCCCGTGGAGAGTCGCTACTTATAGCAACAGAAGATTTAATATTAGCTCCGACTGGCTCACTGTCAGTCGCACTGCAGTCCGAGACCACCTCCTCCTTCACTGCTACCACGTGGTTCCGTTCGTCCTCTTCTGCATCCAATAAGCTCTTGTTCCGGTCTACGTGTGGGCTGAGAAGGAGTGGGTTAGTTGCCATGACTGAATCCTCAGCCGAAGGAAGGCGTTCTACAATCACATTGATATGGCCGGCACTGTTGGGACTGCTGTTGATGATCTTCTGAGCCGATGACAGTAAGCTGTCCGTGACAGAGGCACTATTGTGATGACCATCGATCTCCATCTCAGACTCCGCCTCGGTCGTCACCTGCACCTCCACCATGGGTTCTTCGGAGGTCAGACCTTTGATAGGGTACACACTTTCCTCCTCCTCTTCTGTTTTTGGACTTTTATTGAAATTAGAAACCGTATGAGACAACACATCCTGTTTGTTCTCAACTGCCACTGGGGTGGAAAACAGCTGAAGCTTAAAGGCAGTGGGCAGCTTTTGCAGGCCTTTATCTTGAAGAACTGGGGAAAGAACGACGACTTCCTCTCTGGTTCCAGCCGTGTTAGCCGCGGCCTGTGACTCTCTCCTTGCGGGAGTCTCGTCTTCATCCTCAAAGATGGGGTAGGAGCAGTCGACCAGGCCGGCGTGCTTCCAGGCATGGGTTTTGAGCATTCGCTGCTGGCTGCACACATAGCTGCAGATGAGGCAGCGGTACAGCCCGTACTCCTCGTAGCTATACCATTTCTTCTTCTGAGCTAGCTCCCTGGAACCGTCCGCTGAGCTTTTGATCACCTCGGCTCCTATACTGCCACTGCTCCCTCTCCAGTCCCCATCCTGCTTTCTGAAAACCTCTTCTCCACCTTCACTGAAGGTGTCCAGCGGAGCAGAATTCCTCTTCGGGTTGTCGCTGTTGTCGAAATGCAGCCTGACGTGTGCCTCCAGCTGCCCCTGGTCTCTGGAGGTGAAGCGACACTCAGAGCACATGAGGATGAGGTCACTGTGCTGCTCATTATGTTGCTTCAGGTGCTCTTTCAGCAGGGGCAGCGTTTGGGAGAGATAGGGGCACAGGCTGCACTGATAGCATGTCACCGTCCGCTTGTGGTCGCTGCTGTTGGGATTGCCGGAGACCTCCGTTACCCCTGACGGTATGTTGTTGTTACTGTCACCTGACACGGGTGAAGACAGAGCTGTGTCAGCAGTGCTGCCATCTAATCTCACCTCCTCTATGCTCTCCTGCTCCTTACAGTTCCTCTTAATTTTCTTATAGGGAGAGCCTCCTCTGCTCCCCCTTGTCCCCTCCGCTGCTCCTCCTCCTCCTACCCCCCCCAGAGAAGAGGCCTGTTGGATTGGTCTTTTATGTCCCGCCAGGGTACAGCGGCGCTGGGGCCGCTTCTCTACGATTTTGCTGAGCTTCTCGATGACCTGGATGAGAGAATCTGCAGCTTGTTTCTGCTGAAAGCTGTGGGAGGCGTCCACCTCTACTGCTGGCTGCGTTTGGGATCCCAGCGCCGATGGCGTGGAGGAGGAGGAAGAGGAGGCACTGGACGAGTGTGGGATGAGTACAGCAACATTGCTGATCTCCTCCATGACCTGGGAGACAGAAGGTAAACATGAAATGAGTGTGTAAACTTTAGATCTGAACAGATGTCAACCCTTACTGATATGGTTACAAATATTCTTAGTATGTGTGCTAGTGAAACAACATTTAAACTCATACACAAAGAAGATGAATTTTTAATGCACGACAGTCATCTTTTAGCAAAGCGTGGCATGATTGAGGGAAATTCTTTTGTATCCTAGCTGAATGGCTTTAGCCTGACACCCTCCCTGCTTAGTCATACAAAACAATTCTACCACACCCGCTTTCCCACGTAATCATCTTTTAAGTACTAGATCACGTGTACAAGGGCAGCCACAATTTCCCTTTGACTTTCAAATCACTTGCTTTCTCCAATCAAAACTTAAATCTTTTACAATTATATTAAACTGACAAATGCAGTCTGAACACTTCAGTGATCACAGTAATCAAAACAGGTGTCTATACATTTTCTGTCTATACATTTTTCTGTCCACATATGGACACTTTAAAATGAAATACTGTGAGTTTGTGGTGACTCACAGTATTTTATGATTGCACTGGATCAATTTTCACAACAAAATGAATTTGTAAAACCTTTTAGCATCAAGCGCTGTGCTCTACAAAACATCACACACAATACACGCACATTGCTGAATTTGTATCATTGCTGCATTTTAAAATTGAACATGATACAGTAGACAGATACAGTATAAAGAAGACTCTGATGTAACACTGCAATAAATCCTACAATCACCTAAGAAATCATGATGATCGTGACTGACCTCAATTTACACTCTAAGATAAGATCCAAGACTTCTTCTATGCACAAAAGTTTATTTTTTTCAATTGTAGCTCACAGATTTGTTAAAATATTGGTGAGCACAAAGATAATCCATCCACCTGACAAGTGTTCAGCCATACATTTGAAATATGGCAGCAGAGGTGAAGTAGCACAAGGTAGGCTAAATAATGGCCTAAAACATGTTCAGGAAATAAATATTATCATATCATATTATCATTTAAAGCTTTGCAATTTGCACAACATTCAACATTGAAAAGTAAGAATTTAGAATAAGTCAGTGTGGGTCTTTGCATGAAGAGTTATGCTGTATACAGGTCTAGTGACGCGATTGGCTGTTAAGAAGAAAAAACATAACCACATAAGCGTGATAGCATAACTCATGATAAGCCCAGACAGCGCTGCTCAACAGAGAGGCTGACTAACCATGTGCATCTGTTTACAAACTAAGCCTGAGGGGGGAAATTATCCAACATGTGTGGCTGAATTCCTCTCACGTCAGCAAATCCAGCTCTTTTTCCTCTTTCACACTTTCTGACCACAAGTTCACCTTCCTCTTTGTCCTACTTCTGCATCTGCATGGCGACATCAAAACAGTGGGATGCACATTAAGGGAAGAACCGAAGAAAAACTTAAGAATGGACACATTACTCATCCAAACAACAGCAATGACGTAACGTATGAACAACAGAGTCACAAAACTTCTGTCACTTGGCTTCTGTAGTAGATCTGACAGACTACTGATGTTAAATGAGTGTAGCCTCTCTGCAGTGAGCACCTGCTATGTCAGGATCTAAAAATATTTCCTCCAGCAGAATGAAGTTGAAGGCAGCCCCTTTAACTCTAAACTACACATCGAGGACCCGCTTGGTCACACTGACGGGCTGCTGTTAGCTGACACACCGTGGAACTGCTCAGACACACTTTGACACTGAGAGAGAGAGAAACGAAATGTGAGTGTACACACACTGCTAGCTTCTCGGTTAGCTTCACAGTTTGCTCCCTGGTATTCACACACACACACACACACACACGAGTCTCACACAGTGCTAGCAGCCCCACACATGCATGTACAAGGACGTTTTAATGATCTTCTCGGTTAATAAGTGACGGAGCAGCGCGTGGCGCTATTTTCCTTAAAGAATACTCACCGACACGGATAGAGTCGCCGCTCTTTGTCCTCAGCACATAAACCTGCTTTGTTTTATTCGTCAGCCATAAAAAAGTGGCCTCCCTCTCTCCCACATTGCAAAATGGCGAGGATGGAATATCGGTCACGTGACATGGAGTTTGGGTCAGGTGACCCAACGCGGGCTGCTGACTGACAGGTTGCCCCGATGCTGCATTCAGGTGCGGCTCGTAAAATACGGCGTCGCTGTTTTGCGAACGACTCTCGGTGCTTTCAGAAGTTTGAGTGAAGTTTTATAGATAAAATAACAAATATCATCATTGCGGAGACAAATACAGATACTGGAAATAATATCCACCACAGCCACTAAAATAAGGCTACTGATATAACATGTGTAATATTAGTCAGACTACTAAGGCTGTGAGACTCCTGAACGCCTCATTCTTCCCTCCATGAATGAACAAAATGGGACTCAGTCCCACAATAACAAAGTCCTTCTTTTTGTTTTATATATAATAATTTTATTTCCAGACACATTCTTCTTTTTATTTATACACATCAAGTTTATTGTGGTTTAATATTCACTGTAATGTTTGGGAGAGAATTCCTTGTAAATAGAATTCAGTTCCATCAGTGCAGATTTTAAATAGTTTATTCTATTTTATTTTATACTAATTAGTATTTATTGATTTATCTTTAGAGTTTTTACTGTTCACAGTTTGTGTAACATGGAGACCCACAACTGTATTTCATTTACAGTATTGTAAAATGATAAAAACATAGTACAGTTCTGCTACATTTAACTACAGTATACAGTAAATGTAGCAGATATTTTCTGCAGGCCTTTCTTAAAACATGCTGCTATTAAACATGATTGAACATGATATTTTAGCATGTAGGCATGTATTTAAAATTGATGTGCATGGGCATCACCGTGGTACTGTAGCATTAGTACAAACATGTAAGCTTAGAACAAATGTAATTATGTATAGTATAATATAATAATTCTGTATGTATGATCTTTATGCATCTGTTTTATGCGTACTGTATTTTATTTCAGACAACTTTTAACCTTTTTAACAACCTCTAAACACTTAAACACTTACACATTAACCATGTTTACCCCAAAGTAACACCAAAGAGGTGTTGGTTCTAGTCCTCTGGTCAGCTCAGTGATACTCTGCAGTGTCTAAGGAACAAAAAAAATTGTGTATTTTATCAAAGGGCAAAACTATCACATCTACCCTTTAGAAAACTCTACAGGAAAACCTAATGTCTAAATATCACTGATACAATTTAAAGTGCGCCCTCACCTTAAACTTAGTAGAAGAAGAGAGGAGGTGAAATCAGGTACACATTACATTTCTCTCGCAGAGCAAACAGACATTTCTACTAAGTGATTCACTTGTTTATAGAGCTTTACACAAGGCCACACCATGCAGACTACAGGTCTACATCCTGTGGAACACGTTTCAGTGGAAGCAGACAACCCCTCCTAAAGCTGAATACTGCCATCTAGTGGTGACTTTATGTGTGTGCGGCTTAACTCACATGAACAGTGAGGAAGTTGTACAATACAAAAGCAAGTTATTTTATTTCCACAAGGTCTTTCTGACCAATATTTTATAATTTCTAACAGTTAATTATCAGTCTGTGTTTTTCTCTTAATAAATTGTGGGTATAATTTTTATTATCAGTTATCTCCAGACAGTCACCATATGTTATTCTGAGCTGGAGTAATGGAGTATAAAAGCGTTGTCCTTGTTAAGAACCAAGAAACTGTACACAATTAAAATGCAGATAAAATCACCATTAATTACACCTCCAGGCTATTTAGTGAACTATCCCACAGTTTGTTAGAAGCTCTGTTTGAAACCTGAGTGGGCACATGGAAATCCTGCTGCTGTTCTATAAAGATAATAATTTGTTCTTATCATTTGTCACTTTATTGCAACCTTGTCCATGTCTGGATCTCCATGGATCTCCAAGTGGCTGGAACTAGCTCAAGGCCTCTATGGGTATCACAAGAAGTCGAAGTTCCCCCTCAAAACTCTCAATTCAAGATGGCCTGTGACCAAAAGGTGTCTCAGAACTGAAGAACCAAATAACCAAGGGCAACGGAGGCTGTGTGGGCTACTGAGTCTTAGTTGAGGTACAACAAGCAGATGATTCACTCTGGGTGATTCTCAGAGGGCTGGTCTGGGTAGCTGGGTGGCACAGGGAAAAGACACAAAGGGTGCTGAGGTGCAAGTGTGTGGTGCATCATTTGAATAAAAGTAAGCCAGCAAGATGCATCACAAGATGTTTTTGATAACATTTTAACTGTGTTTGCTATGATGGAGCTAAATAACATCAGTGATGATAATATATATTGTGCACAGTATTTTAAATAGTATAAAGGCAAAGAATATCTACAAATTGAGTCTCCAAATTTGCCCATTGTTCACATGTATATATTTTTTAAGAATTGCTCTTTGAAATATGATTTGGCACCCAAAGGAATACTGACTGAATGTCTTAACACTTGCTAAATCTAATTCTCCTACATTTTCACAACAATTACCATTACACTTTAGGAAAACTCTAATTAGTTTTTTGTTCTAACTCTCCATATTATTATTTTAATACACTGACACTGACAAATGTAAGAAGGTACACCAGGAAGCAGAGTAATTTCTAGAATGAAAATGTTTCAAAATGAAAATTACATTATTTTATGTGATTAGTGAAAATGATTCAGTTTTCTCTGCATATCACTGGACTATGTGAAGCCAGTAACGAGAAGTCAAAAGGAACCAAAGCCATGGCCTCGTTTAACCATACCATTTAACTATGCCACACTTAAGCTATGACGTGATCAATGGTCAGGGTAAGTCATTTATTGTAAAATGGAAACAAAATATTGCCTCAGGTAGATAGGAGTGTGTTGTGATGGTGTTTTTTGTTTGTTAATATTTGCAACCTGACTTCACGCTGTAGTGGCTAATACCATGATCGACTGGTCAAAGTTCTTCACAATCATCCCAAAATGTCACTGAAACACTTTCCAGGTGGAGTTTATGAACTAACTACCCTGCGAGCTATGTCTTGACTTGGTTTATTTCATATACTCATTGTCTATATCTTGTCTATATCATTGGCTATGACTTTCAGTCTATGCTGCAAAATAGTGACACCCAGAGGTTTCCTTTGGTTTGTGTCTGTTTTGAGAGTCAAAGTGAGACAACTGTGGTCGAGTGACATAGACAGTGAATGCTAAATTTAGAGATTTTGAGATTTTGTTGGCTAACTTGGTAGTTTAATGTTGAAATGAAATGTTTCAGGAAAAAAAAGGTAAATTTGGGAAAGATTTGAGGAGCTCAGCTATAACATATTGTATGCTGTTACTTATTCATTAACTTAAACAATGCTAATTATTTTGTGCACTCTAAAAATACTGTAACTATATACAAGTTATGAAAAGGGAAGATACTGCAAAAAATATGAGCTGTCTGAGTTGAGAGGTCAGACTAAGAGTCAGAGAAGTCATAATACATCTCACCTCAAACATACAAGCAAACAGAGATGTTAAAACCGTTTCTACAGAGCCGACAAAGTTAAAAACACTAAATCTGTTTGTGTGTAAAAGACAGGAGATTGCAGACAATTTGCATATTTCATACTCATACTCCATATTTCATGACCTTGTTTTACGAGGGTATGAGAATATCTGGTTAACATCATGTCTCGATCGTGCTAAGTGGTCTGCTGGGATAGAGCTGATGATGATGATGATGATGATGGGATAATGCTTATTGACCTTTTAGGGTTCATATACAGAATGAACCGACACGGAAAAAATGCTTTGGAGGACTCAGAGAAGGACAGAAGACACAGAGAATTTAGGCTTCTCTAAATGGAAATGATTTATTTTGTTAGGTGATTTTGCCTTACGACGATCACCAACCACATTACTGGTAAAGTCATGAATACTTTGAGGCTGAATGTTTCTGAATAGGTAGATTCCTGAACTAAAAACTGAAGGGTAACGCAGGAAACAGGCCTTTTCTTCGTTTAAATGAAAAATAAACACTTGCATCTGGATCTTAAATTGCTAAGCTAATGTTCTCTGACTGTTCTGCAATCAAACAAAAAGGCAGAACGATTATTTCAGCTGGTGTGTCCAGTCTTTGATTCTCAGAACATATATACAGAGGCTTGTATATCAAAGTTCAGACTTTGTGCTTGTTGATTCAGTTGAAGTGTGCAGAAAACAGTGCAGCTATGTTAGAGAGAGTCAAACATAAAACCTCTGAATAGCACTGCAGTCATTTCCCCGCTGTACATACATGTTTCATGAATAGATTGGATAAACCTTCCAGATGACGTGTGTTTCAGATGATGTGTAATAATTCAATAATGATCGTAATTGACGCACGTATGCACACACACACCCACCCACACACACACACCCACAGTGTAATTCAGATCCAATTGGTGTAAAACAAGCCTATGCTGAAAATGACATCTTTCATTGTTGGCTCTGTCTCCATTCATATGTGATTTTTATGAACTGTAATCCCTTCCACCTCCTATTACCCCTGTTGCCTCTCCGTCAAAGGCACACTGAGGCTGTTCTCTAATCTGAAGTGACAGCCCATATACTTTCACTCACACATTACAGTGTAGCCTTGGGCAACTGAGCCTGCTCCTTTCAAAACGTTGGAACCAGGTTATTTCTATTGAAGTATTAAAGTAATACTTCAGTTTAAGCTATTATTTCATGGTTTGTTATTATTTCCAACTGCAGGGCTGAGTGGGGATTGATTGAATGTGAATGAGGGAATGAGAGGACACACTGCAGAGACTGAAATGTGCAGAAGGAAAAGCAAAAGTTGAGACAAATGTATGTCCTATTTGAGTTTCGTTTACCCATGCATACATGTGTTTTGGACTTGTGGCTGGATGTTCAACTGCATGTCTCTATCTTCTTCAGTGACTAAAAGTTTTAATACAGGAAACTGTCAAGTCCCATAATACAAATAGTACTCCAGAGATTTGTGCGCTTCCATAAAGATAGACATCCTCAATCTGTTCTCCGCATGGATAAAGCTCATAAACAGGTTCCTATACTTCTCACATGCAATTGTTTTCATTACAGTCTCCTTTGCCCTGTCCCTCCCTGCCGCGTTCTCAAACTCCATGCCTCCGTGTTTGTACCAAGAGACATTCTGTTTCCAAGCCCACACTGTGATCACCCTAAATGACATCATCAGGGCTGTTTCCTCACTTCACACTGCTGCTCCAACGCCAGAAAAAACAACATTCAAGTGTATTCAAAGGCTGACTTGTACTCTCATGATACAAACACGGTTATATGAAGATGATGCAGGAGAAAATTGCTTTCATACCTACAGTGCATGAAAATCTTGAGGATTTCACTAAACTATTCATTTGTGACTCAATAAACAACAATCCTAGTTAAAGGTCACGAAATGAAACATCTTCACACTGATTTCCTTTGCCAGGACTGTGTAGGTGTGGTTTCATCACATTTGAACAACCACAACTCCATAACTGTCATCATGTTTTGATTAAAATATTGTCTGCTTGGTGCAAAGATCTGTGTGATTACACATAATTCATGTTTTTCTGATGGTTTTTTCTCTCATGGCTCAGATGCAACAACTGTGTTTTTCAGACAGGCCGGCCTGGGCCCTTTGCTGCACGTCATCCCCTCTCCTCAAACTTTCCTGCCCCTCTATACTGTCATTATCCAATAAAAAGCTGAAATGCCAGAAAAAGATACTTAATTCAGCTGAAATACTCAGTTCATCATGTCAACACAAAACTACAATTTGTCTTGTGTTTAAAATACAGTATGTACTTCCTTCATGCGCTTCCAAAGAGTGCCACATGGTGGCAGTGGTGACCTTCTGGCAGGTTGGAGATGTAAAGCAGGCAAAGACAGAGAGATACAAAGACAGGAGAGAATCTGAATTGGACCAAATTATTATTGAATGTTTATATATTATTGCTGACAGCAGTAATATTAGTGATTTATTGTAATTAATATCAATCATCTATTTAAAGAATTCATTTTGTTGACATCATCGTCTTTCCTTTTGAAAATGAAAGGAAATAAAGTGACATCAGGTTTAGAGAGGAGAACCATGATATGGAGAACAGATGAATCAATTTATAGATTTTATTAATACTTACTGTTGTGCAGAGATGGAGGGGTGAATGATGGAGAAAATAGGAAAGTAAAAAAAACAAAACAAGGAAAGGTTAGAAGGAGAGAGGACGAGAGAGTATGCAGAGTCAACAAAGAGGGTAGCTGTGGGAGAAAAGGAGGGGATGAAGAGAGAGGTCAGGCTGTGGATTTGGTTCTTCTCTTATATTATGTGATGATGGACTGGAGGTGGAGAGAAGGTATAGAAAGGGAGAAAGAAGGGAGAATGTATGAAGGACGGAGAACGAAAGAGAAGGGGGGGGGGGGTCATATTGTTTTTGTGGCAAATTGATGCGATCCATCTGAACCATGTGACTCCTGCAGCACACTCCCTGAGTGACCAGCGCCACGCCACACCCAAGGGCAACTGGAATTGCATTGTGAGCCCCCCCCCCCCCCTCACCACCTTCCTTCCAGCCCCCCTTTTTTTCTGCTCTTTTTTTTTTTTGGCAATAAGAGACGATGTATGTCCTCCATTTTGCCACGGGAGTGAGCAAACAAAACGACAGCCTGTAGTTATATGTATCGCAGTCCTTCTTCCCCTAAAAATATATTCCACTAACACACACACACACCCTCTGAGAGGTGGGCATGTGGCTTGCTTCCCAGGTCATTTTCTTTGGAGTTGCTGCTTTATTGTGTTCGCTGATCCGATTTCCCTTCCTCTCTGGTGTGATTTCTCTTTCTGTTGCCCCGGCCAATCTTACAGCCACGGTTCACCTGAAAAAGAAAAATAGTGTGACCCCCCCCCCCCCTCCTCGTACACCAACACACCAGCACTAACAACAACAACAACAACAACAACAACCACATGGCATAATAATGCTTTCACTTGAGGAATGGGAAATAATGTGTCTTCATGATCTATCTGGGCCATATCAAATATATGAATCATGTTATTAAGGAGGAACTGGGGGAGACCAGGGCTGCAGAGGAGGTGATTGCTGGGAGAAGTTCCAGTGTGTGAGCCAAGGTGATTTTGGCTGCGAATGGTGGTGTTCTGTGTTCAGTGTAATTACACTTAAAGTTATGAATATACACAGCGATGAATGAAACATATTAACAGTTTCTGTATTTCTCTCTGTGTCAACAAATCCTACAAGACCAATAAACTTTTTTTTGGTGTATCCAAAGACTGATCTATCTCCCTCAGAGCTCACTGTTGCACTGGATGTTCATTCATTGCAATAAATACATATTTTATTGATACTTTATTTGAACTCAATCCCCCACACACCATCCCACCGCAGGGAACCAGATGTGTTTCAGTCTGTCGATGAAAATGGTCCCTAACAAATCTGCTCTTGTAATGTTTGTCAAAAAACTACAATGACAACCACAATTTTAAATGGTTGGAACTATAAATTTGTGAGACGCTTTTAAAGATTTGAAATGTGTTAAGATGACTTTGCCGGTGGGGCGACGTGCTCATGAAAGAAAAGAAAAAAGAAGTTGAAAGAGTGTAAAGTGAGTAAAAGAAGTAAAAAGGACCTTAACAGTAACTTAACTGTACAGTAACTCAATCCAAAGTTGCTCTCCCACTCCTCTGTCCTTGGCTCCCCTCCACCAAAACAAATGCAATATTATCATGAGATGTTGTCTGCTATCCGTAAGGAAGAACAGAGCCAAAGAAACACTCATTCCCTTCTCGGAGAAATCGAGGCGAGGGACATCTATTTATCGCCTTTCCTCTCTTGCTTCTAATTTAAATTTGAAGTTTTCAAACAAAAAAAAAAAAAAGAAGAGAGAAGTCGGAGGCTGGCACGACATTAGCAACATTATAGGGCCTGTTATCCCTCAGCCAGGGAAATTAATTACTTATTGATCAAGAGAGCGGGTGAATAAAATGAAGTGAATTAATAAATAAGTGAACAGATAGCAGAGAGCAGGGCCATAGGTGGGCTACTTGTTCACATTTGCAAACATCATGCTTGGCAGATTCCATTTGTTTTCCATTTCATTACTACCAAAACAGGTCCCTACACACAGTGGAACTTAAGAGTTCATTTGTTAAAATATGATACAAAAAAAAAGCTTTGAGCACAGCTCCTGCATGAAAGCCTCCCTGCTAATATGTTAAGTTTTGAGAGGATAATATAAAATTTTAGACATCTGAAAAACTGCATTAAGAACCATGTTTAAAGGGGCAATTACATTTTTTTTTATTTCTGCCTTTTTAATGATTGGTTGTTTTGAATTATACGAATAGTTAAATGGTAATAATTCTATCTTCTTTTTAATAAACGTCCCTGCTGCTGGAAAGTTGTGTGCTGATTGGAACCTCCCTTAAAACTTGCTAAGTACATATCATTAGGCCTTAGTACAGGATGGTCTGGCTAATAAACAATTATTTATAACAAATTATTGCCTAATGTATCAAATTAACAACATGCAGCATGTTAGATTTATACACCATGCTTGCCACATTTATTACATTTACTTAAGGTATTCAGCGACGCGCATTTGGTGTAAAACACATCTTTTTTTATAGACGGTGCTTTATGGTGGAATATGTGAGATTAACAGTGTGAAGTGTGTTTTTGTTTGCTTGATTTATGGACACTATAAAGTCATGTTTATTGGGCCGGTGCAAATAATTAAATGGTGGAGTTTTAAGTGCAATATTCACCTAATGTAAAAACAGAACGGGTGAAAATATTACATCGTAAAATCAGAGTTATCTCCAAAGTCAAGGAGTCAAAATATTTACATCGATAAATCTGTCCTTAACATCTCGGGACTAACAGGGGTGGACGGCCCGACCAGTTGGCTTTTGTAGCAGCAGGACTGAGATGAATGTTGTCGGGAGACGCTGCTGTTGTTTTTCACTGCTTCTAATTGCCTATTTACCCTCCAGCACGGAGAGTTTAGGACAAAGAGGAGGAAAAGTTCTCTAACTACACAAACACACAAAGAGCCACACGCAGAGATGCACAAAAATCCCTCTGATTGAATCTGCTTCATTCAGCGGAGAGCAACACAAGCACACACAAATATGCATGCACAAGCATGCACGCACACACATACTGCATGGGTGTGTGCGTGCTCAAACAAACATTCACCCAACTAGGTCAAAAACTGCAAGGGCTGTACAGAGTCAGATTGATTCCTTAAGATATTCATAGTAATCTTAAAATTCCTGCATGTTGGGTAATAAGACACTTTATCATCACATGTGGTGACAAGGTACATTAGTCTTGACCTGCCACAGGGGGGAGAAAAAATCGGATGCAGTTTGATCACCATAACAACCAGCTTATTGATTATAACAATGTGTGGCTGGGTCATGTATCCACCACTGATACTGGAGAGAGAGGGAGTGTGAGGTGAAGAGAAAGACGAACAGGAGAGGACAGCTGCTTGTTTGTGTGTGTGTGTGTGTGTGTTTGCATGTGTGTGTTTGTCTTTTCCCCTCACAGTCATCACCGTCAGGCTTCTCTCTCTCTCTCTCTCTCTCAGGAAGATAAATGTCCGCTTTGCAGATATCCACACATTCATATGTATTCAGCAGCCAAACCAGACAAACTTTCCATTGTAACTTTAGAAATCATAAATACAGAGAAAGTGTTTGAAAGACTTATCAGTGACGCTGAAATCACCCAGTGGACTGATGGTTCCAGTGATTCATGCTTTGCTTGAATAATGTCACTAATTCCCAACCTGAGGTCCCAGACCTCACTAAAGGTCGCTTCGAGCTTCACAGAGGCTCAAAAGGCCACAAAACATTCAATAAAATATACAACTGGCATTCATCTCAGAATCTTAATGTTTCTTTTAAAGTTTAGATTTGGAATATAGATCTTAATCTTACAGAATTAGGTGAAGATCTGAACATAAGGTGTGTTCACAGAGCCTCCCCGACAGTCGCATCCTGCATTAGTAAACTTAGAAAAGTAAAGGCTCTTGGTTGTTCTGTGCTGTGTTGCTATGCATTATACATAATATGAAATATCCATGAAATGTGTCACTTAGTCAGGGGTTGTCAGTTTACTCAGAGGTAGAAAAGGAGTCCATCGAGGAAAAAGGTTAGAGACCACAGCTCCATATGAACTGAACAGTATCACAACTGAACAGTGTGATACAAAATGTTATGTCAGTCCACCCCAAGCTGCATCGCTATAACCAAGACCTGCACATTCTTTGACGAGAATTACAGTATTTGTCTTTTCATAGAAGTTATGGTTTGATCTTATTTTCCAGAAAATCCCTAATCAAATCATGCAGATCAGTCATCTTGAGAGATTGAGGTTGGTAGTTGCCTAATGCCTATTCATATATCAAGGAAGCCAGACATTTCAGTCGCTCCGCTGATCATAACATTTGCCACAGAATGGTGCAAATATGAACTGTGGTGGTTGGCACTCCCCTGGCTTGCTGACCTTTATGGTGGGGAAATAAATAATGTCCAGTATGTGAAACACTGACAAAAATATAATTAATTTCCACAGAAACAGGTATCTTCCATTAAAGTCAATACACACCCTGTGAAATCACAGATAGTGTAGGATTTCTTCCTCACTCACAGACCACTGTGTTCCAGCAGCGATGTGCTCAGTGCTGCCAGTTGTGGCACAAAAATATCAAAATGAGACTGTTTCATTTAACTATATATACAGTAGAAATATAACTTGACTTGGGGAGGGGAGGGGGATAAGAACCTATAATCTATAATATCCATACATGGTAAGAAGAATAGAGTTAGAGTTGGAGAAAGATGATTGTGATTGGCTATGATTAGGGTTAACAAAGACAAGACAACTGGTTGAAAATCAGATATATCCATCACCACTCGTTTACCTTCTCCTGAGGTTCGTAATGAACAAACTACTTCTGACACTGATGCTGAGTGCTGGCACTGGATGATGATCAATAATGAAATGTGAAAATTTCCACTTATGGACATAATTCCCAGGATACTGGGCCAAGACAGATGATGACACTGACACCGATGATACACTGTAAAAAAAAGTTCAGAGAAAATCTCAATTTTAATAGAGAAGAATATTCAGATTATGTCACTTCATTTCTCAGTTTTGCCTTTGAGTTTGTTGCTTGACTAACTGTCTGTTGACTAAAAGTCTGTACACTGTACCACTTTGAATTCACAGTTAGTAATCCTAAATAAATTTTAAATATGTTCATAATAATATGTCCAAAACTAAAGTACACACACAATCTTTTTTTTTTAGTTTTATGTCATATTTAGTCAATAAAAATGATCACCAGTAGTAAAAGTAGTAATATACTTTAGTATTAGTAATTATCACAACATAAAACCTTTTTACAATGTTATACTATGGACCATTTGGAAGTGAGGACCTATTTCTGTTCTTCTATATCAATTTTAAATCTATTTTATGAATGAGCTGTAATTTTATTGTTATTATTATTATTTTTTCAGATAGAACCTTCAATCTTTGTACATAAAAAAACAGTAGAAAAAGTCTTCAGTCTTTTCTTTACCTGTATCTAAATCTGTCTCCCTCACAAGAAAAAAAATAAAAAAAATAAATTCATTTTTTTTAAATTAACCATTATTTAAGCAGAAAAGCATTTCTGAGGTGAAGAAATATCATTTTTGAGTTGCAAAGATAGGCAGCAATAACAATGAATTACAGAGTAACAACATAAAACACAATAAGACAAATATTATTATATCATAAGATTACATTCTTGAAAAAAACCCAAAACCGTAAAAGAGAAGCAGCTGACGGTACCTCTATTCTCATCATGTGGTGAGGTGAGGAACGGGCACATTTCCTGGAATCTTGTTGTGCACCTCAACACGAAGAAAAAGCATCATGTACAGGAGACTGACAGTAATGTGAAGTCAACTAGGAAGAACTAGATGTGATTTATATTATTTATAACATATACTACATTAAAGCTAACTGACCCAACAATATCAGGCACCTGGCAATATGAGAATTTGTGTGTGTGTGACTCACCTCACACGCAGACACATTCTCATGTACGTGCATCTGTTTACACACACACTAGCCACGGTGTCTGAGCTATGGCCTAATAGGATAATGAATTCAGTGTGTAGATGCAGTGTAAGGACCAATGGTGTGTGTGTGTGTGTGTGTGTGTGTGTGTGTGTGTGTGTATGCAGGGCAGCAGTGGGGGTTAATACAACATGATAAATATTTGATTTCTGCTGGGGCCAGTCCCCACCTACAGAATGGGAAATGGCTGTAATGCAATTCAGAACAGATTGTCCTCTGGGAGGGCCTTTGTGTGTGTTGCTTGCTATGTGTGTGTGTGCGAGTGTGTGTTTGTGAGTATAAAGGCCCTGTGACTGCATGCGTATGGCCAGGGGAAATAAAGGAACAAATCGGCTTACAAATCACCACAGCACCACGGCACCCCAACAAGCAATGGCCCCTGTCTGACTATCACCACCACCAGCAGCAGTGACCCTGAACACAACGATCAAGTTGATACGGGCTCTGACGTGACATTATGTACAGGTTCAGGAAGAAGGAGCTCCAAGGCGGCTGGCTGGGATACACTAGTTGCACTAAATGATTACTGTTCATGTGAAGGAAAAAGAATATCTCAAGCATAGTAATGGCTCAACTGCAAAGATGAGTTTGAATCCTAAAAGTAATCAGACATGGAATACACTGCATGGGATCAACACATTATTTTGAAAGCACCAGAAATGACCACAGTGATAACATGTGGAGAAAACTAGCTGTAGTCCAACAGGCTCAGCTTTGGACAACACCTTTTTCTGCATTTTTAAAAAAAAAATCTGTTGTTATAAATTGTCCTGTTTGTGTCTTCTATGAGTCTACCTGGGATTACACAATCCTGTCTCTGAAGAATCATGATAAACAACATTTTTAGGAGACAGGGTTGTGTAATTTGCAACAGCAAATATGTTTTCAAAGAAATGTCTTTTGGAGCAAATTTTTTTAGTTGCATGATAAATGCTTCTGTAAATTCCCCAATTCAACAAACGTTTGATCCAGCAACAATAAATTGAATTTTTATTTCCAACAATATCCACATGTGGAAACTAAAATATGATTAACATTTTCATTGTTATGTTTTGCAAAGTCAAAGTGAAGATCATGGTCTTGGTAAAGCCCAAGCCACAATAATTTATGAATCTTAACCGAACCAAACCTTCAATAACTGTGTTTGGTCACTTGGGGACGGCATAACTAGCTGTAAACATAATCTTGATGTGTTAGCAACTTATAAAGTTGACAGTGAATGTGTTAGCTAACAATTCCCTATTTGCACATACAGCAGGTATGCAGAAAAATAGCAGGGAGTCATGTGTCTATCCACCTGATAAAAGTCTGATAAAAGTCCAGTACTCATTGTCCTGTTCATTAGCTCTGTTTTAGCTGCTAATCACTTCACTATACTAAACCAGCTAGTCACTAATGTTGTCTGCCTACAGTATTTGACATAGCAGTAGTACAGCGAGTTTCTCAAGCTTAGCACTGATCACTGATGACCCTGATCAGAGCAGAAAGACTGACTCAGCAGTGAAGTTGCAGTGTGTAAATCCAAAACAACAAGCTGAAAGATGTTAAAACACTCCACAGAGCTGAGGGGAACTAGAGAGCCTCTATGGCTTTGTCACTTTGACATGCAAGTAGTCATGTGATCCACTGTCAGTGTTAAAATATTGATTAAAACAGCTTTAATAAACTGTATTTACCCCCTGAACCTAACCACAGGAGGAACTCTGGGTGTGAAACCCTGGCTCTGGTTTTAAATCCACTCTGAACTGAAGAAGTGGAAAAAATATTGCCATTATTAAAATAATGCATAATTTCCACAAAAAGGTATTTTGGTAGAAAAGTATTTTTTGGCAAACACGAATGAATTGTATGTGTGTGTGTTTTTTAATTAACTAATGTACTCGTTGTATTTTCTTATATAATTTATATTGTAGTCCTTTTATTTGGTCCTCTGAATTACATGTGCAGTTAACCTCAGGATTTAATTGCATTGCCTTTTCAGTCAAAAGACTGTCAGATTGAGTTTAATGTGCTTGAATTCTTTGTCACTTTTTGACACTGACACATGTTTCTGTAAAGTGTCCTTTTGCTCGACGTGGATAGAAATAACCACTGACATTTATGAAATTCAAGAAAACTGCCAAAACAAACTGATACTGTTCAGAACAATGAAATGTGATGGCTTCGTGTTTACATAGTTACTTTATACTTAACTTTTTCTACATTTAATACCACAATTCTGTTTCTTTACCCTTGTGCGGGCAACAACTATTGCTGCTGTTTCCCCCTTTTCTATTAAAGGGTTATTTTGTGCAGTTTGTCCTCATCCAAAGTGAGAGTCAGGTTAGGTCTTCAGTAATATTTTATAAATATTATCTGTGTTTAATATTTGCAGGTATTGATCATTGTGCATTTCTGATACTTAATGTGCTGAACAATTTCTAAACACAGCTGAGGCCTCGCTGTACTCAGGTCTCTGATCTGTCTCTGGGAACATGTTTACTCTTTAAGAAACCCTGGACACATGCTCCACACAAAGGTAACCCCCCTCCGCCCCACACACACATATATACACACCCTCAAACTCAATACTGCAGGGAGCGACTGCTCTGTCTGATATATTTATAGACAAGTGTGCCACACAATCAAGAAACATTTTGTCCTCAAGTGGGGGAAATATGGTTTTGGTGATATTGGGTGGCACGGGAGAGAGGGTAATGATTGATTATAGCCAGACAGAACTCTTGTTGCTAATTTAATAATCGCTGAAAAATGACAAGAGCAGTTCTCCAACAAACACACACATACACACCCTCAAACACAGGCACACTCCCACTCCCTTGTCTTTTCTTTTCCTGTTGTGCAATTGTCAGAGCAAATTAATGCAATTAACGTGGCCTTGGGCGGAAAGCGAGGGGTTTTGAGTTTGTCACACTGCAATTCTGTTATCTAGAGATGAAAAAAGAAACACACACACACACACACACACACACACACAAATACACAATCTTGTTTCCTCAGCGTGGACTATTTTTTTTCCTCTGTCTTTCAAAGGAGCTATCCCTCTCTCGTGTGTGTGCACACTGTCATCGCGTCCCTTCTCATTTGGGATGAGACGGAGACGTTGGCGTCAGCCCCAATGAAATCACTGTTAATGTGTCCTAATGAGTCAGGCACACTGACGCACATGCTGGCCACTTGGATTCATGTCTAGACACACTACACAAGCTGCAGGAAAATATATACGTGCACGCTCTTCATGGCGAACACGCGCATACACACACAGTTGATGACAGCGCAAGAAAGAGGATATTTGTCATCCCTCGCTAAACTTTATTCCTCTAATATGAAATGTGGATAATTCTTACATAGTTTGGATGTTTAATACCTTTGAAAGTGAAAATAAATGCATTTATCTCCCCTTTTTTTGTACCAGCCTACAGTCGGCACAGCTGTGTATCCAATGGCAACCTGAACCTTGACCTTGAATGTTATTGCAGTGCGACACTTGTAAGAAATATCCGTGCCTCTATTCTCATAATTGTCCTTGTAAATGTCAATATTTGACATTTACCAGGTGACATACAGTCAATATTTTCCACTTCACAGTTTATATTATACGTGATATATGATATGTACATAGCTTAAACTGAGGACACTAAGTGCATAAGCTCTGAGGTGGGGAAGATTTTATCACACCAAGCTGTGATTTTCTTCCTCACTCGCTCTCTCCGACGTTGGCACTGACCCCAGACATGCAGAGCTGACCCTATTAGCGTTGTTTATGACATGTTTAAGACTAGTAAACATAGTAGCAAACACTCCATTAGGCTACAGGAAAAAAAATCTCAGCACCTCTGCAGCCACCACATACGGACTTTTGAACCAGGGCTGCTTATGTGCGTGTGTCACTGTATTCCCGTGTGTAGCTGTGTGTAGCCAGTTTGTCGAGAACTGAAAGATTTCTTCCACCCAGATCGGCCCATCTTAGTCGGACCGATTTGTCTGAACAGCCGCCTGTGATTTAGTAAGCAATAACAGCTTCAGATGGAGTGTGTCGCTGTTTTTTTTTTTAGATGGTCATTGTGCAGAAATGTGAAATATGCATTCGATATTTCAAGGTGCCGTGAAATCTGGGGATGGAGCCATAGGTGGGCAGGTCAGGGGCCTGGGCTTTTATGTTACAAGCCAGATGACAATTTTGGATGAATGGTCCAATAAGACTGTATGATTATGTGTTGCAAGTTCAAATGCTGAGGAAATATGGGGCCCATATTCAGACCAGGTTAGGACTGTTTATCAGAGCTTACTGACCATTTCCCAACAACTGTTTTCACCCAGTCCTCTGAGTACAAGAATGTACTAGATGTTAAGGACAGGTGGTTTTAATGCTAAATAAAAAAGAGAATAATAGCTATAATCTTCACACAGCGATGATCATATTTTTAGCACAGTAGTGGTGTAGCTCTGGGGATGGCTGTTTGACTGAATGATCCAACACTTTGGTTCAACCTGAAATATCTTGACTATCTTATCAGCTTCATTTAATGGATTGCCATGACATTTGGTACAGATGTTTGCAGTGCCCACATGATGAATCCTCTTGACTTTGGTGATCCCCTCGTACAGTGCAGAATACATGAGAATATATGCTGTGTAAAATTTGAATAGAAACAAAATGTGATGTGAAAACCATTGAAACCTCGTATTAAATTGAAAATAGCACAAAAGCAACGTATCAAATCTTGAAACTGAGAACATTTCATTGGTTTTGGAAAATGATATGTCCATTTTGAATTTGATTCCAGCAACACATTTGAAAAAAAGTTGGATGGGGTCATGTTTATCACCTCATCATCTCTTCTTTTAACAGCTCTTCAAGCACCATGGGAAATGAGGAGACTGTGCTGTAATCTTGAAAGTAGAATGCTTTTTCCATTCTGATGTAGATTGTTGATGTTGAATTTCAGTTGCTTAACAGTTCTTGCTTTTCCTTTGTCGTATTTTATGTTACATAATGCTCCATTTTCAATAGGTGACAAGTCTGGACAGCGGGCAGGTCAGTTTGACACCCAGACCTGTCTACTCCAGAGCCATGCTGTTGGAATATCTCCAGACTGTGGGTTGGCATTGTCTTGTTGTCTTAATAAGCAAGATGTTGTCTACTTGACAACATAACCTACAATTATCACTTTGCATTAGGCCACAGTTCTTAAATAAACTTTCACTCAAAGAACATGGTTCTGGATCTGCTTTATATATGTTTTCCTCTTTGCATGGAAGAGTTTCACCTGTCATTGGATGTGGATGCTGTGATGAGCTGTGTTCGCAAATGATGTTCCTCAGTCCATGCAGTGACGCCCATGACAGAATCATGTCTGTTTTTGATGCAGTACTGTTTAAAGTCCTTATGATCACAACTATCCAATGCTAGTTCTTGGTCTTGTCCCTTGTATATAGAGATGTCTCTGCTTCTGTGAATCTTTTCATTATTTATTCATCACAGATCCTTTACAGTTTTATGTTGAAAAGTATCATTCTTAAATTGTTTTCTATTTCCCAGGACAGTCTTTCACAGAATAGTCATCCCCTCTACATTTTTACTTCGCAAAGTCTCTCTGGGATCATGTTGCTAACCTGTTACCAGTTAACCCCTATTCATTCTGAGATGTCCCTCCAGTGCTTTTAGCATTTCACAACTTTTTCTTTTATAATTTTCCAAAAACAAGTTTCTCAGTTTGTCCTGTGCTTCTGTTTATAACAAAATGCTTGCAGGATTAATGACATTTCCATCATCCTCTGGTATAGTTTGTATTATAGCTAATTAGCAAACGTGAACCCGCTAATCACCTAAAACAAGATGTGTTGGCTGCTTTTTGAAAGAGAGGCTTAAAGACTCATTAAATTATTGTTTGTTTATTGTATGCACAATAGGAACATCTGGAGAAGCGTTTGATGATTAGACACCATTGTGACATTTTGACATGAGCTGTACAGGAATATTCAACACAAAATGAGCAATGACCAGCAACATGATATACCGACTAATAAATGAGTAGTAAATTAAGGTACCTCTATATGAGGTATGGCAATGATTAGAATTTATGGCTTGATATTCTGTGTAATAGGCATGAAAATGAATGATAAATAAGGTCAGCCATGAGCAGAAATCAAATCAAATCAAAGGGTTGGTAGGCAGCAATAGATAGCAAAGAAACACCACAGCCAGTTCTATGCATTACGTACCAGAGAATTAAAGGTTTGTTAGTTGGCGAGGAGGGTGTTGACATCGTAGGCAGAGGTTGACCAGTGGTCCAGTTGTTGGAGGGAGATAGATGAAATGCCTTGATTGACAGTGAAAGTACCAGCACCTATCCTAAAGGAATTCCCTAATGGTGAGGGGATAGGTTGCTTTTAATGAGGACTTCCTCTCAGTGAGAGCTAAAGAGATTTTGACATAAATATGATTCCCAGGGTTATAGAAATGGAGAAAGTGAACTGACAGTAGGTCTAAATTGCAGGTATTTGATCATAAATCAGAACAGAGAAAAAAGGAGAATCAGTGCGAGCCGCAATTAAAGGACAAGAATCTCCAATGTTCAAATGCCTGAGACTAAATGAACTAAATGTGGAATGTGTAGAAAATATAAAGAATATCACACAAAGCGATGCAGATTCAACCAGAGCATCAGTGCAAGGAAAGAAAATGTGTACTGTCTGTACTGTATGCAAAGATGGAAAGAATGACATCTGGTCAAAGAAGAGAGAGGAAACCTTTGAAATACTATTCAAAAATACTGTGGGCAGATTAAACAACAAGATAGAGATTTTATGCCACAAAAGTACCATAATGGTTGGAGATGTGAGGGCTACAACACAAAATAACTGAGTGAAGGTGGTCAACAAACAATGAATCCAGGTAAGAAGATAGTTTGGCATTGAAATGTTTGTGAACCATGCTGTTTTTCTTGCTCTGGAGGGATCTAGGACAACTTACTCACCAGACCTGGGGTCAGTCTGCTCTTGGCACTTTGGAACTGCTGCAGATGTGAGGGAAATGCAGTTGGGGTATGTACGTTTCATTAAAGTGATTGCATATTGGCATATAATTAAAAAGTTACAGCTGATGGCCATATTAGTGAGACCGAAGAGGTAGATGCTGTAAATAAGGCAGAGGTGAGGCCCTGGATGGTGGAGGCTAAAACAGCATTGTGGGGTAAAGGCGATTGGTGTGACCTATATTCCTGTAGTATAGTGCAGGAAATGGCCTGGGAATCTCCAACAAGCTTGACCAGCGAGTCAGTGTCTAAAACAGAGAGAGAATGTTGAGAGAATGATCTGCGGTACTGAAATTACACTCTCCATGTTTACGATTTCAATAGGATCTTACTTTCTCTCCAGATGGACAGAGCAGATGATCAGAGGATACTGAAACTTCACCTGGGCTCTGCAGACTTAATGATGATAACTTGTGATGTCTTCCCTCGTCGTCTTCTTTCAGAGGATGGTAAGTGGAAAATTTATATAGTGCTTTTCAAGACACTATATAACAACACATGTCATTCACCCATCCACACACTGATGGCTGAGAGGCTGCCGATACAGCACTTCCTATACAAAGGCCGATGATACTAAGCTCACCTGTACACACACACACACACACACACACTCACACAGCGACGGCACAGCCATCGGGAGCAATTTGGGGTCTGTCTTGCCCAACAATACTGGACTGAGGGAGCTGGGGATCTAAGTAGCAACCCTCCAATTACTAGATGACCCACAAGCGCTCCTGCACTGACTGCCTGAGGTCCAGTCAGCAGAATATGTGTGCTGGGTCAGGATCATCCAGGAGAGGATCATTGTCACAATAGGACGTCAAAAAGAGTAACGTAAGCATTAAATCGATCACATTGATTTGACAATAAAATGACAGCTGGAACAGTTTTCAAGCCTGGTGGCAACCAGATGATCGCTTCACAGAGGTGGTGACAAAATCTGATTGGCCTACTTAAAAGAGTTGGAAGAAGGAAAAGGATTAGAAAAAAGGTTGTACACACACACACACACACACACACATACATTTCTACTTTCACACATTCATAATTTCATTCAAGATGACACAACAGGTTCAGCTGGTACAGATGGTTTTCATAATCAGATACAAGATCAGTTCACACTGTTGCCGAGTCTAAAATCTGTTTTTAGAGAATAAACCATGCAAATATGTAAAGGTAGCAGAGCTGAATGTCACCCAGGTAATAATACAGACAAATTGGCCTGAACCAAATCAGTCTGGAGATTCAACCCTGCTGCTAATTAGAGAGGTTATTGCTGACTGGAAGAACTGTGTGTGTGTGTGTGTGTGTGTGTGTGTGTGTGTGTGAGAGAGAGAGAGAGAGAGAGAGAGAGAGAGAGAGAGAGAGAGAGAGAGAGGTTCTTTTAATTTAATCTTTAGCTTTAATAGTAATGTTTAATTTGTCATGAGGAAGGTGATGTTTCATAAAGGGCAGCCAGAGCTCATGTTTAATTGGGGTGAACTTGGAAACTGGTAATCAGTGGGAGGAGCAGCAATGGTGTGACAAAATGTTATTTTTATTTACCATTAAATTGGAAGACATCAGGTATGAATTTAAGGCATCAATGATGTAAAGAGAAGAATCGATTAAACGCTGGTTGGGGTTTAATCGATTGAGTGATTTTATTGTGCAAATTAAGATACCATGTATTGAGCTGACCATTGAATGCAAGTAGGTTAAATGATCGCATCACAGTTTTGAGGTGAAAAATATTGATTGATACAAAGATACTGATGCACAAGAAATCATGTCAAATGTTTGGTGCAATAGCACAAAAGATAAAAGTAAACTTTGTTAAAGAAGCTCGTGCCATGCACTTGAATCCATCAATGGACACACATTTCCCTTTGTAACCATTCAAAAGTTTACTTACAATTAGCTTATTAGCTGGATGGAAAGATAAAATAGACAATGGACAGAAAGGTCAGCCAGGATTAGTGTTAACTAAGTTTTGTTCAGTCCTTCATTGGAAAGTGATCAGTGGAAACCAGCCAACACACATGTAAAAGTATCAGACACCAGGTTTCTCTGTTGTGTATTGTTTATTTTGGGATGCCCATTAGTTGTTGCCTCGGCAGCAACTACACCACACAGTGTACTTAGTGTCAGTGTACTACACTGTACCCAACAATAAAAATAAAGGATTAAAATCATTTAAACAATTCTAATCAATTCACAGACAGAACAAAATAATAACATCAATAATAATTAATGAACATGTTGCAAAAAATCACTTTTTTAAATCACTCAAATTATTAACTTAACATATCTGAAAATGTGTTCTTTTTATTGCTGAGAGTTAAATGAAAAAGCACTTTCATGTCTGTACAGTAAATGTAAAGCTAGAGCCCTAAGCTAGTTAGCTTAGCTTAGCATAAAGACAGGAAACATTTCCCCTGGTTTTGTCTAGAGGCCCAAGCCCCATGTGAAGCTCACTAATTGACATGGTGAAAGCCATAGAAGTCAGTGCAGTTATCTGACATTAATAGTGAGGTATCATCGACATAAGGATAAATGTACATTTCCCCACTGATGTTTTTCAATGTAAGTTTTCATTAACATTGGGCAGAAAGCTGCGTAAAATCTGATTCAGATGTGTTTCACCATGATCTTAGAACCACGTTGCTCAGATGGTAAACAACAAACATGCTCATCCATACTGCTTTATATGTATATCTATACTGATGGAATCACAACTCATTTGTGTGATTTAGAAGAAATGCGTTGGCCTATATTCCAAACAAACACACAAACATGTCCATACATATCTGTGTAGTGCTCATTAAACTCAGCATGTTAGTGGGATTGGGATCATGTGTTTGTGCACACTGTGAGAGAGAGTGTGTATGTGTGTGTTCTGAAGCAGGGGGTTGGCTTGTTGGCTGCCTGAGGCTACAGCTCTAAAGTGTGTGAAATGAGGGAGTAGCCAACGGTGGGCCCTTGGCTATGAAGTAGCATTGAGGGGTGTGTGTGTTTGTGTGTGTTCATGTGTGTGTCACATACATATCAGACATATGTCAAATTCACTGACACATCTGCTGATGTGAGTGACACTGAGCCTGCAGGCCCTCTCCATTCATTCCCTCCCCCCCCGTATTCACCCTGACATGGAACAGTCCTCCATTTGGTCTGTGGGGTAATGAGGCAAACCGATGAGACAGAAGGGGGGTCAGGTGTCAAACTTACTGGAGTCCTTAACTACAGTACATGAGGTGATAATAAATACAGTTCATCATTTATGTATTCACACAAACAATGGTTTTAACTTCATCTTTTTCTTGAACAGTTATCTAAAAAAATATTCCTTCCTTCCTTCCTTCCTTCCTTCCTTCCTCACTCCTTTCTTCCATGTGTTTTTTTTTTAGAGAATTTTAAATATTTCCTATTTATCCTTTCTTCTTTCACTCACTTTCTTTCTTATGTCTTTCCTTCCTTCCCCTCTTCTTATTAACTTTGCTCTCCCCCTTCTCCTCTGCTGTCTCTCCAATGCTTTCTTCCCTCCCTCTGCTTTCCCATTTAACTTCCACTTACGTTCCTTACTACTGGTCTTCCTTGTTTTCTTCCACATTTTTCCTCCCTTTGTCCTTGCATTTTAATGTAATTTGTTGCTAGCTCCCCACTTTCTTCCTTTCCTCCTCTCATCTTTCACATTCAGATCCCGTGCTCTTTCACTCTTTTTGTCACTTTCTTCTTTCATTCCCTTTTTTCTTTTTTCCCTCTGTTGTAATTTCTCTTGTGTGATCTTTTCACTTTTTCCCTTCCTTTATTTTCCTTCTTTTTCCCATTATCCCACTCTTATCTGTCTCTATTTTGTTCTTTCTCCACTTCACAACAATATATTTTAATTATCCGGGGTAGGAGTAATTTTAATTCTTCTTCTTTTTATTTGTTGCTCCCTCAAACATCCTATAGATGGTGCTGTTGCCCATGACTGAAAGTCCTCAGTAAATTTCCAGCCCTCTTTCTCTTTTGTTGAGGGGAAAATCACTATTTTTCATTCTTTTCCTTACCTCTGATTGTTAGATGTGCTTCAAACTAGGACTAAACGAATGATCTAACACTCATGATGCTTCCCTCTCTTGCTCACATACTATAAAAAGTATCAGTTTGTTTGAATCATAAGATTTATTCAAGATTTGTTCAACATCTGCTGATTTTGTGAACTAAAGATTCAAAGAAATACTTTGTCTTCTTAGTGAGATAACAGAAACACAGATTGCGGGTTTATGCTTGAAACTAATGTCTGTCTTTTCTTTTTTCTGTTTTATTATGGGAAAGCGGCATTTTAAAACGATTGTCATCAATGAAGTCATAACTGCAGTAATAACTTCAAGCGATCCAAAGGTATTTCTTCTTTTTCAGTCTGCCTTTCTTTCAGTGTTGATGTGAATGGTTTATATTATTATCTGAGTTCATTGTGTACAGTTAAATGATAATACATTTTCACTTTTCCTTGAAGTCTTGTGTTACTGTACATCAAGCAGTTTCATTACATTGGACCACTCACAACCTTTAAACAAGCATCATGTGACCAAAGAAATGCTCACATGAAGAACCAGCAAATAAAGTGTACACAAAGCATCTGTGGGGAAAAAAGTGGAACAATGAGTAAAATGGAACAGATGGTAAACCCTCAGAAACAGTGGTTTACTTTGGTCTTAAAGGAAGTACAAAGGCTTTCAAGTTTCTCTGACTGTTGCAGCTACATTCAAAGGACACAGACAAGTGTCTTTATGTTTGGTAAATGTGGATTATAATGAGAGAACAGCTGCTATGTAATCCACTAATTTAGTGATTTTGAATTTTTTGAAAAATGAGATGTTTCAGTGTTGTTAACATGACTGTTTTATTAGTATGTGAGAAGTTGAAACACAGGGCAGTGACACACTTTGATTTATGAAAATTATGCACTGAGAAAAAGTGGGAAGTAGTATATTTTCTGTTGTGAAAGTGTAATAAAATACAGATTTTCCGTAAATCAAGACAAATAATCATGATTACAATATTTTGCAATATAATCACTGTGCAACCCAATAATAAGTCTCTGCCTGTCAAACCACAGTACTAAATTACGGGTGCATCCAGGATATCAGAGACTTAAAACAAAAATAAACAGAAACAGATGGACAGATGAAGGGCAAATGTCTCATGGCATCCTTTCAATGCCATAAGAATCAATGGAATTAAACTATAACTGCATCACTCCATAGCACAGATGAACAAAGGTGTTTCCTGTTGGAACCACGTCACCATCCAGACCCCAAACACAAAGTCATTTTTATGCAGTGTGTAGAGCCTCAGTAACCATTTTACCTAACGCTTGGCGAACGGATAAGAGGCGCTTGCATATTCATAAGAGCAGATAAGAGCTACCCATGCAGCTCCCTTTAATTGAGAATGATGGAGAGGGATGGAGGGATGGAGGGACATCGGAGTGCAGGAGAGGAGGGTGGAGGAGGAAGGGGAACGATAACCCATTGCTTGCCTTGATGCATTAATTGAGGGTATTAGAGGGAGGGATGGATGGACTGGGAGATGGTGGTGGTGGAGGTGGGTGGGTGTTGGCGGCATACCACGGAAATGCCAGCAGTGCCAATAAATCACTCCCCGCCGGTGATTGACTCTGCAAATGTAGTCTGGAAAAAGGAAGGGGGAAGTTGGAAGAAATCAATCAAGGCACTCCCAAAACTTTTCAACCCTCTGAGTTCTGAAGCAGTCGGGCAGATTAAAGGTTATCATCATAACTGAGCAGGACAGGGCCGCGACCTGGAGACACTTGGACTTAATATAGCTTTTCATGGACAATTTATTTTCTCAGCTGAAGCATTGGAGTGACCCATGGGAGTGCATTGTGAGGTATATTGAAGAATAAGGAAATATTGTTTGATGAGTGCAGACACTATTGGTCAGCAGTATTTGGATTAAAAGTGAGTCATAAGTGGCTGATAGTAAGAAGATACAGCAAATAATAAAAGGCTCTATACATGAAGAAAAAATAGGGTTATGCATGATTTAATAATTTCAACACAGATTATTTGACAGTTTTGTCTCAGGTTTGTCTTATTTTCATAATTTTGGCCATCATTCCTCAAAGTTCAGCAGCCAGTTCACTGAGAGAAATGAGAGAATATTCCTTTAATTTAAAGAGGCACTGCAGTAATGGAGTATCTGCAATCGAGTGCTCTTCACAAAGTCAATATTTTAAAAAGGAATGGTCAAAATCAAAGTGGCAGAGGTTGCATATTGTCAAACTTTTAGCCCCAAACTTTTAGACCCAGCAAACTGGATCCTACATTAACCATAATGCAACTCATCTGCATCTTTCATAACAAGCCTGCACTGCAGCACATGTGTATGCAAACATACACCATCACTGAGGCAAAGAAGTCATAGAAGCATGAGGAAACGTTTTCTTTGCAGCGTTTACAACACTCTTCTATAGACGTACACTAAATCCTTTTTGTGTCTCTCTTGCAGAAGGTCGGAGGGCCACAGCTCTGATGCTATTATGGGATGTTGGGAAAGGAACTCAAGTCTCTTTGACCTGCTTTACCAGAGGTGGCCAACTATGTCTGCACCACCAGCACCACTGCTGCTGTGCCCTGCTTCACCCAGGGAGCCTCTGCATGTGTGTGTGTGTGTGTGTGTGTGTGTGTGTGTGATTGTTTTTCCTGTGCTAGTGTGTGTGTGTGCCCTAGTGCATCTGTTTTGTCTCTGTGTGTATGTGCAGGTCTGTGAGTGAGTGCATGTGTGCACTTTTTCCGATACGGTCTGTGCCCATTTATTGTTTGCACATTACTTTGTCTGTGTTTGAGTGTGTTAATGTGAGTATGTGTGGATGTTTGTGCATGTGTGTGCTTTTTGTGTGTGAGTAAAGCACGTGTGTGTTTACATTTCCAGTGTGTGTGTGTTCATGAATGTAGGAAGTGTTGATCTCCAGTGTTTGTCTACTAGTGTGCGTGTGTGTATACCTACATATTGCGTCTGCTTTTGTGAGTGTGCATGATTGTGTGTGTGTGTGTGTGTGAGTGTGTGTGTGTGTGTGTGTGTGTGTCGGAGATGCCATTGTTTGGCCTCTGGAGGTTTCATTAAGGCCCAGTGTCCAGAGGTAAAAAGTCATTCATCTCCCCTGTTGTGAAGTGGCAGCTCTGGGCTCCGTCCCTCACTCCCTCCTCCGCCTCCTCCTCCACCTCCATCTCTCCCTCTTCTCTATCCTCCCATCTCTGTTTCTTCTCCTCTCCTTTCATTTTTCTTACATCCTCAGCTGTACTCTTCCTCTCTATCTTTTCATCTCCTCCTTTTCCATTTTGTTCCATTACTTTCTTGCAAAAAAAGTCCTATGAATCTAGAGAAAAGACTGAAAAAAACAAAAAAACAGCACAGAGGAGGGAGTGAGAGGAGTGTTTGATGTCTTTCAGACGGGCCGGCCTGTCTAATGAATCCTTCACCAGTCCGCTATGAGATGAGCTCATCTTCTGTATTTTTTTCTGCTCTTTTTTTGCCTCCGTGCACATTAATTAGAGCTGTCAAAACTTAAGTCTCTCCCTCTTTCTCTCTCTTTCCCTTTTTATTTTGTTCCTTCAAGTGGCTGAATGGGATACCATTAATTAAAAAGATATCAGATCATAAAGGCCCCCTGAGCGCCGGAACCGTCTGGCCCCTCGCGTCCTGACAAGTCGAGACATCATGTTTTTTTTTTCTGTTTTTTTTTGTCCATACACACTCCAAAGAAATTCTGGTCCCTTTTGTCCGCAAGTTACAGCGATGGATTGAAGTTCACAGGGTAGGAGACTGGAGGCTGCATATGTGTGTGTGTGTGTGTGTGTGTTGAAGTGCTATGTTGATAAAAGTATCTTTTTCCGTATTTAATTGCGTTTCAGCTCCATGAAAGCGTGGACTTCTCTTCTGATGAGGACTTCAGAAGGTTCACTGCTTTAAGTGGCATATCTTTACTGACAGCGAAAAGAGCTGAACGAAAGACACAGAACTCTACCTTCTCCTTTGTGTGTGTGTGTGTGTGTACATGTTCAAGACTGAGCGAGTGTGAGAATAGTTTGTGTGTACACGTGTGAACATCTGTTTAATAAAAGAGAGAAAAGCATGTCAGTGACTCCTCATGTTGGTACATTTAGCCTGTGTGTGTGTGTGTGGGTGTCTGTGGGTAACAGAAGGGCACGTGCAAAGGTCGTAGTGCTTGTGGCTTCACTTGCAGGGCTATTTGCCAAGCTACTGTGTCAAGCTAAGGCAGCTGCCTTGCTGAATGACAGTCACGAAGCTACCTAGCTTTTGCTAAATAAATAAATAAATAAATAGACTATTGTAAGTTTTCTTGTAGACAGACACAGACCACAAATGTGTTGTGTGTATCCTTGAAGCCAAACATAACAACAAACATAATCAATGCATTTCCTTTCTGCATTCACAAAGCTGATTGTTTGAAACCTTGAACCTCTGTCTTTTTCTTCACCGACACATTTCTTGGGACATTGTACAACCAACAACCATCGACTGCAGGAATTTTGAACTGTCAGCAGGAGTGCGATGTCACCTAGGTGCCTATACCTGCGTATAGGCCTATACAGGTCGACTGTCAGTGATTTCAAAAATGATATATATGACCGTTGGAGAGTACTGGGCGTATCAGACTGTCTACGTACTGGGCCTTTGTCGACACATGAGTAACTCTGTTCAACAATCACAGTTTGGTTAGGTTTAGGTACCAAAAGTTCACAGTTTTTGTTAAAATAAGTATGTAACATTAATGTTACATGTAAGTTAAAATAAGTTGGTGTTGACTTTTGACTTTTGGTTTTGTACAGGGAACAGTGCCCTCCATCTGTGTTTGTCTGACCCATCCATACATTCCAATCTCTTCCATACATGGACTTTGCCACGCTTCGTTCTAGGTCACATGACTTCCTCCTTTGCACTCATCGTATTGAGAGGTTGCCACCTAACAATAAACTAAATCTATTTGGTCGTTTTTTTGGGGGGATAAGAACAGGCTGATTCTTATGCATGTGACTCCTTGTTTGGACTGTACGAAATGCAAACTAACAAGATCATTTAAAAAAGCACCATCGTCTCCTGTCTTACGGTTCAACCCATGACTCTTTTGTGGAGTAGTTTCACGTCCAGCAGAGTGTGATTCTAAAACCTGATGATGTGACGCAGCTAATATGAGCTGCTTCCACTTCTTTTAACTCCCTGCTCTTTGTTCTCCTAAAGGTCAGCACTGAGAGTTTGCAGAAGAGCACATTCATGTAACTTCACCAAAATTGAATTCTACGTTACAGTTGACGTGTATGTTTACATTATCTCTGTGCCTAAACCCAATTATCAGGCCCATTCCGCAGACATGAACTGATTTCAGTCAGAAATGTGCTCGTGCCGTGGTTCTGAGCCTACAAGTTTGTAGCTGTCTGCATCTCTAATACATGTGTGGTTGCCACAGTTATTGATATTGATGCATGGTTCTCATACGCACATTCACTCACAAACGCACGTACTGTTGTGTTGTGAGATCAGTAATTTGTAGTTAATCATTTGGGCTGAAGAGGGATGAGATGGGGTGAGAGAGGGGGCTGAACCCCCCCCCCCCCCCCCCCCCCACCACTCCCTCCCTTCCTGCCTTCTCAACAGCAGAGTGGCAGTGGTGACGCACAGAGACAAATGATGCACATGTACACACACACACACACACACACACTCTCCATGCAGAAACCTAATTAATTTTGTGCAGTGTTTCAGAATTGATTGTGGTCATTCCTAGTTCTAATTTTTCATCTGGTTTTCAAGGGCTTCCTTCTGTCTGTCATTCTCACTCGTTTGTGTTCCTCTTCAGTGTGCGTGTGCGTGTTACTGTATTCATCAAAATGTGCTTGCAATCATTACAGAATGCCAGAACGTCAAAAACAAACAAGGTTTAAAATGTTTCACAGGAAGTGTCAACAGATCCTACCTATTACTATTTAGGAGCACTTTAATGCCAAAACAAGAAGCGTTATCTGGCACAGTATGATGTATGAAAAAAACTGCAACATGGTGATAAAAATAGATATGAATGTATCATATACACTATGGACAAGTCAAACAGCAGTTCACATGAGATTAATAATCATGTAATAATTCACATGAAACGAGCACATGTGATGCATCCAGAAGTACATGTGGCTCTTCTGATGTTTTGCATGTGATTTTCAGATTTTCAGATAAAAACAACATATGAAATTACATAAAGAACATTAAAAATGTTAAGACTTACATAACAAGAAATGTATCCTAACTAAACTATATATAAGCTGTATTATTGCCATCCTGAACTAGGTTGACACTCATGTCATCAGGGTAAGGTCATACATAGACCAGTAATTATGACCATATTGCACAATCAGTATTGATATAAATCATATATGATTTAAAGATACATTCTTGCACAGGCACGGTTCTTGCACATTTTCCAGATACGTCTCTATTTTAAAGCCTGTATCACTTTAAGAAATTCTGTTAGCCCTTTGAAATGAAGGAAATTAATGGATCTGATTACGGCTTTGTCTAATAGTTTATGCATCACAATTTCCTGTTTTTAATCACTACAGTAGGGCTGCAGCCCAAGGGCACTGTTTTAATTCTTTTGTGTTACCAACAAAAGCAGGAAAAAAAATTATAAGATTAATAATTGTTTTGCCAGGATCTAATAACAAGCAATAAAAACCAGCCAACCAGAATGCTGCCACCATACCCAATCTGAGCACTATTATTAGAAACCATCGTTTCATCTGTTTTTTTTCTCCCTTTTTATTTTTTACATGGCCTCTGATGATATTGAATGGTTTTTCAATTCTGATAAATATTTGAGTTTGCTTTTGAAAGAGGCTAATGTTGTCACATGAATAGAGAATGATCTATTCTTCATGCTTCATTATGATTTCTCACTTCTGGCCAATGACAGGCAGGCTGATAGAATATTTACAGCCTCCTGAGGAGACATTTAGCAGAAACACATCACAGCTGACATTCACCTGCTCTTTAAGACCTTATTCATGAGTGTTTGAGTGAGTCTCCAGGTGTGTGTGTGTGTGTCTAAGTGCGATCTGCTTCTTGTAACGGAAAGACAGAGTGACAAGAGTGTCTCGCTCACATGGTACCATAGTGGAACTGACATTCTCCCAGTAACACAGCCATAAATACTCTCCTTCTTACTTCCTCTTTCTCCTGTGCTCGCCACTACAGTCCCATCTCCTCCCTCCTCTTTTCCTTTGTCTTTACCTTTCATTTAAAGTAGGACACTTACATCCTTTGTATCTACCAGTTGACTTCACCACTTCAGCTATATTCTTAAAATGATAAGAGGCAGGACATTTCACATTATACATGTGCATGTTCATGCCCAAATCCAAACATAAGGAACATTATCAAATGAAAGGATTAAATTTAATGTTGGAATACACAGCTGTGGCCAGCACTGAGCTAGCTGTGTCTGTCCTAACTAGCTCACAAAGGAGGGAAGTCTTGAGAGCAACACGAGAAACTGAAGTCTAATGCACAGCAGACAACACCATTCAATAATAAGGTGAACATCAATGCTGCTTTTAATGGCTGAAACAAAACCGATAGCTCTCGCCTATATCGACAGACCTGTATGATGTTGGTTTGCAAGGTTTTCTGCCTAACAAGATGGCAGCATGTCAAAGATACATGTTGGCTTGTTCGGCTTGAAGGGCCAAAGGCCGCAAAACTTAAGGATGACTGAAGCTGTTGATGGAAGATGCTGTGTGACAAGCACTTCACTTCAAGCATACTGAGGATTGAGCAATGCACTGCCTGCCTTCCGAAATGTCAATATTTCAGACAAATGATCATGACAATGACAAGTGTAGCATTGTCTCAATCCAAAAACAAACCTTTTTAGACAAACACCCTGATTTGTCAAGAAACACTCAACACTGACAACAACAAAAGTGCCCTCCAAGATGACACATGATGACAAGCAAGACTAAAAGTCTACAGAAAATCGAATGGCATGTTTACCATGTTCATCATGCTGTTTGGTCCCTTAGTTGTCCAGATTTTAAAGTCTGGCAGACAGACAAACAGATAGACAGACAAACAGATAGACAGACAAACAGACATTACCGTCCATGGAGCCATGCTAGGAGTGGCTATAAGTAAATATAATGTGTTTTCTATAGTTAAAGTTTGGAGGTTTAGTCACAATTTTAGTCATAAAAGTTTTTTTCACACCTGTAGTCTGGTCTGTTTGGTCTGGACGAAGGTAAAAATGATTGATTGTTGCCTTTTAGTTCTGGTCTGTTTCGTCTTCACACTGGCTTTTTAAAACAACTTGCATCAAATCCATTTCTACCATTTCATGATTTGGCCACAAAATGTTGCCATGGCAATAGTTCTCATTTCACAGATAGCAAACAAAACATCTTCCATTAGGAGTGAATACCTTAAAAGCCTCCCGTCTTCCTGCTCCACAGTGCGGTGGGTGTTCTAGTCTGGTGGTGGTGAGGTCCATCTGGAAATGCTCAGAGCGTCCTGTCTCATAGCTGCTGCCATCACCTCTCACTCTATTTCACTGTTTTATGGACACAACCAGCTCTGGAGCTCCCTGTCTCCCTTTGGAGCTTCTTTGGAAACATCAGCCAGCATTTTATTTACAACCTCAGAGCCAGGCCTGTTCCCTGTACTGTGGGAGGTGTGCACATAGTGAATATGCTGTGATTCAGGCATAAGAACTCACAGATCTGAAGACAAGAAGGAATGCATGTGTGGTTGTTGTGTCCATGGCTCACTTGCGTCAGAGGGCCCACTGTGACCCGTGTAATTTACTTCGTTATCTAAAGATTTACACTTCAAATCAGAGCTGTCTTATGATCCCAAAATTTGACTTCAACCAGGCTAGTTCTCTTTCTTACAACTGAACCTCTCAGGAGCACATATTACATTTTCACTCGTAATGTGCCATTCCAGGAGCCTACAGAGGTTTCAGTGACCACATCTGCAGGGAAACAGCCTGGAAATTCCGACCAAGCATTCATTTTTGTCTGGTATCTATTTTATAATTAATTCTCAATCTAAATGTATCGGTCCTAATTAAAATTCTCTTAAGTTTTGTACTTTGTCTCACTTCCAATTAATAACACTTCTGGTATAGCTCCAAAGTCACTTTCATAAACCAAATCTATTGAATCAACAAACAGAGCCTAAATCAATGAGTCTACCTGGCTTTCAAACAGACTACTACTCAAACTGTTGCCTTATGTGGCACTCTCCCAGTTTCCTGTCATATCCAGTACTAATGCTAAAATATGACTTGGGGAAACAAATAAGAATAAATAGAGAACATTAAAATGTTATGATGGACTAAGGTTGTTTCAGAGCCTTTTGCGATGAGGTCATGTTTTATTGGGCTGATGCAATATTTACCTTGGAAATCTTGATTTTTGAAATGTTTACTTTAAGATGCTTATTTTCCTCCTCCTGTGAGAGCCTCAAATTGGATTACATGAGATTATGGTAAAATACCTAGACCGGGTACTGACCAACCCTTTATTGTATGCTTATTTATTTTTTTTATATCTGTTTTAAATTCTCTTCTTACATGTGATGATTTGCATCTTCATGCCTGTATTTTGACTTATTATAATTTATGCATTTGGAGTAATTCTTTGAGTGTCTAACCATGATGTTCCCATAATTTGACACCTTTTGTGTCCTGTCCTGTAGCCTGTAGCAGTTATATAGAGCAGTTGCTGCTGCTGTTGCTGCTGTTTGTCACGTCTTGTGCTGACTGTGTGGAGTGAGTTCACTTTTTTGTTTTTAAAATTTGATTTCATCCTCATTTTCACAGCAGTCTTACCAGCTTGCATTAGATTATGTATACTTTTGCAGTCCTTGAAAATCCTTGAATGATAGCACAGTGGAAAGTGTGTGAAGAGAGTGCCATGTAAAAATCACATTCTAGTAAAATCATATCTCTTACCTGAGAAAGTAAAGTTCCAGAAATCCACCAATGACCCGTGGTCCACTGGATCCCTATAGTACATGTGTGTGTGTATGTACCTGTGTGTTTAAATCATACAGTGTGTGTAGGTTAAAGTGTGTTTATTTGTTTGAGTGTATTTGTTTGCATGTTATGTGTGGATATATGCGTGCGTCTCTCAGTCAGCGACACTTGATTGTATGTGTATGTGACATGCTAGCAGCCCCACTTGGCCAGCTGACAGGCCACTGTCTGATTATAAAGGCACTTTACTGGTATTAATATTAATGCCACTCCATTTTATTCAGGATGTCTGCCTGCCACTCCGATGAGACTGCACTTTACTGCTTTAAATGGTGTGTGTGTTTGACAGGAGGTGTGTGTTAGAGGGTGGCTGCATATGTGTGTGTACATGCATACTGATTCATGTGTGCTTGCCGGTGTCTCTTTGGCATAAATGCAGTTGTCAGAAAGAAAGAATCCTTCTAATCCATTAGCACCAGGGTAGTTTTAAACTTGACCTCCTCCCGCTTTTAATAAAATTATCTTTATTTCTCCACAGCATGTTAGTGTGTGTTTTTCAACAAAAATAGATTCAAAATATATTTTTGTGACAAAGGCTTTAGGTGTGTCAGTGATCAGAATTTTATCGCCTCAGGATTCAAGGTCACAGGAGGGGCATTTGGGTGAAGAGGATCTGGGAGGGAAGGTTCGCCAATCTTTCATTCACTCACTTCCTTCTGTCTGTGATCACCTGCCCTTTCACACCTCCCTCATTTGGTCCTGACTTTTCAGTTTGATCCTCAAAATTACAGGTGTGAAACCTCCCTCAGAGCTTGGTTGGAACCAAACATCCCAACCTTAGTCAGATCAAAGATGTGGTTCAGTCCGGATCAGATTGAACAATGGTTTGGGTCATTTCTGGTGTAAAAATTCTTTTTCAATTTTGGAGGGGTTGAATGGTTTGGACCTCCGGACCAGTTAGAGAAATCTGTGGCAGGCTATCATCACAATTGCAGAGAGGAAAACTAACACACCAAAACAAAAGGAGCCATGGGGAGACCAGGAGACCAAATGTTTAATTGACATTTGGTCTAACAACTTTATTACAGTTATCATGCTCGCCTATCTACAATCCAACCAACAGATTTTTTTTCTATTTCTTGTCTCAGACATTGAGAAAGTACAAAACAGTGATGTGGTTGCAGTTGATAAAAAACAAGAATAACACAGATTCCTGGAGAGATTAATTAAATTACTATTTTATGAACATGAAGTCATCTGCCAACATAAACATGAATACAGGCCAATGACGACACTTGTGTTGTACAAGCAGCTACATTTGTAGCCGAAATATACTGTATATCACAGACTGACCTGTTCACACCACGCCGCAGCATTTTCAGGGAGCTTCACTGAAAAGGAAACATGTTTTGGAGGGGCTAAACGTGTAAAAGGAAAATGAGTTGGCTTCTTGTGGATGGAAGGCCAGCACTCAGAGGCAAAGAGATGTTTTCAAATTTAGCTCCTTACAGTGCACATGCTCTGTGCTTGAGGCTGGAGGAGCTTTAAACAGACGTGGTGTTCATCCATCAACCAAAAAACTACTGTTGGCTTCTGAAGCTGATAACCCCCCTCCACACACACACACACACACACACACACACACACACACACACACACACACACACACATTACACACACCTCCCTCATGTGTATCTATCTTGTTTTTCTCTCGTTGTTGGTTGTTGTGTAGGTCGTCCCCTCCTCTGTCTGCCATCTGGGAAGTTTCTCTCTCCATCCATTATGGCCATCCTGGGACAGAAACCCTTCAACACCAGCATGCTCCCGCAATCCCCACACACATTAACATGTAGACGCACACTCACACACACACACACCCATAAATACCAGCTAACACGTAAACACACATGTACGCTCCAATCCAAACAGCACACAAACTAATGGTCACACACTTGACATCTAACATGTACGGAGCAGAAAGTAATGCACACTCACAAAAAGAAAAACACAGCCTGGCATGGTGCACGAAAACAAAGACAAACACACGTGTCCACACATAAAGTAATTATATTACAGTCATTATTGCTGCTTTATTCAGTGCACATCCTTTACTTCTACTTTCTTATGGTTATCAGATAATTCACAAAAACAGGAAAAATATATAAATGTAAATATAGACATTATTATGTAGCATCCAAGAAGCAACCTCTGTGGCTGTGAAGAGAAGCCAATGCAGAAGTGCCAAGTGCAGTTCCTCAAACAGCCACTTGAGGCTGGCTACGAGAGGAGTCAACCTCCATAAGTCCCCATGTTAAAATGTCCAACTTCACAGCAGAAATAAACATGTTTACAGCCTGGTACAAAGAACAGTTTTAGTCTCTATAGCTAATTCCCTCATTTATGACAACTGAACTGCTTAACTTACCTGTTGAAGTTATATAAAGGTGTGGTGTCTTTGCTTTATGGGTGGCTTGTTTTAGCACTCAGGCATAATTTCGCCCACCTCAGGGTCCAGTCTGGTGTCTGTCTGTCTTTCAGCAAGTTTCTTTCATGAAGTTACCAGCCTGGTTGGCTAACTAAGTGAGAACATTAACTAACATAGCGGAGAGGGAATGACAGATATTTTATATTAGTATACTTACAGTACTTACTCATTCTATAGTGAAGTTACATACTGTTGTTTTAAAGCAAAACTAAGTTTACACTAACTTTACAAAGAAGAAAAACATATTCTCTCTCTTACAAATAAAAACATGGCCAGAGTCATGCCCAGTTCAAAGCACTTATTGATTTTGTTGCTGACTTTATGTGGTCTGGTTTGACCACATTGACTAGTTTATGGTGACTAAAGTTAGCAAACATTACAAAGACATTTCTGTTTGTTATACAGTGTTTTAGCTTTTACACACAGTGAAGCTGCAGAAGTTCCACAGCTCACTTTGAAAAATTGTTCTCTATACTTAGCATCTGCTGATCTTTCATCTCAGTTTTGTACCTGATTTGTACAGAGTGACTTTAGGTATGACCTAATTTTGTGAATTTCTGCCTCTGCAGTTGTTGCTGAAAGAGATTTTGGGAAATGTAGATATTCATCAACTGAAAAACAAATAGAGAAGGCAGCTCAAGGTAAAAAGAGTACACGAAAATGAGACCCACAAATCACAAAATAACTTTGATAAAGCACAGATCAGGTCAGAACAGAATGATATGTGTAATAATAATTTAAGTACTAACTGAACTTGCAGAAGTAAGGTCCAACCAAATGTCCTCACTTGGAAGGACTTCCCTCATTTGTCCTTGTAAACACATCCACCTACTCATGACCACCTCTCCATTCTGTTCCATATCAGCGGTAGCAAGCTAGAGACAGAAAGAAAGAGAAAGTGAGGCGAGGATGATGACGATGCTGGGCTGGAGCTCAGTGCAAAGCTCCGGGTTATCAAACTCATTAATCTACATGCCATAGTCCCCGGATGAATAATTGTGCGTTGAATTTATCTGCCAGTGTGATAGCTACAGCTCAGCTCTCCCCGCGCCACAACCGAGACCGCATCGTGTCTCGGCCTTGTAATTATTACACGCTTTGTCTTTGCTTGGGGTGGAGGCGGGTGGAAGGTGGGTGGTTGGGGTGGAAAACAGAAACACACTCCCACCTCTTCTTTTGTGGCTTTTCATGAGGAATCATCTTTCCAGCCCTCAGTGTGATGCTTAATATTACAGGGAGACACCCCCTCCTCCTCATTCCCACCCTCACTAATACCGTTGCATATAGAAACAGGACAGGAAACAAACTGAGTTATGGCTTGATAAAACAGGCATTTTACATTGTTTGCATGCATGCATACAATATTTAACAACCCGAGGAAGCTTCTGGATTCTACATTTACACAAAAAATACATTTTAAGGGTTGGGTCTGCTGTAGGGACCCCAAAAGTAACCATAATCAAATAAAGTTGGTGCAGGTAAATCATGGGATGATTATTTGCTTATGATGGAATTGCAAAAACATATTCTGCTACATAAAATGATATTTCTTTAAGCAAAATTTCTTTGAGGTTTATTCTCTAGGCCTTTAAAACTATTCAAATCTAATACAAATCTAAAACAAGGCAAATTACTTGTAGGTTAATGCTTAATAAAATAAATGAAACCTATGAGATGAGCCCACGTAAATGAATGCATTCTACAGGGGACACAAGTCAGTCATTCTGGGAAACATACAAGCAACAGAAATTAACTCAGTGCCTTCTTTCAATCTCTTAAAACTATCTTAAATCTAAACAAATATTTTATCACAGCAGCCTGTATATAACTATTATTGGTTGGTATTTTTTTTATTTTGTCCTTTATCTATGCTAATCTGTTTTTTAAGTTTCTTGTTGCCATTATTAGAACAGAAAAGCTCACAGGCGATGCCCTTCTCAGCCAGACCAGAATGCAAACAGCATTCCAGCACATTATTTGAACTTATAACAAGAGTCTTCATGTCATACTGAGTCCAACACTTACCACACCTGAGAACCCTGAGCTGTGGACAGGGGTCACCTCATCGAACGTCAAAGACTCCGGGCAACAGACCAGACTAAATGAACACTGAAGACCCTCATCAGATCATCATAAGTGACCCCTTTCACACAGCACGTCGTCACATGACCATTTTTACAATAGGTATTGATTACAGCTCCTTAAATTCAATCATATCTTCTATAAGGTGTATCTCCCTGCATGATGTTCTAAATAATATCTTGAAGCCTGCCAGCAATATAGTTCTAGTGAAAAACAATAAATCCCTTTGAAAAAATACTAGCTTGTGTGACACTGATAATTTGATGATGTGGATGAATTGTAAACTGTTTCTGTTCAAGGATGGTCTATGGTTGGTTCTATCTCACATATGAATTTTCTTCTTGAGCTTTCTCTGTCCATGCACTGACTCCTCAACAATGACCTCTGACCCCCTCCAAACAGTTGTGCATTAACAGCATTAACATTAGCATTAACAGCTAAGGAGCCAGATATTTATGAAAAGTTGGCTGTGATCAAACTACATGAGCACAGATGCTTTACTACTTGTGTTAACAACCCCCAAGTGACAAAAAATAAATGATCACCTCACACAGACACATGGTTTGTTTACATGTATGTGTGTGAGTGAAGTACGCCAAGCGCCAGTGTACAGACATGATTTCGCAGTTTCACCATTAATGCACCCCCATCCCCACAGAGCAACATGTGTAAATATCTCAAAGCTGCTTGTTGGTTCTTTAGTCTTATGATCTGAAGTGTAGTTTTCCAGATGAAGTAAGAACAGGGAACATAAAAGAACAAATAACAGGCTTGTTGGCAACAGCGGGCGAACACGGCAAACAGGTAAACAGACTGCATGTATTTCCAGCTCTTAATGCTATTTATCTTCAAACAACTGTTTGCTATCCTTTCTGAGTGTGTGTGTGTGTGTGTGTGTGTGTGTACTATCCTGCTGTGACACATAAGATTTTTGGAATGGGATTTTCTGTGTAATCCAAAGCATAATCAGCATTGTTTTTCCTAGGTAACAGTCAACAAGCCCCCTGAACTTCGTAACTAAGCTTAAGCTTAAATCATTGGTCAGATTTGTACCCACAATGCAATGGCATGTGCTTTAGCCTGATGAATTAAGAAGGTGCCTCCGATGGAGATTTTCACCACCAACACAGGTTGCCTTTCCATCCACCTGTCAGATTAATACATGCTTTGTTTATGTCACAAATAAAAAACATAAACAAACAAACAAACAAACAAAAACACAGTTTTAGTTTCTAACTGCAGAATATATGAAAATAAATCACTTTCCTCAGTGTAGGTTGTTGCTACATCAGAAAGTAGTACAGGTTGTTATTGAGTTTGTTGGATATTCTTCATGAAGAACAGTGGTGGTGTATAATAATGGAATTACAGCCAAAATAGATTAGTGTGAAGTATTCCACAGACTGATCCACAGTGAGACTTTCACAGGTAGCCATTGCTAAGCTAACATCATTCACTCAGAGAAAATCCAAACCTGTTTCGGTTTTCTTGATTAATGACCTGTAGTGCTCATGTGAATGTCTGTTCATTCTCAAAAACCAGAAGTGTGATCTTGTTTTACACACAGATTCAAAGAGACAGGTCGTCTCTTGCTTTCCTAAACCTTATCTGTGAGCTCAACACTTCATATGTTACTCTGTCTGTTCCCTATGCAAACCTTAGCAGAGTCAGCAAGTTATTTTTGTGATCGTAGATGTCTCCTTTCTGCCTGGAGTGATAAAATGTTCTTCCAAGGCCAATATTAATATTTTTGCTCTGCTCTTCTTACACTCAACAAACATGCAACATGTTTTTTTTTGCCCAAAGTCATGACCTGCCCTGCTCTGCTTCTGATTGGCTAGTACTAACCAATGTCTTTCTTCAAATATTTTAGGGTAAGCCAATCAGAGGCAGAGTAAGGTGGGTCATGACTTTGCCCTCTTGGGAAAAGAATTGGTATTTGAAGTCCTATGAGAAATAACCACAGGACAGAGGCTAATTAACGTCTTTTTTCAAGATCAAACTGCACTTTTCACAATGCCCTTTTACTGTGACCAGTCCGAGACACACCTGTGTCGTAGCCATGCTGTTTAACCAGCTTTTAAATGTTGGTTTTGTCCCGTGCAAACACTGTACAAAAGACAGCTGTGCGACCATGAAGATACACCTGCTCCTGGCTAATGGGCAAAAAAAAAGGTTGTGAATATTGTACTTTGTTAAAATCAAATTACAGTATTGGATGACACTGACTACATTTTACAAGTGAACTGAACCAAGCAAGATTGTTTGTCCCCTGGTTGTAGCTCACGTGTCAAAGGACATTTGAATGAAGCTGAATCTTTGAACTTCCCCATGTCATGCTGCAGGATACCTTTTGATTAACTTACTTTTGATTAAAATACTCATGTGTGCTTTGTGACAGATGACCTGTTTTTCAGTTTAGGTTTGGAAGCTTTCTTTATATATATTACAATTTGTCCACTTGAAGCAGGCTTGATTTATTTTTTACCTTGTTACCTGATTACTTTCTTACTTATTCACAACTCATTATTGATACTGCTGCAATTTCCAACAATATTTCCTTTTACTAGTCAGAGAAAGAAAAGGGATGAAACGCAGCTGTAGTTCTTAAAAAAGAATCTTTGTGGGGCATCACTGCGTGGTTTGGAGGCTCTGTCAGAGTGCATGTGTGTGTATCTGTGTGTGTGTATACAGCAGCCTGAAGCCAGCTTGTCCTTGAGACAACCTCAGATTGCAGATCGGACTCAAAGACAGCATTGTGTGTTTAATTTGTTTTTACCTGCTGGAAGGTCATCAAGTTTGGTGGAAGGTTTGGGTGTGTGGGGGTGAGGGTGACGGTGACGGGCGAGCATTTTCCTCTGATTATAAAAGCCTAAACAGATTCTCTCCCAGTGTCACATTTATCATTTTCAAACAGCTAATATCTTTGGACGAAACAGAAAAGGATGGTGACCCTACCCCGCTGTTCCAAAGGTGGACAGTGCGGAGGATGGAGGGAGCGAGGGCAGACACGGGTCAACCTTCAGATGCCCCCAGCATTGTCCTGGGAGAGAGAGAGAGAGAGAGAGAGAGAGAGAGAGAGAGAGAGAGAGAGAGAGAGAGAGAAGGAGGGAGGTGATGTATTTTAAAAAGCTCTCCTGACCTGTAGGCACCCAGTCCAATGTTTGCTTAAATGGACAAGCCATCGTTTTAGAATGTGCTTTGTGTAGCAGATTTTGAAATGCACTATTACATTTCAAAGGATACACGTTCATCACACACACTCTTTCTCTCTCTCACGCACACACACACACACACACACACACACACACACAAGTAGGTCCGCACAAACACACACTTACTGAAGCTGCATAGGGCATTGGTGTCAACCTGAAGGTTTCTGGCAAGGTCCTGTGGGTAATTCTCATTCACCTTGTCTGCGGTCTGTGTGAACACAACACAAGTGTGTGTGTGTGTGTGTGTGTGTGTGTGTGTGTGTAATATGTATGTGTGTGTGTGTTTGGACACTTCTTTTGCTGTATCTGTGTGTGATCTGACTCATTTTTATGAGACAGAAGTAGGGAAAACAGAAGAAGTTTTGGAGGTCACAAACAAATCACAGTCTTGCTAGTGCATGTGTGTGTGTGTACTCCCAATATCGTAGCAAATTGAGGAGAGCGTGCTGTTGTGACTTCAGGTATTTGTGGAGACTGTCTATATGCAAATGATAAAAGGATGTTACCATAATGACCCGGCATTGAGAAAGACCATAGCTCTCAGAATGCGGTAGGAGCAGTGTGAAAAAGCTCGCCTGGCTGCAGTGGAGAATGCTGGGAAGGGAATATCTGGCAACACTGCCTGTTTTGTGGTTTGGTGAAGGCACATATGTACAGTACAGGATGGAGAAACACAGACACAGCAGCTTTTAGTTGCAGTTGAAGCCTGTAAAAACATACAAAGCAATGCTTGTTTGTTGGCGTCATTTGGTGACTTCACTTCATCCAGATGTACTGTGAATTTTAATCCAAATTCAATAAATCAGCAAAAGAAAATGAATAAAGAATGAATAAGAAGAAGATACTGTTATGCGAATATTCATCAGTTGGTTCATCAAGATATGCAAGAGGTGGCGCCAATTCTGAAGTCAGAAAAACAAAAATAGTGGTTACAACAAAGTAAAATTAAATAGCAGCAAACAAACCTCCAATGGTGAAAAAGAAATGAAAAAGGATGACGGTGAGTTCTGCTGAGAATCTGTTGTTTGGGACTGATGCATGTTCTTATTGAAAACATTGTGTTTGTTTGCATGTCAGAATCAGATTCTGAGTCAGATTCAACAGACTCTCTTAACTGTGCAAGCATCTCATGGGCTGCTTGTTTCAACTTGACAACTGTTCATGATGCACATTCGTAGATAACTTTCATTCACAAAAATGTTACTAAAGACTAAACAGAAGAACCTCAGTGTGAATCCTCAGGTGATGGTCAGGCTGATGATCTTAGGTTTCCAAAAGCAAATGGGACCATGATTCAGATGGGAAGCTGTCAGTGTAACGCGACAGTTACGCAGATGGACAGGAGAATATTATACAGCAGGTGGTGTTACACAGTTAGGTGCTGCAGAGGATGTTCCCCTTGACAGTAATTTGCATAAAGACATTTGCCTGAATAAGAACATTTTCTGACAAACTACTAAAGTTCCCATGCCAAAGTATTCCAATAAAGTCATAAAATCTAAAAATTCTTGGCCAGGCGCTGTCACCGTGAGCTGTAGGGAAACGATCTGTACATGACTCATACAAAAGTCCTGGGAATTTTGTTCTTGCCTAAGAGAAAATTCTATATACACTGAAATGTGGTCATTTGCAGCAAGTTCTCTTAAATCACGTGGACTTGCCACTTTAGAATAAATCTGTTCATACAAGTGGTTCTTGCATGAGGTATACTAATCCTCCAGCTAAAGATCTGGATGGATGTGACCTGCAGCGGGACTCCTTATGAGCTCATTAGATGGACCCAAAACTGGACACACTGTGTTGCTGGTGATGAAAAGCTGGAGGGAAAAAAAAAACGTGGAAGTGAGAGTTAACCAGAAAGGGATAGTGTAAATTCTTACTGCTACAAAATGAAGACAGCTTTACAAAAACAGATTACAAAATCATCTTTTCATACTGGTTTCAAGTCTCTTATTGTCTTGCACTGACATGATCTAAAGCTAAAGACTGCCTGGAAGCAAGGAAATCAATCATAAATCTAAATTTATGCCACTGCACGCTTGGGAAAATGATTGGTAGCAGTGCAACATATGAAATTAATAGTTAACAGTTTAAAGCATGTGTTCACTGAGGTATTATTAACTTAAACAACCATCATCTGGATCAAGTCAAACAGCTGACACTGCAGAACAGTCGTCAGGGCAAACTACTGAATGATGGCTGCCTGTTACAGCACAGACCCACCAGCATGTGTGTGTAATCGCTCGACACAGACACTTTGGGTCTGGTGGAAGGAAACATTAGTCTTTCTCTAAATGTAAACCCATCTGGATGTATAACTCACACTGGTTTTCATGGTGCTCTGGGCTCCAGCTTTTGTGCTCCTCATGCAGGTTATATGTTTCTGTACACTGGCCTGAGATACAGCTGGCTTCCAAATGGCCATAAATAACAGCTTTACTTCATTCCTTCATTTCATTGCTTTAAGTTTGACACTACGGCTCAGATAGCATGTGGTGCGAATCACAATTTGATTTGATAAATAATTTTTAATTCAGTACAAATTATAGATTAAATAGGTAGAAAAGGAGCACTATGTTCAGGCTCTGTGCACCGAGCTGTTTACTCATGTCTTTACTCTGTCTTTACTACACTAGTGAAGTGCAACATGAAACATAACTAACAGTTAAGCTAACTGGTTCTGTTGAAGGTCACTGTCTGATAAATGGATAAAAAGCAGTGAAAAGTGGGAAGAGACTTCTAAGCATGTTTCTTTCTTCAGAGAATATTGAAATGAATGTGTATTTTACTGACCGCCACCAACGGCTGAATAGCCTTTGTCAAAGAGAAGTGTGTCTGTGTGTTCTGGATGAAGAAGGAGTACTATATTGTAACATCATGCCTCAGCGCTGAAGAACAGCCATGTTATGGAGGCTACTTTGAAAACTACCAAATACTTCACAATGAAGAAGAAGATGACCTACAGCAAAGCTCTACAGGGCTCTAAAAGGCGACTTAGGCAAAATGATAAATATTGACGTGATATATAATGTTTCATGTGTTTGCCATGGTGATTCCCCCTTAGCCTGAGATTTGGGAGGTGTATCTGTGATGACGCTGTTGCTATGTGAGTGACCACCCACCCTCCTTTTTGCACATGCACTACACAAAGGTCAAGTGTATAGTAGCTGCCTGATGAATGAATTGAGTTATTTTGATTTTATTTCATTTGATCAACATGAATCAGCTGAAAGTTTTGTGTAAATTGTTGGTGTTTTCCAAAGTGAGAGTTTGTCTCTGGGTAATGACGTATAAAATATTCACAAAGTATGTCACCTCCATCTTGCAAAGCTAATTATTATGTTGTTAAATCCAAAATGTGACTCTTGATAATTAGCTGTTGCACGCTCTGTTTGGTAGTTATTGTCACTGGTCAAATAAATAAAAAAAAAAGACATGCTGTGTAAATTGCACCTCTTTGTTTGAAACAAATCTCTGTTGTAGTAATTGTAATCATATAACACAAAGTGATCATATCCTGTGAAAAATATCCAGTGGAGGCAATTTGAATAGTTACACAGACTTCATCTGGATTTACCGTCTAAGACTGTCTGATGTCCATTTTGTAAACTCTTTAATACATGTTAGTGATTTTGGGCTGTATAAATGAATTTGATTATTTTCTTGGTAAAAGCTGACAAATTAAACATTGAATTCATGAAGTGTCAGGAATGTCTGACTTGATAAATAACACAATGGACATACATACATCAGACATACATCTTTCAAAATGCTCATACACATACACACTCCATTCTGCAAATAGGATTTCATGATTGCAAAGTGCTTCTGATGCATTTGTGTCCACACCCACTGCATCTACTGTCTAATTTGTCCTGTATTGTCACATTTCCACAGTGTGTGCATGTCTTTATGACTCAATGCATCAGCGTGGAGCACTGGAAACAGGCTCATCATTGCTGGGTAAGAGGACATGGTGGTGGTGAGAGCAGACAGAAGGTGGGGCAGGGCAGGGGGAACAGGGAATGTGGATCCAATCTTAAGTGTTAGTGATGGACTAGACAATGGAAGGTGATGTAGGATTTAAATCAACTCTTTCCTCTGTGCAGCACAGGAGGCTGATGGGAGAGGAAAGGGCTCTGTGATGCCATCCGCTGTAATCCTGCAAGTGGTGAGCGTCTGTGTGTCTAGTTGTGTCTCTCAGGTTTTCCTTTTCTCTCTTGTCTAACTTTGTAGTGTGGTGGCAGACTAGGGATTAGAAAGTTTGAACCAGAGGCTTGACGGTTGGATCCCCTAACAAAGACTGAATGAATAATGCTCTTCCCTTCATAACTAATCAAGGTGCTTTTAAGCAAAGAGCTGAAACTCTCGCTTCCCAGCGTCAAACAGTGGCTGGCATCGCCACAGCTGGAACATGTGACACAGTGTGAACGTGAAGGAGGAATGTGACTGCAAGGACCAAACAGTCACCTTTCCACCTTGCCTCCATCCCCGTCCTCAACAATCAAGCTAAGTTCTCAATAAAGTTCAAAAACGATAATTCTTCCTTTCATCTGTACCCCACTGTTCTCTCTTTCCTCTCCTCTCTCTCCCTCCCTCCATTGCAGACGCTAACACTGTAAAATAGGAGCTATCTCCTTTCTGCACTATACATCATCCTGCTGGACACTGCAGTTTTTAGTAATTTTTATGAATACGACCCAGTAGAGCGGAGTTGGTATGAGAAGATGTCTTCATATTACTCAATTTAACTTCTGAAAAAAAAAGTCTAAACCACATTCTGGGCTCATTTTATGAAACTTATTTGCCATCTTATAGAATAACAAGAACAGGTCTTAGAGAGCACTGACAGTGATTTTTGTAACGGCACAACATTGACATTTAATTACGACAGGTTTGCACATGAACAAGGAAGTAAGAGTAAGTAAGACACCAGTGTTAAGATTGGCACATCTATTTAATGTTCACGAAAGTGAAACATAATTTGTGTGCTCACCCCGTCATTCAGATCTACTCCAAATATAGTGCTTTCTTCATTGGCCCATGCTACATCCTTCCACCAAATTTCACGATGATCAAGTCATCCACTGTACGACAGACAAACAAACACACGTCACCAAAAATAACCTCCTTGGTGGAAATAATGGTTTTACTTTAATGGATCTTGGTTACATAAAGCAACCAACATGTGCTTTCAGGTCAAGGAATGCAATGCTAAATACTCTCAAAGAATTGCTACAACATGCGAGATGCAGGTGATGTACCACATGAAGATAGAAATATAACTTAGACTGTAAGGTGGTGGTAGCTTGGCTATGCCCATCAAGACTTCTATGACTAGCACACCACAGCAGACCTTGAGCTTCTGTCAAAGTGATGCTGCTTTATGGCCCTTTCCTTTACTGAAAAAACACAGCATGAGGTTACAGAACTGGATGGAATGGAATCTGATGCCACCCAAATCATCTCCAGATGTTATTGTGATTTCAATGGTTTTTGGTTGCATTTAAATCATATATATCTTATTTCCTATTGAGATGAATGATGATAGATGTTAACAACAGATGTACTCTAAATTGGGCCTTTGCTTGAGTGTGACAAAGAGATTTCTACCATGGGAGCTGAATATTGAGTTATTAGGTAAATACATGTTAGGTCTCTTATATAAAAAGAGCTCTCTGCTCTGGAAGACACAATTGGAAAAAACGTAAAAAACAAGGAAGCACACCAATAGAACTTCACTATGATATGCTGGGCCTGTGCTCCTGCTGAGCTCATGCACCCTGAGCTGAAACAAAACAGTGATAACTGCAATTCTTAGCAATCTGTTCTTACAGTGGAAAAGAACACATTCATAACTCAGTAACTCCAATACGTTCTGTCTTATACATGGGAGTACTGTAGAAACACACTTCAGCTAGTGGAAATATTTGCAAGCTCCTTTTGCTGAAGACCTTTCCTTGACGAACATGTGTGTATGTGAATGTGACAGAAAGATGGTTCCATGATATGTTTATAATTAAACGATGCTGCAGCAGTGAGTGCTGACCAGTACGATCTGGTCTGGGTCTGAATGTACGTGTGGGGGCAGGGGAGAACAGAGAGAGTATGATAGATGACTTGGCCAGTTGTAATATCCCCATACCAGAGGGAGCTATGTAACATTAAATATGGTCACATATGATTATCAATGTAGGATGTATTAATAATAAAAAGGAACATGCAAGCAATACAGATGAAGGTGCACTCACATCTACCTCCACAAAACAAACACATACAATAAATCACAAATGAAACATATATACAACTTGCTGGCAGGTGAAAATCCTATTCATCAGACAACAGAGTCAAATTTGCTCTAAAATTGTTCCAACATTTGGCCAACATTGTTCAGATTTTCTTTTCTTACAGGAAAATTTGTGCAACAAAAAGAACATTTAGACTGATTTTGATTTTGCACCAATTCATAGTAGCAGTTATCTCATGACACTTTCCATACAGAGGCATAGACTGTAATTTTTACAATATATTTTGTACAATACTTTCACACCGGATTTAAATATACAAGGATACAAGGATTTTAAATCACTTCTTGTTTTATAGGTAGCCAATGCAAAGAAGCCAAAATGACAAATATGTCAAAATGAAATATGACCTCTGATCCTGGTTCCTGCCACAGCATTCTGCTTCAACTAAAGATTTAATAATTCAATGTTTAATTATAAAATTATTCTAAGATTGTATCTGAGGACAGAGCTAATTTCCACGACATTAATACAATGCTTGACAGCAGCTTAAAAAATTCATATATGCCAATTTATGTTGCAAGAAAAGAGACTTAATTGACAGACACATTCTAAACAGTGGCCTGCTTCATTTATGCTCAAAGCACTGTTATCGTTGCCTTAGCAATGATACAGTTTATGTTATTTATCTGGTAGGTTTATAAGACTTCATTCTAACATCATGTACTTATTTACCAAAATATCCTGGCACAGAATACAGTAAATACATGTAGCGGTGTACAAATGTGGTGTGGTGCTGGCGTTAATGCTGACATACCCTTGAGAAGCACCATTAGGAGACACGTTTGCTTGGCAGCTTTGGTGGCTCATGAATGTGAGGAGACAAAGAACTTTGTAAGACTCAAGTAAAAATGACTGGCTTTTTAGGCAGCAGAAGAGAGACCGCGTCTTCATGTCGATGTATGAGAACACACACACAAGCCAGACAGGGAGACAGAGTCGACACAGCTGTATATACTGTAAGCACATAGATCTAAGCAACGCTCGCTGTGCCTTGATCCTCTCTGCCTCTAGGAACTTGTCTGGCTTTAGCCTCAGCCTGCCTGAGCTTCTCATGGAAAATGACACACATGGCTCAGAACTTGCTCCCGTTCTCTGACACACACACACACTCATGCAAACGCTTAAGCACCTTTCTGTGTGTGTGTGTATGTGTGTGTGTGTGGGTGTGTGTGGCTGCTCAGAGTCGTGGCAGGGTTGGGTTGTGACAGCTGAGTCTCAGGAGAGGTTGTGCAGATCAGGGCTGAGCTGAGAACCAGGGCCCGGCTGTATTAAAGCGGGAATTACACGACAGCAGCCCCACGTGAGAGCCTTATCTGCTGGCTGCTGCCTCTCCCATAGCCCCTTCCCCCTGGAGTCCTCGGGTGGGGAGAGGATACATGTCTGTCTGACTTACCCTGGACTGTCTGTCTGACTTACGCACTGACTCTATGTCTGTGTGACTTTGGCCCTGACTGTCTGTCTGCCTGACTTACTGCCTGTCTGACTTATCCTATTTCTTGACTGCCTACCTTACACACGGACTGTCTGTCTCTCACTTATAGCCTCTGTACACTGTACATTTTGGCTGTCCCAGATGTAATATTACAGTCCTTAGATCGCACTGGGAGGCACGTTGACAAGGCAAGTTTCAGTGTACACAAGAAATGTTCCGGAAGCCTGTTCACACATGTTCAACGTTCAAACTTAACATGCATGAGCTGATTGCAACTTACTCTGTGGTGTTTTACTTGACATGTTATTAATGATGCATCATGTTTCAAATACTGTAGATGTCCATCCTCTCAGTCGGTCCACCGCATCTGTCAGTGCTCTCTCTGAGAGTTTGTTTTTATATCTTTATTGCCACAAGTTGATAGCGTTATTAGCTCTCTGCCTACAAGAGTAGAAGCTCTATTTTCATGAACGAAGCAGCATTTACTTTTGGTAATTTCAGGGACAGGCTCGCTTGGACACAGGATGAGTTCAGAAACAATATATTACCATGCATTCCAGGAGGGGACGTGCGACAATCATGGGCAATCACACAACTCTACCCGTCATGTTACTTGGACAGTTTAGGAACCCTGTGGAGAGTTTTCCTCAGAGGAAACTTATTATTGTGTGGGACTAAGAGTTTCACATGATGAAGACAGCAGCTCTAATATACAACTTAGAGCAGCTCATTACTCCTTTAATTTGAAGATCATTCTGTCACCAGGACCCCGCAGAAAGTCAGTCCTGAAGTAGATATTAGCAGAGAGAAAAGTGATCACGTTTTTCATGGAACCGTTTTCAACACCTCCAACATAACTGCTGATTTGAAGTAGAAACTATGAAGAGCAATTAATCCACATGGCATGTTTGATGTGTGCATAAACACAGATGTTTCTGTTGTTATTTTTGCTACAGCTGGTGCTGGCTGCACAAAATTGTCTGTCACGTCTAAGCATGGTGTGGCCGTGCAACATCACTCCAATGATTGGCTGCAGATGGAACAGATACCTGCTGCTTTGTGATGGCTCTAAAGAGAAACAACAGAGGAAATGCTGTGAGAATTATATAGTAAGAATAAGTGATTCATTTTTTCTGACCCCACATTAATAATTAGCAATAATCAGAATAAAACAAATGAGAGCATGAGAGCAAACCTGAATAAAGGGTCTTAGCTGGGTTTATGTGGGTGTGCCTTCACCAAATGACAAAAATGTAAAGGGACGCAAGAGAGCTGAATTGTCATCTTGCTCTAAGCAGTGGACTGTGTGACACATTTAACTTTTGGTACTAAGACTGCTAGATTTGCATCCTCAAACCTGTACTAAAACCTCATCTAAATCCTCTACTGTGTCTCTCCTCCCACCGGGGTACATGGCGAGTTACCAGGATACCAAACTGGGACAGTGGCAATGTTTTCTGCCCTGTGTGCCAACACCAAAATGGAGCCCAGACTGAGACAGTGATATATTTAGTCACTCAGTCAGTCAAAGTAGTTTTCTTTTTCCTCAGTTTGTCTCTATCTAGCTGAAAAAAAAAAACAGCACTATAAGACTTTAAAATGCTACCCAATTGACTCACACACCAAGACTGAGTATTCATCGATACACAGTCATAGCAGTGCATTCAGATTGTGATCAATAACCAGCTCCCACAGCAAGCTTATTTTCAGAATTTACAGATTGTAGCCGGAAACCAAACAAGTTTGAAAGAACTGATTTATTTAATGTTCATTCAGGACTGAGGAAACTTGACTGCTGAATCCATACGCACTACAAGATGCTGTAACACACTGACTGTTCATGGAGATTGGGCCTAATTTGTCCGGATCAGTGCAGACTCTTCACAATAAACTGTGGTTTTAAAAAAACACAGTTTATACTGTGTTGTTCAGGATGACTTTCTGTCTGACTAGCTGGCTAACTTATTGTCTGTCTGCGCCTCCATCTGTCTGTCTGCCGGGAGACTGACATGACAGCGATCACGGTAAGACTGAGCTGTTTACACCGAGGTTAACGGTGAGTATGTGTGTGTCTGTGTGTGGATAACGTGGTGGCGCACACACTCGCAACACCCGTGCTCCTATCACTCATTCATCCCACTAGAGTGCTTAGTGTTTCACCTCGTGCTAGCTGGCAGATGGTGATGCTATGGGCAATCACACTGCTTTATGAGGGAGAGAGAGCATGCTCGCGAGAGAGAGAGATCCGTGTACAACCAACCAATCAGACTAAGCTCTGGAATGACAAAGCATTCATTGTAGGAGCGAGCCAGGAAACAAATTGATATTCAAAATAAAATGCCTAAAACAACCTTTTAGTTCTTCAAACATCCAGCAGTTAAAGAGCAACACTGCCTTACATTTGGAGCTGTGTTTCTGTCTACCAGACAAATGTAAGTTCAATATTCACTCTCCTTTTAGCTCTGTTTTGGCCTCTACCAGCTCCTGAGGGAAATATGTGGCTGTTTAGCCGCTAAATGCTCCACTACTCACTAACTCTGTGTGTCTGGTTCTGGGCTCGCAGCGGGGGGCTGAGCTTTGTCACTGACAACAGCTGCCTGCTGTGCTTCCAAACAAGGTTGACGAGAGTGATGAGACTGAACCAAAGCACTTAAGTTGCGGGTCGTGAAACCAAAACAATGAGATGAAAGAAATGAAAGGAATGAAAGAAGCTAAAGAGAAAAGCTGCAGAGTCAGCTCAATTATTACTATAGAGTCAATCTTCTGACAATACACAAGTTATTTGACGTGTTATTGATATAAAAACATCTAATACAACTATATATTCAAATATACAATAAAACTAATTATAAAATGATGTGTTATGAAATAGAATTAACTTACTTAATAACTTTTTCTCATGTCAGCTAAATAATAACATGTCTCCATCACCACTGATCTCCATCTGTTAATGAATGTATTGAAAGCTCGAAACAAAGCAGGTAATAAACTTTCATTTCAATTTCATTATAATGTCAAGAAGGGTAAATACATTTCCACTGAAAAATGTATGAATGTATTTAATATTCTACTAAAGCTAAAGAAGAAAAGTGAAGTGACAACATACATGCATACAGTGAACTAGGCATTAAGTCTTGTTGACTGCATCTTATGACTAAATAAGCATCAGTCAAAGTTTGGTCAGACATCTCACGTGTTTATTACAGTGGAGTTTGGCATTTCAGTTCCAACGTAATCACTCCCCACATATATGTGCAGATTTTGGGGAGTGATGAGCAAATACGCAAAACTGCCCTGGAGCATGCAGGTGCAGGTGCCAGTGGTGGAGCCGAAAGAACAGGCAGTAATACTGATTTAGGGCAGCAGACAGAGCAGAGGGTGAGATGGGAAATATGGGAAATAATAATGGGAAATAGCAGATTAAATAGTCCGGGATGGTGTGTTGGAAGATGATTATGGAGTGTAAATTGGAAATTATTTATAAATGTTTAACAAATGCTCAACTAATCTGTTTCATCAGATCAGATCTGACTGAGAGAAGCCAAACGACCCACCAACTGCCATCACATTTATATCAACATGACATCACCGCTTTTTCGAGCCGAGCCCCACACACTCCAAAGCAGTGTAACTACAAAGGAGAGCAGAAAGACAAAAATCACTAATGTGAAGTCACCAAAACAGTTTTAACTTAACTAACTGGCAAAAAAACATGTGTTTCATGTCGAACCACATCACTCCTCCAAAGAAGGCAGTTCAAAAAATAACTTTTCAGAGCCTTTAAACCAACAACACTCTATCTTCTTTCTTTGTTGGTTTTATAAATGGATCTTATGTGTGCACGTGAAGGGCTAGTCTCTGTGACAGTGTGTACTTACGTGTGTTTGTGTATATTTTAGTGCAGGTTGTATGTTACTATTTCATGACAGGAGCGACAGATGAACTTCCCTGAGTCCTGTGGGTCCTGTGCTTTGGTAGCTGGCATACTTCCTACTGCAACATGACAATGGAGCCTCCACGGATAGATCAGCATCTCTTCTGCCTGGAAACAAAAGCTCTGGAAAATGGCCCAGATTCTTACACCCTGGACCCTGATTGGTCCAGATCAGGTCTACTTTTATATCTTGCAGGTGTAACATCCTTTTTATTCATTTGAAAGGACATACCTCTCTGGCATGCTGTGTGTTTATGTTCATGTCAGTCTACAGGGATTTAGATAGACATACACAGGTGTTCTTAAATATTAATGTATGTTGTTGGTATTTCTGTTTGGTGTTCAGGATAACACAAAGTGTAACAAATGTCAACAAGATGTAGCAGGGAACACTAGGACACATGCAGGGGCATTAACCAATCAGATGAGAGCCACAAACTAATAATAAGTCGGCTCATGGGTAGTGCTTGTGAAGACTGCAGGCTGTCTCACACTCGGAGGCTGTGGGGCTTTGTGTGCTCCCTCTGTGTAGCTGAGACTGCTGATCTGTACACTTGTGGCTCTGGGTCAGAAGCTTAAAAGAAATATCCAGGGGTTAAAGTGGGATTTGGCAGGTGGTGGAGCCCTGAGATCTGGTATAACCACATGGGCTGCAGTGTGTTTCCTGGTTGACAAAATGTGAAGATTTACTGCTTTTATTGCCTTTATATAATCTTAAATTAGGCTTTTTAGACCTGACAAAACAAGTAATTTGAGGCTGTGGAGCCCAGAAGCTAACACAATGTGATAAACATAAAAATAGAACTACATACATTATAAATAATACTGTTAAATATGTTAAATATTGGTAATAAAACTGTAAAAGGAAGCTTGCATAGTTCAGGGTTTTAACTGTCTCTTTGTTTTTAGTGGTGGTGGCCTCCCGTTACAGGTGTGGTATGTGCGCTGGGTGTTCACTCACTGTTGGTGGTGCTGTGGTTCATGGTGGAAGCTTTTATAATTGTGGTGTTTTTATTTGAAGTGTGGACTTTTGGTCTGTGTTATATTTTTCACAGGTGAACTCCCAGTGCTCCAACAGTGGGTGGTTGGCTTTCCAGCCATGGTACAACTGTGTGTCCCCCTCCTTTATCTTCTTTTAGTAAATGTTCAGAATAAATAACCCACGCTGACTGCTGTAGCCTCTTTATTTAGCCCTTAGCCCTCTTTATTTTACCCAGGTATTTATCACCTTTTAGGAAATATAAAAACCAAGTTGCTTAAAAAACAATGATGAAATTCAAATACTGAGAATACATATCATCATAAGTACAGCTTAAATTGTAGATATTGTAGGTGATATCCTACATTTTTCTTTCCTTTTTTTAAAAATTTGTTTTAGACATGTAAAATGTCACAGTACAATGTTTATTTGACATTAAAGGCTGGAAACTGACAGATTTAATTAAATGTTAACTTATTTGGGGTAGGATATTTTTCCACATAAGGTGATATTCTTGCATATTACAAATGAGCCTTTACCACTCCAGAACATAACCTTAACCCCTGCAGTCCCTCAGAGGACCAGAGTGTAGAATTTAATAACATTAAGTGGTGTAGTTGCTGATAGTAAGCCCTCACTTCAACCTCTCTTTCCAAGGGTGAAGATACAGTGGCCTCAAAACATGCAAAAAACACGAAAAAGTGTGTAGAGCCACCATTTAGTCTGTCCTTGAGCTGCTGTAGAAACATGCCGGTTCAACATGGCGCACTTCATGGAAGATATACGCTGATACAAAAGGCTCATTAACATAACACAGACATAACAATTCATATTTGAAGGTGATTATACACTAAGAAAACATAGTTCTGCCATATTCTGTAAACAGACTCCCCTCAATCCCACACACTGGACCTTTAACTAGACATGAACCCGAGAAATGACAAATCAGTGTCACATGTCACTTTTGAAATAATCATGTAGGTTGTTTTGGAGGACACTGGCAGCGCCCTGTTTTGTTATGTGAACGGGAGATTCTTTGTGGTTTGAATCTCATCCATCAAGGTCTTTGTAAGACTTCTAAGACAAGCTGACAACTGAATCAAAAATAGAAACACCACCACAATTTCTTTTATATTTGCTGAGCTTGAGCATATTTTAAATAAATGAAGCTCCTGCCAGCTGTCTGGTTGAGAAAACTCCATGCATGCTCAATGAAATACATTCCTTGACCCCTGCCAGGCCTGCATGCAAAGCACACAGGGGAACATCAAATGACCAGTGTCTCTCTAAGATATTAAACACCACAAACTTCATCAGTATTTTGTCAATATTCAGAGTAAAACAGTGTAAAATAATCTACTTTCAAAGGCGTTGGGAGCCCTCAATCGTACCGATTTACCATACGTCTCTATTTCCTAGGCAGAGGATGGCGTTGAGCATTATTCAATAGGCGGCTTCAATATCAACTGCGTTGTCTGGTGCTCAGGGTCAGGGATGATATGAGCCATCTCTGACATGATAAATGTGTTTTTCTCCCCCTGCTCACACCTTCTCAAAGAGAAACATAATAACAAAAGTTTTCTTCCAAACTGAAAAAAAAACTTCTTTCTTTTTCTGCTGTTTCCCTTCTTTCACCCCCCACCAGCTGCTGTCCTCTTTCTCTTAAGACACAGAGAGGGAAGACTGTGTGATTTGGGGGGGTGTCTGATTGCTATGCATTGTTTAGTTTCTTTCATTAATGCTGGGTGCCAGTCGAGGGCTACAGATGAACAATAGCTGGGGCCCCAGGCGTGGATCAATAGCAGATTGCTGATAGTGCCCCGTCCATTCTCCACACCAGATTACATGATAAATGGGTCGGTCCATACACAGTGACAGGCCCAGGGCTAGCAGGACCCAGGTAAGGCCCTGTGTCTGGTGGATACCACATCCTCCGTGTGTGTGTGTGTGTGTGTGTGTGTGTGTGTGTGTGTGTGCTAGGGTGTTTGTGACATGTGCACCTGGGTTGGAATATAAGGGTGTATTTTCAGTTCTTGGTGTAAGAGTGTATGTGTATGTGGGTGCTTACACAGAAGGGTAGTTTTCATATTTGTGAGGGTGACCACTGAATGATTTTTGTGCATATTGGCTGTGCATGTGTCTTTATGGTCTGTGTGTGTGTGTGACGCTACTGTGGCAGCTGATGATGATGAAATTTTTATTATTATGCATACGAATACTGTATGCTTATTACACTTGCACAGTGAGGTGGATGATGGGTGTACAAAGTGCTCAGAGGTTTCATGTCCAGACTTTGGGTATGATAACACTGTGGTCATGTGATGCCAACATGTGATGAGCTTAATACCATCATCACTGAAGCTGGGTCATATTGTAGGGTCAATCTCAGGTTATTCCATTGTGTATTGTGTTGACACATTAATGTTTATTCCCCACCAAGATCCCATAAAGATTCACCCTACAATTCACGTCTGATTGGACGACACAGAATAGATTGGTTGACAGACTCAACCCAAGGCATCATGGGATTCACAGTGGCTAAATGATACTACAAAAAAAATCTAAAAATAAAAATACAAAATACAAAAGACTAATTCAATACTCCATCTTGCCCTGATCAACAACAGAGAAAGACATCAGAAACAACCACTCATTAATTTTAAGATCTCTTAATCTGAATATTTTATTTCATTTTGAGACATTTCATCAGAGAGTTGACAGTCTCATACTTCATAAAGATTATCATTAATTAAATAATTGCTGTTTAAATACAATGCGACTCAATTAAATTCAATTCCTCACACTATATAGCCATGTGTATCCGACCCTGTATTTTAATCACCTGGTTCCATTGTCAAATCACTTCACATTTCTGTTGTGTTGACACGCCAACATCACCTGCACAGACATCCACTGCAGGTGTAAATATATGAATGCATGTTTCCTGAGAGTGTGAGAGCTCTTGTCTTTGTACAATATATGTGTATATTTATGCTTTTGGCAATATGATGCACGTATGATTGTGTTTGCTCTTGTGTTTGTGTGTATTTGTGAAAGTGAACGTATGTGTGTGTGTGTCAGAGATGTAGGCACCCGGACCAAGGACTCTCCTGTAATGGACACAGAGAGGACTGGGGCAGACATAAGGTTCCAAATTGGCAATTTACTGTAGCTACAGTAGGACACGGTGTCAGACGGGCCTCAGTCTAATAGGGGTTAAAAACCTTAAGTGGAGCAAAGAGCAGTGCCTTTCTCTGCGTTCAACTGCAACATGAGTTAAGGCAAACATACAAATTGATTCTGTGTTCGGCCAACTCCGTTTCCAATTATTTCCTCTCTTCCTGGCAATAACACGTCACCGTGCCGCTGTCTGTTTTTTTTTTCTGCATGTTCAAAACAAATGCTGGGGTATTTTTCCCCTTAAGCCACGCATCCGTCATGGCATTTGTGATTTGTGTGATATTTTCCATAAAATTGATGGGAGTGAAACAAAGTGAAAGTTGCTATAATTCAAGGTCCTTTAGTAAAGCCGGGGAACACCGGTGGCTAGTTAATCTACTCATTGACACGTTGTCCTCTGGTGCGGCTGAAGGACGGTCTTTAGACTAATGACCACACATATGGCGTGTCGCCCATTTAAAAGAGAAACAAACACCTCCTGGCCATGGAAGTGTGTGAGGGTGTGGTGCAACCATGTGTGGAGACATGAAACACATGCGTGCATACTAAAGCGAACACGGACACAAACTCGCTTGTCTGACACTGTCTCGTCTCCCAGACACACAAAGTCACACACAGAAACAGGAAGTGATGGATGGATGAATACTGAGCTAATTACTGACATTTTTAGTGTAAATAACTATCAGCTTGAAGTGATACTTAACTTCTTTTTTATTAGCTTGTTACTGCACATGATAAGACGTTTATTATCACCTTTTGACCCTATGCAATGATGACTTTCATTTTGTTGCCATACCAACCCAAGGGAGCATCTGACAGCACCCTAACCACCCACCCACCACCACCCAACTTACACCTCCTCATTTCTCTTTGTCCTATTGTTCTCCGTTTTCTTTCTGTCCTCTTTTTTCCTTTTCTTTACGGGGACAAAGCAAGCAGACAGGACAATACTTTAAAGGTGTGTGATTAGGTGTCTGCTGTACTCGTCCTCTGACGCCGTGGACGATGTAATTGATGGAGGGTGGAAGTTCAAGATGGATGGAGTGCTTGAGGGCTTTGGGATTTTGACAAAAATAAACTACTTTTTTAGGACATCTGATGTGACACAGTAAAGGATTAAAGGGTGTGCTGTGTGTTCATGCTCTTTTCCTGTGAGGGCGTTATGATCTGGACGTTTTTGTTCTGATGTAACAACTTGGATTTAGGGTAAGGTCTCTTTTTTCACATAATAAACTGGACTGAATTAGATGAAGTCCTCAGAAGTGCGGTGAAGTCTGCAGTCAAATGTCTGTCGCTACCCTGTAACATATGAAGTGATTATCTCAGGTGTGTTTAACAGGAGAGTGTGTCCACTCCCTGTGGTGTGTGCGCTGCTAGGATCAGTCACCCGGCTGACAGTCTCTGTATGCAGCTTCTATACACCTTCAACACAATTACACAAACCCTCTGGTACAGCTGCTAAAGCTGCGTTTTCTGTCTGAGTTCATGATGTTAGAGCACATGATGCACAAATCCATGAAACACTCTGACTACTGTTCTCCCATGAGTAAAAACACTGATGTTACACTGTTGTGTAATCTCAATACAAGCTATTGGAAACTCATAATTTGCAGGATATGAATTGTAGATGCGTCTTCTCTTCATCTTCTATGATCAACAAGTCAACTGATTAACTGGACAGAAAGCAGTGTGACAAAAGTATTTCACTCCATGTGACAGAGAAGCTTCTTTTCAAGTTAACAAACTAAATTTCTTTTAATAATAACTCTAACCTAAGCTGATTGTTTTTGCCCACCAGACATGGTTAACTTTGCTAGTTAGCTAACTGTTTCCCTTTTGTCTGTCTGTAATGACAGTAGAAAGAATGGACAAAGCATGAATGACGTTATCCATAGGATTCCGAAGCACTGCTTTTCGCCGCCACGTTGGATGCACTGCTTCTTCCGCAAAAACGTGGATCATCGGCAGACCCAAGGTGGTATTCATTTGGTTTGTACATCGACCGTCAGTGGGTTGAAAATTGAACAGGTTCCCTATGCTGTTTCTATGTCTGACTTCTGGCCAGCTCAAACCACTCTGTGCTGCTTCACTAACTGGTCACAACATCCATCAAAAATACACCAGTCGTGTGTTCTCCATGGAGCAGAGCAAAGAGTCACTTCTGGGACAATGCTTCTGGTGGAATCACAAGCATAGGTGCGATCAGCTCCAGCAGCAGTGTAACCAGTGTGTGTCACAGTCATGTCCGGTTGAATTTAGGGGTTCTAAAAGATCTCACTCATATGCCATTTAGATCCTTCCATCCATCCATTCCATCATCCTTCCTCATGCCTCTGGTATGATACTGGCTCTGCTCCCCGTCAGCATTCCCCAGCGCACTGGGCTTGAAAACCTTGTCTTTCCAGTGGTCCAAAATACCTGTGGTACAAACACATTTCCAGAGCTCTGAGGTCACAGTGTGGACAGCTAGCAAAGTGAGCTAACATTAGCTAACAGCAGGCATAGTTCATGGCAGTTTACTTCACTCTCCATCAGGAAACTCAGAGTTTAGGCAGAGCAGTCTGAGGACATCAGAGGATAAAGCAGAAAACATTTTCTCCATAAAATATGATCCAGTGTTACCAAAATCAGTGAAATAGTTGGTGTAAAAATGGAACTTCCGAAGAAATAAAAATGAAAATGTTTTTATTTGTGAATAAATGATAGAAATGACTAAAAGAAAAATAATTAGAACCATAGTCAAACTGCTGCCCCCTGCAGTAAAATCTATTATACGCAATATTTGATGTAAAACATAAAAACAGGCATGTGTGGTATTTGATAATGAAAAAAAAAAAAAAAATCAAATGAAATACTGAGAAAGACTGTGAGCACTGTGAATGTTTGAACAGAGTCTCTTTAGTATGTCTGAGTTGAGGAATTAACATTTTAACAAACCCAACACTGCATCCACTCTGTGTTTAATATTGATAATAATTCACACGACTCCCCGGCATGTAGGAGACTTAAGACATCTGCTGCCGACAGAACGAGAGAGGGAGAGAAAGAAAGAGATCACTGGCACTGTAGGTGGAAGGCTTTGATCACCACTCTTCAACAAACGCAGCTCCCTGACACAAACACTAACACACACACTCATCTACGCACCTACACACACACACCTTCAGATGCACACACCCATAACCTGAAGAACCACAGAGTGAAGGGGGAAATGGGAGTGAAGGAGTGGGAATGATGATGAGAGAAGGTGAAAGACTGCAGGCCACTAGAATAATCCTCTAGTCTTTAATTAAAACCTCCTAATGATCACAGGGAGAACGACAGACTGGAGGTGGGAGAGAGAGAGAGGGAGAGAGAGACAGAGAAATGAAGAGCAATAGAGAGATGAAAAATCATTTTTTTTAAACTTCTGTTCCTTAACATCAAGACCCTTATCTAGCCCCATCAACTGTGTACTCAGATTAATGCACATGTGCACTGTTTCAACTAACATTTGTCCGTTATTTAACAGTAAAGAAACACTGGCATACAGATGATCAGAGGCAGCATGCTCAGGGGTGTACAGAGGCTCAAACAGATTCACAGCAGGCTCCACAGACTCCCATCTGAGAAGACTTTGGAGCCCTTATGAGCAGATAGTGAAATGTAGAAATGTCTACACCTTTCACAGGAACATCATAGTGATTGTGAAGGCCCCACATGTTGAGCATCACTTTTCATTTCTTCACCGCTCTTTATTCATCAGCTGTGCTTACTTTTTTATAATCAGTGGTAGCAGACCCCAACCCCCGGACCAGAATCAGTTTAAACAATTCATTGAAAACACAGGTGTCAGTACAAATCAGGAGCAGGGTGACTGAAGAATGGTGCAAATTGGTGGTGGAAGAAAACTGGATGTTGGCAACGGAATAACAGGTTGGATTTCCTTAAGCACAGGAAAACAATTAAACAGGATTCACAAATGGGTAGTCAGAAGATCCCAAAGTTGACCCTTGCCTAGTTACGTAGCACTGGTGGTGGCTGAACTGGAAAACACCATGAAACACAGGAACCACCTCACACCTGAGAAGAGGCTTCAGTCAGAGGACTATGACACTGGTGGTGGTTGACCTTTCCCTCTGTTGTGTTGTCAGGTGTATGTTACTCACGCATCAATGCCAGACTTAACTGTAGTTTTCCTTAACACAGGGACACCATGCAGCCACCAGTCCACCATAAAATGCTTCATTTGTCCAGTGATTTAAAGGATGAGAGGATGCTAAACACTTGTCAAGGCCTTCTCCCACTGCCCATGCATTTGATTGTTTCTCCAAGTAAATTTGCATGACTCTTAAACTTTATTATGATAAATTGTCATACATGGATCCACAAATATGCTTCTCTGATGTCACCCAAGTTGCCAGATTGTGTGTGAAAATCCAGTACATACAGTTTCCAACCATCTTTCATCCTATGCAAAGGTACACTGCTGCTCTCTGCATGTGAGTAACCTTTATCTATTTACAATAAAGAACATTTTATTTTTAAATGCTCCTTTTCTCTCTCTTAAGACACGATAACATACTGTACGTACAAACTCACCTCTAGTTCATGAGCGAAAGAGTAGATGAAATTGAATTGAATTAAAAAAAGCAGTTTTGCTTCTGGTGACACTTTGCTCTGTGAGGAGTTCAACTTAGGTGAACTTTCATGGACAAAGTTGTAGCCTCAAACATTAGCAAAGAGCATAAATCAGTCACCCACCCTCTTAATTTTGCATACATTTACAGCAAGGCTTAAAATCAATTAAACAGGTGACAGGTCTATATAAAGTCACCCTCAGTACAGTTGTGATGAATGGTGAAATTAGCTATAGAGACTAAAAGAGTTTTTTGTACCTGGCTGTAAACATGTTTATTTCTGCTGTGAAGTTGAACATTTAAACATAGGGACTTATGGAGACTGACTTGCTCTGTAGCCAACCTCAAGTGGACGTTCAAGGAACTGCAGTTTTTGTTTGTTCTAACACACAGCCAGGACTGATGTACTACAACTGAACCCTGATATTTACTGCTAGTTCACCTGTATAATTGCAAAAAACAGCAAGTAATCACATGTCTTGAGTTTGATTGATTTTCGTTTTGTTGTATCGCGTATGCCGATATTACATTTTTCTTTTCTTCCAAGATGGACTAGAGCTGGTGCTAGAGCTCTCCCTTCACTGATGCACAAAATGACCTGTTGCTCATTATTAATTAGCATCTGCTTCAAGAGGAAACTGCATGAAAGACTCAGCTCAAATATATGCTGTGCCTTTCATGTGAGTAAATCATGGCTGCAACTTGTAGAACTTTTGCATTACATTATTCATCATGGTCTAGATTAAGGCAAATCACTGAGGGTTAACACGCTTTATCTTAAACCACTCCTCCACACTACTACTTCATGAAAAGAGCCGGGGTCGTGGATATTTTTCACATTTATTGTGGAAGTCTAGTCCAGAGGTCGCTGTATGAAACCAATGAGCCTAATACACTGAGTGAATGTACACCTACAGCATATCTTAAGGCAACAGCAAGAGTTTAAACTGTGGGAACAATGTATGAGTCGAAGCTGAGAGCATTAAGTAGTTTTAGAGGTGGAGCAGGACCGTCTGGGAAATACAAAGCTCATATCCCACGGGGTAATTTATTAGAAGACCTGGCCTCTTGTTCATTTTGTAAAGGCTTTTCCAGAGGCAAACATTACTTTCATTCTCCTGACACTGGCATAGTCATATAAGTGTGTCTGTGTGTGTGTGTGTGAGAGAGAGAGAGAGTGAGTGAGAGAGCAAGAATATACACACACTCGGTATTCAGCCTGCAGATGAGTTCTGTTTTGCTCTCAGATTAAACATGGGGGAGTCCCAGGTCAGTTACCTATGACACACACTCTTCCATCCCTCACCATGTACACACACACATACACACACACACACACACACACACACAGATGCTTGCATGAGAGGGAACAATGTCCAATCCCCTGGTGCAACTATTCATAAATATCAAAACAGGGAAGTCGGGCTTCTTGCTATCAAATGCACGATATCATGTAAGGGTAATATGTTTTCAAATGGCAGATGAGAAATGCGCTTATGACAATGATGAAACAAGATAGCAGCGGTGATGGAACAGCCATATCCCCGGTGTGGTTTGTCTTGCTGCATTGTAATCGCACTTTGCCTAAAGTGTGCGCTGATATAAGAACTTGTGTGATGATATTGGATCAGTACTCGCTCCAAACTTTACAGGCCCAGAGAGAAAATCAGAAATAGAAATCAGAAACAGAAGTAGTTCTCCTGCCTAATGGCCCATGTGCTCAACACATCATTTCTTTCCTCTTCTTGGTTATTATTAGCTTCGTGCTGTTGACACTCAGTTCTCCATAGCCAATTAAATCCTTTCCCTTTCTCAACTCACTTGCACCATTTCTATACTCATGAATCTGATTTCTACCATGAAATAATGATAATGATGATGATCGTATGGTTGGGGGCCTAAAGGTGAGAAGTAAGTGTGACCGGAAGGTTGTTGGATAACTCACCCAGTAGGACAAATATGATTGGCCATAGTGAAAATAGGCATTACCAGGCATTAAGGTCCTTAACTCCAACAGCTCCAGAGGAGCTGCTCAGTGCTCACCGGATCAGACAGGTGAATGTGTAACTGTGTGTGATCATGGGTGCTTCTAAACAAGAGAGCAATGCCCTCAGTGAACCCCACCCTACCCCTCGAAGAAGAGGAATTGCACCTTCTTCTTTGTGGAGAGAGTGGACAGCTTCATGTACCTTGGTGTCCACATCACTGAGGGCCTGACCTCTGAGGTCAGTGCATACTGACTGTGGTGAGAAAAGCAAGACTGTTTCACCTTAGGAACGCTTGAGGAAATTCCAGGTTTCCCTCAAGTAATTTCTAATCCTGCGCCATCGAGAGCATCCTGGAAGGGAACATCAGTGCCTGGTACAGAAACAGCACTGAACAAGACCTGAAGGCCCTGCAAAGAGTCCTTCATTCAGACATCTATATCTAAAGCTTTATTTCCAAAAGCAGCAGGCATCTGTTTTCAGCAATAAAAAACTGATTTACCCAGTACCTACGACCGGCCCAGCACCAAACCCTGTTGTTTCAGAGATGTTAGAGCTCCTGCAAGTTCCTTTTTATTTCCATCAGTGGTTGTTTACATCATGATGATCAATTTAAACCTATCAAACATGGCCTCCTGTGATTGCTGAATCTGTTTCAGCGTTTATCCCTCCATGTTATGAGCGGCACCATTGTTGGCTCTATTTTCGTATTGTGTATCAGCAGCAGAGTGTGCATTCTGCAGCTGTGTTGTCTGTTGTATTGTTTACTGAAGCCTCTCTCTTTCCTGTCTCCACCAGTCTTGGTTGACAGGTGACATTTAGTGTCAGGAGAAGACCTATGTGGCTAACCGCCTTATTCTCTGTATTGGTATATGTGTGTGTGTGTGTGTGTGTGTGCGTGTGCGTGTGTGTGTCTGACAAATTTGGTGTATTCCCAGCCAGTCGGGTCACTCAGAGTATTACATGTGGCCTGCAGGGGCAATGGGCAGACGAAATGAAGGGCTATTAGAGGGAGAGAGGGAGAGAAAGAAAAGACTGGCAGAACAGATAGACAGAGAGAAAGACAGAGACATTTAAGCTAGAGGCTATGTGACAGTGGAGACTGTCCAATAATGATGATGTGTTCCTATCAATCTAACCATGGCTGCGTGGTGGCACTGCAGCCCACAGCTAGGCCTTGCAATGCTCAATATCATATTAAACATAGTGTTATACCCAAAACAAATAATAATAACAGTCATGGCAATAGTAAAGGGCGAGTTTACATTCACCAATAAAGAGTTGAATCACTCGGTTACGGGTAATCTTTCTTTGTAATGCTGCAAAAATAGTTCTCCCCAGAGAAGAGGCAGAGGGAGAGGTTTTTTTTTTTTTTTTGCGCAGCCACATTTGCATGATGAGAAAGCGCTGCTCATATTCATCTTAGTAAAGTCACAGTAAATGACTCCAACAGCATTATCATCTGTTTTACGCAGGTGTGCGGCTGGGGAAAATCACTCACTTCAATCAAAAAAGCTGCAGCTCGCTGCGTAAGGAGCCTCATTTTTTACCATCACACTGGAGGACATAGGAATTAGAAGAGAGAGACATAGAGGCTGGGAGAGAGAGGGACGTAATAACTTTATTTTCTCTGCGGTTTACAGAGGCCGATTTTACCCACCCGGCTGTGGGATGATTTGTATTAGTGTGTATGTGGATTTTACAGACATTTGAGCCATAGTAAACCACCTGACAGTCTTCATCAACCTGAAACTGCTGGATGCTCAACATGGTGAAAAGCTTTTCATAAGCGTCATCCTAAATGTTATTGTCACAACCAAGGGGAGCGAAACAACCGTACCCACTGACTGGCAGTGTGTAGTGTGGCATGTTGAGCAGGCTTTTGAAGATGCCTGTTGAGGGGTCGGACACACTGTGATAGAGCCACAGTCAAAGCAAAAGCAACAAAAAAATAAATGAAAAAGACATTAGTGGAGAGAGTGGTGGTGTCTAAGTGTGCATGATTGCGTCCAGAGTTTCCTCCATTGGCTTTCTGAACGTTATGAGTAATGGCTAACATGGCTCATAATTCATTTTCAATAAGACGCAAGCAAGCAGGTGGGGATGGGGACCCAGTGAAACTGTTGCAGTCATGCTCATCTCATACACAAACCCACCTAAGTTAAGCTAAGCTTAATATAAACTAGACTATAAAGTTATGACTATGCTGATGCTAACTTCAGCAACAACCACAGTCTGTGGTTGGTGTTGCTATGTGTCGTCAGCTAACATTTAGTTATTTTATTAATTCTGTTCTGTATCTCTGCTGTTTCCGTGGTTACTTCATGTGTAGGACCTTGTGTTCACTCGTGAATCATTTGCATCCACATGAGAAGTGCAATGAGACCATGCAGATCCAACAGGTACACAGGCAAAGAGTCACTCATTGTCTTTAGTTCCGCAGCGTATGAGTGAATGCAGTTCAACCAAACACATCAAGATGCATATCCATAAGGAACTGTGCAATACAACATGCCTGAGCCTAAATTTTAAACCATGACTGAGAAAAAAAAATCTAAAAATCTACTAGTGTAGAAGTTTACAGTACAGATCATTCTATAACTGGCAGTTTTACATTAGGTCATGACCAACTGTGTTCTGATTTCGCTGCCCATAGTGTAGTTTTTCACATATCAGCAGGGCACAGTAAAGTTGGTTACCTTGGAGATGTGCTACCTGTTACCTGCAGAGCAACTCAATAAAAGGTGCTCCTCCTTGTTCCATTACACAATGCAATATCTAAATCTACTGAGGAAGACAGGGATGTGTTCTGTTCATCAGATTTAAGAGGCATGGTTCCGTTTTATTAATTTCAATTGTTGTGTAAACGGGCACGCGCACGTGACCTTCATTTTCACTCCCAGACTTATCCATGAATGGATAACATCATATCAAAACTGCCCTCTCCACCTCTCATTAGAACTGCCAATAAGAAGAACAACAAAGAAGAAGAAGTTCAGTTAAACTGGTCACCTCAATGCTTGATTACTGCAATGCTCTTCTGTCTGGTCTTTCAAAAAAACATTTGCAACCATGCAGCCGAGTACTGATGAAGACCGGACAGAGGGTATATATAGCCCATATAAATCCCATTTTAAAATCCAGTCATTGGTTGCTCATTAGTTTTACAACCGATTTTAAGATTCTCCTATTAGTTTTTAAATCACTGAATGTCAATGACCTATTTTTAGACATAAGATGACGCAGGTCGCTCAGATTCTCAGCAGCTGGACTCCTGGACCTTCACAAAAACATACACGGAGTCCGCCTTTAGTTGCTATAGCCCCATCTCTGGACCAGTCTGCCTGTGGATGTGGAGGACCACACCTCTATAGACATGTACGTATGTACATTGCATTTCCTGTGACTGCTACAGTAAAAAGTCACCTCATATTTCACCGGTTGAAAACCTTTGATGGTAAAAAAACAAGAATAATTACAGGTCTGCCTGCCTAATCTAAAACACGTGCTATATGTTTTTAAATGTATGGTAAAACAAGGTTCTTCAGTAAAACTGATTTTAGAAGTTAAGATTTAGTTTTTGCACTTGTATGCCTTTTTTGCATTGATTATTTATGGCTATAGTTTTTTTTTAATCCATCATCATCCATAAATTTCAGCCACCACTGATACATTTTTCTACAAAGCTTGAAATGATCCATATCTCATCACCCTTTTGTCCTTTATATACTCGCCGAGCATTTCCTCCCAGAAAAATTCATTAAATTCTTGTTTTTATCATCAGTGTGTGGATGTGTACACTGTGTGTTGCTATGTACTTAGGTGTGTGTATTTATCTGTGTGTGTGTGTGTGTGGCTGAGTGCTTGAAAGTGTTTGAATTGGCAGGTCTCCCAGGAAGCTACTTTACAGGCGGACGTAACAGATGCACCTTTATACCCATACAGATACAGTGTTTCGGTTAAGCTCTTGGTTATGTATTCCTTCACTGCTGCTGCTCCGTGTGTGTGTGTGTGTGTGAGTGTGTGGTTTACAGCTGTGGTTTGCCTGTGTCTCTGTATCACTCGGCTTTTGTGGAGAGGGTGCAAAACAGAGAGAGACAGGGCCAAATCATGCTCACCTCTGCTTTAGCAAAAAAGCCAAAGAATAATGCATTTCATAAATATTTATACCTGTTTCTGATTTCATATTCATCTACGGTACAGGAGGGAGGCCTGGCTCGTGTGTGCATATTCGCGTGCGTGTAGCGATGTTGGCTTGTAGATTGGGTTGAGCACAGACAGTCATCCTCGAATCATACTTCTCAATCTCAGCAGGACATTACTCCCATCTGCGGTATTTGAAACTTTTGAGTAACATGGTGCTTGGATTCAAACACACACACGCACACACACACACCCACACACAGATGCACATAATCTAACTCAAAATGTATTCTACAGATGGTTTCTGCGGCTAAAAATTCCATCACTTTTGTCAAACTGTGGTGCAATATTTGAACAGATAGATTTGAATAACATGGCTTGAATCGCAGTGCATCCAACATAAGTGCATTAAAAACATATAACACGCTTTTTAATCTCATCAGACGTGTGACACATAACAAATATGGGATGTCTGTGATTTGTTATTAGCTCTAACGTCTCCCCAAAAAGCTGATTTCATTGTTCTCCTGATGTCTGTTGCATTGACATATTACGAAGCGCTGTTTTCTTCATAATGCCGATCATCACCTTCCAAAACCAAATCCAATGATTGTCATCTCGTGTCAGATTCTGAGAGCGGTAACCGAATATAAGGAATATCAACCCGGGAATATCTTCTCTAATCGTGCTCTCTGTTTTGGCTTCACTTTGCTCGACAGTTTTTCTTCGTGTTCCTTTTTTTGGGGGGTGGGGGTGGAGAGCAAATACACAGAAAATGTTGCACCCAAGCAAAGTACAAAGAGCAGTCTATTGCCAGTGTGCGGAGCAATCGCCCTGATGAAACATAATTGTGTTTTAACGTGATAGAACAATATCCCTGCCCATAACTCCCTTTAACTCTTACTTTTGACGTGCCACTGAAAACACATTACAGCATGAGATGCGAGCCGGTATCAATTCTGTCTTTACTCTTTTTTTCTTCTTTTTGCAATAAAACAGTTGAAGCTCTTACCCTCCTTCGATCTTTCTTTATGCTCTCCTCGTCCCTCCCCAGTTCTTTATTCTCTTCATTGCACCTCCTCCTCCTCCCCCTCCTCTCTGTAGCAGAGGGGAAGGAAGGAAGAAGTGGTAACACGTAGCATGTCTTCATTAAAGTGTCACTCCCCATTATTTTCGTGCTATCTCAATTAGCAGCAGGTTTAATAAAGGGCCTCTTCTCTCTCTCTCGCTCTCTTTCTGTAACTCTCTCCATCTCCAACTCTCTCTCTTTAACGCTGCAATCAGACTGAATGATGGAGTCGCCGCTCAGAAAATGAGGGGCAGCACGGGAGGAAGTGAAACGGGGGGATGAGAGAGAAAAGGAAAAAACAAAGAGCGCTGAATACGCCAGGTGAAAAAGAAAGAAGAAGAGAAGAAGAAGAAGAAGAAGAAGAGAGGAGGTAGATCTGCACCAGTTTTCCTGCGAGCATCTCTTTCTCCTCTGAGAGCAATTAGACACTGCCGGCAGAGGCTAGTCCCCAGACTGATCTGCAGCTTCTGCTCCTGTGTGTGTGTGTGTGTGAGTGTTTCCACTATAATCACCACAGCATCTCAAAGAGCTCTTTGTGAGTTCAGCAGAAATAAGGTAATGTGCCTACAGGTCAGATCAAGAGGACAGCACACACACACACAGACACACACACACACACACTCATGAAGGCACTAACAGAAATATCAACATCATTGACACAGTGACGTGTTGTTGACCGATGCTAAAAAATCTCGCTCTCAACATGCGAGCATGTGATATAAACCTGCAAACCATCCACTTGAACTTCCTGCTTGAGGCTGAGCCAGACGCTATGATCTAAACTTTTAATAAATATTGTCATATTTATCGTAATAACAGCAGGATTTTTCCCTCTTGTGCTGGCTTTGCATTTTTGTCTGGACTATATTTGGCGGCTTGTATCTTGGATAAATGTTTGGTTGCTGGAGCTATTGTTCCTATTAAGGATCTGCGCAATGTATTTATTAAAAAAACTGCAATGAGAGTAAATTTAAAATTTAGGTCAGTGGAAGATTCACAATGGATTTATTTGTTTTATCCATCCAGCCCTTGTGTAACACTGTCACAATCTGAACCATGCAAAATGTTGCTACTCAATTGCAAGCAGTAAATATGTTTCATCCAAAACATCTGGCAAAAATAGATTAACAGTATGTAAACATGTTTTGCGGCAGACGACGTTGACAGAAGAGAAAAGAGAATTTAGCTCAATCAGGCGCAGCCTTTTTTTTTTTTTTTTTGCCCATTTTATGTTGTGGAGTAGTGTGAATGAATCTGCTGTGTCTCACAGATCTTAGTTTAATACCAAATCCAACCCCCATCACTGCGGAACATGCACAGTTACTGCCATACTAGTGCCTTTGATGCATACAATACACAGGACAGTATACAGCACATACAATAATTTAGTTTATTCACACAAAAACATACACACGCTTACAGTCCACAGATAGATATATGCATTCATACACACACGCAAACACACTCATGCTAAGCTTCAGTTGCTGCCTCAGATCCACACGTAAACACACACACACACACACACACACCTTTTTCTTGTAATGGACTGATTACTATGGAGAGCTCTATCAGTGCTGCCATCTTACATTTAGGTTTCCATGGTTTGGTTTTAACACGCTAACTGAGAGTGCATACATTTACACCTTCTATCCCCAAACTCCTCTCTCTGACACACACACACGAACACACACACACACACACACATGCTATGTGATGACCAGTGACAGGAGTGGGTGGTTGGTCAGAGGCTGATCTGTGTGTAATTGGGGGATATTACAGCAGCCATCTCACTTAGCCTCTGGGAGACTGATCTATATTCACTCTGCAACTCATATTCACATGGTTTCCTGCACAGACACTCAAGCATTCACAAACACACACTTTTCACCACACACACGCACACAGGCACTAAACTCCACTCTTCCACACTGAATCTACAGACCAAGGACAGGCAATATCTCAGCCAGGAAACACAGCGATGCCGAGGTCCTCGATGCTGCTGGCACCATGAAAACAAACAGCACAAGCAGAGACAATATTAGTGCCTCAGTGTTTTATCTTACAGTAACACTTGAATCTCCAATAATTCAGACTTGATTGGCGAAATGTCCATTATGTTTAATCTTTAATATTGCATGCTGAATCAAACATGCTTCTTTTGTCTTCTTGTCTTTATTTATAATACAAATAAAGTCACATAATCTGTAATATAAGATAAAATGTTTGGACATATAGTATATCAGTGCTTATCAACAAAGAAATAAAACATAAAAAAAAGAGTGTAAATTCAACGATTAAAGACTTTTTGGACGTTTGCTGCACCGCGGCTGCACTGCAGCCCGCGTCCACCCTTCTGACTAATGTTATGTAAAATATTGCAGTAATAATAGATTCATAGTCAGGTCGGGAGTCATGGCAGTGACTAATAACAATGACTACTGACAACAACTATTTCAACTATTTTATCTACAGTTGTGTCATTTCTTTATAGCAATTAATCATATTTAAATAGATTATATTTTTTGTATGCTCTTATTTTGTAAAGTGATGTGTTACAAATATGTGTCAGAATATTTTAGCATCAAATAGACGTAAAGTACAATACTTGGATAGTTAGTTGAAACATGTGATGGCACTCCAAATCAATCAGTTAAAACGTTTCCATAAGTTGCAATTTGGCGTCCACCCTCGCCATCACTCCGTAAACGAAGGTGTCACAGGTTTAAAAATGGCGATGAGCACCACTCTTTATATTTAATGAGAACAACAGTGGAGAGCCAGAGAGCAAGGTGATCTCCTCTGTGCCCCAGAGAGCTCCATGCTAATTTTTCCAGGGCATGGGCCCATTAACATAGGGAAGCTGACACCATTGCTTTAGGCTACATATAATACCCTAATGACCACTCTGCTGTTACTTTGAATCAAGGGTATTAGTTTTGTCTCTGATAAAAGACAGCCGTGATAGCTTAGCCTACTTCCACTGTTGGACGGTGAGTTTCTTTTTTTTTTCTGTATAGTATTTTGTGGAGAAAAGAAAAACGTTATTTATCTTTGACTACTACTGAGAGTCAACATCTCATCTTCTCTCCTCCCATCTCGCCTGCTTTCCCATCTCATCTCTCCTCTTATGTCTTTTTGTTGCTCTCCTTCCTCCCCTCTCCTTTTGCACTTTTATTAAAAACGCATTTACTACATAAATCAAAGGAATCCAGTGGTGGTTATGGAATAATTACAAAGAGTATGCAGCATTTTCCAGACAGAGCTTTGGAGCTTATTAAAAGCAGCAACTTGAGATGTGTTTGTCAATATATAACACTCTGTACAGCGAACCTCGATGTTATCACATACAGCCGTGTCTGTGTTTGTGGTTTTCAAGAATATGCAACATGCTTAGCAAACTTAAGAAATACACATAAATATGCACAAATAAGCATATTCTATTCAGAAGACAAAGAGTCTCCTCTGAGATGATACATTTCTATTTGTGTCAGAAATGTCCTATAAATGCATAATAAAGAAGCTCAACCCAGACGTATCTGTTTTACTACATTAAAAAAAGAGAAAAGAAGTCTTCATCAGATTTTATTGTGCCATTCTTGCATCCTACTTACAGAATATTCACTTATTTTGAAAAATCAGTGAATTAAACAGTTAATATGTCATCATCTGACTTCACAACATGATATTTTAAGAAGTTAAACAGACCTGATATTAACTCGCAATTCCTTGAGTGCAACAGTTCACAGCCTGCTTTAACATCAAGATATTTTGCCTGTGATAAAGACTTTGCTGTCACTCAAGCACCACATTATTTAGAGATTTCGTTTGATTTCATGCAAATAATGGACAGGGATGGAGAGGATCAAAAATTAATGGGGGACTTTGGGAAGCACGATAAATTATTGAGCACGGGCCTGATTAATTCTTAATAGCCATTGTCAAAAAATCACCGTCTTCTAGTGCCGTTAATTCTCATCAAACCTACTTTAGAGGAGCGTTCCTGCCTCTGCTTCTACGTGCAGTACAGTGGCACCTCCCCCCCCCCCTCCTCCTCCTCCTCTCTGCAGCCGCCTGCAGCGGGGAGATGCAACTTGTTTCTTACGGCTAGTGTGACCTACTACAGTAATATTTATGAAACACTGATGGGTTAAAAAAAAGAGGATAATTTCTTGAGCGCTTCCCCGATAAAAACATGATTTTACCTCTCAGCTGGCAGTCTATAATTTGTTACATTTTCAGAAAAGATATGACGGCTTTGTCAGCTTTTCAGATGCTTTACTGTCTTTATTTCCACTTGACTCAAATTGGAACATTTCTTTTTTCTGTTCTTTTTTCAACAGACTTCAAAGAGATTTTAATTTGGAGAAGCATGAAGCAAGGACACACTCTTGTATCCCCCTCGCAGCCTCACTTTCTTCCAGAAGGACTCGTTCTAATAGCGCAGGAACAGGCACAGTGCAGCAGACAAAGGCATTGTGCTGTGAAGTGCATTTCTGTGGGAGCATCCGTCTAAGTTTGCTTAAATTGTCAAAAATCTCTGTGAAGGTAATGTTTTTATCCGTCTGTCCCTCACTCACTCTAAACTAAAATGTGTAATGAATACCACCGAAAAAGGCTCACTGACTTTAGCTGACCCTTTCTGGGTGAGTGTTATTTAAATACAATATCAGACAGCGGCAGAAACCCTGAACGTGGAAAGTGTGAAACAGTCATTCAAATGTACAAGTGCTGAAAAAATAATGTTGCTCTTCTGTGCACGCAGCTAAATAGCTGAAATATGTGCTCCCTGCACACCCTGGCAGAATCAAAACACAGCATGTTATTTTGAATATCAATTTCAAAACATGTTTCCATGAATTATAGATAACAGATATCAATATGTTAATGAATACACAACATATGGTTGACTCCAATGATTATGGATTTACACCAGTAGGGGGAAGAGTGTGCAAGGAAACAGATCTTGGTGTTATGAAAGCAACAATCTAGCTGAGGATCGAGCGTCTCACTTCATGTATTACAAGGAAAAGTTACATGTTCTCGCTCACATTTACTGACATTTACCACTAAAGGCTACATTAGGACTGCAGAGAGGACTCCCAAAGAACAGAGAATCAAACTTTTCTTTGCCAAAGGAATCTCTTTCTCTTCAATTAAGAAGACAATCTGCTTTTGTGTCCACAGTGGTTGATATTGATTTGAAATATAATGGGCAAAACAGAGGAAGATGAGATAAAACAGTAGGTTGTAGGTGAACTTTAAGGAACAAATATTGCAGCTATAGTACACTGTCTTACTCCTCAGATGGGCTTCTTGGATCCTACGTAATATCTCCTTCACATGCAAATAAGCAGCTTCATTTGATGGAGGAGATAACTTTCTTTCCAAGCAGAGTTTTAGATACAATGAGGACACGAGTCGTGTCAAAGCCAAGCCAAAAAAAAAAAAACAAAACAAAACAACAACAAAAAAAGATCTGTTTATTTTCAACCTGTTTGGATTTTCATAGTTTATTAATTATGTTTGGTTTCACTTTCTGTAAATCTTTTTCAGGTATCAGGCGCTGTTTCTACGCCTTCTCTGCGCTGCCAGGGTTTATATTCTAGAGTAAATAACCTGCAGCCTCGATTTATTTATTACTTTGTAGGCTGAAAAGTGTTCATTTTGAAAAATTGAAATTCCCTGCACGTTATAGAGAACTCATTACAAGTTTACCTGTTTTTGAATCAGCTTCACTGAAACACAGTCCATAACTCTGTGTTGTATATGCTCAGTGTTGTATATATTTCGTGATGTTTTCATTTGTCTAATGTGTTGGTGCACTAGCTCTTCCAATGTTTTAATTTCTTGTATCGACTTGCCTCCAGTCGCTGCTTCGTTTCCATGTCATTGCATGTTAACTGATTTATCTGGTTGAATAAAGGCAAAACAAATAAATTTAGTAAATAAAAACACCAAGATCCTTAAACATTGAGAGGACATGACATCAGCGTCCTCAGCTGTGTCTGCAACCTTCTAACTTGTTTTCTGTATTTTAGAATACATAAAGTGAAGTGTAACAGGGCAATGTCTCTGCAGGCTACATATTTACAGTCCACTCCATAAACTAAGGCAAAATGCCTTTCACCAATCATATGTCAGTTGATAAATATGATCGCTGAAAGGTTAACGCTGCTGTCCACAGCATTTTCATCAGAATGAGTGTCATCAGGGCAACCAAATGTAAATCTTGACCTCCATTAGCCTACACGGTTTGCAGATGGCACTGTGTGTTGGTATACATTTAAGCATGGAAAAATCATAAATGCTATTTATGCATAGACAGCTTTGGCCTACTTCCAGAGTCAAAACTGCAAGAAATGTCACATTTAGCAAATAAAGCTGCTGAGAGCTGGTGATTCCATTCTGGCCAGCAGCTGTAAAGCACAAGCAGATCTGTTATGTGCTCGCCTTTGCTCTCTGCTCCACAGATTTGCTCTCTGCATGAGTGTGTGTGGGCCTGCCACTGACTGTTGACTGGCACGGCCTATCTTCTTCTGCATATTCAACAGCTCTTATGAATATCACAGCTACTTGATTGCATTGTGATTATTCACAAACCTCAGTCGCTCTCTCTCCTCTCTCTCTCTGCCCTCTGTACTCCATTACTAGTCAGAACACAGCCCCAGCATTGTAGCATCACCAGCCCGATCTGACACCATTCCTTTTACGGGTTCAACAGCTTGCTTGTCGTACAGCAAAGTAATTAGTACTGCACGCTCATATTAATTAACAAAGAGCGTTATCACTTTATTAATCCATATTAGGGAGGTGGAGGAGGAAGGGAGGGCGCAGTCAGTGTTAGTGTAAGGGATTCGCTCTGTGGGAGTCTTTCCCACCACTGCTTTGTAGCCCCATTGTCCATGACCCTTGGTGCCTTCAAAACATCCCTACGCCAGTGGCACATGGCTTAGACTGTTCATTAAACCTTTGAATGCAAATAATGTCGACGGAATAAACAAACAGGGGTGGCAGGATTGAGGAAAACAGGTGCCATGGTGTGAAAGCGCGCTAAACGATGTGATAGTGGGGGAATTAATTACTACCACAGCGCTAATTGGAAGCAATAATTTGTGTGATTAGCGGCCCGCTTAAGAAGTGAGACACATCTACCGCCTGTATACACAAGCAGAGAGGCACGGGCCCATTCAGTGTCTCGCACACACACACCCCACACACACATATCCACCAAATAAGATGGCAGTCATACATGGCTCTGCAGACCTGAACTCTCATGTACAAAAGCACACAGGTACAGGTATCCCGACTGAAGCACACACATGCTATCAGGACATAGATCCGAGTAAGGACACAAGCTTTTCGCAGTTAGATTTTTCCGTGTCCTCCTTTATAAGCAGACAAAATCTCCCTGTGATGAGGCATATCCAAAAGGTTTCATTGAAAAACGCTGATGTGGCATGGGCTAATTAACAAAGCAGGCTCTGAAGGTGGTGGGGGAGGAGGTGGTGTGCCCCCCCCCCCCCCCCCATCTTCTTTATCTCCCCTCTCTCTTTTAATATTAGAGGCTATACAAACCTCAAAGCTTTACACACGCAGCACTTCTAAATGTAGACTACAATCAAAACAAGACCCTGTATTAAATTCCCCCTCATTATTTTCCTTTAATTCCTATTAGCCATAATGATCAAAGTGCATAATTAATTTCTGCCAGTTCAGGATATAGTTCCTTGTTTTGGTGGAGTATAGTTCTGTAGGATCTTGTTCCCGTTCTTTTCTGTTCTTTCAGACAGTGGACTGAAGTGTGGAAGCCAGTCGTCGCTCGTTTCACGGCAGCTTTGGATCAGCGTTCTGGTGATAGTGTTGCAGCATTGTAATCTACCAGCAGCAACACATTTTCTTGAATTTCCTGTTATTTAAATCTTCCTCTCTTTCATGACGGTGCCGTTGATATTATGTTCCCATAAAGCACCTAAACTGTAGATGCAACATGAAATTGTGCTGCATTTTCCCCTGTAGCTATATAATTGTCCTGACTTTATTACTGCCCCGATGGACTTTGCTGTAACAATAACAATACGTATTGTCATGTTTCCCAGTGCTGCAGTCACACTGAGGTCCTATTCTCATACGCTTTACCTGACTTTCATTACACTTTTCACTGGTACTGTCTAGCTTCACCGTACTCATCACATTAGGCTGTAATGATGCTATATAAAGCGACATACCTGCCATTAGTATTGTACAGTCTCACAGTACTGAAGGGTTTCCAATTGTCCATGCACACAGGGACAGAAAACAAACTACTTTGACTGCTATGGGGAGATCAACACATTGTGCCATGAACACAAAAGTAAAAGGTAGAAAATGTTCAATGCTGTAAAAAAGGAAACCTCTGAGTGCGGAATTACCTATTAGGAATGAGTGCTCTGATCAGAGCCCTGAAATTTGTGAGTGCATTGTTTTGCAGAGAGACGGGTGAAAAAGAAACTGTTGGAGCTGCAAGGCAGCTTTTGTGCTCTCAACATGTGCAGCAGGCAAACAGCAGCATATTTTTAATAGTATTTTTTATGCTAACGTTACTTGTGTGGGGGGAGCGGCTATACCTTTAACCCATGCTGCCTCTTTATTGTCTGGAACACAGCTCATTTTTTACTTCACCCAGGAGTTAACCTGATGCTGCCAGTTCTCACTGGAACTCCATGTGTCATGTTAGCCACTGTAGCAGGAGCCAACATATGTTTATCAAAGTGTGGTGTGCGGTAAAGATGTATTAGAGATGCAAGGTTAAATGTCCAGGTAGAATGATATCGCCATGGCGACACGTTTTCTGCCCTGTGTGTACCCAGCTGTTGGCGAGTGATGCACTCTTCTATTTGTCTTGGTAAATGTGACACTGGAGTGATCTGTGAAACACTTTAGAATTGATATGTCACATTATCTACAAACAACTGTCTGCATAGACATGTGAGAAATGGACGCGCTGCTATCCTCAGTATCATGGAATGTGTCGACACCTATTCGTTTGCAGCGGCCTGATTGATTTCCTGGTCATATTTTTTTTTGAAAAACATGTTCCCTGATGAAACATGGAGCAAGCGGCAGATGTTTTAAAACACGGATATCACAGAGCTGTTATCTGATTCCTTCTGATGAATTAGAGCCGGGTCCCTCCAGTGCTCGAAGGGAGTCCACTCCGCATGAATTATTACCAAATATAATTTCAGCTATTAGTCCTCTTTCCTGAACATCTGAACATGGAAAATGTAGAATTAGAAATTAATACCTCTGAATATCATGGCAGGGTTTTTGAGACCGGGGGATTCATTTTCATGTTCTCCTCCTCTCTTTTTTGTATTCCGACTGAGTTTCTGACACATTTATGTGTTAAGTTGGGCTCAAGCAGTTCTATTACCATACAGATTATCCATTGTGAGCTTTGGCGTGCTGCAGAAAAGAATTAGCATTCAGTAGAGAGAAAGGAAATACAGAGGCAAAGAAAAATGGAATGAAAAAGGGATTATGTGTATCCTGCTTCCCTCCTGTTTATGTCTCTAATCTTTACTGGGGTCAATGTTTTATCCAAATTGATTTCTTCAAGCTAAATGCTCATGTTCTCGTTATGCAGGATGGTTTTGTCTGCCTATCTGTGTACAGTTAAACAGTTTCCTCCTTATCTACATAATGGCTTACAGTACAAGGTGATGACTTCATGTGCTACAACAACAGGAAAGAATCAACAAAGACTTCTCTCCTTTGGCCTATAATTCATACACTGTAAGTGCTTGTAACTCGTGTAACCATCTAGGTTTATGTAACTTTAATACAATCAAGTGTTTTCTGAAGGCAGAACTAGGTTGTACGACTTATCTAAAGGTGAAATATTTGTACCAATGGCCATTCTTGCTGGTGACCTGAAAGGTCTTGCCTTCCTACTGCCTCCCCCATTCCAATAATTTGTCGCCATTTTGTTCACCTGAATTATACAAAGTAATACATTCTTGGAGTTCTGTGCCTTTAAAAGAAAGTTGACATTATATGCTAATAAATATGTCAGAGCCACTCCCATGTGGCAACACCTGAGTGCTGTTGCCAGGTCCAGCAAAACTGTTTAGCCCAAAGCCAGCTGAAAATCGATTCACATCGCTTCAGCTTGTCTCTTCTTTCGCGTCTTTTTAAGTTTGAGATAACATCTAAATTTATTCCACTTCCAGCAATACAAAAGGAGCGTTTTTATATTGCTCGTGGCAGTGTGATACTTTTCACTCAGATAGAGTAAGCTCACTCTTCTTGCCAGATATTTAAGTCAATAAGCATTCCAAAGACCTTTGCAAAGTTGCTTTTCTTTTCCAACGAAACCTTTTTGGCAAAACCTTCATTCTCCAGTTTCTACCTGCAGCCTACTTTGACAGAAAAATCGAAAACCTGCCAATTCTTTTCCTGACCTGAATTCCCTTACCTACCACCACACCAAACATCCCTTTCAGTTCATAATACCATACTGGGCTCACTCCTATCCTTCCCCTCTTCTCTTGTTTTGAATGATACCTTTCTTAGTCACCTCCTTCACTATACTTTGTTGTTCCAGTATTCTCCCTCTGTGTTTCTGACCTTACAGAGGAGAAGTCATGAGGGAGGATCCCATCTGAAAGTTCAGCCAAATGTTAGCAACGGAGGGAGGGATGTTCCTGAAGAGAAGCACTCGCTCTCTCACTCAAACACCTCTTTCTCCACCTGGCCTCCTCTTTCCTCCTCCTCCTTCTCCTCCATCTCTTCTTTCTCCTCCTCCTCCGCCCCCTCAGTTTATAATTTCTCCACTCCCAGCCAAAGCCTGCTGTCTGGCTTCTTGAGACTGGCGGCCAATAACACTGGAGTAGTCAGATACCATCGGCTGCCGGAGGGACTGGAGGCAGCCGAGAGGTTGTCTAGCAAACCCAAACACCTGTATTCTGTCATTCATTTGATTGTTATCCCTCACCCCTCCATCCCTCTTCCCTCTCCCTCCCTCTCCATCATTCACCTCACTCTGATCTTCCTGCCTGTCTGTCAGAGGGGGATCTGCCAAAATTTCTGGAGCCTGGAGAGGTGTGTGCAAACTGAGTGTATGTCTAGGTACAGTACATGTGTGTAGGAGTGTGTGATAGAGCGAATAGGGAGGCGATTTATAAGCTGAGAAAAAGGGTGCCTCTTCAAAAGTTTGGCAGGGTTTGAAAGAAATAGAGCCGCGGGTCTGGAGACAGTATGTCACTGAGGCCTCTGTCGCGTCTTTCTCTTACTTCCCCTCGTCTTCCTCCTTTCCTTTCCTCCTCTCCTTTGTTTTTCTCATAATGTCATAGGGGTGTAGAATTAAAGGGAGTCACAGTTTTGTGATTGAGAAGGAGAAAATGATGAAAATGTATTGCTGTTGGAAAAAGGTGGGGGTTTTTGGAATGGTTACCGTTGTAATGTGGCCAAAAAGTCTGTCTTGCCTGTTACCTACACCTCCAAAGTTCACATTACTGTGGGTGTTAGATGAAACACTAGCGTCTGTAACTCAATGCCATGTCTCATTAAGGGTGTCATTCAGTGGTCATTCTGAAAATGTGAAATGCATTTCTGGGATTATCCATATTCTAAGATAAATGAGCACTTGCTATTGCAATTATAACCTTACTGATTTCAACAGTTAATCAAACATTTGTGATTTATGATTGCATTAATAAATGCACTTTTCAATCCAAAGCCAAAAAGACCCACAAGGCTCTCACAACCACAGCTTGTATGCATTTTACACCGTACCATAACCACTTCTTCCTTAAGTTCAGTATAAACCCAATGCTCTCTTGTAATGCCCCTCCCTGTCCTGTCTCATAACCTGCTACTCAATTGGTCTGTCAAGGTGGTGACATTAAAAGTGGGAATCTAGTTATTAGTATTTCACTAAAGTTTGGGACTCACAAGAGACAGAGTAGTTAAAATCAATGTGCAAAGGCTGACATATCCTGACTTTTAGTAGCTGGGATGGGTCAAGCTCCAGAAGCATTTGATTCCCACAATAGGCAAGACAAGCCAAGGCAGCTTTATTTATATACTGTAGCACATTCACATACTGTAGCACAGAGGCAGTTCAAAGCTCCTTACATAGGCAAAAAATGACATTCAAAGACAATGAGCCTATAAAAATCAGAATACAAACAGGAGTGATGTGGTTAGCTCTCATTCTTGGTAGCTCTGGCAGCAACATTCAGAATAAGCGGAAGGGTTCTGGTTGTCTTTTTCAGAAGGACAGAAGCATAAAATGCTGATTTAGTTATTACCTTCATGTGGCTTCACAGCTCTGGAATCAAGCTGAGCAATAATGTTCATCCTCAGCTCCACCCATCCATCCACTATCTGTAACCATTGATCCTCATTGGGGTCATGGTGGGGCTGGAGCCCAACTGACTTTGAGCAAGAGGCGGGGTACTGGGCCAGCCTATTCTCAGCTCCTTGTTGCCAAATACAATGACTGTCTGTCTTTCACCACGTTAGGATCATTCTTAGTATATCAGAGTGTCATCTGCATTGCTGTGATCAGCAACATTATTGTCATGTATGTTTTGACCTAGAGGAAGGATGTACAGGTTCAATAGCAGTGGCCCAAGAATCGAACCCTGGGAGACTACCGTATTTCATGGTGATATGGTTAGATTTATAGTCACAAGTGGAAAAACTATCGCCTCTGCCTTTGAGATATGATCTGAACCAACTGAGGAGTGTGCCAGATAATCCCATCCACCTTCAGGTCTGTCAAGAAGTACTTTATGGTCCACAGTATCAAATGCTGCACTAAGATCAAGCAGCACCAAATTGATGTTTTACCTGAATCAGTATTCAGACGAATATCATTTAACACCTTTATCAGTGTTGTCTTAGTGCTGTGATGTTGCCTGAAGCCAATATTTCAATACTGAAGGATTCAGGTTGCCTTTTTTAAAGAAGAGGCTTAACAACTGCAGTTTTCAGTGATTTTGGAAAAATGCCTGATAGGAGAAGCCATTGACAATTTTCAGTGCATCCATTTTCAAGCAACTGAAAACATTTTTGAAAAAGGTGGTTGGCAGTGTTAAAACAGCAGGTGGATGGATTTAGATGCCTCACAATATCCACCAGAGTTTTAATACTGATACCACTGAATGTTGACAATCTCGCCAAATTGCTTCGGTGCAATGCAGCAGTAGTCTGGTTTGTTCTACAAAAAAGATGCAAACTCACTATACTTACTGAGAGATAGGAAATCAGGGGCTAATCACATTGGGGGATTAGTTTACTTTTAAATGGTGGCGAACAAGGCACAAGAAGTGTTATGTCTGTTGATGATGTTAGAAAAGGGATTGTCATGCCTTATTAATTTCCAAATTGTAATTGTGCCTCTCTTTAAAGATATTGCAGTAAGATGACTTTTTCTCAATGTGCACTCAGCTTTCCTACATTTTTGCCTCTGATTTGTGACAGCTTAGCTGTTTTTATCTTTTCAGGCGCAATGGCATCATTACTTTTAGAGTTTTACAGTAATCTAATCAGCACAGTCTAATATTAAGCTTGCAATACCTTTTTTTTGACAGAATGGTTTAGATATCACAAGAAAACTCCTATATTTAAGAAAACACAGAAGTGGTCAGAAAGGCTCATGTTCCCGGCAACCGCATTAGAAATATCAACACCTTTACCAATTCCAATGAGAGTCATTGATTACAGTATGTGTGGGCCCTTTTACATTGCAACAGATCACAGACATCCTTTGCAGTTTTGTTAAAGGTACAACTTATGACAAGATGGTCAAAATCTGTTGAGATAACAAAGAATTTCAACAAAGTTGTCAACAGAATTTATATAGGACCTTAGAAGTCTCAGACAGCAGGATTTGTGTGCCTTTCAGCACAGTGCACAGATATTCAAAGGAGGCAAAATCACCACATGATAACTGCTTGCATTGAAATGAGTCTTTAAATATAGCCTCCCTGCATGATAAATGGCCACGTCTTTTTAAGCTCCATGCCTCCAGTTTATAACACAGGCTCTCTTTGACAAATTTGTTTGTAGATAACCCCGATGGGAGAAATAGTAAAGTCTACACTGTTACATTTTGGACATGCAGTTTTATATCTTTGTTCCCATTTTTCCAAATAATTTGATCATATTACTCAAGTTGACAAAAGGCATGACCAATGGAACTGGTATGAAAATAGCTAGACAACTATAACTGCACAATGAAGTCATTTCTCAATCTATTCCATATTTTTTAGTAAATTCCTGAATGATTGAGCTGGAAAATGGAAAAAATATGACAACTAAATCCAAGTTGTTGTTTTTTTCTTCTATTCTTCTATTTCATTCTTCAGTTTAAGCAAGGTTCACTGATAGACGTATTAATTTGTAGCAGAGCTTTTCAACCTCAAGAGACCTGCATACGGCATTTTCTTTTCAATGTTATCCTTCAGATTCACTTTGAACATACAACATTCCAAATCAAGAAAATCATGACATTTCCAAAACAGGCGTTTTCTGCATTTTCCTTTATGCTTCATGGTCAAGACCACCTGTAGCCCCAGGCAACTCCTTCCTTATCCATCATCCAAACAATGACAAACCCTGGTTAGACACTACAAAGCATCACTCCGGCTTTGACGGCTAAGATCGAAACAAACAGCCGAAAACAAGAGGGGTTGTTGGCGTTTGACAGTGAGCATAATAGCGCTGCTTGGGGATTTGGGCTCAGTGTCAGGGTGGAAAAATCTTTGGGACATGTGCTGGGGGTGTTGGATGGTGTTCGACATCAGTCAATGCTGTTTGGGGAGTAAGAGTGGGCGGCTGCAGTCATAGATATTAGACAGACACAAGTGTTATATCTCTAGGGGGATTGGGATCTGACGGGTGGAGCAGGAATTTTACCAGTTTCCTTCAGCGCAGATGAATACAGCTGGTGATCTAAAGCTTGTTTAACTTTGGCAGTGAAGAATGGAAAGCTATAGTCTTGTAGAACCACCTTCTGCCAGCGTCCCTTCATCATCTTTTATGAGCCTCATCATCTTTGCACAAAAAGTTGAATCCTGGCATATGAGATAAATACATCACTTAGACAAAATTTAGGATGTGGTGTGACACATTTAGAGATTTGAGAGGACAGTCAGAGGTAGATGTCTTGTCAGAGGGGCTGTGGTTAATTGAACTTAATCAACCCTCTGATTTATTAAGAATATGCCCTCATCACACTGTGGAGTGATGTGTAGTTCAGGCAATGAGTAACTGCTGTTCATATTCATTGCTATTTCTTATATAGTCCAAAGATCATACATGATATAGCATGTTTTATCCCAACTGCCACTTTTCACTTTATTTGCAGTACACCGTGGCAGACAGCTGACACCTGTTGTGTTGCATTCATATGTTGTGGGACACTTCAACTTGAAACAACAAGTGTTCCGATAGAAAATCAACTGAACTCACACTCTTTCCCAAATTATTTTGCCTCATATGTTTATGATAGTTATGTGTACAGGCATTGTGGCTTAATAAAACCTTGATCATAAAAGATGAATTAAAATAAATTCTAGCTCAATCTGAACAAAATGGCTTCTGGGCTTCATCTGAGGGTACAGTCAGACCCCTTACCTGTTGGTGTATTGATTTCTGTACACTCCTGTTGCATACAGTTCTGTCTCTTAAGATGGTTAATGTGTTTGTTGTTTTAGTGTCTCGTGAAACTTATGAATAAAAGTCATGCACTAAACAACTGAGGCCACCCAAAAAAAAGTACACTAGGTCCAGTGAGGAGTGGGTCTCAGTTTTTTGTGGTAGTATAATATATATATATTTATAGTTATATATACGCACATATTTCTGCAGCACAATGATGCCATGTATACGTGCCAAAACTCTGCAAGCAATATACTGTGAATTCATACTTATATTATTTGTAAAAAGCCTCTGGCTCATTCAGTTCAGACCTAGAAAGAAAAAGTGATACATTATGTTTTCTTTTAGCCCAATTTGTGCTCAAACCACAGGTGTGAAAGCACTCAGAGACTGTACAGTGTGCTTTGGTAATGAGTGGGCTATTAATATTATTAATGCAGAAACAGAAGCCAAATCAAACCTAACATTTGGCTTTTCCACACCAATCCAAGTATGTTGCATTTGACAATGCATGTACAGCATGTGGAGTGCTCAAGAGGACAAAAGACAGAAATTTAAATAGCATTTAGAAAAACAAGGCTAGCAGGCAGCACATTTTATTTCCAGTCCTGCTTAGAACTTATTCTCAGGTGATGCAGTATCTACAAAACATCTCAGGGTAAATTTAGAATACCACTGCAGTGTGTTAAGACGGCATGTGGCTCACTTTGGGATGACGTTTGAGTGTAGTAACTGAGCTATACTATAGACTATATAAATAATCGTCCTTGGGCTCTCAAATGTAAAAATGCAGATGGTGCACTTCTGGTGAGTTTCTCTTGTCTAATTTCCCCACTGGCCGCTGTGGTAAAATTAGACACTTTCAGATATAGTAGCAAGATGGTGATGAGTCATATTTCAGTTGAAAGCTCAGGAGCTGGAATCAAATGACAAATATGCCCCCGCTGAGCAGCACATACTTTGCAGCACAGGGTAAATTGAAAATTCACAGTTTTCTTACAGCGATCTTGTCGATTTCCACAATCTAGTTAAATTTATATTTAAATGAATGCTACAGCTGTCTTGTACATTTCGAAGCCAGAGAGGAGCCTAAACAAGTAGGGCAGAGGCAGAGGGAGCAGATGTGTTAAGTGTAACTGTGTACATTGGGTGTGTGTCTTCCAGGTTCTGCTGCTATCCGTAGCTCGTTGAGCAGATTTATGCGTCAGGCATGTTAACACCGAGGAAGCATGCTGCTCTCTTCCGGCAAGTATTGCCTCACAGACAAACACACACACACACACACACCTACACACACACACAAGACCCCAAAATTGGCCTCTGTGCATCCCATCTCAGAAACTTGACTCAACTCATGAGATGAGGTATTCACTCAGTCACTCTCTCTCTCCTACACATACACACGCACATACAGAAAGACAGATGGAGAGTGGAATGATGGCTAAAACTCTTAAAATTAACCATTTTTTTAATAAAAAAAATACAGCAACGTTGACTTCAAAACCAGCACGCTGAATACAGCCACTGCAGAGAACATCGAAATCCTGGAGCGTAAATTAACAATATGAATGGCATACAGCGCTGTCACTGTCACAGTAGCCTTCCTACAAACCCCCCTTACTTCCCCCTCTCCACCCCCCACCTCCACACAGTGTGTTTTATTACAATCAGTACCCATGTCTGCTTGCACTGGGGAAAATGTGCAAGAAATAATGATCTGGATGGTCTTGGGGTCTGGATTGAAGTGTTCCTGTAAGAATTCTAGTGGTGTAAGCAATTTATTTCTTAACACATAGTTCATATTGTTTAAGACACCCCATATATCTGCCAAGTGTGATGCGAAATATGGCTTTAATACAGCATCGCGCACACCAGGGGACAGGGAAATATTTCTAACCCCACCCGCACCCACCCACCATCCAAAACTCACAGGAGAAACTGAAGCTTAACAGAAAAACCACACTAAATGACCACACGTGTTGGTTTAGTCTCCAGAGAAACAAGAGAAATAGATATTAATTCTTATATTATTGTATAAAAATATACAAAAACATATTAGAACTAGTAAAAAGAGTAGGTTTTAAAAGAAACAAATGTTCAAATGTGTGAATTTTTCATTAAACCTGACATTACAGACATTTTATTCTGAAATTGGGAAAAAAAAAAAGATTTTCCTTTCTTCTTTCTTGAGTTGTGTTTGTGAATCAATACCAATAAACAAATCAGACTCCTCAGGACACTCCCTTGGCCACATTCCCACAACTTCCCAGCATGTGACATGGACGTGTGAGCCGGCAGCAGAAACAATACTCAGTGTCGCCATCAATCAAATGTTGCATGTGAAAAATCATTTACTGTTTCCTGCTGAGCAGGAGGTGGATGTCTAATCAGGTCAAACTAAAGATGATTGCAAAGCTAAAGTCAGACACACACTGAATGGACATTAGAGATGTAGACACACAATCACAGGCATACATTGTGTTTTTTTCCTGTTATTGCATGTTATATCTGGATTTTTTTTTTCTCACATTTTAAATGGATTTTATTGATTTATCAAGATATATCATATCTGGAAATGTATGATATGTATGATGTATGAGATGTATGATATATGATTGTATACTTAAATGAATAAATACATACATGACTCTATAGTACTGTAATACTGGCATCTTCTCTTTATCCCCTGTCAGGATGCTTTACCAACAGTCCTGCATAGCCTGTATCTTCAGATAACAGTAGACCCCAGTTGGGCCCACTTACTTTAACTTTTTAGTTTCCTTAAACTTTTCATACAGATTGCTCAAAGACTGTAATCATAGCCACAGTTTTGTGGTCATTGCAACAGTTAACAACCACTTCTATTTCTAAACCGTGTGGCTGTTACAATCGTCCTCATGATGGCACATGACATGATACTGCCTGGAACCTGAAACAAAAATAGACATACATATATCAGGTCACCAAAGACCTTAACAACTTAGAAATGTTAGAAAAAGAATGAATTGATGCAAAAAAAAAAAAAAAAAAAAAAAAAAAATCATGTTTAATTTTTACAGTAACAAATAGATTCAGTTTACCCAGTGTGAAACAAACCATATATTCAGATGTTAAGTTTTCTTATTTGCACACATTTTAATATTTGTCCTCATATTTTTTTCAAAGTCTTTCTGCCGCTCTAAAAGTCTGAGGCAGTAAACAAAAAGTATTTTTGGTGCAAACTCTGAAACTGTTTCACAAAACTTAGAGACTGGAGATTAATTGCTTGAGGTCACAATACTATCCCTGTGCAAATAAACAGTTTAATTGTTATTTCTCACATTTCCTTAATAATAGATGGTCACAGATCACAGGACGGAGGGACCCGTCATGTGAAATAAGCAGCTACATGTAAAAAAATAAATAAAAATAAAGTAATAATGAAAAAAAATAATACAGTAAGAGCTCAGAGTACAAATGTGCGTCTATGCTTTCTTGGTCAAGACAATCTCATTGGACAACTGATCTACTCACTCATTAGTTATCTCAGCACACTAACATGCAATAAAAATATCTGTGCTCCATTTAGCAGTGCCCGTTTTTATGCATATAGAACGTCTATAGAAAGTAAAAATGATGTCACCCACAGGTTTCTGAAGAACCGTTGTGAAGCTCAGTGTGTGTGTGTGTGTGTGTGTGTGTGTGTGTGTGCCTGGCTGTCTTGGCAGTTCTTATCCCAAAATGGGTAAAGACGTGGAGTGTGGGTGGACCTGAGGTGGGCTGAATGAATCTTGAATGCTCAAATAAGCCACCTGTGACGGTACCCCCCCTGTCAATCAAAGCAGCCATACTCTTAATTATGCATAACTTTAAGACTTCAGTTGTACAGACAAATTATATAAAATTTTAAAATGGAGTGCAGGTGGCCAGTGACTGAACAGACATGATGAACGCTCCTTGATGAGGGCAAGCTGGACATTTATTCACACAGTTTGTGTGCAACTATCTTTGCAGCTTTTAAATGTCAGCACAGACTTTTGGGTGTGACCTGCTGCCATCACGATGGGCCACGTCTGTTGCTGCAGTCATATGTCAGTAAAGTCATCTCAGTTTAGTCAGGTGGAGCTTCAACTGACATTCAAACACAGGTCCCTCAGTCCCTAAGCAGTGAGCCTAAGCAGTACTCTATCCAGGCTAACAAACACACTACTTATCAGACCACTGAAACTCCTTTTAAAACTCTTCCATGCACATCTACACAGTGTGTGTGTGTGTGTGTGTGTGTAAGAGAGGGAGAGGGACTTGTACTCTCAGTCTGAGTCCATGGACTGGGTCAATAGTGAACCTGTGAACCCTGCTCTGGCTTCCAAGATGAGCCTCTCTCCAGAGAGCAGCAATAGGGAGCCACCAGATTGATTTGTGCAAGTGTGTGTGTGTGTGTGTGTGTGTGTGTGTGTGTGTGTGTGTGTGCTGTCTTGAGGGAGTAGAGGGATTGAGGTGATGGTGGCTAGTGCAAATTGCCAATCACAAACAAGGCAATTATTCTTTGCAAAAGTCCATTTTAGAGAATTGAGATTTAGATATTCAGCTCCCTTCCACAGCTGATTATTGGGGATGAGATGTAAAATATTAATGACTGTATTGTTAATGGACTCACATCAAAGAGAAAACCAGTTAGCTGCACACCCTCTATAATCTGCTACCTACACCTCCACCCACTCACTTTGCCCCTCTTTTGTATTTTGGGGAAACTTTCGACCGTCAAAGCTTTTTTTGTTTTATCCCTTTTGTAAGAGTTGCAGGTTCCACTGCAGATGTGTATGCGTGCTTCACTGAAAAAGCGGGAGGTGAGGGGTGAGAATGTAAAAAAAAAAAAGAGGATATGGGGTGGTTGCTGGTGGGGGTGGTTAAAGGCTGGGGGGAGGGCAGAGTAAACAGGCAGTAATTAAGAGCAGAATATTCGCTATCATTGCAGTTTTCATCCCGCAAAGGACTGCTTCAGAGGCTTTTTTCCTGCTTTCTCTACACCCAAGGCGAATTTTCCCACACGTCAGCCACTCTCCTCTGCCACTGTAAAACAGCAGAGAGTCACTGTATGTGTGTGTGTTCGACTGGTTTTATATGTGTGTGTGTCTGTGTGTGTTGCTGAGGCCCTGGGCATCTTTAACGCCAATTAAGAAAAGGGGCAGTGAAACTAACTCTGGCTGAACTCTGAAGCGCTGACAGAGAGGAACCAAAGAAGAAGCGAGAAAAGGGATATATTATTATTATGATTATGATCATTAGATATAAATATTACTAGATCATTTCATTGTGGTGTTGTCTGTCTGTCTAGTGCTGTTTTATTTGTTAGAATATTTTAGTGATTTGTTTGCTAGTTTGGCAAAGTGAGGTTTGGTTTGAAATGAATTATGTATCCATAACTGTTCCTGACTTTAAGTAGTTCTGTGGTAATTCTGCCTAAACAAGGAATGACTTATTCACCTACAAAGAATGTTGTTGACCTGTTGTTTATTTGAGGCCCATCATAGCACTGTGACATGAGTCCAGTCCTGCACAAGCTGTTAGTCATTTTTTTCATGCCATTTTTTGCCCTAAAACTAAAATTTGGCATAAAATTTTCTGTGAAACTCATAAGAAGCCAGATGATCATGCACGTATTACCAACAGTTCAGGTGCACTTGAAGCCTCAACAGATGGCTGCAAAGAATATTGTACTTGCAACAATGTGTAAAACATCTGCAACATCCTGCTGAAGGACCTCAAGAAGTAGAGTCTGCTCTGCCCCTTCCTGTAGACAGCCTCAGTGTTGCACCTCAGGTCCAGCCTCTTGTCCAGCGGCACAACAGATATAACAGAGATTATCAGAGTCTTTTCAGGACTCAAACAAAGCAATAAATCCATAATATGCAACCCGTGACGAGGAGTTGCAAGGAGGGACTATTTTGTTTTAACAGGTGACAAGCCAGAAACCACTGCTTTCTATACTCTGGTTCTTGTTTCTAACCAGACTGATCATCTGTTGGCTGGCTCTGAAACAGTTGTGAGCAGAAGTCTTAAAGTGGCATCCTCTGCACATAGAATAAACATCCAGAGAGACACTACCTCATTTTTATGCAGTTTTCATTCGTTATTTAGGCTGCAAAAGTTGTATCTGCTGAGAGACTGAAATGCAGCAGAGACGAAACAGAGTTGACGTTGAGACTGAAGTGTGTTCTGTTGTGTGTTTCTGTGATTTACAGCCTCTGCAGAGGTCAAACAGTGTTTGTCAGCGGCTGTTTGACATCCTGGAGTTAGCTGACTGCAGTGTCAGTTTTTAAATTGTTATATTATCTATAAGCAGCTGTATTTATGTATGATGATTGTAATTCTCTGTTTTGTTTATCATAATAAAATATTGTTGACATCACACAGCAGCTCAGTGATTGCTGGGTAAGGTCAGGGAAGCATCGACAGCTAAAGCACATTGGTGATGTTAGAGTAAATATAAAAAGCAAAGAGGTGCCCATCCACCACCTTCACCTCAGCACCCTGACTCCTCCTCACTACATATGGGACACATTCATTGTACAAACACTGGACTTTAAAAACCAGATTAAAACCGTGAGGTGGAGAATCTTTGCTGCCACTAATTTTGATCCAAATATTTCACTGCCAACTCAAGTGTGAGTGAAGCTGTGATCATCTTATTATCACACAGCCACAGTCGCGCCTTTTTTTTTCCTGTCAGCGTCTTTTTCTAGTCTCGAAGGACATGACTGAGATGTCTTTCTGAAAATTGTGACTGATGATTGATCTGCTCTTGGCTTGAACAATGATCACGCAGATGCTGCCATAATTCAAACAAGCGTTTATCTCTCACGCAGCAGTGTATTGTTTGTTTGTTTGTTCATTTATTAAATCAAACTTGCAGAAAGATTACTTCTTACAACAGGGTTAATTGAAGTCGGATGAATTATTAATTGTCTCTCTTTGTGTTGTAACATGATTTTAGTGTGGCAGCAAGAGGTGTGGGATTATCAGACTTTGCATATTCATGAAAACAGACAACAAAACATCTGTTTTATGAATCTGGATGCAAAATGATACAAATGTGCTATCGATTTCTGAACCTTGGGTGCAAGGTCGAAGGTCTATAAGTCAATTGGTCCTACATGCATGCATGCACACACACACACACACACACACACACACACAAATGAGCTTTCTCTAGCTATCCTCAACCTGGATCCCTAAGGTGATGTTCCAGCACGACATCAGCCAAGACTGGACCCCCCCCCCCCCAACACACACACACACACACACTCTCTCTCTCTCTCTCACACACACACACACACACACACTATCTGATGTATCTTGGTTGCATTAGAGGGCTGTTGTATTGTAACAACAATGGTGTGCGTAGAGCAGCGCTGCCCCAGCTTTAAGAACAGAGGCCAGGGCTGTAATTAGCTTACTGCAGGTTCCCAGGCCCCACTCATTTGTGTCAACCACCCAGTAATTCTAGCTGTAATATATCTGCTCTGCCTCATGAGTGATGGCAATGTGAAAGAGAGAGGGGGACACAGGACTGAGGCAGAGAGAGAGAGAGAGAGAGAGAGAGAGAGAGAGAGAGAGAGAGAGAGAGAGAAAAAGGAGAGGAGAATGGCAGGCTGATTTGTGACGCGCTGGCCTGCTGCTTGCATTTCTAATACAATCCTGCTACAGTTATTTGTCCATCTGATATAAGCATCAGAGTAGAGAAGTGGGGAGGAGGAGTCTGCAAGAAGGAGAGCAAGGAGGCAAGAGGCAAGGAAAGGAGAGACGGAAAGTAGAGTTGATTGAATCTGCTGGCCCTTTTCCAGTCTTTGTGACTCATTTTATTCAGTTTTGCACTATTAAACAACTGAACATTGTGCTTGTTTATACTTGTGCGATTTTTTGGGGAAGATTTGGGGTCCACGAAGAAGCAGAACAAGCATTAAACTCAACTTTTGCATGATATCACCAGAGGGACAGCTTTGAAATCATTTTGTCAGCACACTGACTTATAAGCAGGTGCACTGTGTCTCTGTTCACCTGTCCTTGCAGTGCATGTACTGTAACACAGTATGATCTCCCACAAGAAGTATGCAACATTTTATGGCACTAAGTCACCACCGCCAACTATTTCACTTATTTTATTAATATTTTTCTTATTTTATGGAGAAAATGTTTTCTGGTTTTCCTCTTCATGTCCTCTGGATCCTCTGCAGTAACTGATTTACAGTTTGTTAGCTGGGCTGCAAAGACTGCACCGGGGGAGTGTTAGTGCTTGTACCATGTTTTGGACCAGCAGAAAGAGGAGGTTTTCATGCCCGGTAATGCTCATAACGGGGCTCAGCAGCCTCTATGGACATAATCACAGAGGTGAAAAGAATGAAGAGGATGTTGGCAGAGAAAGCTAGGAAGAGAAAATGAGAGTGTGACCAAAGAAAAATCTGCCAACTAAGAGTAAATCTGGGACTGACTTTTAGTCTTCGGCGAGAGTTTGGTGAAATAAAAGGCTGAAAGACAGACGCCGAGCTGGGCTGACTGCTGCTGGATTAGTCAATATTAACCGGCTGCTTTGTCTTTCAACTTGAAAAGCATTAGTTAATAAGTAATAAAGGCCTTCAAAGATGCTTATAAACATTAATATGTTATTATGACTTTATACTAGTATAAAATATTTATCAATACCAATCTAGGTGACATGACATGCTCTTTCCAAATGTGGAAGCTGCAAATAGCATTAATAAGTGCATAACAAAGTATTTATGGGGCATTGTTCCTCACATAGATCTGGTAGCTGCATGGAGGCCCTGGGAGTTCACCTGTGTGTGTACTATGTACTAAAAGTCCTTACTGCAGAGACCTGGATTTAAATCCAACCTGCTGCATGTCATCCCCTCATGTGTGAAAGTGTACAGTTAAAGGTATCTTAGTCTCATGCTCGCATTATTTGTAGTAACATTATTCCCTTATATCTACTACTGTAAGTGATATTATTAACACATATAGTTTTCTTAGGTAATGAGATGCTTATGAACAATAAGCAATTCATAGGTTGTTAACTTCCATTATTAAAAGCATCACGTGATAAGTGTCACATTTCAGGGAATAAAAAAATGAGGGTCTTCCTGCTGTCACTGCATAATGTACCCTTACCACAAATCTTTATGGAAAACATAAAGAGGGGAAAATACAGCCACTTTGTGTATAAAGAATAAAGAGCTGCTAAATAAACAGTTTTATAGTCAGTAGTGAACAGGCCCCAGCTCTGTGGCTCCTGAAGGGCTTAGACACCCTGAATTACAACAAATAGCCTAAAAATAAATATGGATTACTCTTTTATGCACTGCGACATGAATAGTTGTTACAACTGGCACCCTGCAATTTTTGTTGCCCCACTCCAGATCAGCAAATAATGGCAAGTGACCCACAGTATCCTGTTAGCACAGAGATGACCAAGACAGACAGAAAAATGGCACAGTACTCAAGGAGTCTATTGCAAAGCCTAAAATAGCATCAATGTTTGAAACAAGAAATGTGTCGCCCGCCAGTCATGGGAATCCTGCCGATTGTGACCGCCTGGCAGTCAGACATCATGGGAGGTCTCCGAATCAGCATCTTGGACATCAATCATGATGCACATTGTGCAAAGCGTTACAAAAGCTCAACCTGTAAAGCAGGAGGTTGCTGGTTTGAACTGTGTGCTGAATTACTGATAGTCTGTACTGGCTTTATCAAAATTGAACTTTATTTGACATCAGAGAAGTTTTCAGTTCGTCATAACTTGGTGATCCAGAAGCCTCGAGGCAGTCAGTCAGATTGCAGATATGTGGGCCTGTATCATTCTGAAAATCTCCAACTATTTTAAATTTGCTCTTTATTTGATTTCCAGGAGTCGGTTGAATTTCATTGTCTTTTTGAAAAAAGATGTGTCTGGCTTGAAGGTGACAGGCATGTGATACAATGTGAACAAGGCCAAGAGCTTAAGTTCATGATGTATGAAAGATACTGTCAGGTCTGCTCTCTGCTGTTGATGGAGATGTTTGATTGAGCAGACATCAATTCTTAGCTGCAAATCTGTGGATAAATGGAATTTGAAAAGGATTTGAGTGAGTACGGACCAGGGGCATTCACCAATTTTTGCAAAATCTGGGCAATCTGTACCCCCTGCACTTTCCTATGCTTTAATCCAGGCTGGTGGACCAAGACCAGCTGTGGCTTCTGAGGGGCAGGAGAACCATCTTACCAGTGGTAAAACCTCTAGATCTGAAGGTGTTCCCTGAGATAAGATGTCATAATTAAACCAATTACGCTACATGAATGTGAGTTGCATTGGCCAGGAGAGGTAACTCAAAGGTAACTTTTTCCTGCTGAGCCAAAAAGAGCACACTAAACTCTTGTTTGACATGCAGCTGGTTTGGAATTTTACCAGAGTGATAGATGGAAATTAAACGTATGTGTGTGTGTGTCTTGGTGACTGTGAAAAAACACAAATGATAAGGGGTGTGCTGAGATTTGTGGATTCAAAATATGCACAACTGATGTAAGGAACGTTCCAAACCCTGAACTGCCAAAGTCAACATGTTTAATTTCACTGATCGGACAAACAATTGGCAACGTGTATCATAATATATTCTGACTTTGTGTGACACATATAACTTTACTTTGATTTGACTTTGGCTCTCTTGTATAAAGCCTTTAAACAGAGGCAGGATTTATGCTTTGCTTGTAAAACAAACCTTCATGATGCAGATGAAAGCTGTCTTTTTAATGCAACTGTGATCTTTATTAATAAATCTTGCAAGACACACATCCAGCAGCCACAGGGAAGCTTCTGAGATCCATGTCTCTTGCCTCCTGAAGAAGACAACTGCCATATTTGGAGTTTGCATGTTCTCTGTGAATGCGTGGGCTTTATCCGGCAAAGACATGCAGGTTAATTGGTGAGTCTAAAATTAACCATAAGTGTGAACGTTTGTGTCTATGTGTCAGGCCTGTGATGAACTGTCAACCTGTCCAGTTCATACCCCGCCTGTCGTTTTCAGCCAGAATCGACTACAGAACCCCCTCCCTCTTGCAATCCTGCAAAGCATACGCCATTATAGATGTTGGATGGACCTTCCTTTTCCCTCTGTTTTGGTACACAACATTTTGGTGGGAGTCCGATGCTCCTTTCTCCACAGCATTCACCAGCTATTTTCTAACTTTGCCTGCCTGCTGTTTGGTACTGGGTAGGTTGTACAGTGTGTAAAAAGTAGTTAAAATAAAGTAAGAAATTCCAGTGAGAAAAAAAAATGGCTAGCACTAATGTAACTCTTTCGGCCTGGTACTTTATATCATGCTCATAAAGGATTAGTATTGGTATATATATATATATATATATATATATATATATATATATATATATATATATATATATATATATATATATATATATATATAGGATCCATCCTTTGGAGATTGAGCCATTGTGGCAACACGTATCTTGTCTGCTTCTTCAATTTTGACCATTGTTTTCTTTTGAAATCTATCTGAGAGTTCTCCAACTAGATCGTCCAATTTCTTTCTTTTTTTTTTTTTAAAGATTATTTTTTGGCCTTTTCATGCCTTTTAATGATAGTACAGCTGAAGATAGACAGGAAGCAGGGGGCAGAACCGGAGCCAGCTGCAGCGAGGACTGTAGCCTCTACACATGGGGCGGCTGCTTAACCCACTACGCCACCGACCACCCCTAGATCATCCAATTTCAAACTGGCCATTTGGAGAAGCTTGGTTGACGCACCTTTTCAAAATGCACCCACGCACCTTTCAAAACAAAAAAAGAAAAACGTCTTTGACACAATCACAATGGGGCTTTTTTGGTATGACTGCTGAATTTAATGATCCTCGTGATCAAATCCTGGTCAAATTGTTGAGCATTCTTCCATGTTGCTGCAAAAATTCTGATGAAAACTGGCTTCACCTCGGTAATATTGTGGTCAGTGTTTAAATTTGTGTTCATTTACTGCATTTAGGAAGAAGAGAGATGAGGAAGAAGAACCTCCTCGATCCCCTCGATTCACATTACATCCTTTTCCCTCACAAATTTGCCCTACAGTCTTTGAAAAGCAGTGGCCTTGTAAGACAGAGAAGACTGTTGCAGTATCTTGGCATTCCATGCCAGGTTGTCTCTTTGTAATTGTTTGCAACATCATGCATGATTTTTGAAAAGGTTAGTGGGCTCCCACACTGTGTATGTGTGTGTGTGTGTGTGTGTCTGTGTGTGTGTTTTGATAGCTTGGCTGCAGGGTACAGTCTTAGTGTGTCTTGCTCTTGTCGGTGTAAGAACAGATGCTGGAGGCAAGCCCCTGGGCTACCCTCAGGGCTTCATATACTCTGGAGATACACACACCTGACATGCAGCCATGAATGCACACAGACACACACACACATACACACACACACACACACACACACGCACACGCACACACACAGGCAAGCAAACACAAATCTTGTTAACGCTTGTATTTACATAGGACCTTCTGATCAATGTCATGTGGAGTATTGCCAATTCTTTGAGACAGACTCACACACTTGTGTGCCTATTGTGCAGACACACACAGACACATGCACGCGCGCACACACACACACACACACACACACTCCAGTATGTGCCCTCTTCCTTCACTCTTTTCCCTCTTAAGAAAGCTGCACTTAACCTGCTGGAGGATGAATGCGGCTGAGGTGTAGAAAGGTAGCTGTTAGCTCTACCTAAACACTTATTACCTGGCATTGTAGGTTCAGTCTAATTAGATGATTGAGTTGCCTACATGGATTTCTCCTCCGTCTGTCAGTGCGCTAAGAGCAAGCCACTCATTATCACAGCGAGACAGGCTTTAGCTGGAGGTTGTGTTTTACTTTCAACACCCCGAGGTGTCATTATGGCTGTCAGAGACAGTCAAGTGGGTGACACACATGTATAAGGTCTATGCACACACTTTCAGGAAAGCGCCAGGCCTATACACAGGTATGCATATTCAACTCAGATCAGATCTGTTTCTGTAGTGTGTGGTGAACTTTTCATGGCATGAAACAGTCATTTATTGATAGACAACATCCATTTCTGTGTCTGCGACCACTGCAAAGAGTGCCTGTCATTACTATATATTTACAGTGTGGGTGGAAATGATTTTGATAGAGAAAACAAAGAGCAGCAAAGAACATCACAGAAGAAACAAAAATGATATCAGTGCTGTAGTTATCTTTTCCAACATAATTGTTAAAGGCAGAGAAAAAAGCAATTGTCTGGCCACACACATCTGCTTTAAGTAAAACAGCTGGCTGCTGTTCAATGTATGATCTACACTGTATGATCGTTGGATTGTTTGGAAGCCCACCAACGCATTGAGGATCAGTTACTATTAAATCCTGTCATATCAGAGGACATGCATGCACTCTGTTCATACACAGATTGTGGAGAGTCTGTGAAGGCAGTAACAGTAAGAACAACAGCAACAAGTTGGTCTGAGTGGACGAAGGCCAGTGAACATAAACCACTGAGAACCTGGAGGGTATGTTGCCTCTGTGATCTGCAGGTATCACTGCATCTCTGCACCAGAACGCTGTCACTTTGAGCTGCAGCACCGCGTGGGCCAGCAGTCAGGTCTGAGCCGTTTGGGTTTGTAGGTCTTCCATAAATGAGTCTGATTGGTTTTAAAGGGTTAATTGTGGGACACAACACCAGGACCATGCAGGGCTGCTGCAGCCTTAATGTGATTTGCAAGAAAGCAAGCAAATGAAGTCACACTAAGATCTCAACAAGGGTGTTTTTGTTTTTACCATGGAAGGTGACCCTTGAAAATCAACTTTAAGTTCACAGCATGGTTTTCTGAGGTCAGAATCAATCATCATATCTCAACAAAGGAAGTAAGACACATAACCACAGCCCTGCCTGTGTTCTGTCAAAAATGTTTACACTTCAATATGTAATGTGTTTGAAATCATTCCATCAAATCCATAATGTTCATGAATTGTTTTATCTTCGTCCTATCACAGCTGACGCTCTGTGATCGAAGTGATTCATGTGAACTATCCATGAGCGCTGGTGCTTATGGATTAACAACTGTAGGCCTTAATGATATTTTTGTCATCATATTCTCTCACTTTCACTACCATTCATCACCCCTCCACACACACGCCAGTGCCCCTTGGCGTAAACTCACTCCTAAGTCGAAACATACACACTTTGTCTTGTGAACCGGATCCCTTTCAAGTGGTGGATCAGATGTGATGGTGTCTGCTGCAGCTTTCTGGCTGTCACTGAGCGCTGGAAGCAGCAGTGACCATCGCACCACAGCAAAGGATCGTCCATGTGACATCTTTATCAAAAGAAAGCATGTGTGAAGAGTGGCCGATGGCAAGAAATGTTTTTTATTTCCTTATTAACAATGCAGCTTTGTCATAGGGGCTTCCTCTGTCTCCTTTCCTTCCTCCTTCACTCGTATATTACATTCTGAGCACCACATAAGCGGAGCATTGTTTTGTTCAGACTGGTTGTTATTAGCCCTGTGACGGTCACCCATTGCTACTATAGCGCTGCACATAAAAACACACTTTATTTTGAGGAAAACCTCTTTTTTTTCACTGTGTAAAGAAAGAAAGAGAAAGAGAAGGAGTGAGCAGAGGAGAACAAATGAAAGGAGAAAGGAGGAGATAGGGGGTGGAGAGATGAGGCGATGGGAGGAATGACGGCAGTGTGCGGCGGAGGCATATGTCACATCCTATCTGGCGACAGGACGAGTGAAAGATACAGTATTGCCTCTGCCGTGTTAGGAAACACACCAGCACACACACACACACACAGGAGCAGGCCCAGCCAAGCTTATCTGGCTCTCCACGGCTGCGCGGCCTCCATGCAGAGCAGCCGTAGCTGTCGGCAGAGGCCCGGATCATTTTGGACAGTATCATTAAATGCCATGTCATTACCCGTTATGGAGTAGTGCTCTCACTCCCTGCTTCTCCCCCGGGATGGTGAAGCCCATCTGATAGGTATGGAGAAGTGTGTGTTTGCATGCGTGTCAGCGCGCGCCCACATTGCCCTATGTGTTTGTGTCTGACGAAAAGGGTTTGATGAAGGCAGGCAGAGACAGAGGCGGAGGGTACGGCGTTGGCTGTGGAAATGGGATGGACGGGGTTGAGAGATGGAATTGGCATTAAATTTCCGACGTGGCGCGAGGATTGACTTTGACTGGAGCGCAAGGGGGCTGTTAGCTTATCTTTAAGGCTGTGTTTGTCACAGCGCTGAGGGCAGCTCCGCTAGACAGGCCAGGAGAGAAGGGAGGGAGAGCCGAGCCGAGCCGAGCGTGGGCTGAACGATATGGATAGGTGAAGGCTCCCGGTGGGACTCGCTGCCTGAGCCGGCGAGCTACACTGGGGAAGGAGAGGAGGAGAGCGGCTAAATTGAAGGTTTATTTATCCAATTCGCTGTCAAGGTCGGCTTGTCGGTGAGCTGTCCTGTGTGTGTTCACAAAATGCCAAAATCTCGATGCATTGTTTAAAAAAAGAGAGAGGGAGAGAGAGCACGCGTTGAGGAAGGGGGGGAATCAATGACCTTTGGTTGCGTCAAGCTTCAAGCTGCCAGCACCTCTTAAGGCTGTCCTTACCGGCCATTATGGTTGCCTTTTAAAAACAAGGCAGGGAAGAGAGGAGCTGTCGAGAGAGAGTAGTCCAGCATTGACACAAACATACACACACAAATACAGAAAGACAGTTCAAGATTCACACACACACATTACCTGCATCTACTACCTAAGAGGCAATTCCTACACTCAACAAAAAGTGATTTAATTGTTGCGTTAACTCGCAGCAATCGCCTGAAACAACTTGTGTGTTGTTTGCTGCACTCAGTAGACTGTTACCGTGCACTGTACATGATATAGTCTCAATCGGAAGGCCACCTACTTAGCTTTTACCCCATTTTACATTATTGGATGGTGTAGCAGCTCCAGAAGGGAACCCAAGCGCTGCTCATCAGTGATAATCAGTTTATCCTTTTACATCTCAATGAATAAGACTGGGAGGCGCAGAGCGTCGGGGCTGATGGGCCATCCTGGTTCAGCATGACTAACCCTGGAAATGCAGGTTGAATAGGAAAAAGGGCTTTTGATGTAGAGCATTAATCAGTTTGGAGTTGCTACTGCTGCCGCCGCCGCTGCAGCTGCTGCAGTGTAACAGCGCTATCCTTTAGAGGGACCCCCTCGTCAGAGTTTTGGAAGGCCTCTGTCAACGTGAAAAGAACATGACCTTTAAGATCGTATCAGCATGTTTGCTGGTGCATACACAGCCAAGGAAAGGGTTCAGTGGCCCATCAGAAAAAAAAGGAGAGCAAAAAAAAAAGAAGAAAAGACAGGAAAAGAAAAGAAAATTGTAATTCACTCAGAGGGCTTTTTGAAAGAGCAGTTTGCTGACAGTCAAGACTGAGCAGCTTTAATGCCACGAAGGGAAGTAGGAAATGAAGATGAAAACGACTTCTGTGCACAGAATGATTTGTTTCCTTGATTGTGTTTTTCTTTTCTCATCACACATTGACTTTGATGAAGCTGTCTGAAGCATATTTGGTGTTAAAATTTGAATGAAGCTACATTTTACAGGTCAAGATGTAGTTCTCCATGCCACGGTGGGACATTCTCTAGAACGCCATCTACTCTGTTTACTGTGTGTTTATGTGTGTGTGTGTGTGTTATTGAGTCTTATGAAGAGCTGATAGTAATGTGATAGTGGTCATCAGTCACCTCCTACACCCTGTCTGCAAGTCTGTGGACTGGCTGCTTGCCGTCTGCTCTGTCACACACAAAAACACACAGAGATACACCAACACAGTTACAAAATCTGCCCACAGACGCTGATGACTGCAACCACTGCATTTCAATGACATGTTTCATTGTCTGTTATTTGGAGCCATGTTTCTGTCCTCCTGATAATGGTAAGAGTTGATAGAGGTAAGAGGCCTGTTTTAGTGTTATTTTCTATTTTGGCTTTTTTGGCCACTTGAGAAGATGGAACAGGCTGAGCATACATGGAGTAATATAAGCATTGATTTGAGTCATGCTGTCTATAATAATGTATAAGTCAAAATATCCATTCTATTTTTTGATCTCCTGAACTTCTAAATGAGCACCACCTAGTTGGTAACTTTGTCTGACATTCAGTGTGAAAGCTAGTGTTCAGTGGCTTTATCAGAGCTTTTTCACTGCAAATGAAACAGGACCAATGGAAGCAGAACAAAATAATGAGCTAAAACAGGCTTAAGATGGAGATGAAGATGAATTAATTAGTACAGCTTTAACGCAGCCGGCTTGATTCCACAGGCTGGAGTTTATCGCTGCCTTTCTAGACAATGCTTGTGTTTAACTGAGAAGTGCTGCAGTATGTTTCAGACATGGATGTTTGCTTTGTGGGCTGTTTTTGACTACAGAGCAGGTTAAGCAAGGCAGGTGCAAGTACATAGAGAAGCTGGTCAATTTTCAAAATAAAACACAACAACAGTTTGAGACTGAGAACCACATATCTAAAGTTTACAGTTTTAGGTACTGTCAGTCATTTCTTTGAGCACAGAATCAAACCGCTGCATGTCGTCTTCTTGAAATCGTTGTTCTTGAAAAACAGTATTATGTAGACATATTGAGATGTAGGATCAACTGATAACTCTCACTCAATGTGATTAGTTGATGGAAGATAATTCCCATAATACTGGAAATTATATATTAATACAGAGTTAGCAGTTGCCTGCACAGAATGTTTTTTTTTCCTACACACCATGAACATCAGACACATGGCCTACAGTGTGTACAGAGACCCCCTGCGGACCTCACTCAGGTGTGGTTCCCATTTTAACCAGCTGTGAACCTCTGTGTATAAATTACACCCAAAATATGAAAAAGACTGCTTAATTCTTCTGATCTTGACTCAATGGAGCGTTTTTTTTTTTTAAGTGTTTCTTCAGATGACCTGATCCTTTCTTTTATATGTGCACTTTTTTACACTGATGACACAACTGTGTATTGCTGTGTATTGTTGTAAATCATGGTGCATTCCATGTTCATGGTGAATGAGCTTAATTCCAAATCCCTGTTTCCATAATATACAGAGTGTACTAGCTATACAAAGCCTGGAAAAGACACATCTAGTCAAACTGTGTGCAGTGTGTATCCCCTTGGCATTATAGATTAAGCTGCATTAACACATTGTTCCTATGGTCTCAGTGGTACATGGTCTGATTACTTAAAGTGCAATGCTAGTTTCTTTTCAGTTTTTCACAAAGAAAAGTCTCCGGTCGTAATGGGACTTTTTTTCCCCCTTGAACTGCTTGCATTTCCCTCAAGCATTCTGTGATTACAATTTCTGTTTTTCCCCTCAGCATTCTCTCTTTCTCTCTGTCAGAGTTAAGGAGAGATCACACAAGTCACAGTGAAAATTTTCCAGGGATAAATATCCCAGGGCAGCAACAACCACTGCCTTTTCCCGAACACCCCCTATCTGCAATTTGCACTGGCCAACGCAGAATGTTGAAAAGAGAAGGGAGAATACAATAAATTAATGCCGCCTGCTTCCACGAGCCACACGTCCCCAAAGTGATTCTGTGATCAAGATCCGTGTCACGTTCTTGTTGTTTGCAACACTGGAATCTAACGCGGCACACAGGTCCCAGGCCTCGTTGTGATAAAAACGTGTAAAGCTGAGGGTAAAAAGAGTTCCGTGTGGACAACACCAATAAACAGAGGAATGCAAAAAAAGGAGCAGAGTGGAACAAGTGAGTTTTCCTCCTCTCTGTTAATGCACACCTTCAGCACAAAGGACTTGATGAGGAAGAAAATGGCATCTCTTCAACTGAATGAGTTTGGTAGCACAGTAATAGGTTAAAGTCACGTTGGTCTTTACTACAACTTAGGTCTTATTATCAGCCATCCTTGCTGGCAGCAATAATAACATTAAACTCAACAAGTTAATTGCTATGATCTAGGAACCTTGCAAAAAACACAATCCAAGGAACACAATCATCCAGATAATCCAAGAGGTTTTAAACACGTCAACATGTTGTAGCAATGTCAATGTGTTCCCTGGTCTCACCAATTAACTCTGTGAGTACAGTGTTATCATAACCAATATAATTGATGGCCACAGCTTTGGGAATAAAACAAAAGTTTTCTTAAACCAAAGTCATCCTTTAATTTAAAATCACATTCCATCCCGTAAGTGTCACCTTCTTCAGATATGAATGACATAAGTTGGTTTGATTGTAGAGTTGATAAAGATTCTGTAGCTGTCTACAAGCCGACTGTGAGGAGGATGATCAAATTCTGCAAGTATGCATGAAAATGTGACACATACTTTAGGATCCGTATGGATTGTGACCAGCAGCAGATGTGTATGTGAACTTTAGAGCACAAGTGTCTTATTTTTGCTGTTTGGATCGACTTGCTGGACCTAAACATGCTACATATATACAGCATGGGTGTGCTTATATGCATATATGTGGTTTGGCTGAAGTAATATTATTATGATTGTATTATTTTGATGATATGATTGTTGTGTAGGAGTTCATGCAGTGTGCACGTGTAACACCATGTGTGTATAAGCCTAAGGGTGTGTAAGCCTATACAAATACCATGTGTTCACCCGTGTGCATGTACAGTATTAAACATTGTGTGTGTGTCTGTATACGTGCATGTGGAATCAGATGAAGTCTGATGTGGATCCAAGGTTGATTTAGTGTGAGGAGATTTTGGCTCAGGATTAAAGGAAAATGCAAAGAGATGGATGGAGCGACAACAGAGAGGATGTAAAAAAAAAACTATCGGGGAAGAAGAAAACAGCAAGGATTAGTCAGATAAACGATCAAAGAAAAATAATTAATGGTGTAAATTTAGTAAGTCTGAGGATGAATGGAGATCATTTTGAATGCTCTGTAGCTCAACTGTAGCTGACACTCACATGTCATTCAGATGTCCCAGTGAGTGTTGACCAAAAGCTGATCTTTTTCAGTGTGGCTAGTGTGGATAAAGAAGGCTTCATCCAGAAGAATGAATCCTGCAGTACATGTACAGTATATAACTTAAGTTTTTTAGGTGTAGGTTTTTTTAGTATGCATTTTTTCAGCTCTGGAGAGAGGTCACATCAATGTTTTGCCTTTTTAGGTCCATTTTGTCAAATGTTAATGTGTTTCAAATGCAGCCATTATAAGTAAATAATGCATGGTGGTTGATGGCCCAAATGAGGCTCTGGCACCACTCACATCTCAGATTTCTTTCAGCAGATTAAATAGGCTGCAAATTGCTGTAGGTTGTGTGACGGTGTGTGGGGTATGGGGGTGATGGGGAGGTGTTTATTTGTGATAAACATAAGTGCTATGAAACAATTAAAAAATAACTTTTTATTTCGCTCTCTCTCTCACTCACTCCCATTCATTGTCTGTGTCACTCAACCACTGCTCACTCTCTCTTTCAAACCATCAACATAAACTAAAGGAAACTTCAGCATAGACTGCAAGCCTGAGACGCACGTAGAAGCTGTGTACATGAAATAAATCAGGTGAGGACACAACTACTGTAGGATCATATCATAGTTTAGTCCATTGACATAACCTAGATAGTGCCCAGTTTCAGTGACATTGCAGACTGATCGTGGAGCAGCTTGACCAGTCCAAAAGCTGAATCTGGCTTAACTTCTACCCCCTGCAGTAGCTCCGTTCAAATGAATGGAAAAACCTGCTTAGTCTGCCTTTTACTAAGTGCCTGCTGGGATAGGCCACAGGCCATTGTAAAAGTGATTAAGTGGGTGAAGAAAATGAATGAATTAAAAATAAAAGTGTTGTATTTGAGCTGACTCTGTGCTGAACAGTAGAGGCGGTCATTTTAATGTATGTAAGTGTATTTGTATTTCATCACATGCCACTTCATTGGTTTTAGAACATCTCACTAAAGGACTGCAGTTGAAAGTAGTCATCTGGCTAACACTTTAATTAATGTGATTAATGTGTGTTGTCCTTATAAAGAAAATAAGTATCCAGATATCCAGCCCGGTGTAGATATATTTATTTTTAGCTAATGATTTTTATTTGGAAATAGCTCTAAAAATAGCTTCACTTCTCTTGGCAGAGACTTGCACTTTCACTGCATCTTAATGGGATTTAAAGGATGTTAGGGATTTCAGTGCAAAATAGGCCACTGTGTCATTTACAGGTGATGGCTTGTTCCTGCTCTCATAGCTCAATTAGTGAATTCTCCCCTTAATCTAATTTTACTATTTAAGTCAGAGAGGATATTAAACCAAAGACCACAGAGAAGTCTATCTGTCTGTGATCTCTAAGAAACGAAGGCAGAAAGAAGGCAAACAAAATAAAAGTATGACTTTTACACACACACACACACACACACAGACACAAGTTCTGCAACATATCTTCCCCTGCAACCAAACTGCTCATCACACAGAGGGGAGACTTCCATAAATGTTTAATGACGTTGGGTGCGACCGACGCTTTGAAAATGTGCTGCTCTTTTAATTTCCTTTCCCTTCGTCTTTTTTCTTCGTTAGCTCACCCTATGCTCGTGTCTTCGAATGTCTCACAGCGTGTCCTGAGGGGAGCCGAGCCAAATTGCGCTGCCGCGATATTGTGCTTTTACTAATGTGCCAATGCTAATTGAGTAAATGATAGTTCTCCTCTCCTCCTCTGCTCTATTCGAGCACTTTTCTTGGATTTTATGTGTTTCCGTCTTCATCACATGTTCAGGTCACAGCTGTCTGTCCAACTGAGTTTAGTGGTATTTGTGCAGCCAGTGAATCGAGCTTAGAAAAAGATGGATAATAAACAGTTTTCTGCTCTTGGACAGTTTTTTTTTTCTACTGCAGACACAGAAAGTGATGGAGAACGGAGAGGCTAAAAGAGGCAGAGAGAATAAAGATGGAAAGAGAGAGCAAGGAAACAAGAGTCAACAAAAGAATGAAAGGAAATAACTCTCCGCTAAACTGAGGTGACCGATGACTAATCGTGTAACCTGCACCAGTAATGCATTCGCGTGCTAACGGGACGCATTTCGCCGGCAGTGGGCAGTGCTATTGTGTTTGCTTACTGTAGATGCCTCCTGCGGTATGAATCAGTGACCTCCATCCCCAAAGATCAAGAGGTTGACTCCCCCCCAGGTGCACCCTAACATGTTTGACCTCACCTCCCCTTTGATCTCTCAACATAGGGCAGGTCATATTGTGCATGTTTACTTATGTACCTGTGTGTGTAGGTGTGTTTAGGTTCAGTGCTAGAATGACGGTCAAACAAGAAGGAGGAGGGGTGACTTTAAACCTCAACTTTCCACCCCCAAGGTAAGACTGAGAGGATGAAAGGAGAATTTAGCCAGGCCCCTGTGTGTGTTGTGTATGTGTGTGTGGGTGTGTGTGTGTAAGGCGCTCACATCTGCGCAAGTCTTGGGCTCGGCCATAGAGAATGAATGGGTTTAGTGCCGCGGCCGGACAGAAAAATCAATGCTTCATATGAGGAGGCTGCGGGGGTTAGGCCTCCGTGTTCATGTCAACAAGGCTATTGGTTTTCTTAATACTCCAAAGTTGGCGTTTCCCCGCTTCGGGAGGGCCGGTGAGGTGACTTGTGTGGTCAGAGCTTAACAAAGGGATCCTGCCTTCTAGCCTTTGCTGTACTCCTTGGCCGAGGGAAGCCGAGCCAGGATTAATTACCAACTGTGCCGGCTGGATATTAGTTGTTGTTTTCTCCCATTGTCACATGGCACCACTGGACTGGGGCTATTGGAAGCAGCTTGTGTGCTGCAGAACAGTGGGCTAATACTGTTAGATGGAGTAACACAGTTAGATGTAATGGTGGTGGGATGGTGGTGTGGCAATCATGCCGCCCCTCAGTATGGCTTTCACAGAATAATCAATGACCATGATAGTGCCAGAATATGATTATTTAACAAGACAGACAAGCAATCATTTCACTGAACAGAGATCAGATGTCAAATAAAATATAAGAATAAATCTTAATGAAAAGGGCCATTCTGTTCCAGCCCTGACGTGCATAAATTATCAGTTAATCTGCAAATTATTTTCTTGATTCATTGATGAATTTGGTGTATGAAACATCACACCATTGTGAAATGACCTTCTCATTTTCCAACAATGTCTTTAATTGTGTTGTCTCATGCGACCATCACAACTTATTGAATTATGTAACAAAGAAACAAAGACAAAGATAAGAAGCAAATGTTTTACCAACCATTTACCAAACCAAAACCATCTAAAAATAAAAATACTGAAACCAGAGGATATTATATTTAAATGCTGACAATTATTTGTTTTTTAATCAAATCAGTTAATCAACAAAGTATTGCAATTTATCCAGTTTATTTATTCCATTTTATGTCCAGTGGTGTAAAGTAACAAAATACATTAACTATAAAGTGTTTCCACTTTGAATTTACTTCTATTTGACATCTTTACTTAACTCCCATCCTAAGAATGAGCTTCTAAACTACACTGGATCGATATACAATAAATTAAACTAGGCAAATCATGAAGTTAGCTAAAATAATGTTTCCACAATAGGCTTGGCTAGCTCTACCTCAGCCAGATACTGTATAACAATAAAATATAACTTTTTTCTTATTGCAGCAGTAATGATAAACTAATAATTTATTATACAAGTAGAAGACCTCCCCCAGCAAGGATAATAATTCAGGAGAGACTGCTATGGCCGCGAAACCTGCAGAAAACGTTTGAGACTGTTGCCAATGTTTATGTTGTCCTTTCTGGGCTACTGTAGAAACTTGGCAGTTCAACATGGCAGACTCCATGGAAGAGGACCCACAGTGTCTGTTGACATAAAAGGCTTGTTCCAGGGATACAAAAATAGAATGATGCTTATTTTCAGGTGATTATACACTAGTGGAAACATAGTTATGCATATAATAATCAGTTCCTGACATATAAATCTGACACACTGGACCTTTAAATGACAAATAATATAGCCCAAAGTCACAAAACACATTTTGCCTCAGAGGGCTTTACAATCTGTACAGGGAGTGACACCCTCTGTCCTTAGACCCTCAGTTTGAATGAGGAAAAACTTGCCCACAAAAAAAAACCTTTTAACGGGGAAAAAATGTGGAAGAAACCTCAGGAAGAGCCACAGAGGAGGGATCCCTCTCCCAGGACGGACAGACGTGCAATATTCCCTTGTTTTTGGATTCTCCCATTTAAATCTATCCTTAACTGCTTCTCTCTAAGTTCTTTAGCCAGAGCCCTTACCATGTTACTGCACACACATACACACACAAACACACACAGAAACCAGTCGTTAGCGACACCATGCTATAGACAGCAAACCTATAGGGAGGGGTGTGAGGGTCGACGAAGGCAGGGCCGACCCAGCCGTTGAGCATTGCTCACCCAGAGCAATCGGATGAAAACGCAGTGCAGATGTAATTTGTTTTCAATGGCTGTTTCAAAAGAATAATTGTGGTGACACTGGACGGTCGATAATATGGATTTTTGTTTTTGAGTGCAGTGTGTGTGTGGCGCTAAGAGAGGGCAGGAAATACAACGCTGCAGACCCAAATACAATAAAAATGGATTGTGTGTGAGTGTGTGTGTCTTTGTGTGTGTTTGTAGGGGTATTTGCAGGTCTGGTAACCATCACTGGGCCCTGGACATCATTGGAAGGATTACTAAATGTGTCCTATGGGCTAGCTATAGGCGAGTATTCTCTCTCTCTCTCTCGCTCTCTCTCTCTCTCTCTGTCTCAGTTTGCCTCTCTTTCCTTCTTTTCTTTCAGGGAAAAACACTGACTTGCCTTCAATAAACTCACTTAAGATGAAACACAGCTCAGGGAGAGAGGAGGCCTGGGTAAAACTGTGAATGTAAACCTGGCAGGACAGAGTGTGTGTGTGTGTGTTTGTGTTTGAGAGATAGAGATAGAGAGAGAGAGAGAGAGAGAGAGAGAGAGAGAGAGAAATACCACACAGAGAATGTGCCAAACATCTCCATCAATTAAAATTTCACGACTATTTCCAAACTTCTCACCACCGGGACTTACACTGGTTCAAAGCTGGGCCTTCTGTCTGAGTAAATAACAAAAAACACCATTGGGTATTTAGACTAGATTAAAGCACATATTATTTTTATTTTCACAACACTATATATACACATCTCTCTCTCTGCAATCCCCTCCTATCCATTTCTACTTTATACTGTAACCCCACATCGTGGATTGCATCACTACATTGAGGTTGTTTGAGAAAGCACTGCAGTAATGATATACATGTATATTAGTGTATTCAAACACATGTAAATTACATACATTATTTTGCAGCATGTTTTCGTTGACTACAACTGTATTTATGCTGCAATGATGATGTCTGTCTGTGTACATGTCTTTGAGTGTATGATGTGCGCTGGCAACCGTTGCTATAGTTCCTGAACACATTCTAAAATGTTTCCATCCTCCATGACATTGGCCTTATGATTGTGTCTCATAATAATACTCTCTTTCCTCTGGTTAGTTAGTGCACTTTCTAACTTCTGAATGGGCTAATTTGTCGCTCGTCCCCTACTTTCCCTTTTGTCCTTCTCCTCCTTCCCTGATCTCCTCCTCGGGCTCATCTCGATATGGCCTCTCTCTCTGTTGCCAGATAATGGGCACTTTGACCATTTGCCAAATCAGACACTGTTTTGCTGGGCGATGGAGTCGAGGCAATTCTAATTCGTCACAGGAGGTGGAGGTGCGTGTGTGTGTGTGTGTGTGTGTGTGCGGGCATGACTGGGTTCATTGAAGGGGTGGGATTGTGTGACATTAAATGAGTGAAGGTAGAGTTAGACAGCACACTGGGGCCAGGTGGAGAGGGACATACAGTAAAAGGACATTATTCCTCTGTAGTCCAAGCCCCTGCTGACACTCTCCCCCAACCCCCTCTCTCTCCCTCGCTCTCTCTCTCTCTCTCTCTCTCTCTCTCTCTCTCTCTGTCTTTCTACACTATTCCCTTGCCGCGGGTGGTCACCAGAGACCAGACTGGGGCTGATTTATTCTCCCTCTCTCCTGTCTCCTGCCTGACTGCCTCTGCAATGGAGAAATTTCCTTTCTCCCTCTGTCGCTCGCTCCACAGCAGTAGTGGTGGTACTAAGGCAGGGGAAACAGGGGGGATGAGAATAGGAGGGCTAACATTGGATCGTCTCCCTAATACACTGTCCCACTCTGTCTACTCCCACTTTTCCACCCCTCAGGTTCCCTCTCACCAACTATGTCTTCCTCTATGAGCATCTGTATGCGGCGGATATGTAAGCACATCTAAAGCTGGAGAGAGTCATATTTTTATGTAAACTATATCTGTAGTGCTATTGACACTACCATAACTTTAACTAGAACACTTCCTCTGATGAGATTGTGGAATATATTTCATATTTCACTTCTTCCAGTCAGTGGTTGGATCATTTCCCTATCACTTAGATACTAAAGTATTTACTGCATTTATGCTGAGCTCACATTTTAGTCCATACTGTTTAATTTCTACGTTAATATTTCAGCTGATGAATGAGGACATGAGTTATGAATGACCTGAGTCCATAAAAACTGGCTGTCACTCAGTTCTTATTGAAGTGCTGCCTTTATGTTTTAAGCCATTATCTATTTTTTTTTAACATTTCTCTGTAAATACCAATTTGTTGAGGAACAATGGATGAAAAAGGACAGAAGAAGCATTTATTTGAATTATTAATATAGTAGTTTCTGTTTGATTATTGCACCATGTTCTGATTTGTTTTAGGACACAAGTCAAGTCAATTGGATACATAAAGCCCCATATCACAAGACAATCGCTTTACTTAGACCCTACAAAATGCAAATGGAAAATTTTATTTCCATATTTTTTCTTCCTAAACATGAATAGTTAAGCAATTCAGGTGATCTGATAAAAACTAAACTGTTATTATTGTCTTAATTTGCATATGATGTTATATGTCTCCTTCAAAATGGCATGGTGCTGCCCTGACAGTGTGCTTTAAGTTTAACTCATGGACTCAATAATTTAATCTACTGAAACATCATAGTTTCAGGAACCGGGTGATTTTGGTTCCACAAGGACCCCAATAAATCGGTATTTATTAAAAAGTAACTAAATGATACGAAATCGTTAGGAACACATTGGTTCATAAAGTCCAAAAAATCATAATGTTAGATGAAAGCACAAAAGTTATACCTCTAGGGTCAGTTGGTACCCACTGATAGCTACCCAGAGGCAGGGTAGAGTAGGACGTATGGCCTAAGGTAGTTTTGGTCCTTGAGGTTTCATGAGTTCAGACTGTCTAATACTTTTTTTCTGTTGTTTCAGACAAAAGTGTGTCTACGGCAGATTATGAATTCCTCTCCTTAAATTACAGAATCTGTAGTCTGATTTCCTGAAGCTCATTCACTGAGCAAAAAGCGCAGTGAGCAGTGGGCTTTGGTGGTGGTGACACTCGTTACACCAGCCAGCATTGGGCTAATTGCCAGTGGGATGAAATAATTCTACAGATGCTGACAGGTGGGAGGGTGCTCAACCATGAACGGCAAAATATTTCTCCAGTGGCCAGTGTGTGAGAAGGATTGAAGTGAGCTTCTGTTCAGCTATGCAAACACATATATGCAAATTCATGCACACAAACACATGCGCATACCAACTTCCTTAAGGGCACCCAGCATCCATATACATTTCAGTACGTTATGATGTAATAGAACGGGGCAGTTCCCACACTACATAGCTGATGTTGGATGATTAAGACCTGCCTTGGTTTTGTTGAATTATGCCCTTAACACACACAAACACACTCATGCAGCTCCTTGCCCACCTCTTCGCTCTGTTGGCCGTCGTCCTCGGACACTTCTCACTAGTAAGACACTGGCACACACACATTATTGATTTTCATTTAGATAACTTAACGTTCACAGACAATTCACAGCCCCTCCATCACGGACACCCCAGCCCCAGTTTAGATGTACGAGCTCGCCTCACCGTAATCTGCCACCATATCTCTTTCCTCATGCTCTCTTTCTCACTCTGTTTTTTTTTTCAGATTCATTTTTCCTAAACTTAACCAATTCCGAATAAGCGGGATATAAATGGAGAGCAGACGCTGCATCGATCAATCAGACTTCACACAAATGCACACACACAAGCAGTGAGAATACATTTCCCACCAGCAGTTTTCCTTTTCCGCCGCCCAACATCCCATTACCTCCGGGTAGTTGGCCAGTCAAACAGGAATAAAAATTGCACCCCAAACATCATATGTTAGGGCCGATTTGTCGAGTGGGAAGCCTGACAATTCCCAGAGACTTACACAGCCCACGCCGGTGCTGGAAATCAGGCCTGTTATGGCGTCCACACGTCTATAAAGATTGTTCATTTGCTGGAAAACAGCTACCTGGGCAGGGACAAGGAGAGTGATGCAGAAAGCGTTGTAAATACACAGTAAGATATATGAGCCTGGCTGACCTAGACTGGGACTGTATGGCTGTGGGTATGAATCCAATGAAACAGTCTCAGTGAATGGTCTTTATGGGGTATGGAGTGTTTTTTCTTGTTAAATAGAAGTGCAACTTGCCATGAACAAACATTATTTCAGTAAGCAAATAAAAGTAGTCAGTACTGTAGAAAGTGAAACCAAATGAATCTTAATTTACAAACACAGCTGAAATTAAAGCAACAGGGAGTGGAAATAATTATTTGCTTTCTTTCTGAGAGTTCCATGATACCACTTTTATTTCAGGGTGGAAGCAATACTGATAATAATAATAATAATAATACATTTACTGTATATAACTCTTTAAAAGGTATTCAAAGGCAGTTTTCATGGCAAGAGACAATTAGCCAGGCTAGTAAGTAAGATTGAAAAGTATGCCTACCTGCACCTCTAAAGTTCATTAATTAATATGCTGTATATTATTTGTTTAGTCTGTGCTCTAACAGAGATGTAAAAACAATTCTACTTCAGTAGAGTCAGTACAATTAGTTACATTGGATGTAACTTGAGCTTAGCTTAGCTTGATATATGTATCCATGACCCAACATGTGTTTTTAGCTGACATTTTCTTCCACTTTGACCATTGCAGTGCATTGTGTATTTGGGCAATCGGTTCTGCATAATGTGAGTGATCTACACTCTATGCCTCTATGCCTGAACCATTGACAGCACAGAAAACTTTCTGGGTCTCTGAAGTGAAGAAGTGTCCTAAACCTGCTTTCTTTCTGGTCAGTAGGGGGCAGCTCCATTGGCTGCAACAGTAAAGTCAGATTGTATAGAGTCTTATGAGGAAATGACCCTACTTCCATTGATTTATTACCTCAGTAAACACGTTTCTCGTAAGTTTATTTTTAGTTTCATACAGCATGATGCTGATTTTGGAAAATTTTGGGTCCATTTAGAGTGAAATAGGTGGTAAAGTAGGATATGCTTTCATGCTTGGCTACCTAATAATTGACAAGTCATTCTTAGTGTTTTTAGAATTAAATTTTAGTGTACTATTCAGTTGCAATACAGTAACATTTGTGATCAGACACCTTTTTATTTTCCTGTCTGAAAACTAAGGTCACCACAACTCACAGTACTTTACCCACCAACTCCACACTTATAGCCAAATATGGTCACTTCTGGCTCCAAAAAACCAAGAGGACCATTCTGCCAAAATTGAAGCGCTGTTGTCGCTGTCATTGTGTCAGCAGTAGTATAGTTAGTGGCTGTTGTCTAGTCTAAACCTAAAATTTCTCTTTTTTAACAATACCTTGTCTTACACGCAGTTCATCATAATCATAATGCCATGCACAATGTCAAGGAACCATTCTTGTTTATTACAGCTTGGGTCATGCTCACTAAGTCAGGAGTTTGGTGACACTGCTGTAAAGAATTCAGAAAGGAGAGAAAAAACACGAGCTGTCTGGAGATTAGACAGTTTTTTTTTTTTTAATAAATCTGTTTGGCAAAACCTATTTGGACGAGAAAATGAAGGAGAGTGGTAAAACATATTATTCAAACTGTCCATCCATCACAGATCAACTTCATGATTCAGCTTTTCTTGTACAATGAGGGACTATTACAAACATTTCTGGTGTCCCCACTCGATGTTACCTCCAGAGAAAGTTAAAATAATCCGTCTTACATTTTGGCTTGTTTAAATCCTGACTGATCATTTTTTGCACTGTTGGACATCATTGTAGCAATGTCACCATGTTCCCAGATATCTGAGTAATTACTTTTGTGAGTGCTATGTAATAACAATTGATGGTGAAAAAATGCCCTGGTATCGTGTTAGTTCACTTACTTGACTCTGTAAAGTCCCCTGTCCCTACCATACCCCCACCCCTCCTCAGCCCCCGTCAGCCTTTTTCCAGCCTGTCTCTTTCATCTTTCTCCCAGCTGTCCCCTGAGGTGAAGGACGCTCCCAGATGAAAGAATGAAAGAAGACGAGTCATACTGAGGACAGCTCCTGCTGAGCTCAGGCCACCGCACCACACACTGCCTGACTGGCCACAGCTTAGTAAGTTAACACTGTACCCACACACACACTGCTTCATCCTGTCGCCTTATGTTCTATCACCCCTCATTGCCATCATCTCCAGGGGACGTTAACTAAGTCAAACTGGCAGCAGAGGGAGACGGGGGTGACAGAGGGGAACATCAAGGAAGTTGAGACGCCGACTGAGACCAAGAGACATCGTGGGCACAGGAAGTATTTGCGAGCTTGACATGTATTAAAAGGTCGAGACTGGATACATCAAAACGGCAGAAACTGTGCAGGCAGAGGTGTAATAGAGATGACAGGAATAGGGGAGTCCTTCCAGATGACAGTGTTTGACAGACAGATGAGTTAAACGAACACTCTTAGTACTGACCGCTTAACTCGACCCACCCTGCTGAGAGCTGTCCTTACGATTGGAGGAGAGATGAGTTGAGTGATTTGATTCGCTGAGAAACTAATTGTAGCATGATAGGGCATTTAAGGATTATAGAATGATGAGGTCCTGCCCTCTTTTTAAGCAGGCCTCTCCTGATCTCCGTCCAGATAAATGAGCATCTGCAGCTGTACTGGCAGTAAGATTTTGAACGCACACAATCAGTGATCGCATCGAGTGGCAGAAAGACAAGTCATCCCTCATTCAGGCCACAAAATGCGTCAAGAAGACTCTGCTGGAAAAGGAACAGGAAGCAAACAAGACTATGGAACAATCCCAAACATCCCATCCAGCCATACTGGAGGAAGACAGAGCAGAGAGTAGGGGCATTACATCAACCCTGAAAAAAGAATGAGTGCCTTTGTTTACAGCAAAAAAAACCCTCCCTCCTGGAAGAGACTGAAAACCCAAAGCTTTCTATGTGGCTCAAATTGAGGACAGAAACACGAGAACACCATTGTGGCTGCTCTGCAGAAGGTTGAGCAGCAGTTGGAGAGTTATCGCATCAAGTGGCAGAAAGACAAGTCATCCGTCATTCAGGCCACAGAAGGTCTCAAGAAGACTCAAAAGGAGCAGGAGTGGGAGTAGAAATAGAGCATCATGAAGTCCCAGCTGGAAGATCTCCAGACCCAAATCACTAAAAAGAAGAAGAATGTGAAGAAAACTCTTCTAGTGCCCAGATTCATAATTCCATATCCAGGAACAGAGTCTTACACATTAACAAACACACTCACTTATCAGTTCAAACAGCCTTGTATGCTCACACCCGGTCATCTGAGGTGAAGGGAATTTCCTTTACTGAGGTTTCTTCCCTTATGTCTCTTAAACTAAAATAAAACAAAGGAAAAAGAAAGAACAACAAAGAAGAAATACTAATACATTTTTTTAAAACAATGTCATGTTTTTTGGTTGCATTACAGTATAATATTGAATGCTTTGCCTGACATGGAACACCCAAATTCCATCGGGTGCTGATGAGCCACATTCGGTGAGTGGTGCAGCAACTAGAGCCATATGTGGCTGTTCTTGTCAATGTTTCAAACACCACTGGCTCCGCCAAGGTCCAGTTGAAAAGCGTCCCAGAAGCGGCTCTTCTATTTTTGATGGACACCACGAACAGCCAGCGTCGATATGCAAAGAGCAGCTTGAGCCAGAAGCCTGACACAGAAACAGCATAGAGAATCCGGGTGATCCTGTGCAAACTCCTGGTCGTAAAACTAGCCAAAAGAGATACAATTTCACAACATAGCAGAGTAGAATTCACATCTACACACATGTAGAAGCATATTTGGAAGCACATAAACCAAGGTCAAACCAAATCTGAGCAAGTCAACAAAGTCTGGCAGGCAAACCACTCTGCTTCTTAAACACTCCCAATGCGGTTGGACCGAAACAGTGCCGCAGCCGCAACGTGCCGGACGTGCCCGTTGGGGTTTCAGAGTAAATCAGGGGGACAAGCACTGATCAGTAAGTTCTCAGCTGATCCCAGATACTAATGACATAACCGCCTCCTGTTGAATAATGGTCAGTGTACAGTGTATTGATATAAAATGGATTAATGGATAGTAACTGACACCATCAAGCTGGTTATCACCTGTCTCTGTTGGTGTACAGCTTGTTAGGCGTTACAGGACAGAGAGAATCACAAATTAAGTATTGAGATGAGATAAAATGTTCAGGTGGTAGTACAGATGGTAGAAATGAGTTGAAATGAGAGATATTTCTTAATAATATTAAGTGATGCAAAATAATAGCTGGTTAGCTTGCTGCCATGTCCTGTTGTATGGCATTTGCTTGATGTTTACAGTTGTTGGCTCATTAAACAGCTTTTTACTTTTTTTTTTCTTTTCCAATATTGTAATATATTGTTTGTAAAATGTTAGACTATTGTGCAGTATGTGTGTGTGAGAGTTGTATTCATTCTCAGTCCCCCCTTCAAGCACTGACTTCATATAGGTACTCTGATGGACTTTCACACCCTGGTAGAGTTGATGGTGTTAACATGCTTTACCTGACGGTGTGTACTGATCTGTGTGTGCGAGGGAAAGACAGAGAGTGAGAGAGAAAGCATGTTGTCGTTGACAGTACGTGCTGGGCGCGGGAGTCACTGTATGTAGAAAGTGCTATTTCTTGTGAGAAAGTGGCATTAGATTGGGTAGGTTGTCACACCTAATCATTGTTCCCAGTTGTTTTCTGCTGCACGTGCAGGATAAATCACAGCACACTGGTACTTTAATGAGTCCACGTGCTTTTAGGCCATGGAAAGTTTTAATCATGACGCTGAGTCCAGGCTAGTCTCAGTCTCACTGCAGTCTCTCAATCAGTCTTTGTTTCTTCATCTCATCATCATCTTTCTGAAAAATAAACTGTTCAAACTAAATTAACCAAAGCTCTTTTCTCATGTCATGATTTTTTTCTAGGTGTAAAAACCTTTACAGCATTCAGAAACCCTTGATTTTACTCTTTTTCTCCAGAAGGAGGTCAAGGGTCAGACGTTGGAAGATATTACTCTGTACAAAAACTGACCAGCCAATATCACAGCTTCACTTTCAGTTTGCTTAATAGCCCTGTGAACTATGATCAGTGATGAAAAAAGTACTTTACAGTTAAAGTAGTAACACAACATTGTAAAAAAAATGACCTGCATTAGACAGCTCCACTGATCAATGTGTTTATATTAGCAGTGGATAACTGACTGTATACAATGTGAATTTGTAGTAACACACCCACAGAGGATGATCATCCAGCTCTGCAGTTCCCTTCACCTCTACGGAGCATTTAAGTGTCTGTCAGCCCCGCAACCTTTACTGTTTTTGTTCAGTCCCACAGCTCCCATGAACCTCATTTCCAGAGGCAGCTGTTTTCTTTGTGAAAAAAGCTCAGATAAACCCACTGTACGTTACCTCCTGAGAGCAGACAGACAAAGTTTGAAAGTAGCTGGTGAACACAGTAGAGCATAAGCAGCATGAGTGCTAGGCATTTTTCTCAGTGATTATTGGTCCGGCACTGGTACAATGACCATGAACAGTTATTGTTGGACAATTTAATCCACGACAAGGAATTGTATTTTTGCAGATAATCATATGTGTTTCATGTAAAATCTGCATGCACGTAGATAGCACATTGGCCTTTAAGGTTCATGGTGCTATGAACCAACATGGCCGCCACATTAATGAGGGTAATCTGCACCCCTTAATGCATGCATGTCCATGGACACAGAAGGTTTATCCACAATTAAAATCTTAATCTCTTCAGTTTATATTCAAGTGGTTTGGAATGTTTAAATGTGAGATGTGTTGATACTAAAATACTTAAAATAAGTTGAACTTTTGAAGATGAACTCCTTTCTGCTCGTAAAATGGCTGCCATGATGTAATTTTATTACATTTCAAGTATTTAATGTTTCTAACAGTTTAACAGTTTACACATTTTGATTACCAAATCTTAGCTTGTTTAGAGTAAAAAATAGATGATTACAGATTCCAAAGAGATGAACTAAACAAGCCTAGCTGTAATCTCATGAATGTATAAATAAATAAAAATTAGTGTGTGCTACATCAGTGCAATGAAACAGTTCGGACTGTTGAACATTTACCTTAGCTATGTTAGCTTAACTCATCAGGATAGTCCCTTAAATTTATGTTATCTTAAAAGAAGGATTACTTTGATGCATCAAATTCAACATGTACACAACACTAAAATATGGGAAACTTACAACCTATGAAGTGTTATTCTTGGAATAACTAAGAACTGCTTGGTTATCGTCACAAAAGTCTGACAATTTTTTGCTATTTGAACAAGTTAGAACACGGGAGCAAGATGGCCGATGCAAGCCTTAATGCAGCATCTCTTGTAAAATCTAAAGCTGCAACGTATTTAGTAACTGTTGTGATCAAGGAAATGTAGTGATGTGAAAGTACAATATTTTCTATTAGTGATGTAAAAGTAAAAAGTACAAGTTTGAGAGTATAACAAGAGTATAACAGCCTCAGAAATGTTGTTAAGTACAGTAACTGTACAGTACAGAGTCTTTCTATGGGCTTCTAGCTATCTATGGGCTTTTTTCTTCTTGTATGTCTTATATTTTAATTTGCCTCATCTGACTCCTACAATGTATTCATCAACAGAGGGCCAATCTACAGTGAATTCCCTCTGTGTCTGAATGGGACATGTGCCACTACGTTGTGATTTTAGCACTGAAATCTTTCCTGAAACTTTCTTGTTTCATTAGAACTATAATTTTTACAGCTGGCAAAGAACTCCAGTTGTTTGCACACAAAGTTGGGATAATATATTTCTCCCCTCTCTGTGTAGAGACCGCTGACACACACACACACAGACAAAGAACTGGAGAGGGAGGGGAACAGGCAGGCTAAGCCGTTAGCATTCCCAGCACGGCACAATTAAGAATGAGCGCTAACAGACAATCCCAGTTTAACCGCATTACTCTTAAAAAATGTTACACAAACCAGAGACATCTCTGACAGCGCAACATTATCCCCCCAGTTACAATTAATTACCCACACGTCCTCCCCATGCATCCCATTTACATATCTTAACAAAGGCAGGGGGATCTGCCAGGAGGGGAAATACAGGTTAGTTAGGCATGCCAGGGAGCATGCTGATGTGTCTGTGCATATTGTGTGTGTGAGTCTGTGTGTGTGTGGAAGTCTCATACTGAGATGTGATTAAAAAAAAGAAATAAATTAGTAAAAATCAGCTGCTTATACCTGACTAAGGCTGATTGCTATAGAAAATATAAACCAAAATTTCTTTCCACTTCTGTTTCCATTCTCATCATTTGTACATCCGGCTTCCTTTTTTCTTCCTTGCTGATGTTATATCTTGTTTTGCATCATGTTTGTAGATGCGCACATGCATTTTTTTCCCAAATATGTGTAGACATTTGAGTGCTGCTGCAGACAGACTTTGTGTGTGTTTTCCTTTTTCCTTCCCCTCTTTCTTCTCCATTTTTTTTTTTTTTTTACCTCTTGTTCCCTTCTGTCTCTCATTTATAATGGGGAGAGGGAGGCTGGAGATAAAAGAGGCGAGTAGGGAGACAGAGTGAGCGGTCACACTCTGTGATGCTATCTGCTACCCACAACGCATTGCAAGTGGACGCCTGACATGTTCTATACATCTTTCCACTCTGGCGCTCATTAAACAAATGCCCGTTGATATATAGCTCTCAAGAAATGAATTTTTACCTCTGTGGGCTGGGGACCTGCTCTCTCTCAGTCCTTGCCTTCTCTGTGATCTCTTGGGCCCATGGAAAAACACACACACACACACACACACACACACACACACACACACACACACACACACTGTGCATGCGCAGCCACACATAAAATCCAAAAACAGAGATAACAAATGTGGCCATGAACACACTCACCATGTACACACTTGTTATGTTCTCCCATAGGCCAACTGGGGCTGTGTTTGCTGATATGACCGGTTACTTATAGGAGAGCTGGTTGCATGCACTGTAAAACAATGAAGCACATATGATTACTCTGATATACAGCATATATAATGACACACACACACACACTACAACCCATTTGCTACAACTAAAGCCCTTCCCCATTGGAAGTCTGAATGTGCCGCGCTTTCCCGTAATGTTGATAAGGAACAGATAGATTTCAAACAGATTCATTTATTATCCGTGTTATCTTGTGTACTTTTATTCCAGCTAGGAATGTGTTGCAGGCTAAACTCGGCGAAACTCAGTTTTCCTACCTTTTTATATGCAGGAGTGGGGTTTACAGGTCTTTTTGGGCTGGCATAAATCATCATGACCTGGATCTATGGCATGCATCATAGAAAGTAATGGTAGCTCTATGAAGATAAGCTCTTCTCAGGGAAACAAAATATAATTGAGTGTTTTTTTTATGTGTGAAAGCTTTAGCTTGTGAAAGCTAATTTTTGGTATGCTTGGGAACTTGTTCCATATTTGGAACATGCCTTTTAATTTTAGACCCATAAGTGGGTCACTATTGATCTGTATTAGAATCAATACCCTTTTCTTAATAATACATTTATTTATATAGACAAATGTATAAAATATATATATATATATAATATACAAACTATCTGTCTTGCTGTGATCATTGCTGCTGGTATATAGTATTTTACACAGTTGTTTACTTTTGATCTATTTTCCATCCTCTTTTACTCTTACTATGAAATCATACTTGTTCCGCTTTTTAAATTTACCTGACATTTGACATCATAAAACATTATCAGCTTCCCAAATACACTGCATTGTATGGAGAAACAAATCTTTTTTTTTTCTTAAAAATAAATAAATAAAAAGTTGATCTGAAAATATTTCTAAATATTCTTATTTACTGAAACTATATACTGACTTTTTTCTATATTTTTTAAGACTATTACAGACAGAAATATCTTTAGAAGACAATTTCCTGATAGAACTGCCTATGATAAGTCATCAAAGTTAAATTCACGTTGCTAACACCTAAATGTATCAGTAATAATAATCTAATAATCTATGTTACATTTTGGTAAATGGCATTTTGAATGCACAACATATATGTAACAGTGTTTTATTTTTTTTTAACTAAAGTCAAGGAACTGAATACTTCTCCCAGCACTGGTGATCATTTATATTTTCAGATATATCAGCAAAAGTCTAATTCAGCTCAAGTAAACACTAGTCACATGTCAAGTGAAGTCAGTTTATATATAGCCCAAAAAAAGAAATTACAATTTGCCTCAGGGGGATGTCCAACCTGTACAGCGTACTGATCAGAGGCAGTGGGCACCTTTACATTCCATCTAACTCACTCGATCTGCCTTGAAGAATCTCTGTGGTGGAGTTGTCAATAACTGACGACAGTTTCTTGTTAGCAGCAATAATAAGAAATTAGTTTTATATTCACACTCCTCTCTCATTTGTCTGAAGGGGGGTCATTACTCTCTGGATCTCATATGGACAGGGTTTAATTAAAGTACTAATGTCATTTTCACCCAGTCAATGGGTATTCTAACCAGAACGTGTGGATGGGCTGAGAAATGGAGCCCAGCGTTTGATCTGCCATTTCCATGTGTGTGACAGAAAAGACCACTGAGGCTGAAAAAGTTCACTTGGAAAAGTAGATGGGGGAAAACTCTATTTAGGTGCCATGCATCCTTACATATTTTTTAAACCATATGGATTTTACAGGTAAGAAAGATATTCTTTTTCTATTGGCCCAAATTAGGACCGCTGATTACAAGCTTCACATGTTTACCCCACAGATCTATTGACAGCATCACAATACACCTGAACGATTACAGAAAGAAGACAATCATTTGCTCCTTTTGTACGATGTTTCTAAGGACGTAAGATAATGTCCTCAAAAATGGTCAAACTATCCATGCCGTGACACATACAGTCAAATTTGCACAAAGTGCAAATGAAAAACTAAATGTAAGTTTAAGCAGCCTTTTTTCTTTTTTTTTAAAGCAAAACTGAAAGCATCGGTGAACAATAAACTTAAAAACTTTAAGTTTTTTCAACAAATGAAAAGTACGTATTTTCCTCTTACCTCTGCTCTTTATCCATTCAGAATGTTTTGGTGTGAGTTGCTGAGTTTTGAGGACCTCAGCCGTAGAGATGTCTGCGTTCTCTCCAATACACTGTCAGTTGGCTCTGGGCTTGTGGTGTGTAAAGCCCCGAAAAATACAAACTCAACAGTCTCCTTCCACAAATCATGACCCGATTACTAAAGATAATCCACAGACCTGGTAGAGAGAACTTTCATGTAGAAACATTTTCTTTCTACTGAACTACACCCGCCAACCCTATCACAGTGTATCTATGGAGAGGCTTGTGCACAAGAACGATTATTATTATTATTATTTCAAATGTCACATGTCACTGTGCAGAGACAATTCAAAGCACTTTTTATTTTTTTTTTTTTAGCTAACTGGCAAAATAGCATGTTTCAGTTCCACTTCAGATATCACCTTTTACATTTTTATGGCATTAGTGGAAAGACCCACTGTCATAATAGTGTAAAAGTAGTAAAAAATAAAATATTAATAAAATAAAAAATAAAATAAAAAACAAAATAAAATATTGTATAATAATATAAAGTGTGGCTTTAAAGCAACACTGCCATCTCTTATTTGCCATAAATGTGGCTATTGTGACTTTATGGATTTTGGTAACTTTGCTGTTATGTTGAATGGTGGCAGACCCCAAATGCAAACACAAGCCAGACACCAGAATCAGTAGCAGTTTAGCTAAAGATCAGCAGTGAAGTTCAGCACAAAACTCCACGTCCAGTCAAGTCCAGAATGGAGCAAAAACAGGTGAGGTGACGAGACAGAGCTGGCAGAGTTCTGGAAGGGAGATAGGGAGATCAAAGTTAGGCAGGAATCACAAAATAGGTTTCACAAAATCACTAAGCTGGCAGTAGCATCATTGCTACAATTAAGACAGAACAATCCGTAGGTGTTGTAGTGATTAGGCAGGTGAGAGGGAAAACCAGAGGTCACACCCAGTGGCACACAAATACAGAGAGAGAGAGACAGACAACATATAAACACAGAGGGAGGGGGCGCTGTGGATGACACTGGAATAGTTGTAGAGATTTGGGGAAACAAAGCTTGCAAGCTCTCCTGCAGCTTTCCAAATGAAACAAATGATTTTCTACATGAATAATTTCAAACAGTTGTCTCTTTGTTCACATGAAACTTTAAGATGGAGGTGGCATGAAAAATAAGAATAACTTTTGGATAAGAATTAGCCATGTATATTAGATGTGTTGAAATGTAGCATACTTTTTATGAGCTGCTTTATATGACCCCCAATTCCCCACTCCACATTCTATTCTACTGCTGTCTGTCTACTTACAACTATAATAAATCATAATAAAAAGACAAATCTTATGGTTGGACATTGTTGGAACTAAAACAACGAGCTGGTGTTTTAAAATCTTATCTAAAAGGTCGACAGAATATGTAGTTGAATCGCTGTCTTTTGTAACCTTTTTGTCCTGACATGTTTCAAACTATAAACACACATCTGATAAAGTAACATGTATATGCAGCAAACATTAAAAAAAAAAAGTTACATGGTAACCAGAAGATTAGTCAGTGGGCATGCGTGGCCTTGTTTGCCCTTGCATGCATTTGCTCAGTGACTGGCCGCTCTCATTACAGCTTGCTAATGCACTTGTAAAACAGTCAGCAGAAACGATAGATCACCGCATGTGGCAGAGACAAGGTGTGTGTGTGTGTGTGGGGGGGGGGGGGGGGGGGGGGTGGAAAAAAAAAGTATGAGGCTTTTCTGGGAGAGGGAGAGCAAAAGTGTGAGGGGAGAAAGAGGGATGGGGTGAGAGAGACAGGCTGAAGAAAGAAAGAGGGCATGTGAAAGAAAGGGGGGAGTGAGAGAGAGAGAGAGAGAGAGGTGGTGCTGGGTGGAGGTGGATGCTGGTCAGTGGAGATGTCGGTGGCCCATTAATCTTGGCCTCTTCCTGCCTAGTTATTGTGTATTTCTTTTGGCCAGAGATTGATTGTAGCAGGGGAAGATGAATTTGCCCGTGGACCTTCTTTTCTCTCTCCCACTCTTTTGTTTTTTTTTTTTTGTTTTTTTTTTTCTAACTCCTGATGCTCGGCCAAGGTGATAATGCTCTCTGTCCCCCCCCCCCCCCTCTCTCTCTACACACCCCCCGTTTCTGTGCCCCCCACAATCCCCTCTCCTGTGTTTTTCCCTTTAATTTATTTTAGATTACAATCATCATCTATTGCAGGTTGCAGAAAATGTGTTTGTGTGGCAGAAAGAAATGGAGATCAAGGTTCTGGGTGTCTGCCTGGGGGCTCGAGCACAAGGATGGACATTGACCCAGCTGGACCAAAACGTTAAGGCAGGACCAACTCCACACACACACACACACGCACACACCCTTAGTATGCCTTTCCTTAACCCGTTATTTTACAATCTAGCAGGCAGGCAGATGCGCCCATCTACCAGTGTGCATGACAGGCTGTTTTGGACAATCATATTTGCTCTCATACACAGCATTAGCATCATACTGTCATACACAAACTCTTGTTCTCAGGCAAGTTTTTGCTAATGCGTTAGCCATGACAGCTACACATAGCTACAAACTGTTAGCTTGTTTTGTCCCCAAGTGGTTAAAAAACAATGAATGAAATATTCAGTTCCCTGACTGCAGCTTTATGGAGAAGAACTGGAAGTTTAAACTGCCTTCCTTTTTAATTAAATTCTCTCGTATAGTTCTGTGACATGTGTACCGTTTCCTTCTCAAACACACACACACACTTGTTTTTTTATAGGCTTGCACAGCCTCTCTTGCACACTACTCTTTCTCATAGCCTGCACATCATTCTGTCTCTTAACATCATCATTCTATTCTAATTCCCATACAACACCCTGTTTTGTGTACAGAGATGTACGGTATATGTGCAAATCATCACAGTGTGTTTGAGTGTAAGTATGGACTTAATGTGGCCATTTATGGCTTAAACAGCCTCTGATACCTCTGTGCTACTGTGCACTCATGCATGTGTTAGTGGTGGTGCACTGCTGTATTAGTGCCAGATCTGCAGCAGTGTATTCCCTGGTCTGAATCCTACTTAACCCTGTGACTTTAGCACGGCCAGACATATGCTCCAGACCACAGGGACTTCCCCTGTGCACACACACACACGCTTGTACACACAAATCATGAGGATCAATCTTCCCTCAACCACTTTGATATTCCCAAACTGGATGTTTTTGTATAATATTTTAATAATATGTTTGTTTAATATGAATGAGTGCATGGTAGGAGCAGTGCAGTGTCATTGTGTTATCAGATATGTGTCACTCTCCCAACAGGAAGAAAGACGTGCAGGGAGTTTTAGTTTGTACATGGCACACATGAATTAATAAAAAAAAATGGTTGCATCAGTAAACAAACAATAAACAGAAGAAAAAATTAAAGAAAGGTAATTTTTCATTTCCATCCATTCATGTTGCTCATTTGGTTTTATTTTAAATACTACTACTTTGCTTTATTTGACAGTAACAGAGGACATGGACAGGAACAGTAGGGAAGAGTGAAGGGAATGGACTTGAACCTGGGCTACTAAAGATTTGTGGTACACACTCTACCAGGTGAGCTACCCCCAAAGTAACAAAAAATAATAAAAATCCCAGTGGAACTGACCAATTCTTTACACCTGTGCTAAAGTGTTAAGTTTTCTTGCTTCCAGAATCCCTACTAAAAGCTTAAATGGTGAATAAAGTGACTTATTACCACGGTTTAGAGCAAAGGTACCAAAATGTTATGTTAAGTAGGTTATTGTTGTATGTCAGACAGTAATTTGCCCCCCCCTAATAAACATAGATGAACATAACTCTCAGTTAAATCAACAACATAAAATACAAGGTAAGGAGGACTTTGGGATGATGGAGATAGCTGCAGCAGCAAACGGGACTGGCATGATCGTAAACTGCAGAGTAATGTTTTAATAACCGCCACGTGTGTCTGCGTTGGACATTACCACACCGCTTAGAATGGGCCGATCATTGTGAGGGATGTTGCCAGGAGGTGATGCCGATCAGCCGAAACACTTGAGTGCTGTGTTTGAACTGTAAAGCCATGCTTCACTGGTGTTTGGACGATGGTGGTGGAGTGTGTTATCTAACACGTTGTCAAAAGTGCTCAGTTGGGTGGAGATCTGGTGACTGTGAAGGCCAAAGCGTATGATTCACATCATTTTCACATCCATCAAGCCGCTCAGTGACCTCTGGTGCCCCGTATGGAAGCTTCTCAATTTCTTATTCTCCACTCATTAATTCAGGGTTTTTCTTTAAATTCTGACTAATCAGTGTATACGTTTTTAACTAACATGCATTCCTTCGCTTGGAGGCACTGCACTGAAAATCATTCAAGCTCCTCGTCAGTTTAATTGCCCGGGTTAAAGCATGAAGGTCTGGATGCTGAAACTTTGCTCCATCCTCAAATATGCAGCGAACACATTCATACTTAAACACACACTGACACACACCAACAAAACTTTGAAAGTCACATAAGCAGGGAGGAGGCACACACACTTTTTACACCTCCCCTATTTTTCCTCTCCTGACATTATTTTGTGTGTGTGTGTGTGTGAGAGAGAGAGAGAGAGTGTGTGTGTGTGAGGCGTTGACCTTTCTGCAACGTTGCCCCGTATTCACTGGTTGTCAGCACAGTCTCTGTCCCAGGCCATCCGTCTCTGCCACCAGTCAGTCCTCCAACCAATCCTCCACCGTCCCATTAACACACACACACACGCATACGCATGCACGCACACACACACACGCGCATACAGGTTTTTAAGTGCAGCATGCGTGTTCGTGCGTACGCACGCAGAAAAACTCCATGCATACACACATGCACTCACGGTAACACATGCACTCGTGCAAACACACACATACTGGATACACACACACACACACACAAAAGAAATCCTCCATTGTCCCATTAGCCTAGGATGAGGTGCTCTGCTCTGCTTTGAGCCACGGCTCAGCCTGGCTAGCCTGGGGGATCATTAAGGCCTTGCTGCGTGCGTGCACACATACACACACACACGGACACACACACACACACATACACTAGGGCTGTGGTAACGGGCTGGAGGAGTCCAGGTGGCCTGTTGTTATTTATAACAAAAGGAAACAACACAGCAGAACTGGCTGACATCAGGCCCGTACGGACCTGGGACGAGGGGATGTGTGTGTGTGTGCATGTGTGTATGTGTGAGAGAGAGGCTTTTTTCTACTTATTCAGAGAGAGAGAGAAAGAGAGAGAGAGATCACTGAAGGACAGCTCAAAGTGTATGTCCACCCCAAACCCCCACACCCTACCCCTAGACAGTGGTCTACCAGGACCACTGGACCAGATGTTGGCTCCAAAGCAACAACAAGATTGATTGGTTTAATTGCCGGCACTTTGCTCTCTGGCGTCTGAATACCTAATGTCAACTTTTAAAGAATGTTTGCTCTCTCCCCGTCTCTCCTTTTTCCTTTTTTTTCCCCGTGGCTGAAAAATGTGTCACGTTTTCTGATCGGTGGGGTGTGTGTAGAGGTGTGTATGTACAGTTCACCATAACATCTGTTCAACATCTCCCTGTGAAAACGTGGAGTCAAGTCTTTCATGGCTAACAGTTTATGTTGTGTCCTGTCAGCTTCGTCATTGCTACGCCCCCTCCCCTCCCTTTTCTCTCTCTACCTCTTTAGTCCTGTCTCTCCGTCAAACCACTTGATGTAAAATATGGCTACTACAGACAGAGGTATGTTAAGTGTGTGGGATTAACAGATGAAGACACATATCACAGATATGCTATCCTTAACATCTACATCAGAAGACTGTGTGAACCTTCTCAGACAGGGTAGGGATGTTTACGTGATTTATGAAGAAATAATGTACGTTAACATCACCTTGGTTACTCATAAGAAATGCAGCCATGGACATGGGTAGAGTAAACACTTCCACTTAAGTTATTTTCAACACGGTCAGTTGATTTGATCCACCTTTTGAGCAATAATTCAGAATATCAAGTTACTCTTTTTAAAAGTACATACTTTGCATGCTTTTACTTTAAGCTCTTTCAGCTGGTGGTGTAGAGGCTGATTGCTGATTGTAGTTGCTCACCAATCTACAATACGTGCCACTTGGAGCCAGTGTTTGGTTTGTCTTTTTTTGGGCTGCCGTAGAAAAATGGTGCTTCATCTCTGTTGAAGAGGACTTGCATCTATAGATATAAAAGGCTCACTCTAAGGTCATACCTATTAACAGATCTCTGCATATGGATGCACAATCTGGAGGCAAAAGTCTCATTTTAGCCAGATTTAGTCGTAATGACCCATGCAGAGAGCAAATAGGCCTAACATCTTAGCTGAAATGCAATCATGAATCTTATCGACTATCATCAACGACAGTTTAGCTTATTATTATCTTTTTTTAAAGTTAGTCATCATTCTCACATAAGTTGTTATATCGACTGCGATGGAAGGCCTGGCTATCCATTTTCCAATTACCCGCTGGTTACACCAGAGACATTAGTCAAGGGTAAATTGTTGGTTCCAAGATTAATTCTAATGTGACAACATGACTTAACATAGCATAATGCCACGTATGTGTAATCCGTACGCAATGTAATGCAATGTTACAAAAACATATATTTACTAATCAGGACCTAAGTAGGTTTAATAGTAAATATAGTATCATATTTTTATCCTTGAAAGACATCATATCTAACTGAAAAATGGGGAATTCATCCACACCTCACAAAATGACAAATGTTAGTGTTTCTTAATGAAATGGTGCCCAGCAGGGATGCCAGAAGGCAATCAGAGTTGGGAACACACAAAATTCAATGTAAAATTTATGGTTCTGCATTAATTTCAAAGGCCAGGATAATTTATATCTAAGAGTTATTAACACCAATTTAACATCATTTTAGTATGTATTACACAGCAGTACAAGAAACAGAAAACACTAACATAGTCATAGCAGCTACGCAAGAAGCAACCACACAGGAACGAACATGACACTGTGTGTGTGCACGAGAAGGTGAAGCCTGCGTCCAGATAATCACAGTTCATAAAAATGCAGCACACAGATAATACTTTCACACAAGCTTTCATACAGAAGATTAGAATATGAAGCAGATCTACTGTCATACACAAACAATCTCTGTGTTTGGGGAGTCAGTGAGATGATGTGTCAACATAAATATCATTAAATGAATAATATACTTATACGCACTTAATCTTAAAGGTCCAGTGTAACATTTAAGGTGGATTTACTGTCAGAAATTAAACACTATATTCATCCTGTTTTCATTACCTGAGAATGAAGGGAGTGTGTAGTTAAATGCAGGGACTCTCCCATGTTACACTGCCATGTTCTCTTCTGCACTTAAAAAGAGAAGGTGAGGAAATTGCAATCAGGCTCACTATAAAATAAAATTAAAAAAAATAAATAAAATCGAGATCATGACTAATCTCGTTAGTCATGGAAGTAACTAACAAGTGAGCCATCTTGCTTTTTGCTCATCTCCGTTGCACATGTGCAGCACTGAGGTATGAATCGGGTGTGGTGTGTGGTTTCAACAGTGGACAAACTCTTGATTCAAGTATAGAAATAACTTCTCTTTACCTCTCTGCCTGACTCCATCCTCTACGGACTGAACTGTTTTTCTTCCCCTCCACCAGTGACTCACCTCACCACTACCACACTACCGCACACTTACCTGGATCCTTACTTCCACTACACATATTTATACTCTACTCTTACTGTATATATCTATGTCATGTTTATATGCTTCTGTCTATACTGTACAAATCTGCAGCGCAGATTATATCCAGCTGTATATTCTGGTGCTAAATTGCGTTACTTTCTCTCAGTACTTGTACTTTTAATTTATTTGAAGAAGACATGCATATTTACACAAAAAACATTTGGCTGAAGTTTGGATTTCACCTGACGTCCGTCTATACTCAGCTGTCCTCACTCACTTTATTTTATCAAGTCTTGCTTTTATCAGAGACCTCTCAAAGAAAACATCACAGAGGTCATACAGTAAAAGTAAACCAAATGTTCTGTGAGATAGTGAAAATACAAAATCGCGTAAGAATTCACATAAGCCACCTATATTAAAAACACTTCATCAATTCAGTCAAGTCATAAGATTGATACAGTATCTCCCCCTGAAACTAGCCTGGGCTTTGGCCTGTGGGGACATCCTTGGTAAGTGTGTGTGTTAGTATGTGTGTGTTTGTTGGCAGGAAAGGGTAGGCCAAGGATGGGAGGTGCTTGTCAAGGCCAAAAGCACGGGTTCCTGCACCGCTCCACCCACCTACACAGGCACACACTTAAACACACACCCGCTCACCATCTCTCCCCTCCATATCATGTACCTCTCCACATCTGTCACTCTGGCAAGAGAAAGAGGGAGGGAGGGATAAAGCAATGGAAGGAGAGGAGGGAGGCACGCAGCAGACAATTAATTGTGTGGCCGGTTGGAGAGGCAGAAAGACTGAGAGAGAGACTGAGAAACAGAGGAAGGGAGAGAGAGAATAATAAAGTGTCCCTAGTAGGCATTAATCTCCCTCACACTGCAGGCGTGTCAGTGGAGGCTAGCTGGTGACTAATGCCACGTTTTGCATACAGTGGTCACAGACAAGAGCTTCCTCACCAGGCTGCAACACATGGAGGATTTAACTGCCGCTGTGGCAGACAGGCAGACATGTTGGAAGAAGAGGAGGCATGGAGGGAGGCGGGAAGTAAAAGTCACATTTTCACTATGCTAATTTGAAAGTCAGTGATATTCATTTTGATGCCATTTGCACTTAATGCATTCTCATGCAATAACTGTCTGATATCAAAAATGCTAAATGTAAACACAGCCAAGTAGGATTAGAGACAGATGGTTGGGATGAATTGTACTGATATTCTCGCCAGATGTTTAAGTATTACGCTAAAAAAAGAATACTCAAAAAATCCATGCAGCCGAGGCCAAGATATCCTGATTCACCAGAATAAAACTTGATAGTGTCTTTTTGTTTGACCCTCCCCGTTTAGTAAATGCCCACATCTTTCAACCTCCACGCCCCAAGTTTGCAGCACGGGCTTTCCGCTATAAATCAAATCAAATTTATTGTATCCTGATAAACCTGCTTTGAGATGTATCATCTTGTTTTCAACACTCACAAGGAAAAATAGAAAACAAAACAATACAAAGCACAAGGCACAAAGCAAGAAACAAAACAATAAGGAAAAAAAATCAGACAATCTGCTCAGTAACAAATATAGAAAAGAGTTACAACCTTGGAGAATTTATCAGAGTCAGTGATAGCATTTTCAAATAGGAGAATAAAACATGTTTAAATAAGCCAAATGAAGACAGAGGACGAACATGTGCAGGCAAATTATTCCAATTGGAATGAGCCCTAAACATAAAAGCTTTTTTAGCAATTTCCTAAGAGGCAAAGGGGATCATAAATTTATGGTGCCAGCATGACATGACATCATCTGGGTTTTTTTTTCTCAGACTTGACAAACCTTCCCCAGAATCACAACGTTAGTGGTGCTCCTCATGATGAGTAAAATGGTGCAAATGTCAGTGTAACAATCAGTGGAGTTTCTTAAATGCATCTGCATCTCAGAGTTTTGCCTGTCTGGAAAACTTTCTACCAACTCATCCTCCTGTTTTATTTTGATAGTTTCAATCTTCCTGTGTCTTTTTTTTTTTTTTTTGTTAACTTGTATTTGTGACGTTTCTTGCCTGTTTGATTCCCTTCTATGGTATTTATTGTATTGTTTTATTATTATTGGATTGGATTTTAATCGCTTGTGTTTTTGCCTCAGTCTTTGTCAGTCCATTTTTGTCTCCAGGTCAAGTGTTCTAGCCTGTTCTTGGACCCTGACATTGTTTTACTTTACTTACTACCTGGTTCTGAAGGTGTTAACATTGTGCTTGTTTTGTTTAATTTCACTGGATCAGTTAACTATTTTCGACCCGTGTCAGCCTGACCATCCATAAGCATTTTTGTGTTTTGTGGTTGAACATTAAATAATTTCAATACTGCTTGGCCTCTTAGTCTATGTTTAGGTCTGAGCCTCCATCTTCCCTGTTTCTCTGCTTTCTCTTCTTGCTAATGTGACAGTACAAACTGACCAAATCATGTGCCCAGAAGTTGGACATTCCTCAGAGGACAGAGGATCTGGGACCTATTGGTGTTGGCAGTCTGGCACAGTGGCTGTCTCCACTTCCAGTGACGCAGCAGTCTCTAGCTCTGATGTTGTGGTAGTCACCACTTCCTTTGCTACAGCAGTCTCCTGTGGTTGAACTTCAGCAACCTCCTGTTTCCCAGCAGCCTTGTTGTCAGCCATCTGCTCTGCATTCCAGCCAGTTTCAAGACCTGACCTACAACCTTGTCACCAGCCTCCATAAGAGTTCTGCCGTTACTACCGACTCCTGAGTCCTGCATACGTGGCTTCTTTCCAGGTCTCCTTCCTTGCCATCCTCCAGAGCTTTTGCCCCCACATCGCCATGTTCTGTGGAATGGTACATCCTTGCTGCGCATTGACAATTTGATGGTGTTACCAGATTTTGAGCAGACTTTACTCCTGTTACTCACGCTGTACAATGTTCACACCTTGTCAGGGTATTGTTTGAATTTGTTTTGCAAATATTCAGAAGTGGCTATATTTTTCAAGGTAGCAAATGACAATAGGAAAACAATGTAACAATGTGAAAGTGGTTGCTCATAGTGATGAACCAACACAGAATTACCAGACTCTGCAGTTTCTTTAGACTTTATGGAGCTTCATAGTGAGTTACAGCTCATTGTATAGCTGTCTGCCCTGCAACTGTTTTGGTTCACTCTCATAGCACATGAAAAAGCTCTAAAAAACCCACCGTACCAAACAGAACCAGAACCAAACAGCAGACCGACATGGTAAGTGACTAGCTTGTGAACATAGTGGAGCATTAAGCAGCTCAAGATTCACATATTTCACTCAGTTGGCAGTTGGTCAAGACCAAAAACAGAGCTACAAGAGGAAATATCAGACTTATTTAACAAATGATATGACTCATCTAGCAGTGTTTGCTACAAGTTCACCATGTCAGCTTTAAAGCTGATAGCTCAATGCTTGTTTCCAACTTGTTTTTGTGCCTACCTGTCCAAAAAACCAGTTATTAAAGGCTCAATTTGAATATCTGGCAAGTCAGAGGCTCGTAGCAGGGACGTTCATACAGACCACCAAATGGTTGTGAACTTTGTAACTTGTCTACTGCTAAAACAGACGGGGAGACTTCCTCTGCTGCACTCGGAGTGACTTTATGAAGCGTTGTTTTCTTTGGCAGAGCGAACGGATGAGAGGAAATGAAACTAAAGACACTTGATCCCCTCATATGCCCTCTAACAAACACACACACACGCACACAGCCCCACAGCTCCCAGTGCAGCTCAACTGATGGTAAGTTACTCTAGCATTAAACATTCTCTCCATGCAAACCCACATCTATGAGTTGTCTATTAGAAGAGAGTGCGTTGTGAGTGCTGTGAGTAAGTGTGCACTCCGATGCTCGTCTGTGGTTTTGTGCGTATGCGCTGTCAATTGATTTCCCTGGCTGATCAATAGCATTTAAGCCCCTTAACTACCTTCCATACCATCTGTTATAACAGACAGCGTACAGGTGTGTGTACGTGTGTGTGTGTGTGTGTGTTTGTACGTAGCTCCGTTAAGATATCTCTGCCATCTTCTCTCACAAACTAAAAGTATAAATCAGCATACACAGGGGGACAGAAAGCTGGAGGAAAAATCGAAAGAGAAATCGTACAAGGAGAGAGATTCACAAACAGATGATAACTCTACATCTCTTTAATGATCGAGAGCCGAGCCCGCCAGGCCAAAGTTATCCTCCACGTCGAAACAGCAACTACAGATGTGTCTCCAGGTAGAGGGAGCCAATTAGCAATGTGAGGTAGTATTTACATTTTTTGGGCTATCTATCATGCTAATCGGCGGGTCGATTTATCAGCCGGGTTGTGATTAATGCAAGGTTAGGGCGGCGGGTGTCTTGTGGCTGAAGGTAGATGGAAAACAACAATAACAAGGGGAAGAGAGGGATTCTTCTCCCTTTGCTCAGTAGGAGAGGACAAGAGTAGGAGGAAGGTGAAATCTATCTCATGTTACTTAGCCTCCTCTCTCTTTCTAATCAATCCAGATTTGCATGCAGAGAGAAAAAGAAGAGGAACAAATGCGGAGGGAGGGGGAAGTAGTAGGGGACATGCTTTTGTCTTAGTTTTATGAAGTTTTTTTTTTTTTTTCCTTCTTTTTGGTAGGGTGAATGGTGGGAAAGCAATATCCTCTAGGCCTTTTAATCATGTGATGACGGGCCTAGGACCTGTCTGTATGTGTGTGTGTGTCTGAACTGTGGCCCCATTGATCAAAGCCAGTGCTGGTGTGATGGGATAGAGGGACAGGGTTGGCCGTGGACACAGCAGCTCCCCGGCTCCCTGCCGTCCTTCCCAACACCGCTCAGGCCGGCACGGGGCCATTTGTCAAAGTTTTATCTGATTCCAGAGGTATTGGATCTATCAGTCATCGCGTATGAGAGAGGAGATTGACCTCCTCTATGGGCATTTTTCTAAATTAGACCCAGCTGATATTGGAACGACATAGCCTGCCATTATAGGCGACAAAAGCATTGTAAAGCAGGCTCATTAACACCAAGTGTAATGCTGTAATTTGATTGCGAGTGGGGGTATGGGAGAGGCAGGGGGGGGGGCAGGTGGGATTTTGAGTTGTGTAAGGGACGTTGGAGGTGTCCCTGGAGTCTAAGTGGTTTCTCCCCTCTCCCTGGGTTTTAGATTGCCTTCCAGACTGACAAAGCACCTGCCAGACATTCATCAACGATCCCATCCATCTGTCCATCAGGTCGGCGGTCCACTCGGTCATCAACAGGTAATGCCTGGCGGCCGGGCTGGCTGCCTGATAATGAAAGATAGGAAAACATCACACACTCTGTCACCCAGTGTTAAGGCCCGTATGAATCCCACTTAAGACAAAACATGCATCTCATGCATTGCTTTCTCTGCGTCCAAGCCTTTTCTTTCTCTCTTTCGCTTTCTTCATGTCCTTGTTTTACATGATTCTTAATCATTTATCATTGTAGAGGAGTAAAGTCAGAGATCAATGTTGTTTTGTAATTTTCTAATCTCATTTCAGGAAAAATAAAAGAATCTGTGTGTGTGTGTGATTTTTTTTTTCTTTTAGCTGTTGCTGCGGTGGCTGGACTAACAAGCAGCCATTTGAGCACGTTCCAACTAAATTGCCCTGACTATGTTTAGTTTTCTGGCAGACAGCACTGGTTAATTGCCGCTTAATTAGCTGTTTTACCCAGAATGCTTTGACCCACTTGGGACAGGTCTCTCATTAGAGGCAAAGCATTTGAACTCATCGTGGATTCTAAAAACATACTGCACCAAAAACACAATTATCATCATTTAGACGCATACGTTTTAGAATAGGTGTTGTTTGGCTTGTTCTTTATTGCAGAACTTCACCGCTAATACTCCAAGGACTCACTAGTGGCGACAGTGGCTTTTAACTTTTGGAGTTTACTTTCTGATTCACAGATGCGACCAGAAGATTGTTATGATGTTTCCAAGCTGGGTACTGTTTTTACTTGAGGAATTATTAGTAAGAAGCCTTCATATTTTCAATCAGGTGAATCTGGTTTTGAGGGGATCTTTGAATTTGTATGACACTCACTGTAGTAATGAGAAATGTCAATAAACACAACAGTGGAAGTGTTAAGAGCAAGCTGAAGAGAATAAAGCACTGGTGTTTATTCTTGAATTTAGAAGACTTTGAGTTGATGTCATGGTAGTTGTGTTATTGGTGATGCTCCAAGGCCCCAAAGGGCCCCCTCTGGTAACCGTTCAAGGCCAGTGAGCAACCATTGCTCTGGCTCAGCACCCTCCTGGCTACGTCAATATGCCCGCAAGTTTCTACAACAAGCATAAACACACAAGCATGCTATTACACTTCAATAAGACCTGCATCTGCAGACATTAAAGATTGAGCTTTGCAGGCAGGAAGACAAGCTGTTTCCTCTGTAAACTTTCCTCCTGTGTTATCAGTCACACTTCAAACTGGCAAGTCAGACACCCCGGATCCGAAGACTTACAGTCAAAGCTTTTAATTCTGCTCGGTTCGATGCCCATCTCTCTCCCTCCCTGTCTGCCTGTGAATCTGTTTCCACTGACTAAGAGCAAAAAGGCAGAGACGTGCGGCTTCCACCATACAGATATTGGCAGAGTGTCATCGGAATGAATGAACCGCTCTTGCATCGCAACTGCCAACTTGTCAGCCGCGAGCTGGGATGCATGACTGACACCCCCTGATTGGTCGATTTAATATAGAGAGAGACAGAGGGAAGTAGACTGGTGCCTGCCTTCCCTGAGCTCTGCTTGAGCGGGAGATGGAGGGAGAGGTGTAAGTCCATTTGTCGAAGACGTGAAGCGCTAACTCTCTAGGTATGGGCCTGTACGCCTTGTTAGAGAGAAGAAGATTTTTTTTTTTCATGCAAGGGGGAAGCATGGGAGTTAGCATGCAGTTTGTTATCGCTTCACCCCAGATGTTTCTGACAAATCGACTCAGACAGCCATCAGACGGTCTGGCAGAACAAGACATTTCAAAAACTGGTGTCAGACAAAACTACACGCAGGATAAAGTTCTGAGCAAAGCTCAGAGGTGCATGGATTGACGTGCAAGATCTAACTGTTAGTGATCATAACATAGCACATTATCATTACATGGTTGATGCAAACATGTTTAATGAACACAGTGATACTCTTAACTATAATTCAGATAGTGGCAAAGTTCTAACAATGTAAGACGATTGTAAACTCACTGAGTTTTGGGCAGATAATTGTTGTCTTTAACCTAATTTTCTGTAGCTCTCTTCAGAAATACTTCTTCTGATTTTATCAGCTTGATACTTCATGACTTCTAAATTTAGCATTTAATGAAAATTGCTTCTAAACATATTTAACATGATTAACAGACCTCCCCAAACATCAATAACATGTGGGATAACTTTTATTGCCGGTCAGTGACTTTTTGGCAAAGAAAATGAAAACATATTTGTTTGCGCAGAGCTCATTTCTGTGTTTGGTGTATTAAAACTAGTTCACAGCCATGTCTGTATTTTATCATCTTCATCAAATGTGCAAGCCGAGTTTAACATTGCACTCATAACTTTGTTGGACTCATAACAGACAGAAAAAAAGAAAACATTCCCTGCACCCTTCTTTGTCAAAACTTGGTGCCTTCATAATGCTCAATGAAATTCACCAACCAACGGTTCAGTTGAAGAGTCAGGTGTGTTGTGCTAGTAGCAGCTAATGATATATGTCATTATTATTGTGCCTGTATGTTTATGGGACACTTTCACTTGAACTCGAGCAGAGATGAAGGGCAGGCCACAGAGGTCTGGTGAGCTCAGTTCTTTGTAATTCCAATACGATGAAGAACTGCGCTTTTTAAAATGCTTATAATACAACATTAGAAACGGATATGTTGTTCTCAAAACTCAAAGTGTTGCTGCTGCTTCGATGCATCAACACTCCTTCCCTTCTCTTCTCACCTGCAAGTAGGTGTACTGTGAATATTCCCTCTGTATTCCCATATCAGCCATCAGCAAATCATCATTGATTAGAAATGATAATTTGATGAACTGGTTGATTCAACAAGTGCATCTGTCTCATTTCATCAGCAGTATCACTCCATCACGCTGGATTTGTTCTGCAGAAAACTAGTGTTTGCGCTCTGGTGTAAGTCATTCTGCAGCTTCCTTTTGGCTGTGCGAGACTCTGGTTTACTCCATTTGAGAAACTGCTGTGCAGCTGGATGGTGACAGGCCAAAGCAGAACGCACTCTGTTTCAGCATGTAATTTCATGTTACTGGGAATCTAACATTATTGTTTTTCCCCCCCGCGCTTCAATTTAGAGACAAATCAATATTCAGCTTTGTTTATCAAAGTGACAGCTCCTGGATATTGCATTTTGCATTTTTATGTTTTCTTTTATAAGCGGGTATTAAAACATAATATATCTGAAGTCTTGGTTTTATGGGCTGACAAAGGGTGGGGAGGCACTGTTAATGGTGTAAAACAGTTGAGGAATGGCAGCTGCTCCTGTTCATACACTCATAGTTACAAATATCCATCACATACATCAGTATCAGTGTTTGCCTAATGAAGATGCTCTCTCTCTGCGAGTGTCGTCAATAATAGACAAAAACCGCAGAGGAATTCCAGGACGGGTGTGGACATGTAAGTGTACGTACATGTGTACGTACGGCATGCCTTTGTGTGTGTGTGCTTGTGTGTGTGCTTGCGGCTACTCGTACATACAGTGAAAGTCTCCTCTTGATGCTCAAGTCCCAAATCATGCATTATTTGCAAACCAACCATAAAGAAATGACAATGGCAACCCTATGCATACAAATCAGGGCCCATTATCCACCTCAGTCTGTCAGTTAGCGTTCCGTATGTGAAGGGAGACTTGGCCGAGGGGAGTCGTACCCAAGGTCCTGATAAATGCTTTGGCTGATTCCCCTTGTGAGTGATGGAGCACTAACCCTGTTTAGCTTCTTTAATATACTTGTATTAGCATGAATAAATAACGAGTGTGTCCGGATGCTACAAATATTTGATTGTGCCTCCGTAATAGGCTGGTGTCTTCCGTCACATGATGCCACTGCGACTCTTTTGGTGTCGCAGCTGAGGCAGACTGACATCGATCTTTATCGCCTGCCCCCTAAATCAATTATAAACCCTCAGAGAGAGTGCCAGAGAGGGGCGAGCGGGTGATGATGGCTATGCGGGGGTGTGTGCCATTCCAGCTGTGCCAAGCTGTCTTGTCTTTTGTACCCCCTGGTTTTACAACAAAAAAGATGGGTGTTGTAGCTCTGCATGCATGGGGTGGGGAGAATAATGCATGCCTCCAGTTCACAAATTCAGTTAAAGCTCTGCTTTACTGTACTGTACATGTTTTCCTTTTATCATGTGAAGGTAACTGCAGTGCAGCCAAGGTGTGTGTATAGAGATCTACACAGAGAGGCGTTAAATGAACAGACATACGTCTCTCACATTTCATGTCAAAGTGCACAGGATTAGATCATGTAGAAGCTTGTGAGCCATTTCCCATCACTTAGCTGGGTCTGACTGTATGCAAGAACTAAAATCCCATACAGTAATCCCATATAAAATGAAATGCAATGCTGCAGTATACAGATGAGCAAAAGTAAAATATGTAAACTCTGGTACAGTATCATAAATGTATATACATAATAAGTTGTAGACAGGTACGCATTCTTATACTATGATGGACAACCATCTTATGAACAGGCAGTAAAATAAGTATGTGTATGTGTTTAAACAGCTACTAAATAAATATGCTGAAATGGAAACAGACTGTAGGAAGTGCAGCCAAACCAGGCATATAAGCAGGTAGAGCTAGTGCAGAATATGCATGTACAGTACACAAGTTCAGCAGTCTTAAAGCCTGTGGGTTGAAGCTGTCCCTGAGCCTGATGACTCTGTTGCCCTTCTTACCTCACAGCTGGGTGCGGAGTTCCCCCATGGCTCTTAGCTTCATCCTAGTGATGTGCTGAGGAGTTTTCCTCACCCTCTGTAATGTCTGGGTGGTGATGCAGCCAGTCAGGATTCTCTCAGTTGTGCACCTATAAAAACTGCAGCATCCTGGAGTCAGTGTTGAGCCTGTGGAGGAAGAAGAGCGTCTTACTGTCTTGGTGATGGTGTTGGTTTGGTGGGTCCAGGTCAGATCCTTGCCAATGTGAACCCAGAGGAACCTGAAACGTCTGACTTTATCCACTGTCATCCCATTGATGACGATGGGGCTGTGTGCTGTTCCACGATGTTAGTAGGCCACAATTGGCTCCTTTGTTTTGCTGAAGTTGGAGATGGAGATATCGTCTCTTTGTCATCTATGATCAGGTCAATAACAGTTGTGTTATGATGGAATCAGCTTTAAGGGGTGCTGATGTTGAGAGACAGGGTGTAGGATGCGGTAGTGCCTGTCCACCCAGCCTGAGGCCTGTCTGTAAGGACACATAGGTGGGTGTTAAATCTTAGATCTGTGGAGAGTACAATGCCACAATGACTGAACTATAGTCAAGGAAAGGTGTAGGTGGAGGAGGGCCGTGTGAAGGTTTAGGGCGATGGTGTCATCCATTGACCCGTTTGGCCTTCATGCATACTGTGCAAGTGGGTGGCATTCGTTCAGTGCTGGGTCAACAGTGGGCAGTTAGAAGACATTTGTGGGAAGAATACTTGCAAATGATCTGTTGTATAACATGTCTTTCGTTCATGATTAAATGATATGAAAAGGCAAAATAAATAACCAAAAAGTAACAAAACAAAAAGTATAAAAATGTAGACTTGAGAAGGACCTTGAGACATGGCAGCCATACTTGGTGCCATTTTCTCTTCAGTCCTCATCAGTGCCCAGAGATTACAAAGCAAAACTAGCTGCTGGAAGCTAACAGCATCTCTAAATCTCACCTTCCCCTCTTTGTCTCTGTGCACTGTTCCCTCCCCGACCGGCTGACAGATGCCTTGTACACACCTCCCACACATGCAGCATTAAGCCATTTGACCTCTGATCCCTCTCTGACAGGGTTGGTAAAGAAATGGACAGATACACCGAGCGCTATGTTCATTAGCCAAGGCAGCCACACTGGAGCCTGCTACAGATTAATAGCAGAGTTTTACTACCTATGCCTAATGTTGTTTCGCTTTTAAAAGACAGCTGTCCTAACAGACTCTTGAAAGCCAAAGGCCCCCCACACACATTCGCTGTTGCTGTAAGACACTATTAGTGTCAACTTGTGAAGAAAAATAGAGAGAAAAAAAGACAACGTTAAAGAGAAAGTTCATTTTCAAAGCTCTCTGATAACACATATTTGTAACTTTTCTGTTTTCATAAACAAATGTCATAAAGCTGTTGTCAAAGATATCTTATATACTCCCATTCACCTAGATATACAACACATATGAATATATTTGATGGTGTGAAAAACAATACAGTGATGTCTCTATAAATAAAGACAGAGTTTTAACACTAACACAATGAACTTTTTGTCACTTTAACTTTTGTACATGAAGCTGAGTTTGGCAGATTCCCAGTTTTATATGGCAGGTCAGTGACAGTTTGCTGTAAGCTCACACATTCAGTATAGCAGACAAAAAGCTATACTAATATGCGCAAAGCACAGATGTTACAGCTGCATACCAACACTTTTGTGATATGAAAAAGCCAATTAAAGGTGTGAATGTATGCATCCGCAAACCAAATAATTACACATAATAATGAATGCAAAGGCTTGGGTCAGCGTTAGTGTGCGCATGTTTTTGTGCACAGTATGTTTGGAGCATAGTAGTTCCTAATCTTTGTCTAGCATTTTTAAAAACTGTGAAACTATAAATAAATCAATATCTCCTGAGTGAAAAACTTCTCCACAGGGATGCTTCAATTAAGCCTTGAGATACAAAAGTGGCATCTCAAAGCTCAAAGCACAGCAGAGGTTAATTCTGATATGCTGAGGAAAAGTGGGTATAGCTATAGAAACAGGGCCCTGTTATTATGAAGCTCCTCAGTAGCACATAAAGTTACCTCCTACATTACCTGGATGAAGGAATACTGAGTTTAAGAGACTTCTGCCAGTCAAGCCAATTATCTTATGGATTAGCCAAATGCTAACTTGAATGGCGATACAATGACTGAAGCAGGCAGTTCTGGACTTTCCAGATGATATCAGACCGAACTGATCAAATTCTTGTAGTGAAACGAATAATTTGGAGGGGGTTGTAATGTTAGAAATGCTTATTGAATAGTTTTCTTTTATCTGCTTATAGTTGAATAACTTTCTAGCATGTGTGTTATATATTTATATTGATTAAAGTAAAATCTTAATTAGTGTGTAGTTTTCACTATTGAAAATATACACACTGGTTTCTTATAGAGCTGGAAAGAAGTTCAGTGCTGCTTTTTCAGATGTGGTTTACCATCAGATCAAAAGTGCACATGTGGTAATTAAGACAGGATCCACAGGCTGTGTCCAGAATGCCACAGCATCCTGTCTCTTTGAGTCAGACAATGTGCAAAACCCTGCCTCTCCACTGTCATTAGTGTGATACATTCCAGTATAGTGTTATCTGTGGCAGATTTGTCCAAAACAGATACATCTTCCAATCAAATGCTAGATGCTGTGACATAATAGAAGGGCTTCAGAGCTGAAGAGAAGCTCAGCTTTGCAGTGGAGTTCCGAGAGGAAATCAATGTGGAAGTTGATCATTGAGTCTGTCAGTATCATCCTCTGCTGCTTCTTATCAGTTATCACAATTATATCAGTGGTCACACATGCAGAGTTCACGAAGAAATCCTGAACATTTTGTGAATATTGTACTGGCTGTGTCTTATCTCCTACTACTTCCACTGGACATTGATTTTGTCTGCACAAGCCAGTGTGTAGATCTGGTTGTAGGAACACACACTACACTTTTAAGAGTCGACACTGTCAGATCTTCATCAGCACCGTCAGATGCATGTTTTTCTAAGTCTTTGTTTAAGTAATAAAGGATCATCAGATCTACACCCTCTTGTGTCTTATTCACTTAAGAGAGGTGAAATAAAAGATAAAGTTTGAAAATTAATTTTTTTTTAGAAATCTGTGTATTCATTACAGTGTGAAATTAAGCCTTTAGTTTATATATTATATTTTATGGCATACCAGAGTAACTAAACACTATTACAACATCCATCAGAATCAGAAGATTCTTGTTGGGCTATTGTAATGATATAATTATATACTTTTAGTGTGTCTGATGGAGTTGACAGAAATTAAGTTTTGTAACCTCCGGCCTGCCCCTTCACATGGTTACAGCACAGATCTTTAACTACATGAATATATAACTCTAAGCAATATAGTGTAAAAAGTTTTTCAGAAAGTGTTTTGTTACACATTCACTAGCATGGACCATCAACAAGATACGATATCAGCAAAACGAAGGATTACATATCTTGTACTTCTTCAGTCTTATGACCCCCCTCAGAACCCCATGGAGAGTAGGAAATAGAGGAGAAATAGGTGAAAGAAATGAGGCGGGCGGGAAGGGTGTGCAGAATCTGAGAGCGAAGGGAACCGGAGGGTTAGGAGGGTATTTATAGGACCATCGGAAGTGGCTCGGCTGAGGTGTGGTCCGGCTCCTGAAACTCCACTTTAAGCTCCAAGTGACGGACAGTAACCTAAACTCCTGCAAACTGTAGCTGCTGTTAGTCACTGGTGAGAGCTTTGTGAAATAAAAGGTTGGGAGAACTGTAATAGGTGTGTTTCCCCAACAGTCTGGTTATCATGTTGGATGTGTTTTAGAGAGGTTCTGATCAAAATGTATTGTCATTGTCATCAGCTGACAGGCATTTCTACTATTTTGTCCACCCCCTTTATATCAATGAGGATATTCTAAATAACAGAAGCACCACACAGCACAAAGCACTGAGCAATGCTAAAACAAGCTAGAGTCCTAATAAAATGGGAACTCACATATACTGTATATACAGTAGCACATAGGGTGGATCAGGGTGGTGCAGGCAGCTGTGGCATCAAAGAGCATTTACATATCAGCAGAGTGATAATGAGAAGTGTCAGGTTATAAAGTCTATACAAGTGCATGAATATGATTGCATGTCAGAGCTGATAGACACAGCTTTGAATGAGTCACTGATTGTGAGACATGGATAATAAAAGCTGATGACAATCACATAATACAAGTGAAACTTGTGCTCTGCCTGAACCAACACTTTGTTTCCATCTTACCGAATCATGTTTACACAGAATAACATTCATTTCCATGTAGTAATCATATATTTTGATTGACACTTCAGTGTCTTCCTCTCCCAAACAGACTATCATCCAAAAACACTGCTGCATGTAGTTGCACTTTAGATATTTCCAATAAAAGGCAGCATGAAACCTGGATGGCATGGTCACAAAACATGTCACCGTTATCACGTGTATCAGTGTCACAATGACGGTGACACTCCCCTAAAGTCATCATAAAGGTATTTTTTAAAATTTATTTTAGGGGACTTGTTGATTCATTGTGATGATTTGGCCTTTGAACCCACGCAGATTCACTTTTACATACTTGTCTTGACATGTATGAACATTTTTGTTATCATCTGAAGTAAATGTGTGCATAATTGAAAATGAGATAACTGTTTCCTGGTGGCTGGTTGATTTTAAACTGTCTACATTTTCTCTTTATAGAAAGCTCAGGAAAAAACAGACAGCAAATAGAAAAGAGAGATGCCTCAGCGCAGCCTGAGCTCTGCGCGCAAGCCAACGGAGTGTTGAGAATCCCTCTCTTCTCAAAGTGCAGAATTGAGACTGACATTTTATATTTTCCATTGAATTACACCTCATCTGAAATTCACTTTGAACAGTTTGAAATCTTAACTTCCTCTTTGGCATGGCATTGCATCTCAGAAAAAAAATAAATAAATAAGGGAGCAGCAATAATTTTACCCCAACAGTCTTGATCTGTCAATCATCTCCAGTGATCTGAAGACACAAGTGAAGAAAATCAAAATGAAGTAAATAGGTTAAAATGTACATCAGTTATTCATCACAAACTAGTTCAACCAAAGTCATAGATTTTCTCCCCTTTCTTCCTCATAGCTGAGTGCAAATACTGACACATGTACTTCAAGGCTCCCCACTGCATTTTCAAAGAAGGGATCTGGCTTTATTAAAAATTCATAAGGTCATATTAATTAGACAGAATATTTTCTTGCATGAGAGCGATGAAGAAATCAAAAAAAAAAAAAAAAAAAAAAAAAAAAGGAGGCCCGGAGGATCGTTTTGATTCGTCTGGCCTCAAAATGAATGAAGAAGGTGAAAGGCACAAGGCTAAAACATGTGCTTTGTTCTGAGGCCAGTCTCTTTGTTCATCAAACCCACGACTAATTTGTTCACCCGCCCCCACCTCACACACACACACACACACACACACACACACTCACACACAAACACTCCACAGCTATATTTCTCCTTTATTGTATATTCTTTTTTAGTTGAGTGCCGCTGATTTGAAATGCTAATTAAACATATTTTTAATGTATTCACTCGGCTCATCAAGGCAGGCTCATATATCAAAGTGTCCAAAGTTGTATTGATGTAGGATATCAAAGAGGTGATTACTTCGTAACGTTCAGAATTTTTAGCTGTTAATTGTCCTCTTCCTGGTCCAGAAGCATTTCCACAGTGATGTTTTTATTGTTTTTTGTTTTTTTTCTCAAAGAATGCAGAACCAACAGCTGCTGTTAAACAGATCATCCGTTTGCCTCCTTCTCCTCGCTTGTTCTATCAGTTTTCATTCCAGTTTTGTCTTTTCATGTTAAAATGTAGGCTTACGCATTAGCAAGAGCAACTCGTAAGCCCTTGTTAACGCACGAGAGACTCAAACAAACAAGCAAGCAAACATGTGCTTCCTCTCGTATCTTGTCACTGCATTGTACGATACACGCGTGTGCGGACACACACGCACACACACATGGCCTGTCAGGTAAAGAGATTGTGTGTACGTGTATGTGTGTGCATGTCAAATCTGCAAACAATAAAAGATGCACTATAAAATACATGAAAGGAAATAATTCATTAACAGCCTACTTTACATTTTTCCCCCCATTTCCCACTAATTAGACTCAAAAAACAATAAGAATAGCTGCACTTCCATTTCAAACAGCAACGATAATAATAATGCTGATGGTAAAATACTCATAACTGTGCTGTGTTCTTGATATCAAAAGGCGCTGTGATGAGGGGGAAAAGAACAATGAGCCATCAGAGGATCCTTTCTTTTATTTTCATTTTAATTTTTATGCGTCCTTCCTTTGCAATGGTGGCAATGATTCTTTCTCTCTTTTTTTTTACCCACTTCTCTCTCTGTGTGTCTGATGTAGCTAATGTCATTAACTCTCCCTGCCACTTTCCAGGTCACTAATTCTTCAGCTCTGAGTTCATTGTGCCCAGACCGCGGTGCTGTCTCCATAACGAGGTTATTTCTGGGTTATTACCTTCCTCTATGATATGGCACCTGATGGGAGGCATGAAATTGATATAAATCAAAAACGGCCCGCAAAGAACAAATTGAAATATTTGCTCATTTTTGTTCCCCATCTTTCCCCTAAATCTGCATATTCAGATCAGAAAACAAACAAGTTGGACTGCTTTACTCAATTTACACCTGGTATTAACATGTAGTCTGCGTGGGTGCTTCATCTGAATGAAGACATCTGATCATGCATTTACTCCTGATAGTATTAGCATTTTGGAATATCTCGATTCCGTCTGCATAATGATCAGAACTTAACATGCAAATGAGGTAGGTGGGACTGGAGAGAGCAAGAACGGGAGAAATTAGGTGACCTTTCAACATGTTGGACAGATTGTTTTCTTCACTAGAGAAATTTTGGACACTTGAGGACAGCATAAAAATCCACAAATGCTACACTAATGTATTCACTCTCCTCTGAGCTCTACCAACTCCTGAGGGAAATATGTGACTCTTGAACTGCTAGGTAGCTACTAACTGTGTCTGTTTGGTGCTGGGCAGGCAGTGTAACATGGGTTTTTAGAGTTTTTGTCACTGAAAACAGCTTCCTGCTGCCGGAAATGGCGCTGATGAGAGTGTGAATGGAAACATTGAAGTTGTAACCTGGAAAATCAAAACAATGAGCTTAAAGAGATAATAAGACAATTCTCTGCAGGTTCATCATCAGAGGTGATGTTCCAGCCTACATTGCATCTAAGTCACCCTCTAGATTATGTAAGTGTAGTGAAGCTGTAAAGGCTAAATTCCACCAGGCACGGATGCAATGCATTGCATGTACGCTGCAGCCATTGGAGCTAACTGTAGCCATTCCTAGTCAATGTTTCAAACAAGACTGGTACTGCCTCGGTCTGTTTCAGAAACGTCCCAGAAGCAGGTCTCTGTGCGGCTCAGCTGAGAAAACACAGTTATTCTTTTTGCTGGACCTACATGAGTCTGCAAAGACCAGCTCAAGCTGACCGGAAGACAAACACAGAAACAGAGGCATAGAGAATCCGTCCATTTACAAAATAAAACACCTCGTGCAAACTCCTGCCCATAAAAACAGCCAAATGGGAAACAATTTAACTAGCTGTCATATTTATATATTTGAAGCATATTTATTATAATCCATGACAAATCTGAACAATTAACAAAGTTAATTGTAACAAAGTCTGGCAGGCAAAACACTTCTGAAATGCTTCTGGTGGGGTATGAAGTCACGTGTACGTGTAGGACAGACAAAATAATGGGCAATGGGCAGTGGGGTTTGGCTTTGTTCTCTGTTCTTGCTGCTATACCTGAAAGCTATGCCAACACTTTGACAACTTTTGTGAGCCCCACCAACACTGCAGGATCCATGTGGAGGCCCTATACAGCATACACCCTACTGTGCTGAGTTTGGCACTTCCTCTTTGGTGAGCGTTGAGGTCAGGGCCAGTCACATAATAATCCAATTTGACATGAATTTGACTGAAGGAAAGATGAAACAAAACAGTTGAATTAATTAAACACACTGCTGTGATGTGTTCTACTTGCATGTATACTACACTGCACAGACATGTTGTTTTAGAGATCCAGATACAGACTGCTCGTGTATACCAGCAGTAAATGTGGTCCTCAGGATAAACACCTCTGGTTGGGTCTCATTCATCTATCAAAAGACATGGTGGGAGTAAGGAGGGGTTACAGAAGAACATGTGGCATTTCTCTTTCTCTCCCCCTCTCTCTCTCTCTCTTTTTATTTGCCCTTGCAGTCCCATTTTCAATTATCCCGTTGGGGAAAGGCAGAGTCGGAATCCCAGACAATCCCATTTCCAAGAGGCAGGCGAGGTGTGAATGTGAGCGCACGGGAGCAGAAGAGTGGCTGCCGAAGAGAAAGAGGCTGGCATTTGACTCTGCTGAATAAGCCCAAGGTGTGCAGTCTGCCAGGTTAGAGAGGTTACGGTTGGGAGGGGAGAAGGAGGAGAGGGCTGTGTATGGTGTGTGGGTGTTAATGAGGGAAGTGAGGTGTACGGTGAAAAAGCAGCAGGTATAGCAGGACAGAGAGAGAGAACGGGAGGGAGGGAGTGAGTGATCTGGGTTTCAGCCTTGCTCATTATGGTCTGTCTCATTGAGAGGTGAAATGAGGCTTGCTGATGGCTCGGCGTTGGAAGGTATCATCCTTGTCGAAGTGAGTCATGACAGAAAAGGCAAAAAACCTTCATCAACTCCATTAACAATACTCAAGCACTCGTCGGTGTTCCTTTGAGTGGCATCCAAATGTCACTGCAAAGGATAATGTAACATTAAAAAGAAAATGTCTTTTGCAACCCTTCATCCGGCACCAAGCATGACCTACTGTAGTGAGGAGGGAGAAATCTGCAGCAACTTCAATTTAACAAGAAAAGGTGGGTGAACATGGAGAAGAGATCAAAATCCACAACCTCGTGTTACATTTATAAGCAGATCCGAGCCCACAAACACAGATTTAATGTTTCCAATAAAGTCTTCAAAGTAAATTCTCATTTAAAAAAAGAAAGAAAGAAGAAATGTGAATCTGTTTTGCAAATAAATTCACACAAGTGTGACTAAATAGATTATTTAAAGGATCATTGAAATCAAAAGTATCCTTCCTCTTTTTAAATTTGCCTCATTCTGTACAATAGAGACATGAGACAGATCTGGCAGCATGTCTGTCTGTTTTTTAAGGTCTTAATGCACAGGCTGGCTGAAATGCACCTACAGTAAACCCATGGAGCTTGTGACATGACACTGCCCTGCATGTACCAGGAGCTGAGATTTGAATGGCAGTGTTCATTTACTTGTACCGTTTTGATGTAGCTGCTCTGCTCACTAGCCCTGAAAAGAAATTCCTGATGCAGGTTGGGGTAGACGCACAAACACGGACACACAGTACATCCTGTTCACTTAGTGTTATAGAGATGCATGACACTTCAGGTGTCTGCCACCTCTTGAAGTCATTCTGCAGTGAAGAGTCATATCATACTTCAACTAACAGCCGCAGTGTGAGTTAAAGTCCCTTGAGACGTGCTCTTTTCTACCTTTTGAGAGTGAGATCAGTGTGCTGCGTTCAGGAAATATATATAATGCAATGTATGTTGTTGCTGTTGTGTGCAGACCTGACACTTTGTCCCAAGTGAATGCAAGCGTCTGGCATTATGTCAAATCAGACATTCTCCGTCCACACTGAATCTGTTAATATGCATTTCTGTTCTGTAAACAAACCACACAGCTATCAGCTGTGTGCACTAGATCAGTCTGGAGATGCAACCAGTGCCACTCGAGTAAGAGATGCTATGTTATTTAGACTGTTCTTAGCTGGAAATGACATAAAACATAGCCAACTGCAAGTTAGTGATGGTGTGTTTTGGTAACAGAAACTCCAGCTCCAGCCATCTGCTACCTTACATATGTTTCTGTAGTTAAGTATTTTCAGGATTGCCAACGCGAGTGACAGGAACAACATAACGTAGGTCACTCGGTTAGTAAGCCACTCCAATCTAAAACAATGCAATCAAACTGATTGGTGGCCGATGCTTGCATCACATACAGTTAAGGCATGCTGTCAGTGTATTTGTGCATGTTTTTGTTGCTTGCATGTTTATGTGCGCACCGAGCATAGCTAGCATGTACTCAAGCCGTACTTGCACATGCTTTGAAATGAGCAATGCCTTAAAGTGCAAACATTGTGCACAGAAAGTGAGGAATGTGTGTCTGTAGCAGGAAAGGAGAGTGTGGAGAAGACCGAAGTAGTTTTGGAGCGATGACAGATGCACCAATCCACTACATTTGCAGTCTGTGCCTGTTTCACGATTTCACTGTGTGTGTGCACAGATGGTTTGCACATTTTCTGGCCCTCACATGGGTGCAAATACAGACCATGTGTTCTCTGCATGTAACATGTATGTACCTGTGCGTGTCCATACAGGAAAGCATGTCTACCACCTTGTGCTGCTGTACTCTAGTATGTGGTATGCCCCTCACCTCATATGTTGCCTTATGTGCGAGGGCGTGTATGTTTGCCACTTAGTGTGATTGAGAGCAGAGTGGCGCTGAGATGGCAGCTGGCAAGGCTAATCCCCGTACGTGAGGGACGCGGCCCAGCCCCCGGTGTCACCCAGACCTGCCAGGCCTGAAGGAGGTGCATTCAGCCCGGCCGCTTAGTGTCAGTCGTCCGCTGTCACTCAGTCCCATAATCACCCACATGACTGACAGACAGGCCTTTCCCTTTGATGGTGCAGGGGATTTTAGAGAGCCACAGAGCTGCAGTGATGATCCGCCACTATATGCGTGTGTGTGTGAGTGATGATGTTTGTGTGTGGGGGGTGCCAACAGGAGGGCTGCTGTTTCATAAGGGTGCAAGATGATGATTTTGATCCAGCTTAATGATGAAGATGAAGATGATGATGCTGCTGATGATGATGATTACCTTTGGTAGCAAAGTGCGCCAAAGATGTGTGATGCAAAGGGATCAGTGGGGCAGCCACTCTGCTGAGGCAAAGCCAGAGGGACCAAAGAAGACAGCGACACAAAGCCACGGATTTACCCTGTGTGTGTGTGTGTGTGTGTGAGGAGAAAAGAGAGAGGAGTGTGGGAGAGTTTAACAGTGTCACACGCTCACACACGCTTCACATTTGAAGCAGGAAAATCTGAAATACACATGTAATCGCACGATTATGATAATACACATCAAGTGTCATCTTAGTTGATATTCTGCTTGTGACAGTGAGTCGCGTTTGAGTGCGGCGCCATCGGCGGGGAGGTTGTTGGTAAAAATCCTGTCATGCCTCTGACAGTCCAGATTCGTATTGACTCTCAGGATACAGTAACGTTTGCATGTACTTGTGAGGGAGTGAGGCATGGCTGTGCCGTACAGATTCGCACGCATGCTAATGGACAGACTGAGCAGTAGTTGTGAACTTTGCCATAACCAAAAGCTGCATTTCAGCCGTGAACTGTGGCTGTAAATTGTGGCTCTGCACTAACTAACTTTGATTTAGATTGCAAGACAGATACATAAAACACAATCTCTAGGAATGAGTGTGGTCTATTCTTTCCAGCAGCTCTGATTGTCACTAAAGACAAATGTCCATTAATCTGCTTAGAAATCACGTACAAACGTCTTCACTAATTCATCATTAAAATTACAAGGTAGTGATTGGTATCTGTAAACCCATGTTTGAGTAAAGACATGAGCAAATAGTTTCCCTTTTGTCTGTTTAATGGTCTGAAGTCTGCTTCAAGTCATGCTTTATTTTACTGACTACTGATTATATCCTGTTTCCGTGTCTGACTTCCAGCCAGATTGATCCACTCTGTGCTGCTTGATGTGGATACCTTGAAAAAGTAGATCAGCTGCTTCTAGGATGCTTCTGAAACACGCCACAGGAATGGAATTAGCTTACCAATCAACCTGGTTATAAACCTCTGAATATCTGTCTTATGGTAAACAACATATACAACATATACATATAATCACAATTCACAGTGACATTTTTAAAACTTGTATAATACAACATATTTCTGAAAAGATATCATTTCTTAGTGGCCTAAGTCTGAAATTACCAATATACAGGAAGTCTAGCTAAGACCAACACTGAGTAAGTGGCTTAAAAAAACTTAAAATCAATTACTCATACTTACTCACTCACTTATTACAACTGAGTTTTTGCTTTATTTTCTTTTACTTTGGTAAAAGAAAGCAAAAAAGCAAAGTCATTGTTGATCTGTACAACATAGATAATACAGAATGAGAGTCTATGTAAATACTGTGAACGTATCGAACACTCAGTCCATGGAGAAATGCAAACAACCAGTTTTAGTAAACTGTGTTTTAATAAGCTATGAGGAATTCCAAAAGGTTGTGATATCACAACTATGCGGCATTGCCTTAGCCATGCCCCCAACATAGCTGTAATCCATTATCTGGCTGTGCGTCACTCAGAAAACTAACCAGAAGAGATCTGCATTAATATTAAGGAGACAAAGACCTGAAGTGTTCCTGAAGGCTGTTAGCTGTTAGCTCCTAAAACTGATGAGCTGTTGGCACGTTGCATTGTAGCCAGTGCCATCATGTGTATGAATTTGTGTGAATGAGTGTCTGGAATACTTGAAAACTGTATAAGTACAGTCTATTTACCACTTACCATTTTATTGTTGGTTGGTAACTGTAATGTAATTACTAAGTTTAACCTCTGTGCTCTGCTTGAAACCTGAGAAATCCTGTAAAAAAAGAAGTGATAAAAACAGCCAACGGTTCAAAGGGTTGAAATGGAGTTTGATTGCAAGTGTGTTTACTGTCGGCCTTCCACAGCCACATCAGCATCTCTTTGTCTGCCTCTGTGTAACATTGTCCCGAGCAGTAATTGCTTAAAACAAGATGCATTCTGTCGAGTGGACACCTAAATGAAAATATGTTTTCACCCTGTTTTCAATCACAGTCTGAAACAGACAATTAATGGTCTCTTAATGCCTGGACACACATTCACGTCTGCAGCTCCCTGCTCTGATGATGAGGCCAATAAAACCCCAGAAAAATAAATTCTTTGTTGTTTTCCTTTTACCAATTTCTCTGCTGTGTGTGTGTGTGTGTGTGTTTTCTCGTCTTTACTATTTCCAATCTTGAACTCATGAGTTTTCTCTGATAGTGATCCTGTTAAATTAAGTGCCTGAGCTTTATCCAGTGCCCTCTCACCGTCACTCCTTTAATTTAGTCATTATAATTAACCATTAACTGGTGTCAGTTTCTGGGCCACTAACAGGCCCACTCAGTTCTGCTTGTCTGCATTATCACAGTTTGGGGGAGAAAGTAAATTATAATGAAGGGCTATATAGTCCAATTACTGATAAAAGCAGCCAAGTGCGCTCCTTGTAATTAGGTGCCAGTATCCCTCCCTCCTTCTCTCTCTCTTTCTCTCTCCTTTTCTCGGAGTGACACATCGGAAGGGAATATATGCTTAATAGCTATTTTTATTACCGTTAACCTCTTACTCATGTTCTTAACCCAGTGACTTTCAATCACAGCGACAAGGGGATGCCACAGAGAGGCCTTATCTCGCAAGCAATTATTTTATGTACTCCACATGCCTGTTAAACAAAGTTAACTGATAGAAGTGGGAGTGTGCAGGAGAAGGAGGCAAGCATTAAAAAAAAAGGAGAAGAAAAGAAAAAGAGAAATAAAAAGGGAGGCCAGAGAGGAGTGAAGGATTGTAGGACAGCGAGAGGAAACAGGCAGCAGCGCATCCTTCTGCTCCCACTCTAATGGGATGGAGCGGAGCTGTCTCCTGTAGCTGGGTCGTGTAGTTCCCCACCAGAGCACTTACAAGTCAGGGCTGGTAATTAAACTGTACGATCAGCCCCCTTCCTTTTCCTTTTTCCTCCCTCTCTTTTCTTTTCTCTTTCAGTCCGCCCGCCCGTTTGTTCTCCCCTTTCTCTCTCTTGTCAGGTGAGACAACATGCTTTGGAAAAGCGTGAATTAAGAGGAGCGATGGGTAGAGACGAAGAAAGAAAGACCAAATTAAGGCTGCTGGAATGAGGATGGTTTTTCGAGGTGGAGCGAGGTGGGGTTTAATTCAAAAGGCTGGACATGAGGGGTTTTTTATACATGAGTGAACTGTGTGGGGAAGTTAACTCAGTGCCATTCATTTAGCGCTACAGCACCACATTGGGCCAGATTCACTGGAGTTTTGCATCTATTTTTTTCCAGGCACAGATGTTACGTGCAACAGGCTGGAGTGACACTTTGCACGTTATTTATGCATGCCTTTAATGATAGTGCAGCTGAAGATGGACAGGAAACAGGGGGCAGAGGGAGGGGGAGTGACACGCAGTAGATGGGCGTCCGATGCGGGAGTCGAGCCGGAGCCGCTGCGGCGAGGACTGTAGCCTCCATGCATGGGGCGGTCGCTTAACCCGCTACGCCACGGGCCGCCCCGCTCATTGAGACTCATTGATTATCTATTCTGCCTGATTTATGAAACTTAAGCAGTATGAGTCAACTTTGTGTGGAAAACCTAAATAGGTATTTATATGAGCCACAGGGACGGTTGTGGTGACTGAATGGTAACTGACATAAAGTGGGTGGACCTAAATCTCACCTGTATCAGTTATCTAAAAATAAATTAGCTAAAAAATGTTGGAAGAAATAGAAATGTAAAATCATAGTTATAGATGAACACATTGGCTGGTTACATTTGTGGTGTGTTCATTAACCCTCGAGACCCCAGAAGAGTTTTACTCTATTGCTGTAGTTAACAGACAACTGTCACTCAAACAAGTTTTTCCCCCTACTCTGTGCTGAAAGAGAAAGAAACTGACAATCACAAGTTCTTTTATTTTAACAACAACAAAAAAAGCCAGATATGCAGCATTTGTAGCGGTTTAACACAAAACTTAGAATAGACACAAGAAAGAAAAAACATGAGGCCTTAAATAGCTTTTATATTATAAGAACAAACAACAGTTCAGTTCATTTATAGGTGTAAAAGTCACTGTGACCCGGGCAGTCACCCCTTCCAACTCTCTCTGTCTGGCAGTGAGAACCGGGTCCTGCTCTTTACTGATGGTGGTTACTGTAAGTGTCTCTCCACATATGCATTGTGGGTCAGGATCTCCTTCACAACCCAGCCTTACAGCTCCCATAAGACTGTAAATCCAGGGAACTATTTTTAGATTTACTGTGGACACTGGGTGGAAAGCAACAAAAGAAAATCATAAATATCAATGTAATGGTGCATATTTGAGGTTTCAGTTATTGAAGACAGCTTAATCTACAATACAAAGCTCAGGACTGTTTGGTGTTTTGATACAATGGGAATGACGGGCACTCTCTGGCACCATAGAGAAATATAACAGGTGCTCTGGGGAGATACAGAGCAGACATTTTTCCTAGCTTGTGGACTTTTTTTAATTTTTGGGGTAACATCATGAGCCTGACACAAGCGCCTGGTCTGGTCCAATGACAGTATAAAGACATGTCTGACATGTGTCAAGAGGCACAGACACATGTATACAGTCATTTTATTCCTCTGATTATTAATAACGTCCTGGCCAATAAACCAAAACCATTTCTGAGAGGAAACCTGGTGCAAGACTATGTCGTGCCTCATAAACTAATAAGGAATAAGGAATTTGTGCTGCCTTACATGTCTGACATATATCTATCAAACCGTCACCTTTGCACTCTGAGCTGCTGCACTGGCTCAGTCCAGCTGTGCCGTGAGCTGCTCTCTTAGCTGCTGCACACATTTCCCTTGTAAATCTGGACCGCCGTGTTCTTCATTAGCACAGAATTTATTTTGGTTTTGGTTTGTCTGTCTTTCAAGTGAATTTCAAGAAAAAATCATCTGTTTGCAGTTATCCATAACATCCCAGAGAGCATTTACCAAATGGCAATCCTCCACATCAACACAAGCAAGCATTTAGCTTCAAAATAAACAATGCAGAGTGATGGTTTATTAAAGGTGTACTGACTAATTAACATTTCTTTTAATTATTACCAGGTTAGTTTCATGTTTTGATAAAAACAAACAAAAAAAACAAACAAAGAAAACAGTAAAAGTAACAAAGCGATATATATAAAATGTCAGCATGTTAAAGAAGCTGCTTTCTGAACAGCTCCACATGCTCTTTTTTTTCTGATGGTGTATGCAGGCCCAAAGCTGTGGTGCACCTGTCCATATGGATGTGGGGTTTGCTCTGCTGTGTTTTGTGAAGGCATTGTTTTCTGGGAGTTTGGTGGCGACAGACGATGGATTAAACGATGAATAAGTGATTTATTAGCTGCCGCTGTCACGCTGGTTAGATGGATTACTACAAGCCACCTCTGACCCCACTTACCAGCCCTGTGTCTCACCGCAGAGGTGTGTGTGGAGTGTGTGTTTGTGTGTGTGTAGGTGGGTGCGCTGGCCAGCTGTATTCTTGTGACAGGATGAGACTAGTTGATCAATGGCCTAATGAACACTGTATTTCATTGGGCCAATGAAGTGAGAGGTGGTAGCCAGCCACAGCGGCATGGCCATGGGTTTTGATCTCAGGGCCGAGGAAACACGTGATTCTTCCTTAAAACAAAACAATTTCACATTCTGTTAAAATACTGAGGTGTTGGCACAAATATACTGTAGAAGAAAGAGACCAGTGGTTGAAGCTTCGTGCCATGTAATTCACTGTTTTATTTTTAGCATGTTCTCTAGCATGTTTGAAGTTGTTTTGGAAGATGAGTTTGGGCAAAGGAAAGTTAAAAGCTAAAATGGATGGCACCACAACTGCCAGTTTCTGCAGTTATCTAACCATTCATTTTAGCTTTTGTATTTTATTTCCACTCACTTAAATGCTTAAAAATATATCATAAGGGCACAATCTTTCAACATGTCCCATGTCTCAGACACATATTTGATCTTTTTCAATCACTGAACACCTTGTTTGTAGTCTCCATATTTTGTGCATTGGCCTAATGTAGTGGAATATTTACTGGTTTGGATACTTGAGCTGGTTATTGTCTGATCTGACCCCCATCCTCTTTACTGATATTTCTTGTTGATAAAATGTACTTATTTTTCCTCATCTAATCATTTAGGCCTATTTTTATATGAATTCCATAGTTTTATTTCTGTCAGATTAAGATTTTTTCTTTGTCACTTACTGTTACTGTAATGTGATACTTGTCTTCGGTAAGATTTGGTTCCACTTTGTTATTGGCTTCCCCATCCTGTGACTTCTTCTATGTACGTGTGTTGTTTCACATTGTGAATCTGACGCCTGGTGATCGTGTCTTATGTCTGCACCTCACTGCAGGAATGTAATGTATTCATTCATTTTCTGTGAAAAGTGGACAAGTAGCATAAGTTTTGTGCTTCACAGAAATGACGGGATGCACACACCACGCTCCAATCTGGACTTTTGAAACAGATCAGGAGGCAGAACAGAAAATGAAAGGTGAAGGTATCTGTTTTAACAGGCTGGAGTAATGATGTGACAGTGATCTGTTGTCCTGAATAATTTTTCATAAAGCTGTGTCCTGTGTCTGTGTCCTTCACACTGGTTGGCGTTCATGTTCTACCACAGGCCAACGTGCAGGAAGCTCAATGCAGGTGACTAGATACTGTGTGCAGTGTGTGCAGCCCTGAACTTTCTATATTACAGTTGTCCTCTGCCACTTCAACAAAGGTAATCTCAGCCATGTATTTCCCAAATGCAGGCAGTTCATTAAATGCCAGACCAGAGAGGAGAATGCACTGGATCATTCCTATGCTACAGTAAGCAGCCCCCCATGCTGTGCTGGGACACTCTGACCACGTCATGCTCCACCTGAATCCTTCAAACAGGCAGAAATGAAAGCTCTGTACAGCTGTTGTAAGGACAAAGCGGTGGATCTCCCTGTGTGCTTGGACTATACTGACTGGGATGTTTTCACAACTGCAACCAACAGTCTGGACTAGCAGCCTGCTTTAAAACTTCCACCATCATCCCTGACCCCAGAAAACCAAGTATAACAGGACCTGGCAACTATAAACCTATTCCCCAACTCTTTGTGTAGTCTCCTACCTACAGTAGAAGCCAGAAAAAAATGAAAATTAAGCAATGGCCCAGTGCTGGGCCCTTTGCAGTTTGCCTCAACATGGCTTAACATGATATAGCAAAAGCATTAAAAAGCAGCAAGGTAACCTACACAAACAGTTTTTCCCATCCTCCAGGAATCTTAGGCAGCATTTCCTGTTTTCGTATCACGTGTTGCCTTCGAGACACTGCTTCATTCTTTCTTGTCTGGTTAGCATTCTCACATTTTGCATTTGTGTCATCCTCTTCCAGGATTTTGTGGTATAGAGGAGGTTTTACAGTCCAGGTGATGTTGTCCAAACTGTAAATCTTACTGTTAGTATTACTTGCATATGTCACCATGATGGAAAAAAATCTGTTCTTTGTTCCCTTCCTAAAATAAAAAAATGAGACAAATGCTAGAAAAAAAATAATACAGATTTCCAAACTAAAATAAATAAATAAATGATGCTCTGTAACTGCAGCTTGCCCCCTCTCCCTCACAGCCACACACACACACACACTTCCTCACATTCCTCCCATTGTCTCCCGCTTTGATGAGCTTTTGCAATGAAATGCAAAACTAAAGGATAAGGAGGGCTTTTGCACCTTGATGGCTGCTGACTTTGTTATGAGATCTGTAATAAAGGAAAGTAATATGCTTTAAACATTAAATAAGACTTTAATTGTCGCCACCATGAAAAACGTGCCTTTCTGAGGACGTAATTGAATGTCCCCATCGCATTGGGGGAATTAAAATAGGTTATTTTATGTGTTGCTTTATTTTTGATTGAATCTGCTCTTAAGTGGTTGAGACAGTGGAGTTATCCATTTTTTAGATGCCTCGTGGAGTGCTCAGTGACCGAGAATTGAAAAGAGACAGAGAGAGAGGGAGGGAGAGAGAGAGAGAGAGAGAGAGAGTGGGGGGGTGAGAGAGAGAGAGGGAGGGAGAGAGACAGAGAGAGAGAGAGAGAAACGGACAGAGGCAAGAGAGAGACAGGAATGGAGGAGGGGAGGGAATGACAGAGACAAATGCCTCTGCATTGACAGCTGTCCTCCATTTTCTCACAGACAGACATACAAATGAGGACCACAAATCAAACGAATCCCTCTAAGATTAATCCTGGGCCCCGGCAGGCACGCAGGCAGGAATTGGCAGGCCTGTGGACTGATGAAAGCGGATGGATCTTTCGACTTTGATAAACGGTATCAATACCAAACACTTTAGGATCAGATATTAAAGGAATTGGCATTTGTTCATATGGGAAGAATGAGTGTGCATTTGCTGATCAGCAAGCAGACGTCACAGCGTCACACTGAGGACTCAAATAATAGTCATTTAACCTCACAAGTCAGGATGCCTTTTACACTTAATGCTTGTCAGACGTGTGCATCAGTTGATTATGTCAAGAACTGAGGAAATGTATTGAAAACAAACTAAACTCCTTAATTAAAACAAAATTTGATTGTATTACGTGCCTTCCAAAATGTATCTACTCTTACAGATTGGTGTTACATGAACTTTTTATTCACTGATTGTTCAACATGTATGTGTCTAATTTATTATAGCTATAGTAGTATTGCCTATGCAAATCCACTGACAAGATGCTCTTTGGTATACAACAGAATAACTTTAAACCTGTTTCTGAATAAAAACAAAATGGTTGCCTGCATGCATTTTTGATGTTAACTAATTGTTTTGAAATTTTAAATAATAAGCAGTAGATACGATCAAAAATTGGGTGACATAGTTCTGACACAGAGGGTCAAAGTTGGAGGACTGGACTTTCACCCAAGAGACCACTGATCGAGTTCTGTGTAAAACGAGAAGTAGGCATTGACTCTTTTTAACATAACTCATGTTGGGTTACATAAGGTACATATTTTAACCCAAACTATAATCATTTCCTAAAGCTAATTAATTAGTTTTGTTGCCTGAATCCAACCAGCATAACAGCAACCACTACACAATGTTAACCATGTGATGAGGTCTAGTCGACACTTGTCGATGGTACTCTGTTGTTTGTCATTTATGTTGTGTTTTTAGGAGTCATTGGCAATCAAGCCTAGTGAAACAACCCTAGCTCCAGAAATTACATGGGATTTACATTAGTAAACCGTTTCCCTATTCATGTTATACACAATTATGCTGACAAACATCATTTCTTTCTCTTCTGATCTTAATTTGTAAGCTTCATTCATATATGCAGCTGATGAAATTTATACACTGACCTTTCAGACCCTACTAGCTACTTTATTGTAGAAAGTTCACGATAAAGCTCCAGAGAACTAAAAGGCAACTGGACTATTGAACATTTCTGGTAAGACGTTAATGAAAAATGCCTAATGATCAGAAGTCCAAGAAACGCCTCATTCATTCCTCTTCTCATTTTTAAACTTTGACTTGCTACCAAATCAAATGAGGTCTGTTTTGTGTGCCAGGGTTACAAATGAGTGGTGTAAAAGCCAGAAGTTAAATGAAGGAATGTGGAATAGTCTGATGGGCGTCAGATGCAAGACTTAGGTCAGGTCAGGCCAATGAAAGATGAAGAGCAGCAACACTTCCTCTTGTGAATTCACCCTTTCCATCCTCCATCCATCTCCCAGATGTCCTCAGACTTCCCCACCTGTCCACGTTCTCTCTCATTTCAGGTCCAGCCACTCCTCCTGCCTTGTACTACCAAATTTACTGCCTCTCCATCACCTGATCATCCCTGCCCACACATTCACCTGCTTCTTGTTTCCCTAATAAGCCTGGGATTATATTTATCAGCCCATTCCTGCCCACATGTTACTGGATTGTCAAACATGGTTATGCATTTGCTTTCCAGCCATCCGAACCTAAACACTAACCTGGATCTGTTACTTCTGTTCCTGTGTTTCCTTGCTACCTCTTCTTGAATGGCTCATCGTGACCACTGCCTCAAGCAAATTTCCTTTCATCTACCTGCCTTGCTTTGTGTGCATTTCTGTGTCTGTGTGTTCCCCTTCCCTTGTTACCTCTTCCCTTGCTTCCCTTGAAACAACCAGATGTGGACCCAGCAATCACTTTCTGTGGATGAACTTGGATAAATGAGGTGACTTATATTACTGAGTGTGTTCTAAACAACTGCAAATGAACCGAAATGCCTCCAGTATTGAACACAAGAAGACTGCCTTGTCACTGGAATGCTGGACAACCTTGGTTAGTAAATTTGTTATCTGGATTGGCAGAGGATTTTATTGACACTCCATCCTCTCTGTCTACTAATACTGGGTCCCATCCTGCTTGTCTCCAGCCTGTACCTCAGCCTGTAACCCTTCTGCATGCAACCTCCTGCTAGTCTTGGGCCTACCTCTGAGACAGCTGGACTCACATTCATTAGCCTCCTCCAGTCTGCACAGGACCAGCCAGTCTACCACCTGCCTGCCCTGGGCCTGCTAGCCCATTGTCTATCTGAGTACCATGAGTAGACAAGCCCATTGCCTGCCCGCCTGAACCCTCTGAATGGACCAGTTGAGGAGCTATGCTGATGTCCTGAGGCCTGAGGTCTTTCAAAGGGACTTGCTTTGCCTGTTTGAGGGTTATCCCAGTGGAGCCCCCAAAAGAAGAGATAGAATCCATGGCTCCAATGCCATTGGCTTTCTCAGCAGCCAAGCACTTCAGCTTCTCAGGTGCCCAGCAAGCGCAACTGAGCCTCAACTGACATTCACCTAGATCTCCAGTCAACCTATCAGAGTAAATTGTCTGTCACAACACCTGCCTTGTCTTATGTTTGTGTATCTGCGTTTGGGTCCTCCTCCCTTTCCCATAATTCACCGGACGTGACAACAGTCCTCTTTCATCAGCAAGAATCTTGAGATCGTTTTAGACCCCTATGTCAGAATGTCTTTCTGTTTGAATGTTTACAGTAGCACTTGAAGCAGTGACCTACATTCATAAGAGAATAACATCAGACAGCTTTCAGACGCCCCATAGTTTGAGCCACTTTGGTTGCAGAAACTCAAGCTTTTCAGTAGAGAAGGAAATGGTAATGATGTAATGTTTCTTATATAGTTCTGTTTTTTTTCCAAAAGATTTGGACAATGACAACATTTTTTAGAAACAGGTAAATAAAGCATGATTGGTGTGACATTCATTCAAGGCAAATAGTAGAGTTCCACAAAAGTATTGTTGTTGTTGTTATGTGGTTATGTAATTACATACAATTCTATTCTACTTTAAGTTTTTAAATTACATTGAATGTTTATGTTGAACATAGCTGCAAAATATTTACAAACTACATTGTAAATGTAAACTACACACTACTACTATATTTTCCCTACAGAGGTAACATCCAGATCAACTCAATTGAACATCTATGAAAAAGATGTTTTCATCAAACCATTTAGTGGTTTTCTCCACTCATTTATTCAAGTTGTTTTTATTTATTTTTTATTTCTTTAAAGGGCCAGTCATCACATCATCTGTTAGTGTAGTTGATTGCAATCACATCACCTCAGCCTTTCCCTCCTAGCATTAAGGTTACCACAAAACTCAGAAAAAATGCTAAAGGCCCCACCTTAAAGGGATAGTTCGGGATTTTTGACATGAAGCTCTATAGCATCCCCGTCAGTAGTGTCGCACAGCCACACCGACTTACCCCCGACAGTGTCCCATGGGCCGAGTTCTGTCCAGGTTTGGTCAGCAACGAAAGTAGTCCGGCAGGTTTCCAGGGACACGTAAATAAGAAGTTTTTCTTCTCAAAACATCATGTGTTCAAAAGAGTGATTTATTTGCATCACAAAACCGATGTCCTCGAAAAAGTCCCACGTCGTAATCACTTGGCCCTACTTTCTCTCTTTTTGTATCTCTGCGCTGCTGCAAGATGACAGACGAGGGCTGGGCTGCGCGGAGAGAGCGTGGTGGGGCCGAAAGAGCCGGGTCGCCCCATTCCGACGCGGCACGTCCGCGAACAAAACTAAACAGTAGCGGCCACTTGCAGCAGCGCAGAGATACAAAAAGAGAGAAAGTAGGGCCAAGTGATTACGACGTGGGACTTTTTCGCGGACATCGGTTTTGCGATGCAAATAAATCACTCTTTTGAACACATGCTGTTTTGAGAAGAAAAACTTTTTATTTACGTGTCCCTGGAAACCTGCTGGACTACTTTCGTTGCTGACCAAACCTGGACAGAACTCGGCCCACGGGACACTGTCGGGGGTAAGTCGGTGTGGCTGTGCGACACTACTGACGGGGATGCCATACAGCTTCATGTCAAAAATCCCGAACTATCCCTTTAAGCCTAAAAAGTGTTTAATTTGTTTGTTCTGGGCTACTGTAGAAACATGGAGGTTCAACATGGTGGCCTCTGTGGAAGAGGACATACTCAAACAAGGTAACAAGGTAACAACAATGTGACCTTCTAAGACAAAGAAAATAGGAAAACATCTTATTTTCAGGTTATTATACATCATAATTGATATTCTGTAAATAGAACCTTTAATTTGTCATTTGACCATAATGTACAAAGCAATATGGATGATATAAAATGTCCTGTTAATATTAGTTAAATTGGTGAGTTATATTTGTTTTATGTTAATTGCAATTTGAGCTTGGATTCTTGAAAATGCATTATTGCTTTGTTGTTACACATTGTTCCTTTTAATAGCAGCGTATTACCATTGATATTCATGTTTTGTCTTATCCAAGTTCCCTATTCACCCCCCCGCACCTCCAAAAAAAAAAAAAAAAAAAAAAAAATGACAAAGCACTCCAGATTAGGCTTCCTCTCTGTAATGCTTGATGAATGCCGGTGTTGAACTGTAGAAAAAGCCTCATTATGAGACACTTATAGATTACCCAGGGTGTCACACTGGGGGATAGGTGGTGGGTGTGAGGGTTTGTCTGTGAAGAGGAGGAGAAACAATGAGACTAGATCCTGTTCTGTCTCCCTCTCTCTCTCTCTCCACCCTCCTCGGGCTCTTCTCTCTCTCAAATGGATAATTCTGGTGATGCTTGTGACAGGCCGTGGTTTAGATTTTGATTTATGTTCTTCCAAAGCTAAAATCAAAGAATCCATCTAGTGCTATTTTATGGCAGTTGGGATGATGAATGGGCCAGTCTCTGGGCCAAAGCAAGCTGCTGTGTCTTTGCCCCGGATTTTAATTGCTAAAGTAGCCAGTCATTGCTCAGGATTCAAGACGCAATGAGAGGGAGAGGGGCAATACACTCTCTGTCTTTCTCTCCTCTCTGTCTCTCTAACTCTCTCTGTGTCATTCCTTCCCTCTTCTATCCTTTTAACAGTCTGTCTATCTTTCATGCGATCCTCCGTCTTTCCAAAATGCCGAGGAGATAGCTGCTTTGAAAGAAAATTGAATCTAGTTTACACTAACGTACTGTTAAATCATTCATAACCTGGCCATAGGGATCTGCTGTTACAAGTATAACTAATGGCTCACGTAATGGGCCTAACTTTGAAGTGTAAATTCCACATGTATATTTAATGCATGGAAATGCCATATTTAAGCAAAATGGCAGATAAGAGTTTGATCCTTTATTTTATATTTCAAAAAATGTTCATAACTTTGATTTTTTTTTTTTTTATCTTTTTTTCGGGGGAGGGGAATAATGAGGCATGTGTTTCTTCTACCCTACTTTCTGGACTTCTATATACAACCAATAAATTAATAAACAAATGAATAGATAAAAAAATTACCCAACAACACATTCCCACGACTCATGAAGCTGATAAACACATGCAAATAAAATCAGACGCTTGCACATCTATCGATGGAGGAAAACGCCATTCGTCCTGCTCCCTCGTCTACCCCTCCTCATGCACTAATACATCCCATCCTTATCAAAGAGAGGGTGGTGGTGGTGGTGGTCGGGGGGAGTAGTTATAGGGAGCATCATTGCTTTTCAAACACCACCAGAATCAATGATGCAAATTAGAAAAACAAGCAGGCAATAAATTCTTTCTCAACTGCGGAGCCTGGCGAGAATTTTTAATAATTTTTAATAAAGCATAATTGTAGTTTGTACCACTGAATAATTTAATCACATGGAAATATGGAGCATGGATGGGGGAGAAAGTATACACATCTGAAAAAAAAGTCTCTCCTCCCCTCCGACAAATCTGTGAAATGACTGCACGCCATATCCCTGTTTTATTTGTGTCTGTATCTGTGCGTGCCTGTGTGTGTGAGTGTGTGTGTGTGTATGTGTGTCTTTGGATCAGATTTGCTCACATATAGAAAAATGTGATTGCAAAAGAAACATAAACACTGACATTCTCTGTCAGAAAATTTGTTTTAGTAGCCGTTGTAATATTTTTGATCAGGATCCAAACATTTTTACCTCTTCTTGGTTACAGTTCAATCAATTAGGTCTTTTTTACTCAATGAAAAATCTAGACGTTGTGTTCTGTGGAGGTGCACTGTCCAGAGAAACAATGGCACTGTTGGAAAGGGGACAGATTATGTGGACATCTGCCAGTGCTGGACACTTGGATCCTACGTGCAGCTTACCTGTCTGGCACGCAGAAAAGTATTTCCGTTAGATTACAATGCCACATTATAAGATTTAAATAATTAATGAAGTTGCAGCTGCAGAGTCATGTGCATAAATTGTGCACAGCCCCTCTCTCAATTTGGAGACACGTGTATCGATCCTGCCGCCATGAGATGACCACAGCTATTTAATAAAGTGGAAGAAGAGACTTCATCCTACATCTGTTTGGTCAGCATGAGACGGTGTCTGAAAGCAGGTGTTTTCGAGCCAAACGTGTGAGAGTTGGCAATGCTTAGCTGAGCCCTGACAGGGTGAAATTTGGATATGAGGAGGCGGGGCTCAGCCTCCCTGAGCCGACCCCTGATTGGACTGCAGCTACAAGTGCTCAGTGACTGGCTCCAACTGTGGTTCTGAAACATCTGATTGATCACTTGGCAGTTGGCATACAAATATATATATTTCTTTTCATTCAAACACTTTTCATGGTATCTTTTTGAAGAGGAATGTGGAAAAAATGCAAGTTCAACATTCTGACACCAGGAAATAGTTTGAGTTTGAAAAATAGCAGGAAGTTAAGGGCATGAAACCTGTTCTGGTTCCTTAATGGTCAGAGTTTATGATGTAATGAGCTGACTTGCTGTAGTCTTACTTTGTAGTGAGGCTTGAAACTAAATAAATTAGATGAGGTGGATTATGGACTGGAGGTCAGAAGAAAGTATTTTAGGGTGAAGACGAGTGTGTGATTCATGGCTGGAGAAGTAGGTAAACCATCAGGGTTGAAAATATATCATACATACACTGTAACACTTCACAATGGCTTCATATTCCTCATATGCAGGGGAACACTATCAGTGTGTGTGAACATGGTGTGTATATACCACTGTCCCTTGAACTGACGTCAACAGCATTAGGATGACACCGACGTTGTCCAAACACACTAACAGCTGATGTGTGTGTGTGTGTGTACATGCAGGAGAGGAGTGCAAAGGAGAGGGATGAGAGAGAGAGCCTCAGGTGAAACACAGGCCTGCCTGTAATTCATAACCATGACATGGAAGCCAAGTTTCTCTAAATGAGGCATTCAGATAGCCAAACCAGTCATTTATCCTGGTGATTAATACAAATGATATCCGTAATAATAAATATCGCCGCCTTGCAGTGCGTAAAGCAGCAGGAGCAGGAAAAGAGAGACAGAGAGGGAGAGGGACACTTTTAGTGTTTATTGTGTGACGATAGGAACCTGTCGTCAGGTTGCATTTCATGTAAAATATCGGGATGAAACAGGATAAATAAGAGGCATTTAATGTCATCTGGTGACCTTTTCTTATGTTAAATGTTACATTTCATGTGTGTTGAAAAGTTGAAGGTACATGTCATAGCGCAGAAAATTATGAATATGAATCAATGAATATGAGTTCATATAAAAAACATTCACATTAATTACATTTATTGGACATTTTTATTTCATTTGAATCAATTTTAGAAATTGATCAATTCAGTTTTTTTCAAATGTGTTAACCTATTAACATATTATTATTATTATTATGAGAGGAGGATACATCTTTTGGGCACACATGAGTAATTCTCACTCTCACGTTGATGATCAATTTAACATAAAACATTTTACAGCCATCATTTTAATATTTAAGTGATGTCACAGAGACTTTATCTTTGTTGTCCAAAAACACAGTACATTATCTCCAGTTTAGATTATATTGTCCATGATCTGACAGCAGTCACTGTATGTTTTATTTTAAATTGGATGTATACAGTTTTATATTTGCACATTTGCCCCAGATTGTGGCGCTTCTGTATTATGTATTATCGAATATACTGTGCACAAATGTGAACACAACCTAAACTTAAAACTAAAAGAAAAAAAGAAAAAAGAAGCAGTGCAATAAATGCCTAACCTAATTAAAGAATGTCAGGGATGTCAGAACAAAAACGCTTTCCATGGTCAATCCCAAGTGGACCATAGAAAGCACAGCAACATGTGACTTCTTGTACCGGTCCTTGCTGTTACAGTAACTTGACATTGACTCAAATATGAATTGAATGATTATGAATGAAGTTTTTTTGTATTTTTTGTAACATATCTCTGAATCAGTCAGTACCATAACATAAAGTTACACTGAAGTTACCAACTTCAAAGCCCTGCTGCACTATCTTCTCTCTAATTCAGACATTAAGCTGTGGTTAACTCACACATGGACCCATGACCCACCTCTCTCTCTCTCTACCTGTCACTGAAATAGTCATTCCCTGACTTCAAATTCACATTGGTGAAATCAGGGGATGAGGAAATGAGGAAAGAAAATAGAATCATGCTTCTAGGAATCAACATAAAGATGGAGACGAAGAGAGGAAGTGGAGAGAGAGGGAGAGAGAGAGAGAGAGAGAGATCGGTAGAGAGAGACAGAGAGAGAGAGACAGAGAGAGAGGGAGAGAGAGAGCAGTATGGGCTGATGTCAGTGGCTGATAAAGTTTATGCCTTCCTGTCATTTTGCTGAAAGTAAACAGGCGCTGCAGCCTAACATGACATCACTAAGTAGGTTAAGTGTAGTCCCGCGTGGCCATCGATCATAACGGAATCTAGCATATTCTTGCCCCCACTAGGAGGAGAGGTAAAAGTTTTCCACTGTAGCTGAGATGACATTTAATTTTTCATATCTGCTCCATAGTCCTGGAATGAATTTTGGCAGACCTGATGCAATTTAACAGCTTGGCAGTTTAAAATTGGGCAATGAATCACTGGGATTCAATGGAAGCCCGGCTGCTGCATAATATTTTTCTGTGCCGGGGGTGGAGGGGCAGTAGGGGGTGGGGGGTGGAATAGTCGTTGGACAGTGGACCCCCACCCGCTGCCCATTCCTCCAGTTTACCTCCGGCTCGAAATGATTTTACGCCTTTTCTAATCTGACGCACTCTTTAATCGTCTGCACCCAGAGACACAAAGACTGACCACTGCTAGTTACAGATACTTTGTCACACTTTCAAAATGTCCACCCATGATCTTGATTTTGTACAAATCATCCAAAAAAAAAAAAAAGAAGATGAAAAAGAAAATCAGCAGTTACTCACGTTTTACCCACTTTAACTGATGACTTGTTGACCTTCACTTAGATTCACTAAAACTGTTGACCAAAATGACTCAAAAAAGACATTTTGAGTTGTATCTCTAATCACGGGACTAAAATGAGCCCAACCCAAGTGAAACAATTACAGCGCACTGCTATGAAAGAGCATCAAAACATATTTGTCTCGATAAGAAATGTGCTCACAGTGCAATAACAGGTTCAGTAGGCGAGGCTCCGCTCATCTCTCTCCTCTTGGTCCATCACAGAGCCCTCTGACCCCCAGACAAAGAGCACAACACACAATCGCACACCATTACATGCGCACAAACGCCTCGGTTCAGCACATAAAAGGCTCTCTGTGTGCTTTTAAAAGGTGAGGAGGTCCAGAGGGCTCGCACTGTATCTGATTTTTGACAAAGAGCACGCTGGGTAGAAATCAATAAAGCGCCAGTGATGGGCCGATGGGTCCCGCTGGTCCTCCCGGAGAGGCGGGCCGCTGAGCTGAGCTGAGCTGAGCTGCACCCATAATCCTCCTCCTCCCTTCTCCCCTATCGGTTTCTTTTCTCTCCCCTTCTCTCTCTCTGTCACTATCCCCCCCCCCCCATAGTAGTCCTCTCTCCTCCTCCCTTTACCCCCCTCCATCCCCTCTTACCACCCCACTAGTCCAGATGAACCCAAACAAGCAAAGAATGGACTGACAACGCTTTTGACACCAGCCGTTTATTAGCCCCACAGAGCGATGTTTAGAGCAGGGAGAGAGAGAGGGAGGGGGGAGGAATAAAAGAGAGAGAGAGAGAGATGTGGAGGTAAGGAGGAGGAGGCGGAGAGGGGGCTCTTCTCACCAGTCGGCTGGTTGGCTGAGCAATGGGATGACCACACTGCGGTGTGTATGTACATATATGTAGTAACTTCGCTCTCCATGCAGCAGCCAGGTGCAGCCATTTGTCAGGGTCACCATCAGGAAAATTAGTGTTTATTCTTGTAGAAAAAGCTTTTGATGAATTGGTTTATTTATATGCTAAAGTATTTTACACCCACCTACAAGCATCTTTCCTTCTTTCTTTCTTGACTCACTCGTAACTCTCATAAATCTTTGCATCCTTTTTGTTGTTGTTGTTTTCCTTTTACCTAAAAAGGTAAAGGAGATAATTTGAAGTTCCAAGAGTTTCAGTGTGTAAACACCAGTGTGTGTGTGTGTGTGTGTGTGTGTGTGTGTGTGTGTGTGTGTGTGTGTGTGTGTGTGTGTCTTGGCTATCAGTGCTTCACCGGAACGAGCATGGAGCATGTGTATCATATTAAGCGTGTTGAGGAGGTGGGGTAGGCCTTTAAAAGGGAAGCTGCAAGTCCACTGCTTCACAGTCATTCAAAAGCAAAACGTGTTTGTTCAAGTTGCTATTGTTAAAATATAGTTTATCATACTCCACTCCTGTGCTGATTTGAAATTGTAGAAGTTGTTGGATACATCAAATATTTTCCCACCCTTGTGCCAAAAAACAAACAAAAAAAAAAAAGAAAAGAAAAAACTGCAAACACAGTAAGCATTTTCAAATATGACCATTATACTGTCAATCAGTATTTGCTGATTGCAATGGTACATCCTAACCTTTTGTCTCAGGGTGTGTGACATTGTGATAGTTGTGATCATTTTTAGATGCCTGAAGAACAGTGTACATCGTTTCACTAGAGAAAAGTGAGTGAAAGTGATCATGTTGCATCATTATTAAAAATGTGTTTTGGGTCCCAGTGTCAGGTACCATAGCAACAAAAGTGTAACCTGTGTGAAGCAGGTAGAACAGGAGCAATGAGAACATGCACTACATATGATGAATAACCAACATTCAATTCATTACATTAATCAGCCATGCCATTAACCACGAGAACAGTGAATGTTGCTTAAAAAAATGCCCCATCAAACAGTTATCTTAAACACTGACAGTGTGGAGTCAGCTGGCTTACTTCCTTACAGCCTTGATGCACGTCATCATTACAAACACACAGTGTTAATAAGTGAGTCGATACTTAGGGTTTACTTACAGTTTACTGACCTGTATGAAGCAGGTAACACAGGAGGGACGAGGACACAGTGCGCTTCGTTTCCTTCTATCTGATTCAGAGGAAACAACAGAAACTACTACAACTAGAGTGAAAAGAAAGGTTCCATCTCACTGCTAACCAAAACATGTACTCTTCACTCGATTAGTGACAATGACGATAGAGCTTGGAACTCAGTGTTATCAAATTCAGGCTTTGTTTAAGTTGTTATGAATGTAAATCTTTACAATACCAAAATGATCAGTATATTAATTATAAAAAATCACATTCAAAACACATAAATCACATAAAGGTGGCTACACTATTTAAGGTGTGTCACAAATGCCATACCCTGAAATCCTGACCATTAGATCTCTTATGCAACTTGTGGTGTCCCAGGTTGGGTAATAACTGTCAAACTTTGTCAAGCCTGTGGTCAGGTAACAACAGTCACAAGAAATTACTAGCAAATATTGTCTCAGTCCAGTTTGGAAAGACAAAATGCTTGGCGTTCAAGTATATGTCATTTTGTCAACCAACAATTTTATTAACTAACTAATTAATATTTGGGGGATTTTGTTGCAGAGTACTTGGACAGTAATGATGTGATGTGAAATCATATGTGAGGTTTATAGGACTAAAGCAGGCTACTGCAACAATGGCCCCAAACCACAGATGTCCCATCACTGCAATCTGTTATCATTTTAGAATATGTATTTAACATTTATTTAGTAAGCAAGCCAAACTACAAAATGAAAAAGTTGGCTGTTACCTTGTACATGCTACATGTTAAATAGAGAACAGTGTGCTGTTAAGCTGTTGTGTAAAAAGTAGAAAAGGTTTACATCATTTTGCTGCTCAAAGAGACAAACAGAGTGATTAGTCTGTTGGCTAGCATTAGCATTGACAAAGCAGTTAAAATGTTACACTGCTTTCTTCAGGCAGCACTGGGGAAAAGAACTATGATCTACCCGTATGGCCAGTTTGTTATGTGAGTGAGTTGCAGGAGAGCAAATTGTTGCTATATCACGTTAAACATGACCTTTGGACATTGAGGACCAGACAGCAATATTACCTTACACTCTCTCTGTGTGCTGATGATTCTGCATGACGATTCACTCACTCACATTCACTTTACTTAGAGGCAAATTTACTATAGGGCTCAATTATAACTACCAGTGACAGTGACAACCGTGCCCACCAATATGAATACAGACAGCTGCAGGACCTTCCTTTCTTTGATGTTCATTAACTTTACAGTTCCTCTCTTTCAGGGTTCGCTCTGCTCTGCTGAAACATATATTTGACTGACCTGAGAGACACTTTTCTTCTTTTTTTTATTATATACAGCTTTGACAAGTCATTCTCCAGGACTCTGTCCTTGCACCTGTGTGTATGTGGTCAAAATGAAAGGAGAGAAGTTAAATGAGCCCAACCTGAGCCTGGGCTATAAAAAAAGGCCTGATCCTGGCCCGGTTTGACTCAGGATTGCAGACCTCTACCTCTGTGACACTGTAACTTTATCTAATGTAACATTAGCTCAGCATAGCCAAAGTGGAGACTGAGAGCAGTCAACAGCATTATTAGATGATATTTGATATCATTTGTCAGTAATTAATACAATGAAAAGACAGCAGTCATCTAACCACCAACATTCCACATTTCAATGTAATGTTTAGAATAAAGAAGTTTCTCAGTTAATATGACTTTAGTATGATTTTATAATATCAACTAGCTTTGTGTACTATACAATACGTCTCATAACAAGTTATTATGTTGTAACACTAGATGTTCATGAGCATCAGTGATCAGTGGATGACCCGCTCCACCTCCTGAGCCACAGCAAGTGTTTTATAATAACTTCACAAGACAATCTTTAAAATCTTTAAAATCTTTCTAATCTAGAAGATAAACCCGAATTCAGAAGGCCTCCTGTCATATTTCTCGTAGTTTATGACTTTATTTGTTAAACTAAACATAGAAAAATGAAGCTCTTTAAGCTCCAGCTGGCTTTGAGGAAGTAACCAATATCCAAGCGTAACAAGGCCCAATTCAGACTGATATCAGGAAAGTTTACAAAAACTTAAATGACAATAGACAGTAATAGTTTTCAAATGTTTAATGTTATGTACATGACACAGAAGGCTATTGTGTGGATTTACATTAAACACAGAGCTCATTTCTAACATTCATCAGTCCATTTGGCTCAGTCTGAAACGCCTGCCTGCCTCAACAACCACCACCCCCCCTCCCTCCACTCACAGTCCCTGCTTTAGACATGTATTAGTCATTATTAAACATAATAATGGCTTTTATAAGTCACCGTTTGCCGCTTTGGTTACGTGAATTATTCAGCCAAAGAGGGAGAGGGAAAGAGAGGGAGGGAGTCAGGTGGGCCTTACACCTGAGATGGCGGGCGACAGATGAAGCATTTTGTCTGAATTATTTATTTGATTCTCTTCAACTTTTTACAACTGCCACATTGTTTTTTTTTTTTTTTTAACCCCCTTTCCACATCCCCCATCACACTCGCACACACACACACAGACACACGCACACACTCTGCAAACCGTCACGTTTATTTCAAGCGGCATTAATTACGGTTGCACAAGCTGTTAAGCTGTCGTCTGACGATTAACAAAGTCAAGCTCCAGCCCCAGCACCACCACTTACTTTCCTGTTTGGCAAATGGAGGGGTGGAGTTGGAGTGTGTGTGTGCGTGTGCGTGTGCGTGCGTGTAAGTGTGTGTAAAAAAAAAAGAAAAAATCTGCTTTGTGACAGCCATTGTTAGCACTAACAGTAGGGCTATAAAAGTACAGGGGTCTTTTTTTTATTATTTTATTCTGTCGCAGCAAGCGAACAGACAATATGAATAAACTTAATTTGTGAAACGTCTCCCCTAATTAATTTGAAGGAGTCAGTGGGAGGTGGGGGTGTGGGGTGGGATAGGGGCGGGGAGTGGGTGCTCGCTCAACGGGCAAAGCTTTAAAAGGTAAATCAACAACGTGCTTTCCTTTGAGATGCGATCCACACAAAGCGACGTAGAAACGCTCGCAGCGATTTGAACATCGGCTGTCAACCCCGGTGGGAGACAACACATTTTGATGTTTGTCCACGTGTTTGTCTCTGCGTGCGTTTATTGCACGGCTGCAGCCCTGACAGGATGCATCTATATGTCAGCGTGCAGCACAGACACAGCCCAGCACAGAATGGTGGACACACAGTATACAAACTGTATCAGTAGGCTATATCTTTCCTTTAATGCCTTTGTCAATTAGTGGACGCTGCTGTCAGGCTGCGTGTGCTCAGTCCCGTCTGTCATAATTAAAAGTATGTGAAACTGCTTTTGGGTTAAGGGGGGAGAAAAACACTTCATATAGTTGCAGCCGACACTTTCTGGACTGTCGTGTTTTTGCTGAGTGGATTCAGACAGTTAGTCTGCTCGCTGTGATTTCAAAGTATTTACTGAAACAAACAAACCAAAAAAAAATGTACTAAAATATATATTTTTTATTCTTTTTCTTTATGTTGCTTGAGATTTAAATTATATGAAGAAGAAGATGACCAAATGGCTATTGAGTGGACTGAACCTGCATATATCATTGAGCATTAACGGTGCCTTCACAAATGTACATGTTACCCATCAAATGCTGGCTTTTCACAAAGAATCAGCCTGTTTGGATGCTTCTTTATTTTTTCAAACCCAATCATGTTACTAACGCGTTGCCAGTTAACTTAATTAACTGTGAGATGTTCCACCAGGTGTTTTATTTATTTATTTATGATTTCAGCATTTCACAACTATTCCAGTTTTTCTGCTGGCCCTGTCCCAACTTTTTTGAAATGTGTTGCTGGCATCAAACTCAAATTCCAAAAACAATTAAAAAAAAAAAAAAAAAAAAAAACATTTGACAAGTTGTCTTTATTCTTTTTTCAATTAAATATGTGCTTTAGTGTTGCACATCATCACATTTGGTTTCTTTTTACATTTTACACAAAGTGCCAACTTTTTTTGGAAACAGACTCGTACATTTGTAATTCTAATTGATTAGTCTGTTATTTCCTAAACATGTTTTTACAATGAGAATACTATACTGTGGGTTTTAGTGTGAAAAGTGAGCAGTAGTTATTCGCACCATATGTGTGATGTGGCTTTGTCATAATTAAACTCAAACACATGGAATCAGTAAATAGTTTGTTAAAGACTTCAAAATGGATTGTGTTTATTAGCTTCAGTTTTTCAATATGAAAGCCAGGTCCAGAGCTGTGCATACCAAAACAAATTGTAGATCAGAGACAATTGAAGGGCCAAAACTGAAAGATGCCAAAAGCAGCTTAGTGAATTGTGAAGAAGTAATATGATATTTATTCATTATTTATTTTGGCTAGAGAATAGGACAAAATTTAGCGTTATGGTCAGTCAACTTGGGCCTGATGCCATGTGCCCTAATGGCTACTGGCCTGTGGGCAGAGAGTCTTAGCCGCAGAAAGGTAACGAGCACAACCACCATACACCATAAGGTTAGTGGAACTTGCTAGTTTGCTACTGAAATTAGCACAAAAACATAGTACAGCTGCAGCTGCCTGGCCATAAAGCAGCTCTATTCTTACACTGGCTCTTCACTCACTTCAGGATCAATTCCAAAATCCTGCTAATTGTCTATACATCCCTCCATGGTCTCACACCAACATATATATCTCAGAACTTCTCATTCCTTACAACCCAACCAAACCCTTCAGATGCTCCCACCTTGGCATGTTGGCTGTGCCCTGTTTGAGGAAAAAGGAAAAAATCATTAAGGGTTACTATATTTTCTATAATCCCTCTTCAGCTGCAGAAAGGCCTGCTGGCTTTCCACTCAAGCTGAGTCTGTTAATGCTAAGAAATGGCTAAAAATGTAGTTGAGCTGTGGGGCAGACAAAGGTCAAGGGTGTTGTTCAAAATGAACTCGGTGCTTAACATGCTTCTGAAGAATCTGCCCATTTAATTATGAGATACATTGAGTGCAACATAGATAGCAAGCTCCTGGAGAGCTTGAGTAAAGATCACAGAAGGCAAAAAGTGAGGAAGCCACCCAAATCAGGAGGAATTATCCTGGAGACCCTCAATACTAATACAGAATTCAGAAATCAATAGCAGTCTGGCCAAATACCTTGATCTGGTACAAAGAGATTCAGAAGAATATGTAGTGGAGATGGTGACATTTAGTTTATACACAGTCTAATGCAGTAAGCAAGCTCTGAAGTTTTTCTTGGCAAATGATACTAGATGTAGTGACAGCCCGGCAGGTCAGCAGACAGCAAGGGAGTGATGTCTTGGCTGTGCTACAAGTCCTACATGCATTCATGTCCTCTAGAGAGATAGCAAAGGGCAAAGGTTAAACAAGCCCTTTTGAGTGTGTTAGTCTTTGCTTTCTGTTATGATTCCACTTCCATTTCTAGTTTTAGATGCATTTTAATGCAGCTGTTGCTCACTCCTATCTTCTCCTTTTCTCTGTGTGTGTGTATGTGTGCATGTGTGTGTGTGTGCATTTGTATGACAGAGTCACCATCATCGCAAAAGATGATGTTCGGAAATGACACGTTTCCTCACGACTCGGTAGCATTCAGCGGGACCGCCAATCAGGGATCCGGCGCCGGGATGAGTTGTTGCGATGCAGCGAGTCGTCAAGCAGCCACTCTGGTTTGTCGCCTCATCTTCCCTCCTTACTGCCACTTTGTAAAATCACATTACCCTAATGAGAATGGGAGTGGAAAGGCAGTGACAGCGCAGGGATATGGATGGGTTATGTGTCAAAGGCACTCAGATTTCATCCGCTCTCTTTTTGAACTCAAAGATCTGGGCCTGGGGTTGGGGGTGAGGAGGAGGAGTAGCCAGGAGGTTGTGGACTCATTTCACTGTGTGACGTGTCACTATGGTTGTTCTATTTGTTTTCAGTCTTCTTACATACATAGACAAAACTAGAAAAGACAAGAATGCCATTCTAAGAAAAGATAGACTCCTGAAACATCCTCATAACGTACAAGAACAACCTCAGACAGTGTATGCTGTATCTACTGGATGGAAAGGGAAGGTCAGTGTGGGTACTGAAGTTAGTTAGTAAGTTAAGTGGACATCAAGGTCATGATCAAGCTTCAGTAGTAGGACCATGGACTTTCTATCTGCTCACACACACACACACACACACATACACACATACACAAACACATATAGACCAAGGCCTGATTCTGACTGACAGGACAATTTCTCCCACCTCTTTCATTTGGTGATCGACTTTGTAGTAAAATACACTCCTCTCTCCCTCATTCTCCTTTACTCTGCTGGGTAGACTCCTATCACAAATACAGCACAACACACACACACACACACACACACACACACACACACACACACACACATCAACTCGCACAGAAGTACAGTACCAATTACACCAACAGCACGCATGCTGATGCAAATAGATCATATGCAGACACCTGCATGAAGAACAAAACAGACAACGTGGGTGAAGGCAGCAAGAAGAGCAGCACACACACACACACACACACACACACACACACACACACACAGACGTTCACATTCACCTGCACCCCCACGTACAGAAGGTGTCCCAGTAAAACGGATGGAGGTCTTGGAAGGTGAATGTTTATGTGACTCACTAGGCTGATTAGAGGGACGGAGATCTAAAAATAATTGGCTCCTTTTACTTCCTTCTTCCTGTGGATTTACGAGCTTCTCTGCAAATGACTGGCAGCTTCTTTACTACGGTCAAACACTGAAGGATAAACTCACCCTGCCAGAGTGTGTGAGCGTATTAGCAAGCGTTGTGTGTGTGTCTGTGTGTATGGCTGGATGCTTTGGATGTTTATGTGTAGACAGAGGCAGGCATGCTCACAGTGACTCATTGAGACCGAAATCAACCTTACAAATGTGACGTGAAGCCTGAGTACATTTGAGGCTGATTCAAAGTGCCACTCAGCACTGTGTGTGGAGTGGCTTCCGCTACACACTCCCTGTCACCCAGAAGGCTCGGGGTGTGAGAATGTGTGTGTTGGCCTCCTACATCCATTTTTCTGCCTGGAAAACACTGCTTAGCCTATTAGCACTCCCTGTAATGCCCCCTCTCTTGCCCTTAATCTGCACAACACGGCTGTCAGAGACAAAGCGGGATGGCTTAGTGGACACTTCACTTCCAGCGAGGAAGACATGAACGTCCCCATCCTAAAGTCAATTATTCATTGATAACCTATTTATTTTTACCTTTAGTGTCAGTCAGAATGGTAGAAATGTGCATATATTCATCTTTAATTAATCTGCGGTGCCACATAAACACACACATCTGGTTCTTTTAACTAATGTATTATGTTTATAAGGCGGCAAATATATATTATTCATCTCTGATGTGGATGGAGGAGGGTGGGGGCCCATCATGGGATATTACTGTGTCACATTAGTGTCAAATGCAGAGAGACTTAAAGGGGCCAGCAAGCTTCATTAAAGGTGGTGGAAGGTGGCAAAAGGGAAATAGGCGACGTGATCGGAATAGACTGACCGCAGAAGTGGAAACATCTAGCCGAGCCCCTACGACAGCAAAGCAACAATCAGATGGGCAATGTATGAGCGACTGTAAGGCTGACTGTAATTCTGCTTTATTTGACGTGTCACTGAGGCTAAGTGGAGACATAAGCACTGAAAGCGGAAAGCGAGAAAGCATGACCACAAACTCAGCAGTGACTAAAGGGTCACTCATGAAATATACAACATGGCCACAAATTAATGACTTCTATCTACCAATGAAAACTGTAGATAGAAGTGCATAGGGCGTAAATAATTGGACGATGAATCTTCCATCATCTTCACCATGAGTTTATCAACAGGATATGAATTTATTAAGGGGAATGATCAGTTAATTATCAGGTTTAATTAATTGTGGTCTCATCAGTTGTGTAGCCCAAACCACAAATGACCCTGTATCCTGAGACAAGACAATCCTGAACTGTGAATGGAGTTAACTTTCCTGCTTCACGCTTCAGACAATGGAACTAATATTGAGCATGTACATTGACATGTAAACTGTCAACACATTAAATTGAACATGTGTTCAGTATGTACACCTGTATACAGGAGCCATTTTGCTCAAACCTGTGGAGTACACTTAGTAGTTGGGTCAGGCCAAAGTCAGATCATATTCCCAGCACAAATGAACTGCTCCAGGAGATCACCACCTCTCGAGGATCAAGGTGTGGTTGTTTTGTTCCACACCAAAATGCAACTGCAACCAGAGAAAACCAACCAAAGTCTAATTTAAGCAAAGACTCTACAGCCATGCTACAGCCTGTGAGACATAGGTACACTGTACACTGTATTCCAAATGTGTACTTAATATGACAGCTTCCTTCCTTTCCTACCAACTTTATTAAAAAAACAAACAAACAAAAAAACAATCTCTCTACACCTTAACAGCTCTTTTGGATCATTACAAGTGAGGAGGGTCACGCATGTCAAAGTCATGGGAGACACTCACTTATGGACAAATTAAGGACTAATTATTGTAAAACCTGAGTTTGAACTGACAAACAATAAATTCAGCATCCATCAGGTGTAGCAGCAAAGAAACTGTCTTATTTAGCATTTCAAGCAGTTCCCACAATGAAGAAGGTATTTCAACAAAAAGGTATGAAGACTTTGTGATGTTTAGACATTTTATAATGTCTTTATATATTTGTAATTTAGCAGCCATTAATCGACCTGTGGTTGAATTATTTAATGCAATTACATATGTAGCCATTTTATAAAACAAATATTGTATCCATGTATCCTACAGTGTATTCTGCTGTGCAGTGTTTTCAAGTCTGATATCAGTTATTCATACTGGGGCAGAGGGGTACTCATGGTGGCCTTTTGCTAAAATGCCACAATGACGTTAACCTATATATCTACACAATGATGAGAGGAGCCTTGGCTTCCCAATAAAATAATGGAAAAGGCAGAAATCCATTATAAAGGCAAATGTTACCTTTGCATGAGAATGGTGATCTGATGGTTCCAGCCCGAAATGTGAATTATGGTTGTATTAAAGGCTGCTCCTCTCATGTGCATGTAGAGAGCGGTATATACATCCATGCGTGTGTGTGTAACATCTTGCCTGTGTCAAAGAGGGTGTGTTTGTGAACAAGTAGCACATTTGAAGTGTGTTGTAGAGACTCTTCTTCTAACCTTTATTTATTCAGACTCAGCTCCCTTGCTCTTTTCCGCCAGCATGCTACCTCACATCTCTGCTAAAGTTACACGTGTTTATGTCTATGGAAGCTGTCAGTGCGTATACAGTCTACTTCTGTTGATTCTTGAGCTTGATTGAAGGTTCAGTGCTGTGCTAAGGAGCAGCAGAGCCGCACAAACAATGTTGTTCAGTGTTACTTGTTTGGGAAATCAAACGTAAGACCTCCCAGTCACAGACTTACTTCTCCACCTTACTGGCTACCTACATGTCATACACAGTGACTTTATGTGATCGAGCATAACTCATTGTAGGGATGCACCACACCTTTGGAGAAGTTATTAGTCTATGAATGTCAGAGGTCATGTTTACAGGCTGGTATAAAAAACAGTTTTGGTGTCTATAGCTAATTTCCTTGTTCATGAAAACTGAAAAAAATCAATGTGACTCACTTTTGTATTATATTAGAGTGCATAATTGTTGTGGATCGTGACGATCCCACCACTCCACTAGGTGCCTCTGTGTTGTCTGCTGCTTTGGTCTCCTTTGCAGGTTCCAGGTCGTGGGAAGGTCATCTTCTTGATGAGACACCCGGGCTGGTGTGGTGTCTCTATAAGGCTGCCCATACTGCAGAGCTCTCTCTTGCCCTTGCTGCTGCAGCCACTGCTTTTGTTCTGTTTGTTTGACACACACTCACTCACATGCTTACACTGCTGATTACTGAAAAGTTAGTACTGAATAGTTTTGAGTCGTGAATACATGCTTGAGATAATTCCACTCCACAGTCTGGTCTCCCATCTTTGCCACAGTTAAGAGTCGGGCTGTGACAGCATAATTAACAGCATGACCACTTTGACAGCTGCCATTACAGATGGCTTGTTTGAGCTCCCAGGCGTCACACCCCCCGACTGCTGTGCATTACAGGTGGCTGTACAATGTTGTGTACAGTGTCTAACTTCCAGTGAACACAATCAAACCTGTGACTGAAAACACCTCAGAAACCAGTGGTGGCCATTTTAGCGAGGGATGCAGTAACCTACAAAGGTGATTTACTTGCCAGGTTTGGTTCCTAGCATTCCAGGCCCACTGTTCACTACGGAGCAGTCTTTCCATCAGAGATGTTTTCTCAGTAGAATAATGTTATTCCCTATTTGTCTCAGAGGCTGTTCCCAAATCCAGTCCTGTTGGATTGGAGTTCTGTTGGATACCAATGGCAGATAGAATTACCAACAGTTAGCTTATCAGGCTAAAGCTATCTGTCCACCAGGAAAATGCAAATCACAGAGAGCTGAGCAGCTGGAGGACATACGAGGGGAAATATTACATATATTCTGGATAAAATATGATCCAGTTTCACCAAAATCATGGAATAGTTATCAAGTTGTGCTTTTGTACAGTAATCAGTGAGGCCAGGCCATAGATGGTACGTAGCAGCCCTCAGTGGGAGTGGGAGAGGAAACACCTATCAATGAGGGCACAGTTAAAACATCCTAAATAACATATATCAGGCTGACAAAACATTTCATGCAGAATGAGTCATAGAAAAGCAGGAGACACCCACAGATAAAAAAAGAAGCAGGGGGAATGAACAGATAAATGAGTGCACTGAAGCACTTTTTTTAAAAAATGTTATTAATTGTTACACTAAAGAAAATTACAGATGAATATTAAATATCCAGGAATTCACATAATAGACACCAGCACTGACTATACATGGTCCAGACATATTCTAGCTTGTGCTCTCATCTCGCTCTGTTGGAATATGTTATAAGTTAATTAGTTCGCTGTGATTCTGAAGCAGGGATTCACCTCAAACACACCTCTAATCACTGGTCAAACTACATATACTTGGCCCACCCTTTTGGCCCTGTTTGTCTCAGTTTTCTTGAGCCACCCTCCCTCCACTTCCTTTCATCCATTCACGTTCCTACCTCATCCCTACCCTATCCATCCATCTGCTCATCACTAACCACCACCCTTCATCCTCTCTTCCCTCATCCTTTCCTATTCAGTCATACCTCTCCCACATCTCATTGTCTGGGGGCCTGGAAGCAGCTCGGGTGGAAACAGACTTTATTTTCCCAGACTGGCCTAACCAATGACATCCCTCCTGAACGTTCACCCCTACGCATCTACATCCATTCACCTGTCCTCGGCATCATAACCTCACAAATTTCCATTAAAGCTTTCGATGAAATATTGTTGCAGAGTGGCCAGTTAAACAGCACAAGCAGCTGAGCTCAGGTTGTGAGCACTTGAGGTTAGAACATCAGAGGACCGAGCTGACACTGAACTGACAGACGTCTGTTTAGACTGTGTCAGTGCCCACAGGTTTAACACCACGCATGTTGTATATAGTGTATCAGACATGGAAATGCAGAGCTACTCCACTTTTTCATTGCAGCTATTTAGTGTACCTCTTGTCCTTTGCATTTAGTTACTTTAGCTGGGATAAGCGATTCTCTGTTGCTTGTCATTGCACGCTTTCCTTTTGATTATATTTAGTAACAGCAGTAGTACTAGTTTCCTCTTCTTACATTAGTATTAAAATCTTGCCAGTGTAGCAGATCTCTTTATTTTTTTATTGGACTTCTGCCATAAGATAGACCTTCTGTTATTGTATTCAGGAGCTGCTGGGTAACAGAGGGCAGCGACCTTGAGACAGATCTTCTTACTCCGGCTAAACGATGGAAACAGAAAGGAAACAGAGCAGAAAAGAGCCTGTGCTATTCCTGAGGAGTCTCTTATCACACACACACACACACACACACACACACACACACACACCACACACACACACACACTCTCTCTCTCTCTCTCTAAGCATTTCTAAGACATTACATACAAAATGCCTCAGGCTGTTGTCACAGAGACAGACATGCTCACAGGCACATACAAACACATGCAGGCTTTCTCTTTTGCAGGCTTTCACAGTATTTGCTTTATATTCTGCTACATGAGAACAATGAGGAAAATACTGGGATGCTTAAGAGAAATTTGTTTAAGCTAACATACTCAGTGCACTCTATATGTGGCCAGTCAGTCACACTCTTGGAATGTTTCCCTTTCCTTCTTTTCCCTCCAACAGACTGCTATCCACTTCTCCAGCCCATGTCTCCCCCGTTTTATTCACCTCCCTTCTCCACCATTGACAGTGTCACTTTATCAGTGTATCTGTAATGCTCCTTAATTCAAGGCCAAACTGGGCTGTCACCCTTGGGTCCCCATGTCACCGTCACATATAGACAGACACATGTTAGAGGACACTGGGACCTGTCCATCTACAGAGAGAGAGACAGAGAGACTTAGAGAGAAAGGCTTATCAGTGCAACCTTGCTGGTGAATTAGCAGACACTTGAGTGATAAGGAGAGGCAGGCCAAGCAGACACACTGAGAGAAAATAAAGGAGATAGTGGGGAAAAATAGGAGGAGGAAGTGATGCGGTGACAGCTGCTATAGGGGTCGTTGTCGTATGTCAGTCTTTCTTTCTGTCCCTCTGAGGTTCCGTTCACACTGAAGCTCAAATTAGATCCGATCATTTCAAATCTGTTAACAGAAAAAAAAAGTTTCTTGAAGTTGCAGTTCATCATTTCTGGTGTGGACGATGAACAGTACTTCAGAAGAGATTTTTAACCCTCTACACACCCATAATTTACCAACTGGACTGGTTTGTCATCTCCTGTAAGTTTTACTGAGTGTGTTAGGGTGGGACAACTTACTGCGGAAACATTGCTGGAGATGGGTTCTATTTATGAAAGCCGATGAGTGGCACATGAAGGTCCATGAATGCTCAAAAAATGTATTCACCACTATACAGTCATTCATTTCTGTCTCAGTGTGAGCTTACTAGAAAAAGGCTTTTTGAGCTCATGTGCATCACATCTACGACAGATTGGTTGCCATTACATGGTTTGGCCACTATGCCAAAGTGTTATGGGGTCTTGCAACTTCCATTATTATCATCATTTATGGTGACTCATCAGCAGTAGGAAAAAAATAGTGGCATGCTTTTTCACAAACCTTCAAGTTTGAGAGTTTTCTGTCTCTTGCTAGACTTGTCAATCAAGGCAACCATGCTCTAAGGCATACCCTCCTATTATATCATCTATTTGACTCCAAGAGGACAGAAGAAGAAGAAGGTTTAAGGTAATTCCTCAATGGCTTCACTTCTCACACCCTGACGCTCTGTCCACTAATTCTGTACTGACACTGAAGGCAACACAAATTTAGGGGTGTGGGACGATTGTAAAGATGTGACGAGAGGCAAATGGAAGCTGGTTTAGCCTGGTTCTCATAAATTGAGATGGACTTGCCTCAAAGTGAGTAAACTATTTTAACCTCAGTGAAATATTTGAAAGGCTTAATGCATATATACTTCCTGAACATGTGGAGGAACTGGAATGAAAAAAAAAAACACAAAGAATTGGATTTCCTGGTATGTTTTCAGATCAATCAGAGGCTAAGCTGTCACACAAACACAGCACAGGCACAATCCAAACAGCTGGCAAGCACGCTGCTAGCTGGCTAAAACATGCCTGCTCGGCACAGTTGGTACATTCTTAAGAGCAGGCTGCACAGACCGTCCAGCAGTCAAATTGGAAAGTTTGCAAATAACATTTGGACTCGTTTAGTCTTCTCCCGACTTTCAAATAATAATGTTTCATTTGGGGACTCTGTGTCTTTACCACTCTCAAAAATACTGACTGTGTGTTATTTGATATAGGTTACTGTCATCTCCATTTTGGCTCAACCTCATCACATCCTTTTGACTTTGACTGCTGAAGCATCACCCTCTATCTTCTACTCTGCATGTCATTTTGCTGTCTGCATACATTTAGCTAACCTGGCTGGATAAAACTGCCCTACATTTCTATAAGCACTGCTACCTATAGCCACAAACATACAATGTACAGTACGTATGTACCAACATTGCATTGAATCAAAAGGGGAAAAAAAGCATTAGCTCAGATGAGCTATGACCTACATTGTGAAGCAGGCCTCCTTCCACCCTGTTGTATTTTCTTTAAGCTAACACATGTCTCTAATGAAAAAGCAGAATTTGTCTCCATGGTGATGGAGAAGTAAAATAAAGACAATAAAGTAATTTCTTGTGTTTCCATGTCTGAGTGGAAATCCATAGCTGCTGCTTGCCCTTTTTCTACTTTGAAATATATTCTTAATGTCACTTCACAAAAAAAGGATGGTTGTATTTCAGCCCCATGGTGCCTATAGCCTGTCATTACTGGAGCAGATTGGTGGTGAACTCTCAATCATTGGAGCGGACATTTAGCCCCTATTTCTGTGTGGCATAAGATATCAAACATCAGAGTTTTCCTTTTCCATTTCCCTTCTCATCCCATCCCCATTATGTTTAACATCATCTTGTCTTCATCATTAACTGCCAAGCATCAGTCTCTCAGCCTCACATAACACTTGTGTGATGCACATTGGAATGGATATCCACTTTTGGCTGAGAGAGGCGTGGAGTCAGTTTCGATCGACCCGGGCCGCGGATGAAACGCTCTTGACGTGAATCAGCCCTGTCAGCTCCTGTGACGGCTGCCTGTCTCATCAGCCCATCCCCTCACCACTGACATGATATGATGGGAGATGATACCGAACAACAGCACGTTGGCTTTCAGATGTTAGCGGGGGGCCCCAGGGCGTCAAAGACCCTGACAGAAGCCACTTTATAGCTTTAATCCCAAGGTCTTAAAACGGCACTTGACACAAATTGAGGTTGGCTTTGTCTGTTGAAGAAGAGAAAAAAAAATAAGCAAGGGAAAATCTGACTGGGAATGTGTGCACTTTCCTCTCCAGCTCACTGTATTTACTTGTAGCAGGTTGAGTGCTAGCCTTTAAACTTGATGTGTGACATAAAGGTTGTAATAATTTTGAGACATAATAAAATTCTGTACTGTTTACAAATGATCAAACACTTTTTTTAACCTTCTTTTTTTTTTTTAGACATGCAACCTGACATCTTTACAAGCAGGCCTGGATGAGTATTTGAAAGTCTTATCAGTGTTCTTACTCCTAAAATATATCCTTTGCTTTGAACCCTAAGCTTTTTGCTTGTGTTGGCTCTGTATTTGCCTTTTGTAGAATCATGAAATGTCTACACATTTATTGTTATCTTGACAAAAAATGTGCAGTTTGTTGTAGTTTTATTATAAATGTTTTAGGACTGTGTTTTGGAGTAGAAAATATCATTTGCAGGATATTGCACAGAGAAGAAAGTGTCAGTGTTCAGTGAATATGTTAACATTATTTTTTTTAATTTTGATGGGTTCAATTGTATCAACAAGTTCTTCTCCTTTCTCCTGTTTGGGATGCACATAATCTTGTTGGAGTTGGAGTTCCCATCATGCTTTAGAGATGCACGCAGAAGGTGGAACAATGCCAAAGGGAACGGAACTATCTAAGGGTGTATGCATCAATATACAGGTATCCTTTCTCTATGATTTATCCACAATGGACATCTGAATGTGTACTGATACTAATGCTGGATACTGTGTCTGTGTGCTCACATTTGACTGAGTAATGAGTCAAGTACGATTTTTGCAACCCTTTCCTTTCTCCAAGAAATTACATTCATATACAATAATTTGCAGCAGCCAATAAGTTCTGGAGGAATCATAATGCCTGCCCGAATTACATTTTTCATCATAATGAGTAAATGTTATTGGCGTACATATTTGGCAAGTCACAAAACTTTGATACTAAACATTTCACTGACAACGTATTTCATTTGTTTTTCACCAGTATCTTTCGGTAATATCTGTTAGTGGCAATATCAGCTTTATTAAACTTTTGTATGGCACTCACAGCTCTTGGTTAATGTTGCTGAATCATCATGGCCTTTGTTTAATGTAGAAAAAAGTGGGAATTCTAGAACGAGTCGCAACACATTTATTAGCATTTATTGAAAACCCTGCTATCTTTCTGTGACCTTAACTTCTGACTTCTGTTGGTTCTGTTGCCTACAACACAAGTAGGCTACCTGGTTCTAGTATCAAAGAACCCCCCCCCCCCTTTAAGAATGCAGCCTTTAAAGCAAATATATATTGTCAAGAATGGTCTTTCTGCTTTTTTACTCTTGATAACGCTTGAGCTGAGCATTAGCAAAGACAATCTGAGCAGACAAGCATTTTATCTGTGCTTCATTACCTCTGCAACAAATTCCTGTACATTTGTCGCACTTGACAAACATTCTGATCCTCATTTGGATTCTGATTCATGAACAGGAGGGTGAGGGGTGAACTGATTACCATAAGGCCTACAAATCTGGCAAATACATGCCAAGTGATAAATGCACATTATATCACATGATTGCACCATAATTACAAAAAAAACAAGGGCTGAAATCAAATTTCAAACGCATTATAATATCTGTCGATTGCGATATCAATATTCCCCATTTCCATTAAGAGTGCCTGGAATGGGCAATGCACGTTTAATTAATTACATCGAACATTCATTACTTTGAAGACAGCTTTTGTTGAAATCTTAGGGATTATGATAAATTGTGTTTACCACTGATAAAAGACAAAGATGGTTTTATGAAGTGGTGTGATGCTGGAGAGTTGTTGCAGAGCAGCGCAGTGAGGAGGCCGAAAAACTACAGGAAGAAAAGATTGTCTGCTACTTTTAAAAGACAAAAAGGTGTGAGATCTTATGTGAATTTTGAGGAATAACACATGATTATTACATATTTATGACCATGTAGATTTGTTAGCTTGAAAATACTGCCTGTGCCCTTGAATACTTTAATGAGGAAGTCTCCTTCTGGATTGCGTCAACACAGTCTAAAGTTTCCACAGATCTTGGACTTCTCCAGATATTCACAAGGAACTTTGGTCCTGCTGTGTTCAGTGAGTAAAGAATATGAAGTGAACATAATGACAGTGTAAGGGGGGCTCATATTTACACATGGCCACACATACAGAGTTTGTCGGGGGCATCATGTGGTTAACCACGCAGTCCTACTGAAACTCTGACCTATAACCGCAATAAAAGCATGCACTTTCACCATGCAAAAGAGGAAAAGGCACCACATGTTAAGAGAAATACTTTATTGTCTGCATTCAATGTTAAGTGCTGATAATGTTTGTAATATTTGGTGTTTGGCAGAGTAAAACCATGCCGCCACGTGGCTTTTGCAGAGAGCATTGGCATATATCAGCCAACACCAAAACATCAGTCACTGCCTCTCACCCTGTACTATTTTGGTAGTGATGTCGAAAGTGATACTTCACTGTTTTGAAAAAGGCCTTCTCACAGATGGCCAATAAAAATGATTGATGTCTAGAGGGGCTTTCATAGTGGGCTGGGTGTGCACGTCTGAGTTTCCAGAGGGTTTTTCTGTGTGTGTGTGTGCGTGGTTCCACATGTGATTTCCATCACAGGAATGTGTGAGACGTCTTGAATTATATTATATGCACTTTTTGAGCAAAAATTGGAAAAAATATTTTATATCATATCTTATGTAGTCTACATAGACATGACACTTAAGTGTATTTAAAGAAGCAACTACTAGTTAATTAGTTAATTAGTTGTCAGAAATTGTATTTTTAAGTAATGTAATGTGTGTAATTTAAAGAACAATAATAATTATACTTTTCATTTTAAAGTGTAGCATGTAAGATTTAGTGGCATCTAGTGCTGTAGCTGCTGATTGCTACCTCGTCACTTCCACCCTAACATGAAGGAGAAACTATGGTGGCAAAATCAATGGAAGAGGACGCTGCGTCTGTTGTAGAAACATAGTTATGCTGGGTATATTCCATTCACCTGCTAAACTAACAGTCAACATGATAATCATCACGCCTACTTACCACCAGCACCATCTTGGTCAGTTAGCACAGTTAATGAGCATGTTAGCTTGCTGATGTTAGGTCGACGCACTGCAGTCCACAAGTACAGCCTCACTGAGATGGACACCATGTCTTTTTTTCTAAATGTTACTAAGTGCAAATTAATTAGGTTTTCCAAAACTTTTGCATCTATCTATCCCACTGTATTTGGCCCTTGACTCACAAGTGATGTCAGAAATGTTTCCCTTTGAAAACATCCGTCTTTAACCTATACTGTAACAAGTTTTGTAGATGCAAAAATATATATTTTTGCAACCAGATTAGGAGGAAATGATCCAGCAACGCACCTCATGTCTAGAAAACAGATCATAAAAAGACATGAGATGGTGTCAACTGTTTTTCTGTAACATGCATAACAGAAACTGTGCATATTGGAATGTAAATAAACATACATTTGCACAAATGCAAGGACCTTATATCCATGCAAACACAGTTCATCCTGACTCTTTCCTCCCTATTATTCACTTGTGAATTTTACCTTAGTTTGCGTGAGGTGTGTTGGGAGATTATTAAGTAGATATCGATTGTGATTTGATTAAACTCTTGCTAATTTGCTGCAAACCAGCAAGACATTTAATCAAATAAAAATCAATAGCGTCTTAAGAGCCCTTGGTACATCTCTGGAATGGGGGACTACAGTGGAGGTGTTATAAATTACCGGTCGGAGTGATACAGCCGATAGTATAATGTTGGAGGAGAGAGAAATGGACAGATAGAGGGAGAGAGAGGGGTGGGATACAGAGGATATGTCACTCTTATAGTGTGGTGTGAGGATGGATTTGTGTTCAGGGGGGAACAATTGGCCTTGGTGTTTCAATTTCAGCATGAGGAATCAACTGCCACAGAGGAGTATAAAGATAATTATTATTTTCTATTGTTGCATGATCTGTATTCTTCTAAAGATAAAAAACAAAAGAAAAGAAAACACTTTTTAGACAAATAGACACTCTAATGTTGAATACTTAGTTCATTCTTAGCCCTACACTATAGCTTTATTATTTACAAGCATGCTGTCCTACTGTATATGTACAGTTCAGTCACTGGATGTTTTGCATGGTAGATGTAGAGAGATTTGAAACAGGTGACAGCTTTAGGGCCCGCTCACTCACTGAGAAGAGATCTACACTCTTGAGTATGTACTCGTGAAGCCCTCCTAGGAACACAGTCTGTATTTCTTGCTTCTCTTCTGCAGTGAAAATCTTGTTGCTTTACTAGACCCTGGGATTAGTGGTCCTAAGGACCTGATCCAAATGGGACCCATGGAAAACTTACCCAAACCCAATGTGCATAAAGTGATGTTTGAATAATAATAATAATAAAAAAAATTCAATCCCAAAGGAACCCGAGGACAGTGCGACCTGATCTGAAAGGTCCCATGGATAATTAGACCACAGTGAAAGTGCGGTCAGCTCAAAGAGACGAAGAGATGAAGAGCAAACACCAAAGGCTGAAAACACATTTCTCCACATGAACAGTGCTGCTAGTGAGCCACTGTGCTCTTTACTCACAGACACAATTAGAAAAGATATGCATATATGTATATATTGCATATTTAGTAACATGATCTCTGTTTCATCCGGCATGACAGTGAACCAGTATGACCAAAACCATTATTAATTTCATTATTTATGTCTGTTCTTTTCCTACTGTAATGTATCAAAATGTCTTCCGTAAATTATTATTTCTCTTCCACCACCAGCTGAAATAAACTAGAGCAGATTTTGAGTTGGAATCTTAAAGTTCTGAACTACCTTTTATCTTTTACTCTGTACTGCTATATTCATACATTTGATTCTATTTTATTTGAATAGTGACCAATCAAACATATTGATGAATTTCTTTTTAAAAAATCACTGCAACAGAAGGATAGAAATGTTCTGTTTCACTCATTGTTATAATCCCAATGTGATTACAATGAACCATGCTTATCCTGTTAAACCATCCAACTGATACCGATGGTTAATAATGCATATAAAGTGGTGGGATATTAACTTTGTAATAACTTGGCTTTTGTTGACCGGAGTGTGTCTTTTGTTGTCACCATATGCTCCCCATCAACACAGATGGAAACGCACTCCCTAATGCTCCTAACCTCCGGAGTCATCAACTCAGATTTCACACAAACAGTGTAATGGAAGCATACAGTGTCATTTCAGGTGACAATGATAATCTTTTGAAATCACACACACTTAATGCAGCAATGTGACTTATTTTGTTTTGTATTCTCTGAGTTTGACAAGAGGTTTGAGTTTTCTTTCTTTGTCTGTTAGAGTCATACAGAAGACAGGAATGGGTTAGATTCTCTAGTTTATAGCAACTTAAAGCCACTGTTTGACCATACTGTGCATGGTCAATATAGCCATGTAAACACTGAACTGCTTTAAATGATGAATTTTGACATCAGGGTCATTGACAACAGTCCAACATGACGTGAACGTAGCATGAAAGCTTCCAGAAATCTTGCGTAATGTGTACTCATTTTAATATTTGAGACTTTTACAATGATGACATGTAAACATGTAAGACAATGAAAAATATAAGCAGCTGTAATTTCTGCTTGTGACATTTTTGTTGCAGCGAAATAGAATGACGTGTCTTGTTAGATTAGCTATTTTGTTTCCATTAGTTTTCACAAAGGTTATTCCTGTGATTGTGTTCATTAATGTACCAACACAAAAAACGATGATTGCATTACAGGTACAAAGTGTAGATGCAAGAGAAATCAGTGATATGATCAGCAATGTGCAGCAAAACATTGATGTGAAGAGCAGCAGCAAAAAGTTATTCAATTCTGCTTTGACAAATAATTACCTGAAGGTGTCCAGCTGTTATATTCACATTAACCTTCATATATATTATATTTCAAAATGTCCATGCCTTTTGCGTCAGCAGAACATGCAGTCCTATAACAGTGCTATAGTAGCAGTAGTGAGAAATCGGCGATTTAATTGCAGTGTGCACAAAGCGTCTACAGCCAGGTCAAATAGTGCTTTGTGTTCATGGCGTGGCCTGGTGGTAACCTGCAGGTCACGGGGTCACCGTGCACGTTAGATGTCAATTATACCTCCTCCATATGTCCTGCACTACTCCTATTTATCTTCATCCATCCTAGTTCACACCATGACCTCCCTACAGGCTCAGCAGGGACAAACACATCAAGGCCTTCATGGAGTGCACACACAACACACCTCCTGACTTTTAATAAAGCTTCCATGTCCGATGCTGCGTCTATCATAGCTGTTTGTTTATAGGTATGCTTTATGCTTTTGGGAAATCACTTCGCCCCGGGGACTTAATTACTACAGGTATTCATGATTTTGAGTATTACCGTTTGTTGTTTCTGTCCATTCATTCCCTCGTGGATCTGCGTACAGTAACATTATTGACAACTATCATTCAGTTTAATTTAGCAAAAACATGAAATTGCACATGTGGACGATGAGAAACCAAGCACATTATCAGTAGAAATGTGCCCTATAAATATGCAGCGAAAAAAAATGAGCGTCTACACAGCCTTTATATAGATCCATACATCTAAATGTGTCATTGGACTGCATGCATGTGTAAAATAATAGTCCAGAAACAGACACCGGTGGCACAGAGTCCTAATTAAGAAATTCCATATAAAGGATGTCAAACAAAATGTAGTGTATTGCTCACACAGGCCCTCTCTCCCATCTGGCCAAAATGGCTATTGTGGCTCATTGTCTAAAAATAGGGATGAAGACAAATTATTATCATTTGCCAAAGCCCATGACAATAATGATGAATGAACACTTTTTTCCCTTTTCTGCTATGCCCTCTGAAGTCATTGCTTAAGGCCCTTTTCTCCATTTCCCCTCAGCTCTCTCTCTCCTCTTCATATCCCAGCATTCCCAGCAGCCACCGTATGGTGTAAGATATCTATTGAATAAACATCATCAGTGCATCTGAAGGAGATCACTCCTTACCTGACATTTTCACTATCCAAAATATTTCACCCTGATCCCCCTTTCCCGTCCTCCTGCCCCATTGTTATGTATGTAATCAGCATGACGGTGTGCGTGTTTGTGTGTGTGTGGGTGTTTGATGTGGTGATTGATCACCAATTTGGCCTGACAACACCGGACCCCCCCCCCCTCCTTCACCAACCCTGCCTGTCCCATTCAAAACTTCCTTGGTGAGTAATGCCCTCGCTGACGGGGACAGATAAGGGACATGCTTCAGCAGCCTGCTCCTGATAGATCACCGCTTTGATGGAAGAGCGCCACTGATGTTATATGTACAAATAAAACAATGTCATTACCCTCGTTCACCTCTGCTTTGCTCCTAAACATATAAAATGGGTTCAGTATGTTTCTGTCTCACAGATATGGGCCGATGAAAAAATTTATGTCATGTAGACCCTGGTGACTGTACATGACAAAACATAATGTGGTTAAATGGTGGTCCAAAATCCTACTGATGGCTTGGTATCTGAGGATTGTGATGCTTCGTCTATTTCATATGTTTTAACCCGCTCAGTGACCCCTCTTGGCCTATTTGGGGGGCGTTTGATTTTCATGACACAAAGTCAGTGTTTAAATGTTCAAAATGGACTTTCCTCCTCAGCCTTTCTGCAAATATATCAAAATACTGAGCTGCATCAAAGTCTCATTCTGCAAAACATCTTCTGCCCAAACATCCTGTTCTGTGAAAGGTGCAACGACTCCTTGGAACTACCTGATCATTTGCAACACGATTCTGGTTCATTCATTAACAAAGCCGTACATGGAATGACTTTAAATGCACGCTTTATTGTGTTTGTCTCTGTTCAGCTTACCTTCTTTTTATTTTGACTTCCTGTTTCCATAAAAGCCCTTCCAGGGACGGGTGATGCAAATTAGCATCAGCCATAAACACCATGACACTAACTACACTGTATCTGTCCCGATCAAATAAACCATAAATAAACTGAAGTGCTGCATTTTAGTTATCTCACTGGCTAATCTATGAAGTACCCTTTTGGACCCCTGTTGGGCGCAGTCCAGACTCCACTTAGGAATACCCCCCTTTCATTCGGGCAAATCTATCTTTCATGAATTTCATTACGCAGGCATTATAGACACAACATATAGACCAAACACGGAAAAAAAAACAACCTCATTTAAATAGAGCAAAGGAACAACGAGGGGCTACTTTGTGTATGTTTACATTAAACTATGCACATTTTGATAAAGATTATTGCCTTTGTGCACATGCATGCGTGTGTGTACGTGTGCGTGTGTGTGTAGTTGGCGATCGAGTGAGCAAGAGAATGGGAGGAGAGGGAGAGAGCGAGCCGGGTTCAGAGCCAGTTCAGCTGTGCACGGCTTGACAAATTATTTGTGGAATTGTTGCATTCACAGTCACTTAAATAGGAATCTGTCAGAGAGCAGGAGAGGGCCGGCCTCAGCGCGCCTTACAGCGGAGCAGCCTGCTCAATGTCGCACCACCTCCTCAACCACTGCCCCACCACTGCCATGTACACCTCCTCCTTCCCCTCCCTCCTTTTTCTCCTGCTTTTCCAGTCTCTCTCTTTTTGCCTCTGTGTCTCTCACAATCCACCCCCCTCATCCCCCCTCTCACCCTGTCCTATGATGATGGATTGAGCCTAATGCAAATTTACAACCATTTTATATGTCGATGCCCCCCCCCCCACTGCCTCCCCCCGGCAGGCTGCAGGAACATAGCTCAACATCATGCTTCCAAGATGTCCTCCTTGACACACCCGGCATCATCGGCCTGCTCTCAATCTCCTGGCTTCACAAATCTCAGCTGGATGGAGATTAATGCCGCTGTGGGCCCCCCTGGCTGCAGCTGCACTCTGTCCATGCTCGTGTCGGTGTGTATTTGTGTGTGTATGCCATGTTTGTTCATATACTATGTCGTGACAACGAACACGGCAGCAAGAGATCCCTCCTAGATGAATACCACGCTGAAGGAAGTCACTGCTTCTCCCGTTTGACCTGCTCGGGTTTGTCCTTTGTATGGTGATGGGCTTTTCGGGGTGCGGGGCATTTCAGCGTGTCGGCGAGATGTATCCCCCAAACATTGTTGTATATCACCCTTCTGGATGGAGGGATAGAAAAAAAACAAAGGGAAGAAGAAAGGAGCCAGTTTTTCACCCTATCAGCTTGGAAAGGCAATGTTGTGCCCTTGTAATTGTGTAGGTATCTCATCTATCAACAGTGCCACCCTGGATAATAAATATAGAGTACACAGGCAGCTCCTCCGAGATTTAAAGAGAGGGTGTGTGAAGGAGTATGTGTGTGTTTGTTTGTGCACGTTTCTACACGTGTGTGTGTGTTGAGAGGAAAAACTAGAACAGGTGCCTTTGCCCTGATGAACTACCTTTCTATGTTCTTGAATGAGTTCACGCTCTGATCTTATGAAACCTTCACGCGCTCATGTAAAACGTACCGTGATGGTCAGTGTGCGCACGACGAGCCGCAAGCTCGTTATTGTTGTCATTTTATGTCTTGGTGAAGTAAACGCTTTCTTTGGGTCATTTTGATTCCCTACATTTTCAACACATAGTTTGCTTTCATGGATTTTTCCTTAAAAGCTTTTTGGAAAAGCAGGTGGGAACTCTTTCAGTGACTTTTAGCAGACAGGACAACGTGAGTTCTTTTGTGGGTTTGTATCATTTATAGACACATTTCTTTCCTGGTTGTGTTTTACTTCATGTCTCTCTTTGCATGTGTTGTTGTGTTCATCTGTACCTGCACCTGAGCACTCTCTGATTAAACCAATAAGCAGCAATAATACGCAGGGCCCAGGAGATGAAGGAAACAGTCCTACAGGGAGGATGGGGACCTGGATTTGGTCTCCCAACACAGCACAAGTACCTGTTAGCAGCAGTAGGCCAAAAAAAGATGAGTAGCATGAAGGAGATGGTGTCTTAGCAACAACAACAACACAACAGGAGAAGAATGACACACTGGCCTGGGGTCAGGTGAGGACCAGGTGGGGGTGAAGACTGGCAACCTTGTTTATGTAACTCCCCTGGCATTCCTATGGGCACGGTTGAATTCACAGGGAAAGGGAGAGGAGAGCCCTCAGCAGTGCTGCCACACCAAGGCAACAAGAAACCACAGGCCATGCTCCCTAGGCTCCACAAACTCAAGTTGTTCCCCCAAGACCACCAGACAGAGTGAGAGAGTGAAAGGAGTGTGGGATGTTGATGCCTGCTGTTAGCAGGTAACCGGCTCACGAGGAGAGAAATCACACCAGTGAGCGGACAGACAACAAAAGGTCAGACTGCTATGAAGACAACACAGAGATACCCAGCAGAGTGGGTACCTTTGCCTGACTGTGTGTCCTTAGACAGCCTAGACAGACAAGACAGAGAGGACTGTGGCTGTGGAGAGGACGAGGGCCACAGAGGAACAGCAGCTAGTCTACACAGACGCTTACACATTTCTGATGTGTTACTTTGGGTAAAAACTCATTTGTGTTCATCAGTGTGTATAACTCCAGTGTCCTTGAGTTATACACACTGTTCCCCCGGTGAGGTAAAGAACCAAAGATCTATAAACTAGTGGTTTATGATGTTAACCACCTTTGATCCTCATCACAATAGCGTGAAATATTGTTGTTATATTGATTCTCCAGAAATTGAAATTGAAGAGACGCAATCAGCTAGATCATTCTTCTGTCACCACTCTTTGAACCTTGTTGAGTGACAGAAGCTGCTTATGATTATGCAAACACACAGTGTAAGATGTAAACTAGTAAGGGAAACAATTTAACTAAGTAGGACTGAGCAAGTTAACAAAGCCTACTGGGCATGGAGAACGGACCAAAAGAGTGTTGGCTGGTGAGGTTTCGCGGTAAGGGTTGAAAGAGATTTTTTTTTGTCTTGGAGCCACTGAAAAAAGTAAACCTGGCAGAAGCAAATCTAAATATATTACTAAATGAATATATTTAAGCTCATGGCATCATTTAACAAACAATCTATATCATCAGACAGTGATTTTCCTTCAACCATGGTTGACAATACACCGATGATTGTTGAGATGCGCACATTAATTTTGTTCAAGCCAAAGTAACTTTTCATTCAGACCACAGTTTGGTTATAACTTCTCCCATATTAGCACATTTTCTTTAGAACCGCTCTGGACTCATGCGTTTACCCCATAATTTCACAGATAGAGCTGTGAACTGTACATAAATATGTGTTTATGCTGCAAATCCTTTTGCTTTTTAGGGTGTGAATTCCATTGGGTGGTCATACAGCCAGATGTGCTAAACACCATGCCAATGAACAGAGAGCTGCTGGTGGCTGTGTGGGAGGTGTTTTTTGTGTTTTTTTTGTGTAGATTCGTCTAGATTGCAGCCAGAAGTGTGTGTTAAAGTGTTGTCGTCTACGTGTGAATGAGTGTGTGCGTGGGAGGAGGGGTCAGAGGGTGTCATACTTGTGTTTACACTGCTTGCGAAAAGCATCACTCCTAAGATGTTAGCATGTCAGGCCTCTTCATTACCAGCATTAGGCTAATTAGCATGGCCATGTTGACTCGGAGCGTGTGTGTGTGTGTGTGTGCGCGCGCGCATGTCTGTATTGTGCAATTGCTTGTGTGTACTTGATGTCACATGAGTTGTTATGGATGCCATGCTGGAGCTGACAGGCGGCCTGTAGTCAAACATGGAGGCTGGCAGTTGACAAAGAGCACAGTCTGTCACAGTGATACATGCTCGCTCTCTCTTCCTCTCTCTCTCTCTCTCTCTCTCTAGCTCGCTCTCCATGTCTCCGCCTAATTGGGCCCTCTGGATATCTCCACTCCTGAGGATGTTTGTATACGAGCATATACAGTGATATGTGGCAGGGTCGGGAGCATACAGACTATTGTGTACGCTGCTGTCAAAGCCTTCTTGGGAACCCTTCACTTTATGAGGTGATCTTACAGTTTTCAGTCCATGTCTGAAGACGGTGAACTCACTTCACTGTGAGCTGCAGCTCCTGCATGTGATGTCATTTTCCGCTGAAAACTTCCAAACTGCAACAACAACGGCAGCAACATTTCCAGTGACAAAGTGGAGCAATGGCAGATGAATATGGTATGCCATGAAACTGTTCGACGTACACTGCAGTGGTACACAGAGCAAATGAACAATATTATTGTTATGGTACGATTTATTTTTGCTATTATTATCATTATTATAATTATTATTATCTTTTAAATCCCAGTTGATATTAGCCTCACCTTTGCTCCTTGTGACAATAAAAAAGCTACAAAATCGCCAAAGTAAAAATAATAAAATAAAAAAAAATAATTAAAAACACACTGTCACTTGGACTATTTGTTATTTGACTAAAAACTTCTTTCCCTTTGCTCTCTCTCTCTCTCTCTCTCTCTCTCTCTCTATTCCCCATCTTTCTTTTTTAGCTCCTTCTCTGAAAAAAAAAGTAGAGTATTAATTTATTAAATTTCCTCTCCATTTAACGACCCCATTTGGAGAATTTGCGTTTGATCCTCACCGGCTCGGCGAGGCGTGAAGATGGCAGGACGGGGAAGGGAGGAGATGGATCCGTCAGCGTGTCACATAAATATCTTATTAGCCAGTGATCTTATCATCATAAAGCAGCCCATTTATACAGTTAGGCATGTCATGTTGGTCAATTGCACAAAAAAGAAAAAAAAATCCAACTGCATGCAATATTAAACCCTCAAATCTCATGCCAACACCATTAGGGGAGTCTCTGAAATCTTCCTCTGTCTGTCTACCCTCGCTCTCCTTCCTCTCCTGGATGTGTCTGTGTCATAAATCCCCTGCTTCTCGATTTCTTTTTCCACCGCTCCCAACAGCAAGGGAGAGCATTACAATTTATGTTTGAGCGAGGTTAATGACAGTTAGTCAAAAAGTGGAGGTGGCAGGCCTGCTGCAGCGAAACCTCGACACACGCTGTATAGCTGAGAAAGAGGTCGTCAGTGGAATTCTTTTCTTTACTTAAACTTTGAGTTCCACACAGTTTCTTGAAACAGTGTCACCAGAGGCCAAAATCCTGATGAGTTGATACGAGTGTAGATTTGATTTGAGAGTTGACACCCAACTTCTGAAACATGCATGCGACTAAACTAGCTCTTTCTGATCATCCTTGGCAAACTTAGCCAACGCAGGCAGTTGACCAGTTGGTAAGTGGTGAGATCGGCTCTCTCTGACTGTTTTTGATCAGTATGTTTGCATCCCTTGTCTAGGTCCAGGGCCAGATGTCTATCCCTGGCTCCGTGTGGCTGTATTGCTTTTGTTTAAGGTGTTCATGGACAACCAAACTATGCAGTCCGAAACAACAAACAGAAAGCGGGAATGAAAGTTTACTTATTTGCACTCTTGTGAATTTATGAATCTTTGAGCTTGCGACTGCATGTGAACTCACCCCAGCACTTGTGTCACACCACCGACAGTGGCCGACCTTTCAAACCACTAAATATAGACAATATAACATAAGAATAATACTTATATGATCCTATAAAAGTTGTTTTGCTAGAAATGCACATGCTTTTTTGCAAGGCGTTTGAGTTTTATACGTTATCACTTCAACAGATCGTGGACGTGTAAACTGTGTATATTATATATGTGTCCTGTTGTACAGGATGGTGTGCACTGCGAATGATCATTAACAACACATCCAGCCCACTAACAAGAACACACAGTGAGTTTACGCCTGGATTCCATTATCTACATCTCCACATGGCATTTTCATTTTCCCACTTCATGTGATATACTAAGCTGTTAATGATCACCACCCATACATACACACCCTGAACTACTGCTACAACTTTTGCAGCTTGAAGAGTTGAATGGAATTGACTGAAAGCAACAAAAGGTATCAGTTAAACCAACAATGTCTGACTGTAAGTAGCCTGTTTATTGCAGCAGTAACAGTGTCTGTAGTATATTAGCACTAACAAGTTGTCTTATATCATCTCAATTTTATTTATATAGTGCAGAATCATAATAGAAGTGATCTCATGACACTTTCCATATACAGCAGCTCTATTATTTACAGACTCAACAATTCCCACCATGAGCAAGCACTCAATGATGTTAGCAGGAAGAAACGTACAACACTGTGACTCTAAATGACCCAAATCTGCAAATTTGAATGATTTTTGTGTAAAATTGACATTACAGTGGCGTTTCACAACATTTACCAACATTTAAATTTAAATTTCAACATTCATGACAACTGTATGATGACTTCTTACATATTCAAATTATATAATGACCGACCTGCTAATGTGGCGGCGCACTCTGAGCTTCACATACGTCTCTTCAGAAACCTGTGGGTATCCATATTTATACCATCTATGTTCTTTATAGCAGCTTTATGATCATTGTCCACATTTACCAACATAGTCACCCACTCACACACTGGCAGACTGCCATGCAAAGTGCCAACTGCTCATCAGGAGCAGTAGAGCACTTCCTATCCCAGCACTAAACCAGCGACCCTCCGATTACTTGACAACCTGCCTTACCATCTGAGCCACAGCTGTGCAAGATAGCGTGATCAGGAATGGAGAATACAGAGCGGGATCTTTGGCTTAAAACCCATAAAAGCAGCACACACAGACATGCAGCAGCTGAAATAGTGGGCATGCGATAGAAGAAACTGGTTTGAGAGCAGTGGTTAGGGGTGAAGGGGTGCTTCTTGATACACTCCAGAACTGCAGCGTCTGGAACACGCTGAACAACACAAGCATGACAGGTAACCATAAACAACACTATACTGAGCGCACCTGCTACATAAGCAGCATATTGTTCCATCTGATGGATCAGGGCATGGATCTGGCACAAATTAAAGCCCTGGATAGAAGAAACCTTTAAGAGACAATCAGAAGATGTAGAAGGAAGGAGACGAGAGCGCAGAGAGCAGCAGACAGACTAGGAGGATTATTATTCAGTTATCAGAGCTCTGTGGAGCAGAACTGACAAGGACAGGAGCAGATTTCCTGCTTCTCATACTTCCATCTGCCACTTCACCATGCAGAGGATACACACACACACACATACACCCACTCCTTTTTCACACGCACGAGGAAAGTGCACACTCGAAGGCAAAACAGAACAGAGCAAGAGACAGAAGCACTAACTAAACTGCTGAAAGGTCAAATTGAAGGCACGTAGCCTTCGCATGTGCACAAATATAAAATATTAAAAGCGCCGCTTGGTCAGTAAATAGCAAATTCTGCATGTTTCCTCTTTTTTTTTTTTTAAATTATCATTTAAAAGTCAAACAAGCCATCCGGATAATCATCTTGGTGGCAATTGGTGAGGTCAGCCCAGTTTGATTGAACATCTAAATATCAGCATCATCGCAACGTCGAGCATAAACAGAATCTCTTCCTTCTCATCAGCATCCCTTCCTCCATCCACAGTCCCCACCCAACATTTTAAAGCCCTGAATCTGTCTCATTATCTTGTTTTGATGTTGCACTTTATCAAAATAGGACTTGATAGCCTCGGGGCCAGAGTGCATCTGAACTGCGGACAAGAAGGAGAAGAAGAGGAAGAAGCGAGAGTGCCCGCACCATCTTACCGCCTCCTCTGTTGACAACAACAAGAAAGACCATCACAGCAAAATGCCCGCATGTATGGACATCAATTATTTTTTAATTGTGAAAGAGTACAGTACACTAATTAAAACTTGTATATCTTGCCATGCCAAAGGCAAAATTAATAATTGATATTTTATTAATATTCAAAAGTAGCACTGGGAATATATTAAAGGGATTTTGTGGTTGCAGAAATGATCCAGTAGCCAGGCATGTGTGTGTGTGTGTGTGTGCGTGTGTGTGTATGTGTGACCCTGTTTCTGATGAATTAGACTGCTCCACCCCTCTTTTAGCCAGGCCGAGCCCAGTTTAGCCCCATAGAGAGAGAGAGAGAGAGAGAGAGAGAGAGAGAGAGATGGAGGGTGGATGAAGGGGATTTGTTCTGGAGAACTGTGCTTTACTGGTTTTGCTTTTGTCATTTCACAAATTCATCAGAATCAGAATTTTACAAATATTCCTAAAAAAAATGACAGCAGAACCTCACTCACCTGATCCTCAAACATAAACACAGTGTTGTCAAAATTCTGCAACCAAACTGCCAAACCAAATCTGTGACGATGCATGCTGATAGAAGACTTAATGAGTTTTTGGGTTGATTCTGAAGCAGTGTTTTTGTTGTTTTTTTTCTGAATGTGCACAAATCTCATATTCTTATGTTCACGTGAATGTTCCCAGTAGTTCAGTCTATGGCAGTGATCTCAGGCATTAATTGGACTGAGAATTTTGTTCCTCTTGACATATTACCAAACTTGACATTTTACAAAAAGAGAAAGAAGAAGAAGAAGAGGGAGAAGAACAAATTAAAATGAGAGGAAGAGTAAAGAGAGCTCAGCTGAGCTGTGACATGTTTAGCTGAAGCAAAGTTTTGACCTTCTTTGGAGAAACTTTCTGTCTACTACGTAAAAGATATTGTTAAACAGAATTTCCTGATCATCCATGTGGACCTGTCCTGGTGTAGTTAGCGGCATATCAGTCAAAATGTTCATGCTCTGTTAATTTACTTGGGTGAAATAAGGCCACATCTTAGGTATTTCACTTGATTAATTACTTGATTTAATATTTAATTCTTAGTTTTCTTCTGAATTCCTTCCTCGTGTTGTGGTGTAATGTATTTTAGAGTTTAACTACCACTGGAGACATCTGGGTGGTCACTCTCCTCTAAGGGAGAGCCACGGAGGACGCTTTGACATGTCAGAAAGGCACAGTTGTAAATAATAAAAATGAATGATGGCCGAATTCCATTTAGCTGCTTCAATCATGGATGCTGGTCATGATTTACTGGGACACTCGCATGGATCCAATGGTAATGTTACTGGGTTATTCTTGACAATGACGAGTCAAAATGAGTCAAGAGATCCAGAGTTTCTCACCCTTGGAGTTTGGTTCCACACGGTGTCACTAGATCAGCAGATCCTGAAAGACTTCAAATATGTTTACATTCATTTTCATTTTTTTTTTAAAATTCACATTTAAACATGTTTCAAATACTGCTATATGATTATTTCCATATCATCAACACTGACTGGATAAAAAATATGTTAGGTCACAAATTTTTATTTCCAAGGAGTCTCTTCTCTTCCTTTAAAATTTCTAGTATCAGACAAAGAGTCATATTAAAGGGAGTTTTCAACAGTGTTTTCAGCTAGCATTTTTCCGTCTCAGCAGCTGGACAAGATGATATGCAAGTGTTTTGCAACCTGATTGGTCACAGATTTGTAAATGATGTAACAAATAAATTAAGTCAATTTGGACATTTCCAGTGTTATTTTGAACAACAAATTCACACAACGTGTAGATTTATGTGACAACATTTCATTTGCAGGAAACAGAGTAGAGCCAAACAAAAAAAAAGAAATAAAACTAATTCCTCATTTCAAATTTCTGAGTGATTCTGAGCAAGAAAAAGCAGAAAAACTAGCATTATATGTAGTTTTAATCTGAAAATAACAACGGATCACTTTGAACATCAGTTGCTTCATGTGATTTTGCATAAATTTGGCATGATATTAATATTGGAGAATATCCTTATTGATGTTGGGATAATGATTTTAATACTGTCAAGCCTATTGTTATGGAAGCTCAGTAATTGAAAAAGTGAGGTTAAACTGAATAATTGTAGTGTCTAGCATGAATATATAAAAATGCAAATCATTTCAACATCAGAATATCAAAATATCTACAAATATAGTCTAATATCCGATCCTCCTCGACATCCAAAATGATATTTTTAGCATTTTTTTCATCTTCAGTCCAGACCAGCAAATGATAAGGACATTGCTGTGTGTGTGTATTTGTGTGTGTGTGTGTGTGTGTGTGTGTGTGTGGCGGGGTCCTGCACAACCACATTATCTCCTCATCCCCTTTTGCTGTTGAATATTCACGCGCGGGGAAAGATTGCGCTAATCTAAAATTTCTAATTAAAACTATTTGGTTGGCGGTATCACATAAACACTATTATTGTTTAATATCGTTCACTGTCTTGTGGAATGATCCATCATTCTGCCAGGTGCTGCCCCCTCCTCCCATCAAAGCGACACCCACCCTCCACCTCATATCATATCCCCTTAAAAAAAAAAATAAACAAAAAGATAATGACACCACCTTTTCCTGCTAACACCATCTCAGCGTCTCTGCCTTCTTCTTCTTCTTTTTTTTTTTAAAGGAAGCTGTGGCGAAACAGAGAGAGAGGGGAGGTGGGGGGTGGGGTGGGATGGTTGAGCATGTGTTTAGTATTTTTTTAATAAGCGTCCTCAGTACTATTGAGTGGGTCCCTTTGTTCATATGGTAAGATTAATTATGCTGTCAGCCACTCTCAGGGGCTGCTTAACAAAGATTCAGTGATATAATGGCCTGGCCCTGCGCTTGGCAATCACAATCACTGGGAGACAATTTCAAATCCTCCCTTCTCCACACAACGGCGAACCCTCGGCCACCCTTTTCATCAAAGAGGAAGTCATTTTTGCCTCAGCTGACGGCTAAACATTCTTCTCCTTTGCATTCACGCAGGCACACACACACACACACACACACACGTAGAAACAGTAGAAACACACACTCACAAGTAAGTTTCCCTTCACGTCTGTGCAGTTTCTTCAGCTGTCATTCACATAACTCTGCTGTTCTAATGTGTGTGAGCTCAGGTCTCGCTCAAGGACGGCAGAAACAGGTAATGGAACGACACACAGGGTTTGAACTCTGCTATTGTTGCCGGTGTTTCATCATATTTCTGCACACACACACACACACGCTCACACGTTTCCTCTGGTTTCTCCCCGGCATCTATATTAAACCGAGGTTAATTTTGCATTGCAGATTGAAGATGCTGCGGCCGCATCATCGCGAGCAGCACCGATGAGATAGATGTTTTTGTCATAGTCCATAGGGGACGAGCGGCGGGAGAACTGATTGATACTGACAAGTTCTATTCAGGCGATTTCAAAGGCCTGATTTGTATTTTTGCGTTCTGAATCTGTCACTGCACAACAATCTCTCTGCGAGCAAAGCCGGATGTGTTAGAAAGGGCAGAGATGGAGAGAATGAAGGGAGAGGGGTTTTTTTTTTCTTCTTTTTGTTCTTGACAAATGCGTGGTTGTGAAATGTGTTGGCAGCGAGGGGATCGGTCAGATTAACAGTGTTATGCAGGCAGATACCCTTAACTAGCTACAGACCTGTGTGTACACGTGTGTGTACATGATCATTAGTGTGAATGGAGGCTGAACTCCAGCCAGTGGATGACAAGATCAAGATCATCATCGGAGATGGAGGGAATCCGAACCGGACAGTATGAGGGCTGTGTGTTTGTGTTCCTGCAGCTGTGTGGGTGCACTTCATGTTCCCTCCTGGCTCCTCCTGTGAGCGCTGAACTAAATGCGAGTGCAGATCCAGCTTGAGTATGTCACCCTGTAACAATGATGTCATAGCGATGCTGCCGGACTGCTCTGCTAACATGCTGATGTCACAACTACACACATTTTAAAGTCCAGCTTAACCTTTGCTGACACACTGCTCCATGTTACCTATTGCCTGGTTACTATTATACATCAGGCCTGTTATCTGACTGTGTTTATCATGTATTCAGCTTCATACCAGAAGCTGGTAAGCATGTAATGAATTGCTGGTTTCACTAGTTTCTTATACCATATAATTCTCAGAATAATTCTCATAAACTGCATTTCTACTCTACATTTAACTGGCACAAATTTATTTTCTATCTTTACTGATTTTTTGACAAAATACCTAAATTAGTCAAGATATAATTCACAATTTCTATTTGAATCCCAACTTAACTCTCATTTAAGCTACTGTGGTATAGGTGAGAGGAATAAATGATTTCAAAATATTGCACTGGGCCATATTGCATGATTTTTCTTTGAAAACGGTATCTTGTGTATATAATGGGAGGAGGCCCAGACGAATGCAGGGTTGGCTGTGGGTTTGCCTGACATTAAATTCAAAAGATGGTCAGAATAGCTCACTGAGTCATAACGTGAATGAAAAATAAATATAAATACCAATGTATACATATCAAACGCACCCAATTCCACCAATGCATGCATTTATTGAGTTCATGTTTGCCGTCACCGTAAAGTACACAACATGCAAGTTAATGTAACTATAACTTTCCTCAAATAATAATAATAATCTGTTCTTTTTCAGATGACATTAAGTACATAACTAATGAAGAAGAACATGTTGATATTATGGCTGTTTCCTACAGGAGTTTGTTCCATGCAGTCTGTAGCCCTTATGTTAAATATGTTGGTATGATGTGCACGTAAAGTAAAGTCGGCTTGAGGTGTCTGAGAGAAACATAAAAGAGATGGTGACAAAGATCTGAAAAGCTCTCCTGGCTGCCTCACACAGCCCGTCAGTTTCTCATCTTTTGTCAGGTTGTTGTCAGACTTCAGCATTGATCATGGGGTAAAATTAACACCTGTGAACATCAATCAGCCCCGTCCTGCACTGAACAAAACGTCTGTCTAAACTGAGAATGAACGCTGCTGAATGTCTGAATGTTGGATTTTAAAACAGACATCTTTGTTACTGTTGCTGTTGAAGAAAATCGTTTAAATCTGATCAATATGAGCCAAGTTAAAAAGAGCAGATGTTTACAATTATTTCAAAATAGATTTATGGACATTTGTCCTCGCTGAACATGGGGACCTCACCAGTGAAGAATGGCGTAGCAGTGTTTGTGTAATGTTTGCGTTTTCATTTGACTGAGTTACGACTCTGAGAATAAGTAGCGTGACGGATCACTGCAACAATTTGGACCCAGTTCAGATGTGTTCATCTGTTCACATCCAAATATTATATTCATATTAATTTACATCCTTGATCTGTTTAATGAGAAGAAAATATTTCTTTTTATAAAGTGCATGGCTACCCTTTAAAGTCAAACTGGACACATATGCAAAGATAGTATATGATGTTGTTGCATTTTAGTTTTTTTTTTTTTTCATCTTCTTAGTATCTTTGCTCTTTTCTGCCTTACATTTTTATGTTGTGCAGTTTAAACTGTCAGGAATGTGTCTTGTGTTGTGTGGCAAATAATAATTACTTGATCACTATCGGGGTCATCATATAAATTCCACATGTTAACTTGTAACCTGTCAGTCAAATATGCCACAGAGGACTTCTTGCCTTTTGCCTTTCGACGAGGCCAGACGAGGCAGCTGCATCATGACCAAAGACACAAACTAGGACTGATGCCCCTGTAATCATGATGAATGGAAGGCAGAAGACACGTCACCATTTCCTCTCTACTTGATAAATGGTGTAATATACTCTTATTTAGCAAAAGAAGAACCTAATCATAGATCTTTGGATTGCAGTAATATTCCACATCATATGTACTTAAAGAGCACTCATGGAATATCTATTTTCTTTGCCTTTTTCTTCCTTTCTTTTAGCTGTAGAGTACTTAAGGCTATGTTTATCAAATGGTTTGGTTCATTCGTAGCATTTAAAATATTCCTGATTTATTTTTGTTTTTATTTGATCCAATTTGGAGATCATATCTGCTCAATCATGTCTGCTGTGCGGAAACATGAATACATGACGTGAGTGGGATTTCTTATCTGAATGCTCACAAAGAACAGGATACAACTGGTTAAAGATCTTCCAATATATTTTATCTCCTGCGAGATGCTGCGTTATCATTCAGATCATACATACAGACTTACAGTACGCTCCGTCCATACAAAGCCTGATGCTGCTCCATTCTTTATGAGCCTGCCCACTGGCGACAGTCGCATCTTACTGAGATATTTGTAAGAGAAGCCATAACATCACTAAATTCACATAAAATGGGCTTTTCATGAAAATGCAATGAGTCAAAAAAAACAAAACAAAAAAAAAAACAAAAAAAGAAAGCACAGAAAATCTATGTGAAGAGGATGAAGAGGATGAAGCCAGAGCTTTTAGCAGGCCCAAAGCGACAAGTTAGGGGATTTTTAGGAAGAGAAGATGCAACCATTTCTGATGCACAGTTAGAATTGAAAGCATCCTCGTTGGACACAAATGAATATTATTTAATGAGGTTACAAATAACTGAAAACAAGACGCTTGTGTTTGATTCTGTGCAGTTCATGATAGGTTGCTCTTTTCGCGTTGCAAAGCTGAGGTGCCTTTCCTTTTTTCATTATTCTACAGAAAAAAAAAAAAAAAATATATATATATATATATATATATATATATATATATATATATTTGTAGCTCTACTTATTGTTCAAATGCTCAAGTCTTTATTGTTCTCATTTTGTTTTGCCAGATAGAGTTGAGGTTAATATATTCCAGCTTTTAAGCCACATTATCCTCCTAATTATGATTCAACCTTGGCTTTGCTCTCTACCTCACTCTTTTTTTTTATCTCGTTCTTTTTGTCCTCGACTCTCTTAATGAATGTTTTTTTGTTGTTGTCTACTTCACATTATATGGTATTTGTCATATATGCATTTTTTTCACCCTCTCTCCCATCCCTGATATAAATTACAGTATGACTTGAGAAACTTTAAATGGTCTGCCACCAACGTGGGCCCTGTATGAAATTAATTGCTGCCATGACAGATGATTGCAGGCGACGTTAAGGTCATTAAGTTCTGCATACACTGTAATGAGGTAGGCACCAACACATGCGATTGGCTGCCTATTATTTACCAGACTACTGAGGTTGGCTTATGCTATTTTGCCCTTGATACTGAGAGTAGGGTTTTTTCCTCGCTTGGGAACAAGATAGCTGGGGGAGAAAAGAAAGAAAAGAAAGATCACTTTTTTGTCTTTCTGCGTCGCACGCAAGCAGTCGTGTGTGTGTGTGTGTGTGTGTGTGGGGAGATAGAGGGAGGCGGGGGAGGTGGGTGGGGGAGTCAGGGTTGGGGAGTGGATGTGACAGTTTTAAAGAGTCTGAACATGTAAATCAAAAATAGTTTGGGCCTTAATGGATGTGTTTTAGCAGATCTCTCCCAGACAAGGCCTCCTCATCCTGCGTCCCTGCGACCCGCTCGCCTGTCTGGTGGGATGATGTTTACAATAATGGGGAGAGGCAGTCCAATTTCACCCAACACGCCAGGCATGGCAGCCACCTCTCTGCGCGGCCCCTGCGCCACATTTGAAAAGAGATGAGATTGAAAACAACACTAACTTCATGTACAGGGCGACGTGGGGAGAGGCAGAGTCGTGCCACAGAACGAGCATCAGACGCAATTTCACCTTGGCAGGGCGCTTGTCAAAATCAAGAAATATCACAGTTTGTTTCTTTGGCTCTTCCGACTTTCCTCCTTGTTTTCGCTACGACTGTATTTTCTACCCTTGGGGTGTCACTCACACATGCAAACACATTTTCATACTAACGGAAACACACACATGCACAGAGAAGGGCCAAATAGACTTCTTTGTATCAGCTGACAGTTTTCAGATGAAGCACACACACACACACACACACACACCCTATAAAGTCCGGAGGGAGTGATATGAAAAGCCTGACATGTTCTCCCAATACCAGCGTTTCCTTTTTCTTTTTATTGTGCGTCCTTGCATCCAGACACGAGTGAAGAATGTGAGTTGACATCTGTTCACCTGTCCAAACATACAATATGTACTGTATGTCTGCTGCTCCAGCACTCAAGCCAAAGCAGGTAAAACAGACTGAGATGATCAAGATAGACTCAAGATAGAATAATGTTTCTGGGAATATTGATGAGTAAAGAAAAAAAAAAACCTCACACACTTTGTTCCAGGCGGGTGTGAAGCGCTGATATCAAAATAAAAAAAAATCCCCAGTCATTTGCTGCAGTGTAAAGTTTTAATTATGCGTTGATTTTCTGGTGTGGAAGTGCATTAATGAGGTATTTATTTTGGTTGGCGGCACGGCTTGAGAGGGGCGAGGTGTCAGCTGAGAGAACGGAGGCTGGATGTGACAATGAGGAAGGTGACAATGAAGCATTTAGAGACACAGAGAAAGTGACCTTGCAGTGTTTTCCCACTCATGTACTTCACTTTTCAACACATTTATTAAGTTTGTGTGTGACGAACTCGTGTGTGTCTGTGAGTGTGTCTAAAATAACTTAAACAATTAGGCTACATTTACTTCTATTAAATTTGTTTATGTGTGCTTTTGGACACATTTTCTTCATGCCACTGTCAGACTGGTTTCATATTTTGTGCGTAAGCTGTTGGTCACTTGAAATTGAAAGGACACATTACCATAACATAGCAGCAGGATTTGATTTGGTTGTTAAAGTGGCAATCCAGAGTTAACATGTCAACACAGTTAGTACTACACAGCCTGTGAAAACAGTTGTACATTCTCCTCTGTGTGTTTGCAGGAGCTGGAGAAAATAACCCCGGTGATGCCATGGTGATGTCTTTAGGGCTGTCTCAGCTTGGACTTGGAGATTACAAATATATAACCCTGTGTTATAAGCAGGGTGTGTGGAGTTTAAAAGAGAAGAAATTTAACATCAGGAAATCCCTAATAGAAGATATGAGATGCATCATAGTAAGTGTAGGGAATTTGGGGATCACTCCTTTAATTACAACAATCATCATTAAATTGTCAGATTCTGAAAAGTCTAAGACTGTCACCTGATTACTCAGAGACCACAGCTCCAAATCCTAAATCACTTTTTTTGCTATGTGTATACTCACAGGTGAGAAGAGTCTAATTAAAGTTTCAAGTGACAGAATTGTCAGACATAGTTAGTTGTACTCACCTTACAAGTTAGACGTCCCATATTTTCCAGTTATCATATCCATTTTTTTAAAGTTTTAGTAGCCATATTTAATAGACATATTTGTGGTTTTAAGTACCAAAAAAGCGCCTCAGTATAGATTCAAACCTCCTCACTCAAGCTTCTCTCTGGAGCTCAAGCTAGAACCAAGTGTTCTTTGCTGCATTTTGTTATTAATTAATATTAATGAGCCTCTTGTCTGATTGGTTTGAGTGATGCACAGCCAGGTAATTAAACCAGAAGCAGGTCCAGGTGTGCCACACTGAGAGCATGGCAGGGACTTTATAGCTGTGACATCACAACCTTACATAAGTCCAGATGGCTAATTTCAAGGGACTGTTTCTTAATGCAGTATGTGCATTTTTCTTTATGGGGTTTATATATATAACACCTAACCCTGCTTCATGATGAAAAAAAGGAGAACCTTACTTACAATAATACAATAATGGACCTTTAAGGTGTTTCGGTCAGTTGTCCTTTATCAGACAATATTTATTCATCAGTCAGCACAGGCCCTGTACCTGTGCATTTGTAGTTTGTGTATAATGTAGTGTTCCTGGCTCCTTAGTTCGATATACCTGACTTTAGTATTTGTGTCTTTGGATGTTGCTTCTCAACAAAATAGTGAAAAATGACTTCATGCAACTTAGAAACATGTTTTTTTCACTTACCATTAGTGACTTCTGGTCCACACGGTTTTGGTTTCATAGATTCTGAGGTACACACCAGCATGATACATCGGAGGGATGTTTGTGATGTTTGCAGCTTGGAAAATGTGTTCGTTTATTTTTGGTAATTAGGTTCACATGTGCCAAGATAATGCATTATAACAGGAATATTATGCAGCTGTTCACACAAACTATATTTAAATAAGACACAGTCACGTAGTATGAAAATCAGAGTTAGTACATCATTAATAAAATATACTGCTGGCTAGACAGCAGAAACTGAACAGGCACACTAAAAGCTTTGGACAAATCCAGGTTGTATTGTATAAAGCGCAGGCAGCCGCAGTGGGTGTTGAACACTAGAAACTGCCACCCCCCCTCCAACAACCTTCTCTATCCTCCCCGTAGTGTCCTCACATTTGGATATTTTCTCCCTGACCCATCTAACCTTGTACTGTACCCCTCCACACTCCGTACTCTAATCCAGGCACTGGTCCTTCACTAAGTCACCCTCATAAATAAGGTCAGCGCAGACAAAGAGAGGAGATGTTAGGGTAGAAAATCACATCAGAGGAATAAAACCTGGTTATTTTTGTACGTTTGTAGGAATCCTTATTCTGTGAAGGGTCAAGCACCATTCGTTTTGCTCTGATCTCATGGGGAGCAGGAGAAGGATGGGAGGAGAGAAAGAGAAGTTCATTTTATTAAAAAAAAAAAAAAATGAAGAGAGAATGAGGGCAGGGATTTCGCTGACGATTGGGGAAGAATGAAAAGGTTAATTGGGCTATTATGCGGCTGTAGTTTTTGAAGGATTTATAAGATGTCCGGGAGTCGCTCTCACTTTCCCTCATTTTGTTTGAGACGTGTGCTCATGCACACACAAAGTGCACGCCACCTCACACGGTGTCCACATGTGCACACAGTTCTCATCAGAATCTGAACAATAAAAGATAAGATAATCTATGCTATAAAACACACATTTTCTCAGTTTTGTTGTTTGTTCCACACAATAAATGGTGTAATGTTTGTAATAAAACAAGATGGAGCTGTCAGAATATGTGCGTGTTTATGTGCAGTTTACAGCATGTGCACACATGTTTTAGGAGCAACATAAGTCGGGTGTGATGAACAAAGAAAGGGAATGCTCAAGAGGGAACTGGAGTGACACTCCCCTGAAACCACACATTTACATTTACATTTATCTTTGTGTGTGGAATAAACAAATGAGATACAATGTGTTAATTAGTGAGCTTTAGAGAACTATTTACCTGTGCCTCCATTATTTATGCTAAGCTAGGCTAATCATGTTCACCACTGTACCTAACAAACATAGATTGATATTGAGATTGATCTTAATATTCTGATGTAACCTTCACAAAGAAAACGTCCACTTAAGTCATTGTCAGAATAATCCAGTGGTTTTTGGAATTGCATTAACACGTGGTTCCCATAGGCCCCCTGTGCACTTTTTCATTTATTTCTTTTGTCGCCTCCTAAGACGTTCTGAATGCTCTTCAGGCCCCCAAATGAAGAACGTTCAGAAAGTTTATGTCCTTACTTGAACACGCTATTCTGTTCTCCTTACAGACCACTGTGAGCATTTAGTGGCATCTAGCAATGTAGATGCTGATTACAACCCCCTTGCCTCACCCTCTCGTTCCGTTCGTGTAGACGGAACTTATGGGCTACTGTACAAACATGATGATTCAGCAAGCGGGAGAGGACCCACTGCATCTGTTGATGGAAAAGACTCATTCTAAGGTAAAAAATAAAAAACGTTTATTTTCAGGTGATTATACATAATGAAAACATAGTTGTGAAGATTATATTCCATTTCTGCGCCCATAAATTTTACACACTGGACCTTTAATGCATCAGCTATACAGTGTATATGCAGGACAGTAGAAACCTGATGCAACTGTTTTTATTTGTAGGCTGTCTCAAAGTTTCTCCATTGAGGAAGTGATATGTCAACATGGCATCTGAATGTTGAGGTAAGAGGCAGCACTCCGACCATGAATGTAACAAGTTCATTCCCTTTTATTGTTTGATATTTAGGAAACCACCACATGTACACATAGTATACATAGTGGATATGCCAAATTTATAATTTAATTAAAACAAATCATTGCACAAAATTAAGTAAACAACAGTGTCTGATCCTGGAATTTATCTTCATCAGTTAATCAAGTCTGATTCAGTTTTTATCTCTTTTTTCAGTTTTATCTGCCTAAATCGATAAAGTTAGACTACGTCCTGATCATGCTAACAGCCTAATACCGAACACCTCCAAATGTAAAGTCACCTTACGAAGAGATCTCTTTGCGTAACCTTGGCATGAACTCAAGTGTTTCACTGATGTTATCGCAATGATACAATGGCTGTCTTATCAGTGGCTCAGGTGATCACGCAAATAAAGCCAATCAATGAGGAGCTTCTATGTCAAGAGGACGGCACGGCAATGAATGAGGTTGAACAAATGAATACATGTATAGTAATATAAATATAATGTGCAGGTACACGTGGCTGTTGTTGAGACAAAAAACATGGAAAAACATGTCAGCCAAACATACGCTTTGAATGGCATTGGATGACTAAGTGCTTACAAGTAAATCGAGTTGTTAAGATGGGAATGATAGCAGGTTCCTGTGCATGTGTGGAAGTATGGTCAATGCATTTTACCCTGAGGCCATCACATTTCTTAACTCATACTATGAGAACGCTGCTGTCTATAAAAATAAATAAATAAATAAATAAATAAATAATATATATATATATATATATATATATATATATATATATATATATATATATATATATATAAATAACCTGCTACTATACCAAGATTACTTTGCGAGATACTTCTGTATACAGAAACACTTCAAAGATAACCCAGCAAAACTTAACTGGTTATAAGCATGTGTAAATGTAAACCTGACACACAGCACAGCACACAGAACAGCCTGTCTCTCCAAGGTACACCCACCTGTGAGCTAATGTAGGCACGTACGCTATACACACACAGCACACAGCACACCCGGTTATTTCTTTACTTACTTATTTGCTTACCTGAGAGAAAGCGAGAGAGAGAAAGAATGGAAGCAGAGGGCAGTACTCTGCCCTCGAGAGTGGCCCCTTGATTAGCAACCACTCATTTGCGATGTTCTCTGGCAAATCAGCAGCCATTCACATGACGAAGAATGCCGCTGAAAAAACGAACAGCTGTCACCGTGTGATGTGTTAATTTCCTGACAGTCTCGGCACTGAAACCAATTACTGATTTAAGGGCAGGGAGAGAGAAGCCCTCTGCACACGCTCATTAGGCTCCTTCAAGACTAAAAGGATAAAAGCAAAACAAGGAGAGAAAGAGAGCGGGAGAAAGAAAGAAAGAAATAGAGACTTTCACACTTGCTGTCAGCTGAAAGCTTTGTATGTACAAAATGTCATTTTAGAAATAATTAAAAACAAAACTACTAGAATCTAGTGTATCTTCCAAGGATCACATATTAGTGAAATAATGTTTTGCTGAAGAATATAAATTTACTTAGCACAATAAGATTGTGTAATCTCACAGTTCTGTATTCTGTTCTCACCTTTTATCTCAGAAGTTGAATGATACACAAAGGTCCATTCTAACCTTTTGGACTGATTACTGTAATCCATATTTAACCTAAAGAAGATGTTTCATAATATTTCTTGATAGCTTGAACTTTAAGGTGCCAACAAGTTTCAAATTCTCTCTTGTTCTCTTTGTTTCTGTTCATTTGTCCAGTTGTCAGCTTTTTTATAGGCTTACATTCATGAGGAACTTTTCAACATTTGATGACGATAACTTAAAAAAAAATCATGCAAACTTACTTGGAGTCGTCGGCAAGGAAAATGTGCTGAGCGCTGGATAAAGTGGGGATTTTGAACTGCACTCCCAACAATATATCAGGCAAACATTTGCTCTCCCTGGCTAACAAAATGTATAATTTTCTGCTGCTTCTTCTGCTTCTCCAGATTTGCTATTCTGTTCTTCACTGTAACCAAGTTTGGTGAGCACATTGCAGATGTATTACGTCTGTGTGGCTTCCAATTCTGTGTGGACAGCGGTAAACAATTAAGGTGAGACTGAATCTCCTGCCATGTAAATGAAGGTTGATGAGCAGATGTTTACTCAGTGTTAAAGAAAACATGCAGTCTTCACATAGACAGTATTTTCATTGTATTGTATTCACAGCGGTTTTTCTCCATTCCTCTGATCAATGCTTACACCCCATCACAGGTCAGTTTTAGAGAGGCACCTGGCTGACCAGGTAACTTCCTCTAAGCACATCCATTCAGATTCCCTGCTCACTGTTCTTGGAATGGGCCATTAAATGTCCCACCAGGGCTAAAACATTTTGCTTCACTGTATTAAAGGATGCCTATTGCTCTGTCCCCCGTGCAGCTTTAGGACTGTCTGATTATCTCCTGATTTACAGATAGAAACTAAACTCTGTTAAGCTTGTGGTCAGGACTGTGAGGTGATGGATCAATTAGGCAAAGCTGGAATTTCAGTCCTGCTTCTGAAACTGCAACTCACCAACAAAGTGACATCATGTATCAGTTTTTGTAAATCTCCCTGCACATACGACAACAAACCCTGGTTATCAGTTAAACTCTGAGGCAGGCCAGGACGAGATCCAGAGAAGTGCTACACTGTAAGCTGGAAAACACGTTTTCAGCAATTGACATTGTGGAGGCCTGAAAGGATATGGCCAGCTCACCACACTGTGGAGAACCACTGAATGGCTGATGACCTGAATGTGTTTAACGGCAGGTTAGATTACCACAACCGACTTCACCTCTGTCAACCCCTTCACTCTTGCACTCAGGATCTGTGAAGAGATTGTGTCAGCTCGTATACACAGAAGATCAGGAGGCACCGGACCCAGCCGGCATGTCACCCTCACGTCCTAAAGTCTGTGCTGACCAGCTGGACCCTATCTCTACACAGGTCTTCAAAAGATGTCCAGACTGTCCAGTCCTGCTTCAAATGCAACATTCATCCCAGTCCCCAAGAAACCCTCTACCGCAGGAATCAATGACTCAACTACAGGCCTGTCGCCCTGACATCTGTGGTCATGTAATCCTCTCCTGAGAGACTGGTGCACTGTAGGACATTACAGGTACCCAGCTGGGCTCCCTGCAGTTTGCCTACTGTTTGTAGCTCAGAATTCAACAGCGTCATTCCAGAAGTCCTCCATTCTAAACTCACCGATCTCACTGTGCCAGTCTCCACCTGTCAGTGAGCACAAACATCCTGACAGACAGGAGGCAACAGTTGAGACTGGAGAAAACACCTAGGACTCTGCTAATCATCAGCTGTAATTTCTTTGCAGATGATAAAATGGTCATCTTCTTCATCCAGGACAACAATGAGTCTGCATGCTTCCCCCCTCCCTAATACTAGACTGTCTGCTGTGGAATGCTTTAGATTTCTGGGATCCACAATCATCGGACATCAACCTGATCATCAAACAGGCCCAGCAGAGTATATACTTTATGTGCCAACTCAGGAAGTTCAAACTGCCTCAGGAACTTCTGATCCAGTTCTACACTGCAATCATCCATTTTGTTCTCTGCACATCCATCACTGTCTGTTTGGGATCCATGAAACAAGGCTACAAAAAATCTCTGGTGCCAAACTATCCTCAAGTCAGGAAACATTCAGGAAATGTCACTGTAGACCCATCACACCTGGACACAACCTGTTCAAATGTCTCCCCTCTGGCAGTGCTACAGAGCACTGCACACCAAAACAACCGGAACAGTTTCTTTTCACTATGATGAACAGTCATATCAGTCATATAGAGTCTAACGCCACAACATCCACTGCACGTGACTGTACAGTGTCTACCATGAGATGCAAATTCTGGCTTGAATAAAAAAATATTATTATTTTTTTCCTGTTAAACTGACCTAAAAGTATAGTCACATACATATAATCCATCCGACCAACCTTTATTTCTAACAGCTTATCCTCATTAACCTTTTTTTTGTAATTAATTAAAGGTGCCCTGAAGTTTTCTGGCAAACAAACAAAAGTGATACTGACACTCAGATACTCTCACTCAACTCATCAAAATTCATTGTGTCTTGCTAATGCTGTGTCGCATCATGTATACTGGAACGGCCTATCAAAGACAGGACACAATGACTTCCATATGTCGTTGCCCTCTACGGTGGTGAGAGATGTGTAATGATGTGTGAACAACAACAAATATGTTGGCGCTATCCAGCTGACAGAAATGTCCTAGTTAACACATAATACAGCACCTCTTCACGCAGTACAGCCCATGACACTGCTGTTTTGTGGTGTACAGGTAATTTTACAGGAGTTTGACCTGATGAGATCTGTTGTGGCCCACCAACTGGGAGGACATCCACTGCCAGTGCGCTTTAAGTTAACACTTTATGGCATCCATCATTTTCACTAATTAACCCATTATTCAAAAGGGTGACGCTTGCACAAATGTGGCGGCACAGGTGCAACCACATGCAATTGCCCCCATGCATTTGGTTTGAAGAGACTGTTGGCATTGTCACATGTAAAGGTAACAAACTGCCGCCCAGAGCAATGACAATAAATACCACATACAGAGTAGACATTTGTGGTTGAAGCCTTATGAACCTACTACTTCAGACCAGCTGGCAGACATCCTAATACACCAGCCCATTCTGTTTTTGAAAACCTCTTTCTCATTGATAACCCACATTATGCTCGCTCTGTGTTTCCCAGACTCTCCTAGTCTGAGGTCCAATGGGGGCAGCCATATCCCCTGTGGGCCTGCTTGTTCTCTGCTCCCTTCCACCGGTGGAGATAATGTGGGAATATTTATTCACCGTCCTCCATGACCCGCTGTGTGTGCGGAGTGTGATGCAGCTGTAATTGGGACGGTGGTTAAGGGGTCTGCTGGGTTATTCCAAAGACGGGCCTGGCATCTTTAGAAACATGGCCCCCGGTCCGTGTCCCTATCCCTGCTCCCTCGCTCAGCCTAATCTGCTAATAATACCTTTGTCTAATGGTGTCAATGGCCATATATCACCTCAGGACTGAAGAGAGGGAGGGAGGCAGTGAGAGAAAGAGATAGTGGTGGAGATTCAAATGCATGCTTTGTGATACGGCTGGAGATGAAGATAAGCACAACAAATGACAACCGCAATCTGATAGTCACAAAGAGAAATAAACAGCATAATTCAAAACATGATCGCTTGCTGGGTTAAGACAAAAACATTTTTCTTAAAACTATGGTAGTGGATAATATTCTAGAAAATAAATGATCACACGATTCAGTTGTAAAATAAAAAAAATGAGTATTTGTTTAAAAAAAAACATAAATAAAGTCAATAATAATAAATGAGATAAATCATGCAGAATATACTGGAAGAATTCACATAATTATAGGCAGGTTATCAGGAATCATTTTTATATTTTTCCAACACTTCTACTGTATTCAATGGGGGGGAAACAAAAAAAGAACAACACCCAACACCCAAGTCCCTTTAAAGAGCCTGGAACATTGGTCCTTAAATCAACTGTTCAAGTCCCTAACAAGGTTAGTCATCACACGGCCATGGTCACCAATTGCTTTTAAATGAAGGCAGATATTAATGAGGTCTTAATGGAGCTGAGCTTTTGTTGGAAATGCCTTGATGTTGAGAGCTAAAACAAGACATTCTCATCAGCAGCCTTCCCCAAGTCTTTAGAGATCAAATTATGTCTAGATATCAAATAAATGAGTGACTTGCATTTAATTTCACAAAGAAAAGAGGATGTGGAAAAAAATAATTGATTCCTTGACTTTCTTACAAGACAGAGAATTGTAAAACAAACTCAGCGAGGAAGAACAAGAATTTTCTTTGTTCATAAATAGATGATTATTTTTAATTTCTTTAGATGAAATGCAGAGTGTCTCCCATGAGATGCACTTGGCTACTTATTCTGCCGAGCTCGAGCATTTTATTTATAAAAATTCATAAACAAATGTTATTATTTTTTTTCCTGTTAAACTGACCTAAAAGACACAGAGAGGCAGCTGTACAGAGTGTAAAATGTTTCCTTATAAACACATACAAGAGATATATATATATATATATATATATATATATATATATATATATATATATATATATATATATATATATATATAATATACACACACACACACACACACACACACACACATTTATTGGAGAGAAGTTTTATAAACATAAATGGGTTCTTATATTTAGTTCAGTACAGATCTGCTTTAATATAGCTTTTGCACATATGATTAATTTATATTGTCTCCGAGCACTATATATTAAACATCATTACACATAAATTGTTTCAAGCACAACTTGTATCATTCCTGCAGTATCAGATAATTACCTCATTATGTTTCTGTTTTTAACTTTTGACAACCCCCTGAAGCTAGTACTTAATCAAGCAAAAAAAAGGGAGACTGTCACAAAAGTTTGTTTCTGAAAAGCTGCACTCTGAATTATATTGTTTTTATTATTAACCTAAAGCCGCACCACCTCTGGTATCCCCCCTCTCTGGTCCTCTCTGGGTGTCGCCAGCTGGGTGAGGTGCCGTATCCTCCTGTGGATGACGACAGTGACTGCTACCCCTGGACAATAGTGTGGGAGGACAGCTTGATCTTCAGGCTTCTCTATTGACTGGGACTGGCGCAGCGGTTCTGGCTGGCTGCTTCCCTGAGGCTAGTATTGACACCTAGGTTCTGGTTTGGATAGCAGGGTCGCAGGACTAGGACTCTCCTCTTTTGATTAATTGAACACCAGCCTTGATTAATGATACCTTTAGCCGCTCTCCTCTTGCCGTGAACTCAAACTTTTATAAAGCTACACTACAGGAGAAGTCAGTGTGAGGCATCTGTTGAAGCTTCTTAAACTCTCATCAGAATCATGCATCATCATTACTTTTCTTCTTCTTCTTCTTCTTCTTCTTTATTATTATTATTATTATTACTATTTTATATAGTTTCAGAATTTCTCACTCTTTTTTCAAATCTTTGATAAATTCAGGTCCTTTATGATTACATGTAGTCTCACATCTCTTGTACAGGCTTGTTCAGTAAAATATGATAGTATGATTTTTATTTGTTGAAATATGTTCCAGTATTGTGTATTGTGATCATGATATAACTCCATTTAGGGGCAATGCTTCCCCTTTTTCTCATTCTTATCTGTAGAGGGCTGACTATTGTTTTCTTATGTATTTTAAAATAAATATTTCAAAATATGCAAAAAATGCTTTTAATATATATAGTTTTGTGATACTGTAACTTTTTTTTCACTGATAATGTAACTTAATGTTAACTAAATCCCTTTCTCACCTGTTCAGTTTAATTATTATCATTATTATTATTATTATTATTATTATTATTATTATTATTATTATTATTTTCACCTTAGATGTTGGAATCATGGCAACAGTAACATTTAAGTTTCTGCCTCTCCATTGTACCTCTATATGGGTTAAAATGCAGAATATTAACAAAATGCATTCAGTCATAGTTAACATCTCCTCATCATTACATGGCTGCTGTGGTGCACAGAACGCAGTGCAGCTGAGTCATCAGCTATAGTCCACTGAGTCACTAAAGACTCCATGTTATCCTGCATGAAGTGAAAGCTCCACAGAGGACCTCTCCTTCCCCCTCGTCTTATTACTTGTTTTAAAGTAAGCAGCTCGGGTCGGTACACCGGTGTGGGCTAATGCATGCAGTTTGCGCAGCTGCGGCGCGGGACGGCAGACAGCCGATCATGGCGTGATTTATGACGCTGACCGCTGGCTGCGTGGTGCAGGCTAATGACACATACACTAAAGTCATTGATTTGTATGAATGCCCTCCGCTCTTCATCTATCACAATTTAATGTTGGAGTTTGTAATGCAGAGGTAGAGAGTAGGATGAGGTGGAGGAGGAGAAAGTGAGGAAGGAAGTGGGGGTGGGGTTGGGGGGTTAGAATCCCAAGGAGGAGGTGAAGCAGTTGTAGAAGGGCGGGAAGGAGACAAAAATCAACATGCGGCTACCACATGGGCTGGCATGAACGCTGTGCAACAAAAAAAGCAGGTAGGATGGAGGTAAAGTGGATTCTGGGTACCCCAAGGCCCGATGTCCCTCCTCCTCTTCCTTTCTAAGTCATGAGTCATTTGCTGCTCCTCTAATATCTCCCCCCTTTCCTCTGCTTGGAAATGGAAATGGCTGTGAATTGTGCACAGTGGACACTGTGCTCAATAAAGCAGATAATAGCAACAACAAGCAGCAAAAGTCTACAGGAGAGAAGAGGACAGGGAGGGATGGGTGGATGGAGGCACGGAGGAGGAGAAAACAAAGGGAGCATGTTGAATAAGGATAGGTATGTGTGTTAACTGTTAGTAATGAAAGGTATTCAAAATTGTTTTTGTATAGTTCATATTCAATCTAGTAAAAGTTCTGTATGACAGCTGTGCATGATGCAAACACACAAGTGTGCTCACCGCCTGCGAGTCCACTTTTCACTTCACCTTCCGACAGGAAGGAAGAAGCATGTGTTTGTGCATGTGTGTGTAAATGAAGCCAGTTGTATATGTGCAATGTGTGTTGCACTGTTTGCTTCCTTCCTCCCTCTCTGTCAACCCTATTTATCCAACCTCATTAAGTACAGTATGAGGGTGGATTGTTTTAACTCTGCACACATGCATATGTGTATGTCAGAGTGCAGGAAAGGCCTTCCAGGAGGGGAACAAGATGTATGGTCCACTGGAGCGACTCCACAGCTTCAAAAAGTTCAACAGTTCCTGCAGGAGCAGGTCATGACAGAAATGAAATGACAATTGTTAATACATTGAAGGAGTCAGCTAATCCGATCACAAGAAAAAAAAATCACCTCTAGTGGTTTCTAGTCATCCAGATAGTTTGTCTCTGTTTCAAAGGTATAGTTTGGGTTACCTGAAGTGGGGTTGTGTAAAGTATTCCTCTATAGTCAGCGTTAGAGGAGCGCTTAATCAGTTTTGCCAAATCATTGGCACCAAGAGGCCATTTTACAAACCATCATTATAGAGTAATGTACAGTAGTGGCTGATCCATCAGTCACGTGACTAGGTATAGTGCTTTAATGTTAGGTGACTTTAAGCACACAGGCATCTGTCTCACACAGGTCAACCTACGGAATATCAATGCCAGTATTTTCAATCAAAAACTGTGCATTTACTCACCAGTAGAGTGGAAGATGCCTAGTCATCCTGAGAGTGGTTGCCAGCCCCAAAAATGCTGCCTTTTCTTGGGGTTGACAGCAGCGTGTTGGCCGGGGGAGGACAGGGGGATAACCAGAGAATCACAAAGATTGTCTATAAGATGCAAAAGGTATCCTTGGGTTTATTTTCACTGGCCAGTCTTGCTCAATATAACTTTTGCTTGTTGAGAAAAGGAGTCACTCATTTTTAGTTGAACTGTGGGTTTTGCATTGGACACTAAACACTGACTTCCTGGAATTGTTGTGTGATCTGTGCTTCTTTGTCCTGATGGTGCCTTGTAATACCTGGTTGTTAGTCATTGTTAGGGGGCCGTGTATTGAAAGACATGGGTCCATTGTAGGACTGACTGAAACCAAATAATAATAATAATAATAATAATAATAATAATAATAATAATAACGAAGAGGAGGAAAATAATATCAGCTGAATATTTCTCCATCAGTTTTGTCTTGAAAAAGTTTGGACTAGACTTGACACATTCACAGTCGACAAAATTTGGAGAAGCAGTCAGCAGAACCAGCACAGAAGCTAAGAAATGAAGTAATGGGGGCAGCTTAAACTTGTGTTTTGTGTGTCTAGAATTGTATCAGCTCATGCTAAATAAACAAATACACTAAAATGGGGTCCATCAACTGGAATGTTATCCTGTGCTTGCTATTCTTTTACAGTATGTATGTTTATTTAATTTTATTAACACAGATTAGAACCTTCTGCCCTGATGTATGGTTTATGGGAAATGAATAAGCTTGGAGGCAAATCAGGTCCATGAGGAGTTTTTCTTGGTCCTAAGATTCATTTATGTGTCAGTTCAGTTGAGCTTATTGTTCTGCCCATGTTATCCTCATATTTCTCTTTCTTTTCCTCACCACCCCTCTCCTCTGTCTTTCTTCTTTATTCACCATAGGCATCTCAGTCTCTCATTTGATGACATGATGCAGATGGAGCCATGACTCATGGATTACAGCACCCGGTTTAATTACAGCGTATGTAAACAAGCCTGTCAGTTATGCTAATCTGAACCATAGCTGGTTGGGGTAGACAATAACAACAGACGAACAACAGGAAGAGGACCAGTTGGACACCTGTTTCTCGGACAGACCTGTCTCTCAAACCTTCACACGAACATCATGCAAAACCATGGGAGTGATCTCTTTTTTTTACCTTCAGTGCTCCCTCACCAAGGCTGGATCATTTGGAGAGGGAATGTATACAACTTTTGTTTTCATCTATGACTGTACACAACCTATCTGGACTGAAAGTCAAGATAATCATATCTGGAAACGTCACTGATGTTTGTGCTCTGACATATTCAATTGGTTCCATACTTTAAAATAATTATTGCTGCAGGTTTTATCTCCACGTTCCTACAAGTACATATGACATGCAACTGCTTTTCATCTATCCCGTGCTTTTCTACATTTACTTCACATTTTTCGTGTTGCCAATATGTCATCTGCAGCATAGTCCTCATGAAAAGAAAGATATCTTCCCTGGCTAACAGCCTTTCTGAACTTGCTCGTTAACCTTCATTCTTCCAGATGGAGTTGCCAGTGCACAGACCAGGACATTTATTCATTCCCAGTGTCCCATCTGCAAACATTATGCAGTGTGTGTTTTTTGGAGAGGATGCACAACTTCCAGGAAATTAACTTACACCTGTTACACTCCGACACCCCTACAGTCAAGTGCTTTGAATTCAACATAAGAAGGAATTGGAAACAAAAGATCATACCTAAATTAGGGTTTACTTTTGGTGTCACATGGGACTGGGAACAGTGGTCCAAAGCTTGTTTCTTAGAGCCATACATCCATCTCACCTCCTCCAAATGTGGACTCTTTGTACTACTGCTGGCAAAATGCAGTGGCAATGGCAAAATGTGGCACTGAAACAGATCTGTTACACACTTCAGTCTAAGACTGGGCTTTGGCACTCACAGCTCTTTAGGGGTAACAAAACATTAAGTCAAAAGTGACTTAATGCACGAGGCACAACATACTGACTTTGTTAACATTTAATGGAAACGTTCTTTTTTTTCCTAACCTCAACCAAAGTGCTGTTGTTGTCTAAAACACGTGGGACTCACATGCAAACTCTAGTCTCTGGTGTCCAAGTCCTGTGCCTTGTGCACCAACCAACTCCCACTGGAAACATCATCAGAACAATCATCAGTCCTTTCAAAGCTAAACTGGGAGATCATATTAGTACTATTCAAATGTTTTCTAACAGACAGTGCAGCCAGAACAAAGCCGTCACATCAACTGAAGATGGTTTTAGGCCACAAAGTGCTGCACGTTTAGTCTTGTGCTTCACTGTACAAGCACTTGTGGGGCTGAAGGATAAATATGATCATCAATCTAGAAATCTTTAGATTGCTTCTGAAAGCAGGCCACCATGGGAAATACGTCTGCTCAGCAGGCTTGTAACAAGCTGAATGTTAGTTTGCATACTGAAAAGCTGAGTGAGGTCTGATTTGTTTTATTTGGATTTCACACCTCACAAAAAGTTTCTCAGATCAGAATTGAACGTGATCATTATAAACAGCGTAAAATCTTTTCCAGTCCAATAATCAACTGATGCTTCCTTTCATCATTCATTTACACATCGCTGTCTAAACATCAACTAAATCAGAAGGAACCTACACCTTTTAACCTGGTGTCGATGTCCTCTCTTAGATTTGCTTGTGTGAGTGTGCGTGAAAGAGCACACTCAATTAATATTTCTTAATTATTCTTTGCAGTCAAACATTCTGTCTCCCTTTTGAGTGTTTGTGGGTTCAAGTTAATTTAGTTGAACTTGTGGCACAAAACCTTTCCCTCACACAGCTGTAGTAGAGCTTAGCCAGTGAAAACAATGGTCTTCCTCTATGCTTGCACATTTGGTGATTGCCAACAATAATTATACAATAATAAATTCACGTTTTGTGTTCATTGTTCACTGGGCTTCCTGTTCTCTGTACCACACAAAGAGCAACTTGACAACTTTGTAAAATCACTTTTTCTTTACTAATGAAATGTGTGATCGATTTTGCACTTCAATGGATTATATTATGGATTAATATGGCCATCTCTTAAATTCATACTCATTTGTAGAATATCTTAAAACATTCTGTTTGAACCACTTAAAGCTCAAAATAGCCGACCACTTATATGTCTTAAAGTTGTTTATTTGATTAAAACATTCTGGGATTCAAACCATATGGAAACAGTTGTACAGTTTGAACCTGGGAGTCTAATCTTGTACCAGCTCATGTTTGACGAATGTCAAACATACTTAATTGGAAAGCCCTTTCGTTCTGGATGTTCATTTGCATTCAGTCAAACAAAAACAAAAGCAGCTTGTTGCACTGATGAATAGAAGATTTCCTGAACCATGAAATGAAAGAGTGTCCTTTGTTTCATATTTAAGAACTGACGTTGCCTTTTGTAGTGAAAGAAGAGGATGATTTGGAAGTATTGATAGCACAGATACCAAAATCAATGAATGCATATTTATATGCAAAAATATGTGAAACACATTTCTGGAGTTTGTTTAAATTGCATATATGTGCTTGTGATGGTCTTATAGCCTGCATCAGCATTATTAGGTGTGCAGTGGAAGTCATGGCAGTAAATGTTCAGCCTTGAGTCATGTTTGCTCCCTTTACACGCAGGTGAAGATGCTCCTTGATTAAAAAGAAAAGTAAATCTCTTGCTACTTTTACCAAACAACAAACAACAAAAAAAAAAACAGTTCCTTTCTTACTTAAAGCTTTTCTCAAGGCGTCAGTCACCCCTCCCCACCTCGCCGCCGCTGTAGGCTCATAGATTTAAGCAGCCTGCTTGATTGCCAGAGCCCTCAAACCTCGTCTGAGAGACGATAACGAGACGTCACAGCTTTACACTCAGGTTTTAGAAGGAGAGGGAACATTTGTCATTTAAGCGTCTCTCCGGTCTGAGCGTCTGTCAGCCGAGGCTCCACTCTAACGGCAAGACGGATCCAATTACCAGCCGTGGACATCTCTAACAAGGTGCCAGGAAAAGGCTGCCTGGACAAACAACGCCCGGGCCCAATAATGAGAGGCCCTCATTTGAGTGATTTGAGTCTCTTTCTCTTTCTTTCTTTCTCTCTCTCTCCTTCATGCATTGAAAACTGCTACAAAATATGCAGTGTTAGTTTTATTCATCTTTTGTTTTTTTTGTTCTTTTTTTTCTTTTTGGAAGTTTTGCACATACTTTCAGAGTGAATAAGAGAGGCAAACATGCATATTAACATAAAGCTCCTTTGCACACATACACACACACACATTCAGACACATACACACAGTGCTCAAAGTTTGGAACAGGTGATTATTAATCATTCCAGAGCTAAGCTTGTCAATACAAATGATACCAGTAACAGCGCCGCATCTACAACACACAGCAAAGGGAGAGAAACACTTTCACAAGTAGCTCATTTTGCCTCATTCTCTCGCATAGCTAACCAGGCCATGGATTGTCAATGCTGGGGCCAGGATCAATGAGCCAGAGCTCTGTGCGTCCAATCGATTTCCCAACTCCCAGATATCACAGCGACTCTTCATCAACAAAAGCACTTTGTCCTTCCCAAATAATCAGATCGAAGGAGCTTCTCTCATGAGACAAAGTCGCTTCAGTTTCTACAGTGCCACATGCATCCCCCACCCTGATCCCCCCCTCCCTCCTTCTCTCTGTTGCCCCCTACCTTCCACTCCCACCTCCCTCCGAACCCCCTGTGGGAAACCAAAGCGTTTTGCTGTCCTCACAGCTTCCTGTGAGTGAGATGCATGCTCAACAAATGACTGCGTGCTGAGGACTTGTGTATGAATGTATAATCCGAGCAACACGAGCAGGTACAAATCAATATGCCTCGACACAGACGTAGGAGGAGGGAAGATGTAAAAAAACCCTCACTGGGTTGTAGTAATTGCAAAGTATAATAATATAATAAATAACACAGTAAATACATTAGATGTTCTTGTGCTTTATTTTGTTTCATTTTTAGAACAAGGGAAAATTAAATTATAGCCTGCAAATTACAGGGTATATATTTAGTACATATGGACTCTTTGAGAAATACTTTATATTTAATTTTTAAAGGATTATCATTTGCTCAGTATTGAATGATTACACAGTATCAACGGGCTTATATGTCCTTTTACTATTGTAATACAACGTGTCATAAAAACATGTGGCACTTTCACGCAAAAAAGAACAAAAATAAATAAATAAATTGTAAATACAATTGCCATTATAATATATATTTCTTGTAACCACATGGTAATTAGAATGAAACATTGGTGGAGATGATAAAATCTATTTAACTCAGCCCACATACTCTGAACTCTGTACTGTCATCAAACAGATTCACATGTTACCTCTACTGGAATGTTTGATGCTTTCCAAAAAAAAAAAAAATATTTGAATATCCCATTTTGCCTATTTTTATGCTTCATGGAGTGGAGTAATTAACAATACTTACTATATTTCTTTTTAAGTCCAACTTAACACAGTTGTTCTTCCTTTTCTTCTTTCCTTGTATTTCTTTTCTCTGTGAAGGTATCCAATTAGTATTTTACTGATTTCCTATTCTGTATAATTACAATGCAATTTGGAGACTGTAACATAAATCATTACCTTTAGGTTATTTTTACAAAATGGAAAAAAAAAAAAATAATAAAATAAAGCCGGTCACTACAAGACATCATGATAAATATTGTTCAGATCCATAAACCTTTATTATTTATCCATTATTTGTATTTCTATTGTAGATAGAAAGTTTTCAACAACATCAACTATGTTTAAGCTAAATATGTAAAAAAAAAAAAAAAATGATGAAAAAAAAATCACATCATAAAGTAGCACCATAAAAACACAGTGTGTGTTGGGCTTGATTACTATTACTACTTACTTTAAGATGGGAATAAGATTATTTTTCAAACCTTAAAGCTAATTATTGTGCAGAAGTAGCATCAACAAAATAGTTTCTATTCTCTTGCTGTAAGTAAATGTATTCTATATTTTATTGATCTTTATTAATCTGCTTTTTCATAGAATATTAGTGTCAGTCAGTCGGTGTTTTACAGTCACGGAACAATGTCAAAGGGGTAAAGTAATTCAGGTGAAGGCAGTAATTTGCATCCATCAAACCTGGCTCCTTGGACAAACCAAATTTTTAATTCTTCTCTCCTAACCAATGGAAAATGCATTATTTCTTGTCAATTTTGGAGATATTAATAGATGGGGCTGCGGTGACCATTCATAAATCTAGTTTAATATTTTAAGAGGGTCTTTGGGCAGGGAAAAGAAAGGAAAAGAAGAGAGAAAGGAAGGTAGAGGATGGAGGGGTGGATGGCGGTGGGGGTCGAGCTTAACTCGCTGCCCAATTTGATCAATCGCCACAGTCCTGCCTCTCTACTCAGAAAATTAGAAATGGGAATCTTAAAATCTGGAGCCGTTTATCATCACAGGTAACACGGGGAGCCAGATGAGACTGGGTATATGTGTGTGTATGTGTGTGTGGAGGGAATAGGTGTAGATATTTTAGGGGCAAGGTCTAATCTAAGTTTCTTTCACTGTAAAGACTTATGAGCGCGGAGATATGCTTTATAGAAACACGTGCAGACATCCTCCTGTTGGGATCACATGGCTTTGTTGAGCAGTAAAGAGCTTTTCAAGTTAGAGGATAAGCATCGACGCAGGCAAAACAGAACTGGAAAGTTTGTGTTATCTTTCCATTGCAACAGTGATACAAGTCAAAGTTGTTCGCACACACACACGGAATGAAACAACACGTTGGCTGTTAGTTAAAATGACACTCATTATGGCACCTATTTTAATAACCTGACTCCCCGCTTGACATGAAACTCTCAGTCCCCTCTAACTCCTAATTGTTTTGATCAGCTGATATAATTGGTATACCTAACTGTGCTGCTGGATGGTAATGCTTGCAAGTTCCAGAAAGTCACCAAATCACACAAAAGGAGGAAGGGTAAGGGTGAACTAACAAAGATGTGAGACTTGCAGAGAAGCAGCTTTGGTAAATGAGATGAAGCTATTTGATGGCATGGCTCAAGATGTTATTTAGAGTGGAGACTTGTGGTTCTAACTAAGGCCAGAGTCAAACCTTTATAATTAGGAGACATGAGAATTTATTGCGGAGCGGACAGGGTGTTCCTCTAATAGAGGTGTCATATGTGGACCGCTAAACAAGTAGCCTGAAGCTTGCTGCCCATTTGTTAAAAATAAAGTCCTAACTACTTGACGTTAGACGCCCCCAAATTTCATGATGTGTTACAAAATAATGACCACCGGCTTGCAGAGTGCAAGGCTTGCTCTCTTTGTCAAATGAGCCCATGTATTATGATGAAGTTTTCTTCATACTTTAATCATTTGTTGTGAAGAAAGTGTGAGCCCCTTGTAATGTATTAGTTTCTTTCTCAAGTCAAGGGGAATAATTGAGAAAGGGACAAAATAGAAGAGAAAGGAGCAACAGAAAGGGGACAGTGTCTTCAAGAGAAAGGGCACATTGGTTATTTGTTCAAATGTCTAGAACATTCTCCGCTGATGTTTTCCTGTCATACTCCAGAGGAAATCCGTGCCTGAATTTGTTGTCCCTAAAATCCAAGAGGTGGAAGTAGCATGCTACTGTTAAATGGCTGGGCTACATTTATTCAACACTTATCCAAAGTACTTTACAATGTGCCTTTCCTCCCGCTATGGATAAACAGTCACACAGCAGTGGTAGAAAACTGCTCATCTCACCATCTGGAACTATTTGAGTTTAGGTTTCTTGCTCAAGGACACTTTCATATGTGGACAGGATGAGCTGAGGATCAAATCTGGTCCCTGGAAATCTACAGACTACCTGTTCTATGTGCTGAACTGCAGCCTCCCCAGACAAAGTAGAAATATTGTGAAGTTTGTGTGCCTTTCTTTAATAGGTGCCATCCTAATTGTTAATTGCTGCAGAGGAGGTCGGGGTGGATGGATGGATGGATGGGTTGATGGGCAAGTAGCAAGTGTCTTTGTTTCCTGCCAACATCCATTGGCTATCATTTTCTTTTAATCATGATCATATCATATCATATAATTGTGTTTTCCATTATGTTAGCAATGTCTAATGACCAGTAAGCAATGACCCCTGAATGTTCTTCAACCTTAACACTAAACAGTTACTTCATATATTTAGTGAACATCTGATCTGTGAAGTGAAGCCAAAATGGAGTCATCTGCGTTCTTTTCAGTGGCCAGTAGGGGGTAGCTCCATTGGCAGCAGTAGTAAGGTTCAATTGTATTGAGTCTCCAACTTCCCCCACTAATGATTTATACATTGATAAACAGTTTTATAATGGGTTTATGGGCTCAGTTACTAGTTTCAAGTGTTCTTCCATACACCATGATATTCAATTTGTGAATTATGGCCCCATTTAGAGAAACAGATGATAAAATGGGTTATGATTTAGGGCATAGACAGGGCAAACACAGAGCTCAGATCAAACTACCAAATTTGGCAGTGCTGATCAAACGAGGATCAAGACTGTGTTACTGCATTTCCTTAGTTTTCACTCAAATGTTTTCAGAAACACATTTTAGATGGGCCATTTCATGTCAAATCAGACATGAAATGATACAAGTTTTTGTTTACCTTTCACATTTTGTTCTAACTGTATGTATATGCCATTTGATGCTATTTTGGCTGGAACAGATTCAGATGATTTAAGGTTACAACCAGATGTCATATTCCCCGCTGAAAATACAAAATAGTGGGTGTGCAGTGGATCCATGCAGTCCCCAACAGTATGTATGTATGTATATATACATGGACATTTTGATTTTTTCCCTGCTAAAATACAACATTTGATTGATTTTAAGGGGTCTAATATCATCACAATTCAACATCTGGCTGCAATTCTTTGCCACATGTATTCGGCCCAGTCATCTACCCATGGACATGCATTGAGTACCGACCTCTGTTGCAGACTGTTTGCGGAAAATACCAATCATTTTTTGGATCATTGTTTTTTGTTTATGTTTCACAATATGTCAGTCATCACATATCAGTTTCGAGTTGTCATTGTTCAGGTCTATGCATGGGTATACAAGCAGACATAATAAGCCTCATATTTTTTTAAACGTGGAAAAACTTTTGAAAATTGCAAAAACTATGCAATTTATGAAATTCAGCAAAACTGAATAAATGTTTTGGTGTTAAATAACATTTGATACTGAATGATCCTGGTGTCTTCAGATGAGCAGGAGCGCCTGTTTGGCATAGTTTAAGTACAGTGATAGCCTGAGAGGGCCATGGGAACAAGCATAGAACAGATAACCACCAAAGATCTTGAGTATCTGAACGTCTTCCTCCTTTAATTCCGATTCAGAACCCCCTTCTGTGATTAATCTCCTCTTCATTAGCTGGACATTAGATTAGCTATTGTTGCAGTTTACAGGTATTGGATAGTTCACTTATTTTAACCACCTGTTTTAATGTATGCTTATTTTGTTTGTTATTTAACAGTGAGTAATTTTTATTTGCTTTAATTTTATTGTTTTTATTTTATTTTTTATTATTTTTTAAGCTAATAAAAGGACTTGCTCAATTTACCTTAATCGGCTTTGGTAAACCCATGCTGCTCTTTCCTCAGTTGAACTTGTGTACACTATAAGCTAGACCTGGAGTTCTTAACCTGGTGGCATTGTCAGCAACCTTATTTGTTTTAAATTTTAATTCACTATTTATCTGCCCTTTAAATTAAGTCCTTCCCATTTTATACTGTATCTGCCCTGAGGTGAAATTTGGCTGTTCCTGAAGAACTCCATGGGCACATTTGACCATTTGGGCTCCACAGGCTATACCTCACCAGTACACATTTTGGTTCTTAAATGTTACCCAGGAGCACACCTAAAATCTTATTTAGAAACAGACAGAGCCTCACAACAATCTCCCATTTCTGCCTGTGTTGCAAAGTCTGTGATTTCCACGACGATTTGACTTGTAGATGCGAGAAGACAGGCAAGATGGACACCCCTCAGAGTGTACAATGTCTTGTCTCCTCACCATCTTTGCTCTCCCCGCGGCTTTGATTCAGGCAATTACCAAGCGACTGGAGACTCATGCTGACATTTGTCTATCAACAGAGCTGCAACTCACTTCTCTAATTAGCGTCTGCGGAGATGGAAGGAGGAGAGAGCGCAGGTGGGGGAGAGCTAGAAAGGGGGGACACCCAGACTGAGTGAGAGAAAGATGATCAAGCCGTGAGAGGAGCTCACTTGGACAATTAGGGACAGGAGCTATCACTGAGTGTGATCCTTTTCCCCCGCTAAAAGCTAAAAAAAGAGAGAAAAGCCTATCACACGACCTCCTCCCACCACACACACACACGCACACATTATATTTAGCGCTATATTTGCCATGCAGACGGATGTTGGTATTTATTCTAATTTGTTTGTGGCCCAATAAGTGCAGGATTGCAATACTGTGCTTCCCCAGTGTGAAGATGGATTTCTAGTTCTTTAGCCATTCTCTTCCTCTGAGGGCCTGGAACAAAGCAGCATCTGCACCCAGGAGATAGCCTGGGATAAAATATGTATTAGTTTCTCCAAAGCCCCCCTCGCCTCTCTCTCTCATACCACTTTGGATGACAAAAAGCAGAGAATGAGAGAGAGAGGGAGAGGAGATGGAAGTTGTGCAGAAGATAGTGTAGATTTGAATCTACTGAATCTACTTACTGGGGGAATAGCCAGCGCTCGTGCGACAACAACTGCGCACTCGCACATAAACACCACAACAAACAGCAATATAGTGAAATGCTGCTCCGATTCGCCACTTTTTATTCCCATGCACTGTCTCGTCTTCCCGCACCACCCCCATATCTGTAAGTAAAACCATTAAGTCGACTCAAATTTCCTCCGTATTCTCTTCTCTGTCCTGCTTTTTCTTTTTCCCTCACGTTTCCCTTTTTCTCGTCGCTCCACTCTCTGTTTTTCTAATTTCTTCTTCTTCCTCCTCTCCTCCTCCAGCTGACAGGCTCTGGGTTTTCAGGAGAAGAAAACGGGCATTAATTAAGACAGTGCCAGCTGTAATTTTCTTGGGAAGTAAATTTCTGCACAACTAAAGGTTACGGGGACCTTTTCACTGTCAGAATTTACTACAGCCTGTGAATGTTAATGCAGCTAATGAAGACATGCTCTCAGAGTCTGAACTTAAAAAACTACCACCAGGAGGAGAGGGCGAGAGAAGGAGGGAGGGGGATGGATAGAGGATGGAGGGAGATGGCTGATGCCTTGGAAGACAGTGCAAGTTCTGCTGTGTAACAGATTCATTTTTGTTTTCATGATTTGCCTCCATTAACAGTAAATAGTCCACTGTAAAATGTAAAGCAGTGTTGTATATGTGATTTTTAGTGAGAAATATGTCTTATTACCTAGTTATGATTTCTTACAAACGCAACCACTGTCTTATTAAAGCCACAGTAGGCATGACTTAAGTAGTGTATTGATTTTATAAGAGCTAAGTGGGTCAAAATTACAAAACTATTGCATCAATAAACATAATTCAAATCAGGCGGATGATCTGTTGTCACCCAGCTTCAAGGAGGATATTTAAATAATCAATACATGGATCATGTCTATTGTTTACATCTAAAGTTTTTCCATTTTTGTTTTTCTGTTCATGAAAATGTCTTTCAGCAGTTGGGTACAAGAATGAATCCATGACCTTGACCTAGAACAGTGCAGGCTTTTGGCGGGCATAGGGGGTGTTGCAGTTGCCTCTGTTTGCCTTGTTTCAAATCTGGCGTACATGATGAATGAAGGGCTCTAAATGGCTGTGATCTAGATAACAAATCCGGCAGCAGCAGCCGCAGCCACAGCAGCAGCCAGGTGAACGGGCTTAAAGAGGCACAACACTGGAATACTGGGAGATGAGCGCAGGGGTTGGGATAGTTATGAATGCTGCAAGAAACATTAGTTTCAGTAGAGGGTATTTATGTAGGAGTTCTTTTATGAAAACAAGTGTTTCATTTGGAATTGATTTCTGATGAGCCGTGAGTCAGTGATGTGTAGTCTTTTCTGATATGGATTTCTGTTGGTAACGGTCTTTTCTTAACTTCTTTTTACTTCAGATAGTCAAAATATAAAAAGGTTTTCCACCAGAAGACAACTACAAGTCCCCTGCAGTTTAGAAGAACTTAGAACATAGAAACATTCAATCAGCAGATAATCAGATCGTTCATTCATTTTTTTAAATAATTCATTTATTTTATACCATAATCTACCAGAGGCCATTGTCAATTCAGGTGAATTACACAATACAAAACAAAAAGATGCTAAAGGTAAGAGAATGATCATTTTCTTGGTTCAGTATTTGGAAAGTCAAAAGAGACTGGTGTCAAAAGAGCCATGCTTAAAAAATGAACATTTAACTGAAAGTACTTTTGTTACCAAGACACGATAAATCCTTATCCTGCATACCGTCATTGCTGTAAGTGTAGCAATCAATGCAATCCACCAAGAAGCAATTCAACTTTTGAAGCAGACAGGCAGACACTAAGGGATATTTTCTGGACCTATTGATAAAACCATGAGGTACTGGACATTCAAGTAAATACTAGACCATAGAGGCTAGCTTTTTTTAGGTTTCAAAATTATTTTCTCTTTTGCTACAAAACATTTATTTGCCCACACCCACAGACTCACCATCTATAATGAAATTCTTTCAAAGGGAAACATGCCGGTGTATCATTTTCTACCAAGAGATACACAGTGCAACAATAAGATTTCCCCAATCCAGACTTTTAGTTGCCTAAAATAAACACAGACGGATCAGATCAGAATGCACATATAATCTGGTTATTTTTTCAGTAGGTGTGAGGACATGTTGGCCCTCCTTCACCTATGGCAGGAGGAACATTTTGATTCCGAAGGAGCCGTTTCAAAAGGCCTTGAGGCCACTCACAAACAAAACACACCTCTCCCTGATAACCACGAAATGAGCAAAATAATGCAAACAGATAACGCAAGTGAGAGAGAAGGAGGTAGAGAGCAAGTGAGGGAGAGGTAGATCAGTGACAAGGTCAGAAAACGGCGAGGAGCCGGCAGTCCTGGAGAAGTCCTGGAGAAAAGTAATATTTAACCCGAGGCTAGAGAATAATTTCACTTTCCCTCAGATCAGTTTAAAAAATCTCTTGCTGTCAGAGCTTGGCAGATTTATACAAATTAATGGCCTTTAGTTGAAAATCTCCCAGCACTTGGATTATTAATTGTTAAAGTGCATACATTAAACAAAATGAGCAAAAAGTCATTTTCATAAATTATCTCATACTGAAAAAAAGAAAAGAAAAAAAAAAACTTTGTAGGTAAAAGGGATTGTTGGTCTGGCCTTTTCACTGTCTGTGTGCGATACTGGTGACAATCATACATCTGTACATGCAATGCAGAGACAGTACAGATGGAGAAGGAGGAGAGCAGGGGATGATGAAAGGACAGGAACTGAGGAATAAAGAAGATAACAGTGATGAACTTATTGTTTAAAACTGATCTCATTATTCTTTTCGCCGCTTCATTGTTTGTCCTTCTGTTCTTTAGTTCTGCACATAATGTGTGTGTGTGTGTGTGATAGAGAGAATTAAAACAACCAAACCAAAGGCGTCTTTGTCTGCGTGTATGTGTATGAGAAGCAGGTATAGTTGTGTTGCCAGGTCCTGACAGGTCTGGGAACTCTATCCAGCCTGCTGTCCTGTTCCTATAGCAGAGCTTTTAATTATGGACCGCCACGGTCAGCTGAGCATGCTCCAACAGAGCAAGCAGGGTCGAACACGCACACACACCCTTTGGCTACCTTGATGGACACAATACAAAAAAGGACACTCAGTGTGGTCCAGTTGTAAGAGTGTGTTTCATCTGCTGCTGTTGTTAAAGACACTTTTGTACTAAACTAGCAGTGTAGACAATAACAACAAAAGCATCTGTATACCATAATAATGATGAATATATAAACTGGGGCGCAAATGTCATTTTTAGTTTTGGTGACTTTTAATTTGATTTGGGGACAAAAAAAGTGCCATCATTTAAATAAATATGGAGCTACTGTCAGCTACTGTCAGCAGCCTGTTAGAAAAAAATAAACAACTCCACACAGTTTTGGCTCATGGAATAGTATATTCTCACTTTCATAATGACTTAAATGCTCTACTTTGTTAAAGTATGCACTGTGTTGTGTTCAGTAATCCACTTTGTGATATTTTTGACCAGAAGTCAAAAGAGATTTAATTCATGTCTTCATATAGCACTTACACAGAAACTTACACTTACACATTTGTATTGTATCATCATAATGTGATTGTTCAGTTCCTACTTTGCACAGAGTTTGTCTTATGCATACTATTTCTCTAATCGCTGCTATTTCACAATTTCTCCTCAGAAATACACTCTCATAGTCCTCACACACACACACACACACACACACACACACACACTCACTGGGCTGAGTGATGGGTACTTGAGGTGTCACTGGTCCTACTGGCGGGGATAGAAAGAAAGAGAGAGAGAGGCAGGCAGAGAGTAGGATGAGATGTTATTTCCTAAATTTGGCCCCTAGGACAAAGGAGAGGCCTGTTTGATATTCATCTATCCGCCAGTGGCAGACTGGCGGGGGAGCCTGTGAAAATCTATTCACTATGATAATGAACAAATTGTCATACATTGGGCTCTGTCTCCCCTTGACAGTGATAGTTATCAAAGAGAGAGATCGAGGCAAAGGCCGAGCGTGTGTGCATATGTGTATGAGTGTGTGTGTGCGTGCCTCCCAGATTGTCTCCGTTCCAGAGCACTGGCTGTCATTAGAAAGACAAGCCTCCTGGCAGGAAGCTCCTGTCATGTCACAGCCTCACACTTAAACGCTGTCATACCTGATTGATACATGCAGCGTTGCTATTTGTGTGTGTGTGTGTGTGTGTTTGCATGTTTGTGTGCGTGTCTAAATAGTGTGCCAGATTAATGGTTTTTAGCGCTGCATTTAATCGTAGAACCATTTTCCACTACCTGCGGTATATTATCATATTCTTTCTCGATCACTCATTTTGGGATCGATTTATGGGATGTTGTTTTCATGGATTTCATTCTGCCCTACAGGGGAAATGATGTTGGGTGTTTAAAAGGTCAAAGGTCAAACCAGAATTATCTAATTTTTAAATCATAACACTGTGATATTGAGGAAACCAAAACACTGTATTATGTTGCTATTTATGACCGAGCATAAGATGGAGTCTTGTAAAATATAAGTGAACTTTCTAGTGCAAGTATGATTGCCGCTTGGCAGCTTAGACACCGCACTACATCGCCCGACGTGATGTTAAGAATAGAAACTCTGCACAGCTATAATGTCACTCATTTTATGTTCCCATCAAAAGTGTGTCAGATATTATGTCATTTGCATGCAATTAGCATAGAGATGCCCAAAGGGCCCGAGGTCACCCGAAGTGAAAAGCCAAACATGTCGGTTAATCGGATCACAGCTCACATTCAGCGTGGAGACGAATGAATTCACTGGAGGGATTCTTTAATTGGACGGGGCACATTGTGCTTGGTTGTACCTGAGGACAGTCTATATCATTTACATACATGCTTTCTATGGTCTTGTACATTCAAGACTGGATTTTACTGCTTTCACTCAAAAACTAGAATGAAAGGCAAATCATTTGTGTATAAATTATTAGGTGCTTTATCTTTGGACATTGAACGTTAAGGATAAAGAGCAACTTATTTTACACTATGTAGGAAAGTATGAGGGCACAGGGTGTTTTGGAAGATTATCACGTTCTGCTTGATTGTTGCTTTGGTGGTATTACACACACAAATAGCCAGAAAGTGAAATCAAGTCTGAATATGAAAGTTCAGACGTCCATGCTGTTGGTCCAGCCATAAAATTAGTGCTAACTCACTCACTCGCTCACAGTCCTTGATGATAATGATATAAATGTTTTATTATGAGTGGCTGGTGCAGTGGCAGGATGACTGGTTACTGAGACTTTCTGCAGGAGCTCTTGAAGTTCAGTGTCTGCTTTGTCTGAAGAGGACATACTGTACAGGCGACACAGTGTCTCACTCCCAACTTGTCAAATATGGCAGCTTGGACAGTGGCCCTATGCTTTAAATTAGGACACTGTAGGTATCCCTCTAGTGTCAAGTTTACATGTACTGGTCTCAGGAATCAAGTTTGTAACAATAAATATGCAATGTCCAGTTAAAACTTTAAAAATAAAGCAGCATACTTTATGTTTGGTTAGGTTTAGTCACAAATCTATGGTAACAATGTAATGAGTACATACTATTAAGCATTAGTTCAACATTAATAAATACTGAATTCATCATTTATAAAGCATGAATACTGATTAGTATGTAGTTTATAAACAGTTATAAATGTTTTTGCATGAATACTCATTATTAGTATATGGTTATAAATGTTCTACTCTTCTGTACTAATGGTTAATGAGTGTGTTAGTAGATGTGTTATAAAAACTCACACATTTCCAATGAATGCTATAAGCAGTTATTAATGCATGAATTCAGGCAGTTATGAAGCATTTACTACTCGTTAATGAAGTATTTTGTGTGAGCTTGTCTAAAGTGGGCACTATCTGTGCCTTATAAAGCATTTACAAGTGAGATTTAAAGGCTGGCAATGCCTCACAAAAGTTTCAGTTATTGAACAGACCAAGGAGACACAACACAAACGGATACAGAACATACTGCATTGATATTTATTGCAATTTCCCAACATATTGTAACTGTACATCTGTTCTGTTGATGTAAAAAGACGAACAAGGGTAAACAAAGCTGAACAGAAACTTGCCAACACCAACAGTGGATAAGTATGACAAATGTAATGAATAATGTAAGTTAGGTTATATTAGTATATTAAAAGGAAATCAAACTGACTTTCGCTTTCACAAGCGACACAAACTGCAGATTGCCGCTTGAAAGTTTGTTTGACTCATCCATCCAGCCTAACTTGTGTAAGTGGACTTTGCTCTTTATACTACTGTATGCTACCTGACTTTAATGGATCATCAAATGTTACACCAGACAGCAGTTTGAAGCAGAGAGCCACTGGCTGACGGAGCGAGGTGTATTTGACAACTTAGAAGTGAGAACGGGTTGACACAAGGACTCTGAATTCCAGAGGACAGAGCAGATAGGAAGCAAAACTCAAACTTCAGAATTTACACTATTCACTGATGACTTTCAAAGTTTTTTAACAATCAGCTGAAAGAAAGGAGGACTTACAGCGGCTATTAGCCATCATAACAAAAGAGTATTTAGGCAAATGTTTAACTTTAAACGGTGCCAGAATAATTCTGATAAATACACGTATGACTGACCTTACTCGAGTATTTCTGTGCACCTTTTAGACTTCGACTTGTCTACATTTCAGCAACAGTCAACATTTGTTTCACTCCAATACAGTTATTAAAGCAATCTAATTCTATGTATGTGTGTGTACAAAGCATGCATTGTTATGTTATTCTGTAATTCAATTACCCAGAAGGAAATACAATTAGAGATGGAACTGTCAGATGAGCGACACAAAATTAATAGTTTAAGTTGTTTTCCATTAAATGTTGACAAATGTCAACATTTAATAGACTGCAGCTTCGCAAATGTGATGCTTTGCTGCTTTCCCTCGTAATTATTTTTAGAACTGTTTTAGAACAGTTAATTGCTTAATTATTATTATTATTATTATTATTATTATTATTATTATTATTATTATTAGTGACAATTAATAGCATATGTTTGATTAATAGATTTTTTAGTAATTCACAATGAAAATAAATATATATTGCAGGCCACTATAGAATAAATAAAAACAGCTCATCCTCCACCATGTACAAGAGTAAAATCTTTCTAACATGGACTAACAGTCACATGGGGCATTTTTCAGCACTGAGTACTTAAAAACTCTCCTTGATTATATTTACATGCTTATATTGCAGTAACATTTTCATTTTACTTGTCTTTCTGAGTAATATTGGACTATTTTGCTAAACCCTGGATTACATTCTTTTTGCTAGCACAATGCAACAGTATCGTGAAGGTTGTGACTATAGCTATGAAATTATGGTCAAGCTGCTAACTAAAATATTGAATATTGAACAAATAAACATTTAATTGCCAATCTGCAAGAATGCTAAACACTTAGCACGTATAGTGCCAGTAAAGGGTAGGCAGTGAACAGTGGGATCTAGAGGTCGCTGCCACCCGTTCAGACATTAGAGCTCTCCACATTAGATGCCCACCATGATGCCCTTGAAAGTGGAAAGCCCTAAGTGGGTACGCTCCGGAGAGTGTGTAGTGAATTACCCCAAGGAAATAGTAAAAAACAACAGCAATAAAGGCGAGGCTGTAGGTGGCTCTGAGAACGCTCCGTCTGATCCCGTTCATAAATCATCCTAATGCCTGACTTAAAAACTCTGCATTCTTAAATAGGGAGCTGGGGGGGTATAATGCACACACAAATACAAACATATATTATACATGTATGTGAGCCCTTGTATTCAAATGTGGACGCACATGTAGTGATGGTGAATTCTTTCTAGTATTAATATTTCAGGATTGTTTGTATCCCACTTTGACGTCTTCGGCACTGTAGAGACACTCATCACCTCTGCCGGAGTCAAAGGGACAAACTCTACACCTGCGCTGCATTTGTTTGTGCTGGTATTAATCTTGGCTTCAATGGCATGCCTGGGACGCTCACACACACATACACACGTATACACACACTCATACATACACACCTGCCCATGGCCTAGGATTTATTGTTTAGTCAGGAATGTACACATCCTCGTGATGTCTGTTAAAGTGGTTCACAAAAGTCACCTTTTTACATTTTTGTTACTCACCTCACCTCGAGTCGAACTTGCACATCACAAACTTGTAGAAATAAAAACTTTAGATATTGTGACGAATTAAAGGACACGGATATCTCACAATAGTGCTGTAAAGAGTGACCGTCATTACGCCGGCTTGGCTTTTTTACACTGAAACAAATAACTAAAGCATAATGCCGCCCCAGTGTGTGATTTTAGATAGCAAGCCAACATTCTGGAAGCAAAACAGGGCTTTTGGTACCTCTACCTGACTCCCCCCTCATTGTAGGTGGAGTTGATCGTCATAGCGATGCTATTCCAGCAGTATAGGGAGACAACACGTGGGAGCTTTATTCTGGTCATGAGAAGTTGCAGTCTTTACTCAATGACTAACGCGCACTGCACATTTACTGCCACTGCTCACCTTTCCCTCTGCACCGCTCTCTTGTTCGTCCACGCACATCCCGCTTCCTCAGCCTCTTTACACAGTCGTCACTGTGGCTCTGTTATTACCTCCGCTGCCGGCTCAGAGGCAGGACAGCGACAAACCTTGTCTTCATACCATTTATACAGAATGGTGAGATGGAGTATTCCCGCCTTAAACAGGCTGCGTGAAAGGAGCTTTAGAGAAGCATTAATCACTGGGATAACGGCACACACTTTCTGACAGTGTGTCCTCAGAGGGATTCACTTGTTGCACTTTTGTACTTCTGTCTGTACGTATAATGACAGACACTTTGGTTGAGGCACACTGACCCTTCAACGAGTCCTTATGTCTGAATATCGAAATAGGATCAGCAGATATCATATCAGTGTTCAACAGTCTTCTGTACCTTTGTTTTTTGGCTCTTTTTTCATGATTATATATTAAATAGTAGAGACGTGGCAGGAAATAAGGGAGAAGGGCGGGGGGGGTCTGTAACATAGGTTCTTGGTCAAACTAGACCAAGGGATGCTGTTCTTACAAGTTGAGCACCCAAAGCCTCCAGGACGCCTCCAGATTCCTTTCACTCTTCCACAGTTTTTGTCCAGTGTTCATTTATCAAAAGTAGCTATGATGAAACTCAGAAAACTGAATATTTAAACATGCGTTGCACAGCCAGCAGTTTGCTCAGACTGAAGAGGATTATTCACTTGCAGAACAAGCACACCTAAACATGAATCTATGACGTCTCTCCAATCCGCTTTACAGACAAACGACTAGAGAAACAAATGCTCCCAGCAGTCTCCACTCTACCTGCCTAGCGAGGCCCAGTGATGGAAGGCAGCAGTGGGTGGGTGGATGAAGGTGGGGGGGTGGGGGGTCACTGATATACATGCCGTGCCCTTAAGGAGATGACGGCCCCTGTCACAAGGCAGAGGGCCCTGCGACACGCCGGGATATAAATCTACACAGGAGATAAAGAAAGTACATGATGAATTAAGCCGGTGCATATAAATTCTTAAGAGCCTCCATTTTAATGCCGGTCATTATTCAACAAATTTTTCTAAGAAATGCCACATGGGCAGGAACAAGTAATTAGGGGGAGAAAAGTGAAACTGTCACCCGTAATGGTTTACTCCGCCGCCTCACCTTATCAGGGGAAGGAGAGAGAGAGAGAGAGAGAGAGAGAGAGAGAGCTCCATGGGGCCATGCTGTAGCTACCAAACTGCCATTAGGCCAATTCTGAAGACTAAGTGTTCAGGAGCTGCAAATCTACCCACAGTCTCAGTCCTGCATTCAAAGCATTGTTAAAGGGAATGTTGTTTTCCTTTCCTCAGTCTCGCTCTCGCTCCCTCTCTCCTTTTTCCCCTCTCTCAAATCGGCCAAGGCCTCAATAAATCTGTGGTCACGGGGGATATTGTTAGTGTTGGCCAAAGTACTATTAAAATGAAGGTAAATTTATGGATGACACTTTGTAACAATTAATCAGGAAATGTTGATTAATAAAGTTGGTCGGTTATCCTCCTGAAACCGAGGGAGGCTTCGCCACATTGTCAGGCTGATCATTTTATTCATTATTTTTGATTAATGTACCCAGATACCCTGACTCTAAGAGAAGAGGAAAGGTGGAGGGAGGGGAGGGCGGAGGGGGCTGCGAGGGGGGCACTTATCCTCTATGCAAAATCATAAATAGTGAATGAGTGTGTATACGGGTATAACCTTGGCCATGGCAAAGGGATTTGAGGGGAGGGTGGGTGGGATGGGAGGAGAGAGTGGGGGTGGGGGGGGTTGAATGTGCACATTCAGCAAAATAAACTGCAAGTGGGGATTAAGGAAACAAAATGGGTGGGGGGGTTGTTGGGGGGGCGGGGGGCAGTTTGATGAACATCACCTCTCTGGACCTGTCCGTCTTCGCTGGACGCCCATGATTAATTAGTTTGTTTAGATACTCAATTAGCCCAGCCATGCAGAGAGAGGCATGGAAAGAGTGTGTGTGTGCGAGAGAGAGAGAGAGAGAGAGAGAGAGAGAGAGAGGGAGGGAGGACAGCGAGATGAGGGGTCAGGATGTGGGGATGAGGGGGTGGGCTGGGATGGTGGGGGGCATTAAATGAAACTGAGGAAAAAGATACCGAGAGAGGAGGGGAGATAGATTTAAAACAGAGATATGAGAGAGCAAATCAAAGAAAAGTCTACGGATTACTTAGCTACGTTTCAAACTCTCGATGCAGATAATTCTCTTTCTTCTCGAGTAGATCTGATGGTGCTGTTGAAATTCTATATCTGAGGGTTTTTTTACACCAAGGATTCCCAGAATGCTGCATTGCCTTGTCTGCTGTGGCACCAGTGGAACACAAATTACAGTCCAAGGTACAACACAAACATTGCGTTGTTTAAATGCTTGTTCTTGGTCTAAACACATTTCCACACTAAGCCCAAATGATTGAGATATGATTGAGATACTCAAGAGAAGCTAAGGCAACACGACAGTTTGTGTTGTCTCTGCATCAGAAAAAAAAAACTTTGACCCGATGAAATCTGTCTTTGAGACTGAGCCGGAGGCTTGTCTTTGTCATCGTTCAATCAACCTACCAGTCCACATCGTCGATCTCTTGGGTCTTGGGATTTGGTTCGAACATCAAACTTTGGATCAGAGACCTCGATGAGGAGGATATGTGCTCTCAGGTGTAAGAACTCAATTTTACTCCTCACTACTGTCCAGCAGCTTACTGTGAAAGTTCTCTGTCAATCTACTTTTGACTTCATCCTGGACTTAGTGTGGACATACAATAGACTCATGTCCATGGAGTGCAATTAGACACTGAAGCTATCAAACATTTAAGAGGTGCAAAGTCTCTCCAGCTTGTACACATGGCTTACAATTGCCATTCTTGAAAGACAGAACGCACCGTGAGGGCCACGACTTTCCAGCTTTCCTGCATTCTTCTAATTACATAGAGTGTCAAAAAGCATATGATCTGACAAAAGGTTTGCTATATTTACAACTGTACAGCTGTTGGAGTTTATTATCAGTCAGTTTAACCACAAGTGCCTCTGACTGTAGCATAAATTCAAATGTACACTGGCAGCTTTGTCTCTGATAAGAACCATTGCTAGGCTCCATTACAAGGGCAGTCTTCTGTATGATGTGTGCTACTGACTAGTCAACTATATTTAAGTCGATGCGCTCATCTAAAATTCAATGTCTTATCCAGTGGACTGATCATCAAAGGCCTTCAGAAAACCTTTTCTTTATCTATTCTTGTTATAAATTCAAGTAATTGTGTAGCATTGGCTACATCTGTGCTGCAATTACCCTGCTTTTACTTGTGTGTTGGCAGGAGGCGCACTGCACTGCACATCTTGGATCACTGGATGATATGCAAAGGGTTGCCACCCAGGATAAATCATCAGGGGTCATTTACTGCATTAAAAATAGGACATGGTTAGGACATTTGCAACACGCAATCATCAACATGGCAGATCATCTGACAACATCTTATGAGTTATTGATCTCTTTATGTACACACAGGAAAGCCATTTTGGTTATCAGCACTCTCCAGACTAAACTTTTTTTTCGGTCTCTGTTTTTCTGTTAGTGGATGGCAGAAGTCAATGAGGCTGAGGAGAATTATACAGAGTGCTTCATCAATAACTGCGGAAGAAACATGCCGTCCCTTTTAGGAAAATGTCCTTGTCAACAACTTGTTTGGATGTGTTGTAGCCAATTCTGATGTGTGCTCTAGGTGGTGTGTATGTGGTAAATATTGTTGTTGCTATGTCACCTGTGCACCTGATCACATAGGAAGGTAATCGCACTAGTCACACAGGGGAGTCACAGGTGAACAGCTGCAGGGAATTAGGAACTGGGGAAGCCACACAGTTTATAAACTGCATGTGCACGTCTGCACTGGTCTTTTGTCCGATCATAGTAGTTTGCTGTCATATGGAAGAGCTTGTCTTATTTGAAATGTCTTCAGGCTCCCTCAGCTAGCTTTTTGATTTTGTTGTTGGATTGCCACTACAGGCTGAGCTCTACTATTATTATGGTCCTTGCCAAGCAATGTATTCTGTGCCACTACTTTCTGAGAATCATCTTGACAATAGTGCAAGTTCATTGCAATCAAATAGAAATAACTGATGAAAGAAAATTGATGAGATGAAATTACTTTTGGCTTTAGTTTGAACGTCCAAGTTTGTGTCTTTAAGTGTGTGTCATTTTAGAGGTAAAGCATGTATATGTGTATTTATATGTGCGTGTATGTGTGTGAGAGAGACATGCTGTGTGAATGCAGCATGCTGTCCTGTGAGTGCCGCCACTGAGGCACTGACTCTAAAACTGGACATTAATTATGGACACTTCTATTCCTCTGATAAACACTGGCTGCTAGACACAAAAACACCCCGCTCATGTGCACTGATATGATTTTCCGCAATACTTATCGGCATCAGACCAGTACATAAATATTGTTTCGATCATGTGAAATCCAGAGGTAAAACACACTGATTGCATCATGGTACAACATAAAAGGCTTAAACTGATCTGTCGAACAGTCAATGTGCACACCCATATCCTCGCACGGTCAAGCGTGTGTTCAGTCAGGAGCAGTGTGGTGCCATGAAGCCCCTCTTTTTCACTTTGTCACATCAAATTTGCTAAAACAACTGTGAAAACACAACCGCTCTCTCTGTCTGTCTCTTCTCCTTTGTTCTCCGCTCCCCTCCCAACCACTCTCTGCAAGCTGGGACAAATGGCTGCTTTGGGACAGTGTGTACGTGTGTGTGTACATGCGTGTGTGTGTGTGTGTGTAGGGAGAGTGTCTCATTGTGTTACGTGTGATAAACTGCTGTGACAGCAGAAATGTTTGTGTGACAAGCGCTCCGCGGTTGGAGTCCATTAGCTACCTCTTTTGAGTCTCCTTGGCGGGTTATCACTAACACACACACACACACACACACACACACACACGCACACAAATAAATGCATATACTTAAACACTCACACGTACACACACGTACACTGCACAAACAAGACAGCTCGCTACCACTCTTGGTGCTTGTGTCCTAGCAACATGTGTCTCAGGGCATCACTCTTGTGTGTTTTTCTCTTTGTGTGTTACAGTGTGTTTCCTACAGCATTCACATGTGAAAGGAGAAATTGTTTGAATGGTTTGTAAATAATGTGTAAAATAGTCTTCATATATAGCACCTGACAAGTAAATAAGTCACATATTATGCATGGTATTTAATAGATAATATATATATAGAGAGAGAGTATAGAGTATACACGACAATCTGAGATAATAAACCCAATGTGAAAAAAAAGTTATATTTCTGTAATATACTGCATTAGAAAGAACAGTTCAATATGTTGTGGACACACAACACAAAATGTAGCAAAACAACAATGTCCACAATGCGTTATATAAATCCCAGCCCTGTATAAAAGAGGAAATTTTTACTGTGACTGACACTGACAAGCAGACAACAGTATGATTTACGATAGACTTTATTATAAGTTATTAAAAACGCCACTGCAGTAATATGGAATACTCCATCCTCTATAAATTATTTGGTGTAATAACAATGTTTTATGGTCACTCCACCTTTATCAAGTGCAAGCCCATGTGTGGCAAAGTGCACAGTCATCACTTGACTGATTTCATGAGGAAATGTCCAAAATGATTCTCTATTTACTACCTCACCCACTGGACTTACTTTCCATTTAATGAGGTCATTATGAAATTCATGCTTTATTGCATATAGTGTCCAAACATTCCCATAGTGACCACACAGACCATATTGTCGTTCCATGAATCATCAGCAACTTTTTTTTTTTTCAGGAGGAAAAGTTTCTCAGAAACTAGCTCACAAATGAACCTAAAACACAGTAATGATACACATTTAGCACCAGAAATGGAGATCTGTGTTGACACAGTCGGCATTATTTATCCAAAGATCTATCCTACACACACGATGTAACAAAACATCATTTCATTGGTCAGTAAGATTGTAAATACTGACTGTAGATGGAGAAGAATATGCACATTTCATATATAGAACATAGTCAAACTCATCAAAAGTGGAGATAAGCGGATACATGGAGGACACACACTATATAACTGCAACATTCTATAGAATGGTTTGTCCATTGAATGTGTGCTACAGATATAACAGACTTTAAATATCAGTCATGTGACACCTGTCAGTGACACAATAATAATCTTTACCATCATCTTTTCAGATTTAATTATGTAGGAAACAATGAATGACTAAATAATTGAGAGATTTTGGACACACCATGTTTCAGTAAAATTAGCCGTGACAAGCTGCTGTCACTGAGTCTTTCATGTTCTCCCCTGGTGCAAGATCAGTACAACATGAGCCCACCTCTGAGACCCGGTGCCCCCACCCCCTTAATGGCTCCAGAGTATTCGGTGCAAATCGCTCCATTCCCGGAGTCCAAATTCCCCTTGGACCAGCGCTGCTCGCGTATCTCCGCTGCCTGGCGTTTAGCCCGGCCTCGCTCTGAAAATGGGCCTAACCTTGAGGGACCATCACCACCCCTGCCACGGCACCCCCAACCCCCTAATTCACACGCAAAGATACACACTTTTCCAAACCAAGTGGATTGAATAATTGATGCCTGTCATTCTGATGCATTTGTTAAGCTACAGAAGTCAGACAGACAGTGTCTTCCAAAATCCCCCACTCCCCCATCATCACAGAAAACATGTACTGTCCCCTCCGACATTCATCATAAACTCCATATGTTGTTTTTCCCCCTCTCTCTCTGTCTCTCTCGTTTCATTCTCCCGAAGACCCAGAACTGACAAACACACAAACCGTTTCTGATGTGAAACAGTGGACCAGACGAGCTTTTAGACCTCTCACGCTGACAGTTGAGGGAATAGAGTGTGGAAGGCTGTGGGAGGGCCATGCAAGTTTAAACAGACAATAAGAGAGGGGGAGAATAGTTTGTTGTTTTTTTTCTTTAAAAAAGAGAGGGGGAGAGAGATGTTGACAGATGAAACAGGGAAAAAAGGCAGAGAGGAGCCAGAGAGGCATTGAATTCACTTTGTGTATTTTCAAGTCAAATGTCTCAACTATTTTGCCTCTGTGGTGGCAAAACTGTGTTTGTGGCATGGCACAATGTCTTTTGTGTCTTGTTTGAGGGAGAGGACTGTCATAACAAAAAGGGATATCAACCTTTAAAAGACATGGGCAAGACCAAGGACATGGCAGCAAGTTATTCAGTTTGGTTTTTACCCTTGAAACATACACAGCTTTATCGTGGAAAAAAAACAAAAGTTTTATTTGAATTGAGTTCATAATAAAGCAATCAGTAAATAGATTGCATCAGTAGTGCATTTTGTTTGCTGCAAAGTGGTAGAAAAAATGCAGAGAATACCATAGCTCCATGCTAGCAAGCAGCTGCTGAAAATGACAGAAACAGAAAGACAACAAGAAGGGGAGGCAATAACAAACATTCATCAAAACTACAGGGAGGATGAGGCTATTCATTCTAGAGGCAGGGAAGAGAAATATCATCAATATTTGACATTGTTTTATGGAGAAGCCACTTGATTTCGTCCCGGGTCCTGTGCGGGTGACCAGCAGCAATCAATTACCATTGACAAGATTTGTGTACATGGAAGGCCTTCGCACTTTGTTTCGCTCTGCCCTGCCTCTGTGAAGTTGCCTCCTCAGAGATCACAAACCAAGTCCTTAGTGAGTGCTCCATCTTCCCTCTGACTGCTTGGCATCATTACTCTGAACCTGCCAGTATAAAGAGAATATTGGACTAATTATGTGGCGTGGTAGTGAGATTCAAAGTGGAAGCAGGCCTGCTACAGTCCTGTGTTCGGCAAAGCACTGTGCTGCTTTAAAAATGTAATGTCTCATTCTGGAATTTGAAATTTCACGATCATGTAATTCCTTGACAGATATTAGTCATGGTGGCTTACAAAGAACAAATGATATCATGTACCTTAAAGTGTCACCACCCACATCTGTAAATGCTACACTGAATTTGGACAATCCTGGAATACATTCAATGTCTTTCCACAATGTCTGTGCAAGGCAACTGGGTATGATAAAAGTTAGGGAAAGTTTGGGGTTTATGGTAAATAAACTATGGTTAAGGTTAGGCACTTGGGTAAGACTGGAAAATGATTGTGGTCATGGAACCAACCTTGAATTCCAAGTCTGTGACGGGGAACCAACCTGTGTCTCTTGCATTAAAAGTTACAAGCGCTATACTCCCATCCACCATCTCAACCTCCACACATCCTGCGCTGGCACTGAGCGTCATCGCTGGACATAAATCAAGAGAAGCAAAATCTCCCTTAACTCTCTGGGATAGTGGGCTGTCAGCTATCGTGACTAAACTCTGCAGTTACTACTGTAGTTTATAGGCGAGAGAGAGAAAAAGTTATTTACATTTGTGGGCGATGTTTTAAGATGCACTTGTGTCTCAGTCAAAAGAGAAAAAAATTGTAGCTCATGTTCAGGGACGCGAAGAGACATTTAAGGGTTAAGGGCTCCTTCCCACAGAAAGCTGTTTGCTCCAACCACAAGAAAACAGAATAAACTAAAAATATATACTGCCTCTGTTTCTCTGATAGTTTACAGATCAGATTTGTTTTAGGGAGCCAATATTTTATTGTCACTGACATTTATAAGAAATCTGTGTAACTGACTTACAACAAGAAAAAAACCAGGACAGAGAGAGAGAGAAAGAGCTAGCAGGGGAAATAGAAGAATAGTAGCTCAAAATGTATTTAGGCTAAAGAAGATTCAGAGTTTGGTCAGTTTATATTTAAATGTCCGTTATTGTTAGTTATATTTGAGTTTTAGAGTTACACAGATTCTTTCATGTGGAGGAGCTAAGTAATCCTTGACAATGTAACTATAATCTAATTACATATTTTCAAATGCAATCTGGGCTGATTATAGTTTTTTTTTTTTTGTAATCTGATTATGTAGTCCCAATTTACATGTAATTCATGACTACCCAGCCCCACTTTTTTGTCTTATCATGAGCTCCTTCTATAACGATAATGAAGCTCTCTGTCTGGCTCATAGAGTTAACATATTACGCTGAGATTTGGGTCGGGTTAGGGGCTGTTTTGGTTGTAATATCAGAAATCCATTTTTCATCATGAAGACTCGGGGTGAAGCCAGTTGTTGTTGTCCTTGTTGCTGCACCTGCACAGCGTGAGCTGGAACTGGTGGGACTCCCACAGTATGCCCTATCCACTGAGGCTCACTGCTGGTCACACTGGGATAATATAAAATAAATACATGAACTAAAAATACTGTCAGGTAATGGTGCAATGTGATATCAAGTTTACTGCTGTCTATAACATTGTACTGTTGAATGTCTAATTTGTGTCACCTGATATTGGAATAACAATAGCCGAGTATCTAAATGAATTCTCTGTCCGCCTGTTAAATCCATTAATAATTTTAACATCACGTCTGTTTCCCTGCTCCTCTGGGTGTGAGTGTGGCATTGGTTTTAACATCCTTGAAATTCCAAATGGATGAGGCGTCTGTCATGACAGTTTAACAAGTGTGTGATAAGTTTTCATCGTGTATACTAATGCAGCACCTATGACCTGCATTAGCTAATCAAGGTAATGATTTTTCAACCATGAAAGCTTAAGTGCTTCATTTCAGTCAGCTTGAAATACTTCTTCTTCTTTTTTCTAACAATCACTAACTCACATTTCTCTATACTCAGTTCACTTTTTTCAAAAATCTTCAGACAGTCAGACACTATCATGATTAAGCTTCCTGCATGAGCTCTATGAGAGCCCGCTGAGGAAAGGGAGCAAGTGAGGAGGAATCAGAACATTTTATACCTATATGGGACGATGTGGCGTAATATGCATAATTGTAAGTAACTGTAATACGTACAAAGGCATAACTTATTGAGACCTCCTTGATGGAGACTGCTCAAAGTAGGGTAATGTGTAGACGGCTGAAATACATACAGTCTAAGGACCATTCATTTCATAGTGTTTAGCAGTAACCCTCCTGGAAAATCTGAAACATGGATGTACATCGTGTTTTCCTGAAACCGTCCTGTGCAGCTGAGTTTGCGCTTGCAACAAATCCCGTTGAAGAAAATGAAGTTGTGTGAGGTGCAATTTGATGAAAAAGCTGATGAAAACAAAAAGCACTTGAGCTGCATAATGCTTCATTATTTTCCCTCCTTAATTCATTATTTTCCCTCCTTAATATGCAAAATCATGCAGCAGTACACTCTAAAATCTAATCAGATCATCTACTCCATAGGGACACCTGTAGTTTAAATATGGTGTTGCGTGTATTGTTCCTCGCTTTTTGTTTTTATTTGCACACGTACAAGCAACACAGGATGCAATCAGAATGCAACCAAAAATATTCATTACTCTCTTTCAGAGAAGTGATCTCACTTCCTCTTTGACCATTGCATTTATACTTTTTTGTGTTGTTTCACGAGGGCAGGCAGATGCACGAAAAGCAGAATGAGCTTCAGCTGCAGAGCTTTTTACTTGTGGATTATGCCGCACTTAAAGCCTGCACATTTATCGTGGGAGTGTTGACTGTGACCCACAGTAATACTAGATGTATAGAGAATATTTTTGCATTGCCACATAACTCACTCATAATGGCTGTGTGAATGGCCGGTCACTTTAGACTGTTGAGGCTGTAGTAATGTAGCGTAGGTAACACCGGCCCCTCTGAGTGCCGCAGCACTAGCAGGTGATTTGTAGCTCGGGGAGACTAATGAAGTGGTCGCTCTGCCACCCTGCTTCTTTTGCAAGATCAATTCGGCGTCAAGGCGCGTACGGTGGCCGCACTTTATGAATGATGGAAACCTCCTTAGGCCATCCATATACCTGAATCCCCGGCATCACTACGCAGCCCTCCCTGCTTTCCCCCCCTCAAGGCCCCCCTGCTCCAGGAGGCAGGGATTCAGCAATCTTTCTTGTTTGGAGAAAAATACATTACCATCAGCCTCCTTGGCTCTCCAGCCTTTGCCCAGCCCAGGCACACACATACACTGTGCACACTCCTGCACCGCTATGGCTCAAGGAAAAGAGTTAATGATTGTGTGTTTTGGTATGCGCATGGAGCTCTACACACACACACACACACACACACACACACGTTTCCAATTTTTTCCAACCATCAAACGCACTGCACAAGTTGTCATCATTAGTGCAGGTGATTTGATCGACTTGACGCGAGGCTTTCTGCCACGCTTTGGTCGCGACGACATTCTCTAATACAGAAAAGGTGTTCAAGAGGCCGGAGAAAAGAGGAGCTTTTAGGCCGTTAATGCATAATGCGATAGATGTTTTAGTCGGTGGATGATAATGAAAATGAGCTCGAGCGGCAAGCAGGGGAGCCAGTCGCTCTCTCCCTTGCTGGCCTTTGATCCCATTCAGTCTAGCTTTTAAAGCATCTGCTTCCGTAATGAGGAAGAGTTTACCATAGCCGATGCAGATTCAGGAAATGAATTCAAAAGTTAATGGTGTATTTGTCCCGATGATTAAGAGCTGTGCCTCGTTCTTTATGACATTGCTGATCCTCGCCATAAAACAGGTTGTGTCGAAGTAGAAAAAAAAAAAGTATTTATCATAAGTTATAACAATTATCCTAAAATACCCGGGGAGTAATTATGGCTGCTTTGGTTGTGGGTATATTCAGTGTAGGTGCTCTTAATGTGACGGGATGAGTGAGGCCTTGGGCTTGTGGTGCACAGGCTGATCTCTGTTACAGCGTGTGTCAATAAGAAAAATCTGTCAGGGGTGTTTTGGTATTCCGAGATCACAGTGCAGCTCATCTAAACGCGTCAGTGGCAATTTGAGAGCAGGGCGTCATATATAAAGATGTCACGAGCCGAGGCCTCCAGCTGAGAGGTTGAAAGGGAAAAGTGGAACGACAATGAATACTTGCCACAGTTTTCTGGAAGCTATGAAATTTAAAGGCCTCCCCTTTCATTTCTCGCTTAGATTAAAATATAAAGAAAAAAGAGGGAGGGAGGGAGGGAGGGAGGCGAGGGGAGGGAAATTGAGACAACAGATCGTGAGTAAGACTCTGAGGAGGCGGGAACAGGGTAGTGAGAGGACAGAGAACAGGGAGCTTGAAGCCTTTACTGTTAATCTTAACTTTTGAGATTGATTGGTTGAAGCTCCCTGCAAATCAGCACCTGCATGGCAGTCGTCTTCTTTAATGATAATCTGGGTGTCGGCAGTGAAAGGGGGAGAACAAAATAGGTGGCAGTGAGAGAAGGCAGAGTATAGTTGTCCAATTGAACCCAGCTGATAGCATTCCTCCCTCCTTCAGCATCTCTCACCTTCCCTTCATCCTTCTTCTCCTGGCTGAGAGGAGAAGATGAGCAGGAAGAGTGTTTAATGTTTCCTCTGATGCCACAACAGAATGAGCTCTGGCCCCTGGCACCTGTATGAGGAAATGAGCTATATGCGGATGATTCTGTAGTTTAGAATATTTTATTGTTGGGAGAAACTAGGTTTCTTGTTTTACTGATAAGAGAGCTGTTGTCTGGTGTCACAGTGTGATTAATTTATGGTGGCTGTATGCAGAATGAAAACTTTGCTGCAGTCATAAATCCTGATTTCAAATCTGAGAGATGGATTTACTTTTGATTTAACACTGTGACTAATATTTCCATAAGGAATTGTCTTGACTACTTTTTAAATAAATGGTTAATCTTTAATTTCACTGGTCTTCTTTCAGGCCAAGGTAGCCTGAGAGCCTCTACTGCAGATATTGTTGTATTAAATTGGGCCCACAATAACATTTAGGGTGGTCTAGTTAACTTAAATATAAAATATCATCAATTTGTGTGTAAACATTTCAGTAGTAGTAGTAAAAGGATTTATGAATAGCTAATGATATGTTGGATTCATGTAAATGCATTGTTTTGAAAAATAATAAATTAAACACTTTAATTATTTTATCCAGAGTCCAAGTTCATGCACATACATTTGACTTGACCGCTTTGTAAATTTTTTGCAAACATATTATCAAACAGTAACCCAGCGAGCAGAGACAGGGCATTAACAGTGATTTGAAGTTTCAAATCCATGTTCAATATTCTCTCCCATTATAGCTCTGTTTTGGTCTCCTCCATGTCCTGAGGGAAATCTCTGGCTTTGTAGCTGTTCCACTGTTCACCAGCTAGCTGCTAACTTTGACTGTCTGCCATTCAGCACTGGGCGGGAAGTGCACACTGACTTTATTAGAGCCTTTTTCCAGAAAACAGCTGCCTCCTGCGACTGGACCAAAACAGTAGAACTGCGGGCTATAAAATCAAAAACAATGAGCTGCAAGATGCTAAGACAGAACGTAAAAAATCAGCTATGTAGCTTGAAGCATCTTTTTGCTGACCTGAAACGTGATAGTCTTGCTAGCATCAGAGGACTTTCCATGTTTTAGATGAACAGTGGTGTGGCAAAGTACAAACATTTAACACAGTGTCTAATGAATAAACACCTCGGTTTGCAGTTACAGATACCATTTCTGTATGGAGTCTGCATTCTAAATCATACTGACATACAAAGCATATTATAGAAACTGACTGACAGTGTATGGAGTCAACCACACAAACCTTCATTTTGTTTCCCTGCCACACACACACAGACACACACACAAAAACTACACTGCAACAAACACATGTACTACAGCTGGCTGTACCGCCACACACATGTGACATATTCACACACACGTATGCATACCACACACACATGCACACTTTCCTCTAGAGCAACAGGGGATAAGATTGAGCAAGAGATACGGTATCTGTGCAGCAGCCGCAGCAGCGTCGGCGGCAGCACTGAAGCCCTCTCCTTGTTTCCCCTGAGTGTTCTACATTTATTTTTCCTTTATATATTATTCAAGTTCAAATAATTAATTCAGGATATCAAATCAAGATGTAGGAAATCAATCAAGAGCCTTTTTCAATCTGCCTTTCATTACGCCAAACCCCCGGTCCTGGCTGAGCCTGTAGCGGAGCTGGCCTGGACTTCTATAAAGACAGACTGAAACACTTACGTGGCATCCCGTCCGCTGGAGAAGATGACTGCTTCGCTTCGCACGGCCATGCTGAAGTACTTAGGCTGCATCCGATTGGGTGGTTGGAATTATTTTTGTTTAGCGCTGATATAAAAATGAACCACATGGCAGGCTGAGATCTAATGGTCCAGTTTGATAATGACTTTGTTCACCACTTGTGCATGTTTTCAGGGGTTTTAAAGTGAAATTTAGGATATCATTTGTTTTATTCTGGTGGGTGCTTAAGTGTGACAGAGACTACTTTTACAGAAAAAGAAAAGAAAGATACCCTTCTGCCTTTGGTTTCATTCAAACTTTATTGTCTCAACAGAAAATTTCATTTCACAGCAAGAAAAGGAACAAATGCAGTGCATGAAACACATCCTCTTTGGAAACACTCCAACTTAAAAAAAAAAAAAAAAAAAAGAAGGATCTGATGCGTTTGTGCAAGATGAAGCAGCTTGTAGCCCGAGCAGAGATTAAGTAAGAACAGATGTTATTATAAGAAACGATCCCCAGTCACCAGACATGTATTATCGTACTCTTTATGCCCTGTCCTCTTGTCCTGTCTGCTGTCACCATGGCCCCGCCGACTTTATGGGAAACCCACTCTGATCCCGCTCAGCCCTGTGAGAATCAATAAACCCCGGTCAAATGATACTGAGGGGGCTGAATTCATCTCATCCCCTTTTAGGTGGATACTTTAGCTACATTTGGTGCAGCGACGACTCTCCCATCTTCAGGCAGACGCAATAATGTTGCGGTAAAAGCGTCAGTCAGAGAGCAGTGGATGTGAGGGAGGAGGGGTGTGTGTGAACAGGTAGTGAGTTGTGTGTGTGTGTGGTTGTGCAGTTGGAGGGGGGCAATTTATTGAAGGAAATGTATCTATATTCTCATAGAGCCACTGTGAAGCCGAGATCTCCATCGCGGGTGATAATTCGCGGTTGTTAAAGTGACACAGTGTTGGTAGGCTGGCCGAGGCGAGGAATGTGGGGGCCAGACCTGACAATTAGAGCTCTGTATATCACACACACTCTCAAAGGAGGGATGGAAGAGAGAGGGCACGAGAGGTCAGGACACACACACACACACATGCACAAATGCATACTCCGGGACAAATTTAACACACATTCGCAAAAGGCGGGCGTGCAGGGTGGGTGGACATACTGTAAATACAAGCATACAGGCACTTAAGAGGTCGGAACACGCTGTGCTGTACATGCCCGCAGATGTACACAAAACAGATAACACACGGCTCGCATTTGCAGAAACAGCAAGCAACAGAGCAACAAAACGCTTCTCAGGTGAGTGCGTAGAGGTTAATTTAATTTCCTCTCACTGTTCATTTCTAAGTCGTGACACAAATGTGACTGATGGCGAAAAACCTTCACATGCACGTTTGTGCATTTGTATCAGGCTCATCTGAGTCATGTTTCACATCATTAACCATCACATTCTGTGACACCGCCTCAGAGTAATGCCATCTAATTGGACATCAGAGGAGCTGCTGCACTGTACACTACATAATAAACAATTCAAGACTCACATACAGGTAAAAAAAAAAAAATCTATCTCCATCCTCAACACACACTCACAACAACATGCACATGCTTAATGCATTTATTTTCCCATTGCCCTTTTGGGTGCATCATCAGACAACCCGGGCCGGAGCGCAAAAACAGGAGTCGATATGTGTCTGCGATATGAAGGTGAATAATTGCTGTAATTAATGACCTGTGGGCATTAACTGGAGCCATCTGATGGACCTCTGAGGCTAATTCTGCAACTGAACCTATCTGGTATCAGTAGCATCATTCAACAACATATTAAAAGATTCTGTAATTATACCTGCGTTGCTCTATGCGTGATATGTATCTGTGTGTTTGTGTGTGCATGTGTTTGCCCTTGTGAATTGCGTGGCTCTAAACTTCTCCGTGGACATGTCGGACTCGGGGTTTGTGTTGTTTGTGTTGTTTTCTGCTCACGTCCGGCTCCTGCTCCTCTGTGACACGCACACAAACCTGTCCAAAGTGTCTGAACTTATTCCATGTAAGATAGCTGCAGCCATTAGCTTCCTGTGACCTTTTACCACTCTTTCTCTGCCGCCACATTTCGCCTCTTCTGCACGCGAGCGTGTGTGTGTGTGTCTGCTACAGACGTTCACGAATTTTCAGAGTCCATGCATGCACTAAATGGTACCAGCACCTTGAATAATAACCATAACCACTTGTGGATATGTGTAGGTATCTACTGCATGCAGTTAAAGGCTGGCGTAGGTACATAACTCCACACACACACACACACATACGCTGGCATGTATTTGCAATGGATTTTTCCTTTTCTTTTATTTGCTGTAATTGGAAAATAATTCAGGCAACGTCAGGATGAATCAATAAAGAATTAATGAAAGGAGAGGGGGAGTCATTAAAGGCAATAAAGAGGGAGAGGTTATGATGAAGATGGCATCATGGAGACACAGAGGAGACAAGCGATGCTGCTGCTGCTGCTGCTGCTGCTGCTCGAGTGTGTGTGTGAAAGAAAGAGGGAATGTGTGGAGATATGTTTTCTATGTCGCAGAATAGGTTGCAGCTTTTTTTTTCCAGCATTTTGCTGTAAAAAGCAATAAAATCCGAATTAAACACACAGAGATATTGTTCTTTTTTTTCTTAAAACTGCAGCAAAGAAGCAAAACGGAGCCAATGAGGAGTAAAAAAGGAGCCGCTCCTGTTCAAAGTTTGACAGCAATTTTTTTTTTTGGTATTTTTTACATAATTTCAAGAGTGCATCAATTAATTCATATCATGTGCGTAAGACCTTTTTATCATGATGTGCTTTAATAAAAAGACCATCCGATTCTCCCATTTCAACAGCCGGTGTCACAGTCAATCATTCAAAAGGGTAATTATATGACACAGCTACACTAAAATACCTACAGTCCCTTAATAGGATCTGAGCCATCGAGATCCAACCTTAAGCTTCCATCCAAGCCCCTACCACTCATCTGAGTGCCGTAAAGCTGCCAGAGGAAACAATACTGCCTCTCTCCTCACCGCTGAGGTTAATGGCAAATGGGGCTATGGCTGCCGGTGATATTGTTGGATAAATGATTATTGATTAGGTAAAGGTTGAGCTAATCATTAGGCTTCATCCATTTTACGGACTCTCTCCGTGACCTTTCTGCCTGGCCCTCTTGGATCACCAGGATTTCTCCATACGATGATTTGATCGCCTTGCGGATGGGCACAGGGGAGGAAAGAAGGGGGGGGGGGGCAAAGGCAGATTATTAACAAAAGGGAGCTATGGAGGAGTAATGGAGGAGACGAGGATGTAAGCGTGAGCTGATATAGACGATGAAGTCACGCCTAAATCCTGTCCACCTCCGAATGTGCAGCGCTTTATTTTCTTTGCACACTTTATTTGCAAATGATTCTTTTCATTATAGAGAACGGGTACTGGGCTCATGTAGTGGCTCAAGTTTTTGAATTGCATCAATTCAACTGAGACTTGCATATTAGACAATATTCCTTTATAGCACCTGATTCCAATAATCCGGGCTGTGAATGTGTGTGTGCAGATGTGGGGTTTAGGTTTTAGAGAAGGTGCTTGCATTCCACACATTTTTGATATGTATAGAAGAACATTAAACTATGATCAGCAATTACAGGAATAGTTTCACTTTCCTCAAACACACCTTTTAAGCATTCAAAGGTATTTGAGCTAATCGCTGATGAATGACAGAAGCAAACAGGATTTTGGTGTTCACCCAGGGCCCGACATGATATAGTTTAATATGATGCCACTGTTTTCTGAGGTGTGATCTATTTTGTTATTTTAAAATCACTAAGAAATTAAGACCTTTTTTGTTGTTTCGTCATTACGTTTGTTTAAACCTAAAATGATTTCTTTAATGTGGGTCTCACTGATCCTGTACAACTGTGAGTGTCCAACATGTAAAAACATATGCAATAAAAATCCTGGGCCCAGAATCTTACATATTATAATTTAAAAGCCATGATCAGTTAAAGTTAATACACATATCTGTGAATCCAAGTCTAAATTCAAGTTCAAATGCATCATGTAAGCGTCATCATCAGTTTCAATAGCAGCATTCTTGAGTTACAGTGTTTTATATTGAGTGTACAGACTGAGCATTAGATACACTATAGGCAGAGTGAAAACACCAAATATGAAACATCCGCTCAGAAACCTTGACATGGTGACAAGGAAATGCCTTGCTCCTAACAGCTCTATTTATTGAATTGTAGCGAATATTCCTGGCAGCGAGACTTTAACCAAACCCAGACTGGGGCTCACATCTGCACCCAATCAGCAGAGGAGAAAACCCCTCTGTTCCTTCTCCGTTCCATTTACTCACTGAGCCCAGCACTGGGAAACAGAATGTTTATTTGAAGTAATACTTTACTCTGAACTACTGGATGGCAGTACGTTAGCATTTTCATTGCCGCATGCGAAATCTCTTTTGGAGAACATGATTTTTTTTTCTCTGTCTTTCTTTTTGCTACAATAACCGGAAACTGTTGGTATGAATGGAAAACACATACACATCTTTCTCTCCACCTTGCTTGCACATATGCCGTTCAACTTACACAGTTATGACCCAAAGCTGGTCTGCAAACAGCCAGCATGTTCGACATATTTGTTCTGTTTTTTAACTTTCTTTTCACAATTCAGTCAAGACTTCATCTTCATGAATCTGTGATTCAACATGCTTGTACGGTCACAAAAGTGGCTGTAGTTTCTGCAAACAGAACATTTCTGCACACTTCAAGGGAAATGAATGTGCTGTAAAATACAAATAACACACTTTGCATATCAAATCTTCATTTTTATTGACTTTTTTTCCCCGAGTTATTCAAACAATTCAGGACACAGTAAAATATTATTCACATTTAACTTTGTTGCCTGTACAAACTAATAAACTGCCCTGTTTTTTCTGACAGACAGGCCTAATGTCCAGCCCTGCACGGTAAGCACAGTCCTTTGCAAGCAGGACCTCACAGTGATGGGAACCGCACAGAGATGCTGCACAGAGCAGCATAAATGATAGTACAAACACAAAGCCATGCACACGTTTACAAATGTACAATTATTCATATATAGGATGTGTACACACACACACACACACACACACACGTGCAGTGAAAACACACACATGCATGCACCTTAAAATAAGCATTTGCACAACCAGCATGCATCTGAGAAAATAATTAAAGAGAGCAAGTGGACAACTGAATGAACAGTACTCATATACATGCACCTTGCTGTATCTTGTATGGGATATGGATGTCTGCACTTTAGGCAATGGACTGCCCCAGCCAAGGTCTATCTGCAGTCCTGGTTTGAGATATTGGGATTCAACTTTTTCACATCTTAAATAGCAAAAATGGCATGCAGTGAAGTTCTCAGAGTAAAAGGCACTAAACACATAACATCAAAATTCCATCATATTTTATTTTATTTTGTAGATAGAACCTCCTAAAACTGAGAAGATTTTCTGTTTAGAATTTTACAACTCTGCTGAGGCAGAAATGAGGGTACTAATTTGGAAAATAAACAGACTGTGCTTTTATTTTCTTTTAATACACATAATCAATGTATTAAATATTGAAAGCACATACCCTGCTACACATAAATTAACAACAGCGTATTTAAAACCTATGCAAATGAAACAAATTCTACTAATCCCTGCTGAGGGTCTCTGTCTTTGCTCTGTGTTCAAGTTTATCACTGTTCCTCTCTCTGCTGTGTTTTTGGTCTCTTTTCTGCTCGGAAATCCTCATCTACTTTTTTCTCCTCGGCAAGCTCGGGTCCTCAGAGCTCTGAATGTAGCCGCTGTTATCATTGTGTGTCTGCAGCAGTAGGTGAGTCATCAGCAGACACAAACTCTGTTAGGAGCACTGTAGACTTCGCGTCAGATTACTAATGTTCTGCAATTAAACCGTGCATTCACTCAGATTCCTGAAGGTTTGAACGTCGGCTTGCGAATACAAACAGACATTAGCATGCGCTGTGTGACTGGCTACAGTTTACAAGCTGGATAAAAATAACACAAATTAGCAGCAGTTTGCATCAGTGTCATTCATACTGTCTTCAATACAAACTTCAGTTTATCCATCAGTCTTCAAAACTTCTGATTGTGCACCATATTATGATCTCTGAAGCTTCTTTAATCTCGATCACAACATGAGACGACACCGTACAGAGACAAACGTTATTGATCTCTGTGATTTGGCCATATACTACTACTAATATTAATTACTTACTTAATAATAATAATATTATTTATTTACATATATTTTCCAAAACCAGTGTTAAAAATCCTTTAAAAAGTCAAATTTAGAGAAATGTCTATGATTTCTGCACAAGATATTAATATCCATATATCACAAAATTAATTATATTGACTGGTGATTGATTTACTTTTCATCTAGTGTCACCAGCAAATCAAAATTTGTGACTTATCCAGTGAAATATATCTTCATCTTCTGTATGAATTTCCTGCAGACGTTCATGGTTCCCAGGCCATGGCTGTTCTCGTGGCGTCGTTATGAGCTTGACATTTGTGGTTCTGAGTGAAATACTGGACGGACTGCCGTAACATTTGGTATAGACATTCATGTTCCCCTCAGGATGAATTGTAATAAGTTTAGCACCATGATGCAGGTCAGATTTTCAATTTTCTTTATGACCAAATACCTGCAAAACTCACATTATTCCCAGCAGCCTCGGCTGTATTTTCTGTTCAGCTGTATAAAGTGTTAGCATGCTAGCACATTAAACTAATATTGTGATTATAGTAATCCTGCTAAACATCAGCATGCTGCCATTGAGGCCACGGTGGCCATGCTAGCGTTAGTATTTAGTCAGATAAAAGTCATAAAAGTCAGGCAGAAGCTTTTAATTCTAAGGTCAGAAAATCGCTGTAACAAAGTTACATTTCATTCGGTCGTGTCTTAGATTCATTGCCCTCCTCTGAGCAGCTGAGCTGGCACGGCGCTGAAAGCACTTTGACACATACTGAGACTTGCAGATGATTCCAAGACAAAGCGATGTGATCTCATACTATATTGGTTTATTTCTCTACAGGCTACTTTATAGGTGAAAGCCAATTCATCTGCGCTTCCTGTCACACAGCCCCTCTCTTTGCCAAGAAAAGAAATCCTTTCACATTCTGCTCACCGTCTGAATATCGTCACTCTCTCCTTCCCTCGTCCTTTGTCCTGTGTTCCTTTTCTCTCCCTCTTTCTCTGCTTCCTTTCTTCACCTCTTCCTACCCCTGCCGTCTTTCATTTAAATATTTCATCCAGTTGTCTCGCGGCTTCTGCGGCTTGCCAAGTGTCATCTAGATCCCAGGGCCTGACACTAAAGTGGAGCATGGAAGTCATTTTTAGAGGCGTGTGTGTGAGAGAGAGAAAGAGGGAAACAGAAAGAGAAAAGGAAAGAGGTGGAGATGAGAAGGAGAGGCAGCTCGGCTGGGCTCTGAGACATCGGGTGGAGATACGAAGTGAAAAGGTGGAGAAGACATGGGAGTGATAACTAATGTACTTCCTGTGTACTTCCTCTTCTCCCCTGTCAACTCCCCCCTCACCACTGCCAACACCCCCTCTCTCCTTCAGCATAAAAGATATAACTGATGTGTGATACATGGCGTGTGTGTGAGTGAGTGTGTGTGTGAATCTGGGGTGATCTGACGTGTGATGTAAAGGAGTCGGTCTGTGCGTGAATGTGAGATGTACATTTATGTGTCTGTCGGACAAACTGATGGCTGACGTGGAGAGAGGTGTGTGTGAGCGTGTGTGTGTGTGACTAACTGATGGGTGATGTGGAAGTGGAATAGTGAGGGATGACATGGACAGATGGGAGAACGGGGCAGGAAGGATGAGTGAAACTTCTACTTAGTAAAGAGTGATGTGTTCAGTCCTTTTTAACAGATGAGTGTGTTTCTTTGCACCTAAGTGTGTGTGTGTGTGTGTGTGTGTGTGTGTGCGTGCATATGGTCACTCATACCCGGGTAGATTTTTGGTTCCGCTTGAGGTCAAATGCACCGGATGGATCATAACGAATGATCTTCGCACCAACCTGCCCAAAAACAAAGCAGAAGAAGAAGAAGCAGAGGGATGAGATTGTGACCAGGGAGCACCAATCCGAGCCGTCCCTCCGTCCTCGCAGTAACACCGTCTCTTGTTGTAGTTTAGATCGTAGCTGTGAAAACACGACGACAAACACGGTTTGCCTTTTAACACATTTCTCCCTGCGTTGTCAAGTTGCTCAGCCCCCGCCTCCGCCGCCACTACAACCACACGAACCACGGTATGATACATAAAGAGCGGTAAAATCACATCGCCTGTACGTCCTCATTTCCTGCAGAGAGGATCACCTCGTCCTGTGAGTGTAAATGAAAGTCATGCTTCTGTCGCCGCTGTGTAGGTTGACGGAGAGTGCTCGCTGTGTTTTATAAATAGCATAAAGACCGAGAAAGATTTAATAGAATAATTATTAAATGTGTAACCATACTGTCGGCTTGGTCACAGTTACTAATATGGTATCTGTTTATATGACAAATATTAGCAGTGTAAAACACTCGCACAACAGTTTTTTCCATTCTTTTGCACAGAGCTGCAACAAATGTCAGTTTGCTTTGTAAAATTATAGATCGGGGTATCAAAAACAAAATGAAATGACAGTCTGTAGCTACAAATAGACCCACATCCTGAGCAATTACCAGACATGATGATTAACCTTTACGCTGTATTCACTTTTTCACCCACCAAACTATCAAGTATGATCCGTGACATTTTAATTCAAACCAGAAATAAAATAGAAATGTAGCTTTTTTTCTATACATTACTAGAAAACAATATCCATTCCTAATACATGAACTGTCCACACCTCCTTCTCTTATAATTCAGTGTAATCTGTTTTACAGCGTTCCCGCTCACTCATCTCTCCATCTCTGTGTAGCACACATATTCCTATTCCTCATACGTCAGCTAGTTCCAGCCTTTCAAAAACAAAACAAACTAACAAAAAGGGCGAGGGTAATTTGTAATTTGGAGATTTGCATCGTCAGATTGTCCCTGTGACATACCAAATGATTTGGTTTCCTACAACTGTTAAACATTCACCTGAGTGCCATCCATAAAGATATGTTATTATTATTAGTATTTTTTTTAAATAAATGACACCAGAAGCTCTCCGGTTACTTTTATTATTATTATTATTCCTTAACTCTGTCATTTAGCTTCATACCAATCATTACTTTTTTGTAATTTGTAAAATGAAAATCAGTATTCTATTCAGTGTCTATCCTGAAACATTAATATTAAATCCTAACCTAATTTTATGTGAAAATTCATAGATTTAATATCGACACTTTGTCAGTCAGGCAAGCTGCGATACATCAAGGTATGGTCCATGTAGGCTGTGTGTAAGTGCTAACAGAGATAGATGCACACAGTTGTCCTATGCAAACAGCATGATTCTATATCTTAATGTTTTCCATCTTCTAAGTCTCTTTTAATTTGCCTGACACACACACTCTCTCACACACACAATAACTGACCTGTGTGTGTCTGTGTGTATGACGTTTCAGTTCCGCTTGCCGGGCTGCTCACTGACCCCCCACATGTGTGTTTGACCTTTCAACTCTGCTCTTACCCCTCAGGAGAAAGGCCTGATCTCTGATGCACCTTGTATGTGTATGTCTAACCACACACACATACACTCACACACATACACACTGATCCATCCTTTGAGTGTGTGGATTTAGCCTTGCGGGGCTGACTCCGGTCAGGCTTGTGCTCATCCACAGTAACAGATAAAAGGATATATCACTTCCTCAATCCCTAAAACCACAAGTGTGGGCTGCTGGACACACACACACACACACACACACATACCAGGCACTGAGCTCCTGAGTCCCCAGCTTAGCACTTGATCCTCTCTCTGGGAGGTTGACACTTCAGAGGGAAAGCCTTCACAAACTCCTTTGGACTACACTCACACACATACACACAAACACACACATACAGTAGTGGGGGTCCAAAACCTCGGAGGCCTGTTCATGGTGATCTGCTGGTCAGCATCTGTTTAATGTCAAGGACGCCGCCTGCTATTTCCACGAGCATCGGTCATGACTTACACCGACGAGAATGCCATTGTTTTGAGGTGCAGCGGACACATCGAGAAAATCACGCCGGTAAACATTCCTCTCTGTCGCTCTGTGGTGGTGGGGGGGGGGGATCATTTGAGCATAATGACCTCTCCACTGGCCTCCCCCTGAGGTAGGGAAGATTGTCAGCCGTTTGAGCCCAGCAGTGAAGCCCTAATTCAGACAGGCGTGGAGCAGACGTGGATGTCAAGTCAAGCCAGCATCTTTGCAGGGCCCAAGGGCACCTGACCGCCAGTTTGTAAGGGAGAAACTGTGGCCGCTGCACCCCAGGGCGCTCCCATTTAACACAGTATCCTATCCACTGTTCATGCAGAGGCGTGGACAAGCATATGGATGTTGGTTCAACGTGAGGTCAGTGTAAGTTTATGTTAGGGGGGTGGGTGGGGGGGCAAATGCAAAGAGACACACTCACAGTTCAATGCTGAAGCTTATTTTAGCTGACAGATGTTTGTCTTGTGGATGTATCATATACAGGATAGAGAGGACTTTATTAGGTACTGTAACTCCTACTCAACACTGTTTCTTACAAACACTTAATGTACCTCTCATTTAATTGGTAAGATTTTGGTAAAAGGTGACAAATTAAAGGAATACATTAAGTCTCTTAATGAGGTTTTGGGCCACCCTGTGCCTCCAGAACAGCTTCCTTGTCACAGATTTTCTGAGGTCCTGGGGGATGAACAGAATTCTTCCAAAAGATGGTCATGCTCCAAAAAAATCTACCATAGGTGACTGCATATGCAGCCATAGCATGTGATTCACATTACTTTCATACTCAGTGAAGCAGAGGGAGTGCTGGCATCTGTGTTTCTTTAGTTTTAACCACCTTTTGTTTCAAAGCAATGTTTGACACTGAATGAAAATTAAAACAAGTGCCCCTTGAGGCAAATTATGATTTGTGACTCTGAGCCATATGTGAAGAAAACTGATTTGACTTTCAACTTGAAAAAAAAGATGGACTGTTTCCAACCTTTTCCAATTGGGTAAGTTTGTTTTTGGTTTAATATTGAATATGTCAACACGTCTTTCAAGTCACTTTTTTCAGTATTTAATCAAAACCACAATCTTTCCCAAACCATAACCAAGTTCTCTGATTCAAATAAAGAAAGCCATGACTGCATTAATCAGGCTTTAGATGCCACAGAGTTAATATGTGTGAAAACAAACGAAATATATTGACAGTGAACGTTTTGCAGATATAGTCTGTATGAATGTTTTTGTATGAAGGTAAGAATAAATGTCATGCCTAAAAATGTGTTTGATAATGCAAATTACCATGTTACTAGGATATGAATATGACTGCACCCTTTTTACGCCAAACCCTAAACACAAGTTCCTGTGATTGATGTCTACATCCCTTACTTAACCTTAACCTTAACCCATAACCTATGATGCATAACCAATTTGACATTCTAACCTGATCCTCACAAATTTAAAAGACCTCCACGGTACACACACATACAGGCTCAGCTTGTTTTCTTACACTGGAACTGTTCAGCATATGTATGCAGAATCAGCTGTCCCCTGTGTCACATCAGGGCCTCTCACAAGCGAGACAGCATCAGCACTGTCACGGCGGACAAATGTGTGCTCATTTTCTCTCACCCTGCTTCACTTTCTCTGTAGCTCTCTACTACCATTAAATTAATCTGTCTCTCTTTCCATTTAGCAGGTATCTTTTACAGGGTGGCGCTGGGGTGGAAGTGGTTGGAGGAGGGAGGCTCTGGCGTAACAGCAGGGAGAAATGTCACAGTAAGATAAACACACGGGTGTAGCTGAAGTGGCTCCGGGCTCGGCGCGGGTTGATGTGACGAGAGTATCGGCCCGTGATTTGTATCCACAGAAGCTGTCAACGTGGAGTGGCTCCCACACACTCGATATACATCCTGCAATGTACGGCATTTAACTCCTAAGTGTTTCTGCAACGCAGTGCTATGCTTGTATATAGGAAGCAATATCATTATAGTAAGTTAGAGGAGCTAATATGGGGCTGTTAATGTTTCACCTTATCCATCAATACCACTCAAACAGAAACCATCTTTCAGCATTGCATTATAACAGTACATTTACATTACATTAAAATGCAGTGAGAGCCGCTGCCTGACCCAACTGTTTTGTTGTGTGAAGCTCGTACGGGCATTTTCAAATGTTTCAAATGTTTTCTCTCTCTAAATCTGCCAATCACCTGTCTCCACGCGTCATGAAAATATTTGCTATGGTCAACAGAAAAAGGGGGATGAGATGGAGTGTAGCCAATACTCTGCATTAGCTTGGCAAGGTAACAGTAAGCATTAGATGTAATGGGCTGCGTCCAGGTCTCAGATTTGACAGTAGAGGAAATTACGACTAATTTGATATAACTCAAGCTGTCAGTTGTAAACAACCACCGCAGCTTACCACCCTACTAGTTAAACTTTGGCCTGCTGGGCTTCCTGTGGTTGAGCAAACTCATGGTTTTCCTGTTTAATGAAAGATTCAATGACAGAGTTTTCCTTTGAAGAAGAACCTCAAAACTAAGACCTGGACCCAGCCTATACCTCAGGCAAGCAGCCAGGTAAACAAACAGGCTCAATTTGCGCTGGTTTTGACGGTGCAATGCTCGGGCATTTAAGTTAGTGGTAACAAAAAATGAACAAATAAATCTTTTGTACCAATTATTTTTCAAATTCAATACATATCGAGTCTTCACTGGGACATACTGCCTGTGGGAAATAGCCCTGTGCTTGCAGTCTTAGTCCAGCGCTGAAAAACGCTTTCATCTTCTCCCACCTACTCGACTTTGATATATCACTAGACTAATTGCCAGCGATCAAAATGGAAGCATTACAATGTTAAACAGGGTTACAAAGGCTGTGACAAAGTTTTGCTTGCTTTAGGCGATGCAGATGGTGACACATTTTGCCATCTGGACTTACCATACCTGTATGTGCTCACTGCTTAGATCATTCAACACTATAAGCCCATGTACTCCACTCAGTCTGCTGCCAAAACCAGCATTCCTACATGGAGAGCCACTGCCCCTATGCCGAAACATACTGAAGAGAGCACTTGGGGCTTTGGGTCCGCCCAACTCATTCATGTACCGGACAATTGTCCTTACTAGCTTGTTACTTTATTGTTGGAATACTATCCTTAAGTGCTGGCAGGGTCTGATGAGACTTTTAGTGCCTGTTAGTGTTAACAAATTGTTTTGCCATTGATTTAAATACTGATCCAACTAGGTACAAACTGTAATCTACCCACCTTTCCTTCATTGATTTATACAGTTGATCTGAAAATAGGTGAGTTTACTTGGATTTACTCCCCACTATGTCCCCAGATACAACATATATATGAGAGAGTAGGTTTTGGCCTAGATGTAAAACAAGTAATAATAATACACACATAGCACTGAAGCAAAGTATTAGAAGTTATCAGCTTTGTGCAGTCTCACATCATGTCAGGATGACATGGATTCTTGTGGACTACACCTAGTATGCAAAACCCACCCAAAACACCTCAACCTGGGTATACTGAAGCAACACTTGAACTTCTTGACATTAATTTAAGCTCTCTGGGATGCCGTCTGAGCAGAGGACCACCACTTACAGCAAAAAAATAGTTGTTTTAGTTTCACAGCATCGTCCTGTCCGAGTGGATTTTCAAGTAACTGGCAGGAAAATGTTCTCTTTTAATGTTTCAAAATGAATATAGTGATGATTAATTGGTGTTAAAACCAGGTGCACATGATAATGCCTTTCTAAAAGGGTTCTCTCCATCAGAAGAGAGGCTCTCCAATGAGCCAAAAGATGCATTTCTGTTTTACAAAGGATCTTTTGGTTTAATATGCAAACCTACAACTTGTGTGAGATTGGTACAGTAAAAAAAGGAACCAACTGCATTTCATAAAAGAGTTCCTCTGCCAACTTCATTGAAGGACTTGATTTATTATTCAGAGTTTTTAATACAGATTTATCATCACTATCATCATTACTGTTATTTTGATATTTTCCAGTGGCCTGGGTAACTGCAATTAGTCTGAACCCCAGATTTGAACTCATATCAGAGTCTAACTCATAAAACACTTAGTATTAAAAAACTGGTATCAGCAAGCATGCAATCGCTGCAGGAGACAGGGGTCACATCCCCTCCGATATATGAAATATGGAAATTTGCCCCCAACACTATTTGTAATGACAAGATACACCACCAGATCCCCCAAAAGCTGAAAGAAAGCTATTTGAAAGCTAAAACTGACCCCAAAAACGCTGGACTGGTGTGAATGTCAGCTGTGTGCACGAGTTTTGTAATCTTTGCACGCCATGCAGATCTCTGATACACAAGTTGGACACTCACATGTCTACACAAGTAAAACAAAGTTTGCTAAAAACACACATCACTGGCACACATGTTAGAACACATCTGGACTGGAGCTTTTTGTGTTTCAGTGTAACAGGATAGAGGATGCTTCAAAGTCACGCGTCTTCTTTGGTTCTGTGGTTGATTTGTCACTAAAATGTGTCGCTGTGACCCGTCCGGGTTACTGTTATTGTGATTTTGGACAGAAGACACATGGGTATAGATTGTGGCTGTCCCCCAGGTCGTGCATTGTCTCTAGTTTCTGGTTCTAATTGCCCCATTCTGTGTTTTACTGAACCTCCAACATGGCTGCTGGTTAAATCTATTTTCCAAAATGAGCTCTCAGACAGATTTGTTCTGCTGTTGTTGAGTACAGATGCAGCTTTTACCATCAGTGCCTAATTTTAATTTGTGATAGCTGTTCACCTTGGACAAAGGATTGCTGGAAATAAAGTTGTCAGATTATTCTTCTTCATATGTTTGTATAGTGTATCGCTGCTGTCTGATGGAGTTTTGATGAGTTTCACCTCTTTCTATAGAATGTGCATATCCTCTGCTGTCTGAGGTCAGCATTTAGAATCGTATTTCAGTGAAGACATGTTTTGTTCCATCATGCATGTAGAATAGATAGAAGAAGAGCAGCTTTGGATAAATAACATTTTGTGTTTTAATTCAAGGATAGACAACAACTTGTGTGATCTCTCTGAACCGTGCCAGACGGATGTACGCACATCAGTATGCGTGCCACCATTCAAAAGTGCGACCATTCAAAAATAAATAAATGAATAATAATATTTACTTTCATTCACAATGCACGTGATCCACTCACATAAACATAAAGCCACTTGCTCTACAATGTCAGATTGAAAATTTCGCTCTTTGAGTCACAGTTAATAAATGACTGACTGTAAACTTTTTGAATTTAAACTTTTGAACTTTACTGATAAAAAAAGATGAATTATTTAATTCATGTGTGTTTTGGAAGTTTGGTCTAAGTTTGCTTTAAGAAAACAAACAAATAAAATTAGAATTTTCAAATTAAATGCCGTTAATGTCGTTATACTATCAATGTAAGGTCCGCACCAGATTTACTTTTCCACTAATTTTGCCTGTGGACATTTGAAAGTCAGAGATGTTAAACAGACTCCACTGCCCTTTACACAGCCCTGTGTCACGTCTCATGTTTTCTCATGCATTCCTTCACTACATTCACTTTTGCATTATCCCATGTTCTCTTCTGGTAATGAAGCTCTCTCTGCCCTCCCTCTTTCTTCCTGTGTGAAAACAAAGAGGGAGGGATGGTAGGAGAGGCCTTACCATCCAACGTTTAACATAATTAATAAAAGCAGCCCATTCCAATTTAAGAGGCTGATTAATGCAACAGATACATCACAGCAGGAGTGGACCATCTCTCTCTATCGCTCTTCCTCTGCTCTTGACAGGATAGAGACAGAGTATGGCATTATTGGGTTATGGCAGAATATGCTTATCATAAATCTTTGTGGACAAAATGATTTCCTGATTTTCATGGCCTACTCTTACAGTTGCAGTTATATAGAGTGTCCACTAGTTCAGATTTTGTCTTTATGCTGATGAAAGACCCGTTTACAGCTTTCAAATCAGTCACAGTCAAATGAAATATACATTTTACATTTGACTGTTTTACTTTTTGTAGAACTCACAGCTGTATTATTCTAACAGTATTGTGTGAGCAGGTGTCTAACAGACACTTTTCACCATCACAGTACTGCCAGGAACCAGCTTCTGACACATCTGTGTTACCTGTCAACAAATATCATTTTAATATGTTTTAATATAATGTGGCCCCAGAAAACATTAACAGATACATAGCTTGTAAGTGAGACTCATTTTGTAAGTATAGGGTATGTTTTTGTATCTACACCTGTGATATGCTTATTGAAATCGATTTTAAAGGACTTTATAACTGTAAAATCTGCTCTGTCCATAAATGATAAATCTGGTATGAAAATGTTTTTTCTCATTGTCAATAAATCAAATGAAGAGACTAGAACCAGTCAATGAATTGATCCTCGTAATAAGTGCTGTCCATGTGGTCAAGGCTTGATTTATTCTCTGTGCCACGGAGCTCCATTGGTGTCCAAAAACTACTCAAAACTCATCATTGCCTTACACAGCTGCACACAATCCTTTACTGTGACAAACAAGTGCATGTCTTTTTATTTTGATTTAGCTCTACATATGCCATCATGGCATTATCAATACTCATGACTCTGCATTAACCAATGGCTGAAAATAGCCACAGAATTAGTGTTTGAGTATAATTTGGGGTGAAAAGGCAGCAGTATAAAGAACATGTCATGGTTTTGTTTTAAAAAGAAGAAACAAAATGAAACTACATTTTTGTCCCGTTGAAAAAAAGATTGACTTGGGGCTGCGTGGACTCGCTGTGTTGGTAATCTTTGGTCTTTTCATGGGCTTCATTTCCAATCAGAAGAAATATTGAATAACAAAATCTAAAAGATGTGTGATTTCTGATCACTTTTTTGTTTTGTTTTTTGATAATACAGAGCCATAAATTTGAAGCATGTACTAAGACACTTTGAAATCAGTCTACAAATACAGAGCTGTTTGTAGGCCTCCTCTCTTTCTGCTTTTTTCACAATGCTTCTTTCTTTGAAGCTTTTCAGTTCACAAAAAGACAAACGGACATAAATGGACGAGCTCACCCACACCCATGACTACAAATGCAACTACTATTTAAACTACTAAAATCAATGCACCATAAATAATAACAGGAAAAATAACTAACTGACAAAAACTAATGTGTCTGAATTGAAGTGTCTGAATTTTTCTCGCAAAAGTTATGATCCCTGTGTTCTTGTGTTCATGCACCACACTGCTTCAAATACATTAACAGGTAACTGTCCTTTTTTTTTTTTTTTTATTTAAAGAGGAACTCCCCTGGGCTCCTCGAAGGAGTCCTGGTGGTCCCTGAACCTGACTTTGAGAAACTGCTATTTTCGAGCAGTGTAACCAATGAAGTACAGTAATGGAGTGTAGTGGCCTGAAGTGTAGCTATGAAGTCTTCCCTAATGACTCTAGCACATGTGTTTCTGGCTTTCAGCCCTCTCATTAACGTCACTGGACACTGTATACTCTGTGACTGTGTGTGTGTGTGTGTGTGTGTGTGTGTGTGTGTGTGTAAGTAAGACGCTGCTGTTTGCCAATATAGCAAGGCTTAGAGTGCTCTGGTGATCTCATCTCCGTTTAAGTCTGCTCACCCTGTGGCTGTCTGTGTGTGTGTGTGTCTGTGTGTGTGTGTGTGCTTATGTGCACACACACCTACACGACGTACTGTGTCCTACATGTAGAATACTTCATGCACAGGTGAGGGATGTCTTTCACTCTCCAGCGACTGGAAGGATGTAATATGTGTCAGCTCCTTTTCTAGAAGATGGCTTCCTTTTTCTTCATTTTTCACTCAGGAGTAAATGTTTAGTAAATGTTTCTATTTCATTTTTGTTTCACTTACAGATGTTGCAGCTCTGGTTTATGAATAAGCGCGACCTGTGTGTGTGTGTGTGTGTGTGTGTGTGTGTGTGGTAAACAGGGTGGTTTGCTCTGTGGAAGAAGGAATTTCCCCCAGCAGTCCCCATCAGTAATAGTGCCTGTAATGAGCTGCAGCTGTCAGCCTGGTTTCCGCACACACACACGCATACACACACATGCACACAAAACACACACATGTACACAGTAAGGAGGAAGCAGTGACTCACTCAGCAGTGTGCCGTCACACTGTATGCTGATAAACAGTGTAACTCATCAGACTTGCATCAGACACTAGACACAAACATTTCCTCAGAAATACCTACTCCTTCTAAAAATATCAGAGTCTGTGAGTTTGCTTTACGCTTTATGACTTATTGTACGATGAAAAACATGATTAGAGCTCCTCGTTTAAAGATACAGTGAAATGAAGAGCGACCTTTATTGGTCTTTAATTAATAAAGATCTTTTCCTCCTCGGATGTTAAACAAAGCATTTAGATATCAAACAATCTTCCCCCCATTGTTTTTCACCTCTCATTCTGTATTCAGGGACATGTACATTGTTTCAACCAATCAGATTGCACTACTAGACAACCCTTTGGCCTCGTTAGCTTGTGAGTCGTACAAGCCAGAGGAGAAATATCACGGGTCGCGTGCGGGGATCAGCAAAAATGTGCATGGTCGCGGTCCAATTTGCTGATTCCTCCCTCGTGCCCGACCTCCTCATCTAACAATGTGTATGAAGGAAGCTAATTTCACTGCATCTTTAACCCTCATGTTCAGTTTGCTGTCCTGGAAACGAGCTTCCATAGCTCAAAAGAACATGCTTGTGGTTGCTTTATCTTCAATTTTAATAAAAATTGCTTCTATAGCTGATTTTGAACTGCTGACATGTTTCAGATGACCTGCTTTTGTTTGAGTCTCAGACACTCCAGCTGTAAAACGTGGGTTAAATGGTACAGATTTCCACATGCTCTTCATCTGGTTGGTGTTGACAGAACTTTTTATGCAGCAATAACTTTCCCAAATCCTAAATAATGCATGTAAGTCCATGTTGAACACGAAACACTCCCTTATTTGGTGAAATCACAATTCTTTGTGGTCATTTTAGTGTTTTCATTAAAAGTGCAAGTCCAGTTTGTGACAAAAGAAACGGTTACCACTTTAATAATTTTCAACATATTGAGTTTTAACAAGGTAAGAACATTGAAAAAAAGATGTAAAAAAGCTGGTTCATTTGAAATGATTGTTTTTATTTTTAACCCACAGACTGTGGTCTCCAAAACAACGAGGATGTGAGGCCATTTTCAATAAAGCATTTTTATTTTTATTTTCTAACGTTGTTATCATTATGACTATAGTTGAGACCAATCACGGATCTTTATATGATCATGTTGTTCATTTGTACCTAAGGGTGCATTTCTGTTTTTATCACATTTTAAGCAGAATATTAGCAGAAATGTCACATTATACTGTCATATTAACTACTTAAAGTCTAAGAGTGACACAGATACACATGAGTCTATAGCTGCAGATTCAGGCTATGCTAATGAAGCATCAGTCAGGACTACTGGCCCTCCCTTCACATTTCTTGGCACTGACCCAACACTCATCCAACTTATTTGACTTTTCCCCCTAAAAATCAGACGCCGTAACCCAAAAAGCACAAAGAGAAATAATAAAAGCAGCCCGGCTGAGCCACAACTTTGTGTTTGGACTGGTCCGACGTGGCCCTCGGTGACCTCTGACAATTTTTTTATCTCATTTCACTCTAACTTTGTAGATCAGACTTTAATTTTGAAGCGCGGACCACAGGACAGTGATGAATAGGCTACATCAAGCAGGGCTTAAATTACCCCTCTCCCTGGTGGCAACACTGACCGCAAGGAGAGGTGTGTGTGCATGAATGTGTGTGTGTGTGTGTGTGTGTGTGAGTGTCTCTGTGTTTTCTGTGTGAGTGTGTGTGTGTGTGTGTGTGTGTGGTGACCTAGTAACAGCAGACAGAGAAAGAAAGAGGGCTGGTCAGCACTTGCCCTCTCAACCCTGCTAGCTCCGCAGCACACCCAACAAGGCAGGAGGCTGGGGTGGGGGGGTGACACAAGGGAGGGGGGAGAGAGAGAGAGAGAGAGAGAGAGAGAGAGAGAGAGAGAGAGAGCATCCACTCAATCTTTTTCAGCTTCTCTTGTCAATGCCTTGTCTTGTTTTTTGGTGGGAGTTTGTAACTTTTAAGGTTATTTGAGGAGAGTCTAACCCTGGCCTCCTTTCCGCCCCCCTCTTTCTCTCTCCATGCAAATAGGTGCCTGTTCTTTTTTAGTGAATACCACCAGCAGCGATCCGTGTTAGGGAAGGCGCGTTTTGGAGGTCATTCAGATATCGACGAAGCCTTAACACTACATAATAAAACAGTCTGTCTCAAATTGAGGTGGGAAAGGCAGGAGAGTTTTGGCAAACAGCCACAGGCACAGCCTAAAGGCTGAGAGGAAGAAAATCCAAAAACAGGGTGACAAAAAGCAGAATTCTGCGAGGGGGAAAAAGAAAACAACTTCTAAAACTAAAGGAGGAGTTTAAAGGAGCCTTGTGGACTTGTTTCAGTCTGGCCACATTAATAGAGAGATCATTTGTTGTTTTTTCCCCAGTAACACATACTTAGTACAAGAATTTCTTTTGACACAAGTGGTGTTTTCTTAATAGTGAAGCTCTGGCACTTGCGTCTAAAACTGTGTTTTTCCTCACAGGATTTATAGCAAAATATTTTCAAAAGATTTGGGGGGATAAAATAGTTTTAAATCTGATATCAGAGCATTTGTTTCAGAACGAATTATTATTTAAGAAAGCTTCCATTTAAACTCTACGTGTAAGCTAATGTGGTCACCTACTTTATCAGCTTTCATATATTTATCAGTCATTGTCCCACTTTTTGTCCTGAAACGTCCCCTCATGCTGAGAGTGGATAAAAGGGATTCAGTGTTCTGTTGTGCTCTGCCACAGTTTAGTTTAGGACACATACAGTAGATCATACTACTTCTTTCTTTTTTTATTTTGCTGCGTTTTTTTCCAAGCTGCTCTCGCGGACTGTCCCTCCCTCTGGCTCTTTATCCAGTCTACTAGAAACCAGTGTGCCGTGAAGCCGGTGCACCCCGCCGCCTCTCCACGCCAACGTGATCATCGTAGAAGAAGAAGTAGAAGAAAAAAAGGGAAGAGGGAAAAAAAGTAAATCACGGATGGTGTAGAGTGGTAGAGCTCAGAGATAAATCACAGTAGTTGTGCTTTAAACCTTCACCATGTTTCTACTGAACCGAAAGCGTCTATTTGCGTTTTGAAAAAAAGGGGCAGAAATTTGCTCACGCCCGGTCTGGACTGTGGCAGAGCGCCTGCTGCTAATAGAACATGACACTGGAACTTAAAAAAAGTCGCATTCGTATTTCTGCAAAGAAAATGTGTGAATGAAACCCCCAAATATGTTTTTTTTTCTCTCGATACATCTGTGTGATAAATTATATTTTGCAGGTCACCAAAACACAAATATATTCTTGTGTGTGCGCGTTACGCCCGTGCGTAGACGAGGTCTTTCTGTAACTTTATTCAATTTAGGCTTCGTCTTGGCTGCTCTTTTCTGAAGAACTACTATAATAAACATGACAGGATCGAATTTGGACTCGCTCCACTTCAGTGTGAGCGCCAAAACCGGTGCCATTCCGTGCGTCCGCGGAGAGGCGTTTGGAGCTCCGACTTGTGCGTAAAGAGAGAAGCGGCAGAAGGCACAGGCATGGTCCCGATTCCCCTTACTACCACCCCCTCCGCGCACACACGTACACACACGCTCACACACGACCCGGGATACTTAGGGAACACCGGCATAAATTACTGACCTTTATGCGTAAAACAGGTTTCACACACACACACACACACACACACACACACTTCGGCTTAAGCCTGCAGGAGTGTGTGCGTGTGCTCTCACTGGTAACTCTGTCTCTTTCTCTTGAGTTGTTGGTGTAATCAATATTATAATTGTTAATGTTTCACTTCATCACACGTATACCAATTTCCCACCACGTCCTTAAATAGAGTCTTTGGCTCAAACACTCAAATATGAGTCATCCACGCGGCTGTCATAATATTCCTGTGCGAGTCCGCCTTCATAGAGTCCGCCTCCTATAATTGCACGGAACTCTAATATGTCACTGCAGATAAATTTCGCTGTATGATGCATATTGTTTTCGGAAGGAAGAAGTCGTTCTGTTCATATCAGCAGTGAAACTTGGGTTCACAGGCCGAGAGAGTTCAATCACTTTTTTTTTTTTTTTTTTTTTTTTTTTTTTAATATCAGCGAAGAGACGAAAACGCAGCACGCACGAGCTCAGCGACACACCTATACAGGCCTCTTTGCAATAATAGGCCTGTTTGAATATATGGATTTTATTTTGTTCTTTAGTTTTTGTGTGTGACACATGCAGGACGCTCATTAAATGGTGATGATTTGCTCTTGCAGTTTAAAAACATCACCATGGTCCTGACGGGAAAAAGGGAAAACGCATCTCTGCACCGCGCGTAAAAATAACTTTCTGGTTCAATACATCAAGTTTTTGTCCTTAAAAAAAAACCTAAAAGTTACATTAATATTTTGGAGCGAATAATTCAGAGAGGCTCCCAGATATCAACAGACTGACCGAACCAAACTACAAACTTTCCAAACTGTTTGATAAATGGGTGATTATCAGCGGATTTTATTGTGAAATTACGCACAGATTTACCTGTTATGGAGCTTATTGACGCACTTTTTGTTGCACAGATCAGAGTTATCCTCTATGTTTTAAAGACAGCGAAGCTTTAAATGCACCACAATATCTGACTCTTTTGGAAAGTTTCATGTAAATGTTTCTTTTTATATATATCGTAAAGCATCGACGAACGATCAGTGAGCCTCTGTGTATGTGATCCCTCTCTCTCTTTCTGTCGGTGCAGTGTATGTGTGTGTCTCTCTCACACACACATACACGCAGCACAGACTGCGCGTCACTGACTTCATAATCTGAAGTACAATTTTGAAACACTGAGCTTATTTCAGACTGAAGAATTATTGAGAGCTGAATCAAATACTGACACGTTGTTTCTGAAGCAGTAAAATGTGCTCGGTAAACATAAGAAAATAAAAACAACGTGCCACTGACAAAACACCCTTTTACTGTCTCTGTGTTGTGTTCTAACATTCTCTCTGCTGACTGTCCTGTGATTCTATTTCACTCATCGATTGTTTAAAAGAATACGACTCCAAAACCAGCTGCCACACTTTTATATTCATCATCAAGTGCGAGTTAAAAGCGCGATGCACTCTCTCCAAACACATCTGGCCCACAACGAACTGTTAAGACTGCACACTTAAACCCAGTTCTCTGAATCTAAGCTGCATCTATACAGAGCACAAAACAATTCTTCTTTGGGACAATTATTTTATGATAAAACATTTTCGTTTTGTATTCATGCGTTTGACATCTGTGGAAATCAAAGCTCCTCTCTCTCCCTCGCTCTCTCCCTCCCTCCTTCTGTCTCTCTCCCAGACACAGTCCTCTAAGGTAGGCGTACTGGGTCAGGTCTGTATGTCTACATCCCCATTAGTGAATAGAACGTGCCGGGTTCACAACACTTTGAGCCAGGATGACAGGAGAGTTTAATTTTCATAAAAAGAGCAGAGATAGACTGAAGTCTGTTCAGATGTGCCACACAAAATTAGACAGAAAACAAAAAACAAAAGGCAGGCCCGCCGAGATGAAATCTCCTTAACCTGGCTGAGAACAGAACTAAATAAAAACGGTCTGGAGTAAGTTTGACTTGAGATTTTAAGCGTATTAATGAAACTGACTTATATTTTTACTTCACGTACTCTAGCTGTGAAGCGACCTGATGAACTGCAGTTAATTAAGATCATAAACTGATGAAATCTGGTGCTGAACAAAACACAAAATTCACATTCGCTGAATTCAGCGAATGTGAATTAGCAGGTAAAACATGTCTAAACATTTTATGGTCAGTGAGTTTACGCATTCTTTTCATCCAAATGCACCAAAAAATGTGAAATATTTTAAAATATTGTATGCTGAAGAATTAAAGAACTATTTCCACGTTCGAAAATTATGCGGCTTGCAATAAAGTTTTTTTTTTCTGTTTTCGTAGATATTTGGGAGAAGGAGAATAAAATTACGTCGCCGTGAGACGCAAAAACAAACAGAAAACACTCAGGTTTCTCTTCGGGACTGCGAAACGTGAAGCAAAAAACGCAGCGCCCGCGATGACGAGCTTTTAAGAAAGTGGACTGTGTCAATCAGACGGAGAGGAGAGCTCTCCATCGCCCGTGAGCGCGCGCGCGCGATGCGTGTGCTTGCGTGTGTGAATGAGTGTTATGTTTGAGTGTACACTGAGGGGTGGGAGGGGGTATTGTAGTATCGCAAGGAATGTGCGCACGGCAGCTGCGTGTATGTGTGTGTGAGTGAGTGAGTGTGTGTGTGTGTCTGTGTGTGTGTGTGTGTGTGTGTGTGTGACACTGATGGATGCGCCAATGGAAAGACGGACAGATGCTTGGGCGGATCTAACGGCATGCAGTGGTGGAGCGGCGCACATAGTCGCGGCGAGATTAGGGCGAAAACATCCTCGATCGGCGGAGAGTCACCAATCACCAATCCTTCCACCGAGCCCGGTCAACGGAGCTGGAACGGACAGACTCACCGGTTCTAACCGAGGAGCGACACGGGGAGAAAGGCTGAGGAGATTCTCTGATTCCCTCGGCGGATCCGACGAAGAAAGCTGTTTCTCCGACTATTGACGAGCGTGAGAGACGGAGGCGCAGCAGCACCACATCTGGCGCAAAAGGAAGACAGGAGGAGAGAGAAAGACAAGCCTTTGGCAACTCACCCTTCTTGCTCTCCCTTGTCCTTCCATTTCCCTCTTCAAGAATCCTCTTTATCCTTTTGTTTCACCGCCGTGAAGCCACGCGAGGATTGCCTGAAAAATACAGGAGAATATTTTTTTTATCCACTTCACCAACTCAGTTGAATCAAAAAAAAAAAAAAAAAAAAAAAAACTTTTATTCCTCAGTGTAAGGTGAAACACTGCGAGAATAAAGGAGCTCTCCGGCAACATTTGAACAAGCTACGTCTGAACTAAGGAGGATTTTGAGCTTACCTGTGAAGACAAAAAGTACTTTATTCCTTTCAGTGCCAATAAAAGGGACAGCGCTTTGGTGAGGGGCTTTTTTGCGCCTCGACGGTCACTTAAGGCGCAGGAAGGAGAGCGGAGCGCAGTGTTGGGAGACACGTCTGATTCGCTGCGTGGCTGATTTAAATAGCTCCTATCAGGCCACGTAAAGAAAAAAAAAGGGAGAAAAGTACCATCAGCGGCCAACAAAAGTGTTTGGCAGTAGGCGCTAGAGCTTCGGCTGATCCGTGCGCTCCAGCCAGCCTGCATGCATGGGAGCAGCCTGAGCCCGTCCCCTCCTCCTCCTCCTCCTCCTGTACATTATTACAACAAGGGAGACCCAATCAAGCACGTATCTCGTCGATTCACGCACACACACACGAGACACACGCGCGCACACACGCGCACGCACACACTGTGACTTGCCCTCAGCGGATTTTTCAAAGCGCTCTCGGACAAAATATCGTAGCCGTGCCAGGCAGGGCAGCGTGTGGGCGACCAGTCCCGGTCGTCACCTCCTCCTCCTCCTTCCTCCACCTCCTCCTCCTCCTCCTCTTTTCGCCTCCGCTGTCGGTCCTGAGAATAACAAACTGAAAAAGCTGCATGTGGCTCTTTTTTTTTTCTTCTTTCTCGCTCACCATCAAACAGGACTTGCCAGAGGCGAATGGATTTTATGAGATGGTTTCAGGCACGTTTCAGCTGGTCCACCTCCTGGCTTTGAACAGTGCGTGATTTACCGGGGGGAAAGCGAAAACCTCATGGATAGCGCGGCGGAGGATCGGCCCGTAAAGTAAGTATGTATTTCCCGTTCGGATCACGCTGTCAGCCTGCGTGTGCTTGTGAATGATACTGTGTGTGTGTGTGTTTTTGTTAGGCTACCATGTGTCCGTACGCCCGCTCCTCTCTTTAGACCATTCTGCAATATGACTGACAATTACGCACATTTCAAACCACGAGCAAAAGCTCCTGATCAGCCTGCTCCTTTCTGCTTTGGGGGGCTAGAATGAGGCAGTGAATGACAGAAAGAGAGTGAGAGGGAGTAAGAGAGGCAGGGAGAGAGGGGGAGATAGAAGAGAGAGAGACGGGGAGAGAGAGACAGGGAGCTACGTGACGCCTATCAGCGGCGGAGAGGTTGAACCGTAGAGGAGGCGCAGGGCTTCAGTTGTGTCAGCTCTTGATGTGTTTGTCCCCCTTGTTTGCGGACTTTTGACTGACGCGTTCATTTGGTTTTATCCCTTCAAGCTCGCCTGTTGCAGCCTCCGACGCCAAGTAAAGAGGATCACACGGAGGCACACGGCGCTTTTTTAAAAAGACCTCCCTTCTCTGGCTTTTTATTTTCTACCGCGGAGCCCCCCCTCTGTTCCTGCTCCCACCGCGTCCATCCAAGGCGGAGCGGGCGAGACAGCGACCGACGGAGAGAGCGACCAACACGGGGGTTGAATTCCCCCCTCTCCCCCTCTTCCTCCTTTTTTTTCTTACTATCTTCGCATCTACTGGCTCTTTTTCTTCTCATTTATTTTTTGTGTGTGTGTGTGTTCGAAAACTGCACACCCTCCCCTCCTTTACACACACACACACCCATCTATGTGGGTGCCCTGAGAGTGCACCCAGGGGGGAAAACTGTGTATCAAAGCTCCGAGGATCCCCCAGGCAAACCTCGGATCACCGGGGCTAGAGAAGAACTCCCTGCCCGGCCCCTGAAGCAGACATGCCGCGGAGGAAGCAGCAAGCGCCTCGGCGCGCCGCAGGTAAGAACAGGCTTCGGTTTGCAAATGACCCCTCTTCTTCTTCTTCTTCTTCTTCTTCTTCTTCTTCTTCTTCTTCTTCTTCTCTCTCACCCTCTCTCCATTTGTGCCCCCCCCCCCCCCTCCTCCCGCCTTCCTCATTCAGTTACTTTTCATTGATATTTTCTCACCCACTATAGTAACATTTATGTAACTGCGTCGTCTTTTACTGTGTTCTGGAAACTAACAAGGGCCAACATCCAGCGCTCTGTGGATACTTTTCAAAGCTTCAGAGCCCTCAACACAACTTTTCCCCTCTCATACTAAACATATCCTCTCATTTCTGTCAGAGTAATTCCCGTTATAATCAGATGGTGTGCAACACCATCCACTACATCTCTGGCACACCTCCTCAGCAGGGACTTTTAGAATTTCAGAGATCATTCACTCCACATTTTTTTTCTTTTTTTGATTTTTAAGTACAAATAATAAACTGCACGTCGGTCGTTGTCTTTGTGGACTGTAGTCCAGCTCAAACAGAAAATTCACCTCTCGTCGTTTGAGTCGCTTTTCAAGAAAAAAGTCAAACGTTTGCAGTCGTACAGATTTCTGCCTTTCTCTGTATTTCATCACACAAATTGAATCTGCTGAATAAAACAAGACATCTGAAGGCGTCACCTGATGCTTTAGAAAATGATGATGGGCATGCTTCACTTTTCTTTACAGACAAAATGATTAATAAAGAAAATTTGGTTTGCATGAATCCATGCAGAAAATCATTTTTGCGCTGCAGATTATTCATATTTTATCTTGGACATCATGGACAGCAGGTTGGGGTGTTTACAGGTAGTCACACCAGTCAACCCACTGCATCTGAAAAAGGTCACAGGTCAGCCGCATGTGTACCAGTTCAGCGTGAAAAAGCCTTTTTCCGTCCTCCTCCTTCCCTCCTTCGTTTTTCTCTCCTCGCCTCTGAGAACTCGATCTCCCCTTTTCTTTTCCTTTTTTTAAAACTCCTTTACGGCGCCTCCTTCTCTTCCTCCTCCTCTGCTTGTAGATATTGACTGTGGGATTAAGGATCTATATTGTGGAGGTTTGGTGGAGCCCTGGGGTCAGCTGACTGTCACAGAGGCCTTTGACGCTCGCTGATTTCTGTTGGAGTAGTCGGATTAACTCCAAAACAACCCGATAAATTACAAGAAGTAAACTCTTTTAGCCGCATTTGTCTTGTACGATCCGTATCTTTCTCTTTATTTTTCAATTGGAACATGACTTTAATATCCCCACTACACTGTTTGATTGCCTACCAGTGATACTGTTACACCCTTGTACTGCTGCAATATTCTCTACAGGAATTTGGAATGTGTTTTGAGACACAATATTGAGTTTTAGTGACCTTACTGTGTTTTTCAGTATATTTTATCCTGTGTCGGATCACTGTATTTCCACAGTATTCACATAAAAAACGTTCCTACACTTTGTTTTTACTGTCTATCCCTTTGAGGCTTTAATATAGTAACATCTCTGAAAATTTTCTGATCTACCATCCTTGTTTTTCATCAGGGTTCGGCCTGTTTTCTTTCTTCCCTTCAGTTTCTGGGAAAGACTTTTCTTCTAGTCTAAAGATTATTTCACAGCCCGGGGAGGGAGTGTATACTGGAAGAGAGCTTTAATGGACAATTGCCATCTTTGATTTGACGCCTGATTGATCACCTGTCATCTGGCCGAGCCTTTGATCTGTTCATTCCCGATAAGTGTCAATAAATCACCCCTCCCTTCCTCCCGCCTTTCCCTCCCTCAGCTCAGCTCCCTCTGGTAGCAGAGGAGGGCCTGCTGAAGTCACGTCTGGCCTCACAAACTTCTGCCCATTAACATCATCATTTAATTGCATCTCTGTATGTCTTTCCCTTCCACCATCCCCACTTTTTGTTTGCTTTTTCGCTGCTTCACCTCAGACTCGATCTAGTTAAAGACCTGAACTCAGCTTTTATTTGATGTTCCCATTAGAGGAGGACGATTTTTGATGTTCTCATCAGATCATTTACGAGGCTAATAATTTGTCTTTTCACATCCTGAGATTTTGAGCCAATTAAACAAATGTTTTTTTTTTTTTTTTTTTTTTTTTGCACTTTTTGTCTTGCGGTAAATGTGGCTTTGAACGCTAATTACTATTTCCATTTATTACGGTGATTCATGCACGACCTTTAGCATTTTGTTGTAAGCCATTTTACCTGAGCACACTTCTGTTTGCAACTTTGCTTAACTCTCAAGCAAGTATATTCTCCAAAATTACAGCCTCCCAGTGCACACACACACAAACACGCAGGTTCTAACACACATAATTACATATGTGCAGTCGTGCATGCACAGAAGGCATGCTGCAATGACTTTATAGTACATATAAACCAGCATGCAATACTTTTCGCACACACGGCGCACATAGAGTGATATGAAAAATGTAACTATTAGCCTAATCGTGAGGCGGAAGACTGGTTTGCTCCATCAGAAGGGCCCGTCAGAGAGACTTTGTTTCATATTTGATTTAATTGTCTGCCCTCTGACAGCCACATTCATCAATGGCCCTAATGGTCAATCAGAGGCTGGCACACAGAGAAAGAGAGAGTCTTATGTATTCTCAGCCCTGGGCCTTACTTGATCAAAATGTTTTATCCCTAATGGACACAATGGGTGGGGGCAAAGGAATGGGTGGACGGACGGATAGACGGATGGATGGATGGATGGATGGATGCGTAGTGGGATGACTGAAAGCCTTTTTATTCAGCTGGAATGAGCGAGTGAGTGTGCCGGCAGTGAGAGCGGGAGGGAAAATGAGGCATTTATTTCTTTGATGAGCGGACGAGAACAAACACGAGGCAGGCGAGGGAGGAGTTTCATTTTAGACTATTGGCAGCTTCCTATTTTTTACCCTTCATTCCTCCTCCTCCCCCCATCTCCTACTCCCTCCCTCCCTCTCTCCCTCCCTCCCTCGCTCACAGCTGCAAGTTATAAGGTTGAGGAGAACTGCATGGCACACAAAGAGTGATGACAAATTGATTGCGCTGTAGTGATGGCAAGAGTTATGGGAGGATGGCAAATGATAGGCCTTGATTAGGAACTTGGGGAGGAGGGAGGAGGTAACCTTGAGTTGTTGTTTTCTTTTGCAGCTTTCTTTCTCTTTTTCTTCTCTTTCATGTCACTGATTCCTCCACTCTTTTGTCCATCGAGGGAATGAAGCGTTCTTGTGGTTAAAGGCAGCAGGTAGATCATACTGAGCTGCGGTGATTCATTCAACCATCACATTTGTTGGACTGACACGAAGCTTTAAATCTGGTTAAAGGTCAGCGTGTTTGCTGAAAAGTTCAATAAAAATCTGCTGATTTGAAGCTTTTCATGTTTTTCTCATTGGTTAGCACCAAAGCAGACCGTACGTACACCACTGGAACATGGCGTCACATCAAGACATTGTTTTTTGTTTTAACTTTCCACAACTATCTCCATCCTCTCCGTGATACCACGCACTCTTCCTCCCTCTTTTCCAACAAACCAGACACACGCACACGTAGACACGCACACACTTCCCACCCCGGCGACGGAGCGCACTCAGCTGTCTAAAAAGAGGAGTTGTTTTGCCAGCTTCATTAGCGTTCTCCTAATTAGCCGAGCATCTGATGGATCTCTGACAGGCCTAATGATTGGAGATGACAAGCTCCGCACACTGTCACGCTCGCCAATTAGGTCTGTGGCATAGTTGGATGTAATCAACTTGATCTTACACTGTCCTCGTTTGCCCCCCCCCCACCACCCCACCTCCCTCCCTCCCGTCCCCACGCTCCCCCTTTCCAACCCCCACCACCGAAAGGTGAGGCTTCGGACAGTGCTGGCGCCTCATGGGTGTGAATGCGTCAGTTGTGTAGAAAAGCTAATCTGGGTCATTCCTGAAATTTAGCGTTAAGGATGAACCATAAACTAGAGTTTGATAAGGCGGCGATGCGTGTGTCTATGTAGGTAACGCTGTCTTATTCTGTACACATGTATACGTGTGCTCAAACAGCAGTTTCTGAGCAGGGGTATTTATTTTTTCAGCGCTCCTGACATCAGGAAAGGACAAAGCTCAGGCGAGCGGCGGGCTTTTGTCTGTGGGCTTCAAAGCCAGCCTAGACCAAACAGATCATTGTTACAGGAGAGGAAGCTTGAACATCAAACATCCCACATACCTTTTTTGTTTTTACCTGCCTTTTCTTTTCTTTTTTACACTTCCACATTCTAAATGGTTTTTATATATATAACCTCACATAAGCAATGAATTGTTTCTATGTAGGTTATTTAAAATGAGGGATGTTTAGCAGTAAGTAGCAGCTGCGTGGTGCTAACATAACACCGCGCGTGTGTGTGTTGGTGTGTGTGTGAAGGTGTACTTTCCCCCTATGAGCCCACTGCAGATTGATGACGTTGACACTGGTCATTATTAGCTACTCAATGACACTTTCCCGGAGTGGGAGGATTTTTCACCGGCGTTGATTTTTCAGAAACACCTATCATCAGCATGGTGTCCAAAGAGGCTAAGCATGATTTATGTAAATATTAACATCAAGACAGATCTGGTTCTGTCCAACAGGAGATAGATGGCAGCCGAGGAGGAAAAGCAGCTGATTTCTGTGATTTCTCTGCCTCCGTGTGTGTGCGCGCGCGCGTGTGCGCATGTCTACGAATGCATGTGTGTGTGATTGATTGTAGATGAGAGCGAGAGATTAATCATGCTTGATGTGTGTTAACGTTGCACTCGCGGTGGATCTAAGTCGAGATGCAGTGGCCCACTTAGATATACTCACTCACACACATTCACACACACACACACACACACACTCACAGGAGGGAGCGGGTACACTCGCACATACCCACAGTACAGACTCTCACACGTTCACATTGCTCGGCTATGCACAGCGTTGCGTTTTGAACTTGAGGCTCTGAAAGTACAGGGTGTTTGCTGTTTCACGGAACATTTTCTGTCAGAGGTGATCTCTATGAAAATGACCTTGTTTGTTAAAAATATATCATGTCATAATATGCCGGCACCTTGTATCACAGCCTATAATCCTGCACAGTGGATGGCAATAGAATCTAATGAAACATGTCAGCATAATGAAGCTAATTAACCTTGTTAAAAAAGTATACAGCTATTAGCTATAATGTGACAAAAATGAGCCTTTTCGTCATCTCAGGCAGCTGTTTTCTACTTATATATTTCTTTTTATCCATCTTTATCTCATCCGCTGTAGCTGGAAAATATTAAATTTTTATTCATTTATTTTTTTCTTTTTACAAAAAATAACTGTGACTTTTTGATAAAAAAAAAATGTGTTGTCTTATTCACTACATGCCCCCCCCCCTCCACACACACACACCTTTCATTTCAGTCTTTTACACCCTCGCATCCCTCTAGCAACATTTCCTGGAAATGACCTTTTACGACATGCTAGAAGAATTACTCAAGTCCTTCATTGAAAGATGAAATTCAGAGGTTACTCATCCTTGAAGTGAAAGTCGTCCGCTCCAATTTCTAATGAAGTGGACGTATTTGAATAACAGCGCTTCAAAGTTTCCCATCTGCAGGCCATTCATCTGAAAGGCGGCGGTCCTTTTATGCTCATACTCCGACTGCTTCCCACCTGACTCAAACTAATACATATTAATTCTTTTTTTGAAATGCGCTGATCATTCGTCCGGTAATCCTCACATGTAACTTAGTACCCGCTGACAGATCAGATTGTGGAAGAATAAAGATGAGGGGAGTTTTCTTTGAATTGAAGTGTAATAAAAGTGAATGGTTCTTAACTCCTGACAGTATTTATTGAGATAGTTGAATAAAAAGCATGTGTGTTTTCTATTTCCTTTAGAATGACATCATTGTCATGTATGGGTTAGGGTTAGACCTCCAAAAAATATACAACTAAATCCCAAATCGGCCCTCACTAGCCTCACCCTCGTCTCCGACTAACACTTGTTTCTTAACTTTTGAGCTGAAAACACTTTCGGTCCCAGTCGCTCTCTGCATCTCCAGTCTCAATCCCGCTTCCTGCATTATACTCTGTACAGAGTGAGTCTTTCCCAGGCAGCTAACTGACATTGTGATTAGTTATGGCCTTCTTCTGCTTTTCTCAGTGCTCCTGCCCCACAACGCTCTGCCACAATGAACCAAGAGAGGAACAGAGAGAGAGGGAGAGAGAGAGGATATAAAGTGGGAGAACTGTTGCATAGTTAAATATTCTATCATAGGGAAAGACAGAAAGGTAATGAGATTGTAAAAAAGATTATGTGCACAGGCAAGAGAAAGTAGGAGCAAATGAAAAAGCAAGCAAGTAGACAAACGACAATCATAGCAAGGGAGACAGAGGGGGAGGGAGGAAGAAGGAGGGAGGGAGGGAGGGAGGGAGGGAGGGGAACTAGAGCTCCCTCATCTCTTCCTAACCCCCCCCCCCCCCCCCCCCCCCCCACTCCCCTTCCCTTCCCTTCCTTGAGGATAAGTGGCTGATGGTTTATAAACAGTGTTTCTTTCCCTCCCTCTCCCAGAATCTTCCGTCATGGCTCCCATTAGGTTGACAGCTGTCAATTAGAGCTCCCTTGGTCTGGCGCACTGCACTTTATTGCAGGCAGTTGATGCTGTCATTTTGCTCCCAGTTTCGCCTTGAGCGTTATCACGAGCGCTCAAACAGTCAATAGCTGATGCATCAGCAGTTATTTCTTAAATTGGCTCACAAGGCTGCATCCTTTCCTCATTTTTTCTCTCCCCCCTCCACCCCCCTCCCCAATTCTTCTCCCTCTCTTCTCTCGCCTCCTTCTTTTTCCTCCCCACAGATTATTTTGTGAGGAAGAGGGGTGGAGTGCAGGAGAGGTTGCGGAGCACATGACACAAACATACAGAGAAATATTGAAAAGAGTTTTACCTTTTTTTTTAAATTTCATTTTATTTTTGGCAGGAAACATCAGCTGTAACTAAACTATATATATATATATATCTTCCTTAACATTTATAAAAAAAAATACTTTATGTTATGTCTTCAGAAATGTAGCAAATAAATCAGAGCAAACGTCCTAAAATAGTGTTAACTAAGTACCCTGATTGCAATTAAAGAGCAGCATTGGAAAAATAAATCAAAACAAAAATTTAAAACATGTATTTAATTTTATATATATATATATATGAAATATATATATTTGGATAAAGAAGTTGTAAGGAAAAATATACAATTACATGTATTAAAATATACAAATGTGTGAGGCAGCAGAACTGAATTTGTGGTCCATTGTTAAACTATGTAATGTACTTTAATAATATCTTTAATAACAGATCAAAGGTTATTGGTCCTAATCCAGCCACACGCTCCCTGTGAGATCTGTTTCAAAGGGCACCCTGGGAAAACGGCTAAAACAGGAAATGGAGTGAGCGGAGTAAGATCTCCACACACACACACACACACACACACACACACACACTTCCTGTGCTGACACAAAAAGCAGATATACTGTATTTGTACTTTCAGCTACGATCCTATAGTAGGCTATAGAGCAGACCCGTGTTGTGATTTATGAGAATACGTCCTAAAGTCAAACAGGTCACACTCATTATCAAGTACTGGGTCTGAAGTATGAATGACATCACGGCGCTCTTTGGTTTCAGCTGTTTGAAAATATGTGGAGAAACTTTGGAATGAAACCTTTTAGCCAATTAGTCCATAGTGTTTCCATCAAGACAAGTGGCTTCTGTTAGCGGTTTGCTATATTTTTTATAGCATGTACAGCCTGTTATACTTCCTGTCATGCTCAGGAGACAGGGGGTAATGTGTGTGTGTGTGTGTGTGTGTGTGCGTATAGAAAAGGCTCATGGAGTTTAAGAAGCTGCAGGCACAGTAGGACGATGAGACCGTGTTAAGACGAGGTGTGTGCGTATGTGTGTGTGTGTGTGTATCTTTTGAGTGTCATCTGGGCTCGGCTCCAGGTCTGGGTTTCTTCTTACCCTCAGTGGGGGTTGCCTTTATGTCTGCAAAGTGTGTGTATGTGTGTGTGTTTGTGTTCATGCTCGTACAATCAGAGCCCTTTGCTTCCCTTTCCCACGCAGGCTTTGGCTGAATCCAGACGAGACTGGCAGCCATCAGTCTCGTGCGTGTGTGTGCATGCGAGTGTGTGTGTAGGATGGTGGCTGTGATGAAAGGCAGGGGAGCCAGTGAGGACCTGTCTGAGGCCCTGGTAATCAGGGCCAGCCTGAGCTGACATCCTTCTCAAGCTGACAGTGCCTTCCTCTTCTCTCCTCACACACACACTCACGCACAGACACACACATACACGGCTGAATGGTCACTACTCAGTCACTGCCACGAGACAGTCCGACATGCCTTTTCTCCTTCTCGTTTCATGTTCTGATCTGTTTCAGATGCTAGGAATTATCCTCACCCTCTACAACACCACAACTGTGTGCATGCATGTGTTTGTGTGTGTGTGTGTGTCTGTGCATGTGTGTCTGTGTGTAATCTGACGGTTTTATGAGTCAACCAGGGAATGCATGGTTTGATATGGTCTGGTCTTACAAGGGTGTGGTAGGAAATGTGTGTGTAAACCAGTGTATGCACCTCTGCCTGCGTGTTTCTGTCTATTCTCTGTGTGTGTGTGTTCTCAAAGAGGGTTAAGAGCATGGAGGCAGGTGAGAGAGAGAGAGAGAGAGAGAGAGAAAGAGAGAGAGTCAACCATGCTGAAAGAGAGAGAGCGAAGTGAGAGAGAGATGAGAGGAGTGAGGAGGAAGGCTGTTTTATTTTATACTGCGAGGGCCTGTTGCTAATTAATGTTTCTTGGTCGGTTTCTGTCGGAGCTGAGTAATGTTTTTGATCTTTATGCCTGATAACTGCATACCTAATGAGATTTCAAAGCTGGTGGAGATGGGAGTTGCTGCTCCCTGCAATTATTGACAGATGCCTTTTCTCCGCCACTGGCTGCCGCGCCATAAATCCTTCCTCAGTAATGAGCTTGAGAAGTGCCACCCTGCCAGTGAGCTAATGAAACCGAGCAAGGGGGGCCGCCCGAGTGTGTGCGTGTGTGTGTGTGTGCATGCGTGCAAAAGAGTGCATCACACTCCTCTGACACATTTTTTTCTCTTTAAATGCACTCTGCAGATGTCAGCCACCTCGCCTGCTAGCGACAAAGAGAGAAAGGAGGCAGGAGAGAGATAGTCGGCGAGGAAAAAAAAAGAGGGGGAAAAAAAGAAATACAAAGCAGAAGCTTAGCCCTCTGTTTCTCCACTTTATGAGAAGTTTCAGGGTGGTGCTGGAGGGGGGTGCTCAGGTTACAGCCCCATGTTAAGGCTATTTGTCTAGGTTTGGCTGTTTTATTTGAAATACTAGTATCTCTGTTGCCAAACGGGACTGTGATTGATATCGCTGCGCCCCCCTCGCCGCTCGCCTGCCCAGATCCAGCAGTCGCTTCTTTCTCCCTTTCTTCTCCTTTTCCTCGATGAACTCTTTCTCTCTGTAACTCTGCCAGAGAAGGCAAAGAGAAAAAAAAAAGAAAGAAAGTGGCACACGAAGAAAGACGGAGCCCAAAAAAAAAGGAGAAACTGAGAGAGAAAAAGCAGAGAGACCTTTTTCTTCTTCATTCACCCAGACAGAATATCTGGTGTTTCGGGTTTGAGCTCATGTATGCGTGAGCTTCTGTATCAGACCGTGCCTTGATGTGGTGTGTTTGCGAGTTAACGTGTCTGTGTGGATGCATGTATGTCGGGCGCGTGCTTTTAGGAGGTTTCCAGAAACCAGAGGAGAGCAAGCGAGTAGACGAGCGCCGTCTCACTGCCAAACAGTCGATTTCCCCCTCTCATCGTCCGCACCATACATCACAGACCCACCCTTCTCTCCTGACACAATGACGTGTGTCATTTATCAAACAGGGCCTTGCCAGGGCCTCACATGTGTGTGTGGGAGCGCATAGCGGTGTGTGTGCGTACACATCCAAGCGCATACGTGTGTTTTTCGGTGTGTAGGGCAGTCCTTCCTTGTTCCTCTGAGGTCCACTCCTCCAGGGACGGAGGAGGGGAGTGAGGGATGAAGAGTGAGAAGGAGAGAGAGAAAGAGACAGACAGAGAGAGAGAGGGGTGGGGGGATTAGTGTTGAATGAGTGTGTGTGTGATAGAAGTTGGGGGAAGTAGAGGAAGAAATCGTCTGGACGAGTTTCACTAATGTTTTGGCACGGCTACTTTCCATATCCCCTATGGGTGATCGAGAGAAAAACAGTGTTTGCGAGTGATATTGATACAGCAACTTTAAACAGTATTTTACACATAATTACTCACATTTCACATCATAAATAAGTATAGATTGTAAATCATACCTCCATTAATCTCCTCCATGCATGTGCAGGCGCGCCGTTGTGCTTGTGTGTCAATAACAATCTGTGTATGTCTCTCTCTCATGCTCATGTGTCTTGGGGGTTGCTTGCAGGCGTGTATCAGTCACGATGTCTTATCTAACACACACACGCGCGCACATAAACTCACAACCGTGCGCAAGTCTCTCCCATGGGTTCGGGCAGTACAGTCTCTCTCTCTCTTCACTTTTCCCTGATTCAAAGGGAGGCCTTATAGAAGATGGATGCTCCTTAAAAAAAGAGCCCGTTGATGGATATGAATCTGGCCCTGCCATTCATCACTGCTGTATTATTTAGACTGGATCGCTACAGAGCTGTAACCTGAGCTACAGCTAGGAGTGTGTTTGTGTGTGCGTGCGTGTGTGTCTGCGTGAGAGGACACGGGAGGTGAAAGAGGGGAGGAGGGGCGGGAGGAAGAGGGGACAGTCGGGGTCTCGGCAAAGGGAAGGGAAAGAAGAATAACAGTGAAGTGAGGAGAAGAAGTGACCGAAATTGTCCAGCAAATAAAAAACACAAAGGAGAGAGATTAAAGGGCAAGGTACGCAGAAGGGTCCCGAAAGGTCAGAGGTCAGAGTTGATGATGGATGTTACCTCTGTGGAGGCAGCGTTCATACGCACAATGATACTCTGATTACTGAAAGATCTCAGAGTAAGCGACCTTTTACACAGTCCCATAATAACATGTTTACAGGTGGTGCTCTTTGTTGGCTCCAGCGGGAGCAAAGCCTCCAGTGATGTCATCTGAGTCAACACAGGTTTAAACCTGGGTGTGTGTTTACCAGACCTCTGTGACCCTGCTGCTCATGTCTGATTGAGGTTGCATTAGATTAGCTGCTACTCTCATAACATACCCATATGTTCACAGAGTGCAAGGCTTATTTGGTACGCTTTCATTGTACCAGACACCATGTATCGTCCAAGAGGTGCCCCATCCATTCCAACAGAAGTTGCTCTTTGGGTTTATGCTAAACAAAAGCTGAAATAGAAAATAGAGTCCTTCTACCCTGTTTCCACAAACACACAAATAGCACAGATATGTTTAACGATGCAGCTTTCTGAGACTTTTACTAAAACTGAATCAAATTCAAAAATTAATCAAAAAAGATTGTTTGTAACACACAATTTAAAGCATTATCACAGAGATGGTTTTCAGGCCAGTCGGTGTCACAGAACTTGTGTCCGCTTACAGCCCAGTGTTGTTCCTGGAGGCTTTCACGCATTCTTTGATTTGTTAGTCTAAATGAATAAAAGGCGGCGATAAAAATGGGGTGTAAAAACATAAGGATCATAAATCTTGGCAGGTTTAAGATGACAGGAATGTCGTCTTGACTCCAAAAATGCTGACTTTGGTAATCACTGCTAATTACTGTATGTTTGCTTGGAAATACTGTAATGATAGAACAGAATGAGGCGACTGATTGCGGCCAATTATGATAATCAATGGATTTCTATTTTCAGATTTTACGCTGTCAAAATACAGCCTGATTAAGACTGGACATGTAAATATACTGTGTTCAAGTGAAAGATGAACGGAGTGTCTCACTGCCTGAACTTGTCATTGTGTGGATTATTGGCTGTAATCATTCGGGGCTTTACAGCTTTGGCAATGCCATCCTGACCAACAACCACCATGCATAATCACTGTTTGTCTGCTGGTGCACACAAGGCAGTCATGTAGCAAACATACTAAGGGCGACAGATACTTGTACTGAAGGAAAAAACATAGAGGTCAGCCTGTAAACAGCAGCATCCTGGCATTTTTATCCATGACAAGAGTCGGAAGGAACAACAATCAAGACAACTGAACACTATATTGATTATCTGATGCACCTTCTGATTGGTTATTGGCGAAATAAATCAATGCCAAAACAAGCTGAGATGTAATAGTAAAGCATGAAAGTGAAGGAAGACGGAACAATGACAAACTACATGGCTCATTCTCAAAACTCCTTCCACGTGCACGTGACCATTTTAAACAAGAGCAGTTACATTTGAGGTTTTTTTGGTACGCTCCCTCCCTCCTTCCCTTACATCCTTCCTTCCTTCCCTCTCTTTCGTCTCTCTCTCTCTCACTCTTCCCAGGTTTCTATAGCGCCAAGGCAGACGTGGTGATTTATTGTGGCCATCCATCTCTTGTACTCATCCATCACCGGCCGGTTGCTAGGCGATCATGGCAGCAGCTGTTTGCTTTTGAGTTCAACAGAGGGGCCGTCAGTCAGCGGCGGCAGGTGAAAAGCATTACGAACGCGCCGTTGTCACGCCGAATAATTAATCAAAGGCGGGAAAGATAATTAAAAAGATATGACCCTTGTTGGTACTTGGTCCTGGGTTTGCCCAGGGAGGGAGGGGAGGAGGGGAGAGATGGAAAAGGTGAGGAGAGGAAGACTCTTCTTTGTCGCTGCTTCTTTGCAGTATCACGCTCAAATGGTTCTAGTGTCTTTATGATACTAGCCCGCTTCTAACAAATCTCGTTTTTGATGGCTGCAGACTTTGACTTAGCTTTGGCTACCTCCATTCCCTCCTTCAAACACTCATGGGACATGGAGGAGTGGAATGAGTGAGTGCTGATAAAACAGGCTCTCCTGTTAGTCAGTGGCGCTGCTCCATTTAATTAGGAGGAGATGGGCTGGAAAAGGGAGAGAAAGGATTTTAAAAAAGGCCTGGCAGAGAGAATGAAAGAGCTCTTCAAACTGGTGTGGATTCATCCGTCACCTCCGGTTGCACTCGCATAGCTAAATGCAGAAAGCAGACTGAGTGATAACCACCTGCTCGGTCAGTGTTTCAAAGATTGGTTATTTTTGGTGTTTTAATTTCATAGAGGAAAATAGAAAATAGAGGACAGAATGACGCGACAGAGGTTTGATGTCTGATTTAGACGGATGAACCGAGGCATCGGTGCACTTCAGCCGGAGTGCTCGTCGAACAGTCCTCTCCTCACACGTCTCTGGTGATGTGACAAAGTGGGCTGGAGGTGAGAAAGTGGGCACAGTTTGAACTTCTCTCTCAAGTTCTTTTTTTTTTCCATTCTTTATCCAACTAGTGCGAGTTCAACATCATGAATGAGTAGTGACAGTCCGAAAGTGTGTGCTCTCGCCCGCCTTTCTGTCAGCAGGTTTTTGACCGCAGAACATCTAGAAAGCCTTTTTCCTTCTGATGTGGTTTGACAAACTCTTTTGTTTGGAACATACTAGTCTCTTTAGAGTGCCCCTTTTTTTGCTGGCTTTATTTCCCATCACTAATCTTATTGAGCAAAGTTCAATATCAATCCACAAACCAGCATTCTGCGTATCTCTTTGACAATCATTCCTTCAAAAGAGACAGAAGAGTTGCAGCAGACATCGCATCAAGCTGTAGATCGGACTTTCTGAAAAATTGGAATGTGTTCCTGGAGTTTCCTGTCCATCTTACTAACGAATATAATAACATTCAAATTTGACCACTATCTAATTCACTTTTACCAACGCGGCAGTGCGTGTATACGTATACGTGATCGTTGGATGACCTGCGTTCTCTTCTGGCGTTATCCTGAATCTCTGCTGTCTAAATAAACATCTATTTTAATGACTACTAAGTATATATGTTATATTTATATTTATATTTGTTGGAATCATGCAGCAGTGTGTGAGTAATGGCTCAAACGTTACTGTAAAATAGATTAAATCTTCTATTCTTCAGGGAGTGTCCTTTGCAGCTTTAGTTTGTTGCGTTAAAGGGAGCCTTTTTATCGCTTGACGTCTTTTGTCTTTAGCTCAACCCTGAGTCTTGGTCATATATTGAACCGCGTTTCCAAAGCAGATTTATAAAGGTGATTTGTGTTGATTATGGTGAAATGATCTCAGCACACTGGTATTTATTTTTAAGATTTAAGATTCTGGATGAAGTGACTCATTAAAGGTGATTTCTTTTTTTCTGTGGTTACCATCAATCTGTTCTCGCGTGTTTCTGGTGTGTGTTCATGTGAACACTTTGCCTGCATAGCTCATCTTAGCCTTCATATGTGCATTTACATCCGTGGTGAAGGCAGGATCTGGAGCCTTCTCCTCTGTGTCACATCTTTGATCTCCCGAGCTGTGTTTTGACGTCCCTCACCACCATTTATTATCAAAGGTTTATACAGAGCAAGCACACTAGTGGAACCAAACGTTCTGTGCACACAACCAGCCAGGCTTTGAGACATAACAACAGCATGGGAGAGAAATAGCAGATAATTTATATTTTCCTGTTTTCTTTTTTATTGGCTTGAAACAGCAGATCCTTTCTTCTACATTGAGTACATTTCCCAGAGATCAAATAAGCAAATCCAGCCCATCATCAAATATGGCAGCTTGGTCAGTGGCATTGACATTTGAAACTACGATGCTGTAGGTAGTGTCAGTTTTGCATATTTTCTGAGAACACGTCTCTAAATTTCTAACACTGCTGCCCATAGAATGAGTGATAGATGAAGAACGTAGCTATGAAACGATCATAGATTTTTGACTTAAATTCTTTGATCTGTAATTATTTGTGTTAAAAGTAATACAGAAGGAAATTCAATGGGCGATCAATTGCTAACTGTGTTTTACTTACATGGACTTTACTTTGTGTGCAGGTGTTCTGCCAGTACAGGGGACTTCTTCTGGTATTTATGTCTGAAATAATTTGGGTCTTCTAGATATTTAAGGACTAGAATTTCTGCTGCTAAATCAGCAGGTGTTGCATCAGTGTGCAGGATTTAGTGTCCTGCAGTGGCTAAGAAATACGCGAAAGATGCATAAAGCCATAACTAGAGTCAGTGTTTCGTTTGTCTGTTCTTGGATAACTGTAGAACACTAATAATAGTTATGGATGTTGTATTCTGGTTCTGCTATATTCTGCCAACAGAGGCATACACACCGGACCTTTAAGAGAGTCTTTGTAGTCTTTATGCTGCTGGAGTGTGTCTGCTAGTTTTTGTCACCATCAAATGTATGCACCTTCATTTGCAGCAGCATCCTGCCGGTCATTTTAGCTTGCTGTGTTAGCATGGATGAAATAAATATGTTAATAAAGAAAAGCAGAAAGTGTCCCCCCGACATTTTTACTGTAGCAATGGACCAGGAACAGAACCATCTGCCAAGTGCCAAGAAATGTGCTGTCATAAAATGTCATGTTAAAAGATCGAGAAAGTCTTTCTGTGATTCAAGAAAGGACCACTTACAAGAAGCTGAAATGGAGAGTGTGAGTAAAAAAAACAGGACACATGAAAGCAATGGCCAGAAAATGTCCAGTTCTGTGCGTGACTTTCTTTTATGATTTTACAGTTTAGCTAATTCAAACATGGTTATCATGTCCATTCTTTATTTTTTATGTATTTTTGATTCATTAGAATCTGCAAATGAGTCTGCAAGTGTGGAAATAAAAGCCTAAGCACACTGTGAGGTAAGGTGATTGGCTGATTTTTTACATATTTTGCAGTGCAGATAAAGACAGGGAGGTATGACGACATAGAGACAGATAGAAAGAATCAACAGATTGACAGATACTCACCGGGTTAGAGAGAGAGGGAAGGAAGAAGTGTAGCTTAGAAATACACAGAGCAGAGGAAGAGAGGCAGAGAGGCAGAGAGAGGGGAGCAGCAGACAGAGCATCAGTCAGCATTTAACATTTTGCTTTCTACCTTTTCTGCCACTCTTCCAGGAATGATTTAGCCTCAAGCCTTGCCCCAGGTTATATCCACTCTCCCTGCACTCTCTCACTCTCTTTCTGCCCCCTTTCCACCACCCTCCTCTCTCTCTCTCTCTCTCACACACACACACACACACACACACACACACAGACACACATTCTACCTTGTAAACATCACACAACCCAGCGACACAGAAATGAAACTCTCTGTTTTGATTGAACCAAATGAAAGAACACGGGCTATTTAAAGGCACATTGTCATAGTGAATCACAGTTGGGGAAGCAGAAAGAGAACGGAGGAGTGTGCGAGTGTGTGCAAGCCTTTCATTAGCACTTATAACCCAGTCAATAGACACTTGATTGGTTAACATGTAGCTATTGATTCATCGACCATTATAAGCTTGGGTGTTAAATGCTTCCCCATACGCAGCTACAACTGCAACTGTATGAGAGGAATTAACTGGAAGTACTTTACTCTCTTTTGAAGGCCTGAAAATAGAATGTGATGTTGATGTGATGATTTTTTTTATTTTCTAACCTCAGAAATATCTACTTCTGGAGTGGTCTAACCCTAAATTAAGTAATTAAGATCGGGACGTACCAAGACCAAGTTCTTGCAACCACAGTGAGTGGGTGTTTCTAACCCTTACCCCTAATCCAAACCCATAACCCTAATAATTGTTGAGCATTCCTGAACTCTTATCAAATCAAGATTTCAAAACAAAACAATCTCAATAATGCGTGTTAAATAACTCCCTTATGTCATATGGGCTTCATTTCACTTGGCTGTGCTATACGAACCGTCACCACGTAGCATAAGCCAAAGCAGCCATTGCATATGTCAGCCAAGAATTTCAAGACGGATGGATTCATCGACTCTGACTTCCATCATGGGAAGCTGAAGCCGCGTCACTCTGGAATGAAAGCGAAATAAGATATCTATTATTTGAAAAAAATAAAAAAATCAAGAAGAATGATAGCTGGACTCAGAGTTAAACTCACTGTGAAATGTTATTGAAATTATGGAGCATCTTGAGGCTTCAACGTATGAGCTGCTAACTTTGGATGTAAATATTTGTATATTAAAATTAATGAGCATTGACTCTGAGATAGTTTTGTTTGATAGTGCACAAAGCATAAAATTAAAAATACTTCTAGCACTGTCTGGAAAGATTAGAATCTATGTCAAAGCGTGTTTTCTTTTTTCACCCCACAAATTAAGCTCAGCTCTTGAATGAAACGTCTCATTCATCAACATCTGGAACATCACATCCCTTCAAACACAAGCTCATCCAAAGACCCAAAATTAAAAGCTGCCTGGTCAAATTTCGCTAGATCACTAGATAAATGTGGAACATTGTTTTGTTCCCAGTGCCCAGGGTGATAGCTACAAATGTAGTTTTGTAGTAGTATTTTTAGTTCAACACCACATGACGGGGGCTCTTGTAAAAAGAGTAATTTTGCCACAGGAGTTTGGTGTCTGTAATTAAACACACACACACACACACACGTTTTTTTACTGAATAAACCTGGCTGTGACCTGATTTTTATTACTGATTTTTAGCAGCTTTGTTAAGACGTGTCAGAGTAACGTGGTGTGCGTGTGTGTGTGTGCCACTTCCTGTCAATAGAGGAAATCCTGTAGACGAAGTCCTGACAAGACTCTGTGTTTATGGATTCCACAGGCCTGATACAAATGCAGACCAGCACACACAAACACACACATGCAAACACACATCTTACTGACAGAGAGTGTCTGTGTGTGTGTGTGTGTGTGAGAGAGAGAGAGAGTTATGTTGTAAATCACACTAATCAATTGTGGCCTGTGTCAAGGCATGCCAGACATCACGAACGGTTTGTTTTACATTCGGGGAACGTGTGTGTATATATATGTGTGTCTACGTGTGTGTGTGCGAGTGTGCAGCTGTCACATGATGTCCTGCACACAGCTGTCACAAATCACAGTTATGTGTCTCCAACACCACAGTTACTCTATGTATCACGTTGGTGTGTGTGTGTGTGTGTGTGTGTGTGTGTGGAAGTTGTACAAGGCTGTAACATGGAGAATCTTCATGACATGATTTGGTGCAGCAGTGAAATGGTTTGATATAAGAGGCTGACATGGTCACACACGACACATGCTCACCTGCAATCTGAAGAACAGGATATGAAATGTTTTTTTTGTTTGTTTTTTCATCTTTTAATATGAACGCCCAATCACCACATGGAGATTAGGCATGGAGGAGACATTGTATAGTGACCACTGTCTCAGTAGTTTACAGTTACAGTTTACACTACGGCATAAGCACACACACACACACACACACACACACACACACACACAGTGCTGTGTCTTGCAGGTGGATAACAACTTCAATTAAAAAAAAAAGTTTATATGCACCCTTTTTAATGTGTTGTAAAGATTGTAGGTACTTTATTTTTGTTTAATTTTTAATTCTAAATTTAATTAGATAAAAAAAAGTTCCTTTTAAAATGTACTGACAGGCAGTTTAAAAAAAATAAATAAATAAATTTCACAAATAAACTTTTTCAACTTTCAATTAAATGTATTTGAACAGTACGTAAATGACGTGCGGTGCTTGGTGCAGTACCAGCAGTAAAGGGCGACAGAGTTGACAAGGAGGTGGGGTACAGTAGGTCGGTGGGTGGATGGATGGTGGAGATGCTGTTTGAGTTCTGTGTGAAACCAAAAGTCGTTAATGACCAGAAAAGTTTCTGGTGCCTGAACCTAACTACAGCAACCTTTATTTTGAAAGTCTAACTGGCTATTGCATCACCAACATGAGCGTGTGTGGAGATGTGACACTGCCACCCTGGACAAATGTGTGTTATACACTAATCAATAAGTGTGTTTGCACATAACCCTAAATATATATAATTGTGTTGTATGGAAGTACATGACATCATAGTATAATACTGCAGAATGTATGGAAATAAAAAAGAGGAATGAGAGGAAAAGAAATGAAACAACAAGGAAGGCACATTTTCATTCACCCATTGTCAATTTGTCTTCTTGAATCTTGAACTCTTTCATCTTATTTCCATCTTCACCATCTCTTCTTGTATGTATGTATGTATGTATGCGTGTGTTTGCATGTGCATATCTATGTATTCTCTTAAGGCTTAGTTGCCATAACAGCACTCTCGGGTTGTGCAGCTAGACAGACCTTGTTTGCCGTCTTGCTCTACCTGTAGCCTGGGTGACATGTCTTCTGGGCTCTTATATGTTTTTGCAGATAAGCACAAACAGATGGACACACACACACACACACACACACACACCACACACACACTCACTGGTACCTTTCAACATTGTTTGCATGACATAAAAGACCTCTCTGCTCTTTTTTTGCTGGTCTTCAGGCCTAATTACATGATTTAAAATGGCGGCCTCCTTCCTGGCATAATTCAGTGCTGCCATGTATTTACCACCCAGCTGGAAACACACACACACACAGACGTCACAGACACAAATCCAGTGCTTTGAAACTGAACCACCCCCCCCCACCCCGACAAACTGGCGCACACTCAGACACACACTTCACCCTGTGGACAAGAGGAAAGGTGTTGATGGCTTGGCAAGGGCCAGATATTCATCACGCTAACAACATGCTAACTACGAATCAAAGCCGAGGAACAGGCCTTGTTTTAAACTCTCAGGTTGCACTTTAATTTCATGTCGCCACACAGATGATGAAGGGGAGAAGTTAAACTGTATTAGAAGTCAAACGAACAGAGAAAAACAGCAAGGCTTTGATGGAGAGCGGCAGAAGGTCCCCAAGCTGCAGTATCAACATCTTATGAAGACGTTTATTGAAACTGTGGAACAATATGAAAAAGAGAGAAAACTTTGTGGATTTGCTTTTTATGAAATCCCCTCTGATATTTTAATCTACAGGAAGGCCTCAGGTTTTGAAATTCAGCTTGAAAATGGGCTGTAAATGTGATTGCAGAACAGTGTTTAGTCCAGATGACGCTTTATGTTTCAGTGTGTTTGTGGTGAGTCTGCGAATGTGTGTGTTTTCATGCTTGTGGCGACTAGTCATAGAAAGACAGCGTGGAATGGTGCTGATTTAATTTTGCCTTATTGGGTTTTGTGTCAGTATACAGCTCTGAAAAACACAAAGACAGACAGTAAGAATAAAAAGTATTTAAGTTACATGTAACACATTATTATGAGGGTGTTAATAAGAGTAAAATTCTACAACTGATGTCAGTGAATGATCAAGACTGATATATCGGTGGGCTGGTATTGGCCCATCACAGACATATCTCTATTGTTATTCAATATGCCAAATGTTTTTTCTTTTCTTTTCTTTCTATATAAGGCAGTAAAAATATGTGTGCTAATGTATAACTGTGATTCACAAGCAGCACAGAGTAAGAGAGAAGAAACAGCTCTCAGCAATGTCAACAAGAATTGTTTGACAGTGTTAAATGATTGAACTTGTTGAGTATATTACTTGTTAATAAAGTTCTATATTTAATAAAGCAGTCTAACTGTATCAGCCGCCGTATCTGTCTCAGAAATGTCTCAGTGTTTGTGTGGGTCTAACATTTTGAGACTTTCGAGGTGTTTTTGCTGCGTCCACGGCATCAGTCATCCTCTCTCTGTCAACACACACATATTTTGAAAAACTTGGAAAATACACAAGTGTAATTTTTTGGTGATGTGCTCAGCGTAGAAGGAAAAGAAGGAGCGGCTCTTCTTAGGACAGAGTGAGCTGAGAAACTGTTGACTGTGTTCACCGTGTCTGGGACTTGTTAAGATTTTTGTCAGTTCAGTCACATCAGGCAGGTAATCCATCATCGTGTACTTTGGTGTTTAGAATCTGTTCTTGGAGTAAGATATCCGATTTTAACCTGAGAAAAATGCTTCTTTTTGGTGACTTGCCCTCCCTTTATTAGATTATTCTCATCCTCCTCTGAGAACATTTGTTTCTAATAAGTATAAAATTACAACTGTAATTCGGACAGTCGCCCTAAAACCCAGCTTCATAAAGTCCACATTTACAAACACGTCAGCATGAATGACAGCGACACCTGAATTCTTACGGGGAAAAAAAGCCAGTGAAAACAGGCCACATAGTGTGTGTGTGTGTGTGTGTGTGTCTGCGCACGCGTGTGTGTGTTAAAACATGTGTGACTGTGACTCTGAGCCTCATTAAATGAGCCTCATACATGGCTCGGCGCTGTAAACATGCTAATATTTCTTAATGGCACTCTCCTACATTGATATGCATGTGAACTCGAGGCCGTTAACCCCCTCCACCAATCAACAAAGACCCACACACACGCAAACACACACACATGCAACACACACTAGCCACCATTACGGGGCCCCCTGGCTCCCTTTTCCATTAATATCAAGTGATTGAGCGTAACATTAGCAGATAAAGCGGAGACTAAGATGACATATATGCCGTGGATGGAGGAATTAAAGCCTAATATAATCACTCGGCCTTGCATGGAGAAAAACCATCGCTCGTCACTATGCCTGACATTTTGATTTCTGACGTTTCTGGCACAACAAGAGAGCGGCGGGGACAGATGGAGACTGATTTCTCTTTTAAGTCAAGAGATACTTAAGTGATTGTTCAAAGGGTTCCCACACACACTTTGACCTCGTACACAAAAACACACACCTCAAAATAAACACGCATGCGCGCACGCACAAGGTATTGATCTTTTTACCGCTTAGGAAAGGAGGTGTGTGTGTAGGTGTGTTTGTGGGCGAGTGTGTCTTTAAGCTCTCGGTCCGGCTGGTTATTTTCAGTGGAGAGCACATCAGTTTTTATTAGCTTAATAAATCACCTTTGTTGTCAATCAAGCAGCAGAGAATAATTGGATATGGTTGAAGCCTTGCGTGATGGATTATAAATCATTCAAGATTAAATTAAAAGATAATGCACAAACTTAATGGTTTGTGTTTTGCAGTCTAAATTGCCTTGGAGCAGTGCTGTTTTCCAGCTTTATTGCCAGCCGTTTTTCTTTCCTCTAAAACCCCTCACAATTTACACCTTTTATTGCTCAGACAGAGCTCTGCCACTGCTCTTTTACATCTGTGTTTTGGTTTTACAAATTCATTTTTGAGAACACTCTTTGATTTCTCTGTGGTGGAGATGCATTTAATTTTTTAAGATGCAGTGTGTGTCCACGTGTGTATGTGCGAACGACGAGTTGGCGCATAATCTCGTTTTATACAGATTTTAAAGGCCCGAATCTGCCTTTGAGTGACGTTTGCTTTCAATCAGTTCTCAGCAGATGCACCTCAGGACTGTACCAGTGATAATCAGAAAATTAAAAAAATAAATAAAAAAGCCTCAGTGCACAAGTGATGAGGGAAAAAAGAAAAGAAAGACGACACACAGAGGCAGGCAGGAAGAGACAGAAAAAGAGCTATATCATGTATATTATGCTCCGGCAGCCAGTGAATTTAAGTGTGCCCCGTTTGCGTTGGAACAGAGCAGGCGTTATCATAATCGCCTCCTGCCTACTTGACAGGACCTTAAAGTGATCCTGTCATTTTATTTACACCCAGACCACTGTGTGATTTACTCCCAAACACACGCATGCACACACACACACACACACGTACACAAACGTTCCCCTTTGCTAACTTCCCTAGCGAGCCCAGTAGAGTAGGTCGGATGACATCTTTTGATCAGAGCTGTCCAAAGAGATCAGAGCAGACTGGCAGGTAATAGATACCCAGCAACTAACCAGACTGCACTGGTGTGTGAATGTGTGTGTTTTTGACTGTGTGCTCGTGTGGTGGAGGGGTGGAGGGGACAGAGACATTTCTACTCTCTATTTTAGCAAATCTCGCTTAAAGTACAAAAACACTGACATTACTGCATAATTGTAGCTGGCATACAGCTGCGTTTTCCTTTGCAGTGCCTCTGTGAGTCTTCCGTGTATTGTTAGAGTCCCTGCATTATAGTATTTTCATGCGTTGTTGTGTGTGCACCCTCACCTTCTTGGTAAATCACACCTGTGACAAATATGTAAAGGAAAACCAGAGGAAATCATTAGTGAAAGTGAAAAGGGAAAACAGCAAACCGTGTATGTGAGGCGGACTGGAGATGATGGACAGGAAGGAGAGGTAAAGAAATAGAGAGGAAGGAAGGAAGGAAGAGGAAGAGGAAGGGGGCATTAATAGAGAGGAAGAGGAGAGGAGGAGTGGGAGGTAAGGATAGAGGGAGTTCAGAGAGGAGAAACAAATGGGAGATGGTGGAAATGATGGGTCCTGCTCAGCTCTGCTTGGCTAACTCTGCACATCCCACTGGTTTTTCTTTCTGCACACGCACATGCACACACATACATCCCCCTGGGATGAGTGCTCATGACCCCTGGGTTGCCCTGTGGGCTTTGAGAGTGTGACTACTCCAAGTGCAAGTTATCTGAATAACAAAGGACAGGCAGAGGACCATTTACTGACAAACAGTTGCCCGCTGATAATATTTATGTAGCATGAGCGAGATATTGTCTGCACACACACACACACACACACACACACACACACACAGTATCTCTATATACTTTTTTCATTATTATTATTTATTTTGATTGTCACTCTGGTTAAACGTCCTTGTAGGTGATAGAACAAACACACACACACACACAGTTCACAGCTCAGTGCTAACGTTTAGCATTTATAATGTTCAGTTCAGTGTTTTACCACTAAAATATCTCACATGATGTTTTAAACACAGAGCAAGTTTCCTCTTCATATACACAGCAAGGTGTGTGATCTGTTTCAGTTCAACACTATAAATGTTCTTTACAGAGCTACCTTAAAACATATCAGGGTACGTTTGCTTTGATCATTTTCATACCTTAATTACCGTTAATATATTGTAACTTTTGTCATCAAATTAACTTGCGCATGCGCATGCTATAAAGTGATGACACCTTTCTTTATTCTAATTCAAGCTCTGACTTTGTTCCTCGCGTGCCGCTACTGAATGTCAAAACTTTGAAAGTGAAGCCTCTCGAGGAGCTCACCTGGTCGAGTTTGAATCTGGCTCCGGGCTCTTCGCTGCTCATCTCTCTCTTTGTACTGTCACTATTCCAAATTTAAAAAAGCAAAAACTTTGAAACAGCTCTAAAAGTAAATAATGTGCAATCCTAATCCATGAATTATTATTAAAGGCAGATGAAGTCGGTGTTCTTTTCACTTAATGTGGAATATTCCTTCAATATCGTATCTAACATTGATTCCCTGTGTGGTTGTTAGAGCGTCAGAGTGCTGTATGAATTTCTCATACTGTTCACTTCAGTTAAAAAGTAATTAAGAATCATTCTTTTATTGGACTTCTGACATGCCACACAGCAGAGGAGCATCATCTGAAATTGGGCAACACTGTCATGACTCAGTGGCATTAGCTTCCTTTCAGATCACACATTTGTTCTTTTTTTTGTGTAAGTGTAAATTTTTCTTCCTCTCCACCTTTTGATTGATTTCTCATCCATCTCTCTGTTAAATTAGACACTAATCTTCCTTTTTTTATATACCACTTCACTGATTCCTTTACGACTCCCCCATAATTAACTAGCAGCTTTACAGTCGGAATGAGGTCACATAGAGGCTCGGCGCTACTGATGACAAGTATGTGTATGTGTGTGTGTGTGTGCCTGTGTGTGAGGGTGTAAAATATTCACCTCTCTTGTGTGTTCAGGATGCCAAGAGTCAGATTTTGCTGCAAATACTGACTTGATAATTAGTTGGCACACAGTTTTTACACTTTTGTTTCCATCGTTTTTTATAAATAACCAAATATGTCTGTTTTTAGACGACACCCTCAGCACACTCACACACTCCCACAGTTAGAAGTCAGTGTTTAGGTGTTAAGCTGACTGTGTCTAGCAGACAAACTCTTTTCAAGTAGTGCTGCATTTGATTTGTACAAAAACTGTATGTGTTTTGCTAAATAAATACAGCGCGCACACACACACACACACATCAGTGAGTGTGTCAGCAGCTCTCTAGCCCAGGCATACACTCTTGTATTGGCACTGTAACTGCAGCATGTAAATACATTGTCAGCAGCTCCCCAGCTGAGTGGCATGGGGAGATGATTAGCCAGGCTAACACCATTCTCTCTCACACACACATACACACACACATTTACGGACATACACAAGCATGCTACAACAGCGCCTGTGTTTCTAAATAATCGCTGTATTTCAGTGTGTTTGCGAGGCTGCTGCAGCCACGGACAGACACACTAACTGTTGCCACTCCAAATCTAATCTCCCCTCTCTCATCCTCCCTCTCTTTCTCGCTAACACCGCTGCCAGCCTGTGCTGTGTATGCTAATATTATCTCGTCCTTTTTTTGAGAGGCATTTTGCATATTTCGGACTGTCGTGCTGTTCATTACCATTTATCAGCATGGAGCTAGTTCCACATAAAACATATTTCATATACACTACATACAGATACAGGTCTGAGAAAAAAATATACAGAGTACGCATTAGATGCAGCTAACCATAAAACAGCCATTAGTGAAATATGATACAAAATAATAAGTGTGTGTAGTGTAAACACGTCTTTTTATTATATTTTTTTATTATATTTTTATTTTATTCATGTTTTTGCTACTTTTTACCCTTTTTCCTTTATCGTTTCATATCATCACTTCTTCTTTTGTTTTTGTACAGCAGCACATATTTACATATATAATTACATAGAACACTGTTGTATGTAGCTTGCAGGAAAATAATGCAGGAGACTGAAGTCTGATAAATAAAATATTCTATAACAAAAATAAATCGTCATACTGTTTATACTGTGGTATCTACTCCTTTAATGTATTTGAGTGTAATATGGACAAGATCAGATTTTGATAGGATTTTTGTGTTGATGTGATGAAATACTTTGAATTTAATTAAGATGGACTCCAACATTCCTCTCTGGTATTTTATCTAGAAGTGCTTTCTTCATAGATTTTCAAAAGAAAGATTATATTGATATGTAACTTAAAATCAAAAATTATTGCTACTGGAGAAACAGCTTGAAAGCTGTGGTGGTAAAAGCACGCACTGCAAAATAATATCACTTTCTATAAAATTCACTTTAAAATATGTTCCATGTCCCTGTATATCACTAGAACAATGTAATTTAATCTGATTTGTTTTGGACCAAAAATCTAACTTTTCTATAAACTCCAAAAACAAAGTAGATCTGATTGTAAGAACACTGAAAGCTGAGTAAAAAAGAGAAAAACAAAGCAGGTAAAAAAACATGAAAGCTCTAAATTTGGTCGATAACCACAGGCACATTCTAGTTTCCACTGGTGCATGACTCAATATACAGCATGTGCTGTGATGTTTCTCACATACATGGCGTGCCAGTGGAGAAGTACCTCATGCGTCATATTCCAGCGATACTGTAAATATCTTACAAGTCTGGTCGGTCGTGTATCTGGTTGAAGGAAGAGCTCTATTCGTCAGGCATAGGGGTCGATCGAACACCTCTGGGGATCGATAGCACGCTTCACCAATCCCAAGGCACTCACTGCAGACAGCCATGCCCCTTTAACCATCCTCGCTGCACACACACATGCTCACACACACACACAGAAGCCATCCCACTAATTTGTCTGTGCATGTCAAATCACAATAATTAAGCATTATCGATCTCAGATTCAATTAACTTCATTAACGTGGGTTGCACTGGTGATTGGGGAGGGCTGGAAAAGAGGGAGGTGAGGGTGGAGATTATAGGATCTCATCAAGTGGGGGGTGGGCGGGGGTGGTGCATGAAACACACAAATATGTGTAAACACACTCACACACATAAGATACATGAGAGACGATTCAAATGGAGGCTGCTTTCATCGCAGGTCTACAAACGTTTCTTCGGCTCTGTCTCAACAAAAGTGTTGCCCTGTGTGAGACTGATGTGGACAGTCTCTCTCTCTCTCTCTCTCTCTCTCTCTCTCTCTCTCTCTCTCTCTCTCGCACACACACACACACACACACACACACACACACACACAGTGAAACTGCACGGTCCAAGCAGAAGTGTAAACAGACAGCTCTGACGTGCCTGTGTGTCTGATAGGGCTGTTAAGTGGTTATATAAGCATGATAAACTGTTTCCTAACATCATAACATCTGCAGAGTGCATAAGCATTTCCTCACTTTACACACAGGCAGGAACACAGAGTTTTTAGAATCACAGCTTCATGATCTGCCTAAGCTTTTTTTTCGTAGTGTGCGTAAATCAAAAAATTCCATTTGCTTTCATTTGACTGTTTATTATTATTATTAGAATTATTTGCAGGGATTAGTAGTTTTGTTCAGATGTCGAGAATCATTTCCAAACCCTTCCAGCTCTCCCAGAAACAGCCGTGGTGTTTGCCTGCTTGCCTCACTTTCCAAATCGGCAATCTCTCCCAGCCCGAAAATGAGATCAAACCACCTCTTCCACCCTGCTGACAATTCATCTGGAACTCTCTATCTCTCTCCCTCCCTCTCTCTCTACTAATTAAAAGAGCACCTGTATACCCGATGTGTGTTTGGCCACGGCTTCTTCTACACCAGCGCTTTTTTGTGTGTGTTCGTGTGCGCAGATAGGTTTCTCCATATTTATCTCAGTATCCGGGGTTATACTGTTGTGAACCTCACAGCCTGGACCTAAGCCAGTGGCCTTGGGGATCATCTCTGCATGTTCATGTTTGTGTGTGAGTGTGTGTGTGTGTGTGTGTGGCCCTGGTCTTGACTTCCTTCCAAGTCCTGCCTCCCTCCTCCTCCTCCTCTTCTCCCCTCAGACTCTTCTCCTTCTACCACATTTATTCACGTCTCCTTTCTCCTTCCTCTCCCCGGTTTGCACTATAAATTCTGCTGCGGCTTTATTTGGCTGCATTAGCTACAACAATAAATACAATAATGGATAAGGTACAGAGTGACCCTTTAAACCAGCGCACACCTCGCACACAAACAGTGAAGCCAAGTTGTGCCAAGGTTTTCCTGAAGAATGGAGAGTGGAACAATGAACATGGCTTTCTTGAACCCTGTGGGCATATTACAGTGAGTTTATATCAGGGCAAAACTAATAAGTGTGCTGCTGATTCACAACCGTGGGCTACTTCAGCTGGTATCAGGGGGTATGTGGAGAAATTAGAATAACAGATAATTTTACATGATTTGAAAGTAGAAATTCTGATTGGTTACAAAATAAAAACTACATATTTGTGTATGCATACAAAATGATTAAAAATTGGTGTGAGGTTGATTTTTAGTATATTTATGGTCACAATAATCAATATTTCACTGACTACAAAGGGCACACGTCATGTGCATCACGTGTGTTGATATTTTGTTAAAACTACAGGGCAAGCTAGCAGAGAGGTTAAATGAAGAGCCAGATGTGAAGGATAAGATGGTTGCAATCTCCACCTTCTGCCATTCTGTGTGATAAAAGGATAAACATATTGTAAACTGTGACAGTAAGACTGGCTCTTATAGGAAAATAGTGTAATAATATCCTTTTTATACAAATAAGAAATAAATTAATTTGAAACACATTTGCAAAGTGAGTGGTGATGGCATTGAGCTCATCTAATACAAAAGTTGCTGTTTGCAAGGGTGGCAATCTTTGGGTGGATGGTGACATGCCAAAAGAAGTCCAGCCAAAAATATTATTTCTCTTTATTTATATTAAAATAGGAGACTGTTGAACATATAATCAACAGGTTTATTTATGTTTGTATTTTACATTTATTTTATGTCACAAACAATGCATTTAGCTGTAGTTGAACCTGAACTGTCATCGCAGCATATTCAATGCAACCCATTGTGTCAATTTATTGTAACTCTGTTCCTATTAGATGTCAAAATGTTTCCATATTTCAACATCCTCTGCCTCAAACAAGTCCAGAAATCAGTCGTGTGCTTCATGCTCCATGTAGGTGGATGTAGCCTACACACCATGGTTTCATTCAGCACATACCGGCCTCGCTGGCAGGAACACTATTTTCTCCCTGATCCTCTTGCATGCGTCTCTATACATATCACACACTTGCAGGTACACAGATGGGCACCCACACACACAAATACACACCGTGCTCTTATCACACAAAGGCAGCTAATTTGAAGTGGAGAGTGTACGTTGTGTTTTAAAGGAGATTTCACATTGATGTTTTGGCCTTGATGAGAGCACCGGGCTGCTGTGTTCGGCTGTTTCCTCAGCCAGAGCATTGTTCTCTTAAACAGCTGTCGTTTTGGCTGATTCAGAACAGATGGCATGTACATGTGGGTTTGCTCGGCTGCACGTATGTGCGGGCGTGTGGATGTGTCTCCAAGACAGGGTAGGGGGGAGAGAGAGAGAGAGAGAGAGAGAGAGATGGGGAAGCTCTGTGAAAGGGGGGTAGTGTAGGTATGTGCATTTGATATCCGTAAATGTTAAAACATGCAGCTGAAATGGATCATCAAGGTTTTAAAATAGGTGTACTTCAATAAAATAAAAGACAAACAACAGTAAGTCGTGCATGGATAGGAGTCATGTGACCTTGCAGTTACTGAATTGCACGTAACAGCGTCTAATCTGAGATAACATGTTTGAAGTGTTTCAAATGGATCCTTTTTTGTTTCACTGAATGCTGGAGCAGACTGCATGTTCAACAGAGAAGAGAGCTCCTGAAATTGCCTGAAGGCAAAGAGTTGTTAGGCTACAGCAGTTACAGTACTGGTGTGTGTGTGTGTGTGTGTAGGTGTGCCGTTTGGTGTATGTGTGAGATGTGTGATGGGCTCTGGGATATCTGTGTCTCTGTGCATATGTTTGTCCCACGGCGATGTTGTATCATCGCCGATGGCAACCAGTGGCCTGACAATGACAGAGACTCCTCTCTTCGTGCTGCTGATGCAGTACTAGCACATACACAAATACACACAGCACTCAGTTAGTAGACGGTAGAGTTACAGCTGAAGTGTGTTGTATGATTTTGCTGGCAGGTTATGTAGGTATTACTTGTGAAAGGCCATATTTTCAAAACACTGTAGGTGTGATTTGCAGTTTGTCTTCACCGTAGTTACTTTAAGCATATTTATGTTTCTCTTTCTGTTGTTTATAAGGAAGTCTATTGTGCAATATCATATTTGTTCATGTATTTAACCTCTGTGTGTCTATGAAAGCGGTAGATTGTGATTGACTGTGTGCTTCCGTGCCACACCCATCCCACTGACCGGCTTACTCTGTGTTTACATACCAGCTTAGATGAGTGATGGCCTGTTACAGAAAGGAATGCTAGGCACAAGGCCACTGACGTTCACACACACGCTCATCTTCTTTGCCAGCGTAGTTGCTAAAACAAGAGGTTTGTGTACTCAGTGTGTCTATGACTGCTTCAATTGTTATTCAGAAATCCAGCTCTAATCACAAAGTGTGAGCGTGTGCAGCATTTCCTCATCTGATGTTGTTTTATGCTTTTGATAGACTTATTAACAAAAGAAAACATTCATAGATGTACAAAGAGGCGAGACTGTGATTTGTCTTGATACATATTTTCTCTGTATGATTTCCATTGTATTATACTTAAACTAGAGGGATTTGAATATAAATTGAAAGCCTCAAGCCCACTCCCCGAAGCTAAACTGTAAATAATAACTCTAAACTTTTTCTAATCTTTGGTAATTGAAGCAAATGGGTTTTGCAGGGAGAGATTTGTTGCAGGCAAACGTACATACATTCATTTTTATTTACGAGGAGGCGAGGGCTGAGCAGTGTAATGAGTGAAAATGCATGCTTAATTTAAATGGCGAGTGTGTCTGTTAGGGAATGCATTAGAGTCTGCAGAAGAAGCGTAAGACATATTAATTGACAGACAGGAACCGCTGTCTCCGAGGTTGATACAAGTAATTTATTACTTCAGAAACGAATGCCACCGCCAGAATGTGCTTCATTAATTTCAAATTTAGTTTTAATTTCAAGCTGTTGCCCCTTGAGAAGAATAAGGTGGCAACTTCTGTTTGAAGAGACATTTTTCCCCTCTCCCTCCCTCCATCTTTTTCTTTCCATCTCCATCTCTCTCTCTCTCTCTCTCTCTCTCTCTCTCTCTCTCTCTCTGGCTGTCTCTGATTTTCTGCAGTACAGAACAAAGACCTGGGGGTGGAGAGAGAATAGGAGGGGGTGGTGACTTGATTCCAATTTGAAAACAATGTCAACGTAAAAAGGGGAAGTTAGACCAGAATTACTGCAACAGTTTATGATAGGAAACACTTTGTCTGTGAATGTCATTGGATGATTGCTCTGTTTCCTGTGTAAAATGTACAAATGCCACTATCATTTCTATCAGTTCCTGGCTTGGTAAAGAAACAGGAAGACAGAGTTAAGAATATCTATCATTGGATATGCTGTTCATGTGGGTCTAACACATCTCTCTTTGTTTTGTTTTTTTGTCTCTGCCCATGCAGCATACGTTCCTGAAGATGAGAAGGAAGCAGCCCTGCTGGATGAGGACCTGGATGGAGAGGACTCAGCTCAGGAAGGGGAGGAGCCTGCTACCAAGTTCCTATGTCAGGACAAAGACTTCCTTCTCAAGGACAGGCCAGGATCCACTGGCTTCCATGACTCCCCTAATGCTGCTGACTTTTCTGGTCAGGAACTGGACAGTGAGTCCCACCTGAGCGAATCCAGTGACAGAATGTCTGATTTTGAGAGCTCCTCAATTAAGAATGAGGATGATGTCCTCCTCTCTAAAGACCCCGCAAATGCCCTGTCCCTGTCTTCCTCCTCTGCCATGATGGCTGTTGCCAATGCGACTGCCCCAGTAAGTGGAGATGAGGCCATATTAGCCACAACAGGGTCTGTGGCTGACAGTCTGGAGAAGATGAAGGCCATTTACACCTCTTTCCTGACCAACTCCTATTGGTCCACACTGAATCTGAACCTGAGCCAGCCCCCCGCGGAAAAACCCCCTCGCAGCCACAGCAGCAGCAGTAGTAGCAGCAGTAGCAGTAGCTGTGGAAGTGGAGGCTATGACTGGCACCAGACAGCAATGGCTAAAACCCTCCAGCAGGCCTCACAGAACCACCACCAACACAGACTGGGTCTGGTTCAGCATCCCACAGTGGCTGTATCTACAGCATCTACAGAACCCAACCTCTTTAGTACCGTCCAGCTGTACCGGCAGAGCTCTAAACTGTATGGCTCTATATTCACTGGTGCCAGCAAATTCCGCTGTAAGGACTGCAGCGGGGCCTATGACACACTGGTGGAACTCACGGTGCACATGAACGAGACAGGCCACTACCGCGATGATAACCACGAGACAGATGGTGAGGGTGCTAAACGGTGGTCAAAACCCAGAAAGCGTTCCTTGCTAGAGATGGAGGGGAAGGAAGATGCACAGAAAGTTCTCAAGTGCATGTACTGTGGGCACTCCTTTGAATCCCTTCAGGATCTAAGCGTCCATATGATCAAGACGAAACACTACCAGAAAGTGCCTCTGAAAGAGCCTGTTACACCAGTGGCAGCTAAGATTATCTCCTCGGCTCGAAAGAGAGCCCCTATAGATCTAGACATCCCTAGCTCACCTGACTCTAATGGAGGCACCACACCTAAGCCCACCTCCCTCAGTGAATCTAATGACATACTCCAGAAAGTCACCAACCCTTACATCACACCTAACAACCGCTATGGACACCAGAACGGTGCCAGCTATGCCTGGCAGTTTGAATCCAGAAAGTCACAAATCCTCAAATGCATGGAGTGTGGCAGCTCTCATGACACACTGCAAGAGCTAACTGCTCACATGATGGTGACAGGACACTTTATTAAAGTCACCAACTCTGCTATTAAGAAAGGCAAACCCATTATAGAGTCACCCACCCCAGTCCCCACATCCAATTCAACAACTGAAGAAAAGGTCCAGTCTGTGCCCTTGGCTGCCACAACCTTCTCCCCTCCACCTGCTCCAGTGCCTCCTCCAGCCAGCATCTCCCCCACTGCCATGGTTGTGGAGATAAAAAAAGAGGAGAAGGAGGAGGAATGCACGAAAGAGCCCATCATCAACAATGGTAACAATTTCAACAAGGAGAAGAAAGTAGGAGTTGAGGAGGAAGCAGAGGAAAAGTTTGATATTTCTTCGAAATACACTTACCTGACTGAAGAGGATCTGGATGAAAGTCCAAAAGGGGGTCTTGACATCCTGAAGTCCTTGGAGAACACAGTGACCTCAGCCATCAACAAAGCCCAGAATGGAGCTCCAAGCTGGGGTGGATATCCCAGTATCCATGCTGCCTACCAGCTCCCTAACATAATGAAGCTCTCCTTAGGCAACTCTGGGAAGAGCTCCCCCCTTAAATACATGTTCCCTGGAGGGGAGATCCTCTCCCCCACTGGTAAGAGCCAGCCTATAATCTCCCCTTCCAGCCGCCAGAACTCCCCACTGCCCAAAAACAACTTCCATGCAATGGAGGAACTGGTCAAGAAAGTGACAGAGAAAGTGGCTAAGGTAGAGGAGAAAATGAGAGAGCCCAGCGGGGTTGTTCGGGGATCTCCTCTGAGACGTACCACGCCCTCACCCTGCAACAGTGATGCAGGGGACTCAACACGAGGAGAGTCCCCCAAAGAAAACAGAACAGGAGGCTGTAAAACTCCTGAGAAAGCAAGTGGAGTGGAAAAAGTAGCAGGTGATGGAAGTGGAGCCAATCACAGAGATTCAAATGGAGATATTTCCACAAAGGAGTCTGCAGAGAATGGAGTTGAATCAACGGCTGTGACTTCCCCCCTGTCTGCCTCCCTGTGTGGCAGTACGGCAATCATCACAGACCATCCACCTCCAGAACAACCATTTGTCAACCCTCTCAGTGCACTGCAGTCAGTAATGAACGTCCACCTGGGGAAGGCAGCTAAGCCTGCCCTGCCCTCCCTTGACCCCATGAGCATGCTGTTCAAAATGAGTAACAGCCTGGCAGAGAAAGCAGCGGTGGCTGCTTCCACCCCACCAGCACAGACCAAAAAGCCCAGTAATGACCACTTAGACCGCTACTTCTACCAGCAACATCTAAACAATGACCAACCCATAGATCTCACCAAAGGCAAAAATGCTGACAAAAACAGCAGTGGTGGTTCTTTGGGTTCAGCAGCTCTCTCTTCTACCCTCTCTACCCCGTCCTCAATTTCTCCCTCCTCCACTGTCACTATGACCAAAGCCTCAGCTGCAGTAGCATCTTTCATGGCCACCTCCCCTTTGAGAGAAAACGCACTGTCAGATATCTCTGACATGTTGAGGAACCTGACAGAGAGTCAGGCTGTCTCCAAATCCTCCACACCTACCAGCCTGTCTGAGCGCTCCGACATTGAAGGTGTCACGCAGGAGGAGACAGAAGATATTTCACCAGCCCAGAAACGTAAAGGGCGCCAGTCCAACTGGAACCCTCAACACCTCCTCATCCTACAAGCCCAGTTTGCTTCCAGTCTGAGACAAACAAGTGATGGAAAGTACATGATGTCGGACCTGAGCCCACAGGAAAGAATGCACATCTCCCGTTTCACTGGTCTCTCAATGACTACAATATCCCACTGGTTGGCTAATGTCAAGTACCAGCTGAGGAGAACCGGTGGCACCAAGTTCTTGAAAAACTTGGATTCAGGTCACCCTGTGTTCTTCTGCAGCGACTGCGCCTCTCAGATCCGCTCACCATCCACCTATGTCAGCCACTTGGAATCCCACTTGGGCTTCCGTCTGAGAGATCTGGCCAAGCTTTCTGGGGAGCAGCTGCTCAGCCAGATATCACAGCAGCATCACCAACGCCACACCAAAGGACTATCTGAAAAACTTCTCTCTAATCTCCACCCTTCCAGCCACCCTTTACCCTCCTCTCTACCCACATCCCTGCCGTCTTCCTTACCCATCTCTCTGCCCTCTTCTTTAACCTCCTCTCTGCCCTCAACTGACTCCCCATCACCCTCCCCCGACAACGATGACGACAGTGGGGCCATGTACCAGTGCAAGCTCTGCAACCGGACTTTTGCGAGCAAGCACGCGGTCAAGCTTCACCTGAGCAAGACTCATGGGAAGTCCCCCGAGGACCATCTCATGTATGTGTGTGAGCTGGAGAAACAGTAGCACTGACAGTGGACAATGCTGCATTCTTTTGTAATGGCTCACTCTCTCTTGCCCTGTCTCTCTTTAGCGTTTCAGAGACATTTCTTTCGAAGAAAAGAAAGGATTATTAATGTGATGGAACTGCACAAAGATGACATACAACTACTGCTTTGAGTTTTGGCACATTTTTTTTTTTTTTTTTAATTTTGTGTTGTATAGCAGTTGTTTTTTGTTTGTTTCTGTGTGAGATAGACTCACTCTGGCCCAAGACAGGACAGGAATAGTGACTTTTTTCAAAATGTGCAGATCAGAGCTGTGGTCATGTGATGGAGAAGATATAGTATATGAAGGTTTAAAAAAAAGAGATTCTAAAATGAAGTGGTGTGTATTTTGAAACTTGTGTAAATGGAATTAAGGTCCTTTATATTTTGGCATCACTGGGGTGTGATAAGCTGCATGCATAAATGAAACAGTTTAGTTAAACATTTTATAACTAAATCTGGTGCACTTTCCATGATTTTTTTTGTTCTTTTTTTTCGCTCTCCCGCTTTTTTTTTTTTTGTGCCGGAGTCAGCATTTAATATTTAACCCTCTGAGTACGTCGAAGCACTTCTACACCTAAGATCCAAACACTATTGACTCAAGATTTGAGATCGGGAATTACTGAAGCTATTGTGAGAATTAGATGGACAATGTGTTTCCCAAACATACAGTATGTTGAGTCTAATCCTAGACATGAAAGCATTTTTTTAAAAAGGAGATTCTCTATTCACTGCAAGGTTTTAATCTTGGGCTTTATAGTTGTCTGAGAGATGCTCGCAGGACACAAGCATTGTAGCTCTGTGGTGAGAAAGACAAAAAAGAAATCTGAAGTCTTTTACTTTGGTCGATCAGGGGCCTATATTAATTCAGGTCTGTGTAAAATATGTACATAAAAACATATTAACTAATTCCTGTCTAAATTATGCATCATTTCTATATTTTTTAATTTAAAAGGATTATGACTATCTGCTGGTGCACAGTATATGAAGACATGAATAAAATTGTTTTGCACAATAGTTTTATAAATGTGTTATTTAATCAAAGGATACGAAAAAGATAGGTAGCAAAGGATAACAACAGGTGAATCTTTTTATTCCCAACTCGTGCTCAAAGGGTTAAAGACTCTTTTTACCAGACACTACTCTACATGTGCCGCTGTATGAACACTAAAAAGATATTAAAGGTTGTACAAAAAAAGATGTTACTTTATGAAGATATTTCACATGTAAACTGTTATTTATAAGCACTCTTGGTTGTTTCATATTGTTGAATGCCTTTTCGATTGGTCCTATTTTATTTTTCCTTTTTTTTTTTTTTGTTCTGTCTAATTACTCTGCCATGATTCCACACTGCAGCTTTATCTTTTTGGGATATGAAAGGTAACCATGGTTACACTAACCTCTTGAGTGACAAGTTCTGCTACATTTTTGGCAGTTAATTTGCTGAAGTAACTGACAGCTGCCAGTGTAGAGAAATAAAAAAAAAATCCTTATGTGTAAAATATCGGCATGTAAACAGCACAGATACTGTAATGCATTCTGTGCCGTTAGTCTTTTTCATTTCGTTCTCTCGTTTTCTGTTGTTGTTGTTCTTGACAATGAACCCCCATTATATGACTTCATATAACCTTGTTTTCTACTGCAGCATTAAAAAAAGGAAACAGTTTTTTGCAATAATGTGTGTGTGTGCATCTTGTGTCATGGCTATCAATTATGTGTGTGCTGTGCAGTCCCTAATGAGCACATTAGACTGGGAGTGTGTCAGCGTCTGTCTGTGACGAGCTGCAGACTAGTTTACAGTGAGTGGCAGTAGCGGGGCCGTGTGGGAGACAAACACACACACACACACACACACACATACGCACACACACACACAGACACACACACATATGCAAACAGACACCTCATTGTTGGGCTTTCCCTGTAGCCTCTTCTGCTCTCCTCGTGGCTTAGACTATGGCATATATAAGACAAAAGAAACACCCTCAGAAACAGTTAACAATCATTGTAAGGGGGCAGTGAAACAATCAGACAACCATAGAGCATCTGAGCTTTTCCACAGGATATGAAAACATAAAGACACACGCGTGTCGTGCACACACGCAGACGCAAGTTTCCCTTCCCTCCATATCTCCAGCTCTATAATTACCTCCAACGTCCATTTTGTGACTACTCTCCGCAAGGTAAGAAATCTGGCAGGCATATTTGTTTAGGCTTCATGGGAGATGACAACAATGCTGACAAGATGAACAGGTCCTTTCAAGTGTTTATTTATTCATAATTTTCCCTGTCCAGAGCTGTGATTAAATAGGAATTGTATCACTATCAATTCGATGATATGTGCTGCACAACGGTATGATATAGATAAAGCGAAGAGTTGAAGCCTTACAGGAGGAAGAGATCTATGAGAGCTGCTTTCTGTCCGAAGATCTACATGAGAATCGGTATATGTTCAGTACAGATAGGGGAGTGAGAATACAGAGGTAGGTTTTAGCTGGAGAAAGAATGTTGAACCGCCAGCACATACAGTACATCATCAAATCTGCTCATAAAAACATGCTGCATTACATAAACATTACAGAGTGAGACAGTGCAGTGTGTTCCTGAAATACTTTTTTTTTTTTTGCTACATTCTGCAACTTAATACAAGATGCTGAAAAAGACAACACACACATGGGCAAGTACACACACCTGCACACAACACAAACACACAGTAACTCTGAATGGTACAGACCAGTACAGCAAATGATCTTCTTTTCTTCACATTGACGCGCAAAAGGCCAGTACACACACACACACACACCTCAACAGCCAGGTATAAGGACTTCATCCGCAGTGACAAGGTGCCACTTTGTGTGAAAATGTCAGCCTTCAACAGTGCAGCCTGAAGTCTGGCACCGTATTTAAGGCTCTCATTAGCCTCAAAGACAATATGCGTGAAATTGAAGTGTAAGAAAACCATTTTCTCTCTCCCTGCTTTCACATGGGGCGAGCAGAGGCGTGGGCTTATTAAGGTTCAAAACTAGCATGCGGGAGACAATGGGTACCGCCACTGGGAAGTGTACACACCACACACACACATACACGCAGAGGGAAACATTTGCACATTCACACATTTACTATGTATCTCAGTGTAGTCAGTGAAGTAAAATAATGAGTAAGCGCTGGCCTCCACACACTGATCATCCTGAGACAAACATCATTTTTCTTTAAAGCACTCTATAACTTCAGTTCATCTCAGTTTAACACGACACCATTATAGTCTGTAGATCACAATGATTTACATACAAACTCCTAGAAAAAGGCAAAACAGGTGGTTAATATTAATACAATAATCTAGAAGGATTCAGTCTTGGTTGATTTGACAGCATTTGTTTCTAGTGGTAATGATGAAAGTGAACTTTAATAATGCAGGCACAAGAGTTGCATTCACGATAACACATGCATCCACAGGGGGCAGTTACCACACCTTTAGACTCAGCAATGCGGAGCAAATTTGTTCTTTTACAGTGCAAACAAACAGTGTGTTAGGAGGTTCCATCATGTCACATTGCATTAATAAACCTTCAGTCAGACCAGACCAGAAGTAATGAAAATGACGTCAGTTACATTATGTGAATACACTACACAGCTTTTGCCTTGCACATTTTATAAAAATTAGGTTTTATGCAATGGAAATCATAATTATTATCAGCTTTAACCTGACTGTAGGTGGGTACACATCATCCAGTTACAAGCTTGTGTCTCATGCATCAAGACAAAAATAGACAGCCACGCTAGCTTAAAATGTCAAACATTTGCTCCTTTGAGTTTGTAAACATGTCATGTCAGGAAGCATTTCAGTCACGTTAGTGCCATGGCCCTTGGGTGGCATTATTAGTCGATCAGTCCTCCACTTTTGGAATGGATTACCATGAAATTTGGTACAGTTATTCATATGCCCTCAGGATGAATTGTATTCTTTTTAATGATCTCTTAAAGGTCCAGTGTATAGTTTCATCCAGTGGCGGGGTCGCAGATTGCAACCAACTGAATACCCGTCATCTCACCCTTTCCTTTCAGTGTAAGAGGGTAAGAAAGAGCCACTGTTTGGTTTGTCTCTTCTTGGCTACTGTAGAAACATGACAATGCAACATGGCATATTAAAGGCTCGTTCTAAGTTAACAAAACTACAACAATTCTTATTTTCAGGTAGTTATACACCACTGAAAACACGGTTATTAATATTCTATACAATTTCTGCCATGTTCTGTCAATGGATTTTGGTAAATCTGACACACTGGACCTTTAACTTTTCCTCTACATTGAATCACCAAATAGCAAATACCTGTGAAAATAGTTGACATTGTTAACTTGAAACCTGCTCCTGTTATCATGGGCATGGTGCACACTGTAGACATCAAATGATAAGAAAATTAAGAAATATTTTCATGGATAATAAAGATAATTATTAGTTGCAGCCCAACCTCTGTCCTGAGGTATAATGTGTGCACATGTGGCCATCCTGTCTGAAAAATGCATAACAATTAAACATTATTGCTTCATTCTGTGAAGTATGTAAAATGTTCAGTGGGAAGTAGACTTTCAGAGATGTAAAGGGACTGCACTGCCTGAAGACAGCCATACCAGTGAACATTAACATCTTAATAGTGGTTTTGGAGATGGTGCTATGTGCCAACATACCACACCCTCATTGTAGCCCACACAATGCAACCGTCAGAATCCCCCAGGAACATAGAGAGAGCCTCCACAACAGTAAGCTGCTCACATGCATTTGGGGAAGGTGTGCTGCAGATCCAGATAGCTTTATCTAAAGCAGGGGGCTGGTGGGAGGGTGGGAATACAAGCTCGATGGATCTACTCCACACAATGGAATCACACGGCATAACACAAATAAAGCCAGGGTACAAGCAAGCACACTCCTTACACAAAGACACACAGAGAGCACCCTGTCCATCTCACATCCTCTCCATTTCTTTTTCTGTTCCCATTTCTTCTCTCTCCTGTTCTTTCTTTCACTTGCACACAGTCACAGAGACACACTGGGACCTATAGGCAGACCAGGCCTATGCCATACACGCCCTGATATTTGTTTTTCCTGAACATGATATATTTCTGATATTTTATATTATATTTTACGGCTATAGCTTAAAAGACAAGTAGTGGATCATTTTCAGAGCAGGCCTCATCTCTCTCTAGTATGAATTGGTCTGACTGATGCCAGGAATAATTTAACACAGCAGATTCTGCCACATGCTCAACTTTGTTGATGATGACAAAACTTTGCAGAAAAGAAAAAAAAACTTAATTTATTCAGGATACGTTGATGCATGGTTTTAGGGATGACAAGGTCGCTGTGTTGGAATGCCTGTCCTCAGGACTTTGTTGACCCTGGCTTTTCCTCTTACACCATTTTCAGAACTTGGTTTAGGACCAAATAACGGCAGTTCCAATCAGCTTCATATTTAGTGCTAATTGGCAACTTCCTTTAACCATGACAATAAACATGTTAAACATTAGCTGCTACACATCAGCATTTTAGCATTGTCATTGTGAGCATATTAGCATGCTGACATTAGCTCAAATTGCTGTGCCTCAGAGAGCCACTAGCACGGTTGCTAAAGCTTCAGAAACATTTAAGAAATAAAATTTTAAAGAAAGAAAGTGTTTAAAAATTTAATATCTTTAAAATTTCTCAGGAACATAAAATATATATGACTACACAAGCAGCAATCAAAGTTAAAGTTCAGATTTAAACGCACATAACAGTTATTAAAAAAAACAAAAAAAAACAGCTAATCTGTTTCATCAGGACCGTGTGGATGAAGTCCTGCCCATTTCAAACAAGCGAGAAGATAGCAGACTACCTCTACTGTGAAATATCCAAGCTTTGACAGAATTTTGACTTCATAGGATATTTTAGTTCAGAGGATTCCATTGCTGGAATAGCTGAGTGAGAAAGCAGGTTTTCGGGCCTCTTGACCTTATTTTTGTACAGTTTTTACTCTATGTATTCTGTACACATATTACTGTACATATACATCACAATAGCTAGACATACACATGTAGTCAGTGAGGGGCAGGACTCTGGCTCTTTGCCAACAACATGTCAGTCAAACAACATATTATTCTGAGTGGGAGACACTTTATTAACAAAAAATCCACACAGTGTTATGGGTGTTGTTGTGGTATTTTCTAACAAGGAAGGATTTACACATTGAATGTGATCAGGGAGATAGAGTGAAGGTAAGAAGGAAACACAAACCTCACATGAAGCCATCACTGTAGTCACAAGCCTAATGCTTTGCCACAATACATCTGCACTGAAAACTTCCTATTTTGACAGCCCCACTTACTTTATTGAGCCTTTATTCTGTATAGCAGTAGAGAAAATGCAAAGCTTCAACTACCCTGTTTACTCTGTTGATATTGATTGACTGGAGTTTCAACTCAAAGAGGGCTTCCTAACAAATATCTGCCAAGATCTGCCAAGAGGCTGTAAAAGCTTAGTCTGCCTTGCTTCAGCGTCGTCAGACTCAAGAACTGCTACTGCATATTTTTGCTTTGTAATTTGCAGGATCGTGTGAAGGATCTAGTGGCATCTTGCAGCGTAGTTGCGAATTGCAACCCCCTCCATTCACCCTCCCATTTCAAGCATGAAGAAAACACTATTGTACTTGCATAATGTCCAAAGAATGCCAGGCGCCCATGTTTGGTTTGTCCATTTTGGGCCACTGAAGAAGCATGGTGGTGCAACATGGTGGAAGAGGACCCACACTGTCTGTAGATGTAAAATGCTTATTAAGGTAACCAAAAGAGAGCCCCCTAAATCTTACACACTAGATCTCTAAAGGCATTATTCCCCTAAATATTACATGTATTACTGTGGAACTTGCAATGGATTCTATCAACCTCATGCTGCCCACTCTACATTCAAACAAAGCCAGACAAGAACACTGAAACAGATTCTCAGGCTGCATCACTGAGACTTTTCTTGGGATACACTGACAGCACACACTAATTATATGGAGATATGGGCAATGATGCTGTGTTTAATCATATCCAAAATTCCATAAATACAAGCTGTCAATTGGGGAAAGAGTTTATGTCGGGCTAGTGATAATTACAAGTCTGACATATGGAAATACTCTGTGGTCACTGTTTTCTCCCACTTGGCATCTTGAAATGCAGAAGTTTGTCAATACAGCCTGCAAACACTGCAGCCATTCCCCCATTTCTGGCAGTTCATAAGGAAAATTAAAGCCTGAATTATATTTACAACTAATGTGCTTGTATTTGCCTAAAGTCGATTTAAAAGTAGAATAACAACCTGCTGTTATTGAACTCATTCGGCTGTGAAACATCAAAGAAACATTCTGTGAGACCAAAGGTTCACCCTCTGATGCTCTGTCTTCAGGTCTTTTAGTCGTTAATTCACCAGAACAACTCTTCTTGGTAACATTACTGGGGCCTTGATTCACTAATGTCTTGCTTTGGGAGAGAGTTATTCATTTGTACAACCGCCGATGTCTCAGATCATGGGAATGGCATATGTAAAGGAGGAGGTTCTTGGGCTAGATTCCTTAAGAAGACTATGGGATATGTGCCAAGAGACTTGGAAGTTGTACATCAAAGTCACACATCAGAAGCAGCTGGAAGGTAGAAACATGACATGCCTCCTTGCTTTCTTCAATTCAATATTTAAAGAATTCTTACAAGGGTTAACTTTAAGGTTTCATAGTGCTGCTCTGAACCTCCTTTTTGGTGATTCACAGAAGAGGAAGAACAAACACTTTTATGTTTAAATAGGCCAAGGTTAACTTATATTTATCCACACACATAAACAAAATATAAAAGAATAAATAAATCACCAATACATTATTAGCAGTAGTTATCATTTAGGGTGGAATATATTTTGATGAAGGCATTTTAAAGTACCCTTGTCATTTCATGAGCTCTGTAGTTAGAAACTATCCAAATATCCATAGTGCATTAATATTCATACTGTATATTGTCATCTGTCTGTACTGGCCATATCATTTTCTTGAAAATCTTTAGGCTTATAAATATAGGGGGCACATGAAGATGCAGGTTGTGTTTTTATTTACAGTAAGGCCCGGAGAACTCTTGATATCACTGAGAGGTAGCTAGGCAATGAGCGAAGTCTTCTTCTTCTGGTAAAGAATTAGTCAAACACATAAGCCCACATAAAATCCTAACATTTAAGAAAATGTTTCTGGCTTCAATAACTAACATAACATAATTTTCGTGAGGTGTGAATTGTGTAGGGATGTAGCTTGGCAAATAAAGATGACATTCACCGATGGCAGTGGCCGATGTTTATATGTTGACTTACATGTCACATGAACGCAGTGCTGAGGATGTTTCTTTTTTCCTTTTTTTTGGAGGCTCCAAAACCCCACTCCACAAGTCTCTGCACAACGGTTTTGATCCATCCTTCATGCGACGCCACCAGGAGAGTTTCAGAAGCATTTACCCCCCAGACTTTGTTTGCTTGCTCAGATTTTCATGCCATTGTCACGGTGCATGTTCCTCTAAATATGCTTCTACGTGTATAAATATGTTACATACGTTTCGCTTTTGTCTGTTTTTACGACTGACAGTTTGCACATGGTGTTTATGGACTAAGCTCTGATAATCTACCTGTGTGTTTATTTCATGTACCAGCTTCTAAATCTGAGCCCAACTTGCAATTCACGCCGCAAAACATAATGACACAAAGAAGTTTAATTTGATTTGTGCCCGATGATTAGAGAGAGAGAGAGAGCTTTGGTAGACACATAGAGTAGCAACACAGAGAGTAAGCACCGGCCTCCATAAACCTATTATTAATCTGAGAAATTAATCCGAGAAATAAAAAGTTACGTTCAGCAGGGTTAGCTAACCCTAACCCAACCCACCTCAGCTCCCATCAGCCCCCTCCACCACCATTTGCCGGTTTCCCTGTCCCTGTCTGAATGTAGCTGTATTCAGTGCGTAGCCAAGCGTAGAGACGCTTCTGGGATGCTTCGAAAAAGACCCACGTTATGCAGTTTGCAATACATGTAACAAACATCGGCATCGGCCAAGTTGTTATTTTAAATATCAGTAGCAGAATTTCATAATCAGTGCATCCCTACAATTGTGGTACCTTTGGTCAAGCAGGAAGGTGAGGTTTTCAGGCTCACGGTGCAGGCGAACGCTAAGTGCTAACGGAAGTGTAACCAGGCTTAGCAGCCAATGACAGAGGTGAAAAGAATGAAGAGGAGGAAGAAGCTAAGAAGGAAAAAAAAAAAGGAGAGAGTGACCAAGCAAGAGGCTGCTGTCAAGAGAAAATCTCTGACTTTTAGTCGTTGGCGAGGGCTTCGTGAAATGAAAGTTTGAAAGCTGTTGGACTAGTAAGTAACATTAGCTGAATGCTAATATTGTCTTGTGTTGCTGCCTGCAAGTGCTAAGTTGTTGACTCGCTAGTTTTTGATCATAAATAATGTAATCATAACAAATACATGTGTACACCTGTCCATATTCAGCACAGTGGTACTGCACTTGTGCTAAATTGATAAATGTTGCTTCAAAGCCTCACCCCTAAAATACACAGCATGCGGAACGGTTCCCCCATGGCAGCAAAACAGATACGTTTCAACTTTAGTCAATGTGTCAGCTCACACAGTCTCCGGATCGGCTGTGACACGGCTCCGGAATGACTGCGGTGTCTGACAGCCCTCTGCAACACATACGCAGGAGCTTCTATTTTTCCCGGACGCTGGAGCATGGCGCAAAAATTCAGCACAGAGCAGGAAGGAAATCGGCTACAAAATACAAAATAAAACCCTGGTTGATTTTCAAAATAAAATACTCTGTGTTCACTGTGGATCACGTTTCATTACAAGAACACGTCATACTGGGCAGAGACGACCTGAAGTCAACAGGTCAGAAGTTTTCAGGTGTCTTTTCACCCCGTTGACACCATGGATGAGGAGAAGTTGATCTGGAGGTCCAAAATCAGCCAATCATCATCAATCATTTACAACACCTCACATCCTTTTTTATAAGGACACTAGCAAAGAAAATGCAGCATGTAATGCCATTGCAGGAGTCAAAGAGACTACAGCCAGCAATATCGCTTGATCATGCGTGAATTCGCGAGATCTCGCCGCCAGAGCTACACCAGTACGCATCACAAACGGATGGCGGGGATGTGAGCGCCGCAGAACGGCTGCGCCACAGTCCGGAGCTGATCGCTGCCGCTCTAATCAATGAAACCACTCACACTGGGCGTGCCCCAGAACGTCTCAGCAGCTTCCCAGCAGCGACTCTCCTCGCTGCAGCGCTATCATTCCGTAGCACTTCTATTTTTGACGTGAACCGTTGCTAAACCACGTGAAGGTCAACAGAGCAGATTGCACCAGACAAGAAATCCGACACAGGATCAACGTAATCCACTTCAAAATCAAACATAATACACAGTTCATGACGCCTGTCACAACCTCACATCAACATTACGTCATGACCGGTGGCACCAGGTCAGCAGTCAGTCGATCAAAGTGTAATGACGAGAGACTAATTGTTGAAGTGGAACAACACCCAATAAATGATGACACAACAGATCCTTTTTATAATCTCTCCCACGTCGGAGAAGCAAAGTAAGCTGTTGTTGTTTCCTTTATACACAGTTTATCGCGTGGTCTCACGTACATTCAGGATTCTCGCAGCGCTTACAGGTGTAAGGCTCGGTCATACCAGTAATCAAATCAGCAAAATTTCAGATCAGATTCATTTGACTTTCAGTGACCAGTATGTTGTGAGTTTTACTGTAGCATTCAGTGTTCAGTTCAGCTTCAGTGAACTTTGATATACATTTGTACTGTTAACCAGTTGCAAACTGTCTTCATAGTGCTGGAAGGTAGTCCCTCAAGCCTAACTCACACCGGGGATGTCAGCGGCGCGTTACGGCTGCGGCGTGTCAGCCGTTGCTGATCGCTGCCACTATAATCAATGAGACCACTCCTCCGGGCGCGCCACGGAATGTCTCAGCAGCGTCCCAGAAGCGTCTCTCGGCTCCGCAGCGCTATCTTTCCGTAGCACATTTTTGACGCGAGCCATTGCTAAACCGCGTCAATTGCAACAGAGCAGATTAGACCAGACAGGAAATCCGATACAGAATCAGCGTAATACACTTCCACCTCCTTTCAAAATAAAACAATATGCAGTTCATGACGCCTGTCACAGCTTCACGTCCACATTACGTCATGACAACAAGAGAACAACAAGAGACTAATTGTTGAAGTGGAACAGCAAACAATAATTTATGACACAACAAATCCTTTTTATAATCTCTCCAATGCCGGAGAAGCAAAGTTAGCTGTTTGTTGTTGTTGTTTCTTTTATACACAGTTTATCGCGGGGACTCGCGCATGTTCGGGATTCTCTCGTGATCTCGCGCGAATACGCCTAGTTCGCTACGCTGCCGCTACGTGCCCAGTGTGAGTCCCGTGTCAAAGTCTAAAATGGCAAATCTATCGTAACCTGTGACGTAACTCTGCTCTGCCTGAGCATAAACTGCAGCACAAAAGAGATGCAGCATGGATTACAATAAATGTGAGACAGCATTCAGCACTAATACATCCCTTGGATGAACTGTACTAATGGTAACTGGTTAGTGTAGGCAGTTTGCCTGGCAAATAGTCACAGTGCCACTGGCACTGCCACAAGCTACTGTGCAAACACAGGTATCTTACAGTAAAAACAAAAAAAAAGATAGGACATACATGTGTATTCAGTTAGTTATATCTAATGATCTGGTAACTCAATGTATCTATGCTAAAGTTAAACTGAATATAAACAAAATGTAATAATGAATCATTCCAACTTTGTCTTTGTGGTTAAGATGCCAATAAGACCAGCATTCTTGTGATCTACATCAATTAAATTCCCGCCACATTCTGGCAAGTTATCCACAAAAGTTGAAAACTTCGCCTCTATCTCGGGTGCCAAGTTATTATTCTTGTGATGCTCTTGCACTGCACTTACCTTAGATCTCTTTTTTTCTTTATTCTTCCATTTTCTTTATTCTTCACAGCTATCACTTCTCATGCTAACTATCATGTTTCGAAGTATGGTGTGATATGAATTTAAATGCATACCTCACTGCCCTAATGAAGAGCCAGTCAATCATTTTGTGTGCTGTTACCTGCAACACCATAGAGTTTCTCTGGACCCCTACATTTCCAAAGTATCTTAAAATAACGCATGTGATGAATGTGCAATTTCCCTAATTTACGGCTTGCTGCCATACTCAGGGCTTTGGGCTGGATGGAAATCTTAAATGGGGCTTGAACAGCACTCCTCACAACAAGAAATCAATATGCCATGCAGCCTAGAGAGGCGACCCGCTATCTGCTGTGGCCGAGGCGACGTTCGTGGGGTAATTTCCTCTAAACGCTACAAACACAGCTCAGCCACTTCACCGACACAAATAGAATCCCAGTCACACGCTCTGACACACATACACTCAAGAAGATGTATGCTCAATGTGTACATAAGTGTGCGTTTGTGCTTGTGTGTATGGTTGAGATACTACATATCACAATACTGTGTATACAGCACCATATACTGTATATACAATTCATATATATATATATATATATATATATATATATATATATATATATATATATATATATGTGTGTGTGTGTGTCAGAGAGAGAGAGCAAGCGAGAGAGAGCTTCCTGGCATTGTGAGTATAGTGTAAATATTCTTTGCTTGTGGGTATGATTCAGTGTTTAGTATGTGTTTAGTGTGGCTATGTGTGATTTTGCAGGTAGTCTATGATCTATCCATTTTCTGCCACTTATCCAGAGTTGGGTAGAGGTGACAGCAGACTACTAGAAAATCCATAAGTCCCTCTCCCCAGCAACATTATATGATATATATCATTTCTCTGGCATGTTCTGGGTCTACCCTGGAGGTTCCTACAAAACCTCTGCATGAAGGCACCCAGTAGAGATTCTGATCTGATGCCTGAAGCACCTCAGCTGGTTCCTTTTGACAAGACGGAGCAGTGGCCATACTCCAGATGTTTCTCCCTCCAGATGTCTGAGCCTTTACCCTATCTCTAGGGGTGAGTACAGCCATCACAAACAGAGTCTGTGACAGCCTTCACACTGAGAAGGTTTTTGACACAGAGGCACAGCTTTCAGTTTGGTTATAAAAGGACTGAATTGCTCATAAAAACAGCCCCAGCGCCACACATTCCCTCTTCTTTCTGCTCTACCACCTGCAGGGCCTCCTTCTGGACATTGCTTTCAGCCTTGTGTAGACTGGACGGGCAAACTTAAATGACCCCCCGCAGTAACCCTGCACGGGTAAAGAGCTGGACCACTTGTCAGCAACCAGGACAGAATCTGCATTGCTCCTGCGTTGGATATGAGGTCCTAAAATCAGCTGCCTAAAATCTGATCCAACTCTCCATCATTTGACAGGTTGGCTGCTCTGTTCTCCTGCATGTTTAACACACAGACTCAGTTATATGGGCAGCTGTAGGTTACACATGCATTTCTTATGGTTATGATCAAATGCTACAGTCAACAACTCTGTTAATGCAAAGGACCAATGTGTAGGATTTAGTAGCATCTTATGGTGTAGCTGCTGATTGTAACCCCTTGGCCTCACACTCTTCTAGGTGAAACTGGGGTCAGGGTCGCGAAATGCAGGAAAATGTGAAAGGTCCTGTCTGGAGCAGGTGTTTGTTTGTTTTGGGCTCCTGTAGAATTACAGCTGACTCTGTGGAGAAGCAGTATTGCTATATATAAAAGTCTCATTGTAAGGTAACAACTACACAATGCTTCCTATTTTTACCTGATTATTTACTAATGAAAATATAGTTATGCATATTACACTACATTTATGTCATAGTCTGCAAACAGAGCCCTCTAAATTTGACACATTGGACCTTCAGTGTTGCCTTACATTAGTTTTCCATCATGTGGCAAAAATGTGGATGGATGGATGGATGGATATAAATAGAATAGATAGAAATCATGTTTGCTTGCAGTATGAAGGTATTATTTAATTATTATTAAATAGAGGAAAAGGTCAAAATATATGAAGTTGTACAGCGCTGTGTGCAGGGTACAATTCAGCCTTATACAGCATTTCGTGGAGAATATTGCTGAGCATAACTCATTCCACCATCTCTAAGGCCTGAGCTATTTTAGGGTCTGGATGGCATTATTATTATTATTGTACTTACTGTGTAATTACCATCAGCTGTCAGTGATGTCATCCCTGTGTTTGTTAGGAGACCTTCTGAGGCTTGGATTTATAGGTTAAAGGCTTGCCTCTTTCTATGCTGCCAGTCATTCAAGCCATAAAAAGTACATTTAGTCAAGCAGCAGGGATCCTAAGTGGAGCTCATGTGGGACAAATGCTGTAAATAAACAAAACACTGCAGGGTCTGCATTTGTGCGGGTGTGTTACAATAAAACATAAATCAGGAAGTCCAGTTTGAAGACAAAGACATAGTGAAGTGCTTGAAAGTCATAATGGCAGCACTAGTTTCTCTTTTCTGTCTTGTGAGATCAGTCAATATAGTCCAATGTTACAAGCTAAAATATAATCTATGTGTGGCTGTTGGGTTGCAGCAAGTCAAGCCAGGATACAATATGTCGTCCTACATTTTTAAGAGGTTTAAAGTCAGCTTTTAAAATCAGCTTGAGCTTAGTATCTTGTGGCACTGCTGTGGTACTGTATCTTAACAGATCTAATCTGCATGGAACTGAGTGATGGTCACTTGGGAATAGCTTGCATTGTTACCGAGATAGCTGTCAGGACCCGAGCTCTAGCAGATGACTAGGTGACATTTATTATCAGTTGAGTTACACCTCAGTGGATCAGCTAATTCAAAAACATAAAGGGCAGTGAGGGACCTCTGGTCATAAGCATTATGTGAAACGCTCAGCTAGCTTTAGCTGGCAAGCTTACCTAGCCTGCTAACTGTATTGCCCCAGAGTTAACAAATGAAGTGAAGTCTAATCTGTTGTATTTGCATGGCATCACCCCAGAAGCAAATATACAGTACATGTATTCATGCTGTACAGTCTACAGTCTTTAATTAATACACGCAGAAATAAACAGGGCTGTTATGTCATTCCACCCACTGAGGTTGACATTATCTCTGTGTCCAAAGCAAATGTTTAGATCTCAAACTCTATCCGCTGTTCTGAAGATGCCTTTCAGCCTCTGATGACAAAGTATCTAATAGGGTCGAAGGTGAAACGAGCTGACCCTGGTGATAAGAGAAAGTGCTTAGTGTCATTATAAGTGACCCTCACATCAGTGGTCAAATCTGCCCCCAGTGTTATACATATGGGCTCATGTGTGGACGTGTGTGTGTGTGTGTCTGTCCTTAAGGACCTCGACCTCCCCATGCACAGCCTCCGGCACTGATAGTGCAGCTGCATTATGAGGTCAAATGTGTGACCCCATTCAAAAGGATGAGCAGTGTTTTCGTTTAATAGACAACAACGGAGCCCTGCTTCATGCTTAGAGTGCGCCCTGTGCGATATCAGCAGATTAGTGCAAATTAGATTTGCTCTAATCTCGAAATTTAATTTGTCAATTTCAAAGTTTGTCATTAAAGGAAATTCACGTGTCGAGATCGAAGCGAACGCACGTCCTCAATGTTGTTAATGCAGTTCATTTGAAGGTGGTGAGAGAAGATTTCAGTGGCTATTGATTGGTTTGGTGATCACTCTATTAGTAGGTAGCCATGAGGTAAAAAAAACATTAAAAAAAAAAACACACACACAGTACTCTGATCGCGTTTGTTGTGATCAGCAAATTATCTGAGATTTAGTCATTAGAAGGTAGTTGCTACGGAAACATGGACTGTGTGGAAGCTGCAGCTCCTGCAAACTTATTTTCAGTATTTGATTATTACATCCTGCTGCAGCCTTGTGCATATTAGGTCTATATAAAGATATCATGACAAAGAGATCGAGCAAGAAAGTTAAATCAGCACTCCAACACTGAAGGAATCCAAAAAACTGTGAAGATAATGCTAAGGCTAATGAGAACAAGGAGTGTTCTTTTTCACTCCATAATCGGGGAGGGAAATGAAGAACTAGTTGCGATGAAACTGCAACCAAGATCTTATAAGATCTCTCACTGACTTTTTCAGGCTATGCAATGAATATCTCTCATGCGGAAATGAATCATACGGTTGCCAAACTTAAGATAACCAAAACTCATGTTGTGTAACTCATGAGATCCCTTTGGTGTGATGTTACACCATAAGCTCTGATCAAATCTCTGAACAAGGAGATAGTACAAGCTCTGCTGAAAGGAAGCAGTTTGGACATCAGGACAGGACCGTCTGGCTTTCCTGTGGAGGTATTCAGGATCCAATCATCTTACGTTAAATTAATCAAATCTTTTATCAACTTTTTGCCATCTTAGCATGTACAACAAAATCCTCTAAAATGTCAGTTGTTACTTGCAGTCACTTCCTCAATCTCACCTCTCGTGTGCTCATCATGATCAGCTGAAGTCAGGAGAAAGGAGCGTTAGGGCGCTGCCTATTCTGTTTGCCTGATATCCAGGAGATCACACCCCTCTCACTGCTCTGCTTCAAGCTCATTATTGCGGTTAAATTATTTCCTCCCACAAGAACGTTAATTAACACACACGTCCAGACCACGTCTGGCACAAATTGATTACAACATCAGAGCCAGAGAGTGTGTGTGTGGCTGGCCTATGCAGGAACAAAAGGCGACTTGGCCCTTGGTGGGGCCTGCAGGCCTCTAATGGCAGCAGAAACATATTACATATGCCACACAATGTATAGCCTACTACACCAAGTGTGTGTGTATGTAAAATAGAATGCATGTCTTTTCTGCGCATGCTAATGAGAGAGGGGAGGTAACGCATGTGTGTAGCTTTAACAAAAGGGACTGTGGTAATCAAGAGGTATCAGACACAAACACAAAAAGACAAGCACTCGCGTGGCAGCGCAAACACGCACATACACACACACGCACACTTCAAAACCAAGGATATGAATTTTGTCATTACAACGGAGCAGGATGGGTAATTTCAGGCTTGGCCTCAATCACCAGTGTTAAGCATAATTTCAGTCCTGAAGGGGTTAATTAGGGGCTGTGAGGAGAGGACTGAATTAATTGGCTTGTGCCTGAAAAGACAGAGAAAATAATAGAGGGGGAGAGAGAATGGTTGTGACGTTTCCATACATCAGAATCAGTTGACAGTGTTGACTTGTCACGGCTATAAATATGTGCAATAATTAGAAGTGTTTGATGGAAAGTAAATGACTTACAGATGTTAAAGGATGAGGCTCACAATACTCTATATTATTTCTTGTAGTTAACAAATCCATGTAAAGACCAAAAAAAACACTGGACTGATCTGACTAACATTGTCTGAGTGTCCAAAGCCTGATATATCTGATTCCTCTGTGAGCTCCACTGTTCAAAACAGTGAGCCACGCTGCTGTAGCTAGGTGACATGTTCTGTCATTCCCATGAACAAACACACACTGAAGTTTATTTTAAGTCAATCCAACACACACGCACACCAAACCTCTGAATTGCACAGCACTTCTCCAATTTTGACAAAAAGGTCTGGAAAGGTCCAGAATGCGAACATCACCTTACTGCGTAATTATACACACATCGCATGTAGGTTCAGGAGAATTGGAAAGCATTAAAGTCTGTGTAAAGTAATAGTATATACGTGTGTACGAAATGAGGTGTCAAAATCAGGTAAAAATGAATTCTCAGCTCCAGGACTGTGGAGGCGTGTCCTCTGAATGTGCTGAAGCCACGCCCACTCGTGGCAGCAGTCAAGCAGCCATTTTGAAGTGACTGAAATGTGTCAGATGAGTTGACATGACTAACTTTAAAACACTCTGCAAGATGAATTCATCTCTATCTGTCTGCTAGGGGGTATGCTCAGGGTGGCCTCAGCGTGTCATCAAGCCACCCTTTAAGGACCGCCCACAAAATCCTGGACTGAAAACTGGTGAAAAACTGTTTGAACCTCTAACTCCACATTTCAGTAACGCATCGTTCAAAGTCTTTTCACGTGTTTTCAACAACTATTTTCCGGCATATTTAATGTATTTTGAAAGAAATTTCAGAATTGCATCTTCTTCGTGGAAGCCAGACACACAGGCTGCTGTAAGTAAAATGACGCTGAATGACACAGATGCATCACTCACTTAGTAAGAACAAACTAACAGCGCAATCAGAAAAAGGCAGACGTGAACATGATGTCAGACTCAGTCTGATTATGGATGAACCAGGACACCATGTGTTCTGTGTGACAATGTTTAGCTTGAAGCAGTGCAGGTGGTGACTGATTGATACGTGTTCTCCGCTCTGTGCTTACTGTAGCTATATAAAGTATGTGCTCACTGCTGGGACCGCTCGCTACTACAAACGCTCGACTCAACCTGACTCAACTCAGTACTTCCTGTACACGCTGAACTGCAGCCTGCCCAGGAGCTTCGGGGCTCGGCAGATTTGTTAATGCAGCTACCCGAGTCAGACAGTAGATTCAGTAGATTAGGCTGTTATTGTTAGCCTGTTAGTCTGCAGATAGTACTCCTGGCTGCCTGCAGACTTTTAGCAAGACTAATTGCTGCAGTTAGGTTGATAGTTAGACAAGTTTTAATGCCTGTTAGTGTTGCATTTTGATTTAAGTACTACAATCACCTCGAGGTCATCTCTTATTTCTGCAGCTGTCATGATATAACATACATACCAGATGGCAGATTTTTATTTATTTGCTGTAAAAAAATAACATACCCCTTCTTTTTGACTGAAACTATATATATATGTAATAGTTTGTGTATATTTTTGTTTTTTTAATAATAAGTTTATTATGAAACATAGCTCACTGCAAATACAGAAAGACGATATGGGATGGAATGGGAGGTTCAGGAGGAATTAGGTGAGCTGGACAGGTGAGTATCTGAGACACACAAGGAAGCTCTTTGCATCTGCATTTTTTTAATCTCTTCTTTTATTTAAGTGGAGGTGCGTTGATGGGCGCTATGCCTGAGTGCCCATGAAACAGAGCTGGCAAAAAGCTGATGGGGGGAAAAAAAAAAGAAAAGAGTCCTCCATCCCCTCACTCTGTCTCTCCATCTCTCTCCCCCTTCCTCTCTGCAGTACTGAAAGGCTCATCAGGACTTGTCATCGCTCTAATGAATATCATTTAAATTGCTTTGTGTATGGGAGTGAGTTTGGATGTCGATTTAATTTGCGCATGTGTTTGAGCTCTTGTGCTTGGCGGGGCGGACGGACGGAGAGCGGCAGCCCTAATGAAACACCGGCCTCGGTGACAGGCTGACGAGGCCCGACCCGATCAGACGGCTTTGAAAAGAAATTCTGACAGGGCGGCGGAGGTAGGGAATGCAACACACACACAAGCACGCAGGCAGAATGGAAGCTACAAAGATGCAGAAATACACAGTAGCGCATGTATTTACACCCACGCACGTGCAGATTAAGACACAAGATACACACTTGTGCAGGAATATTAATATGTACCTATTTGCATCCAAACTCAACTAAACACATGTACAGAGATAAATATCAGCACACATCAAATCTGCATTTCAGGAAATAAACTGACTTCAAGCCAGGTTTGTGTTATCACACCATCCCAGTGTGTTGTGCTATAGCAACGCGAGCTGAGCACCTGTCCTAATTTGCAGATCCTATCCCCTTTTAGTGCAGCCTTGCTAATGATGGCACCTCAGTGTCCCTGAGCTGGGGGAATATGTAAAATAACACCCGCCTCACTCTGCTCAAGATGAGCCTTACCAGGCTATAAGCATGGCCTTATCAAAATGAAATTACAATATATGCTGATACCGTATTTCAGCAAGCCCAACCCTCCCACAACCCCCCACTCCAAATCCTCGCATGTGCACTCCCATCGCCGCACACCCGGTGAAATATTACAACCTTTCCCAAAGCAAAAGATATAAATCCGCATTGAGGAATTGCAAAAACAGCACAAAGCATTCCCAGGCCAGCCTCTATCTAGTGAGGCGCTTATGATTTAGCATTGCAGGTGTATCAAGAGCTCACTCTCCATCCCTCCCCCCTTCTCTCTCTCTCTCTCTCTCTCTCTCTCTCTCTCTCTCTCTCTCTCTCTCTGCCTGTGGCACACCAACTAGCGTGGCTGCGGCGCCACCCGCTCAGCCGCAGCGCCCTGTTTCATTACTATCACCCAGAGGTTTTTTAATTGAGTCAGATCCAATTATGAGCCAGCAATTAGCTATTAATGTAATCAATTACTCCTCCACGCTTGTCACATCAGAATGTGATGCAGATGTGGAATGTGTGTACGGTGCATTCAGCGCATTACCAGGTTTATCACAGTCATGGTGTGGAAAGGGAAAAGGGCCAAGGTAAAAAAAAGAAAGAAAGAATAATTATGAGATATGAGAAGACAGAGCTGATATGAGTGTAACCTGTCTGAAGAGATGCTCTGCACATGATCTCAACTGATTCTTGTCTGTCTCTCCATCAAATCAAAGAAAAGTGAGATGGATCTTTTTGGTATGTGCATACCAGTATGCATGAGAAACAAGATTACACACACTGTTTGTTAGTGTGAAATCCACATACATACATTTAATCAGTAATCAGATTTCTGCCTTACTTCTGACTTTAATTTGGAACGATGGCTGTTATTTGGAGGTTTTCCAGAAAACACAAATGTAACCAAATTTGACAAAAGTCAGCTTTGAAAACTTCTAGAGCCTACTATTATCATTAGTCAGATCTGCAATTGTTTTGAATACAAGGATGCTTTGTTAGGTTCACCTTCGATGGGAAAGGCACAATGTGGAGCCAGTGTTAGGGTTTTCCATTTGAAGCTACTGTAGAAACAGGCCATTTGAACGTTGTGGACTCCGCAGATCTCGTTTTTGACTTGACTATACACTATAAATAAATGACCCTGAAGCACGCACTGGACCTGTAATTAACTATATGTAATGATCTTTCTTTTCATCCTTTCATTCAGCTGTCACAGCGTCACGTTCCCCGTTATAGGAATTCTGTTATTCACACACACATATGTGAAAAACACAAAATGGGAATCCATGACCATAACCACATATTTAGACACCATTATGAGAGATGCTTATTTATTCTCATACCATTTGATATATTATATATCACATTTTGCGAATAGTTTTTTAATAGTTAGTAAATAATTTACTACTTTTCTTGTATAGATCAGTCATAAACCATCAATAATTCAATTTGCTGTTCTAGGTTGTGTAAAACCCCCCCTGGCTGGCTGTCAGTTGCAATTTGTAACTCCTTCAAAGAAGGCCAATAAAAAGTGCCATTTGAAAGTGGCACCAATTTCTTTAAACTCTTTAAATTGATATATTGGCTTCAAACATCTAGTATCAGTAGGACTTTACAAGAACTGTAAATTTGTTTTAGCAGCTACAGTAACGTTCATAACGTCCATGTTCAAAGTAAATCAGAACAGTATGGTAAGTTATATGTTTGAATGCTGCGGCAAAACTTGAACAAACTAGAGAGAACACGTGTTAGCCTCTTTGTATTGAACGCCATTTGATTTTAAGATTTGATTTTAGGACTTGACTCATTACTTTGAGATTATGGTCTGGCTCTTGCACATGTTTATGAGTTTTGGAGCCCATGTGTCCCTCAAACTGAACCTCTGACTGCCCGCAGTCCCTCAATCCAGACTTAAAACTAAAGGTGACTGTGCACATCAAATCATTTTTTTTCTGTATTAATCATTGTGTGTGTGTGTGTTTTATTTTTTTGTGAAGCGTTGTGTACATTGTTTTGAAATTTGCTGTGTAAATGACAGTTGTCTTTTCCTGAAAGATGAGGTTTCATTCCTGTCATAGGTTGCTTGGTAATTTTCATGCATTTTTTTATAGATTTTGTCACTTGTTATGTAAGATTTTTCCAATTTTCAGCTGAAATGTCTTTTTCTATAGCTGCAGACTTTGAGCTGGTTTACATATCGTGCAGCGTTTTGTGAGTCACATCGATGGCAGCAGACTCAACCTTTCTAAATGACACATATCTTACTCTGGAGGCACAACGTGTTGAATGAAAAAGCATATTTGGGCTGTTACAAATGCTCATAAGCCCTGGAAAATATTGAAAAATCCCAGAGAGTGAGAGACAAAGAAAGAAAGAGAGAGAGCGGTCCCTGACAGTCCAGGCAACCAGGCAAGTTAAACAGACACACATAATAGGATATTAAACTTTAACTACCCCATATTCATTCCAATCATCCAGGAGAGAAATGGCCAAAACTTCAGGCTCCAAATTTCATTTGTGTCTCATTGGAAAGGTTGAATTTATGAGGCCTTTTTGTTAACAGAGAGGTATGTGCCGGATTAAAAAGTTCTCCAGGCCTTTTTGCTCCAGTCTCTCTCTCTCTTAGTGACATATGTCTTCATTTGTGAAGTCTCAGCTCGTGCCAGGGTGGAACTTTCATTGGCAAGAGCCCGTTTCCCCCAGGAGAACTGTTAAGCAGTGCACAGGAAATAAAAAGAAATGCCAAGTTACTTCCTAATGTCGTGAGTGATTTCATTACCTCAGACACTGGACTAATTTAGGGCAAGCGAAGGAATGGGATTTCAACATGCAAAACAGCAGACACTTACCCACCAGCAAACTGCATAACTCTGAATTCACACAAAACTGCATTCAGAAATGAAAACAAATGGGGATATGAAACTGCATAGAGGTACAATGGAAAATACACTTAACTGCCTCACGTCCTGAAGGCAACTTCTCTTAAAACCAGCTAAAAGGGTGATGAGTTAAAAGCCATGCGATTAAGCGCAAGTATAGAACGAGAGAGGCGGAGAAATGAGATCTCACTGCGGGGAGGACGTGAGGCCGAGATGATCCGGTGATGAGCAGGGCGCTTGTCAGGACGGCGAGGTCGCCGCCAGCCAAGATCTCTCTCCTCTTAACTAACCTGCATCTTGACAAGGCAATCAAGTCCCTCCCCAAGTGTAATTAAATGATAAGTTCATATTTGAGGGACAATTGTGAGGCGGCCGGTCGGAGAGCGCTGTCACGGCGAGCTGCTGGCGTGACGAATACCCTTATTAGCAGCCACACTGCACCCTGTCAAGAAAAGGGCTGACCGGGAGTGTGTGTGTGTGTGTGTGTGTGTGAGAGAGAGGGGGGTGAGGGGGACGAGGTAGCGTTGTGCGTTCAAACACACGTCCTCTGTCACACAAGTACACGTTGTTGCACTATGGGCAGAATAGACACACACACACACCCTCTCGCCACAGCCGCCGGTGATCGTTTAAGATATGCCTACAAAGGGCAGATGGAGGTAAAGGGGACATGCACTCCAGCGTGTCAGCACAACATGCATCTCCCTGTAAATCAATGAGAGATGATGTGAGCTCTGCGTCCCAGCTGTTTGATATGCAAAGAGCTTTTCTATGCAAATCTGTCTCGACAGCTTTAGACACAGAGCAGGAGAGTGGCATCAAGGCCCAGGTGTACAGAGGGAAGGAGGGTAAGGAAAAAAAAAAAGAATAACTGACAAACAGCCGATTCGGACAAGCGGTTTGTTTAGGCACCTGTGAGATTTGCTCACCCCCTTTCACCCTAAAGCTGGGATCATCTCATAACGCCAAAAAAAAAAAAAGGTGCACGGCAAACACAGTGTACCTACAGTTATGATGAAAAGGTGAGCAAACATCACACTATTCACAAAATGTCTTCATCAATAGGAGCTCCCCAGATAGCGTTTTGTGTTCTATTTTCTCTGTTGGTGTCTGTGTGTAAGATATATCCCCTCCCTTTCCTTTCATGGGGTGGATCTTGAAGTGTGTGCTTGCTTTAATCCTGTGTGTGCGGCGCGGTGTAGTGCAGGCCTGCTCTCGGCATGACTCCCATTGTGGCGTTCGCTCATTGTGTCTGTGGAATAAAAGCTGCCTCTGTTGTCTAGCCAGCTTCCTGCTTCAAACACCGCATAGCTGCTCTTTGGAGATCTCCCTCCCTCCCATCCTTCCCCCTTTTTCTCCATCTTTCTCTTTCTCTCTCTGTGTCATTCACCCTCTCATCTCAATTGTTTATCTCTGTCCTCTCAGTCTGTCTCGCTCCCCCCTTACTTGTTTCTACAACTGCCCCTCCTTTCTTCCCGTCTTAAGAAAATAAACCTGCTCTTTTGAGCTCAAGCTGTACAGTGAGAGGGAAGAGGGAGGAGGATGGGAGGGTTTTTTTAAACAAGAGAGGAGTGGGTAAGGAGGTGAGGGGATGAAATGACACCAGCAGCCAAAGAAAACCAAAGACCAAAGAGGGGGGAAATTAACTGACACATGCGGCAGAGAACCATGACTCACTTTTCATGATTGCTTTTCAATGCCTGAGTCATTTTTGAGCTGCCACACGAGCTAATATACAAGCGCTAATGTTCAGCTGGGGAATAGCTGAGACAAAACCAAATGAGAGCATGTAACTCACACCGATACAAACTTGGAAAGAGTTGCAAACTCTTGAAATTCTCCACAGGTGATACTTTTTTAGTTTCTGCCCATGACTACTTGCAGCAAACCAAGTGGCACAGCAGTAAAGAAATAGGCTCCACTTCAGATTTCAGGTTAATAAATCATAGAGGAGAGGCTTGTTAAATTGAACTTTATATAACTTCTGTGTAAAGGTCAGCGGTCTCTTTTTCGGAGGTAATTTAAAGATTAGACGAGTCAGTGTTTCCATCACACTCGCACGCGCACACGTACGCACACATTCTGGTGGGCATTTATGCATGCACACGTATGGACACGCACATGTGCCATTCACATAAAGCAGCAGGCCTAAGGTGAGAAGGGGCCCGAGGTGAGACTTTTTAATCATTTCTTCACCCGCGCAAACTAATCTGAGTGCCATTTGCACATACCTGAGCACAGTCCAACTCTAATTCCCATCGCAGCTAATGATAGAATTTCCATTCCTTTCTTTGAATTGAGGCCTTGTTTGACAGATTAGAATGTCATTAGCTGCCCATGCTGAGAAGGTCCAGATGTTGTCACTGATTGGTGTGGTGTGAGGGCCTGCTGAAAATTTAAGTAGTATCAGTAACTAACTTGATGGAAAATCTGACTTCCTTAATACTACTGAGTTTGATGTTGCACCCAATCGGACCCCCAAAATGGCAAAAGGCTGCCCTCACCATCACTCTTGATTATTTTACCCAACCATGCCTTTTACCAGACACAGCATGCTGATTGAAAGCCTGCCTCACAGTACGCCAATGGACAGCGAACATTGGACGTACTGCAGCTGGAACCATACATTCAATCTGACATTGCACCTATGATTCAGAACACAGCCAGAATTGTCTGTCTAGCTCACTTCTTATTGTACGAACTCAACAAAATTCACAGTTAGGTTTCAAATAAATTCAAAGAGAAAGGAAAGCCAACAAAACGCCACGTGATACCGTCTGGCTCCTAGAGACATTCTGACATACAAATCACATACAAAGGTCAGTCATCTAAGTTTGACCCAGTAGTTTTCATGTCATTCAGACCAAACATTTCTCAGCTCCATGAAAGCTTAATGCAAAAAAGCCTTTATCAAGGATTACCGCACTGTACTGCCACCACGGCCCTGGATGACTATCAGAATGAAATGTGGACATGTTAGGCACTCAGGCACTCATCATCACAAGAATAATACTGAAAAACACAAAGACACTGGTGGAAAGTCACCATGTGGGTTCAGAGGGGGCAGACTGGGGCTGGGTAATGTTTTAGAAGGCCCAGTCAAAAGATCGCTGAAACTTAGCACTGATTTAATGAAGTGGTTCAGAAGCCAAGTCAGACAGATCATATAAAGAAAAAGTATTTCACTCAGAGACACTTCAGTCAAAGAATTGACCATTCATAGCAAATGGTTACAGAGAAACGCTCCCTCCAACGCTCTGCTGTTTGAGGGAGCTTTCAATAAGTCAAAGCAAGATGCAGATTCTGCTGAGAGAGCAAATCCCCCGTAATAAACAGATAGATAAACTTAAATCTTAGTTACGTCAACAACATAAAATGGCACATGAGAAGGAGTTTGGGCCGGTGGAGGGAGTGTTGGTATGAGCATGATCAGAGTAACAGTGATGTGTCATGAAGTGCCATGAATATGACTGTTGATGTATGAGCCAGCTGTGAATGAGTCAACCATTGTGAAGGATATTGCAAACAGCACATTATAGCCCCCAAAACAACAGAGCCACTGTGACCCACCGTCCAGAATCAACTGCAAAAGCAGAGCAGTGGCATTATTTAGTGAAAGAGCCAACAAAAATGCAACCATGCAAGCATTGCCAAGAAAATGCAATGTACAAGGGATCCTACTAGCAATGAGCAGCAGAGGAGAGGTCTGCATTGGGATTGGGTCCCGCTGGGTCCCAAAGCAAATCTCAAGGGAACGGATGGTTTAGGCAAAGCTACAGGTGGGAGCGGGAGGCGGAAATACAACACAGCAATTTACGGTGCAGGCATAAAGTTTCAGAGTTTCGCAGGTTGCGGGCAGGAGTGGACACACACATTGGGCAGACACGTTGTGCACATGTTGCAGGGGCGGGCGGTAACAGTCAGAAATTCAGCGGGAGCAGGATGAGAAAACTGGTCCTGTGCAGTTCTCTACAGCCCAGATACTTAGCTTAGCATTTAGCTATTAGCACTCCAGCATAAGTGCAAGTCAAGTCTCATGAATTCTTGGTCAAATAGCCCTTCATAGCCTAGAGGTTTGTTTTGGATCATTGTCCTGTTGAAACAAATGATAGTCCCACTTAGCTCAAACCACAGCCAGATACTGTGGCATCCATGCTTGGTAATTGTGCTTTGAAATTTGAATAAATCAAAACAAAGTTTCATCAGCAAAGCGCCCCCACAGCATCATGCCAACTCTTCCATGCTTCACGTTGGGAACCATACATGCAGATGACATGCAGTTACTTTCTCTCTCACACTTTTGGAACACAAAATCTCAAATTTGACATATGAGAACAAAGTAAATTTGGGGGGTTTATTTTCAGCATGTAGGATGATGTGATCAATAATGCTTGTTGCCACATTCTGTGTTTATAAAATAAAGAGAAGCCAAAAGACCACAAACCAACTAAAAAGAGAGATAAGTGAACATTCAAAAGTACTGACTTTTAGTTTAGGACTGAGCCGTTGCTCAGGTATTTCCTCTACATTGAGAGTACCTCTCTAGTTTTCTATCCTGCAGGCTAGTTGAGGTGAATTATTCTGGCATATCAGGTGTGAATGTGTCCCTGATGGCTGGATGGCTTCTAGATGACTAGAAAGAAAGCCATCGAGTGGGGAGAGTTTGAGCTCAGATGTCCACCGGAGTAATAGTTTAAAAAAGCACCTCCCTCCTCCACTCTCTTCATCTCCCAGAGAAGCCTGTCACATGCACTTTGCACTGATGGCTGACGGATCGGGCCAAGACACTCGTCTCAGGGCACTCCTCTATATATCGTTAATTTAATGCATGATGACGTGGCCAATTACAGCGGGCCTGCACGCTCAAAAAGCATGTCAAAACCTGTGTATCAATCTATTAGGTCCTGTCTCCTCGCACATTACAAGGCACCTTAAAGCCCATCCCTGGTGCTGGAGGAAAAGTGCTGACCTCATGGGAAACAGGCCTCTGATCCTCTCCCTGGCCTTTTAAAGTCTATAAAAAACATAACACGACTTAAACTGGCATGGAAGTGAGATCAGTGGTAGGAGTAAGAAATATATATGGCTGTAAATATGCATAGATATGTATGCATATATTCAAGCAGCAGTGTTATTGTTAAGCAAGGCTTTTTACCTCTTAGTGTTTGAAAACCAGTTGGCATGGTCCACGGTAATGGGAAGGGGGTTGTTCATGAACTGCAATGATGGGCTAAGTTGCGCTGCCTCCCTGAGAACTTCTCTTTTGTCTCTATCTCTTTCCATCCCTCTCTCTTTCCTTGCCTTCCTCCCTCCCCGTGGGATTTTCTTGCTGACAGGAGGGGCTGTGAAGTTTGACTGGCTCAGCTCAGGCTTTGATGCTGTCACTTCCCATCCACTCAGAGAGTTCAAGGCCATCAAGCTCTTGCAAATGAGCAGACACCGGCACTGGGAGATGTACCGAGTGGTGAAGCCAGGGGCATCTTGTCCGTCCCCATACCCAACACTATACTTTCTTAGCTACAGGGTGATGGTGTGTTGCAATTAGTCATGTGCAGAAATGTCTAGGGTTACAAAATGTAGTTCTTTGTAGAGTTCATTTCATACTGTCTAATAACACACTGGGTTGGGCCACAGATTACTTGGTGCAAAAATTAGCATCTGTATGGTACAAATGTGTGCTCAGTATTGAGAGTTTAGGAATAATGAATGCAAAAAGGGTGTGAAAGGTCTTCTAACATATGTAATGTAGTTTATAGGACACGTCTTTGTATAACAGACATGACTCAACATTCATTTCAGCTTGCAAGTCATTTAGATGTTAGGCCCTGTGACACGAACAATCTGAAAATAGTCTATTTATGCCCTTAAACTTGCACGAGGAATATTTTGCCAGTGTCTGAACACACCTTTAAACATTGGTTGAGGTTAGGGTTGTGTTTTAGATGATTGAAATCATCAGTCAAGAAGCCCCTGAGCCATTTCACATTCCGTCAGTGGAATCACGTTTAAGCTGCGTCAGTGCACATAGTATTACGCTACAATGGCATGGCAGTTTGAGAAAAACTCTGATCTATAAAATGAATGAACTATAAAAACTAACTGTGATGGAAACATGCAGGGCAGCATGATGCAGGGCAGTGTGGCTGATTTCTGACTGTGTTCTGATGCTCTCAGCTTCACTGTTAAATGTTGGTGAAGTCAGCTAACTATGTTTGAACCAGACACTGGTACAACATCCTCCACTATTTAGTGTGATTGACTCTTCAGCTGGCAGCACTTTAAGCAGCCAGACAGGTAGGACGCTGCATGGAGAGCTAGGATTTTACCTATGACCTATGACCACAACGTATACTTTTTTATTTGTCTATCATAAGCATAAGACTTGACATGTAGCCTGTTATAGGAGTTTAGTGGCCTGGCTCCTCAGCAGGTGAGCTGAACTGTAACTAGGTAAAGACTGGGACCAATATGATTCTCACAACTGGTAGTGAGGTGCATGAAGTGAAAAATGTCAACACAATAATGTCAGGTGATGTCACTGACTCTTAAAATCCTGATTCAGGTAGAGCTCTAGTTTAGGTATGGTTAGGGTTAGGCAACCTTTCACACCTGCCTTATTTGATTCAGACTACTTTTCAGTTGTGTTCAGTTAGTCAAAGTATGAGTTGGACCAAATGTGTAACTGACATTCAATGCAACAACTTAGAGAGCTATAAAGAGTCAGTTAGAAAAAACTCAAACACTTTTCCAAGCCAATCAACTGCAAGTATCAGCAGATGCAACCCATGCAGGTCATAAGACAGGATGTAGGTATGTCGTCTAGTTCTTAAGTGGACATGCATAAATTCAATGGAAAACTAAGACTAATCCAATCAAATATATATAAAGTAAGAAAAACTGTTTTCAGACTTTTCAGTGTAAAAAAAGCCATAAAACACTTCCTTCAGGTTAAGGTTAAAGGACAGGGAAAGATCGTGGTTAGTAGAAAGGCAAATTCCAGGTGTGTGATGGATGAAAAAGTGAGCCAGTGCTGTACTACTCGAGATTGGTCTTTGTCTCAAGTGTCAAAACCACTTTTGACTCAGAATCAACTGAATTTTTACACGTCAGTGTGTATAAAGTTGCATAGCATTTGATGAATACTGTGATGAAAACGATTACTCACATCTGATCATCCTTTTCACCAGAATTCTGGGTTTTTCCAGCTGCAAGCTGATGTGCAATATGTGGATGTCATTTACCACATAGATATTTGCTGTCTTAGCGTAGGACGGATCTGGAGTGGTTTTACTCACATGACTGTTTTTTGAAATGAACAAAGTTGAAAGTTGCCTAGTTGAACTGAACATCTATGAGACACTTTGTGCTGATCTGACTGACCATTTCACCACACTGAATAAATGCTTGCAAGGACAAGAGTTTGTGTCACACTCATACATGAAATCACTTTCTGTAAAACCTTTTGAGAGGAGCCAGCGTTGCAAACTTCCTATTCCTTATACCCAGTTTCCCAAATGCCAACATCTCAGCGAAAAGGAGGAAATATGTGACTGTGCACACATCAATGATCACAGAGTATAACCAGTATTATACCAGCATTCAAGATTCCACTACCATTGAGACAGACATTAACCTGTTGTCAAACCTTTTCTCTGTTGAGTACAGGAGGACATGTAGTTGAAGTTTATTGAAATGCAATGCAATGACACTTACTAATAAGTCACTATCAGTAGCTCCAGCTGTCAGTTCTGCAGGGGAAAAGTCAGAATTTCCCCAGATGAGGCACCATGCCAGAGGGAAACCCGATTTATTTGACTCTGCATACAGTACATGAGTAAACATTTTTTTTCTCTCTTATAAAGAGCAAGATTATATCTTCAGTCCAAGGTCCAGCATCACTGTTCCCATTAGGAGCAATATCTACATGTGAGTGAAAGTGTAATAGTAAGTGCTTAAAACTAATACACAGTCTCTTAAAATTAGGTCCCAGGCTAAATACTTCAAGTTTTCCATTTGGCTTCTGCTATGAAATGGTTTACATTTCTGGCCAAGTTTTATCAGGAGAGTGAGAAAGTGGAACATTCTGAAATGTGAACGGACACTTTTTTAAACAGCGCCCACCATCAAAATTCTCTTTAGCGCAGCAGTGTTATGACAGTGCACGCTGAATACACCTGCAGGGTTAAATAAAGCATTAAAATGTGTTCATGTGGTGTCTTGCTATAAACAAACTACTCTTACAAGATAAGCATTGCCTGAATATGTATGACAATGTCAGCAGAGACTACACTCCACTCACTTACTTTCCCCAATATCCTCTACATAGGCTACAGGAAAAGACAGTTGTGTGTGTGTGTGCTTGAGTATGTTTGTGTGCATGACTCTCATGCAGTTTTCAGAGGTGTTATGTAAAAGATCCAGTCGGATTTTGGAAACCCTTCTCTACCTTGTTGTCTGCACTACACAGCTGACAGATACGTGATAAGAAGAGAGGGTGTGTGTTTGTGTATGCTGATGGTAGCAGTGTGGTTGTGTGAACAACAAATCATGATATTTGCGTGCGTGTTTATGAGCATAGACATGAGTGCTAAAACCATAAGTGCAACAAATGATGATTTCATGCGTGGTACAGGATGTGTGGGGAGGGTTTCTTTTTTTGACAAATCAAGAATATTTAGTGTGTGTGCGTGCATGTGTGTGGGTCCCTGTGTGTGTGAGCAGTGACGGGCACTGATCTCTGGAGTGACAGGGCTAATCTCCCCAGTTACTGTCCCGCTCTCCTCGTCCTGTCGTGCTCCGAGTGGCTCTCTGATCAGCTCGCATTAAAGCTAAACACTTTGACTGATTTGGAGGAAAATCAAAATCAATTTGTACCAGGGCCCTCTATTTGGAGCCGTCCCCCCCGGGCCCTGGAGCTTGTCACATCCCCTTGGTGTGGAATTGACGTTTTGACACGCAAAGTTAGATTAAAAAAGAGACAGAGAGAGAATAAGAGAGAAAGAGAGAGAGAGAGAGAAATTGAATGAAGTTTTCCTACCGCCCACTTCCATCATTTCCCAAACCAGCCATGAGCTCAAGGTAGCCTGGGACGTGTCACCGCTGAACAGGTTCAATCATGAGATGTCAGTCAGCGCTGCCTGGCTCTGAGCTACCTGGTAGCTTTGTGACCTGTTATGTAAGTGTTAGCGTATGGTTGTTTTCAAGTGGGTCCCATGATACTGAGAGGAAGACGGCGAAAGGACTCACAAACTGATGAACAAATTAAATTGGCGTTTGACGGACGGGGAGACCAAAAGACGGCTTGGGGACAGGCTGACTGACAGGCCTGATTGAAAGCGGGGCCACAGAGGAGTGACAGTCTGACAGACGGATGGAGTGTGACAAGCTAAAGCTGGTGTGTGACACTGAACACCATCAGACATAAGGCGACAATTGTAGCGTTTGATGGACAGAAGGTTGTCACAGCGAGTAAAAGTAGAGAAGGGTGATTGGCACAGGGAGTCTTATCTAAGAGGTTTAGAAGTTTTAACATTTGCATGTGTATGTGTGTGTGTGCGTCAGGAACAGCAGTGGAGCGGGAAGGAAGGAGGGCATATTGAATTAAAGTGACAAAAAGTGGAGGATGTAGAATGGGGGAGAAAGACAGAGGAAGCCAGGAGAAGAGAGATCAGGTCATATGGAGGTGAGTGGCCTTATCACACACACACACAGAGGATGTGGTCCATTTGCGGTGACATGCGTAGTGATATCTCAGCTGGCGTCGGCGAGGAGACGAGCTCTTTGTCGGCCTTGACAGTTTTGGGTGGGCTCGGTGCATCACACCAGCTCCTCCACCGTGAACTCTGCTGAACAAACGTCAATCTCCCGTTGTCTTATGGGGATTTGAAAGTTGAAGAAAAACAGGGAGGGCAGATTTAGAAATAAAGGAATCAAGAGATGAAAAAAAAATGTCTGGAGCTGATATATTTCTCTGCATCTCAGAAAACACATGATTTCGTTTTGCATCATGATCCTCATCTTTTTTTTCTTTTTTTGCTGTGTAATCTCCAGCACTTGTAATGAATTGAGATACTGTTGTGACTTGTTTGTAAAACAAGCTGTTTTATGTGTTTGTGCATAAACACATGGATCAACTTCACTTGATTTTCAGGCATCATCGGCTCCTGATAACTGCAGGGTTTCAGACCACCCCCATTTAATTAGCCTGATTATATTGTTAGCGTTTTTTTTTTTTTTAACTTGCCGACATAACCGTAGCTGCTCTTTTAATTAGAATTAATTGCGCTCTAAGTTGAGGTCTTTCAATGAACATTAATATAAATTGTTAACTAATTAATCATCCTGTTGCTGACTCTTCCCCCGCTTGTTAAAGCTTATCCTGACCTCGCTGTGTCTCTGCTTCCTGCACAGGGAGTCAAATTTTCACCAGCAATTTCAAAAAATGACACAAAACCATGTGCCATTCAAAGTATAGCATCCTATTGATATTCATTAGGGTCGCTCCTCCTTGACCTCTCGGCTAATATGATATCATGGTCAGTGTGTAAGCGAGTGTATCAGGCGTGTCACGGTGCTGACATTACAGGCAAGTCGCGCTCGCTAATGGGCAGCGGCTCTGACGTCCAGTGATGTCACGTGGTTCGACCCCGCAATGTCACAGTGCTGACAGGCCTATTAGCTGTGGTAGAGTTGGGGAGGGAGTGTGGGCATTGACAGAGATAGCCCCTGACAGAGGGAGATGTAGGAGAGAGTAGGGTCTGTTGACACAGATAGCCCCTGATAGGAACAGAATGGTAGGAGGGGGGTATCTCTTAGAGAAGCACCAAACTGTAAGTATGTTTAGAAGACAACTGTCTGATGACTTCTAAATGAATTTTCTTTTAAACTTTATCTGTATATTTATTGCCTAGTGAACTTACAAGATATTAATGCTAATTGATGACATGTCAGTTTAAAAATTGGTTTATCAACTTGGTTTATCAAGTTTCATAGCCTACATGCCACCCCTGTCAAAAACAGTGGATCTGGGTTGACATCCAAAGATGTTATGGCTATAGTAGGATGGCTGTTATATTTCTCATAACAGCACAGCCTTGCTAGCGGAAACTGATTCACAGAACTTTTTTAACTATTTGCTTTATTCTGTGTACTTACATTTTCCAGAAGTGTGATGGACAGTACTCATTGTGATTATGGGACTTTTACCTGTTGTCTGTACCAAATATGAATGTACAGAACCTGGGAAGAGGGCGTGTGAATAAGCTGCATTCTCAGAATGGAATGTATTACAGAAAGTTATGTAACTCCATGAGCTGACTTCTTGAATGTTTTTAAATCCATTTTGAAAGAAAGAAGGAGAGAGAATCGCAGGGGCTGTTGCTTTAACTGACATTGCTGGATTCAGGTTGGACAGGGATTGACAGTGGACAGCCATTTTGAGATGGTTGATTGGGGTCAATTCAAGGCTCTGGCTGGGCCACTCAACATTGTTCAATGTGGTATATGTTCCTTTAGGTGCTTTTCTGCAAACTCCTTGACTTCATGCATCTTTCAATGAGGAGAGGCTTTCATCTGCCATGAATGCCAGATCGTGATGAATCTACCACAGGTGGGCTCGTCGATCGCATGAAGGTGTAGAAACAACTCAAAGATAAAAGGCACCAGAGCTAAATTTCATAGCAAAGGGTCTGAATGCTTCTGTTAATCTGTCAATATTTCAGCTCTTTCTCTTTAATAAATTTGCAAAAATGTCTAAGATCCTGTTTTCACTTTGTCATTATGGAGCATTGAGTGTAGATTGATGAGGGGAGAAATCAATGTAAACGATTTTAGCATGGGACTGCAATATAACACAAAGTGAAAAAAGGAAAGGTGTCTGAATATTTCCTGAAAGCACTGTTTGTTTCCCTTGTTGAGTCTTGTGTTCAGATCTCTTCTTCATCAGATACTCATTTAAACATAATTCTATCAGGTGAAATAGCTCTGCTCAATTCTTTGAACTAAGTTTTAGTTCTGCACAGTGACAGTCTTCAAGTCTACTTTAGTTAGGCCTGTTCACTATTGTGAGAATTGTTTTGCTAAGTCAATAAAACTCATTTGAGCATCAGTTTCCTGCCTTTATCTGCACTTGGGTCCTTATCTGACTACGGTAACAACTAATCCTGTCATGATGTGGACTTTGTGAGATGAAAACTATCACCAGACCTCCCCTCATAACAGAGGGGGTAGCTATGGGACAGTGACAGCGAGGGACAATGCACCTAATCTAGGATCAGTTCCCAGAAAAACGGGATATCTGATACCACCCGGCCTGTGAATGATTAGGATCAGTCACGTTGCATCCACCAGAGAGACCTACACAACAGACATACACCAATTTCCTGAAGGCCTGGGTTGGATGGTTTTGGATGCGCTAGAGGATCTAAAGGATCAGAACTGTAGCCATAAGACAGAGACTTAAGGATTTAAGGTGATTTAGGGGAGAGGAGTATGTTGAAACATAGAACTCTCAAGCAATAACATATGGACTATTCAGTCTCAGAGAGGGAGGAAGAGAGAAATGGAAAGAAGGCAGTGTTCCTTTTCAGATATGCCAAATGTCTAGGATAATGGTGTGACATACCCATAATGCACTTGGGTCTCCAGGCTAGGAGAGATGACACAATCTCAATCATGCTCTACCGTCACAAACACTGATGTTCCCCAGCTGGCCCAGAAAGACAGCAAGGTTATAGTACACATACACACACACACATATATATGTCCACATACAGGCACAGAGTTGATGGTTATTGCACACTCTCGGTTTCCTCCTTGTCTTATTCATCGGGATGTGTTGCACTGCAGGTAATGGTGATGATCGAAAACAACCAGACCTAATAAGAGGAGCAGCTAAATGACACACTTCATCTCGCTTGCTCATCACAACATGTGGAGCTGCTCAAATGCATTATTGTCTCAGCTCTGGACTATGTTGAATAGCTCATAGGAAGTGGTTTGTTCCTTATGTCTTTGAAGTCTTATTTATCCGTATCTCTGTTTGAGGCACTTGCAGAACGGATGATAAACCTGCAAAGATTCAAGTAACTGTATGCTAAGCACCCCATCAGTGTACACTGACCATAATGGCAGATTTACCATTTAATTTATTTTATTTTATTTTATTTTTAAACAGTGGCTGCTTGATTTCAGACAGAGAAAGACAAAAGCTGGTTTCATTTCTAGCCAGCGGCCATTCGGTTTGTCAACTGTCCATAACAGATTTTAAGGCTACTGTTAGCTAGTGAGACGGCTGAAAATGGCATTTTGCTGCACAATGTGGCTGCATATTCTGCTAAAAATGTGAGGTTCCTGAAAGTCATTTCAGCAACAACAAAGTTTCTTGTTAACTTTCTGTCTGCCCTGGGAGTGAAAATGTAGCCTCTCATGTGTGCTGCTTGTGATTACTTTGCTTCTACATTTCAGCAAATATCTGAAAAGAGACATAATGTACAGTGTGAAGAGCTAAATAAGAAAATGAGAGACTTCTACAGCAATCTGACAAACACGGCTGCTATTCATATAGCAGCACTAAAGAGTTCTAATCAGAAATAGCTAAGCCAGTCAAACTAGTTTCAAGGCAATTACCACAATATGATTTGATATGCAGAGCATATGACATCAAAAATGTCTATGTTTCCAAGTATTGCAAATTCAATAGAAGGGTTTCAGAGCAACGTCATCAGTAAGACGGGTAGAAAAAAAGAAATGACAGCTGATGAGCTTCAAGAGATCAACATGGGAAGATGTTTTTGTCCCTTAAACTGCAAAATCACAAAAGTAGTGGGTGGAAAGTGTTTATTATCTCAAGAAGGAAACCTGACAGTTAGCTAAGGGTGTGGAATTAGCTATTAGCTCCAACAATTTGGTCAGGACCCACAATCTGACATGATGCAAAGAACTGGAGAGTGGTAGTTAACACAGACCCAGTGTTTTTGAAAGAGGCTCATGTTGCCAACTGGATATGTTTGGCAGCTGGTTAGCTCTGGCTAACTCATTTATATGAGGGATGTAAACCCCATATCACACATTACCAGAGATCAAATGATCATTCAGAGAATCATGGCCAATAGAAAGTAATCCTGGTCAAATTTAGAACCAAATACCAGCGGTGGCAGTCACATATAACCACTGACTGACTTACAATAAGCTTTACTAGCTGAGCCATAACATAACTTGATCAATGTGGTATATGTTCACTAGTAATTAAAATCTCAAGCTAAAGAACCCAGGTTCAGCAGCAGTGGCAGCAGCATGTCCTCCCATCTTACCATCTGAGGCATTTGGTGCCGTGAAGTATTTTTCTTCTAGTCTGTGATTGTGTGGTATTCTGGTTACTCAACATGAACTTGGATGCACCTTAGCAGGAAGAGAAGCAAAGTAGGGGTTGTCAGCAAAGATCAGCAGTTTTGGTGTCAAAGATAACCAACGTTTAAGTTTGCACCTTCCCAGACCAACATATATTCTTTTTTTTTTTTCTTTTGGCTCTTGGTCTCATCTCAGCCCATCCAGCTACACTACACTCTACACTAAATAAGTATAATATACAGCAGACTTGTGATGCTATATGAATAAAGTCACTATAGTGTACACTTAAACATATATTGAATTTTTAGGTCCCTTCTTTATGTCCTGTCCATAGCAGAGCTTTGTTCTACTTCCATTCACGGCTTCTCTAAAACGGGTGCAAACATACTGACTATGCATAAGTACCTCACACGATCCCACATCAGAACTATTCCTTCAAAATACCATATGGTATACTTATATATTATATATTTCTATATATTTCTATGTATGTGTATATATATATATATATATATATATATATATATATATATATATATATATATATATATATATATATATATATATATATATATATATATATATATCACAAAATAAGATATGCAGCACCTAATGCTAGCAAGCCCCCGCCCCCACTCTCTCTCTCTCTCTCACTCTCTCTCTCTCTCTCTCTCTCTCTCCCCCCTCCCGTCATCAGTTTCTCCCCTCAATGCTAGGAGCACACAGGCAGACTCCTTCCACTCACCAGGGTGTAATCTCTCTTTGTTTACACTGCCAAGGGGTTATTTGGCTGTCTGTTAGAGTGTGACACAGACAGCGCTACACTGTCAAAGACAGCCTCAGCACACTGCAGACAAGCCGATTCTGTATTCAGTGTATCTAACGTGTCAGCCTGCACTGACAGTATGTGATGGCCTACAATCACACAATACGCTCTGAAAGACAGGATCCATCCATATGTCAGTAAAAAAAAAAAAAGGTTGGAGAATAGCCATTGGCTGTGGTTACACTTGTCATTCCACCCTGAGTTTTAAGACTTGATGTTAAAGATGAGATTTTGTCAGACTGCATCGCTGTGTAATCACACTTGGTCTGCTAATGGTTGTCATGTGATTCCTGTATCTGGATTTACTGAAATCTGAGTCATCTGAGTGCATTGTCTTTCACTGCTACCCTGTCTGCCATGTGTTCGTCATATCAGCGTATCGACATTGCAGCAGGAGTGTGTTCTCATGTAGAATATGGAGAAACATCTTCACCAACACACGCAGCATAAAAAAAAAAAAAAACGTAAAAAACAAAAAAAAATGTGTATTTGTTAATATGTTGTGTTGCTGCCGCCATACATTAGTAGAGTATGACACCAAGCTAGTCCTGTGGTTATGTAATTGTATCATTTACCCAGCACTTGAACTGTTGATATTTGTCATATTCCACCTTAAATCAATAAATAAGTTTTAAAGAATATATTTAATTTTAATATATGAATTTATTTCATAATAATAATAATAATAATAATAATAATAATAATAATAATAATTAGTTATAGCAAACACAAACAGGAATGAATAAGTCACAATAAATCTATTATTTTCACATTATATTTACATGTTACACTTATATATACATCACTTCATGTTCCAGTTATATTAATTATTGCTCTACATGATTGTCTTCTAGCACTGTGTTTTATTGTAATTAAACTTGATTTAATTGAACTTGATTAAGTAGTAATCTAGTTTGTTTATGTATGTGTATATACATTATGTGTGTATCTAAAGAGATAAATTGTCAAATCAAAATATGTAATTAAAATATGCAATAATTGTTTTTGGAATATAAATCCACCTTGGGTCATTAAAACCCTGACATTCCCATCAAGAGAGTGGAGGTGGACATAACAGTTGACTGTAGGTACAGTAAGATTGCTGAGAGGACTACTCTATATATTTTTTTGGTCTTTCGTGCTTTTGGGTTGTAGAAAGTCGAAACAAGTCGAAACAAAAGTTTGTAACCAATGCTGTAAAACAGTTCAACCAGACTGACAATAGAAAGGTACCTCAAAAAAAAAAAAAGTTGAGCGTTGGAACTAGATCGCTGTGTATCAGCTGAACATATTATGGGCTGACATCACAGTTTAAATCTATTCAATCAAACAATGAGTAAACAGCAGAGGACACAAAGAAAAACTAGTTCCTGACATATTTAGAACCCAAACGCAAATATTGGGAGAGTGATGAGCTCGAGTCACTCTTTTCTGGAATGGAAAAAAAGAAATTCAAAATCAAAAGCAGGAAAAAACTCATTTCAACAGGATCGTCCCGTCATGCAACACTGGCAGAACTTCAACTTGTTTTTAGTCATTTAAACGTTCTTTTGGGGCCAAATCTCTTTCAAATGTAAATAATTCATTTGGTGTCTGAATTACACATTTTACCAACGTTAAAATGGTCATCATAGAAGGAAAGAAGAAAAACATCAATATAACAAATGACGTCAAACCTTTGAGCTGTAGTACATCCTGTACGATTCTGCCAGTACATCATGTCCACTTTTACACCTCTCTACTGACCTCCTGTCCAAGTTTTCCAACTGTGATTCTTTATAGTGTGTGAATTAAACTCAATCCAAAGTCAAGTAACAAAAGAAAAAACGTTTTACTCACTAAATGGATGTGCTGTAGATAAACGAGTTGAGCAATCACACAGTCACTTATAGAAATGTAGTTCAACAACAGAATGACCCTTCTTCCTGACAGCTCATCAGACAGACTCAAATAGATGTGAATGGTGTGTGTGTGATGGCCGTTCACCAAAAAAAAACAATGAAGGTTGTTTTGACTGAAGGCGGAAGGTGAACAACTTCAGGGGAAAAGAAAGAAGTTCATGCTCAGTGCACAACAGTGATGACTCACGCTTAAAAAGAAGTGGCAAGTGTTATTTTTCCCCAGAAGACTCACTTGTGAAGAATGAACTCCCAGTAAGGATGTCGCAGGGAGGAAATAAGGAGCGATGTCCCGTTCTTACCTGTACTCTCCTCCAGTCAGCTAACACAATATGATCCCATTTTACTGAATGTCAGCGTCAAGCCAACTTTATTCCTCTGATCTAGCAGCATAATGGGGATAAAACATACCTGCATGAGGCTGTGTGGGGTGTGTGCATGCATATGTGTGTGTTTGTTGTGTAACACAAGATTTGCTATTCATTAAGCATTCTGGTACATGGTGTGTATTTTCATTACTCACACAAAGGTGTGCGGCAGCTAATCAGGCTGGAATCACTAAGACTCTGTGCGTGTGTGTGTGTGTGTGTTCTTAAAAAGCTCAGAGACAGATTTCATCCATTACGTCAATTATGAATTAGCACCTCTCTGCCATCTCTCAGCTCTCTCTCTCTGTCGACTGCTGTCTTAATTAGCCAAACACAGGGCATCAACTCATTCTTCCTGCTGTCCTCTCTCTCTCACACACACTCACGCCCATATAGACAAAGAAAGGTGTAGAGATTGATGCAAGCACAAGCTGTACACATGCACACATATGCACGATGCAAATTTGCAGGAGCAAATATGGTAGCAACACAAGACACAAACACACACACACGCACGCACACACACATCATGTGCAAGCTAGTGGTTTTAAATGGAGTGTGGGGACACATAATGAGACAGTCCTTCACATAGTGTCATGGTGTGACGATCTGTTACCACTCTCCTATCTAGCCTGTTTCAAGTGTAATATGAATCAGGGCCCTAACAGGCCCTTAGCACATAGATCTGTCACTTCTCAAAGTGCAGTCTTCTAAAAAGGAAGTGGAGTTGAAACATGGCCTTCTCAGCCAAATAAGCATTTTAACGTGACTAACAAGCCAAACAGGGCCTAATAAAAACCACAGTTTGAGTGTAAATGAAGATTTCAAGACTGAAGTTCATATCAGTTGATGAGCTACAGAAAGCACTGTGACAGGATTTTAAAGGATTAGCTGCTTGGCCAAAAAGTATATTTAAGCTCTACAAATAAATATTTCTATATTAACAATGGATTAGTATTTTTGGTGTTATGGCCCCTTACTGTGTTTCAGTTTGGTTCAGTCTCTCTGCGCTCTTCAACCTCATTTGGGACTGTGGCAGGCAGCTGTTTCTTTGCAGTCAAGCTCTAAAAACCTGCTGTACAAATACTGCCAAGCTCCAAACAGGCTGAAGTTAATGACTAGCTGCAAAACATAGTGGAGTTTTTAGCAGCTAAAGAGTTGCGTATTTCCCCTTTGAGTTTGTGGAGATGCAAACAGAGCTAAAAGAAGAGTGAATACTGGACATTACATTCATCATGCAGTTGAATAAATGGCTCTAAATGAATGTTAATGTTGCTCCAATGTTGTTTCTCTGTCTGCTTGATGTGTAAATAGGAAACTTTTTGCCAAAATATTCTGTGCCAATGCATCATTTTTGTGTTTACAGCAGGATAGGAGGCCAAACCATCACTTAAGGTTGAGGCATTCAGGTCTACCTTTATAAATCTTATAATGTTCCCTTAGTAATGATGATGACTGTGAGTGAGCTCTGAGGTGGATCAACAGTTAGTGGTTAAGTTGTAAATAATTATGCTTTAATCTTGCGTTCACTATAATTTACCTACATGACTGGACAAAATACACAACTAAAAACACCTTTCAGCACAAAGAAAGAAACAATGAGAAATGATTTTTTTTCTCATTATTCTACACGTGACTCAGATGGCACACAATGGAGCTCAGTTTGTCTAACAAATGTTAAAATATAATATACTCGAGGTCCCAACCACGACATCACAAGTGTGTTTCTCACCTCATGCACTATGAAATGGTTCACAGTAACCTGATTTCTGTGGGACTACTCCAGGTAGTATATCCAGGTTTCTGAAACCGGGATAAGCTGTTCACATGTGTACCAGGATACTCCACAAACCCAATTATAACCAGGACACCCAATAATACGCCCCAAGTCATCTTCCATTTATACCATGCAGATAATCAAGGGCCTGCTGTGGACCAGACAGCAATTCTAGGGCGGCTGCATCTGGACCTGATCTGAAATCTTGGATACACGCTCCAGGTGCTATGCACTTTGTGTTTTTTCTCCCTTCCACCCATAACACTGTGTCTGCCCACTCACCATCTTAGTGATGTTGCATCACTAAGATAATCAGTGACTCATTAGATTGTTGATGAAGTATTGCATGGGCTGTGGTGTGGGGGTTGAGAATAAGGGCAAAGGATGGAGAAAGGGAGGATGAATAATTTTTGTTACATTTTGGTGTAATTTGCATTTTGTGTGCTGCCTTTTAATAGTATTCCTGTTTCATTACCAACAACAAAAGACTGATAAAGACTTTGAAGCAGCCAGACAGCCTCGGAATCAAACAGACAAGTAGGAAGTTGGGCATGACTTGAATGTGTGAAACTGAATCTGGATGTTCACGACCACATTGTGGTCCGAATCGGACACAAATTGCCCTTTAGACATGAAGGCGACATGGACAGCATTAAAAAAAAGAGTAATGCTAATTTGGTGTTTTTTTACTCTAGTTATGGTTTGCAGTATACAGACAACTGTCTGAGACTTTATGGTTTTACAACATCATAATATTATAACATTAAATGTAACTGACATAGAAAGTGCTCATGTTTTTTGTGTTTTCACTTACGTCTGCTGTGCATTTGACTGCTCTGTGTACACTTTGCGTATTTTGATTGACAAATGGACAGACGGGCCAAGCTAACCAGAGTGTGTAAAAGGGGCCGCTGCCTCCAGCATGGTGTGTGTTGAGTAGCAGCCAGTCTGACAGGCAGTCAGGCGACTGAGCAGAGCCTCCTGCACACTAGGCTAAGTGAGTTAGCATGGGGCTGCTGGCTCTGTAATAAAGCGTTTAATGGACACACAGCTTCTCCCAGCCTTCCTGGGGCTAACACTAAATCCCTCTTTACTGTCGCTTGCCCAGATGTTAGTGAGTTATTAATTTCACTCTAGAGGCTGGTGCATCCATCTCCAGGCTGAAATACACATAAAAAGTTGTTTCAAGTCAGACATGTTTCCTCAGCTACATACATGCAGTCACACTGTGATCACGCATGTGTATGCTGCAGTATGCGTAGTCACATGTGCGCAGCCAGGGTTGAAAATCTCCCTGTTACTGTAACTGTTCCGCTGGTTAAGTGATGAAAGAATTATGAGAATTATGCGAATCAGTCTGTCATATCCCCAACATTTGCAAGATGTGTATCTCGTAGCCAGGGGATTTCCCGAGCTGTTCCAAGTATCAGAGCCAATCCAGGCCTATCTTATCTAGTGAGTAGATAGATGCATGTAATGCAGGAGTTCAAACCCAAAACTTTTTAGCCATGCACTGTTAGCAACATGTGCTAAGGTTAGTGCAACAAGCTGAAGCTCAAAGACCATTGTGTGACCTTTAAACGTCCAGGTCCATGATTTAAGGAGCTCTATTTACGGAATATGCAAGAAATTGAATATGTTTTCATGAGTGAAAATAAGAATCATTATGGATTTGTCACCTTATAATGAGCCATGTGGGTCCTCCACTGTTTCTACAGTAGCCCAAAATGGACAAAGTAAACATGGCCTTTAGATAGGGATTCTTACTTTTTTCATGCATTTAGCAGCCGCTACAGTTTCTCTTTCACACTAGGAAGGAGAGGGAGAGATGTGAGGGGATTCTGCTCCATATATGAGTAGAATTTAAAATGTGTGAATGTGAAAAAGTAGTTTTATTACATGAGTGATTGAGTCTGTTTTGACACCCAGGTTCGCAAAATACAGACTCGCTATCACTCCTCCTTTTTTTTCCTATTAGCAAACAGCAGTGGGGATGTCCTGATGAACGAAACTTCATCGAAACATCACTAGTGTAGCCTCTACAACAGCTGGACATCATTGGGCTGCAGATGGTGTTGTGACAAAAACTGTTGCAAACATAGATCTACATCACTTCAAAGTGCTCAAACTCGTCTCTCTTGTAAAGCAAATTCAGATACAAGCCCAGCTTTTATTTCAAAAGTTGTTCCAACAATGTGGGTTTGATATGCAGTTGCATTTTCAGCTGATATTTCACAGATTCTTTTGATCCATCCAAACTCTCCGACCTTCCTACGGCCAGACAGAGAACAGTACTGAATGAAAAAATGCACTTTGATTTCACTGGGACTGCTGGATTAACACAGCAAGGTTACCAAAGGAGGGAGAAATGCAAGCAGTGTTACCTTAAACAACGCAAACTCTCTGACCCATGCACTTTGCTGAACATGGCTAAACTGTTGCCATCCACCAATCTGCTACACTGCCCAATCAAATGTGTATATTCCCAGTAGATTACTGTATATTATTGCATATTTCCACTGTTTGCTATGTGCAATGGAGGATAAAATAAGTGTCACGTGGTAGTTTTTCTCATTCCCTGTACAGTCATCTGATAGGCTGAGAATTTTTGATCATTAAACTTGAACCTAAAACAACATGCCACATATATTTTAACACATCGCTGATTTAGTGTGAATGCCTGGTGACACCAAGCAGCAGCCTCTCTGGCTGTGAAGTGAAGCCAACACTGAAGTGTCAAACACTGCAGTTCCTCTCTTGTCCACTTGAGGCTGGCTCCAGAAGTGAGTCAGTCTGTCAAAAATGTCTATCTTCACAGCAGAAATAAAAATCTTGGTATTTTTATAGAACTCACCTGTTCAAGTTATATTAAGGCTTAAAGTTAAGTTAAAAGCAGGTGGGTGCTGTTACAGGTGGGTGTTTGAGCACCCAGGCTTTGTTCAGCTGCCTCAGGTCCACCCACGACCACATTTTTTGCCAGATTTTGGATTAGTGGAGAGCTGACGGAGGCAGTGTTGCCAGGGTGGCAGCAGCCAGAGACTGCACTTCACTGAGCTTCACAACAGCTCTTCAGAAAAACTGTGAGCGGTGTGTATGTCCATAACATGACGTCCATTCTTCATACAGTACATGGGTGACACTGACACACTCATAGGTCACATTTGGCTTGAGGTTGTGTTCAGGTTCAACATAAACGGGTCATTTTAAGCATTTCAACCAACAATAAAGGCTGTTTTGCTTGTGATTACTCTCTTTGAGTCAGAAATGCCTCAGCAAGTTTTTGGCCTCCAAGACTGTCTGAGTTCGATTTCGTTTTAAAGTGAAAACCTTGAAAATTCTGTAGCTATAATCTTGGTTCAAAACAGACCCAACACAAGGGGTAGACAGATTAAATATGTGGTCAGGTCCTGCACCCATAAAAAAGCCCAGAGATAACATTTTGGGGGCAATTAAATTCCCCTTTGGGTCTCAAGTCTGGGGCAAAACTGGATACCAGTAAATTGCTATATTGGGCAATCTGAAATGTTCTATATCACCTGGAAGTTCATAGAACACAGAACTGATACAGGTGGAAGCTTCGGATGTTATTCTTCACCCACAGGATTCATTGGATAATGATGCTTTGCTTGCTTTGTGGAGTGCAAGCCTCAAATGTGATATAGTCGAGTCTCAGACACACACACACACACACACAGCCCTCAGGTCTTCATCAAAGTAACAAGATTTTTCCTGTTGGGCACACACTTATCATGTCACTGTATTTCTCCTGAACCTTTTAGAAAAAAGCAGACGACACAAGAAAACACAATTAAGCTGCCGGGACAGAGCAAAAAAAAAAAAAAAAAAAAAAGTGCCACACCACCAACTAAGTATGAATTACTCTGATGTGTCCAGATTGGGGCTAATGCACTGAGACCAGACAGACGAGGAGTAATCTGTTACGGAAACAGAGGAAATCTGAGGAAAATTAAGTCAGGAAAAAGGAGCTGGTGATTTTGGCTGTATTCAGAGATGCTTGAAATGTTTAGCTCAGGCACATGCCTCAGAGTGTTGGCTCCACAGCAGACAGGATCTCTAGGGCACTGTTTTGTTTTTGCATCCTTTCTCTCTGTCTCTCTCTGTCTGTCTTTCCCCTCGCGCATTTTTTTTTTTTTTGGGTCTTTATTTCCTCCTACACCAGTACAAAGTGTTGTCTGGACAGCTCTGATGAGCTGGGGCGTCTCCAATATTAAACATGTAAGCAGGACAAAGAGATGGAGGGAATGAGGCTGGGTGGGAGGGAAGAGAAATAGTGAGACCGAGTCGGCATTCAGCAAAATGCAGACGCGTCGAATCTGGAAGCGTGACAAAAATGTGTCCGGCCTAATGATGTCAACTAGTGTTCTCACCGCCCCTCTGCAGTGTGTGTGTGTGTGTGTGGCTCGTCGATTTCAGCTTTTTTGTGCGTTTCCTCTGACAATCTGGTTGTCAGGGAGAGGCTGCACTTCTGTAGGGATGAGATGTAAACCCCCCTCGCCACATATATAAACAAAGAACTGGTGCTAGAAACTGAACTCTCATTCTCGTCTGCTTCATTCCACGAACAAAAAAAATCTTAAGTCAAACAGACTTTGAACCGAAATAATGTGTGGCCAGACGCCTGACGTTCCGTGGCGCGGGCTTGTATCTGCGTCTTTAAAAAGCTAACTAGGTGCTAAGCGGTGGAAGTTGGTGAGGAGGCTCTGGAAAAAAGGTCACGCAGAGTTCAGAGCCTGCTGGGGGATGAGTGATGGCCGTGGAGAGGGGGCTCTGTTGCCGGGCCTTGTTCTTTTCTGTGCTGCCTGTCAGCCCCCACAGCGGTAGACTGAGCCTTGATGGATTGGCAGCTAGTGAAAGGAAACATAACCCCCTCCACAACTACCACCTCCACCAATCCCCCCCCATCTCCTCCTAGCCAGGCTCCCTTCAAAGACCCCCTCTTCTCTTGCTGCTGAGGTTATGCAAATGACATTATGATAGCACAAATACAAACAGACAGGACACATGACAACAAGGATGCACACCACACATGTCCACGATTGATGTGTGTAGGGGGGTGTGAGTATGATTAGAATTAGAAATTTGGAAAAAAAAATGAATGAAATAATAAATGTTGCCAACTGGTCCAATGTCCTAAAAAATGGTAAAAATCCAAAAATACAGACATGCATACAAGAAGTGGTAAGAATACTCTCTTTCCCCTGTGTGTGTAAGCAGGGTGAAGGTCAGGGTGTATGTGTGAAGTCCATGAGGAGGTGATAGGTGACTGAGAAACGGAGAGGATGCATACAACTCAAGACGGAGGAAAGACGGGAGGCGGGGTGAGGGGTTTTGGCGGGTTAAGGGTTTAAGTACAGGACATCCCCTGACCCGGGGTCAAGCGCAGTGGACGCCTCAGGAGGCTTGTTTTCTGAGGGGAGGGGGGGTAGTGGAGGGGTTTGAGGGGGGGACTTGTTGTACCTGGACGGACACAAAAGAAGGCCAAGCAGCGGGGGGACGGTCTGCTAAAATAAACATCAAAGCCTGCTGGCCATGTCCCGCTTTTGTTGCCTGGAAATGGCAGGCTCCCCCTCAGGGGTGGACGAGGTGAGAGGGAAAAGGAGGATGGGGTGGGGGGAGGTTGGGGAGGCAAAATGAAACGTGCTCCTTCTCAAGCCTGCCAAACTTCCTCTGGAATTTGTTTTTTGCGTTTGATAAATAAATCATATGGCCTTGTAACCATTTATGTACTTTCTTAAACTTTCACTCACTTCGCCAGTTATTTTGGTCATGCTGGCACGAGGAGCACAGAGAAGATACACTCCAGACACCAGCAAGTGAGCTAAGATATGTCATAAGTCACAAAATATAAGGTTAGCGTGGTGCATAGCCTAAAATGAGGTGAAAAAGCTGGAATGTGTTTTTTAAAGGTGCAGTCAGCAAACACAGCTGTTCCTTTGGGGTCAAACTACTGCAGACCAAAATGAAAATAAAGCTATGGCTTAAACATAATACAAAACATCTTACAGTACATATGAACAGCCTTCACAGAGCTGTTTTCTCTATAATTATGTGAAATTAAACCTCACTGTTGGGCAGCCTCCACACATCACATCTACATTTACTGACCATCACCAGCTAGCTTAATGTTAGCCCCAGAGAGGGCATTCAGCTCTCCAGAGGTCCTGTCCTCACAGTGAAGCTGACTGGGTCACACACACAGCTCCAGGTGAAACTAATGTTAGAAAGTTGGCAGGAGTCACATTAGTTGTGACTCAGAGTCAAATTTGTCCTCTTCTGGCAGAGGCAAACCCTAACCCCACCGTGCTCACACATCCTGGACCATTCTCCCACTGAATGCACAGAGACTAAATTAATATCGACTTCCCTTCAAACTTTCTGTAAGACAATGAACAATCAGGTTCCCAGACAGTCGGGTGTCAGAAGGATTGGTGATAGAATTTCTGAATTTGAAGTTTGTCCCCTGTAACAAGCTGCTTTGTGCGTCGCTGCCAAACTTTGTTTAATCAGACCCTGTCCTCTCCTCCTTCTTCTGTTTCTGTCTACCATACATGGTGATATCTTTGACACCAGTGGACATATTTGGGGAAACTTAAGTTGTTTGCAAGTTGTTCCAACATGGATGGGTTTATCAGAGGACAATAACTTGACCTAAAAAAAAGAGAGAACTTCAGAGTAATATCTGAGACATCTGATCCAAACTTGAGTAAAACTGTAAGGTCACCATTACTGATGCGTACAGAGCGACTGTACTCTGTATGCATTTATCTCCAGACCCTCTGAGATCTCCTTTTATTTGTCTCTGTGTTATGAATTGATGTCATAAATCCATGTGTGAACACATTTTTCACTCAAGTTGAAACTTGTTTTTTTTTTTAGCTCATGCAGATGTGCACTTGCCTCGATTTGTGCAACCCAAAGCAGATCTATTAATGTCGACTCACGTCTTTGCACTGACTTTGCACCTTAAGACTCATGTTGATGAAATCCGGTCAAATGCATCACGTCACTACTTAATCAACATGACACCTGCATCATTTGCTGAGCGTGACTTGTTTGGATAGATCAGCAAAAAAAACAACTATTTTCAAATATCAGCTTGGCTAATATTCAGAAGAGGCACTTTTTGTTCATTGATAACAGCCAGAAATTTTGTTTGGATGACAAACAAACATAACACGAGAGTTTCTGACTCTAATGGATGGTAATTGCTTTTGTCAGCTGGACCAATTCAGACAATCTCACTCTGGCATGACTGCTGCTCGAATCAGGGTGCTGTGTGAGTTGACTCGTTTAACAATGCATGTGTGTGTGCGTGTGTGTGTGTGTGCATATGTGTGTGAATACCTCGGCATGGATGAGGGGACAGGAGAGGGGTGTGTGTGGAGAGATGGGGGGGTTGGGTGGGGGTAGCAAGGGAGATGATTATGCCCATCTGTGGCGGATGCCAGGTGTGCATCCCTCCTCTCTCCCCACCCCACCACACCAAATCTCTCTCACACTCACACACACACACACACAAATAATGCACACACACTTACTTGCATACAATCACACTCCATCAGCACTCTCCAGCTGGCAGGAAAGGCAACAGCCACAGTCGTTGTTCTCACTGGTGTGAAGGGCCATGTATGTGTGTGTGTGTGTGTGTGTGTGTGTGTGCATACAGAATCTGTATGAGGGTGTGTACATGTTGTGCTTACTACACATGCCACTGTGTATGTTTGCATGTTTATGCCTCTTTAGCTGAGTACCACTGTGTTTGATGACAGTATGTGGACAGCATTTTACACTGTTTAGAAGCATAATATTTCTGTCATACCTCATACACTTTCACTCATAGTTCTAACCTTAATACAATGGATGCATTTGCTTGAATGGATTATTTCCTTACAGAAAAAGTGTCAGAAGGTGAAGCTGCTAAGATGTCGAGGCCAGAGCCACCACAATCTGAGCTTTACATACGGCTCTTCAGAAACCTGTGGGTGTCATTACAGATACAACATCCACATTTATCCTGTTTATGTTTGAGACACAGAACAACTTAATTTTCAGCATCTGCATGAAGCCAAAGGCCAACACATGGAAAACCGACTAATCTATCTACTTGTACAGTTTCCCCACTCCCAATGTCACAGTTTTTATCGCTGCACCCAAACTGAACTGATCTATATAACTTATTTTTACAAGTCCCAGTAGTGTAGGCTGTAGTACAACAAATATGGGCAGTTTGAGGAAGAATTAAGCTTTCTTTCTACATTTTACTAAAACTGGTTTTGAACTCTTGAAATGTATTGCCTATGTCATTGCTGACAACCACAAGCACAAGAGTCTTGGCTACAGGCCCTCATGCTTCGACCTGTCAAGAGATACACAGTATCTTATTTAGATAAGGCATTTTGTCCTTCACTTGTTCCTCTGGAGAGAATGAAATTTTCTTCCTTGCAGATTTTCAGACAAAGTGAGCATCCAAACAGGAGCAACTTTTTCAGACTTCTCTGGAAAATCAAAGAAACTGAAATATTAAGCCTCTCTTCCCAAGAACTCATGAAGAACATATCCAGCTTGTAGTGCAACAAACATTTGGCTGGTCCTGATTGGCTGAGCATGTGCTGTACCGTGATAACAGTAGACAGGCGCGTAGAGACACTTCCTGCATTGTGCATCTTGCCACACACCTTTACGTTTTTCTACAGTCAATGAATATGTATATGTCTGTGTGGTGTAGAATAGGATATACTATGGACATGCATCATTACATGCATCATTACTTGACCCCAATTTGACCCCATTCAATGTTTACCGTTCAAAAAATAATAGTTGACTTTGTTTTTTGTTTTTTTTGCTTCATATTTCATGACTTTTCCTAATTTGATGGGCACAACTGATAAAGCAAAACATTTTCATGATGATATTTTTCTAATGTGCTGAACACATACCACACACATTGGTGTTCCTCTGGGGTCAATTTGACCCCAAGCTGTTTTAGCTGTGTAAAACGTGTCTGTCTCTGTGAATGACCTAATAACCCCACACCTGCAGGTGCAGAGGTGATACTTTTGAGTTGATATATGAAAGGGGGTAAAGAAAACAACTATCCCACCCATGGACATGAAGGTGTGTGTGTGTGTGAGACTATCTGAACTCACACTGAAGATTGTGTTGAGGTGAACCCTGATTTTAAGGGATTCTCCTATTGACCCTCCTGTTGTCTCTCAACAACCAGCAGACATGGTCACCTCCAAAAATGGAAAGATAACATGGTCCCTTTCCCCACATGGACAGCAGGATAGACTTAGTGCTACTAATGTTATCAAAATGGTTCCAGGCCCCACCAGATTTGCAATCAGCCACACTGAAGACATCAAGACACCTGGGGTCAGATTGACCCAGAGGGTAAAAAGTGTTAGTAAATAATAGGAGGGTTAATCTCTGTTGAAATTTTGACTGTTACAATTAGTAAGCAGTTTGAGGCTAAGAAGTTTGATGCTTTACTAGTTAAGCTAAATAAAGAGGAAGCTGCTTACACACTCTCAATAAATTTAAAAAAAATGTCCAAAATGCAGGACTTATGCATTTCAATCACAGTTTTCATCTATTTGAACTGAATAGGTTTAATATAAATTAACTAATAAACTTAATTTGAAGCTTTAGGTAATGTGCTTCCACTACACAGTAATGTAGTAGTAGCCAGGTATATGCATTCACTATAAATAAAGCCACTTTGTTTGCCTAAACCCAACAGTGAAAATGAATGCAGTCATTTTGAGTTGATTAGTACTATTACATACATTTTATTACTTGTTTCACATTGACTTTGTTAGTTTTTTTATATTAAAACTATGTAATTCAAACTGACATTTTCTGTGGCCAAAAGTTTTTGTCCTGCACTACAAGACAAAAGCGTGGCTCTATACAATTTTATCTTAGCTTCTATTTTAAACTTCAACTGTGGTTTGTATTTTTCAGTGTTGCCACAAGTTAACTGTGTTCCAACCAAGCCATCCCGAAAATTGAAATGTCTAATATTTATTGTAGAATTTTTGATTTTGTTGTCGGTATGCTAGCAGCCTAGAGCCCACACAGAGCTAACTAAATTCTAAAACATGAGTTAATGATTTAAAGTAATGAATAACCAACTGTTTATTTAGGTACAAATATTGGTGTGTTCATAAATTCAATCTGAAATGGTCAGCACATCATCTGAATTGTTGCTTAGAACCTCCTCGAGACCCTCAGTCCAGACCGATGCAAAGGTCAGATTAGCTTAGCTAATAAGTTAATATATACTTGAACATACTGACAACATACAACATAGGCTGTGGCTTCAGTGTGTGAATGAGTATGAATGGTTAGCTCGTAAAATTGATGAGCAGTTGGCACCTTGCATACCTAATCAATCAGCAATATTTGTAGCAATGCTGTTAAAATCGTGACGATAGCCATCCTCCCCGAAGAGTCGATCAGACACTGCTGATCGAACACCTCACCAAGATCAGGTGAATGGATCACATTTCTCCGGTTCCTAGGTCTTTACACAGGCTCCCTGTGTGAAGTAATTGATTTTAAAACACCATGGCTGCTTTATAAAGCGCTGAATGGTTTAGGGCAAAAATACATATCTCTTAGCTCGTCTGGGAATAGGTCTGCTTTCTGTCCCCAGGGTTAAAATTAAACACTGAGAAGCAGCATGCAGTTTTTATGCACCACATAGCTGGAACAAAGTCCCTGCAGACCTGCGCTCTGCACCAACACACTTTTAAATCAAGGCTTAAAACTTTAGTGCTTGCATTTTTTTTAATATTCTACCTATGTTATTCTATTTATGTTTAACCTCTAATTTAAATATAATTTAAGGGTCCTTTGTATTTCATTCCCGGTGTTTCTTTGATATTTTTAATATCTTGTTTTAAAGCCTTTTAGGTCTCATGCAAAGCACTTTTAATTGCCTTGTTGTTGAAAGGTGTGATACAAATAAACTTGCCTTGCATTTTGCTACTTCAGATCAACTCGCTAAGACTAATTAGATGTGGATTTTTGCATAGCTACCAGAATATCTTCTTCTGTATTTGACCTTTTGCTCTCTTTGTTTCCTCTCACAGTTAGGCTTTGTGTTTAAGCAGGGTTGAAACATAATTTGTCTAATAAGTGCCTAAAACAGCAGCAACACTGAAACTTCATGATAATGTCATATAGCCACAAAAACATCTTTTTTTTCATTATTTTCAGTTGTAACACCTAAACAGTGATTTTACATTAGACACCATCACTTAATTGCAAATGACCAAAACTGAATACACTGTATGTCACACCATTCAGTTGCCCTGTTCTGTTTTTGTGCTCCTTACAGTAGCCTACCCTTGAGGTAACACATCCCACTGCTAATGTTCCTCAAAGCTAACTCGACTATACAAAGGACGCAGAGTAGAAAATAGCCTTGTCAACAGTGTACTTTACTCCAATCTATGAGTGGTCTCTGTAGTCTTCCACTGAAGTGAAACAATTTTGTTTTCATCAGATCAACATTGTTCTCCTTGTAATTCCTCCAAGCTAATGTAACTTAGCAACACCATGCACCCACATGAAGTTCTTCTATTCTTTTAAACACATGAATCATTTTCAAGTCGAATTATTTTATGAATGCTTTCTGCTGTTTCCTCTTTACCACAAACAGTTGTTTTTCTTACATTAATTTGATTTTGTGCATACTGTACATACTGTTTTAGCAGTAGGGTGCAATTTGTCACCATTCATCACAGAACGAAAACACTGTAAATAATGTGAAATGGGTGACTAATCTCCTTAAATGCTCATTATGGAGAATGAGAAAGAAAGTCAGAAAGAAGAAAAGAGGAGGACAGCGAGGCTGCAGAGACATTTTGTTTGAACATGATTTTTTTATTTTTCTTTGTTTGTTTTGGGTACAAAACTGCAGCAGATATGATTAAATTAGATTAAACTGTATTGTCATTGCACAGAGTACAGTTACTGACATAACAAAATGGTGTTTAGCATCCAACCAGAAGTGCACAAACAGTGCACACATGTATAAATAAACAGTAAGGGCTATGGAAATTGAAATGCTATGTATGATTGTGTAAAGTGAAAATGCTACTATGCATGAACAAAAAGATATTCAGTGTACATGTACAACTGGAAGTATGATTTGAATGTTGTGCATACACAGTTTAGACAGTAGTATATTTGTATGGGTAAGTGAAAGCATATAGTTCAGGCAACTGGACAGTCAGTCCTAAATAAAGGCGAGGCAACAAGTGAGGTATAAACTGTGCTAATGTGAAGCTGATTGGGAATGTAGGGTGAAAAAAAAGTTTAGTTACTGGAGATGTGTGGTAGTAGGTGCTAATCCAGGTTGTGAAAAGTGGGGGCTATCACCAAGGTGCAGAGTTCAGCAAGGTGACAGCTGACAGGGAAGAAGCTGTTCCTAAGCCTGGAGGCGCCTCCCAAAGGAAAGGAGGGCAAACCATCTGTGGCTGCAGTGCAAGGTGTCCACAACAATGCTGCACGCACTCTACAGACATCACTCGTACTGATGTGGTGCCTTGGGCAGTCGTAACCATGTAGAGTCACTGGTGAGCTTTTTTGACCAAGGTCAAGATGTTGGGTCAAAGAGAGGTCCTCAGAGATGTGAACACCCAGAAACTTAAAGCTGGTGACACACTCCACTCTATGTCAAATATGGTCTTGGCCTCCACATGCTGGACCGCTTCCCTCTAGGCCAACATTGTCATTGATGAGGCTATCCACCACTTAATAATGGATCTTTGAACCTTGTACAGTCATTGGTGAAGAGGATGTAGAGGAGGGAATTCAGTACTCAGCCAAATGGGATGCCAGTCGGTTGAGGAGGTGTGGTTGTCTAACCTAATTTAGTGGGGTCTGTTGGTTGGTCCAGTATCCATTGACAGGAGGAGGTGTCAATGCCAAACAAAGATCAGTTTGGTGGGAATGACAGTGCTGAACGCTGAACTGAAGTGAACAGTATTCTCACAAAGGTGTTGCTGTTGGAGATGGTTTCCTCCTTACATCTGTTCTGGCAGTAGGTGAATAGAAATGGGTCTACTGTGGGTGTTAGAAAGTTGAGATGAGCCAGGACCAGCCTCTCAAAGCACTTCATGATGGTGGGAGAGAATGCAATGGGATGGGAATCATTTAAGCTTGCTGCACTGGAATAATTTGGCACCAGCACAATAAAGGTGCTATTGAAGCATATGGTGACAGCTGCTTGGGCCAGTGACAGGTTGAAGACGTCAGTCAAGTCCTCAGTCAGCTGCCCAGCACAGGCACTGAGCAGGTGTCCAGAGATGGCATCAGTGCCAGCAGCATTACGTGCATTATTCCTACTGAATGCGGCATGCATGTGGATGGGGGAGAGTGTGAGGGGCTGTTGGTCTGTAGGGAGATAAGCCTTGATGGTCGCCTCCTGGTTGTCCTGTCAGGGTGTGGGTGTAAAAGTGGTAGCATCAGGGTTTGTAGTCTGTGATGGTCTGGAGACTTTGCCACATGTGTCCAGGTTGGAGTTGTTGTTGAAGTGGTCCTCAATCCTTAGCTTAATCCTCCTCCTCAGGTTAGCCCTGGCTGTACGGTTGAGCGGTATGGAAACTGCTCTGTTCATCCATGGACTCTGATTTAGGAATGTTGTACCGTAGTCCATTTGAGGATGGTGATGCTATTAATGTTGGGGTTAATATTGTCTCGAACAGAGGGGGCATAGGAATCAATGTCCATGTGGTAGTCCAGGGTGACTTAAGTGGCAAGCATATAGTACATGTGTTCTCAGTGTGCTGTAGAACAGAGTCTGCTCCCAGGCCTCACTGTTCTCACTGAAGGTTTTACACGATTAATACGTTTTGTAGGGAGTAGGAAATAAATGTAAACATGGACACAATGATGAACTTTGGGGAGTACAGACTTTTGACAGACAGTTTGAAGTGGTTGAAGTCAAAGGCTGCCTCTGGATGTGTAGTCTGCTGTTTGCTAATGGCAGAGTACAGTTCTTTCATTGGAGGCTTAGCATTAGCATTCTACAGGCAATGTGATGCTGCAATCACAATAGTAGATGCAAACTCTCTGGGCAGATAAAAAGATGTAAGCGTGAGATATTCTAGGCTAGCAGAGTATTGACTCTTGATTATTGGACCAGTGCAGGGTACAGGCTCAGACCAGCCTGATTTTGTGCATGAGGTTGAGGTAATATGATAGGACAAACCAAACCAAACCACACCAAAATATAAAGTGCATTAACGTATACCGTACCAAACCTTACCTGCTGGTCCAAACCAACAATAAATACAATATGTATAGACGGTCACTTTACAGACTGTGTGTACAACAATCATCAATTAGAAATATACGACTGCCTTTCTTTCTGAGGCAGATGACATAAAGATCCATAAAGATATAAACTCTACAGCAACTGCTGCCCTCAGACTCAATCTAAAAAACATTCCAGCACCGCCGAGCATAAAGAGCACTGTTTTTGTACACTGCATAGTGCAAACAATGATATGTTACTGGGCAACACAGTGGTTGTTGATGGTCCCCTCTGGAAAGTGAGTTTCAACCATCAGATAGTTTATCGTTTTACTCACATGTCTTTGAGCGTTGTGTACTAAGTCCTCCAAAGGAACATGTTAGCAAGGCTGGATTCAAAAAGGATTGAGGCAGATGCTGCCTGTAGAACGACTGTTTTATTTCACAAACATTGAGACATTAGACATACAGACTTAAACATAATGTGGACTGAAACCAAAATTATCCTACCAGCATCCGTTTGTGGTGGAAACTGGCAGCCTTATATAGCCTGCTACTGGTACTGACATAGACTCTTGCGCAGTATGGGGAAATCTGCCACTGCCATTACATCAAAACATAACAAAACATCACAACCAAGACCACAAATACAGTTATACTATTATTTTTTTACAGTTTTCTTTACAACTTCATTGCTCATTCATTCTCAAAACACAACATAACCAGTCAACTCATTTTTCCTGCTGTGCTCCTCAAAGAGTTTTAATTTTCAGGTTTTGAGCTGAATGAGCGCTCTGCAGTCGTGTGTCAGGGATTAAAATCTCACACACATCAGTGAAGTTACTCTGTCAATGTAAAAGCCACTGCTGGAACACTTCTGACAGACTTAGCACTGCACTGTTGATTACGCAATCCAGTGTGTTTGATTTGGGTCATTTAGCATGCTTAGTGTTAGCTGCATTAAAAACAAACAACAGAATTAAATGTTTTTTTGTTTTTTTTTTATGTGTACATATATCTTTGACAGAATGTCAGCGTCAAGTGGACCTTGCTGGTTCATCCTTTCTTTTATTTCATTCTTATTATGAATTGAACAGATGCAAAAAACATGCAAAACATGCACAATTAAAGGACTGGCTGAATGAGGGAATGTAATGTGTTACTCCAACCTCTGATATCTACTGCTGCATGGCAAATCAAAGCGATCACTTGGTCTCAATTTATTTATAGGAATCCGAGGCTTTCATCTTCAGTGCTTAACCTGAATTACCTCAATGTAATATATCCAATTCTGTAATTGAATTATAAACCGTCCGCTAAGCCCCTCAGATAAGGGAGGCAGCTAACCAGATGGAAAAGGATTTGCTCAGGTTTGCTCTGAATTATGATATGCAGATCATCTTTGGTGGACAGTACACTTAAGACTCCAGACAGAGACTGTGAAAGTGATATTATCCCTCGTGCTTTGGGAGAATACAGAGGGAGATTCACTGTGGATTGGTAATAGTGAGACTACTTAACCCGATAAACCTGATATTAACCCCATTATTCATTGTTCCAAAATGAAAAGACAAATCTAACAATGAATCTATCAATCTGTATCTCTCCGTCTTTCTATATTTTGGACACAAGTGCAGACAAACACACACAGACTGACACACACACACATATTGCGGACCCACAAGCAGAGAGGCTGCAGCTCGCAAAGCAAGCGGTGACGGGCTGATTGATCCCCTGGTGAAAATGGGCGATATTCCCCCAACATCGATATCAATAAAGCCTCTTAGGCTCGAGGCTTTTCAGGGCCTGCTTTTGTTTCTCTTCCGAGGAGAGCCAAGAAAAATCTATAGACAATTGATGGTGTCTGGGAGAAAGGCTCTATTGGAGTATATCAAATCAACGTATCGGAGAAGGGAAAGTTTGCCCTGTGAATTAGACTGTTTTTGCTCCAAGTTGAGTGTGAGTGAGAAGGATGGACGTGGCCATGTTTTCAAAGCCAGGGAAAAAGGTGGGCAATAGGCAAAAGGATAGAGAAGGGAATGTCTTTTTGGGATTTGATGGATGGATATGATTCTAGAAATCTATCCTCATTGGCTCACAGCCAGTTGTAGTGTAGTAGTATTGGTTAAAAGAGAAATGTGAATATAGTACAGCTGCTGTAAGTATAAAAGAAGAATTTAGATCTTGATGACGCTGCAAATACTGCTCATTAATTGTGGGAAAAAAGAATATTTTGTTTCATCTCTCGTTTTTCTGTTGTTTCAGTTGTTGTGCTACATATTCTAATGTGGAACAAAACAGCTTAAACTTGGACTTAGTAGTAGCCACTGCACTTGGACCACTGTAGTCTCATTTTGAGTGTGCTCTGTTACAGGTCTCACATTCAAACCGATTTTCTTGCTTCCCCTGTTTGAATGTCTGTTTCAAATAAATTCCTAAATAGTGCCCCACCTCTATTGACTTCAACTAAATAGATAGTTGGAGTAAATGTCTTAAACAGTATATCATTTGTGTAATGCTTTTGTCCAAAGTGCTCTCAATTTTCATCCGGGAAGGAGGCGTCGTGGAGCTGTGATTAGTGGATGACCCCACACCTCCTGAGCCGGTCTTCATTTCATTTCTGTGCCTTATAAAAAAATTTGATCAGCTGTTAGAAGACGTTAGAACCTTAATTATCTGCTGTTTTTGCTGTTGATACAAAAAAATTCAATTCAACACTTCCATCTTTTTCCGTTATAAAAGTTCAGGGGCCATACTGGCTTTGCTTCCGTCAAGGCTTATATTGAGACATTGAGAGCTGATTGATATCCTTAATATCCAAAAAAATATCAGGATTCATGAGGAAGAATTGTATCTGGGAGTGTAAGGCTCTGTACTCTGCATGTCTATTTGCTGTCCTGGCTCTACAGCGCTGGAACAAGCTCACCACTCACATCAGAAACTTTGTCACAGTCTAAAAACTCACCTGTACAGACTGCACCTCAGCCATGAATTAAAAAAAACAAAAAAAACCCCTCTTTCTTTCTCTTTTTTGATGAAGTTTGATGTACCTCCGTTATTCTTGCGATTGTTGGGTTGTATCTATATGGTTCAATGCACTTATTGCAGAGATACTCACAAGTCATTTTTTACAAGTCAAGTCACTTATGGTTGTAATGAGCTTTGTAACATCTGCTGCATGCCATCCGGTCTGCTTGGAAGACTGCATATCTATATCGGAGGAATGCACATGTTGTATCATTAGTCCTTTATCTATCCGGATTGATTTGTTGCTTATATCATCCCATTAACCAGGCTTTTGTAATATAATATGAAAAAAAAGGAAACACAATGTGTAAGATTTGCTGTCATGAATATGGGCAGCACGTGTATTTGCTCTCAAGAAATAACTCAAGACATACCAGCAAGCTAATACAGTATTACTTTCAGCAAGAAGCCCGGCTCATCGTCTGTCTTTAGAATTTAAATGCATGAAGCACTCGCCAACAACTAAAAGTCAGTTTCCTCTCAGATTTCCTCTTGTCTGGCGCTGGCTTCTTGCTCCATCGCTCTCTCCTTTTAACTTCTTAGTTTTCAGCATTCTTTCTTTGGTCTCCTCACCTTTGCCATGCTCTGCCTCGGTTACTAAGCTCGGTTACACTGCCCACTCTGGTTCTGGTGCCCATTCTGGCTGTGGTGCAGGTGGGGGTGATAGGAAAACCTGAAAACCTCCTCTTCCAGTTGTCCAAAGTTGCACCACACTCCTCCTGTCCAGTGAGCTTGCAGCCCGGGCAGAAAACCTAACTAACTAAGTAAACTACTTAACAGCAGTTCACTCAAAATCAGAAAAAAACATTTTCTCCATAAAAACATATGATCCAGCTTCACAGACATTGTTGGTGTGTGAGTGCTGTAAAGCGTTACGCTCTTCTAGGAAGAGCTTGTACCTGGAGCCAAAAGTTACATCATATGAGAAAGGCGTACTGGGTGCAGAGTGGGAATGACAGATGCACCATTCACCTGATTCTTAGTCTGTGAAGCGTCAAAATAACTTGTAACTCTGGTATTTCATAGTAAAGATTCTGTTAGTTTAAAGTTAATAACTGTATTCTGACTAGTAACATGAACATTCAGCTGCAGCTGTAACAAGAAGTGATAACATTATTAGGCATGCAGTCTGAGTACAACTATAGTCTAATTACACTGAGTCTTCAATTAATTACAGTTAACTGTAAATCAACACATCCCTCTAACTCTCCATCCCAGTCTAATGGTAACGCCTGTAACATGGTCCACAATAAACATGTAACCACCTGTAAAATGTATTATGCATTTGTGCAATATAGCTTCTCCTTTGTTTGGCCTACACACCAGCCTTTATCTGTTCAGACAGAACATACTCTATCTGCTTGACTTGACTATTGTTTCATATTTTATTTCAAAATTGATGAGCAAGAGTCCCGTTTACTCCTGACCTAGAATTTCCGGAAAAAAAACAAAACAAATCATTAATAGCACTTGGATAGAACATTAATTGCTCTATAAGATGTTTTAATGACTAGGAAAAAATGAGGTTGTTAAATTTGAATCTTGGCCACACTCACCTTCAGTTCATTACAGATCCAGGGCAACCTAACCACATTATTTATGGCAGGGCAGATTTTTATTTGATTTGTACGCTGACAGAAAAAGCCAAACAAAGCCCCTGACACAGACAGCCAGCATGTGTTTTGGTGTGTCTAGTATAGCCACAACAAGCTGTGAAAAAGTGTGGCATTTTTAATTACTAATTATGTTAGTTCTATCCCTACTGGTCAAAATAATATGCTTTTTTAACTTTTTTTTTTTTTTCGAGTTATCTGCATCAACCCTCTCCCATTAATTTTCACTAGGGGCTGAGTGGTTGAAGAGGCCCTAAGCAGGCCACCCTCTGGATAATTATTCTTTTCCAATCACTGTGACTGTCTAATTGCAGCCCTAGCTGCTAATTTATGCACGCCTTTGTTTTCTTCAAGGAACGTATTTCAAAAAACACATCAAACGATTTCTGATATGTAAAGAATATAGCGAAGGAACAGAGGCTGCAGCCGCTTAAAAATAAATTCCTTATTATTTTCATATGATAATAAGTCAGAGAAAATGAGGAAATCAAAAGGGAAGTCTTATAAAGATGTATGGGTACGAATATGGCACTTATTGTAGTTTTTTTCATGGACTTGAATACATTACCATATTTTCAGCGATTTTATTTGCCTTAAGCTGGAGTTATGTAGGACAGCTTGCTGACCATCATTCACAAGCTGTTGGCATTTCTGCGCGTAGTCTGTCAGGCGCAGATCTCTCGCACACAACTGGCATTGTTTTTAATGTAAATGATGTCGCTGTGATGAGGAGCCATTAAATGCACGCACATAAACACATGCACATAAACATAAATACACATAGACGCACAGTCATCCAGCCTAACCACCCCCTCACACACACACACACACACACACACACACACACACTCTGACACCAGTGCACATGGGAACAGCAGTATTTACTTTATGCATGAGGACAGGTAAAAAACACACAAATCCACAGTGGACACCGACTGTAATTGAATGTGACTCCCTCTGTATACTATCCATAGCTCCAGGATCCTGGCAGCTAATTGGAATATACAGCTCCTTAAACCACCGGTGAACTCCGCAGAGACGCTGGGTTGTCAGAAGCCGATGGCCCGCCGCGGGTTTAGCTATGTTAAGGTGGCATGGGACTCTCATACTGCTAACATTGAAGATGAGGGCTAGAATGAGAGGCAAATTGGAAGCTCCAATGCAGAATGACAAGATGTGCACATACCTGTGTGTGTGTGTGTGTGTGTGTGTGTGTGTGTGTTTATACACACAGACTTGCATGGACAGGTATGTTTGTGTCTCTCCTGACTTTATTTCAATGGATTCTGAGGAGAAAATGTCACTGTAGCTCTCATTGCTGTCTACTATGATTGCTGTCAAAGACTTCTTCCGTGAAGATGCCGTGCATTCCTTTGTTTAGTGGTTATTGTGGTGAATAGTGTATTCACACAACAAGAAGGTTGTTTATTATTTTTCATCGTTTGACCTACAAATCTCAACCAACGTGAGAATTCACACAGTTTTTATGGGTTGGGGGAATCCTGATACAACAATGAGCGTATTAATATTTAGAGTAAAAGAACTCATGGTATAGTTTTAAGATTTAACTTCAGTGGGAATATTACAGCACACTTAGCAGTATAATTGAGAACTGTGCTGCTGCTGACTCGGTCAAAACTGCAAAACTGAAAAGAAAAAAGAGCTTACAACGAGCAGGCACTGAAAGCAAGAACAGAGGGACTAAACACACAAGTGAAGGCAGGCAAACAAGACATAGGTGAGACTAATCAGGATGGATCAAAACTGGCGGGAAACGCAACAAAGGCAGGAAGTAAATTTTCAGACACAAGCAGTGGAGAGAATTACAAAATAAAACAGGAAGGACTAAACAAGAAACCCACAGCTGTGACACTGTGTCCCCATGTATGTGGTTTATGCAGGTTAATCTTTAATCTTTTCATAATCAAATCATTTTAATTGAACCTCAGTCAACTTCTTTGTCCACAGGTTTTAATGCAGGGCTCTTTTCCCCAACAACAACCAGTCTACATTTTTACAAATGTTTTTTAGACTAACAGCACCAAAGAGTGCCTCTAAGAATGATATCCACAGACTAACATGCTCTGAGTAGTCCTGTCTGACACGTTAACGTGACTGATCCGGTGCCGTGGAGTGGCATCTTAGCTATTCTTTAGAGAGTAAGTATGAGGCAGCATTTGTGCTGAGTGTGTGGGTGTGTCACCGCTCGCAGTACTTGAAGCAAGCTACACTCAACAGGGCACGTAAGAGTTCACAAGTGAGTTTGTGACACTCTTTTTTTCTTAATTTGAAGTGCCATCAATCAATATTTTTAATGATGTTACTGTATTCTCAGATCTCAGCGCTTAGAGGAGTGTTATCAGAAGTGATGGAAGCATGAAACCACACTTTGGTATAGAAGTGAACATATGTGCATTTGTCTTTTTTCAATTTTTTGAGCACCACAAATGAGATTTATCATCCACATTGTGTTGTTGTGGCAGCAGCTGAGGCTGAGCAGTGGCACTTGAACTGACCATTTCATGTAAATTACCAAAGGCTCAGCATGGATGCTGAAGATAAATGGGAAGATAAATGTCCCTCAAGATGAACATGAACATACGTTTGACATCATATATGACACGATCACATGTAGGATTTAGGAAAAACATCTTTTTTTATAAATACAAATGCTACATGCGATGAAAATATACAAATTCTGTGAGGCTTATAATGATTTTGTGACAAAGAGGTGATGATTAGCTTGTTTGTGCTCCAGTGGTATTGCACATCTTCCCTCATATGCCTTCTATTCATCTCCTCTTCCATTTTGTAATCCCCTAACATTCATCTACCCACCATTGTGCCTTCCTTCTCTCTACCTCTCTGTCTATCCACTCATGTTTTCAGCCAGAAGCCACCAGCCTTGTATCTATCCCACGTAAATAATGAAACACATAATTATCATATCATAATTGCAGTAAAGATGGCTTTGACAGAAATCATTTCCCGTATCTAATACAGCGCTAATCGAATCTGTTCCCCCACTCACTAACACGACCTCTGGTGATTGAGTTTCGGACATTTGTTTGTGTGTGCCTGCGTGTGTGTGGTTATGTTAGATGGGTGTGTGTTCAGTTTCTCGTCTAACGTCTCCGTTCTCATGTGAAAAATTGGATTTTATTAAAGAAGTAGGCGACATTGTTCTTCATGCAAAGGTTCAAACACTGTACATGCATCTCAGATTTATTTTTGTAATCTTCATCAAATACTAAAATGACAAAATTCACATACAGGAAGATTAATTATGGTGCAGCACATAATACAGCACTGTATGCTTTCAAGAACACACGTATGTATGGCTTCTCGGTGTCTGTCTTGCTAGCTCTTTTGTCTATTGTTCCTGGGCTTGATTGATTGACAGCTTGTCGGATGTCGTAGCAGAGCTAGCCTGGTCACATGACCCAGCAGATGGTTGAGGAGACAGCTAACAGCGAGCATGTAAATGGGTGAATCAACTTTGGCTACGGAATTCCCTGAAAACATACAGGCAGATCAGAATTCTATGATAGATAGATAGATAGATAGATAGATAGATAGATAGATAGATAGATAGATAGATAGATGGTGTAAGAATTGTCTTAAAGGGCAGATTGAGATAGGCCTCAGGATAGGTCTCTAACAATGAGTGATTACTGCACTAACAAGGCTGGCGGCTGGAGGGGATGCGTATAATGTGATTGGTGCTGGCCGCTATTTATCTTGACCAATAGACAACTGACCTGGCTGTGGCCCTCCCCCCTTTTACAGGTCAACCAGAGTTCAGCAGGCGGAGGACCAACGTTAATGTTACGCTCACATATGGTTCAAACCAGGGGGAATACTAAAAAAAAGAGAATGTACGCAACGTGTTAAGCTACAGATGATAAACAGCATATATATCCTGATACACACAGTACACGGCACATCTACGTACCTAGACATGGTATGTGGATGCACATTCACACAGACTCCAGGCTGATCTGAGAGATTTTTACACTTTTTCAGATTTGAGTTTTTTTCTTTTCTTTTTTTTCTTAAACACGTTTTTACAACAGCAGTGAGCCGCACCGAGCTTTCCATCAATGTAATGCTTCTATCAAATATGTAAAATGTGAAATGGTGGATGAATTTCACCAGACGCTGCTCTTGACTATTTTATCTCTTCCATGTGATGGAGAGTTAGAAAGAGAGAGAGAGGGGAGGTAGATAAAGAGGAAGTGAGATGGGAAAGGGTGATGAAAAAGAAAGAGAAAGAGTCTTGAATGTAGCGAGGGAGGGTGAGGCGTATTGAGTAATGAGCGCTGTTGCTCCCAGAACAATCAGGGTCTCCATTTTGCCGTGTGTTCCTACCTGATGTATAGCGCGAGCTGTGGGAGCTGCTGTAATAAGACCATTTGGGCCTCTCATTGGCGAGCATTAGCCGCAAATATCTTCCACAGGCCTAAAGACAGCCTGCGGGGCCAGAGAAACAGCCATGTTAGCTGTGCCGCTCATTTGGTCTGAGGTGATGTAGGCTGTAGTGGGGGAAAGTTGTTGTCAGCTTGTACACACTAGATTAGGCTTTACAGCTTTGTACAGCAGCCACACGGAGGAAAAATGTCCATTTCAGAACATTGGTTAATATTTAGAGTCTTGAGTGTATTTTCTTTGACGTGTAGAAAAAATCAGCCAACAGGGAGAAATATTTTTGCTTTTCTTGTTATCAAGATATAATCACCTCTTTATATCACCTCTGTGCCATGTCATGATAACAATGTAACATACTTATCAATAAAGGTCATGGACTGGACAGGTTTGTCCTGTGGTATTAGGAAATATATTAGGATTTATTGTGGCTGAATACAAGTGCAAGATGAAAGGACTACAAGATGACAAGATGTAGTCCAGTTCATTGGCTACACTGAGTACTGACTACAAAACGTTTTTCCAAATGTATTAAAGGTCCAAGTTGTGTATGATTCATTATATTTATAGAATATGGCAGAGATGGAATATGATATTTAAAGATGCTTTCATTAGTGTCACCTGAAAAGAAGAATTGTTACAGTGACACTAGGGTCCTCTTCCATGGAGTCCTCCATGTTGCATTGCCATGTTTAGCCCATAGACAGCATAAATATGGATGTCATATCTATAACCTGTCCTGCCACCTCCTCACTAATTTAAAAATGGAGTCAAGGTGGATCGTGGGTGGAGCTAAAGTGAGTTAAATAAAGCCTTTATGCTCCAACAAGTCACCTGTAAGTGCAACCAGCTGTCAATCAAAGCAGCCTTTTAATTATGCATAACCGTAAGTCTTAATATAATGTGATTGGTGAGTTCTATAAAAATTCACCCTCATTGCAGCTTTCATGAACAAGCAAATTACCTTTAGAGACCAAAACTGTTTTTTGTTCCAGGCTGTAAACATGTTTATTTCTGCTGTGAAGTTGGACATTTTAACATGGGGCCTTATGGAGATTTGTTCTGTAGCCAGCCTCAAGTGGACGTTTGAGGAATGGCAGTTTTTGGCACTTCCATGTAGGCTTCACTTCACAGCCACTGAGGTTGACACTTGGTTTAGCCGATAAACAGAACAGAAACACTGACTCCAGATAGGGCCTTCCATGTATTTGATGAGTTTCGGTCCACCATAGTTTCTCCTGTCCAAAACCTGAAATTCAAAACTGGGAATATATGGCAGGAATGGAATTAATATTCATTAGTATGTTTTCATTAGAGTATAATTCCCTGAAAATAAGACTTGACGTGTTTTTGAATCTTCAGTGGGAGTGGGAGTCCGCCATGTTGAACTGCCATTTTTTCTACAGTAGCCCAGAAACAAACAACGCTGATCTTGATATGGCCGTTGCTTTTTATGTGAATTTCGCAGCTTAGTTTTTCCTACATGCATGGAAGGAGAGGGTGTAATGGGGATTTTGGTTTGGTTGCAATTTGATACTTCACTGCTGGGTGGCACTAAATCCTACACTCTGGACTTTAAAAACAAAACAAAAAAAAAAAATGAAATTTCAATTAGCCATTTTTTTAAATGTCATTATACTAAATTGAATATATTTATCCAATTATTATAGGAACAGTGACCTTTCCCTCAAAGATCCCCCAGTTTGGTGAAGAAACACACCAGGAATCCCTGTTCTGTTTGCACCATTACTGTATCCATCTATTTGATGCAAATGAGGGGCTACCTGCTTTGTGCTCAGATGTGTTTCATAATACAAAACCTGTCATGGAAACCAGACGAGGGATGAGGGATGTGCGAGATTTCCTCCGAAATAGCAAAACTGAATTCTAAAGAAAACACATAGACATGCCGTTCTATTTACAGACCAATCAAACCAAATATGTTTGAATACATTTGGAAACATGGGGCACACTTGACTCATGTGACAAGTGATGAGCTTTTATTGGAGGCTACTTTAAATGTCAGGGCAAATAATTCAAGCACAGCTCAACTTCAAATATTTTGAAACCAGATTTAAATATACATCATATGCCAGCCTGACCAGGGGCAATCAGCATCTCAGAGATAGCTAGATTGCACGGCATGCAAAAAAACAACGGAGACGCTGAGCTGATGAATGAATGGAAGAAACCAGTTTTGTACAAAAATACAACGGCGAAGAGACAGACAGAAAGCTCAACTGTATGGAAAAGTAATCAGTCAGCTTGTTGAGGAATTATGCTGATGGCAGGGAAAGTGGTTTTATCAACAGCATCATCATAAACACATGCATGCATGCCCACAATACACAAACACAAAAACAGCTTCCTATCAGAGTGATTCAATGGCCCTTTCATTGTCTGACTATTTAATCCAGCGAGCAGAGAATGAGCGTACACAAGTGCATGTCTGTGTGTGTGTGTGTCTGTCTGTTTTTTTTTTCCTCGCTGTGTGTGTGCGTGTGTGTGTGTGTGTGTGTGTGTGTGCGCATGGATAAGGGAGGGTTTTGCTGCAGAGGGTGAGTGGAAGGCGATAAAGACTCTGTGAGTGGCAAGTGTACATGGATAGCTTCACATCAACTGCCAATATGTTGTGAGGCGGCGGTAACAGGCGAGGGTCTCGGGGGAGCAGGCCAGCAGCAGACGGAGAGGAAAACAATTTCTGGTGCCAATAACCCCGAGCGGCACAGATGAAAAATGTTTTAATATTTGCAGCTGCTTTATGGCAGTTGGGGTGACAGTGATGGAGTCAATGTCAGCTTTTTCCTTTTAAATGTCATGCTCTGTCCCAGGCTGTCAGAGCGCCTGTGTGTATGTGCGTAGAATTGATCTTTTCCTCTTGTAAAGTGCCCAAATGTGCGAGCGCCCCACCCCTATTCCCTTCACCATTTTACCCCTAAACCACCCCTCTGCGCCTGTGTTTTTCCTCCCTCCTCCCTCCTCCCTCTATCCTCTATCCTCTAGTTGTCCATAAAGACAGTGCGCTCAGCTGTCAGATGAAACTCCCCAAACCTGGCAGCCATCATTTAGATAATCACTTCCTCCTCTTTGCATTTTATGTGGATTTGATTATTTTTCATCTGCGGCGAGATGGAAACCATAAATTACACTGTGTCCCCTATGCCTTTGCTGAAATCAAACATGCAGCCAGAACCATAGAATCAGCAAATGGAGGGAAATGTTACAAGATCTTCAACTTTTGGACACGCAGAGATGCCGCATTGCGCATCATTCCAAAGAACAGCGTGCATTTTATGAACAACACTCTTTTTCACTGTGGATTCAATCAAAAATGGGACATTTACCTTTTTAATGTGCTTGTTTGTCCAACCAACACTTCAAAACATATTTACCTCCAAGTCGCTGGAAAGACAAAATGCATATACACTTACTAGTCAAGTTCATTTTAACTGTAAAATATAACCTTACAGGTGTAATCAGCGTGATTTACTTAATAATTAAATGTATGGATATAATCTTATTTTACAGATGTTTTTTGGTGTTTTTGTGCATAAACCTAACCAGACCTAAACCACAGTGATGAAATATAGATCTGTTTTATTTGCGAAACAGCTGAATTGTTGAATCTCAACTAATAAATGAACAAAAAAAAATGTTACAAATACCAACAAATTATTTATTTCTTCCTGTGATTGAACATGTTTCATATCCTCAGCAAACTTTGATCTCACGTGAGGTAAAGTCTCTCACAGTACCGCCTGCCTTAAGTGGCCTCTAAAAACATCCCTACACGTCATCTTGTGTCTTTTGTTATGAGAGGCCTGAGCGTTTACTATTGTTCCCTGACCTGCTCTGGATCCTCTTGACCCAGACTTGCTCCCACTTAGGGGGTCAGAGGTTCACAACAGTTTCTATCAGCGAGGGCCCCTTCTCACTCTCCCCCGCAAAGTAATGCATGTAATGCAGTCGGGTCAATCAAGTCTTTTTACGTGGCAAACAAGATCGTTAGTATGATGGCAGCAGCACGCTATAAAAGATGCTTTTAAAAAATAATTTCCTTCAAATACAGATTTACTCGTTACTTTTTAGGATGGATTTTTCCTGAAAGAAGGGTGATATCTTGACAACATACTGAACATAAACACAAACCTTCAGTAACACCATGAACGACACTTTTTGATGATTATTGCAATCACAAGTGAACAAGAATCATCTGATTTTAACTCTAAATTCTAATCCAACTCATTTAAAATCTGTTTGCTCCTGCACAGCTGCAGGAAACTCACAATTACAGTGTGTGTGTGTGTGTGTGTGTGTGTGTGTGTCTGCGTGGCTTGTTTTCCTGCATGAAAAGCACTGTTTCAATTAAAGGTGTTTGATCCAGCAGCACTGCGGGACAGGCCTGCACGCAGGTTGGTTGGAGGGAGGCAGCGTTGCTTATTTGCCCCCCTGCCGGGCGTCTCAGCAGGGAGCTGATGTGTAATCCAGTGCCAGGCTTGTGGGCCCACACAGGATATCTCACCTATAATAGCAGCCTGTTCCCCGAGGCCGGATCCCTGCTGGAGGTGTGAGAGGGCCAGCAGCCAGACAATCATGGACTCTGGATGCCATCTTCTCCCGACGTAAACTCAACTCTAATTCCTTTCTTTTCCTGTGGATTCTGGGAAGCGTTAGGGACTGTGTGTTGAAAGGTGATGGCGTTTTGTAGATGTAAATTTGACCAAATGATAGCAAAAATATACAACTGTCTGAAACAGCATTCCAATCATGACGAGGCATAAATCTTTGTGCTGAAACATAAAATAATGATTCATACACTGGTTTTAAAGTGTGAATTTAATGTAGATGCAGTCAAGGGAAAAAAACTAACTGTCATAGAAATAAAGTTTCAAACTTTTTAAGAACTTCAAGCGTACTTTGTCATCCATTATCTTTGGCACCTAATATTACACTGATGCAAATAGATTGTAAAGCATCTTAGAAATCTAATATTTTAGATTTGAGAGTTTAATCGATTCTCATTTGTTGTCAAAAAAACTGTGTTTGGTCTTTTTGTTGCACTTTCATTTGGAACTCATGGCTGGGTCTTCAGTGTGTCTTCCACTGCGTGGCCTAATTAAACTGCTTAATCAGTTAACGACTCCAGCGAACACAGTTAAAGGGGAATTAAGCGCGAAGAGATTGAGGAGAGGAGTGGTGGAAATGCTGAGGAGACGCTTCGCCCGTCTCCAGTGTGAAATAAAAACGGGGATGGAGCTGAGTAGAGGAGGCCATTAAAAAGTGAGCAGAGGGTGCCGAACTGTTTGCTGCCGTTCTGCTGAGGGCGAGCGAGCCAATCGAGATGCTTGTTTAAATGGGAAACGGGACGTCTTCACAAAGAGGCACATTAAAAGCACTTTGCTCTGTTAAGCAGAGGGGAGACAAGGGAAAACAGAGGGGGAAAAAAACAACAGAAGTGGAATGCATCTTAGAGGAACTGTACTCCTTCACTGCATCTTTATAGTTCTCAGGTGATTTCTGATCAGTTGCACTTAATTGACTTCAGTGAATTTATTATGGTGCCATTTTGTCATAAAAATACATACAAAGCAGTGGTAATGTGTCATAATGTCTTTTTACTGGCTTTTCTTTAATGGCTCATCTTTCTATAGATGCTGTTTTTAACAAAAAGAACAGGGAGACATAAGAAGCAGCATTACTGCTCCATCACTCATTTTTTTCCCTCTGTCCTCCCACTCTCTCGTCTCCCCCCTCTTCACCCTTCCTCCATCCAATGTCCTTGCCTCTCTGAGCTTCATCTCCCGTCCCATTTTTCTCTCCTTGATCTCTCCATCATCCTCTGTTCACTTCTCTCTTTCTCTTCCTTGTTGACTGAATCCAAATATTCACCCGCTGGACTTGGACTTTCATGAGTCCAGTCAAATGCACCGTGGGGGGATTTAAAACTGCAATTTTTCTCAATATGCTGTAACAGTACACTAAAAATATATAACATCCAGATTTTTAAAAGCTAAACTGAGGCAAACCACCAGCAGGTGTACTGTGACATGTGGCTGAAAGCACTGGAAAAAGGTAAGTAAGTACTGTAAGAGGACCTTGAGTTAAGATTTCTCTTTCCTCTTTAAACAAAAAAACATGTTGGTACCGTAGTTCACTACACTTTTTTCACCTTTACATTGACGTCCATGCATCAGTCTGACTCAGTACAGAGATATCCAAAGCTTTCCTCTTTCTATCCTACATATGTGATGGAACAAAACCAGTTTCCATTGGTTAATACGAATCTAAATGCTGACTGTAGACAGAAGCAAATCTGCACACATATATAGAAAAGTCACCAAAAGTGAAGATTCGATTCATCAGCAACGATATGTTTCCTGCTGTACTTGTTCCTCCATCCTCCAGCTCCCATCGTGGAGGATGCAACACTCCCTTAAGTGGGTCTCCGAGGAGAAGAGAGGAGCTTAGAGTGAAGAAACACAGTTGTATCATGTGTAGAAGTGTTTTCCTGGACAGCAAGACCCCTTACAATAACGAATCTGCTTTCTGATTAGTGATCTGGTCTGACGGGGCAGTAAAAAGAGTTTCTAACATTACCATCATAGCCTCTTGCAGTAATGTAGGTTGCTGTTCTTTTTCTTCTCATTTTACTTTCTGTGTCTTGACTCATTCAGAGAAAACAAAGTATTTGGCATATACAGCTGCACAGTCACAGTTATTATTAATCCTAGAATATCAGACAGACATACTGTACATGCATCATTTCACAAACACATTTATATTTTTTACTTAGAACATTTATAGCTCTCCTGTGTACATTTGGTCCTTTCAGATAGAAACTTAATATAACCTTCCAGTTGTATTATTTCTATCAGTCACAATCTGTGACATCCAGGCGCCGCAATAGATCTCTCTCTTGGTAATGGAGTGGCATTTGGCACAGAGTCTTATTTTTTTTCTTTTTATTGTTACTTAATAGTTTCTGCATATTAAAAGGGGAACATGTGCTGATTTTACGTGTTACGGGTGTCACCACAAATTGACTCAAGTGACATCACTTGAGTCAGCATCATTTGGGGCTGGACTACTGAAGATTAAGTTTGAGAATCCAAAAAAAAAACAAAAAAAAAAACAGGTGTGTGGAGTTGAAAATGAGCTTACCAGCTCCTCACGTTTGCTTGAGGCTGGTGGCTCTAGGCTACATTTGCCAGTACTAGCAAAACACACATGCATCTCTGCCTGAACTGTCAGTGGGTGCATTGTGGGTAATGCAGTCGCCAGGTTGTGACAAGTAAGAAGAATGCATGGAGTTAAACAGATGATATCACCGGTTCTGCCGCATCAATTTTGACTGATGGAAGAGCCGCGAGTGAGGGAAATGAGGAGCTGCTTTGGCTAAGTGGAAAGCACCCTCGCTGTGGACTCTGTGGAAATCTGCAGAGAGCGTGCTCGATACACCTTGTTGATTTAATGAATTGTGGAATCAGACAATGTAATCTTCATCATTCTTTCCTCTTCTTCTTTTTCTCTACCCAAATTTTTATCTCCACTCACTCCTGCTCCACACATCCACTTTCCCTATCATCCCCCACTCAGCTCCAACATGCCTCCATGACCTCCTGGATGGAGCCCAAAATGATTCAGGCTTATTATGCAGGACACTGTATTGGGGGGGGGGGGGGGGGTGTACGATAAAAAGAGGAGGGATGGAGGGAGGGAGGGAGGGAGAGAGGGCTTAACAGCATCTGTTGGCCTCCAAGGTAAGCCATTGAGTTTGATGCACACACCACACACACACACACACACATTCTGCAGAGTAAAATCATCACGCTATAAACATGGTCGACATATTTTAGGCCAGCATTTTTTTTTTATTATTTCTGCTGATTAACAAATTTCATCACACACATCAAGCATTTTTGGATATCTGCCTATCTCTCTAGGTGTGACCTTGCACATGTGTCTAGTGATGCATGCATGTGTGTGTGTGTGTGTGTGTGTGTACACCTGGGTGTCTGTGTGTGTGTGTGTGTGTCAAGTGTTTGCGGACGCTGAAGGGGACTGAGTGTTTTCTGACGCCTGTCTAGCTACGGCTGTCTCACTGGGCCATGGAAGTGTCATCTGCCCAGGCCTCAGCGCTCACACACACACACACACACACACACACACACACACACACACACATGCATATACACTGGCACACACACACACACACACACACACACACACAATCTCACATTCTCTCTCTCACATCAGTGAAGAACAGAGACAGCCCAGGGCTTGCTGTCATCTCATCACACTGTGCAGGTCCGGCCATGTGCGTGTGTGTGTTTATGTGTGTGTGTGTGAGGGAGAGAAAGAGGGTGAAGGAGAGCGAGCATAATATTGCCACTAAACAGCAAGTCTGCTGTCACTGTGGACTTCAAACTTCAGGTAGCACCAAATAAATTTAGAGAAATGCACCCTTCTTGAAATCCGTTAATAACATCACAGAGAGGCAGGAACACGTCTGAAACTCAGACATCAACGAGCGCAAACTCAATCACATCTCCATGTTTTGATGCTGTCTATGAATTTGTCTCCGCAACAATTAGGCCGCATGAAAATGCTCTGAAAATTACTGCGTCCGCGTAATTTCCGGCAAAAAGCCTCTTTGTGCCACTACCATTTCTACTCATTACCACCAGACCCGGTGTATTCTAATGGAAAACCTAATTAGCTTGTACGCGGGAAGAATGCAAATGAGGATCACAAAAATTCTTGAGTGCTTAACGGCGTGCATTTACGCTGTTGTGCTGGCTGCACAATTCATTTGGCGACCATCAAGGAGTAATTTGAGAAAAGGTAAGAAAGACTGCGGGCTGATTAGAGAAAATGTAGCTGTTTAAAAGCTTTGAATTCCTGCAATTGTGGAAACCTCTCCACTCTCATGGATCTGCTTGGTCAAGAGCTTTTGTAAAGCCTCCACATTCGACTAAATAGACTCTGAGAACAGCAAATGAAAGTATGACGACAGATCTCGCAACAGAGGCGTTAAGGAATAAGCAGAGTGGTGTGGAAAAGCGGGCGGTCGGACACATTTTAACTGCAATATATGTGGATGTTGACATGGTGACATGTTTTGGTAGTGACCTGTTACAGTAGCTCTTACAGCTATGAGTTATGTAATCCATGTCACATAACTCACAGCTGTAAAATGACTGGTATATGCACCACAGCATCAACGTTTCTCTCCATCGGGTACTGATGAAAGCGTGGGATGTGTAGTTTAGAGGGCAGATCTGTACGCTGTAGCAGGAAAGAAGCCATTTAACACCTTTGATGAGTTGTTAATTAAAGAATCAATCACACTTTATATATATAGCACCTTTCAAACATATTAAATGCAATCCAAAGTGTTTTGTTTGGTCAAAAAGTCAGTTTGTCCAGTTGACGGTTGGGGATACACAGCAATCAAAAGCGATTTTTCACAACCTGGCAATTCCAGAGTAATTATTATTAACAGTTTCTACATTATAAGTGAAGATATGCAGACTTAAAACGTAGAGTAGGATAGATTTGAAACACCTTAAAGTGAAAAAAATGTGCCATCTGAAAAAAAAGTATATCCTACTATAACATATTTGAGGGGAGCTGCCATACTCCAAACCATACGTACCAAAACCAGTCTGACACTTGGATGTCGCCCTCTCCCTCCCCTCATTAGCCTCGTCAGCTGGGTGGCCGGCAAGCATCAGGAGTGACCCGCTTCCCGCCTGCGCTGGTTGCCACGGTAGCAGCTGTCAGACATTTCTATTGGCAAAACAATGAAGGAGAGAGAGAGAGAAGGGAGGATGGGGAGAGGAGGGTGACATTTGAATGAGAAGACAATGGCCTGTTTCCCATCATCTTCCCTTTGTCAAGCAAACTTTAACCTAGGGAGAGGTTACAGTAGAGTGAGGCTGAGGATGAGGGAGAGGGAGGAGAGCGTTGATGCATGCCGATAAATCAGATTTTTAATTATCGGACATATGACAAGAAGCATGTGGGGAGCCTCTTGTCTTCTTCTCTCCTTGCCTTGTCTGTCACTCAGATTGTTCTGTCTCAACATTCGTCCATCAATCATTTGTGTCTTCCCGATCCCCTTTACCCTTTTTGCCTGTTAGCTGTCTATTTCACTTCTATCCTTCTCCTTTCCCTTTCTTTCTTTTCCTTCCATTTCCCTTCTCTTGGTTACTCCCTGTTTACCATCTACACTTCCCCCTTCCTCTCCCTTGCGTCCCTCTCTGTTGCCTCTCCACCATACATACCTCCAGAAGCCTTCTGTCAGCTATACTGGAAGTGAACAGAAAGTGAACGGAGCGTTACCCTACAAGGCTGACGCCAGCTACCTTGCATTGTGCTAATAACAGCGGAGCAACTAGGAATGCATACATGTCATGTACCAGGCTGCTGTGCTGTCAGCTCACAGCACTAGCAGTAGACAGACAGGAGGAAGAGAACAAGACACCACTAATTCTCCCTCACTCAGACACATTCCAAGGCAAGTGGACAGACAAGGCTGTTGGTATAGAAGCGTAAGCAAGGAGGTGCAGGGTCAGTGTAAGAAACTGCTTTGAAGTCATAACCTGCGACATTTATATCTACATCACTGGCTTGCTTGAGATAAATTGAAAGACACGAGAAGTCATAACCAGAACACGGGACACCACCAACAGAGGCTCAAGCCTCATCAGAGAAGAGAACGATGTCGCCAAAGACAAAGCCATCGTCATCGTCATTCCCCATGTCTCAAGTCTTTTGATACAAGTCCAAGTCAATCTTAGGACGTTTGTGACAATTCTAAATCAATAGTGAAGTAAATCATTTCAAGTCCAAGAAAAGTCTCAATAATCAAATGAAGCCTAAGCCAAGTTAGTCATTCACATGAGGTCTTAAGTGTATCTGAAGTAAGTCACATCCAGTCTCAAGCAATTTAAGACATGTACAAATCAAGTCTCAGATCAGTTTCAGATGTCATTAAAGTCATTCAAAATGTGCCCAAATGAAGTCTCTTATCATTCAATACGCTACGCAATATGCTAAGTCAAGATGAAGTCTTAGTTCCTTTGAGACAAGTCTGAGTGCAGTCTCAAGTTATTTTAGAGAAGTCCATCTCAAGTCATTCGAGACAAGTCTGAATCAAGAGATCCCAAGAGAACATACATGCAAGGCTGACAAGTGGAGATCTAATTTTATTAATGCTTCAGGATTTTGTCAATGTATTTATCAAGGAATTCAAGTCTCAAGTAAGTCAAGTCCTAGTCATCATGTTTGTGACTTGTCCAACTGGTCCAAGTCTAAAACTATTTCTTCTATCTGCTGCATGGGCTCAGTTCACACAGCAAGTGTGAAAATTTAGCCATACGTGTAGCCTCGAGCGCCATCCATTCTACTGTCAGCCCTGAGGGACTCCTGCTGGTTTATTCCTTATGGATTTATTTTGTAAATAATAATAATAAATGTCCCCACTCAAGCTGTATGCATGTTTCTTAAATTCTTCTTAATTGTTTTTTTCATTAAATATGTCTTTACCTTCACAGAGGGCGGTATTCTGCTGATCCCACTGTGGTAGGACTCCATAACACCAACAGTGGCAATACTGGGACATTCGGATGAGGTTTAGTTTCCTATAATTTGTTTTCCCCTCTGTTGGGATATCACTCTAGTTAAGTGTGATTAAGTAGTGTACCTTGTGTTGCGGCCCGTGGTGTTCAGTTTTTAATCAGTCCTGTTTGCATTCTCCCAGTAAGCACATACGTTGTAAAGGGTGTTCTCATTCCATGGAAGCAGACAGTTGAGCTGAAGTACGGTATCAGCAGTAATATCATGTAAGCGGAGCCACTGTTTCCTGCTCTCCTCCGCTCATCACGGCTTGTATAAACAACATGTGCGGAGGTGTTTTCCCTCTCTCCTGTCTCTCCAAAATGACCCAACTTACAAGCCCTAGACGACTCGGAGGAGATTTACAACCACCTCCCTTTTTCTGTCTCTCCTCCTCCCTTTCCCCTATAGACCAACTTGACCCCCTCCATACACCAACCCCCACCCATGTCTCTGTCTGTCTGTCTGTCTCCAGGAAGAGGAAAGATCAGCAGGCCTGCTGATTTATGAGTGCTTAGCTCTTTAATTCTCCGCTATGCTAGGCTGGGCTGGGCTAGTCTGTGTGTGTGTGTGTGTGTGCGTGTGCGGGTGGGGGAGGTAGGGATTGTGGGATACGAAGGGGTGGAGAGGCATGCGTCGCGTGGTGAGGATGTGTGTGCTGATGTACTAGGTGGGTCTTACTTCCTTGGGATAATTCATGGACGGGTAAACTTACATGGAAACACACACACACACACTGTAAACACAGTAAAAAGTGCTGGAAGTGTGTGTCAGTAGACTTGTTAATAGGTGCAAATACATCAGAATTTACAACAAAACCGTCAATGAACTTATTTGACATTTCATGTAATTTTTTACACATTTAGTCCAACAGCAAGAAGCCTGTCTGTCTTTTGCCTTTTATCTCATGAAGCTCTTGTCAACGAGTCAGTCCCAGATTTACTCGTGTTCTCCCATTTTATGGCCCTTTTATTTTCGTTTTCCTCCATAGACGCCTTTGCCCATTCCAGCATCACTCCTTGTCTGCATTTCCTCCCACCACAAGCCTGATGATTCCTGTTGGTCCAAAATGCCTATGGTACAAAGACTAACACTCCCCGGGTGCTCTGAGCTCATAGTCCAGGCAGCCCAGCTAACAAACTGAGCTAACATTAGCTAACAGCAGCTATAGTTCACAGCCATTCCCACCCACTGGAAAATTCTGTAAATCACCAGAGCACAGCAGCCAGAGGACATCAATTGGAAAACCAGAAAATATTTTCTCCATAAAACATGATCCAGCTTCACCAAAACAAGTGAAGAATTTCTGGTGTGTGACTTATTGCTGTAAAGCATTACCCACTTCTCACGGGAGATGTTAAAGTCAAAGTTATATGGTGCAAAAAGTGCAGAGTGGGAATGACAGAGGCACCATACAACCGATTACAAGTCAGTGTAGCATCAAAATGATTTATAATCTGTTTTTTTATGGTAGTTTTTTATGCGCAATAATAATTGTGTCCAAAAATTCCCCACAAAAGGAAAAAAAAAGCTTCCTCTTTTAGAATAAAATAAGATTGGGAATAAGAAAAAAATCATACATTTGTAAATTCATAAATTTATAGTGGCATTTTTTGCAGTGTAGAAATCTAGTATGGAATGAATGATCTCCAGTCTCAATTGGAAATCCAGCTCTTGACACATCAGGGAATCAATACCACTGTTAGCGATTTATAAGACAGAGAAGTGAGTGCATTAAGCAGTGTTTTGATCAGCACTTTGCAGTTAAAACACACTCCTTTGCTTCGAAGTGACAATAGAGAACAGAGCGAAATACAGAAAGCCAGTGAAAACGGTGTCGTGTAAATTTTTTCTGTTAAACAAGTGAATAAGTGGATCACTGGGAGAGAAAGTGATGAAGAGCTGTATCTGCGCAATACACTGCACGCACAGAGACTCTGTAATCTACCACCTTGAATCAGGGCACTGCCCTGCCATCACTAAATGTGACGGCACTCGTGAGAAAGGTCTAATTTTGCACAATTGACTGACAAACCTTTTCGGTTCAGTGGAATTACGGCCTGATTAATCAGCCATGATTAGCATTTAGTGAGGCCTCGTGGAACGTGGGGCTCTGATGTAGGTCTCTTATTTATTTATATTCCTCCACCCTTTTTTTCTCTGTAACGCATTAAGCTGCCAGTCTTGTCAGGCTGACAGGGTCAACACCACCGTTCATTACGGGACCTAGGGAAGAGACGAGACAGGTCTGACGGTGAGCTCAAAGCTCAGTGTTTATGCTTAGCAGCCCTCGACTGTGCCTCTCATGTGTCGTTCTCTCATTCCTGACAATCTGAACATGAGCTGAAACACATGTGCGCGTTAATGCTAATGTATGTAAATGAACATGTCATTTTTGGTAAGGTTTGACCAATATGGGTTAATAGAGGATTTGCATAGCAGCTGTCAGTAAACCAAGCTAAAATAAAATGCAATAAATAGACTAGAAAATAGAAAAATACTGTCCTCACACGAAAAGTGACAGCATTTTTTTTATACTTTTTTTTTTAAAGGTTTTATGGTTTTCTGACAAGTGACGTCTTGTGGTCATGCCAGTAATTAGTTGGATTAAGTCGAAGGGCAACTGGGGCAACAAAGCTTGTGATTTTGAGATACCACAGTTCCATTTTCTCAAGCATCTGTAGCCTCAATTTACCAGAAACCAGTGCAGCTAAAAGAAGTGTCTTTTTCCCAAGAGGTCAAAGACATATCCAGGGAACCTAGAAAAATAATGAACAGTGATGATCAGGATTTAAGTTAACAAGGCAGGTAACATTAAACCTGCATTTATATTTTATTTCCCACTTGGGAATCCTGCATTTTAGCGCAAATGTCAGAGAAAATAAAAGGCAGGTGATGAAGTATAAGGCAGCTGAGGTGGATGGATCAAACAAAGATACTCTACACTTTCACTCAGGAGACCTCCGTTTGTGTCTCTTGTGTGAAACTGAAAGTCAGCTTCGACAGTCAGTGTATTTTATGTTTGTGGTATACTTGTGTGCCCATTCTAAAATTTCACAGTCTTAACCACATATTTGTTACTTGTTAAAGTTTCAGTGTGCAGGCCTTTATTGTTATTGTTTAGGCATTTATTTCCAGAATAAGGCAGACATGGAATCTAATATTCATAACTATGTTTCCATGCATGTATAATCAATAAGAAATAGGAATCTTTTTGTTTCTGCTACTTAAAAATGATTCTTTTTTATCTACAGTAGGAGCGGGTCCTCTTTCATGGAGGCTGCCATGTTGAAACGTGTTGTTTCACCAGTACCCCAGAAAAGACAAATTAAATAGTGACTTTAGACAAGGCCTTTCAAGTGTTTCTTCTTTACACTAGGAAGGCGACAGTGATGTGAGGAGACTGCAAAGCAGAGGATAAACCACTAGATGCAACTAAATTCTACACACTGGGCCTTTAACATGATGACAAAGGTCACCTGACATCGTCTTTCCTGCAAATCCAAAACTGCTAAAATGTGCAATCTCTAATGCCACTAAGTCACGCCCGAAAAGTTGATCATGTATAGGCATGACAACAAGTCTTTAATGCTGTTTACTCTGTGATTTCATGGAATAAATACATCATAATAAAAAATAATGAATGACCAAATCGCATGATATTACATTTGGAAACAAGAGAAACATTAACAACGCCACTAAAACCAAAACAACCAACAAAAAGTTGCTATAAAGAACCAAAGAGTGTGTTTAAAGACAAAATATTCATGGAACTTTACAGACTGGTGCTATAGAAATATCTATGGGTGTGTTTTTCATGCAGATTTGGCCTCACCTGAAGCCCATTCAGCGTGCAGTCTACATCCAAGTCAGTTTTACTCTCCCCCTCGTTCCCTCACTCCTCCACAGCTCTCTCTCTATGCAGGGCTGTAATAGTGGCGGTCGACCCTGGGTGGCGATGCAGTGTTCTCTCCCAGGACTTGAGCAGACCTGGAAATATGGCTGCCAGGAGAGGAGGTGGCAGATGGCTGACAAGGCATTTTTACCCATAACGCCCCAGTAAAACTTTAACTCCCAAGATTTAGTGCTAGCGCTCTGCACTTAGCAAGCTGCAGCCGCTGGCATATTTTTTCAAAAGTCCCAAACTGATGGTTTTGCAAGCTACGCATAAACATGCTTTATTGATTGTGCTGTTAAAAGATTCAAAGGGTCAGTATCATTTAGCAAAAGACAGTTTTAGAGGACAAATAAAAGCTAAAAATTGCTCAAACGTTGTGGCAGGCATCATTGATTTTTAGAGGAAAAACACAGAATACTGAATTAAATTATTCATCGTGTCATAATATTGACTGATGACGATGGTAGACAATAATTTAGAAATTTAAAGGTTCCTAGGCAACAATGGCAATTAAGGCATTTAATTCACCCAGTTACAATCTCTAAGGGCCTGGCTACAGTCATATCTCTTAATTTGTCCTGGACAAGAGCACCATGAAAGTCATGCTCACTTGCAAAATTGTCCAAAGAGAAAGCTTTATGCTCATAAACCATGCAGAGATTTGGCTATTTTGTTTATATTGAACAATATTTTATGTTAAACTGACCAGTGAGAAAAAAGAAAAAAAATGTCACAGTATTTTATTCATCCTATCACTTTAATCAATACTAAGTTCTTCACAGAACATAAAGCTACCCCCCACCCCCTCCACACACACATACACACCCTTCGGCTAATGTATATGAAAGCATTTCAATGTAGACTACATTACTGGTGCAGGGTTATGCATTGTGTGCTGACTGCAGGGTGTTTGAAGGGCTAATTGGACCCTGGGTGCATGTAAGGATGGCAGGATGACTGGAGTAGCTTCAAAGTGCCATAGAGGCACAAGAGAGACAAAGACAGACAGAGAGAGAGAGAGAGAGGAAGATGGATAGAGAGACAAAGAGGAAACAGAAACAGAGAGGGAAAGACAGAACTAAGCCTACTGAGCCGTATGGTGATACTGAACGAGGTGACGTTATTGGACTCAGGTGAGACATGCACGCATCTGTGCCGACTAGCCGGCCTGGTGGTGTGTGTGTGTGTGTGTGTGAGTAAGTGTGTGCCTGTGCACGGTGGTGTGCATATCCCTACATGTGCATATGTTGACTATATAGATATATTTCTTTTACTGCACACATCTGCTAGTGTCTCTTACTTGGGACCCGTAAAAGGGCCTGAACAGTGCAGCAGTCGTAACCCAGAGCAGCACACTGAGATAAAGAAATCCAAGTCCCTGCCTGACTTCATACAGGTCTCCTACATCTAACATTCTTCTCTTTTTATTTGAAAAGGAAAAAAGAATGTTTCATCCCACTGCTGGAGGAGAAGTTGTCACACTCAGAGCAACAGTCAATAATGGAAATACATTAAAGATAACAATCAATCGAGACAGCAAGCAACAACATACTCTAGGCTACTGTGGTGGCTAATGCAGTGAGGTAGCAGCAAAGATTACAGAATCAGTCACAGAAAATAGCAGTAATAAGGCCCAAAACATTTTTTAACATTGGAGCAGGATTCGCCCTCCAAAACCTGACATAAGGCCTTCCTGTGACGGACATAGTCAGAGCGTTTCACGTAGAATCACTGCTGTAATAGAAGTGGTAGCAGTCATCGTAGTAAGAGAAGGGACACTAACACAGAGTCGTTGTCATAGTAACATTAACAAGAGCTGTTGAGTCGTAGTCACAATATCAATATCAGTAGCAGTTGTGGATGTAGCACTAGAAATAGCTTATTTATTAGCAATAGTGGACCAGCAGAAAATGTTCATCTGGAAACAAACACGAGTGCAGCAGTAGTCTGAAGCAGCTGACTAGTGGCAGTAGTTTCTACAAGCAGCAAGCAAAGTTGGTAACTGCGTACGGCAAAGCTCCAGGGTGTGAACTGGGTTTTGCTACTTTTTTGAATATGTATGAATGCACATAAATGCCATTACAGGACTCTATAAACTGACATGATGAGAGTGTTAGGTGGCTCCTGCTATATAGATAATCTTGAGGTTCTGCTATGACGAGGGCTTCTCTGTCACTAAAGTCTACTTTTAGTGGCAGAATCACGCTATTAGATCTGAATCTTTTGAGATGGTCAATGTGCCAGATTAGGTGATCATAGAGTAGTCAAGTCCTGAATTAACTGACAGGCATTGTCTTTTTGGATCCACTCACCACCACCCGACAGCATCATACATCCTTTGCTTTGCTTGTTCTTGGAGAGACGCGCTCTGTGCTCCAATACGTCAATGGAACACGTCTGAGTAGTCAAACTAGATGAGAAAAGGCAAAACTATTTTCACCTGCTATCTTTGTGTCAGGACATCATGAGGTAAACCAGATGCAACATCTTCCTGTAGACACAGTACACAGGACAGAAGGCAGTATCGAATGAAAAGGCTCTACGCAGCAGCCAACTAACAGACAAAGTTAGCAAATAGTTGGTGAAGATAGGGAAGCATCTAACAGCCACACATTTAACTCAGGAGCTGGTGAAGACCAAAACAGAGCAGAGTGATTACTGGACTTAACTTCAGATGTCAGGATTATAGATGTTAGATGTTCAATGATGTTAATGTTAGTCATTTCAAGTATGTCATACATATCCAAGTGAGTGAATATAAAAAATGATTTGGGTGCACCGGTGAGTGAGTTATTCAATGTGGTGGCTATTCGCTAGAATTCACTAAATGTTAATATGCTTAGCTAAGTGCAGTGCACAAATATTCAGGTAGAATGGCTGGTTAAAATGATAAAAAGTCACCAGCTGGAGGGAATATAAACTGTTACCGACTTTGATTAAATGACAACAGGACATTAAACTTATTTAGTTTGGTTAAAATTGTCTCTGCAAGCCTGCAGCCAAAGACACCCTCTCTAGATCTCAATTTTCATGTTCGCCCATGTTTGGAGTGTCTTGTCTAGTGCTTTTATTCAACATTTAAGTCAGTAGGATTGTACTACCTAATATCAAACAGAAAAATATCAGAATTTTGCAAACGACAGTAAATCATAGTTGTGGTAATCCTGTAGCTGTAGTAGCAGCTGTATAGCAATAGAAAAAAGGTGCACCAGTAGAACCAGCAGGAGATGAAGCAGTCTGTGGTCTAAGAAAAGGCCCACACCAGTTGCAGTTGTGCTCCCTGATGTCTCCATCTCCAGCACACCTCCATCCATTCTTCCACCAACTGAGAGCAATGGGCTGGCCTACTGGCCCCAAACAGCACACCAGATGCAATGCTTTATCTCCACACATTAACATGATAGAAAAATATGAATACTGGAATCTTATCTCAGCCACATATTATAAAGAGCATTCATCATGATGCACATAATGTATTTATCATGTCAGTGGAGGGAAAAGATGGTGCAGGCGAGATCCCATTTATCTGTGCCTGTGCAAGCCTGTTGTATTGTCCACATCTTAAATATATATATATATATATATATATAAAAAGATTAAGAATCTCATCCCATTTTTCCACCTCACACCCCTTCCTGCTTTTTTTTGTTGCCATCTTGGATCTGAAATTAACTTGCACTCGAGAGCCTGTGACTTTAATAGGATAAAAATATAAAGAAATATAAAAAAAGACCTCCTTGGGATCAGTAAGATTTACAATATATATTAACTGAGTGTGAAGCTGTGATGTGCAGATTGATAAATGTGCTGGAATTACGCAATTCTTTCTCTTTTAATAATTCTGTCATCCTTACCCGCCATTTGACCATTACACTATTGAAGTCATTTTTTGTAGAAATAGGTAATATCATCAGTCATTATAATCATTTAATACATCTCTTTCCCCTCCATCCTCTTGCTTTTGGTTCCTAAGCTGGTGCCAAATCCAGTATCTAGTAGTTCCTCATGGAAATACATTTCACCGGCAAGCAGTGGAATTGGGCTGCTTGCCATGTAGAACTATATGGGCCAGATATGGGTGGTATAGTACTGTGTACAAAGCGAGTGGGGAGTTTTACAAATTGGACACTTGTGTGTCATTAATTCACATTGTCTAGATGTTTCTGCCTCTGATACATTGGTTTGTATATTGTAGAGAGTTTACAATGCGCTGTCTGCCTCTGCCATTTCAAAAGGACGGATCGTAGAAAGTTAAAACATCTATGCATTTGAAAAACAAGCCAGACTTACAGCTGCAATGCTTTATATTGATTTGCTTATGATAACATATAAAGATATCTTTTCTATAGAGATTTTCTTGAAAAATGCCACATTTCTATGTGTCCAATCAGCAGTGATGTTTAATGCAATCAGTTAATTCATCTATTTATTTTTGCTTGCTGCTTGCCCTCATCAGGACTGCAGCAGGCTGCAGCCCATCCCAGCTAACCCTCCAGCGGCTTGCGCTGCTTAGAATCAAGGTCTCTTCTTTCGGCACGAGCACTGTCATTTGACATGGACAGGGACGTAGTCAAACTGCAGGAAATATTTCTGTAACTATGATTATGGGCGTCAGAAAGTCGCACGCAATGCATCCTGGAACACGTAGGCGCTACCTGAGCAGGAGAACTTTTCTTGTTATTAATATACTAGTATAGCATTAAGGGGTATATTGCTTTTGCTTTGACATCCATATAAAATGTGACAACTTTTTCTCTTTAAGGTTACAGAAAGATTGTTGTTAGAATTAGAATAATGACTAATATTGAAAAAGTCAATAGTGACAGAAGACAGGATGTGTGTACAGGTTCTAATTTAATTAAAGCCAAAAACCTTCTGGCTGAAATGCCTCATCATTTACTGCCTTTACTGACTTTTCATCAGTTTTCACTGATATCCTTTACACTGTTTATTATTTAATGGACTTTCATTTATTTTGACATTTTATTGTTTTTATTCTTGTGTTTTTTAGGCCTTGCACAAATAGTCATTGGTTTCTACACACTGGTTGTTTATTTTATTTTATTTTATTAGTTTTCAAAAAAAAAGTTTATTTCTGTTTTTTGCTCCGTAAATCACTTTGGGCTGTATGTTTGAGTTTATGTTTTGGCCATGGGGCACTTCCAATGGGCAGCTATGACCTAGAAGATTAGTACCTAAGTAACAATGTTTGTCTACTTGTGCTTTAAGTCAGTCACTCAGGGTTGAAGCAAATATCTTAGGAAATAACTAAACCTTTACAACAAACAAGAAATTGTAAGCTTGTTAATTGACCTACCACATATTCAATCATCTCTATTTAGCTTTGATGAAGCAGTACCTTCACTCGGATTTTAAATGAGATTCAAAACAATAAAGGTCCAAATTATGATTGAGATAAACAGACGCAATATAAATTAAAAAGCTAAAAGTTATTACAGGTGTATTATGACTCAAATGTTAAAGGCTTTCACCAACTCTCTTCTCTGTCAGCTGGAGAAATGTCACACAATGAAGAGAGCAAGGCTCAGTGTCACTGCAGTAAAAGACAACATCACATTTTATAATTAATCAATCCCCCTGAAACAATTAAATTTGTTTCAAATCTTAATAAAACCTCTTGAAACAACATTGTCACACCCTTTGGAATAACACTGTAATAACAGCACAGGTGATTGTGGTTAGCAGTGTCATGAATTGGCTCAAGGTTCAGACAAACAGGGCAGAGGAAAACACCAAACAAAATTAAAGATGATGTAATTGAAGTAAACTGTGAAAGGAGTGAAGTCTGTAATGTAGCTGGGTGCATGGATGAGCTGCTGAACTAACCAAGCAAACCAAACAAACAGATTAGCTTGCTACAGCTCCCTCCCTACAACTTCTGAGCACTGCAAGAATGCAGCTTTTCATGGATTAAAAAAAAAAAAGTTTCCTAGTGAACATGACCCATGCAGCAATTTTCTCCAACACTTACCTGGAAAACCCATTTAATAGTGTAGAATCAACCATCCTCACCAGAAAATGAACGATTGCTTTGCTAGCAGCTTATTATGACCCATATTTAGGTTCAGCAGCAACCTCTAGAGCCTATAGTAATTATGATGGGAGCCGTATAAAGAATAGTAGAATGTTTCTAGGTGAATGGACCAAACAAACTAACGAAAAGCCAGCCTGATTATTTAAGGTAAAAAATTTATGCTATGTACATTGTACAATGTAAAGTACTTATGTAACCCAAAACCTGAAGCCACTAACCGGTTCCAAGTCTCACAATACCCGATCCATGACTCTACAACTGATTCATCTAGGAATTTATGGCTAATTTGTATCTATTGAGGAGGTTGCTACAGACGCAGCTGTATCTCTTAAGCCTAACTCACACCGGGGACATCAGCGCCGCATTACGGCTGAGTCGCGGTCACCGTTGCTAGTCGCTGCCACTATAATCAATGAGACCACTCACACTGGGCGCGCCGCGGAACGTCTCAGCAGCGTCCCAGAAGCGTCTCTCGGCTCCGCAGCGCTATCTTTCTGTAGCACTTCTATTTTTGACGCGAGCCGTTGCTAAACCGCGTCAATTTCAACAGAGCAGATTGCACCAGACAGGAAATCCGACACAGAATCAGCGTAATACACTTCCGCCCCCTTTCAAAATAAAACAATATGCAGTTCATGTAGCCTATCACGGCTTCACGTCCACATTACGTCATGACCGGTGGCACCAGGTCAGCTGTCAATCAACCAAAGAGTCTCAACATGAACAACGAGAGACTAATTGTTGAAGTGGAACAGCAAACAATAATTTATGACACAACAGATCCTTTTTAAGATCTCTCCTACGTCTGAGAAGCAAAGTTAGCTGTTTGTTGTTGTTGTTTCTTTTATACACAGTTTATCGCAGGGACTCGCGTATGTTCGGGATTCTCGCGTGATCTCGTGATCTTGCGTGAGTATGGCTAGTTCGCTACGCTGCCGTTACACTGCCAGTACGCGCCCGGTGTGAGTTGACACCGGGCAGAGGACGGAACAAAACCGTGGCGCAGCCATTCCGCGGCACTTACGTCGGTCACAGCCCTATCCGGTATGCCTGTCACTGCTACTGCTCAGCAGCCACCTCTAGTGGCCATAGTGGCTTATTTGAAGTATGAAGTTACTTATTTTACATAATGTAAAGTCATGTGACATTACTAACATCACATGCTTTACAGCGTATTTTACCCCAAAAACCTAACCTAACCAACTGCAAGAGATCTGCAGCGTTGACAACGTCTAATATCACATTGCTGGATTGTAACAAAGGTACGGTGTGTCTGTCGCTGCTACTCTTCACAGGCATAGATCATTTTGGGAGTCTTTGGTAATCGACTTATTGAGTTGTTTAGGTATGAGGACGAATTGATAAAACATATCGTAGGTCATGTTTAGCTTTTCAGAAACGTTTGGAAATGATGGAAAAGATTTAAGTGTGAGTGATCCTTTCACTTCGATGGTGTTTTTACTTACACTCTCATACAGGTCCAACACAAATAAATGACAGTAATTAAATAATGTATGTGTGTCTTTTCTTCTTGTTTCACTGTATGGATTGGAATACACAACCAGAACAGATGGCTACTGTCTACAGCAGGAGGGATAAGAGTGTACGGCACAAAAGAAGAAAGCAGCAGTATGCTTACACCTCCTTAAAGATGTTGGAGAAATGTACACAGTTAATCTTCCTCCCCTTTGATTTGATTGTGCTCGCTAAATACAAGGGGACTTAATCAAGCTTAAAAATAACAAACAAACAAATAAAAGAGAGGTCCTGGGAGAACTCATTAGAAGCCTTGTCAAACTCCAAGAGACTACATAATTACTTTACCGAAATAAAAATGCAAAGCTATTTCATTTGTATTTGCTTTTCTTTCTGAATAACTGCTGAACTAAGGTCATTGAAACTTTCACTTTTATCCCTTTGAAAAGTTTGATTGAGCAGAGAGAACCCAGCGTGAGAAGCCTGCTCGGCCCCGGTGGCCATTTTGCCTCGCCACATTCGACCCATGTGCACAAGCTGCAGCGTGTTCTGACAACGTCCATCAGTGTGAGAGCAGAGCAAGAAGACACACACACACACACACACTTCCTCCCCTACATTAAAAGACAGAAAATCAGGCTTCGCTGACAAGGAAATGAAACAAGTTGGGCAAATTTCTATAAATAAATCTTTTTTTTGTCATTTTAATTACCGGATCAACAGCGGCTCAGATGAACGGCCCGGCCATCAATCTTTAATTAATGTCACGCTTTGCGGATTGCAGCGATGCTGGGCCTGATTGAAAAATAAGCCCAATGATATTTCTATTAGAGTTTGTTTTATTAATAACGCGTCAGGGCTTTAAAAACATGTCTCAGAGATAGCCAATCACAGGGAGACGACAGGCAGATTTTACATTTAGCTCTTACAGGCTCACACTTACACAGATCTGCTTAATTATTTTTCATTTGCATAATTTAGCCCTCCATATACCCCCCTTTTAGTTTGTGCTTTCACTGTTTATTATTAACTGGCTCACATGCAAATGCTAAAATGAGAGCCCCTATAGGATGTGATCACATGTACTGTACATTTACATTTTATTTCCAACCTGTTACTGTTTCTCTTACCACAAGTCTTTTTTAGACACCTGGTCTCAATAATAATAAAAGAAAAAAAATGTGTCTCTACCTTGACAAGAACAGAATGCTGGGAGGATACAATGTACTGTACTACATAAACATTTTTCCATCATCAGACAGGTTGCAGGCACAAATCCTCAGAAGGCAGCAGCACAACAACAACACCTGCAGCCTTATAGCCAGCTGCCAGAGGAGAGGAGAGGGACGTAGAAAAGAAAGAACGAAAGAAGAGGGAGGAAGATGGAGAGGGGTGCAAGTCTCCTTAATGCTGACAGAGGAAGTCTGTTTTTGTCCTGCCATGTCTATCATCTGGGTTTGACCTCAATCTGACTCAGTTCAGAAAAAAAAAGAAAAAACAAATTAAAACATCAGCTGGAAGTCAAAAACCCCACAGGAGCTAGATCCTGGCGATCCTGGTGTTTTTTTTTTTGTTTGTTTTTTCATCAAGAGATAATCATTCAATCTATGCACACTGTTTGTTCATGTTAAATCATGCTTTTTGTTGTTTCATGGCCAAATCATAACTGTTAGTTATTAAGCACTTTCCATATCGAGCAGGTCTAGGCCATTATCTAACAAATAAAAGTGTTTTCTACAGAATCCAAAAAAATGATTGATTTTTTTCTGTATGCAAGTTGCAGGAATTTTTTTGCATCACTAAACTGGACATTTAATTTTAAATTTAAGCAGCATCCACGTGAGAAACAGCATTATTGAAAGACAAAAAATGAGCATGTCATGTACGCTGCATTAAATGTATCTGTCAAGCGCTTACCAGGCCAGCCAGCGTTAAACTGAGAGCTTTCATTGTCAGTGTTACCTTTCATGGTTGACAGAGACACATTTGACTCGACTTTGACTGTCAGTAGCCAGATACTTTGTGAAGCTACTCAACTTGGGCAGAAGTCATGTGAGAAAACATTGATTTGTGAAATTTATGACTGCCAGCGTGCTACATCCATAAACATTCAGTCTCATCGGGGCTGTGCATGTGCAACCCTGAACAAAGATGAGAAGGAAGTGAGATGGCTCGCTACTTCCATACAATAAATGCAGTTCATATGTTTGTCATATATCAGATATATGTATGTTGGCTCACTTGGAGGTTGCTTCTGGGCCAGATGTGGCTTGCTGGGTGCCAAATGGACCCACCAAAGCTACACACGTCATTTAGCCTGTTAATAAATAATTTGGAAGAAGATAATAAAAAAGGACATCTCTACATTATTGCAGAAATCTATAAGTGTCAAAAATATATTCTTTATTGTTTATAATACATATTGAAAAGTTTACAAGCAATATAATATATATGGACTATATGGCTTAAACTGGGTTATATAAGGCCGGGTCGCTGTAGACATGTGTATGTTTGATTTTCATTAATGGATCCGATACATTATGTTATTCACTCATTTAGGTTCCAGTGTAGTTTCACTCATTGTGTGTGTGTGTGTGTGTGTGTGTGTGTGTGTGTGTTGGCATCCTGTATTTAACAAAGACACTGTCAGTTGTCCAGGCAAAGGTGTGTTAAAAACAATGGATGTCAAAAAAAAGTTGAGTCTCCTTTGTGCCCCGTTTTTCTTCCAAAATTTTCTTCCTCAAACTTTTTTTTACAAAGAAGTCGTAGAAGTGCTCTTGACCTGGATGCTACTTGTTTGTGTTGTTGGGCAATCTTTCTTCTATCCCTCCCAAGATGAATGTTGGCGGTTTATTTTTAAGTCATCAATTACTCAAACTTGGCCCCAGCTACCTCTCCCCTACCATCTGGGTGCCACACCTTTCTGTCCCGGGGCCGCTGCGTGGATAATGACAACCTTCCTCCCAGCCATTAATTTATGAGCGTGCCGAGTCGTTTTTCATGCCTTATCATGCGCTGCCATTTGATCTTTCTGTGTCTCTGTTCTGTTTTTTTTTTTCTTCTTTTTTATTTTATTTTTTGCTTTTCTTTTTCTCCTTTTGAAAGCAGCTTATCGCTGTGTCTGCATGCAACAGCTCATAAATCTTTCACTCTCATGCCCTGTCGCTGTGTTCACTGGAGGATGTGGCAACACAGCTGAGGTTGCTGTTGTCACCCTATTTGGTATAAATGTTCCCCAAAAAGAGTCCAGAAAAAAAGGAGGCATTACTGACCCGGAGTACCAGATCTGTTTAGACCGGGGTGAGACTGAGGTGCTGTTTCTGGCTCTGAAGGGTTTTGAGCTTGCATTTTTGGACCATAGCTGTTCATAGATGGTATTAATGTAGCACCCTGAACAATCCAGTGTATTCAGTTACAAGTGTTTTGTATAAATTCATATTCATATTGTAAAAGCACAGAGGCTGCTTCCTTTGTGTAACTTTGCCACTTTAATGTCAGCTTAATGTTTTTACCTCATACCACTCTGCCAGTTCTAACTATCACTTATATTACAGGCAAAATCTCCAAAATATATAGTTCCCGTTCAAAATGAGATTCTAATTATTAATTCAATTATGCCATCTCTCCAATTAAACCTCAGAAAATAATCTATAAAATAAATCTTCACAAAAGAATTGATATTTCAATATTATTAGAAGGTTAAACTACCCTTACCCGAATGCCTGTTGGCTGTGAAGACAGAAGATTTACCCTGTGCATGTGCAGGCCGAAGAGAAAAGTGAACCGGTGAGCATTTGTCATTAAAAGTTGTAAAATTGAAATCTTTTGAATCGATGATGTTTTAAAGCCTAAAGACAGACAGCAGTGATCGTCTGTGGGAGGATGGTCAATGCAAAGAAACAATTCATTCTGAATGACCAAACAGGTTTTTTTTGTTTGCTTGTTCTTAAAGGGCAATCTCAACATTAACTGTAAAAACTTAAAAAAAACATAACCACATGTTCTTTCTGTTTCGGTTTAGTTCAAGTGTAAAAACATCTGAGAGCAAATCTAAGCAAAAGAAAAAAAAAGAGGACACATCATGCATCTATCTGCAGACAAATGAGCGTTTGCGTCCATGATGTGCACGGTGATGGGATGCTTTATGTGCTCTTGGGAGGCAGTATGGATGCGAGAGTGACTGTGAGTGTTAAGGGCACACACTGCACCCGAGATACAGCAGCACTTTGCATACACTATTTTCCTCTTCATCTGCCTGTTATTTTGGTTCCTAATGAAATCACAGACAAATCGCCCAAAGTGCTGACAACACAAGCTTCAAGGCCAGAAAGCCAATCCTCCCAGGGCTCCATTTAGATAGCAGCCAAAGGGCGGGGGGGGGGGGGGGGGGGCTCTCAAACTAGATTTGATTCTGTTGACTTCTTCCAGTTCTATTGCTGCCTGCTATCTGGAAATATCTGAAGAAAAATCATCACACAAGAAAGAGAAAGAAAACACCAGTGAGTTAATCTAAATCTAAGCCCTGGACAAAGACTAGGGAGAACGAGGGGAAAGGAATGAAAGGCAGATGGAGAAGTGGAGAGATGCTCAACATCAACACTCTGCTAAACTTCTTTGCATCTCGTAGCACAGTCGTGGCTATATTTCCCTCCCAAAATGACACTTTAATTAAACAAATTACTGCGCCTTGGGAGAAGGACCTTCAAGAGCGCGATAAGGCTGGGGGGGAGATAAAAGCCTTATAGGCAGTGTTTATCAGAGACGCGGGGGTTTAAACCTTTAATAGGTAATGCCCAGATAAGTAAGCCTTTGTGGTGTTACTGGCGCAGAGATATTTTACACAGAGGAGCTTACCAAAGAGAGGGGGAAAAAGAAGCTGGATCAAACCAACGACTTAAAGAGTCCCTGATTAAGAACGGCAGAGAAAAGGGGGACACCAAAAAGTGTCCCTTCACTAAACTCCTCTTTTATTCATGCGAGTATTTCTGCATGCAGAGACGCTGCAGAGATTGAGCTCCAACACTCTCTGGATTTAACCTTGGCTTGGACGTGCATATGCATAGGCTTCTTTCTATTTATTTTTAACAAACCAGCATTTGTGATAAGAGTCGTAGTGATTTTCACAGATTAACATGAGTGCAAACGTTTAACGGCGTGCATCCTGTAGTAGATGTAGTAGATTATACCTGGAATATGTACAGGGACAGAGCAAAGAGCGAGCGTTAAAGGAAGAAACTTTAAGTCTCTGTGTTTCTGATAGGAGAATATCCATCTTGTGAAGAAAAAATGTGTCCAAAAGGCCATCAGAAAAGAGTAGATTGGTATTTCTCTTTTGTCAAAACAGTTTAAGCCTCAGACAGTGAGGAGCAAAAACCTCCAAACATTTAGACATTTTCAAAGCGCCAGCGTTTCTCATTTCTTCTCAAAGCTCTTCCCCTTTTGTAAGCGATATAGCTGCATATTTCTTCCATTTCTGTGTGATCAAAGGCTGAGAGCGCAGCGCACGTCTTTGTGCAAATGTTTTCTCCCTATTACAATCTGTATTTTCATGTGTAACCTTAGCAAAGTTACGCAGCTGATAAAGCAACATCGGCAAAGAGATGGAAGGACGCTCATTGCTTCACAGGGGCTTTTGTCCTTTTTGAGACAAAGGTTCTCAACTCAAGGATTTATTGGACGGATCTCAATTCTGAGACAGAAAACATGACTTTGTGAAGTGCACACAGCCTAGATTGTATTATATTACAGTTAGTATTCCGATAAAATAGAGCTAAACAGGCATTAATTCATTTGTCAGTGGTTATTACAGCATTACAAAAATTTCAGTCTCCACTTTCTTTCTGAACTTGATTTAAAAAAAAAAAAAAAAACAAGTTACATCACTTCCAATGAGCAGCAGAGACAGATCAACTGCAGGCTGCCGAGAAAGAGCTCCTGCTGACTATAAAGCCTGTCTGAACACACTTCATGTGTTTCAGGTTAGGGGACCATGTGGTGGGGTTACGCTACAAGACGCCATTAACCTGACTCTGTGGGTCAAAAAAGAAAGAAAGGAAGGAAGGAAGATAAAGAAAGAGAGAAAAGAAAAAAGAACGGGTGTCACTCATTGTCGGTGCCTCAACCTCTGTGACACACACAGCAAACATACACCATCTCAACCGCACCAAAGAGCTCTGCGAGAAGTTAACAGCCCCCCGGAGGGAGGGGAAGAGTAATGCAGACTCTAAGATCACTTCCTGTACATATCCCAGCCGCCGACCCCCCAATCTTCAGTGTGTGTGTGTGTGTGTGTGTTTGAAGGGGAGGCCTACAGTCCAGAATCCATCCCCATCTTCTTTGGGGACCACCATGGAGCGTGTTCAAAGACCGCTGGTGGTTATGGGAAATGATCTCCCCCTGTAAATGTTTTCCTTTTTATTTCCCCCTTTTCGCTCCTTTTTTCCCCTTCAAAGGACACATGCCTCGCTCACTTTCCACTCAGCCAATCAGGATGCACAGGGCGATGGCGAATAGCCGAAATGACTCAAAATGCAACAGCTGCGTATACCGTAACGCGGCGCTCCCGCTATGCTCATTTTCATTTTAGCACAAATCATTTACATTACAATCATCAGCAGTGCTGCTTTGTTTTTTTCCCCCCCGTCCTCTCTGAGCTCTGATTCTGATGAATAGAACGAATGTATCATCAAATGCTTTCCTCCAATCACACACATCCATTATGTGGAAGATAAAAGCGAGCGGCGTTGGAAGAGAAGAAGAAGAGGGTCGGGGTTTGTCAATGGCAGCCCTGGGCACAGACAGTTCTCTGCCTGTCACATACCTGCCGCTGCCACTTCCCTTTAGCATAAGCAAGCGTGAAATGTTTACTTGAACACATTTCTGAGGGAGAGCATGGAATGGGAGCTGGCACGAGCTGCATAGGAGGAACGCCGATGTGACAGATATATAAAACAGGGTGAAAGAGAGGAAGGCGGAGGATGAGAGAGGAGGACACAGTAAGAGTGTGTGTGTGTGTGTGTGCGTGTGTGTGCAAGAAACTGCCACTTGCCATTGTGCCGGCTCCGCAGGCCGAGGTGAGTCTTCAGTGTGGGATAAATCCAACCTGATGCAGCCATCCGTGTGCCTTCAAAGCGCGCAGGCATTGCCATGCCGTACACGTCACGGGACAGGCACACATTAGCTGTCAAACTCCGCTTTCATCTGGCAACTTCAAAGAGGCCCATTGATTACTCTAAGTGGCCATTACCAAACATCCGAGCCTGCCGCCTCAGTCGAAGGCGAGCGCTGACAAAGAGGAAGGCCAAATCATCATGAGGTTGAATTCGAAGCGGCTGGAAAGAAACCCACAGACAGACAGGCAGGCAGACAGACAGCAGGGCTCGAAACATCACTCGCAAAAACAACAGCAAACAATAAAAATGACAAGCGCTTTTGTATGTGTACAAACAAGGCGCTCTTGTAGAACGTGGAGTAGAGAAGAGTGATGTGAACACGGGATCCCCTGAGAATCCCCCCATGATAGCACAAGACAACGGAACAGAGCCGAGCTGCTGTCTGCCGACAGACTTACACGGCGTCTGAATCTGAGAGACGGAGAGTAAGAGATTCAAACAGATACAGACAGGATTAGGGGGGAAGCGAGGCTGTATTCACAGCTCCGAGGCACTCCTCGCTGTCCGCTACTGCTGCATTCCGCTGTCCTCTGTTCTACTCATACAACACAAATAAACCAACAACGTATAAGGAAGCATCTGTGCAGACAGGTAATGCTGTGTAAGGTTGTATACAGGGTCCAGGATAAGAGGACAGAGGTGTTTTAGAAGGCCGGTAAACATCTTGGGCTACTTATGTTTCGTTAGACTCAAATTTGTATATTATTAAAGACCATGTAGGGGCAATTCAGAGATTTCTTTCAAAGTACATTAATTAAATTAAATTTATTTAAAAAGTGTGGCTCGATGACACGGTGAGGCCAGGACTGCCCATTGTCTTGACAGTAGGTCCCACCCCTTGTACTGGGCTAACTCTTAGTTCTCCCTGTGTGCGCAAACCCCCAAGTAGGACTGTTCCCCAGTGTGCTCCCAACTATAACCCCTGTGCAGGAGCAAGCATCTCTAGATGGAGTAACTCTCTAAGGATCAAAACATCACTGAATCATCCAAGAAGCTTCTTTGGTGGCTTTGATAGATCACTGTTTTCTGATACAGCGAGGTGAAATTTTTCATTGAAGCAGTGCTGGTCCTGGCCTCATTCTATTAATGAATCCTAGATCCATGGTCCTGGTATTGGTGCTTCATGGGGCACCTAGATGTAATGTACCCATTACTCCTTGGAATACTTGCTTTTCCTGCAGACCAAAGTCAGTAAGAAAGGGTTATTGAAGTGTTGCACTAGAGTCAATTGTGTCAAGAGCAGTACAATGATGATCAATCACACAACAAATATCAAAACAAAAGCAATCTCATGTTCCATCATTTCTCTAACTCGGACTGGACCAGATCTCATTTTCAATAAAGGGCAAACAATTTTCTCAAGATACAGTATCTGCAAACTGAAACATCGACACTGAATGACTCATCCTGCTGAGATGAGTTGTTGGTGTGGTGATGATGACAGTGGTGATAACAGTGACCATGATAATGTTACACCACTCTTCACCATGACCTATGACCTCCCTGTGGAGAAGAGTGAGGGGAAGATCTCCCAAAGAGGTAAATGAAGTGTGACATTACGATTGTTATGTTACTGCAAACTGTGTTAACAGAATGTATGTATCTATGTGCAATACCATGACCATTGACCCTATGCTCACGGGTGTAGCAAATAACATTATCTGGAATGTTTTTATTTCAAATGTACCAACACAGTGTGTCTCATGTACCATGCAAAAATAACCCAAAGAAACACTTTCCTCGCCTTGCAAGATGTGTGCACATAGATACATACATGTCTTTGAGAGCTAACATTGCCAACAGACTGATGATTGATGTCCACCCAAAGACCTGTGATAGGTCTATAGTCCAGTGGCTAACTTACTAATAGATCTGGAAAAAAACAAACAAAAAAAAAAAAAAATCTGAATGCCACAAAATGCCAGGAGCCCGCCTGTTGACCTAACCTATTTAGTGCTGTGGTTTTGTATTAAATTCTAGCTCAAATATGTACTGCATATACTCTGCAACAATATTAATAATAACTTCAGTCACCGTGGCCAACATAGCGGTGAACATGGTGCAGGTGTGACTGGGGTTGGGTTGTCGAGTAAAGCCAATCCACTGAGCTCCTTTCATTTCTCTTTTAAATGGGGCACACCTCCATCATGATGTACTGACCATCTTCACATACAGGGGAGACGTTTCTTCTGAAGTTTGTGACTGGGAGGTCCAGAGCCACCCACCCACAGGAGCAGATGATACCCCTCCAAGTTGAATTGAAAGTTGTGGAAGTATTGATGTCCAGATGATAAATTCTTCTTTCTTATTTTTCATATATTTTTATTTCAAACATTTCCAACCGTCCAGAACTAACACTTCAAGCAGTAAGTATGGCTGGCAGCCCACATAAACAACAAAACAGTTCATGAGTGATTTTGGTTTTGGAGACAGTTGGTGATTACAGCTCCCAGCTGCTAGAGAATCATTTTTCTCACTAATACACAACTCATTTTAAGGCTTTGAAGTCTTTCTCACCAGCAGTTCAATTATGTAATGCAGTTCAGACTCACGATCCGCCCCATCCCATGAATAGAACTGGATATGCCCTGATTTACATTGACTAGATCCAGTCTGCTTTAACCAACAGTAAACCTAATGTGCTGTCACCCGTTGGTTTGTGGACTACTGTTTTGAAGCCATTGTTATTATTGCAATCTTGGTTAACATATTTGGTGGTGGACAGTAAGGAGCTGAGGAGGATATGCATGGTTACACCTCAATCCTGATTGGATCTGAGAATGGGACATGGTAGTGATTTATCACTAACAAGGTATCCACACCTTAAAGCATACCCTGCTTTATTGTCTATTTCTATTTAAAATTATGCTGTATTAAAGACATGAAACTAAACTCTGTAAACTGTTCACTAAAAAACTGAGTAATAAGTAGTGTTTTTTATTTAAAGCCTCTGGAAATGTAGCTTAAAATAGTACAATTTTATAATACAACATCAAAGTTGAGCCTCTCATTAAGCATCCACAAAAATCTGAGTGAAAATAAATGTTCATCAGTAGCTGCAGAAACGTAGTTGAAAAACAGACCATTTAGCTGTTCAGACCATTTCTCAAGACTGTGTAGGCGTGGCAGATCGTGTCTTGACTGACATCTCTCCCTCAGAAGCACCAACGGAAGCTAAATTTACTGCTTTGGATGCGGTGGCAGGAAAACTAAAAATATAAGTTATATAAAGTGTTTTTAAGTGTGCACTATATTTACAATATGTTAACTGCTTTACTTTGCCATGAGACAGAGACGAAAACAACAGTTATTCGATCAGAATAGTTCCACATCTAACTCATTTATATCAACGAAATCAAATGTTTTGGTCAACTAATACACGACTGTTAGTTCAGTAAAAGGGAGACTTGTAAAAGTCTGAGTTTATTTAATGAACTTAATGTAAGAAAGTCATATTCTTTCATCTGTGGCTACCTTTGGGGTAGATTAAGTCAAAGGAGAGAGGTTTTGTTTTGCAGTAACTAATGTAACTAAAGTAACTAACTTTTTTTCTATGACTGGTTTTCAGAATTAATTGCATGAGCAAACCAAACCCAATTCAAACGGATATTAAAAAATGGAAAAATGACAATATGTCAAGCTTGGACTGAAACTAATTCCTAATAGTTTTTAGGTGCTTTTAATTTGGGTTTCCCTGAACCCTTTCCATACAATCTAACATCTTTTTGCAACCTGTGGAGTAGCCCCCTGCTGGCCAGTTCAAATAATGTGGGTTTAAAATTGACTCTTACTCTTAGGCAGACTATTGCTTCAACACATCTGTGAGTTTGAGAGTTATATTAAAAGAAAGTCGAAATGATGATGATCTCCATGCTAAAAAGGTATTAAAGTTGCTATTGTGTAATTGGTCAAATTGGCTGCTTGCAGCTTTCTTCTGTTATGAACATGGTATTCCTCCACCCTAAAATTAGTGATGACTCATTCCATTGATTTTGAATGTTTCTATTCAAACTTCATGCATCCGTGGTGTTGTTGTTCAGCCAGCAGATGGAAAACTTACCAATACACCCCAGACCACACCCAACCCTCCCTCCACCCATAACACACACACACACACATACACAGACAAGAGAGGTCTTTGTTCTTGGACACAAACACACCTGCAAAGCTTCAGCTATAATTCTGACCCAGATTCAACCTCCATCTCCTTCATTAACAGCTCATTTCATCATGCCACAGGAACTACACCTTCTAGAAAAAACAATATAAAATTAGTTATACAGTAGGAACATATCCTGCAGACAAAACTATACATACTTTTTCTGGCAGGTCTTGGAACTAAAGCGTCTTAAGGCCTTGCTCACATTTACAGTGTTTTTCAGCATCAGCAGGACAAAGAGGAGGTTTTTCCTTGGCCTATGCTGTACCCGTCCACCAAGTTTTTTCATAGTCCTGTTGACAGATGAACAAACTGCACTGACAACATAACCTTCTTGGCAGAGGTAACAGCCATGCTACAGTGTGGTGCCAGGATCCGAGAGGACACAGGATTGGTAACAGACTGATTTCACCCAGCTGCCACTTGCCGCCCCTGCAGTCGGCCTCTCCTGTGCTGCTTATTCTGCACAACAGGTCCAAATTTTAATGTTCAGTGAGTGTGTGCCCCATGTACCAAGGCTGAGTCCTTACTGCAGCGGCCGGCAGGTAGAGGCAGAAACGGGTGCTAACTTTTAATCCTTAAAGACAGATTATGAGATAATGATTGATAATTTTAAATCTTATTTGAATGAAAGTAAACACATTTCAACAATTTACTTTCATCAACATTCAGTGTTAAGTTGTTACATTGAAGAAGAATATTGCACAGATGATGAGATAGAAGAGTAAAAGCATCACAGAGATGATGAGGTAAAAGCCAGAGAGTTAAGAGAGTGAGAGAAATAAAGCCATGCAGAGCCTATGTAGCAAAAGGGAAATGAGTGCAGCTGGTCCACATGGTAAGAACACTGTTGCTAAATCGTATTTTACATCTGAATAAAAAAGCATAAATCACATAAATATTATAGATATTTCCTTAAACAGTGCATATGATGCACAGCTTATCCCAAACATATTAATATCCAATATATATATGTAAACATGTATATTATCAGCATTATTATTAATATACTGCATAATCAGGTTAGCTTTATCCCTCCTCCACCTTCTAGAAATGTCCAAGTGCATGGTGGGATGGGCAAGCTCAGCTAAAACTGGGTAATTTCCCCAAGACCAAACCAGACTTAAACCAGCCTTCAAATATAGGTGGTACTCGCAGTCCATAGACGCAGCTTATTGTTCCCTTTGTAGACATTTTCCTCTGCCTGATGCCCCAAGAAATGTTCTACCTCCACTGGCAGTGGTGTTTGTTCCCATCTCAGATCTAGTCTTGAATTCTGGTTTTGTTTTTGGACAAAGGTCTGACTGAACCTGTCATAATTCTCTGGTTTGTTGTTGTATTCGTTTAAATGAATCACAATTATTTTGGGTGGCCCTAATACCAGTGTCCTTGCAAAATAGTGGCAGAAGATAGTGGATGGGGAGGAGAATTCCAGCTGAAATAGTATGGGTCAGGCTATGCCGGATCTGAAAGTTGAGTAAACGCAGTGTTTGCATGGGCACAGTCATGAAAATACCTCGCAATAATGGATGACCAAAATAACAAACAGGTGATTGAAAATCAAAACTACATTAAAGCTAGACTCTGATTATAACCCAGCCTAGAGGAGTCACAGGGAGTCTCCTGAATCAAAAAAGAGGTGTTTGTCTAGATATATTAAATGTGCTGGGAGGAAATAACCCTAAAAAGATGTGCTGATTGCCTTTACTTTGCCTCTATATGCCAGGGTAAGAAATCTGTTGTCATTGACAAGAAAAGGAACCCTTGTAAATAGGTGGAGAATGTCTATTATACGGTACTTCTTCTACAGTATTACAGTGTGATCTAAAGGACTGAAAAAAACATATTTTGGGATTTTGGAGTTAAAGTTTCACCAAGATCATCAAGCTGCTGAGCTGGTCAGAAGACATCATAAAGGTGGACAAGAATGAACCAAAGACACCTAAAAATGTTTCCAGTGTGGACAGTTGTTCTCGATCAATATAAGAGAAACTCGTCCTCGATACACAAGTTAACATCTCTATGCAGTTCTGGGTTATAATAGTCTCTGCAGTAGGTTCACCAGCATGATCACAGTGTGAATATGTACTGTGCTGTCTGATTTGTATTAACAAAGTGCTCGACCCCCCACTGAGCCTGAAATCAGTTTTACCTTCACTTTTGATTCATGTGCCTTATTTGCATGAACAGCCTCATGTTGTCACATCTCCCGGCCTGTGGCAAGATAACAGTGATGATGCAAAGCACTGTTGTGTGTGTGTGTCAGTGTACAGAGTGTACATGTGCGGCAGCCCATCACAACAATATGTGTGTATTGGTCATCAGAGAGACATTCGGTGAGTATGTGTGTCTGTGTGTGTGTGTGTGTGTGTGTGTGTGTGTACGTGTCAGGGAGGAAACACTGATTTATCTTTTGTCATTGAACTGGTACCATTATTACTGCACCTAGCTCTCCTATTTCAGCCAAGCGAAGCCTGCAGCACACACACACACACACACACACACAAACATACACTTAACTGTACACGCTACACCTGCAGAGCCACGAGCACTGATTGTACAGAAACACACTCAGTCACAATGCCAAATTAGCACACTTAAGAGTGTCCAACTGTTCCTGTTGTGGTTTGGCTGCGGCTCCCATTTGGGGTTTCCATTTACAGTTTAAGCGATTGGTTTGATAATGCAGCATGCAATCTTCAGTCCATGGGTGAACTGAACTCACACTCCATTATCCAAGTCACTGAGTAACTGTTTTAGTTTTAACACATACATATCATGCTATAGCATCATTTAATTCATGTTTATTTGGAATCTAGTGTGAGGCAACAATATCTATAAATACAGGCAAATGAATACATTAAAACTCTGGCTCTAGTGAGCATGTTAAAAAAGAAAGCAGATGCAAATTATCCATCCTTTAACAGTCCTTGTATCATTAAACAAATAGAAGATCGGGTTTGGAGAAGCACACAAGGTCAGTAACAGCTAAATTCTGCTGAAATATTTAATTGATTAATGAAGTCCACACCGTGCCAAGGGTGCAAAAAGTGTACTGGGTTTTGGAGAGGTGTTGGTGTGTGATCCTCTGCCAACGAGTTGGTCTGAGCAAAAGGAAACACAGGTGAACATCCATTGAAACCATGCAGGTTTGCTGCCCGCAGTTAAGAAAACAACCTTCTGTTGATTTATCAAAGCTCAATCATGTTAAACGTCCACATAGCCCATCACACAGATGACGTCATTAACCTGTATTTATGCTAATGCACATCAGGATTATAAAATCATGGTTTGCAGCAGAACAGCAGCAAACTTTAAGTAACTACTGTGGGAGTGATTCTGAGATGTGTGGTAAATTATATCTGAGAATTGAGTGTGCTGTTTTTTAAAACAAAATGGGATTCAAATGGGATTCTTTTTTTCAGTCATCTATATTAATTTGTTCTAAACAAGATGCCTAAAATGTGAGGACTGAAGTGTGTGTCTGCTTTGCAGGCACTTGAATCCCTGCTACCTAATGGGTAATAGACCTTTTTCACAGCAGCCATTTTGACATGAAATAGCAAGCGATGTTAGCAACGATTAAGGTTCCATTCCATTTTTATCATGAAGGTTGATAACAACAGCTGTACTATGTGATCACAGAGAAGTTTGCAGCCGAGTGTGTCACAGTGAGCACATATCACGCACAAGACTTCCCCAATGAATGAACAATGTCAAATAGTTCTTTGATTTCTACATGGAATTTCAGGACACCAGATCAAACCAATATTTAGGACATTTAAACCGACCATCCTGATTCAGACAGCTTTGAACAAAACAATCAAAGGAGTGACCAGTGGCACGGTGCACATCGGAATGACAGTAACACACAAACAAAGTGAGGGAATGTCAGTAAATATAAATAAAGTTTCCTTTTTGCATGTAGGCTGGACATTCTGTCATGATCCGGCTGTCGCTCTCTCTCTATCTTCTGTTCTGTGTTCTGCTGTATTTCCCCCCTCCCTCATGTTTCTTGTCAGTCCTCTGTTTGTCTCTCTCTGGTTGTGTGTGTGTGTCTGTGTGGGCGTGGCGCTCAATCATCTTCTCCTGCTGCAACCTGCACACCTGTACCCCATCCACTAATCAAGACTGTGTATCAAGCCCGGCTCTTCATCTCTTCATTCCAGATTGTTCTGTTCACTTATGTGGTACACGTGCTACAGACAGGTTTTGAATATTCCTTTGGCTGTTTTTCTTTTTGCTTGTACTCGACCTTTGCTCTCCCGTGCTTCAGATTCGGGCCGACCTGGATTTTGTCTCTAGCCCAGCTCATTCTATCTGCCCTGCTTCACTGCTAACTTTGGACCAAGTCGCTCAACCTCAGCTCTCACCTTACTGAATAAACTTAAGTAAAACAGATGACTGAGACACATTTAGAAATAAAATAAACCTATTCTTGAGTGTGTACTGTACACACTCAAGAATACAGGTATCACCTCCTCTGTAAACTTGCTCTTCAGAGGGTAGACATCTGGACACTGTGACATAATAAACCATCACATGGCTGATTGACTGATTCATTGATTACCACCCTCTGTTGAAATGAGTTTGATTAGGTTCAAACCAGTTCAATTGGCCTGAAGTTGGAAGATAATTTGACATCTGTATAGGAAGTAGCTGGTATCAAAGCACAATTAGCTACATGAAGCATTGAGTAGCAACTTTCGGGTTGTATTGTGTCTTTTCCTTTAGACTGTGCCACTGAGCAACCTGAAGCCAAATATTATTCAAATTAATATTATATTTTCATTGTGGGCAATATTTCTAAATGTGTCTCAGTCAACTGTTTTACTTAAGTTTATTCAGTAAGGTGAGAGCTGTGCACCGTGCCACTGGTCACTCCTTTGATTGTTTTGTTCAAAGCTGTCTGAATCAGGATGGTCGGTTTAAATGTCCTAAATATTGGTTTGATCTGGTGTCCTGAAATTCCATGTAGAAATCAAAGAACTATTTGACATTGTTCATTCATTGGGGAAGTCTTGTGCGTGATATGTGCTCACTGTGACACACTCGGCTGCAAACTTCTCTGTGATCACATAGTACAGCTGTTGTTATCAACCTTCATGATAAAAATGGAATGGAACCTTAATCGTTGCTAACATCGCTTGCTATTTCATGTCAAAATGGCTGCTGTGAAAAAGGTCTATTACCCATTAGGTAGCAGGGATTCAAGTGCCTGCAAAGCAGACACACACTTCAGTCCTCACATTTTAGGCATCTTGTTTAGAACAAATTAATATAGATGACTGAAAAAAAGGATCCCATTTGAATCCCATTTTGTTTTAAAAAAAACAACACACTCAATTCTCAGATATAATTTATCACACATCTCAGGATCACTCCCACAGTAGTTACTTAAGGTTTGCTGCTGCTCTGCTGCAAACCATGATTTTATAATCCTGATGTGCATTAGCATAAATACAGGTTAATGACGTCATCTGTGTGATGGGCTATGTGGACGTTTAACATGATTGAGCTTTGATAAATCAACAGAAGGTTGTTTCCTTAATTCTTAACCCCATTGAGAACATGTGGAAAATTCTGAAGAAACAAGTCCATGCCGGAAAGCCAACAAATTTAACTGAACTGCACCAATTCTGTCAAAAGGAGTGGTCAAAGATTCAACAGGAAGCTTGCCGGAAGCTTGTGGATTACTGCCAAAAGCGCCTAATTCAAGTGAAAATGGCCAAGGGACATATAACCAAATATTAGCATTGCTGTATGTATATTTTTGACCCAGCAGATTTGGTCACATTTTCAGTTGACCCATAATAAAGTCATAAAAGAACCAAACATCATAAATGTTTTTGTGACAAAGTTCTAATCACTCTATCAGAGAAAAATCTGAGTCGTAGAAATAACTGGAAACTCTAGACAGCCATGACATTATGTTCTTTACAAGTGTATGTAAACTTTTGACCACCACTGTATACAAATTTGATGATCCTCAGTAGCAACTTACAGATCAGGGGACAGAGCATAAAATCCAGGTGGGCAATGCTACTTATTCCTAATGAACCATACTGTACTGTAAATGCTGACTGGTGTTCTGCAAAATGGAATTTAAGTTGAATGACTCTGAAAGCTTCTGCTCATCTTACCACCCTCAAACAAATGACTGAGTTGAGAAGCTGGTACCATCCAGAGGTAAGCTGCACATTATTTTGGCTATACATCATAGACCTACACAACATGCATGCTATAGACTAAATTGGTAACATAGGGATGCCTGCTGTTATATAATCTAATGCAGATATGTTCAGGTCTCTGAACAAACTCTCTCAACAAACATCCAAAAAATAAAATAAATATCTCCAACCCACAAAGTTTGGACTGAGGACAAGAATAACAGCTACAACCCAGTACAGTCATTATTTAATGTTTGGCAGGGAGGCAAGATACCCATCTCATGTGCCAAAGGAGTGCGAGGTAAGTAGCTCAATTTGTTTTGGAGTCAAGGGGTTGCAGTCATAATTACTTGGATAAATAGCTTGGAATATAACGCCACTTGGCATTTTTGTACTTTAGGTGACAACAGAAAAAGTGTTTGGTGATGACAGAGGAAGTCTTTCAGGGACTGAAAACAGCATGGATACAGGGCAAGCCCAAGAAAATGTATAGAACAAACAATGAGAGATCCAAAAACACAAGAAACAATGGTCAGTATTGACCTAATGACACAACTCCATGTCAGAGGAGAGGTTGGCAGCAAGCTAAGAAAGATTAGCAACCATAAATGACACACTGTGTTCTATTTAATCGTGCTTGTTAATTGTTTAACCATAGTACACTGTAACAGCAGATACAGGCTGTGCTGGGTTTGTTTGTGTTATCCATTATGTTACATTACATTACAGTTCACAGAAGTAAAAAAAAAAAACAGTATGTTGTTTTTTATGATGGTTTATTGATTTCTAGGTTCCATAAGTTTATTAACTTATCTTACCAAATCTACCAGGTGTTTCAGGGACCTACCCACGTCCTGTGTTTAAACTCATTATCATCATTAGTGATGTCACTGTGTATATGAGCGTGTGTGTACCTGTTTCAGAAGATGCAGTGGAGTTATCTCTGTGTGTGGTACAGACGAGATTAATGCCTGCTGAGCAGAATCTGTTTAAGCAGTTTGATTGAGGTGGGAGGACATCAGGTGTAGCTATGGGCACATGATGTTTAGTTCATCAACATCAACTGGTGACTCCAAATTTCTCCTAGGCATTAATGGTTGTTTGTTTCTACATGTGTGAACCGGTGACCTGTCCAGGGTAATACCCTGCCTCTCACCAATGCCATCTGGGATTGATTCCAGACCCTGATAAGGAGTGGTTATGAATGCATGGACAGATTTGTAGCACAACAGTTGCATTTTGAATTACTTGGTTTTAAACAGCTGCTTATTTGTGTTGGAAACTAGGAAAATACCAAAATGATCTTAAGTGCATGGACAGTGACAGGTGGGACTGCAGATTGTCCTGACGCCCATTATTCTGAAATCCCAACAGTCTAAATGTCCCATTGGAACAAAAGACCATTTGTCTGAAGGCCTGTTCCTGCAAGATGTGGAGGAAAGGACAAAGTCAGGTTCATCTGTGTCGTCATGGTAACATTAAATACTTAATGTTGTGAAATGGTTGCAGTTTGATTACACTTAGGCACCAAAAGTACTTTTAGGTTTAGGAAATAAAAATAAGCATGTTAGTTACATCAGTAAAGTTACATACGCACATTGATGAGTTGATCAGAGCGTGTGTTTCTTGATTAACAGGCCTTCAGAGCAATGGGCGTTATTCACAATAGCAGGCCATTGGACAAATGGCTTTTCGGCCCAATGAAACATATTGGGACGATTGGGGCTTCGGAATAATGGGCCATCAGTACAACAGCATGGCACCAAAACAAGTTGATCCGGTTACATGCTGCATGAGTTGTTTTATGTTACCCCTACAGCATAACAATGTGATGATAATGGTATCCCAACTTTCATTTCTTTTCCCACAGCAGAGTTTTCTCCACGTTTAAAACGTCTGAGTAGTTTTTCCATGTGACACGACTAGGTGTATTTAGAACATTTATTTGAGATCGATTCAGAGGGAGAGCAACTTGCTCTCTTCCTGTGTTTTGTAACAAGCAACGTTCAAAACATGACTGTTAGAATATGACACGTTTCCTCAAACATGACTCCAAAGACAAATCAGATAAGTATGTTTTGACATTATAATGAAAAACTAAACAAAGAGACATTCAGCAGGACAGCTACATACACTCTTCCTGTTTTCAACAGCTGTCATAACCGAAACACCAGCAGGGAACATGAGAAAGTAAACAAATATGTGCTGTAGCTACAAGTCCTGGGCCGACAGTGTGTAGTTAGCAGTGATTTTGAAGAGCGAGGACCACACCAACATCTGACCAGACCAAAGCATTTGAAGGTGCGTTTACATGCTGTTTAATGTGCTGCAGCTGAGCAGCTAATTAGCCATCTTGCCTGCAAACTGCAGCACGTTTTCCCCGGTGAATGTTTGTTTGGTCGCTCGTCCAACAAGCTAAGGTACAGGAAAGGAGCTGTCTTCATATTTTGTGAGTTAGATAAGAAGGAAACTTTAGCCGAAAAGCTAATTTTGCTCATGGGTTGTTGTGGCTCTCTAGTCTGTGGCTCTTGGGTTTTGTAGCAGGCTGCTGTCTGGCTCAGTGCTCTCATCTCTGCCTATGATAGACCGCTAATGTCACTGCTTCATGCAATATTTGATTGGCTGTATTACATTAAGGTCTCAGTCTTGGATACCAAATGGTATTCCATTGATTTAATGCCTAACTAGGGGGCGCCATCAAGAAACAAACCAAAAAAATATGTATAAAATATATGAAGAGGACACAGGATGTGATTTACAGGGCACATATCTTTACTATAGTAGACAAAAATGTAATTTCAGTTGGACTTTAAGCAAAGGACCTAAACCTGTCTTTGATTGCAGCCAGACAGATAGTGGTTGGTTGTTGTTGCCTAACCATTATCGTATTTCACTTTTGTAACTGAACATAATCCATGGGTTTTGCAGAATAATCCACAGATAATCTAATAATCTAAACACAGACTTTCTACTGAAGAAATAGTCTCTATAAAACTGACTGTGTGTTCATGTGGATTATCTAGAGTTTCTGCAACGAGTCATCATGGATCAATGTCTTACATGTCTCTTTTCAGTGTTGTCAGCACCACAAACAAATCTCTGTGACAAATATCTCAAAACCTGACAAATCAAAGCAACGATGTGCTCGGCTTAAGACCAAGAAGGGTAAGTGAGAAAGTACAATATGTCCTTCAGTAATCTGGGTGAACTAAGTCTGCATGCCTAGATTCTACATATAAAACTGCCTGACAGATGTGAGAAACAGCAAAACCTGACTTTGTAGTCTTTTGCTCATCTCGCTATCACCGAGGGCCATCATCAGAAGAACACACTGAATGCATCGTATGTATCCGCATGTTCCCTTCACTGCTGCCTCCCAAACCAAAACATTTCACAAATGCTTTCTTTCAGGCTTTCTCTGTATGTTGTATATGGCAGATCTTGGAGGCAGATGGCACTGCCAGGCATGTATATATTTTATGTTCCTACCCCGCCCAGACTCTGAGGCTCGGGATGCTAAAAAGCTCATAAAAAAAATCAAAGATCAGCGGATAGAGCTAATAATATAATCATAGGGAACACCTGCAAAGTTGCAGATGGGTGATTTCAGGCCGACGCTTCGTCAGTCGCAAGGTCCCGCCCATCCATATGGAGAGCCGGGGCAGTAGGGACACTGTCACTTATCCTCTCTTTTTCTGCCACACACACACATGCACACACACACACACACATATACTTTTTATAGAACTAAAAGCTAGGCTGCATGCGTGAGTCATTTTGTATCTCACTAAGTTTTAAATTTGCATTCATATCTGTTGCAGACAATTATGCTAAAGCTACAGAAACACATACACAATGCCAATATTCCATTAGAAACATTTAATTGGGGTGTCGATTAGCTCAGTTGGTAGAGCGCCTGCCCCATGTACGAAGGCTCCACAGCAGCCTAGGGTTCAAGTCCATCCTGCGTCCCTTTGCTGCGTGTCGTTGCCCTTTTCTCTCACCTCACATTCCTGTCACTCTTCAGCTGTCTCTATCAAAAATAAAAAGGCCAAAAAATATCTTTAAACAAAAAAACATCTAATTATTCAAATTATTGGAATTATTATATTAATTCTATTGCCAGCTGATGAGTTGTCTGTGTAGCACCAATGTTGCAGTATATTCATTTTAAATGTCTGACCAGGCAGATCCCTGCAGAGTGGCCTCTCATCCTCATGTTTCACTCGGTGAAACCTGGATTGAAACCCACCCACCTACCGTGAATTTTAAAAGTATTTCTCTTCATGGAAAACAAACACGAACAGGCCAGGTTTAGACTGGCAATCTGGCAATTCTGGCAAATGCCAGATGGGGTGGCCCACCTAGTGAGCCGTTTATACAGGGCAGACACAACTGGCTGACTAAAACGCGCATGTGAAGGCACATTGTAGCTTAAGCACTTTGACCATATGCTTAAATTCTGTTTCCTCTACGGTAGTATGGTCGCATCTGCGCAGCAAAGCACACTCCTATAGCATTAGTTATTGCTTGGGCACGGTCCGAATCTGCAGCAAGAAGCAGCTTGAACACTGAAGAGAAGGACTGATTTTGTTTGGATGATGCCATCCTCCATTAGTTTGTTTGCAAAAGCATGTGAGCTTGACTAACCTGAGTGCGAGGACCAAGCCATGTGGCACGTTGATGCTGGGACAATAATTGGTGCACTGCCAAAACTTTAAAGGTAAAACTTGCACTCTAGAATTTCTGTTCTGAGCGTCCGAGTATGGAGACATAGACTATTTTGACAGCAATTGTTTGGGTCACAGGACTGAAAGAGGAAGTTGCATATCGAATGTCCTGCATTGTTCTGGATGATTATCTCTGTGTTCCAGCGGGCAGGGCTGTGACTGCGACACATCTGGCAGAGCTGATCGCAACTATTCTAGACAATGCTTGTGATCCCACATGCTGTGGCACGTTTCACAAGTGTCCCAGAAGCAGCTCTTTGCTCTGCTCCACAGATGCTGCAGCAAGCAGTACAGACCACAGGGCCAGAAGTCAGACACAGGAACAGCAAAACACTGAAATGCTCCTTTTTTCTTTCTTTTTTTTTAACTTCTAACTTTCATTGCGCAAAGAAACTTGTTTCCTTTTGTTACATATGACAATAAACATCTTGAAGTCTTGAACGGACCAAAACTGCACCCTGACTGCAAGGTCACAGAACCATCCCCATGACATGTACAGTAACAGCCCTAAGCATGACTAAATAAAATTGCTTCTTCATGACATGATGCACAGCACAGTGGTAATGTCACAAACATCTTGTCTCAAACATGATGTCATTTCCTGTCTGAGAAGGTTTGGATAGTACAGTCAACAGTGCTATCAGACATACTGTAAATAAGCACCATCCATTTTTGCTATAGAAATGTGTACGATTGAGTAATCTCTTGTGCAAGATTGTGTGTGTGTATGCGTGTCTGTGTCAGTTCAAGTACTTATCAGTCTTCCATCCATTCTTCCTCCTCAGTCAACTCTAAAGCACTAAGAGCCCATCTTCATCTGATCTCTGATTTTCCACACAGCTCACTAAAATAAGACTCTTTTCCTGCCTCCACTTTCCTTTCTCACTTTCTCTCTGTCACTCTACAGATGCATTTCTTTGAAGATATTTAGAATGAAGCAAGCTTACTGCTCTGAGGTGTTATCAAGTTTCATTGAAAGGAACTGAATTGGTTTAAGAGTTACAGGTTGGGTGATGCAACTGGTTCTTGCTGTCGCTGCATGATAAGTGTGACAGTTTAAAGGTTTTAAAGAAGGAAAGTGATCATTTACATGGCTTTAGACTCTGATTTGTACTTTTATAATACTTTCCACTGACCAGAGTGGATATTTTTCAGTTAAAGCTGCTTGGTAAGCATGTATCAGTCTTACAAGCCAGCGAGGCTTCAGAGTGTTCACTCCTAATTGCAGACCTGTCCCGTCTGGCCAAATGGAATTCTGGAATTAAGGATACCAAAAAAAAAAAAAAAAAAAAAGAAAAACATTTTCAACAAGTACAGTAAAAGTTGTGATTACCTACAGAGTTAGATACACCACCACACATATATTAACAGTGTGTTGGATTGATGGCCAAATTCAACATGGCATGGATGCAATGCATTCATTCTGACTGTGCTGTGGCCACTGGGTCTGATCACGTCCGTTCTAGTGAATGTTTCAAACCCCACCAGCAATGCCGAAGCGTCCCTCTCGGTTCCACAGATAATATGCGACTGATGGATGCCATGAGCAACCCGCATGAATCTGCACAAAAGCAGCATGAGCTGGCCAGAAGGCACGCACAGAAAGGTCATAGAGAATCCGTTTTTAAAACTTGTGCAAACTACTGATGGTTAAAACACACAAAAGGCAAACAAATGAACTATGTTACAAACCTATTTAGAAGCATGTAAACCAAGGAAAATGACCACATCTCAGCAACTAAACAAAGTCTGGCGGGCTCTGCTTCTGAAATCACGGTCGGCTTTAAGGTGAGTTTAGAACAGACCAAAACAGAGACAGCACAGGGTTTTGGCATGAGTGTCATCTAGCAATGTAGTTGTGGACTGCAACCACCTCCACTCACCCTCCTGTTCTGAGCATGAGGGAGAAACTACAGTGGCCACAAAAATGAACTGTCAGAGCCAGTGTTGGTTTGTCTGTCATAGAGGCATCTATAAAGCCTCATTCTAATGATTTTCAGGTGATCATGCACACAAGAAAACAGATGCAACATTCTGTAAATAGAGTGGCCTGAATCTTACATGCTGGACCTTTTTGGTTGACCAAAAATCATGAGGATAAAGCAGTTTTGGCTCATCGCTGCTGGCCTTCTTGGCCCTGCTCAGCTACAGTGGCAATGACTCAGTTCTATTCCTCTGCAAGAAGACATTTTTTACTATCTTGCTGTACAAAATGGGCATAATTTACAACCACAGATCAAGTGTGTTGCTGATTAATGCCACTCACTCATCTGTTGCTCCATTGCCTGCCAAGATTTTAGATTTTGCAAACAGGCAGAGCCTGTGCAGCTCTATTTTTCTGTGAATGTGTGATGTGCACTCAGTTCAGTTTTCCCCAGAATAAAAAAGATTGTGGATGCTTTCATTCACAGTACTGCAGTGCGCAATCAATTACATGTGAATGTCAGAATAAAATGGACTTGGTGCATAAATGCGCAGTGGATCACAGTTACGTGCGCAGCTGAGTGCAAGCCATTATGTTGCTGGTTGAGACAGCTGTATTGATTAAAATATAAGCATAATTATTGTCCTATGCACAACATGGATGACTGAAAAACACGGCTGTAGCACAAGCACACTTACGACTCACAGTGAAAGTTGAGGCCTGGAAGACCAAAATTGCCACCATTTTGTTGGAAGGGTGAGCAGACCTATCGTGTGGACCTTATGTTACCACATGAACGCATACTTCTGGTTGACAAAGCACAGTTAATGTCAGCAGCAGGATGTCAGTCAATTTCTGTTTTACAAAATGGCACTGTTATTAACAAGGAGGCCAGCTTGGAATTGTGCATTCTTGTAGAGCAAGGCATGTTACATGCTACATACATGCAGTGACAAAATCTGTCCTTATCATATATTCCTGTGCTTAAGTTTTTATAGTGTTTCTATCTGCTTTGTGTAGCAGAGCACTTCTATAAGCAGGTCAGTGCATTGAATTCATTGGGTGGTTTTAGAGAGTTACAAGAGTCTGTAAATGCAATGAAAACAACTGACTACAGCAATTTATTGATAGCAGATAGTGTATGTATGTACTTCAGTACAAAGGATGTATTGAATAAATTAAGTTATATAAATATGTATACACATACAACTCCTGCTCCTGGCTGAATTATCAAAGGTATAAGTGGTAAAATGAGGAGCTGTTTGGGAGCTGAAAGAGCTGGCTCTTCTCGGTGAGGTGAATCAAACGATCTGGCTCACTAAAAAGAGTCGAACTTCCCATCACTAGTTGCTACTGTCAATTTAAAACTAACCCTGAAATCCCACTAGGCACAGTTCTGTGACGTTGAGGCTCTAATGAGGTTTGGGTCCATGCTTCTCGTGGCTTCATACCTTACCAAGATAATTTCAGAACTTGCTCAGATTTGGTCATTTTTTCTTGGTTTATGTGCTTCTAACATGGGTAACTAGGCTACACAGGGTGGAAAGAGTGGAAAGATGCTTCTTGGACGCTTCTGGAACACACCTGTGTAAAGCAGGATATTAAGTTGGATTGTGGTGAGCTGTAGTTTTCAATTACTGCCATAAGATGTAAGTAAAGAGGATTAGCTCAGTGATATCACAATATCAAATAAAGAAAAAAACTTCACAATTTCTTTTTTTGATCTTACAGCACGAAAAAGCAATTACTGATATGAAGATGTAAGAGATGATACTTTAAAACAGATACATGGCTCTTCATCTGATAGCTGCCAACACACAAGCTCGCTCACGGACACACTCAGACACATAACTGTCGACTCAGCATGCATTGGTCCACTTGGTCCCATCTAGACTCACAACACAGTGACACATGCCAGCTGATTAGTGGCTCATTGCAGTGTCAACACAGTGTATTTTTATATCCTGGTTTGTATCATGTGGGGTGCTGGGCCCTGCTGCTCACAGACCACTGACAGGTGTTATAGTCAAGGACAGCGCTGTCACTTCATATTAACAGACACATAAATTCGGACAGGGAGTGGGGGGACAGCTAAAGTTGAGTGCTGATATTTCTGATTCTCTATCCAGGCAGACATAAATCCAACAAGATGACTACTTTCTGTCTTCTTTTCAATCTGAATGCACCCCAAGCTACCTGTCTAATGCTACAAGTTATTATAGAGACCTTCTACCATATGTGCATACTACACAATAAGTGTTCACACTGGGACACGAAAAGGCCTCGCGTCTGAAAATGGTGAGACACATTCTTCCTGCTGCATGCCGATGTGCACACAGACACACACGAAAAACATGCATGTGGCTTTTCCCACACATGAGCCGGTGTTTTTTCTAAAAGAAGTGCACAAGAAATCTCTGTCTACAAGCCGCGATGCCGCCAAACACCAGAGATTGCAGTGGCGAAACTCCGGAGAAGTCAGGTAAGAAATCTGAAATATAACTTTCTTTTTATTTACATCGGAGATATTACGTCCTTGATAATGATCTTTTCATTTGATCCTGACTTTGCAAAGCAATTTGTAAAAGTCTGTTTTCAATGAATTCGATATAGCTGCATTGATGGTTTACAGGTATGTGATGAATTAGTGGTACGCTGCTATAAAAATGGACATGTCTAACAGTCGTGTAATGACAGTTGATGCTTTTCTATAAAAATGACAAATATTGACTTTGCTTGGAAATATTGTGCAGGGTGGGAGAGAGAACTGTATGGTTAGTGAGGCTTATAGGGGACAAATCTGAGAACGAGTGGAGTCATCATTATTATTATTATTATTATTATTATTATATAGCCATTACAGGATACAATTAACATGTGACGATGAGTATAAATATAATATAAATAAATGCATTCACTGGAAAAGTCTTAATTTTAGAATAAATGGAAGATTTCGTAATCACTGAAGTTTCATACTAAAATCTGGTGAATATTTCAGCTACATACGTTGGAACAATTTTGTGAGTAAACCTATTTTTGTTCATTCTGCTGATGAGTGAGCACTTATGGACCATAATGTTATAACGTAATTTTAACACTCCGGGGTCTGAGCAACCTCCCACTATTGGAAAAAGATAGTGACTGATGATTGCTGGAGTTAAAATTCTATCTGTGTTCCGTATGTTTATCATGGAATCTCAATTTACTGTAATAATATTATGTGTATACATATATATTTTTGTTATTGTTTTTTTTGATAGATAGATAGATAGATAGATAGATAGATAGATAGATAGATAGATAGATAGATAGATAGATAGCAGTATAACTATTGGTTTGTCACTGTCCAGTGCTCAGTTGCTGCAGTAATTAGAAAGGCTGGGACATGCATTTGCAATGTCCTGCTAAGGCCCCGATCACCAATAACAGCATTTATTGTTTTCTAATCAGCAGCCCTTTGGCTGCTCCGATCACTCAGTAAATAATGGAGATGTCAATATTGTCCCGGTCCTGTGACTCTGGAGCCCACTCAACGCACCCACCTTCGCTCGCTCTCCCTGCTCTCCCTCGCCACTATGAAGCAGCTTCATTAATCACACATTACGTTTGAAAAGAGTTCAAACTGTCGAGTGTTGAAAACTTCACGCCACATGCGCACGTGCATGTACAGTACACACACACACACACACACACACACACACACACACACACATGATTGAAACATGCCTGTATATGTGTGCATGGTCACAGACAGACACACATGCAAAGAATTTAAAAAAAAAAAAAACTTCACACAAACAACACACACACTTTTTCCCTCCTTTTCACACTCCCCCTCCCTCCATACATTAGTGGTCAAGCAGCCGAAATGTCGTCTCGTCAGTGAGGCAGCTCCATTGATTAGCACTTCCAGCTTCTGTTCTGGCCCAGGAATTACCCCCTCTAATCTTGTAGTGAGTTATTTACTGGAGACCAATCAGCCTGATCAGATGAATTACCCTCTTTGTAACTGCCTGGATGCCCGAAGAACTCCAGCAACACACAAACACACACATAAACATGAGGAGAGACACATTGATGCACATAACATAAAAGCAAAACATTCTTACTCGAATACAAATCCTCCCATCGTACTCTATCTATCACATCATCTGAAGTACATACCCCTCACTCTCCTTTAACCACGACCAATCAAAACTCACTCTCTGATAATCTCAAAATGGATGCTATGTTTCATACTCATGAGCATGTTGGACTTTTTTTTTTTACTGCTCAGTCCAGACCACCAAAACGAATAGACATTCCAGCACTGCAACTTTAAAGCAATTACATTTTAGAAAATACCACTTAATTCTGCATATACAGTCATGCAGTACAGTATACTTTATGATGGCCTTTCAGCCCGCTCTGCTGCTGCTAACCATTTGACTTTGTTCGCCTTAATTGGCCACAGAACCACATGAAAGCTATATGTTAACATGGCAGGAAGTGATTCAACATTTTCCCCTGTCAGGCAGTCTTCCTGTTTCACAAGCTTTAATGAGATTTAGGGTTTAGAATAAACTGCTGTTTAGGTTGGGAGGCATCCATTTGGCATAGGTGTACATGTGCGACTGAATGTGTATACGTGAATTCTGAGCTCTGTGTAAATATTCATGATCTCTGCGGCACAAACTGATTAGAGTTCAGAAATGTTGGAGTGTCAGAGCAGAACAGAATCAAGAAGAATAGAATACAATAGAAACAGGGATCCTCACTCCCCTACTCCTGTTTCATTTTCTAAATTCTCCTCCTCCACCTCACCTTCCCCCCCTTTACCACTCTTTTCCCATCATTCTCCTCTCACACCCTGATCCTCCTCCTCCTTCTCCTCTCTCATTCTGGAGGGGAAACAGCGGTGGCGACAGGCGAAGCAGAAACCCATTTTTCAGTTTAAATGCCAAGTGGTTATGTAGCATAATATTCAGTCAGAAATTAACCATCTTTCCCCTGCAGCCTGTCAAGACGTAGAGACTGAGAGCAGCGACTGAGGCTAAAGGGTGGAGGTGGAGGGGGGAGGTGGGGGCATAGATTTCGCCCGTGCTGAGTTTGAATTATCAACACCGGCTTTCTTTAGCACTACTGCAGAGCAGACTTCAGTCACATTACATGGAATAGCTGGAAAATGTCTGAAGCGCTTTAGGGCCAACGCATGTGTCACCAAGACCACATCAACTGCTTTGTCTTTGTTCCAAATGTAGAAGTCCTGAGAGTGAAATGGTTCAAATATATCGAGACAGAAAGATGGAGCCAACATGGAAAAGCTTTATGAACACAGTTTGATCTCATCAGGTTTGCTTTGAATCCCCACAGTACAGTGCGCGGATGTGTCATCGTCAATGGCTGTAGTTACATTGCAGGATGACCCACTACATCCTGCGACCGGTGAGCTAATGAGTGTTAAAGCAGCAACTTTAACACCAGTTTATCCATAAGCATATCCCAGCATGCACTGGACGAGAGGCAGGGTTTTAAATATAACCAAATCATATTGAAAAAGCAACAAAGCAACTCTTTCCTCTCCTTTTTTAGAAATCTGAAACCTATTGCCATGTTTTTTTGCCACAACAACACTGCTTTGCACTTGGTGATACAGTGCCCTTGTTCATGAGGAACCTGCACATCAGCCCCTTTGTGTCTGCCCAGGAAACCCTGCGCCACATTTAGGCCCCTTTGATTCCTCCGGAGCAGGAAGGGGATCGATAGAGGCTTTCAGAAGCGGCTCCTCCATCCATTCCCTTGCGTTAACGACAGCCATAACTCACTGGGCTGGCAGGAGGGGAGGTTCATATATATATCTCACCCCCAGAGCTGTGACCTTTCTGTCTCCCCACTGACAGCTCCTACAGAAAAAGGTGTCAATTAATGACATTTAGAAAATTTCATATCACTCCCAATAACTCTGAGGCTTTTTACAGGAACTCTTCTATTGGCACTGAAGACTCATGTGGGTCTTGGCAAAGGAGGGAGAGAGAGACAGAGAGAGAGAGAGAGAGAGGACTCCAACCTGTCATTAATGTCACTTGGTTTCCATGTCATCATTTTAAACTCAGGATGGTATAAAGAGTAATACATCATTCTGATTGTGTTCAGAGTGATCTATTAGTCATCACTGATTCTTTTGTCCAGTCTCTTGTGTGCTACTAGTTTTTATGAATAAATAAAGTCAGCATGTCTTAATACAATTAAAATACGAGGAGTAAGATGCTGCCTGGAGTTGAGAAATAACATAAGGTCTTCATAGATTCCAAGGCTGGACTGTAATAAAAGAAAAAAAAATGTGCACGGTACCCTTGAGATCGGCCTTTTCACTCATTGGCTTTGAATATGAACCTTTACCCTTCCATTGGCTCCCTTTCAGCTGTATCAGTTCCATATCAGTGCAGTTTATGGTAGAGCAGTGTATTGGTTACCTTCTAGTGTTCAGGAGTAAACAGCCAGCGGGTGACATAACCTTTCATGTAGCGCCAGACTGTACGTACACAAATAATTGAAGCCCTTGACCCTGTCTAGAGGCACTGGGCTGTAAGTACAAACCTGACATTTTGATACCGCTCCGGGGGCCCCTTCTACCACTTGTTTTTATATTTCAATAATCCATGACGGCCTAGGAGAGAAAAAAGAAAAAAAGGGGGAGGGGGGTATGTGGGAAGTGTGAATGATTAAGATTGTCAAACTCAAATAATGCACTCAGAAGACAGACTATAAATCAGGTTTTGTGACATTTTCAAAAAACCCTGGCGCACTGTGTATGCGAAGAAAGCCGGGTTTTATGGCTGAAACCACCCATGCAATCACAATCACACACAAACAGCCCCCCCCACACACACACATCGCTCCGTGCCCCAAATGCCATTCATTCATTATTAATATATAGTGTACTTATTTATTTCAGGCCTACCTTCCTCAGCTGCTGAATGCCTGTAACCTTTTCAGTGCAATATCCGTCTGTGTTTTGAGGTCTTGATAATGATATCTGGTTGTATGTGTGGAGGCCCTGGCTGGGAGGACACTCGCCAGTGGGTGGAAGGTCAGTGGATGATGGCCGTTGAATTTGCTGTGGTGAGAGTATACTAATGCAGCAACGGACAGGCAGTTAAGGACTGACAGCTATTGACAGCGGTGAGGGAGGAAGCCACAGCGCGGCTCCTAACAGTGGAAGGATGGGTGCTTGTTTTGCCATTGACTGAGGCCCGGATGCGTCAGTCGATGGTTATCTCCTGCCTCTGCACCCCTCATTATTGCCCCCACCCTCCGGTCGCCCCCCTCCCTCCTTTTTTAGCATTCACACTTTAATCATCGCCGCTGAGATGTTGTTTACTGTCACCGCCACTGAATTTACAACACCATCAACGGCATTTGCGTATTGCCTAATATGGACATTTTCAATTGAGACTGTCCCTCAATTGCTGATGATGTGCTTGGCTGTTATACCCCCACCCCCATCCGCATCACCATCCCCACCACCATCTCCCCCATCACTGCAACAATGTCCAGATAAGAGCGATGAAGTTAATTCCTGACCTCTCGATTGACTCGTTCCAACCTTCTGACATTTGCTTTGTATCAGCAGTGCTACACTACAAAGAGCATTATGTGGCCTCACACCACTGCTATTCACGATAAATCTGGAAAATGAATGTACAAGAAGTGCTTTTCCAAACATTCCTAACCTAGTTTGACATTTTGTGCTTATTTGTTTGTCACAAGACACTTAGATCTAGAGACCTAGCCCATCTTTTTCCCAAGTAAAGAAAGACTGAAGCTCATAAATGATCAGCTTCTATCATTTTGCCAAACCACAATTCAAAAAACACAGTTTATGTTGATTAGTGAGCTTTTAAGGTAGATCTACTGGTAGACATAGTTTATTACATATATATAGACATATATTATTATGAGTAGTCCCTGACAACTTGGAAGTTTATAAGAAATATGTTTCTTTGAAGCCGTTCAGGTTACAATGCGGCCACCCCTGGCTCTGACTCTGCATCTGCACACATCTCTGTACAGAAGTAGCCATTATTACTCCACAAAAAGCCACGGATAACATCGTTTACTCATATAAATGAAACCCTAAACGCTGACGTTGTATGATGTGCTAATAATATGTTATCCTCAGTTCAGGACAGTGACCAGTTCACATTGGTATATGATACTGGCCACATGCAAAATTGTGCACTACAGCAGTGTGAATGTAACCTTACTGTACCTTAACATAATGACTGGAAAAGGGGAAACAGCTAGCCTAGCTAGCCTAACAAAGGTGACAAAAACTGCCTACCAGAGTCTTTAAAAATATCAAAGGCATGACACATGAATGAGGAACCATGAAACCATCAAATATTTGAAAGAGTTACAAAGTCAGGCCCCTGTCAGCTTCTGTGCCCAGTTATCTGCACTGGTTGCACAGGGGTACACTGAGTACACCAGTGCTGTGTAATATGTTTCATGGACTTTAGTTGAGTTTGTGAGTTTGTGATGAGCTTTGTGAGCGTTCACTGAGCTTCAGCTGCTTGGTAGTTGAGAAAATGAGAGTTATGTCTTTGAAATACTGTGTATAATATTGCAAAATTAAACATCTATGTACTCAGCAAGATAAGTTCCATATAGATGTTTGTTCTCACTGAGGAGACATCATTCTCCATTATTTCTCCACAGTTTTTAGAGGCGCAAAATAAAACCACAGTTTGCTGTTTCACGGGGGATTCTGTTCTGGACTCTTGTCTGGCCAGGACCAGTAAGTTCCTGGAGTCTCCGCTTGTTGCCCGGCAACTGCCAAGAAATAGATATACGTAATGTGTTAATTAGTGAGCTTCCGATGAGCTGGTGGGCTGATATTGTTACCTTTTGGCAGAGCCTATCTCGCTTTGTTCCCATTTCCAGACTTTATGCTAAGTGAAGCTAACTGGTTGTTGGCTCTGGACTCGTGTTGTTTTACAGTCCGGAATAAAGAGTGCTATCGATCTCCTCTTCTAACTCACGGCAAGAAAGGCTTATTTCAGAGAACTATTCCCTTCGCGTCTGCACACATATTTTATACATTTGTCCTTTTTTTTTTTTTTTTACTGGTTTTGTCTGTATAATCATGTTCAATCAGGAAAATATAGCCATACCCCTAAAGGATCTTTACCCTGCTCCAACACTCTCTCTCCTCCTCTTGTCCTTAGCTGCATGTTGTTTTGATACACAGCTGCCATCTGTGTGAAATATTAATGCAGTGGGCTGATTTGGGGTGTCGAGCAGTGTCACTCATTTGGCTTTTAATCATGCGGCAGCTTGAGAAAAAAGGAGGGAAAATAACTTCCCTTCCTGGGTGGCTGTCAAAGTCTTCCCAAAGTCATCCGGCACGTAGGGCGTCATGCCTGTCGCCTGTCTCTCCTCTCATTGACAGCTGCATTTTTGGCTCGTCTCCGAGTGGCTGAGCGCTTTCACGTCTAGCCTCTCTCTTTCAGCCCAAACAAGGACGCCAGCCATGAAAATTTAAATACAACACCATCTCATCGCTTACTCGGCACACGGGCCTTCTTTCCTGAAAGGGACAAATTAAGAAGATGATAAATTTTTCAATGCATTTCAGTGAAATTGGTCGCATTTGGAATAACATTTGTGATTTTGATGCATTACAGACTGCTGACAGTGATAAACGAGTTAACCAGAACCCAGAGATGTTAAGTGGCTCCATTGTGTGTGTATACCATGTGAATGTCACACTACAGGCTGCTTAAAGACTTGGAAATGCAATGGGACCTTAATGTGAGACTCTCAAAACTCATTTTTAAAGATTTTTTTTTCTTCTTTGTTGTTGCGTAGAACACTTCCCACGCGAGAGAAACTGGTTTCAAAGGCACAAAGGGTCCAATCAATGATTAATGTGATTGCATTTATAATTCAGTTAAATAACATAAGCATAATTATTACATTAATCAGCACACTCCATTGACAGCATTAATGTTTTAGTGAATTCAGTATGGTCAACGCTGGGGATGATTTTTCACATCTAGATGTCTTTCCAAAGCTAATAACACGAAGCTTCGCTGCTGAGATACCTGTTCACAACGTGTGACAAGTAAGATTTATATATCTCACCCGTTTTCCTTTAGAATATAACTGATCCCCCCATGGCCCATTATCTGGGTTTTTAATAGGGGCATCTAATTAATATTTATAGTGTAATTGCCTGTTTTCTACTTTATTTTCTTGAGAAAGAAGTAACAAGGCTAAAATACTGTTGTTGTTAATTAAGACAAATGCATTAATTATTAAAGATGCAAACATGTCAAGCAAGCATAACTAATTATTCTAGCGTGTTAACAGTTGTTTAATGTTAGCAGCAGCTGAATTATTTAGAGCACACGTGCCATATTTGGATTGTTTGAAATGCGCCGTGGTAAGTGGGGTGAAGAAAGTCACAGTGTGATCTCAGAGAAGCTGAGGCACGACGCAGAAAAACTTTTACAGATGGGGCCCACCTAACTATAATTGCTCATTACAGGTGAATGTGGACGGGATGAGGAGTCGGTAGGAAGGGACGGTGTTAATTTAATGCACTACAAACTGTCAGGTTTTGGCCGAGGTAATGCAGAAGCTTTTTTTCTTTTTTTTTTTCTGTGTGTGCGTGTGTGTTTCTTTTTTTTCGCATTGGAGGGAAAGGCGTCAGGGAATGAAGGTAACTGGATGTGACGGCAGACAATTTATGCTGTTATGTCTTAATTGTCACCTGATGTGCATTCAATCTGGAACACTGACAAAAAAAAAGACACTTCCTCCCGGTGGACTACTCGGATGAGGTTTGAAGACGAGATCAAACTCGCAGCGAGGTGGATTTGACCAATTTAGGCCTCATAAACCGAGCGTGATGTCTGTCTGTCTGTCTGTGACTAAACAATCAGTGGACTTATTTGTCTCTGAAATTTAGAAACCATATGTCATGCTATTATGACACCTCTCCACCTCGCGCACATGCACAAATACCTGCATCTAGACACGCACAAATCTTAATGCAGAGTCCAATTAAGCTGCTTTAATAGAAATCACTACTGTACCAATGATTTTAGCCCATAAAAACTGTCATAAAAAAAATTGTCAATTAGTCGAGAGCTGAAATAGCTGTCAGTTTTAATCACTCTTTGCCTGTTGTTTCCCACTCCACTTTCACTTCCAACATTGTGCTATCTGTCAAGTGTGATGGTCTTCGTAAAAGTAATTACACAAAGCTCAGTATAATCATCATTATATAAATCATGATATAAACATCCATATGGTCTCCCTCCCATCAGGTACATATAAAAGTCTGCATATTAAACACAACACAAGGAAGACAGCAGCTCAAGTCTCATCTCAGGAAGGTTTTGCATGTAGTGTTCATTTAAATCAATCTTCATGAGGAAATCTGACATTAAGAAAAAAACTTAGAGTGCAAAGCAAAAAACTCGAGCAAAACTTCGACTACTACAGATATAGCACATGAAGCCTGCGGAGGCTACTGTGTGTGTTTATTCGACAGAGAGATTCATGAGGGGGTCAAGATTAACATAAACACAAACCACTACAAGAAATACACCAAGCTAGTTAAGCAATTACATTCAATTAGCATAATTTTCTCATTTTATTTCCCAATATTATGACATGTTAAAAATGTATTTGGACATTGTTTGGGACTCCTTATTAAATAAAGTAAAACGCCAAAATTAAATCTATTCAACTCTATAAATTTTAGGGTCATATTTATCTGCTGTTTTTTTTATTACCTGTTGCAGTGAAAGCACTCAGCTTGGCACAAACTGTGAGGTGTAAAATAAAAAAAGAGGTAAAACACACATATTTAACTTTAAATCTCATTCCAAAGCTTTCACAATCATTTTACTGCACATCATGCAGTATTGGCATGTTACAAAGGTTGTATTGCTTGTACAGTAACAGCATGGTTATGTTAAAGCTGCAAAAAGAACAAACTCCATTTTAAACACAACATGTTCTGAATATTAGTGCAAAAGCGAATGGAAACTATAGTTTTGTTTCAGCATATCTTTAAATAAACAGCAAAGTTCAGTTTGACTGTGATTGAGACACCAGGCCTAGACTAAGTTATCTGTTGCTGTTGCAGTGTGGGGTGGCATGGAAGACAAAACACGACGCTGGTCAGGAGGTGTACAGGGAAACAGGTTAACTTTTAGTGTGTCATCAAAAAACAAAAACAAAAACCAAAACGAGAGGACATCATTTCCTTGATTTGTTTGTGCCAACAAAGTTATATTGAATTCTGCAATATATGAACAAAAATACAGTGTGCCCAGGAATAAGCAATAATATGTACAAAATGTAGTATTTATTAACTGGATTTTTTTTCACACATTCAGTCATCCAACTAAAAAAAAAAGTACCCACCGACTCACAAATTGTATCTGCTGAGGCGTGTTTCCTCTTTAAGCACCTGACGTACCTGTAGGTGGCCTACACAAAGGACTCAAACAGGTTATGCTTTCTCTGCATTCTATGATGAGTTAGGGGCATGATCATAGTGATTTCTTGAGTGTTGTCTTGTTGGCATAATATAATAATATAATAATAATAATGATCATTTTCAGAGATTCAGCCAGGACTATTCACTCAGCTCATCAGGAAACTGTGTTCAGGAAGTGTGAGAGGTTTAAGCTCCACCTGGTTCCACATGCAGGTATTTCACCTCTGAAGAGTGCGTTCATCCTGCTCCAGACCTGTGCGTACGCCAAAACAAAAGTTAAAACATGATTTGGTCACAACTCTGACTCTGCGGGCTTGTCATCCAAAATTATACTTCGTTATTTTAGGTTATTGTCCTTGATGCATTATCATAAATTGCCTTCACTAATCGGCACACACACAAAAATACAAAACACAAACACACTAAATCTGCTCTCTGGTATGATTTATAAGCTGATTCTGACCTGTGGGCACTTGACAGTTGCTTTCATTTTCTTCTATATATTTTCCCCTCGTCGCCAAGGTCACTGGTGAACAAACCCCTCCAAGTTTTTTCAGCACCCTCCTCTTTCGCCCCTCCTCCCCTCCCTCTCCCCTCTTCGGCCTGATGGCCCCATGAATCATCCCGTCTTCCCCATCGAACTCTCCAACGCCTCCTTCCCACCACAGCCACCCCAACTTCCCCAATCCTTCTTCATTCCCGCTAACAATTTGGTAATGAAATATTGATTTTTAGTTAGATTCAAATGGAAGTTATTAACTTTGCATTGATAAATCACTCTCCTCTCTTTCTTCTTCATCTCTCGCTCTCTCTGTTTTGGATAGAGTGCTGGTAGTAACACCTGATTCACAATAAAGCCCGGAGACCTGATTTGCTTCATGACCTACAGTACTCCTTTTGGAGGCCACTCCCTGTTTTTGCTCCCATACATACACACAGTTTCACACACACACTTCTTGCATTCAGAGCTACATATACAGTCTACTGATTACCTACTTTGGTCAATGACAGTGTCTTAAACCATATTTTATTGAATATTGTGAACTCAGATGAAGTGCCCTTTTCAGAGTGAGTCATGCATGGCATTGCAATGCTCAGTAGAAACATGATTACTGTATCAGTACACAGTGAAATGTTTTAAAGAGGCGAGGTGCTCTTAGCTCTACAGTCAGACACAAACTGGGTTGATGCAATTAAAAAAAAGAAAGAAAGAAAAAAACACCACACAAATGATCTGGTTATATTCTGTAGCTCCACCTGACCTTTATCTATGTCTCCTGGTGCTGTTTTGGTCAGGTATAGTGTGAATATACCTCCAGAGAGAGGAGTAGACTTTGGCCATTAGACCGCTGGGTCAAGGAAAAGACCTGCAGGACTCACAGAGGATGAACGGCCAAATGGTGACAAATCTCAGCTAGTTTTTTGACAGATCATGTATGGCACTCATCCTATGATGATATCTGGCTCTCATCAAGGACTCATACAGGAAACAGAGAACAAAGGAACTCATTTTGCATTTCAGAATCTCTCTCTCTCTCTCTCTCTCTCTCTCTATATATATATATATATATATGTATATATATATATATATTCACATTCAAATATATATAGGATGTGTTTATGTGGACGTTTGATTCTGTTGTTGTTGATGCAGGAACAATTAAAACTGTACTAACAGGCATTGATTATATTTATACAATTACTGTCAGACCTGGACTCGAAGAGGACTCAGATGCAGAGTAATAATAGTTCAGGCAGACTTACTCCAACCACTCAGACAGAGTGACAAACTATGAACATTTGTGAATTATCACGAATCAATGAAATCTAAAGAAAAAACAAAACAAGAGATAAGTCTACTTATGAACAAAAAACACTCAGAAAAGGGAGGGAAGAATTCACTAATCAAAGAGAAAATGTCTCCATGCTGTACATGGAAGTACACACATGTATAGACATATCAAATGTTGCACTTGATTGTAATTTATAACATTTAGATCTGTATTAAACATGTCTATCACTCCCTGTATTACTCAGTGGTTTATTCATCTCCAGTGTTTGGTATCTTTCAGCAACTGAGGAGGCCAAGCTTTTAAACATGGAAGTATTAGACATCTGATAAACTTATTTATTCTTCAAAAAAGAAACTAGTTCTTTGAAAAGTGATTAGAACAAAAGTTTCATAATGGTGACATCAGACAGAAGCCAAAGAAGAAACCTAATGTTCTTTGGTTAGTTTTGTCTATTTTTGTAGCTCTTGTCTTTTTATTCTTTTGACTTTTTGGCCTTGTACCTCATTTTGGCCAATTGATCTGCTGGCCCGTTTGCCTGGAGATCGGCCGAACTCCCAAGCCTACAGAATGTAGAATCTTTGTAACCCAAACAGAAAGAAACCTTCTGCAAAGAGCCAGCAAAAGTTAGAAGTTAGAACTAACTTTGAGTTTTACAAACTCTGAGCCAAGTGAGGGTGAATGATGACGGTAACATCCTGCAACCACAAGCTGCAGCATGGGACTGAACACTTCCAAGAATGCCTGATTTCACTGGTCAAGTTTTCTACCACTTAGTGGTATCCTGTGTTTCCACAAATGAATTCATCTTCCATCATTCACTGCTTTTTCTGGTAGACTTTAGTCAGCACTACTTATGAACATGAACAATAAATTGTTCATAATTTAATAAATTATATACAATTACATGATGGTCTGGTTTCATGGAGTGCTAGAATGCTGGCGGTCCTAGTGCTAAGCCATTCTTGCTACATTATTTGGAGCCCTGTAGGAGTCCTGTTACACAAGAGGATATAAAGGACCAGTGTGTAGGATTTAGTGGCATCTACTGGTGTAGTAGCTGAGTGCAACCCCTTCACCTCATCCTCTCCTTCCGAGTGTGAAGGAGAACCTACTGTGGCAAAGAGTGGAAAACATGAAAGCCCCTATTGAGAGCCAGTGTTAAGTCTGGACTACTGTAGAAACATGGCAGTTCAACTACTGACAGTGTAGAGAATAAACTACTCACAACTTTCTGAATAGCCACTTTTAAGATCCCTGCTAATCTAAAAGTCAGCAAAGACTTGGATAAACCTTTGGACCTAAGCCTGGCCAAATGCAGCTGGGTCCTCAAAGAAGCCATTTGGAACGGAACCCACCTGTCAATCAAAGTAGCCATGTTCTGCATAACATTAAGGTTTTAAAAAATGGGGAAATTAGCTATAGAGACCACAGTTGTTTTTTGTACCAGGCTGTAAACATGTTTATTTCTGCTGTGAAGTTGCTGCTGTGACAAGTGGCAACTTCCATGGCTGTGACCTGAAGCCTGCTTGGAAATGCCAAAAACTGCAGTTCCTCTAACGATCCTTGAGGCTAACTACAGAACGAGTCAATCTCCATAAACTGGGAGGCAGAAGAGGCAGGATTACAGATTCTGAGCTTCAGGACAACTCTGTGGGCCATACATACACTGTCTATTGACTGGACATTCAAGTAACTGCAGTTTTTGGCACTTCTGCATTTACAGTCATGGAAGTTGCCGCTTGAGTTCAACATGGCAGCACCTCCTGCATCTGTAAATATAAAATGCTCATTCTAGGGAAACTAAAGCACCCATTCTGATTTGCATTGGATTATACACCACTGAAAACATGGATGCATATTTTAATCTGTTTCTGTCATATCGTGTAAAAAGTGGTCCCTCATTCTGACACACTAGGTGGGTTTTGGTTGACTGATTCAGAGATCCAGGGTGATGGTTCAACTGTCCACCCCTGAGATAGACTTTTTGGACACAAGTGCTGTAGATTGTCACACTTTGCTTTTAATTCCACAGACTTCCTTTTATCTGCGTGTCAATTTATTCTCTGCAATGACTGATAGCTTTTCCAGGCTTTCGGTTTGGTGCCCGACTGAAGGAAAATCTCAGTGGCTGTAATTTGTTCCCTTTAGATGTGTTTGTTTTGTCTCTGACAGTATTGCTGAAATGGAACTGTCAGCTGAAGACAGACTTTGAACATGAAGGCTTTCATTTTAACAATGGCAGTAGTTTATGTTCAACAATGTGAGTTTGCTAACTTGACTGATATGTTTATTGGCTCTCTCTGTCTTCTGTTGCTCTCGTTTCATGTCGTGATCACACATTTCCTTGTCATTATACCTTTACACAAAACTGATTTTTGATTTGTGCACTAATAACATTTAAATTAATTTATTAAGCAGATATTTATATATGGCCTGTTTGCTATGCTGGACGTTGCTGCATAGTTTCATAGCTTCCTGCACACACCAACACACACACACACACACACACATATCCGACACCCCCCCATCCAGTATTAAAACCAGCTATTTGACACAAGATGGACGTGGTGGACAGGCAGAGCCCTGGGGACACAACCGGGGTTGCATATGAGGCGTCCGTTACTGGGAGGGCCATTTACATTTCTCTCTGCGCGTTTTCACTGACAGCGACACAATTTCCTGTTCCGTCTGGCGAGCTTTTGACTGCGAGCCAGGGACTGAAATGTAATCTTTGGGGCTTACAGCGCGCTCGGCCTCCCCAGAGTATTTCCGCCCACCAAAACCTTGAACTCTGCTCGGGAAATCTTTTATTCCAGGGTCCCGGTGTTTTTTAGCCGGAGAAACAACGGACTCTAAAACAGACTGACTGCCACAAGATTACTCCACCAGCCCCAAGGTTGGATTATGTGCACACTCACACACACACACACACACACACACACACACACACACACACACACACACACACACACACACCATAACCTACAGTAGAACCATTGAGATTACAAACCACTCCTGTTCTGTCTGACCATCATCTTGCCAGTTTTTTTTTCTTTTCTCTTGATTGTTTCCATATTTGTCTAAGTTTTAATATATTTCCAGTCATGCGTGCACTGGAAGATTGAAGGAGCGAGAACACGACAGACAGAGAGAGAGACGGGTGTATTATGTGTCTAGGAGTCTCTACCATGACCTGGAATGTAGCTGGGGAACATTGTGTTTGAGGTCATGTTGATTTCTCAGGAGAAAGGCCCTCTATTGGTTTATAGTAACAAGGAAACATGGTCTCTCTCTCTGCTGCCATTGTGATTTATGTTTAGACACCAGATCACTGTGCCAGACAGCCTCGCACATTATGACACTGCTGGGCTTGTTTGTGACATCGAGTGGCACAATTTAAATAGATATATGCCTTATCTATCCTCCATACACATGGAGTATTTTTGTCACAGAAACTGTAGATTGTTTATTGGAGACATTATTTTTATATTAAGGGGCCTGTTGCCAAATAACAACCTATTCTCTTACTTAGTGGTAGTAGTCATGGAGATTCCAGTTCATTTGTTTGGGTTGTGAAACATCCATCTCTGACATTTCTGCTCCCAAAACAATGGAGATGAATGGAAAGTCATTTGTGATGCTCAAAGCGTTGAGATCTTGAATTCAACAGCGATGTAACTCAGAAACCATGTCTGACTTCAAAAGTCTGGACTTCCTGCTTGTGAAGTCAGGACTGTTGAAGGCTGTCCAACTCCACAGTTCATTATGTCCACAGAGGGCTGTCTGCAGACTGTCTGTGAAGTTTTGTGATAATATTAACTACAACTGCCATGACAAAAAAAAAAAAAATCATCTGTTCTTCTTCTTCATGCCTTTGTTGCCATGTGGTGGCATTTTTCTTTAGTATGATACAGCTACCTACTGTGTGAGGTCACCATCAGGAATAGGTGTTCTCCTCGTGTTTGCATTTGGGAAATGAGAAACAGTCTTAGCCCTATCTTTTGTGCTGTGGATCAGTTTGACCCATTATGAGTATTCTCTCTTTACATCCTTGCCTTGTCCTCTCCTTTAGGCTCAAGATTTCATGTGTAAAATGTGGGCATACTGATGTAGAATGTACTGAATTTGTCATACAGCAATGACATCTGCAGGTCAATTTGACCTGGATGCTTTCGTTAATGTAAGAAGTAGCAGATTATCATAGATGGATGCAGATGAGCTGACACCTCTCAGCACTGCAGCAGTTTTTGCCAAAGACAGAAAGACTGGTGAAGATATGCTTCTGCACAAAGGATGATCAGACACTTACTGTATACATGTATTACTGTTAGCATGCTTGTCAGGGAATGGATGCTGAGGTTGGTCTGTATTACTTTGGTTGAGACTAAATTTATGTATGTATTCTGTCATATATATTCCACTGAACCCTTGCATACTTGATACGATGACAGTGAGCATGTCACAGTACATCTGAGTATCTAAGTCCAAGTCCTAAGGGTGGTTATTGGTTATTGTACTGACCTCACTGTGGAAGTACTTTTTACCACAGAAGTAATCCTTAAAAAGACAGAGTAAGAGCGATACTGCTTTTAGAGGAAAAAAAAAATCTTAATCTAAATTTTCAAAAAGGTGTTGGTGTTTATATTTTTTTTTTTGGGAGGGGTGGGTGAACAAACTCTGCGCCTCTTCACCTCAGTGGTCAATACAAGCTGCAGGAGATGTCCATTGAAACTATAAAACAGAGCTGTGACGGCACATATAATCCTTCTGCGTACCCATAGATGGTTTTACGATAGTGTGACCTTTGTTAGGCTCTGGTGGATGCACACCCCTTCCTTTGCGCCCTGTCTCCGTGCTATAAGGACATATTAAATCTAGATAGGACTGCTGTATTAAGTAGGGAGACTGTCTCATGCTACGTGTAGATAACCTTGTGTTATTAGCTCCCTGATGGCCAATCAATACGCCACTTCCTAGCTGCTGAGGATGAACCAAGTCCCTCACCTAGATAATCATCTCTCACTGTCTGACGGCGAATAATTGGTAGCCTCTCAATCCCAGCTTGGTTGACAAGGGTGGTTTGCATATTAAAAACACTGCGCTAACAGTCTATCATTCTGAACAGAGAGAATAAACATTCATATACATAATATTTTGAGATAATTGAGCTGGGATGCATCACCAAACCCCAAGGAACAAAAATAGCTTGATAAAGAGAAGCTGGGGATGGGCTTTGCTTAAAGTATACTGTTGATCATAGCTGTAATGCTATGCACGGTGAGGGGAGGATGGTGTTTATGACTGTGTCGGGAAAAAGATCTGCAGCAGAGAGTTGGGTCCCTGGTGGCCGTCTCTCTGTGGAGTGGAGACATCATCCTCTCACTGAGCAGCGGGTCCCCGGCGGACAGAATTGACATGGATGATGAGGATGGTGATGATGTTTAAACGAAAAACTCCCTGTCCATCTGTCCAGATCCGCACTTCTGCTGCCTCTCATGCTGCTGCTCTTTCTTTCTCTTCCTCCATTTTTTCTCCGTGCTCTCATCCTCCTCATGTAAGCACACTCAAAGGCTATTTTTTGTTCTCTTCCTCTGAAATAGTCCGTAGCACATTACGCAGCGGCGTTTGTTTATCCCTATTTCCTCTAGTAATGACAGATATTCAAGCAAGTGAAGTGGTCGAAATGTCATTCACTGTTCTTGCAAGGGCCTTCAAAGCTGTCCTATTTCACACAAATATTTTGGCTCCTTTAAGAATTTCCCAGTGAGGTTTTCTTAAAAGAATTCTTTAATTATAGAGTTCAGTGAGGTTTCTATTAAAAAAACATTCAGTAAATATAGGAGATCGTAGAGGGCATCCTACAAGAGTTTAAAATGTGATCCACAAAAAAAGTTCTGGCAGACTTTCTTCTTGTAGGACGTGAATTTCAAATTAAAACTAAGTCGTGAGTCTATTTAAAAAGCCCTCAGAAGGGGCATATTCAAGAATTCTGGGGTTTTTGATGCAGGAATGAAAAATTTACAACCCCCTAAACTTCCCTAAACCTGATGGTGCTCAGCACATTTGAACTGTTACTGTTATTAACTCTTGTCTCTTTTACTGCACTTGGTTGGGTGTAGTGACTGTCCGTTCTGAACATGTAATGTTTTTACATCTTTTCTTTTATGCTCTCTTCATTATGGAAAAAAAACAACTATTAAATGTTGACATTTTGTTGCACTGTTGCTACCATAGTTAGCTTTCTATGATTGCTACACAGAGTTTTATATTAGCTCACATTGGTTGTTGATACAAACTCTTAACCGTGCTAATGTCCACTGCAAGTTGTGTCCACAGGCATATCTTGACATGTTGCAATAAGTCAGCAAAACATCTGCCAAATTATCTTCAGGCAAAAAAAAAAAAAATCCTAGGGGCTCCTAACATTTTTAGTTTGCACTGCATTCTTACCTCCCAGGGTAAAACAAACACACAAGCAAGGATCAAAACACAAATGTGCATGTTTGGTCATAGAATTGTCCAAATGTGATGGACTGCAAAGTAACCCAACACTAGCACTGACCTCTTTTGTCTAGACTGGAGTTTCTTAAGGTCACTTGGTGATTCTCTGAGGAATCAGACATTGGCTGGCAGGGTAAACTTTAGATATAGCTGTCATCTCTCTGTCTCTTCCTCCCATGGTGGTACTGAGGGCATGTGTGTTTGTGCCAGTCTTACAAGGGCAACATCGAGCCACATTGTGAGTGTCAAAGTGAGAGAAGGGCTGCTTTAATATCAAAACATATGGAGATCACTGCCAGAAGTGGCAGCACTTGTACCTCCAGGATGGAAGCTGTATGGTGGATGTTGTGGTGGCTGACAGTCAGCCGAGTGCCCACCCACAGGGGCTACTGTTCCTGGGGCATGGCAGCGGCCAGGAGCCAAGGGAGCTCCAGGGAAGCTTCAGACTTGTAGGGGTGTGGATGCTGTCATTGCTGGATCAGTGGAAGAGGCGGACACCATGGGCCCAGGTTCAGTACACAACGCTCAGGGGACAATTCAAACGGAGCACAGAAGCCAGGGCTGCTAACCTCTGCAATAAAACACAAACATCCACATACATATTGTATGCATACAAACAATAAATGTATACAATATTAACCATTTGTGTGTGTTGTTATATGGTCCCCCTGTGACTCTTATGATATTCCATTCTTCCCTCAGGTGACTCTGAGGAAAAACTCATAAGGAAAGGGCAGCCGGCCACAACTCCTTACATTACTGTAAGTGCAGTAATATGTAATACTGAATATATGAATGATTAACTGTGCTGGAATGGTTTAATCACAAAGGTTAGCTTAGGTTAGTTTCAGTGAGGTGGAGTGGTCTGTGTTTGCTATCAGGGTTTTCAGTTAGCTATAATATATAATAGATATAATATAAGATAATTGATTAGATGTGTGACAGGAACAAATATATGTGAGTGAATTAGTTAAATCAAACTTGGAGTTAAAGAAGTTTTTAATTTGTTTGAGCAACTGGTTTGTGATAAAGAAAAAGAAATAAAAAGCTTTTATGTGATTTTTATTTTGAATATTTAGCAAACTTTCATGTTTATGACTTGTCTAATAACCTATCATTGCATATTCTGATTACTAGTTATGTTCAACTGACAGTCCCTAAAATCTACATCCCTAAAACATTCATTTGTCCTGTGTCCTATCTATCACCAACATAGAAAAATAAAATCCCTTAAACATTCATTTCAGATTATTTAAAATAGACTGCACTCTCAAACACAGCAAGAGACAGATCTGAACGGGTAAAAGTAATAGTCATTTTTTTCTTGTGGTATATTTCAAATATATGTATATCTGTATTTATATTTTACAAAATGTAATTTTTTCTATGTAATTTATGGATTTTTATCCCTCTCATTTTTCTTTATTCCTTTCCCTGTTGCTTCTACTTGTTGCTTTTGTAGACCTAGTATGTGCACATTAAGCCCATGCCATCAAAATCTAACTTCATCCAGGCACCCAAAGATGAAATCTCTGCTACAGGTATTCTGGAAGTTGTCGAGAAACTCATTAGTAATGATGACAATGATTTTCTCTTTTCATCAAACATTGGTTGTGTCTCTGAAACTGTCAGTCCAGTCCTTCTTGTTTATATTATTCATTTCAGTGGCTAATTACCCTGCTACACATTCAAACTTACACTCCATCTGCTCAAGCACTCACCATCTTTTTGGAAGTTCCTCGCTAATGCCACCTCCCATCCAGGACCTACCTTTTCCATTTCCACCACTGGGAAAAGGGCTGTCTGTAAGGTGTGTGTGTGTGTGTGTAAAAAGTGTGTGGTTGAGTGAGTTAAAGAAAATGACCAGTAGAGAGACAAAGAAAAAGATGAAGTTGTCAGTTTAGCAGTAAAGGTAGAGTGTAGGCTACAGTTTGTCTGTGAAGAAACGCCACATGTTCTCATGACCACAGTAGAATCTCCCAACAAGAGCATTGTGGCATCAACATGTTGAAGATTCAGTTTCATGCAGCACGGCTATGCTGAAACCAAAAGCAAGTAGAGTCAAGTCAAGCACAACAAAAGCATTAATGAACCTAATGTGTTCACGCAGTTTTGCACGAAATGTTATTGATCTGAGGCCGTGGATAGAGTCATCCTCTTTCTGTATATGTCACATCTGTAATTTTCATTTGATGGTGAAGCAAGCCGGTTTGATGGAAATCATCAGTTCTCAGCAAAACAGCACTAATGTATAAAGAAATGTCATATAAATATTGGATATCAGAGATGATATAGCTGTCAGGTCCAATGATGCTTTGAATGTTGTTTGCATTCCATTTTCATGCACATCATCGAGATTTCTGTCAAGTTTGATTGTTTCTAAGTAAGAGTAATTACACTGAGCTCGGCGTAATCTCTTATTAAATAACCATCCATATGTTCTGCCTCCCACCAACTATAGGAAACCGCTGAAATAAAGAAAACTTTCAAAAGTGAGAGAGAGACACTACAAGAAATTAAAAGCTTCCATATGCTACAGAGCATATGGATGGAAGGTTTGAAAGCTCATAAAGGAGTGAGTGCATATTACAAACATCTCATACAACATTCTCATATCCTGAGGAAACAGGAAGTGATGGGGTTTCAAATTCAAATTATATATACAAAAAAAGCCTACTGCAACTTGTATGTCTGCAGTGGTTGAACATTTTCAATTCAATATGTGTTATTCAAGGTACACTTCTAACTATATTCATTAAGTTCATACTCATTTTGCTCACGTTGTTGTTCCTGTAACCACACACCAAGAGTGATGTCATGAGATCCTGGAGTGCTTCACTGCTGCAAGGTAGGAAGCTTGGAAATTTACGCTGTCTTCTCTTTACACAGATGAACCATCACCATGCTCTCGCAACAATTCTGTCAGAATCATTTACTATAAATGTCTCAAAATCTGCACATTTGTGTTCTAATTGTTCATCAGGTGTTATATGATAAATGAATCCTACTGTCTCTGTCACTATGGAAGAATTATCCCATCTTTATTAAAGTGCGTAGATTTTCAGTTTGAGAGCATGATTTCGCCTTCTCATGCTCAGATTTATTCTCCTCGTGCTCACATTTTGTGCTCGCACTCAGATTTCTGCTGCTTTCTTTCAAAATGTGTTTGAAATCATGCTCTCAAGCTGAAAATCTACGATCTTGAATAAAGATAGGATAATTCTTCCATTCACTTATTGATAATGAGCGTTGTCGTTGCTTGCAGTGAAATTTCATAAAGTCTCATCACTGCTGTCAAGGCATTTGAAGATGATGCCTTGATCGGGTAAAACAGGTCCAACACCACTAGACTGACACACACCTGGCTGGTTAGGTGAGTAGACTATATGATGGTCATTCAGTTGCCTGATTAAACAATAAAGCTTCCCAGTTTTAGACAATTAATCAACATAGTTGTACAGCAGTTGCACTACTTGACTCCATTAAGTCATTCCGTCATCATGTTGGGAATCTCCTGCATTCACTGTGTGCAAGCATTGTACACATACACTGATCATGGCTTCTATACTGCACAGGACGAAGTGAATTTTAATATAATCAGTGGTATGACTATAAAATGAATCTGACAGGCCGTATGAACTGAGCTTTCAGACCATGTGTGGCCCACAGGCAGAAGACAAGACACAGACAAACCCCTAATCTAAAGTCTCACCTGGACATCACCAGATCTCCAGTGGATTCTACGGAAACCATGGCTCCAAGAAATGTTAAAACATGGACCTCATATATCTTAATGCTTTTGTATGAACATGTTATGAATATTTTAAATTTGAACAGTTCTTCAAACGTCCCTTTAGGGTGGTGACAGCTGTTCTATCCAATAGTACGTCATTGTCAGAGCTGATGTCTGTCCACAAACTCTTCTGGGACACACATGGACAGATTCAATTTAACAGCTACCATCACCTGCTGTAAACAGTTGCCTCTGGTTTACACAGAGTGGATGTGTGTGACACGTGTGGTCAAATGCGTGTGTGTGTGTGCATGTGTGGGTCCACTCTGTGTGAGGAGGATATTGACAGTATACTGACAGGATGTTGATTATCCAGCTTGCGGGAGGATGAGGCCTGTCTGGACGTCAGGTGGGAGTCACAGCACCGAGGAGTGATGAGACAATCAGACAGAGAGGGAGAGAGAGAGGAGGGCATGTGTCAGGGCAGAGGACGGTGACAATAAGCTGTCCGTCTCAGCTGACATGAACACAGCATTATCAGGATCAGATTATCTACAGGACTGCTCCAAAATGTGACACACACAAACAAACACACATGGTCAGCACACACGTACTTCAAGCACAAGCTCTCCTCCACCCCTGGCAAACATTTCACAATTCTGTAGCTCTCCTCAGTAAACATTTTACGTCTTTCAGCTCAAATCAGTGAATCAACTGATCAGCTGTTGAATGACATGTTAATAAAATGAAGTCACTTCTTCATGAGAGAGAGAAAAGATTAAAATTACTTCATCTTTAAAGTTCTAAAACCAAATCAAATCAAATGGATTTTATTCATTCAGCCCGAGCTCATTGTTTTGGTTTTAGAGCCTGCAACTTTTCTGTTTCGGTTCCCCGTCACTGCTCTGATCAGTGTCGATTCCAGACACAGCAGGCAGATGTTTTCACTGAAAACAATGATGAGCCCACTGAACACTGTCCAGCATCAAACTGGGAGACATGCAAAATTAACAACTAGCTGGTGAACATAGATGAGCACTGAGCATTTGGGGGTGAATGTTGAATTTAAATTCAGCATGTGAAACAATTAATTGTGCTTTTGCTAACACGGTTGCTATTTATCAAGGGAATCTGCATTTTTAGAATTGAGCCAGTAAAACGACTTAAGATGAAGTAATTTCAATCTTTTTCTCTCATGAAGAAGTGACTTCATTTTATTAACACATTCAAGAGCTGATCAGTTGATTTATCGAACAGTCATTAGTTAAGTCACTTGTCTTTATTTAGAGTTTCTTAAGAGGCACAAAGTTAGTAAAGTTGGAGCCTTTGGAGTTTTGTTTTTAAAAGTGCTTTTAAAACCCTGTTTTTTTCTTTTTTTGTTTGTTTTTTTGAGATCAAGATAGAACAGTTTCAAAAAAAAAAAGGAATGCAAAAAAGGAAAAGGAGTTGAAAAAGAAAAATGAAATTTTAAAGCCGATGCTGCAAAATGTTTATCACATAAATGTTATGACTGATAAACTGCAAACACTTCTTTGGCCACAGTTGTTATTGGATACAAGAAATGTTAAAAATGTAATCTTGTTAACAATAAGTCAAATCAAATGGATTTTATTCATTCAGTTCACGAATCACAAATTTGCCCCATCTCTACACCGATCTCCACAGAAAACCCTGTATCCTGAGGCCATTGATTCAAATCCAGAAAAAAATCAGGAGGGTCGCTCTGTTGGTGACATTTGATTCTAATGGATAAGCTGACATCGCTGAAGACTAGTCTACTTACCACAATGTATTACAATGTAATTACAGTGAAAGCGTTCTTAAGCCCTATTCACACAGGGGACGTAAGTGCCGCGAAACCGCTTCACTGTGGCTCAGCAGTGTCCCAGCAGCGACTCTCCGCGCTGCAGCGCTATCATTCCGGAGCACTTCTATTTTTGACGTGAGCCGTTGCCAAAAATGTATTAATAATACATAGTTCATGTAGCCTATCACAACTTCACGTCAACACTACGTCATGACCGGTGGCTCATGAGTGGTACAACACACAATAATTTATGACACCTCCTTATGACACCAGATCCTTTTTATAATTTTTTCCATATCAGAGAAGCAACGTAAGCTCCACGCTTTCCTTTGTTGTTTCCTCGTTTCACGGGGACTCGCGTACGTTCAGGATTCTCGCATGACCTTGCGTGAATATGGCTGGCTCGCTACGCTGCCGTTATGCTGCTGCCCGGTGTGAAATGACGCTGGGCAGAGGACGGAACTAAACTGTGGTGCAGCCATTCCGTGGCGCTTACGTCTCCGGTGTGAATCCCCAGTAAGACTGACTTGGTACTTTAAAATGCTTTCTTTGATAGGCCTTTGTAGTATGGAGGCAGATTCTCCCGTGGTTTAAAGCCTATCTCACAACTATGTTCGGGATTCTCACGTGATCTCGAGTGAATACGGCTAGTTCGCTACGCTGACGTAACGCTATCTGTACGCGCCCGGTGTGAGTTGACGCCGGGCAGAGGACGGAGCAAAACCATGGCACAGCCATTCCGCGGCGCTTATGTCCCCAGTGTGAGTCCCGTGTAAGAAGAGACATGGAGACTACAGTAAACAGACAAAAGCATATTATCGTTGTTTATCACAGTTTATGTGAAGCTTGTTAAGATGCCATTTAAAATTCTTACTACATTTTACAAGGCAGCTTTAAATTTTGCTCTTTTGTTTTGTCTCCTGTTTTTGATCAACATAATAAAGACTGAACTCAGGGCTCCTGTTCAATATTCTGCACATACGCCCCCTACTCGACACAAACTTTATATGTTATGTATCCATTCCATCTCTTTTATTTTTTTATTCTTTAATTTCTCTCTATTGGATTAAAATTCACTGAAATGAACATGTTCCATTATTTGTACAATCTTAAATTATGCATTAGGCTGTGGTGTGCATATTAAAAAGATGCAACTAAAATGCTCATTAAATTTGCATAAGCAACAGCATTTAAACTGAGTACAAATACATAGGCAGAGGTCCATTTACCACCGCACAGATGAAAGGGCATGGCATATTAAGAGGTGGGACTGTGTCTGAATTCACATAGAAACCTCTAATCTTACTAAATTGTCCTCCATCAACTAATTGACTTTTAATTAATCCCCTTGATATTTGGACAAGCACAGACCTTAGCAATAGGTGTTCTGTGTTGAACACCTGCATCGTGGGAGCAACAATCTTTGTACATGGGTGGTTTAAAATGTTTCTCCACCTTGGAAATATAAACGTATATAAGAAATCCAGGATTTCCACATTACAAGTATTAGCTTGATATAAACAAATCTGTAAGAATCTTTCTTTAACTTAAGATATTTGTATTGTATGTTGGCAAACAGTAAAGGCAACTTTGTCCTGGCACATACAACCAAGCGGCAACCTCCATGTCTGTGAAGTAAATCCAAAGTCTCAAGAACTGCAGTTCCTTAAACAACCACTTGAGGCTGGATACAAAACAAGTCAGTCTCCGTAAGTCCCCATGTTAAAATGTCCAACTTCACAGCAGAAATAAACATGTTTACAGTACAAGCAACTGTTTTGGTCTTTATAGCACATTTTTATAGCTGTTATGATCATCAAATCAAATCTTTCATATTTCAGCTTCACACTGATCAACCAGTCGCTCCCTCCGTGTTCCAACTCCAGCTTCTGTCAGATTGTGGAATGTGCGCTTAGCAACCAAGACATGTAAAATGAAAATCACAAAATCATCTGTATGTTAATGAAGGTTTATGTCAAAGGGGATTTATTGAACATGGTCAGTTGTCTGTTTGTATGTATTTGCATCACTGTTTGTGCACTGCTCTGACTCTATGCCACGTAGGGCCACTTTAATACACCTGATATAAAAATCCCATGGTAAATATCTGGAGACAGTGGGCGGCGATAGTGTGTAGGGAGATTATTGTGTGTGGGAGTTGTAATGAAGAATGAATAGGGAATACTGAACACAGAGTGATCAAGGGCACAGAGAGAGAGAGAGAGAGAGGGGAAAGAGGGAAGGGGATAAGAGAGCAACAGACAGAAAGAGAGATAAAGAGGGGTGATGGACATGTCTCATCCTCTCTCTGACAGTTTCATCAATAGCCTCAGGAAACACACACACACACACGTGCATACATCCCTCTCCTGTGTGTGATTGACAGCTAGCAGATGCTGGGTGAATGAAGTTGTCAGGCTGGCTGCTGATCAGCTGAGCGTCGCCGTAACAACAGCTGAAGGCTCAGCTTGACGCGTCGCTGCACTTGAAGGTGATCTCTTGTTTTGCCATAGAGCGTGTGTGTGTGTGTGTTTGAGAGAGAGAGAGAGAGAGATCTAGATTAAATAACCGACAATATTACTTTTGGTAATTGTATTTTCTGTGATCCTCTAGATTATTATGAATGTCAAAGCTGTGCTGAACCTGATTTCAATGTAAAAATAGACCTATGTTTCCAACTTGAATCACAAAGCTGAGCATTACTTGATGTTTTCACATTGTGGCCTTTGTTTCTCCTCTTGCCAAGTCAATGCTTAATATGTACCTGTTGATTTCATTCAAATTCACTTCCACAGCACTAAATCCATGAGTACCTCAAGTTTCATGCCAGGCATCGTGCTTTGCTTTTTTTTTTATCTGAACAATGTAAAGCTGCCATGAAAGAAACCTGCCTGTGTAACACAGAATGACATCTCAGACTGACTGTGTTAGTGAACATGAGTGTGCACTTCAATGGCAGCATGGTTGATCTTGATTATTAGAAGGTAGCATGCTTAAAAGGACAGCTTTGACTTATTTGCTTCTTCCTGAGAGTTGAACTTGTGATGCCGGCACAGATTGGCTCACATTATTCGACCTTCTTGTAAAACAGTTATTGAAAAACTGCAGAGGTTCCTGAGCCTTGTTCTCTTTAAATGTTCTTTCCTTTCATTATTTTTTGCACTTATTTGATCGTGTCCTGCCTTCATCTTCTTGTCTGTACTTAATTATTTTAATGCTACCATCACCTTTTCTTTATTCCCATGTTTTGAAATCCTGTATTTTGTTTGTTGCTTCATTCCTTCTCCTTTAGTTGATTGGTCCCATTGTTTCTTATTATTTTTATTTATTTATTATATCTTCTTTATTTTCTCCTCTAATTCTCTTATTTTTACATTCCCCCTTCCATATTTTCTGCTTTCCTCTCCTTTTTTTGTTGATCCTCATCCTTCCACCAACTCATCCTATTCTATTTTCTCCGGCTTATACCACCATCCTCCTCCCCTGCATCCCCTCCCTCCACTATTTTGTCTCTTCATCCCTGTCCTTTTTCTGCCTCTCAGACCGCACCCTGTACCTCTAAGTGGGCTTTGAAGAGTTAATGTTGAGATGTGATATCCCACTCTGTGTCGCCTCCAGATATCTATTAAAAGGGCACAGCTCTCTATCACAGCTTAGACACCAGATGTTGCTTGCATCTCCACTCATTGCAGATGTAATGGGCCTGAATGCTGCAGTTTGCGACTTCGCTGGCATCCATCCTGTGCAATGCAGCACCAGAGGAAAAACAAGAGAGAGAGAGAGAGAGAGAGAGAGAGAGAGAGAGAGAGAGAGAGAGATGTGTAATTATCCTCCATTACCACCAACTCTTTTATTTCCCCCAGCAGCAGAGGAAAGTCTCGCGTAGAAATGACAGCTATCAGAGTAAAGATGGGCGTTCTGTTTCAGAGAGAGTGAAGATTCTCTCGAGTGTCAGTGTTTGCCTGTGTGTGTGTGTATATTCTGATATGTTTGTGTGTGTGTGTGTGTGTGTCTGTGCATGCAGGCATTTATTTTAGGTGTTTATAAGAGCTTATGGCGGCAAACTCTGATCTTGAGTTTTTTAGATTGAAACTGCAAAAAAAAAAAAAGTACAGCTGATTGTGTGCTGTCTCAGAGTTTCGGTGCCGAATGAGATTTTTTCAGGATTTTCTTTATTTCTTAGAAGCCTAAAAAAGATAAGAAAGATATGTATGATAATGTATTCATGTACGGTGAGGCTGAGAGCTCAACTCACTGCAACTAAAGACAGTCATGCAAATAGACGCAAACAAATTAGGTAAACGTTTTCAATAATTTGACATAATATAGAAAAAATGCCAAAAAAATTAGAAATGGGCTCTATTTTCTTCTGTTTTCTCCATTTATTGCATGTGTTTTCTTAATTTGCAGTGTGTTGAGCTCTCATGTGTAAAATCAGATTCAAATATCACATTAAAATTAATTCAGGTAATAAGTCTCCCTAGACAAGTGTATAAAAGCTTGTAGAACAGCCATGATCATCTGGAATACATATCACCATTTGTACAGGATAGTCATTTTATTGAACCTGTAATCTCTATAAACAGATATCTGCATATAAATGGAAAGTCTGCAGGAAAACGACCAAGATTTTGGTGTTGGGAGAGTTCTGGTTCACATTTGTAGTTATAGTATTGACTGATTAGAGTGGACATTTCATCTATGCAGGTAAGCTTTGACGATGTTTTAGCACAACATACATCATCCCTGTGTATGAAGTCACTAATCGGACTGCAGAGGAATGCTTGGCCTGGGTATCAGTTATCTGTTTTTCAGATACCCACCGGCTGCACAGGAAGCACTGAAACTTTGGCTGTTGCCCCCAGAGACTAAATCATCGTCAGATGATAGCGGATGGTTTCTGAGACTGTTGAACCTGGGACAAAAGTGCTGACTTTATAATAAAGTGACAAGTAATAAAGAGCCAGACTATTTTATAGATCACTAAAATCACTTTGATGACCATGATTATTGTTCAGCAGACATTCATTTCATTTCTTTTCCTCGGGCTGTTTCTCACACAGACTTTTCCTTTCTGCTTTGGCAGCAAGAGGAGCCTTAATTTACTTCTTCAATAACTTTGCATCACTTATTCATAATTGTTTGTTCATCATGAGACAGAAAAACACCAAGTGATGTCACTGATTCTTGACCACTGAACTACTGACCACTTCTACTGCTGGCTCTCTTCTACAGTAGTTGTGTTATGGATTATATGGTTGCTAAATATTACTTTTAGCGGCTGAAGTAACCACATTTTCAATGATTAAACAAGCCAAAGAGACTAAGCTGAAACCCAAGGCTGGAAAACAATATTGTGCAGGTAGTAAAAAAAATTAAATTAAATAAAAAATTAAAAAAAACACAAAAAAAATGATCTTTGAGTTTGAAGCAGGGTTCACTGACCAGCTGCTCAGCTTCTGCAAAAAACAAATTTCCCTTCTGGGGATCAATAAAGGCTTAACTTACACTGAAGGATGACCTCTTTCTGTAAGAGAAAAATGTTACTTTACATTGACCTGGCATTTTTTTACAGCCTAGATGGTTGACCAAGAACATTGCCTAAAATGCAAGACCTTTTGTTTTTACCATTCTGCCTCTAACAAATTTTATGGCCAGAGTTCAAGAGGTAGCTATCCAGAAAAAGTGACTTGTAGTTGACCTTTGTTGACCTGTGACATTCTCGTCTCTACAGTCTGTCCTGCAGTATATGTCACTGTAACTCGTCAAATAAAAGTCTAACAAACGGTTTTGAACTGATGTCGTTGACATATCTGCAGCCTTTCACATGACATGTGTACGGATGGCAGCTTAAAATATCTAAATTTGAATGTCACAAACCTTGTCCAAACATCCAGAACATCATTCTCTAAGATCTGTAATGTGGAAGAGGTTGGGAAGTATTGTTGCTGAAGCCAGCAGCACACTATACCCAAAGGTATTAGCTATCTGTTTGTCATGCACAACCTTAGCCCCAGCAGACGACAAATAAATCTCTTCATCCGCGTTGCCGTTATTCCGCTTCACATTTGATCTTGGAGGATGTGGTCACAGACAATCAAAATCATAATTATGGATACAGTGCAGCTGGGGGGACATTTTAAAAATGGTTCTGAGGTGACCAGCGTTCATCTATTTATTTTTATAGGGGTCTCGGCGCGAGCAACAGCTTGATTTATTTCCTTCTGCTTTTAAGGGTGCAAGACCCAGACATTCAGAAATGAAGTGGAACACTGCTAAGAATTTCAAATGCACTTTTAATACATCCCCCTCATAATGACGTTTAGGTGGGAATCCGTCTTTTTTATTTCTGTCATTTCTAGCACTGCAGCCATTGGTATATTTGCGAGCGTGTGTGTGTGTGTGCCGCATGTGTGTGTGTGGCATCATTTATTTCCCCTCATCGTCTGTTGAGAGTGAGAGGGGAGGTGTGGGGAGGGTGGGAGTGTAATGGTAATCATTTTTTTGTGACTGCGCCCAGGGTCTGAAGTGGCTGTTGCAGAGGACTTTTAGATTGATCTTACAACAAGCGCACACACACACACATGCACACACACACACACACACACAAGCCCTGAAGAAGATATGCTATATGGATCGCATCCATCCCCCCTCTGCTTGCCCTCCCTCCATGCCGCCATTTGATTAATGATCCAAATATGTGAATAAAAATATCAAAACAACTCGTCAAACCTAGGGTTTCCAGAGTCGAAAGAGCTTAAGGATGGAAGCACAGATTAACGAGGAGAACATTTTTTTATGTTATTCTGTTTTCAAACATGACTTTTTGGGGCTTATATTTAATTTTCATCTTATTTATTTATTCTACCAGATGTGATGACGATTACAGGAAATCAGTCCACACTGAGAAAGCAAAAAGATAAAAGAATGTTTTTGTCTCAAGTTTTGTTCAATTAAAACTACACTGGTGTGGTGTTATATTGTGTTTGTGTGTGTTTAAAGTTTGTGAATGCCTGTACATACATACAGTATGTGTATGTGAGGCACCCTGGCAAGCATGTGGATGCTTAATTCACAGTGGTGGCATAATCAACCCCCTTCTAACACAGTGGACCACTAATTGACATTTTCATTAACAGCGAATTTATGTTCCTATTTCTGTCTGCGATAATGACCATTTCCCAAGCAGTGCTATGGGCTCTGCTAATGGACATGGAATAAGGGCGGAAACTTGTTTAATTATGATGGAAAAAAAAGGCCGTATATGCTCTGACTCCTCAACGGTGTCATTGAGAAGGAGGCGGAGCAGGGGTGGGTGATGACTGAAGGTGGCAGATGACTGAGGCATGTGGAAAGACTGTGAAAAGACTGACATCACATCACAATTAAACCTAATGTATTTGTGCATTGAACAACATACTAAACAGAGTAGGCTATTAAAGAGAAACGTATCACCTCTGTATCTGACAATGTGCTGAAATTTATCTGATATGAGCATTTTTAATCAAGACTGCACTTATATGCTCATTCTTCCCAGGGGCAGTTTGAAAGCAGTATTCCTCATATGTTACATGGCAATTATTTAAAGTGGCAATGAGAAGCCGCTATAGACAGAGCATCAAATTCATGATCACAGAAAATAATCGATCTAAAAGCCCAATATGATAGATCCAGAAAAGTCGTAATGCTGATGAACGGTGTTCCAAAAAATCTTTTCTTAAAGATGTTTGGATTTTGGGTCAACTTAAAAGAAGGTGGTTCAGGGTAGCGGGAACCTTCCAAAAATATGAGGAAAACTGTCAACCAAATACCTTTGTCAGCAACTGAGCCATTTCTTGCTTTATGCGGACTATGCGGATGCATAGGGCCCCTCAGCCACCAGAGGCCCCCAATCTGTACTGGGAGAATTAAAAGTACCTGTCTTTATTTGCAGGCAGGAAAACCAACTCATTTGTTGTGTGAAGAACGTCTATGCTTAAAAAAAAAAAGAAGCATATATGATACAAGTTCAAGGTTATACCATCTTTGGGCTGGGCTGTCATGCAGTGTGTGACATCTGCCTACAGGTATGACAGGGTGAATAACAGCTGCCCACTAAAGTGAGGAGAACGGTAAGCACCATTAACAATGCATCATGGCATCAAAACAGACTTACTCATTTGCAGTGTTACATGTAAATCTCTTAATTTAAAAAAAACGTACTATTCTTACTAGTTTTTGTTTTTTATTGTTTGCACATCAAACAGACTTAGTCACGATTTAGTTGTCATTCATCCCAGCAGCTTAGTTTTGCATATAACCTATAAAAACACAATGAATGAGGGGGCATGGCTGCCTACAATGCCTGTACACTGACCAGCTGACCAACAGGTCCACTGTTGGTTCAACATGGCACACTCTTTGGAAGAGGACATGTTCTGGAGTCTGGAGGAAGTATGTGAGGCAGGTGCAGGTGGAGTCAGGCACACTCATAATGGAGAGCTTGCCCAGCTTGGGATGATGGTGTTGAATGCAGAGCTGACGTCCACAAACAGGATCCTGGTGTAGGTTCCTGAGGAGTCCAGGTAGTCCAGGATGTAGTGCAAGGCCTTTTTTTTTTCTTAATATTACTAGTCCAACTTCCATGGAATTTTTCATGTGTCATGTTAGAGATGGTTCATTTTATGACTTTTGGATATGCACAAAGACAAGACACATAGATTTTTTTTTCTTTTCTGTTTTTTCTAAATTTTACTTATATTGAGTTCAGATCAGAGGGTGAAGCACTGAAGTAGCCAAATCTTTGGTCAGTTTTCTGATATGTATCAGTCAAACACTGGACCTGCAGCAATGAGGGATTATCACTAACATTCTGGGTGCACTCATGTTCAGTTTTATCTCTGAATAAAGGGGTTTAGATATTCTGGTTAAACTGCTGGCCTGTGTGAAAAATGTCTGACCAGCTTGATCTGTCACCACGTTGGATTTTGTGGAAGCCATGTCGCTGTTCTCAATGTTATCATAACTGATGGACATGGTGATCAACTACAATATAAAAAGAACAAAAATAAGATTCCAGTTGAAAGAACTAGCATTATCCATTTAATTTAATAATAAGTATATTGCAGAGGCTGATGTCATTAGACTGAAACATTCACACGGATACAGGAACATTTGAGCACTAGTAAGAAAAACAGGCCGCCTCACACACTGTTTGTTCTCACACACTCAGGTTACCTCATGTTGACCTCTCCTGACCCCCCCATCGGTGGACAGGAAATGACAGAGGAAGGAGTTCAAAGCATGGAGCGGGAGCTGCGAGGCATGAGGTGATGGCGGGGCTCCTTGACTTTGAATGTGAGTGATCTGCTGTCTAATGCTCTCTGACGAAAACACATGGCTGCGTGTCAAAAAGTCTGTAACATAACACTGGAGAGAAAACTGCACATGTATGTGTGTGACTGTGTTAATCCAGAGTGTACTGTCGCTGTGTGATGGTATTTGTCTCTTTGAACACGCGCGTATTTTTGCCTATGAGTGCACTTCATGTGTGTGTGTGTGTGACAGCAGAGTGACAGCAGACAGGGCTAAAGTCCCACCTCAGACGACAATAATGGAGACGTCAGCAGGATAACAGAGCTGTTGGTGCTGACAGTCATCCACTCAGACAGACGCAACACCACATCCTATAGTGAGGCTGGACACATACACACACACACTCCCACTGGCATACACACATGCAAGCAGAGGCTGACATGCACATAGGCAGTGTATTAGATGAGCATCATCCCCATTCATGGTGGAGATGATTCTATTTTCAGGACCACTCAGCCTTTTGATGGTGTTATCTGGAAAGAGACGCTGTCTAGGAAATGCCTGACTGAATAGGATGTGTGTGTGCATATACCGCATGTGTGTTCCATGTATCTATCTAGAAATTATATACATCACCTCGATCTTATTTTAATGAAGACATGCTCTCTAGTTCTGATATACTGTAACTGATGCTAGCAGCATCTACGCTAACCTCTCTACGGCCTCTTTAACACCTAGCATGAAACCACACCTGTGGTCCCTCATAGGTCGCTGATTGACCCCAATAACTGTAGTTCTAGTACTTTTAAGTGCATAGCTTGAGGCCTGGATGTACATTAACATGCACTTTAAGAAAACCGATCTAAGCAGATTTCTTTACAACTATGCATCTTTTGTTGTTGTTGTCATTCAGACACAGATGAGTTTTGCAGAAAGTGCTGCATTGATTGTGTCATATTTGCCATGTGGTATGCAAGAGAGAGTAGAGCAAGTGTGTTCCACATGTTTTCTGTTTTTAATCTTTCTTTTCAGACTTATTTTGCTGTTGAAGACTTAATTAACAATCATCATGAGTGCGAAGCGTGCTCACCCAGCTTCTCCCAGTGAATCCACTGTTACACCCTGCATCGGTTTCATCATTTAACATAATCAGATTCTATTGCCTCTTTCATAATATCCAACAGTGCCCAAGCATTGACTGACAGGATGTTAAGTTGGGACTCTCGTTTAATTACTGTTAACTCACATGCTGTATGTAGCCTACAGCGTTTTCATAGATATTAATTTATTCAACCACGCAGATGGCCTGCATGAAAAGTGAGAATGTAAGGAGAGAATTGTGGTAACATCATTACTGTGGTTGACGGTTTTTAAACTTATTTTGCCCCGATCGCAATGGAGAAAGAAAATAACTCATCTGACCTGAGAAAATTTTCACAACCTAAGACAAAGTTTCTTTATTTAAACTGATTTTGTACATGACAGATTATACCGTGATTGAGATGATACACAGGTTACAGTGACTTTTGAAGCCAGTAAGATGTATTTCTCATTCCCGCTCTCTGCATGTTGAATTTGAATTCTTTATTTTTACAGGGACAATGTGCAAAGAACACTAACCTTATATTAAACGAGGAGAGATGTAATGTAGCACGTTTTAGTAAATTGATATTTTCCACCCGTAGGCGTTGGGCTGTGCGTGTTGCTGCAGCCTTTACGTTAATCTGACAGCATTCTCTGCAGACCTGTGCTGTTACAGGAACGTTACAAGATCCAACTGAGATAATGAATGAAAAAAAAAAAGAAACTAATCTAAATAAGTCAGTTACACTGTTGTGCTGTGAGAAAAAGCTCTGCCTGTTACTGTTACACACAGGCATCTGATCCATTGTTCATATAAGTTATTGCCGCTTTAATTAATTCACCTATGTGTATTTTTGCTCCAAGCTGTTTGGGAATATAGGGTAGCTTTAAATGCCATGATACACATGAGCCTCAGCTGTGGCCGCTATGTACCGAGGTGCTAATCAGAGCTGTAGTAAACTCCAATCTTTAGATTCAGCTTGCAACATCATTCTAAACTATGTGATCAGATTTTTCCCGTCCCGTCCTGCCCGTTGGGTTTGGTCAGACTGAAATCTTTCAGCAAGTGTTTGATGGATTGACATAAGATTCTGCACAGACATTCATGGTGCCCAAAGGACAAAGTCTAAGGCCTTTTGATGATCCCTGGACATTTCATGGAACACCACCACAAGGTTGATTTTTTGTTTTGCTTTTGAGTGATAAACTATTGAGTCAGTTTATATAGAAGACCTCCAGAGAATGAATCATAAAGACTTTCCTCTAGCGCCACCAGTTGGTCCAAGTTTTTACTTATTTGATGAAAAAATCATGACAGCCACATCACATATTGGCACAACATTTGGCACAGGCATTCATTGTTCCATGAGGATTAATCCTTAGTGCTAGGTAATCCTCTGACTTTTCCTCAAGAGCCATCACGGGGTTATCATGATTGAAATATCTCAACAGCCATTAGACAGATTGCTATGAAATATCTTGAGACATGTTAATAAAAGTTGAACCTTGTTTGTGTTATTTTGAGGATATTTCACTGCATCTGGTTGTTTCCACTTGTCTCAGCTCTAATGGGAAAACAAATATTGGAAATTAGTCTGATTCGAGAGACAAGGACAAAAAAATGTTCCTCTCTTTATTGCTGTCATGTCTCACTTCATAAGAATGAGCTGGTTTCATGCCATGCACCTTATTCATGTAGCCACAATTATCCATAAATTAATAAAACCTGAATGGTTATTACTGGGAGAAAGAGGGAGAGAGAGAGGGAGAGAAAGATGCAGAGAAAGAGAGGGAGAGAGAGGGAATATGAAGAGCTGTACAGTGAACAATCTCCGGATAATTAACAGGAAGATAAACAAAACATAAATTTGGATATTGCATTTATTTGGACTACCACTCAAATATGCGTGAAACACGTTATTTTAATTAAAAGATAAATCTATGTGACATGCTGCTTCCCAGTTAATTATTCAGTGCTGTACAATAAAAACAAAACCCATTAAATATGCCACGCACTCTATTTCTCCATTAACAGTAAAAAGCGCTCATCCTGGGGACAACATTTCAAATTCAGCTGCTGGTTTGGTCCCCCTCCTCACCCACCCCTCCCCCCCTTGTTTTGTCCTTTCATTGCAGATTTTTTTTTTTTTTTTTCATTTTCCCTCGCTTTGCATTTACATTGCTCTTTGGATCTTACAATTGTAAAACATTTGATGTGAGCATTCACTACTTTTGAAATGTATATCAGGTATCCATTACCAATGGGACTCTTTAAACAGCAGCTCTGCCCCACAAATTTTAATCTTTCCAGTTGAACTCTTTTGGCTGTTAACAGGCCTCTGTGTGTGTTCGGCTGTACTAACAGTGCTGTGAAAAACGGCCAAACCAAGATTTCATGTGTAGATTTTTAATTTTGATAAATGATGGGTATATGTCCATCACACTGCAGCCGCAGCGTTGTTTCAGTCCATTCTCCTCGGGACTTGCGCCTTAACTTTTCGTGAGCTGCTCTGTGCGGATTGGTGCGAGCTGCTCGTCTGGGTGCTTTTTATAGTGAACAGATATTGGATGAGTTGCAATGAAGATTGTTGCAGATATTCATGTTCCCTTAAGGATGAATAGTAATAACTTTTGTCAACCCTTGATTTTTTTATTTGGCCCATTAGCACTGTAGCATAGCAAAGTTTGATTTGTTCAGTCCCAGTTTATGATCAAATACCTGCAAAACTAAATACATCCCCATCAGCCTCACTTATATTTTGTCTCGCCCTACTTCAGATTTAGCATGTTAACTTGCCAAATGCCAGCAATGTCATTGTGAGCATATCGTTGCTAGCATCAACTGAAAGCGTGGCTAGCATGGGCTTGTCCTCTCAGCACCACCTTTCCCCCCCTGCTTTTGGATCGCATGGATTGTTTATATACGCCCCTGTTGGGAATTACCACTTTGATTTGAGTGAAACGTTTCAGTACTTGGTGCCAGCAGTCTATTCACAGTCAGAATGATTCATCTTCTCCAGAGGAGTGATTGACCTGAATGGTATGAAGGGATCCAGACAAAGACTGTGTTTGTCAGAGGTTTTATTGCAGAAAAAAAAAAGAACAGTGGATAAATCTTACTGCATCAAAACACACCAGAACATCTAGACCGCAGTAAACAGTCCATGTTTGATACACCTCTTTAATGAAAGACTTTATCTTCTGTCAAACAGATGTGCGGTAATAAATAACGATCAAGGATATTTTTCTTTTAAATACAAAGTTATGTACTGTTAATATAAGCTTATCGTTTGCAACAAAACCCCTCTCCTCACGTCTCCTCCCATCGACTGTAGAAATCTTCATTTAGGAATGTGGACAGTATTTGGACTAGGATTTCATACTACAGGATTCATTGCAGGCTGAAATAAATGGGCATCTTTTCAGGGTTTTTTTCTTTTTTTCTTCTAGCACCAGTGATTATAATTGAACAAACTGCATGTGCTACTTCAATAGGCAGCTTGACGGAGATCAAACAGCACGGGGACAATGGAATGGATTATTTTGGGATTACAGCAAAGGGGGGGAATGGTGTATCATTCTCAGGGATGGACAAAGAGTACAAGTCACAGAGGAATCACAACAAATTCCATTCTCTGGTGTCGAAACCAAAAATTATTGCCTCATCTGAACGAGGTGATGAAACTGCACTGTTTCACATGCTTTAGCTGAAGAAGACAGAGTACTGGCGCCAAAGCCCAAAAAAACAACAACTTTTTAAAAACTTTTTTTTTTTCAACTATTGACTTCTTGCTAATATGCGTAAATGTTGAGCGCACGCTCAAATGTATACACACATTCAGAAAAGCAAGCTACAGCCACCAAGAACACAGCAGTGCGTCGAAACCTAAAGCTTACACTACATTAAGTTATCTGCATCTCATCAGTGGGAAAAGACCCTATACACTCAGTTATAAGGCAGTGAGAACTATTGTCCTGTTGGCTACTGAAAAAAGCAATAAAAATAAATAAAATACAGTATTTCATGAAAACACTGTAGTTTTCTGCAGGGCTAAAAAGTTCAAATTACATTATAATTACAGCAGTCTTTCTATTTTTCCCCTCAACACTTCCGCTCTCCGTCGTTCTCCACGATTTCCCCTCCATCTCTCCATGCATGCAAGGGGATTGAATTTCTCACCCTGTTGTTGTTGTTGTGTTTGTGTGTGGTTGTGTGTGTGTGTAAGTGTCAGACTGTAAAGTCCTCTAGGCAGAGCTGGGGCCCTGGGGTTTTAAGAGTTTAGCCCTCCCCACCGCTGCATGCGGGTTCATACGGCAGGATATTGACTTTCTTAAAGTCCGGATCATTTCTCTTTATCAGAAAAACATTAACATCCCCACTGCACCCAACCCCCCCACCACCAAATACCAACAGGACACAAAGCGCCTTCTCCTTGTCCAGTGGTAACCAACAGCACCACAAAGTACAATCAAAGTTTTTTTTTTCTTTTTCTTTTGCCCTTAAAACAATGTAGTTTGATTTTTCAAGATCAAAACATTCTTTCATGATGCCTTTCCACCAGGAAAAACCATACAAATAAAAAGCACACTAGAATGCCTCCTTTAAAAAAACAACTTGTGTAATTCATATATATATATATATATATATATATATTTTTTTTTTTTTTTTTTATATATATATATATTTTTATATATATGTATAGAAAAGGTAGTGTAATTAAAACATAAAGCAGGGTCAATGCCTCACCCTGTGGAAGAGCTCATCAGGAGATGAATCCTGCTCTTTGTGTGAAGGAAAAGTTTTTAGCTGGATGTCACACATCTGTTTCTACATACAGAATACAGCTGGTTAGATCTGATCTTTCCTTCTGAAGCAAGTGAAAAAAAATATCCTCCACAGTTTGGTCCATGTCTTTGCCAAAGTAACAAACTGTTAATGAAATTTTCAGACCAAGAGGAGAAGGGAGGGGGGCTAAGAAGCAATCGGGAAGCCAGATGAAGTAATTGAAAATCATTAATAGAGACTTTTCTCCAAAAATAACGCTTTTATCAGAAAAATGATCTGCGTGAACGATTCAGTCGAACTGTTAGTGAAGGGAAGATGGAGGAGACGGAGGAGAGGACATTTGAATGCACGCCACAGCCACCCCAGAACATAACGCCAGTGGCTGCAGAGTGTGTGTGCGTGCATGTGTGTGTGTGTCACGCCATCATGTATCTGTCATCATTAAGCGGTCCAGGCTAAAACACAATCAGTTAAAACTCCCCCGTCCCTCTCTGACGTGGAGCCTGTAAGGTGACCTCCAGACGTCGAATTGCCAAAACCAGAGCAAAACAAGCCTTAACGTCGGCTAATGGATGCTTTAAATACGCCGATTGATTTGTGTTGTATTTTCCAGGCCATTCTAATGGATTGAGCTTGTATTGGAGAGAGTGAGAGAGCAGGGAAGGATGGAGGAGAGAAGGAGGTGACTTGAGGGGCTCCGGCCAGCTGATGGGACTCAACTTGACCCCCTGGCGTACCGTCCAGAGTCAGGTTACCACTGTAGGACTCTGAGTGTGTGTGTTTGTGTGTGTGTGTTGTCGAATTGATTTCCTCTGCGATGACAGCTCCAGTCAGACTGGCACCATTGCCCCCCTCCCTCCCCGTTTCCCTGACACACACGCCACCGTCGCTGCCACTGACCCTACAACACATACACACACATACAGTGCTCATCACTTGCACTGGGAAAATGGCAACCACTGGTGTTATGTTCTGGGTGGCTGTGGTGGTGGTGGTGTGCAATCAGAAGCCCTCCTCTTCCTCCTCCATCTTCCCTACACTAACTGCTCTACTAAATCGTTTACAAGGATCATTTTTCTGATAAAAGCATTATTTTTGGAGAAAAGTCACTTTAATGATTTTAGATGACTTCATCTGGCTTCCCTCTTGCTTTCTAGCCTCTCTCCTCTTTGATTTGTCTGAAAAGTATGATTTCATTAACACTTTGTAACTCTTTCTCCTTTCCATCCTTACACATAATCCACTGTGCTCACTTAAAAATGAAAAATGCTGAATCACCTCATCACAAATACATAGGTTATGTTTTCTTAGTCACAGACTTCTAATAACACACGCACAGTATGTTTACTTTGTGTTTATAACATAGGAAGTGTGGTCTATTCACAGCACTTTTGTTTATGTCATTGTCTTGTCGTTTGGTCGGAGTCTTCAGTGTAGGTCCCTTCATCGTATAGTGACCAGCCCTCAAGAACGGGGAGTTGTCTGATGTTCTGATGAAATCTATGACATTTCAGATTGTCCAACACGAATCCACACCTCCCCCGCTTGATGTTATTAACCGACCAAACTCATTGTGGCTTCAGTCCTGGTGATGGGACAAGACATCCCCTGCCAACAACTCAATGCTACTCCCATGCCTTCCATCTGCTCCTGTCATTAGTTGATTAGATGTAGCAACACCAACAGCGTCATCTGGGTTCTTCTCTGGAATGTCGGACTCGGGACGCGATCGTTTGAAGCGTCGGTCAGGGTACTGGCTGTTGTCGAAGGGCATGCGGTGAACGCACAGCACGTGGGTCTTCAGGTTGCCCTTCTGGGAGGCACTGTAGGGGCAATAACTGCACTTGAATGGTCTTTGGCCTGTAGAGAGAAACAGAACGAAAGACCATTGTAACTATTTTGATCAAAAACAGGGGATCTCAGACAAGATCCTTGGGGATTCCCATGACACTATGATCTAATTTGCTAAATATTTACCTCAAGTAGATGTATAGTAGTGACTTTACCAATCATGCTCACCAGTGCTGTTACATCCATTATTGATAACTTTCAGTCTTCTTCCTCACTACATTTTTTAGATGAATTACTACGTTTTGTAGGTCTTTACCACCACCTGTCGATCAGTGACACGAGATACAAACAGAGAACCAAAATGCAGCAGTTAGGAATAGATAGTAGATTCCTTCTCACAGGTTGCATTCTTGTCCAAATGGGAGCCACAGTGTGAATGCTACTGTAGCGTAATCGTTTGAGTGGTGGTACCCAAATAAAGTTTTCATAAATTCCTTTTTGTTTCAAAGGGCCAGCAGTGTTTTGGTATTGTAATTATGTGCCCTTCCAAAGGACAGACACCCTCTAAAGCAGCATGGACCATCATGTGACAGTAAAACTTTTCATTGACACCCTGTGTAATTAAATCCTTCTAGGAATGGCAGCTGGCAGCATCAAATTTTCTTTTCCTCAAAGTTTCATTAAAATTAGTTAACGAATGACATGTCATTGAAGGACCTCTGGAGATTTTTATAAACCTGTGCTCTCCTAGGAACCCCATCATCAACAACAGGGAACACATTATGATAAATAATGACCTAATGGCAATTTAGTCTTTATCACACTTGCATGAATATGGACTGTGGAAGGGGAAAGTCACATACATCGGGAGAATATGCTAATTCCACAAGGCGTCAGTCAGCTGTTGAATCCAAACCATCTTACTATGAGGCCCCCTTGTGTCCCCTCCGTCATATCAGCAGTGTATAAAACAACTGACTGACTGAATCAATAGAAAGCCCGTAACCCAAACTTGACCCTCTACCCTTCAGGCCACAAGTGGACTTCTCAGGCCTCCAGGCTTCCACTGGCCCTCATAATGGTGTGTTAACAACATGAAAGATTAGCCTGAGAAACAGAGATCGGGAGAAGAGGGTAAAGTCGAAGACAAAGAGAAGAAGAAAAGTCATTCCCCAGTAGCACAGCCGAGCTCCTTATTGAAACAAATACATCCTCAAAACATTACCCAACACTTAATACTCGCCTCACTTTGTGCCGTCACAGAGCTCCCACAAATTCATGAGCTAAACTTTTGCAGTTCCCCAAGTCGATATGCATCTTTTGAAGAGTGTGCATACATCTAGTCCCCCTGAACACAATAGCAGCGGAACGAGGCAAGGTATTTTTCTCTACCATCACCCCCCTCCACCCCTTGCCACAGCTCCAGCACAGAATGTTCTCCCTAGATTGAATCTGATCATCACTGCAGCAAACACAATGGCCCTTAATAGCAGCAGCCGTTTCTTTGAGGGATGCCGATTACACCGCCATCATAACCCACTTCACTTAGCTCACTCACTCACAGACAGACAGACAGAGAGGACAAAACAAAATGGAGAGGGAGGGAGGGAGGAAGGAAGAGGGAGGGGCGGAATGAAGGGAGAGTGTTCGAGCCCTCTCTGGTACTTTAGGTTATTAATAACAGTACATTTGCCGTTACCCTCGTTTTCTTTTTCCCTTTTTTTTTTTCTTTATCTCTTATTCAATTTGAGATGCTCTAAATCAAATTAACATATGGGGTTTAAAGGAGGCGTGGGGATAGGTGCAAGGAATATCAATAGGTAAAAGGCCAGGAATTAAAGAGGAAACAATCTATTTGAAGCACTCACTGGCACACACATGGGGTTAGACGGAGTGAGTGCACAGTCTACTTATTGTATAAAGATGGACAATAAAGTATACACACACTCGCGCACACATATACACACAGGCGTGTTGTGAGGACGCAACAAGGCAACGCAGGATACACGGAAGCAGCTACTTTGTGTTTGGCAATCTGACACAGGATTTGGAGCCTCTCCGGCTTTCTGATATTACATTGTTTGCTCCGGAGCCACACAAAGGGGATTGCTACAAGTTTGGAGGCTTTGGATGTTCCAGTTGTCTGAATTTCCAGATAAGCTAGTCGGCGGCGCACAATGAAGGGTTCCTTTTATTCGTGTGCAGTTTAATTTCACACTCTCTTACATTACGTTAAGTCCGAGAGGCAGAATATCCCATCCCATTTTACACTTAGAGAGAGAGAGCGAGTTATGCCCCCAAACAACTCAACTCGTTTTTTCTTCCTCGTCTCCCTGCTTACTTACTGTTTGTCTCCGTGGACTTTGAAAATAAATACAAATCAAGCTGGGTTTTATCTCCGGGGAGATGTTTAGATAAAAAAAGAATTGCACGGCTTGAAAAAAGTTTGGATAGGATGTATAAACTTGAGTTAGGGGAGAAATTGAAATTGACTTCTGCTGAACAACTTAGAGACACACAGGCTATACTTTGTTACGGATTAAAAATTAAAGAGAGGCTGTGTCTCTCTTCCTCTCACTCCTACACACACACACACACACTGGCGTTAAACAATCCACATGCCCAGCTACTGTGGATGGTAAAAGTTGCCATCATTAATCCCTATTCTCTGGTCTGTGCCAGAAACCAAAGCAGCCCACATGTTGACTGTGGTCCAGCAGCACCACATTAACCACCATTCGATAAAATTAACCCTTTTCTACCACTTCTTTCTTTCTTGTTCTGTCCATCGAATCCCTGTCGCCCTTCTCCCTGTCACTGCATTTACAGCTGTGAAGCTGTGATGTGTTACTGAGGATTAAAATGATTTTTTGAGTCCTCAATCAACTATAATTAAACAAGCAAAGATGAGATAGCCATGTACAGAAATTTAGATGTGGCAACCTCATGTTCTATGTTTGTAACAGAGTTTAACAAAAGCCAAAAAATGTAGATGTGTAGATATGAAGAGGAAAATATGAATAGGAAATATTTTGCAAACATTTTTTCAATATTGATATTCAAACACAGTACATAATGCAGTCTCATACTTTCAAAGTTCCCCACCAGCTTTCTTCCTCACCTTGACAAGCCTGTTTCTGAAAGCTGAACTGAAATGCTAATCACTGCTGAGCCATCACTCATCCTAACTGGCTAGAAACTGCTAGGCTAATAACAAGCCCTAGCTTGTTACTGTAGAGGTCACTGTCTGCACATTCACAAAACTGAAGAGGTCCAATTTCAAAAACAATGCAATGTGACTCATTGAATTGAAAGCATTAACCCCAGTCTCATGGTCACATGTTCTTTTACTGAGACTGGCTGATAATGAGCTAGTTGGCAGCTGGTTGATCTGGGCATCCCTACACTGAACACAAATACAGATGTCACTATGAATTTCAGAGACAGGCAATGAAATAATTATAGATACATAAATTCATTGTAGGTACTTTGTTTAATTACATACAGCCAGGATTCTCAGGTCATTGTTTTTCTAAATCAGTGATAGCTGGTTTGCCAAGCTTACAGCAGCAACACTGTCAGAGCTGAGGGTTTTTTGGCATGACAGGTTAGGTAGAATGCACATAATGTACTATGATTCCTGGCTACAGTTACAGTTAGTTACAGTTGAGAAGTTGATTATTTTTGTTTTAGACTTTGAACAAGTCACTTGATTTTGCAAATATGTCAACCCAGCTTGTTTGATGGTGGCAACAATCCAATCTCAAAGGTGGACTTACTGAACTGAAACTTTCAACTGTATCTGACATCTTAGAGACAAAGAGAGGTTGGTGTCAGGTGACATCGCGACATCTAAATCTGGACTTCTCAGTCAAATATGAGAATAAGTGATCATATATGGGTGAATAATGCTCTTCTCTGTAGAAACACAGTGTGTGGCCTAGGACATGGTGTGATATTCGTTTAAGAATGTATTTTGTGAGGGTGAATTTTCCAGTTTCTTCTGATTCCTGCTCATCTCTCTTTTACTCTCCAGTGACTGTAGAAGGCAAATGGATATTTCAGTATATATTCATCCAGGTATGACAACTTATTGTCGACAATTCTCCCGTGGATCAGAAAAACATACACATGTATGTAAATATGTCATGTTGTAATTCACGGCTGAGTAAAATACATGGGAGTTATGGGTTTTTGCACTAACTAGTAACTTCACTGCTCCCTGCATCAGCTCACTATATCACTGAGAAGACATCAGTGGCTCAAAACTCTTGTCAATTCCAATGTGACATTTATTATCATTTAAAAGAATGAATAATCAATAGCATTTACTAACTACACTGATGCTGGTAGTTGTCCTCTTTGTGGTGGTTCATAACTGCAGTATTTCTCTAACTTTAAGCAATAGTTTTAGTTGCCTGGAGTGGTAATGTTATATTAGTGTTAATATTATGTATGCAGTCCAGAATTCTGCTGACTAGTCCAAAGTCGACAAACTGAGGATGTTTCCAGCTTCATCATGTCCCCTGATTTCTGGTTATTTCACTTCAATTACGTGTTGCTCACCATATGTTGCTGACATTGTAATGTCTGCGTAGTTCATTCTTCTGCTTTATTCAAATCATGTGTCCTTTTTGTCTTTATCGAGTGCACAGATACTTTGGGTTGTTGCCTTGCCAAAAGCCTTTAAGAATGAAAGAAGGAAGAGAAAGAGAGATACGTTGATAGAGGAATAAAGAGTGAGAAAACAGAGAGAAAGAGCCAGACAGACAGAGAGAGAAGAAACAGTGGTCTTGTTTTCATTAGTGTGGCATTATCTAAGCCTGTTAATTAACCCCCTAAGGCCCTCTGCATGGAGATCAGAGGAAAGGGGGGAGAGGAAGTGAAGAGGAGGGCAGGAGGAGAGGATTCAGTGGGCGGATGGGTGTGTGTGTGTGGTGTGTGTGTGTATGTGTCTGGATCACTGCCACAAACATGCCCGTGTTTCACCTGCCACACATGCACAACCTCACCTCACCTCACTCCTCAGTCACCCCCCCAGTCTGTTGTTATTTTATCTGTATCCATAAACACACACACACACACACAAACACACACTTGTGCACTCTACTGGAGGTAAAGTAAGGATGGACGTCTCAAACTCTCATCTACATTCCCTCCAGGTCTTTCTTCTTGTTCTGTTATCTTTCTTTTTTTTTGACAACATGCTCATCTGACAGAAGGAAAATGAAAGAATCATTTCTATGTATTATTTTTAGCTTAACCTTACACTCACATATGTTGAGGATTTTCAGTCTCTTGAATCCATTCACAAATCATAATGAGGTCTTCATTTGATTTGAGGTGTGAGTGAGGAGTGACAGGAAGGACAGGAGGGAGGCGGTTATTACACTGAAGTTATAACTTACCCAAACTGTCCTTATATTGGATGTTTTGTGGCCATATGTGAAAAGCTCTTGGAAAAGTGTCGCCCGCGCCTTGTGAGAAGAGCTATCTTAAGACGGCAACAGATGGCAGTGCTGGCATCAAATGGCATTTAAGGACGGAAGCTTTTGGTTGGATGCCAACACGCTGTTCCTGGTCTTTATGTGCCTGTGTGTGTGTGTGTGTGTGTGTGTGTGTGTGTGTGTGTAGCACACAGTGTGTTTCTGTTTTTGCATATGTGCATATTAATGTGTTTCTGTATGTGCACCCATGCCGTGTTATGGGTAAATGTTTGGGAATATATAGGATCGGTTTGTGTGTGTGTGTGTGTGCATGTGTGTGCACGCACGTATTAGTGCAATCTTTACTGGGTGTTTTAAATTTATGACACACACCGTCAGTCGGTCGTTCTGTGAACGAAAAGGCATATTTACGTCGTTCATGACATTCATGTGTCCATGCTGCAGGCTACACTTAAGATGCATATTAAAAATCTATAAAAATAGAACAAATATAGAGTGGAAACTTTTAAATGGAATACAAGTGTGTGACTATTAAAGGAAACTATTGGTGTGAAAAGACGGAGCGAATACGAGATGGACTGAGATGCAGACAGAGAGTTTGTAGGCAGAGAGACAGAGACACACAGAAGGTGTGAGCAATTAAATGTGCTAAACCATCTGTCCAATAACCTGCATGCATGCCGTGGCTCCCAGATTACTCAGCAAACTCCAGCAACACCCTCACACACACACACACACACACACACACACATATAGACACATGACAGCAGATTTATACAGAGCAAGGCTGACGTGAACGTGAACCTCAAGATGTTTGAAATAGTCTGTATTATTTTATTTTCAGTGTTACATTGTTTTCTGTTGATGCTCCTCATGTGTGTGTTAAGTTACTCACAAAATATGCTGAATATTGTATGTGAACCATATACCTAAATTAATAACAAAGTATGATTGATAACCCAAGAAATACAAGAAGTTCAAACAGTGGGACACTACTTAGAAATTAAAATGAAATATAAGAGATGGCTGTATAGTGGGAGCCAGAAAACTGTGGACATGAAACTGGTCACAACATATTGTATCGTTTTGGAATGGACAGGCATGGAGATCACTTATCTCTTTTGGACATTTTACACATTTCTATATTTATATATGTAGATGCAGAGACAGTCCCTGCATTCAGCTTGTCAGTTTCTGTCTGCTGTCAGTTTGCACTAATCTTCATCATCTGAAGATCAGGTACAAATAACACATGTGCATCAGGTCAGCTTTTATTGTGCACTACACAACAAACCTGCTGAAGGATGAATATTAATCTTTAACCTAAACATACCTCCTTCCCTTTGGCCTGTAGCTGCATTTGTTTTTTGCATTTTGGCAAATCTGCATTGTGGAAAGTCTTCATGAATGCAAGCTGCTCCTTTCTCCACTGTACAAACTGCAGCCGTGTGGATTAGTATAGTATATACTGTAAGACAGTAAAACGTTTGAATCTGATGACTATAGCCATGATTTGAAATTATAAGTTAACCTTCTTTTATATAATTCCTATGGAATTTAATGATGAGTTATACTTCTGAAGACAGGTTGCCTCTCTTGCATCATTTCTGGATGCCTGGCTGGCATATGTATGTTTTGATGTGCAGTGTTGTAGTATAAATTACTAGAAAAGTTCACATGTGGAGGGTGTCAGGGTGGATGGATGGGTCAAACAAACCCCGCGTGAAGCCAAAAGTCAGTGTTCACTTAGTGTTACTTGACATTACTTACAATACATAGGTTATGTGCATATTTTAGTCCCAAACCAAGTACTTTTTCTTTCTTGGCCAACTGTGGCCATTTAAACCACAAGCTTTATTTTGAAAGTCTAACTGCATGCATAACGCTGAAGCGATAGCTACAGCATCACAGTCTGAAGTCAGGCGACTGAACAAGTTGCTATTTTTGAGCACGTTGTCTGTTCCCATGTCTGCTGAATGTTTTTTGCTGAACAGTCAAGCTTTGGTTTTCCCCCACAAATTAACAAAGTAAATGTACAAGTGAGCGTAGCATGCTTTTCAAAGATATTTTTTGGCCTTTGTCAAGCTTTATTTTTGACAGACAGCTGAAGAGTGACAGGAACATGGGGAACAACATGCAGCAAAGGGCTGCAGATCGGATTCAAACCCTGGACTGCTGCTCAGCCTTCCTACGTGGGGCGGACGCTCTACCAACTGATCTAAACGACAACCCCATGCTTGTCTTAAAAAAAAAATAAAATAAAAAAAAACGCTGCCCCCCCTCCAAAAATAAATACATTTACATCACTTCAAACAGCCTGAGGGGAATTTATCCTTCTCTGGATTCCCTCTGATGAATTAAGAGCATTTCCCTCAGCGAGCTTGTGTGTTGATGGAAAATTGGCCTGAAGTTTGGGGAATAGTGATTTGGTCTGTTTCCTTGCTTAACTAGAGAAAACCAACACGCAAATAACACCAGGGGAGGCACTTAAGGAGAGAAGAGGAACTGTGAGGAGGAGAGGGGTGCGGGGGGAAGGAGCTCTTTCAGCATCAAAGCCAGCTAAAACGTCCCCAGCAGGGACTAGGTCCCATGTTAAATACTGAACTAGATTATTAATTGCTCTACCAGTAGGACCTGTTAATAAGAACCCAAAATAGCAGCTCCTTCCTTTCTGTCTTCTTCTCTTGTTCTATTTTCTCTTTATTTTTCGGGGAGTCGGCCGCTGTTCTTTTTCATGCTTGTGCTCAAAGTTTGCTTCACACACTTGTGTCTTTGCTTACTCAGTCACTGACTCACTTTCATCGTGACTCACACTCATTGGTTCTCACACACACACATGCGCCTATTTTCTCTCATTCACTCGCACATTCTTTCACCCACTCACTCATTCATCAGCTCATCGCTTCTTACGCTTTGAAACGGACTCGCTCACATTTTCTTCAGACATTTGTATCATCGTCATTATCTTTTGCAGAGGCGTTCGCAGCGCGCGCCCGCGCGTGTGTGTGTGCAGGCAAGATGCCGAACCTCGCCTTATTTTTCCTCAGTCAGAGTCCCTGCTGAACTGAGGGAGGCACAATCTGCTGCTGACCTGTCACTGTTCACAGATAATGGATGCCCAACCGCATGTGTGTCTTTGTGAGTGTGAGTGTGTGTACATGCTAAGGTGTGTGTGTGTGTGCGTGTGTGTGTGCTGAGGCTGTCATCCATGTCTCTCAGCAATAAAGAGAAAAAAAAAAAATTGGAGAGCAGTGGGGGTTGATAGATATGCCGGCCACCTGCTTCTCACTCACATTCTGACACAAAGAGCATCGGCTGCTCCGCTGCATTAATCATCATGAACTTCCTTTGACCCGGACACACAGCGACAACAGCTTAAAGTTAGGGAAACAGTCCGACAACAGACACAGAGACAGTTTATCACAGGGGACCCTGAACGAAGGTGGGTTTAGTTCTGCTGATTTAGCACTAAATTATAAAACTGATTATTTGTAGAGAATTAAAGTTACTGAATAAAACACTGTGACGCTCTCAAAGAATCCTCAGCTGCCCCCCTGTGTGTCCCGGGATCCCATCACTGGTGTAGAGGTTAAAACAACATTATGACTGAAGGTCTGAACAGCAGGGAGAACTGGGTGATGAAGCTAAATGCATTACTCTCGACCCTTTTAGGCTCAGCTACTACGGTTGAGTTACCGCTAAGGCCAAACTGCTGTCAGTGCTAGAGGTAAATAAAAGGAAATAAAGTTCAACTGCGGCACAGCGGCGAGTTCAGTGTGAACTATTACATCCTTATTATTGTGCAGGATTTGAACATGACAAGAGAAGTATATTTTCTAACATCTACACTGAATATTGCAGACAATTATAGTAACTGTATGTATTTACTTGCATGCTATAAAGAATCAAATTTTAGTTGTTCTTTTTATTTTATGTGCAATGGTTGAATTAATATTTAATTTTTGATCTGTGTACAAGGGAAGTATTAATTTATCTGACAACACTAAATCCTGAACATATATATATATATATAATCTGATATGATATGATGATATATATATGATGATATATATATATAGACCTCTTAATTCCAATTAACACTGCTACTAAGAATAATAATATAATACATTAATTAATGTTAATGCCAAACATCCTGTATACTTTTTGGACAGTTAGTGGTATTTGTTGACACTGATGGCTCAGTATGGTGTCACAGAGCTCACAGAGTCATAGACCTCTTGATTGAAAAAATGAACCCAACCATGAAGAAATGCGAGTGATGTCCAAAAGTAAAAAGTGAGATCAATGACACAAAATTCCAAACTTGACTTGAGGCTACGGCTAATGTTAGCATGGTGCCTCTGTTACAGCCTCATGAAAGACTGAGCCATGTGACACTGATGTCCACTGAGGGTGACTTCAGGAACTCGACTTGAATTTTTCTGCCAAAGAAACCAGGCGTAAACACTTGAAGGTACATTATGGCACTGTTACTTAAACTTAAGTAAAACTTGTGTTTGTTGTGTTTAATCCCTGCCTGGCACATGTGGGTGGTAGTTTTGGAGCAGTTACAGTTACAGCAAGACAGCTATGGCATGTAAATGTATGTAAAATAATAAACTGACTCTTAAATAAAGGTAAAGTTTTTTTTTTGTATAGGAGCAGGACAGAAGCCAAATCTTTGAAAATCAAACGTGCTGTATGCTGTCCTTCATTTCCTAACACACACATTGTTTTGTATTGCTCAGGAAGCTCATGGCACTGTAACTCTGTCTGTTTTATTTGCTTTTTTTTTTGTTCTGTTGGATGAAGTTGTGAAGACAGACAGAGTGAGCCAAAAATTTCAGAATCAATTTGGTTTTTTTCTGGCATCAGTTTTGAACCGCGCTGTGCAAAATGACACCGCATCATTTGTGACTGCTGGCATGAAATGCACGGCCAGAAGTAAGTTGTGAAATCTCCTTGTCGTTTCCCCTCCTCTTTCGTGACCATGGAAACATCTGCATCGATAAAACAATATTAAAAAATTCTTAAAAATGATGACGGATGGCTGCGCTGTGCTGGAAATGTACACTTTAAATGTGCCTTTATAAGGGCCAATCTTCACAATGATGACATTGTTTGCTGGTAGCAGGTGTAAGTGAGACAAGCTGCAGCTGAAGAACTGCAAGTGCTATCAACACACACTCACACAAACTGAAGTAGTGTGTGTGTGTGTGTGTGTGTGTGTGTGTCACGTCGCCCTGACCAGGTGCTCCTCAAGGACGGGAGGAGAGGAATTATCACGTCTGTGTGTTTCTCTCACTTGCAGATGATTGAACTGAACTGAAACGAGAAGAAAAAACCACGACTCTCACCGAGCCGCAGCGCGCGCTTCAGTGTTTTCATCGTCTGAACTTATCAACTCCTCTTTGGATGCATTTTTTGAGGCAGGTAATATTAGCATTAAGCAAAAAAAATATCCCTTTTTCACAGAGATCAGCTTGTAAACACGATCAAGTCTTGATCATGTTTTGCATTTTCCGGATGTGATCCTGCATACAGAATTATCTAGCAGGGAGCTTAAATCCCGTTTGGATCCAACCAACACCATAACTTTTTAAAACCTCTCCCAGTAGAGCTCCTATTTACCCCCTTTCATAAGCTTGCCCCCCTTTCTTATCTCCCTCCTCCTCTTCTCTCCTTCCTGTATTTTTTCTCCTCCACATTCTCTACCGGGGCAGGAGGGAGGGGCGGGGGGGCGGGGGGCTATTTGTCCGCTTTAAGTGAAATCACTCAATTCTTTCAGGAAGAGACTTTGGAGGCCCCTGGTAACCAAAGAGAGGGAGAGAGGAAGAAAGAAAGAAAAAGTATGTACGGGTGTGTGTGTGTGTGTGCAAGTCCACCCTCCAAATAAGTTCCATTAATCATGGGCCAGAGTCTAATGTAACTAATATTTTACAATTAGAGGAGACAAGATGGAGCTGGGGGCCATCTATCTCCCTTACACCACATGATCATCGATTCATAAGAGCTGAGGAGAGAGAAAGAGGGAGGCCGAAGCACACACTAGACCCGCATTAAAAACACACATTCACAAACACACACACACACACACACACAGACTTTGCTGGGCATACGCTGACACACATGCAGACGTTAACACACCCACATACATAAGCACAGATGCTTAGTAGGAAACAGAAGGATGCATGAGAATGAGGGGACAAGCTGTTACATTAGCATTTGTTAGTAGACGTTCGGCTTGAAATCAAGACTGCAACTAGAAGTTATGTTTCTCTTTTATCGATCGTTCTATTGATTACTCCTTCAATTGTTTGGTTACTAAAATGTCAGAGAATAGTGAGAGTTACACATTCTCAGGCTGCAAACTAACCTTCGAATTCTTCAGAAAAACTGCAGATGATGATCAAATGACAGTGATATAATAACAGGAAATTCCCACATTTAAGGAGCTGGAATCAGAGAGACGCTGGCATTATGGAAATGAATTAGAGTTATTAAAACTGATGGCAGTTCAGTTTCTGTTGATTGACAAATAGTGTCAGCGCCGACATCACTGCTGTATATTTTATGCAGCATAAAACAGCAGTCGATAGTTCAGATCCGTGTGACAGGGTGTATTTATTTATTATAGAATAAATCATTTTCAAATGAGTTCCAGCCCTTTGATGACATCAGAGAGCAGAGGGCAAAGAGGGAGCTAATGAACAATGACAAGCACAAGTATGGTGCATAATATCTTTACCATTATTTAAAAAGTGTCTTTACGTTAAACACTGAATTCATACTACAGCTGCTGGAGTCCTTCTCTGATAGCCCAAACAATTTTAACCAGACAAGTCTCACAATTTATTTTTATTGTTGTTTTTTTTTTTTTGTTTTTTTTTTACATTTGAATCATTCAGTTAGTTCATCACTTGTTTTAACATTACAGTTAACGGCTTGGTGCTTCTGTGTGTAAATGAAAGATTAAATCCTTTAAAGCCGTCTACACACTGCCAAGAATAGAATTCTGATGAGGTTTTAAAAAATGAATTTTGTATGTATTTAGTAGTAGTATTTAGTGTATTAAGTAGTTGAGTTGTAATTAGTTAGTAGTGGTAAAAATTTCAAACAATACAAGGTTGAGACAATCCCCTAAATTCCCTGAACTCACTGTTTCTCTCTGCAATGCAACATGCGACTTCTTCAGAGGAGGACCCCGCCACAAGTTCTCCGCCAAAACCTGGTCTGTTGTGCCCTCTGGTGGTCAAACTCCTGAACTGCACTGCAAGACCGTTCTTGCCGTTGTAATGTAAAGGAGGAGGGAAATTAGAGGCGGCTGAACAAATGAGCAGAGAGACAAGTTCATCTGCAGGTCACCATCTGCCCGGCGACCAACCAAACGCTGGCACAACTGCAAACCGCTGCAGAGCGTCATCTTAAACGCATCAATCCACACGCAGACGCACGAGGCACGCAGACAATTAGACAGCACGCCGCATGCATGCACAAATGTGTGCTTATACACATGAATGCACAACATGCCATGGAGGAGGATGAGAGGAAATGGATCCTGAAGTGAGAGAGAGAGACAGACAGACAGACAGACAGACAGACAGAGGGAGAAACAGAGAAAATGATGAGAGAGGAAGTTAAATGAAGGGCAGAGATCGGTGTTCATCACGCTGTGAAAGAGGTCGCTTCAAATGTGAAATTGCTCAGCTGAACACGAGCACACGTCAGTGCACACACACACACACACACACACACACACACACACACAGCCACATGACAAGCCGGATGGAATGAAAGATGACCTAATGTGTTCTTTAATCAGACACATGTGCACCATTACATAGAGACACACACCTACTCATATGTATGCACACACACAGTCATTCATATGTAACCACATCTACACACACACATACAAGCACACATGTACAATACAGTCCATGATGCACAGACACACACATACACACAGGCAGCAACTAATATCCTGATTGTTCCTGCTCTGTCTCATATGCAGCCATCCTTGGCGATGTGTGTTCCTGTGTGTGTGTGTGAGTGTGTGTTTGTAGACAGAAAGCAGTCAAACAGTTACTTTCTCCGGATGTGACTTTTATTAGGAACAGACTTGGGAGATTCGTGGCAGGAGGCCCCCCACATCTGGTGCGGTGCAGCTGATCCGTTTAAAAATTAGTCAGGCATTGACCTGGGCAGCCTCCCAGTGGCACAGCAGCCTTTGGGGTCCTGACGTTAGGTTAACACAAATACGGATTCTATCAGTGCACCACGGATCAGGTTTCAGACGACGGAGGGGGGCATTGAAAGGGAATGTTTCTTCCTTTGAAGAGCAGCGTGTGGAGAAACCTTTGTGTCTGAATTCACTTCTGACTGTGAGGGATGATGCTGTTCTGCTCTATTATTTGTCCCCTCACAGATGTACATACATGCATGCACCTCTCTCTCACAACACACACGTTCACATTACTATAGTTCTGGCGAGTGTTCTTCCTTACACAATAAACTGACGCTATTTTCTCGCCTCAAACACTAACACTACATTAACTTTGATGTTTGGATTAAATCTTGACCTTCTCAGGTCAATATTGTCTGGAAGATATTTTGCACAACTAAGTGTAAACTGCACCTAGACATTAGTATTATTATAGCTTGTGGCAAAATAAATGGCATTGCAGCTGAATTCTTAATTGTTACCTGACAAATGAGACAAAAAGACAAAGGAAAGTTCTCACTGAACATTTGGTCTTTGTTAAAAGGTTTAAAAGTGGTGTAGATGTAGTTTGTTTTTTTTTTGTTTCTTTGCAATATTTAATTTCTTAAATTCATCATGTCTGCATTTGTGAAAAGGTTCTTCTGAATCAGTGATTCCACCATTTTCAAAATGATTTTCAAACCTGTTTAACAAGCAGTGCTGTTAGGCCCGAGGCAAGCAAATAGTAGCTTCCATGTGATACAGTATATACACTCATCGGCCACTTTATTAGGCACACCTGTCCGACTGCTTGTTGGTGCAAATTTCTACTTAGCCAGTCACGCGGCAGCAACTCACTGCATTTAGGCATGTAGACATGGTCAAGACCATCTGCTGCAGTTCAAACCGAGCATCAGAATGAGGAAGAAAGGTGATTTAAGTGACTTTGAACGTGGCATGGTTGTTGGAGCCAGAGGGTCTGAGTATTTCAGAAACTGACAATCTACTGGGTTTTTCACGCACAACCATCTCTAGAATTTACAGAGAATGGTCTGAAAAAGAGAAAACATCCAGTGAGCGAAAATGCCTTGTTGATGCCAGAGGTCAGAGGAGAATGGCCAGACTGATTTCAGCTGATAGAAAGGCATATTTTCTTGGCACACTTTGGGCCCCTTAGTACCAATTGAGCATCGTTGCAACGCCACAGCCTACCTGAGTATTGTTGCTGACCATGTCCATCCCTTTATGACCACAGGGTATCCATCTTCTGATGGCTACTTCCAGCAGGATACCGCGCCATGTCATAAAGCTCGAATCGTCTCAGACTGGTTTGTGATCTTCATGTCTGTAATATGCATGTAATTCTTGACCCTGTGTGCAACAACCTTCTGTAGATCTGCTGGAAACAGTTTGTCTGTCAGATTTACTGACCTGTGATAAGCATGTATGTGATCTACAGATGGTCTGAGTCTATAAATGAATCTTGCTGCTGTTGTTACAATACAGACAATGCATTTTGAAAGGGTGGTGTACAAGAGGGGACTGGTCAAAGACAGACATGTCAGATGCATACACTCGATGTTAATGAGGCCAAGACAGGTGACACTGACTGCACGTCTCTAATCTGAAAGTGATGTTCTGTCTTTTAAATGTCTGAATCTTCCCTTTACATTTCACCACGTAGGACGCTCTGAGCGTGCTCACATGCCTCCTATCATTCCCATATTGTTTCAGTACAGCTGCTTTAAGAGCACCTTTGGGAGACAAAGCGGTGCACACAGTAATTTACTTGCGCGTGTTCAACATCATGATCACAGTCCGTGAAGCTTCGCCATCAAATTGACAGAGATAATAACTTGTGTTGAAGTGATGGACTACTCTACAAATAGTTTACCCACTCCTGATGACACAGTGACACTCCGACACGCCGACTCGCCTTCCTGATTCTCACTCTGTCAGAAATGAAGAAATTAAAAACATGAAACAGGCCGTTGCTCTGTGACAATCCTTTTTTTTTTTAGTTTGAATACATTTTATTTTTACTATAAGTACAGTTCAGTAGTTACAAAACGAAGCATCTGCCATGAGGGTACAGCGAAACATAAAGAGTGTTCAGCTCACAAGACAGGTTTTGTACATAATATGTGGAGTGGAATGCTCATTATAGCTGGTTCAGAGAAGGAGAGAGCCCAAGCGAGACTCTCACCATTAATCTCTCATCTTTACACCCCTGGAAAACAGAGATAGGGTCAGAGGTTAAAGCCATTGGTCAGTGCCTCCGGCAGCATACGTCTGATTGGTTTACTCAGACCCCATTTCCAGAATTCCTCCCTTCAAACACCCTGTTATATTTCCTTACAACCGTTGCATTTCATATGTCTCACTCTTATTATTTTAGTTTTGAATCCCCTCTTTTCCTGGCATATTGAAATTGAAAGAATGGTTAATTGTCATCTACATAAATCAAATTCAAATGGGAAAAAAATGAAATAAAATAGAGGCTGTACTGCTGCAAAATCTCCTCAAGTTGGAATTTGAGCAGTGAAAATCACTCAGGCTAAAGCAGTAACAGGCCTACGCTGCAGGTCAAAAGGGTATTAGCATACAAAAGAAATCTGGGTAACAATTTGTCAAAGCCACATACAGTATAGAGGTTGATCAAACTAAAATAAAGAAGTATTATATTTGAACTGTACATACCGCATTAGAATTTTTCTCTGGGTTCACAAAAAATGACGTAGAAACATTTCACAATGCCAAGGGACACACAGACACACACCTTCAGTTTAGTTAGTTAGCTAGTTTTGTACTGTATAGGTTGGATTTATAATACTATCACAGTGCAAAATACTTCTGAGAACCAAAACAAATGAAAGAAATAAGAAAGGATAAAGTCCCTCTATGCATAATGGATTCTGTATATATGGGGGGCAAATATGTTTTTCAGCACAGGAGACGATTGTCATCTTTTTCCTCTTTTTTTGATCAGTAAATGGAGAAGGCATTAATGTACAGTACATATAAAAATTCAAAATAAAATCAACCCTACGTCCTACAGTCTAGCACAGCTACATAGCTTTGTAGAAGCAATAACAGATGACTTGTATCTAAGGCTATACACAATATGTCTTTTTTCCAGTTTTTTGTTCTTTTTTTTCTCCTCTTAAAGTAAATACATCAAACCATTTTCAGTAGTCAGTAACACTGTGCAACAATGATCAGTGGCAGTATTTTAGAAACATCTGCAACACTAGAGTCCTTGAGGTTGACATGAGAGATGAAGAGAAAGGGGCGGAGGGCGATAAAGAAAGAAACTGTTTCCCCCTTTTTTTTTGTTTGTTTTGTCTTTGAGATCTTTTTCTCTCTCTCTTTTTAAAATTCTTCTCTGTCAAACTCTAGAAGAATGCCTACCTTTTTGAGAACGTGGCCGTGTAAACTACTGTCACCTCTTTGCTTTTTCCTCGTCGCAAATGCTTTAAAACTTTAGTTTTCACTTTTTCTTTTTTTTCTTTTTTTTTGAACTACTGTATATCTCTCTATGTACATTAAGCGTCTACGGGCGCCGTGTTGAATGATACAGAACAAGAAAAAAAGACAAAGGGAGCCATATAGCAGGGTGAAGGCCTGTACGGGCCTGGATATGGAGGGGTTGGGGGGGTATAGTATTATAAGTACATTTAGGGCAGTTTGAATATTCTTCTTCAACAATCATCATTAGCACCACCATCATCAAAAGTCAACTATGGGTATGTTTTTTTTTTTTTTCCCACCAGCAGTACCACGTTATTTCTGGAAACAAACTTGTGTTGTAGATTGTCATATGGTGCCCTGTCCGTTACGAACCATAATCAGTGTGATGCATGGTTATGGGACATAAATAGTGACTCTATGACAGCTGATAGGAGAGCCAGAAGTGGCTGTTATGACAGGTAGTGTGCTTGGTCTCTGTCAACAGTCCAGTAAAGTGGAGTTTCTATTCTACAGTAGAATACATTCCAGGTACAATACAATGGTGGTCCGTGGACGTGAAATCACTGTCTTCTTCATTTAACAGGAGAGAAAAAGTCTTTGAAAGCATTTGATTAAGTACTACACACTTCAGTCCTAATTTAAAAAAAGACACACCTTTTCTAGCTCAAGGAATGTATCAGAGATTGCGGTGCCAGTTACAGGAAGTGCTAATCAGACAGGTAGTTTCATCAAAAGAAAACAAAAGAAAAGAAAGAACAAAAAACAAAAACATTGTATAAGAGAGAAGACAACGAAGACAAGGGGCATTCAGACCACAGGAGACAAAACAGGAAAGTTGCCGTCACTTTGTTTCGCGTCCGAGGACGCTTTGCAAAAGTCATTAGGTCCATCTCGCAAATCCGTCCCCAAAGGAAAACTGTCCCAAACTTTCCTTCATATAGTTCTCGCCTTCTCTTGACTCTGACGGTAGTATGTGTTTTTTTTCATCTTAAATAAAGTCTTTGTTATAGTGTATTCCTTCATTTATCCTTCATCCTCCTCCTCATCATCATCATCATCACCACCATCATCGCCTTCATCATCCTCATCCTCATCATCCTGCCTTGCTCCGGTGTGCGGCCGTTAGTCTTTGTTTACAGCGTGGGCGTCCAGCCCCTCGGGGTCGCCTAGATTATGGTTGTTAGGGTGGTTAAGGTCGTTGTTAAGATGGTTGGGGTCGTGGGTCAGCGCGGGGTCATGGGTCATGGGCTGGTCCTCCTCTCCTACCCAGAGATGCACTACGGCCAATGAGAGAACAAGAGGCAGATTAGCACCACGGACCCAACACACAGACCCTCACATGCGCACGCACGCACACACACACACACATCATTGCATCATACGGTGAGTGGGGCCAAATGGATGGATGAGATATTTGGAGTCTGGCAATTTTTCACAATGTGCCATGGCCTATTGTGTCAAACTTCAGGACTTTAAAGGGTCATTTCACCCAAATTACACTTTTTTTTTCTCACTTACCTGCAGTCATAATTAGTCTAAAAAATAGTTTTGGTTTCATTTGTCCACGTTCTGAATCAAACAAATACAACAGAGGTGAACGGAATTTTGTTTGTGGCACTGACAGAATTTAAAAGTACAACAGATGCATCTATTTCCAGTGTCCCCGTTACTCTGGATAATCCACAGATCTGACTTCTTTGGTCTAAAGTCCCAGTGGAAACTTTGCACAGACAGGTCTATGGATTATCTATTTATTACGGGGACACTGCTTTTGGGGAAAAAAAAGGAAAACATAATGTTAAATATACATTTCCCACAAACAAAATCCATGTAACTTCTATTGTATTGGTGTGGTGGCTGAAATATCATTGGACAGGTGAAACTAAAAGTATCTGCCTGGATAAGTGAGAAATCATTTCAGTGATCTGACCCTTTAAAATGTTTCTGCTGGGTTCAGTTTCCATTCATCATATTATGTGACGCAGCTGGGACTGGCAACAGAAAAACCTTTTTACAGCTTGTAAATTCTGATATGCTGATGCTGTGCAGTTAGTATCTAAACATAGAGGACAAAATAACAGGAACACCTTCAAATGAAATACATTCAAATACAATAATCCACAGATTACCTCCATGTCCACATAATTGAATCCACTGCTTTGAAATTAAAAGTGTAGCACTATTGTTTTGGTTCCCGTTGCACTCTGGGGTTTATCCTGTTGTTCTGTCTCCCCTGTCATGTACTACAACAATCACTGTAAATAAGTAGGAAGGTAGGGAGCTGCTCTTTACATAAGCAAGGTCAGTAGAGCTTTCATTAGATTGCTACATCTACTGTACAAATCCACCATTTATTTCTTCCTAATCTTAGTTTTGCGTCTTCCATACACGGAGGCTTGAGAGAGACCGCGATTGGTGCTCGGTGAAATAATCATTTCTAAAATGATACGAGGTGCTACGGTAACACATTATGGTTATGACAGCTGGAGTAGTTTCGTACTTGTTACAAGCAAGTTGGTTGGCTCAATAAGTGTGACAGGAAGTGTGACAGTGGGTGAGAAGTGGAGTGAGTAATTCTAATAAAGAAAAAAAAAAGTTTTAAGACTCGGTGAGACAGTAACAAATGCATAACTGTAATTAGGTCCCACAGCAGCGGCCACTAAATAATACAACTTGTCCCCAGCGCCCCCCCTCCTCCTTTTTCTACACTTTCATTCCCTCAGCAACTTCTCAGAAAATTATTTTGCAATAAAACACCGCTGAACACATTTGCATGTCATGTTCTTTTAAAGTGGCGTTATGAATCTGACAAAACCAAATTAAAACACGGGTTTATTTGAGCTGTGCTTTTGCAAGGACGGAAATGGATATCAGAATGAAAGGAAGTGCCGGCGTAACAGAGGGAAAATAAAGAGCTAATAACATGATAAAACATCTCTTAGATTCAACACTGGGTAGTAATTCTCTAGCTGTCTGCGTGCGGTGTGAACAACTCCCTACATTACTGCGACCAACATTTACTTAACTGTACGTCTCATACGAGCGTCTGCTTTTAGTGCTCCATGTTACTCACTTCAGATGGTTCCGGTCCTTCTACAGGATAATTACAGATAGCCTTTTTTAAATTCTAATGAAGGACGTGAACATATTAGATCAAATCTGATTCCTAATGCACACTGATAATATCATACAAAGTGCCATTAACATGAATAGCTGTGATTGTGCAGCTGCAATGAAGGGTTGGCCTCCTTTGTAGTCAACTGACTGGTGTTATCTCATCACATTTGCAGCACATCTCAGATTACAGTTCCTTACTAGTAGAGGATAAGATTTCACAACCAGCTTCCACCACAAGAGGGCAAGCTAAGACAGGGAATAAGACACTGAAGCCACCGTACGGACAGCTGAGCATGCCTCTACACATACTCAGAGCAGTCATTTCCCGACTGGTGGAGATTCACTTTCAACATTTCTGTATTTAAATCGTATCTAAATGAAAGGATCATTTTCCTAAAGAGTATTACTGAAAAAAATAAAATCAAAGAAGCCACGATCAAACATCATTCATTCGTTCATGTTCCTGAGATTTATTTGTATTTTATGTACAAAAGCCGCCATAACTAAAATAAAAACAGAAATAAAGTTTCCTTGTTTTGAAGCTTCAAAAAGTGTCGGGTCTCTCCCTGAGGGCACTTCCTGCCTTTGACTTCCCTGTAAAGAAACTTCCTGTAACGAGCACCAGATTAGGCTCCATATTTGATTTTCACTGTTCATTAACTAAGCCACCTGGAATGTTATTATTTAAGCACGGTGCTCCTTCTCCCCAAACAACTGCCGCTGCGAAGGGGGAGAAATTTCCTGGCCAACTTTATAGATTTAGCATAACTTCCCCTCACAGTTTTTAATTTCCCATTCGGGCAGGCGGCAGATGCACCTCACAGACACAGAAAACCTGCGTGGCATTCATTTATCACACGAAGGCTGCATGCAAGGCTTATTTATTTGTTTCCTTCAAAGACTCTGCCCTTCTCAGAGGTTGATGCAGCGTGCATATACATGATGTCACAGTGGTAATGATGAAAATATATCTCACTCTATGAGTGTTGAAGTCTTTACTATTATTCCCTCATAAGGAACAGCAGTGAAACTCAGTTTTGCGTTGCACACCGCCTGTATCTCTGCGACGGTCTTATAGTATATTATGAAAGAGCAAGTGCGCCCTCTTGTGGTGCGCTGCGAGACAGCAGATGGAGACAGTGGTGGTTATTGGAGAGAAGAGGGCCCGGGAAAGGAAAACATATGGTGTGAGGACACACAGCTCCAGGATCCATCCACTGTTAATACATGTGTCATGCTTAACAGAATGGATAAATGGGAAGGAGGATGGAACAATGGCATAACACTGCACTCTGAGCATGTGTCGGAGACCGCCTTGGGACACAGTGGACTGTGTGTGTGCGTGGATAAGTGTGAGTATGCGGTCTCGGCGGCATCACCTCACATTAATAGCAGTCTGTGAAAACATCACACAACAGGCACTCACCAAGTAGAAGCTGGCATTTTGCAGTGCAACACCCTGCCATTCTTCAGACTGGTAGCGTGGCACATTTGTGCAGCGTTTCTTCATATTAAACGAACACAATAGCTGGTGCCTCTGTCTGGGCATGTTTCACACTTTATTCTTTCTATTTTTGATGACCGTTATTGTTTAGCTAATAGCTAATATAGATCTCTGACGGTCGATAGGTACCCAACCTGCCCCCAGCTGACATTTTGTGTTCAGCGTCAATTCGAGATTTTGAAAAGCATCATGAGATGAAGAAAGTTTTGAGAAACCTGCGTCAGAGATTCCCGTCTCCACCTCGATACAGTGTGGTGAATGGAGCAGTGTTTGCTCGCAGCATTGTTAAAACAGACAGAACACACTGTCAGCAGTTATTATCACATCTTTAGAACCTGAAGAATAGTTCTGTGAAAACTCTTCAAAGCCTTCTGAGGATTATCCAGAGTAATAAGAATGTTGCCTTTTTGGAAAGACATACTGGTGTTGAAACCTTTATTCATTTCAATGTGAGCACCACCACCCACATTTTACTCACCTCTGTTGTACTGAGGCAGAAATTTCAGAGACATATCCCCAAATCTATGTGCATGGCTAGATAGCACTAGAGCAGAGGTTTCAGCATGTGGTCAGGAATCCCACAAGATACATTTGTCACAAGATTTTTCTTTTATGGGTTTTTTTCAGATTGTGCATGGCTGGATGTTTTAAGTCTTTAAAATGACTGAAATAAAGGAGGAGGGAAGAAAATAATTCTTTAGTAGCGCTGGTTAGAAGCAGCAGTCAGATGTAAGCACGAGAATGAGGGTAACATTGTGTGGAGGTGAAGAGGGTAAGTCAGGGTGAGGCCTGCTGCGCTGTCCTGAACCTGCTGACAAAACTCAAATCCTCTCCTCCATTGAATTTTGAGGATTGGTTAAATGTCACATAGTGTATGTAATGTCGCACCAGCCTCATTTAAATGAAAAAGTAAATAAACTGTCATCTGCCATCATCTCTCTCCACATGGACTTTAACAGGGTGTTAAAGTGGAGCTCTGTGAACCCTCTGAAGGTGGCTGTGACTCCTTTGTTCCCTCTCAGGCATCCGAGCCCCGACACTAGCAGAAAGTGTTGTTCTTGGCACAGCCCCGTCTCATTGTACAGCCCAGTATTTATAAATATGTAAATATGAGCGGCACCAGGCATAACACGGCCCGCTTGTATACACCGAGGAGGAGCGGCGAGGAAGTGAGCGCACCCCCCCTCCCCCCACCCCCCCCTCCAAAATTGTATTTTTAGATGGTTTTAATGAATACAGGATGTTTATAGTTACCATTCCCTGTGATTCGCACAAAAGACTAGAAAAATCCACATGCACCCTGCCACCCCTCCACTGCACCCTTCCCACACTGCTCCCCCCAAATCCCTCAAAGAACTACTAAAGAAGAAGAAGGGGTGAAAAAAAAAGAAGAAAATTTGTGGTGAAACGCAGCAGGATTGTTGTGCTCTCAGTCTGCATTCGGCTCAGATCCCTATTAGACAAACATAGTGTGGTGTTAAGGTGCAACAAAGAGTGACAAAAACTCCTGTGTGCAGGTGGAGAGTCGGGGAGGGAAGAAGAAGAAGAGAGACGAGAGAAGAGAGATGTGCAGCGAAAAGGTTCCTCATGAAGAGACTTCAAGGCGGAATGCAATTTGTGTGTTATTTCTGTTTTTTAAAGTTGCAAAAATAAAACAAAAGCTGAATCAATATGTGCACGAAGCAGGTAAAAAAAGGATACCTGCTCTCTGTTGTCTGTGATAATATGTTTTTTTGTGTGTGATGACTCGGTGTCAACTTGTTTTCTTTTTATAAACTCAGTTTTGTTTTGCTGCAAACTCTCAGGTCTAATATGAAGTTCTGCGTATGACAGGATGGAAAGATTCAGAGGAGGAAAAAAGGAAGTAAAATGTAAAAAGCAAAAAAAAAAAAAAAAAAAAAAAGCCGACTGCAGTTGGGGAAACACAATGAAGTGAATGTTAGTGGCCTCTTTCTATCTTTCGCTCTCTGACTCCAAAACTATTTCTGAGGCTAAAAGATTGCCGGCTTGATAATACCTCCGCTGAGCAATTTAAGCCCAAACACTCTGATGCTACAATCTGTCTTCTCTGCCTGATAGCGCTTTTCTCCCCTCTCCTCTCCAAATTACTTTCTTTCATATCTAATTATATTTGCTAATGATCTTATAAGAGAATAATGGAATGTGCTTGATCTATTACCTTTTTTTTCAATACATAAATACAATGCGGGGGGAAATGACTATTGGAGACAGGAGGAAATGTTTTTTTTTAATGTTTTTGATGAGAGGGAAAATGAAGCTGGGAGCTGCAGGGTCATTAATGGGCGATGAACACAGAGGTCATCTCTCACATTCTCTTTGACATTTCTCTCATCTGACGTGCTGAAACAATCACAACCTCATCCGCGCTCTCCATTCTGCCCCCTTTTGCTCCGCAGTTTCTCGGTAATCTTCCAGATATCCACCTCGAGTCTCTTTGATCTTTTAATGGAAACATCGAACTTTGTTAGGTGCCAATTTGCCGTCACTTGTTTGAGCTCAGCCTAAAACTTTCAAAGTTGAATCTGCACGGGAGGTTACGATGAAGGAAACATCGCGGGGTATTGATTTTAAACATACACGGACAGAAAGTCACACGACAGGAAGATCTTTACTTAAACTGCTGGTTTGGTGGCTCGCGTTTAAAGGGGCACGCCACGACAAAAGTCAGTTTCCTCGTCATGGAGAGTATTCACGCCATAAAACCCTGCTGTGTGATGTCTTCTGTGGCTCTTGAGCATAACGACAACAACAGATGATGTCATGAGAGAAAACAGAAAAGTCCCAACATGGTGGAAGCCATCTTAGTTAATTAACTGCGTTGCACCATCCACTTTTATTTGACTTCCTGTCTGTATAAACTGTTCCACAAAACAGGAATGGAGACAGTTATGAGACAAGCAGTCGATAGTGCAGATCCGTCTTTTTTTTTTCGACGGGCTTCAGCGCTCCGCGTTCTGCTGTGTCTCCGTGCTATCAAACACCGTTATGAAGCTGCATCGTGGATGCATAGAGGATCTGGGGCCTTACACACACCGCAGACTGAAAGTGAGGATTTCTGGTCTCTGCTGCATCAATTTTCCCTTTCTAATCTGCACTAACACTTAAAGGGCCCGGCTGTGGATGGTAAAGTGGTACAGTGTCCTTCCACGAGTTCAGTTTCTGTGCAGGTTTTTCTCCAAATCACACAAGAACTGTGCTCAAATGATGTCTTTCTGCTCTTCAACTTATACTTGCAAAATCCGTTGGCCTTTTAACTGAATAGCTCTTCTTTATTTCTGTTGCCAAACCCCTGTCCCGTCCTGTCCCTCCCTCGCTCCCTTCCTCTTAAGCCTCTCCATCTTCCATTCTTCCCTCCTCCCTCCCTTGTTATTTTTTTTCTCTCCACAGGCCCTAGGACAAGCCAAGCCATGACAGGCACTCTAAACCCCCTGCATTAATGGAAGGAAATGGCATTCGATCCCTGTTTGATCTTCTAATCATTTCTGCTGAAATGATAATTAGTGCCCTTCCAATCCTCCCACAGAGGAGGAGAAAGGGGTGGGGTTGAGGGGGGAGTGGGTAAATATATAAATAGAAAAAAAAATCCTGTTGCTTTTTAGACCCCAAATGACATCTCTGTCACCAAGCAGGGCATGTTCATAACCAACAAGTGATTTCCTCCATTGCAAATTTCCCATCCTTCACACACACACAGAGAGAGAGAGAGAGAGAGAGAGAGAGAGAGAGAGAGAGAGAGAGAGAGAGAGAGAGAGAGAGAGAGGGATATACACACTAACACACACTCACACACATACAGAGACACAGTGCCTGGCGACTGCTGTCTGTGATTCTTTTCAGCTGACATAATCCTGATTGATTCGTTCAGCAGATAAAAACTGGGTCCACTTCTGCCCTTTTACTGGGGGGGCTGGAACATAATACAGCCTTTTATTCAGCAACAATGTAACATAATGGCGTTGGAATGTGCAGGGGGAAAAAAGGCCACATCTTAAATGCTTGTGACACACACTGTGCTTTGAAAAAGCCTGTAGTCTAATGTAAAAGAGAGAGAGGGAAAGGGCAAAAAGAAGAGAGAAAGAAATCATGAAACTGCCCGATTACCCATGTGCCCCGGTCAAATGAAGCCTCTTGGAGGACTATTTTTTTTTTCTTTTTTTTTCTCATCAAAGACTGTGGCTATGTGTATTCACAACTTTTTGTGTGTGCCATTCCGAAACTCCATGCTGCCTTCATGTCCTCACAAGGAAATCGGGGATTTGAGCTCTCGAGTTTCCTAACCATCTCTACCATCCACCCTTCACTGAAAAGGAAGCTTTTGTTCAGGGGTGGTGGTGGGGGGCAGGAAAAGGTGAGGTCATCTCATCTCCAGCCACTATTCACTTTTCTTTCTTTTTGGAAAACTTTCTGCTTACATGAACTAACATCCTTCCCTCCTTCTCTGATACACAGACGCAGGCTAAAGGCCACGCCACTGGATGTTTGTATTAGTGTGCTGCAGCAAATCGGGTTTGTCTTTTCCATAAGGGCCTGCAGGCTTTTAAAAAAGCCTGGCTGAACAGCACATATGTCTACAGCTACCTTTTAAATATCACTTTACACAGTTTCTTTAATGTGATTATTTCTTATTAAATATGTTTCACCTGACAGCGCAGTGCCTCTGTGATTTTCCCTCTGTGGTTAGTGGTAGTTCTATGTCTACTTCCTTTCTTAAAAGCTGTGTTTAAAACAAGGTATAGTATAACCTACTGTTATTGTACTACTACTTGTATTACAGCTACTGCTGCACACACAAAGAAGAATATGATAGTGAAGGTGATGGTAACAAAGAGAAAAAAAAGGAAATCTAGCTCTCTGAGTTGATAGAGCGTTTAAAACTGTGTTTTTACTCTGAATATGTAGAACAGCAGGCTGATAACTCTGTGTAGTATTTAATTATGTGATGCCCTGTCATGACCTTCAGAGCTGAAATTCAATTTCAATCATGAGGTCCTTGGCACTGACCAATCTTAACACACAAACTGTTTCCTTTATTGGGCCTTGCAAACTCCTTGGCCATTGCTTGGTTTTGAAGTGCACCACCAATAAACTACCAAACACAAGAGAGCAGATGGCCTTCCTGCGAGTCAATTGTATTAATTTTAGGTGCTAATCTGCAAGCCACGGCCCTCCCAGAAGCGTACGGTGTTATCCGCACCAGCACGGTGGTGGTGACATATCTGGTTACTAATTCGGTGTGGCATGAAGCCAGATGGGAGATGGAGGAAGGAAGAAGGGGTCTGTTGGTTGGCCATTGAGATGTGTCCCCCAAACCCCGTCCATTTGACTGAGAAGGAAGAAGAAGAAGACAGACAAAAGGAGTGTGATGGCACAGTATGGAGGATGTATGTACAGTGGATCACAGAAGGAAGAGAAATGAACCAGAGACACAGCAGCAAATAGGGCAATATTATATAGGGCAATATGCATATATAGGGCAACAGTAAGTGTGTTGCCTTGCAAAAGTCTATAATACTCACTCATAAAGGCAGACAGACGGGGAAATAGAGAATATGAGTCTCAACCTCAAATATCAGGCCTTTCAATTAAATATGATACCGGTGAGTCAGTGTCCTTCACCTCTGGAGGCTCTTCCTTAAATCTCAACAATCACTGGCTTCAGTATGAAGGTGTAGATTTCAATATTTGCATTAGCTCAACTCTAGTACAAACGGCAAAAGTCAAAAAGGTAAATCAAAAAGACAGAGACCAGGACCCGATCGCAGAGAAATAAAATATGATACGGAGATGAAAAGAAGTCTCGACATGAGGACAGCATCGAGACTGACAGACAGGAGAGTAATAGCAACCCTGCTCCAGCTATCATAGTTATCATTTATAATCACAGAGAACCTGTCGCATGGCATGAGGCGAGTTCTCAGGTTCTTGGACAGGTGGTTGGTTGGAGTCGGCAGAAAGGTAGAGGAGGAGATACAGACTCTATGAACAACCGGAACATGGACATCGCTATAGTAGTATGTGAAGGTACAGGCACACGCACATACATTTAAGTTATTCCAGGCAAGACAGTCAACATTTGCGGGAGTTGAAATAGTTTTGGGTTACATCATACGGCCTATGCAGGATTCCCTGAAGCAGCTTTCATCTAATGATTCATTATCATTGGCTTGTATCATTTAAAAGAACCCATTAAAATGAGGCTGTATCTAAATAACAACACAGTCCATAACTGTGGACATGACATGTTCTTTATGTTCAGACCTGGGTACTGATTCCAGTTCAGTGTGTGTGGACACACACGTCTCCTTACAGCCACTAGGGGTTGCAAGGCTGGCAAACTGTGAGGGAATGGATGAATGACTGATTGAATGAACAGCGGTTACCAAGGCTGGATTACAAAACAGGCGACTGCCCGAGGCCCTGAACTCCCATGGGCACCAAAAGTCCCAAGTTCAATGTATAAGACTGAGTTGTGAATAATTTGATTAACTGCAAACGTGTTAAGGACTTTGCACCTCGTACTTCCAATATCAAATACAGGTCCTGTAATATTACCTAATACTGCGGCCCTGTATGAAGTGGGGCCCTGTGTCAAACTCCAGTTTTCATTCTACTTTGTTTTGTGCTCACATTGGGATTCTTGGACGGGGGGATGGTATCATGCCTTTATTTTGACAATGACAGCTTAAGGGTGAGTGGAAAGGGGGGAGAGAGAGGGGAGAAAGCATGCAGCAAAGGGCAGTGGGAACAACCGCAACAAGGACTGGCCTTAGTATTTACCAGGGTGCCCCTCAATTCTAAACAAAGTATTGTTTAATCACATTGCCTCAAACTGCAGTTTCTCAAATGGCCACTTGAGGCTGGCGGCAGAAAGTCTCCATAAGGCCCCATGTTTAAATGTCATGTTTACAGCCTGGTACAAAAAACAGTTTTGGTCTCTAAAGCTAATTTCCCTGTTCATGAGTGGATTTTTATAGAACTCATTGCTATATAGCCCATTCAAATTATATTAAGGCTTAAAGTTATGCATAATTAATCAGAAGTGGCTGGTTTTAGCAACCACACTCCTCCTTGACCATTTTTGGATTAGTGGAAATTGACAAAGGCAGAACTGCCAAGCACATAATGTGTTACTTTCAATATCAATGTGATGTTTCATATCTAAAAATGAATAAATATATAGCAATACTTATAATAATTACATAATTATTTCCAGGAATATTAATATATGAAGTTAAAACACACATTTCTACTAACATTAAAGAGGTACTGCATTATAGTAGTTCTATAATATCAAATATATTTTAAATAAATCAATGGCTAATGAGAGAAATTTTCCCTGCAGTTTGATGACCTACAATATGGCTATTTATAACATTCACCACCTTATAAGATCTTGTTAGCAATCAGTCTTTGCACCATGTTTTAGCTAAGCTTCAAGTCGACGTTTTTCTGTCTCCTTTCTCTCTTTTTTTTCCTTTTTTGGCAAGTACATGAAGACGCAGTCACTTTACAACAGTTTAGCATTGCTAATAACCCGTATATTTGTGTTTCTCAATTCTTTTTTTTTCTCTCTCCTACAAACTCCCCATACACACACTTTCACATCATCACTTCAGTTCTTCCATGATGTAAAGAGAGAAAGTGAGAAATAAAAAATGTGGAGCACCTGGCTTCTTTTTAACATGGTTTCACAGGCTTTCAGTGGTCTCTGATGATTCAACAGTTGCTGCTACAAACATCTGCTGCCTGCTCTTAGCAGATCTCAATTAAGACTCACACAGCCGGGCACGCCATACCTTATTTATGCTTTTTTTTTCTATTTCTTTTTCCTTTTTTTACTTTCTTTTTCTCTCTTTTTATTTCAAACATGCCAAATGAGGGAAAGAGGCCAAAAGGTCTGACAAATCCCACTCAAAGAGGACATTACAAGGTGGAAAGACAGAGACGTAGAGGAGAGGTTGGAGGTGTTGGCAAGAGATTTCAAATAAAGAGGCATCCTTGCCAACACTGGCAGCACTTTTAAGAAAATAAGAACAAGCAAAAAAAAAAAAAAAAGAAAATGAAAAAAAAAAAAGAGGAGCAACAACAACAAACTTCAACAAGCAGCAGCCTAAAGCCCTCCCTCATTTGTCTCTTTCCCCTGTTTTTTATTTATTTATTTTTTTTGAAAAGGCAACCAAAAGAAAGAGACAAAGAAGAAGAAGGAGTGAGTGTTGATATGATTATGTAAATGTAAACAGGATTTCCTGCCGACTGGAAGCCGTTTTTCTCTCTGACCCGTTCTCCTTGCAAATCTTCCATTTAAGACGAATTCCCCCGGGGAGGCTGCTCCGCCGTTACTTAACGGGATAATTATGATATACTAAACCTTTCCAAGATCAGCTCCCCCCCTCCACCCCCTCTCCACACACACACACCCCTCCTCTTCCATCTCGTCTTTGCCTTCTCCCCCGAATCGCTCACTCGCTCTCTCTCTTTCTCCATTCCTCTTTTTTTTTCGGCATCTCTCACTCTGCCGTTTCCTCTCAGGCCTCTCCTCTGCCTTCCGTCTGTCCTGGACAGTAACACTGATCAATGTATGAGCTGTCCGAACAACCACAAACTCAGGTTCATGATGATACAGGTGTTTGAAGGGCAGTGGTGACGCCACTATTTTTGGTTTGAAGCTGTCGATATCGTGGAAATGCTGAGACCAAATTTAGTTCATCATCAGTCACTGAAATTGATTTGTTACAAACAATGAAGCCTTAAAGTGCGATCATTTGCCATATACACAAATATGTATATATTAAATTGGGCTTGTACAATAAAAAGCCATATTAAAAAATAAGTAATTACAACCAACTTGTGCAAATTAAATTAAAATGTCTTTTTCAAGCGTGTTCAAATCAAAACCAGCTGATTTATAAAAAGTTCAATCTATGCTGTAAAATGCTCATTAAATGTACTCTGTACTCCAATATTTTACCTTAAATGATGCAATATACTTCACAAAAAACTCCCACTCTCATCCCTCATTACACTTCATTTCATTTAACCATGTGAGGATTAAAGTCTCTTCTACTGTACAGATGTTGTAGATTTTTCTCAGAAAAATATCTCCCTGTTAACAGATTGTTTTCTATTCTGTATTATGACAATAAAATAAAGTACAAAAAAAATCAAATAAATTGGTCATAAAGTCATTACAAACTAATGCCATACGGCCAAACGTTGTCCGAAATGACATATGTTTGTTGTAAATCTCCGTGGACATTCAAAATGTCCAAAGATGCCAAAAATGAACGTATATAAAATGATGCCCCATCTGTAAGATTTCATTTGAAAGAACACACATGAAACTACTACATTGTAAAAGTCAAAGTGGGAAGCCTGTTTGAAATGACATGTTTTGTGGGGCCTGTCATCCCGACTGACTCTATTGATTTGAATGTTTAAAGCCTGTTCCGTTTAGCTGTGAAAGTCTTCTTTTCTAGCAAATCCTCCATCTCACTTGGACCTTAACACCATGACCTCACAACGGAAGAATTGAGCAGCAATCACATTATATTCCACATATCCCTCTGCTATCCCACTGTTTAGTGTGTCTGCGTGTGTGTGTGTGCGTATCTGAGTGCTATCCATAATATACTGTGCTTACTCTTTGATCTTGTACAGCCTATGAGTCTCTCTGGAACAAAGGAACACACACTTTTGATATCAATACTCGGAAATGTAAAAGACCGAGCAGAAATCATTCTGCTCCAAACATTTCATAATGCAGACGTACAACTTAATTGCAATTCTGCGTGGTTGTTTGGTTCCTTATTTACTCCTACAACTTTGTTACAGAGCCACACGTCAAACTATTTACGCGCTGGTGTAAGCACTTACGGCTACGACTCTTTTCGCTTGACAACGGCCATAAACAGAGGAGCGAGAGATCAAAACTGTTCATCAGAGAGCGTGACAGATGACAGATATGGCAAGAGATTTTCCATGATCTGCGCACATGGGGGGAGGAGCGGGAGTGGGGGGGGGGGGGGGGGGGGGGGGGACTTCAAGGGATGGAGAGAGGAAAAAAAGAGAGGTGGAATACAGGATGAGGATGAAAAAAATGAGAAGAAAAATCAAAGAAAGGTGTCTTTCCACATGAGGTAGTTCAGCGAAAGAAATGGCAAAAACAGAAACTTTTTAATAACGTCTCCGATCAATTATTTATTGCCAAACAGTGTGTGCGTGGTGGGACGGCGCTGCGTGTTAATAGGTGAAAGCGGACCATTATTTTTCACATTGTGGACCAGGCGTTGGTCACAATCATTAGTTTGTGTGCTCTGCTAATTGGGTGCTCATAAATTAGACAGATGTAACCGAAAGCCTGGCTTCCTGGATCTCTGCTCTGACCTTGAGTGGGTGCAGACATGACAGATGACATGCAAACTTTGTGAGCATATAGCGCAGTGATGTATTTAACCCCTCAGTGGTGTTTCTCTGCTGTTCTGGTAGAGTACATTTGGAGTTGTGATATCACATTGCTAAATCTGTAACCCGATTAAGGCATTTCTCGATCAAAGTAGGCCCCCAGAAACTTCCCAGGGGATGTACCAAATTTGGGAAGGGGGATTTAATTTAATTTTAAAGAGCTCACTGAATAGAAGATGTTAAAAAAAAGGAAAAAAAAATGAAAGACAAAATGTGACTTTGTCAAATATTCAAAAAACAAAGCTCTACCAATTAGCAGAACATTTTCTGATTAGTGTAGATATGAGAAGAACTAATGTTACATGGGCATTTTTTGAAGATATAATCATTAAAAACACACTGATAATCAGAGAAATATGAAATAATATATATGATATTGGTAATTATTCAAAAGAATATGATTGAAGAGTGTGGACAAACCCTCTGATTTTAAATATGCAGTATAGGAAATACCCACATCTGATATGGTACAACAGAGACTAAACTGCATGTTATATGTGTCCATTTTTCACATTATGAATTAATTATGCTATGACTGTGCATGTCAAATGCATTATTCTCAGGTTTTAACTTGCTGTGAAGCAGATCATGTCTTTTATTTTACTATAACTGAGAAAACTCTCTGTTAGCTGATGAAAACGTACCTCGTACTGTAAATGGAAACCTCAGCCTTTTGGTAGAAGCTCATAATGAAACTATGTGGTCAGCTGAAAGAGAAACTATTTTGCTGCCGTCGGTGATCAAAGAAAATAAATCCATTACTTTTTTTAATTATAGTTTATCATTACAGGCTTCCTGAAGACAAAGTATAAGCAAAAGTAAACAAGTGATGTTACATTTGGCTGTGTATGAACATTATAATAACAAACTATTATATAAATACACATGCATTGCAGTACACTTCTGATTTTGATGTAAAAACTAATTTATACACATTCTCCCTGTCGGTGTGTGCCTGCCTGCCTCTCTGCTCCCTTTCCCTCCCTCATCCATTGTTTTGCTGCTGAAATCCATAACATTTCTTTTGTTCCCCTACTTTCTGTAAGCCTGCTCTCTTATTTTCCCAAGGCCGAGAAACTTCAGGCATGAGAACCCCTGATATAAAACCAGGGAAATTTACCTGGGATTAGCAGCCATTGACAAATAACCTTGGTGATAGATGCACAGTAGATTTGGTTCAAAGCTCTCCCGGCAGCCTCAAAAGAGATTAGTTCACTTCTTATCAGGTCAGCCGCGTCGCCTGGGAAATGTGTTTAAAGTCACATTGATTTATTGAAAGATTCCCCAATAAGAAGATATCTCTCGACTTAAGGAGTGTGTGTGTGTGTGTGTGTGCGTGTGTGTTCCTGTGTGTGTCATGTGAACGCGCGCCTCAAATAAATTACACTGCCTGTTCAAGCTTTAAGAAGAAAAAAAAGCCCCACACAAAGACATTTTCAACAAACGAGCGGTGCGCTTCAAACTAAAAAAGCACTTCTAGATAACTAGTGTTGAATACTGCCACTGGAGACAGACGTCCCCATTCTCTGTCTACCTGTCTCGCCCACTCTCTCTCTCCATTTACCCCATGCTGATAGTGCTGCTGAAAACAGTGATTGTACAGTGGTGAGACACAGAGCGACGCTGACAGGGAGGTATAATAAGGCCTCTTTGTTCCCCAGAGAGAGAGGGAGAGAGGTAGAGAGACATGCACATAGAAGGGGAGAGAGGGAGGGGGGGGGGCAGCTTTCATTTACACCATTACCTTCTTAAGCGTCATTATCAGGCCAAGGAGAAGACGACTGTGGGAAAGCAGGTGGAGCGGCCAATGAGTGAAATGACAGATCTGACATGTCGCTCATGAGGTCCATCTGAGGGATGACATTCTCAATTCTCCTCTCTCTCTCTCTCACACACGCACGCACACACACACACACACACACACACACTGTCTTTTAAGTATGTCTTGTAAACCTCTGGTTCACTCGTTCATCTTCCACCTGACCTGTCTTCTTCAGGGATGAGGACTGAAAGGGGACTGGGTTCGTCTGTTTTTACAGTGACCACACAGAAATCACACACGTACGTCAGCGTTGAGCATCTCACTCCCAAACTGCCTTAGTTTACGCTCTTCCCACAATTTTGGAACTTGGCTGCAGGGATTCGCTCCCATCGAGCCGCAAAAGCATTAATAGGGTCGGTCATTGGTGTTGGTCAATAAAGGAGTCGCGATATTTCAGCAGGATTGCTTGTTTGATGATCAAATGGCATCCCCGGACACCTTTCTGTTGTCTGACAGCAACTTTCTGATAATTACGCCCACTTCGCACGCCAATAGTCCAGGTGTGCGGAGGTGCGGAGGTGTGGAAGTATGGAGGGTTCGGGCCTCTTTCTCAAATGTGCTTTTTTTTCATTCTTTACACATCTATTTCTGTAACTTTTTGTGCGAACAAGCAGGTGCAACACGAAGAAAGCTTTCCAGGAGAGATGCTGTTTTGGCCATATTTAAACAATTATTTAGACCTCTCACAACAACTTCTACTGTGGCTGTTCAGAACTACTATGAACATTTTGAACAAAGGCACGGTGGCACTGTCACGTTCAAACAGGAAAGGCAGAAACCCCAAATGTTGCCACCAGGTTGGATGCTCTAAAAAACATGATGTGTTTAGGGTTTCCCTGCACTGGAAGTGAGGAGCATGGGGGGTGTCCACATACTTCCGGTAATGTAGAGTACCTTCCCTGCGTCGCGTGTCTGCTGTAAATCTTTTCCTTCCTTCCTGCATACCATCTCTGTGAACATATTTGGATGATTTTATCCTCCTTGTGTCTTTCTCTTCATCACTCATCACTTCATCACTGTCTCTTCCTCCCTCTCTCCATTTTCCTGCCCCCCTCTGTCTCTCTCCTGTTTCCTTCCCCCTCCCTGCCTTCACCCACATACCTCCATCCCTCCTTTTCTCCGACTCTCTGTCAGTTTCCGTGCTTCCTCCATGCCTTCGTCTATCTCTCCCGCTGTTTGCTTTTAACTCTTGAGGTCATCCGGGACCCCTGGGCAGCTATCCCAGAATGCTGAGCCGGCTAACGTCCTGCGGAGTTGCCTTCTGGACAGAGCGGACAACCGAGCCAGGACTCGATCGGTGCTCGGACTCAACCATGTATTCAGCCACTGCTCCACCCAGAAAAAAGAGGCATCTTCAAAGGTTCTTTGGTTAGGGTGGTGGTTCTATATTGAATTGTAATAACTACCTTGAACCTCTGATTGTTAAATGTACTACATGTAGCATTGTAACATCAATAAATCATTACCACCTTCATTTGTAGACATTAGTGTAATTACTCCAAACAACCAACCAAGAAGACTGGCAGCTTTCACTGGCATTTATAATGTGTTTTACATTGTGTGCCAGACTGCTTTATGGCACAAAAAGAGATTTCTTTAGAACACAAAGGGCTGTTCATCAGTCTAAAGTGAGGTAAAGCTTTCAGAGTTTCTGGCGCACAGATAGTGTAAGAAGCAAAAAATAAAATGCATAAAAATTAGACAAAGGAGGGAGGAGAAGAGGAAGTATTTGTGTCAGGAAACAGCAGGCTATAGTGAATGGCACAGAGGCAGGACATTTACTCAAGTATTGAGTAAAACCATTTAAGTCAGCTTTTGAGATACTTGTGTTGAACTTGAGAATTTTTATATTGGCTCACTTTACAGCTCTACAATTGTATGTGCTATTCTACCACTTTTATGAACATTAGAATTCCTCATTACTTTTCAGATCACTTTTAGAGGTACTTTATGTATTCATCAGTATATTTAAATATTTTTATATTTAAAGGACCTCCACCATCTAAAGTAAAGTACTCTGCAACAGAGAATTGTTCCTTTTAGCGTGATATTAGAGTTGTATTATCTTTTATGCTGTGTTACTGAATTATTATTATTGATATTTCAACATCTGAGCAGGTGAGAGAAATGTTGAGTAAAAGTATAAATTATGCTTAATTACTTATCTTTCTAATCATTTAACTGAGGTTGGATTTATACTGAAATGTCATCAATATTTCAATATTTCAATTGGTATTGATATCTACATAATAACATTATAATGTTAAAGATTTTGAGCATTCCATGCAGCATATTCTAGATAAAGTTGGGTGCCACAGACAATTTTCCTGGAACAGTTTGTGCATGAAAAATGTAAAAGACAGAATTTTTATCAATATACAGATCCAGATATAACTCCAGCTCGTGCTTTTCCAGGAGACGTTCGCTGTCACACAAACAAAAAGTTCGACGTTATGAAGCTCCTGTGTTCATGAAGCACTCCCTCCTCCACGCCGGCTCTTACTACTGAGCACTTACATGATGGATAAAAAAAAAAGAAACCATAGAAACCGAGCACCAAGTGAGCGAAACACTAAAATTACATGGTTGAACACAATGCAGTAATGCATATATCTGAAAGCCACAACAGTGGTGAGTTCCAGAGAAGTTAACTCAAGGGCCCTGTGTCTCTGTGTCGCCGCTCAAGTGGAAAGCTATAATTAGCGATGGAGTCGTTGCCCAAGTAGTTCAGCTATGCACAAAAACATGCAACAACAAAGTGGTGCCTCCATGTAGAATGGAGGGGTAATAATAAGATAACAAGGAATCAGTAGTCAGACATCAATGTTTGAATGTCGCTCACACACAGACACAAGCATACACACACCCACTTCCACTGCAATGTGGCAGCAACAATTGTCCAAATAGAAGACCACGCACATATGTGCCTCTATGTCCATGTGTGTGAGTGTGTGTGTGTGTGTCTGTGTGTGTGTGTGTCTGTGTGTGTGTGTGTGTGTGTGTGTGTGTGTACATGTATTCATCTATAAGTGTCTAAACTGTGCAGAAAAACAGGCGAGTCGGTGATCAATACATAACAGAGAGAGTCAAAAACAATATCGCAGCATCAGGGCCTGTGTCTATAAAATGCCTGTGTTTATTCGATAGGGAGGGGGGTGGGGGTGAGAGCTGCTTGACCAAAGATGGATGAAGAAATCAATCTGTACGTTCAAACAAATAACACATGTATTGAGACGAATCGGTCACAGACATGCATATCCCCCACGCGCACCTGGAGCATGTCAGCTTGACTTAGCTTTGGTCATGGGTTATGACTGCTTTTAAAGTTGTGTACAAATCAAGCTAAAAAAAGGAAATAGTAATAGATTTTCTTGAACAAAGAGTAATCTGAGACTGGTAAACGGGCCAATATCATGGTCCAGTGTGAGTTTATCACAGATACTGAATATTGGCATCAAGGTCCACTGACAAGAATCAAGAAAGTGCAGCACATAAATGCCAGAAATCTGTGAAAGAGCATTTAAGTTTAACTTCTAGTCAGCCACAGTCTCAGTGTGACCCATAGGTGTGGTCAGATTTGGCTGGAGACGTGCGCACATCCAAGCCTGACTCAAGATGATAAGAAGTGCCAAAAGTGGATTACGGATTAGTAAAACACTGTACACATGAGGGAACCATCCAAAATCAAAGCAAGGTTTTTCATATGTATTTTTTAAATATAGTACAATGTGTTTATCTTTCATGGCCACGCTGTGACTTTAGTATATAGTAACGTGTTTGCATTTCAGCCTGACACTGCCTTGTTGACATGCTTCTCTGGCTGCGTATGAAACCGATCTGTCCTTGTGGCTGGGCTGCCTGTTATCGCAGAGGGACAGCGATGAAGTCTGAAAGAGGACGACGAGCAACAGGGACGGAAACAAAGAGAGAGAGAGAGAGAGTGAGTGAGACGGAGAGATGGGTTGCATAGGTCTTAGAACAAAGTGTCTGTGTGTGCGTCAAAGAGCGCTGGCCAGCGTCAGCCGAGAGAGCCGCATCAAACAAACCGAGCTTTTTGGACACAATGATATCGACAGAATGTCAAGAACAACAGCAACTGACAGGGAGTGTGTGTCTGTGTGTGTGTGTGTGTCTGCACAGCTGGGTATGTGTGCAGCATGATTACACCGGTGCATCTTGGTGTGTTTATATGCGTATGTGTGTGCTGCCTCGTCAAAAACAAAGGAATCCAAATACACACTCGCGCATAAGCATAAATATCACTGGCTGTCAGTCAACTTCAAACAATGCAGCTGTAATCTATGATAACATAAATACAAGCAGCTGCGGGCAGCTCGAAAAAAAAAAAAGAAAAAAGAACGGACACAGGAATGAGTGCTGAGTGAACCTGGGCTTGTTCTGACCATTAAAGGCAACTTCACCAAGTCTGAAATGTGACTTTTCCACGGCTGTGAAAAGTTGCCGGCCCTGCATCTCGTTCAGGTCGGAGCTGATAAAGAGTCGGTGGCCTTGAGAGACCGCCGGACATGTAAACACCACGCGGACTCCAAATCCCAGAGGTCTGCGCTCTGCTCGGTCTAACAGGGGTTCTGCCTCTCATCAATAATCCCGGTTGTCAGACCTCCCTGTCGACAAGGAGCAGATCTACATGTACGCCCCCCCTCCACCCTCCTCTCTCCCTCCCCTTCCTCTCCCTCACACACACACACACACACACACACACATACACACACTCAGTCTTTGATCTCTCCCCAGTGGATATATTCTATTTCCTATTTCCGTCATCACCTGGTTCTGATTTAGAGGTCAGGAGAGGGAGTGCTGGATCAAGCCAGGCTAAATAGCTGTCACTCACATCATCAGCACTGCTAACTATCTGCCTTTCTGCTGCTGAAATTTGTTTTAAACACCACCCCATGTTTTTTTTCTTCTGCAGCTCGTTTTTTTCACCTTTACTCAATGAGTTCTTTCCCTGTAAAGAAAAAAAATGTTGCGATTGTTCGACAAATGTTAAGCCCTGCTCATAATACAATGCCCTTTTTCTCAATAAATGGCTTTAAAGAAACAATCATTTGATGTAACAAATCATGCTGCAGGACACATTTCTCAAGGTTTTTTTCCCCTTCTTTTCCCTAAAGGAGGGAGACAAATAAGAGCTTTAATACGTTAGTGGAGGCAGGAACAATGTCTGATTTTGACCTCTAGATGGTGCTGATCTTTAAGTTGTGTGACTCTCTCAGACGCGAGTGTGCGTGTGTGTGTGTGAATCTGCACATAGTGTGACAGACAGAGCGGGGAATGTATGTGCAAACAACCTGTGTGTCTGTGTGTGTGTGTGTTGCCTGTATTGCGTTCTGATCTCGGAGCGATTGCGTGCACAAGAATGCCGACATACATGTGTGAGACCCCGTTGTCTGTGTTGTGTATGTGGGTGTATTTTTTTTTTCTTTTTCCGCAAGACAATAAAAACATTAATTTGCCCTGAAATCATTTCTGACGTAAATGTAGAGTGGTGCCCATTGGAACCCAGTAATGAAGCATGCGGCATCTCGCCGGCTCCTAATTTGACTAGTTAAATGACTCCATTACGTGTCTAACAGACAGAGGCAAATCATTTCTGGTCAGTTGAGGCTCACTTACCCGCATCCTGGTGTTGGGGAAATGTCTATGTCTCTGGCTGACTGACTGACTGACTGACTGAGCGGCTGGCTGGCTGACTGGATCTGGCTCATTCTCTCTGCCATTGCTTTTTTTTCCTCTCTTTTTTTGTCTTTTGATTAGTCTTTTTTTTTTTTTTTTTTTTACATGGAGTGATGTTTAGAATACATGCGAGGAGGCCAGAAAATACCCTCAGCTCATTTTTAACATTTTTTTTTTGCATGTGCTCCTGCTGTGCATTAATGTGCCTGTGTTAGATTTATTATAAGCGCGGAGAAAATCAAATAAAAGGAGGGAATTCGCCAGAGTATGTAGAAGTATGCGAGGGGGGGAAAAATATATATAACGTGTCCGTGTTTTCACATTCCAGTTTGTGTAATCATATCCTTGTCAACGGTGTTATTTGGCTTCTGACAGAGAGACAGATAAAGTGTGAGGGAGAGGAGAGAAGATTAAAATATATTGAATTATTAAAAGGACTACCTGCTGTCCATCACTGTCACTTAACACATGTCGAATGTGAAGTGCCGTCCCAGCAGCCACTGGGTGGACATCTGTTACCACGCACTCACAAACACGAGTACACACACACACACACGTATGCACTGAGTGACACCCCAAATTTCTACATTCAAAGAAGAAAAGAATTTGTTTATTGTTGCTGAAAGCGATGACAATAGCGCGCACACACACACACACACATTCCCATGTATGTGCACACACAGTGCAGATCACCTGCCATCTTTACCCAGTTCCCCCGAGACGGTGATACTCAGATTTGGACTTGTCTCTTCTTGTCAAAACGAACACACATTTCACTTTCTCTCTTTTTTTTTTTTTTTGCATCCCTGCAGCTGAGCGGGGTTACTAAAACTTCCTCAACCCGTTAACATCAACCCAACCCTCGCAGCTCTGATTAGTACCTGACATGACAACCAGTAAATCTAAAAATAAATAAAATAAACATCGTGATGATTTTGAATTTTGATGTTTGAATTATTCCGCGCCTTCACAATAAAAGTAACAGTTGTTGTGATATTCACATGGACATGCATTTTTTATACTGAACTTTTAAGGAGGGGGGGTTTGGGTTGGGGGGTGGGGGGGTTTCATCACCTAAATTTGCTTCTAGTAAAACATGATAAATTCATAGAATTGGAAATGGAGCACATGATGAGCATAAACAATGGGAACAATCTAGAGAAAAATAGAGCAGAGCAGAATAGAGGGAGCAGACAATCACTTTTGTCGTTTACTGTGCATCCGATAATATGAAACACTTTGTGTGTGTGCGCGCAAGTGTGTTACGTGTATGCCTTCACGTCTGTTTAATCTGTGTGGATCATCCCTTATGTTCTTGATCATACAATACGAACACAAACAGGTAGCGACACACACGCGCGCACACACACACACGTCAGATTAGTGCTGTCCACTCTGGTACAATCTTCCATCACGCTATGTACCGTTCTGAGACATAAGACGTACAGTGATTAGCTCTGGAAACATTCAACCTTCTGAACCTTGGACTTGCAGCTTGGCACACACATCTATGTCTGGTGGTGCGTGGCTGCGTGTGTGTGTGTATGTGTGTTCCATGAAGCCTGACACGATGTCCTGCTGATTCTTCTGTTGGATGCAATGGGGTGATGAGTGACATGCCTGCATCACTGATAGCATTCTGTCTGAATAGATTCAATCCAAAGGGGCTGGCTGGTGTTTATGTGTGTGTGTGTGTGTGTGTGTGTGTGTGTGCGTGCGTTCAGGAAGTTGTGGTATGCTCTATGTGTGTGTGGGTCAATTAAACACAAAATGCTTTGAAGTTAGTCATCTACACTAACATAGACTCTCCTTCCAATCACATATTCGTCTTCTCCCCATTTGATTTTCTCTCTCATTCTCTCTGCCTCCTCCACCCCCCAGGCACACTGTGTGTCAATAATGCTACCAGCTGCTCCACTGCTGCTGCTCTGTGTGTGTGTGTGTGTGTGTGTGTGAGAGAGAGAGAGACAGACAGACAGTGAGAGAGAGAGAGGGAGGCCTAAGTCTGGTGGACATAAAGGGCTTAATGTGATAGGTAATTATGTAGTCTGATCTCACATACAGGATTTAAGAGCTAACTATACCAGCCGCCTCCTGGAGACACGCACACTGATGTCTATAAATAACTGTCATATGACAGTAAGATAGACAGATAGATGGCTAAATAGATTGATAGAAACATGGATAGATACAGGCCTATTAGTCTATTCGGAACACTAATATGTCATGATGTAGTGACAAATAAAAAGCTGGGGACACTATCACACACACACACACACACACACACATAAATAATGTGATTTTGTTTGATATCTCGTAGGTATACACAACTATGTAACAGATATTTTCATTAACATCATTGTCATAATGAAGAACGACAAATCCCTCACAAAGAGGACCTGAAAGTTACAATGTTTATGGTTGATAAATGACTTCAATTACTAACTGTTATTAATTATTAATCCTTTATCAAAAATGACAGATTACAAAGTTTCAAACACCATTTTTGAAACGTAATTTCTACACTGCAAATCCTGCAAATTTAAGGTTTGAAGGGATCTTCATGTTGAATCCTTAGAGTCCTTTTCGACTTTTTATGAATTATTAGATTGAAAAAGTTCAAACTAACAAGCATTTAAAAAAAACAGATGCCTAAAATAAGATGAAGTTTACTCTGCACTAAACTGCTACACACTAATTTAGTTTTCTATTACTGTACATAGCACACATAATGAATAAATAAATAGATAGAATAGAAGAAATGCAATGATAAAGGAAGAAAATGAAAAGAGTCAAGAAAACAAAACTAAATATGAAGAAAAACAAATGTCAGATGTGGCTCTGCTCAAATATTAATCATATTAAAATGTATAAATATGAAATATGAAAGAAATCTTTGCAACAGTGTTTTAAGTTTGACACTTCATGAAGTCAAATGGAGGTGGATTTTCTTGCCATCTCTTTGCTCCCTCATGATACCCTTCCTCACTCCCCCCCGCCCCCTCCGCCTGTCCTCCCACTTCCTCTTCCTCCCTCCTCCTCCTTCTTTTGCAACGCCGGGGCGCTCCTGTCGTTTGTGTGACTGTTGATCCTTGCAAAGAGGACAGATCAAATATTTCTCCTCCAGTGTATGAGGCTTTCCGCTGGGGCCTCGCAGATATGATGATTGGGGCTGACGGACGGACGGGGGCCCCGGGTTTTGAAGTCTGTAACAGACAGTGGTGGCTTTGATAGCCCCCGCTCCTCTCACACTGGATCACTAAAGACACCAGGCGAAAAGAGAGGAGAAGAAGACGAGGAGGAGGAGGGGGTTAAGAGAGGAGGGTGCTAAAAGAGAGTGGGGGGAACAAAAGCATCTGTAGAGTGGTCAGGGCTGGCGGCGGCAGCAGCAGCAGCCGTCAGAGGCTTTTTGAAGTTTACACACGGCCCTCCCCTCCATTTCTTTTCCTCTTTTCCCCCTTTAGACTCCTTCCTTCCCCCGAAAGCCTTCTGCTTCCCTTGTCCTTGAATGCCTCTCTCTTGCTTCCTTCTGTCCTCACTTTCTTACCCTTTGGTGATACCCCGGGTCTGCACCCTAGACGGTGCGACCCAAGCAACAGGGCAGCTCAGTTTGTCTAGCCTACTTCCGTCCCCTTGAGAGTCTCAAAGCTCATGTCATGAACCATCGTCAACTTGGTTTAAAGTGTTCCTCTACAAGGAACAAGTACAAGGGGAAAGCAAGCCTCTGTCTAACGTTTATAACTCTCGGGTTTGAATATTTCACTATGTGTAAACATCATAGGGCTTTCATGAAAAGATGGACTGATGGAATCAAATACTGTTTTTGCTGTGGCCAAAAGTGGCAATTATATAATAATAATTGCCTGAATCTGATGTGATATTTAAAGCATGTCTACACGGTCAACTCTAGTGTTTGTCAATCATGAAAGTGACCCTTCCACAACTTTGACCAAGTAGTTAAACTTTTAACCATCATGATGAAGGTTACCTAACTTTCTTTTTACACCCAAACCACAACCTTGCCCTCAACATTTTATACCAAACCATCAAAACCTTCCGAAACTAACCAAACCAAACCAGAGTGATAATAACAGAGAATGCTTTCATGAAATGCATTGGCAACTATTTAGTCTGACAACTGATGTCATGTGACATCCCCTATCTGATGCAAAATAAGATATTGCGGGTCATGTTTAAAGGTCACATCATACAGCCTGGTTTATTGGCTAAAACATTTGAATAACAGCAGAAAAAGATGATGGTTCGAGACAGTCAGAAAACAGTTTAATCTCACATATCTGTGAGCTGTGTCAGCACTGAAGAGAGGTCTGGCTGTAGCCATTATCACTGTGGTGTATGGAGAAAAAGAAAAAACGCTCTGGCTTGTTTGTATTTCCTTAAACCAGTTTGAATCGTCTTGGGCTGTGCTAATCCCAGAAAGCAATGACGGTGGCCTTGCGAAATAGTGTCGCGGGTAGGGTACATATTCTGATGGAAAATATGTACTTGGGGAGGCAAGCAGTGACGTGAAAATGGCTAATTCCCCACAAAAGAGCATTTTCACATCCATATTGTTAGGGTAACTTTCCATTTAGGTTGGTAGAAAATGGGGTGGGAGGGGTGGAGAGTGCTTCGTGAAATACATGGCCATTGACATACACACAGTCAACATCCGACAGGTCAGATTATGCCAACTAAACAGCAATATTTAAAGTTTTTGTTAATATTAGCCACCATAAGCTACTGGCGCATTGTACCTGCAAAAGTGTGTGTATTTGTGTGTATTTTACTGCTCATTAAATAAATTGTAAGTCAGAGAATGTGCATTTTCTGATTTCAAAAGTCTGACATTAAATCTACTTCAGGGAACAGCACAGGGAAAACTGCATTGTAAAACAGGGGCCACAGTTGACTGCGAGCCACCTCTGACTCAGTTTACACCCGCTGTTGAATAAAAAAGTAAGTAAACTTTTCCCCCATTTGTTCTCCACTCTCCGTACATTACAGTGTACAGTGATACTAGTTGACACCCGACAGATGGCTTTTGTCAGGCCTGGAGAGCAAGAGTTAACCCAATCCTCTGTGCACCCACCCTCCATCCCTCTCTTCTTTTTAAATGTCTCCCATATAAACAGATTTTGTTGCTGCTTAAAGTGGGCTCAAAATTAAAGCGTATCGTTTTACACACACATTGCATGCATATTACGGAGCCCCAGCTGGTGGCAGGCTGCTCTTAAGAGCCATATGATTAAGTTAGAGGTTGGGGTATCCGATAAGATTCGAGCTCTCTGCCTCTCTCTCTATCTCCCTGCCTATTTTACAGCAAACTTATTAAATGGAGGAAACGACATTATTTTTTTCCTGAGTGTATGTGTAATTATTGTCACACACCTGTGACTCCCTGCCATCCACGACAGGGAAGAAGAGAGGGGAAGGAGGGATGATGAGGAGGAGGGGGGGGTGGGGAGGGAGGTGGGATGAGAAGAAATGTCGTTGGGAGCAGCGGGAGTCCTCGTTTCAGAAAAAAAAAGGGAGGAGGATAAAGAGGAGAGGAAAAACAAGAGAGCTTGTTAATCATGCGCTTTCTGTCACTGGCTGAACACTGATATCCTAATGATTCACGCCGAGATAGTGACATCACAAGGGAGAGCAACGGAGAGATGTAGAGAGAGAAAGAAAATAAGGGGAGGGGGGGTTGCAAATGAAGGAAGATGTCCCAAAATGGACAGCTAGTTTTGCACAAGATGACAGAAATCATAAAAAATAAAAAATAAAAAAAGACAGAAACTGGGAAATGTCCCTCTGAATCTGTTGTTGCATTCCTCACAAACAGGCACTTGTTTAATTTGAACAGAATGTTTCTCAAGGAACGCTGTTGTGAAAGTTTTCCAGCCAAGTTTCAATCTGTAGTTTCTCTCTCTCTCTCTCTCTCCCTCCCTCCCTCCCTCTCTTTCTCGTTTTGCCGTTTACCTCGGCAGACCACCCCGTCGAAAGGCAACAACATGTGATATGATCCTCGGGAGACAAAGGAAATTACCTATTAAGTGGGAGAGATGATCTTCCTTTAGCCGCACTCCAAAAAAGTGAGTCACGATGTTGTAATTGTTTACCTTTGACTCAGCCCATAAGTCTCTCCTCCCATCTCTCTCTCTCTCTTTCTCTCTCTCTCTGTTCGGTTGTAACATAATATTTTGCGACGCTGCTTTCAGAAGCCCGGCTCTCGCTCTCCTCTTTTTCTCTCTCTCCCTCTCTCTCTCTCTCTCTCTCTCTCTCTCTCTCTCTCTATCTATGTTCTAACAGGACAGATGTCATCGCCCCAAACAGTCTGAGTCATTGTACGCCTCCACACCCCTGAGTAACCCAAGGACATCAGGGAAGAGAGGACTGTAATTTTACATTTTAGACATTTAGTTGATGCTCTTAGTCACGGCAACTTCAGGGTTCAGCGTCTCGCTCAAGGCCACACGGACAGGACCAGTAATGTAATGATATAAATCAAGAGGAGGGTTGTGCGTGTGACCTCTGGTTATTATTTATCATAAGGAAAATACAATTGTAAAGACAAAATAAACATTACTGTGATGCACTACTGATCATCAGGAACACTGATCTCAGTCCAAACAGGTGGTAGACTGCATTCTGTTTCTGCACAGAAGATGATAAACTACTGTAAACTTCTGAACCTGTGACCCCTGCAGTACTCTTTTTTGATCTGTCAGTATCCTGTTGTGTTTAAGATCAACTGCTTGATAGCACAAGTTGTACAACAGCTCCAGCAGATATTCAGGAACTTGTTCTTTTTCTTATTTTTTTATTTTTTTATTGGAGTTCGACAGCACTCAAAAGGTTGTTTGTCTGTGCCAGTGCAGTTTCCCCACAGATCGAGCAGATCAGACAAAAAAAAAGAAAAAAAAAAGGCTGGAAATAGCATCGCCGAGCGAGCGGGCTGCGTGTGCTTTTTTTGGGTGTAATGTTTTAATAGAAAGCAGATGGTTACAGATGCAGGGGCCGAGCGCCGGTGATGACACATCTTTAATATTTTAGAGTGGTCTTTGCTGTAAATGTTGCAGCAGCTGTTTCCCAAAGCTGTAAATTTACTGCATTTTTTCCTTCTTTTTTTTTTTTTTTTCTCTTTTGTGTGTGTGTGTGTGCGCGTGACTGACAGCTATTGGATTTACTGTAAATTACAGAAATGAATATGGAAAAGTGATGAAAAGGCAGCGAAAGGGGGGAGGAGGCTCTGCGTATGTGTGTGTGAAAGTGTGTATGCACCCCGACTGTTTGCCGTTGAATCAATTCCTCCTCATTCCGAACCCTGCTGATTATTCTCTTATTTTAGTTTGTTAGAGGCGGCTCACACACTGTTGCCCTGTGAATTTAGAAAACTGATATTCAAATGTAAAGTGATACTAAAATAATGAGACGGAGGGAGAGAAAGAGCAAGAGAAAGGTTGATGGAGGAAGAAGGGAGGCGGAGGAGATAAATATATATTTGTATTGTGTTTGCGTTTGCGGCCATTGCTTTAGTTTTAATGTCAGCAGCGTAGAGGAAAGGGATTTTTTGCCGATGCTTTTGAGTTGAGGTGATTGTCATCAATTCGCGTCTTGGCATTTAAACCACCCTCTTCAAATATGAGTATTTGAAATGCAAATACAGCTGCGTTTGCCCAGACAAATTAAAAGACACACGCAGGAGTGGGGAAAAATAGACACTTTAAATTTTTACTGGTTTTTATCATCAGAGTTTTCATTGTCAAACACTCCCTTCTTTGTCTCTTTGCAGGAGAGAGCGGCATCTCCGGCTGATAATGCGGCATTCTGACTGTTTACGTATGTGTTTGTAGTTTTGTCCAGCCGACACAGAGAAAGAGAAAAGACAGGGAGGTGCTGTTTTTATCTTGCCCTTGGCTTCAACTGTTTGCGCCTCGTGAGGTGTGTTCGATTAAGTGCTTTTCTCTTTTTTTTTTCACCGCCCCACAAGACACAGTGAGAAAATATGATTCACATTTTTCCCCCTCTCTCCATCTCTCTGACACTACAGTTATTTAAACATCAATAGCAATGCGTCTTCTTTAGCACACACTCTTTCTCATATTGATATTTGTATATGATCATTACTTTTGGCCCTGCACGCTTTGTTATACTGCGTCAGCTTCAATAGGTGTAAGATCCAATACTGCAACCTCTGCATTCAAGGCCCCAAAAAACCAATAGACTAGCGTGGCTCACTTTATTGTGTGAGGGAATCTACTGTAGCACCAAGCTGGATAGGTTCAACATACCTGAGTCACTGAAAACACTAAAAAAAGGGGCCTGGAATTGCATTCAACCGCGCTATAAACCACTACTGTGTCCAAGTTAACAGCCTGGAAGAAAGATATGTTCGTATAAAACTTCAGGTGAACTGACGGCACTCTTTCACCAAGAGGAAAACAAAGCAAAGACTAAAAAAAAAAGAACAGGTAAGAAGAAAGTTTCGCCTGCCGCCTCACTTCTGATAAAGTTGCTGAATATTTGTTTTCTTAATTAACGAGCTATAGAAGGGAGAAGGAGGAAGAAGGAGACAGAGAGGGGGAGGGGGGTTCAGTGATGGACGGATGGTGTTGATGACAGGATGGATTCATTAGCAAAGGAGGAGAAAGACCCCCCCAAACACCCACCGCTCCTGTCCTATACTTCTTCCTCTATCTGATGTACAGTGTGCTAATCCACATGAAACCCTTCAGCTTAGTGACTGCTTCCAGCCATTCTATCATGTGTGTATGTGTGTGTGTGTGTGTGTGTGTATCTTACAAAAGTTATTTTCCAGCGACAAAATGATAGGAGTACATACTGGTGATCTTTTACATTTTTTTTTTTTTTTACAATACATAAGGAGACGGAGCAAACTTTAACAAGGACCAGCGAGTGAGGAGAATGAGGAGAAGCGTGCATGTGTGAGAAGGGGAGGGGGAGTATAGAGAGAGAGAGGGGGGGGGGGGGGGGGGGGGGGTTATGGTGAGGGGTGGTGGTGGGGGATGACTACCTGCAGAGAGGCAGCGTCCAAATGAGAACATAATAACAACATCAGAGAGCGAGGAGAGGGATTGTCTGCGAGATGACAACAGTATTAGAGAGAAGTCAGATAATTAAGAAATGCACTTAGTGTTTTGTCAAAAGTGGCCGTCACAGGCGGAGATGGAGTTTAGCTCTGTGTGTGTGTGTGTGTGTGTTTGTGTGTTTGTCCTGTGTTCCATACTGCAGATAATGAGCCTGGAATATTAAAAAAAAAAGAAAAGATGAAGGGAAGAGGAAAAGAAGAAAGAAAAAAACAATAAACAGTGAGAAAAATCAATCAAATAATTTAAATGAAAAGTTGTGTTCTGTCCGCGCGAGGATGCCAAGTTCTTTTGGGCATTTCTGATGTAGCTGTCCAGTCAGGGAAAATGAGACACATCTTGGATGGGAAGCAAACAAGAGGGGTGGCAGTGGATGGGAAGGAGGGAGGGATGGATGGATAGAGGAGAGTAAGGGGGGAGGGAGGGGGAGGGGGAGGGCCACAGAAATAAACCCAACTCCCATCTGATGAGCAGCTTGTCCATAATACTGAATCTCCATCTCTTGCCAAGTCTGCTTCTTGATACAGAAACACGATAAGTGCAGATTTTTTGAAAAGATTCCCTTCTTGTTCATTTGCCCCCCCCCCCTCCCAACAACAACAACCCAACCCCCCCCCCCCCCCCCCCCCCCCCCCTTTACTCCGCGTTTGCTTTTGGCCTGGAAGCACTTCTAGCCGATGCCACGGATAATCAGGTGGCTGTTTTTTTTTTTTTGTCAATCTGTACCCCCCCTCCTCAACCCATGATGTGATAATGAAATTAAAGAAGTGGAGAAGAATAAAGAAAAAAAATAGATGCATTCATCTCTTTTTTGCGCCCAACAACTACAGGACAGATGATGTGGCCATCTTGAGATCGTTTGTCATCTGTCAGGCAGCGTTGACCTTGCAATGAATGCCGACCGTCGCACTGAAATCATCTTTTACGGCGAGAGAAAAAAAAAGATACAGAGAGAGATAGAGAGAGGCGGAAAGAGAGAGGGGCTGTTGTTTTCGGTAATAAAGACAACATTTATGCCTTCCATTCGCGCTGCCAGTTAAAAGAGGCACAAACATGGAAATCCATTATGGAACGCTTCTTAAAAGTGTGACCAATCCTTGTTCAGTCAATTAGAGTCTGGAGACTGAGAATATGATGTTTGTCTGTTTAGCCTCCCGACACATACAGATCAGGCTGGATTTGATGATGGAAAGAGAGATTCTTTTTGTTTTTTTACAGAGATAGAGAGAAAGAGAGAAAGAGAGGAAAAAGAGAGAGACAGAGGGATGGAGGGGCAGCGCAGCCAAGCTCTGCTTATCTCTTTTCTTCTCTGCTTTCTTTGCTGTTTTTTTTTCTTCCTCTTCTTACCCTCCCATATACAAAAGCATTAATGTGCGCAGCTATGTGCTCTGCCATTGTTCTGTGTTTAAAAGCTTAAAAAGGGACGTTGTTTGTGTAACTGGCAGAGTTGGCGGTGCACGGCCGCGTCCAAAAAGCCTGTACTTAAAGTTGCTGAGCGAAAAAGAAGAAGAAGAAAAAAAGAAATAGGCCGCACAAAAGGGAGTGATAGAAAAGCAGTTAATAAGAGTGGTTACCCCAGAATGAGCGGGGATGAGGTTTCACATTAAAAAAGATTTATCTTAAAGTATGGTGCTAATCCCTCCAGTTTTAATCCACCCAGCACCCCACCACCACCACCACCACTACCCCCGGACCCTCCCCTCTCAGCACCCTTTTCATTCCTGCCGAGGGATAATAAAAAACTATAAACCATAAAGTTCTTACAATTTCTGGAAACTGGCAAATGCACGGCGCCCTGATTTTACAAGGATTCCTGGCCAGTGAATCACGGAACTAGGAGGACTCATCTCTCTCACAACAGATTATTAACCGAAAGAGGAAGTCGTGGGGTACAGCGGAGGGCAACAAGGACAAAAGGGAAAAAAAGAGGAGAGGAGGAGAGGAGTGCATGTTTGCTATGACCTATTTGATGATTATCGCGATGGCAGCGGTAGCGGTGATAGGTGGCGGAGGGGTGTTGTCATGCTCTCTGTCACACTCGGCTGTGTCATACAAGCTGGATGGATGCCTCTGTCCACTGCAAGCTGCTTGAATGAGGAAGCATATGGGTGTATGAGAACCTCAGCCCACTTCATGAATATTTGATTCATATTTCCTGTGTGTGTATGAGTGTGTGTGTGTGTGTGAGAGAGAGAGAGAAAAGAGATGCAGAGAAAGGGAGGAAGGCTGTTTCTCTCTCTCTCTCTCTTTCACTTGTCATTGCAAAAACTCACAAGGCTTACTTTGTGGCATTCTAATCATAATTGCCAATCCTGAATACAAATCTCTCAGCGCTAAACACATCGAGTGAAATTGAAATGACAAAACGAAGCTCATATAACGGTGTAATCAAAGATACATTCGGTCGGGGGGGTTGGAGGGAGAAAAAAAAAAGTTGAGAGTGTTCTTCCGCAACCAGTAAGAGATGAGGATCAGGGGCCAGTTATTAGCTCGGCCAGGGAACAAAGAAGCCCAGTGTTGGAGGGCAGCTTAACGCTGAGCCAGTTACTGTACCTTTCAAAACTAATATGTAACCATATCTGTTTTAAAAGGACGATTCATATTACTGTGAATGCATGAGAAAAGTTGTTCCCATCCCTGCGACCCAGGAAACTCGAATCCCACTTGTAATAACCCCCCTGCCCCCCCCTCCACACACACACAAACTCACTCAATTGCAGGCCTGGCCTTTTGTGGAAAAGCATCCCATTTAAAAAGATGGGGGACATAAAAATTTTTTGTAATGATGTAAAACATCTTCAGCTTTTTTTTGACAGGACAATGGTGCTTATTGTGCTTTATTGTTACTGTGGCGACTCCAAAGGTCAGCGTGGGTGTGGCCGGGCAGACAAGGGCGGCACTGAATGAAAATTGGGTTATATGTGATCAACCAAGTTATTAATCAGATTAAAATGGATTCCCTCTGCCTGCTGTTTAACTAGACAGGAGGGGAGAGGACGGGAGAGGAGGGGAGGAGAGAAAAAAAATGAAAAGAAATAAAGACAGAGAGAGGAGGGAAAGAGAGGCAGAACAATAGGCCAGTGTTTACTCATGCAAGAGCAAAGAAAGTCATTGTTTTAGACGCTGAAGTCACTGTCGCAGATGAGTTCTGATAAGGACCAGCTCTGTGAAACATCCCACTGCGTGGAACCAGTCTGTCTAAAAGCATGTGCCCTTGCCATGGATGCCCCCTAGCTTCATCCAGGTAACCTCTCTAATCCTGATTAAATCACTGTAATTAGAACAAGCAGTGTTCCTCCACCCCCATATTTCCCTAATAAAACAATGCAGCAGTTTAAATCCGGTCGCTGGGATTTGCAACGCAACAATGCAGTTTATATCCATCTCTGCCGAGGAATTAAGTGTATTTTCTAACTGCTAATGTTATAATGTTGCTGGCTTATTTGTCTCGATGCTCGCTATTCTTTTTCTTATTCCCCCCGCGGTTTGTGTTCTCGCTCTCTCACTCTGTCTCTGTCTCTCTCTGTTTTTTTGTTTTTTTTTCCTAGCGCAACTTTGTTTATTTGAGTCTTATTTATTTGTTCCTTGGCACTTTTTGATGTTTAAATCAAACATGTTTTTAGCGAGTGGTCGGGATCATCCTTCACTACGGGAAATAATGCAAGTTATTTGTCTTTAATTGCCTCAGAGCTTTTCAAACACGCCGACGTGCTGCCTATGTGTCTATACCTGTGTATATTTTTTTGTTTTTATTAGTATCACTGCATGCCTCCATTGATGTGGAATAACAGAGGAAATAAAAGTTGACATAGTTTCTTGATTTTTTATTTTTTTTACCTCCCCCCCACAACCCTGCTTCCCTCTCTGTCTGCCGTACTCTCTGTTGTTTTTTATATATCTGTGTTTTTCCTTGAAGTTGCTGCGGCAATGTCTCATTATGTGTCTACTAGCTGTGTAAGTGTAGTTATTATGCCTGTGTGTCTTTGCCTGGCGGTACTGTTCTCTCTCTCCCTCTGTCTCTACTGTCTCTCTCTGTCTCTCCCTTGGAGGATGAGGAGCTTTTTGAGTACAACTCCTCTGAGGCGTCCTCCTCACATCTCCAGGGCGCCTGGGGAAGGGAACGTTGCATTCTTAAGAGGAGCAACTCAAACTGAACAAAGTCTACAGGAGTCAGGGAAGAAAAGAAACAAACAGCAAACTAACGAGATGGGAAGCAGAGATCATGTCAAATATATCGGGTTGGAAGGCCAATTTATAACCCATTGTTTCATGTTTCGCAATATCGAATGCAATGCGCACTAACGTGGCAATGAGTGTGCACGTGGGGAGAGGGTGTGCAGACTTGCATATATACATAAAAGCAGTTGATTTGCACGTGAACACACACAATCTCACACACACACGCACACACACAGTGTATCAATGTGATCTTCAGCTCCCAGTAACCTCCCAGCTCCCACGCTGTCTTCACTACTGTTTCCCCATCCCGTTTCTAAAATAATGAATAGAATAATTGTCATGTAACTTTGCAATCATCCAGCATCCGTCTCCATTTCCTTTTCAAGGGCAACTCGATACTGCCCTTCATTCACTGTACTGTACTTGCAGGAAACGTGATGTGGCCAATATCATCGTCGGTATTAGTGTTTGAGAGTGAGAGACAGAGAGGGAGAGGGAGAATGTGAAAAAAGAATATGAAGCCTTTTCATAAAAACAGACCTTTCAGCAGGCGCAGCAGTTAATATCTGGGGAATTAGTGAGGTCAAAATATTTTTAGAGTTGTCACATCTGCCGAGGAGAAAAGAGAAGCGGAGAGTGAGCAACAGGTACCATCCTTAGGGCTTGACAGCAGCTATTACACTTAATTGCTCTTTGAAAACTACACTATTTGCACTTTTGGGTGACAAGGTGATAATTCACCTCTGCACAAGTTAAACTGGTAATATTGTTGCACATGTGAAATAGCACCTCGCCTCCGCCAGCCGTCAAAGCTGTCATCTCGGCATGGCAGAGGCACACAATGAGAGCCTGGGGAAGTGTTTCACCAACAGTCGTCTTCTTCTTCTCAGCAAAAAGACAGACAGACAGGCCTCCAGACGGCTTAATCACTGGAGGAGCCCGTGCCCTCCAGCAACAAGGAGAGAAAGAAAGACGGAGAGCGAGAGATAAAGAAAAGGGAGGATCCTGGAGTGTGGGAAAGTGAAATGCAGAGATCCAAGAGCAGAGGAAGAAGTGCTAATGGACTCGCTTTGGTCTGAACAGAGAGACATCAGTGGTTGGGTTTCCATGCACTCTCAGGCAGATCTTGGTCAAACTCCGGTTGAAGTTTTAATCAGGTTAGGCTGTTTACAAGAACCTTTGCAAGACTGCAATTGAATTTGCCACGAATAAATGATTTAACTGGACAGTCTGGTCCACTGACAACCAAGAGTTTGAGGGAGAAGCATGACCTGACTCTGACACTCTCCAATCTAATACCATCTTACTACTTACTGTTAAGGATAATTTTGTTTTATTCCAATCGGGACTTTTTCTGTATTTGTGTATATCATTTCTATGGTGAAAACTGATCGTGCTCACTCAGTTACTTGCTGTGATCAGCAAATTTAGCATCATTACAGAAAAGAACTGAGACACACAGTCAGAGGAGTTTAGACAGAGACTATGCAATGTTTTAAAGATAAAATAACACAATCTTTCTTTTGCACATTAAAAGTGTAGTTCATAGAGAAAGATAGATAAAGTAACAATACAGAGTTCTGCTGCTATGGTCCTACTTTGGTTCAGTATGATCAGTTTGCTAATGAGAGCTGATATTAGCAAACTTTAAAGGTCCAGTATGTAATAAATACATAAATGGAATAAAACATGTATGTTTTCATTAGTGCATGATCACCTGAGAACCAGAATCAAGTTTTCGTTACCTTAGAATGAGCTTTATTTATCTACAGAGGGAGCAGCCCCTCTTCTTTGTTGAACCACCATGTTTCTACAGTAGCCCACAACAGACAAACTAAACACTAGCTCTAGATTTGGTCTTTGGAGTTTTTTTTCATAGCACCATAGTTTATCTGTTTCATTCTTGAATTCTGCACAAACTGTAAAACTCTTATCCAAACTGTCGTCCTGTAAATATCTACTTCCTGTTTCAACTCTGACCTACTATATTTGCATCATTTTATTCACTTCATCAGTTCACTGTGTGCAATTAACCACGTTTTGCTCACACTCACTTTCAGTTTGACCTCTGAATAATGTTTATGATAAGGCTAAATTATTGGCTTTTCTTTCTTATACCATCTAATTGTACAAGTGCTCGTGTTTACTGACCCGTTGGACTTGTTGTTGTTGCGTCGTTGCGTTGTTCCCAGATCATAGCAATTACTTTGGTGAGTTTAATGTCATCAAAACCAATAAAAACAAAAGCCAAAACAGCAAATAAATAAGAACCAAGTTGTAATAAATCAAAATTATCCTTTGACTGAGAGATGACAGTCCGACAGCTCTCTGCGTGGGTGTCACCACACTCTTGGTGATGACTGGTTGCTCAAAGACTTACTGAGCAGTCTAACCTATTGAAGCTTACAGCATTAATGAATATAACAGGATTTGCCAGTGTTCAACAAAAGATTTTCTGATGTTTCCAAGGATGCAAAGTGTACAGATATATGGTACTGTGTGTCCTTGTTGCTTTTGATGTAGCTCTGTATTATACAACCGTCTCCACTGAGCGTGTGACAGAAACAGAAGTGTTGGTGCAGCAGCAAAGAAGGAAAAAAAGTGCAAGTAAGAGTTTAGATGTTCATCTGGTATTGCTTTTGAATTCTGTCTCTGTTTGTGTGCATCAGAAAACAGACTTTTAACCACTGACCATTCAACCAGAAGAGTCTACCTATGACAGATGACAATGTTAAAACCTGACTATCCATGGCCTTTGTGTGTCTTTAATACAGATTCTGTTTTGTAAATTAGACCATAAGCAGCACGTGCCCACAAGGATCCTCGGGTGTCACCTTCCTTAACTTTCAGACTTAGTTTTAAGTGTAGAGACTAATTTCCACCATGCAGGTAAGCTATCTGTCTGGTTCATTAGTAAACACGGGGGTGTCTGTGGAGCAATAAGTACCCTAGCTCTTTTGCACTTGTCAAAGCATTTTGTGTGAGTGTTTGTGTGCATGTGTGCATGTTTGCTAGAGACAAACAGCAACCAAATTCATGGTAATTAACCACCTGATGAGGACAGTATTATTGGCAATTACCAGGTTTTGCATTATCACAAGTTTTAAATGTGTGTGTGTGTGTGTGTGTGTGTGTGTGTGTGTGTGAGAGAGAGAGAGAGAGAGAGAGAGAGAGAGAGACAGACAGAGAGAGAGAAAGTGAGAGTGTGTGGATGCACACATACAGGTGTGTGAGCTGAGATCGGACACACAGACCGCAGATAAAAGGGATGTTATCTGAGAATGGAGGACAAAGTGGTGGTCAATGTCACTAGCACTGTTGGCAACGGGCACTCTTGATTTCATTCATGAAGGGAAACATTCCAAAAAGGAACTTTTGTATGTTACATTTGTCCAAAAAGCATTATATAAAAGATTACACTATTTATTTAATAATAATGTGATATAAGTATTAATAATAGCATAATTGACATGCTTATTGTTAGATTATAAGCCATTTATAAGCACTAAGAAATATAGACCTCATAAAAATGACTCTTATAATTGTTAATAACAGCTTTATAAACACATCTATTGCGTTTGATTCATTATGTAAATCAGACTGTATAAGTGTTTATAATATCATCATAAACATGCTTATGATGAGACATTTATAAGCACTTATGAGAAACAGTTTATAGACTGCTTAAGAACGACAATAAAAACCTCATAAAAATGAGTTCATTATTATCATTTATAATGCATTACAAACACATTTAGCGAGTTTAATTAACTAACCTACAATGTTCAGTCTATAAACTCTAAGTATGGGTGGGGTATGACACTATTATTAACACTTGTATAGTCGTATTAACACATCAAAGTTAATAAGCATCTAATAAATGCCTTCTTACCTATGAACTGATGTTTATTACAGGGGCCTTAATATAAATTGTTACCATGGAAAACTGGTTGAAATAAAATCAAACTAGATCAGGAAATACATCCGGCAGCTCGCAGATGACATACATCTGAGAAGTCATATAATGAGACGCATTTAGACAATGAGGAAGCACAGGAAGTGATTGCAAACAAAATCAGTGGTTAAATGTTCTTGTTTACGAAGCTGATAAAGAAGGGATGCAGCAGCGTATCAAATGTTCAAATCAGATGCAAATACTATGCTGAAATCTAACCGATTTTCAGCTGATATTATTCATCATGTCACAGGATTTTTCAAATGTCTCAGGTGTCATGTTGTAATCTATCATCCAAACTTAAATCATCAACAGAGACGTCTGGAGCTCTACATTTTAAGAGCATTTTTAAGTCAAAAGGCAAATCGCTTTTTTAGTTTATTTGTTTTAGAATGGAAGTAAATATGACTATTTGTTACTTTAAATGAATTTTAATCACTCTTTCAGTTAAGTCAAAATATCCACTTTGAGCAGTTAATAAATACATGCCCATGACTCATTAATATGTGATGATTGTGAGTGCAATTTGAGCATATACATAGAGATACAATTTTGGTTACTGTATCTATGTTACACTGACACCAGCATATGTGCAGTGTGTGTGTGTGTGTGTGTGTGTTTGTGTGAGCTCCATTTGTTGTGCCTACCTTTCTTCCACTTAAACCATAGAAAGTGAAAATTACACCAGTAATGCCAACTGTGATCCACTACATCTGCGCTTCACAGTGAGCCCACCAATCCCACCATATGTCTTTAATTACAATCAGTGCTTTACAGAACTTCACACACACACACACACACACACACACACACACACACACCAGCCTTTTATTGCGATCGCCTACACTCTACTCTGTGAGCATGTGTACAGCTGTACAGATTTAAATCTGTGTGTGTGTACATTTCTTGCACGTTGTTCTGCTATGACCTCAGTACTCATGGGTTCAGATCCCGCACAGTAAAGGCACGCAGGAGTGCACTCAGATAATTGGCCACTAGTGACACAACCAGCCCTGTATTTAAGATGAAAACCAAACTTCCATAATCCAGTGCACACACACAAACACACACACATACCCATGCACATGTGCACAGAAAATTTGGGGTTGTAGGACAGGCCACATGTCACAGCAAGGCTACAGAGGGGTGAGTATGAAATAAAACCTTTCTTAACTCATTCTTCCTACTTCGTATATGTTCAGGGTTTTATATTTAGGACACAAGCAAAGAGATATTGGACACAAAATGGTTTCCCTCTTTTGCAGACAAGAAGCCGACATTATGTGATTCATTATTACTTGTGATATGTGCGTGTCAATCATCCTTTCAGTGTGCCTCTGTCTCAACCTCATAGACTCTCAGTTGCTCTTGAGCGCTGCCGTGCTGGGAGGAAACCGTTCCGCCGGTAAAGCTTTTCCCTCGTCATTCGATAACCATTGGAGACGTGGTGCCAACTACTGGCTTTTGCTCAAAGGTGGCTCTGGTCATGTCAAAGTAAGTAGCTTGCGAAGTAAGGCAGGATCATTAGTGTGTGTTAATTATAGCCACACCCTTGCTCAAATCAAAAAAAGGCTTGTAGCTGAACTGCATTACAGTTTATTGAAGCCAGCGTCTGCAAAAAACCTGGTATTCCTGATGGATTTCTCCCTGTAGAGTTGTGGGATGTGGTTGCAAAAGAGTCACAGTATGAAGTGAAGGATGGAGGAGTTGAATAGCTGATGAATTACGCTCTGATTTTACACATTTAAATGTTAACACTGTCTTGAGGAGAGCATAATTCTTTACTGAAGGTACCGAAGGTTTCTTTAAGAGCTTTCAGCCACATTGGGCCTTCATCAGTGGACAGAGTTTGCTCAGTGGCTCACTGGAAACTAGCCGCTGTCACTTTCTTTGCCACAAACTTGTGATGTCTTCAAGTTAAGACCCATGAATGATCTATATTTGATTTATTATAGTGATTAGTATAAATTTCTTCTACAAAAATCAATGATCAATATTGTTAAACTAACACCCAGACCTTATTGAATGCTTAAATTATTTAAAAAGCAGACTTCCAGTCATTAAACAAAGCTCAAGAGACTCATAGAAACTGTTGCCACTGTGCTTCTTGCTGTTATATAGCGACTCTGAGGCGCTGTCATGTTCATTCTCTCAAGACTTCAAAAATAGACTCTTCTGACTGTCATGTAACGTGCGTATCGGAGGTGACTCTCCAAAAGCAACAAACACCAACAAACAACAGCACTTACGAGGAGAACCATAGAGCCCAACGTGAGAGCACTTGTAAATTGGAAATGATGGCTCTAATTGATGTGAGCATATACAGCATTTCCCTCTCTCCTTTCTCTCCCATATCCACTGACTCTCTGTTTATGTAGCCTACTTCTCAAATTGCGAGGGGCGCTCGGCTACGAGCTCTGCCATTTTCTCCTCTGAAATCCTCGACGCACGCCCATCCAAGTCCTACACTTCTATCAACACTTCCTCTCCAGCTTGTCAATCTCAACCTTCTTAAGTCCTGGTCCACGTTTAATATATTAAGTGAATGAGGGGGTTGAGGTAATGTAAGTAATACGATGTGAGGAGCAATGTTCGCAAGCAGCCGTGGCATGTACAGCACTGTTTGAATAATGTAATACTTCATGTTTGATAATGCATGGCTATAGATAGGTCTCCACTGCAGCCAAGTATTGATTGCGTTAAGCACATCTACAGTACAGCAAATGGTGCGGGTTCATATCAATCTTTACACAGCGTACTGTACCTCAGTAACCAGATACCTTGTCTGATTACAGAGACCTCAGGGCCACTGCTGCTGTTAATGACATTTATTGATAAATCCAATTCCTGGGCCAATTTAGGGAGGTGTGGTTTAATACTACAGACGTGTGAATATGTGTGTGTGGATTCGTATGTGTGTGTATCTGTTATGTGTCAGAGTGCAAGTAGATTCATGCGCATTGTAACCCTTTTCCCCTCCTCTGGGCATACTAATGAAGAGACGGCCACTCCAGACGTGCAGCGCGTGCCCTACAACAGCTCCCACAGATTCAGGGGAGAATTTCGATATTAATGATTTATGCTGTATTTGCATACAAACCTAATGCAAACCCACTCCAGATAATCACATTTTGCCAGGTCTGAATTGAGTTTTCCGGACGTCTTTGCTACCCCCACCTTCTCCACCCACCAAATAACAGTGGAATGTGTGGCTGTTGCTCTTCACGCTGTGGGTGACCCCCCCCTACCCCCACCCCCCCCAACACAAGGGGTTTACAAGTGGACACATAAAGAGGGACTGTAAAAGTGCATTTTACCATGAAACAAGTGTGTCTATTTTCTCATCCAAGCTCTGTCATACAACTGTAGTATGTGGAGCAGAGCTGGCAGCAGTCACAATAGACCAGTAGTAACGATGGTCGTATCAACAGCAATGCTTGAAGTAAATCTGCTTCTAGTACTGAACTTTTTGAGATAGTGTTTCCAGTTAAAGGTGCAGTGTGTAAGATCTGGGGCCTTTATTTTCAGAATAAGGCAGAAATAGTTTACAATATTAATAACTATTGTTTTCATGCATGTATAATCAATTGAAAATAAGATTTTTTTGTATTTTTCTTACTTAAAAATTAGCCTTTCATATCTACAGTGGGAGCGGGTCCACTGTGTCTACTGACTCCAGACAAGGCCTTTCAAGTGTGGTTTCTCTTTTACACTAGGAAGGTGAGGGTGATGTGAGGAGATTGCAATGCAGCGATTCGCCCACTAGATACAACTGAATTCTACACATTGGACCTTTAATGCTATGCTGTACTTCTACTTGCCTACATTTCCAGGACAAATATACTCTATTTAAATTATTTTAATACATTTATTTCACAAAAAAAAAAAAAAAACTTGTAAGTAACTTGAGTAACTACTAAACAGAAAGCAGCTCCACTAGTGTTTACACATTAATGCATTAAAAATATAATATAATATAATATAATATAATATAATATAATATAATATAATATAATATAATATAATATAATATAATATAATAGGAGCCATTCTGCTGCTCCCACATAACTTAAATACTTTAACCACATTTTTTCTACTAATCATAAGCAATTATAGTAACAGCTAGAGTCTGTAATGTAGTAGTGGTAATGGTAATGGTCATAATAATAATGGGTTTACATGGGGGCAGTAGCGTGCAGTCCATCACAGGGTTAACGCCGACAGACAGACACTCATACCTATAGACAACCAAGAGCCTCCAGCTCATTTAGTTGCATAGACTGTGAAGAAACCTGAGCTTCCATAGGAAGCGTGTGTTGATAATGACCCCTCACAGCACTTTAGCATCTCTCTTTCAAAATATCAGTCTGGATTTGTAGTGAATTCCACCTTTACTACAATGATAGGATAAATAAAGCTTAAATAGCAAAGCATAAAGCTTTTTTGAAATCAGTAACAGTAGCTGCAAGTACTTAGCTTGACCTATAATATGGGATACGGTGTTGTATTATCTGATACATATATCATTGTAGCAGTACAAACAGATAGTTGGTGACTGGGAAGTGGTGTTTGGCAGGGCAAGTCGCCAGAGGTAATGTCACACAAAGTACAACAAGTCACTCGTATTCATAGCACACCACACACAGCACGTCTTGGTTTTACTTGTGTTTCCTATAATCCTCAGTGCTATCATCAGTGCCATCCTAGAGATATGAATGGTGAGTATCTATTTCCAGGAAGTTGGATACATAATAACTCTTTGGGTTTTCTAATTACAATGAATGCCTGACTCAGACTGGGACAAACTAACAACATGTAAGAAAGGCTTTTGTTCCATAGAGAAAGCCTTATCTATAAAGGTCAAGCATTCCTAGTTGCAAAGGGAACTGCCCACATTACATAGCTTGCTTTCACAGGCTTTCTGATTAGACAATAAGTAGGGCATTCTCACACAAAGGCACTTCTCTATTAAATGAAACATATATCAATCTCATATGGTTAAAATGCGTTCACGATGTTAAGATATGCAGAGAGCCTGGCGCCATGACAACGGATAATATTTTGTCAGATGAAAAGGTCAGATGAACATATGTAGCTGCACTGCTTCATTAACAAACAGGTCACTATTATTATAGGTTAATGTATATCTTCATGAATGTGAGCACTGCATTTCACAGGCAAAATGTCCGATACTTTTGTTACCCACAGATAAGACAGATATTTATGATTGTGGATTATATATTGGGTCTTATAGAAGCTAACATTTAAGGAATTAAATATGGTAAAATATTCAAAATATGAGACAGAAGTTGAGTAAACATTGTACATGCAAGTAGCTGCAATGTGTATCTGGCTCTTAATGAATCTAAAAAAAAAACAAAACTTTTTTTTTTCTCATTAGGCTATTATTTTTGCTAGTTTCAATTAAATAAAACAAATGCCTTCTCATTAAAATGTCTCAATTTCGATATGAAGGAGTTGTCACTGATGGGATCTCAGCTAAGACCGCAAGAGCTAAGTACTATGCATGTTCTGTCTCTGTTGTGTGTATAAGTCAGTATTTCAAAGCCGAACACCAACTTTGGGGTTTTACTTTCTTCTATAGACACTTTAGCAACCACCCCTAAACAGCGAAAGAGCATTGTAAAAAAAAAAGAGAAAAAAAAAAGAAAAGAACTTCCTTCTTCAGTCTCAAGGAGCGGCTGTAACCTTAGCAGAATCATGAAAGTTGACAGTTCATTTTTCACAGGGTCATAGATCGACGAGTCTTATAAAGTAATGGGCTTTTGGGAGCCAGCTTTATGAGAGCTAAGATAGTTAAGAGACATGTGCAGGAGGTGGCACGGGGAGCTGAGGTCCTGCTCTGACTCATCCAGGGTTATTCCCTCCATGCTGTGGAGCGGGAGGGAGGCGCTGCACTCCTAGTAATATAAACGTGTAATAAAGATTAATCTGTTGCTAGTCGCCAGGCTGATAGCTTCTAAACTTGCTTGAAATAAGGCTGAAATCACTTCAGAGCCAATCTCGAGACCTTTAGTGACTGTCTGAGATTCCTTTGTGGGTGTCAGGAAAAAAAATGTATATGTGTTTGTCTTGTGTATCTAGTGTTTATGTCTATGCAGTTCTGGGAAAATTGGATTTGTGTTTCAAACACGTGTGCATTCACAGCATTTTATGTGTGTGGTTTTTGTGCTGGTAGGTAGGTGTGTGTGAATATATTCTTGTGTGCTTAACAGCAGTTAAAGTGCCAGTTGGGGTTAAATACACTCACCAGGTGCATCTGGCCTCTTCATGCCCCCTGTGGATGCTCCACCTCCCAGGCCGTTGAATGCGGGGAGGTTGTCATTGCTGTATGCTCTGAGGACAGACAGCATGTTCATCTGCTGTTCTAGGTGGGTCTGCTGCTCAGCCTTCAACAGTCCTGGAGGACCGCCGGGAGACAGGAGGCCCAGGCCTTGCTGCCACTGCTTCTCCAGTGCCAGAGCTTGATTCTTGGGTTGGGGAACCAGAGAAAGTGGTTTCATGGCAGAGGAAGATGCTGCCAGAACAGCTCCACTCCTTGGGGGCAGGGAGGAGTCATCTGGGAGCTGTTTGGGGTGGTTCTGGAGGTGGTCTGAAGCTGGACTTCCTTCTTCCTCTCTGTCCATGTCCATTTGTCCATGCTCATCTCTTTCATCCTCCTCTTCAGCCACTCCTCCCTCCTCTTCCTCTTCATCAGATTGATTCTGTTGCTGCTGTCTCTTGGGTGTGGTTGAGGGAGTCTCACTAGCACTGTGTACACCAGCCTGTGCCACCTCATCATCTGATCCAACCTGATCCTCTTCTGCATCTCCACAGGAGCCCCGCTCACCAATCTGGTCATCTCCAGCTGAAGATGCTCCTCCAAAGGTCTGGCTAGATAGTTCCAGACCCTGTTCTACTGGGGCTATGTACCCTTGAAGGGCCTGGTTGGCCCTTGGGGATCCATCATACAAACCACCAAACCGCCTGTAGAAGTCACTTTGGAAGGGGTTGTAGGGCTGGTCCATGTGGTTGTTCCAGCCTCCCTGGTGTTTCTCGCCATCTCTGTCTCCATCTTTGTCAAGGGCCACATTGGAGGTCTTGGAGTGAATGGTGGAAGTGTTGGGAGATGTCTCCCCATGAAGCTCCTTGCCTGTATCAGACCGCTGTGGCTGGGCCTTTCCCATGTGGTTGGCCTGAAGGTGCAGAGCCATGAGCTCCAACGAGGCGGTGGAGAAGGAGCAGAAGAGGCAGCCGTGCCATGCCACATTATCGTGGATGGTGACTGAAGAGCCAGGGAGAGATCCAGATGCAGACTCAGGCCGGACTGACACAGACAGATCAAGTGGTTCATACTGGGACCCAGGTTTGCCAGGCTCTGAGTTCTGTTTGGCTTCAGCCTTCTCCTCCCTTTCCTGGTCAGCTGAGATGGCCCGCTTTGCTTTGGGCTCACCGTTATCATGGTAGCAATGGGCCTGGAGTTGGGCTGGACTCTGGTTGTCTTTCATATCCTTCTTCATGGAGCTGAGGACGAAGCTGTCCATGAAGGCCTGGAGAGAACCTTGAAAGTGGACTCCGTTTCCCATCATGCTTTGGTAGGCCCTGCTTAGGTCGGAGAAGCTATCTGTCGCTGTTGAGACCAGTGAGGATGGGCCATCAGCAGTCTTCATGTTCTCAGCTGAGGAGGCAGAGTCAAAGCGGCGATCTCCACGCTCCCGCTCTCGATCTCGGTCGTGTGGAGACATCATGCCAGCCGACGCCCACTGATGGGGCAGCAGTGGACCCGCCCTGAAGTCTAGGTTTGGAGGCATGCCCTTGAAAACATTACGGAGAACATCTGGTCGAGCAAAGATACCACCACCGGCTGTCTTCCCGTGGTCCTCTTTGTGGTCAGAAGAAGCGGTGTGGCCAGAAGATGGGCCTGAGGTGGTGGAGCCATTTTGACGCTCGCGGTGGTGGCGCTCCAGGTGGTACTTCAGACTGGCAGACTGGGTGCCGGCATAGTCACAATGAGGGCACCGGTAGGGTTTCTCTCCTGAGAGGCCAAGAAAAAGACAGAGAAACAGAAAGGGAAAGACAGGGAAAACAGTGAATAATTAACCTGATTATTAGATTGACTGGATATCAAAATCTATTTATTGGAGCAGGGAATGTGGACCCTAGGGTCATGTAACCTCCCCGAACAAAGAAAATTAGGTCAAATGAGTAGAGCTCACAAAAAAGATATGCATTTCATTAACTAATATAAAAAAGAGAATATTTTGCAAGTGTCTCTTTGAGTTGGCATCAAAACACATGCTGACAAAAGGAGGAGGGAAGAAAGTGAAGCAAAAAAATAGGAAAGTAGAAGTTTAGAAAGAAAAACAATAAAGCACAGAATGAAATCAATAAATGTATATACGGTATAAATAAATAAACACAAAGTGTTAATGAACAGGACCCTGCATTCAACAAACAATCCCATGTCTCTGCTCTCCCACAGACACCAGCTCTGCTCCACTTGATGTGTGTATGTGTTATTGCATGTGTGTGTGTTTGTGAGTGTGTGTGTGTGTGTGTGTGTGTGTGAGTGTGTGTGTGTATTGGGAGGGTGGGGGTGTGGAGTAGGCATCTGAATATGGGTCGATCCAGCTCGATCCAGCCCCGCCAAGTGAGCCATCACTCACATCAACACCATAAAAAACATTTCACCATATGGTGCTTTCAGTCCACTACAAGAGATAATATTTTCAACTGACAACAAAACTGTCTCGATGCTATCTGTGTTTGCACGGGTAAGGGCTGGGGCTGAGGGTGCGGCTGGGTCTGTGTTTGTGTGTGTTTTCTGTGCATGGATGTGTGAGTTTGCCTGCACTAGGGTCATCGTGCCCCCCCCCCGACCGTGTCAGTCCTGTGCTTTGGCGATGAGAGTGCAATTTCTCGGACATTCCCTATTTGCAGTTTATCTTGAGAAACATAAATCAGCCGCGGCGTAAGATCTCAGCAACGACTGTCACGCTGCGGTACACTGAGAAGAAAATATGGATGATACACTACGATGCAAAAATAAGTCAATGAGTATTAAAAAAAAAGAAGAAGAAGAAGAAGAAGAAGAAAAGAAATGTGCAGGCAACATATGTGAACCACATGCTTGTTGCAGTGAAGCTCTATGATAAAGAAGAATATGATTCACTACAGGACACGCAGATCAAAGAGATTTATATTGTGGTAAAAGAGGGGTGAATCTGTCGTGTAACATTTACATATATTTATTTATGCTGCACATCCATATTCATGAATATTCTTGATAATGGTATAACACCAGCATTATTCTGAATTATTCCAGAAGTGGATCTTCCATTGAAATGATACTTATGTTGAAATAGAACACATCCTGCTAGCAATTATAATAGGCTTGGAGTCTGAGCCAGATTTGGATTCATTAAACAATGAACAGAGAGGGAAAAAATGCTAAGCTTGATTTTTTTTTTCTGTTTTTTTTTTTTTTTTTTAATATATACATATAAAAAGTTCCCAGAGTAACAGTGACTGTGTGAAAAGAGAGAAAAGGGGGAGGGTGGTGGAGGGAGGTTGATGGAAAAAGAAATAAAAAGGGATGGTTGACGTGTTTTGTGTGTATGCACATTTCTATATATACAGTATGTGGCCATAAAATGTTTAGATTATACACATGGAAACCATTTTATAAAAGGAAAAAAGGCATTGTTACGCAAGGCTGGTTTGAATGATTTAAGTCGGGCTGTGTAGTAAATCATGGATATAATTAGCAAATGGCATACTGCTCAAGTAATTTATCATTATTTAGAGGGCACCATTCCAGAAAAAGACTCTGCGATCTGCAGACCTACTGCAGAGTTCTCAAATACAGGGCCACAAACACCAACTCAATACAATATTGATACAGGAGAGAAACGGATAGGAGGGTATACAAAAGAAAATTGAAGATGGAAATGTTGAAGAGAGGAGAGAGAAAGAATAAGAGAGACAAAAAGCGGGGGGAGGAGGGAGTGTGCGGAGAGACAGATAGCCCTGACTATAGATAGAAAGACAGTGATTTGATATCTTTTCTCTTACGCTAGAGTGGCTATGAGGCATAGAGTATATTTAAAATAAACCATACGAGATGAGCTTTTAACCCAATAAGTGCTTCTCCTGTGAGCTGCTGAACAGAGGCTCAGTGCTGATTTAATAAGGAAACGTCCCTGATGCAAATGATCATTCTCAATTCCTCTAACTGGACAAAATGATATTCTAGGAGCCAAATTAGACAGAAATTAGACTGATCTGATCTTTTTTTTCCTCCTCTGTCTTTTCTTCCCTTATAAGAGGTTGTTAATGTTCATGGGGGGGAAATAAAGAGTAATGTACCATCTACATATCTAAAATGAGAATGAAAAGCGCAGAATATTGTAGGTTTGACAGTCCCCTTTGATGTTTACAGAGTAAGGCAAACTGAAAATAAATACAAACCCTCTCAGGGAAGTTATCACTTTATTCCAGTTTTGCATTAAAATTAAGCATTTAAATATATCTGGAGCGAGTGAGACAGACGACAAGTACATTTCTGCAGCTACTTGTTTACGTACGTGTATGTGTGCACCATTTGGAATGTGTGTGAACACATGTTTATGCATGCTCGTAGGCCTGAGCCAGTGTGTATGTGTGTGTGCGTGTATGTGTGTTTGTGTCTTAGAGGGCCATTTGGACTGGCTAAGACATCTGCTCCATCATACGTCAGGGGCCTGGTGTGACATCTGGGGAATATACTGTATCCTGCCTTGCAACATTACACACAATTTACTGCTAAAGGTCATTATGTACCCGTTAATCCACTTTTAATTGATATCAGCGCAAACAGCACAACCTCCCAGCCACATGACAGATCACTGCCGCCACAAAACCAGAAAATTGCTATTTGGGAGTTAAAAATAGAAGGGTAAACTTTTTGCTGTTGTCCATCTTGGCTTTGTTGAACTACTTTGGACATTTTGTTCCCGGCAAAGTGAGTGATAGAAGGATAAAAAATGCACCGCTGCAGCTTTCCTAGCTTTGACATGAAAAAAAAAAAAAAAGCTAGAGCTCATAAACATCTAAGTGACACCTTTGTGCCTATAAATCATCCTTCCCCTGATTGCTGTGCTGGGATCTGCTCCTCCGCAGTATGTTTGCACTTCACGTTGCATGTACTGATTTCATCTGGCTTTGTGTGAATTGTGACAGTACCATAGAAACAAGTAAAGATAAATACCCCGAACCTGTACAGAGGGGCAATTAAAATGGCTTAATAGATATGACATACTGGAAGATGAATTTCCATTTGGCCGGAAGGATGGAAAAAAAACAGCAGTTGGATGTTTGAGAGACTGAATAATGGATAGAATCTGTTTTACATCTGTTTTAAGTATATCTCCTTAAGTTAGTGGGTAGTGGTGAACTGAGCACACCTCTAATGCTGTCAGGGTTAACAGTTCATCTGCCTCAGAGGGGAAAGTTTATGAACTCGGGAACTTTGTAAAAATGTGCCGACTAAATGGCAAATGTGAGACATACCAGGATGATGCTGGTATTTTACAATACTCTCCTTATTGTGAATAAATCCCACAAATAGCTTCCCTATTTCCCTACACTGACAAAGATGTAAGTCTTTAAAAACAGCTCACACACACACGCACACACACAGTGGGCACTGTAGTTTTTGGCAAATGAGTAAATAGTGCATTTGTTTTTCACTGTGAATTAATACACATATGGTGCTCTAGTGAGTATTTCCAGCACCGGGATGGTGTATGTGGGATTAACTCAAAATATATTACGTTCAATGTAATGAATTAACATGTCGCCCAGTGCAACAGTGTGTCTCATTGATGTGTTTTTAATACTGTTTGGGCAACAATGGAGCTCTATGCACAGAAGATATATCAGGCTTTGAATACTTGGTAGTAGGATCAATTCATTCTTGCTTTTGGTCTTTTCATGGGATTTGTTGACAATGTAAAAAAAAAAAATATATATATATATATATATATATATATATATAATATTGCTAGCCTTATCCTTTAAGTAAGAGGTTAGTGGTGAGTTGCTGCTAATGCTGTCAGGATTAACAGTTCAATTGGCACAGAGGGGGGAAAATCATAAATGCATGAACGTTGTATATCAGAGTGCACAAAATGGCAAATATATTACATTTAGCTGTGTCATTGTTCTGAAGATACTGTGTGATGGAGATAAGCGATGAAGGAAAAGAAAACTGAGCACTGAGAGAAAATGTAACAGGAGGGAGATGCTCGAAAGAAAGGAGGAGAAAAAGGAGGAAGGAGACGGCAAAAGAGGGTGAGAGAAACGGAGGGGGAGATCACAGGTCCCTCTTGATTCATCCTGATTACAAGGTTAGGTTAAGGTTAAGTGACATGGGCAAGTCCTGCCTCTCCTCCTTCTCTCTTTGTCTCCCCCTCCTCTCTCTCCTCTCATTTAAAGGTGAGCAGGGACTCTTATTGGTTATGCGGCCCTGCCTGAAGTTATGTGTGGCTATTGTCAAGAGCGAGGACCTTTTTATTTTTTACACACAGCTGCTTACTGCTAAATAGTGCCTTGTCCAGAAGGGGACAATCTGGGCCTCTAATTGCTGTCACTGAAGCCTAGATTCATTATGTGACTTTCCCATTAAAATGTGAGCATTAATTTGTATAATGAAATATCACCCTCTGCAGTGTGTTCATTAGCTGTGGCCCCACACTGTAGCGCCACAGCCGCACAATGTTAGCTACCTAGAAAACTGTGGTTAATTTTGCTAATGGATATTTTCCCACTCACTGTTCAAGAGGAAATTAATACTGTAACATTAGCTCTTTAACTTTTGGAGAAATTTAAATTCACTTCATTCCTTTCAAGCTGGTGTTAGCCGCTCATTAATCTCCGCGTTGCGTTGCACAATGCTGCCTCCACCGAAACTCCATTGTGTCACTCACATTGCATTAGGATGAAACTGAGGGGTGGAGGGGGCGTAGGGGCGGCGGGAGGGAGGTTTGGCTGTCATCTGTGAATTTCTGTGCATTGTCACCAGAGCACAGAGAGGATCTTTAGCCACTGTAAAAGTCATCTCGTGGATGTAATCAGGATGTCACAGTGGAGCTCGTATGATTAGGTTATAGGAATGATTTAAAGGCCACATGTTGGGGATGCATCAAGCTGTTTTTCTCTCCACGTGCAGGAGACTATGCTAAAGCTGTGCTTAGATGGGCCCACATCCAGAGATACATTCCATTCCAAAAGACAACATCCTCACTAACCTTTTTCACTTTTGTTCCTGCACATACACGACTCAAGGTTAAGCCTTTTATTCGACTGTGTTTTGGAGATATGAACATATAAATGTTAAATATACAGTGTGGATGAAATTAGATGGGCTCACTTGTCTGTGTGTGTTTTGCCAAATGATTTAACGCCAAGCCTGGGTTGAGGTCTCTGCTTCCTCCATGATAAAATATGGCCCTCATGGGTATCCTTACTGTACTACTCAAAGCAGACATAACTCAAGCCTCTCACCACCAGATAACAGATGCCCCCTGAAAACAACCACCATCCTTGGCTGTGACCTGGATGCACTATTTAACAAAGACATTCTAATTATGTGAGTATACACCAGACACGTTGGCATGCTACAGTACAAGCTTCTCCTCTAATTCCTTTCAAGAACTGAAGCGTCTTATTAAGGGAAGCAAAAAGGGGTCACAGCACTGGTGGTCTCTTGGTCTGTGTAGATACTGAAAGAAAAAGGACAGGATGGTTGGACTGTTTTCAAGAACATCTTGAGGGTTACAAATCCTTGATAGACTCTGTGACATGATTTATTATCTGTATTTATGTTTATATGATTGTGTTGGGTCCAGTGACATAAGTCTCACGATGACATACTGCAGGACAAAACCAGAAACCCTGCAGAGACCTCGTGTTCTTTCAACAACTACTAAAGCCCTAACATGTACATGTATTTTACTGCACTCCTATCCTGGTGATCGAGGTAACCTATAGATGAGGACCTTAATGCCTTGCTCAAGCATGCTTTGACTGGAGAAATGGTGGTTATTCTTTCCTCCCTGTAAATTTTCAGTTATTGCAACTCTGACCATGTGAATACTCTGCGCTTGATCAATCACTGATTATTTAAAATTTGAATTAATTATCAGTCGTTAAATTTCTCTGGTTGCACGTACATATTTCAGTGGGATATATTTGGGTTTTGGATGGATGCCCATCAGGTGTCCATGTATAAACAGCCTAGTATCCTGTGAAATTACAACCATATCAAACGATTCTGTACTTCAAGACTTGTGTCCAATTCCAGCATTCAGTGCCACGGCAGGAAGTGGAGTACCCTCCATGCACTGAGGTGGGGGAGTTATATTATTTTCTTTTCTAAAATGAACCGTACTGTGTTAGATATAACAGAAATCAAGAATTTAGCATTCATATTATCTGTTTTTTTTTTTCAGAATTAATAATAAATAAATATAATCTGCCCTAACCGTATTTATAACTTTTCCTCAGCACCCCGATTGGAAAGTTTCCAAATATCCCGATTCCCTCTTTCCAGTTTGGAAACATCATCTCCCTGTGAGACGAACTGAGCGGCAGAAAATCACCTTACAAACTTACATTTTACACACCAGGCCCACCAGCTAGAACCAGGCGTCCTTGTTGTAAGGTGACCTCTGCGTGGTCTAATTGTGACTTTAACCTGGATAGTCAGTGGGGCGTTTGTACCTTGCAGAGGGTTAGAACCCTGGCTACTGTCCACAGTCCACATCATTACTCTGACTGCAGCCTTAACCTCCCAGTAACAACCAGCGGACAGATTGTCACAGAACTGCCTGAGCCCTGGTTGGTGAGATGTATGGGCAGAGCTCAGAGGGTTAGGATGCTTGACTGAAAAATAAAGCTAAATCTATTAGACACATGCTCTCACGCATATCCCTAAACTGTGGACAGGCCGGCTTTGTTTTGGCTTGAAAGTTATTGAGAGTTAGCGAGTGTGAAATTGCCCTCTGAGTGATGTCATCGGAGGACACTGAACCCTTGTTGTGTTAATTAGAGCTCAATGAAATGATGAGTATGAAAAAAAACAGAGAATAATAACGGCCTAAAGCCTCAATGAGGGACACTGTTAGGAAACGCATATTCCCAGTTTTATTTGTCTCTATGTCAGTCTGAAGGAAACACATTAAAATCAGACATCTGATGAGGCTGCACAGAAAATATGTGAACACTAAACAGGATAATGATTTAGGTGAGAATTACAGTATGTGTTACTGATGAACTGGGATCACTGGGTTCTTATGGTACTGCTTATTTTCAGGACACTGTGATACTGTGATTTGGGAACTGTGACCATCTGTGCACTTAATTTGGACGGAGGTAGTTTCTACTGTAAATGGATCTTTCTTTCTTTCTTTCTTTCTTTCTTTCTTTCTTTCTTTCTTTCTTTCTTTCTTTCTCTGTAATGTATCTTAGCATATTACTTTGTGGTCTGGCATTAAAAAAATCCATGTTAAGGGCATCCCAGAGACAAAAAATGCAGTATCAATTACAAAACTAATATGCAATCAATTAATTTGCATCATATCCATCATGTCAGAGGCAGATAGACTCCAATATCTGATTAGGCCAATATTCATAAACCAATATGTCAGGCTAACCCCAGAAGGAATGTCAGTACAAGTAGAGGGGTAAATTTTGCATGAAGTACAATAAATGTTTAATTGCTGCAGAAATCCAATCTATGCGTTGCAGAAGTGACATCCGTGGACGTTTACTGACCTGTGTGTATCCGCAGGTGGACTTTGAGATGATGGGAGGTGCGGAAGGACTTGCCGCAGTAGGGGCAATCCTTGGAGGACGAGCCCACACTCCGCTCGCGATGCTGGGACAGAGACGGCTGAATGCTCCCCGCCGCCTTCCCCAAGTCCTCCCCAACATCTGGAGCACACACAGAGACAGCACAAGGAGGGAGAGACAAATGGAAGGTGTGTTGAGTGCCACTTCAAACCAGCCCTCCACACATCACAACACAACACATTTTTTTCTTCTTTCCTTTCTTTCTTTCTCCTCTGTCTGTCTCTCATTGTCCCTCGTTTTCCCTTGCTCAAATGTGCGAACGCCACACAAAGTCAAACGCATCAAACGGGTTCACGGGCCGCGCTATTTTCCTCCCTGACAGAACGCTGACAGTTCATAAGCTTTTCAGTTTCTTTAGAAACACCATAGTCCTGAGATACAACCCTCCCCCCTCCTCCACCCTTCTCAAATCAAACACACACACACACACACACACACACTCAACACCACCACCTGCACCACCACCGCCTCTCCTTTCTCTTCCTGTTTTTCTTTTTTTATCCTTTCTATCATCATCAGTCCTATTAAGCATATGCTGGATTGCAGTGAAAATTAACAATGCAAAATAAGACAGAAAGAAAGAAGAAGAAAAAAAAGTGGTGGGGGAGAGAGAGAGAAAGAGAGAGAGAGAGCGATAGATTTGGCTATGTCAGCATCGCTGGATCTCCTCACATCTCTTCCTGCGACCTGATTTTGACAGGTAGCTGTCAGAGATATGATAGGGTGATAACGGTTTTGACCCCGCCCTCTGCCGCTTCCTCCGCACGCCAAAAAACGATGATGCACAGTTTAGTGCAACAGCAGTCTGTTATCAACACAATCACCTCCTGAATATGAATCTAAAATGACTGACGACAACCTGGGAATGTGTTGACAGCAGCATAATCTGAGGTGAGGGTGTCATCATCAGATTGTACACACTGGCCTTGTTGTACGGATGGTTAAGAGCCTGTGATGTGCTGACAGTCATGGGTGCAGAATTTAAAGGCCCGAGCGACACAGTTAAGTTCAAAACAGAGGAGAGGAAAAAAAGAAGAATACTTGAAAGAAACAAAAAAGACAACAGATGCTTGATATGTCTTGTATCTTGTAGCTGTTAAATTAAAAATATCTGTACCAGTTCTAATGGCATTTGATGGACGTCGCTGTGCAGGAGGTTCAACATCAACGCGCGTGACGCAGAACTCCATCGCGGCAAAAAAGAAAAAAAAAATGTTTTCTTGTTTTTCTTTTGCACGGGCTGACATATCTACATCGATGTGTCTTCATCTGAGGGCACTGGTAGGCAAAGCGTGAGAAATGATGAACTTTGTGGTCATGAGCGAACTGTGACACTGATCTTGTCTTTGCAGAGGTGAAAAAAAACACAGTACAGTGTGGTAGACTATTTCATCATAGACACACACAAATATATATACGGCCTGCGCGGTAAAAGATTATTTAGCATGTCAGTATGGACGTGACCTCGAGAAGCACAAATACAGTTCAAAATGTTATTTATTTTCTAATCTGGCACATGATTTGGTATGTGTGTCGGGAGGAGGGGAGGAAGCCAGAAAGAAAGAATCAAAATCGAGCAACCCACTTAGGCAACCACGCCGCACAATAAGGAACATTTTTTAACAGTAGCCTAATCTTTTCTTTTCTGTCGCCCCCCACACACACACCCCAACCCATTCCACCCCTCCTCTGTCGGGGAGTCAAATAAGGTTTACAGAATGGAAAGACCCAAGTCAGCAAGTCCTCTTCCACACTGACACTAAACACACAACTCCATTCAGCGACGCTGCTATCAGGCTGAAGGCTATTTATCACAACTGAAACTGAAAGGCAACCTAAATGTAAGTCTGTGACAATACACAGATACTAAATACCAGCTGCCTCTACTTTGGCTCGGCAACTGTGTGGTTTAATTCAGCGAGAATCTGGAGGAAGGAGAAAAAAAAAAGCCGCGAGACAGTTAGGTTTTAAAAGCAGATGTTTAACTGTGGATGGTGGTTTTAAAGTATCTTGCTTTTCGCGTCATTTTTTTTAAACAATGTCTGATGATAGGCAGAGAAAGTCAGGGAAGTGGAAAAAGATGACTGAGGAAGAAAGTGAAAAACAATCCTCTGCAGAGGGGCAAGGTTGACCATTATTTCCACCAGTGCAGTGATAGGGAGCGGGGACTGGCATGCCAAAAATAAATTCAATAATGATATTTGTTGAGTTGTTAAAATGGAACATTTAACACATTTTTAAGGAAATTCTGCATTTTCTGACAAATCTTGAGGCCTGCTTTATAAAACACATTGCAAAGCATAATGCAAATAATCCTAAACATAAATTGTGTGCAAAATATCACAGGTGAAAATGTATTTCCTGCATAATTTCACTTCTCAGCTGCACCCCCCTGACCCTGTTCTTTTGCATTTTCATTTGAATGCATTTTAAAGACAGCCCGTGGACAGAAAATAAATAAATAAAAGCGAGAGTACAATTCCCCCAGTGCCCGGTCCAGGACTGCACCATACTGTAGCCATAGTCGCCTCCTCATAAACATATTTCAAGCGGTCTACTGTACAGATCCCTTTTTGGCAAAGATTCCCTAGATCGTGTAACAGACAGTGGCCCACCTGCCCACCCCAGATGGGGCTAAAATTAAAAAATCCAAAACACAGATTAGAAGCAGGACAAACAGCAGACCACACTTCCAAACAGGCACACACATACACATATACACACACACATTCACAAGCTCTGCATGTCTGTCTCTCTCTGTCACACACACACACACACACAAACACACACACACACACACACACGTCCTTGTGTGTCAGGGTTAATAGTGCTCCTGTAAGAGGAAGACACACTACTGAGAGGATGAGAGTGTGCTCTCCTGGCATATAACAGCCCTTCAATAATAAATGGGCTTCACACATTCCCACACACACACACGCACACATACACAATACACACTACAAAGGTAAAACAGAACTTTGGGTGTACTTCCCTGCTTTTTTGCGAGTGTGTATGTGTGTGCATGTGGTGTATGTACACGTGTGTCTATCGGTACCCACACATCTGAGAGCGCACGTCACTAGCCGGGTGTCCGGCGCGCTTGTCTTTAATCAGTTGACTGATCCGCAGCTTTTAATGCGGCTGTTCCAATTACTGTAAAAGTCATCCTGCTCCATATAACCACAAATATTGACACTTTATTGCACAACACATTTATGACATTTTGAAGGTCACCCCGTATATTAGGCATCATCGTTCACAGCTGGGTGTGTGATGTGGAGAAAGACTCTCGATCGCTTGTTGACACCCAGCCGTAACTATCCTGCGAGTATTGATTTTCATTCCACATCTTTCATCCTTTTTTTTATGCAAAGAAGATTCACTGTAGGAGACACGCACCATTAAAGTGATTGTCACAGGTGAGCCTTTGACTTTTTATGTAAAAGCCTGTAAAGGCCAGCTACTATTACAGTTTCACTTTGCTCACACTATTATACAATTAGGAGGAGCTGACGTTTTTGTACTTGTATTCAGAACCTTTAAATCTGCGACAATTCTGCATTCAAAAATAGAAAAAAACTGGCACTGAGGCTATCATTTAAACTATGCTAATAAAAATCGTACAGGACTGGCAGGTTTGCCAATAAAGCTGTGGGTGTATCACTGCCTTAAACCAAGAAATGTTTTATAAAATCATATTATTTAGGTACGCAGACATCACTACATGTTCTCCAGTTGTCCTTATTTTTCTGCAAATGTGGCAGAGGGTGATGCTTCCTTACATCACAGGGTTAATAAAAACATTTGCTACAATCATTAGATATTTAATATTTAATAAAAGATCCATATTTACAAACCAATGTATCTCTCTCATCAAATTGGTGTCACAGGCTGCCGCTGATGAGCTTATTTCAGCCAAACCTCGTCTTCTGGCATTGATCCCCGCAAAAGATCATAATTCATATCAAGGATAAAATCTCTAAAGAATAACTTTTAATTAAACTTTCCAAACACTACTACTTCTTCTGTCATCAAACTCAAACATCCAAACAGTCTGAGTTTATCGTCGATGAAACCCCTCGCTCACCTCTACCCCAGGAAAAAAAAAAAACATGACAAACGCAGAACTGTGACTGCGCTAGTACAAGAATATCACAGAGGGGGGAAAAAAGAGAAATACATGTATAATTCAGCTATATCTGATCTGAGACCAGCTCCTCTCCCCTCTGCCTTTACTGGTGTCACGGCGGCGTAATGGAACATGCCAGAACAAAGGCTCTGAGATCAGATTGGAGCAGAGTTGAGCAGGCCATCTGGGAGGCAGGCTGAGTATCAGTCACTCTGCCTGCTGTCTGCTGCACTCACACTCCCCTCTGAGAAACTGTGTGCGAAAGTGCAACTGTGTGTGTGTGTGTGTGTAAGTGTGTGTGTGTGTGTGTAAGTGTGTGTGTGTGTGTGTGTGTGTGTGTGTGTGTGTGTGTGAGACACCTCACTCCCTTCCGACCGCACGTCACCAGGATCTTGCAACTGATCGACCGATGCATCGCCACCGAGGGGATACGCCACCGGGGCAGCCTCCACAACTGACTGACAAATATATAAATTGATAAGGATCTTTGTGTGTGTGTGTGTGTGTGTGTGCGTGTTAGTGTTCATGTGGGTACCCCTGGGATAGGGCACGCTGCCTACTCCTTTACAGCAACCACACCCAGTTTGGAGGACAAAAAAAAAAAAAAGAAATTTTCAACAACAGCAAAAATAAACAGCAAACCAATGATTGTGTGTGCATGTATGATGCCGGGGGGGGAGGCTTGCTGCTGGGGAGGGAGGTGTGGCGGGGGGGGGGCTGCTTTGCCAGTTCCTTAATGGTGCTCTTTCAATCACACTTTGCACTCTAAACGTTCTGTGGTTTTGATTAGTATGATATCACTTTCAGGAAATAAAACTAGGGGGGAAAAAAGCACATCAGTCATAAAAACACAAGATGTTTTGCTTCTTGCTCGGCCATTATTCTAATGCGTCACGTGACTCCCGTCGAAGCCCGCCGGCCTCTCCCCGTAGCCAAATAACTGGGGGGTAGGGGGAGGAAGGGAGGGAGGGAGGGTTGTGTGTGGTGGTGGGGGGTGATTGACGGAAACAGTTTGAAAAGGGGAAAGATATTAAGAGAGATTGGGTGAGAGGGAGGGAGGGAGGGGAAAGAGAGAAAGAGTAAAATGTGATGACATCATTTGAAAGGCATTAGGCTTTTAAAAATGCGCCCGGGGGGACTTGATTTCCTTACACCAGAGCAACACAACACCATCCGGCCTGATGCTCGCTTGCTCTCCCTCGCTCTCTCTCTCTCATACACACACACACACACACACACACACACCTCCCAACACCCCCTTCCCCTCGTTCTTTTTTTGATTTGGACCACTGCCATCTTTGTGAGCGTCTGGTTCATGCGAGTTAATCAATTTGAGGTTTAGTTACACTGCTGATGCTAGCATTCCAGCCACTGCTAAAACGTAATCTGAACTCGCAGAATTTATTAACCAAACACCAATTATCATTAAACACCACTGCATTATCCCCCTCCTTTTACTACCTGACAAGGACTACTTAATGAAATTTTAGATTAAAGTTATTTGGTCCATGATTTATGGGCATTGAGAAAGTCCTAATGCAAGGCTCTTTTAGTGTGCAGATGCTTTTTTATTTTTTATTTTTTTTATTTTCTATTTTTTTTTCTCAGGGAGCACACCAGGGATCTGAGAAGTCTCTGAGGTATTACAGCAACCAGGTCTAGACCAAGAAGAACAAGCAGAAGCGAGGAAGAGGAGGAGGAGCGGGAGGGGGGGAACTAGAAAAGAGCAACTGTGCTCCAAATTTTACAGCATCCTCACCTCATACATGCTGTTTTACTATTGACCCTATCGAGTGACAGACATGAGACCAAAGATGAAATAAATCGTGAGAACAACAACAACAAAAAATCAAGAAAAAAATCATAAAAATAAAAGAAATGCAAGTTGTTGTTTACCCGCGCAATGCTTGTGAGATGAAAACAGCAGCAGAATGTGTTACATATAAGGCGGTGGGGTAAACAGGGGCACCAGATGTTCTTTGATGTTAATAATGGCATTTATTATTAATATTAATTAGATCGCATTCAGCAATACATTTGGGCCATTTCCAAGTCAATTAAGCAAAATGGCATTCGGGAGATGTTGAAACGACATTTTAAGGCAGGTGCTCGGCAGTCCCCTATTAAAACATTTTTGCAGCTCCTGAAAAACAACCCATTTTCAGGCAGATTTTATTTATTCTTCTTTGTTTACTCTTCCTCAGTATTTCTCTGTCCTGTTGTGAACGTGAACAGTCGCGACCGTATCTCAAAAAAAACATATTGAGGATCGCTTCTAGATTTAGCGCGCATTATCTAATTAAAAATATACAGTATGCAGTGATTCAGATAATGCACGTGTCGTTCCCGAGCAAATGTGTCAACCCAGACTTAGGGGTTGGCGCAGGGTTTTTAATCCAGATATGAAATCATGATTATGACCATCATGGTGACAATAAAAAAAAAAAAATACTTTGAGGATTACCAACCACGGTCCTTCAAATTACCGCTACACGTGAGGTGAGCGTTCTCGGGATGGACCCAAACAGATTCACGTTCAGCGCCAAAGAGCCCAATCCACATGGTGGAGTGTGCCAACACACCGTTCTACCAGGACACAAGGTTCCTAGTGCTGTCGCTACCAGCAGATACCAGTTCTACCAAATCTAATTAGACAACACAAGCCAGAGGCCTCACACCAGGGGGTGTCTTGTCTATATAATCTAAATAATCCCTGGCTATATGTGTAAGGATAAAAAAGACACCCGCTCTAAAGCTCTATTCAGTTTAATCTAGACCTCTGAATAGCGTCCTGCCACACCTCTCGGACCCAGTGTGTGTGTTTATGTGTGTGTGTGCGCTCGTAGCCCTGCTTTTTGGCAGCAGGCCCTTTTTTTTTTTTTTTTTCAAAGCTGGTGGAGGCAGCAGCCTTACAATGGTACATTAACAATCTGTGCGTTCATTTATCAGTGTGTGTGATTTGGACTCTCCGTTCATGGCGCGCTGCACTTTTCATGGCTGAAAATTAATGAACAAGCCTCCCCTCGCAACAAACATGCACCTGTGCTGCAGAGATGCTAATCACAAACATTTATATTTATTAGTGAACGCCCGCACTAAAACTGGAGTTGTTGGAGGAGGGAGAGAGGAAAAAAAATAGAAGAAGAAGAGGGGATGAGAGTGGGGAGAGAAAAACTGGAGGAGAAATAGTTCCCTTTTTCAACCTGGGTAATGAAAGGGTAGCCATTTCCGTTGTGTAGAACTGTGTTAAAGCTATTTGTTTGAAGCACTTTCTTGAATGAAGGGGGTGTGGGAGTGCAGGATATCTATTCAGGGAGTGTGATCTTCATGCTGTGAAGATTATTTCTCCAAAACTATCGGGTGAAGGGCATCGCTGCAAGAAAAAAATAAAAGACATTTCTAAAAACGCAGCCTCGCAATTTCATTTCTAAAGGTTCCAAAGTCGACACAGGTGGGAGCGATGGACAGTCTTGACCAATGTCTCTTCTTCTCTTCTGCCCCCCCCCCCCCCCCCCCCCCCCCCCCTATTCCTTTCTTTCCACTTCTCTCACTCTCATCTCTCCCTACACCCCCCCACCCCCACCCCCACCCCACGCCTCCCAGACTGACAGAAGGTGGCTCTCTCCCTCAGTAAAGGCTATGCCTCTGCCCAGCTAGGGGAAGAGGAATGGTGCCATAAGTTTCTCCCTGGCACCGGCCCACCTTTGTTTTCCCCCCTCCTCAAGTCTGTTTCAGGCTTCAAAGAGCATTGGAAAAAGACATACACACATACACAAACACACACACACTCAGACACACACACACACACACACATACAAATGTCTGAGGGAGCACTGATGTCTCACTAACTTTATCATTCTAGCAGGGTGATCATAGCCCCGTTGAGAGGCTGTGGATGATGCTTGAGGGTGTATGAGTGTGTGTGTGAGTGTGAGTGTGTGTGTGTGTGTGTGTGTGTGTGTGTGTGTGCGCACGCGCACGTTTATGTGTGTGTTGTCCACCACTGTCTGCATGTATGCATGAGAGCACAAAAGGCAGATGGGGACAGAGGTGGGTGTCTTTTAGGACATGAAGACAAGAGCAATTACTAATGTGTTTGTCTGTGCGTTTGTACACACACACACACACACACTTGCCAATGTGTGTGAGTGTGCCTGTGTGTTTGTGTGTAGTGCTATAATAATCAGGGTGTATATTCATCATGCCCCCTCTCAGTCTGTGTTGGCAGGAAGTGGTGTGGTTACCATTAGTGAAGGATGACTAGGTCGCTGTCTCTTTTACTGGGATACTGCTGGCTTTCTATGGATGGAGCGATGCAAGAAATGAAAGGATTTAAAATAAGAAAAGTGGCAAGGTAGACGGAGGAAGAGAGGGAAAAAAGAAATGAAGGACAAGGGAAAGGTGGAAAGATGATGACTTGAAGGGTCTTAGGAAAGGAAGACAAGAAGGGCAAAGAAAAAGGGATGAAACAAAAGGAAATCGAAGGGAAAGAAGAATGAGATGAAGGAATAAGACGATAGGAGACGTAAGACATGATAGGAGGACTGGGAAAGAAGGAAAGATGAGAGAGAGGAGAATGGGTTTTAGACAAATGAGAGAAGTGGGAAGGAAGGAACGAAGGCCAAAATTAAAGGAGACAAGGAAACAGAAGAAAGTAATACTGACTGTGAGTGAAAAGATGAGAACAGAGGAGGAACAAGCACAGGTCACACTATTAAATCTTCTCTGGCTTCTGTCTGTACATGCTGTCACTTAAAGATGACAGCCACCCTGTTGCACTGCCCCTTTAACACTAAATAAAGTAGGACTCCTCCCTAAGCCACCATTGATTTCCTATTCATTCCCGTGCATGCTAAATCAACAGCCGGCACAATAGGCCAATCATCAAACTGCGTAGTCAGTACCGCCACTTCTATCCCACCCTCAATCCACCTGGCACTGGTCAGAGTCTATACTGTACGTGGCATCAATGCTCTGCACACCGCAGCCATTAGTGGCGTTATTCTTCATCAATGAAAATGAATCAATTAAGCCTCATTAAGGGTGCATATTAAGGTGGAGTAATTATCGGGTGGGGAATGTACAATGATCAATAGCTCGGGAGCATAAATGTGCACTTAAAGACATATATTACCACAAGGGGCGATGAGCACTTTTAACAAGGCCGCTGTGGAGAGGAGCTAAAGTGGGTAAATCTGCCTCACGTCATGCATGCATACTGTGCGTGTGTGTGTGTGTGTGTGTGAGAGAGAGAGACTATCGCTCCCACCATAGCCTGGTCAGGCAGTAAATCCAGAGACCAAGGACGTGTCCCGTTTTCCTCTTCTATGAACTTGTCCAGTGTCTCGGAAAATGAAATAAAAAGATTTATACTGTGGCTGCAAACATCCTGCTGCTGTGTGTGTGTGTGTGTATGTGTGTGTTTGTGTACGGACACGAGACAATGACCACAAGAGATAGAGCCACGCTTTAAGAATAAATGAGAGAAAGGCCCCGATTTTAGCGAGGGGGAGGGGAGGGGAGGAAGGGGGAGTTTTTAAATGCTAGAGGCCTTCACCCTCTGGCCAATGCAAACACACACACACACACACACACACACACAGATTTACATGCACAAAGTAACACATGCACAGACACACACAATCCCATGCATAACGCCTATTAAAGAGCACGCTCTGTCCCAGTCGCATAATTTTAATTTGTTATGAAGGTCATTGACAGCAAGTAATAATCACCATTGGGGATCTAACAATTTGCCATTTCAGAACATTGAGGCACTGATGACTCAACTATTAATAGACTGAAGCCCCCCACCCTACCCTCAACCCCCCCATGCCGCTACACCCCCTGTCCTCTTAAATGACTAAAAACTATTCCAGTATTTTTTTTTTTTTTTTTTTTTTTTTTTACACTCATACCCCACATGCACACGCACTGCCTAAAAAAAGCCCATATGTCTTTATCCCATTTATCTTTTTTTTTCTTTTTTATCTGTGGAGGGATATATGAAATTTGGAGGCAAATTAATGGGAAGCCTGAAAGAAACCCGCCGAGGGGGTATCTCCTGGAGAGAGAATTACATTGTAAAAAAGTAAAGCAGACAGCTTTTTAATTCTTCCTTTTTCTTCCCGACTTTATGCTTTTACAGTGATGTCTCAACGCCGAGCAAACGCCACGGCTGCCTGTGCTGAGCGGACGAAATTGTTCAACAATTTTCCTCCCTTTTTTTTCTTTTTTTTTTTCTTTTTTCCAACAAACACACAGAGAGACACAATGACAAGTTTTATTATAGACCAACTCATTTATTCTCTGCTTTAGCATCACCCAAGCCATTCAGACATATGTGTCTGGCATTTGTCGCCAAACAAATAAGTCAGAGCTTAAGCTATTTTTATCAAGCGCGAGCGCGTTTGTTCTTTTTAAGTGATCGTCAGTGTTTGGGGCGAATAGAATGGGAGTTGGAATCCTTTATCTTTCAGAGGCTCAACAACTCAAGACTAATTACAAATTAATCTGGATCTGGATATCTGCAATGAGAGGGCCCTAATAAGAACTTGTGGTGTGCTAAGAGGAACTATCTGTTATATATTTATTGGGGGAGCTCAACGCATGGAGAGGGAGAGGCAGGCCGGAGATGGAGCCGGCCAAAACCCAAATAAGAGAGTAACACATAATTGCCTGCTTTCTATATCCAAGCAGCCACATCAAGGCTGAGGATTGTGGATATTAATAATTGATCATTAGCTTGATAGGGCAGAGCGTACTCAAGTTTTTAGTGGTGGAAGTTTGATGGCCGTTTTAGGTCTCTCCTCGGGGTCTCGAGTACTGTTGCTGTACTTGTGGAGAAGGTCAAGTGGGCTCATTGTCAGAAATGGAACACTACTGATCTAAACAAAAAGGAGGTTACATCAGTATTATCTGTTGTCTATTTAGCTGCATCGTATCCAATTTTCTCTTTTATTTTTAAGTTTGTTTTCTAAGATTCTGCAGGAACATTTAGCAACAAAAATCCACATGATGAAATCAGGATGAATTTTACAGTGACAGACATGGAGTGCCAAACATACCAGACATACAGCAGTTCATCGTTGTTTTTTATTGCACCTGCACTCACTACATGGAGTTTCTCTCAATGCAGTATCCTGTTACTCAGATGAAAGTCTAAAAACGGAAAGTCTCACAACCGAATCTCCAACCGAACTGTCTGCAGTCCAGTTGCGGCTAGTGCTAACTCATTTTGTTTTTTCTTCTTTAAACATCCATTGTGTATCCGACAAAGAGCGCAATGCCAAACTGGTGGTTTCTTTGAATGTAATGTTAAGATCAGTGGCGAATAAGGCTCTCAGTATTTGCACAATTCAAAGACACATACACACACATAGTGCTGTTCAGTACTGGCCAAATTCCCACATTAAGCTATTTCTGGCTCATTTAACTTTCAAAAAAATCAATGATAAATGTCAGGTTTCAAAGAATAAGCACTTCTCTGCAGAGTGGCCATTCTGCAGATGTCCAACAGCCCCACAAGTTGAACCACCATACTATTAGAGATAACCTGAACATTCACAGAGTCACAGAGGTATTTAAAAAAAAAGGTGCTGGTAAAGAAAAAAAATGAATATGCTTTCCACCATGCTCACTGCTGCCACTGGTGGCTGGAGGCAATATGCAGCATTACTGGTTAAAATTGGCTCATATGTCTTTCTCAGTATATAGTGACAGGAAATATATGCAGGTTACCCAAAGTAGCAAATTGAGTGTACGAGCAGGAGTTTGTCTCTTTTCTTTCTCCTTCATACTAGGGAGGCGAAAGTGAAGCAGGGTTGCAATCAACAATCACACCATGCTTAAGAAGATAGTCAAAAACGTATTTTATGATAATTTTGAAGGCTTAAAGGTCCAGTTTGCAGGGTTAAGTGACCTCTAGTGGAGAGGCTACTGATTGCATCCAACTGCATATTGCTCGTCTCACCCCCTTTTCTTGGTGGCTGTGAAACTTGCAGAAACATGGTGGTTCAACATGCTGGAACAAGATGTGTTGTGTGCTTACCCTACGGTAACAAAAATGATCTTACTTTCAAGTGAATATCCATCAATGAAAACATAGTTATGTTCCATCTGTTACCTGATCGTCCTAAATGATTCACACTGGACCTTTAGAAGTTTTTGAGAGACAAAGTTCTGTTTGTATTCCATTGATCAGACCTAGGAGAACTCATAGAGAAAGCATGATAGACAAGAATGGGAAAACTTGCTACTGTTAATCTGTTCACTGACTCCACGCAACAAGTGTAGCCACTTTTCCTGCTGGCTGTTGAAAGTATAGCAACACCAAAAGTAGCAAATTCCAACACTCGATCACAAAATAACTCCTGGAATGCGCTGAACATCTGACTTGAGACTGTGGTGGGTGCTAGTTAACTTCCTGCTGAGGAAATGGGCTTTGATTTGCTGCCTTGTAGCCAGGGTATGTCGCTCTCTATTACTCACTCTGTCTCTACAGCTAGTGTACTCTGTACCCCCCCTCCCGCCCCCCTCCCGGTCCCATGGTACGGAACCTCTGGGCACCTTGACTGTCGTTTAACTGCTTGTGGCACGAGGCAGCTGAGGAAATGGGTCATTAAATCCAACGAGCTGGGGCGAGCCCCCCCAGTGCCCCAGATCTGTTTCCAATCAGATAGCCTTCTTTTACAGGAGAAAGAGAAAGAAGCCAAGCACAGCAGCCCAAAGCAGACATTAGTGTCATTGCAGCCCGACACTACTAATAGCAGCAGCTAACAAGGACTGGGGCATTTATTTATTTATGTATTGTCATCCCAAAAGTATCTTAGCGGTGAGATCATCTCTGTCCCTCTGTGGATTTCATGGAAAATTCGCTCCACACCTGGTTTCATGCGCAGTCTCTAAAAATACTTGAAGTATGCACTTGACCATGAGTCACACACATAAATTAATTGCTGCTGAAAAATATATAGGCTATCCAGGGTTTGTATTGTGGTAGATTGTAAAATTTTCCATGAAATCTGCTGAATACAATATTCTAACATCTCAGATAAACTGTTTCTGGAATTTCACAGATCAAATTTCACAACCACTTTTTAATAGCTTCTTGGGCCACACACTCAAGTGGCTCCGCACTCCAAAGTTCCACTACAGTTTTCAGCTGTGGTGGGAAAAAAAGAGCTACCCTGTACAACAATTTCTACTACAAATTCTAAGCAAGCCACAGAAAACAACTCATTAAACAGACCCTGATCACTACCATTCTGTCGTAAAGTCTTCAGTTGGATCTCTGTGTTTTCCCAAGACTGTGACTGATCTCATCTATAAAGGAAAAGGGCAGACATTTTGCAAGAAGGTAAATACTGCAAATGTTAGCATGGGGAGTGTCTTCGATTTGTCCTTTAGGAAGATGCTAACGTGTGATACACCCTGCCCTCCCTTCTCCTTTCCTCTGCTCTCCTTCTCTCTCATTCATTGGACTCAAACTCATCTCCCTTTTTCTCTTTTCTTCTTCTGTCACTGCAAAATGCACGGCCAGCGATATGAAAAAAAAAAAAAATACTACACACACTTGTTGCCCGGACTTTATCTCTACATTATTCTTGCCGCTCCTTCCGTTCATTTCAGAGAATAAGATAAATGAACGACGTACATTTCGTGCACCTGTCCTCCCCTCCCCACCTTCCTCTTCCCCTTACGATAAGGGATTTCATTAACGTGAGAATGCTTGGGCTGAAAGAAACATAATTGCTTCAGTGTTGTTGTCCTCTCTGCTGCCGACGCCCTAATTTCCTGCTCGCCTTACTCTTGACTGTTAAGTGATCATTATATCAACACAGGGGATGGGCCAAGGGTAAAATATTGACAAACTGCGGTCATGTTCATGCAAAACATTGTGGAGACGTGTGTGTGTGTGGTTTTGCGTGGTCGAATGTGATGAAATATTAAAAATAATAAAAAAATAAAAACACAAGGGTAAGGAGGGAGAGGAGGAGGAGAAAGACTGGATAATGGGTGGGGAGTATGGGTGAGGAGTGAGGAAGAAAGGAAGGTGCTAATAGAGTGACAGCAAGGACGTAAAGTGATATGATCAATTGGGAAAGATCACAGAGTCCGGTAATAATTTAAACACCGCGTCCGACCCGTCACCCACCAACCCCCCTTCCCTGTCCCTGATGGATAACTGTATGTAAAAGATACATAATTTTTTGACTTGCCATTTACACAGCATTGCACCTGAAAGCCGGGCGGCATAATAGACAGTTTAAAATGTCAGGGAACTAAGTAAGTAAGAGAGACGGGTCGACTGGCAGAATCTTAATTAGAGGGGCTGTGTCTAACAGCTTTCTAGAGCGGCTGATGATGGGAGGAGTGTCTAGCAAGAACACACACACACACACACACACACACACACACACACACCCTTGTGTGTATACATGCTGACAAAAACACATATGTGTACAGGCTTATTGGCACACAGACAAATGTGCACATCAGCACAGATTTTGTGACAGGAACACACTCACAGGTGCCACACACACACACACACACACACACACACATTTATCATTCCAATTGCATAAAAAAAGATCTGAAATGCTTGAATAATTACAAAAACACACACACACACACACATACACTCCACACCACAATTTAAACATCAGTTCAATTAGCGAAAGATCCTCCTGTTCAACCTTAATTTTATATGCCTACAGCTGACCAGTCAGCCACCAAATCTATCTAGTTATGGCGCGGCATCACAAGAATGTTCAGTGGTAGTCTGGAAATGCATGTATAGGATTTACCTATCTATCCCAGAGCAGACCTGGCTGTTGAGCCCGAGCCAGCGCCACATGATTGTGTTAATTAATCTGCCATTGTGAGCATGGGGAACAGCTGCACGGGCTCTCGTGGCTGCGTTGTCAAAGCAAAACAATGCAATGTTAAGCTTCCCCCACTGAATCTTCCATTACAAAGGAGCCCCAACAACAGGGCTAAATTCATAAATCCACAGATCAATTTTTACCAGCACTAATGTCTGACCTTTAAAACGAAAAAGGGATTTTTTTTTTTTTTTTTTTTTTTTAACATGCTTCATTTGGGCTTGAAATATGGTCAGATATGTGATACCTAGGATATGGTCCAAATTTTCACCCACCCCTCCCTCCAAGCCTGTAACGCAAACACACTGTGGAGAGACAGAGATGCAGAGAGAAAAGGAGGGAGGGAGAGATGGATGGATGGACAGAGGTAGAAAATGAGCAACAGAGAGACAGAGGAAAGAGGAGGGAGAGAGAGAGAGAGAGAGAGAGAAGGGAGACAGAGACAAACAGATGAGTGCTAGGAGTCACCAGCTGGGCGCTGGTATTTTAAAACAAAACGTCTAACGCGATTAGCAGGGATCCATCGATCGGTGTTATGTGGCGTTAATTTAGACTGGGGAGAGGGGGAAGGAGGAGGAGAGAAACAAGAGGTGAAAGAAGCTTTGCACGTGCTTTACAGGTCAAATCATAGAGAACAAAGCTGCCTGTGTAGTACATTTGAAATTAAGATTCAGGATTTTTTTTTTGGGGGGGGGGGGTAATTCATCAAGTATGAAAAATCTGAGCAGACAGCTTCATTTGCACTTATTTAAATCTATGCATGTTTTTATTTGACTAGTACTCATGGAAGCAGTAAACTGAATGGATTAGTTAATACACAGCAGACAGTCGAATGTAACTCTTTCTTTGGTTACAAACCAAATCCTAGCATTAGTGCTCGACAATAAGACAAAAATCTCACATTCATTTAGAAACAACATTGACCAGGGGAATACATAAATAAAATTAGGTAAACTGTGCTGCCACCACAAATTATGTCTGCAATAACAGACTTCACAAATAAATGGTTTAGCACCTCTAATCGAGTTCACAAAATGTTTCACTAGACAACCATTTCACTGCATTCATTACAGCTCCGCTGAATTACAATTCTACTGCGCGCAGAAATCACAGCGTTCGTCTTTAATGTGGCAACCAGATTCATCTTTGTTTCAGAGACTGAGAGATGCCTGGAAGAGATGGGAGATGGCGTGCCCCTATCACACAGTCTCTACAGTGAATGGCATGGCCTTGGTGCACACTTGGCACTTCCAGAGAGATGGTGATGCACCCCGAAAAAATCATCAAGATGCCTGGCTCTCGCCCCACTCTGCAGCCAAGCCCTTCTGTCTTGCAGAAAGCCCTCCAACAGCCCACTGAGCACGCAAGACACTGGGAGAGGAGTCATATACACGGACTGAGATGTACTGACGCATCTGACATGTCCTGTCAGTTGTCATTGACTTCATGTAAAGTAGGAGGTGAATGTGACTGATCATTTCTTTCAGGTTTGAATAACAGGGAGAGGCTTGGGAAAGCAATAAATGGAAGCAATCTAAATGGCAGACGAAGGAGGCAAGACATTTCCTTCTCCCTGTGACACTGTCTCTCAATCTGCACCCTGTTTTAGTCTGCCAAACACCAAGTCAAATAGTGACACTGAATATGGCAGTGAATTCCGAATCAGTTGTTTAGTTGCCATCTTCTTCGTAGACTGTACAAATGTTCTTTTTTTACAAGAGTTTCCATTACAATTCTTGGAAAAACACAGTGTATAAAAACCAGTTTGAATTACTTCAGACTGCCTGAAACATGCACACACACACACACACACACACACATGCACGCACGCACCAAACATGCAAGTCTTTGAAAGCTTACAGATGGGGACGGGTGACATGGTGCTAACTCGCATCTCAAAAGTGACGCTCGCTGCAGCATCTCACCTGTCCAACACGCTGGATTTCAGAAAGCCATCAGATGTTGCATTTACCGCAACACTGAGCAGTGGAGAGCATCCGATCAGAAGACGTATACGCAGCCTGAGGTTCGGTGCACTTACACTTGACAACTCAACAGGACACTTAGTTAAACTAGAATGGGAATTTGTGACGCCAGAAGAAGGTTGATATCTTGTCATTATCTTCTCCCTCATGGCTTTGTTAGTATTTACAGCTAAAATGTTACAGAGGGTGTATCGAATTGGAAGAAAGACTTTTTTTTTTCCTCCTGTGGTACTGTGCTGTCGGCTCCCTGATTGTTGGAGTATAAAAATAATCGTCATGGAAATAGATCTCATTGACAACGTGCCATGTTCACACTGTGAGCAGCTTGTGCCTTGTGAACATAATCCAGAAACGTCCTCCAAAAACTTTCCTCCACAAACTTTCAATCCCTCATCCTCTTTTTGCCCTTCTCTCTAAAAGACGAAAAGAAGGGGATGCCAGGCAAGACAAAATCCTGCCTTGTCAAGTACCAGCAGAACAGGTAGAAATGTGAAGTAGGGGGGGCTCAAGGATCAAGAGGCAAAGGAAGAGGGACAGAGAGCATGAGCGGAAAAGGACTGAGATACTGAGAGGGAGGGAGGATTGACCAAAACAGCTTTCCCATCCTACTCCCGTAAATCCACTCCTCATCTCTGTGTCTAATAGGAAATACCTGATTCTGGTCCTGGGAGTACTGCGCCGGCACGATTACACCCTACCTGCAAGCCCTGCCAGGAGAGGTGGCATTTGGCCGATCCGTCCCCCCATGAGGGTGACTTGTGGCTTAGCCTCGACTTAGCTCCATGTCTTAAGACGGAGGATAGGAGGAATTGAGGGGGCGGGGGACCACTGAGGAAGAATGTGAGTCTCTCTATGAAAGCCCAGGATAAACCTGTGTCCTCAGGAGGGAAGGAGCCAACTTCTCCCAACTGGATGGCGGCCCAGGGGTTAAAAGACGGTACCTTGAAATGTGGCTATGCTGAAGTCTCCGGAAAGTCTTAACGAGGGAACCTTTGTGTCCTTGGTTTGTACACTTCAGGAGGCGAAAAAACTGTGAAACTGTTAACGTAGTTGAGTTGCCTAGACACAGCTAATCGTTCTCAATAGAATATATGCATATAAGGTCTGGTTGAATGTCCTTGGATAAAGTGTGTGCATTCTTTAAGTGCCTCCTGATTTAGGAAGATCGAAAATCTCCATTGTCTGCAGGAATCCGAGGCCTAATCTCAGCCTGGGAATGACTCAGTCTAAGATCCTCACATGGACGTTTATGTTTTACAAGCCAACACCGAGAGGATAAGAGAGACATTCACTTGCCATAACAACCTTATCATTAACATAAACATATGCTCACTGTGTGGGCCGTCGGGCGATGTTAACTCGAGGGCAGATAAAAAAATATAAGGGAGTCGGCAGACGAGACGCAGCTTCATTAGGAGAGCTGTAAATGAAAGTGAGGAAGGCATCTCATCAAGCACATGTTCAACACTTGGTCCATAAGGGAGCTATACCTGGGGCTGTCGCATTCAGAAGGTGTTACTCTAATAAGACAACAGTCGCTTTTATTTACAGCGAGCACGAGATGACATGAAACATGCATTAACACATCTTCTGTTGTGCCTTTGGTGAAAAAACACCTTTGTTATTTTGTAAACAAAACATCTAACTAACAGCCCCTTTTGCGAGCTAAAGATACATTCAAACAACATATGCTCTTGACTGCAAAAAAAAAAAAAGCACAATAGGTGTAAACCGTCTAAATTGCAATTGCACCGCATCTTGGAAAACAAACACTTTGCTTTGTTACCAAGACAACTGAGATAATGTGATTCCTGCGGCATTGTCAGGACCGCTACTTGCTACATTATGTGTGACAAGCTTAAGAGTAGATCTAGAGGCGTGAATGCACAGATTCAGGCTCCAGCCTATTGCGGATTGAAGATAGTCCGGCAAACCATATTTGCATGTGTAACCTTGCCAAAGAGTTAAGCTCAGCGGGCTAACATTGTCTCCACGCTTGCAAAATCCTGGTTTGAAGTCAGCACTGATGTATAAGACTCTATAATGCTTGCTGTGATTTGACAGTTTGTGATACTGTTACTTCCCATGCTAATGCTTAGCCCAGCGAACAAATGCAGTTCCATTCTGTTGGAGGATTTAAATGTGATCAGCCCCAACATTTGTTTTTAATATATCTATCTGGGCAAACAGCAAATTCATAATGGAGCCTACAGCCCATATCCTCCTCTTTCCTCTTTCTCTCTTTGCCTTCCATGGCGACAAAATGAATTCAGCTCGGAACCTAATTAATCCACAAAGGTTTCATGTCTTAATCCCCAAAGTCAAGGGGGTTATTGTCCTCACAAATGAGGTCAGTGTTCCTCCCAGTGGAAATAAGGGGAAGAAGGAGCAAAACACAGAGAGGAAAGGGAGGGACCTCGGATGCTTACAGAGTGGCTTTCTTTCTCTCCGGCTCTCCTGGTGAATTGAGGTGTGATAGCGTGGCAAGAGGCCCTGCAAACAGGGACTGGAGTTCCCTGCTATCTCTACAGGGACTGGTACATGCATAAAAGTATCATGATGTAAAAAGTGACTGAACGGTTAACATGCCGCAACGGAAGACGAGCAGAGAGAAACATAAACGGAGCAGTGAAATAAATGGCACAGCATGACAGCAGTGGGAAGAGGCAAAATTAAACGCCTGCCAATCTCCAGCACACGGACCTTTTGAACCAGGTGGATAAGAAAGCTGGTTCTGATGGTAATTGTCACTAAGGCAAGTCACTGTCAAACTCTGAGGCGAAGAAGCATCATCCAAGTGTGACAGGACGATAGCCATGATGCAGCCCTCCGTCTGGTGGGATGACAAGGGGGGATGTGACACACATGGCCACACCATGCTGCCTGAAGCACAGTCACCACCAGCGGCCCACACAGGGTCTCAGTGGGGGACAAACCCTGGGAATAGCACCGAGCCGGCCAAATGCTTGTCCAGCATCGAACAAACCCTGGGTGAATTGGGAGCCCTGTCTCCGAGGACCAAATGGCAGCCAGGGAAAGCGCCGACGATTCACCATGGTAGTCCACATCTATCTACTCATTTAGACCATCCTGATGAGAGCTTTCCAGAGATCTTTTGAGTCATCCAATCAAGGCTTGGCTCAAGGCAGGCGGGGCGGAGTTGCTGGCCAATGAGAACTTGGTTAAACAGGGGGTCAGCCAATAGCAGGCATGTTGAGAGGAGGGTCAGCCAAGATGGAGGCTCGCTAGAAGAACAAAATCCAAGATGACGCAATCAACAGCTTGCCGAAATCTGTTGCAGTCAAAAGTCCGGCCACTGTCTACAGCAAGCGTGGTGGATGAGTGCAGGCCCGACGCCTAGAGAACAAGGACCCGAGCAAGAATGTTTAAATGTCTGCGCCATCTTATATTAATAAAGCGCTGCTGCGACAGTATCTCATCATCTGCAGCTGTTGTAAAGATGATCATTACTTTTAGTCACAGTCTGTGGAATATACACTATCCTCTCCACAAAGGATCTACTAAAGCACGCTTGGCAAAAAGCATATTTCCCACAAATTGCTTTCTTTCCGTGTTACTGATGATGTGGCGACACACAATGTCATGCATACATCAAAAGCATCAGCAGAAAAACCTGCGCTGTTTTTGATCACTGGTAATTACTGTATCTGCACTCCAAGAAGACTCGAGGAGTAAACAAAGTGAGAAGTTGGGAAACGGGGGAGAAAGAAAAAGGAGGGGAGAGGGGGAAGGGGGGGGGGGGGGGGGGGGGGCTCGCTTTGTAGCAGACATTCTAATTTCCAACTTCTCTGTGACTGGTGGAATAAAAAAGAAGTTTATATTGTCATCTCCCCACCGCTGAGTTTGAAATATGAGTTTAAACTGACAGAGGGAATTAAAATCTGTAAACGCAACATTTTTTGATGCCTAATTTGAAAATCAGCTGTCAGAGTTGGTGTTTGTTGATTTTTATCAACTCAAGGGTTATTACATTTCGAGAATGTGACAATTAAAAATCCCTCAATCATTCCCATGAGCTTTCTATAATCACACCAACTCGCTAACTTATACAAAGTGATGTGACCAAAGTAGATGAAACTCCAGTCGAGAATTCCAAACCTCATCTGGTAGCATGAGGTCAAAATACAAACAGTAAATTTCATTCTGCTTCGGAGTTACAACATGCGGTCACAGATATCAGATAATGAAGGGAAATGATTTCTCCGTCTGCACACAAGGTTTCCTTTAGTAACACCAACGTGCGCACACTCATGCATCAGAAATACCCTTTCCCATGACTGCGTGCAAATCACAGAGCTGAGGGTCAGAAGCAGGTCTAAGAAGCTCACTGCTGGACTAGACGCAATTGGATAATAACTCTGACATGGACGCCAGCTGGTTAAAAACTCACTTGACTTCAACATTTTGAAAGCAAGGGGTTACTGTGCTGTTTTTGTTTCTCCTTTTTTTCCCTTCAGTCTTTTCTTTTTTTCCCCCTTGTGCTCTCCACACTGCCGCTTGCCTGCATGCCTCCCCTTCATCTCAGAGGATATATAGAGGAGAAAAAGATTTAAAAGGACTGGAAAAAAGCTCAATTGTTTATTGATTTTATAATAGGCTTAGTGCAAGAGAAATAAAGTGTGGGGCTGGCGGGGCGGCGTGGTCAACCAGAGGCGATGGCGTGACAAACACGCGGCTTATGCGCAGGTAACAGCGGCTTGAGTCCAAATGCCGGGATATTGGCTTGAGCCCTTTTCTGTTTTTCCGAATGCCCGTTCGTGGCATTGTTATCCTGCTTTTAAACCAGTGTAGACATAATCGCTCCTCTCACAAAAAGGGCACGGCCTTATGGGCTTGAACGTGTGTGTTTGTGTGTAGGAGGAGGAGGAGGAGGCGGAGGAGGAGGAGAAGGGGCTCACTTCAGGATGAAATAGAAAGTGAATAGAGAGTGTGGCTGCATAGGTTGAGACAATCGAACAGAAAGGAATGAAGAGACTCTGTGACGGCTCGACTTTTGATAGAAGAGGAAACTCAGTTTTCTGAAGTTTACGTACAGAAGAGCAACACGGAGAGAAAGCACATGGAATAAAGAAGCTGAGAGGTGTTTGAGCAGGTTTTTGCGTGTGTACAGCGGAGTGTGTATGTGTCTGCCTGAGAACACATGGGTGTGTGTTGGGTCTGATATATGGATGATAACACTAATTAGCTCGTTTTGTTTGGGGCACAACACTCATTAAAAACCCAGTGGGGCCATTAAAGTTACTGTCCCTCCAAACCATTGCTGCCACCGTATCCATCTAGGCTGCTATCTCACCCAGCTCTCCTTGCTTTTAATGGCCTCTGCTTCAGGTTGTTGGGTTGAGCAAAGATTTGTGGGACTTGGATAACTCCCCTTCTTCCCCTCTTACCCCAGCTGCCCCCCGTCCGTACCTCTTGATTCTATTTAAATCTCTCTCCACTCCTCCTTCTCACGCTGTCTCTCTTCCTCCACAACACTCACTTTCTCTGTCTTTGCCTCTGTCTATCTTGCTCTCCCACACATACCAATTACTACATCCACAACCTCCACTGCAGGCTACATGCTCCATCCATACACTAATAGCTGTTTGCTGAACCGAGGAGGGATTTGCGCTCTTCAGTCGCGACGAGGAGGGGGCGATGGTTGTTTCCAAGCTTTACACAGCGATGTCGCTGTAATACCGACAAACCTCCCCGTGATTCAGTGCGGCTTGCCGTGCAATAAGGCGCCCGTTACGCTGCAGCCGGAGAGACTGGAGGCAGAGGCCTGCCAGGATTAGATGAGCAGGTGTAGCATCCCGCTAACAGATACAGCACAAAGCCATATTCAAGCCCGTGCTCTCTGGGGCTAGCTGTGCTACAGCTAACAGCTTCTGCTCAACTAAAAGAAGGGCTCAAGTCAATCCACCGCACGTATTACTGTCATGATAATGTTACACATGGAAGAAGAAGTGTCTGGAGAATTAGTTTCATTTGGGAAGGCTACATGTTGTTATGTCAGCTTGAATTATTGCTTTAAAATAGTTATCCCACTGGAGAATAATTCTTTATTTCTCTTATTGTGAACAAAAGCCAGCAGCAATGAATTTATCCTCCTTACAAGTATTGTCTGTGTTGAAAGCTAGATAAATCTTAGAATTACAAAGATAATGTGCTAAACAAGCTCCAAAAACTACATCTCATGAGGTGATACTAAATGGAAATTCCAATTTCTTCCAAGGGTTAGCTGCATTTTTTACTGACAAACAAAGATACACAGGCTCTGATTAGTATTTGGGCAGAGGAGGCTATTCTGGGGGAGCTGGAGTCAGTGGCAAAAAACAAAATTGATGGGCCAGAAGATTTTTTTCATTTTCTGGCAGAAACTTGCAACCAATCAATGCAGGGGGAAATAAAAATAAAGAAAAACAAAAAAGTTAGTGGGAGGATGCGTGAACTCGCTGGTTCACCAAAATATGTATTGGCTGAAAATAGTCCCCTAACAGATACACTCTTTACTACGGTGTGAATAATGGTTGTTAAAATTACAGTACCCAGCTGTTTTAGGAAATGACTAAGCTTTGTTTTTTAAAACTGAAAGAATGACTTTAAGACCAACATAGACAGCTCTCCCCTGTAACCCCTGTGACCTGTGTGCAGCACTAAAACTCACATATAACCACAAACACATACTCTGAGTGCCTGGTCATATTCCATCTACTCCCCTTTTGCCATGTTGTTGAAAGGCAAGACTCTGAAAATATCCTTGGTCTCAGGTCTGGATATTAAGAGTGTTGATTAGATATATGAGTTTGCCATTTGCCCACGGAGCGTGGAGTGTCTCCGACAGAACTGGGGACCATATGGCTGGTGAGAGATTTCCCCCCTCTCTTCCTCTTCGCGCAGCCTGACAGCTGGATGGCTGCTAACTGGGGACGAGGAAGCTTGGCAGCTGCAGCTGAGAGCAACGCTTTGATGCCGCTCACCCTTTTTCACTTCTCTCTCTCGCTGTCTTCCTCCTCCTCTCTCACACACATGCACACACACACACACACACACACACTCAGAAGAACCCAGACAGCCACCACCAACCAGTGTTAACTTACGCAAACTTTCTACAGGTTGGACAAGAGAGACGAGAGGAACGGGAGGCACGGCTGAGCGTATATAGTGTGTACTGACATGGATTGCTGGTAGGATGTGTTAGAGGTATTTAAATGCCTCGCTCGTGCAGTGTTACAAACAATGACAAAAGTTTTCTGTTTTCCAACATGTGTAAATCTGCTGTCGAAAAGTCGACGGTGTGAGAGATGGAAGAAGGGAGCACACCCATGGGTGTTGAGGGTGCAATACAGTGGAGGAGAGAAGAGGAAGGAGAGAAGGAAGGTGAAAAGGCCTCTGGGAACACATTAAGCTGTACTGGCAGGTACAAAAAAAGTCAAGGTTTTTATGATTTTCTCCACTAGTTTTTTTGTCTTTCCTTCTTTTTGTACTTTGTCTGGAAGCAATCTTTCATTATTTCTTAAACAAAAAAAACAAAAGATTGCTCTGGGTTGTTTAGATGCAGATACCTGGATGCTTTGTGCTTTGTGAAAAGAAAAATCTCCGCTCTATTCCAGTAATTTTTTAAATCTTAAATCTCATCTCTGCCACACTGACTGCACTTTAATATTAAGACAATGTGTTTTAGCCTAACGTGTCTTGTCTTCCTAGCGTTAAATAGAGATTGTGATGTTTTTTTAATGGAGGTCACCGTCGACAATGACGCCTTTCTTTGTCAGAACAATAGCACTGTTTATACTAACTTTTCTCTGCACTCCTGGGAAAGTGTTTTAAATCACTTAGGCTAAGTGCTGCACACACAAGGTTAAAATGCAAAACATGTTAGTGTAAACCTCAAATAGGATTGGTAACCATTCAGTGAGCCACTCCTTTAAAATGAATGCTTTCTTTGGCTTTTAATGACTCTTTTCATGTATTGTGTTTTAATGCCATACTGTAAAGCACTTCTTCTTCTTCTGCATATTATTTTCCTAAAAGGTTGATCTTCCTTTCTTCCTCCTATGATGCTCACCATGTTCTCCACTTTCAAAGGCACCATCTCTAAAGCACCATCTCTCAAACGACAAATCTAAACTATCAGATAATCTCCTCTTTTTCTCTCTATCCTTCCTTCATGCTCCCTCTTGTGTTCAGTCGCCGCCTGATCGAACCGCTTGCCCCCATGCCCTTCTGTTTCCCCCCCCCCCCCCCCAACTCATTTTCCTTTACAGTATTCCCCCCACTGTTGCGCTATATCCATCTCACTCTCTCCTCCCTTCTTTTTTCCCCCCAGCCAGCTCCTCCCATCCCTCGTCTTGTTGAAGGCCCCCTGTTGCTGCCTCCTATCAACCAGCTCTGAACTGGTGAACATGGTGCGGGAAGAGAAGGGGGGAGAGGAGAGGAGAGGAGATGAGATGATGTATAAGAGCATGAGGAAAAAGGAGAGAAGAGAGCAGAGTTTGGCTGGAGCCAAGAGGAGAGCAGCTGGGCACGGCTAACAGGGAATGATAATGACCTCAGAAATCTGCTGTTCGCTCCACAACAATAGGGTGCTCAGTCGCCTGGAAAATTGTGTTCATCAGCTAGCTCTGCTCACTTACTAATTGACATTGCCAAATATTTTAAGAACAATTGGAATGTGGCAGGGGGAGAGAGTGAAAAAAAAAAAAAAAAACGAAAGCTCAGAGATCTTAATCCCTGGATTTAATCCCTCCCTCACTTTTCCACCCTGCTCCCTCTTTCTTTCTCCCCTTTTTTCCCTCCCTCCTTCCCTCTTTCACTCTCTCTTTTGTGATGAGGAGATAGCTACAACTAAGAAAAAAAAAAGCTGCACATTTTTCATGTCGCTTTCTGCTCTCATGTCAGCACCCTGATGTTGATACAAAGGGTTTTTTATGTGACCTGTCAATGGGGTTAAGAGGAGGAGATTGAGATGGGAGAGAAGGGGGGAGAATCAGGGGGAAGGAGGGAGGGCGGCAAAATTAAAGAATGACGGCGCAAGGGGAGAGAAAGAGAGAAGAGAAAGACTAAGAATCCAAAAAAAAAAAGCAGGGAGGACGAGGGGGAAGGCAAAAAAAAAAAAAAGAGCAAGAGAGATTCTTCAGTCATGGTATCACATGGCTGGCCCTCCATTTTTAATGAGGCAAAGGTCAATGTATTCTCTTGCTCTTTCACACACAGGAGGAACCTCAATCATGCCCAAGTTAACTTGTTCAAACAAACCCCCTCTTGCTCCCTCCGACCCAGCCCCATCCCTGCCGCCCCAGGCCCGGCTCGGCTCAGGCCGCCTACCCATCCAGTGCCACCCATTTGCATTCCCCTGACCAAGAGAGCCCTGCCTCATTTCACAGGAATTCCACATTGACGGAGTCAGACAGCTGTCACCAGACAGAGAAAAGGAACTTGGCGTTCGCCCTCATTCAGCTTCGCCCTCCCCTCCATCCCCTCCACCAAACCCCTCTGTTAAGCACACACATAAACAAATCAAAAGAAGAGAAACATTTTAGCCAGCGTGGAGTTTGCTCGCTAGTTTGGACTCAAAGGAGAACAAACGCTTATTTAGTTTGGATTGGTGCATTTATACGTGCACCCCGAAGTGGAGACAGCTCCAGCACTACTGTGATGTTGATTTGTCTTCTTTTCTCCGTCTCTGTCTTTATTTTCTGAAACTTTTGAGTCCTTCTGCACGTTCAGTCATGTGAAGATCTCCTGCATTTCAGAACTGTAGTAAAGAGCGGTATTATTTGTGAGTCACCTTCTTCCTTTCTTTTTCTATTCTTGCTCACTTTTAGCAATGACACCGGAGAAGATAGCTTGTTGATGTATTAAGAATATTAATATGCAAACAGTCTACCTGACAGAGTAAGGCAGCCTTCTGTTATGGAAAGATAAATATTATGTTTTAATTATAAAAACATAAAAAGGAATGGGGAAGACAGAAGAAGAGGGAGGAGGTGTGTGTGTGTGTGTGTGTGTGTGTGTGTGTGTGTGTGTGTGTGTGTGTGCATGTGAATGTGAGAGAGCCAAGGAGGCTTGTTCCATGAGAAAGGTAAGCTATGTTTTGGCAAAGATTTGGAGTTGAAAAGACTGGATGGCATAATGTGATGCTGTTTACTGAGGAATGTGATGCCCTGTCATCTCTCCCCTTTTCTCACTCCACTCAGTCTCTCCCTTCTGGATTGCCCGTGTCATTTTTTCATCGCTTCTCCTTCACTCTCTCAACAGTCCATTTTTTTTTTCTTCTTCTCCTTTTTCTGTCCCGGCTTCATAACCAAGCGGGGAATCCTAACGTGATCATTAAGACATAAAACAGGCTGATAAATGTTTCATAAGGACAAGGCTAGCCACTGATAGCCACCCAGGAATACTGAGGAGCAAACCAGGGCTCGGAGTCCTCCCCTCGATCAAACACACTCGTCGGAATAAAATTGGAATTTTAAAATGTCTAAAAAGCCTCGGCTAATTCCCACCATGGGTAATATTTACAAATTGAGTCTGAGAGAGACTGGGGTGGGAGAGAGAGCGGGAGAGAGAGCAAGAAAGGAAAGAGAGAAATCAAATGAACTGTGCAAGAAATAAGAGAAAGAAGAACAGAGAAATAAATTGGCCTTTTATATTGTGCAAGCGTGTACAAAAATACTAAGTCTGCATTTATCCGAGACATGTCAATCAGCGCAGCACACTGACAATTAGTGCGTTTGAATAGAACTTTTATCATTTACCAGACACCAGAGTCCTGACCTACTGTACAAAAATACAGCTCGGGGAATGAATGTGCCTGTAACACAATGACTGTCTATTTAAGTTTGGTGACACATAAAAAATACAGATATGACAGGCCAGACTCCTTCAAATGAGTGGGGGGTAGAAAGCTCAGGTTTTGTAACCAGTGAGTTCTCTGATTATAGAGAAAAGAAGAATAGTGCGAGGGGGGAAGAAGTAGAGGAACGGATGTCAATTACAAAGAAAGAGTAATTTATGCAGAGCGGAGAAATGGAAAAAATGAGAGACATAATTCATTATTTTTTAATGCACATAGTTTCGCACTCATATATTATGGCGCTCATACTCACAGAGGACTGGCCTCATTTCAAAGTGTTGGCTGCAGTGTGATGTGGTGTGAGAGCAATGTAGCATACAGTGAGGAGGTATACGTTAGTTATTCCAGAAATTATTTTCATAGTGAGAAACCATATGCTAAAAGTGTCTGACTCATGATAATATGTTAGCATTATCCCCTCTGGTTGATCTGTTTATTACTATGACATTTCAGTCTGCATATTCAATACTACAACTTTTTCAGACAGACTTTTTTACAGACAGATTAATCCATCCTCGTGGACCATGGGGGAAAAAATGAGGTCCGTTTGAGCCCTGCCACCCTCATTCCCATAGTCTATTTGGCACACAGCACAAACTAGACATCCTACACTGGACTATTACCCTGCTCTAGGTTGGCTGTATGTCAATTAGTTTGTGTTGATTTGAGTAAAAACACAGTTGTATGTGTTATTACATAACAGTGAAGGTAAAATTAGATTTTATCACAGGTTCCCTCTAAAATACAGGAGCCACCCTGAGGAGCTTGCTGTTTCACTTCATGTGGAGGTGAATATCCCATAACAGTAATCTGGAGAGTAATGGCCATGCAGTGAACCCGGGGCCTTCAGGGCCAGGGCAGTTGTCTGCTTTGCCTGCATTGGTAATCAGGCACTGTGCATAACTACAGACAAGCAGAGTGGCTTTTTAAATTGTGCACACTTTTCTCTTTTAATTCCTTGAGCTTAAAACATTAGCACTGCTAATCAAGCCAATCTAGGTAACAAGGATAGACGGTCTAATTGTTCTCTTTATTTATTTTCCTTCAGTTCTAGCTAAAACACAGACTCACAACCCAAATAAGTTTTACAAGTGTGTATGGCGCATTATCAATGCTGACTGGACTGTCAAATATTATATATCTCCATAAAGTCAGTGCATTCCAAACAAGAGTAGCTTCAGGACGTTTCACCAAACTGAGTTTACTGTAGATTTTAACGTGTGAATGCAAACAGACCTGGAGCCCCAGACCACCCAGCGGCCTTACAAACCCAAAAATAAATGTATGTCAGTTGACTGTAGTGACAATCAATGACTCATTTCTTAGGGAATTATTGAAGTACACTGTGCTATGTCGAAAGTGTTATTGCTCTGTATTCTGTGTGAAAAGAGAGAGAGAGAGAGAGAGAGGGTAAGACAGCTCAACCCTCAGCTTAATCTGGCCATGGTGTGTACATTCAAATGTATTTTTAACATACCTCCATTAAAGGTACAGTGTGTATACATGCAACACACAATCATGTCAAAATGTTCAGAACCAGGATCCAGATTGTTCAGATGAGGGTAGATGAATAACCCGGCCTGTTACTGAATGGACAGAATGCAGTTTTATATTACCGATCTTTCCAAAATATACGGATATATGGAGAATAGCAACAAAATCATTAAAGGTATTCCTTATTTAATATTGCTAGTACTGACAACTCATTGACTGAAACAAGCTAGCTATGTTGGGTTTGTCACCATGCATATTCATAGTCATCTGGATCTTGTTCAGCTCTACTTTATTCCTGTTAATGACACAGTAATTACACTGTAACAGTTTGTCCGCATGTGTAATTACGCCCCCATTGTAACGTTGCAATTAGATGAATATCCACGCTTTATAACCTAAGGCGTCAAGTTGGCAAATCCAATTTCAATTTGTATGGAGCAAAGCATTTCGCCTGCTTGTTTGAGCCGTGGTAAAGACCAGGGATATGCGGGCTAATCCTTGCCATGTTAAAACGCTGTTCCTCTTAAAAAATGTAGACATGGGGGATTCTCTGGAGAGAGAGAGAGAGAGAGAGAGAGAGAGAGAGAGAGAGAGAGAGAGAGAGAGAAAGAGAAGAGTAGAATCTTTTACAGCCGGGAGCCAAGAGGTGGGAGTGGTTTAGGCGTATTGGAAAGGTTGCAGAGGTACATGTAAAGGAGGACTTCTGCTGCTTTAGGCCTTACATGCGTGCAGCAAAGCCTATTTTTTACACATTCAGCTACATTCCGCCTCTAATGTGGCAGCAGAATGGGGAGACGCTAACGTGCAAAATGAGGATTTTCAATGGTGGCTTATTTGCATGTAAGAGCTGGCACATAAAAAAGGCAATGCTTCCCAAAGCACCAGGCTCTATCGGATGTGATAAGTCGTATTCACATCTACCTGTTGCTGAACCTTCCTAACATATACTATGCAGAACAGTGTACGTTTTCTCTCTTCTTTGAGGCCTCAACAGTCCTGGAAACAATGAAGTGAAGTCAGTCCAAGGATAGCCAAACAGAAAACAAAAAATGATGGTGATGGGCATAAATGTAATTACCTCTTTGTGATAAAGGAATAAAGAATTTTATGCTCAAGGTTAGTTGCTGAGCTATATTGTAATAAGGAAGGTCTTTAAAGGACATCTCTGACAGAGGCCTTTGTTTTTCTGCTCTTTTTCTTCCTCACTTCTCCCTTTTTTCACACACTGCCTTTAAACAAGTGCCGTCTCAAAGACAAAAGCGCAAAAGCTGACCTTCTTTCACAGTTGAGATGTTATTTTTGATTACTATAATTCAAGTTTAACTCAAAATTGCTGTGGGCAGGTGGCGGGGCAGAGGCTCACACACTTGCAAATGCATGCACACGCACTTAGAGAGAATTACGGAAAAAAAAAAAGCTGAGATATTAAGATAAATGGTACAGTAGCCACATCCTGTTCACTACAGAAGAGAGTGATATGCACACATACTGTAAACCTCCCCCACACACACAGACACGCACACACAACAAACATGCGTGCAAAAGAGAAGCATGACACCTTTCTCCACATGAGACTCAGACACGTTTTTTCTCACACATCAAAGTTTCTAATTTGAGAGTCCCTGAGCTCCAAACGTGAATCACATTGTGTAAGTTGTGAAGAAAGACAAGTTTCGCTACTTCTGATTAAAAAACAGGAAGTAGCAAAACCAGCATATGTAACATAACCTAATCATTTTACTCTCTTCTTCTCTGCAAAAATCTATTTCCACCTTTGCCGTGCTCTATAGCCGTTAGCTACAGTTTGACATCCTATTTTGGCACAAACACCCACAAAAGCTCAACGGTAACCACGTAAAGACAACCTTTCACATATGACACAGGCAGATTGACAAAGACCTCGAAGCGTAGCAAGCAGTGGAGCTGCTGACTCGGCTGAGGGTGTGACACGCTACCTGTACACAAACCACACATTGACACAAACAGTTAGATGAAGAAAGCAGGAAGGACAACATTAAGGCCTTGTGAAAATCAGCAGGCCTTTTTTACTTGAGCAAAGTTGCAGATATATTATTTTAATTTATTTTTTGTATTTATATTTTTGTCTTTAATCATACCCTCCTTCTCCACAGATGGTGCCTGGGGGGTGAGATTTAAGCACTCAACTAAATCTAATGCATTTCTTTGTGCTTTGTTAGCATTTGGTGGTAAATACTATTGGTTTTATTTGTCAATTATTATTTTAATTTGGTTTTCTTTTTTTCATTTTTGTATACCAAACACTGGCTGTTAATACAGTACTTCTGAAATTGTTGAAACGCCACAAGCTGAACCCATCAGATTCAAAGTGCTTGAGTCAAAAGAGACCGACAAAAAGAGAGAAAGCTACAAAGACAGAAAGAGAGAGACAGACAGAGATGGAGAGAGAAACTTACAGCATTAAAATTCAGAAGATAATTACATCGGCTACACCCCCACCCTGTTGAGAAAGTGTTATGTTTAATAGTCTCTATAAAGAAAATAGGTTTTTATCTCACTCTCATTTTCATTAATTCCTAATTGGGGTGGGGGGTTGTCTGTTATTATTTCTTAGATTAAAATAAACATAGCCTGTCCCATGTTCAAACCCATCACACTACACGGGCATGATAAGGACTTCATGCCTCTGTGAATAAATAAACAATTTCGTCTCCACTGGTGGAATTAAGTTGCTTACAGCCTTAAGCTAAGCCACTCTGATTTATATTTCTATTTATTTATATTTTTTTCAAAAGACTTAAAAGCACATCCTCGCATTTGCAAATGAAGTTCAGCATTTTTTTTGACCTGCTTTATATGTATATCTTTAATTAGTGTCTTGTTTAGCTTAAACCGACTGATTATCGCATAGTCGTGACCTAATTACGGCACGCGCTTCTTAACGCCAGCATAGTGCCCTGAGGAGCAAGCGAAAGTTACCTTTAAAAACTTGTGTAATCATTAGCAACGAGCCTCCCTTAATCCCACTAAACATACACTTATCTAGCCCCGGCCGGCCTGTGTTTGCTGGGTGGGGGGAGGGGAGGGGTATGGTTGTCTCTAACGTGTTTATTAAAGACATTTATTAATCGCTGTGGTTAAAACGAGTTTGTCCCCACGCTCCTCGTCTTTACTCATGTTCCACAGGGATCTAGACTGCTAACCTGCAAACGTGAATGCAATGGTGAAGGTCTCTTCCTAGATTGTGTTCTCTGAAGTCTTCTGTCTGGCTTAATGTGAAAAGTAGCAACAACACAGCAGTGTCAAGGGACAACTGTTACTATGTCCAGCATAAAAACTTGCAAGTTAAATAGCATATTCCTCTAAATACGTGCATGTATATTACACAGAAAGTACAGTGTGTACACTTTAGCTGAATAATCTGCATGTGTATCTACTGTCTCTATGTGTGTAAAGTATCATGTAAAACCCAAACCTCTCTGTGAGAGTGTGTATTTAAACAACGTAAGTAAGTATTTCAGTTATGTGAGGAATGTGTGGCTCTGATGCTTCAGTGGATATTTGGGTTATTTTTCATTCCCTTTTAAAGCGATGGATTTGATATATTTATATATACACACTTCTATAAACAAAATAAATTCTTAGGTAGCAGCACAGAATTAAAGAACTGTGCGTCAGTGGGATACAATTTTGATCTCTTTATCCAGAGTACAAGTGGTTGGTTTCTTACCTGAAGATGGTGAGGAGGGATGTGGGCTGTCATCCTGGACACTTCCTGTCTGGGAGTGTCCTCCTCCAGCTCCACTCTCTTCTGTCACGTTGGATGAACCAGGAGTGGTGGAGCGGCTGATGGACTGAGACTCAGGGTCACTGGCTGATCCACGGCGTTCGTCCAAACCTTGTTGCTGGAATGCTTCCTCGATGCCTCTCCTGTCTTTGCCGTGGATGCGGGAGTGGACGACCATCTGATGGTAGGTTCTGAAGACCCGGCCACAGTCAGGGCATTCTGAAGGCTTCTCCTTCATGCTGGAGAGGCTGTAGTCAATGTTTGGGCTTCCCAAGCCAGCCAATGCTCCAGGAGCCTCAGCACCACCGTGGTGAGACATTAAGTCACGGTGACTGTCAAAGCCCCTTCCATCCTCCTTCATGGACATCATGGCTCCACTAGCTGCCTTGGATCCCTGCAAGGCCTCCGAGAGTTGCTTCTGCTTGGAGCTATCGTTGGAAGCAATCAAGGAGTAGTCTTGTTTCTCCTTTGAGAAGGAAGCCAAGGCCCCAGCACCACCCATCTCATCTTCCTGCCCTGGAGGTATATGGTGCTGGTGCTGGTCTTTCGGCATGAAAGCCCTGTCCATAGCCATGCCACGAGCCATTATCTGCCAGGCTTGGTAGCTGTTGAGGGAGTCCATTTCAGCCACTTTGGCAGCTGCCTGGAGGCGTTCCATACAGCTTGACTTGAGTGGTGGCACAAGATTGAGACAACCCAGGAGTGATCGCTTCTCATTTTCGCCCAACCCATGGCCCATACCTCCTGCCATTGGCCCCAGCAGCTTCCCTAACATTTCCTTTTCCTTCATGGCTATCCCTGCTTTAGCCAACATTTGGTGCTGCTCACTCAGGCCCTGTTTGTCTGGTGAAAGGAATCCTCCCTGAAGACAGGAGATATAGCGGGAGTAAAGGTTGGCATGAGCTTCCTGGGCCAGATTACTCATGCTATTGACGGCGGCCAGGTCCTGCTCACTGGGCTGTGGTGGCTTGCTCTTGATGGCCAACTTGTTGAGATGCACCTTCATATGGTTCTTGAGGAACCAGGGTTCCTTGAAGCGACGGCCACAAATTTGGCAGCAGTGTTCAAAGGAATCTTTGTGCTTGCGCATGTGGCCTTTGAGGAACCAAGCTTGACTGAACACCTGGCCACACACATCACAGCGGAATTCAGTGGCCGGCTGCATGCCACCAGCACCACAAGCGCCTTGGCCCTGTGTGGTCTCAGCTGTGATGTGGGCCTTCTCCACATGACTTATCAGCTCCTCTTCATGAGAAGCAGCAAACTCACACAGTGTGCATTTGTAGGGCTTGTGAAGTATGCGGATATGGCGGTCCAGCTCCTCACGTTTCTTGAACTTCCCTTTGCAGAAGGTGCAGCGGAAGCCTGTGGCTTGGTTCAGGGACTGTTCATCTTGGGTGCCAGCCGGCTTGGGTGAAGAAGAAGGCTGGGACACTGACTCTGGAGTGACGATACTGGAGGGGGGCAGGAGGCCACAGGCTGAGCCTAGTTGCTGCTGATGGGTGTTAGTGCTGCTATTGAGGCTCAGATGGGGTGTTTGAGGTGGCTGGAGACTGCCACTCCCTCTCATTTGCTTGTCCCTCAGGATGGCCCTCTCTTCCAGCTCATGCAGCAGCCTATTCTCCTCCCTGACACGGCCACGGCCCTTACCAAGATTCCCCAGCTTGTGGGTGCGGAGGTGGATCTTCAAATTGCCTTTTTGAGCTGCTCGGTGGTCACAGTAGGGGCACTTGAAGGGCTTCTCTCCTGTGTGTGTGCGCATGTGCAGTGACAGGATGCTGTTAAAACGGAAGCGCTTGCCACATAATGGACAGGGATACTTCCTATTCTTGCGGGCGTCATCTTCGATATCATTCATCTGGGACATGATGCCCAAGTTCTGGCCATTGAGAAACTGCTGCAAGTCAACACGCCCGTTCAACCCACTCAGTGCCCCTGCATCAATGTCTCGGTTGAGCTGATTGGCTAGCAGGGCCATCTGACTGCTGATAGGTTGACTGGCCAGAGCTGCGTGGTGGGTCTTCTCGTCCAAAGGTGTGGCTGCTTTCTCCTCAGGGATCTGTTGTGGGCGGTGAAGGTCGGGGAAGGCGTGTCCTAGTTGGGCAGTAAGCTGGTGAAGCTTTTGACTGATGGGGTAGCGGCCATTTAACACTGCATTGCTTAGATGGGCATCAGCGTCAGGCACCGCTGACGACACACCAAGACACAAACTAGAGTCCTCCATTCTGTAAAAACAAGCAAAAAGAAAGATACATGTTAAAAATGATAGTATTTCTAATTTAAAAGAGAACATTTGGAGGATTGGAGAAAAAGATGCATCTAAAAGTCACTGTGCCATGGTGGGTGCTTTGTATTTGCTTTCCAGATTAAAAAAGATTATCAAACCACATGTTCAAGCCTAATGTGTTACTCCATTTAGGGAAGCAACACCTGTGCTGTGTCACCCAGTACAGGGAAATAAAATGTATTGTCTTTGATGCACAGAACACTGCATGAATTGTCAGCACCAAGGGCCTGGAGAAATGCTGTGACTCCTTAGAACTTTTTCAAAATGTAACACCATTTTGGATGGAATAATTACTCTGTAAACACAGTGAGCAGTGTATAATTAAGCTACTTGTGCCCATCCTATCAGAATTCCACCAATTACACGCCTTAATGAAACGGAGCAACGGCATTGTCGGGAAGCCACCGCAATACTACAATTATGATATTAACAATAGCACTTAAAACCAAGGGGTTATTCCAGTAAACACAACACTCTTATCTTGTTGCCACGACACTTGTCTTGGCGCAAAATTCCATTAAAGAGCTGCACTACATTTGATGTGAATCACTTTGCTCTCCCTCTGCTTCTTTATATTCCCCTAATTCACTCGCTGTCTGTCTGTTCTCGCTTACCTAACTCTTTTACAGTTTCTAGGACAGTGAAAACAGCAGTTGGCCGCGTTGAAAGGGTTCCCATTGCAGCCAAAGATGCATTGGTTGATAAAGAAAATAGATGGCAGATAAGCACAACCTCAAGTCTGAGAGGAATGAGCACGTAGCAGTTACTTTGTTATATCTGCTCTACTCTTTGTTATATCTGCTCTACCCTCAGCGTGACACAGTACCATGTTGTAGTCCTGGGCCGCTGTAATGCCACTAAACTATATCATGATTTTCAGAGCATGTTGTACCGTCAGTGAAAGTGCTCATATGTGTAACATCAGTGAATACATAACAAAACAAAAAAAGAAGAAAAAAAGAAGAAGAATAACATTGGTTTTAATGCAGATCCATCTGCTGTCCAGATGGGGAGGTATAAACATCTATCTGCACACTTCCTCTGGCTGCTGGCAGGGGTCAAACCCTCAGAAACAATAACCACGGTTCTGCTTTGGTCAACAAAATATTGTATAATATCTCATTAAGCTGATTAGTATGCTGCCTGGTAACAGTGGCAGCCACTGTGTTATAACGCATGATTTTAATCATCAGAAAAATCCTTTCATAGAGAGGCAGTGTAAAGCACTGGTATTAGGTGAGTTCACTTTTAAGAGAAAGTGGGATCATTTCAGACAGCTTATGGACCCAATCTGGCAGCACTGGGGCACACCCTCATTAAATATGCGCGCACATGTTCAGTATACATTTTACAAGCATGAAGGGCAACTAAGGCTCTGTCTTTCTCTTTCTTTTTTTCTTTCCCTCTCTCCACCTACAGTGTGTTTCTAAAGCATGGAGGACTCTAGATTGTGTTGGCTCATTTGTTTTCTCGTTCATTTGAATTTTTTCACTCGTTTCCCCTCTCTCTCCCGTCAGTAGGAGGTTAGTAGACATAAGGGGTGCCTGTTCTTTTAGCCACTGGCCCCTCCAACACACTGTCGATGGTGGATTCTTATCTTGTGGACATGAATTAGACACTGTGACCAGTTTCCACTTGTGTTTAAAGGAATGTGACACTTGTGGGCTGCCCTTTGAATTCTCCTTATTTCTCCCCACAAGTATCTTAAGCAGTTCTACTGAATTCATCAAGAATATAATGAGCATGCTATGTTCTGCAGGCTTATGCGCAACAGCTAGATATGCGTCTGTCAAAGCCTACTTAAATTTACGACTGATCTTATGATCGAGTTGTCATGTGACTTGAATAATGCTGCACTCATCTAAGAAATGAAGCATCTTCGAAGCCGAATAATAAAAGTTTATAATTGAATGAAAAATATATATACAGACTGTATATGTGTACATTTATTGTGGGAATAATATTGGGAGAGAATTGCAAGGGAAGATAAAACTTTGTTGGACTGCTTTAAATGGCTTAGGTTTTAAATTGTATTTATGTGACACCCCAGCTTCCATCACCAGGCGTGCTTATATCGGAGAAGACCTTATTTGAATGGGCCCTTTTTACAGAGGCGGCTGCCTTTTGGAATAGAAATCTGTGATTTAAACTAGGCTGATGAGCTGTTGCTCATTTGGGGAGATAGCAGCTTGCCCTTTTCTTCAATTTGATTTCTGCCTTTATCTTTAACATATAACAAAGGCAGATAGACAATGGAATAATGTGAAATGAACTGACGAATCCAGTTTGTGTTTTTTTATAAACGTATCCTGGCTGACGAGCGTATGCAAATGAGGCACATTAATATGCTCGCCTTGCTCCCGAGTCATTTTATATTTTTTCCCCTGATTAAAAAGGACATTTCTTATGTGACATCCCCCCTCTGCTCATATCAACACACGCGCGCATGCAAGGGAATTTGAGGGTGGTGTACAAGTAGGAACACATACACACACGGGCAAAGACAAGCACTCAAACACAGCCCTTTGACTACAGACAACAATTCAATATGCGCATGCCCTCTAAAAAAGACACTGTGTGTATGTCGCAACTCACCCAGCGCTATCAAATGGCTGCCCACAGAAATCACATCAACACCTCTTTCTATTTTGACATCCACCTAACTGTTAACTGTTACAAGTCTCATGCAAAATATCCATCACATGTCAAAGGAGAAAACAACTCTATGCAATTTTAATGTAACAGAATTATGCTTTTAGAAGATCAAGGCTCAGGTTTGTTGTTCTTACCGGTTGTGTGAAGGAAAGACTTTGTCCCTCATGTCTTACTGTCTCTGTCATGGCTGTGTAGACTCCGATATGAACAACACATCCACTCTGTAGCTTAACACTGGTACAGTATCTATCTGCCGTTATTCTAACCTGTATAACCTTATCATTTCCTGGCATGTGCAGCAATGCTGCCTCATTAAAACTATTGGCTCTTCTGATACCTCTAAAACCACAAAGACTTCCTTTAGCATTTTCTCACGACAGTTCAGTTGTTGTCTTTATAGTTTGTGGTTTAATATTCAGCAAAGCACCACGTGCACCCATAAACACGCCAAATCCTCTGCGCATTCATGCACGCACACACACAGACAGACACAGACACAGACACACAGACGTGCGCGCAAGCACACAGAAACCGATTTCGCTCACTTTCTCTAAACGCATTTTTTCTTCTCTGCTCTTTTTTTCTCTTCAAGCCTCAGCTTAATTATAAGTGGTATCTGTAACACAATGGAAGTGTATTTCAGTCAGCATTTGAATGTGCTCAGTTCATTTCTGTCTTATCAATAGTACTATGCATCATAAATGCTAAAGGGATTTATATGTGTTTCTGTCTAATTGTAATCATATAAATTATTGAAGTATATGAAAGGCGGTGTCAACATTAGGAATGGCTACCTATTATAAATTCATATTAAAAGAAGCTATTTCAAACAGACTTCTGAATACACCTCTTGAATTTACTGTCAGGAGTTTTGTCACAAAACTTTCCTCTGACATTTAAGACAAGATGGGGAGAAACTAAGGGATCGAAAAGCCATTAGCTGAACTTTACTTTGTTATTTTGACATGTATCGACACAAAACCCATCGACTAATCACAAAGCAATACCTCATTAAGTCCTAATGAACAAATTCATTGCATTAAACAAATCAATCATTATTCACAATGTGCTGAATTCCATCATATTTGCACCAAATCATTAATGAGACGAGGGGGTGGGGGGTTTTTGCAGCTACAGCAATCTGACGTTGAAGGGACAATGTAGGTATCTGCCATATGGTGCACGCGCTGAGAGTTGAATGCTAAATATTTTGTGACTACACGAGCAGCGGGGACATTCAGATCCATTCAGAATCTGCGAGTATGTTTTCAAAGTACAAACAGAGCTTCCTCGTCTTTTGAAAGATCAATTACCTCTGGGTAAAAGTTGGTTTAGTTAGAGTTAGTGCTTTGGTAGGTCGAACAGAACCGATATGAGTTTCTTCCTGGCTTGTGTTTTGTTTCTATTCCAGGTGGTCTTTGCAAGGCGTCTAATTAATCCAATAAAAAATATGCCTTGTTTTCCTTCCTCTCTCTCTCTTTCTCTCTCTCTCTCTCTCGCTCTTTGACTTCACTGCATTATTACTTTCTGTAATGAGGCGAAAACACTCTGAACTGCACATGGAAGACAGTCACACAACCTCTGCCAGATTCAATCCTAACTCCCATCCCATGCCTAGAGCCTCTTGATCAAAACTCATAACCGCACTATTGAAAAGATGTGAAGCTTCAGAGATGGATTGTTTTATCTTAAACAGGAAAAAAGTAGACTCACTGACATGACCGAGACCCGATCTCATCTAGTTTTAAAGCGGGAGGGTTTCTTTCTTTTCTTACAAATGCAAAAATATACACATTTATTTTAGGAATGTGTGCCTCCTGTTCCAAAGGGCTACCGGATCATTGGGAAGGTGTTTCCAGTGGCTTCAAAGAGCCAGAGCTCTTCTTGCCGGGCCAAAAACACCAATCACACAACAACCACATGCTTACGCATCAATTTGGAGCGGACACCTTCTGTAACACAAGACTGAAAGGACAAAATAGAAAGAGTCATCTTTTTAAGTTAGGCTTTTACAAACCGTCCAAAAATGTACAAAGCCATGAATAAAACTGGATTAACACTGTGGCCTGCTCCTCTTTAACGCAGAGAAAATAATGCCAAAGGAGCAAGGATTTGATGAGAACAGTGGGCTCAATAGATCAGTGAGAAATATGAATGAACAGGAGCCTCTGCCTCTCCCTCTTTCTCTTGCACAATATGTCATTGAGGGCTGTTTAAGAGGTCCTGTCAACAGGTAGTTCAACTTTCAGCTCATCCCCGCTGATCAGTGGGAGCCCTCCTGACAGAGAGAAAAGAAAGACACAGGGAGGGAGCAAGAGAGAGAAAGAAAAATGTTGTGGGTCTTTTTATCTGTCCGTCGCTCTGACAGCCTTGCAGGGGATGCCATGGGAGGAAGATCAATGCAGGACAAGCGGATTCCCACAGTTCATTGTTCCGGGCCAGCCAAATCATCTTCCCAAGACGGCCGGGAGCTCAAAGCTTCCCTTTATGATAACCATCCCTGGTATTATTCCCACTATGATGATGGTGACCTGCAGATGTCTCTGTCTGTGTTTGTGTGTGTGTGTGTGTGTGTGTGTCTGCATGTACATCTGTGGGCACCTCTCCCCTCCCGAGTGCGCTACAATAGTGGTCACAGCGGCGTGGACTGACCCCTGCAGCAGCAAATAAAGCACGGCGATGAGCGTTGGATTAATAGCGCCAAACATTTGTTAAGCAGTGTCTGTTTAGTGAAGCACAATGACAGGAGCGAAAGGCAAAAAATAAATAAAAATTATAGTAATTGACATGATAATGATAGTGAACGTGGCTCATCTTATACTTACACGCTGCATCAATCCTGCTTTAATACTGCAAATACAGCAGCTTACTCCGTGAAGTGGCAGTGACATTACAGTATCAGATTGCTGATACTCTCCTTTTCAAAGCAGATACATTAACATGAAAATATGAAATGATTTATATACATATATTAGTCACACTATGATGTATTAGAGGAACAGAATGTAAACACATTATCTCCATTCAATGAGAGAGACCACAATGGCCACTGAAAGTTCTTCTTGAGTTAAGTGTTGCTGCTTTTTGTTCATTCTGTCTTCCATGCAGCTTCGGTCGCATTCATTTCCAACATAATGCACATTTTCTTGCAAAAACTTAACAACAAGGTTATGTTGATGAAAACAGAGCATTGATTCCCATAGTGTTAAAATTAATGGAAACCAGTTGCTGGTAAGATAATTGACATCTGATGAACTGCATTAGGCCTTAGAATGAATAAGTATACCCTATTAAATGGGAATCACACAAAAACCACCAGCGTGGTCCTTAACCTGCCCTGACATGGTCGACAGACACAACATGAGCTTCCACAGGATGGATAATGCACTGTACTTATTTCCTCCTGACAGCTTGTATATGATCTTGGCAGGCCCAGATTAGGACTAAGAAATCTTGTTGTACTGTATTTCGCCATGCTGGTTTTATGTATTGGTACACAAATCCATTTGTGGTTTTATTTCTATCAAGTATGAGTCTTAATTTGCACTTTCACAAACCTCAGAACAATGGTGTGGCCTCTCAGATCGACTTCCTCCTCAACTCGGTTTGAAAAAGTGGCTCGGATGTTTTGTAATGTACCTGTGTGGTCTGGTCTGCTCGGTGTCTGGTGACTAAACTCTTCTTCCTATCAAATCAGTCATAAAACCAGGACACAATACTGTGTGTGCGTACGTGTGTGTGTGTTAGACAACAAACATGGCAGTGTAGAGCGCTCACGCATGGTTAGACTGCGAGAAGAAAGAGGCCAGAGAGACAATGACCACAGTGTATCTGTCATAGCTTACATCACTGGTCACCCTCTCCGCTGCATGTCAATGCAACAAACAGACACACACACACACACACAGAAATCTGTAGGTCACATTATGGGCCAGCGCTGCCTTTGTGCCTCTTGCAGAGTGACTGCAGTGACGACACGCAAAGATTCAAGACTGAGACTAAAACAAAGTCAAGTTCAGTCTCGCTCCGTTTCTCAGGTGGCGGCAGCGAGAACGAGACAAACAGAGAGAAAGAGAAAGTAGTTGAATGTCAATACGGCCTAAATAACAGAATATCAGAAATAATTGCTGTTTTCTTCCGCTCATGCTGGGCGCATTCTGGTAGAGTTTTGCATAATGACTACAGTCGAGGGGGGGGGTTGGTGGTGGAGGGGTGGTGGTGGAGGTAATGGTGGTGGGTGTGTGTGGCAGCGGTGGAGGTGGTGGTAAAGGGAGGGGTTGTTGTGACAGGTGCTGAAATCAAACTAGGGAGGCAAGGGAGACAAAGGTTCAATTTACTAAGAGGAGACTTTAATTGTTACACAGCTAATTAAGAGAAGAAGGATCTTTTTTTGACTCCGCTCTCGACTATTTACCGTGAGCTGTGTGTGCGTACGTTGGGAGGTAAATTGTGCCTTCGAGCCAAGTGAGCCTATGGTAAAGAGTGTGTGTGAGCTCTGCGTGTGTCTGCGTTTGGAGAAAGGATGGGGTGCTACCTCAACATACAACATATTTTTTCACAGCTTCTCTGCTGTTGGGAGTTTGGGACTTTCTCTTTCTTTTTTCAACTAAAACAAAAGTCTATGGCTAATTAGCAGCACTCATTACAGGAAGCGAGTCAGGTAATTATTTTACATCATGCTGCCGATAATTGAATGATTCTTCAATGTCTGAATGTCTGTTTGAAAGTATCTCTTCCCACCCCCTCCTCCCTCCACCCCTTTACTCCTTCTTTCTCTTTGTCTTTGAGGCAGATAAGAGAGAGAGGCTGGATACAGGTACTGCTGCCATATGCTCTTGAATGAAAAAGCTCTTCTGTCGAAGCAAATGGGATTTTTAAATATTGAAACTGCCGCATGTCTTTTTAATATGACCATGTTAAATCTCTCTTTATTCCATCACTTTGATAAACTCCCCCTTTCTGTCTCTCTCCTCTCCCTCGCTTTGTGCCTCTCTTCTTTCTTTTTTTCTTTTTTTTGTGTGTTAATCTGAAGAGTTTGAAGGGAACTTTAGCTCTCTGAGAAGTAGTTAAACTTATTATGCAACCATGCTGTGCCTTTTTTTCTCCCTTTAAGCAGCACACTTCCTGTTTAAGAAAGCAAACTAATCTTATCAAAGCCATCAGCTCAGACTTGAGTGGAAATGCTTGCGATTCTCTGCATATGTTACAATATCTCTTAGTGGCGTTTTAACTGCATTGTTCTCACGTGGTTTTGGCGTGACTGGGGAAGACGAGAAAAGAAAAAAAATCACTCACACACACACACACAACACACTGCTGTCTTTCTCTCCTTTCACCTCAAAGTCAGATATGTACAGCGAGCTAATGTGGCACTTAATATGAAACGAAAGAAAGAGAGAAAGAGAGAAAGAGAGAGAGAGAGAGAGAGAGAGAGAGAGAGAGCATTATCTACTTTAAGGCCAGGGTGTATTTATTACAGACTAATTGTAGCAGAGGAAGTGCTTTGGAGGGGTGTGCTCTCGGGAGAGAGGGCGGAGGGCCTCAGGGACATAAGAGAGCATGTTTATCTATCAGGCTTTATCAGAAAAACACTGTGGCGACTGCTCTTAAGATCAGAGATGGGGTTTGGGAGGAGTGGAGGAGGATGAAAAGGTTTACAGGAGGAAATAAAAGAAATGAGAGATGGATAAGGAGGAAAAAAGAGTGAGAGAGGAAGAGACATGCCAGTGAGGCGGCATCGATGCCAACGCCTCATGAAAAGCAGCCGTGATTAAAGCAGGAAGGAGAAGTTGGGTGAAACCTCAGAGGAGTCTTTTTCTTCTTCTTCTTCTGCAGGATTCTCTGTGAACCGGACAACAAAACACACACTCTCACACACTATACACACCCATATGTTCAGAGCACTGTCGGCACAAAAACTCCGACACACACACACTCCTGGGTTCTCGCAATAGCAAAAAAGTATGCTGCATACAAGTCAACAGACAGAAGATTACAGCTAAATCCAACACCTGAAGTCCTTTAAAGCAATGCTTCTGAACCAGGGGTGCTTATACCCCAGGGGGTACTTCTGTAGTTGCCAATGCTAACGCTAATTTGGAAAAACACCTGATGTAGCAGGTGTAGTAAAAGTTATTAATAAACCTTTCAGTTAGCTTAAAGTGATGAATACATGTTGGAATATGTCTGTAATGATACATCAAATCATTTCAAATGAACGCATGACAGCTGGTGTCAATAAAGTTTATCTGTCAGTGCTACAAAAGTACACCGAACAAAAAAGTTTGGGACTGATGAGGATTAGGATTTATGATCACATTTTAAATGAAGCTTCATGCTACGTAAATCATGTCAATAATCAATAAAGATGCTCACAGGTAGTCTATAGTAGCATCGGTGTGTGTGTCGTGTGTGTGTCGGTGTCTCAAGGTACACTCTGGCCTGTTTCCCAGGAGTCCTTGCGTCTGTCTACACCAGAGCCTTCAGCTCGGAGCTGTCTGTCCCAGCCAACACTGCATTTCTCTCATTCTTCTGTGCCCTGCCTGACCTTCAGCATCGTCACCGACTTATCTTCCACTACAAAGGCTACAGTACACACACTCATTAAAAAGACAGCATGCGAACACACACACACAAACACACACACACACATTTGTGTGTGTGCGTGTGCTCTGGCAGGGGGTTAAGTTCATTAAGGCAGTGGATATTTATAATGAAAAATGACCTCTCTGTAGTACACTGTATGAACTCCCTCGAGACACACAGAAACACACACACACACACACACACACACACACACACACACACACAAACCTTCTGTATTCAAACTTACATAAAAGAGGCTTTCCTCTAACTGTCCGATACACAAACACACACACACACACACACACACACACACACATATGTGTGTGGGTTATGTTCTGATGTAATGATATGTTGTGCTGTGAATTATCAAAATATGTAAAACAAACACGTGGGAATGCTGCTGCGCAGGGGCGACATGCTATATGTATCTCTATCTGATTAGGTGCTAACCTGAAACAATACGTTACTGCAATCCAAAGCAGTTCCGCTGTGGCCTTCAGGGAGGACTGATCTGTATTTATAAGAGGCACAACCGCTGTCATCAGTGTCTAAATGGTTGCTTGGACCTCGTATTGTTTATGACAGAAATATCTTGACATTTACAGTAGCATTATGAAAATGTCTGTGACCAGCGCTCCGGCCAAGCACGAGCTAGCTCGCTAGCCCTGCTGCTAACCGCTCGTTGGCCTGGCACTTGATGGAGCCCTGAAGAGGCTGCATCCGTTTCACTCAAATTCCCCCTCTCACTCTCTCTCTCTCTCTCACTCTGTCTGTCTGTCTGTCTCTCTCTCTCCACACACACACATCTATAGAGCGTCTCCTCCATGAGTTCCAGAGCAGCCCCAGGGTGTTGGATGTGGACAGTGGTGGGAGGTGGAGCTGGGGGGGGTGGGGTTATAATCTACTCGCCCTCTGCCGTCTCCCCCGTCACCGCAAAAACCCCTCTTCCTTTCTGCCTCACCTCCTTGGCAATCCCCCCATCCACCCTAACCCTAACCCTAACCCCAATTAGTTCAGGCAGGCTTCAACCCCCATTTAACATTTAAAGCGCCATTCTGTAGGGCTCAAAGAGCGATTTAAATCAGTTTACACACACACACACATATATACAGAGATAGCGCTTCGTCTTTCAAACTTCTCATTTCAACACAGACATTTAACTGCCAACCTTTGCCTGAGAGAATTCAGTGCACCATCGAGAGGAAGCCGTGGAGGGGGGTGGGGGGGGGCAGGATGAGAGAACAAAAAAGAGATATAAAGCAACAGAAACAATGCATTAGCTTCATGAATAATAAATCTGCCCGTCTATCCGTGCAGAAAAGATCCAGGTTTTTCAGCATCTCTGCATAAATCCACTGTCCGAATGAATAAATCAGAAACAGGGGGACATTTTCTTGAGCTCTAGCCTATCACTGGTAAATAACAACAATGATTTGAAACACATCTGTTCATATGCAGTGCCAGCTAACCCCTATAGAGCAGCACAAGACAATAGAGGCCTAGCATTGTTGTTCCACATATTGGTGGCTGGGCATACCAAATAGAGTTTACTCATCTTACACACACACACACCCACATATACAGATCTATTGATAGAAACAAACACAATTAACAAATAGGAATCACGTACAATCCTCCATAAAACAGTCAACATTAGTATCCTCCACAAAATTGCAACTGCATTATCCCTGTTTCAATAGGAAATCTGAGACGTCTTGCTATGAATTAAAAGCTTGATCCATCGGACGTGACGGCTGGACATAATTGAAGGAATATAATATGAGTGGAGTTAAGAACCGTGGCTTGAATCCAGGAATGAAAGAAAAAAAGAAAAAACGATTCAAACTTTTCTAAAAGTCACGACACCTCTCGAGTTTTATTTGTGAACCATGAGTCTATTCGTGGAAATCACACTATGGTTAAGATTAGCAAAAGAAAGTAAACTATCACAGGTTTGTGGGTTGAGCTAAGGTGAGGCAATGCTGTGTCCTGAAATGTACATGACTAATTTATGAAATGAAATGTAATGCAATCTGGAAGAGATTTTATCAACACAATGAGGAAATGCTGTTTATGAACGTATCCTCCAAGACACAAAACACTGATATGAGAAGAAGAATTTCATTTGTTATCCCCCGTCTCAATACAATATCCACTTATAGCGACTGAAGCTGTAAGATTATATACTGTATACCGGCGTGCTCAGGATTAAACAACGATTTAAATACCGAATAATCAAAAGTGACATGACACATGAGATACGGCACGTCTACTGTACTGACATTTAACTGAAACCACAATCTTTCTCTAACCTGAACGGACGTGCTTTCATCGCCTACAGTAAATGTGACCACGCGTAGGACTCAGGACACGGGACACCTCTGCTGGTAGACAGAGGAAGATGTGGTTGAAAGCTCTGCAAAACTGATCCTTGAATTAAGATTTGTTAAACTGCATCCATGTCATTTATCTACCCGCTGTTCCCTCTGCACAGCGTGAATCTAAATGTGCCGAATAATAATAAAAAATACACCAAAGTAAAACATTTCAAACGCGATTCGGAGGAAGACAAACACAGTGTGTCATCTCTTACAGTGATAAATCATTAAATGTGATATGATGCAGAAATAAAACCACAGAGTTACTACATACACACTTTTAACCTAAGTGGGTGCAAAGTTGCCTTCAAGATAAGCGTGTGAAGTGTGCTCTTACACACACACACACACACACACACACACACACACGAGAGCCCCCAAGTCAGAGGGGGTATGACAGGAGAAAGGGGTGATGTTCAGCCTTAAGGAGAAGTTGGCTCTGTCAAGCTGTTTCATGCCATCGAGATGCAGGATCAACTACGAGCCTGGAAGACACACTCTCTCACACACACACACACTCGCACACTCACACAGAGCCCTAAAGCAGTAGGCTTGTTATGAGACTTGCTCTGCATCGTTACACTGCTGACCCCAGTTGTTCCAGTGACTGTATGAATGTCTAGGAGGGACAAACTCAAGCAACTGAAGCAGACTATCGCAGATTTACAGTAGATAAGACAGAACATAACAAAAGTCCCTCGAAGGACATTCTGAAATTTTAAGAAGCCTGAGACGGTGATCCACAGTGCTAATACACTCGTCTATTGAGTTCAGTCCATTTTAGTTATTTATTAGTTAGTCTATAGTTACAGTATATACGCATAAGTATATATTAGGTAGCCTAATATGAGAACAAGAGCCAGTGTAGGGGTCACAGAGAGACTTCAGTATCAGCTTACAATTGCCCTATTACATCAGCATAAGTAACTGAATCCAAAGAGCTAACTAGCTTATAAGAGACCCAATCCCTCTGACTGGCTTCCCTCTACCTCCAGGCTTGGCTATGACTCTTTCTCATCCAGCTCAAAGCAGAATGCTCTATGGGTGGGCCTAATGTGGACTCGCTGAAATGTCAAAGCATTATATATCCTTTTCCGCACAGAGTGGCCCCTAAGGGTTTAATTGACTATGCTGTAAAGTGAGTTTGAGAGCCGCGAGAGAGTGCGATGAAGATAAATATGTTTCATTAGAGGGCAAACAGAGCCTGATGGCTGGAATTGGCATTGAGAGAGGAGGAAGGGTCTAATATGGATAAAACACACATTTATCCAGTCGCAATCCACGATGAAATGTACAGGCAGAGCTGTCCACTTGTGCTAATCACCTTCGCTGAACTTAACCACGGGAGCGATTCATATTTAACATGTGTTAAGTTCACCTCTCCTCGTTTTTCCTCTCTCCAGGTCGGCCTCCGTCTTCCTCTGAACCAAACATGGAAGCTACGAGCTTCCAACGACTGCCTGGCGACTTCAAATACTTGTCAAACAAAGAACGGCGCAGAAGACAAGAGAGAAGAGAAGGGGGCCCCGCTACTATCCCGCGGCCTTCGTTTACCAATTATACTGAGTACCTGCTGACAGGTGGGTTGTCACAGTGTCTGCTTAGCCACCCAACTCCCCTCATCTTCCCCCTTCAACATCACATCACTTTCCATCCTGCTCTGTTACAGTTTACCACGTGCTGTGGAGAGGAAGCTCCTCGCACCTCCAGGCAAGCGCAGGAGACAAAAGAGAAAAAGAGGAGGATAAAGAGGATGAAGGATGGAGGAAGGTAGAGGAGAGTTTGGCTCCGAGACGCAAGGCTTTGATTTCAGAAACACTTAAGAGCGACAAGACAGATGATGAAAAGGTTGAGGGAGCTATCTGCTGGCAGGATTAGCAGGAGTTGTTTGAGGGCCAGTGTTGCCAATATTTTGTTAAAGTAGAAAAGACTCATGAAAATTATTTAGATCAGGGCAGTAACTGCTGACCTGACCGGGCCTAACCACATCCAAACTTTGTTCTTCCTGTAGCGTGAACCTGCAACATGCATGTGTCATTGTCAGAGTTAGGACAGATAGACAAAAGTGAATGAATCAAAAGTCCACAAGGAGCCCAAGACGTCAAACATTAACCGGCTCTACGAGAAAATTCCAATACATATTTTGTCCAAACATTTTGAAATTTCTTCCCTCATTACGTCTTTCTCCAATAGCTTCTCTATCCTGAAACCTTGCAAGGAGGTTTGAAGACAGGGGGCCTCTCCCCCCACCACCAGCACCACCACCCCCCTACCCATTTATCCTCTGTCTTGCCGTCTCAGAAACTCAGCCAGCCAACGAACACGACTGAGACAAAACATAACCATAATGGCTCATTAAAAGGAATGGAGACGACTTAGGCAAACAAAGCAGCCTTCACTGGGCTGTCACCGAAACTCCTGTGATGGTACGTCCAAACTCACGCTGGTGACAAGGAGGCGAAAATGTCTTCCTCCCACCGAAACTTGCATTGGTTTGGAGTGTTTTGACTGCGCCTGACGTGCCTCTGTATTTGTTCAGTGACAAATCTAATGTGTGCACAGCAGAGTGACAGACCACTGTGCTCCAGAGAGACGAGAAATGTGTGTGTTCACCCACTTTTTCCCTACTCCCTGAGAGAGGAGGTGTAATTCAAGAGGAATGACTCAAGTATTGTGGCCAAAAGCGTCCCCTGGAATGTCTACAGGGAGTCAGACGTATTAGTGTTAGGATCAGGGTATGTTAAGGCTTGGGAGTATGGCTCGAGTCAAACGCTTGTGTTCGGGCTCAAGTGAAGTTCTTTAAATGCAGATGGGTGACAAATTGGTCCACTGCGAGCCTCAAGAACAGCTTCAGTGCTTCTTATAATAGCTTCTCCAAGTCTCTGAACTCTGCTGGAGGGATTAACACCATTCTTCCAAAGGATATTCCCTCATTTGGTCTTTGATGACGGTGTTGGAGAGCTGTCAACATGGTCCCCCCGGAAGCATAAAAAGCTGAATGTGACGTTTCTTTGTTAAAGCTTTTACAGTGGCCGCGTGTCCCTATTACTGTTTTAAAGATATGTTGAAGTTATCTGGTAGGTGTTTGGGAAAGGGGGCAGAAGAACTGACTGGGTGAGGGTCATCACATGGACCAACAAGCCAATCATCAACAAGTAATCACAGGCAATCGGTGCGGTCTCTGACTGCGACGTTTCAAATTTCATGAGGCATGTGCCAGAACCACTGTGATAGCACTCTCTCTTTCACACACACACACACACTCTCTCTCTCTCTCTCTCTCTCTCTCTCTCTCTCTCTCTCTCTCTCTCTACTGTTCTTTTAAATAATGATGTCCCGTGTGTGTTACGTCCAAAAGAGGCTGCTAAAGAGTTTCTTTACTGGAGTGCAGACAGAAAGTTTTTGTAGATATCGGAGAGGTCATTAAACTATTCACGGCTTTCACAGCCAGAATGTATTGATAAAAGATCGTGTGCTACTCATACCAGACATATGGCACTGTACAAATAGGAAATGAGCAGCAATCAATCAATATCAGTAGCACGGTGCACTCTGAAAACTCTCTTACCGCTGTCTTTCACTCTACTGAAGCTTTTCAACTTCTATTCGAACATGTTTCCCACTTTTTTTCTGTCTGAAGCCAGTGTGTACAGCTAATCCCATAGGCTGCCACTGACCCAGCACCTACTGCAGTGAAAGCACAGTCATATCTGCTTAGCAATCCCCCAGTAATTAAGGAAGGCCCGCACCATGCCTAAACCTCTCCCTGACACAGTGTTGTGTCTGCGCTGCATGGAGACAAGGAGTCATAAGAGGCTTAAGGCTCATGTACCTGCTGCTCTGTGTGTGTGCGCGTGTTTGTGTGTGTGTGTTTCAAGAACAGAGGGACAGAAGATTAAAAAAGTGATCGGAAAAGTAGAATTAACCACCTTTCCTGCTTTCTTAATTACTGTGAAGTCCACCTCTGTGTGAGCAGCACTTTAAATACCCTCCAACTCCCAAGAGACCCCTGAAAATCCAACTTGTAAATGAATGAACACACTCACATACACACACACACACACACACACACACACACACACACACAAACACACATTCTTTACACACAATGACCAAAAACTGAACTCGGCACTTCTAAGAAACTGGGCCAAACCATATGTCCTACTGCGTATTTTTGGGATCAGACTAATTCATTTTAATGAAAAAAAAATCTAAATCTACAAAACAAAAGAAAAAAAAGGGAAATTTGAAGGCAGCAAGAAGATACAGAGCTACGTGACAGAGAGAGAGGGGGGAAAAAAGGAACACACCGGGAAAGCCTGTGGGGAATACATGTGATAAATCCAGGTCTTAAGGGGAGTTCCACGCGTGTGAAATAAGGTTGAACCTCAATAGGATCATAATTTTTTTAACAGGGATAAAATGATCTGTTTTTACATAACTGGTTTGTGTGGTTTCCCAGGATGGCAGAAGTTAAAAGACAGAACAAAAAAGAGAAAGAATAGGAGATGGAAAGACATATGTTCTCTGAGAGGGAGAACTGAGAAATGTTAATGCTGAGATAATGGATCTGAGAAAGAGCGAGGGAAGGTGAGAAAGTGGCCTATGTGAGGTTCAGTGTTTTAGAGAAGGTAGTCAAGGTGAAGCCTGCTGTTGATGGTTAGAACAGCGGGGGGGGGAAAGGGGGGAGAAAATGAGAAATGGGAGGGGGGTGGGGATGAAAGCATTAAAACAAGGTGGAAAAAGTTGGAGTACAGGAAATGTAGCACGCTTCCCTTTAAAGAAAGACGATTCAAACAGCTGTTCTGCTCTGTTCTGTCTGTACACGTGAAGGCAGCGCCCGCGAAAAAAGGCGGAACGTGAAAATAGCAAAATAGACTCATTAATGTGTTTGGTTGTTTAACAAATTGTATTAATATAATGACAACTAAGCATCAAAATGCTAATACTAATAAGGCATAATGAAAATCAATTTTAGTTTAGTGTTTAAAGCGCAGAGCGATCTGTGAATCCTTCCTGGTGCTGATGTGCTGAAGTGAAGGTCTGATGTCAGAATTTGGCCAATCGGCTGCAGTGTAGAACCAGATTAAGATATGAAAAAATATGCATGTAATTATCAGAATTTGTATTGTATTGTAATGTGGAAGTGGAAGGCACATCAATGCAACATTTCTCGATATGTCAAACTCAGCTGTGTGCTATCACTAAATGATTAGAGCAGAAGGGCCAATATAAGAAGAAAAAAATTGAAAAAAGTGAATGTGTTGTGTTGTACAGTATCAGTTTGAGACAGACTGAGGAGGAAATGGTGCTGAGGCGAGACAGAGAAAGGGCAAGAACAGGGAACACTGTTGCTACATCATTGGATCCACCAGAACAACGATCTCTGGAACCCAACAGATGGCAGCTGGTGGTGCAGTTGTAACACGTTCCAAACTATGCAATCCACAAGTTTTTTTTTTTCTTTTTTTTCTTTTTTTGGAACCAGAGTTAAAGCAAGACAGCGTTGCGATGAATGAACCTATATGTGTGACAATCCATCCTGATTCCAGTCTTTCAACTACAGAGTAAAAGTCCCCTCCTGGCTGGAATGTTTGGGTCAGAACTGTGGTGTGCTTCACAGGGAAGAGAGTTGGCATAGCTAAGTGATCCAGCAACAGATCCAACTACACAGACGGAATGTATATCTCTGCCATGAAAATTAATCTTGGGATAAAAGAGGAGCCAAATCCTATGATGTCATATTTCTAATAAATGTGGATATGTATTTGGGAGGAAAGCACTGAATTTGAAGGTGCAAATAATAAAATATATAAAGACTTTGGTAAAATATTACAAAAGTTCAAATGAGCATATTTGGATTAAACATGGAAAACCGCACGTATGTTCCTGTAGGCAAACTTTTGAGGTATGTGTACATTTTATACTTTATGTTTTATCATATTTTACTTTTTACCCACATTCATATATTCATATATTCTATAGTTCCTTTGCTTAAAATAAAGATTTTACATGCAGATCAATCTAATCATATGACATAAATAACATTAGACACATAGTCAGTACTTGACTGTACAAACATTGAACTGTTTATAAAAGACTACTAAACAAAAAACCCAAAATACACTCCGTGAACCCCAGATTCAAACTGTGTTTAATTCAGCCTTCTCCAATCTGAAGTCTTTGCCATGTCAGAAAACACAACATAATTGTCTTTCAGTTGACAAGAACTAAAAATACTCAGACAATAGCTTTGAGATGAGCAGAAAAAAAAAGGAGAGAAAATGTTTTGTCCTTCAGCCATGTTTTCACTTCACTTTCCCACCCCATGCCAGTGACTGCAGAATAAACGGATATGTGAATTAAACCCCATTGTTTTAAAGAGATCTGCTGCTAATTTTAGGCACTCCCCCCGCCCCCCCGCATGTGAAAGAACGTGCCAGTTATGTTATGTTTGTGTGTTTTATTTTCTCCCTTTCCTTTATCCCTCATTGTAATCTGGGGCTACATATATCTTGTGTTGTTTGAACAAGTGTGAGGGGTGTATCTATGCATGTGTCAGAAAAAAAATACATACACACACATATAGTTCAGCCATGCGATTTTTGCAATTAGAAAAGACACAAAAATAATTATTCTGCAGCGCAGTCAGTCGACATATCCTGAGTCGATGATGCACGGATCACGTGTTTAATAAAAAAGGTTAATCAGTTGTTAATCAGAGGATTAATAACTTGTTATTTTCTTTACAAAACCATTAATATTATGCCATAAATATTTAATGTTGATAGGTCTTTTTTTTTTTTTTTTTTTTTTTTTTAGTGGGAGAGACGGCGTGGGGGTGGGGGTGATATGTGCTTGGTGATGCAGGGCAGAGTGAGCAATATCCAGGCATTAATGTGCATTAATCATGCTTTGGTGAAGACAAATAAATTCATTCATGTTTATTAATACAACCTTGGAGAAAACAATACTCTTTACATTATTCACCGAGTTATTAATAAAGGATTTATGAACAGGAGGACCATAGGACAGAGACTGGGGATCAGGGAGGAAGAAAGGCAGACAAAAAAGGGGAAGAAATAAGAAAAAGCAAGCAGAGAGAGGGAGGTCAAAGCCCAAAGCCAGGAGCACAAGTTCATTAATTTTTAGGACGGAAGGGGCACAAACGTTTAGGGAGGGGATGAAATGTGTGTGTGTGTGCATGTGTGTGTGTGTGTATGAAAATGAGCGTGTGTGTGTGTGAGAGAGAGCAGTCCACCACTGGAAAGCTGGGGGTTAAACATTTTCTGCCCTCACTCTTTCTCCTTAACAAATTACCCTGCCCGTTTGCTAATCAAAGCAAAACAAATATTGCTTTTCATTCGCTCGATTTGTTTGAATGAACATACAGACATTCCCAAAATACTCATTCCCAGCTCAAATGTAATTAAATTGTGCCTTTAGTGAAAACATGCAGTGGTACTCCAATTAGTTGTGTTTTTGTCGTTGGGTAAAGACGGAGAATGGCAGTGGGTGCGCCCCGGGCACCTCGGGGTCCCAAAATAGTATGTCTTGGTGGGTGGGTGGGTGGATTGGGGTAAGGGAGGGGAGGGCAGGGTTGTTAGACAATGTTTGGGTGCACAAGGCTGACTGCAATGACAGAAAAAAAAGTGTTTGCAGAGTTGCGGAGTGATCGGATGAGATTTTATTTGCGTGGTACTGACGAATGTCTTGGGGGTTGTCGTGACTGTCCTTGGCAGTACAAGTTACTTGTTTGAGTGCTTAAAGGTCCAGCATGTAGGATTTAGTGGCTCTAGCGGTGGCAGACTGCAACCAACTGAATACCCCTCACATACTTAGCTTTGACTCCAGCTTTATAAAACTAACATTTACTCAACAATTAGATTAGAAAAGCAAATGCTTCCAACAGCTCAGCACTGCGACTAAATCTAAATTTCTCTTTTCTTACAGAGCATTGGCCAGTTATTGATATCATTTAAACCCAGCATTTAAGTCATTTCACGTTGCTGTCATCTGTGTACTTGTTACGCCTGTTGTGGTGTGTGCTGAATTAATACGTATTGCATGGACAGGGTCCATTAGAAATGAGAATTTAGGGTCCTGTGAACATTTGAAGCAATATTTCAAAGCTTAGAAGTAAAAACATGTTAATGTGCTCATTTTAAATTTTTGATAATAATGTATTAACTGAACTAAGATTTGTGGTTAGTGGTGCACCACCTTTTATTTACTTGTCACCACTGGATTAAGGTATGATTAGGGTTAGGCAACAAACACTTGGTTACAATTACGATGGTTATGAAAATCCTTATTATAGATGATAAAAAACATCTGTGAGGCGCTCATCCCAGGCCCACAGGCCGATTGAGCACCTTGACCTCCACAACCTCACTTTCCGCCTAGAAGGGCACAATATTTCTGAACGGTTGTTCGATTCATACATGTATCTATTAGCAACACCGACTGTCAGGCAAAATGCCAAAAGGTGATCTTTCAGGACAAAAGATAATGCAAGCTGTATATGTATATTTTCTAAAAGTCGCTTTGGCGTTGTAGTGCTAGAGTTCAGAGATGCAACCAAGATATCATCAACATCAGTCAAACTGAAAAAATGGAGAATGTGTTATATGCTGTATGATTCTGTCAATGTTGCATTAATGCTTCACAGTGAAGATGTGTTTTGCAGTCCATCCGTGAATCCATCTTCCAATCATTGTCTTTCTCTGCTTCTCCATCTTAAATGCCTTTTTCTTTTTTCTTCCCTTTGTCTTAAGCTCCAAATTGTGTTTTTATTGAAGGCCTATATGGATCGCTCGGCAAAATGTCATCCGTCAAGCTGTCGATGAATCCATCCTTTCATTTAATGATCAGCCTACCTGATATGCATTTTACATGGCTCCATATACCTTTAATGGGAATCAATGGAAAGCAAATAATGCTGGAAGCCAGTAAGCTGCATGTCTGACGGACGGATGTGGACGCCGCTTATTTGTCAATACGCACAGCTCTGTTCTTAGCCGTGTGGCTTTATACTGTATACGCCTGGATGAATGTGGCTGTAAAGGTGGCTCACTGTGGGTTAGACACTGGCTTACATATGAATCTGTACAATCCCGCTGCTACATTCTCCCGCTTGCTTTGTCTTCATAAACTAAGAAGAGATTGAGTGAAAGAGACAGAAAGAAAGGAGAAGGTGGAAATGATGAAAGCAGAAAGGGAGAAAGACAATTAATGAAACAGGAGGAGGAAGAGATGGAGAGCAGGGGCCTTAAAAAAAAAAGGGATGAAGCGAAGTGGCCAAGAAGGGAGAGGGGAAGGGAGGGTCGGCCATTCGACATGGTTTCAGTTAAATACTGATTTCATCATACGATTGGGAAGGGGGGGTGGCGGGTGAGGGGGCTGGTGGCTGTGGTTGTGGCAGCTCTAAAACACATAACTTTTTACGAAGTGAAAATCAAATATTAAAAATGACAGGCCTTATAAGTGTGCTGAGTGAGCTCGGGTCACGGAGGGAGGGAGGCGCGGGCGGCTTGTCAGCTACTATCTGTCAGGGCGAATTAGAAACAATCAGGGCCGAGTGAAAGGGAAGGTGATTGTTATTAAGCGGCGGGGCCCTGCGAGCGAGCGCCCCAGATGTGGCCGTGCATATAAAAGAACAGGAAGCCGGCAGTTTAATTCAGGAAGCTTGCCGAGGCGAGCGAGCAATGCCACAAAGGAGGAGAGGGAGGCGGGTGGGTGCTGAGAGAGAGGAGTGGAGGTGGGGGGGACAAAGGATATGAGGGGGTTGGGGCTTCTTGTCACTAATATGCTGGAAGTTACTTTGATAACACATTAGGCCTTTTGTGGAATTGTGGAATGACGCACCTTCCTTTTTTTTTTTTTTTTTTACCCCCGCTCATCCATCTCTGTCCATCCCGCACAGGGAAGTGGCGGGTCAGCCCATAGAGAGGGCAATGGGAAGAATCACGGGTGCAATCTAGATAAGTCGACTTTAACACACACGCACACGCACACGCACACACACACGTAGGAGAGTGAGACGGGGGAGAGACAGCCAAGCCCATATATCAATTACAACCTGATATCCTGGGAGGATGATGGGACGTAGAGAGAGAGAAACCCCTGAGCAGATGTGTGTGTGTGTGCATGAGTGTGTGTGAGCTCCTGTCTGAGCGCCCAATCCCCCTGAACACATTTTTTTCTTTCTTTCTTTTCATAATCACCTGACAGTCCCTCGATGTCTCTCCCCGAGCTGCTGTCGATGTTTGGTCGACGTACTTTTTTTTTTTGTTCTCCTCCTTTACGCTTGTGGACAAGCACATTGATAGACACGGACATGACGTGGTTTTGACTCCTATGGTAGTCCTGTTATCTGTCAAATTGCCCCCCCCCTTTACCCCTTTCTAAAACTCCTAGGAGACAGACATCAACGCCCACAGATTCCTATCAAGGAGAAGGGGAATGAGTGGGGTGCAGTAGTGGGGCAGCGGAGGACGGGGGTTGATGTGTACAATATGTTAGCCGGGGGACGGCGAGGTATTTGAATGATAGGGAGTGACAGTCTGCCGAGAGGCTGCAGACTCAAAGGCACATTGGCTACTGTGAGACTTTAAAAAAAACACACCGCCACGCAAACTGTGAACGGCTCGCAGCAAAAAAAAAAAACTTGATGTCTCAATTTAACTTTTAATTTGTTGAATGGATATCAAACAAAGTCTGATCACATAATTGGGAAAAATAAAAACACAAGTACTAGATTTACTAGATTATTTGACCACTCTATGAGCCAATCACCCCCCTTACTTCTGAGATGGAAAGTCAAGTGGATTCATTGCCTCTCAAATAGTTTCACTTAACACCAGTTACGTGAAATCAATGAGAAGTACAGAAGGAAGAAAGCGCAGAAATGAAGGAGGTTGTTAAGAGAGTTTCTTTCATATAGTGCTTTCTGTCGGGGAGCGTGGAGGGCTTTGATTTCTATTTACTTTGTAGTGAGAGATATCGCAAGAAATTATCCCTCCCCTTAAGAATCACTGATCATCCAATAGGTTGAAATAAAGCAGGCTTGTCACATACTCCCTCGCTCCCCCTCTCCCGCTCTCGCTCTCACTCTCTCTCTTGTCGTCTTTATTGTGGTGATCAGTCGAACACTCGCCTAACGCAAGCCGTCTCTGGTTTCCACCTCCCAGGTTTTTCTCTCTATTGCCGCTGCTGATGTAGCGGAGGTTATATGGTGTTAAACACAGAGCTGCTAAACGTTCCCCAAGGTAATAACAGTGAGTGTATATACTCTACTGTGCTGTATGGTGGCGGGGAAGTTGCTGCCAAGTGTGGAAGCGACAGAGACGGAGAGAAAGAGGCGAGAAGGAGGGTGAAAAGTAGGGAAAAAAAGGAAAGGAAATGGAATAATTAGGAGACAGAGGCGAAAAAGACAGAAATTAAAGGTACAATTGGAAAAGGTGGAAGGTGAGTAATTGCCAAAGCAGAGGTATAAATAAAATCAATGAGAAGTGATACTGATGTGATACTGTTACATGCTGGTTGGTGAGTGAGCACAGGTGCACGCACTATTGGCACAGTTACATGAGTTTAAATCCAGCTTTTAGTCATGTCAGCCCTTTCAGCTGTTCATTAACCACTATTTTCACCTCTGTAACAAATCTTGGATATGCAGTGTACTTAACAGTACCTAAGACCCTGTGATGCATGAACACCGAAGCAAATGTGGGTGTGAAAACTCATTCATTCTTTTCTGGAAAAAGAAAGTAAGTGGACTTGAGTTTAAATACTTTTGAGAAAATAGAAATATACAGTATGTATATATTTTCTCAAAAGTATCTAAACTTGACTATTTGCTTCTTTCACCTTTGTGCACCAGTTTTATTGTGTAAGGTGTGGTCAAATTTAGGTCAGTAAAGCAGCTTGGTGAGGGTTAAGAAAAAATTGTGGTCAAGCTTAAACCAACCAGCGTTGTTGGGATACAAACCACTTCTTGCATGCCATCCAACCTCACCTCCTTGCTTCTTTTTGTGGCAACGTAACAAACTATTTTCATCTAATTCTTCTATTTGTTTCAATTACCTGCATCACCACTGGAGATCACGTTTCGAGAAAACACGAACGTGCGTTGTTTTAAAGTTTGAATAAACATCAAATTATGTCATTTAGCCAGTGAGGACGGCCTCAGAATGCAGCTTGATTGCAAGTCTGGTTTTATAAATCAGGTGCCAGGAAGACTTAAATTCTTTGAGCTCCTGTGGTCTCAAGTCTCTCTCTCTCTCTCTTTCTGTGTGTGTGTGTGTGTGTGTGTGTGTGTTAATCAGCTAGCTTATTCTCTTCTGTGTAGAGATAAACTAAATTAGATACTGGCTGACATCAACTGAACCATTAACAAACCTGACATTTAACATATTCAAATCAGAACCCGACCAACACTGGATCTTTGGGGCAGGTGTTGATACAAAAAAAAAAAAAAAAAAAAATCAATAACACACTGGTCTACCTATATATCAGTCTGGCTCTAATTGAAATATATGTAATGACAGTGTGTTTAGTATGAGTACATATGGTTTTATCATATAAACAGATCTAGTAATATATCACTGGTGTCAAGTGAATGTTTTCATATTATTATTATTTTTTTGATGTCATATCAAGATCAGCATATGGAAGTGATCTGTGCAACCTCATGAAGAACCCAGATATATGTTCTTCCATTACGCCATCCTTTTCCATCATGTCATAGTTTTGTTTGAAGTGAGCTGTGGTAGTTTCACATTCTCAACAATGTACAGTCACTTCAAACTGTTCATTTTCTCTTCATCAACAAGGTGTAAAAGTGTATGTTTTATTTCTAAGGAGTGTAAAGACAGGAAATCAATAATGTAGTCAAAAGTGAAAAAAGCAGATGATATAGATGCTGTGGGAGGTGGAAATTGTTCCCCTCCCCAATCCAATCGAACCCCCCCTCCTCCTCTTTTTTCTCCAGGAAGCCAAATCCAGGCCATGTCTAAGATTTCACAACGATTAGCGAGGGAGGGATGAGGAGGGATATAGAGATGTACTAGAGCAGCATTAGCCATTAATCACCAAGGAGGGAGGGAGAGGGAAAGACAGAGAGACGAAGAGAGGGAGTGATAAAGAGAGAGGACTGTCCTAGCATGGCTCAGCATGGGACTTGTACTTTTGCTGTCTGGACCTCCGGGGGTCTTGTGTTTGACTGCTGAACAGTGGCTCAGTGGAAGAGTTTCCTGATCCTGGTCCATTGGAAAAGGAAATATACAACCTAAAAATGCATCATATCCATTTATGATCTAAACCTAACACATTTCTGTGTGTATGCTGTATTTTGCAGCAGCATTGCATTTAATCATGTTTATAATTGAACAGAATGTAAAGTTTACATTGCTGAGTATTTTGTCTGTAATGACAGCTGGCGTTTAAGTTTCTAATCTGGATGGATGACAATACTGGATCTTGCTACTCTACATCTACAGTATTTCTTTTTTGTCTCTCATCAACATGCAACTCAACTGTTCTGTACATCTTGTTTTTTTTTCCAAAGCTCATTTTCAAAGAGAGCCAAAACTGATCCAAAGCTCAAACTTCAAATTCAGGCTCTCAGCTCCCCCATGTACAACCACCTGTTATCAAGTGGCAGAATTACATACTTACTGTTGGTCACATGATAAGTGAGCAACTCCATCCACTGAGGAAGGCCATAAAATTACATCTTGTAAGGACCAGTGTGTATGATTTAGTGGAATCTAGTGGTGTAGCTGATGATTGCAAGCCCCTGGCCTCACCCTGTCCCTGCTAGCCTTAAGGTCAAACTGGTGGTTCCTTGAAACTTAGGAAAACTATAAAAGTTATCTATCTAGGTGCCAGTGTTGGCCTATTTGTCTGTTCTGGGCTAATGCAGAATGATGGAGGATCAACAAAGGCATATGTAGATGAAAAGGTTTTAATAAGCTTTTAAAACTAAATAAATATTAAAATATATGAAAAGAAAAACTATTTTGAGGAATATTAATATTGTTATTGTAACAGATATTAGAAGTTAAACGTACTACAAGGAGTTTTTAACTGGATATAAAATAGTAAATTTAATTCAGATGAGACTATATGACCTACATAAACAGACCAAGATAGCCATTTTATGTATAGTTATTCTAAACAGGTTGGATTCAGTTGAATTTCCCCTAAAACATAGAAAATTAAACTGCGGAAAACAGTACCATCTTTGTCCACAGGGGTCGCCAGAATCAAAATCAAAGTTCCTTATTGCTGCATTAAGTACCGATTTCACAAATCAGTGAAAGGTGTGGAGTGCAGTAAAAGCAGGCGATACAGACTTTCAACACTAGTACACAACATTTTGTCAACAACCGTTCAACATGTATGTCCTGGCTATTGGGCTGTTTGCACTTAGACTAATCTATGAGCTAGACCTTCATGAAAGTGAAGAACTTTTTGCTGGTTCGTGTCGAGTGTGATCATTACAAGCAGCTCTGTCATATTCGACTGAAAAGGTGTAGTCAAACCTCCCCATCCCCAGACTCATCACTGTGGTGGGAGGCAAGGTGAAACAGGGTGACCATAAAACCAGAATGGCCGTCACTTAGTGTTCCCTGCACCCCCACCCTTTTCTATCTCCACCACCCCTCCTTCCGCTCCCTACACCCATTCCTCTCGTCTTATTTTTTTTATTTTTTTTATTTTTTTTCTGTACTATGAATAAATTTAGTCTGTCCCGGACATGAAAATGTCAAATACCTAAAATACACCTAGGCTAAATAGCATATTAATTTTTAATGCCTGCTCATCCTATGCTGCTATTCTCATATCAGGCCTGTCTGCCAACAGCTGTTGCTGGCTCTCTGGCTGGGAATTTATCGTCCATCTAGCTAAAGGAGGGGAGAGAGGGAGAGAATAAAAAAAAAAAGAGATGGGAGACATTGTTCAGAAGACAAGGAAAAGGGGAGGGACAGATCTGTGTTTTCATGGATCCCTACCTTGCATGTATATCACCTACACCTCACAACTTTCTTACTTTGATATACGAGTGGGATTCAATTACACTAATGCCAAACATAAATTGTTCGAGATTTCTTTCTTTTTTCCCCCCTCCGCGCTGTGTTATAGCTCGAGCCTCCTCATACATAAAAGAGAAATAAGGAGCAGAGTGGTGACATTGACGCTGGAGGTAGTGACATTGGGGAGAGCGGCAGAGGGAGACGAGATGCACTGAAGCAGCGTGCCAGTGTGGGTGTTGAATGCCACCCATGTGCGTTTTTAGGTGGCATGTGGTGGATGATTATCATAGATTATCACAATCCAGATTGTTACAAGTTCTGTCTGCGCACATAGCAGCAGTGTACTGTAGCTGTGTGACTGTCTGTGTGTGTGTGTGTGTGTGTGTGTGTGTGTGTGTGTGTGTGTTTTGGTTTAAGACAGAGTGCCTTTGGGGATAAGACTAAATGGTGAGTGAATGACGAACAGTTGGAGTGTGTGAGTGTATGTGTGCATTTATCTGTGTGTGTGTGTGTGTGTGTGTGTGTGTGTGTGTGTGTGTGTGTGCCTTGTTCTTTTATCATTATAGTGTGGGAAGAAAATATCATACAGGGTTTGGAAAAGTGGGAAAAATCTTGCAAGTTTTGATGTTTTACTACAAGCTAAGGTATGAAGTCTGTGTGTATATGTGTGTGTGTGTGTGTGTGTGTGTGTGTGTGTCAGCTTACCTTAACACTCCAACTGCATACTGGAGTGCAACCTGTCTGTTAGGATCAAGTGGCGTCTCACTGTCACTCCTGACTGACTAGTGTTTGCTGGAATGGCCACCTAGAGAGAGAAACAAGAGGAAGGGGGAAGATTAGAAGAGGAGGTGATAATGAAATATAGTCCTGAGGAGGCGAGGAGGAAGATGGACAGGGGATACGGCATGGAGAGGAAGACAGTGATGGGTGGAAAGAGGAAGAAGAAGATGAGGTGGTGGTGGTGAGGGGGGGTGGGGGTCGATGTCAAGATGAAAATCTAACAAATTCAGCGAGCGACGCTGCAGAGGTCAAGGGAACGCAGCCGAAAAAGGTTAAAGATGAAATCAAAGCCAGCGCGCTGCGGTGCCCGGAGGCACAGCTGAAAATCTATCCCTCCAGGGCAAGGCCACCGCTGACGCGAGGCAGACAAGAAGCTAAATACTGCACGCCACTCGGGGATCTTTCATTTTCAACCGATCAATAAGGGCTTATATTTATCAGGGCCTCCGAGCAGCTGCCACGTCTGACAACCTCCACTTCATTTTTGCACTCCTCCTCTGCTCTTTTTTTTTTCCTCCCCTCCTGCTCCTCCTCTTCTTTTCCTCCTCCTCCTCTTCACCACCCTCGCACGCTAAATTGAGACCCATCGACCATGAAAAGGGGCAGAGACCCTGGATTGCCATTAACCCCCCTCGTGTCACTAGACTGTCTAACACAGACACACACACACACACAAACACACACACGCACGCACACAAAATGCCCTGGAGATACAATTCTGCTAAAGGTCTGTCTCCCCCTGCTTTAAAGAAACATGCCTTATCATTATGGCCTTGGCACAGACACCAGCACCTCTTCATGTCTTTTGTTTCTCAAGCTGCCCATGCCACCCAAGACACACATGTCTCGCACACACATGCACAGAGACAAACACCCTGCCGCCACTCCATTTCACTTCTAATTTCTACATTTTGTACGTCTCTTTTGCTCGAATTTATTTCAAATAACAAAAATCTCAAATCCCAAATTACTACTATAAATCTGAGGAGCATTATGATAAGCGGAAGATTGGGTTTAGGGGTCTGAGTTAAAATAACTGGCTGTCTAATCATCTGCACAACAATATTTGCTGTGAGGCATTCTAAATAGATTATCGCTAGTCCATCTGTGTCATCATTGATTTATAAGGCATTAAGCTGCTTGGGGAAGAGAGAGGGCCTTGCCTTCTCTGCTGTTAAAGGGGCTTCTTGTCGAAATCAGGGGCACGGCAATGGAACAACTGTGGCACTCATCTAACCTCCCCTTTAATCGTCAGGCAAGAGGAAGTGAAAATAGGACGGGCGTATCTCTTTTTTCTTTTTTTTTCTGAAAAGGGAAGTATGAATCCAAATTTTCTGCATCTCTTTTTGTTTGGCGATACAAAGAGAATGGGAGGAGGGGAGGAAGTACAGGAAAAAAATACACAGAGAGAGAAACAAATAGCACACACAAACACACATGCACATACACACATGCAGAAAAGAAAAAAAAAAAAAAAACAAGGGACATCATTAACATATGAATGCCATATGCAAATGGTAGGGAGAGAGCAGATGTTGTTGCATTTAATTGACCTATATGTGAATTGCATCCAAACCTTTCAGTGTGTTTTCTGGGCCCACTGAGTACAGTTTTGACTGGCTTTCTAGTACCACTCAACATATGAGCAGGGAGCACAGCCATTTTAGCAGTGTTTAAACATAAAGAGGGACATGACTAAAGACAGAATAGAATAGAATAGAATAGAATAGAATAGAATAGAATAGAATAGAATAGAATAGAATTCTAGGGAGCTGAAAAAAAATCATTCCAACCCATTGTTTGTTCACGGCTCTTTTTCTGCTATGCTTCACTGATGACACCTCTACCAAACCTGACTGTATGCTGCTCACTAACAGGTGGTGATGAAAAGAAAGTACTGCATATATACTGTATACTGTAATCAAGTACAATGTTGAGGAGCTCCATGACATTTAATACATGACAGTTATAGTCACCGGTGCCTTTCATAGATTCATATTGTGCATACAAATTGTGTGATCAGCTGTAAAAATATGAATATTGTTATAGGCTAAACCAGAATGTCAGTCCTGGTGGATTAGGTGACACCTGTGGTTGCTTGTGGTAACCACAGCAGTGTGTTTTCTTACTAATACAGCTCTCAGCAACCGGTCTCCTAATAATTATGTGATTTTAAGCTTGAAGTCAGGGAAGATTGTGTGGTTAAACATTGAAAAGGCAATAATGTTCTTAAAAATGTATTAGTGTTAACAACACTTGACAATATTCAAACAGAAAACACACTCTTTTTCAAACCATATCAAAGTGTTTTGCCTAAACACACCCACCGTTTGCAGATGGTGGTTATTTAGCTGGGTGGAGGCTAAAGCTATGTTGCTGTCTAGGTGCGCTAAGCTTTGACTCCAACTATAGAGGTGTGTTCTATTAATTCCACTCAGTCAGAAAAGAGAAAACAAAAAACACAGCACACAATGTGTCCCCTTTGTGTTAATAACTCAAATATTAGACCTAATTTAATACATTATTTCTTCAATCCCATAGTGGAATATCAAAATACTTGAAAAGTCATTTGTTCATTTCAAATGTCTCATTTTATTTATCAGGCTTGTTGGCTCTGTATGTGGACTGCACCGGCAGACTACACCAGCAACAATGAAACATATTACATTTACAGTATAATGTAAATACATTGATTACTGCTGGGAAAATACTGAAGACTATGAAAAACATAGTTTGATAACATGAACATGTTCAGATTAAGAGCCTCTGTCTTCTACTGGACTAGCTGTATTATAGAGTATGTTTCCATGTAGCACTGTTGTTTTGTACTTTTCTTTCCTACTTGGGCCAAAGGCCAGATGAAAGTGCTTTTGAAAGTCTCTTCATACTTTACTACAAAGCCCCTATGAAGCCTCACAACTACATTTTATTCAGCAGGTAGAAGCAGACGAGGAGAAAAAGTCACGCATTTTACACTGCAATGTTTGCATGGGTGAGCCATGAAAAACACAGATGCTATTTTCATCTGGGCCTCTGCTTTTCTTTTTTTTATTCTCCTCTTTCCCTTTTCTCTCCCTCTCTCTTTTATTCTCTCTTCTCTATCCCTCTATCCACCCCCCTCACTCCCCTCCCCAATCTTGGGAATGTCATTAAATTGTATTAAATAGCCTTTTGTCCAGGGGGCAAGGACCACCCGATATATGATAATACATTAAGGCCCCAGTGTAGCAGCCACTGAGCCGAGACCATCTTAAGAACAAGCATGGTGTGTGCCATTGTACGTGTGCGTGCGTGAATGTGCGTGTGTGTGCTAAAGAAGTGCATGGCAATGCGGGGAGAAAATAAGATGGAGAGAGGAGGATCAGGCAAGTTGGGGTTAGAGGAATAGAAAGAGTGAGATACAGAGAAAGAGAGGCAAAGGGAGGGAGAGAACAAGGTGGCGTGGCTGCCTGCCTGCGCATGTGGCTCCCTAACAACTGTGACACATACTAATAGAAACATACCTAATAAATTACGAGCTTTCAGGGTCTGGCAAGCTGACATTTTCTCTGTGCACGGGACAATTTCATATCTGCGGCGCAAAGTCGAGGGGCTGCTGGACCAAATTGCATCACACAGAGATGCCAGAGGATTAGCATAAAAATTAACACTTAAATTTCAGCTTATTGTCAACCCCACTCCTGCACCGGCTGCCTCACAACAATCAATTCCTCTTAGAAATCTGATTAGATTCCATGACGCTTATTATCCCAGTCATGTCTGCCTGCCCCCTTCACTTCCACCGCCGCCACCACACACACACACACACACACACACACACACACACACACACACACACACCATTGGCATAGTCAGAGCACTGGCTGCCATGACTGCCCAGACCATTTGTTTAAATGGAATTAAGGAGGAAATAAATCTATAGGTGTGGCATTTCTTGTGACAGATGATGCCTCATCCTCTCTCCGGGTGTTTGTCTTTGTGATTCTGTGTCTTTAGGCTGCACTGAATTCCATTCCGACATGTTGATTATTGTATCTTCTGCAAGTGACGTTCATTTAAACTCTCTCCGAATGCTTTGTTGCAGTGATGGCTGGTGGTCAACCACAAAATATGAGAGCTTATTATTCACCATTTTTTCAGTAAGAATGAGCATTACATTGAAGCATTTAGATTACGATCTCACTGATTTGCCTCAGTCTTACTTCTAATGAAATGCCACCATGGTTTTATATCTCTCTTCACCCCCCCTCCCCACTTCAAAATGAACTTCATCGCATCTCATCTATCCTCAAGTACACAGCCGTCACAAATGCTTTATGTTTACAGCAGAAAGCTGGAATGATGCAAAGAAAAAAAAATCTCGTTTTGAGATCTCATGAGGCTGTCGCAATGAAATATTTGTCAATAACGCTTTCTGTTGAAGCACATTGCACAAGTATGTACTAAAAGCACAGCGCACGTTGGGTGGCTTTGGTAAGACTCTTGATTGTTTAGACAAATGGCATTTCATCGCATCCAGATGTCTTTAAGCTGTGCTCAACCACCATCTCCGCTTTCCAAGGCGCAGGCTGAATGTATACAAATATCTCTTCATAACTGCATTCCTCATCTGGGCCTGCAAGCGTCACAGCGCTCGTCACAGAGCTTGGATGACAGCCCGCGGTGCGGAGAGTTAACATTTGATATTTAGATTTTTGAGGTAATCCTCGCAGGGGCTGAATCTTTCACTGGAATGGGGGGCTTGATTAGTTTAGCTCAGTTGGACATCACCCTTGCCAACAAACAGCAACAAAAATCAGACTTTTTTTAAGGGGTTAAACTCAGATATGGAGCTGCAGCAGGGCAGAAAAATCAAAAAAAACAAACACATTTCCATTCTGAATTTTTTTTAAAAACTCAGCACACAAGCGGCGGGGAATGAGGTGCACCCTGGCCGGGACAGGCGTTATAACATAACACTGGTACAAAGGGTCCCGAATAAAGACACCCACAGGGTTGAGAGAGGGAGAGAAGAGAGAGGGAGAAGGAACAAATCGTCTGATGTTCTAAGTGGATAACAACAGCTCCTGCTATGCAGCAGCGGAGGCGCAGAATAATTTAAACCAGCTACCCGGCTACTCCACCCCTCCCTCACCCCCCCGGCCACCCCTCTATTCTTATGTTAACACGGCTAAAGAGGAGTGGGCCACCCAGCAGCAGAGAGCAGAAACTTAAGTCCACGCTTCAGGAAAAATAATCCATCTCTCGGCCTCTCTCTTTGCAATGTAACTTTACTCACTTACACACACACACACACACACACATACCGCTTGGTAAGGGGAAAGGCTGAAACAGATACAGAGGGGAGAGCACCAGTACATTTACTGTGCCTTTAAAGCATATTACTTTTCAGACAAGAGTTTGAAGAATAATAAACCGAGTGCTTAACTGGGCTATTTTCCCTTTCAGTTAACGCCACGCAACGGCAAGGCGGGGGCGAGAAGAATTCATAAGTCTTTAAATGCAGAGTAAACACTGCTTTCTTTGTTGATTGTAGAGCTCTGTTGTGTTTTTTTGCGTATCGTGCCCCCCCCCTCCCTCCTTCCCTTCTCTCTCTTTCTTTCTTTGTCTGTCTATCTCTCGTTCTCAATCTCCAACCAGAAGGGCTGCTGTTGTGTTTGGTCTCCAAACAGCACATCTGAGGTACACACCTCGCTGACATTTTATAGGTTCAAATCCCCAAGAATGGGAGAGGGAGGGAGTCATATTTTATACCGGCGGTTTATTTTAACGGGCGCTTGTAATTAACGCAGCATGTCCTCTATCTCCCAGCCATCTATGCCAAGGCCTTTATTTAAACAACTTTATTGTGAAATGTTTGCGTTCTCAGCGTTCGGCCAGGGCCCACACACAGAATATTATTTCATACTTCAAGGGGAGGGTGGGGAGGGGGTGTGTGTGTGTGTGTGTGTGTGTGTGTAAGGGGGGGCTTTGGAAGAGTTTACGCTTTGAGCGGTTATTATTTTTGATTACAGCAAGTCTCCTTTTAAAATGGATCAAGCAGCAACCTTGCACACACACACACACATCTACCAACTGGAGCTGAAGTTGTGAGAGTCTGAAAGAGAACCTGTTTACAGAAGGGGTGTGCAAACCTGAAGCCTTTGCCTGGGCCAAATGCACAATCTCAGAGTGATTTATGAGAGTAAGATCACACTATTTATGTCCAAATGAGAGCACTTGTTTAATGCCGCTGCTTGGGGGCTTCTTTTTGGAGTGTGTGTTTGTGTTCTTACAGGGTTTAATGGAATTTGATGGGGGGAGATTGAGTGTTTACACTTGTCAAAATGACCCGGAGTTAACACGACGCTCAACATACACAAGCCTTTCTCGCAGGCTATCAATGCAAAGATCAAACTGCGCGATATGAGCATCCTATCAAAACCCACATGTGCAGAGCGCGCTGCCGCGTTGCTGCCGATTTCTGGAGCTAATTTCTTTCGCTGAACGTACGACGGCGGCCTATAGCGCTTTCACAATATTTAACATTGGAGTTTTTAAATGTGGATGGCCAACGCGGTGTGAGCTGTCAGCACATTAGCGGCTACATTTCCACACATTGCAGTGCTTCTGATTCGCCTCTTTGTATATCAGCAACTGCAGAGACGGACACTGGGCCGGAAGACAAATGTATATTGAATCCAGACAATAAGGCACATGCATCTTATCTTCACTGTGAGGTCTTATGCACATTTTTACTTAAAGTGTCTCTCATAAACACAAACCATGAGTGCATATTAAAACCACATTCAGGCTACATTATGGGGTTTAAAATGAGAATGCGGCCCATGTGATGATATATATATTATATGCAAAGCAGTCCAGGTCAGCGCTGAAATATTTCTGATTCAATTCTTTGACCTTCATAAAACACTCAGAGCAGATATTCTGTTCTTATCATCTAATAATAGAGCATGCCTGCTTATAATATAATATCTTACAGTGCCATACAGTTTCAGTGCATTACCATGCCTGCTGTCCAGCAGATCAGATGGATCACAGATTGCCTTGGGGAAGCTAAGTTTAGTGTATTCTGCTTTTAGCGGAGATTGACAGGAAAAACCTGCGAGAGGAAGAGAATGACTCATGACAAAGGTTGTGAGCAAGTATAGCTGCAGCGCTTCAGGCTGCTGAGCCACCAAAAAACACTTAAACAAATGGATTTTGTGTCTTCTGACATTCGACTATTTTCTTTTTTAATACATATCCAGGAAAAGCGGAGCGCCGAAATCAATGAGTTACATTGGAAGGGTTGGTCACACTTCACCAGCGCTTCAAACATTGCCAATGCAACACGGGCAGAAAGGCAAGCACTCTTTAAAAACAACTTTTTTTTTTGTTTTGACTGCGATGCGTGCACCAACCAGACAGCATCTGCACCTTATTTCCCCTTTTAGCTGCTGCATCTGTGGATGGACAGACTACATAACAAGTGTATGATGTTCACTCTATTTTCCTACAAATTTCATTCATATGCCACATCTGGTTATACAGCAGCCTATGACCAGGAGCCGTATCTATCTTAGCTACATGACTGTATTTTATTTGCAACATACAGATCCTGCAGAAATAAGAACATGCCAACTGACATGTTCGTTTCCTCATTATGTTCAGAGAAAACTGAACTCGCAATTACGCAACGACCAGGTCGTATTTGCTGCTGCACATTAGTTATATATAAATGTAATTCATAGGAGATGGTGCTGAAACAACGGAATTTTCACTGCAGGCTGCTGGTTGTTGGTGACATTGTATCTCATTTACGCAGGAACATGAAATATGACCTTTCAACTCTTGATGTCAGCCAACTTTCCACCGCAACCCAAAACCAGATTCTTACTGGACCTTTCTGACTCAAATCAAAACCAAAAAAATTGTTTTTTTGTTGTTTTTTTTTTAGTATACGATGTAGCAATTTGGATAGGATGTGAAAAAAATCTTCTGATTGCATTAACATCTAAAGAGTAAAATGAGAACTCCACATTGAGAGCCAGTGCTTTTCAGTGCAGTTCTGATTTTTTCTCCATCACACCGGTCATTTTGGGCAAGCTGTTCTAAATCGGCCTTTTAGTGTTGTTAGCATTCATTTCGATGATTTATAGTGGTGAAGATGTATACACAGAGAGGAGACAGGACTTTACAGTGCCACCAGAAAAAAGCTGCACTGTATGAAAAGCTTGATGACATCATCATGATGAGAAATACATATGCAAAAACATTCTCATTTTCCCCGTGGATTCAAGTGAAAAAGTAGGAATCTGCAAAACGATTTTATTCTGAAAAGAAGCCATCAGCGTGACCCATGCTGGCCTTCTCACTGTATGCTCACTGCAGCTGTATAATGTCTGCACTGCTGCAACAGGCTGCATCTATTCATTGTGCCTTAAAGAAGCGATGCACTTTACTTAAAGGAACAGTTTGGGGCTTTATGAGGTATGTATCCACAGTCTGTATATCATCTACAGTAGACGACAGTTGGCACTCCTCCAGTTTGGAGAAGCAGACAAGAGAACAAGCCCAGAAGCTAACCACAGGGCAGCAACAAAACATATTTTAGCTACCTAAAAAAAATCAACGTCAGTCAAAGTGTATGCTATGTGTAGAATATTGTCACTGTTTTACATTGTCATAAGACTTACATGGCATATAGACTTACTCCAGAGCAACCACACTTTTTTGACAAAAAACGTCCTTTTACGTCACGACACATAGCTTGCTGGTTTACCGCATCCTCGATCTGCAAGCAACCAACAGTCAGTTTGGGTCCAAAGTCACATAGTAACGCAAACAAACTGATCGAGACAGCAGAGCAGAGTCTGGTCCCTTTAAGGGACTACAGATCATTATAAAAACTTCAGCTTTCAACTTTCTTGTCATAAAGGGCTGTCTGATGGCAAGATAAAGCAATGACATTTTGTTGTTGCCCCATCCACAGCAGTGCATTTCTTAGCTACTTGTCATAGGTGGGGCTGCGTCGACCACCATCATCTAATACGCTGACGATTCATAAGTGTTTAAACATATGGCATCTGCTTGGAATAAAGAAATGTATGGAAAGTAATGGAGGCGGTAGCTAGCACTATCAAACTGTAAGCTAGCCTGTTGATCGTCATAATCATTCAATTATCAGTGGAGTTCTTCTATTGGCATAACGTTTCCATGCTAGCTAACCTGCACTTAGTAAATATTGCTCTTGGCTTTCAGTGATTGGGTGCATCAGTCTGTCCCATCCTAGTTCACTCCCACCATCTTAATTTCTTTTGTCCTACTTGCCATCAATTTCATTTCCTTGCCTTTCCTTCCTCTCCATCCTCTCCATTCAGCCTTTCCTCAGTCTCCTCTTCTTCCCCTCCCCCCCTAGTTGTGGTGTGAGAGGCTATAAGGGGATAAAGTGAGATGTAGACACTTCTTTAGCCCTGTGGAGGCCAAACAGATCGAAGATAGAGAGCACCTGGCTGCTGGGTAAGCTGTGTGCTAAGAACTCCTACCCCTCCTCTCCTTTCTTATCATCTTTCCTTCTCCCATACTGTCCTTGCCCCTTCTTCTTATGATTTTACTCATTCTTTTCCCAATGAATCAGATTTGTTGGGTTGGCATTTTCTTTAAAAAAGCAGCCGCTGTCAGACAGATGCTTACACAAATCCAGACCTTTTCTAACATTGTGGCAGCGCTGGTGTAAAACAAACTCAAAGTAAAAGTGCTGCGCTGTGAGGAAAACACTGTCTTTTTAAAGTGTAATTGGTTTACTGACTATTTAAATGCATAATGTACACACCTCACACACACTTTCTCTCTACACACACACACACAAAAAGCACACATTTCCAAGTGCTCTCCAGCCCAACAAGTAGGGGTTGGGGCCACTCACCAGAGCTTTATCGATCGTACCTGGCTCCGCCAAACTCTCTGCTGTGTCTTTCAAACCTATTCAATTTTTAATCACCAAGCTTCAACATCAGAACAAGTCCCTGTACTGTCAAACCCACACACACATGCATGCAGGAAAGAATGTAAAAGCCACAAACACACACAGCTGCAAATGCACACAGAAACTTAAAAACATGCATAAACATCCCTCTACTCTTACTACCCACTTCAAACACTCTCAACTCCCCCATCCCAACACACACAAGTACTCGCCTCCCTCTATCACACACAGAGAATTCCACACACAAAGGGTGGCTCAGGAGATAGAGAGGGTCGTCCACCAATCATAGTATTGGCGGGTTGATTTCCTTGGGACACAAGACACCCCGAATTTCTCCCAATGGTCAAGCCAGCATCCTGTGTGGGGGCTCGCCAACATCAGTGTGTCTGTGGGTGAGCGAGCAGTAAAAACTTTGCTTTGGACAAAAAACACTATATAAGTATGCAGCCATTTACACACACACGTTTAAGCCGTAAAGAATATTTCTGCAGACAATTTAAAACCAGGGATTGTCCTCTCAATGCCAGCTGACAAATAATCGATCTACGTACATCTACATGAATACTGAGACTGTGTGCGTGTGTCTGTGATTGTGTGTGAGTGAAAGAGAGAGAGAGAGAGAGTGAGAGCCATATAAAACCATGTGTTATCACCTGGCCCCGTCTTGTGCCCAGCCCCAGACTGTAGCCAGCTTTGACCTTGGGCTCCGCTATATTCATTACATCATTAAGTTACCTCTTCATTAACTTTTCATTGTTTATGGAGGAGGCATCGGGAAGGAGAGGGGATGAAGAGGGGGGTGACATGGTGGTGGTAGGGGTTCTTTATCAAAAAAAAAAAAAACCTTATCCACGGCTGGGCATCTGGGTCCTGTTCTGTCTGCCCTCCCTCCTCTCCCTCCCCTGCAGTGTGAGGGGTGGGGGTGTAATCTGGAGATTAGACGAGAGGTTTTTGTGTACAGTTGTTGGTTTGATTCTCCAAACTGAAAGGCTGGATAAAAAGGGTTGGGGAAATTCAGAGAAGAATATTCTGCCTTTCCTCAGGACCATTTAGTAACCAAGAGCCCGACCAGCTATGCTAGTCAGTCAGGGTCCAAGTAACTTCATAATCAGCCCCAGATCTGTGCGCTCTATGAAGAATATCCAAACGGACAGGAGCAGACTCGTTAATTAAACCGCCCAAAAAGATGTGCATGTTCAAATGACGAATCCTTTCACCTGCAACCAGACTTCTATACTTGCATGCATTACTTAAGCATGAGAATAAATGGTGACACTGTTGTAAAGCCACAAAGTCCGCAGAAGAAAGAGGCTGGGGTGGGTTCATAAATGTTGGCTTCATTTGATAGTGATTGAAAAGGTGCTCTAACCATAACCATGTAGTTATTGTTAAGATGCTTAGAAGGTTCATCACAAGATCAGATTTCTTCTTTCCTTTGACTACCTGACAGGGGCTCACCAAGTCAGACACCCAGGTGTATTTAGAGATGTATGCTGATGTGCATGTGGAACAGCATGAGGCTGACTTTATGGAGCTCCTGTTGGACTGAGAGAGCTTACATCTGTTTGCCTAGTTGCCTTTCCCTTCTGATCATCCTTTTTCTTTGATTTGGAGGACGTTAGCTCCTCTCTTCGTCCGCAGCTGCTCGCTAAATTGTGGCGTATCGTGTGTCTGTTTGGGTCAACCACATTTTGAATTGGGTGCAATAATCTCCTGGTCTATTTCTGACTGAGTGTCCATGGATCCTTTTTTTTTGGATGAGATTGTCAAAAATGTATCTCTGCGCTCAAAGACCTTCACCTCCAGCTGCTTCAGTGTTTTTAATGGGAAACTACCAGTGAGGCTGTGTGGAAGAGTACGAGCAGAGTGTTACTGGTAAAGCGCACAGAGCGCGGTGGATAAATAAAGCATTTGGCATTGTATTTAATGTCCTCAATGTGCAACGGGACTTTTGTCCACGATGTTTCACTTGTGAAAATAAGCACTTGAAATAGAAAATACAGACAATTCTATGATCCGTTCCCCTGAAACATCATCTATCCATCTATCTGAGATCGTATTGTGAACATATTTGCAAGTGCTGGCCTTGTAGCCACCAGGCGCTGTTGTGCTTCCACACCACTCTGGCTTTCTGTCATTAGCGATGCATCGCCCCGACCGCAGGCACAGATTGTGTTTTTAAAAAAAAGAAAAAAGTGGTCCTTGCCAGCCACCATCTCCCATTGCAGGCCAATTATAAATGGCAAATCACTATACAGCTTTGCTTACTCACTCTCCCCCTCTCACTCACTCTTTTTAACAGCAGTGCCTGGCCAGACTCCACCGCTTCTCTTGAATAACATGTGTAGATGGCCCTTTGTGATACAAGCTGCTGGACGCTTGTTAGTTCACACTTTTTCACCGAGAGAGCTTAGAGGGGGAGAGATGGAGCGACAGACACGTTTCAGACGTTGGGGAAGTGTGATTCTTATTTTGTAATCCTTCTTGAGCATTTTTTTAGGTGACATGAGCTGAAGTCAAATCACAGTTCTGTGCGAGTCTTTAGGTAATATTAAAATGTAAAATTACTATCCAAATACTCTGAGTACAAGGCTGGCTCTAAAGATCACTTACCATTTGCTGAACTCTAATAAATTGAGGAGAATAAATCCTTCAGGAAAAAAGGGGGAGATCTGGAGAGATGTTAATATAACTTTAAACATGCTGAGTGAGAGTTTTATGCACAAAATGGGAAAAAAAGAAAAAACAGGGTTCAATTCAAACTGGGGCAAGGCAGCAGTAATGGGTTTCTCATACAATTGCTACACAGACCTAACCATCTTCCTCTCTGTGTTTTAGTTTCCACTTTTACTCTTCCCGCACACTCCAAATAAAATATAAGATTCATGTTTAAATAATTCTTTCATTAGCAAGAAAAATAAAGGAAGACATAAAGGCAGAAACACAGCTCATAGTGCTTTGCTGGCATGTTTTTGGATACCGTCCTATCAGTGCAGACTCATCCCTCTGTTTTAAAAGTACATGTGATGCATATGTGCTGTGATTGTTCCATATTGGACTGACACTCAGATGCCAGATTGTTACCTGATTGCTAACGTCTCCCCTCTGGCTGCCCTCTCTCTCTGTGTGTTACCTCCATATCAATCAAAGGCTACGGAAATGGTGATTTATGTCATGTGACCAGGCTTTCATCTTATCAGTAACAATGACTGCTAATTGTTATTTTGATATTGGAATAGACAGATTTTATTCCTTATCTGATGTCTCATCTGTTAGTTAAAGCTTTTATCTTGGCTATAGCCGACTCCACACCAGTGTATATTGATCGGTGAATGCCATTATCAGGCTAGCTCTTTATTTAGCTACATTAGAGCCTTACACTCACACCCTCAGACTGAAAATGTCTTTTCTCCAACTCCAACTAGACTTCTTCTGCGCTCACACATTAGTTTGCTTGACATTATTTACCACATTACCTCTCTAGAAGTGCTCATAGACAAACAACAAAGTACAAATATGTAAAGTCTCTGAGCCAAAATTCAGACTGCAACTTGTAACTTAAACTGAAATGTATTTATTAATTAATAATCCCTCTACAATATCTTATCATCGTGAGAGTATCCTATCATCATGAGAGACAAAAACAACGAGGGAAGAAGCGGGGGAGAAATCTGACCTTGCGCTCAGCCCCCGTGTTTCAGGTATGAAATAACATAAGCCATGTTTTAGACATCGAGAATGCCTAAATGACAAAATGGATGATTGCAACAGCAATGTGTGCATGCATGCATACCACACACAGTCGATGTTATCTTGCAGGTCCTGTTTTCCAGTTGTGCTGCTGAAAAAAAAATATGTGCAAATGCACCAGGTTACTTGTTTTAGTCTGGTTTATTGTGGTAACAAATGAGATGTGGCGGCCGCAACCAAAAGGCCAGATCAGCAAAAATAAAAAGTTTCTGCCTCCCTTGATTCTTTCCTAGTTTTCCCTACTCTTTATATTCTGAGCTGCTTCTCTTCATCTGGAAGAGCGCATTGATCTCAACATACAAGACTTAATTTACTTACAGTAAGAGTTAAAATGATTTTTAAAAAAAATGTTTTGAAGCTTTGAAATCAACAACAAAAATCTAATTCATGTATGCTGGCCAAATGATGATGAGAAATGCCAAATCTCTTGACCAAATGTAAGAGGATTAGAAAGACAAGAAAGAAAGAAAATCAGGCCAAGTCTGGCCATACAATACTTCTCTCAGCAAATTTATTTGCTTGTGCAATTTAACAACCCAACGTTGACGAACTGATGGACACTAAAACTGCGGCACAGTTCAATTTGCACCCAAGCCAAAGAACTGAAATATTCATGTTGTTATAAACATTTTTTTAAACCACATTTTCTCTAAAAACAGCACGATCACTACCACAGTACTGCCAAGTGAAGTTATGTATTGTGCACAACAACAAGACTTCATATGACCCTCTCTCCCCACCTTTATATCCTTTGGTCACAATGTTCGCCGCACGGTAAGACCTTCACCGACAACAGATTACAAGTATGCCGAGTACTAAAGCAGTTCTCTCATAATTACCTCTCTGTCTGCAGCTGCCATTTTAGCTGCCAAGGTGTGAAGCTGCCATATGCACCTGTAAGGTGTCAAGGTCTCTCTATTTATTGTAACCACACACTCACAAAAAGCCAGTACTCTATCCCCGCCTGATGAAAGCACTCCCAACAGCACAACGAAGAGAGAGAAAGTGAGACAGAGCATCAGAGGGGATGAGATGAGATGGATTTTTGTCTGTCTGACAGGTAACATCCCAACCTGTTTTCTTCTCTGTCTCAGAGACAGTTGCGTCTGCCTCACAGCATTACTGTCAAGCTAATCTATGATGGAACTTCTCTTCCTCATGTTAGCCTTGTGGCTGTATTCACAGACGGTATGTTCAGCACTTGGAGCAGGCCCGTCTCTAAACCTGTTTGAGTTCTGAGGCTATAAAATGCTGTGATAAAAGTATAAAATCAAAGATATGTTCCACTGTTCTCAAAGGTTAGCGCGTGCAGATGGATGAAAATACGGAGGAAATGTTGCATATTTAGGCAGTAATCTCTCAGCTGCAGATTTCTGCACTCCAAACCAAGAATATGAGTCTGGTTAAACTTTTCAGAGACGGCGTTTTTCAAATTTCATTATCTTATGATTGTGCATGAGTCTTCTTGTGTACTCTGCTGTGGTTTTTCTCGTTTAGCGTGACGCACAACACTGACTGGCTCCAAATGATTCAGCCCGACTCTACAAGTGAAAGCAGTGTTCACAACATTTCAAAACAGACGTAGGTGGCTGTTACAACTGGAAACATGAGTTGGTGTACCAAATGCAGAGGTGACGACTTGGATCAATAGCGTTAGTGCTAGTGCTGAGTGTACGGTGCGTGTCGTCATTAGACCGCACACAGGCCTCACGCACGTACCCGCAGCAATCAAAGTGCTGCCTTCACTATCTGACGGGAAACAGGGGAAATGAGGGACTGTGTGTGTGTGTGTGTGTGTGTGTGTGTGTGTGTGTGTAAGTGTGTGTGTGTGTGTGTGTTGTGCACATGTGTGTTAGCGAGAGAAAGACCTCAGAGCCCTAGGGATAGTGTGTCACATAAGCTCCATCACAAGGCCGCTTTATTGGGCCTGGCATGGGTCAGACCCCTACTGTCATCTTCAAATATGCCCGCCACCTGCTCACACACACACACGAACACGCACCCACATACATGCTCACACATCCATATGTGTACATGTTCACCATACACACACACTCATGCATACACAAACCAGCACACATGGCTTGCAAAGAATTCATCTGGTGTTTTCTGGTAATTGCAACAAAAACACCAAATTTGGACGTGTCACATTCATTTCCCAGGACCCCAGAGTGGAGGGCTAATTTCAAACAGCCTCCCCCTCTCACACGCAGACCTCTGTCCTTTTTTTTTTTTCACCACCCGCCCTTCTTCATCTTTTTTTTTTCATCCTGTCATCTCAGACGGGAAAAAGGCAGTCCTTCATACACCGGCAAGTTGTGCAGACGGTTATTTGCTCAAGAGAGGCAAAACTGACTGAAATTCCTAATTCGTCTACCCGGAAAATGTTCATGCCACTCTGCCTTCAGATTCCACATGTCTAAGATATACGCCCAGGCCTCTGTGCCAGGGACTCAGCCGCCAATAATATAAATTAGCAATGCAATAAGATTTGCAGCGCCGCCACAATCAGCCCCGAATGCATAAGCAAATCAGCCACTTTCTCCCCTCTTTCCCAACTAATGCCAGTCTGGTTCTTTCTGCACAATAATTTCAATACAATGTAGATTCAGTTCATTTGATAATACATGCACACTCTCCACTTACTGTGTGTGCGTCTGTATATTCTGATGTTTGTGTATTACTTTGTGATCCGTTTCGTGGTCCGTTCTGTAGCGTTTTATACATATGTGAATTCATTTATTTGCTACCCACATACAGTTGGCACGCTGAACTCTCCATTATCACAAAATTAGCCCACGTGTGTGAAAGTGCGAGTGTGCATGTGTGTGTGCTTTTTTTTTCCCCTTCTCACGTGCACAAATATGGTTGTGTGTATGACCGTGTGAATCGGTGTGTGTGCACGTGTCTGTTCTGTGTGACAGCGTGTGCCTGTCTGTATATGTGTGTGTCTGTTTGTGTGTGTGTGTGCATGTGTGTGTGTTCCCTGATGGAGATAAGTCTGAGTGGTTAGGAGGGAACAGATGTCAGCTGGTGTTGGCTGCCAGGAAGACTGAACAAAGCCAATCACGTTACCTTCCTGTCCAAAACGCATGGCAGACGGAGACCTGCATCTAACAACAATTTGTGGCATTGACTCTGAGCATGCCACCCTGCCTGCACCCCCCACACACACACCCCCGCCTCACACACACACATAAATACACACACCATCACTATCCTGTTTGGAATAAATCTGGTAAACGACTGGTGGAGATATGAAAGATTGCAGGGAGAACTAACAAAATGGCGTCTGTAATGTGATCTGCCCTTGTTGCTACAGTAGCTTAATCATTCATAAGCCTGTACAATGGAAGGACTGGCAGGCATGACTGAGTCTCTACCAGGGTCCTTTGTTCCTTTACAAAAAATTATTCTTAACTGTTTCTCTTTGCAACCTATCATGAAATCACATGTCTGGATGCCATAAATTATGCTGTTGTTTTCTTTCTTTTTTTTCCTACAGCAGTATAAGCTCATCAAAAAACAGCATTTAAATGTTAAGTGACTCACAGCTTCAAATAACTAATACCCCCCCCCCCCCCCCCCCCCCCCCCCCCCCACACACACACACACACACACACACACACCCCTCCTTTTTTCCCTCTCCCTTTAGTTTCTCCCTGTCCCTCCTTTTTTTTTCAATCTCTCCCTCTCGTTCTTTCTCCGTCGAACACAATCACGTTAGCAGTAAGTTCCCTCGTGCGCTGGGATAAAAGTGTAAAAGCTAATTTGGGAAGAGAAACACACAGATCTTAATTCTTTTGGAAGAGCAGAGTGAGTCATGTAGGAAAAGCATATTCGCCATGTATCATAAACAATAGGGAGTAGTGAGAGAAGAGAATAACACGCCCACGCATCAACGCTGACAGAAACAAAAAAACAATGCAAGAAATATCCAAATTACATTACAAATTAGGACATATGTCAGAAATGCCCAACGCCATTACCATTTGATTACACAAATGTCCAAACAAAGACGAGAATCTGCATATCTCGATTCAAAATTCTCTCAGCTTTGATAAAGACTCATTTTTACAAAGCTTGCAAAAGCAGATTCCTCTTTGTCTGTAGCCACAGTTTGATCTCAATGACAGTATGACATGAGTACAGTTGGGTAGGCACACGGACACACATGTGAACTCAAGGTCCGAACTGTCATAGCCAGCCCCGTTGGGCGTAGGGCTAAAATGGATAGCTCTGGGACTGAGGTGTCCCACTTGGGCTAAACGCACAGAGGTGACGGGCAAGACCAAAAACTGGCTGAGGCAACTCTAAAGTCATGTGATCCAATACGCCGTGCTTGACCAGACTGCATTACAAACTCTTCCATCCATTGTCTAATTCTACCACACACGGCGGAGAGCAGAAGAAGGAAAACAACAAACAACACACACTCTGAGACAACAGTAAGCATCCAAATGTGTGTGTGTGTGTGTGTGTGTGTGTAGTAGTTGCCTGGCATCTTAGCCTTGACTGACAGATCCTTAGAGATTGTTACAAATCTGTTGACCTTTGACCTCCCCACTGAGTTGTAAAAACCACACTCCATTTCCCTTAAGACTTTAACAGCCTGAACAAACGCTGTGTGCGTGTGCATGTGTTTGTCTCTGTCTATGCGTGCGTGCACCATGCTTGTGTGTGTGTGTGCGTGTGTGTGGTGTAACCCTGAGGTTAAAGAGCAATCTGCAGCCAATTAAGCGCTTCACTAGGAGGGCCCTGCTTCCATGAATGAGAGGAATGCTCTGCGAGCTTAAGAGAGAGGGACTTGACTCAGTGCTTTGGAAGCAGTGTGTGTGTGTGTGTGTGTGTGTGTGTGTGTGTGTGTGTGTGTGTGTGTGTGTGTGTGTGTGGTAGCTGTGTGTCATGGTTGAGACGTTTATAGTGTAGGTTTGTGTGCTGGTAACAATTAGGTGTCAGGGAGCTAATGTAAGGGTTTAAAAGTTCACCACATACAGAAGAATAGAGCAGAGTTAGAAAGCAGCAGTCCTGACCTGAAATGTAGCAGTTACTGAGCCAATCACAGACTATCACACCTCTGAAGAACATGCACATCAATGTGTTTGTTTCCCACAAATTCTATACATAAAAAAAGAAAGACACACACTCTACCTGCACGCTCTCAACTTACCTTTTGAGTCAAGTTTTCTGCTCTTGAGGAATGTGTAATTACTGTTTGTGGTTATTCTTCCAGTGTGTGGCCAGACTTTTTGGACTGGGGTGGCCCAAGAGGGGCAACAACTTACGCACCCACACTACTACTACTACTACCTAACTTTAGACAGAGGTGTTTTACAAACTCCCAAAAAAACTGCCAAACTCTGTTCTTTCAAGTCCTCAAAGAGAATTGTAACCCTGACAGTAGGTAACCTTGCGAGGCAGCTGGATTCGCAAAATCATGAGATCACACATCCATCTCACCCCGCTCGTGTCTGCACACAGTGATTACAAACCAATCGGCATCATAGATAGATAGATAGATAGATAGATAGATAGATAGATAGATAGATAGATAGATAGATAGATAGATAGATAGATAGATAGATAGATAGATAGATAGATAGATAGATAGATAGATAGATAGATAGATAGATAGATAGATAGATAGATAGATAGATAGATAGATACTAAGTGATTTCACTTAGAAGCAAAGGACTGAGACATCTGCTGATGTGTTTCAGCGTGAAGCCTTCAACAGCCCCAAACCACAAATTTGCCTCAGAGCACAACATTTGACAACCTCTATCCTTAGATGCCGGTATTCTTAGAGGAGAGACGTAGTAAGTCATCACAGTATGACAGTAAACCAGCCGGCACAACACCATGACCCTGAAACTGAAGCAGCTAAATTGAATTCAGCCATCATTCATTTTATTACACCTGTGCTTTTCCTACCGTGACATGTCAAAATGTCAGTGGTGAAAAAGGCCTATTGTATAATGGAGCATTCAATACTTCTTCTCATAATGTTCTTCATTGTGTGTTTGGTTGTTTGGTTAGCATAAAGCAGAATAAAAAAACTAAAACTATTCTATTTCTCCCAGGAAAGACCCGAGACGTGTTCAGATCTGCAAATAGGTTCCATGAATTGCTTCCAGTTTACTCTTTATTGAGTGTTTCTTGTCTGTCAGTTAGTTTATAGAAAAGATAAATATGAAATGAAATGAAAATTACATTTCAAAGCGAGACAAAAAAGGAGCAAAGTGAGGAGAGGAATAGTGAAAGCATGGAAGGTAAGGAGGGAGGAAGGGAGGCAGGAAGGGTCGATGTCCATCCCGCTCCCCCCCACCTGCACCTCCTCTCAGCAGCCCCTGCCATCCATCAGTGGGTGAGCAGAGAGGATCGGGCCCAGAGTAATGAGCCGTAAGCCCCCTTACACGTGTTGACGCGTCGCTAAATAAGATCCATTTACCTAGGCTACCGCGCCCCACCGACGACTGGAGGAGAACGCGCCGCCCTCCCCGACGTGCCCCGAACACACCTCTTGTCACACACACAGTCGTGCATGCTGGCTGTTTTCTGCACGCGAGCGTACTTCCGTTCCTCTCCGGTTTGTAGTATCTATCTGTAAATCTGCCCGTGTGTCTTCGTGAAAGAATATCTACGTGTTTGTGCTGCTGGTGTGCGTGTGTATTAGTGTGTAACAGTGATTGTGTGTGTGCGTGTGTGTGTGTGTGTGTGTGTGCCTGTGGGCAGGGAGGACGGCATGGTGATCCAGTTACTCAAGACAGACAGAAGCAATCGTTCTCCAGTTACAGAGTTTTCTCCGAGACTTGAGGGCATCACTGTCAAGTGTCGAGGCCATCAGGGAAGTCTTGCTTTAGACGATTACACTCAGTCTGGTGTGTGTGTGTGTGTGTGTGTGCCTGTGTATGTGTGTGTCATGGGAGGGGGAACATAACATGACCGCCACTGCAGTGCATGTGTTACACTGAGGGTTACTTACTTCCTTTATGAATGAATTTGTATTTGATTTTGTCTTTTGTCTTTTAGATTTCAATATTGTCAAAGTTGCTGCAGCTGCTCTTCAGTTTCTCCCAGGACTGCAGCCAACAGGAACAGAAACTGAAGTCAAAAATAATAAAGGCCAGTGACGTGAAGTCATTAACTGAAATTTAACATCATCAGTAGCTTTCCTCTTAAAGCTTTCAACCAAAATTAGACCTGCATGACAAAATTAAAAGAAACAAACAAAAAAAAATCGAACTCACAAAAGCAGACACAAACTTTCCACACTCTGAGAAGCATTTGAACTTCAAGATTTATAAGTACGCTGCAGAGAAGGACGGAGGACGGGGTGGAGGGGGTAATGCAGGGGAGGAGGAAAAAAAATCACAATTGCTTTAGACAGAGTTATTTCCTCTTGGTTTGTCTGCCCGTCCACTGTCCTACCACTTTCACAGCAGCCTAACCGACTAATGATGCATTCAGAGGTGGCATTAGGGGGGTGTTTACACTGGTAAAAAGGTGTGTGTCACGCTCAGCCCCTATGCGAAAACGAGCCACTGTATGAGAGCGAACGCTGCTCGCACAAAGCATCCTCACATAACAAAGGAGAAGAGTGGTGAGAGACACGGAAACAGAAAGAAGTGGAAAGAATGAAGTGGGAAAAATGTTTGCAAATCACATTAAGAAAAAAGGTACGAGAAAGAAAAATCGAAAAGCGAAAGGAAGGAAAAGAACCGAGGGGGGAAAAAAAGAAAACAGGCAAGAAAAAAAGGGACAGATGAGTGAGCAAGGCTTTAGTAGCGCTGTTGGGGTGAAAGAGAATGCCACTAATAATGAGATGTCTATTTTACCCACCAGCTCTCTGTCTCGCTCGCTGCTACGCCTGTTTTCCTCTGGCCCCCATTATCAGTGCACTTGAACCCGGGGATAACAATGAGTTCACAGAGATTGAGAAGTGCCTAGGCCTTAATTGTATGTATTTAGTCACGCAAACAGAGGCAATGGCCTGAGAACGCCTAGTTAGCCAATGACATCATTTAGCCACACAGCCACTTTAACTCAATGGGGCTGCTGTGGCGTACAGCTCTGTCACTTTACCCCATCCTTGCCTACCATCGCTCTATGCCTCTCTCTCACTGTTGAAAAATTCCCCTCAAGTCGATTCAATCACTATTTTTCTTTTGCCTTTATCTGTTGTTTTCTCTTCTTCTTACAAGGTCATCCATCCATGACCTTTATCACACCCTTTGGCCTGAAGTTTATTCACCTTTTTGCACATTTAAGCTGTCATTAAACAGAATTTATCGCAAATACCTAACACAAAAGCACAACTCCTGTCTCTTTTTCTCCTCCTCAAACATGGTGATGTTTTAAAAGGCTACTGTTTTGAGTCCAGGACTGCAATTATTAACAATAATTTCCATTATGGATTAATCTGGCAGTAATCTCTTTGATTAATTGATGGATCTGTTTAGTCAAACTGTCAGAAAGTACTAAAAAAAGACGCCTGTGACAGCTTTCCAGAGTGCCACTATCAAATTACTTGTTACATCCAGCCAAAAGTATTCAATCTAACGTCAAAATAAATCTAAATCAAACATATAATGACATAAATCTGAGAAAAGTCTGGAATCCAGTTGGCATTTTTTACTTGATAAATAATCCAAATCAAAAATGTTGATTAATTTTCTGTCGATCATCTAAATTGTTAATAAACTAATAGTTCCAACAGTATCAGAGTGGGGGCTGATTTTCTTTATGATTTCTAACATTTCACTTTGTTTTATTCGCTCTGTGCTCGTGTGTTTGGACGACTGTGTGTGTGTTCTTGTTGTCTGTGTGTATGTCTATTTGTTTGCATGCATACTTTTGTCAATCAATGCTGGTTGCTGGCAGTCACAAAGATGATGATGGCACCGAGATGTTAGTGTGCCTCACTTGCTCGGCACAAAGAAGGGGGTGTGTGTGTGTGTGTGCGCGCGCATGTGTGCGTGTAGAAAGGAGGGGTGCTTCTCAAGCAGGGATGTCAGCACTTGAAAAATCAATCACCATCTGGGCTCATTTCATACAAAGGACAGAGGGAGGGGAGGATAACACACACACACACACACACACACTTCTTGCATCTTTCATTTCATGCAAAGACAACGGAGGGCAAAAAAAATGTACAGCAGAGACGTGCCCCTCTTGTCTCCTGCCTTTCTGTTTTAAGTGAACACTGAAAAACACTCTTCACCTGGATCCTGCTGGTATAAAAGCAGGTGCAATTTCCTCCTGTGCCCCGCAACTCCGCTCGGCTGTTTTCAAATCGGAGGTCGCGGTTGGTTGCAGTGAGCAGCGAGTGTACAATTGAGGAGGGACAGGTCGAACATGGAGGGGTGTTTTCAGTGGAAAGTACTGGCCACGCTGGGGCCTATCTAAGCCATTAGGCCTGTGCTATGTGAACACACTACATCGAAGCCGGCGTGCAAGGTCACCCAAAGCAAACAGGGGATAAGAGGAAAGAAAAGCAAAGATTCATCTGCTTGAGTTAGCACCTCAGGTCAATGGGTTTACCTCCTATTCACCGCAGCACGCTCCTCTTTTACAGATGCTGCTTTAAGTCTCTTTCAAAAACCCGTTTTCAACTTCGCATAAGGCACTTTTATACCAGAAAAGTGAATGTTTTATGCAAACAAGATGTTTTTTTTAAGTATACACAAAGAGCGTCAGAGGTTGAAAGTGTGTGTGCGTGCGCGTACGTGTGTGTGTATGTATGTGACATGATTTTTTTGCTGCGGTGCTGCCTCCTTTCAGTTGCACAGCTGTGTGAGAAATACCAGTGGCAGAGGCTGCTGAGGCAGCGAAAGCATTTAATACTCGACAAACAGTTATCTAAGCCCATGTCCAATAGCTAGACATCACTGTAATGTGACCTACATACTAAGTGAATAAGAATTTTTTTGTATGTCGGTTGGGGTGCAGTGGGGGTACAACAGGGCACAGGGGTGGGGGGGGGGGTTCGGAGGGGATGTGAACAGAACTCTTTTTCTCCTGCCGGAGCAAAAAGAGAAAGTACAGTATAATGTAACAGAACATATTGTGCCCTCCTAGGCATTGAACTCTCCCTCCTTTGTTCATTTTTACCCTCTGGAAAGAGGACTTTCTCTCTTTTTTGAAGAATTAATGAAATGAGAAGTGGAGGGAGGCGCTGTGTGTGTGTGTGTGTGTGTGGGGGGGGGGGGGGTGTTTTCAGAATAGTATCTACTTACTGTTTCTTCTCGATTGTCATTGTAAATAAATAACTTTAAAAATATTAATAAATGCCATCTTTTCTAACACTTCATCATCATTTTAATACTTCATGACTGGATGGTTTGGAGTTTCTTACTATTTCTGCTGCCAAACCTTGAGAGGGGCACTGTTTGGGCTAGTCGCAGGGCGCGGAATTAAAAGCCCATTATGCATAATTTCAGGCAGAAATGGACAAATTCACTTCAGAACAATTTTGATAGGTTTGGTCCCAGTCTCAGCCTAAAAATTGATGAATGAATAAATGCACGCGTGCACACAAACACACACACACTCACACAGCACACAGTCAATCTGCCTGGCCACATCAACAGAGCAGGTGTCCTTAGTAATGCACCATCGCGCACTTGGATCTCTGCATCTCGGAACAGAGGGAAAAGAGGGAGGAGGGAAAAGCAGAGGAAGAAATAAAGGACAGTTAGAGGAAAGAGAGGGAAGAAGCGTCTGCGGCCGTGTTTATGTTTTAACTGTTGGAATTTGGAGGCAATATGAGCATCCAATGCTAAACTAGAGGTAACCCAAACTGTGTGCAATCTGACGCACCAGTGAAACTTGTTTGACTGTACTCTGCTCAAGAACGCAGACTCCTACAGTCGTTATTTTGAGGATGATCAAAAACATCGAGATGATGTATTTTCGGCATCCGTATGAGAAATACTTATCAGGGAGACAGGCCGCGAGCCCAACTGAGGAGAAACTAAGCAGAAAGACATGTACTTAGTAAAGACCATGCCTTTGCCCCCTGCTGAGTCTTAGCTACATGGTACATAAATAACCATTATGAATCACGCTGTTTGGTCTCACCCTGCCGTTTCTCAAACAAGATCCAGTTTCCATTTAGCCACAATGGTGATGAGAAAGCCTCCCGCGACGGAGCACCATTTTGGAAAAAAAAAAAAAAAAGCAACAAAATAAAACAAGTCATGTGTTTATCTAGTGCTTTAATTTGCGACAAAAATGAAAAAAAAAGTACAAAATCGAGTGACTTTATTCAGTTTGGACGATCACAATTTCAGCTGCTTGGTGTTTTCTTCTCAATTCGTCTGCCTAATAGGCTCACATCCAGTCTAAACCTACACAAGGCCAAAGGGCCAAGCGGCAACAAAAACAGCCATGCGGCTCAGATGAAAAGACAAACTGCTGCTCAAACAGGACCATTAGTTTGCACAAAAGAAGACGTCTGAGAGGTTAGCCATCTATTATCAGAAAGAATAAGACTCTGACAATCGTGAAAGTTTACCTGGGTCAAATGTGATAAAACGGGGTCGGGAAAAATCCAATATGTCAATTAGGAATACTCAATCATACCATTAGCGGTGTCATAGATGCACGACCGTGTTAGACGCTTGTTGCCTTTCCTCCTTGGCATCAGTTCAGAGGCGATGTCTTGGGTGGTTCACTCACATCAGCTTCTGTAGCCTAAGAGATTACCCTACACAAACTTCATCCCGTGGCAAATCTATCCTTAGAGCACGCATTTTTAAACCTTGTAGCAGAAATCAAGCCTCCATTCAGGGGATCTCCTTTGTAGAACTTAAATACATCCCAATGTGTCCATAAACAAAGGCCTCTACCCTTCCTCCTCGCTCTCTGTGACACTTTAAGTTTAGGATTCTTCAACAGGCCTGTGGGTGGGTTTTTTTATTCTTTTCCCATTCTTCCTTTATTTTGCTCCTTCTTTAGAGCATTAGGGCGACTAGCCATTGAACTACAACCGCTACTATAAAAATTCATCAGGATTAAAATGACCTCACACACAAAATTAAAGTTCCCCAATGTACACAATAAGGGCCTGTATCTTTTTTAAGACATTCTCAGCTTCCTTGGGAACAGGATTGTTTCTTGACAAAGTGGTCTCGACTCAACAATGAGCACCTTTCAGACACACACAGGGACTGCCTTTAGAGCTGCGGAGAGAGACGGATTTCACATATCAATCAAAAGAGGGAGGGGAGGGTGTGGGGGGGAAGGACCCTCGTCTGGTGAGAGTGGTCCTTCAGGAACCATGAACAGATTCGAATGGAGTATATGCTTTTCTCTCTTACCGCGCCACTATTCATAATAATAGAGGACACAGGAGTAGTGGAGAGGGAGGGGAGTCCTCTTAACACCTTTTTTTTTGAGACTTGTCTTCCCTTATATGGGGACTGAAGCACGGTTCCTCAGCCTGGGCCTGAAATAATAAGACTGTAGTGGATGCGTAGATTGTACAACATTGAAAAAAAAAAAAAGTTGCTTTGTGAAGAGGCCAAAGAGGGCCCGCAGTATTCAGTCTGTGTGCAAGCTTTCATGTTCTTGAGTTTGTACATGCAAGGGCTCGTATGTGTGCCTGCCTGCCTGTCTGTCTGTGCAAGCGTGCATGTGTGTGTGTGTATTGGGGGTGGGGGGCATTCCATTACACCTGTGCGATGGCATAATGAGCCCATGAGTGTGTGCACTGGGCCACAGCCACCCACTGCGCCAGCCATGCACACCACTGCTGCTAATCGTGTTGAAAATGAATAAGGTGTCAGAGTAGGTAATTCACAGCTGTATTAAAGCACCTCAGCCCAGATATAAGGTACATAAAACAAATTAAATTATATATAATATTCTATTATAGAATATTTCTGACAGCTATATTAATGGGCACACCTCAAAGGTCTTCTTATTAGGTCACTGGCTGCATGTTTCACCTTCTACACTTTTTGAGCCTGAGGTTTTTCAGATCAACTCTGACTCATAGCTCATAGGAATACAGAGAATTGGCTAAAATCTAGTTCATTGTAATTATGAGACATGAGAGTGACTGTCTGTGCAACAGCCTCCTAAACAATAAGAGAGTTATACTTTTTTTAAAAAATAAATATTAATATGGCTCCTTTCTATTGGTGATTTAAACAACATTTAACCCATGTAGAACTATCCAGAGTAGAAATAAAGAGAAGCGATTACAGCTCTGAAGTCAGTGTGGTCTTTGAGTTGCATCATTTAAGAATCATGAGACACAACAGGAAACAGCTGAGATATTGTACTGTAAAGAGTTCAGTCAGAGGCTATATTCCACTACACTACACTAAAGTAACTGCTGATTCAAACAATATATGTCATATGCCCTGGACTCACTGTATGCGTGTATGTAGAGTAAGGTGTGGATAAGATTTGCATTTTCAAACTAGGGGCTGTATTTTATTTTTTTCACAAATTACACCAATTTCTCTGTGATGGATTGTACTAACATGCATCTCCACGAGAAGAAGAACCTGAGAGATTACGCCACACTTGTTCACTGTCATGAAATACATCAGTTCTCCCTGCTTAGACCTCAGTTTGACATTAAAGTAAATCTCAGTGTAACTGGGAAAAGAAAAAAAAATATTAGTATTCACCGCATGCATGTGTGGCACATGTGTGCTATTTTTATATAGGGATGCTGTGAAAGTGTGGAATTGGGGACAAGGGAGCCTTGCACCGGGCCGTGACACAGACTTATGTTAAACCTAATTAGATCATGATAATAGCTTTAGGGCCCTAGTGATCAATGCTAGAGGTCTGTGGAGATGAACTTTCCTTAAGTTTCATGCTGCACGTTGGTTGGACTCATTTTTTTTTTTCATACACACACACACAGACACACACACACACAGACACACAAAGTGGTTTGAAGCTCTGTTATAGATAGCATTATCTTAAATATGTTTCTGCATGTCCTCTGCCTCTTTCATCATTTGTCATTCTCCTGTTGGCAGTGTATAAAGTAAAATATGATTAGATCAATACATATGGTCAGTGTTACACTAAATACAATTTTAAATAGCCTGTATCAGTGCTATATCCACCACCAACATGATGGATATGATTCAGAATTCCACAATACTGGAAATTCATAAAGCCTGCTCAACATCCCCCGAGATCTCCAAGCCTCTCCCATAATGCAATGCACCCACAGTGTCTCCACATCACTAAAATACACTTGCTGATTGTGAGCTGCTTTCCGTCAACAACCCTATGGTGGAGTCAAGTTTACAGCTTACAGACTCCTCGGATCACTCTCGCTGAAGACAAAGAGGATTCCTTATGCTTCCATTACTATCTAATGTGATTTGTGTAATGTAATATTTCAACACGTCTGCGTCTGCTGACATGCTAGCTAGCTAACTTGTGATTAGTCTTGATACTGGATGCTTTGGGAATCCCTGCACGTATCGGTTGTGGATGCACTGGTTGTTGACTCTCAAAGCTTCCTCCTTCTGTCTACTTTTCCCCACCCCAACTCAGCGAGAGGTGTAGACGAGCACATTCAGGAGACAAGACTGTAAAAATAAAGATGCTGGCTGACCAACCAACAGAAGCTGACGTTTACTTGCATTATGTTTGTGTTTTGCACACTGTAATTACTTTTGGACAAGCTCCGGTTTGGAACCAACACTCTTGGCTTTTTCAAAAACTCACCCACCCATTTAATACTACAACTGTCAAGTGTTCAGGCCGGTCTGCACTCACTGAAGCTCTGTATATCTGTGTCTGGTCAAGATACACAAGAAACATTGTGTCTGAATGCATAAAGTAGGTCTTCAACATTCACCATTGGGTCAGGTTGTTTTTTGTTTTTGCTTTTTGAGGAAATAAGATGAATCTCTATGAACTTCTGCCATTACACAATTTAGTAGAACTGATACACCAGTGTTTAAACCTTCTATACTAAATTGATTTGAATATGACATTTTGATCAAATGTCCCATGGTCCAAGGGCAGTTTCAGGGACTAATTTTATTCTGACGCAATTACACCAGCAAGCCAACTTAATAGAAAGAAAACATTCTATTTTAAGTCCACTAATGACAGACCCAATGAGTAGGGAATGCCCGCTTTGCTGACCTCAGGGTTGTTGCCAAAACTGTAGGTCTGTTGATTTCAAGGGTTGGGACAACCAGATATCCAGAAGGGGTTTCAGAAAGAGCCTGTTGGGTTGTTTTGGGTGTCTAATAGGGTTGTCTCCTGGCCACCTCCTTGTGGAGGTATGTCAGGTACATCCATATTGGGAGAGACCGCAGGGCAGACCAAAAACACACTTGAGGGATTAAACATCCTAACGGTCCTGGGAATGCTGCGGGTTCCCCCAAGGAAATTTGAATGATGTGTCTAGGAACAAGGACGACAAGGCTAATTTGCTTAGCCTGTTGCCACCATGACTTGGCCAAGACCCAGATTTGGAAAAGCTTTGCAGCATGGATGAAAATATTGGCAGGAAATTGGCTACCAGTACCTCTGAAAGGATATTCTTTATTGGCCTTTACTCATTTTTTTCCACATTTAATGCATTTTTGGGAAAACCTGTATGTGGTGTGGATGCAGTACTTGCTTGCCACCCAGGCCTTATCCCCCAAAACATAAAGGATATCATAAACACTATTCTCTGCCAGGGGCCAACTTGATTCAGTTTGTCTTTTCAGCACCCAGCCTGTTCCAGTCTGACAAGCTAGCCCAGCACTGAGATGATGAGTGGTGTTCTCTCATAGTTGTTCGAATTTTTTTAATCATGATCAGGGAGGAACTCATCATGTTGGAAGTGGACAACATGGGCTGAATAATTTACTAAATGCCCAATCTCAGCCACAGATGTATCTGTCCATCGATAAAACAAGCTGTCTAGACAAAGGTGTACTGGATGATATAATGACCCCCTGAAACCTTGTAATGAATAAAGGTTTAACATCATTTAAGATACAATCTCCCTGAAAGCAAAAGGCATCCCTCTGCTTGGTGTTGAATGGCGAGGTGTTAAGCTTTCCATGGCGACATCTATCTCTCGCCACCACCTTGAGGGCATCTTTTAAGCAGAGGAATTTAGCCATTATGTGGCATTAACCTCATTAGAAAACACTCTTTAGCTGCTCCAAGATAAAATTGATTTACAGCTGCCATTTCCACCACTGCTCTCGATCAATGGTTAAACTATCCCTTTTATGGCCCTGTGCACACTCTCTGCTCTTTTCTCCAGTTTTCTTTAACTGCTCTTTAATTTCATTCCCACCCCCCCTTCGCTCTTGTCCTTGTGCCAGGTATGTAGTCACAGAGTGGAAGAGGGCTTTTCTCTATTGCCCCATGGTCAAATATCAGGCCGACTACATTTTTTTGAGAGTGGATAAACACGATAGGATCACTGGCGGATTCTTTGGAGCAATTAAGCGCAGTTTTTGTCTTAGTCTTTTCTAGTTGTGACGGTTTCACCATGATGAGCTAAATCTGCGTGGATGGTCTTAACTGAGGTTATATCTTGACAAAATATGTTAAGATATAACCTCAAAGTGTCTTTTTTTTCTTCTTTTCATTCTCAACCAAGGTTGTTATAGTTGCTATAACTGAGGAATGTGACGGGCCTGAGGCTGCTGCAGATACACAGCCATGTTTAAAGAACAGACTTTAAGGGAGGGTCTTGGTTATTATAGCGTGGATCTTGTAGGAATATGGGGAGTTATACTGGTGTCAAGCTGTGATTGTCGCTGAAGCTTGAAAGTGGCTGGGACAGGTAGGTGTTGGAACATTGTTCTTGGAATTGAACTTGCATAGACACCTGAAATCCCTGGAAGATCATTGCTCAGTGCTCTGTACTTCTCATGAATCATGCATTTTGCATTAATACACAATTTTTATAGTGAGAGTAGGCTAATAGCAAAATCCTATAAAAGAGACAATGGTAAAAGCGACAGAAAAAAGTGGTAGTTAGTAAGATGTTTGAAGGGATTGGCCAATGTGACTAATTAAAGGATTTTTTGTAGAAAACTGGGGATGTTGGACACCACAAAGCACAGTTTTGAGCAAACAGGGGCCACTTTGCCTGTTTCCCCACAAGAAATTGATGGGTAAGACTGTGTACAGCTAAGCCAAGCAGAAAATCCACAATCCATGTCTGTGTGGCCAAATGTCAGTATATGCCCGCCCACCTCTGACAGCTCAGGTTTATGTGGACGTTTAAGCAAAACACGCAACGCTGTATTTCTTTGACAAATCAATACGACCACCATTTCAGCTCTCCTTCCTTCTCCCCCCTCCGTCCTTCCCCCCTCTTGTGCTCGCTCCTTTCTCATCTCCCTCTGTCTGGGAGAATTGATCCGCAAGGATGGAATGATATCAACCAACGGATAGAGTGATATGCCCCGCTCCCTCCTTCCTACCCTCCTTTCACCGCACTTTTGACACATAAATAAAATATGTGGCCTTTTTGTTTCGATTCACCATGGCGTTAGTTTTGAGAAGGGAATATGGTGCACGGGGCTCACATGGAGCTGCTGGTAGACAAGAGGGAGCTGAGAGTCGGCTGGTTGCCATCACTCACTGTTCACAGGCGCCCTACAAAATCCCCTGAACTTTCCGACATGCGCATTTGTTAGAGTGACGCAGTCAGATTCTAAAGAATGGCATTAGAAAATAATGTGAGTGCTAAATTATTCAGGCTTTTTTTTTTGCCATAATGCTTCACTTTACAACCACACACAGCTGCACACACACTAACACACAGACACATATTTATATATATCCTCCCACTCACATCTGAATTATGGCAGATCCATTTAGTGTCAGTGTCCAAATTTGGCAAAGGAAAGGATGAGAGAAGGTGCTGCGAGAGGAGAAGAGTTCACTAACTCTGTCATGCTTCCGCATTAAGATGCCAAACCAGCATCGCAATCAATCCCCACTTTAATATCAACTGAAATAAATCACCTACACAGCTACATGTATTACGCTCTGCTATTAACAGATAAATGCAACATGTTCATCCACACCTCGGCTAGATATTCCTGATATGATGGCAAAGGCATTTCCACAGCTGGACAAGAAATAGCTGCTAGGTGAACTAACCTCGCGTCCTCGGATCATGCCAGAACGTCAGGCCCGGGTCACACGGGCCTGCAGGGTCCTCCGCTTCAAGTCTGTCAGACAGCGCTGTAGTGATTTCTCAGACTCTAACGTCTCCTCACACCTTCACTGTTGCACTCTTTTGCATTTCACTCCATGCATCTGAAGCCCCTCAAACGCCACACGCATTACCTATATTACATAACTCAGGCTATGCTTAATGCACGGCTTCTGTGCGTGGACGCCGGAGAGAAGAATGACAAAAGAGATAAGAGGCAGCCAGCTTGGACGTTAAGATAGAGTAACTCTATGACGGATAACTGATTGGATTAAATAGGAATTATCTGTTCATATGCCCATGCCGGCCCTCTGTACGTCCACATATAACAGACGTCCCAGCCAACTGCTGCGTGCACGAGTGTGTGTGTGTGTGTGTGTGTGTGTGTGTGCCCTTGCATGTGTGCGTATGTGTGTGTCATTATCATGATCATCCTCATCATCGCAGCAATCGTCATCATCACCCACGCAGATTGCATCTTAGCGTGGATAACTGTGACCTGCTGCACACTTCTCCCTGCCCCTGTGTTTTTTTGTGTGTGTGTGTGTGTGTGTGTGTGTTTTTTTACTCCATTCCAGTTTCACCCATTCATGCAAGACCGCTGGTGCTCGGAAATTCCTGAAAACCTGAAAATGTGTCCACAGTTATTCCTCCCAACTTGTCACCCTCACTTCCCTCCCTCACTCCCTCTTGCCTGAAAGCCCTGAGTCACCTCAGACGGTGGGTGGGGGTAGTTCTTAGACAGCGTGATAGTGCTCTTAGCCCCGTTAAGCCAGCCTCAGCTTCAGCTCCGCTTCTGGTCGGTACTGATCAGGGAGCCCTGGGTGAGAGAGACAGACAGAGAGAGAGAGAGGGAGAGAAGATAAGGAAAGTGCTGAGTTCACCGCCACCGCTGCTCCCCTTCCCTCCCTCCCTCCCTTCCTCCCCTTCTCTCTTTGCTTCGAGCATCCCCTCCTCGGGAAGGGGTTTCCCCCCTGGAAAGAGGAGGGGAAGGTGAATCGACTGCTGCACTGCTACACTGCTGACTGCGCTGCAATCACCTCTGAATACACCTCCAGCTCTCTGCTCGCTCTGCACCCTCCTCCTGTTCACACACTAACTTTTCTTCACTCTTCTCTTCAAGCCTTTAAACATTTCATTAACTTTTTAATGTATGTTTTTTTTTATTTTTTTTTTAGGTGTATTCCAATATTCCAATACCAACATGTAACATCTAAACTGTGAAATTATTAATTTAATAATATGTGCTTGCTAAACTGTAATATGGAAAATATAACAGCGATGGAAGGTGGAGCGACCTGTGCTGGAAGCTCTGCAGTGACGCCTCCTTATATCAGGGAGATGGATACTGATGTTCTATTGATGTGTTGATGTGATTTACATTTGCATGTTGTGAGGGCCACAGCGATATAAATGAAATCAATGCGATCATATAGAGGAATATTTCTGACACATGTAATATGGCAAATGAATGGAAAAAAAAATGCCCATTGCAGTTAGCAGGATTCAGTTGTTTTCCATTATATCTAACAAATCTCTTCATACTAAAGTTTGGAACTTTAATAAATGATGATACAGTACAGTCATGTAAGGATAATAAGTTGATGATAAGTTAATAACATCATATCATTGTCTAGCCCCACATTTTATCAAATGTAACTAATGCATAAAGTAAATAAGATAGTAAATCATGATGCCTTATGGTCAGACAGGATGTACGCAGGCCTTGTTTTAAAAGTCAAGTTAATCTTATTTATACAGAAATCACAAAAAACAAATATGCCTCAAACAGTTTTCCACACGGAGCAGCATCGCCTGTCCTTCAGATGAAACCTCAGGAAACTTTGTCAGGGACAAAAACAGAAGAAGAGACCATGACATGTGCTGGTGCGTTTGGATTGATCGTTTCTCTTAGAGGGTCTTATAAACGCTCCTTCAGCTGCAGGCACAGGCTTAAAAAAGTATTATGTGTGTGTACTGTGTGTTAATTAAGAACAGACACAGTGTTAATGATAGTGTTACTACTTCTTATATGGCTTTATATAAAAGCATTTAATGCAAACCTGCTTTCCACTCAAAATAGCTTGTTTTAAACAGCTGAACTCCCCCTGCACATTAAGGCATTAAAGCAAAAAAAAAAAGAAGAAAAAACTACAGCTCCTGCTTAGATCTGCAGCTACATATTTCATGCAATAGATATCCAGGTCATTAAGCAACATTCTGACACCTCTGTTATTTACTACCCCAACCGGTTTCCCACCTCGTTTAATCAGACTTTACTAAAACCCGCTGACTCAGAGAGAAACCTTCTTTCTCTCTGCTCTGTTTATGTTTATCTCCTCAGCTCCATTCTGCTCTCTGCTTTTCTCTCCCCTTTCTCTTTGCTTACTTACTCATATTTTCCAAAACGTCTATTTCACATGTGTCTGGGGTTCGGAGGGGCTGAGCCACAGAAGAAAAAATAAAAAATCACAAAAGAACAAATAAAGCGGAGGAAAGCGGAGTGTTTTCCTCCGACATGAAAGACCGTTATCAAAGGCACAGAAGGTCTCAGCCATGTGTCATAGCGGCCAGATGCTGAGCCTCGCTTATCGCAGCGGTCAGGTGTTAAACGTGTAACTTTGTGATTTTTGACGTGTTTTACTGACGGAGGCATCGCAGCCCTGCATCTCCTCCTCCTTCACAGAGTGATATTTAAAACATCCAAAGTGGAGCGCACTGTTTTTTGCCTTAGAAGTGGTTTACCTTCGATTTTCTCTGCTGGGAAGGGATCACTTGAGACAGGAGGGGGGGGCGGATTGAAGTGAATAAGATGTGGCTCAATACAAGTTATCTTTAATGGAAGGATCCTGGATGGAGGGATTCTGGAGGGGAAAAATGAGGGGAAAAAAAGAGGGACGGAGTGGGGAAAAAAAAAAAAAAAAAAACATAGATGTAAAGCGTTGACAGCTGTGTTTGGTGCGGTCAGACTCCGGGGTCAGGTACCGAGGAACACGCACACAAACAAATGTTCAAACGGCACACATATATTAGCTGTCCCCTGCTAAATGGAAGCTGGATGTAATATTGTTCTTGTCACGACGGCCATCTGATGTCAATTTCACACAGCGACGGGACCCTCCGCAAGCTGCTCCGTACACCAGCCGCCACGGTACCAAGAGAAAGCAACACACATACAAAAGGTGTACTAAAGCTACGCACTTGTGTTCTCTTTTTCTCTCTTCCCCTCATGTCTCTGTCTAGCCCTCCCTCCCCACACACACACACACACACACACACACACTGGGATAAGTCATGAGGAAATGGATGCCCATGTTTTGTGGGACCACCTGTTCATCCTGGATACAAGTCTAAGAACCCAGTAAGGGTTAACCCTCTTTGTGGGAGGGAGCCAGGATCGTGTGTGTGTGTGCGTGCACAACTTCATACATGCGTGTGTGTGCGTGTGAGTGAGTGAGTGTTGGCACCGCCCCGTCTGAAACGTGCCCCATGAGTGGCAGACTGGCTCAGGCTGTCCGGCTGGGAGGGAACAGAGCCCGTTGCTGGACCACCTCCCCAGCAACACACACACACACACACACACCTAATCCTATGCACATTCCATGGGGAGCATCTTTCCTCTCCATCACCCATTCCAAACTACCTGCTCTAAAAGAAAAAAAAATGAAAGAAAGACAAAAGGAAAAACGAAATGATTCATTTCTGATCAGGGCTTTGGACAGTTTTATAAAGGTAGCCATCTCCAAAATCTGTGATTATAGACATTAATAGTGAATTTTATGATTGAATCAGGCTGTAGAGTGTCTGCATTCATTAGTAAAAAAAAAAATGTTTCTTTCTCTGGAACAAACTAGCATGCTTAAACTCAAACTGTTCTCTCAGGTCGCTGTGAGTGTGTGGTCCTCACACACTCACACTGACCTGCAAGACACACTTCCACGCACACAAATACATCCATACAAACCACTTTGAATCACGGCACTTCTCATCATTCTCATGCACCCCCACCTCCACCCACCACCCCCAACAAATAATCACCTCCTGGGAGGCAACGAGATGGAGGCAAGCAATCTTGTCTTTCAAACGAAAAGGGGAAAAATATTTTAAGGGGCAATGAATTTCATGGAGCTGAATAGGATGTTGGTACATGTTTTACTAAAGGAAATATAATGGCAGACTATTATTAGATCACATTAATCACGAGTGTGCCAAAGGCAGTGACAGCCGCGCTGAAAAGGATTGAAAATGCTGGTAATGGATATAAATTACCCATTGTGTGATAAAAGGATTTTTTCTTCACTAAGAAGGTAAAAAGGAATAAAAACACTGAGAGAGCCACTAAACGCTGTGTGTACATATTTGCATGTGTATATGTGTATGCATGTGTGAGTGTCCTGCCGCCTGTGTGTGTGTATGTGTGCAATATGTAATAATACAGGGTTATCAGTGCAGGATTAAAATTTTAAGGGAATCAGATAGTGACAGTGAGGCCTCGCATTAAAGGCACCGGCGACAGAAAAGAGGGAAGGATTAAAAACAGATTAAATTGGTTTGTAGTGACGGAGATGAAAGGAAGGAGGAAGAGAAGGGGGGAAGGAGAGTGTGTTTTGACAGAGGTCTGTCGGGGCTTTTGGCACGGTGATAATGAGTCACATCTCCCATGCACTGTTATTTATCGCCGACTTGGCTCACAAACAAAAGATCAATAATTTTGAGCAAATCTAATGTTGTCCTCGCCGCTAATGTGCTCGTCCATCACATCTGCCATCTCCACCAAGGAGATGGACTGATTCCCTGTTTATTTGGAGATCAAATGCAATTATATCACATGGCTCTAATAACAGAGGAACCCCCCGCCCCCCCTTTCCGTGAATATGTGTGGCGCCTTGGATCAAGCCCATGCATATGTATATATAGACATACAGACATGCACAAAGGTGTCACGTATGTGTAAATGATAATATATGTATCGAATGGGCGATGAGTTGCCGCACCATTTTCCCGCATCAATCTTCATTTCTTCCTCAGACCTTGCCTTTGAAATATGAAGTGTGTCAACGGCCCGTCCCCCCGCAACACAGGAGGCACACAAACATCCGTCAAAGCAACACACCCGATGTTCACCAGTTAGCCCTGCAGCACAGACAGATGAGAAGACAGCAGATCCTTCACTGACAACTAGCCCTGGGTGAGACACTTTCCAGCCACCTGAACTCAATCAGGCCCCAGTGGAGGCAGCATTTGGGTATTTCATTTCATCTCCATCCCCTTATTCACTTGAGCTACGTTTGATTTATCTCACGCGCAGGAGCGTAAATCGCATTTGGAATCTAACATCACGTTCGTTATGGTTATCTCCGTCGCAGCTGCTTGTTTTGGTTCTTTTCAACATGGCTGAGGGTAGCTGAGAGCAGACACTAATAGGAGAGCCATTAGAGGTTCAAACCAGTGTATCCAAAGTGTACATGATGTGCACCTACTCACTAAGACAGTGATACTCAACTTAATGCCCGATACAGTGCCTGGTGGCACACCAAACATTTTCAAATTCATGATGAAAATAAATTGGTTCACATTGGGAATTTTTCCAATTCCAATTGTTTCCTGTTACTTGAGAAGTTGCACATTAACCCATCAGCGACACGTGCAGTGCACAAGTTCACCACACCCCACCAGTGTAGGGATGGTGTGACTGGATTTTGCCTCTTGGCAAACATGAACAAGGACAGCAAACGTGGAAAGACCGATCATAAAAACAGGCAATTCAATGAAAGTTGGACATCCTAAACCACCTAAACCACTGTGTTTAATTTGCCAAATTGAAAATTGCTGTACAGGGCTGCTAACATCATGCACCATCAAGAATCAAAGCTTGCTAGCTTCAGTGCACTTTGGTAGCACTGCAGGAAAAAAAAAAGATTTTCAAATTTCTTTCTGATCACTGTCCACATCAACGACTCTAATGTTAATTCATTTTTTTCTGATAAATTTTGTCAATGTTTGTTTACTAACTGGCCCCTAGCCTCCTGTCATTTTTTGAAACGTGGCCCCGAGGTAAAGCAACTTGAGTATCCCTGCTCTAAGGTGTTTAATATCTACCAACTGTTGGCTACATATATAAACCCATTGGGACCCTCTTGTCCTTGGCACACCACAATCAAGCGCACCCCAGCACTATGACAGTAAAGCCAGTGGCAGGTGTAAGGCACTAAGCTCCTTCCCCTTCTCCCTGGGTGAGGTGTGAGGAGCAAAACAATGACAGACAAAGGTCACCTGGCCCACAACGACCCACCTGCTGAGGTGTTGACCTGCCGAACGCACCCCTGAGGCAAGAGGAAGAAAGAAGAAGGAGGAAGGAAAAGATGGGAACGAAGAGTCAGCGAGCAAATACTTAAAGACAAACCTAAGTAGCAACCAGGAGAAATAAATACCAACCAAAAGAAGTAAAAGACTTGATCTTATGGGCAATCAGAAACCATACCCAGTCATATCAGCTTTAAACCCCTGGAAGTTTCTTCCATTGTTTCACCAAGAAATACACAAGGCTGGCAAGAAATCATTTCATTCATTCATGGTATATTTGTATCAATTTTGATTCATCTTCAATGAATCAATCATGTTTAGTCTATACAATTTGGAAAAATACTCAAACGTGGAAATTAAACATTACCTAGAGCAGAAGGTGTTTTAATTAATTTTATGATTTTTAATTGTTTTATTTTCTTTTATTGTTCGTGCTTCTCAGTGTTTGAATAAAATGTATCTTATTGTGTTGTTGCAGTGCCTTACCTTCAGTTTGCTACTTTTGTCCTATCAAAAATCTAAAAATATTCAATTTAAAACCATTTTTTTCAATGAAAGACTTAATACAATTAATTAGTTAGCTATTCAATTAATCCTTTCAACACTACAATGCACATAGTAACTATCGGTGATGTTCCAGTTTTTTGGGGATGTTTTGCATTTACACAGGTTTTCAACAAGCTGTTTCCTGGAAAGTGCAAGGAAGACAGATCCCAGGTATATCAGGTCAGGACCTTGGCACGTGAAATAATAAAGCCTTGACATAAGGCAGAGAGCGGGGAGGCACACCACGATCCAGTGCAACCCAAGGCACCTCCTAACTGCACCTAATTCTCTCTCTCACTGTGACTTTCTTCCCCACTGTTAACATACCCAGACACCTACAACCATGGCAGACTTCCTACATGTTCAGAGCAGTGTCAGGGCACAGCTAAAGGTCAACATTCCTGGAAGGCATGCAGAAATTAGCAACGATGTGCTGTTTTTATACTGAAAAAAACAACAACATATTTTTAAGGCAATCAACTAAGCTAATGCTATGTGTGAAACAGGCAACCTCACCGGAAATAGTGTCAAGTGTTGTTTTCGAGGAGCAGGCCATGAGGAAATCAGGGAGGGGCTGTTATAAATAGCCCACAAATGCATGCAGGGATCGTCACCTAAACTGTTTTTTCCTTCCCCTGTTTAATTGACATCCGTATATCAGTTATGAAAATGCAAATATACAGAGACAAATGTGGTGTTAATGACACAGCTGCACACACTCATCAGTTCTCTGGAACAGGAGTGACACGGGCTTGCACAAACACACATAATAACAGGTCAACGTCTCTGATTCACCCAAAGTCGCGTGAAAAGATGTCGTAGTCGATGCTGAAACACACATTACACACACAGATTTTGATCTGTCTGTTGAAATACATTTACACCTACAGAGGAAACACGTCAGAGCTGTAAAATTTAGGTGTATCTTAGCTGAATATGTAATAATTCACTTGTGAGGGATGATTTCAAGCATCAGTGTAATGACAACCTTCTATACTGTTGTAATCATTATTGCCACTGACAGCATCACTATCATCATCAACACCGTCATCTGTAATCATCAAGCCCATCACGAGCCATATTTTTTTTTTTTTTACAATGAGTGTGACATGGGCAGTCAGTGGATGGTGATGAAGCGGTGTTAGGATACGTTCACACCAAGCATTTCTGCAGCAGTCTGGCTGAGCTCTAATGCATCCAGAACTTCAGTTCTTTTTTTGCATACCATGGCAATATATGCATTCAAACTAAATCATAGGACCAAATAACAACAGCAAGATAATTTGGCGTGACCAGACATTGGTTTGTAAAACCGACGTAAAATCTAAGCCACCAAAGATGAATCTAATGGATAGTGCTATCTAGTCATGCAGTTTGTTTTGGTTACATTAGTTGAGAAATGAGCCACTGAGATTTTTGCATCCACCTAAATCCTTTCAAAGTATTTCAAAGTAACATCTCTATCCAGAAAACATTTAAAATGTAATTTAATGTGTGTAAAACTGCTTTAGGTGATCTACTTCACTGTAATACCAACATTAACCACTGCTGCACTAAATGAATGCACCACTTGCTGGGTTGTCAGTGGATTTGGGCTTCAGGGTTTCAAGTTGGAAAAAGCTCTTATGGGAGAAAACTGTCAAATTTCACTCATACACAATGCAACAACCACAATAAAGTCTGAAATGGGCCATTCGAGGGCTGAAACATGCTGTTTTCTTTAAGCTCACAAAGTTCAGGAGCTATAAAAGAACTAGGATCACATATTCTAGCCAGTTGCATGTCATTTCTCTTCCTGTGTCCTGTCTGCCTCTTGAACTATAAAAAAAGGTGTATAAAAAATACCCAGAAAAATCTTTAAAAAAAATAAATAAAGTAGTATCCTAGGAATCATATCTCTCTAAATTTATTTTAGCCTGTCTCAATTGATCATTAAACTAAGACCACTGCCAACATAAAGGCCACATCCTGTTCGCTTGATATCCTTCCCATCCTCTTATTCCCATGTCCTGTAGCTAGTTTGTCCTTTTATTTCAATCATAATAAATTTCTCTCTCACATCTGGCACTGTCCCCAATCATTTTCATTCTGCAATAGTCAAACAACTTCTTGAAAACCCTTACTAAGCTAGACTCCATTATTCTGAACTTTTGTCTCCCAATTCCAATTCCTGGCTGAGGTTCTACAAAAAAAAGTAGTTGCAGAACAGGTAATTTCATTTATGAACGGAAATGGTCTCTTTGAAAAAATGTTCAGTCAGGCTTTAGAGTGGGCCATAGCACAGTGACTGCACTCGTCAAAGTGCTCAATGATCTTCTTTTAGCAGCTGACTCTGCTCACTCATCTATTTTAATGCTTTTAAATTATACTGCTGCCTTTGATACCTCAGATCACTCAATTATAATTGAGGAACACATAAAAAATTGGTGTCTCTGGCACTGTTAGACTGGTTTTGCTCGTATCTCTGAATTGGAATTTAATGTTGATTTTGGTGATTGAGATCTTCCACTGAATCTTTGTTTTGTGGTGTACCACAGGGAACCATTCTTCGTCTCCTACTTTTCTCCATTTACGTGTTACCATGAGGACACATGATCTGCACAGTGTCCAGTTTTGCACAGATGAGACACAGCTTTATTTCTCTTTTGACTCCATCAGTAACAACCAATTACTCACTCACCTCAACTTGTCCAAATAAAGTCAGAAACTGGCTGTTAACTGAATGCAGACAAGTTATTATCGTAGGCCCAGGCACCGCATGTCATCACATCTCACCACAGCTTGGTTCACTCTCCACCAGTATCACCTCTAGCTGCAGAAGTCTTGGTGTCACTTTTGAGCAAACACAACCTTTTTTTGGCAGTTAAAGCAATGTCATTGCTAGAATCCTCACAAATTCTACCAAAAGAGTCTGCCTACATATTAGAACTTGTTTCCTGGCTGAATGACTTATTGGGACAAGCCACATGTCTTTTTATGTCTTTTAAATCTCTTTTGAAACTGCTTTTACTTAATGAATTCCTCACTGCATGTGTCTAACAATGTATTGTTTTATTATTTTTAATAAGTGATCATAACTTACTTTCTACTCTTGCTTTGAAGTTTTTTTTATGTTCTTATTTTATTACTTTATTGAATTATGTTTTTTTATTCTTATTTTGCTGTGTTGAATTCAATTCAAATGTGTGTGTGTATATATATATATATATATATATATATATATATATATATATATATATATATATATATATTGACTATGAATTCTGAATGTTCAGAATATACAGAATATACAGTATGCAGTAAGTACTGAACTGTCTTAGAACAAATCACATATCCAGTGTGATGACCTGTCACTGAACATTGGTATTGGCTTCACTCCTTTATCATCCATGTAAAAACCAAAAATGTAGAAAATCTTATTTTGTCATGTGGATTTATTTATTTATTTTTCTTTTTGTCATGTTTCCCCTGGTAGCAACATTTAGTGGAGAGGAAATCCTCTGACACGTATAATCTACTTCAGACTGACATCAGCCAGCGTTGCTATCGATGCATCCCTATCTCACTGAGCAGACTGCGTACATGAAGCAGTCTGGGAGCCGGGCTAGACTGACACCACAACAGCATCCTTTGGTTCCCAGCACCTAACGCTCCGCTCGCAGCCCGAATATCGCCTGTGGGATTTCACCGCACTAAAGAGTCATGTCAAAGACCTTGACAACATGTGACGTCTCCCTCAGCCACTGCTGTCATGTTCTGTCTGCTTCTCACCCCCCTACCCCGTTTTTTTTTTTTTTTTTTTTTTTTTTTTTGTATCCAAGCCTCTCTTGACGGTGGTTTGAGCAAGAGACTTTCTCCCTGAGCATTTTAAGTTGTCATTTTTTTTAAACACACATATCAAAGCCGGGAATAAAAGGGGGGCGAAAAAGACAGATGTTTCTCTTATGCCTTTCTACTGAAGTACAATGAAGCTTTGGAAAGGAAAGAGGGAGAGGAGTGAAAAGACATTTGCAGAGATCTTTTTGCAATCCACATCCTTTCTTCTGACGACTGGCAATATATCATTTGTATTGATGCAATATTAAATTTCAATATCGCATGTCAAAAGGTACAAAATGATAGATCATAGCCTAACTAAATGAATTATTAAAGGCCTACGCCGTCTGCGCTATCGGCTTCTCTTACAATCAGCTGTGTCAGAAGAGTGCAGTTGGTGATACTGGCAGCATTTCAAAGCTTTGTCGTTTTTCTTTCGAGCCGCATCCCAGCTTTCTTAATCTAGCTTTCTGTCACTTATTAATGTTCCCAAGGAACTAAAAACCACAGATCTTTCCCTCCCAATAATCTGAAGCTTAAGTCAGGTCCTTTTATTTCTCTGGAAAAAAAAAATCTTAAAAAAAAAAAAATGAACAAAGTCATTAATTAAATATTGAATATTGAACAGAAGATAAGAAAATACGTTCAGCTTTGTTAGATGTGTTAAGAGCAGGGAAGAAGGCAGAGCGCAGCCATAGTTGAGGCAGTGACTCATTCTGTGTGATATGATTTATGTGCTCTTTATGTGCTCCGTGACCCTGTAAGTTTATCTCTATATTCCCTGTCTGATAGAGTGACTCCTTGGTTGTCTCCATGCCTCGCCACAATAACACTGTGTACCGGACTCGATGGTTGATTCTTATTTACAGCCCGAGTCAAAGGTCACGTCTTTGATAGCTCGTCAAATTGTGGTTGACGGGGAAAAAAAGAGGATGACATATGAGAAATGAAAAGAGGCAAAGAGACACTTTCCTGCAGAAACAAGTGAATTTAACAATCACCCACTTTTTGTGCACCAACCTGAAAATGACATACTCTAATTAAAATGGTTACAGTTCTTGGAATCTTGATTTCAGTCATTATCCGGAGCTCTGTTTCCCAAAAGCATCTTAAGGCTAAGATGATCGTAAAATCCATCTTATGAACTTCCTTAAGCTTAAGAGGTATTTCCCAAAAGCATCATAACTGAACACTCTAATAAATGATCGTGCCCACTCTTTGGAGGCTGAGAGACTCTTAAGTTCCACAAGCTGCAAAAGGAGCCAACAAACAGCATGTTTTAAGTTTCACGGTTCACTTTTTCTGTCTATATTTTCAGCATGAATACTGATGCTGTTTGTTAAGGGACATTTAATGTAAAATGGGTGATCTTTAAGTTAGAATATAAGATCAATAAGTTAATTGACAATCGATTGATGCAATTTCCATCATCTTCCTCTTGTCACCTTCTGGCTGACCCTTCAGCTTTTCTATCTGTGTTTTTGTCTGTGGTCTGAATGTTGAGGAAATGACATTCACATTATGAAGTGTATGTTTATGAAACTTAAGAGTAACGTCTGCCTTTAGAGGAGGCTATATCAGTCAGTTTACTTTATTAAACCTAGCTGCACCCTGGGCAACTAGCTGAACATTAAGCTTTGTTTTCATCCTGTATAAGTATAAATCATTGATTGTGCCATTTACAACACTGCATGTTTGCATTTTTAAGATATAGCACTGCTCACAGACAGTTATATATGCAAAGTGACTCTATAGTGTATTCAGTATCATCTTGAGCACCACGGACAGGCGACATTAAGAAGCTCTTGACGGCATGCATATGCACTCGTTCCTAAGCACTGCCTGGGGAGATGTATCAAGAAATTTAAAAGCATTTTCAGAAACACTCTTAGAAACCGCTCTTAACTTCTAAGATCGATCGGGAAAACAAGGCCGGTTATTAGACACTGAAGCGATACTGAACCACCTTTAGAGGCAAAACATGGTGCAGGAGGGGGGTAAACTTTAAATTTTACTGTTGTTTTGTGTCCTGTTATGATATAACCAGCTGTTGTCAGTGATCTGTGGATCTCAAAGAGGTTTGCAATGGAAGGTAGAATGACAGCTCACGTGGTTTCAACCTGATGCCATGCCACAGAAATATTAAATAATAAACCCTACATGATGATAAGTTAGGGGTAAAATATTTCTTTATTGAGGCTCGCTCCAACATATATATACACTAGGCACTAGGAGGCAATGAGGTTGGTAATACAGTTTTTATAAAGTACACCTGTTTGGTGTCCAGATTTTTTTTAATTTCTGAATTTCAAAAAGGTGTTAAAGCTCAATGTTCAGCTTGGAAACAGCAGTTTGAAAACAAAAATGTTTAAGTCAAGGTCCACACCTTTGCTTTTGAGCTTGCTTTTTGTGTGTGTGCTATGACATAATGTAAAAATAGATCACCAGGTCAATGGAGGAGGCTGCTACATTTTTATGAAGTATGTTAACATTAGCTAAGATTAGCCACCGTCAGGCGCTTGTCACATGAGACCAAGTAAGGATATTGCTGCAAATTTTATATGGGTACGCTGTCGACTTAGCACTCATGGGAATAGCTGAACATTTTGGAAAATAAGCGTATTCGCTTTCTTGGCAACAGTTAGATTAGATGATTGATACCACTCTGTCTGTACACTAAATATAACGCTGGAGCCTGTAGATGATTAGCTTCTGTTAAACATCTCGGATTCGGCCGTAAATCACAATATATTCAAATGAAACAGAAGGGCCTAGCTGTATGCCTCTTTCTGTGTGCTTGTGTCCTGCACAAGTGTTAATTCTCCTGTGCATGTGTGATTTTCTGAATCCCCTAACCCCCCTGAGGTTATAATTGCTGGGTCCAGATTGCCGGGGCTGGTTAGGGCCTGGTGACCCCCATGAGAAGTCACAGCCTCCATTTAGCTTCCAGATCCCATGCAAACGAACACAGGGCCCCCGTGTTAGCGTGCTAGCGCTGGCTGGCAAAAATTCAATTTTCATCCCCCTTTTGTATCCGAGCCTGCTGTCTTGCCCTAACGATGCTCCCCACCCCCCTACCACCACCATCACCACCACCACACCACCCACCACACACACTCCCCTTCTCTAGCCTTCTCCCTTCAACAACAGAACACAGTGGAGTCGTTAGGACCCTCTCTTCATTACTTCAAAAAACCAATCATTAGACACCAGAGTATATACGTAATTAGAAAATCACTTCCTTTGCAATCCCGGCTAAGTAGTTTACATACTGTAATTACAGGGACAAAATCAATTTTTAATCATTTCACTGATTGGGCTCATCAGCTCAGTAGGAACATTGTATCCTGCTTGTTGTGCGAAAGCAACATCTGGGCTAAAACAATTACCCTTTTGTGTTCCAGAGCGGCTCTGAAAATGCCTTGCTGTCACTTCCCCATGTCGTGGACGCTCTCTTTCTATCTCTATCCGTCTCCAGACGCCTTTTTCCCCTCTGCCTTTTGTCGTTCTTTCGTTCTCCATTCTCTCTCTCTCTTTCTCCCTCCCTCTCTCTTCTTCTTTTTCTTCTTCTTCTCTCCCTCTCTTTCTCTTTCACTCCCTGCCCTTGACTTGGACATGAAGGATCACATTTAAAGCTTTATAAATCAATACGCTATAATAAGCTGCTCTTGACAGAGAGGGAGAGAGAGGAGGAGGGGGAAAAAAAACAACATATTGCTTTTTTAACACCTCTTGTGTTTTTTTGTTTTTTTTCATGCCCCTGTTGTTATTGTCATTGATGTTTTTTTTTTGTATGTGTTTTCTTTTTTCGTCTTTCTTTCTTTCTTTTTTTTTTTTTTACATTGTAGCCTTTTAGAAAACAGATTTAGTCTGGCCCTGCAGAAATATCACCTTATTACCATGTTTTCTGTAGCAGCAGAGGGGTGGGGTGGGGGTGGGGGGACAATATGACAAAGTCGATACCAGTATAACAAATATGTAAAGGCAGAAGATGGCAATTTTCTGTCTTCTACTTGAAATGAGACGTAAATACATAACCCAACTTCAAACTGCGTCTTCTCTCCTGGTATGTTTCACCCTTCACCGGCTAATAAAATGCTTTGTATTCTTGTCTGAGAGAGGCCCGATCGATCCACATTAGTCTGAACTCTCTCTCTTTCACTTTGAAAACTCAGGAAATCAGATTTCAGAGGGGGGAGAAAAAAAAATCGGTTAATGCATTGATCACTCCGGCTGTATGCAAATCACATTTGCCTCTATTTTTTGCTGATCAATAGCATTAATTAACGGCTTCGTTTTAACGGCACCCCGCAATCCCGTTAGACACCACTGTCGACCTCAGAAATCATTCCCCCCCAACACACACACACAAACACACTGTCCTCACACCCTTCCTTCAGTAGCCATGGAAATGAACGGCGCGTGGCAGGGGCCATAAATCAGGAAATCCAATTTGACCATGAGCTCCAGTACTAACAGTAAAATAGGAGAGCTAACGCAGCACGCAGGTAGGTCATCCCGTATCGGACAGATTGACGTTTACGAAAAGAAATTTGTGGACCGATTCTACGCGAAATTCTGTTTAGTTTAGAGAGTCTGGTTTAAATGGTCGCCTGTGGCTCTGGAAGAACTTTCCAAAGTCTGAAAAAAAAATTCTATATTTGTGTGTCTGCTATCATTACGATGGAATATTTTAAGAAATAAGTTAAAATCGATGATTTCTCCCACTGGACATAAGAGTTTAACCACCGTTTAACAGCACCAGCGGATAGCTAACTACAGTATGCCGTAATGAGTGTGTGCGTGCGGGGGGTGGAAAAGGGGGGTGGAGGGGGCTTGCTGGTGCTAACCAGCCTAGCTGCTGCTGCCAGGGATGCTAGTGTGTGGGATTAATAATGGACGCTTTTTGAAATTATTATTATTCCCAAAATGCTCTTTTGTGATTTGCTTTGAAGGCCGTGCGTATGTGCGTGTGTGTGTGGGTGTGGGTGGGGGTTGGGGGGGGTGTTAAGTGAGTAGGGGTGAGGTGGTTGGTGAGGGGGGTATGAGGAGGGGAGGGAGGGAAGGGGGGGGGCGCTTGCTTGCTCATTTGGAGAGCTTTTCCAATTATACAATTAGTCAGGAATGTAGGCCAGCGGCCTTGGTGCTCCTCCTGCTCCCCGACCCTGGATAGCAAGTGCCCTCGTCTCACTTTGTATTTATCTCTTTCCTCCTGACTTGTCAAGAAACACACAGAAATACATGAATAGACTTTAAAAAACATAAATTATATGCAAATGTGGCCATAAAGTGAAAGTGTCACCAGCATCACAGCGCAGGAGGCGGTTGGAGCAGCCGGTGTCCCAGAGGAGCGAAGCTAACAAGCTCTGACCTTCTTTGTGAATTGGGTTGCGTGTGAACGACCATGGCGGCGCACTGTGGCGTTAATAGATAAAGTCATGGGTTTGGGGCTCTCTGGTTAAATACTGTTTGTAGCGTTGAAGAACTCCTGCCATGCCCTACAAAACCACAAAACCTTGGGAGTGTGTGTGTTAGCGGGCTAGCTGGTTTGAGATTGAACACACACAACACTAACTACTTTTGATTTCTTTTTTTCTTCTCTGGGATGCAGTGATATGATAAATTGATTTATGATGAAGGACAAATTGTTTTATAATTTGGCCCCTCTCTGATTGTCCCCTCACTCTTGCCTGCCTGCTACCGAGTGTGCTGCACTGGGTTTAATATGAAGCAACAACAACAGCGAAGTGCCATCTGTTGGCATGCGGATTTTCTGTAATCTCTCTTTACTGATTACAACAATGACTACACGAACCTCTTAAATAATTATCCCACAACGTAAAAAAATAAATAAATAAATAAAATAAAAAAAGCGAAATAATTATAATCATTAACTCCCACCAAGTCTGCCACTCCTCCAGCAAATGAAGGCTGTCAGAGAGAGAGACAGAGATAAAGAGAGAGACTGAGTGAGAGAGAGGGAGAGAGTTTTTCTTCTGCTGTGATGCCAATCATGTCTTATTTATACCAGCGGGGTAGAGTGCCACACAGCAGTGACAATCTTAACCCAACAACACTGAAGAGGAAACTGTGGGAAAATTGACCCCTCTCCACCCACCACCCCTGCTCCTTCTGCCGCCTTCTTACAGGAAAAAAAATCCTAAAATGGGAGTGCAGGTTACATTTTGTAGTTTGTCTGACATCATGTTGATATTTCAAGTGGAGTCGATGTCAGATTTCAGTGTACATCACTCAGAATTAAAACGGATTCTGTCTACCACCCGATTTGGTTCAGAAATCAGTTTTACTGCTGCGTCTTTACTGAATCCACTGTCGGCAGCCTCAGCAGTCCAAAATGCATTGCAGCCATAGACAGAGTAAGAACTGTGATCAGAAGTTCACAAATGTGAACTAGCTGTATCTGTACTTATGTGGCCATGAGTAAGCAAAAAGGTTCACACCCCTCCCTTTGGGCTTATTAAAAGGCATTCTGGGAAATGTATGAAATCACTACACAGAATTAGAGGTCAGGCTGAAGGTGTTTGGGTAAATCAAAATGATATTTTACACTTAATCACTCATGGAATGAAAAAAAAAGCAAAAGCATGAAGATAATTTGATTGTATGTGGGAATAACACCATGTAAACAGTGTTTAAACATCTTCTCTGTGGTGTATGGCTTCCAAATAAGAGATTAAGAAAAAAGATTTAATTTTACACTCCTAACTTTAGGAATCTCTGTTTTGGATGTGGAAGAAGAAGCATGGAGATTGTTTATTGAAACACTGTATCAGATTTTGGGAGCTCTATTTAAAGAATATGACAGAATTAGCATGTGATATGATAGCATATATGCGTAACACTTTGCATTTTTCACACATTCCGCTGCCACTATCCCCTTCGACTCCTGTCAGTGTTCTATCATTGATTCATTTATTGTCACTGATGTATTATGGAGTAAACAACAGATTTGCTATTGCAGCTGTTAAATGTGCAGATTTGAACTCTCCCAGTGAATCATGATTTGTATATAAACCTTCATTTACAAAGTATCTACAGATGTCAAATATTTACCTATAAAATGTTCTTCTTCTTCAATAGAAGTATCTCAAACTTCTACTAAAGCACTTCACTAAATGTATTTGGTGTTTACTTGCGTCCACTGCTATAGATACACATTTACTGGAAGCAACAGCCGTTTCCCTTTTTTCAGCAGGAGGTTTGCTGTGTGTGTGTGTGTGTGTGTGTGTGTGTGTGTGTGTGTGTGTGTATCTGTCGATGCTCGTCCATGCGTATGTGTCAGCAGGTCTGTTTATGAATCTCTTTCTATATAAGTCATCTGTGTGTGTGTGTGTGTGTGTGTGTGTGCATCTGCAAGTTTGTGTGTGAGCGCTTTGTGTGAGAAATGGTGTGAGAATGCATCAAGGGGAGCATGTGTTAGCTCTGCTTCCAATATGAGGGAAATCTGTGGCACATACCTCCGATATGACACAAGCCAAAACGACATGACTCACCCATGCTATATTTGATTAATAAAATTACAGCCGGCGAAATGTGTTTCAAAACAACAGACCATTACCAAGGCACGGCTTGACTGGAGAGATGTAGAATCATATTATTATTATTAAGGTACGAAGACAAAATATCTGTGTGAAGCACGAAATCTCATATGATCAAAGATGATATCATCTGAATGTTACATTTACACTTACATAATGTCTTCATTTTTCACTTTAGTGAGGCAGATGTGAATGCAGGGTGGTAATTCAGACAGGCCCTTGTCTCAGCTTGTCCTGGATAGGACAGCTGCCATATATGTTTAATCCCCACTGCTTTGGATCTTATAATAAATGTTAGAACATGAATTTTCCAGCTCCAAGAGAAAAGGTTCCCATTGATTAGCACTTTGCAAGCAATCAATTTTTACAAACCCGCTTGACCCCCTCATCTCTGTCTCGGTTTCTCGGGAAGCCAACTCTCGGGATGATGGTGTTTTACAAATTAAAATAATACAGAGGAGTGAGAGCGGTAAGAGTAGTTATTGGAAAGAGGAAGAGGAGCGTTGCTGAGGAGACGTGTATGGATTTAAAGGGAGCAGAGGCAACTGTGAGGTACCTAACAGAGAGAGAGAGAGTGTAATTCCTGTTGCATGAGCACAGTGACAACAATGGCGATGATGATGGTGATGGTGATGATGATGGTGGTGACGGCGCGCTGATTACACACAACCAAGCGGGATGAAGCATCCTAACCCCACAAAGCAGACATATCCCTCACTTGTACTTGTCATATGATCTTCCATCACTCACAGACACACACAGGCTCACACACATACAGTACACACACTCTAACAGCCCATCACCATGAGAGATGGGGTGGCCACGCTCCTCCAGCTCCAGGAATAATGGCTTGCACCTGTTTACCATGTCACCTCTGTTTGCTAATTGTCTCCTTGAGCTACATAGAGAGGAATTGACAGCGTCGTGGCTTTTTGACAGGTGGGGTGTGTGGTGGTGGTTGGGGAGTTTGTTTGTTGTTTCTTTGATTTTTTTTTTTTTTTTTTTTTTACATAAGTGAGTGTTGACTTAATTTTAATGACACATGCCTAAACCTGCCACTATTTTTTTTTAAACTATAATTGTCCATAGACAATTTGGGAGCGAGAATGGGCTGGGAAATTTTTATTAGACGGAACTGTTGGTTTCTGATGAACATAAATAACCAACAAAACATGCAAATCTATCTTCTCCATCTTCAAGGCGGTGTGAATGTCACCAAATTAAATGATCTACTTTTATTTTGAAATTACTACTTTTTATGATTTCTCTACACGCTCAGTGGACAGATCGGACAAATATTTAACCTAGCTTAGCATAAAGACCGGGGGCAGAAGGAAACAGCTGGCATGGCTCCATCAAAACGTCTTCCATCAGCTCCAAATCTGACACGTCATGTCTGATATTTTATACTAATAAAAACAGAAAACTAGACATTGTAATTTACAGAAAAATATCAGAGTTATGATTTCACGGTGTTACACTGAGCCACGTGTTACAATATCAAAGTTCCAGAGTTGAGATTGTGAACACAATGCAGGTGATTCTTTAGAGAAGCCATGTATTAATAAGACAAGTTTAGTTAGTAGGCAAATATTATGGAGGCTTCTTTCTCCTGATTAAGCTAAGCAATACACATCAGTGCTGACCGTCACTTTTGCTTTTGAAACATTTTAAAGAAATGATCTAGCTGTTTTCATCGTGTCAGTTACAGGAGAATCATCTCAATAGTTCTGCATCTGGTCATGCAGTAATTAGAACGAGTAGTTTGTGAAAAAAGGTTGTAAAGGTAAGTAGGCCTCAGCTGTTATTTCAATGTGTCAGATACATTTAATCAACATTTCATATCTTCTGCTGCTCATCTCATTTTCAGGTTATAGCTACAGGTTGTGAACATTAATTAGGCTGCCACTGAAAACTGGAGTGATGCATTTTCAGCTGACATCAGGTGATCACAGTTCTCGAGTGAATTTTAGAATGTATTTCCTTTTCTTTTTTTTAACTGCAGTAACTTGAAAATGTTGAAAGGTAAACGTAATCAGAGTCAACAAGGTGTATGAAAGAAGTCAGATTGAAAACTGACTTATAAAAAAAATATATGTATACTCTACTACTTCCGAGTGTTCATTTTGCAGTTTTTGTGCTGTTTAGCTGACTGTCAAATCAGCTAATTTGTTTGCATGGTAAGTCCTGTCCCAACTTGATGTTCATTGTGGAAATCAGTGAAACCACAGAAAAACTAACTCTGAAGCAATTTTATGGGATTTTGTATTCTGCAAATTGTGCATGACAAAACTGAGAAAAAAAAATAAGGCTAATGGCTGATTTGATGACATTTGAAACGTTCATGTTCACTTGCAAAGTTCAGCCACTGCACCACCCATACGATCAGTGTGTCATCCTTCCACATAAAGCATGCATTCTGTGTGTTATGTGATGGAAGCCTGAAAGTTTTGTTTGCTGGAATTCATTCATTTTATTTGTCTGGCTGATGACTGTGAGTAACTAAATCTCTTCTATAACTTTGTGGTCCTCTAGTGTGAGCTGCTGACCCACCACCGCATGCTGTAATAGGCAGCTCCCACATATGAATGTTTCGAAAGTGTGACTAGGAAGCATTGGCAGTGCTGAACCAGTGCCACGCTCAATTGGGTTCTGTGGATAAACAAAGATTTAAATGAAAACAAAAGATGCATGCGCGGGTGTTCTAAGTGTGACAGACACCTTTAATATCCTCCTCCTTTCCCCTCCCGTGATCAATCGGTGTGATCGTACCTGTGCGACTGCCGCCGCTCCAACGAATGCCGGATGTCAGGAAGAGTGCCGACAGCTCCACAGAAGGTGGGACGACAAGAGCCTGTAAACAAAGCACACACACCAGGAAATTCACAGTCACCCACATTTGAAGCTTGACATGTTTGCCACACTGACAGAAAATACCCATTAAAATATTGTGTGCTGATCCCCTCCACCCCCCACACATCTTTATTTTTCCTCAGGACTTCCTGTGAGGATGTGATGTCATTTACACATCCCCGAGTAATCTAACAAATATATGAAACTGTAATTGCTTGCGTATATCAATCTTTTACTTTTTCATTTTCTTATTATTATTAACTTTTTAATTTGACACTATAATATCCAGGATGAGGGAATCATACAGGGACACATAACAAGATGCACAAGCTTTATCATTTCAGAGTTAAAGTACAATGTGCGGCAGGGGGGAAGGGGGGGCAGGAATCTTTGTTCTCAGAAGCAGAAAACTATGAGAGGAGCCTACGCAGCACAGCAGAGGATGTTATCTGATCCAGCCTTGAAGCCCGGCCGCTTAACACCAGAAAAATAATCAAGCTAACACAAAGTATGTGAAGTAAAAGACCGCCACTCCCCTTTAAAGTAGCATGTAACCCCGGTGAGTGGCCTCACAGGGAGATGTAAAGAAACTGACAGTGACTGACTTCTGATACGAGTCCTGATTTATGAAATTATAGAGAATACTATTTACCGAACCCTACAGAAAAGTTTATATGCTCCATTAAGGTGAAAAACTTCCATAGCTTTGTTCTTTGTTCAAGAAGTTAATTTATCCGTTTCGACGCAGCTGACTAAACTGCTCCTGATTTACCTTTCATTTTTTTGTGACATTTCAAACGTTTGCTTAAATCTGCTGGAGTTTGCTTAGATGGTAATCAGCAAGATCTCGCTTTAGTGTATTTACTTTCAATCTTTTGTGCTAAACGCTGGATGCCGTGTTGTTTCTACACCCCGCCAACCCAAAGATCATCCGTCAGTCACAACGTGATGTGATACTGGTGGTCTGTGTAGATGGCGCTTACTTGTTTGTTTGTCTTCATTAATGATGCACATTATTACTTAAAATTTTGACCAAAAAGGAAGCATGGGTCCAACAAATTCTCATGACTATTCTGGATGTGGAGAGGCAGCCAGGCATGGAGAAGCTGGCTCAGTCTGCAACAGTGGGGGTGGGGGGGGTGGGGGGGCACAGATGTGGTGGGTCTGCAGGAGGGCCACCCAGACCTACCCACTACCACCATCACTACTGTTTCAATGGAGCGTCAAGAGTAAAGCTCACACTCACATACAGAGAACACACACACACGCTCACACACAAAGCCACGACATTGCCTTAAGTCACAATCTAAATTGGCTCCCAAGGGCATACCGACTACCTTGTTCACCAAAGGCATTGTGTATGTTTTCTGAGTGCTTAGCATATGCTGCTGTAACCTGAGCTCCTTCTCTCTCTCTCTCTCTCTCTCTCTCTCTCTATCCTTTCCATGCACACACACACATGTACACACACAACATTGCAAAGAAGTCGCTCTGTTTTCTCCCTTTACGTATTTCCCATCAGGCCCTTAATTAAATTCAAAATAGTTCACATCCACCTATTAAACCATGTTGCACCAGCCGCCCACCAGACAAACCTTGAAAGAGACAAATACAGGCAGGCAGGGTGATGGGGTGGGGTGGTGGGGGTGGAGGTGGTGGAGGAGGAGGTGTGGGGGGAGGACAGAGAGAGACAGGTTGTCTTTTATAAGGAGAGAAAGAGAGGAGCAACTAGAAGGAACTCCTGTCAGATCACAGGCAATGAGGAGTGTCACGTCTGCTTCTTTCTATGATATTGTAATACCGATGTATGAATTGTACACATGCTGATTTTCTCTGTCAGGTCTAACTTAGCGCAAACATGTTGATAAAAATGTGATTGATGAGGTGCCCATCAGTCATTCAAACAAAGGTGCAGGGGTTGTTTTCTCTTGGAAAAATATTTCCCAATCAGACTTTATTGTTTCTTTCATAATCAGAAGTACATATGGAGTCACACAAACAGCCTGCAAACTCCATTCAAAGGCAGACTCTGCCAGAGTGAAATACCACAGAGAACACTACTGACACTTGATCGAATCTGCTCCATCTATGATTTGATATCAAAGCGCACTGCACAGTAATGGAAATAGCTAACATTTTAAGACAGGCTAACCTTTCCTGTGTTTACCTTATTAAATAGTGTGTACCTTAACTGGTAGTGCAATACACATAAGGGGGGAAAAACAATGTGTATAAAGCCGGCAGTGTTTAAGCAGGCGAACAGTAAAGTAATAGGCAAGAGCAGTGAAGTGTTGATTCTACAAAAGATGCGGGGGAAAAATTGCACCTTAGTGCACACACACACACACACACACACACACACACACACACACACACACACACACATTCCCTACCCCTCCTCAATATACTCCCACAACACGGCCGGCTGCCTGGCAGCCGAAGTTAACATTTTCAGAGAAAATATTCCTTGCCTCCAATAGTCCGATGTAATTCATTTTCCATCTCTGTTCATTAATCATTGTTAAAATTAGTGATCCATTTCTTCCACTCTGCCATCTGCACTCAGCTTCCTAACAAACATGACACCTCAGCGCATAATAAAAGCTGACAGCTACGAGGAGGCCTTTCCAAGTAGCTTTCTGCATATGTGCACCTCCACGACTTGATGCCGTTGTCAGACAAAAAGTAGGTTATTTAGACCGCTGGCTGAAGAGAGCTGCATGTAGAGCGAGCGCACACATGTGCATACTCAAACATATACGGACGTGTGTATGTACATTTGTGTGCGGTCTATACACTCGTGTTTGAAGACTGCACGGAGAGCTCACACACGAACAATCTCAGAACTTACGAGTCACATGCACACACTTTCACACACATGCAGCAATCATACACAAAACAACAGATGTGCCTAACCTTGAATGGAATGTGCCAAAATCCTGATAAGTAAAATCTCCCCTCCGTATTTCTCAGGAAAGGGGGGTAAATGAGAAGAGATGGAATATGAAAAATAGGAGCAATCATGAAACCCAAGCGAGCTAAAGAGACAGAGCCAGAGAGAAAGAGATCCTGTTTACAAGGTTTCTTCTTTAACTTCAGCTGGAACATTGTTGTACTTTTGTTCCATTTGTGTTTGCTCCCAGCAGCTGTGGCATTTGTGCATATTTGTTGTGATGCTGTATATCAGCACGGCTAAGCTAAAGGGAGGCTAATTCGTCTAAGAGGAGGCAAGAGAGAAAAGAGCGAGTCACATGGGCCATTGGATTGACCCTCTCAGGTCACGCAGGCCTCATAAACACCCCTCTGATCCACATAAAAATACCTCGATGGAAAGCTATCGACTCCCCAGTCGCCCCTGCAGCCTGAACACATGTGGATTCAGGTGTACACAAAGCAGGAGGCTTAATACACTAAGAGTGATTTCACTTCATGTTTTTTTGAAGCATTCCTCTGCATTTATTGGCCGCAGACTCACGGTTTAATCAAGCATAAAGCTGGGATGCTCTCTAATATCTGTGAATTTACTCCAATTCTGGGTTGAAGAAGTGAAATAAACAGGTAGAGCCACATCAGAAACTCACGCTACGAGTAAAATCTTTTACACTTTACACCCTGTCATTACTTATTTATGATCAAATGTGTTATTCATTGCATAATTTCTATTATCACGGAATAACTTTTCCACCGCAAACAAGTGTGAAATCATAAAAAATATATCAAAAAAATAATTCAGAAATTCACCCAGAATAAATCTGAATGCCACCCAAGCCTCTTTGCTCCCGTCTCTCTCTCTCTCACACACGCACACACGCACAGCTTACTCACGGTACCTTCCCCTAGTCTCTTGTTAACACCCCCCCGATGCACACAATACACACACTCAGACACACACACGGTCAGGATCCCTCCCTGGCGAGGTGTGTGTGTCTCTGCCTGAGGCACAGCACATTAATCTATATAATGCCCTCAAAGAGAAGGCTTTTTCACACCGCTAACTGCCAAGGACTACGAGGGGCAGCGGCTGAGCCATGATTCAGCTGTTAGCCCAACTGGCGTCCCTGCGCGCGCACACACACACACGCACGCACACACTCACACCCCCATACCCCTCCCAACACACACACACACACACACACAATATGTTAGCAAGAATACACACACACATCATTCGCTGGCAAAAAAAGACAACGCAGACACCTTTGTGAGCTCCCACTCAACAGTAGAGCGGGGTATCGAACCTCAGTATGTTTTCTGGTAAGAAATGAAATGTGTGGAAAAGTATCAAAAAGTGGCATCAAATGCACGCTCAGATTTTCACTCAATTTTCACAATTTTGTGCTTAATTTCATCATTAAAGTTCTTGTACAGATGTTTGTGAATGATAAAGATGTTGGGAAAAATTTTTAAAAATATATATTTAAGCTCAGGTTGTCCGTATGAGTTTCATTTCCCTGATTTTTGATTATGCGTATAAACGTGTATACAGATTTTCAGAAGAAGATTCTCTTTCCAGCGGCTCCTGGCAATCAGCAGCCACCACAGAAGATGTTTTTTTACTGATGTTACCTTGCAGGATTTCTGAACTCAGCCGTCCTCATATTTTAGCCTGTAACCTCTCGTCAGTGTGTGTGTGTGACGTTGCCCGGCGCAGATTTAATATTCATTTGTTGCACGGAGGGCCACAAAACAGACAGCTCAGAGCGGTGATTGGAGGGCCAGTGCTCAGAGACAGACGGCGAGCAGAAGAGCAGCTAAATCATCTTGACATTCACCAAGAAGTAGCCACACAGAAAGCTACTGCTGCTGTTAGTTCTCCCATCGACTAATTTGGTTCTACTTAACCCCTAAACACCCCGTACTCACGCGCACACACACGCGCGCACGCACAGAAGTGGACACAAGGCAAACAGAGGCTGACACACACATATGCACATGCACGACAGCGCACACACACGACTCACAGTGACACATTTAATTCCAGGTTCTCAGCACATCTGAATTACAGCAGGCTGATGAGGGAGAGAGGGCCAGGCCCCTCCGGACTGATTAGCATCATTTAAGAAAGCCTTCTTTTTTTTTCTGCCCGCCTCAGCGACCTCTCTCTCCCGCTCTCTCCCTCCCTCCCTCTCTCTCTATCGCTCTCTGCCACTCGCCGGGGCGACCCACCCACCTCCCAAACCTACATATGGGTGGTATCCCCGCCAGCACAAGTCAATATGAAGTACACTCATTTACATCTAACACAGGAGAACGACTCGAATGCTGGCGCCTCTGGAGCTATTTTATTCCTCCAGGCATTCATAGACAACTGCTTGTTAGCTTTAGATTGTGATTTCTAAAAAGTGTGGACAGAAGGACATCGCAAACGCATATATATGTCTGCCGCCATATGATGCAGTTTTTTTCCGCGTGTGTAAAGTAAATAAGACAGAGCCTGTTTTATTTGTGCATATTTCCCCCCTTCTAAATTATATAAGCCTTGCACATGGCTTAAAATTTTGTAAAGCTTTTCTCAAAATCCTACTTATGGTTGCCATTCTGTGCCAAAAAGTTCATCTGGCCTGTAAATTTAAGCATGGATTACAAATATTCAAATCATGAGCTTACTGTTCAAATAAACATTTCCAACAGGGAGGGGAAAAGTTGCAAGGCATACACTTTCAGCATAATTCCTCCTCTGGCACCTCCCCTCCCCTCGCTCCTAATAAAACAACCACACACACACACATACACACACACAAAAAGAAGGGAAGAGAAGAGGGGTGGTGGTGATGGTGGTGGGGGGCAAGAAATGCAAAAACAAAAGACAGAGTTAAAAGTTTGGCTTCTTCATTTACCGTGCGGCTGGATAAACAGTGTTGATGAAATATGTAATTAATGTAATTGTAACCACCTATGCAATTACAGTCAGCCGGGTGGGCTCGACTGTGGCCCCGGTACACCCTGCCATAGGACAATAGGGCACCTTATTACAGTTTTAAAAAGGGGGAGGGAGGGAGGGCGAGGGGGGTTAAAAAAAAAACAAAAAACGGAGGAGGCTTAAGCCGGTCAGCTGCTCACCACATGGTAGAAATAATAAGGACTGAAGTCACAATCATTTCAGCTTTGGTTTAGCTTCGCTGATCACTGCACTTTATACTGGACAACACAAATACCTGGACACACTATCTGCCATGTGCATATTAAATAACCTAACACGGCGTGTGAGACTAATCTGCAGCGCTTGTATCACTTTCACAAGTAAAAGTAGAAATAACACACTGTAAAAAGAAATACTCCATTACTGCTCTGATACTTCAAGTATGAAAAGTACTTTATAATAAGTTATAATGCACAATCCTTAATTTCATCTTTAATCTGTGCAAAGCACGTATCTCAACTTTTCATGAGCCATGAGAAACAGGCCCGTTATAAAGTTTTTAAGCGCTTCGTTCAACTTCAGAAGTTTGGAGGAAATTCTCGACTCAAAATTTAAAATAAATGAAATCAAATGTGGAGATACATGGAGTAAAATATTCCCCCCTGCAGCCGTGTGCCTCCAAGTAAAATACTCAAATTTGTACTTATTTGTACTTAGTAAAATACTTGATTACTTTCTATCACTGTTACATCTGTTATGACTCTATCTAATGCATTTAAACCTACCTCGATATTTTGCCATTCTTAATGGACACTGTGACCCCCTGCTTTCACACTAACCTGCAAACACCACCATCTGCAACCACCACTGTGGGGGAAAGCAGTCCTCCTCCTATGATACAAATCGTGAATTAGGGGAAAATGTAGCATCACTATAGATAAACATATTGTCACCTGGGTGAGACGAGTCAAAATTTGGGTTAAGGTGCAGGCCGCCACCCAGGCCCGTTCACACTGGCAGCCGGTGTTATCCCAGGGATTAAAATAGACTTTTCTCTGCTACCCGCCCCTGCCCAGCATTAAAGTCTTCCACATTTGCAAAATTGCAAACAGATGCAACTCAAGTACCTGCAAATAATCTGCCAAGACCAATTTCAAAAGGGAGATTTCAGAATATGTGGGAGTCATTAGAGGGAGTATTATTTCAGCGATGAGCGCGAGAGGGCCAGCCGTGTTTCACCCAACCAGATGGGTTCTGCTGCCTTTTATTCAGGAAGAAAGAAGCCGACGTGTTCTTCATCTCCCCCATTCCCCCCAAATGAAGATATATAACGTGTATGAAACAATTACGGGAGAATATTGGAAGTTTCAGAAGCAACCAAAGAATGTCAAATTTCTTTTCGAGTTTCTCAAAACAATCTTTTCATCTGCTTCCCAGTGAGGATGCCTTTGGGTGGGGGCTGACGGAGGGGGAGGGCTGGGGGGGATTTTCAATGTAAACGAGGATACAGACACAGAGATCTGAGGCTTTTTATTGTTTTGTATCGAGTGTTAAATATGAAAAAGAATTAAAAGGTAGACGTCTTAAAAAGGGGCCTGTGGCGTATGTAAATGAAATATGTTTCAGAGTCATAATTTGCAACTGCTGCTGTTGTTATTTTTCAGACGGTTATCTGAAGTTTCTCTGGTCGCCTCAGCGCGGCTTTAAAGAGACGCACAACAAAGCATTCACCAATTAAAGACGATTTTTACACCAAGAACTGCGGCAAACTTCATTAGATTCTTCATCCAGCCGCTGACAAAAAGCCTATCAGAATGCATCTTTAAGTGTCGCTAATGAATAATGTATAATCAAAAAACACTTTTTTTTTCTCTCCTCACACTCGCCATTCACGACATCAACGCGGCCTTATAACAAATTAAGTGTTTATATCAAAATGGAATTTGATTAGGTGACTATTGCTAGTAGGTTATTATTGTTAGTAGGGAGGCAGAATAACAATCTAAGGCACTTTAAAAAATGATCAAAATCACCAAGCCCTTGAAACAATACACATTCAATCAAATTCTTCATAATTGTAACAGTAGGAAACATTTTAGGCATTCCACCCACAACAAACAGGCTTTGTTCTCCTGTTATGAGAGGCAGCGAGGGGACACAATCAAGTGCGTGAGAAAGCCAGGAACGCAGGATTTCAAGCAATTCCTCCCTCTTTCTCTTTCTCTCTCTTTCTATACCCCCCTCTCCTCCCCCGTTTTTTTTTTTTTTTTTTTTTTCAGGGTCGCCCATATTATTTGCTTCCTGTCTCATTGTAGCTGGCAAAAAGAGAATTTGGTAATTGAGTGGTACAGAACATGTGCCCTCCCTGCTCGCAGATGACAGATGGATTATAAAAACTTCAAAGGCGAGCATTTGGAGCACCAGGGGAGAGATGCTAGGTATTTGAACTATCATTCTTTACCCAGGAGACAATGACTGCCTGACATGGTGCATACATCAAGGAATAGTGCAACGGCACAGACATAATCCAACACACACATGCACGCACACCCCTCCTTTTTACTCCTTTTCCATCTCTCTTCCTCTCCTTCGCTCTCCCCGTGCTATATATTTAACATCCTGTTCTGAGCAACTTTGCACCAAGCTCAGGAACATAACAAGTGGCGGGGGGTGGGGGTGGGGGTGGTGATGGTGGGGGTGACGCTGAGAGTCTGGAGGAGAGAGAGAGAGAGGAGGCAGCACTGACAGGGCAAAGGAATCTTATCTCCACATTTTTCTTCTCGTGACTTGTCACCTTCGTGAGGCTTTTCGACGCTTTCAGGGTTCAAACTGCGGCGTCTCCTTTAACTGATCGGCAGAAATAATCAGAGTCTGGCTTTAACGGCGGCTTTGTTAAAACTACAGCCAGATTAACGGGCCTCGAGGAAAAACTGTAAGCACTACTGTACCGTAAGTGAAGGGGAGAATGGTGGGCGGCGACGCCTATAATCATCTTATAAGCATGATTTATGAAAAGGGCCATCTGCTTTGCCTTACTTAAGCACGGAGGCAACCTTTAATAATATAAGGACATGAGGAAAGGAGGGGATGGAGGGGAGGAAGGGGGGTGTTGAGTACAAACAAGTACAAACAATGACACACACACACACGCGCACGCGATTCCACCAAAGCAGTAACCCGAATGCTAGTACCCCTTCTCTTCTTCTTTCTGCCTCTTCCCCTCTTCAGCATCCAGCCATTAGTTCAGATGGCAGCTAATCACTGTTGACCTCCCCTGTCACACCATTTAACCCCAGCCCCTCCCCTTGACCCTGAAGGAATTAGCAGTCTCACTGTAACACACGCACACACACGGATGCCAACAACTCACAAACTACCTTGCAGACAGAGAAAAAGTGGCTTTACACACTTCTTCACACACACAGTCTGTATCTACGTTTTCGTGTGATATAAGCTGACATATTCAGCAGTCACAGACACCTGAAAATATCCTGTTAGGTGTCGAGAAGCACTCGGAAAACAAGCAAATAATTATGGTTTTCAAACCGAGACTTTTTGGATTTTTTGTTTTCAAAATGACAAACAATTAATCATCAGATTATCGCTATCATCATCTGTCGCAGATGAGTTTTCGGACAATCAACTAATCCATTAATCAACTGGTTGTTTCCACTCCTTGTTATTGATTAATGATAATATTGACTATTAAGATTTTTCCTGGAATTATCAAATGAATGACTCAAAGAATTTACAGCATTACATTTTAACATTTAAGAAACTAAATCAAGCAACATTTGTTAAACACCTTAACTATTCATCATGACTATGCTGTCACTTCATTTGACTGCAGCAGCATTAGTTTTAGTCGTTCACAGGGAAATCAGCCTGTTGACATCCTTAATTCTATCCTCAAACTCCAAATTGTACAAATTAAAAAGCAAAGGACCTGAAACCAGCTAAGTGATATTCTAAGACATTTTACACATGATGAACAAGAACATCTCAAAGTGATTTGATTGGCATTCATGCCCCAGCTGCTGCCCTTTGGCCTCGCTGTGACCTGGAAATGGCTCCCAGCGTGACCTTAAAGAGCAACTGTGGCAGCGTTGGAAGGAGGAGATGTGTCATAATGAGGCCATACGGCATATACTATTGTACTCCAAGCCACATGCACACACACACCCCCTCCCCGTGTGGTCACCTTTTCAGTGTCCATCAGGATTGTCGTCCTAATCCTCGTCGGATCATCTCATCAATGCCTAGGCTGTTTATGTGTAATGGATCCCATCTAACCCCCCCCCCACAATGCTCCCCTTTGCCCCCTCCACCCTTTCCCTGCCTCCAGGTTTCTCAACCTCCCCCTCTCTCCCATCTCCCCCGTTCATAACCGTTCCATCTGCTCGTCAAAGAGTGCACCAACTATTTGATTTTTCCTTTCTTACAAATAAGACATGCTGCCTCTCCTCACAGTGCGCGAGGAGAGGCAGCAGATTTAGCTCGGTATTTAATGTTACGTGTGGCGTCAGTGCTATAAAGAGAAGAAGAAAAACTGTATGTAATTATAAATAGAAAGGGAAGTAGATCTACACGTGTATGTTCTCTGATATTTTATATTCAAGACTGACTGAATACATCATGTTAGTATCGTTCTTTTCATTCTTTAGAATGTGGTTTTAGGCATTTTTCCACCCTGATAAGTGTCTTAAACTGATTTAATTTATTCCCAGTAAAATTAATTTAGATACTGCATGTCTTTCCATACACGCTTTAACCAAAAATATCGATATTGTTATTATTGTTATTGTGGTATGTAAAGTCAAACCCTACTCTTCATACCACTCAGTTTTGGGCATGACAGAATTCAAAATAAATTCCAGATTTCTGGTCCGCTGTATAATTTTCTTGACAAACCTGTCATGGAAACTGTATAATCGTTTGTCTTTCCACCCTTCCCATCCTTCCTCATTCTCTTCATCCTCCTCCTCCTCCTCCTCCTCGAAGCCTCGCAGCATGTGTAAGCAGAAGCGCACGTGCTCCCCTCGCCCTCATTACGAGCTAACTACGCTGTTAGATTAAAAGCGTGTACAGAGAGGAAGACAGAGAGAGAAAGAACGAAAAGAGAGGGAGAGAGAGAGAGGAGGAAGAGGTGGGGGGAAGAGAGGAACAGGCCGAACCTCCATAATTAAGATCACTTCACAGATTACCTCCGGCAACAAAAGCACGGCAAGCGGCCGCCCGCAGCCACAGAAATTGGATGAAAAAGGGGTGTTGAGGAGGAGACTGACCTCCGCTGCTCTCCGCCGGGCTCCACGCGAACACGAGCCACGGCTGGATCAAATGCCCCTCCCAGCAGTAACCGACACACATAGACCCGCGTGCACACACACACACACGACAGGTACCGGTACATACTGTAGAATCAGAGAGACAGCTGAGGAAAAGCATACTTCATGCAGCCAGAGACACACACACAGACGCAGGACTCAGCACCTGACAACTTAGATTTTATAACAGCCAACATATGAGAAAACACACAGAGAGCACAGAGTACACTGTCTGGAGATCAGATCCATCGACTGCTGTAGACCAGCACTCCCCTGAGCTGCCTAAATCTTTAGAAACTCCCCTGAATATGCCACCTTCACAGAAAGACGTGACTGCCAAGCAGTACATTAGTATTTGGTGGCATGTTTGACTGTTGTGGGACACAGGTAGACAGAAGAGCTACAAAAATCACAAATGTCCTATTTTGAATTACCACCAGGAGGCTGTTTTTTCCTCAGTTGGAAGCCAGTTCTTACCATAAATCTGACATGATGCATACATGGCATTACACCCACCTACTGGATCCTGTCACACATGGCCTTCCACACTGACCAGCTGTCAAACAACACTAAAGATATTTATTCTGTCTCTGTATTCTCCATCAATTTTCACATCCTTACACCCTCAGCGTTCTCCTGCGCTGTTCACCTCGCCCTCCTCGGTCCACCTCGCTCCCACCCTGAAAACCAACCCTGATCTCCGGTGAGCAGAGGGGAGGCCATTTACTCTAATCACAGGGATCCAGCAAGAGCGCCTCAAAGCCCTCGGGGGTTGATCGGCAATCAGAGAGACGGAGGCTACGAGGGAAGAGAGAGAGGGAGAAATAAACTCAACCTCAACATCAGATATGTGGAGCAAACCTCGCCTAATACGAAGCAGCTCTGCCATGAGATTGTCCTGTTGGTGGGTAGGCAGGATGAGGGGTGTTTGCAAGGATATGAGCGTCGAGTTGAAGGACTTCCTGTGACAGGGTAAGTTTTGGTCAAAAGGGGGTCACGGGGAGGGTGAAGTGTGGAGGCGCTCGGTCAGGACAGGAAGGGGGCAATAAGCACACAAGTTACTGTGCTGTGGTGCAAAATGAGCTGACTATCTGTGTGGTTTCTGTGTGTTAGACCTGTTTATCAGTTTGAACAACTTAAGAACTCCTTCACAAGGTTCAAATTCTGGCTGAAGGGATAACCATTACAACCTGGATCTCATTTTCATAGTTATGGCCTTCATTTCTATTGGTTATAAGATTTTACCGAGGAAACAGGAGTGGTCAGTAAATTGTAAATATGACAAAAGTTTAGCCAGATCATCTAAACCACTTCTTTTTGAGGTAAAACCCAAGAGTCAGCAGAACTGTGTATGCATACGACTAGTACAGCAAGTACCAAAAGCTGGTTTGTACAGCTGAATGCTGGACTCCGAGATGTTTTCATTCAATGAAATAAAAATTCAAGAATTTGCACTGAGAGCAGCAACACATATAAAGAACTTTTCCAGGCTCTGGAGAAGTTTTAAAAATATTGAACCTTTATGAGTCTAAAGCCTTGTTGCAAAGGAAAATGCAGAAATCATCATTACACTTGAGACCATGAAGATTTTTGCAAAGTCTTTGGTAATCCATCCAATGGTTGTTGAGATTTAAGACTCGAATATGATTACCGTGGGTTAAATAAACAAGGGTTTTCTTGTATGTTATTTGAATAAAATTCTACTTTAATTCTACTGAACCACTGATCCAAAGAGATGGACCGACCCACTAACATCGTCATCCTGTGTGGTGATCACTGACTCTGCAATTTGAGATATTCTAAAAACTGTAAAGATGTTGCTTTTCTAATGGTCATCCGTAGCGAAGATGCTTTTTGGTTGCAGTACCGTGTGGCGTGTACCGTGTTTGGTAATAGAGACAATTTGGCAGCATGGCTGACTCATCGCCATGTACATCTCAGTAGGTTTGTTTAAAACCTGTCCAGTTGTCTGACAGCTCATGCCTCATGTCTTTTTAACAGTGTTACCTCATTCTAAGATCTCTGCATAAATCACTGTGGTGTGTGCATTATCGTAACTTAAATCAACGGCCAAACCGAACAAAGTTGTAATAAACCTGCACCGTTTTTCTGCCTGTGATTTGGTCCAAAACTGACTTACTATTATACACTGCGCAGTCCAAATAAACAAATTGTAAGTCTCCCATGTCCTTTTTATTATTCTTTCTTTAATTGGTGTCACAGAGCAACAGAAGTTAGAAACAGCAAATCTGTTCAAAACTGACCCCCCAGTTTTGGGGACACACATTGTAAACGGGTGAACTCACTCCCACCCTTCAAGCCTATCAGTGTCAACAACCACACCATGGATGCAAACGCACCCCCTCCTCCCTTCTCTCCCTGCACAGATCTGACAGTCCTGTTTACCAAAGCAGCCGACACACAAGCCGAACAAGGGCCCGGGCACTTCCACTTAACTCTTTCCCCATTACAACGATTGGTGTGAACGACACAACAAAAGAGATAAAATGCAGTTCTGAGCCGGAGAAAACAACTGCAGCTCAAGAATAATAATATTCTTTAAAAAAAAAAAAAGAACACAAGGATGAAAAGAAAAGTGGAAGATGAGGAGGAGGCGGAGGGGGCTGCAGAGAGAGAGAGACAGAGAGAGAGAAGATGATGAGGTGGGCCCTTTGAAAATAAAAATAAAAAAGGATGATTTGAGAAAACTGTCGGAAATTGCGGGAGATCTGTTAAAGGTTTCTTTTCCAGCAGGGGTGGGAGCGCATCTTATGACTTAAAAAGAGGTATTAAAGGAAAAGAGCCAAGCGCCGGGGGAATTCTCCCACGTCGGAGAACTCTCTTTTCAAATTCAACCCTGGTAATAACGCAGATACATAATAGATAAATAGTATTTAGCTCCCACCTTGAACAACACTTTTTAAAGTAGTTCATGAAAGACTGACAGCTCTTGGCGAGGAAAACACACTTACACAAACACACAAGCATGCGCATGTACATGTAATGTGTATTTTACCTAATTAAATAAAACACCAGGTGGGATCGACTGATTGTTTGCGAGTGTGTGCGCCTGTGTGTGTGTGGGTGTGCATCATGGACAGAAAAGGAGAAGCGATGAAGAGAAGGAAAGATCAAATATTGTGGATGAATTTCATTACGTTCACATTTATCATTAGTGGTTTCATCAGCAGCTGATGGTTGGCGTAGGTGCCGAACAGTAAGGGGCTGTAGCTAGTCGGACCAGCATGTTTGTTTTTGCGAAACACAATACATGGAGAGTTAATTAGTGGTTTCTACAAGAAACAAGGGGTTTGTTGTGTTTTTGTTTTTTTCGTGAGCCTTTACAGTCGCTCCGCTCTGCATCAGCACAGAAAGCAGAGCTGCAGTAAAGTTAAATGTGTCAACTTATCTGCCCGAAGTTCAGCATCACATTTAGATTACTTAGAGTCCGGGTTGGGGGTTAAATATTGTGGCGCCTTCGTGCACCCACAAAGCTGCAGCCTGTTTGGGATTCACACGTTTTCGTGCTGCTTATTTACCCTCTCTTTATTCAAATGTAGACCATATTTTCACTGTTTTATATGTTATTAGTGTATTGTTTGGTGACATTTTAGGGGGGAAGGGTGTTGCATTTAATTCATTCATAAAACAAATCACACATTCAGCCCTCCTAGCCCAAGCTGAACAATTTGTGTACAGTCCCTAAGCTTACCGTAATGATGTTCAAGGAAAATAAAAATCATAAAAAAAGATGTTTTCTTGGATATCCTGTCCTCAAATAAGGGCACGAATAAACAAGTAGACATATTTACCTTAAAAAAAAAAAAAAAAAGAAAATCCCAGTAGCAACCTTTACTCTGCGTCTCATGGCAGCTATGCCTCGGAGATGTGGTCGCGGCTGCACCAGGCGTTTACAGAAGGCTGTGTGTTTAAACGCCTGGAATGCTCATTTGCCTTTTGGGTTTACTTATTTACTTTTGCATAAATGGAGAACAGTACTGTGGTATTAAGGGGCTTCTCAGGGGGAAAGTTGTGTGTTTTTCAAATGCAGCCTTTTTTAAATGCTCCCTCAGTTTGCTATATTAAGGAAGGCTGATGATTAATGCAGCATAGATCTAATTTCTCTTGATTAAAAAACATGAATTAGAAAAAATAATGCCAGACTTGAGATGAGCTCAACCCCAACTACCACCTCCCACCACCCCACAACACACACACACATACACACACACACACACAAAAAAAAACACGCGCTCCCCCCTCCCTTGCTCAAAGTCATCAGATACAAAATGAGCATCCAGGCTAAAATGAGCAACAAATAATCACAAAATTCCCAATAGCCAAATATAAAATGTAAAATGACTGCCTTGATCAACTAGAGCCCAGTAATCTTTAGCAGCAGCCACAGCTGTACCACCACTTCTGTCACTTGAAATAAAAACGTAAACCTTTCAGGGCTTTCGATTGAGTCTTTAATTCAGCCTGATGTGACATTAAAACCCTTTGGTTGACTTCCACTGGCTGTGACAAATGTACCAGCGCTTAATAGAGGTGTGCAGACAGGCCGGCATTTCAGTGACTTTTATCAAACTGAATTTATCAACGCAGGCTCCCAGGATCTGTGGCAGCAGCTTGTTCAGAAGGAAGCCTACAGATACCGTTAAGTACATCATCCCTCCTCTCTGTCTCACTCCTTCTCCCCTTCTGCTCGCTGCTTTTCTCTCCGAGTGTTTTTTTTCTCCCCCCGCTCTGTCCTGTCATCACTCTGCCTACTGTATATTTATCTCTTTTCTCTCTGGATTGCACAAATGTGGCACTTTGTAGGCTAATAAGAACGGTTTCTGGCTTCCAAATGACAAATTGAGTTTTTAAATTGGACCATAGAAAAAAAAAAGACTTCTTCTGTACATCAAGGTGTAAATGTCTTAAAGCAGTTCTCATGCGTCATGGGACACTGAAACTCTGCTGAGGCCATCAGGATAGTTTCACACAGGTTAACGGTATCTGGTCAGGCCAGAAAAGCCGTCCTGATTGTCTGATTTCTAATAAAAGGATATGTGAAACTGATGTATCATCTTAACCAGCCTGGAGTTAATTCACTTGTGCAGGAAGGAGCCGCTGGTATGATTGTAAGGAAAGAACTCACCAGTTTCCTGCTTGAAATGGGATTTAGATTTGCTCCAATCCCATCCTGACTGGAAGACAGTCGTCTGGAGGGAAATCAACCGTTCCATTGACCAGCACGTTAAAAAAATTAAATATGAAAAAAAAAAATCTGAATTTGAATTGTTCTTATTTGATGCCACAATCTCGGCAGCAAACCTCTCTCTCTCTCTCTCTCTCTCTCTCTCTCTCTCTCTCTCTCTGAAGTATTTCCTCCTCTTTAATTGTATCCAGTCGAAGGACAAGTGTTTGGATTCACGATCAATTATTATGATTCTGAGGCCAATTTCACAAAGTTTAGGAATGAATCACAGCTTGGAGGGTGTGGTGCGTAAAAACTAATAGGTAACTTATTGTCATTTTGGGCCACGAGTCTAGCAGCGATAAAGAGTCATGAATGGACTGGCAGATGGCATAAATGGGAAGTGAGGAAAAAAGAAAGGAGAAAGAAAAGAGAGCGAAGAGGAGAAGAAAAAAAAAGAGAAAACAAGAGATAAGAGTGGGAGAGAGGATGGAGAGGGCGCGGCAGAAAAGAAGAGTGAAATGGTGGAGTGAGGAGTGTGATAAGGAGGCCTTTGAAGGGTCCTCTCAGATGCTGGGATTGCTCAGTTCAGCGCCGTTAGAGCCTCTGAGGTACTTGAACCTTGCCTGCCTTTCCTCCACCTCTCTGTAGAGCTGCTGCCCTGCAGGCCACCTGTAAACCGCTTTGACACATGATCCACTCCCACGGATGTAGAGTGGAAACACAAATACACATACACAGAGAGAGAGAGAGAGAGAGAGAAACCACTGCTTGCAGGCAGCTAAGCGCACACAGACGCTTTAACGCATCATCAACGTTTGGTTGTTTTTTAACATTAGCACTCGATTAACAACTGGCTGTCCCACTTTTTGAGTGGAGGGGCACTCACAGCAGAAACAAGAGCACTACCTAATCGTCTCTCTCGTGACACGTTGATTAAAAAAAATGTTTTTTTTTCTTTTTATCCATCTCTCACTGTCACTTTTTAAGCAACAGATCCTTCAGCAGGAAATAACCCGCTATTATTATCTGTGGCCCTCACACTGACGTGAAAGTGGCACTAGGAAGAGTTCAACCTTCCCCTTCCTGAAGGCCAGTAGGACACATTGAAATTTAATTAAGCAATTAGACTGATGCCTTACCACAGCTGCAAACAAGTGGCAGGGAAAGAAACTTTCAGGCAAACACACACACACACATACAAATGCATTTTCAAATACGTTTTCAAATAAATTATTACTAGAAATGCAAGAAACTGGCATGAAAATATGCATGCATATGGAAGTTAAAAGTAAGCACTCAGTCACTGCAAGAAAGCTCGAAGCAACTCACACCACTCCCCATTTAAAAAAGAAGTGGAGGCTAAAAAAAACCCTCCAGATTATGCATTGTCAAAATATTTGTGACGGAGGAATTCCACCAGGCGAGCGCGGAATCAGCTCCTCTACAAAAGAGCCATCTTCCCTGAGTAACAAGTTGGTGCAATGAGTGTCGACAGAAGAGGAGCTGAAATCCCCCCCGGGCTAGAGAATATCCCGCTATTGTAGTCTTAACCCGCGAGACCTGGCGGGGAATGTACAGCTTTCACAGTCACTTCTCATCCTATTTGTAGCACTGCCGCTGATGTGCGAGCGCCTGGGCCAGAGCAGGTCAGCCCCCCCCGCGACACCCCCGCTTTTTATATCTCTCTGTCTTCCCTTATACTCTCAATACCACCTTTCCTAAGTCCAATAAATATTTGAGGGGGCATTCATCTACATCGTGTTATTTTCTCCACCCACCCCCCAGGCCCTCACACCAAAACCACTTTTTTCATCTTTTTTTTTTTTTTGTATTTTTTTGTTCCACAAGGCAAGTTTCATTAAAGATCCAATTATGCAAATCAGGTGCTGGAGAGGCAGTTGAATATGCACTATAATGGTGTACAGTAATCGTTCGACACAATATACGGCATCCGGGGCCAGATTTACGAGCGCAACAGAACTGCAACGCCTCCATCCTTTGGTGAAAACCTCTTGATCATAATTAAAGGTGCAGGAGTTCTCGACAGCATCCTCACACCCTCCTCTCTTTCTCCCTCTTTTTGCCTCTCCCTCCATCTTGTGCTACTTTGGCGTGCTCATTAGAGGAGGTCTGGGAAGTTTACAGAGGTCACATCCGGGGAGGTAGAGCGGCTAAAGAGCGGACATGACACTCGATGCCAGTCGGTGATGGTATGTGAAGTGGGTAATAGACATAACCTGCCTCACACACACAGATATAACCTTCCATCTCATCAACACTGGAGGTATTTACCACAGTCTTAGCTGAGCGTGACTGAATGTTAAGCAGTAACAATTCTCTGCTTCAGGACCTCTGATTGATGTGTGCTTGCCCGTTTGTGTTAAGCTGTTGTCTACGGAAATGACACAGCTGAAAACGTAGCAGCGTTCGACACATCAAAAGAGAAAACGGTCCCGACATTGCATGACGCATCCTTAAATCCAAAATGCAAATGAACTTTGAGGCAAAAAAAAAAAAAAAAAAAAAAAAACTAAAGCCAATTTCATTAATGCCTTAATGCCAAGGGAGCTCAGCAGGGAAGCCGGGGCAAACAAAGGAGGAATATCACGGGTTGTGAGGATAAGGTGTTTTACATTTTTTCAGGTTACATTCCTTGTTGGTGTTATGTGAGCGCCAACTGATTCCACAGACAGAGAGAGAGAAGGGGCAAGGCCTGAGCATCGTCTGGACACTGGATTTTCTCAAGGCTGAACTAGTCCTGAAAACACACACACACACACAGTAGAAGAGTTCATGTGCACGATACAATGTTGCAAAACTGTCACAAATGCTAGCACCTCACGCGCACGGACCCGCACGTGTGCACTTTCTCAAGCTTATTCATCAAAGTCTGGGACTGAAAACAGCGAGGAGATTGAGAAGAGAAAAGCAGATTTTGTAATAAAAAAAGAATAAAATAGTTCCTCCTTGTGCCCACTTCCATTCCCACCGCTCCCTCCGAGACCACTTCGATTTCTTCCTTTCCTCCCTTACCATCCAGACCTCAGCCGCCCTCACCCCCCCTCACCCTTAACTCCCCCGGCTGCCCAGACAGGCAGACGCTTCGTGTGATGGCACCCCGGCACGAAAAGGACTCAAGAGCCTGAGTCAAGCCTATCTGTCAGCACCTCATCTGCCTTACACCCTTTATTCTTAGATCAAAATGACGTCCGTGATTACCCCCTCACCACCACCACCACCACCACCCCAGACCATCTACCCCACTGTTCCTCCAACCCCACAAGCCTTATCAAGCTCTCAGGGCAAGGAACACGCCGGGGGAAAATATACACTCCAAGTAAAGGATGAGGCGTTCACAGAGCGCAGTACAGCACACACACAACGGGAAAACTGAACATAAACTCTCATTTAAACAATGATTCAGTCAGGCTGATCATTCTTACAGCTAGATTTTAATTGATAGCATATTCATTTATGGCTAATGGCATTTTCCATATTTCCCATTGCTTTTTATATTATGCAGTAACTGAGTCAGAGGTAAAGCACTTTCTTTACGTTCTTTCACAGTCCCTGACTTCTAAGAAAAGCAACACATTCAATTTAAAGTCAAGCAAAACAAATAAGAACGGAGACCTGACAGCTACGCTTCACATAAAAAGGATGAAGAAAATTGTAGTCATCAGTTCACAAATTCATTTCACAAAATGAGATCGTGAAAAGGCCTCATAATGAGCAAAAAGGTCAGTGGCACTAACTTCATAAAACTTTGAGGTCATTCATGCCCCCTTCCATTTATCACTACGGCAGAATAAATCATAATTGCCGTTCCTTATAAAAGTTCGGCATCTCACCCTGTGGGCTGGTAGTGGCGGAGAAAAAGAGAAAAAAAAATCTAATCAAACATTGCCGATGACAGAAATTCAAACAAATGTGATAAAAAATCTCATCGTTTGAGATTTCTGCGTAATGTGTGTAATCTAGCGTGTGCTGTTTTGTGGTCAGGGCAATCTCTTCTTGAGTTCACTTCCCGCATTCGATTCAATGCTTTCAATTGTGCGTCAGAGTGTGTGTGTGTGTGAGTGTGTGTGTGTGTGTGTGTGTGTGTGCACTTGTCATATTAGCCTCATGCTGCAACTGCAAGCCCAGCTCGCCAACATCTTCCCCTCTCTGGCTTGAACTCTAGAGATCAAGGTCATGGAGCTACAAGGCTCAACCCAGACTAACGCCTGTGTGTTACAGCCCCTTCAACACCCTCCTACCCCCCGCGGGACACACATACACAGACACAGTGGAATACATGTACGCTGCCGCTTTGCCCTGTTGCCGTGCGAAGAGGAGTGAGCAGATTAGAAGCAGAATGGAAATGAAGAAATGACACAGCCAGTATCCACAGCCTTTACCCAGTAGGTAACACAGAGAGGGGGGGTTGCTTTCACAATGACTGCACATATCAATTAATGGCTGGCTGATGAGCAGAGCTGGCCTGATCTGGCCTGCCCACCACCGCCCTGATCCCAGCGGACTGGGAGCCCTGGCCTCGCAGCCTGTACAGCTGGAGCCCTCTCCCCTATAATTACATGAGAAGGGGATCGACTAGCCACAGTGAGGCTGCCTATCTGACTGTGGACTGCACTATGTTGCGGATGCATATATCACTGACAATGGTACAGGATCTCTTCAATTATGTGTTGTCCCATTGATTATACACACATCTTTTTCTGTGCTGCTAGATTATGTAATTTGTGCGACCACTTCGCTGTGGTGGGTTTTTTGGGGGGTGTTTGCTCAGCCTTCTTTTCGTGCACATTTGTTAAACAAGTGTGTGATTTTTTTTTTCTTCCATACTCTCCTATTTAAAAAAAAAAAAAAAAAGATTTTTAAAAAATCTGATTGTGTACATGTCAACATGCAAATAATTCACAGTGCGTCGGACTGACAACGCGGCGGCTTCAGTCGAGTGGGTCTACTCCACGGTGAACCGAGAGGCTGACTGACTGACTGACAGCCTGGTGAAAAGAGGACTGATTTGATGCCATCCTTTGCATGCCATGCCCCCCCCCCCCCCCCCCCCCCCCCAACCGCTTCCCTCCCTCCCTCTCTCCCTCCCCCCTTGTCTCTCTCATCACTGCCTTCTCCCTCGTTTTTCGGCTGAGAGATGTGTATCACCAACCAGCCAGTCACGGCCCCGCGGCCCCCTTAGCAACGCTGACACGGGCACAGGTGGGAAAGCAACTAATGCAGGATCAGCGACGACTGCTACAGACTGGCTCCCCTAGACCGGATTTTGAGCTCCGTCGGTCAGAAAGTTACAGCACAGGAAAATCAAAATACTTGAGCTGTGCGTGTGTGAGTGTGTGTGTGTGTTTTTCTTTGCTGTAATAAATCTCACGCTGACTCCAAAATAAAACATCCCATCCATAAACCTCGTCAATTCATCTATTTGACTTGCCATGAAGTGAAGATAAATAATGCTTGCATATTTTATAAGAATAATTATTTTAATGACAACAATCCTGATAATTCATTGGATAATTCATTAGTGAGTAGTGTGTAATATTAAAATCTAACCTGACTTGTAGATGAATAGAAAGAAAAGAAAAAAAATAGAAAATCCAAAGCAGGCCTGATGAATATTAAATAAATTGCTAACGCGATCCACTGAGGCCCTGACACCAAATTCACTACATAAATTCCTCAAAGAGGCCAGTCAGCAAAGCAAGGCCTTTTCTTAAAACACCAAGCGTCTCATCCCAAATATTTTCACCCGAAAAGAATGACAACATTTCAAGTTGGAACAGCAGCGGAGAGGTGCAATAAAGGGCAAACAGGTCTGTGAGGCAGACCGAACTGTCAGAGGAGCGGGGACACTTATCCATTTGCTATTTCATCTCCAATAAGAGAATGTAAGGAGCTGACAAAAAGGGTTTACGCCCAGACACTATTTCAGACATAATATCCGCCCTGTGCATACCATTAAACAATGACAGCATCTCAACTCACACAGTACATCTATTTATCCCTTTTCCTCGCACAATGAATCTGAGGAAGAGGCAACATTTTTTTTTTGTTGTTTTTTGGCTCGAGACAACTTTAGGAAAGGTTAGAGAAACAGTGGGAAACAACGTGATAGACATTGTTGAGTATTTTAAGAAGGATGACACGTGTCTTCACAGCCATTGTGCAGTGCTGGGAGCTTGTTGGAAGTGGCTGGATAACCCAGGTCAGATCACTCAGGGGTCAACTCGACTTCCAAGAAAAAAAAAAAAAAAAAAGGTCCTCCCCACCCAAGACGCACGGTGAGACACAGGCTTTAAATGGGATTACAAGCCTCACCCATGCCACATATTAGTGATAATTCAATACGACCCCGTCATGTTAAGCGCAGATTCGGACATCGCTTCACTCTCGCTCCCTCGGTGTGGGAATTCGGCATTTTAAGCGCACGGAAAGACGCTCAACCTGCTCGGATGTTTCAGATATCCGAGAAATAAACACCATGTGCTACATTTTAAAGAGGATAACGCGGAAACTCCAGAGAGCACGAGTGCAATGACATGTCATACCCACGACCTCTTCCATCCCCTGGAAAAATATTACTGCCTTATGAGCTCCGTCATTTTATATTTCCACTGTAACGGATGTCTATCAGCCTCCTGTAGCCCTTTGCCGACTCGCCCTAACTTTCTCCTCCCGTCTCTTAAAAGAAGAAACTCACATCCTCCCCCCCCATCAAAGCTGACATCGGGCCCCCCACCCCAAAAAATGTCATTTTCCCCGATGCTAAGATGTGCGTTTAGTCTCTCCACATATGGCATTTACCCCCCTCGCCTGAATGCCATCGTAACGTCTCCTCAAAGCATAGTGCAGGGGCTGCTTATTCATAAAGAGAGGTCGATCACTGCACAAAATGGCAGGTCTCACCGGCTCTTCTTCCATCTCACAAGTTTTGACACATGGTGGCAAACGCGCCGGTAAACTTGACTCGCCTACCCCCGGTACTTCTTCAGCACAAGTGTGGTGGGGAAAGTTTTTTCCTTAACGGGGGAGAAACACACGGCTGGACTTTTCCTAAAAGTCTCACACTGCGTGTCTGATCTGTATGCGCAATATCGCAAAGCCGTGCGCCCCATCGCCTTTTTACGCATACGGGTTAGAGTAAAAACATGCAGCCGTAAACAAACTTTACATTTATCTCAAGCTGGATTCAGAATTTGGTTTTTAACGCGTTGAGTGGCAAGGTGTCGAGCATCGCAGTCAGTGTCTTCTTGGTCCCAGCTGCTATTTTGTCTCCGTTTTTTTTTTTTTTTTTTTTTACGATCGTCACTCGCTACGGATAATTGCACTGTTATTTTCTAATCATGATTGGGGAGACATCAGGGGCCCCCGCTGCGATGCACCCGCACAAACAACCCCAAAATCCTCCCCAAAAACTGACTTCCCAGCGAGTAATACACTCCAAGCCCCCCCCAGTAAAAAACCCCACTCATGTATACTAGAAGCTCCACACTTCTTACCTTTTAAATTTGGCGAAGCGCCGGCTAACTCCTGCGCGTAAACGATGCGTTGTGAGAGATAGTGTTCATTGAATAATGAGGCATGTCCATATGATTTGACCGGATCATATTCTTGTCGGATGACGGGGGTGTTGAAAAGTGCGCTTCGGACCTGTTAAAGACTGTCCACTCCTCGAATCCTGTCCCTACAACTGCTCCCTGCCGCGCATCCTGAGTTTGAAATGAAAAAATACGGCTTTATTACTTGTCTCTCTTCTTGCTTTTTTCCCTGTCGCCTGTCTGCTAATAAAAAGGTAAACGTTTGCATTGATGCCGATCGCCAGGCATCAGCATATTCCCTTCATCTTTCAGCTTGAACTCCCCCTATCTGGTAGGTGAAATGCATTGTACCGTTAAAAAGGCACTCCATTGTAGAAAGCAGAGCCGACTGGCTGCATACAGCCCGGGTCTAGCGGTATTCGTCGTTGCCGGGGATAAAAAATCAGCTGGTGAGCCCAGCGGTGTTCACAACCTCGTTTAAAGAAATAAGCCCCTCGTCGTTACATGTCCCCTGGTGCCGTAGCAATAGGGGGGAAAAAGCCGATTCCCAACCACCTTAGTTTGTTTCTGACCTTGAACTGCCCACAAACACTCTTTTATTTCAAAAATGTGCCCCCCTTGTACAGAAGCATTCACACGCAGCCCGCCTCGCCGCTTTAGGCACCGTGCGTTAAAAACATCGGGCTCGGTGGTGGAAAGAAAAAAAGACACCCAGGTCAACAAAATGAGTCCAAAAAGTAGAATTCCTTACCTTACAAGTGAACTGTTTCGAGTCTTTTTCCTCTTCTCTTCGCCTTTAAAAAAACTCCAGGATAAATGAGTGTTGCCTCTTGTGCGTCCTGAGCGTCAGTCACCGCTTAAGAGAAGTAATGAGTGATAAAAATGACGCTCATCTATCTGCACTGTAACCTTGTGGCGTATTTAATGTAAATAAGCCCCGTTGTGTTGCCAATCCCCATGCATACAAACGCAAACCCGCTCCTCGGGGACTCGCTTTTGCCTTTTTTTCACTATGTATTGACGATTTATTCTTACTGCCTGGAAGCGCAGGAGGGAATGAACATAATTATTTGAAAATATGATATATCAATAATGCGACTCGTCCAGTTTGTGAATGAATGCGTTCTACACACCGTTTGCTTGATTTTTTTAAAGCGCCCGATCTGACTCGAACTGAAGCAAAGACTTTTTTAGGATGTTTGTTTTTGATATTTTCTAATAGATTTCCAACAGGAGCTCCAAACTTGAAGTTGGCACAACTTTTTTTGCGACGCGTAAAAAAAAGGCACACCAACACGACATTAAAAAAAGAAGACGTCCCGCAGAGGCCGAACCGTTTCTTGCAACTAAAACCTTCCTTGCGGGATGGTTTTGATATATTATGCTTCTATAGGGGGGTGGAAGAGACTGAATAATGCAATTATAGATTCAGTGTCCCAGCGTTGACAAAAGACAGGGCTTCAATAGAGGCTTTGTTATAGGATTATATAATGATTATGGGGTAATTATGGGAACGGTTTGGTAATAATAAAAAAGTATCAAGTGCTCTCTTGCACGGACAGCTTGTTTTCTATAATGTAAGTGCATGAGTAGAGGAGTGTGATAAGACAGACAGACAGACAGACAGACGGTGCTGCTGACAGCTAGTGGCAGGATGACGGCAGACAGCCCCGATTATTCAAAATGTCGAACCGAGAGACACATTAATGCCACTGACTGAGATGCTATCAAATGTCCTCAGAACCGGACATGGGCCCACAATGGAATATCTCGGGGTCATATTCATAGCAGCCCTGTGCGTAACCCCCCCCCCAACCACCACCACCACACACACACACACGCACGCACGCCCTCATCCTCCCCCCCCCCCCCTCCTGCACGCCGCTTGTGCCATGCTGTATGTGTCAGAGAGAGAGAGAGAGAGCGGCAGAGTCACACACATGTAAACGGTCACTCTGACACAGAGCGCATGACACTCCATCTGTGGCTGCAAACAATCTGCACCTTACAGCAGATTACACTTCTTCATGCTCACACTCAGGAGGCAAACTTTTTTTTCTTTTTTTAATCATATTCACAGGAAATATTTACCCACTTTCATGAACAAACACAGTCATTATAAGGCCTAATATGATCTGTATCACTCTGTTGCTGCTTATATTAATAATAATACGTATGCTTATTTTAAAGATATTGTCACAGTGCTGAGTCTGTGTGTGTGTGACATTAATAGATAGCCTAAATATCTGCTTTCTTCCCTTTCCCAGACAAAACACATCTCCCTCTTTAAAAGACACTCCACATTCATTATGCACTATGAAAATCAGATTCTCATGCTGCTCCTTTAAATGGTTATATGGAATTCAGTTTGATGCCTATGAAATTCTTTTTTTTCTTTCCTTCTTTTTTTTGAGCATTTTCCAAAATAAAAAAAAAGTTTTCCTCCCCTAAAGAAATTAGCATAACCATTCCCCATCAATAATATGGCTATCTCTATGGGAGTGATAGCAGCAAGCAGTAGGGGTGTTCCTTTTGCCGATTCTCCATGGATCAACAGCGCGTCATCAGCTCCTTTTGAACTTGTTATAGCAAGTCAAGTGATTCTTTATCGGCTGACAGCCTTGACAATGCATCTGGGATGGGAAAGCAGGTCAAAAGGAAGTTGCCATATGGACTTAAGCATGCAAATTTCTAACAATACATAGCAGTGAGTGTTGTACTCTCACATGCACGCCACCATATATGTGTAAGTAGCCACGCAACAAAACTGCCAGCGGTATTGTACAGGGCAGATCAGAGCGACTTAAATCACTTGTCTGCAGAGTGAGTAGAATGAAAGTAATTTAAAGTGCGCGAGGATCAGAGCTCTAAAGGTGCTGAAAGATAAATATAAATGCTTTTTATGATAATGTAATTGATTTTTATGATATTACAAGTTCTTATTGCCCTCCTAATGAGCACAAACAATGGAGGAACCCACCTTTATCTCATCTGAGGGGATATAAATGGTTTCCAGCATCAGTTTCTTACAAATTAATGCTATTTATTTGTTGTTTGCAGGCAAGTGTGCAGCTTTATCTGCCATTTAGCGCGTTAATAAAACTTAGTCTAAATGCTGAAGTCCTTCAGGGTACTACTTGAAACCTAATTGCAAGAAAGCACATTAATGAATTTTTTATCATATAGTGCGCATGTGAGTGATGGACGGTGTTGGGAGCGGAGAGGAAGAGGTCTGACAGCGCCGCTGCAACAGGTGTGGCAGCATCACATCCATTTAAGCGAGCCCTCAGTACTGTCTTAAGGCTTATAAACTGTGACTGGTGGCTAGTCAAATGCCTGCATGTTACTCTCATTGATTATACTTCAGTGAATAAATGAACGTCACACACTTTAATGTTTGTCAAATTTGGGTCGATGCGGCGTAGCGCAAAAACACAGTAGCAGCTGCCCACATTTTAACCTACTGATTGTTTTGCTGTGCTTTTCAGCATGCTATTAAGTTTCATTGAAAATGAATGGGAATTGGTCAGCAGGCTGGGAAGTCAGTATATCACAGAGGAAGAGAGAGAGAGAGAGATTTGGTGCTCTGTTCAAGTGTGTGTGTGTGTGTTTGTGTGTTTGTGCTGAAGGGATAGGAGGCAGGGGGAGTGTTGGCCGGCAGTCCTGGGAGGGTCATCACTGCCTTATTACTGCCATGTTAGTGACTAGCAGCTGAAGATGGCTCTGCTCCTTGCCCCTCTGCTTGGGAGTCATCCAAGACAGCGTGCTCCAAAAACAGACCGGCCACTGTTCACTTCTCAGATAGATTAAGATGTTATTCCACTGCTCTGGCCATCTCTATCTGACTCTCTGTCTCTCTTCCCCCCTTTTTACCAGACCCAAATTTACAACATGCCAGCCTGTTCCTCAGCGTCTCCAGAGGCCTTACTGCTAATTTCAACTATTAGCGTGTAGACACAACAATCTAAGAGCATGGGCGCAACATGATCGCAAAGGTTTTCATGCCGCTGTCTGCGCAAGTTTAGAGGGAACTACCAAATTATATAGTTATGGGTGAGTATGCGCATATGGCAAGTGTAGTTTGTGTCTCTGTGTTTGTCTGTATGATGACTGAATGCATCTTTAAAGCCAGATATTGTGCCCTGTTTATATTTAAATGCAAACACAGCCGGGACTTTGGCTTCCCCCCGAGGAAAAGAAATGCTTTTCTTTACTTCAAATTGAGTTTCTCAAAGTCTAATTTGTAGCAACCCTTTGATGAACAAATGTTTTCAGACTATCCCCTGCTTTAATGAAAAGGGAGTGAGTGCAATTTTAAACAATCTGAGGCCCTGAACCCTCTGTGACTATAAACTTTAAAAATTAAACTTTAGAATTTGTATCAATTACACTTTCAAGTTCTGACAGGGCCTTAAATAAGAGCCAGGAGCGCTGGCTATGGAAAACGTTTACCACACCAGATTCATTTCCACTGCAGCCGTCTCTTCTATTGGTGACATCAATCCCTCATGTGAGGCATTTACGTTTTCAACAAATACACACTAAATGCACACTACTGTCTCAGGCTCTCCCCCGATGACTGGGGTCAATGAGTGTGCATGTTTGTCAGCTCTGATCGTTAATGAAACGCTCACACAAATACAGCACAGGCAAATATTTACAACCCAGCCTGGAGATTTCATCACGGACAAATCTGTGATTCTTCAGGAAGTGCTGTATTTCTTTATTCGCCAGGACAGAGCGTAAACTCAAGATCAAACTTGTCCGGGCTTGATGAATGTGGAGCAGCAGGAAGTATACTGCCTTTGACCTATAACCAGTGTGATTTTAATTTAAATCATATGAATCAACATCTGCCCAGAGCAGAAATGAAATATATCTAAATGAAAACATCTGACTCTAATTGATTAAGAACAATGTTCTGCATAGTAGGTCTAGAATATCCTTGTTTTGATACTGATTCGATTTCTCCTCCATCCATGACTAAGGAAAAAGGAACTGATGAGTGTGTTCATGGACGTGTTCGTATATCTTTACTAGTTTGTAAAGTCACAGGGCGAGGCAGACTATTTTCTGAAATATAATTAGCCCACATACTTAAAAAAAACTCAGGTTGTTTAACACGACTTGCTGCTGTTCTGAAGGTTTTTTTCCAGCAAAAAAGAAATGTTCTCTGTTGCACGAGAAAAAGCTGCTTATTCTGTTTCTCTTGCTACAGCTGTTTTTATGTAACATTTTCCTTGAACAAAGCAACTTTATGTAACATTTGATTTTTTCTTTGCAATTTAGCTCAGAGTTTCGGAGTGTAATCCACTTTTACACCGCTGTAGTAAATATGGATAATCATTTGTTATGATCATATTACTTAAGATCAAAAACTACCAAGTCGACAAGTCTGCTATCAGTCAAAGCAGATTGCAGCAGAGCAAGGCCAACCACATAGCAGGCAGTAGGCAGACTAGTTACTTCACAGTTCAACGTCTGTCTTCACAAAGCAATGACTAAAAGCCTCCCTGTCTCAACTTTGTTTCATCTGACAATGTCCTCTTCGGCCTGTTCTCCCCTGCCATTATGTCGACAGAGGCTGCCGAGCCTGGTCGCATTGTCCAGTTTCGGTTCCACTGCTCCCAGTGGTCCAAAGCTCCTGTGATACCAATGTAAACAACAGCAGTCCTCCAGTGTTCTGAATAGGCAGCCCAGGCATGTTTAAGAGCTAACTAGCTAACAGCAGCTACTGTTTGAGACAGAGTTGTTCCGGAACAGCCAGAGGGAAAACCAGAAAACATTTTCACTTTCACGTTTTCTTTTTACCAAAATCAGTGAAATAGCTGGTGTGTCACTTAGTGTCATAAAGTGTAGCGCACTTCTCCTAACCCAGAGCCCTTTAAGTTAGAAAAGTTACATTATGTTGCTTAAAAAAAAAAAAAAAAAAAGAACATGGAACATGGACCTGAAATAGAAGTTACACGTTAAGTGGAATTAAAAAAATGTTTCTTTATTTTTTGGGTTACAAAAAAATTCTTTGAAGATTCTGGAAATGTGTCAGCAGTGAGTATGATCATCTGTGTTTTTCAAATATTAGTACTTCTGGAGAGTCATGAGACTGGAATCGTAATAGTTACACACTGGAGGCTCAAACTTTGGGTTCATTGTTACTTGCATACGTGTGTCTAAATGTGTAGCCAAAGTGCCAAAACTGGAAACTTAGTGATGATAGATTGACTCCTCAGTTAGTTGGAGCCATGAGATGACAATTAGGACAGCATTCAAGCCCTAAAACCAACCACTCCCAACAGTAAAATGTCACACTTCATCTTCATAAAGACTCGTCACCGTGGATGAGTTGAATACGTGGTGGCAACATTCTCATCTTTTGAGGATCTAAGCATAGTTCAAGATTTGAATCAACTTTTCAGTCAGTCTGTCTGTCCGTCGTTGCCCTTAGCTTCAGAGCGATGTCTGCTTTCCCCTCCGGAACAGGTAGGCGCTCCCATGCACTACCACTTGCCGTCTCCTGTCCTCTCACCTTTCCACCAGAGTCCATATTTCCTGGATAGTGTGCGATCATATTTTACTATTACCTATCAATTGGTTTCTAATCGCAGTAACGAGGCAGCGAGCTGGCTGGTGACAGAGCGCTAACGGCCTCGCAGGGAACATTAAGGAGGCTGGGTTATGCTGTGGGCCGTTAACTACCTACAGGCGCTGGCTAATGGCTCCAAATGACCTCCTCAGTGGCTATTAGCACATAATTAGAACCTGCAGACCAGTGGTGACCTCCGCCGGACACACGTGATTACTCCTCTCCCCCTGTGTTCTCCCATACTCTCCTACACTCTCCTCCATTCCTTTCCCTTTCCTGTCCTAATCTGTCCACTTCTTTCTTGTCCATTCCTCCTCCTTCTCGTCTCCTTTTCTCTAATGCTCTGTAGGATTACATTGGCTCCCTGGTGGGAAGACTACTACTCAAATTAATCTCTTTATGGTGCCCCAGTATAAAAATACTCTCCATACTGTAGGTCCTGGGAAATTGCATTAAGAGAGAATACTCATTGCTACATTCGTTCTGATTATTGGTATAAAAACGGTTTCCGTGTCAAAGTAAATTTAATCATTTTTTAAAAGCTCGCAAGCACTGCCGCTTAAGGCCGGCTTTATACCTTGCTGACAATTGCCAGCACCTCCTTGACCTGATTCAGCAGCACTTCCTTAAATCAGCAGATAATGCAGCACCGCAGTGAAAAGAGAAGCTAAACGGCAGATAAAGTGCAAGGTGCTGCCACACCACAAAAGGGCTCAGTCACACTAAACTCTGTGTACACTTCAGAAACAGTCTCCCGTTACCCAGAACAAAAGAGACGCTTTACTAGGTTAGTGTCAGCTCTGGAGCAGCAGGGAAACAATGAGAGAACAACAAAGGAATGTGCTGATTTTTTTTGTGTGTGTTAGGGGAAAATGCTACACAGTACTAGTGCCTTAAATTATCAGTGAATTATCTCTGAGCCTGTGGGAATTATGTGGGTTATTTGTAACAAGCATTCAAGGACAAGTGGGCCTTGTGTTACAACTATGAGATGAATACTAAACACAAAAAAAATCCTGGCCAACTATCTATCTTTTCAGGCCATCTTCTAGCCTTGGAAATAAGAAACAGGTACATTTGTTCAATTGAGTTGAAGATGAGTGAAGCTGGTGAGGACATAGTAGAGAGTAAACACTGCTGGACAAATGCTACTGGCACTACCACCGACACAATAAATACAGCTGTTGTACCCTTGAGCATGTCACTGACTTGGCACAGTAGCACAGTATGGTAACGCTGAAAAAAAGAGCAATGGTGCTCAGTCAGTCTGTTGTGGAAGCCATACAGTCAAAGTCTTTAGGCAACAAGCCCAGAGGACCTGGCCGGACCCAAAGCAGGTCAAGGATCCATGCATTGTTTCAAGGTTGTGTCTCAGTGAACTGCTGCAGGTTTCTGGATATTAAACAATCTTTGATTGGACCCGATAAGGCTAGAATGCATATAAGAAACGGAGATAACAGGCATCTTTAGCCATGAAATCCAAACCCTGAGTATTCCTCCCATGAATGTAGCTCAAGAAGCAACTGTTTTCTCAAAGCAAGGATTCGATGCAGTTTACTTCAGGCCTTTTAATATGTTCGTCAATTCTTTATGTGTGTTGCTTCCCCAGAATAAAAAAAAGTCAATATTCCTGTAGAAAAAAATAATGCTGTGTGAACCTGGTTCATCCATCCAGTATCTCTACCTGGTTATCCCGTGTTATCACAGCGGGGCTTAAGCTTATTCCAGCTCACCACTGGGCAAGAGTCAGGTACAACCTGAACATGTCATGTACTGTGCCAGTCAAGAGCCAATTCATTTTCAATCACACATTTCAATTCCACTTTTTCACAGCTGGTTTGGAGCACAACAAGAAAACAGACCCACCTTTGATATTTTGGTGTCCGGACCCTCCAAGTTTTAAATGCAGTCATGGTTACAATAATTCTTTGTAAAGTTGCATTCACTGATTTTCTGGCTACTTGGAGGAAGTGAAAATATTTAACACTGACATATTGTCACTTTAACGTTGATATGGCTTCTGGTTTATATCATATGATATAGTTTCTGATCATCAACATTATGTTGAAACAGACCCAGCTTTAATATTTTGGTGTCTGTAACCTCCAATTTTGAGTCTCCACCTTCAACACTATGTTGAATTTAGCAGCTAAAAAGTAACTAGCTAATTGCTAACTTTGTCTGTTTGCCATTAGTCACAATGAGGTGAGCTTTTCCCCAACCAGAAACACCAACTGCATCTAGGAGCAACCTGTGATAAGAGTGATAAATTTAAAACAATAAACTTGCAGCTGTAAAACAAAAACACTAAAAAGAAACTAAAAGTTATTTTTTCAGTGTGTAAGATTCACAGAATATGAAATGGAATATAAATATGTTTTCATTAGTGTATAATCCATAGAAAATAGGAGTCTTTATGGTTTTGTAACCTTTGAATGAGCCTTTTATATCTACAGATGCCAGAGGTCATCTCACACAGAGTCTATCAGGTTGACTCTCCAGGTTTCCACAGTAGCCTAGAATGGACAATCTCACTCTAGATAGAGCATTTTAGCTTTTCTACAAGTTTTGCAGCCATTATTGTTTCTGCTTCATAGGAAGGATAGGGTGAGGTGGGGGGGGGGGGGGGGGGGGGGGGGGGGGGGTCTTATTGCCATCAGCGTCATCTGATGGCAATAAGACACTGTGGAAAACAATGATGCTATCTTCTGGTCTGACCAGGGGGGTACAGAGGGTATCAGCTGCATTAACTTCTAGTAGATCATTAAAAATCATCTGCAAACGAAACCGAGCTGAATTATTTGAAAGATGCTCAAACCACGTAAGAATTTAACACATGGCAGAGATCATGTGTGGTGTCGACTCGCCAACAAGTCTTCCAAATTAAAGTCTGATGATTTGCTGACCTATCCATCCAACATTTGTCGCTCTCATCGCCTTGCTTTCTCCCTTGCTGCTGCTGTAATTGCTGCGGCTGCTGGACAGCTTTGTCACATGAACGTAGACTGATGCTGTCTGTCTGTCTGCACAGGGGACAGAGGACAGTCTCTGTTTCGAAGCTGTAAATGCTTTCATCCAAGTTCTCTTTATGACAAAAGTCATGACCTTCTGATTTGGTTAAGTTTGTTTGTTTCATATGAACTAAGTTACATATGAAACAAACATATGAACTAAGTTACAAGACAGCTTGCACTGTGAGCCTGTGGGAGGTCAAACCTGTGTGCTCTATACTATGCCCACAAGAGGATGAAGCCTGCTACTGCACGTGGGTGGAGTGCAGGGGTAGGGGAGCGTGTGTGAGGCCAACCCAAGAGGTCTCCAGAGTATTCAGATATCCCAATTTCCTGTCCTGTGTCATCAGGTCTTAAGAAGTCGTTTTGGACTGTGTCATGAGTTAGACACACGCACCAATATGCACACACTCAGACGCGCGCGCACACACACACAGACATATAACCGCAGTCCTCACTGAATTAATTTGTTTTCATTTGCCCTCTGTCAGCAGTACTCTGGTCTTTGCTGTATAAAAGATCTCTTAACCAAAGGTCCCTCTATCTGCTCATAGGATTTCATATTCCAGATCTGCTCAGTGCTGCTGCTGCCTTTTTTAAGATATCAGGTCAAACAGCCATAAACTACAGTGCACAGCACAGTGGTACTCCATGCAATAATATTAAAAGAGGAATGTTGCAGTGTGGTTGATGGCAAGGGTCACGGCCTCAGTGTGGGACAATTATCGGGCGAAGGCATTGTATCCAAAAATAGCATTTGGTTTGGATGCCGAGTGCAGAACATCAGATGTGCGGCGTGTCGGTCAAATGTCGGGGATGTTCACAGAACCAAGCACACTCGTGCACGGACAGATATGACAGTCAAACACATGCAATGAAAGATACGGGGAGATGCAAACAACTATTCATATGCTCACATGAAAAACATACAAACGCACTCGGATGCTTATGCACACACGCAGAGGCATCAGTGAAAGGTTATCGCCAGTGCACAACTATAAAGAGATGCATGTGAAGGAAAGAAAGCTTTGGCCGGTAAAAGAAGAGAGAGACATTGGAAATTGCACTTCCATGTCATCCATCTCCTCGAGATGGCTGCAAACCCCTGGACACACTTAATCAGTAAAAGGGCACACCTCCGAGTATCCATTCTTTTGTAATGGCATTACACCGCACAAGTAAGATTTAGAGATCCCTTAATGTGCCAGAGTCTTCTGCATAAAAGTATATACAAAGGTTAATATTGCAATAATATGTTCCTGGAGGGCATTGTAATCATTATCTCTCTGGTGGTATCAATTAGAAGCACTTTACTGCAGGTAATGACTAAGATTCCGGTACAAAATGACATTATTATTATTATCCCCATCTATAATTTCAGAGTGGATACACAAGACATGGGGGAAAAAAAGAGAAGTATAAGTTCAACCAAAGGTAGGCTTAAAAAGTGAGAGGACTTTTACTGCTGGACTCGAGGAAGGAAGCTGACGACGGCTGAATCGAGTGTGTGGGAATGTGTGTGTGTGTGTGTGTGTGTCCGCGTGCATATGCATGTGCGCATGTGGATGTGCTGGAAGTTTCAAAGGGACAAATAATACACAAATAAAAACGTGCATCCTCTTATTCATGGCTTGGCTGTCTGTCCCAGTTTCCTCAAAGCAGCTTGTGTGTGTGGTGTGTGGTGTGTGTGCGTGTGCGTGTGCCTGTGTGTGTGTGTGTGTGAGAGAGAGAGAGGGGGGGGACCATGTGAGAAAGAGAGCGAGATAGATCAGAGAAAGAAAGCTTCAACAACCTGGCGACAAATATTTGCATTCCTCAAAGCACGGGAGTACTGTTCTTTGCTCTCTTCTGTTTATCCAGAGAGAAAGAGTGAGGGGAGAGAAAAAAGTTCCAAACATCTGAAAAGATGTGTATTTGTGTGTGTTTGTGTGTTGTGACCTTTGCGCTTAGCTCCAAACATTCATAATGAGTGCTCTTCCCCTTATTGACCCCCTCATCAAAAACATGAATAATTGAGGAATAAAAAATGCTCTTGGTTGTCCTAGTCGGCATTAAGCACAAGAGAAGCAGGCCCTCAGACTTTTGATTTAGCTGTTTTATATTTAATAAGGACACACAAGAGCCTCCAAGGCGCCTTTTTTTAGAAGAATTTAATTGGACGTCAGTGACATCCATCACAGGGTTGTCATGGCGTTGACCTTTTCCGCCGAGGCTATTCATAACCAGGAAGTTACATGAGCCCCGTTGCTGCCTACTCCGTCACACCCACCACCGTGACGCTCTATCCGTCACACCATCCTCCAGCTGATAAAGCTCAGATGTGCTCACCGACAAACAGATTTGTTGAGATAGTGCTGAGTGATTCTCCCCCATTGTTTCGCGCCAGCTTCCGATTTGGGTTGATCTCTGAACTGTAGGTAATGATAAGCACCGTACATGCTGTAGGTGGAAGCCTATGTCTTCTGTATGCTACAAGTGTATGCAGCTTTAATACGAGTGGCCCCAAAGAGCATGGAGCCCAAGGGCTTTAATTCACAAAAGGTTATGGAGAAAGTCATGACTGATGGCGGAAGATATTTAGTCAATGTGAGAAATGTATTATAGGTCCCTAAACTATCAGCTTAAAGGAATAGGGTCCAACAAAGTTGTCTCTTCTTTATACACTCATGGTTCTAAATGTTTATTAACGTCCAGCTTAACATTGAACGTTATATGTATGGAATTCACTGCCACTAGGGGTCGCACTAGAGTGCAGCATGCCAGATCAAAACAGTTGGGTGCTACAGCTCACCAAACTCATTGACAAAAGTAGTAATTATACTCAGCAGATAATCATAAAGCAGACTTTGAACCAGACAGAAGCAAAATAAAACACTAAAACCGTCTCTGTTTGTCTTTCCACAGTCCTTCCAACAATCATCAACGCTGGTTTGGTCAAAAATGCACCCTTTATTCACAGTGTTAGGTGTGAAAACAGTGAGGCTGCAATGGATACTTAGGGACAAGTACATCTATGAAGCGCTGTGATTGTTATTCTGACAACATTATAGGAGGCATCCCTACAGAGAAAGACCTTTTGTCCAACCAGAAACAGCCGTATATCACTTATACCGTATATCACTCACTCACTGCCACCAGACTCCATCGCAGATCATCTGAACTTCACTCAAGTGGACAGAAACAAAACAAAAACTCACCAACACTGTCTTTGTCAGTCTCTGCGCCATTCCAACAATCACAGCTATGGTTTGGTTTATAATAAATCCATAATTCACCAACATAGATGAGGTCCTTAGCTGCACATGTAACATGCACGCGCGGCCAGCCCAGCTCGGTAAACAAAGCACAAAGAGGCTGGGATAACAACACAGGCAAAGGGAGTGTGACATCATTCTCTGCTCAGGACGTCATGACTTCACTTTCCACAGCAAATACTTGTTTGCGGCTACATTAATGTAAACAGTGTATGTAAGCTTTAAGGTTTCAGTTCGGGTTGATCTGGTGACACTAGTGGTTAGTAGTGGAAACTGCAACTGCATTTTAATAACACAGATCCCAGAGATTTATTCACAATGACATGACCTTGGTGGCAGCAAGCACGCCTTTAACAGCTACTCTCCTAATATGCACAAGAAGAAGAGCAACTGGTGTACTCTATTTACAGTACAACTCTCCCCCCAAAAAAATTAATGAATAAAAAAAGATGCATCCTGTCACGTTGTTTGTGCTTGTGCTGGCTTTGTCTTCCAGTTTTCATCCAGTACTCCCGTGCATTGTTTCCTGTGAATCTCTTGTGCATGGGTATGCAGTTTTAATTCCCAGTAGGAAAGATGGACTCCACCAGTAACAATTAAAGAGGCAATTACAGAATGCAAACACACTAAATGGAAGTTGCTGAGAAAATGCAAATGTATATAAAAACGAGGTCACAGAGACGCAAAGTTGCCTTATTTGTTTTTTATTTTTATTTATTTTTTTTACTGGGCAACTGGGCATGGTTTATATCTCAACCATGTTACAGCTGAAGCCACAGAGTAACATCAGCATTCATGCATCATGTTTCAGTCTGCATGATAAATAATGAAGACGAATTTTCTCTTTATTTGTTTGTCCTAGTTTGGTCTCCACCAATTCCTGTCACTAGCTAGTTGCTAACATTTCCTGCCTGCTGTTAGTTATTGGACAGGCAGCGAGGGTGATAAGAGCATAGTTGTAGGCTGAAAAACAAAACAAAACAAACCAATGAGCTTAAAGACACTAAAACTCACTGCAGAGCAGAGGGGTCCTGCAGATGATAATTCTCTGTGGGTTGGCGACCCGTTTCACATTACACATTCAATAATTAATATAGTATTAGAATAAACATGCTGATTAGTGCAGCTTTAAAATAATTGCTAACTACATCTGTATTTTCAGACCTCCAGGAAAAACACATCACAGCTGGATTTGTTCCTGATTGGCCACTGAAGAAGCCATCCGCACTGAGTCAAGGTAGTTTGCGTTTGATCTGGAAAGCCTCCAGTCAGCAGGTTTGTTCCCTTTGAATTAGACGGACTGTTGACATCAGCCAATCAGAGCGCAGTGTTGTGGCTGTTTTGCCTGTATGTATGTTCAATAAACACTATTTAAATAAACTACAGGAGGTAGACAAATTAATGTAAACACTCGGGAAAGGACTTTGAAGTAAGCGGCTCATCACTGCAAGCACTGCAAAACAAAGGTGGATTATGCGAGGTTACACACTAACTAGCCGTCGTTGTCATCCCGCTCACTGCTGTATGTGTACTGTACATCTGTCATATCTCTGCTGGTTGGTTTCAACTTCCTCTTTATCTAAGCAGTTTGCCTGTGTTTTGTATAAGCTGTCATTTTCCAGACTGCTGCCCATGATATATGAAATACTTTGTATCTTTGTTGACCGGCACGGGATGATTTGGACAGGGCGAGCTGTCACAAGTTGTTTTGAAAAAACTTGCATATCAAAGCTCTGTTTACCAGACCCTGTTTACAGCACGTGTGTGTGTGATTGTGAAACATCACGAAGGACATTATTTTAATACTGAGCCACGTTCAAAATCAAGATCATGAAATCTGATTGGTATGGGACCTTTAAAGCATCATGCGCGAGGTAAACAGTGGAACAAATAGTAAATGTTACACAGAGAACAATCTGAAAAATGTCTGAGTGTCTGAGTTCCCAATATTTGAGAACAAATGGCATGCAAACCTCAGCTATGCGTCCCTACCTGTGTCCCATCTCCCTCCACATCATGTTCATCAGGGTCTATAATTGAAGTGAACTACTGTGGTAATTCTAAAATCACCTAACATGGCATAGTTAAAAAAAATTGAGCCTGGACACTGTTGACATTTCTTTTAGATGTCCCTCCAGGTACAGCTGAAGTGATCCACAGTAAATAATCAGAGTAAGTTGGGTGGTTAGCTTCGTGGCAACAGAGCAATAGGCTGTGAGTCTGTAATGTTTAACTGAGCAATAACAACAGAAAAGAGGGAGTTATAATCTTAAGTGTCTCCTATATTACCGCAGATGAATCTAAAGTTAATACGAACAGGGGCGAGGTTATAGCACCTTCCTGAACGGCGCCGCAGCGCACCACGGCACAGCGCCCAGAGCCCAGAGGCAATAGGCAGAAACATAAGAGAAATGGAAAGGCTGAGCAATTCACCCAAAGGGATTAGATTTTAAATAGATATCAGCCCATATATGATTCCCTCTTTCTTTCTCTCGTCTGTAAGTGGGTGTAATTTGGAGTGTGTAATGAAGGAAAAAAAGGAGCTATAGGTTAATCTCATTGACCTCCACACTCTGGGGATGATGGGTTATAGCTAGGAGATATACACCCATCTCCCCTGCCAGCTAGCTCAGCCAGCCCTCAGAGAGGTAATGAAAGTTGTGAAAGTGACTCGGTGCACGGCGGGGAGCGGAGTGCACGTGAGCACGAGAGTGAAAGAGGAAAAAAAAAAAAGAACGGGAATCCATAAGAAAGTGGGTCTACTTTGTTAGCCTTATTAGAGTGAAAGAAAGACAGTGGTTTTAGTGTTATGGCATAATGAACATCCACGATAAAAAAGAGAATTTACATAATGATCTTGGGTAAAATGTGTGACGGTAGTTAGCAACAGTCTGAAGCTGCTCCATCCAAACAAATCTGACAGGAGCAGCAGCAGAATCCAACTTAATTTTCCAGGTTTTATCCGGTTAAGTTTCCTTTGGACAATAATGGAATTCTTTAAACAGTTTTCTGCTGCTCTGTGTGCAATCACAGAAGAATAACCTGATAACCACAACAAGCTTTCTGCAGCTGTTGGCCAGGTGTGCAGGGGTGTGAAAGTAGCAGGACTTTAAAGCTGTTATCACTGTAAAGACCTGAACATCTCGGAGACAGATCAGGGAGGCAGCAAAATGAAACCAGGATGCTATGATGTCTATGACTTTTGCATTGCCATTCAGAATGGTAAACACTTTGATGTAAATCCAATCTCTCAGAAAGTACTGCACAGGACAAGCACCGTAGGGGTCGAGAGCTAACCCCTCATTCATGCTCACGTGCAGCTGCTGTCAGACTCTCTGTATCCACACACAGAGTTTGAGAGCATTGCAAGTAGAAGGTTAGCATATACACTACTCACAAATTATATTATTATTAGAAGTTTGAATTCCAGGTGAAATTTATGGAAAATGTAAGAAGTTCATTCTGCAGTGATGTTATATCGTGAAAGTAGGGAATTTCATTAGAAGCATGCAATGGTATTTTCTTCACCTTGAGCTTGGTATACACACCACAGCTAACAACAGTGGTGTGTATACCACAACAAAAAATGTCAGCGTCTCAGTAACTCGTCATGTATCCTTGACCATCGATTAGAGCTCGACTAGACATCTCATGCTGTTCACAAGTCAACTTATTGCAACCTGCTGATGACACTCTGTGACACTCAGCGCTCAGTGGTAACTTCCCTCTGAGTACATCCTGTTTGAAGCCTTGCACTGGCCAGCTACTGTTGATGGATTGTTAGGTGTCGCCTTGATGAAGAGGACTGTTTAAATACAAACTGTCATTGAAGAATTCAACATTCAACATTGCTGAATATCCTGAACTTTTTGTGAGTGGTGTATATGTCATAACATAAATTAGTCACCAAATATTGACTCTTAATAAAAACTTAGCAAGTCGACAACTTTGCTAATCTTAAAATACCAACAAGGTCAACAGCAGCAGACATAGCAGCCAGCTAATATTACTTACTAGTCCAATAGTAGTCAGTCCAGCTCGGCATCTGTCCCTCAGCCTTTTATTTCACATAAATCACCAATGACTAAAAGTCAATCCCACATTTACTCCTGTCCAGTGGATTCTTGTCTGGTCACTCTCTCCTTTTCTCTTCTTAGCTCCCTCCATCAGCATCCTCCTGGGTCTCTTAGCCACTGCTATGTCCGTAGAGGCTGCTGAGCCCAGTTACATTGCCCGCCCACTCGGTTCTGGCATTCAGCACTGCTGACTGAATCCCGTCAGCATTCCCTGATGGATCCCACTCAGCCCGGGCCCTGAAAAACCTCCACCTCCCAGTGGTCCAGAGCTCCTTTGAAAGCGGTGTAAACACGAACACTTCCCCAGTGCTTTGAGCTCCCTTACCGGGCAGCACGGGCTGAACTAACTAGCTTAGCGGTTAACTTACATCAGCAACAAGTAAAGCTTTCTGTTCATTAACTCCTAATGGAGCCGAGCTGAGGCAGAGCAGCCTCGGAAAAACATTTTCTCCGTAAAATATGATCCAATTTTGATCGTGTGAAATGGTTGGTGTTGTGTGACATAGTGCGGTAAAGCATTATGCACATTATGCACTCCCAAACCCAATCCAAAACTTACTGTAAGAACAGGTGCAGAGGGCACAGGATGGGAATGAGAGAGGCGCCATTCACCTGACTGAAAGTCAGTTTAGCAAAGTTACTTGCTTGTAGTGCCCACATCATATTCTTTAAACTTTAGCTTGTTCTTAAAGCAGTTCAGTTTGTACATTAGTAGAGGTCACCTTTTACATTAGAAAGAGGACTGCCTCATTATCATTAGAGTCTTCATTAGCCTTTATTATAGTGGAAACTTTATTAAAAACAGGATCAACCTGTATTGACAGAACACTGGCCTTGACCCTTAATTTGACTCTCGGGAAGGTTGACGCATGCTGCTCTTGTATTTAGCTACATCATGTAGTGTTGCAACATTTGGTTGTCATTTGACAGCCAGAGCACAAACCAGATGCACCGTACAGATGGAAGAAGTCAAGGTACAGTAGCAAGAATGTGCCAATCTGAGTGTAATCTGCATGTAATAAAATTCACGTGCGCCAAAGCTAACAGGACAGTAGCACATCTTGATACGTTGACACCAAAGACAATGCGTGGGCTTACAAAGAAAAGAAGCAGATGTTACGTCGTACGTCTTACACCACTTCAGTGTATTGCCTTTAACGTGTACTCTGTTTTTCTTTAGTCCTGTGTTCCCCAAATAAAAGGGAAGAACGATGTGGGGCAAATTTCTGTCAGCTGCACAACGTCGTTTGTGCCTTCCAAGAGCGTTACAAATCACTGCTTTTAAAATCTGAGGGTAGGAAGCAGGCCACATCCATGTAAGGAACTCCAGCTACACACAGCGATGGTACACTTAGGAGTGTGTGTGTGAAAGACGGACAAAAAAAATGTGCTGAACATTTGTCAGCCAGGTGCACCACCTTAACTGCCCTCAAACTAGAAACCTTAATGTTATTTTTAATCTGATAACTTTAGTCCCCAGTCTCAAGTGCTCTAGTTGGATAACATCATGGGGTAAAGACTTGGTTCTCGAGTTTCTACGCCCTGGAGATAAGTGTCCTTTTCAAAGAATATGACATTAACTGGGGAAGATTTGGTGTATATTACAAATGTCCTTAAGACAATAAAGTCAACTCTTTGTCCTCTGTGAAGATAACCACACCGTGCCCCTCCCTTTCTAAGATACTCATCTAAATATGGTGCATGTGTATGTTAAGTATAGGTGGTTATTACACACAATCGGTGTGTGTGTGTGGCCATATATAGGTGTTTGTCAGCTGTCTGTATGCTTGTGTGTGTGCACTCGAGGTCTGGGTGGTTCGGCCTGCCCTTCTCAGTTCAGCAGATAACCTGCTCTGCTCCTCCGCTCTGTCTGACTTTGTAACCATGCCTGTCCTTACCCTCCCATGGAAAATAAATAAAAGCTCTCCCTGCTACTCCCACTACATAAAGGGGGACGCATGCCTCACATAATCGTTTGAGACCGGGACAAACTTGGCCCATTGATATCTGTGTATTTATTACGCCTATGGCAATATAAGGCAGGGCAGGGTGAGATATCAGCTTACCCAGAGAGCTGTGAGAGAGAGAGAGTTTAAGATAAAGGATATTTAATATCCAGTGCACATCGGCAAGGGCCTAAGCCTCTAATAGCACTTGGGGTTTCTGAGCAGGTAATGCCTTCATCTTTGTCTAAACACACTTTTATGGACTTTAACTGTAATGATATAAAGAGAGAGGGGGTCACAGATAAATGTAGCGTAATGGCTCAAAGCCGAAGATTAGCCATGTATCCTGTCTAGGGGATAATGCTTCAAGGCAGTTCCTCCAAAAGGTGTTATCTCCTGCTGAAGAAAGACGAGAGAGGAAGACACACACGCATTCACACGCGCACACACACACACCCAGACACATATATTAAATAATAACCTCCTCTTCTTCCCAGTCTTCTTTTTTTCTCCCCGCCTTTCTTTTAACGGCGCTTTGCATTTTGTCACATTGCGTTAGAATCAACGGCAGCGCCGTTCGGGGCTGTAATGAATCTGCGGAGCCAATGTACATGTACATCACCGCAACAAACATTACCACGCCGCCTCCTGTGTTCTAGGACACATTACCTTCGCTTATTTGGTGTCTAAATGATAATGAGCATTCACATGATAACCTATATCATTTAGACCTGAACATGAATTTAAAAGAAAAAAGGAAAAAAAAAAAGAAAGTGGTGCCTGTTCACAGATCGTGTGCAAGAGCAACAGCAGCACTTAAAGGCCATTTAGTGAGCATTTTTCACAGATCAATCAGGTGGCCTCTAAGTCCATTAAAGAGGACGAAGAATCAAACAACAGCTACATAGTTATCTGGAAGCGTGAGTGTGGGGAAAGAATAGTGTTGTTGTCCTAATTATGTGCCAGGCTGATGCATTATTTACCATTCCAACATACATCAGCAGAGCTGGATATGAATAAAATAATTTATGACAAGATCCTTCTCTTTCTCTCCTGCCTTTTCTTCCTCCCTCTGTCCTCCATTTTTTTCCCTCTTGCTCCTTCTCTTTAAATCAAACTTCAATAAAATGTGCCACCCCTATTCATTTTTGCATGAGGCCTCCCTGAAAAGGACAGAGAGATCCGTTATTCAAAAATTTGTCAGAAGGCGCAGGGTCAAAACAACAAAACAGCAAAGGAAGGAGCGGTGGCTTGTGTAACTCTATAACTCACCTTGGACTGCGGCGGCCTTAAAGACAGCAGGAAAGTTAGGGAGAGAGAGAGAGAGGAAGGGTTGGCAGAGGAAAGACAAGACGCCACCCCAACACATCTTGATTAGCCAAATCTCTATCGCCAGCCCATTGTTTCTTCTTTCACACGTCCTCTAGTCATTCACAAGGCCAACACTGTGACCTCAGGATGGACCTCTGCATGGACGTGAATCAGATTTAGTGGCTTGATTAGATTTGAAAACTCAAAGGCCAAAGCTGCACCTGCAAGAGTGTATTTATTCCCGGCCTTTAATGACAAAACTCAAGACGGAACCACGGATCGGACTTATTTAACCCCAATCAGGGTCACCTCTGTGTTAAGAGGACTGGATACCAAGTTCCAAGTGGCTTTGTCTTAATTTTTATTGAACCTCATGACAAAGAGTGCTTTTGGGGTATATGAATGAATAGAGCACACGGTGAGAGTATGGGAGAGTGTTAGCGGGCGTCAAGTGACCTACAATTCTGGCTGTGACCGCTACAACAAAAACACCTCAACACAGTTAAGTTATCAAGTGCTTGATATAGGTTACGTTAGGAGGTGCCGTAGACATTACCCACACGTTTGAGAGTTGTTAAAGTGTGGTGGCTCTGGTTGTCACCATCTTGCCAATGCCTGACTCCACCAGCTCCTGGCTATTCTAAAAATGGACAATGAACAATCAGCCATGAATGGAGAAATTAGCCAAAACTGTTTTTTGTACCAGGCTGTAAACATGTTTGGATGTTGTTGCATGTTGGATGTTTTAACATGGAGACTTATGAAAACTGACTCGATTTGCCAGCAAGTCTCAAGTGGCCATTTGAGGAAGTGCCGTTTTTGACAGTGAAATGTCAAACGGCCTCTACCCAGGCAGTAAAGGAAGGCAACACAAAAGATTTATTAAAGGGTTACTCCGGCAATTTAATACTGCAATGCCATAGGAGTGGATGGCTCTGAAAAGAGCCAGAAGAATGGTCAAAATTGATCCACTAATGCCTCATGTCATGTTCCAGTTTGTAACGCAGTCTTTATAGCCTCCAAGCCCAAGCCGATGACATCATCATGGCTATTTCATATGGATAAAGCTCCTACAGAGCCACAGAAGACATTATACAGTTGTTTCCTCACACACTGAGTGAAGCTGCCCATTAACAGTTAGGATAGCCCAGCACAGTGACTAATCCAAGAAAGCAGGAGGGGGGACATCTGTGTATCCACATATGTTATACCACACCTTTTATAATGCACATATATAGTGGCCCTCCATCTCTCAGCAGCTGGGCACACTGCTTTGGTGCACTGCACTGATTCGAGGTACGGCTTTGAGTGTCTGCACAAAAGGCAGCATGCCTGCAGAAGTGCAAGAGAGAGAGCGAGAAGAACAGATTGAATTGTGTGTGTATAACTGATTTCATGCAGCATGGTGGGTTCACACGCACACACATGCATATTCTTACAGTATGTCTGCGCCACCTTTTGCTAATGACAGATGCAATAAAACATTTGTAAAGGATGGGACCATCCATCATGTTGTGTAGGGCAAAAAAGAACCAGGCTAGCTTAAAAGCACAAACAAGAGTCCCCCGCACAGGGCAGGGAGAGACAGATAGAGGAGGGGTGGGATAACTAAATTTATATCATATTACACACTGAAATGTGACCTCGTAATGACATCAGTGAAATTCAATCAAGTCCTTGACTCAGTATTACTTAAGGTAAACCAGTGTCCTTCCTGATGTGAAATGAGAAAATTGAATACAGTGTTGTTGTTTTCTACTTACTGCCTCAACTATGGATGCAGTTTGTGACAGAAGCCAAATGTGGAAAAGGATTTTCCCAAAGAAATCAAGTACTTGGACTCACAATCCAAGAAGTGAATTCTATTAAGCGGCAACAGCAGCAGTAACAATAACTGTGCTCATAAAAGTATTAGTAGTTTTTGGCCACTTGAGGGTAGTGGAACACTGAGCACAGGAGCACAGCACTGACATTAGCTATTATCACCTTATTAATTAATAATTGTAACAAATGAAAAACTGCCTGTTTGCACACTGAGTGGACCCAAAGCAACGTTAGCTTCATGTGATTTTTTTTATGTCCTGAAGACTGTAAGTCTAATGTTCACTCTCCTTTTAGCTCCGTTTTGGTCTCCAGCAACCTCTGACTCCGCGGCTCTTTGGCTGCTAAATGCTTACTTTGCTAACATCCAAACATCATCAAGGTCAACAGCATTAGACATAGCAGCCCGCTAATATTACTGACTAGTCCAACAGCAGTCGGCCAGATCGACGTCTGTCTTTCTGCCTTTTATTTCACCAAGCTCTCACCAACCTCAAAGCATTTCGGTGGTTCAAACGGCTGTGGTACAAACACAACACAGGGAGCCCGGCTAACAAACTGAGCTAACAATAGGCAACATCAGCTACAGTTGGTGTAAGTTTATTTTACTGTCTAAGAGGAAACTCTGTGAATCACACAGAGCAATAAAATATGATACGATAAAATATGATCCAGTTTCACCAAATTCAGTGAAATAGTTGGCGGGGTGGTAATGCAGTATAATGTTACATTCTTCTCGTACCTGGTGCAAAAGAGCTAAACAGTGCAAGAACAGTCGTGCAGGTGTGTGAGTCGGAATGACTGGGACACCACTGACCTGATCAAGTCATTGTAGCACACAGTACTTTTCTATAGCATAGCATTGCTAGTTGTACTAATAGATGTATTATTAGCATTTTTAGCATAATGAACAACAAAGGTGAGTTTGTTCACAACACACACAAAAAAACTTCCTAGCCATTATCAGAGCTATCATCCAACACACTGGGCTGATGGAGAGTAACATGGATTTTCATCTAATTCACAGCAGTGGCTGTCAATAAGCAATACTGCTGTCACTGCATTATATCTACAATGACGAGCAACTAGACAATAAGAAAGCGAAAAGCTGCGTCTTTGTGACAATTTTGCTCTGATCAAAGCGGCAGTAGCTACAGGAGACATGGATTAACAGCCATTTAATGATGAAGTAAAGTTTGTGTTGTGTTGCACTTGTTTGGTGTTTGTTTATCTTCCCCATCCAGCTCTGAACAAGACAGGCCGGCAGAGAGGGTTTTTTTTTTTTTTTTCGTTACAAACTCGTGGGTGTGTTTGATAGAAGGCATGCAGGCACAGTGTTGCCTGTTGAATCACATCATCAGCATCAACAATGAAAAAAAGAAAGGAAAAACGGCAGGCAGATATAAATGAATATTCCTCACCTGTCTGCTCATGTTGACTCCTCTTGTTTGGATTTCACAGTGGGGGAAAAAAATAAAGGCGTGTATTTACTTTTAATTGAAAGGAAATTAAAGACGCATCCACATCCGCATGTGACAAAGGAAGATCACAAGGCTCGGGAGTGATGATAGCTTTTGTTTAAGATGGATTTCATAAAGAAAACCCCCCACTGATAATGATGAAAAAAAATCTTGGACATTTCTCCAAATACAATTACCTCAGCATCACCTGATTCAATCAAATGCATTTGCATTCTGTTTGCATGCAGTGTTCCGTGAACCGGTAAACAAGGCAGGCAGAATAAATCTGATGTGTTTTCATGCTTATGGTTGCTCTTGTGTTTGCTACATTTTATTCTGAGTATTTGAATTTTTATGAATTGGTAAATAAATGCACAAACGTACGCGTAGCTGTGCAGATGGATGTTCTGAAGTTGGAGGGGCATATTCTTGCAAGCGGAAAAAAGAAAAACCGGGAATGTTAGTTCATGTTTTGAGACAGATGTTGTTTGGCCGGCGAGCATGGCAGATTAATATTTGACTATGTCTGATGTGTACTTAAGAATGTATCAAAGAAGATGCATCATTTTGGGGACCTACCAAGGGATGTTGCAGCTGGCGCAGCGACAAAAAGCATAAGGCTAGACTTGGCACTAGTCAATCATATGCTTACAGGCTGAATAGTTGGACTGACATGTGGTGATGAGACCAAGGTCTTGTTCACTTCTAATCCCTGACCTTCTTTCTCCCGAGAGACGTCAGTCACACTGCATTTAAAATACTCACACTGACTACAAACTGTACGCATCTAATGTTGGCCAGATATTTTGTGCAAACTTACTTTGAGCACAGTAACTAAATCTTTACACAGTGTTGCACTGTAAAGTGCCCCAGCCTGCTGGCCTTTACCACCACACTTGTGCTGCTTTGCTGATGTGCTGCTATCAAGCAGGCTGTGCAGACATGTGCTCTCAGATTAATACGCAGTCGTACCAGACTGATTCGTGCCTGGATCAACGCCGTATGTAAAAGAGAGATATAAATTATATTAAACATTGTTCATTTATGCGGAAACTGGCTGTGCACATTCAGAGACAAAGACATGCAGGCACTACTGCACCCTGTAGCTTTCCTCTGATATCTGTTTTACAGATAGAAATAGCCTCTACAACAACTATATATAAAAAAGAATGTTAATTTGTATCAGTACAGTGCATGGTGTAGTGTTAAAGGTTTTTCGACTTGTTATACTCTACTATAAGAGTTATAATGAACTGTGGATTTAGGGTACAGTGTTCTGTAGCACCTACCTGAGGATTAAAGTTAGAACAGGTTGTGTCCAGGGTGTGATGTGTCTGCAGCGAAGTTTCCTCACTCTGGAGATAATAAATAAATCCTAAATGGACAGCAGTTTGGCACCAGTGATTTCTGCATTCAACTGTCTATAGTCTGTTCCTGTCCTGTTTGGTGTCAGATCCAAAGCAGACAGTGATGGATGTGCAGAGAACAGACTGGATGATTAGCGCTGAACCGGATCAGCAGGTCCTGAGGCAGTTTGATCTTCCTGAGCCTGTGCAAGAAGTACAGCCTCTGCTGGGACTGTTTGACGATTAGGTCAGTGTTGGATGCCTACTTGCAAACATAATGAGTGCTATAGCTATTGAGTACAGTGCCGATGGACTCCCCTCCACTGTCATCTCCACCGTTCTGAGCATGTTTATCTTCAGACTGCTATGACCACACCAGAGGACCAGCTGTCCAACCCCCCATCTATATACAGACTCATTATTGTCCTGGATGAAGGAGTTTCAGGTACAGTCATGGAGAAGAGCAGTGTGGAAAACACCACGACCTTAAGGGACACCAGTGTAGGATTTGATTTTTCTTCTGTCAGGAAGTCTCTTATCCACCGACAGGTGGAGGCTGACCAATGAGGTAGAAGTCCACAGATAGGACATTTGTGTATGTCCCTGGAGAGTCGAGGTCTTGCAGGATGGCGTGCGGTCCATGATCCACTGACCTCTTTGCCAAGTAGGCGAACTGCAGGGCATCCCAAAGTCCTTTAGGTTGGCCAAGACCAGCCTCTCAAAGGATTTCATGACCACAGATGTCACTGAATCCTGTGATGGAGGGTTTGGTAGCTTAACACATAACATCGTATCTTATAAACTGTGCATCTAACGAGCCATACAAACATTGAACTGACTCAGTAATGTCAGAAACACAATGATATGCAGTTTGCAAACATTAGTTAGCCACCATGAGCTACTGGTCGTACCAGATCAAATTAAGATGTAGCAGCAAAGAGTGTATTGAATTTAAAGGTTGTGTTTTGTTGCCTGTAAATTCAGCTCTTCATTTGCTCGAAGAAAAATCTGACATTCTTGTCACTTTAAGTAAAGCAACAGAAACGCAAATAAATCAGGAAATGCAGGTGTTGCAAAAATATTCATGACTTGTAATTTTAAAAACAAGGCTATAACTGACATATTACACAACATCGCATTTTGGAACCACTCTCTTTATCTGTCCTCTAATTATCTCTCAGGTTCTCATCCTCCCACTCTCAGCCGTCAAACCACTCATCTTGATCCAGCTCTATACAGGAGCACAAAAGTGGGGTCAAAGGCCATTACCATCATGAAACACTATCACTCCTCTTCATCCATTAATACAGGTAATAATGATCATCTCCTGCTCCTGAGATCACTGCTCTGACTGATATATGACCCAACTCTTACAATTAGATGAGAGCTTATTTGCCCTATGAGTTGTATCCTTTCTACTTGTTTAATGTTACGTCTGTTGAGACTCAATTATACAGTGGATTGAGTTTAGTTCAGGTTGCTGATGTCTTAGTTATGATACGGTGTTAGCTCAGGCACTCTGCACATACATTAAACACACTGTAGAATATCAAACGCCGGGCCAGAGGAATTGGTGGTACACATTATGAAAAACGTAAGAGAAGAATGAACATCATCATCGCTAATATGAAACGCAGAGATTAAAAGAAATGATAGGCAATAAGAAGCACATCTAGTTTTGCAGCGAATGTTTGAGAATGTAATACAGTCACGTTATGTCAATGAAGGAGCCTACTTATATTTCAAATATATCCCTGTATTCCCCGAGGATTTCTAGCTGCTTATATTCAATACAATATGACTGTTTCCTTTCAAAATCAAGTCCCCAGGCGACGAGGAATAATAGGCCTACAATATGTACCATTAAGCTTCAGAGCAAAATGAAAAACAAAGCGCCAGACTCAACCTTCAATGGACAGACCAACTGTTACTGTAATTGGTTAAAGCATGCCGTCCACAAAGAACTGTTGGAAATGAATAGTTTCTCTGAACACTTCCTTTAAATTGTCATCTCCTCCTTTTTTTTTTTTATACGAAGGCATTACACCATGACTCACAAATAAGCCCATATTGTGAGTGTTTTTCATGTTAAATGCTGCTAACAACATCACAAGGATTAAATACAGTTTGTGCAGACAGTGGAGAAAAAAAAGGCAGGGGGAACAGAGCACAATTGACGGCATACCACTGAGCTGTACTGTAATAACTAAGGAGACTATTTACCCTTAATTGATATGGCCTTTCTTACCATGAAGAGAACAATTATTTCTAGCGCCGCACGCTTCTCATGTGCACAGTAAGCTATCAACACAAAGTGCCCTGAGTGAAATGAACAGAACTCAACATCAGCCTTCTCCTAACAAAAAAAGAAAAGAAAGAGAAAAAAAAAACTGGCAGAGCCTTTTTCATCTTTTCTCTCATTCCCTCTTGATATAGAAGTGCCAGAAACCAGCTCAGAGATGATAAAAATATGGCAATGTAATACCAATTTAATATATCAATGGTATTTATAAGGCATTAAAGTCAATGACACATGGCGAGCCACAGCTTAAAACAAAGAGTCCTTGATAAAGTGGATGCATACCACTTTCATGCGCGCTGCATAATTTGGTTGGAAAGCATCCTTATGAAAGTCATCAGTGCTGGTTGGCACCGCGCAGAACAGTTTTGTTGATCACACAGATCCCACTCTGTTGAACCCTCACTGAGTCCACATAGTTGGACTGCATTAAGTCAGGACAGACGAAATACGCCATGCTACGAGTGCACGATGACGAGGAATAAAGAGCGCAGGGGATGTGGAACGAGGAATTCATTTCAGCTCTGTCGCTGTTTATTATTTCTCTCACTCACCAACTTGAATTAGACAGAATCAGAGAATAAATTATACTGATGATGCCTTTACGCTGCTCTCAGCGTGCAGCGCACAGTCCTTTAAAATGACTATACGTACTCTCTGTAAGCCTTATGGCATGTTCACTGCATTGTGGACAAGCAACCTTTTGGTGAGCAATCTGATGTGATTGATTATTTTCCTTATTGTTGGTGCTAAACTGTGAGTCTAAAGGAAGCCCTTGGTGTTTCAGTCTTAGAGAATGACAGCAAAACCTGTCTTGTTGACAAGTCAAGTGCCCTCAACAGCCATTGTACACGCAAGTCTTTGTATTACAGCTCAGTCTCTGACTGATTTTCAGAACTTAACATGCAGCTATGCCAGGGATTTTTGCTTCTAGACTACACTGTGTTTGTCAGGAAAAATACTTCTCTGATGTAGTTGAAGCTTTTGAGCATTGATGGGAAATAGTTGTCCGTCCATATTTGGATGTCGGTAAAGATGTAGTCATTAAGAGCTACCCTCGTTTGAAGAGAGCTTGCATTAGTCTTGCTAATGAATTTACTGAGTGACTGACATTAGCAGGGCCTGTGTCAGTACGAACATCAGTAAACTGTATGTGTCTATGTTATCAGTGATAATTTGATGCTTCAACATGAGGGCTTTTCTTTTTTTCTTAAAGCTCATGTTGCCCTCTCACTGACATCTGTAGTTAGTACTTGTAACAGACAAATGTTTTTTGATACATGTTCTATGAATTGGGTTTGAAGTCAAAGCAGAAGGCTTGAGGATCCAGAGGACGACCCGATCCCTTTCATGGACCCTTGTGTCCTGCACTAAGAAAAGATATCGGTTTGGGGTTGGAGGATATGTTGCTATCATCAAATATACATGTGATTTCTTTTGTTCTTCTCAGAAAATCTGATTTTCTGATTGTCTGCGTTCTGACATCCAGGCACAACTTTCACCCCCAGCCCCCCGTACCTCCATATTTAAACACTTTGTTTATTTTGTGGCGAAATAGAAAAGTCAGTTCAGTAGTACATAAAAGCAATCAGTGTGCGTGATTTAACAAGAACCTGAGCCCATTAAATGAACTCCAGCGCTATTGGAGGAAAAAACGATCCACAGCACATCAGCAGTTTCCCCACCGTCCCCTCCAGACAGCCAGAGACAGGGCCTGCTCTCAAAATGGCACTTCTGCTGGAGAGAACGGAGGAGTAGGAATAATGTACAATGAGTTATTTATGTACAACATCTCCAATGGAAAAACAATTAAATGAGATTGATGGAGAGATGAAGACAACTGGGTGGGTTGGAGGGGAGGCGGTGGGTGGGGGGTGTTGGAGGGTAGTTGGATCTGACTGTCTGTCTATCCCTGTTTGCGTACCTCCTGGAGGCACAAATGTCAGCTTTGAGCAGTTTGTGGACTCCCCACTAAGCTCTTGGCCCGCTCCGATCCAGACTGGTTCTATCTTCTGGACTCTTGGCATGCCACGTACGAGCCGTGGCCATCAATGTGTCATTCAAATGCCATGGCTTCACAGCCACCACTTACTTCTGTGCTCATGGATATCAGGGTTAGTATTTTGCACTCACGCTTATCTGCAGTGGTAACAGTGTTCTCACTTTTACTGATTTTCAGACAAATGGCACCAGCGTCATCTTTTTAATCGATTTCCTGACGCATCCAAATTTATTAAACACCTTTATTTTGTAAAGAGATAAAAAGACTTCATATAATTAACTAAGGTCACAATAATGATGTGAACACAAAATATAATTACTACAGTGTCATAAATATATATTAAAATAATGTATGGTTTAGAAATGGGTCAGAAAGGACTAGTGTTTATATTGTCAACTAACCAATCCGACGCTCTGTCGAGGTTAGATTCATTTGTTGTCATTTCATCTGTCATTTATTAATGTTTATTGAGGTCTCTGTCGTCAGTCAGTAAATGTTTTAATCAATGTAGATATTGTCATCACATTAACATGTATAACGTTTGATACGTCTGATAACAAACAGACAGGGCTGCAACGAACAAGTCATCTGCTGATTATTTTCTCGAGGAATCATTTGGTCTCTGAAATATGTGAGAAAAAGTGATGATCCAAATGTTTTATTGTTTCTGACCAACAATACAAACCTCATTTATTACAACAGAAGACAATGAAAAAAAACCCAGTTAATTTCTGCTTTAAACCAAAATTGTAGCTGATGATCTTGATTATTATTATTATTATTATTATTATTATTATTATTATTATTATTATTATTACTACATTTACAGGACATTTTTTCATCTATTGTTTTTGTTTGTTTGTGTCTGAGGAATCCAAATTTGAAAATGTTCACAGAATCCTGCTCTTCACCTTTCACTGGGAAATGGTGTCCCAGTATTTTTTCATCTTACTGATGGTGGTACACACGATCCATGAAACATTAGTTGCAGATTTTTTGTGCACAGGGGACTGAAATGACACGCTCCAGTAATTATTATTTTAGTCCACCTTCCCTTGTAAAACGAATCCTTTCCAAACAAGGCTTTAGGCTACGATCAGATGGGACATGTTGTCTGCGGTTTTAAATACATAAATGGAGCTGTTCAGCATCAAGGACAAAAGGTTCAAGGGCCAGTGCAGGAGGGCTCACGTCATACTGAGTGCTATGAAAAATCTGTAAGATGACATTTCCTTGTATTATCAAGCTAATCTGGAGATAAAACAAAAGAGTGAGTGAGTCCGGCTCACTATTCAATTATAGAGTGAAGAGTTTGCTCTGAAATGCAGGGAGTAGAATGTCCTCACAGCAGCGGTCAGGATCCCTCCAGATCAATGGTTCTCAAACTGTGGTATGTGTACCACTGGCGGTACGTGAGCTCCTTGTAGCGGTACTCTCAACTATATTTTTTGAAAATGAAAATACATTTTAAATATCATGCTATCAAAATACTATGCTGGAAAGTCATTTAAGGAAGTTTTTCATTTCCTGTAATATTTTTAAGCGGATAAGATGTAGTCACATCCAGGCAGGTAGCACACTGACATCCATGATTAGCTATGAACCAAAATGTGACAGTAAGATAATAAGATAATAATGATAAGTTCATAAGATAATAAGGTAAAATGAACAGTTCAAAAAGAGTGCAATTACAGCAAATATAAGGAAGAGCAGTGCAGGTCAGGAGTACCCCTCTTCCACCCGATTAACTCGGGTTCATGAAGCAGTTCTGTTCAACAATGAGCAATAGTCAAACAATAATCTTTTTATTAGGAACAAACCTTCCTCCTGTGTGAACTGTCTGTTGCTGCACAGGGTCAGATATAATGCTGATGTATTTTAACGCGGTGAAAAAGTTTGAGAAAGACTGCTCTACATATGAATCTTATTCTATTGGCAAGAGTAAAGTCTGCATATGCATATGACTATGACTTCAACTTTTAGCTTTTAAAAAGAAAATGTGCTTTTTTTATTGACCAACAGCAGTTAAAAAACAGGCTGATGCATGGAAATAAAAGATCAAAGAGAATAAGTTAATATTTGATATGATTAATATCATAATAATGACTTCAGAAGCCGTGTGGTGGAGTCTTCTGAGGCCAAAGGGCATCTAGTGTAGGGTTGACAGACACGGTGTAGAAAGACAAATTCACTTCCAAAACGTAACAAATAAAAGTCTCTTTTGCAACGGTTTCTTGTTTGTCACCCTTTTTCATTGAGGCATTAACTATTGAAGACAACTGCCAACAAAAGTGATGATGCCAAAAAAAAAGAGAAGAGAAAAAAAATAAAGACACAGCTAAAAAAAAGTGCTGCTACTGTAAAACGCAGGTATTGTTTAAAGATAAAGAAAAAAAAAGAGGAAGAAGTGAGTATGGAGCCGGTGGCGAAGAGAGGAGTGACAATGCTGCTGCTAAACAGCTTTGGCAAGAGATGACAGGAAGCAAGTGAAAGAAATAAACAGTCAACACACTTTGTTTCTGCTACTTAAAAATATCCTGTCCCGTTTTAAATCCTGACACATTTTGTGATGGGGCTGTGTATGGATGAAGGGTGTGAGATAATATATTGGCGGAGAGAGGGCTAGTTTTTCAAACGGCTCAGAAGCCAGAGTGTGTTTTTTCCCCATAGCTATTACTACCATTACAATGTGAATCCCGGGGCCCCTATGGATTTGCTTTCTATGTAGTGCCAGCACTTGCTAAAGAAAAAAAAACCCACATGGAATAAGCTAATCCCTATCAAACGGGTCGCGGCCAGCGCGGACATGACTTTGCAACGAGTGAGCAATGTGGTGAGGGGAGTAGGAGCAGGAGCAAGAGGAGGAGGAGGAGGAGGAGGAGGAGGAGGGTGAAGTCATATGCTCAAAGTTTGGATTCAAAACACTCGCCCCTCTCTCGGCGCGTCTCCCTTTGATCCCCACCGCCAACTATAATAATCAGCTTCTCCTCCAAGTATTTATCAGATAGAACACAGACAAGATTACGTCGAGAGCAAATATGTGTCCCTATTATCCTGCCAAAGAGGGACTCGCAAGACTGACAATAGCAGAGGTGACAGAGTGAGAGTTAGAAATGAGGGTGGAGAGGAAGAGAGCAATATGTAGTGTAAGAGAAGAGGGGGAAAAGGTTGTTGTTGAGCGAGAAGAGCAGCAAAACGACAACTCATTATCCCAAAACCCCAAAACATCCTGAGCACACACATACAGTGTGTGCACTCACACTCGCAGTCGGATTTTGTACACCACTTTTGTTTGCGTGCTCCATCGCTGTCATTTTGCTTTACTTATTTATGAGACTTTACAAGTTCCTTGACGGAGATGCAGAGCGTTGCAGTTTATGTCTAATTTAGTAAATATCCTTTCGCCAGTCAGGCCTGTCAGCCATTGTTTTTCTCTCTTCTGCTTTTCTGTTCTCCCCCGTCCCCGTCTTCTCCTCAACTTCCCTCGCCTGCCCCCACCCACCCCCACCCTCCGTCTCCGGTCGCCGGGTGACAAAGTGAAATCAAGTCTGGATCCGAAACGATATATATTCTCTCTGATTCGCGGCCCTTTTGTTGTCTGTGGGCGTCATTGTGAAAGTTTAACTTCTGAACTGCGCGCCGCAGACAAGGCCAGGTAACTAGTGCGTGATGCCAGGCTAGTTGTGTGAAATGTGTCAAGACCTCATTGTCATTTAATGCAAAAGGGGGATAACGGGCTGCCAAACAGGCAAGTGTCTGCGCACAAGTCTCCTTTGCAGTACCCTTCGTTAACGATCACAGCGTGGTGGCGGCGGCGGCATACAAAAGGGGAACGAAATGGGAGGGAGAAAAGCAAGAGCAAGAAAGATGGAATATATTTTGAATGTTTTATGGAAAAACAATCTGACACAAAGTAATATTCATCTCCTATGAATCGAATATTCTTTTTGGAATGATATTAGACTGTATCTATTATATCTTCCATTGTGTTCCCATCTGCCCTTTTCAGGATCTAAATTATGTGCATTAGTACGTAAATGGGCTAATGCCTGTCTGTATTTAGCTGGCTACATGCCGTGAATATATTCTCTGCTTCAAGAAGTAATTGGTAATTACAGTGGTCATTTAGGCAATCACTGTCTCCCCGAGATTCATGTCATTCTTAAAAATAACTAGCTCTTAACCTTTGACAGAATTCTACAGAAACTGTTCATCATCGCCCCCGCTTTGATTAATTTTTACACACACACACACACACACTTGCCACACAATGGCCACAAATACGCTCAGAAACAAAGATGGACACACACCTACAGTATCCGCTGACACACGAGTGTGTATAAGAGTACATAGAAATGGACACGCGCACACACACGCACCATCAAGGCCATCTTCATACGGATAGAAAAAGACTTCTCATATCGAGTAGAAGACAGAATATCCCACCTCTGACACCATTAGTTCCATTTCATAAACAGTAAGACTACACATATATATAGGTCATTTAACTTATCCGCCCACATCCTCCCTCCCTGCATCCAGTCATCTATCCATCTCCCTTAAACTCACACTGGATTTATCTCACCTCATTGACAGTAAACAGTTAAGTCTTTTCATCTATTCCATCCTTCCATCTCTCTTTTCAGCACAGCCTCGCCTCTGTTTTCTCTCAGTTTAAACAAGCTCTCTCTCAGACACCAGTCATTTCCATGCATAATGATCCTCCATAGACAGTGGTGGTGGTGGTGGTGGGGGGGGGGGGGTATTGTATGTGAGACATCGTCAGGTTGGCAATATTAGCATCGAAATACTTATCCGCTTACTCTGATGCCCTCCATTACCGAGTGCTCCACACAACTCTTTTGCATCTCCATTGGCATCTGTATGCAGAAATATGTATCATCGTTTTCTTATACTGTCACCCACTGGCATATCAGCAATTTTACAGTAATAAGCAGGCAGAGTGAGTGTTTCATAAATTCTCCATATCCCTAGTACTGGTTTTATGAATCTTTAATGTGAGAGCCAATGACCTCAGTCTTGATATATAGAGTAAAAGCCACAAGGAAATAAAAGCCTTTTATAATGATGAGTAAAATGTTTAGACACAAGCTGCCCCCTCGGAGTCGTTAGTCAGTTTATTGGCTTTTGTGGTCATTTTTATTGGTTTGTTTTCAATGATCGTGTTCATATTGAATATTGAATAAAAAAGTTTGATTTCTCACAAATTCTATGAAATAAACACAAATCTAACTATTTGTTCACAGACAGGGAGCCACTTTGAAGAGTCTGCAATAAAATTCCATTATTTATATTTTTGGATTATTGAAAATAGAAAACTTCAAATCAGGGTAACTTCATTTCTTCCTACTGTCATATGTTAAAACATACATAAGAGTTGATATATTTTCCTTTGCTGACTGGAAAATAGTACACTACCTACTTTCCCTTTGCAGATGAATAAAGTAATGTATCTCTGTATCTAGAGGTATAAAGAGAAGCTTTACACTCAGTGCCAACACATCTTACTAATGTGCCCTGCACTCTTGTGGCCCTAAAGTTGCACAATGTCTAATACTATTTTAAATTCTAAATATATTTATATTTAAAGCGGTTCATTCGAGACAACGCTTAAACTTCCCAGCAGTACTTACAGGCCATGTGCAGATAGTACCCTACTAGCAGAAGAATTTAAAAAAATCAGTCCACACAAATGCAAAATGACCAGTTTTATCGTTTGCACGTACGTTTTTTAAGCTGTGTACGACACCTGACAAGCTAACTCATTATCCAGCATGCAAATTGACGTTCGCTGGAATCAAAGTCTGAGGCTCTTTTTGTGCTCTGCTGTCTGGTTTTTAGGCTGACTGTCACTCTATGATAAAACACTAACGCTACAGGCGGCTGCTGCTCAGCAGGTAAAGCAGCTCATCCACTAATCACAGAGCTGACGGTTCGATCTACAGTATAACCCCAAATTTCTCCTGATGATCACGTCAGCAGGTCAGCACTCATAGGACTGAGTGTGTGAGTGCACAAGAGGACAATTGCAAACTACTGGGAAAAATAAAACAACAACAACAACAACAAAAACACACACACATAAAATATCTTATCTATAATATGGTTGTTTGCTCAAAACACTACACACCATGCTGTTGCATAGAGATGACACAGGTGATACACGCTGTTTTGCATGCACTGATCTAATCCTGAAGAGCATCATCAAATTAATCCAGATAAAAGAGGGATGGTCATGAAAAAAAATAAATATACTATTAAAACAGCTCAGAGGAGCCAGAAGAAGGAGTGGAGAAGGAAAGGTTAAAACAATTTTGTCTTTCTTTTGTACACTGAACCCTAAAATGTGATTTGCACACCTTATAATTCCTCCCTGCTTCAACGTTTGTCCCCACTCAGACGGAGAAATTAAATGAAATGAAGTCAAAGAATAGTCCCTGTAATATTAATGAGACACTGGAGTTTGCATGGTATAATTTAAGATGCCTTTTTTACATGCCTGACTTGCACACAGCTCTGAACTAAGCATTGTGAATAATTTGAAGTTGGGCTGTCTGTAGGTGAGCAGATGTACATGTAGGAGGTTTGTTTTAGTCTCAGTGAGGGTACAATAATGGGTCATTCCCCAAGCAAATGTCAATATTGTATGTGTGACCTTTTGAATACCACATTTAAGATGTCATCTTAACCAAGCTCATTTCTATTTTTGATGTATCATTTTATTTCTGGATTCATTTTAAGGATAAAGAGTACAAGTTGTATTTGTTGTGCCTAAATGTTATGGGCTAGCTGAACATTTTAATATCCTTGATTTGAGTGTTATGCTTTGATTAAGAATTCATTACTGAATAAGTCATCATCATGAGAGGATAGACAATACAAAACCTCATGAAAGTCTCAATCCACATCTATGTGCACATTTCGCTGATATTCCCCTCTTCAGCCGCTACAGGAGACTGTTGTCTGAAATCTCACAGTGTGCTTACTTACACTTTAGTGAATAGCATTAAGTGGGAACGCACACAAGCAATCAACATATTTATCTTAATACATAAAACAGAATCAAATCCTTTGTCAACTAAAACCCCACACACGGGACTGGTGTGGAGTGAATTTAATTTATGGATTTCTGCCAGCGTGTCATAAAAACACATCTGCACCTTGCACCTGAAAACGCAGTCAAAACCTTCCTCTACAGTCTTCTTTCACAGACAACATTTTGTCTTGTCGTAGCAGGAAAAGCCCAGGTGTTACTAACAACTTTAATGACGCTCCATTCCATTCAGGTGCTAGTAAGAAGAGCTTTCACAAATAAGAGCCCTGGAACTTCATCTATCCATCCATTTTCTTCCACTTATCCGGGGCCAGGTCATGGTGGCAGCAGGCTAAGCAAGGTAGTTCAAACATCCCTCTCCACGGCAACATTTTCCAGTGTCTCCTGGGGGATTCCAAGGCCTTCACAGGCAGATGATATAATCCTTTCAGCATGTTCTGGGTCTACCATGTTGTCTCCTGCCAATTAGATGTGCCTGAAAAGCCTCCGGGGGGGGAGGCATCCTGATCAGATGCTCAAACCACCTCAACTGGCTCTACTCTGAGCTCCTGAGCTAACCCATCTCAAGATTGAACCCAGGCACATGACTGAAACTCACTTTGACCAATATCATTCTTTCAGTCTTTCAGTCTATTATCATAGTTGAGGGTTGAAACATAGATTGACTGGAACCATGAACCAACAGAACCATGGCCTCAGATTTGGAGGTGCTAGTCTCATCTCAACTGCTTCAGACTAAACTGTAAAGCTCTCCAGTGTATGCTCAAGGTCACAATCTGATGAAGCCAACACCCCAAACCAGGTACAGTACTTTACTCCCCTTGGCATGTCCATGAATATCACAAAGAGAATCTGTGACAAGGGACAACCCTTTAACCACACCCACCATACCACCACTGTTTGACTGAGCCATGAATATGAACACAGCTCTCACTTAGTTCATACGAGGACCAAACAGCTTATAGCAACAACCCCAGTGCCTTATACTCCAGTAGTGTTCCCTGACAGGACTCAGGAGGACACGGAGCAGGGTGACACACCAATTATTGGAGCACACTCTCCAGTCTGCCTAAAGGTCTACACTCCGCAATGAAGAGGGGTGTCAACCCAAAATCCGAATACTGTCCACAGCCATCATAGTCTCAGGGAAACTGATATGTTGTCAGTAAGGAGCTTTTTGACACCCTCAGAGACCTCTGTCAGGGATATGGGTAAGGCTTCTCCTGAGCCTTGAAACTCTGCCTCCTCCCCACTGGACATGTTGGTCAGGTTCTCTTTCCACTGCTCAACAATATCCCCAGTCAGCAGTTCTTCTCCCAACCAAATGCCCTTCTACAACTTTCTCTATCATTGCCCATGTGACAGTTGTCCCCCAGCAGAACTACAGAGAGCCTAGTTGTATCCATTCCAGGACACCAACCCACCGACTCCTTTCTCTCAGCCCTTCTAACACAGTAGACCTCAGCCAGGCTCTTGCAAGTATCCTCACACCCACCCTGGGCAACTCTTGAAAAGGTGAGAGTTTAGCCATGATTCATTGATCAGTGAGCTTCCATCCCAGACTCCAAGTCAACAGGGTTCCCTGTTCCGAGTGAGGTCCTGCAGTTCCTCCTGAGTCGATTCAAATGGGGCCTGTGAATTATTCCTGATCTGATTTTGGCCCTGAAACTAAATTACTGATTACTCCTGCGTTTGATATGTCAAAATGTCCACAGTGTGAAAGGTCTGATGGCAAAACCAGCATTTAAAGTGGCATCAACAAGTTATGTTTGAGGCAATGGTCTTGATTAACAGATTTGTAGAGGATGAAGTAGATCTGAAAAAAATGACATGCAAATTCAAGACACTGACCAAGATGTTTCAACAGTGCTGACAAAGTCCAAAATGGAGGAATCTATAGTTATAAATAAATTCTGTAAATGTGTCCTGTGTTCAGTCATTAGCCCCAAACCCCAACAACACAGAGAAAACTTGCTAACACTAGCATTTTGTTGGTTTGCTAGCATGTTAGTCATTTCACTGCCAACTCACCTTACAAGTAGTCTGTACAAAGTCTACAAAGTCACTGTGTATTTCTTGCAAGGACACATGGATGACAATGTAAACTGAGCCTCTAGTGGAAGAAAGAGACTTTTGTATGCAGACAGAATCATAGTATTATGCGTCTTAAAAATACACCATGGTAGGTCATTTTCAATTCATGAATTACGCGTATTACAGAAATATTTTCTGCTAATTCATTTAGTCCTTAAAGATGAATGTGAATAACGAGCTAGTGTTATCTCAGGGAAGCTTTCAGGACAGCCTAAAAAACAATTACAAAGCACTTGATGCCCACAGTTTCTATCAGTATCATGTAAATAAGAGGTTAATATGCATTTGTGTGATCACTCAGTTTGACTCTACACTTGACTTGTGGCCCATTTAGCCATGCCCATCAGATGGCATACTAGTGGAGATGAGCAAAGTGGATTTGCCATGATGGATGTGACAGAACGACTGAGCAATTGTGGCTTCTTTTTAGCAGAAACATTCATACACATCAATATTCATCCATGCACTCCTCTAAACACACTACATATCCTCATCAAAGCTAGAAATAACAGGGCTGAGGGTGATGTTAAATGATGTTAAGTTAAGCATGTGTGTGTATTTATGTCCTGTGCAGTAAGTGGTTGATTGTAAAGAAAAGGCAGAATACGTGTGAGAAAGTGTGAGACAGGTTCAGTCTCCACTTGGCAATTCAATATCTTTGCATGAAAGGTAGAGATACTTACTTGCCTGACCCTGAATCCCCTCTAGAGGGAAAAAAAATCATCACTGACGGATATAATTTTGGAGGAAAAATGAGTCAAAGAGGCAGAGAGAGGATATAAAAGCAGATTATATTTAAGCAGTAATCAGGACAGTGAAGAGCTTGGGAGATTTTAATATGTTTAAATGTTCTTAATTGGGCTCAGAGTGGAGTGGGGCCCCCTGAAAGCATCCACCCAAAACAGTGCTCTAAAGGTAAAAGCAGATTGGCTTTTATTGAATTGTAATGAGAAGTGGGAAATTGGATGTTAATTCTGTCCCCGGAGTAAGTGAGTGCTCCCTCTGCTCAGTGCGAGGTGTAGCTGTATCGGGGTCGTGCGATTGAAGTTGTGTTGCATCTCGTTCAGTTATTTAAGGTAAGGGGAGGGCGTTGTTAAAACTTAATGAATTTTGTGCTTGGTGATATATGTGCCAAAGAATGTGTGCCAGTATTTGAGTCTTTGCTGGCGCATATTCACTGGCATAGACTTACACACCCCTGAACACACACGCAAACACAATGATGTGTAACTCATGATGTCTATAGACTGTGTGATCACGTTTGGAGCTGACACTGCTGTCACCTTATTGGGGCCTTGTAGGAATTACACCCCAGAAGCTCTGCTCCAAGCACACTCTAAACACACCCTGAGCTGTGTTTCTCCTCAACTCCGGATATTATCAAGATTTCACACTGGGAAGGGAAATATTAGTGTGGCAAACGTATCTGCCAATGCAAACTTGCATCTAAAAAGGCGTAGCGACGACGCAGTTCGAAAACAGCATTTCCATGCACTCTGTCCCTTTGAATTGTAAAATCAGCTTGGCAAAAGAAGCGGCACCATAAAATTCAGCTGTGGTTTTCTTTCAGCCAAAGCGCTTTTCTTTTGTAGGGAGGGGGAGAAAAAAAAAGGAGGGAGAAAAGCCTAGGTCTTAGCTGTGAGAGCAAGAGTGTGGGGAAAAGCATGGGTCCATCTGGCAGCGGGAGAGGCAGCTTTGTGGAGATCGGGTCCAAGACACACTGCTACAGAAGGGTCCTTCTCTGCGACACCTGCAGAATACCTCCGAGCTCCGAATGCCTGCCTGCTTGCATTGTTCTACACAAAGTACGGGCATATGCTGCCACAACCTCTGGTCGCCATCGCCCAAACCTGGTAACAGAGGATAGGCCTCTCAGATTACATTATATCCTTGCACACACATGCACAATGTGTGCACATGCAGAGACTGGAGTCGTGGCAGCGTCCTGTCATCCTGTCAGCTGTTATTAACATGCATAAATGTATCGATACCGAGAGAGAGGGGAGTCTAATGAAACAAACAGACAGAGAGAATTGCAAGAAGACGGAGCGACGCAGCAGCTAGAAGAAGCCAAGTATGTGTAAGAGAGAAAACGTAAGAACGATAGAAAGAGAGAGAGATGTCTCTTTTATTTACCCTCATGCTTCAGTGCTCCTCGTTAAGGAGGGGGAGGACACAAGGGCCTTATCACCCAATTTGCTGCCCATGTCTATGTGTTTCTCAATTGATTTCTCTGACAAAGTCCGGAATCATTTTTCAACTCTCCTTCATCCCCTTCCTTTCCCTTCCCTGTCTGTCTCTTTCTTTAGCTCTCTCTCTCGCTGTCTGTCTTTCTCTCATATATCAGCGCACACTCTACCTCTCTGCTCTCATCGATGTTTGAAAAGGGTGCTTGAGTCCCTCGGCTGTGCTGATAGTACATATTCAGCACATGAAGATGTCCATGAGACAAGCATAAAAAGTGCATTAAATAACCATCATATGCGTTAAATATAGACTATTTCACAGATGTTTTATGAAAATGAGAATTAGGACATGCTTGAAGCACACTGATGACAAATCCTCTCTAAGCTTTAATTAGGAACCGTGTTAAAAAAAAAAAAAGGCACGTACAACTTTTAAAGTGTATTAAATGCTGCAATCATATTTAAAAACGTTATAATCTCTCTATATAATTAGAATTTTATGCGTAATTGAGAGTGCGAGTCACAGGTCAAGGTGAGTGTTAATTCTCACACAAAACCTCATCTGCAGCATAATGACAACACTACCACAGTTAGATTAATGAAAACTGCAAAAAAAAAAAAAAAAAGTATTATTATTATTATTAGGCCTAAGACGTTCCCGTGCAAAAACAGGATGGCTGAAACAAAATCTCCTTATATGTCGCTTCCCCTTTCAGGGCTTTATTCTCACATTCACCCCACAGCTAATAGCCTATAACATCCATTTTTACACAGCTACTGTATTGATCAAAACAGCTCTGAAAAAAATATGAAATAGAAAACCTTTATAATACCTTCTATAGAGCAGAAATAATACCTTGATACCAGAGGCTGAAAAGAATAAGTCATGGCTTTAGAGAAAAGGAGCTGTGAGTGCTTTCACATGCTATGATTCAACAAATTTTATTCATTTTACAAATATTTGTGTATGTGTGATTTTAAAAAGGTTTCCCGATGCTGTGAAGACCCTAAATAAAATATCATTCACATCATCATTCAATTGTCCAGGAGTGGATACATAAAGACACAAAGAGCTCAAAACCTGGACAAATTAAACCCAAACTATCTGTGTGGCTGCGTACCACAAGAGGGAAGTTAGAGAAATGTGTGTGTTCTTACTTTTATATTTAAAAACAATGTGGGGTCACGGTTATGACTGTACGAACCGCATTTAATCCAGGGTTAAAATCTGACTGCTTTCCTCATTTTCTTTAAAACTTTATTCTAATGTTTCTGACTGCATAGCAATTAAGTGACCTGACAATAACAAGCTGTTTTGCCAAAAATTCTTCACTGAAAACTTTTTGTCAAACATGTCACCCCTTTATACATTTCTTCTTTTATTCCCCATGCACATTCCCATATATAGAATCAATATATATTTATTTTGCGTGCAATCTAATTCACTTAAATTGGGGTAAATAATGCAAATTGAGTTTTGTTGTATCATTGCTGCATGTGACTTGTTTGCCTCTGCAGATGAGGCATTCCAGAGTCCGACAGGTAGCTCTGTCTCTGCACAAAAAGATGTAAGATATGCAGCTTTCACAGTACGATTGGAGCTTAGTTTCATTTAGGTAGAGTTGAAATGTATAAGCATTTCTTTAAGCTTTACTTTTATTCTTTCCATTTCTTTGTAATTTGACAGCTTAACAGCTTATACACCCTGTTTTCATATGAAAAATAATGTTAATGTTAAGCAGTAGCCTTGCTCTGTTCTTAACGCACCCACTTTGGGAACTGCTGCATGACCGACCCTTTGCACACACGCAGCACATCTTTTCACATAGAGTTAGTGTTAGTGTTAGTGTTACAGTGTCTTGGATCGGGTTACATCAAAATGATTTGCACAACATTGTGGAGAAGTTCTCAGGGTCTAAAGAGTCCTGCTGTGCTGAATGGGAGGAGGCCTAAAACAGAGGGGTGGCTATCAGGTGATCACTTGACATGGGTCAAGTTGTTGGGCTGATCCCATGAAGAGGCATGGGGCCACAGTTAACAAGACCACTTATGGTGGTGACAGCTTTAAGTATAGCAAGCCATTAGAGGAACATTGTTCACATTGACTCAAGTGTGAAATGATGTGTGGAGAGATAGCGAGAGGTAATATTACCATTATCACAGGGTCATCTCGGGAAGACATTGATCTAGAGGATTCTTGTTAACAGAAAGTAGGAAACTCTGACTTGTAATAATACTTGTGCTTGTTAATGCTGCTATTGTCTGAGTAAGTGAAGCTTTTCTGTGTGAGAAAAAAGAATCACTGGATGTGAAAACCAGAGCAGAAAGCCCTCAGCAGTGCCTGTACTATTTATCAATCAACGTGACTCAGAGTGAAAGATGCATCACTTTCCATAGAATGATGGGATTTAGGTTTGAAATGTGACAATTTCAAGTGTCAGATTATCGGCTAGTCAATGGCTCAGCAGAGCCACGACTGACACTCCACTGGCCTCACTGTTGGGTTTCCACTGATACTGATGGCCCCTATTGATCTGAGGACAGCTCATGCGTTTGAGATAGCCCGCCCCCTTCGAGGACCCTGCCTTCCCCCCTCACATCATGCACGCGGAGATAAAGGCTCGCCAGACGTGAAAAGTTGCAGGCCAAAAGTTTGAGCTGAAGAAAAGAGAAGAAGAAAAGAGGAAAAATGGAGGAAGTTTAAGCTGTGGAGCCCTTCCCCTGAAGGCAAGCTGGCCTGCCATCTGTGCAGGCTCTCTAGCCATAGCCACCACCCCTGGAAGAGAGAGAGGAGAAAGGCAGCAGGGTAGAGGCAGCCAGGGAAGGAGGGAGGGAGGGAAGGATGGAGGAAAAGAAGGAGAGACAGACTGGGAACATGAGAGAAGAAGGATTTGAAATTGAAGACGCAATAAATGGACAAAGAAAAAAGAGGGGAAAGGATAAATAAACTAAGGTAGCATCATTCCTGACTGCCGTGTCTGAGGTCAACCTTTGGAAGAACCCACTACCCTGAGCCACTTCTCTGGATGACGACATTACCTCTCCCTTTAGGCCGAGAAGAGAGAACCCACAGCGGCCTTGAGCATGAAAGGCATCTCTTGACAAACGGACATGAGCTTTGCTAGCCTGCCACTGACACTGACTCCACTTTTTAACCAAAAAGGATCCCAGTTTTGTTGCCTTTTTTTTCCTTTACTCCACTTTCCTGGGAAAATCTGCCAGAGCTTATCCATCGAAGCCAACACATGAACTTTCAATCAGGGATTAGCCGGATTTTCCAATGTGGATCTTCTTTTGTGAATTTGGCCAGCGTCGCCTGTGTCGTTGGCAAAGAGAACGTAAATAGAATATGATCCCTGGGCCAAGGGATTGCCTCGCTTATTTCAAAGAAAGACTTCAAAAACAGGGCCCACTTAGCCTGCTCCATGAGTGTGATGTTTCTGTGGTTTTTGAAGTACATCCTCCACATCAGACCACCAAAAAAGTCCAAGTAGGCATGGACACGCACATGCTGCTCTCGTGCACTTTGTCCACAGGGACAAAAGAAGTGAAAGAAATGGGATCAATATGGCTTAATAGAGCAGGAAAAGGAAAGAAAACTGCTCACACCAGTGAGTGGGGGTGGCTGAAATGTTGTTCTTTGCTCTACTGGTGAGTATGACATCCCTCTATCTCCTCTAACACCCCAACCCCCACCCCACCTCCATCTTCTTGTCCCTCTACCTCCTCTCTTCTGTCACCATTGTCCCCTGTGCTGACGTCCAGTCTTCGCAGATCTAGATGCTAATCCTAGCTTACCGTGCTGGCGGCTCCGATAAGAGAGGCCCCGCCATACGACAGCAGTGTGTGTGACTCCCATAGACTCCAGTGTTCTATCAGACCACTCCATGTGGCCGCGGGCCACCGCCGAAGTTGGACCATGGTCTATCTGAATGAGGCTTTAGAGGCAGGAACACACATTGGGCACAAACACATACACACACACACACACACACACGTACAACCATGAAGGACTATATAGAAACAAGTGCACGCAAACAGAGGCGCTGAGCCGCTCAGACATAAAGAAAAACACTCAGATACAACAGCTACCCGAGAAGATTTAAACTTCCGCATGGACAGAAGTTCTATCTTAAAGAGGAACAAAAGGCAAATATGCCACCCAACTGAGCATTGTGTTTGTTCTTTAAATGTCAGAGTGAAAATCCCCCTACTTTGAAGAAGATAGAGCTTTAATCAGCCAGCTAACGCTGTTGCATTCGTCATTCGCCACTTGGCTCAGCCCTCTGCAACAGACTTAACAAACACTGTATGTTTACTCAACAGCAAGTAAAAAGATTATCTATAACTTCTCTCTGTCTTTGCCTCACTTTTCTTCTCTGTCCGTCTGCCGGGGATGGTTGATGGTCTTCTCATCTTGCCGTCACTCCCGTTATGAGGTCTTCATCAGCCTGCGATAACACTCAGGTGTAGGCAGGAGCTTGTCATGGAAGTGATGTGAGTTAGGAGCTCTAATCAGAGTGTTGATACACACACGCGTATCCTCAGTAGGAGGTGCTACTGAGAAAAATGATATGTTCCTGACTTTGGTCTTTCTCTGTGAAGCTGAAGAAGCTAGATCTGGAATGGCACACCCAGCGGAAAAAAATGTCTTCAGCTGAAGTGACTCACAGGGTTAAAGACTGGCACATGGCTCAAGGGCACTCCCTCACCTATTCTTGTCCCGCTTTCTTCTTTTTAACATATTTTTTGGGGCGTGGAGATCCTTGTCAAATAAACAAACTCTTCTTTTGTTTTGCATGTGCGACTCGCTTGTTTCACAGTTTCTCCACGGTGGTGTGTGGTAGAGTTTTGTGTATGCGTTTGAGTTTCCGGGACGCCTTTACAGCTAATGAGAATCTGTTATACTGTGTTTGTGTGTGATTAGGGTACAGTATGTGTTACTGACATTCCCGTAGGGCCTGAGGGTGCACTGTGTGTGTGTGCATGTAAAATGTGAGAGGACCCTCCTCTTTGCCCACCTATCTCTCCCTCGATGCCACGGCTGAGAACCACACTAAATTGAGCCCTCAATGTTTATTTTTACACTTTGCATTGTAAATTAAAAAAGAAGAAGAAAGGGGGAAAAATAAGTAGGATGGAATTTGAGGTATTGTCACAGCTACATCTTTTTTCTAATTTGTTTCCCTGCAAATGAGATTGTTCTCCTTGACTAAGAAAGCAAATGTTACAGCCCAGAGCACGCAGGAAGACGATGCATGAGAAATCTGTGCAATGTGTGTAAAAGCGTGTATGTGTATGTGTGTGTGTGTGTGTGTGTAATGGAAATGCTCAAATGCACTTGATCTTTTATTTGGTAGCACTTTTCTCCAAGTGGTGCTCACATGCTATTATAAGGCACTATAAGCTCTTTCTAAATGGATTATGGGCAAATTGTAATCATGGTAATCTGTACATAATATAAAATGCTTTACACACTGAACAATGAAAAACTATTGGGTTCTAAAACATTACCTTTAGAACACAGTAATGATCTATGATAATACATGTCAGATTACATTTTAAATATTTTAAAACACAAATATATCACTTAAAAAGAACACGTGTGCTTTCAGACATTTCGCATGCATCTTGAACAGGTTCCCTGTAGCAGGGAGATTCTGTTCTGATCGCTTGGTTTTGTATACTGGACGTGTCGCTGGAGGACGACTTGATATATATTTGATGTCTGATGACCACATGAAATAAAACAACTCATATCACATAGTGAAAATCACTTCACCCGTAAAGAATTTTTGACAAGACAGCAACAGTGAAAAAAGTCACATGATACAGTCACATGATACGGGATCATGTGTGAACATGTGAAAAAATCGTTGTCATTTTTTTTACTGTACTATATTTCAGAGGAAGATATTGTATGCACAACAGTTACAGTTATTGGTCACTATGTAGTTCAAGATATATCTATAATAAATGTATAAGATGTTGTAATAAGTTGTAAATGAATGTCTAACAGTATACAAGAGTTCAAATTAGCTTTGCAACCAGGTACAACATTAAACTCTGCTTACATTTGAATCATTAATGATAATCTAAAAATGGTAGTATGAGTATAATATCAGTAGTAAATATACACTCAGCTGCATAATGAGTGCTTAATAATTTAAGTATATTTTTGGCAATAATGCATTTGTACCTGTGACACTGTGAATCCAGGACTTTGACTTGTATCAGATTTTTACAGTGCTGGTTTTGCTGCTTTTACTTTGTCGCAAACGCTGTGCCGGGGGGTGATTTGTGTTTTGCACAATCAAAAGTGTTTAAAATAATTGGACCAGTTCGATATAAAATGCACAGAGAGATGATTTGAATTTAATGAATCAATATTTCTTTTCGTGGTAGATTTGTGGAAAAGCACTGAGTGAAATACATTTCATCTTGTGAATGTATTAATACTGATTCCTTGAAACAGAGCTCAGAGCATGTGTGGTGTAGACCATTACATGTGACATATGGATGTTAATTTCAGTCTGTTAAGCAAGTAAACAATGGATGAGGAAAAACAGAAATCCAGAAAACAAAACATGAAATCATGATTGAATGCTGATTCTTAGCTAATATGTACACGTCTAGCGTGAAAAATCTCCATTACAACTCGCTCTCCCTTTAACAGTTTTGTATATATGCAAGCGTATTTGCAAATGTGACGCCAGCTCTCCACTATCTGATTTAAATGACCAGCAACCACTTAAATACAAAGAGTTGATTAAGAAATGAATACACACAAAAGACAGCCTATCACCCATGCTTAAGATATGGGCCAAGATGTCCTCTCTCTCTCTCTCTCTCTCTCTCTCTCGACAGTAACATGTTATGAGGCTTCTCAAAATATGATACTGCCTTTAATGTATTCTGCTATATTACTCTAAATGCTTTCATCAGTCTCTGAATGGTGAGAAAATATGCAGTTTCATTATCTTTCAATCGCGGGTGATGAATCTATGCCAAAGGCCTCTAAACTGTACATGTGATTTAGATTTGCATGTGTGTGTGTTTGTGTGTGTGTGTGTGTGTGCGTGCACGGCCACAGATGTGATTTTAGGCCGATGTGTGGCTCCATATGTGAATTCTTTAAAAGTCTGTGTATACATGTGCTCACATGTGTGTGTGTGTAGATTAGTGTCTGTGTGAGAATGTGTGTGTCTGTGTGTGTGCGTGTGTGTGTGTGTGTATGTGGGAAGAAGGGAGGGAGGGAGGGAGGGAGGGAGGCACAATCTTCTCTCCTCTCTGTCTCTCCACAGTTATTTGTATCAGTGCTGCGCATCACTACCTTAAAGTCTCCATTAATCAATCTCCCCTCCTTTTTATTGTATCACCACGCACTGTGCGGAGATTGCTAAATAAAAAGACATTTCTGTATGGGGAGGAAGGGTGGAGAGAAAGGGGAAAAAAATGCAACTGTATTCATTGGACCTTAAAATGTTTTGATGGCTTCTGGGAGCCACATTATATTTACATAGGAATGTGTCATTAACATCAATGGTGCAGCAGAAACTATTAAACTAATACAATGCTAAAGCCAACAACCTTGAGAATTTGATTAAAGGCCTTTGTTGAGTTTTAAAAACGCTCCATTCTCCGGTTAAAACAAAAGACTGATGGATTCGGCTGCGGTTATAATTCAGCTGTCAACTTCTATTGACGCTTCTGACTGTCGCAGCCAGACGACATTTACATACTTTATATATAGACCAAAATGAGGGGTCTGTACGCCTGCAATCATAATAGGAGAAGGTTCTGGAAACGCACACACACATATACACACACACACACACACAGCCACTGTTTGTCCTTCATTTCAAATTAGCCCGCTGTAATTTTGAAAGAGGCTGCAGGCGTTGTTTGCTTGGCAAAGTGTTGCTGTTTTAGTGCATCTTTAATTCTGCTTTAATTGTAAAAGCGTCTCTACCCCCTTGCGCTCTGCCAAGTGCTCTTTAGTTCTTTGCTAATCTTAGACCTTAGCTCATCTGTGTGTAGATATTACGTCGCCCATGACCTTCTAGGCCCGTTTATTAGCTCACATGTACTGTGTGTGTGCGTTTGTCAGTTAGAGTGTGTGTGACGAGACAAAACACAGCATCTTAAGGGAGTCTTCTACCACGAAACGTGCGCCCCCACCCCTCCACCCCCCGCTCAGTTGACGATACAGTTGACTCTCTCTAGTAATTTACTCTTATAGTAATAGGATGATAATGTATGCCTCTGAATAGGTGGGGGACAGGGAGTATCATATTTAGCACCTAGCTGTGTTATCCCCTGATCATATTTTCAATATAATTATGAATTTTCAGAAAAAATGCATGTGGGGATGTTTCGACAAATAGGAACCATGGCAAAGCGAGACCCTATTTGTGTTTCATTATCTGTTGGAACATATTTTACAGTCATTGTGAGATATTTAACATTGTTTTATCATACCCCCGAGATATCTTACACACCGATCTAATTAAAGTCACCATTTTGCCCAGTATCCTATTTAAAAAATCTATATATTCTATATAATTATGAAATGATGCATTATTTAATATATAAACCCCAAAGCTCCTTGCAAGTGGCGATAATTTTAATCAAAAGAAAATGAATAGATTCCCCCTCTCTTGGTCCTGTTTAGAGGCTTAATTGGAGAATGGGGTAATTTTTGATTGTTCTCAGAGTTTTTCCGGCCAAAATGAAAAATACGAGTGAGTGAATTAGTATGAAAGCATGCATGAAATCTAGTTTTAAATCATTTACGAGCCGTGTAACAAAGTGAATGTGATTACATCGACTTAGGCCACCACTTAACAAACTGTGTGTGTCTGCACGTGCATGCTTGTTTATGTGTGTGTGTGTGTGCGTGTGTGCGTGCATGCTCGTGCACATTCCATACATAGGCACGTGGGAGGAGAGCAAGAGAGCCTTGTGCCGTGGCTTTACGTGAAAGAGGCTGTATCATCAATTTTTACAGGAATATTACACAGAAACACATTGTTGTCTCCGGTATTGTTGTTAAAGTAGCCCATTAAAATGCAAGCATGTATATTAAAGAGCAGCGCTGCCTTTTGATGGATAGTCGTCTGCCCATGAATAAGTGTGCATATTGATTGGCGAAAAAGGTGAAAAGCAGTTTGACACAATTATTTCTGAAAGGCCCTGGTTATCCCGCATGATTTAAAAACCATTTTAAATGCCTGTCACTTACATTCCCTTCTATGAGACCCCAATGACTCCTGAAAATAATAATTATGTAAAATGTCCAGGCGATATTGGATGTGGCAGGCTCTATGCAGACGCCACGATATGTATTGATATGCATCTATAAGAGAAGATAGAGAGAATAAGAAAACCATTACCGGGGCCACAAAGACGACTGTCCTCTCTGTCTCTCTCTTTTTCCTCTTTCTCTCTTTCTTGTCCAATAGATCCAGATTTGTTAAGCCAGTATGTAAAGTTTCCTATGAGACAGCTGCCATTAAACCATCCAAAAACTTGCTTAGTTGCAAAAAGATGACTCTTGTGAGGAAATATTAAAGATTGAGTGATTTATTAGCCCACTGGGGGCTGGATTTACAATACAGTGACGCTACTGCAATGTAATTATCTGTACTTTTGCAACACCGGACTAAAGAATGACAGGTGAGGATTTTCTCCTCTGAAAGGGTCTGGAATTGAAAGCCATTGTCAACCATTCAGCTCCTTTCTCTTCACGCGCTCTTATTTGCTGGATTAGAGTGTAGAAGTGGAGATTTTTCTTTTAGGTTTTCAAATTTAATCAGCAGGAGACACTGTGGGGAGATAAAGCGAGTGAAGCAGAATACCTGGACTACTTTATGAGCATGAAAAGAAATAAGGTCCAGATTCATGGCCAACGGGATGCCCGCTAAAAAGCTGTGTTTGAAGGGTTAATACGCGAACAAGCAGACAGACGTTTGACAGCACTGAACGTGGATCCTAACAGACAATCAATCTGCATGGAGATTCATTTCTAAGTAACGTGGCTCATGTAACTGAGACAGAGTAGCATGTTCTGCTGTTAGCACGTTCAAGAGGTGACAAAAGAGAGTGCAGATGTATCAGCTGTTCGGACCAGCTCCCTCTGGTTTCCTGATGGAATCAAACAGATCAGCACGTCTTGATTCTCTTAGACAGGTCTGTTCCTGGAAAATGTCACAGCGGGGAACTTTTCTAAGCAGCAACACTCAGTATATTTATCCAGAGGGTCAACTGGACATTACAACATAGCAGTAGGTCTGCGACTGGTCTACGATTATTGATTAATCAGTCTTAGTTTTATATAAGTTATTTTATTGAAAAATTGATTTCATCAATCATCAAGCAGAGAATGGTTAAATTTGAGAATCTGGTCGCAGCACGTATTTGGATTCATTTTGACTGATAAATGATTTTAAACTTTCGATAATAATAAAGTACATTATTATTATTATGATTATTATTGATAGAAATTGTTGTGAAGCAATTTTCTGTCAATTTAGTAATTGATTTATTATTGTATTATTGTATTTAGTGATACATTTATTTCAGCTTTGCAGCATTGTGCAATCTGAACCGTTGTTTAAATAAGAACACCTGAATTCATCACTTTTGTCTCTATTACTGATATCCTCCATTTTATCTTTGAATCATATTTTTTTGGATTTTCATTGTATTTACATTTCTCTTGTCCTTTTCGGAAATCACTGCATGGCTGTTGGTTTTAACAGTATTTACTGTATGAAATATAAATGCTGTAGTTGGGAGGTATTGATTCATTTCTTGTGTTTTTTAAATTGCAGGTTTTTCTAAGACTTAAAAATAAACAGCAACTATTCCCTGTCATCATTTTTTTAAATCACATGGATCACAATTCTTTAATTAACGTGTTGTAGCACAAAATTAGGTCTTCTTTTATGCTGATGTCACTACCTGAAAAAAAAAGAAACATAATAATACCAAGATCTGCTCTGTGCTGTATAACAAGCACTGTGTGACGAGTGCACGCCTGAAAAACTGTTTTTTATAGGATTCGTGAGAATGGGTTGTGTGTGTGTGTGTGTGTATGTGACTGCAGGCTTGTGTCTGTGTGCAAAGTGTATGTGATTACACATGCGTGTGTTTTGTGAGTGTGCGTCTGCTTCTTTTTTGTGTTTTTAATGTACTGTAGTTTCCACTAGCATCAATCATTCCGTACAATTAGCCCAATTCCCACTCAATTTTCTGCTTTCTGAGGAGAGCAGCATTGCTGACTGCACAAACAGCTGTCTCTGACCGGCGCACATACACAAATATAAGTACGTTCTCGCTCTCCTCCTCTCATGCTTAGACGAGATCACGCACAACCCTCCTAACATGTAGAGGACGGCAGGTGTCTTGTCAGAGGAGAGAGTGTGTGTGTGTGTGTGTGTGTGTGTGTGTGTGTGTGTGTGTGTGTGTGTGTGTTTGTGTGTGCGTGTCAGTTTTCTTTTCATCAGCTATTTTTCTCTCCCTCCTTTCGACTGGGCACACCTCTTCCTCTCCTCCTTCACCGCCATCAGCCTCAAGTGTCATTTGTTTACCATAGCAACCGGATTAAATTAGGGGAAGTGATTACGGCTTATTAACAACCAAACGCTGTCAGTATATTCTTATAATTTGGTATGTAAACACTTTGCCCTCATAGCGCTCTCTACCAGAAATTGCTTTGTACAGTGTGAGGGGGCCCCCGAGCTTAGTCATAATAAAAATATAATTATGAATCAGACAATAGCCACTCGTAGTACCCCTACTCCAACGCTCAACCCACTGCCCCTTTATCACCCACCCTTCATGCACATGCACCTAACACATCCACCCTTAGAGCAGCCCACCCCCCCAACCAAGGAAAATCCCAGGTACCACCAGAGAGCCACTTGTAATGAACAATAAAAATGCTAACCTCCTCTCATTTTTTCCCTCCTTAATTCTAACTAATAAACCCACTAGAATTAACATTCACACTTCATGTAATGAGGTGAGGGAAAGGGGGGTGGGGGCACAGAAGGAAAGGGTGGGGGGTTCAGACTTTAGTTCTCCATATTGACTGCTCTCGCCCTTAGCCCCACTTTGCATTTAATACAGTACTCGGGGCCAAAGTGATTGTCAAATTATTTCCTTGTTGTGTGGAGAGATATTTGTAATTAATATTAAAATTAAGCATTGCGTCGATGCCGGGTGGTGTATTATTACAAGAGCTGCTACAAAAAAGGCCGCTGTGCTTGCCCACTGCTCTCATCTCATTCTGCCTTTATCTATTTCACCCCCCTCCTCTCTCACGTTATGCATCAAAATATTTCTCTCTGCTCACCTTTTATTCCACCTCTAACTCACTTCTTCCCCGCTCGTATCTTTTTCTGTCTCTCACTTGCGGTGCGCCTCTCTCGCTCCCTCTGTCTCCCTTCTCTTTTACTTATCCTTTTCCTTAACCCTCTAATATTTTCTCTGCTTGCCCTCCCCTCTCCTTTAAGACATCAGTTATACACCTACAGATTATGTTTTCATGGGGTGTCCCACCGGTTTTGGCAGAGTGCTTTAGAAACACAGGATCATTTTAAATAAGCACCTACTCAGAGAAAAAGAAAAAGGAGGAGGGTGGGGGTGGTGGGGTTGTGTGGGGTGTGTGTGTGTGTGTGGGGGGGGGGGGGGGGTGAAGGAGTATGAGAGATGGAGAGAGAAAATAGAAAAAGAGAGAGGGGGCTGCTCTAGGCCAAGAGAATATGAGCAGGTGCAGCAGGGAAAATGAGTGCTATAAACAAGCCTAGGTCCTCGTAATTTATCATTAATCTGGGTGCCTGTGCTCGCAGGGCCGGGCTTATTCTGCATGCTGATAGCCATGTCATATTTCTTATCACAGATTTGTTTATGCTTTTATCCTTGTTTCTCAGGCTTTACACTTACTGCCATGGCATCGGCTATTACCACGCTGGCATTTGGGGAAGGGGGAGACGGTAAATTGCGCATGCATGATGAGCCACAAACAAGAATGATCCATGAACGTGTCACTTTGACATTGATGGATAAAAGCGACAGGAGCACAGTAGGTTTTTTTGTTGTTTTTTTTTTTTTTTTGGGCCGTGCACAGAAAAATATATGTTTGGCATGGACGGTGAATTTAGCCTTTGACAGACACGACTAAAAGTCGACGAAGCAGGCGTTGCACTAATAAGAAACACGTGAACAGTTGTGCCTGAGCTCGCTGTGGAAATCCCTTTCCTTTGTACTGCGATATCCGAGTTCCTCAAACTGGAGACAGATTGCCACGGAAATCAGTTCAACTTTATAGAGGCTCAGATGGGCATCAAATCTGTCCAAATGTTCTGTACATTGACTACACACACCAGATTTATCATGAATTTCTCATATTGGACTACTTCATTAAAAATGTTCCAACTATGTTTACTTGAATAATCAACCAACTAACTGTATCTAAAGCAACAACATGATCTACTTTGGAAAATTGTAGAGGCCTTACTGTTTGAGTGACTGTGTCGAATGTTTATTTTTCATCAAAGTTAGGACGATTAGAATGCCCCCCCACCCACCCCTCAACCCTCCCTTCATCCACATTTGAATTGGTAATACTGCTTCTTTGTTTACTCTGTGCAATTTACTAATGAAAAATATGTGCAGAAGTTATTGATTCATGACCGTAATTGTTTAATTATTAATCAGTTTAGTCTTATATTAGCATTTTAAATGTAAGCAGACAGCTTGAGAAAACTGAGACGCAGGTTCAAGTTTGTTTTTTTTTTATGTGCTGTTGGAGATTGTGGGAAACATCAAAGACAGAGTCGCGTGTGCTAAAAAGTGTGCAGAGTCACATGCTAGTCTTACATGTAAAGATTGTGTTGTATGAAGACTTTTAACTTAAATTTCAATTGATAAAACTATGCCATCTACAGAAGTTTTGGCCGATCATAGGTAAGAGAAAAGCCACCAGTATATATGTGATTCTACAATGGCAGCATTGATAAGCTTTGTGTGATCACAAAACAAGACGTAATGTCCTCATACAAGCCACAAGTTGTATGGATCTTAGACTGAAAGGACAAACCAAAGAGTTATTTCCTGTTAATGTATGGTGACCAATAATGGTCACATCTGTCAAATCTGTTGAGGAAAACTTTGAAATTACCCGCCGTGTTTTGGTAAAGAAAGAGCTCTCCTGATGATACAATTCAATGTAAATCAAACTCTCAGTAATTTCAGATGTAATTTTGTTGTTTGTTTTTGTTGCTGTGTGTTTCTTTTTCCTTTATATGCACACACTGTCTAGTCTGCCTGCTGTCATGACAAATCAAGGTAGTGGAAGCGGAAGAAGCGTCTATCGCGCTTTAATCAAAAACTTTAAAGCTGCGCTCATCGATCTTTTTATATTAAAACATCAAAGATGGATCGCTGATCCGTAATGTACAATTAACATCTGAGTTTTTCAGACTTTTTAGTGTTTTTCAGCTTGTTGTTTTAATTTCAGCTCCTTGATACACTCAGCACACTACCTGCTCAGCACCAATCAGACAGAAAAAGTCAGCATAGAGCTGGTGAACTTAGCAACTCTTAGCAATTTAGCTGCTAAGATTCAATTGTCAGTTGTCTGCTGTACAGAGAGGTGGTTGTTTGTTAATATAAAGTAAAAACTATTGCTTAAACAGACAAATCTGGGAACACTGAACTTTGACTTTATGAAGCATACATACTTTCTTACGTTGTTTTTCTTAATTGCAGCGTGTAGTCACTGTTTCCATTACTGTTTGTCATATGCCTGTATTAGAGTGTTATGTTCTGTGTATTAAAAGCCTAACCTGGGACAAGGACTGCAAACACTGCAAGAAATCCTATATCCTGGACACTGATTGCATTATTTGAATGTAACAATGCCTACATATATTGTTGCTGTCAAATAAATCAATAAAAGAATAACAAGTAAAATAAGATAAATAACATGTCAGTTATTTTATGCATAGCTATAATATATCCCTTTACTAAACCACATGTTTTTCTGCAACAATGTCTTGTTGTTATTTAAGTTCACTGTGATTACAGCAATCATTATTCAGTCACAATCATACTGTACATAGTTTAAAGGACATCAATTTATTATCTAATACACAGGCTATGTTTTGAAGTGATAACTCACTGCTTGTTGGGTATTTGTGTTGTTTTTAGGCCTCTTGCTCTGTGTTCACCACAGTCCTTAAATCTACATTTTCTAGTCAACTGAGTCACTTAATGAGAGGTACACTTTACTACCACAGCTAATCACCCATTAGGCATTAGCATGGGGATGCTGCTTCGAGTGAGCTCGGTGCTTTTACTCACGTTCAACATCGAAGTATTAAGACTGTAAAAACACAGACAAGTGCACAGAAAAACTTGGCATGCTGGCACCAGTTTCAGTGCATGAACAATGTGAATCCATTGCTTTTAAGTGTCAGGCCGTTACAAAAGTTATTTCCATGTGACGTGAGTGCAACAATACACTCATTCTTCTTATGAAATAAAAAGCGAGGACAGGACAATGATGTTTCCAGATGACGATGTGGGAATACTGTATGTGGGCCCTTGTTCTCACAGAGAGGGAAAAAGGTCACTACAGGACTGTCACAGCCCAAGGTCAGAGACTGTACTTATACAGATTCAAGTCAAGTGCATAATTAATGCTGTAGCTCTGAGGCACCAAACTCATTTTCAGCTATGAAAACATAAAGGAAGTGTTTCATTCCAAATGAGATATTTCTCGTTTGGAGAATGTGACACCTATTTGAAAAATGATTTCAGGCATTTACAGTACAACTCCAAGTCCAATGTTCCTAAATATACACAATCGATTGAAATGCACAGATTGTGACATGATAGCTTTTACTGTAATATATTTTCATGCTTTCTCTTTGCTTTCCTGCTTCTGTATGAACATATTTAATTCTTCATGATGGTTTTGGTTGTTCTTTGACTTGCCTGCCAAGCTAGTAATCATTGTGAGATAAAACCCTTCAGACATCAAAACTCCAAACACACAGGCTTTTGGAAATGACATCGGTGGATTTCTATCTAAACGTGGTCCCATCTGACGGAAACCCAGGTGGGGTAGCAGGTGTCTTCACTCTGTGACCAATCCCAGCGATTAATGGATCAATTAAGTTCCAGGTAGATGAGAAACCAGCTGCACCCACACCCATCCTCAACATACAGTAAGTGACCTATCTGTGAAGACCTTCATCGCCAGTATGAAAGGACACCACATTATGGGGCTGATCTCAAACAGTGTCATTTCCAAGCTCAGGGTATATTTTAATACTCTGATATGTGTTTAGTAAGAAAAAAGAAAAACAGTTATGACAAGCTGAAGCTTTGCATTAAGATTTTACTCCAGTATAGAGAGTATATACATGGAGACACCGTGTATTAAGAGAAATCAACCAATCAGAGAGAGATCTGGTTCTAGTCAGTGTAGGGCTAGAAACAGGACAGTTTGTTTGCATTTCCAATCCTCAAACAGCCTGTATACTGCATTCATATATTGTAATTAGAATACATTGCCATCCAATAAAAACAGCACTGATTTGGCACTGGTGTTTTTGGCCATGTATATATGCACAGCACATAAAGATGTATAGTTTCCTGCATTTCAGCATTTCTCTCTCTCTCGAAAAGTTTGGTGTGTATCCTGGACGCCTAACAAACGTGTCGGATGCATTAACTTCCTTATGAAATATTTGCAAAGCTTTTGAAAATTGGAAACCCGCGATGTTTACATCCGTGTTTGCTAGTTTGCTGTCTTCATCTTCACTGCAGTTCACTTGTTTTTTGGGGTTTTTTGCAGGAGGAAGAATGTGCTGTTAGGAGTTGCAGTCTCATTTTGAAGACATCCACACACACAAACTGATTGATTTTGTTACAGAAATGCTGTTTCAATACAACGTAAAGCAATTATTAAAAACTGCATACATCTGTTATTACCTTTTTTGAACACCACCCGCGCAGTGTATTGAAGCTATATTTACTCTGAATTGAATTATTCAACATGAACACGCAGACACACTTAATTCTAAAGGATTATCTAGGTTTGGTGGGCTACTTAATGACCTAGTTAGAGACTGGGTTAAGCTTAGAGCATCAAAATAGACATAATAGCAAGACAAGCACATTATTTATTAGTATGTTTCTTATTGCTGTTCCTCTCGCTATCTCCCTCAGAATCTCACCTTTAATATCTATTCAGCCTATTACTGTGTTTATCTCAAAGGTCTATCTCTAAGGTTGAGTATCTCTTGTCATCTCTATCAGTCCATCTCTCTCTCTCTCTGGAGCAGAGCGATGGATTTCAAGAGTAAAGTCTTATTCTTTCCTCTCTGTAAGAGTTCCTCTTTGAACTTTACATTACATCAGGTCTATGAGGGCCCATAACTGGTACCTATTTAAATGTTACAGCGTGATGAAAGGAAGGGCTTTAAGAGAGCACAGTGAGTTTCACTGCTGCTCTGTCCCATATGGACTCAATCGCACGAACACACACATATGGCCTCTACGCACAGCCACATTCACACTTTTAGACATACCAACACAAACAAATGTGTAATGTGTGCTTGAAGACACACACGCACGCACACATTTGAAGTTGGTTACCTGAGCTCGGATGTGTGCAACGCTGTGAATGACAGCACTGATTCTTGGGCAATGAGTTCATTTACATATTTTTACTTTCCTCACAGCATCAGCACACTTAATTTTTTTTTTCACCCCTTACAAATTCTCTTATGCTGAATGCACGCGCGTGTATGTGTGTGTGCACACCCCACTGGTGAATGTGTGTGTCATAGTGTGTTATTACAGGGGAGAGAGGGAGAAGCTTGTCTTTTTCAAGGAACACCCCCAGAACTAATGTTCCACACCTGTGCACAGTGCAGCACTCTTTATCGAGCATCACAGGTGCACTGCATTAATTGTGGGAGAAACCATTTCATTGTGGGGGTCCTCCTCCTCCTCCTCCTCTTCTCTGGCATGCATTCAATCACTCAATATTCACATCTGAATTGCTTTTAGCTTTGAGGGCTTTAAGGTTTCAAAGCATCTGCATGGATGATATCAGAGCAAGAGCACCACCCTATTTTTAAGTAGTGATTTTTTTTTTTTTTTTAATGTTAGTTTGGCATAAGTCCCAGAGTGTGTTTGTGTGTGTCTTTTTATGTGCATATATGTGCCAGAACTGGCCTTGCTGCTGCACTTACTAACTGGCATGAGAGTCCTGCCAAATGCATGTAATGTTTGCAATGTTCCTTTGTGGTGAGTGAAGCAGACAGTTGTAATGTGTGTGTGCGTGTGTGTGTATGTGTGTGCATGTTGGGGGGGGGGGGGGGGCTAAACACCTGCAGGACCCCGAGGTCAAACGTATGAGACTGCCCCCTCTGGTGATGCAATTACCATACACAAATACCTTCCACACACTGTCTGTCTCCTCCTTCTCTCTGCTCTCTCTTCCCCTTCACTTATTTTTGGCTGGACCAAAAGTGGGGCCGGTCATGTAAATACGCGAGTCTGTCTCTGACTTCCTGAGTGAGTGACGGTGTTACACCATTGGTCCGTCGAGTGATGGAGTTTCCTCACTGGCTGTTGCTCTTTCAAGAATTGGCGTTTTATAAGCTGTCAAATTTGATAAGCTGTTTAGCTGCTGATACAGACAAACAGCTCTCGACCAGCATTTTCTTGAGCTAGTTAAAGGAGCAGTGTGTGAAATTTAGTGACATCTAGTGGTATGGTTGTTAACTGTAATAACCACGGCGGGATCCATATTTAACCTGCCGTATCTGTAGTTATAAAACACTAAGAATAAAACAATAGAATACAATAGAAAATGCATGCTTCATATTTTGTACAAAAATAAAAATGCGTCCTAGATTTTACACACTGGACCTTTAAAAGGAAGCCAGTGGGGCCCACAGTTGTGCTTCTACTCAGAGAATCTGGAGTTATGATACATAATTAACCTTTCATTTCATATAGGCTTCTTCTATCAATGAGGGTGAAGCAGGATGTGGTCCATGCCCCGCTGGGTCCAGCCGGTACTTACTCACACACCCACTTCACGAGAAATCAATAACTAGTCCATACCTCGCCAATGTGTCACATCACAATCCATCAGTGAGCACAGGTGGCACAGAAATACTACAACACCTGTTATTCACTAAGAGGGAGTGACACTCAAGGAAAAAAACATAAAGCCTACTGCTGTGTTACACACTGTAGCAGCCTAGCACAGAGCAGAGTAAAGGGAACGGCCCTCCATGCGCCAAGAGGCTGCTTTGTTCAATTCGGCGGGAATGTATCCTTCTGATGGAGAGCATGTGTGTGCACCCGGTGTCTCTATCTGGCTATGCTGTGCTGAGCGCACTCCACCTTGGTGATTTACGTAGGCTGCTGCTGTTTTGTTGTCTGCACGAATCAAAACCTGATGATTCAACAAGACCAAATGTTGAATCACCTTCAATACACACTGAAATAGATGCGTCTGGTCAGAGGCCTACTCAAGGACACCCCATGCTGACAGGAGGGGACGGGAGGGGTTTCCAATAGGACAAATTGGAACCCCCTGAGAGCATCTCCAATGACGCATGGTGTCGAGACACACAGAAGGATACATCATCTTAATCATCTTTGTGGAGAGCAAGAGAGCTGGCAGACATTCCCTGAAAAACTCGGGATCCATCGCCTGACAGAGATCAGATTTTTTTGCATGTATCTGTATTCATACTGTCAATCTTAAATTGCTAGTTAGGCTGTAAACAATGGCCGGCACACAGAAGAGGAAGTCCTGGCCTGGATATCCGCTGGGGGCACAAGAAGCCCTGAAAGGCCCAAAGGCAAAATTAAAGACAATAGTCAACGGGTTCCGAGATTGCATCATGTGATCTACTATCGGTCCACTTTAATCCACTTTAGCATGCTGACCAAACACAGATCATCCATATGCTTGGTTTCGATCTCATCTTCCAACTTGGCTTAATCATTCCCTCACATCGCCTTCTATTGCTTCCTCCTTTTCTTTTCTTTGCCTCTGCAAGCACCTCTTCTGATTTCACCCTTCCTTTACCGCATCATCCTCCTCCTCCTCCATCACCATCCCCTCTTCATCTTTTCCGTAGACCAGATTATGACTTTCTGTCAATCAGTCCATTTAACATCTGCTCTGGGTAAGGCGAGGCAGACAATAACACATCACGGTCACTGAACTGAATATCCCTAAAGATTTCAGAGGAGGCCTCTTTTTTTTTGCATTTTCCTTTACTTTTTTTTCTCTTCCTTCTCTCTCCTCTTTCCCTTCTTTTTAGGAGGTCCAGTAATGAGTGACAAAAGGTCATTGGAGCATTGCAGCTGCTCATCCACTCGTGCCGTAATCCAAGGCACTCATGCCTGATTACCTCTCCAATGGTCAAAGGAAGGGGAGGGAGTAAAAACAATGGGTGCAAGGCATGAGGCTCCTCCAAAAAATATGGGCCAGGGGTGTTATTTTGGACGGCGCCAGTCAGAGAGAAATAACCCTGAGCAGATCCATTTATTCTTTTAAATCAAAATGCCTCGGCAGCAGCATGCAGTGAGGGGGAAAACATGACACATTTTCTCCCTTCCCCTCCATCAACAGCCATTTTGATCTCCACAATTGACCTTCCATGGCATCATTTACAATGAGTCATATCACAGCCGCAAAGTGTTAAAGCTGCAGCACGCTTGCTTGTGTGTGCGCACACACACACACAAGCTTAAACACACAGATAATCATTCTCTTTTCTTGCCCACACAAGCTCGCAGGCACACGCGCACACACAAAGTTGTGATCCCAGCCATGCGCGCACACATGCTTCAACATTATCACACGCGCACTTGTAGGCATAATAGCTTTAACTAGACCAAATTGTCTGCCCTTCATTTGTATGTCTATGGCGACCCACATTCTCCATGACTCGCCCTTTGACAAAGAGGGGTCATTCCCCCAGCAAAGAAAATGAAGCCCAGTAGATATTGTTTGATTGGATTTTGCCTTTTCAAGGTTTCAGGATCATTACAGGAATTCATTTGAAGTGTTGGTGAAAATGAAACCGCGACCCTCTTCCCGCGTTTAATTATTCTAATACCACTTTCTTTTTTGCTCTCATTCTCTTTTTTTTTGTCTGTCTGCAAAGTGTGTCATTTCCAGAAATTAAAATCATCAGGCTAGCCTTAAAATGAGACCAGGGTGGACCAATTTTCACCCAGGAAGTTATTTTGTTGTTTCTCATCTCTGTGTCCTCTGCTTCTACACAATCGCGTCTGTATTCTTTTAGTTTTTTTTTTTTTTTTTATCATCTTCATTCTCCTTTTCCCTGAAACCTCCTCTGTATGCACTCCTGATTTTTTTTCCACTCTGTCCTCTTCTAACTTCCTCTGTCTTGTCTTTTTCCCTCTCTCTCACGTTCACAGTGTTTTCCATCACTTTCGTCTCATCCCTCCAACCCTCTTACCCCCACCCATCCACATTTTTAAACACAAGCCAGCGCGTTGGTTCCAAACCAAATGTGTTCATTCCAACATTTCAATAAATTGAGTAGGGGAGGCATTAACGTTAATCACAGCGACCACATTGTGCTTTAGACACGTCGGTGGGATTATGGATTACTATTAGCTGGATGGAAACCGATTCTTTCATTTGAATTCCGACTTCCTCGTCTTGCTAAAATTAAAAAGAGAACTAATACTTCTTGGACAATAATACTTCTTCTTGGACAAGACTTTGCTTTGCTCTCCCCCCTCCTCCCTCCTCTCCCTGTCTTCCTCTCTCTCTGATCTGCAGGAACATCCAAGGAGCAGCGAATGACAGACAACCAGACAGTTCACATCTCCATTTAAATCGCAACCACATGAAACTTATTGTTTCATTTAGCCAACTGGTACCTCTGTAGCTGATAATGATAATTTCCCCTTACTGAGGCTGATTACTCGTCTGTCTGACTAAATATTCCCAGTTGGTGTCACTGGCTGTGTCATAGTACCGACATATTACTGCTGTATGAATCAATTTTTGTCTACTTGGTGGCAAAACGTTGCAGTTCTGTTTTGTACCTTTAGTTTTAGATTGCTAGTTCGGTAAGTCAAAGGTCAATGAGAGGTGAGAGAATGAACAATACAATCATAAAACCAAAGCAGTGAGATAAAAGAGGCTAAAAAGATGTAGAGCTGTTGGATGAATTCTCTGTGATTCCAGTGCTAATTCACTCTGATTCAGTGTTTATACAAGATGAAATTATAAAATAATTGCAGATTTAAAATGTCAGACAGAGTGAAGTTGTACAACATTGAAATCCTTATTTTTTCAAATTGCATCGAGAGTCGCCAAATAGAACCACTAAAGAGTTTGACGTTGAAGAAAATGGTGTGTGTGTGCACTCTACATACAGCATGCATGTGGGATGCAGCACTGCAGGAGCTGAGTGGTATATATCTGGTCACACTGTAGACATGTGTAACAGATGGCCTGAGTTATGGCATGCATATCATGCTTTTCATGTCTTCTTTACTAAAAGATTTTCCCTCCTCTTCTATCAACACAATCAGTCACGTTAATAAGCTCATGTTGGAAAGTGTCTGGTGATCTCTGTCATCTGAATCAACGTTGAAATTCTAACAGAAGCTGTACGCTCAGGCACTGTGTCAAGAGGAACCTTTGGATAATTTACTGTATCTGATCATGTCCAGTGATCTGAATTCAATACATATCCTTTGATGAATTAGTGACATGAGTACTCCTAGATATAACAATTAATGTTATTATATATATATATATATATATATATATATATATATGGACTTTGAAATTCTAAATTATACTTGTTAGCTCTGCCTTGCCAAAGACACTGTTGAAAGAAAAAAACAAGTGAAAATACCCTCCCAACCCCCTCTTTCATCTCAAATAAGCCTATTGGGACTGTTTTGAGGGAGCCAAGGAGCTGTGTAATTCACACAGTCACATATTTAACAGGAATAATCATTTGAATCCACCTCTTTTGTCTTCTTTGATTCTCTCTTTGAAATTTACTGCAGCTAACAGCCTTTTTTCACCGCATGGTCAAGGTCTGAGTGTGGGACAAAGTGGAATAAGATTTAACCAAAGTGGTCTTGTGTTTAATCATTCACTGTGTAGTTGCACACATAGCACATCAGCTCTGGTTTATACAAAAATTTCTTTCGCCACATATGTTTCCAGGCGAAAGTAATTTCTGCCTGGATTATGTTCTTTGGACTTTGACACTGGAGACTGGGGTTTCTTTTCTGAGCAGCTGATTATTTTAGATTAGGATTAATGTCTGGAAATAGTGGAAAATGGCTTTCAGGAGGTAACAAAGTGTGCCTACCAACATCTCTAAAGCTCATTATGTAACATATTATGCTTTGTTTGTGTAATTCATAAAAGAAAAACAAGAGGAGAAAGTTGAGTCTTTGTGCCGTACTATTTTTCGCTCACTACCTGGCAACCTCACAATGGCGAACAAGACTCAAGGAAGTGACCGTACCTGGCCAAGAATAGTTGTATCCACCTTGTCATCTAACTCTGACATTTTGGAGAACTTGGACTTGTTTAAATTATTCCTGTTTAATTTAGAAAGAGAGACTGGTTCTAGTTGAATTGGATAAAAACAGCATCCCATCTTGTCACTGGGAACTTTCTAACTTTAACCAACATCCGTGCTTAACCTTGTGTAACCTTAAGTGTTAAGGTGCCTAAACATAACCATACAAACATTAATCATGCTTCAGTAGCCAGAAGAGGACTCAGGGAAAATGTTTTTTTCAATATCCTCATTACGTTGATGAAAAAACTGAACTCAGCATGCATAGACCGCTCTTCAGCCATCAGACATCAGAAGATGGGATCAGCCTGGACATTTAAGCTTTGTATTTTACTTAAGTAAGATTTATGTTTGCCATATGAGGAATGAGGAGCAACACCATCTGTGACTTACTGTTCAACAGAGTTATCCCGAGGTTCACCGCAGGATGTAACAGGATGTAATAAACTGAAAAGATACCAGTCTTTAAAAAAATAAACCAGCCACTCATACTTAAATACCTTTTTAGAATACACTGTACTTGTATAGTGTCTTTCTAGTCTTCATAGTGTCCTCATAGTGTTTTTACACTACATATCTCATTCATGTTGCCATGCAAGGTGCCAACTGCTCATCAGTTTTAGGAGCTAACCATTCATACTCATTCACACACAATTTGGGGTTCAGTACCTTGCCCAAGGACACTTCGATGCAGACTGAAAGAGCCAGGGATCGAACTGCTGATCATCTGATTGGTGGACGACCCACCCTACAGTGGCCATAGCCACCCACGTCCCTAATATCTAAACTATGCTCCTGTAACAGACATATTTTTGCACTGTGGTTCTAATAGGTCAGTGTAGGTGTATGTATCTGAGCATGCATTTCTCGGTGTGTGTGTGTGTGTGTGTGTGTGTGTGTGTGTGTGTGTGTATCCCTGACGCTGCTGTCACCAGTGGATGGTATATGTCAGCCTTGACTACATGCTGGCTCCACTTCATCACCAGCTGCAGCCCAGCTCAGCTCCAGAAAAACTGGCAAACTGTTTGTCTGCCTGCCTGCTTGATGCACAATAAAACTGTGTCTCCATGAGACAGGCCTCTGCAGGCCCTACAGACACTAACACACGCGCACACACACACACACATAAAATGTGAACACAAACATACAGCCATATGCGCACACAACTGTAGTTAGGCACATGCTCGGATAAATGTGCAAATGGACACAACTATTACACAATGCCCTTGCAGGAAGTGTGTCCATCTTTGCATGTGTGTGTGTTTATCTGAGCGTGTGTCCTTTGTACCTTTTCTAGAGACAACTGCAGTCTGTGCCAGATACCCTCATAATGTTGGACAGGTGTACAACATGGTAATCAGGGATTTACGAGTGTGTGTGAGTGTGTGTGTGTGCATGAGGAAGCAGAGACAGTGAAAAAAAGAGAGAGAAAAGCAAAGACAGAAAGATGGCCAAGTATTCAATATTCTTTACCTCTGTCTTTTGCCCAGAAACCTGTATATGGGGGGCGCTGCCTGGACAAGGTCAGCCTCCTACATCCTCACTGCCCCTCAACGCCTCCCTCATTACCCCCCATAACAGCCGATCACACTCTTCCTCACTCCCTCCCCCTCGTCCTGCTCTCCTTTCTTTTTCTTTCTCTTTTACATGTTAATCCTCACCCCCCACCTCCCCCTCTGTTTTCCCTCACCTCCCCCCCCGACTATTTTCTACCTTTCTCTGGCTGTGGAGCTTAAATGACAGGCTGTCAGAGGACACTGAGTGCTCTGGCCTGGTTAGTTAATGTGTTAGTTACAGACACACCTGCCAGAGAAAGAAAAGCACCATCAGGGATATAGACTCTAGATAGCAGAGGGGCAGAATGAATGAGCAAATCGATCGATCAATCAGTCAGTGAACAAAGTCATCAAATTTGTACTTGCTTAACAGCCAATGGTGATCATGCTACACAGATCCCCCCCACACCCCACCCCCGTCCCTTTTATTTTCATATTTATTTCTCTATTCACCATTACCCTGGATATTGCACTGCCCTCATAGATGCACACACATTAGCACATAGCGCTGTCAACCTAAATGATACTTTTCACCATCTTTCCATTTGCACCTCCTCCTCCTCCTCTCGCCTTCCTGTGCTTTAAATTATTCAGATCTCTCTACATTTGATTTAGCATGCCTCCTGTCTGCCATTTCCCCCTCTTTTTTATACATTTCATTATGTTGTATGACTTTAGACCCACTGGCTGGAAAATGACAATTATTTTGCTCCAGCAGCCAGCTATTAACAGAGCTGAAGAATACATGGAGTGGCGTGCTGAGTGGGGACTGCAGTGTAAGATGAAGACACATGCACGCATACACACACACACACACACACACGCATCGATATAGAGAGACATGCAGACAGGTAAATCTGCACACACATACAGTACGAAGCAAAATAGACGCATACATGTATGCAGATAGTGTACTGTTTTCTTTTATGTCTTTTCCTCTCTTGCCTTTTAATCACACACACACACACACACATACACACACACTATGCATACACTTACTGTACTATAAAGCAACAAAAATCTGGCTTGTGGCCGGGACCACATGAGGAATGATCCGATGGAAAGAGCAGAACAAATAGAGAGATCCGTCACTGCAAAGTAATGCCTTTTAAATGTACCTTTAGCGTGGCCAGGCTAGTGAATTCAACCCATATCTAATGGTAGCTTGTTTGGCCTTTTCATCAATTCTGCATAAATATATATGAGCCACAGGGAAACATACAAGGGGCCTAATAGAAATGAATGAACTACTCAACCATATATTTGCTGTGAGAGATATGCAGCTTGTGATTGGAAAGGGCATCCACTATCTGCAATATTGATAATACTTTTCAAATTTCATCTGCTTTTGTTTGCGTTCTGCGGCCGCCTGTTTAAACATGGTGAGAATTATAATGAGGCCAAACATTATCTCCACTGGTTGTTCTAGGCTGAACATATAACTTTATCACTGAAATGATTCCCGTACTTTGGCTGCATTGTAGCGTTTCCATTAGAGCTTGGCTATCTGACAGAACTCCAACCAATCGGCAGCAACAGTGGCCCACGTCTGGTGGCCAAGCAGTGCAGAAGCAGAGTCTGTGACACTGTGCCGTGTGTGTGTGTGTGTGTGTGTGTGTACGCATGTATGCGTGCATGTGTGTGTGTGCATGGTAAGTGCCAGGATGTTTAACTGTAACCATCTCTGATCAAATATGTTGGGGGACAATGTGAACTCTATTTTACCTGGCATGCTACTTATTAAAGATCGTTTTTCTGGGTATTTAACGTCACATGGTGTTCCAGGGTTCCCTCTGAGATCCTGATCTGAAATATTTTGTTACCATACCAAACATGAAATCAGCTGCCTGTCTGCATTTGTTCTTTCTTTAATTTTGCTTTTCATTATCACCTCTGTCCTGCTCTGTCTGTTTATCACCAGCATGTCGATCACGTCAATGTAAGCTTGACCTTTTCATCACAAAGCTGAAAATATAGTTCTGCAACGATACACATAAACTATGGGTCTATGAAGACACGGCTGTTATGGTAGTCAGAAAGGCTTTCAGAACATGTGCACATGCTAAATCGCAGAACAGGGTCATGCAGCCTTCGGCATCAAACAAGCTTGTTGACTGATCTGACGTCTTGTTGAGGGATGGGTTTAAAACAAAAAGAACTATTGGACAAGTAGAGTGGAGGTGAGAAAGTAAGCAGAGTCTAATTATGATCGCCCTCTCTGATGGCATGCCTTTCATGTCGCCTTCAATTTGGCCATCTTTAACCATTTTTGCCTTTCAATGCGCTCAGACGAACAAACTTGTTATTTTATAGAATAACCTGGTATATGTTTTTTGTTTTTGTTTTTTTGTTTTGCAGCAAATTGGGGAGAGGGAGAGTGTATGACATGAAGCAAGGGGCCGTGGGTTCGAATCAATGCAGTAAGGAGCATTGGCACATGGGGTACTTGCTCTAACAGGTGAGCTGCCACGTGTTTGGCTGTTTATCTCTTGAATGTGGCTTACATCTGGACAGCAATACCACAATGATCACAATGCAAGGTTGACCTTTGTGTGCTAAGGCCTGTTCAAATAAGTCTGCATATAAACTGTGCAGATCTATTGGGAGACGGGTGCTGTGAGCGTCGATGGGTCAAAGAGGACTGAAAAGGAGCAAGCATGCATGCCTTTCATATTGCAGCGTGGTGCATCCCGGCACATCAAGCAAGATGACTGGTGGATCCTACTGCTTGTTGGAAGGCAGGTTCAAAATGAAAAAGAATAAAATACACGCATGTTCACACAGGAACAACTCGGGTGAAGGTTTTGTACAGCCAGAAGAAAAATCTTCCAGCCTTAAGGCTGCTTAGCAATTCCTAGGTTTGTACGTCACTACTGCCGTCACATCATGATCAAATATATCAAGACAGATAAAAAGGTAAATGTTACCAATTAAAAGACCAATGATTTATCACCCAGCTTTGATTCTTTTATGGAATTTCTGTCTCCATCATATTAGTGCTACAGGTGTGCGTAACAGATAAGTGGATATTGCAGTAAACCTTTATTCTTTCTATTCTCTTCTTTTTTGTTCAGCTTCTATATTTTTTCATTTGGTTCTGCTTGATTTTACTCTATTCTAGAAAACATGATCCTCCTTGGTGGCTGCCGAAGAGTCTTTTCAAAAGGTTCTCAGCAGCAGTAGTATGCAGAGGTGAACTGTATTATATATCCTCTTAAGAAAGCACAGGAATCAGTCTCGCATGATTGCTCCTCATAGTGCCTCACGGAGAGGGAGAGAGAGCAGGTTATCCATGTAGAAATTGCACAGCAGATATCATACACCGAGCTCTGTCATGCACAAAGACGCTGGAAAAAGCACCAAGACTATCTTTCATCCCGGAGTTGCTGAAATCCCCGACACACACCCTTCGAAGAGCAGCTCAGCCCCCGCGCAGGGAGTGAGGGTTATTTGAACTAAAGCTTTGTACGGGGTTACAGGCAGCGTTCAAGCTCTAAGACCAGGGTTGGTCCAATGCCTACCATGGACTTATGGTGATCTTGGTGACTTGGCCAAACGTCGCAGCCCAGATCGAGCTGTGTCACCAGGGATAGACATATCAGAGGAGCTCAGCGAAGCTGGCAGATCATGATAGTCATCTTATGGAGAGGGGTCCCAGTGATTAAATCCAGGCTGTTGGATCCCACCCTCTGGCACTTGACCACACACATGCGCGTGCACACACACACAAACACACACATGCGCGTGCACACAAACACACACACACAAAGATGCATGTGTGTCCAGAGTCCCAAACCCAGGATCATTAATATTTGCACATTATAACCCTCCTCTTTTCTCACACTGCTGCCACCAGATATACCAGCTGGGCCCGCCTATCCATTACCATAATGCCATCAGTGTGTGTGTGTGTGTGTGTGTGTGTGTGTGTGTCTCTCTGTGTGTGTGTGTGTGTGTTTCTATGACATGTAGTTTCATTTGCTGTGTGTCTCTCTGTATGTATTGTATGCTCACACTTGCTGCTACTGTTCTCTGTCGGTGTATGTGATATTTATGTGTGTCTTATCGTATGCCTGACTGTTACAGTGGGCACGCATATTCAAAATGGATTTAAGGGCTAAATTGTATAATGATTTCTGGGAAAACAATAAATTGAGGTTCCAAATAAAGGCCATTATGGAAATGAGATTAGGGAGCAATTGAATTAGGCTGTAATCACCGTTTCTATATGTCATTACAATGCAACTTTATACAGCATTACTCTGTGCCGAGGGCTATAAATGACAAACACTGTTGTCTTCGAGGGGTATTTCAGTAAATCCACAAGGGGAGGGTTTAATTCAGATCCACTAAATGCAGCTCTACCTCTGCCACTTTATTCCTGAATTCACATTATTCCCACTGGATCAGACAATAAAAATACATATTTTCAAATTTAACCAGTCACTCCCATGCCGCACACCAAAATATTGCTGGAGACAAACAAATTCCCTGAATATGCAATATAATCTTTAAATATTCACGTAATGTAATCAGCTTCTTACCAGACTTTTGTATGAATAGATTTTCAGCAACACATCAACCATCAATCAACCAAATCCAGAGTCTCATTTGAGCTTTTATAGTTTTCATAATTTTGTTTTGAGGTATAATTTGGATTAAATAATGGAAATGGCAAAGTGTACTTATGAAACACATTAAGAGGTTCATAATAATAATTGATAGGAATTTGGCTGATAACAAAACCGAATTGCAAGCCGTGTCTGTGGTAACGTCATGTCGTTGGACACAAGATAACTGTAGCACACATGCATGCAGACAGGAAGTAGCCAGGGTACGACAGCTGACAGGATGATAAATCAGCCCAGGCCAATATATCAGATGCAGATATTACTGTATCAGCATATTGCAAATTCAATGATTGGTTGTGTATTTATTAAATAAAGAATATGTCCATATATTATTATATTTCTAACCACTCAAATATCAATATTGGTATGACTTCAAAATCCTGGTATGGGTTGGACTCTAGTGGCTGGCAGGCTGGGGAGTGATTTTGATGAAATTGCTGCTTTTCTGAAGCAATGACGCATCACCTCACCATGACGTGCGTCAGCGCATCAAGACCCCACCAGCGTGTGAGGTTACCTAGAAAATAACAGGTGCGGGTGTTATGACGTGCATCATACCTTTCTGCTGTGTGTTTCCTTTAACAAACAAATCAAGTACACCCGTTGAATAAATGGTTCAAATGCTTCAGTGTTTACTTAGAGAGAGAGAAGCCAGTCAGAGCGACACCAGCTGTGACAGAGAGCCGGGAAAACGTGGCAGCTTCTTCCGACGGTAGAAACTTTGAAAATAACCACGCCCTTTATATCGGCAAGTTTATAACAATGTGTCCCAACATTTTGGATCAAATCCCTAAAACAGGGACTATTAATCTTACCATCAGCCTGCAAACAACACTCACATACACTGCTCCCTCACTCACACACACACAGTCCATCATCACCAATGAGAGTCCTCTCCTCCTGTTTTCTGTGGTCCATAGGGATTTGTCAGTGCTCGTCAACCAACCGTGTCAACCGTGACAGTCGTCCAGATGTCTCCTGCTGCCACAGAGATGACAGGAAGGACAGGAGGAGTGGAGGGATAGAGAGAGAGAGGGGGATAGAGATAGAGAGAGAGAGAGAGAGAGAGAGAGAGAGAGAGAGAGAGAGAGAGAGAGAGAGAGAGGGAGTATCCCTCATCTGACAAGCACTACAGTGGGACATCCGTGAGCAATCAGATTCAGAGCATGGAACTAGCCACGTTGACGAGCGCTAATAAAGTGGATTCCATGCTTGTGGTACTTTGGGGAATACACAAAGTTTGAGAGAAATTGGCCTGCTGGTCAGCTTACCTGTTGAAGCATAACTCAAGCTTTTTTTTTGTGCACATGCATGCATGTCTTATGATCCTTTCAATTCTGACCACAGTCTCAGCAGCTGCTTCTATACTCTACTATTTTGCAGCTTTCCTGCAGGCAGCTCTATAGATCTCATATGGAGCTAAACTCAACCCCCAAAAGGCAAACAATATATATTTTATCATGTTACCATGACAGCATTTCTGGTGTATTTTCCATTACTTTACACAGAGGTGCATATCAAATAATATGAGTATGAGAAAGGCCTTAACCTTATACCAACCGATGTACTGCCTGTGGGGCAGTAGCACTATGTAGAGCTTTCATGGACTGTCAGCTACAGGAATATGAACATGTAATACACTGCATATTTATCAAGAGACAAGATTCCCGTCTTTTTGGTCATTATCTCCAGTTAGTAGGTGTTAAGGCTTACAGGAAGACTCCAGCGATGGAATATGATTGATGGAATATGATGAAATTGCAGATACAAAAACATTCTTCTGTTGTCAAGATTATTTTTACTTCTGCTTTTTGTATTTGCTTGGACCAAACTATTTTTGCTCTTGTTGACTGAGGCACACACTCAACTTTGAGAAAGAAAAAAACTTTCATTTGAGTGTTGCAGCTATTGCTTCAATTAAATACCTGCAGCCACCAGCAGCAGGAATATATGCATTGCATCTGCAGTATCCAGTGATTATGATTTATATGTTATTTAAATATTCCAACACAGTACCAGAACCTAGAAACGGAAATTGACCTTCTGTGTTTTCTTTCTACAGCTTTGAGCTGTTTCACACATATTTCAAGTTTATACAGCGATTTTTTTGTAAAGTAGCAAATCTCCACACCAAGTTTTCTCTGCATAATCAAAATCTATAAAGGCAGCAGGAGGGAGATGCTGTTGCTTTATCATGGTAGTTACTAGTAATAGTGGCATGGCTATGCAACATGTATGTCCTCATATGACTAACGCAACCTTTTTCATAAAAAAACATTAAAACTGTAATAAAATGTAAATTCAACATCCTCTCCTCTTTAAAGCATGTTTGGATGAATTTAGGAAACTGAATTAAGTTCAACATAATACCATTGGAGTTGCTAATACACTGCTGTTGGCTACTGTACTATGTATTTATTTTCAGAGGAAACTTGACTGTGTTCCTTTTATTAGCTTCAGTTTTTGAATATAAAATATTAAACATGTTCAAGTTTACCAATACACTTCTCTTTTCTCTTTATAAAGATCAGATAGTAGCTTGGGGGAGAAAGTGACTTGAACTGCCTTAACTAAGGACTCCATCTCACTTGACCAGTAATTTTACTTAACTTTCCCAAGAAAAATAATTTGTGACTTTGTTGAGACAGACCAAAGTATTACCAAAATTGCTGTATATTTTTACCTCCTAGAGAAAGCCACCCTGGACATCCCTTGGACTCATCCTCTGCTCTCAGGATAAAGGGTTAAAGAGAGGAGGGGATGTGATGTGATAGGCTACAGACATTTTCACATTTCACCTAGGCTAAGCTAGCTAAAGCTAGCTTTAGCTGGCACTGTTCTGACACTCCAAGTTTTGTCCCTAGAATAGTTAGCAGTTTCATCACTTCAACCAACCTTTAACCATAAATCTAATTTTGTATAACAGCCTAAGATCAAGCAGCCCTTTATGCATGAAATCTGTGAAAAACACAAAAGTCCTTTTCTAGACGTAGTGTTTTTGTTTTGTTTTGTCTGTTCTGAGCTACTGTAGAAATATGCTGTGGATTCTGTGGAGGAGGCCTCTACAGATACAAGACTCATTCTAAGGTATAAACATAATGATTCTTATTTTCAGGTGATTAAACACTAATGAAAACAGAGTTATGCTTATTATGTTCTATTTCTGTCATATTCTGTAAGCAGAGCCGCCTAAATCTGACATACTGGACCTTTAACTGTACTGACATCTCTAAACAAAACAAGACATGTTTACAAAAGACAGCAAATAAAGAAAAAACCTACACTTAAGCATGTGCTACACCTGCATGGTCACCTCGATACAGACAAAATATTTTGAAGCACAATTACTAGCGGCAACAGTTGAGTGAGCCTTACAGTTTCGCCATCAAAGATTCACCACCCACTCTTGAAAGCACATTACGCTCATATGGAGGGCATGGCAGGGCAGTGATCCAGCAGGCTGGGGGCATGTGCCAGGAAGTGCTCTGTAAAGCACATGGTGAGAGCCCGCAGCACCAATCAGCCTGTACTGAGGTTGTCAATTGGCTCATTAGCGCTCATTACAGCGACCTGTTGGGCACCTGGGTGCCCTTCAGAGCTCTTAGGGTAGGATGGGGGGTGGGGGTAGACTGTGGGTTTGGGTGAGGGGCAAAGCGAGGAAAAACAAAGAGTAAAAAGAGGGCAACAAAAGACATATTCCATGTTTTTGTCTTGGAGGAGATGAGGGTGAAGACTGATGAATTGGGGGGGAGGAATGGCAGGGGGATGAGGTGAGGATAATGACTACAAGACACAAAAAGGTAATTGGGAGAGATGTGCATTCTGGTTCAACACAAAATGAAATTTTGTTCTTATTTTTAATTAATTTTGTTTTATTCACAGTAATTTGACCACTGAACACAGTGCAGACAATATTACTGTAGCTAGCTTCTTGAGACTTGGACCAAATGAACTTAGTCACATATCTGTTTATTTTTGGGTTGCTGGACAGTGTATACGTGACGTCACCAATAGGTATTCAAAGCACCGCTTTGAAGCTTAAAATATGTGGCACTGGCCGCCGCCATGCTCGCTGTCCTGCCTCTTCCGCCTCCCAGCTAATCTAAAAATCAGCAAAGACGTGGATCATCGGCAGACCTGAGGCAGGCGAAAAGAGGTTTGCTCAAACAGGCCATGTGTAGCAACACCTATCACTCAGTAGCCACACTGTTAATTCTACATAACTTTAAGCCTTAATATAATCTAAACAGGTGAGTTCTATAAAAATTCAGCCTCAGTACAGTTGTCATGAAAATGTTTGGGTTTTTTTTTTTGCACTTCCGCATTGGTTTCATTTCCCAGCCTGGAAGGTTCCCGCAACTACTCTGATACAACTACTTACTACCTGCGATTTGTACTGCAGTTGTACCTGCAGTACAAATCGTTCACTACATAATTTATTGTACTTGACTATCACAAAAGACACTGTTTGCTTATGGTATGATCGTGTCTGCATTTTTCAGCTGAAAGTCTGATCTAGACACAGAATGTACAAAATAGTTCACTCTTCATAACATTAAATGATGAGGTGAATTCAGGTGAACGCTTTAATCCCTTGTTAATTTGCTTTATTAAATCTGTGCTAATCACAGACAGAGACAGCGATAAGGAGAAGCTGTTTTCATTTCTGAGACCCCTTTTGCCACTTAACACCAGGATATTTTGTAATTATTTCTGTATTACGTGTTTGTAGTTTGACTTATTTGTGTTCATTGTATCCACTCTATGCTGTATTTAATTTAATGGGGTCTTCAGAGAGCAAGAAGTTCAGCATCAATAGTAACAGGTTGAACAAAGCTCACACAAGCATGAAATCAACTCAAACAGCCCCATCAATTTGACATCCTCTCACCTCACTCCCTCTGCCTTCTCTTTCAGTATGTGAGCTTTCACATGATGATTATACTTACCCAACAGCTTTCCTTTATGGCGCTTTAGCTTTGAGACTTTTACACTTCAAGTATAACCCTTTTTATTATAGGTAAAAGTATTTTACTTTCAGCACCCTGTGTGCTCAGCGCTAAAAATATCAATTTTACACAGAGTCAATAGTACAACTTTTTTTTTTTACTTTGCATATGTACAAAAGGAGACACCGTAGAAAAGAGGCACCCTCGTAACGAGTCACATAAGGCACCTTTTTATAAGCTGTTCAGAGGATTGAGCAGAGCCAAGGGACACAGATGTGTCTTTTGAACAGAGGAGCGCTCGTTTTGACACCAATAAAAGAAGACAGAAGTGTTGAGAAAAAAAAAGATATTTACACAGATACAACAGAAGTGTGAAAAAAGACAGAATTTACACAGAGATTATATAAACAGATTATGAAAAGAAAAAACCTTTCAAATGATACAGAAAAATTCAGAAAACTGAACATTTGTTTCCCCGGAGTGCTCTGACTCTTCCTGCTCCATGTGCCGCTGGGTTTAGGTGTTCCTTACCCATTAAATAAATAGTATTCTAAAACTGGGCACTGTAGTTTTTATCAAACAGGAGCATTTGCTGGGAACTATTTTCAGTTGTGGATGGGGCACACTAGTGAATATATTGTAATATATACTGCATAACAAGCTACGGTTTGTGTTTATAGTGTAGCCTGAGCCAAATGTACCAATATTACGGATGCATTCAGTTTTGTCATCAAAATATTCAAGCTGTTTTATTGATTATTGATTCCTAAAATATTAATTATTTGCTTATCCTGCTCAGAAAGAGAGGACAGCCAGGTGCAGCACAGTGTGCACGGTATGTGTTCAAATGGCAATGGTTTAACCTATAGGTGACCACATACAAGCTACCACCACACATCACCACACTGCAAAAGCAAGCGCCACACCAAATAAAACCACACCCAATGCCTGCCAACAGGACACCTACAGAAAGACAAGACCAGGGTTCAACCAACACAAAACCAGCAAAACACTATCCGCACTTGTATGGAATTAAAAACACAGAGATGATTAAATTAGAGCACAACGTAAAGTGACAAGCTTCTCTGATTTCTACATGTTTTTAGGCACAAGCTACTGATGTAGCCATAGGCCCCTGTGTCTTCAAGGAACAGCTCAGGGCTCATCACTAAGCACTAAACACCACTATTCACTATATGCAAACATTATCAACATTTAATGACTTCTCCAGCCCCAGGATTCTTGGCTCCTCGGTTCAGTTTAGGTAATTTCACCCAGAGGTTATTTTTTTCTCAGCTTCCCTAAAAATGCCAGCAGTCATAGTCAATATAATGACTTTGTGCAGAATGGCATTAGACCTCAAAATGTTGTCTTACCTATGATACTTTAAGTTCTCACATCTGTATACTCTGAGGACTGTGTTTAACTAGCTTAGGACACTAACCTGAGAAACACAAACATTTAAATATACCACGCCAATATCACATATGAAAATCATCAAAGTAATGTTCGGTAATGTCACATGAAGACCATCTACTAACTCAATGGGTCCCCTTATTCCTACTAACACACACACACAAACATATATACACAATGCCAACGCAGGAACATGTCACCCTGTGCCGCAGCATGGCTCATTGATGTGTTTTTAATAATTTTTGTACAACAATGGTGCTCTATCGCACAGAGGTAAAAGACGTATGAGGCTTCAGACACACGGTTGTGATGCAGTACGCCGGCGCCGCAGCCACCGGGGCATTTTCACCTTCTAGACAATGTTTGCGATTCCACCACTAGTGTTGCAGCACATTTCAAAAGCATCTCTTCGCTCTGCTTCAGGTAGAAAACAAGACTGTCCTATTTTTGATGGGTGCCACGACCAGCTACATCAAGCAACAAAGAGCAGATCGAGATAGGAAGTCGCTCACAGAAACGGCATAGAGAATCAATTTTTCAAAATAAAACACCCTGTGCAGACTCAAAAAAAAACAAACAAAGGGGGAAGAATTTAACTAAGCAGCTTACTTACTCATGGTAGAAGCACACAAACCAAGGAAAAACCACCAAATCTGGGTAAGTTAACAAAGTCTGGTAGGCAAAACACTCAACACTGCTTCTCAAACTGTCTTGATGGGGTATGAAGATACATGAAGAACAGACCAAAACTAACAAAAACTAACAAAAGTTAGTGTGTATGATGACTGCAGGGTAAATTAGGAGACTCTAACCACTGACCACCATTTAAGACCAGTCTCTGGAACTGGATCTGAATGTCCTCCTGATCTTTCTTCAGTTGTCCACTGATGTCTAACTCCTGACCCACAACCCTTTCCCATTGGATGCTGTGACATGTTTTGGTCTGGTGTTCCCACACAGCTGTTGTGTGTTTGTTTGCTGTGTTCATTCAGTCTCTTGTTCAGGGTCCTTGCCATTCCCCTGAGAAGGGTCTGGTACACCATCAAGGGGGGCCCCAGGGCAAAAGCTTTCCTCTGGGACCCCTCAGTCCATTTTGCCCCAAAAAAGTCTCAAAAAGCAACATTATTCCTATGCTGGATAACTACCCTGTCCCTGTTCGCTGTATGACAGATAACCTGTCTGATATGCACCATCTAAGCATAATGCTACCTGAAATATTATGTCACACCCCACCCCAGTCCTCCTCTCTGGGGAGGTCCTGTCTTTTGAGTGTACCAGTACAGATCCTACACAGGCATGTCTAAGATGACATTAAGGAGAGGTGACTACCTACATACAACAATCACATAACAAAATGAAGAAACAAGATACCTCAAATGGGCTGAGTCAAAGAAGGATTTCCCTGACCAGGATGGGTAAACCTGTAGTAGTTGCCTCTCACATGAACAGTGACATTACTGAGATAAGAAGGCGGTAAAGACGAAGCTGCAAAGATGATCCACATCTGAAGCAAATTAGCATCATGTTGGAAAACTTTGCCATTCTATGCTTGTCTTTTTTAAGCAAACGCGTTTTTGTTTCCGAAAACTCTCTTTGAAAAATGTGTTAAAGCAGTAGAGCAGGGTTAAAGGTAGGATGGAGTGGCTCCTTAGGGAAAACAGGGGCATTACAAAGCAGTGCTGTAGCACTGAAAGGTAGGTAAGTAGGACAATGTCCCTTTAAAAAAGCAGAAAGGGGAGGAAGATGTGTGGGACATAAATTTTTAGTGCCTTTACAGAAGAAGAGTGCAGAGCTACAGAGATAGAAGGCAGTGATATAACAGGGTGAGGGTTTAAAGGAGTGTAAAGGCAACTCAGTGGAACATAATCCAAGAGGCCTTTTGTTCTCTTTGCAACATGATACTGTTGGTTCATAAAAAAGCACTTCAATTGAGCGAGTGTATTGAGTGGGTGCATGAATTTGATTTCATTCCAAACAGCATTTCTAATACGTATTCTGCTCAGGTGTCACCAAAGATGAAATACAATTAAGGGACCTCAATCTGATCTAACATCCTGCACAGAGAGGGCTGGTAAAAAAAAAAAAAAAAAACACACACACACACATATATATATGAAAACACTGGAGCTGAAAATGAGGCCAACAAGAAGAATACATACATTAAAGCCGCCGATTCACAATATTTGCTCTTCATATTACTCACATAACAGATTCCCACCTGGGAGCGAGGATGCCTTTTAACAAGCAATGTCAATGAATGTTACTTGCACCTAACATGACACAGATTTTTCTCCTTGAAAAGCTTAAATACAACATCAGCCCCCACTTTTACTGCACCTCAGAAAGCTTCATAAATAGATAGGTTTGAAATCAGCAGTATGATAAGGAAACAAAAAAAAAAAGGATAAATACTCAACTCCCTGCAATGGGGATAAGGCCCCAAAATGTGTTTTGGAAACATAATCAGCATCATAGCAGCTCTGTGTGTCTGTTTACATTGTGGCCTCTACCATCGCTCCCCTCTCCTCCAACAAACAAGAGGACGGGGGGATGTGGGAGAGGAATAATAATAATAAAAAAAAAAGCAAGAAATATCTTTTGCATATTATTTTAAGTAACTGTTCAAATTTCATTTCAGAATGGTAATCCACAAAACAAATATGTAGCAGCATATTTTAAAAAGGGAGGCTCCGCTCGCTTCAATTTCCTATTGTGGCGTTCGGCGTGTGTTTGCTCTTTGTGTCTGTTTGAATTGATTTGCACAGCTCGGCAGACAAGGGCTGAATGCTCAGACCAAGAATCCATAATTTCATATGATCTGATAGTTCTGCAGTATTAGATTGATTTTTCCCCCTCTCCCTCTCTCCCTCTCTTTGGTGTTGATGTTAACAAACAAGCTGAGGTACCTGCGTTCATGGAACCAGAGAGCAAAGAGAGGCATTTTGTTCGGGCTAAGGTGATAATGTGGAGACAGGGACATGTTTGTTTGAGGAAGGGGATATGTTTGTTGTGTGTTGTTTTGTGAGGAGGTACTTCCCATCTAGCCTATTTAGCCGGCGGGCAGTGGTGTCTGTAGCCACACAATATCCAGGACCGGAGGCTTTACACGTTGCTTATCTACAGCTGATTGGGTCTGCACATAATGCCCATACTGCTATTACTACAAGTGCAGTGGTCCTGATGCCTCACACTAGATGAACAGATGAGATATTGGTCGTGACGGAAAATAAGCCATCACCCCACAATACAGTAGGTCTGTAAGATCGGAGGGGAAAAGAGTAAAGTGCTGTCTTTCCTGGTAAGATAACCTTTTCACGACTCATATACCACAGCACCTTTGATTCAAGACTGTGTCATGGCTGTCATGACGGTTACTCACACTCCATCACCAGAATCACTCTTGCAGACTTTGTTCTATAAAATATCAGCTCATGATCCGGTCTCCTTAAAAATTATGTTTATACATTACTTCATTGTTTTATCACATACATTTTAGAGAAAACACATTTGCATAAGGGTTTTCTGATCTGACCCCCGTAAGGCTCAACAACATGTTAGTGCCAAAACTTTAGGAAGACAACATGATTTGGGAGAAAATAACTACTTGGTAGTCAAAAACGCGACCCGACAGATAGTCAGACCTTATGTATTCAGACCTATGGACAGACCAACACGTGTCATTTACACCCTCAATATCTCTATAATCAGGATTCTGCATTCATACGCAGAATCCCCAGGATAAGATTTTGGTATCAGAAGTGTTCTGTTCGGTTTCTGTTTGCAGTATTGACCAGTCACGTTTGAGTGGACTTTGGTTACATGCAGGTAAACAGTCAGTGTGGAGAGCAGCAGCAGTACACAGTGGATGAAATGCAATCTGCGAACGAATCGACGATCGTCCGATGACGACTGAGCTTCTTAGCTTTTTTTTTTTTGAAAATGTATCTGCATTCATCAGCAGGTATCTGTTCATAGATTTTAGCTCGAATGTTGTCTGGACCTGAAACAAAGTCTCGAGTTGTTAATTGGTTTGTAAACAATGGCCGGTGTGCGAAAGAGGAAGTCTTGGCCCGGATATCCGTCTGGCTTTCACTGAAGCCCCAGAATAGAGAGACAATAGTCAACGGCATAAAGATCTGGCAATGATATGATACATGATTAGAGTTACGGACATACAGCATACATACTGTGTACACACTTAAATGTACATGATATTTTTATCTTTCTTGTCTAAGTGTATGAATGATATTTTTAGTTTTCACACTCACAGATATAGATCAAAGATATTTTCCAGCCTTTTTGAGCTTTATTTGACAGAGACAGCTTGAAGAGGGAATGTGTGGAGAGAGAGATGGAGAATGACATGCGGGACAGAGCCAGAGGTCGGATTTGAACTCTGGGCCACTGCAGCAAGGACTGAGCCTTTGTACATGGGGCGGATGCTCTACCAACTGAACGACATCCCGGATGAATAAAGTATTTTTGAGCTGACTTTAATTCATAAGAATCAAAGTATAAAAAAGTCATCAGCTTTTATTTGGTTACGTGTTGTGGAGGTGAGCACTGGTGTCTGAGAAGCTGCAGTCAAGTGAAGCTCTGCTGCTGTAAAATGGAAAGATCTCTTACAGGCCTGACAAACAGTGCCTTATCGAGAAAACTGAACAGCAGGAAAAATGCATGTTGCATGATTTATACGAGGCAAAACAAGAATAAAACATATTTGCACTGTGCACTGAAACAAATGAGGTTTCACTCTATATCAGCAAAATCAATACAATAACAGGCTCTATGCGCAACGCACCCCATGTGCATGCTTAATAAGTGCTAGCCTCCTGCACTGTTACGCTGAGGATACAGCCTGCAAAGTTACACATTATGATATCAAGAAGCTTTTTTTCCCTCTTTTTAAACTCCAATCTCAAACCTCTCATTTGGGATTTGGTTTGAAGAGTGGGGTGTTAAGTACTAAAACTACAGTTCAGAAGAGGCTTATGCTAAAAAGTCATCCTGAGACACTCACATACCGCCTTAAAAAGAGGAGGGAGAAGACAAGACAGAGAACTGTGATGCTATCACCTCCCTTAACTCCTGTACACCCCCCAACATCCATCCAACCCCATCCATCCCCACCTGCTGTCACCTTACATGCACCTGTCACAGACTTATACAAATACTTAGCTCCTGCTAACTGGGCAGGCAAACACCTCAGAGGGAAGACTGTGGGTGGGCAGGTGTGTGAGAAAAGAGACGCAAAAGAGATGGTGCGGGCGGGGGGGGACAATCAGAGAGAGCGGCTCTAAGGCAGAGGAAGAAAGTAAGTCAGTGATAAAGAGAGATGGGGATAGAAAAGAGCGATTAGGTTGAAAAGCGGTAACATCCTCTGAGCATTCTGCTATCAGTGGGGCGACAAAGCGGAGTGAAGCCCAGGTATTAGCCTTCCCTCTCTTCCTGTCTCGCTCACTCTCCCTCTCATTCTCCTGCCGCATACCTCCTCTACCTGCCGCCGTCTATTTTAAGCCATTCCTTCAGCGCGGCGTCAAACAAGCCTGAAATCCCTGCTAATACTAGTTACCCCTGAAATACTGATCTCACTACCCCCCTCCACCCCCAGCTGCCGCCACCGAAGAGGAAAAACCTTAAGGAGGAAAAACAGCGTTTTGACATTGCCTTTACATTTTGAGCTCATTAAATCCCAGGATCTGTCTCACTTCTACCTGGATTTTTTTTATTCTTAGAGATAAGACAAATTAATATGAACACGCCAGGGCCAGTTTTAAATGCTTTGTGATATTCAAAGCCCTGTGCTCCATCTCCCTCTCGCTCACACTCTCTCAAAGTTATCATGGGGCCCGTGATAGCCTTTAAACAAGCAAGGTGAAGTGCTTTAATTAAAACTAGCAGGGTTCCATGGGAGAAAGGAATGGGAAAAGAAGAGGGGGAAGACTTCATAATTTATCATACCAAAGGGCTTTCCCACTGGTGGCTAAAGGAAGAGGAAAAGCAGCTAAACATCTCTTAAGTAGAGTCATAAAAGATGGCCACTTTAAAGAGATGCAAGGCTCCCCGTGCATAGAGCGCACACCTTGGAGACAAAAATGAAAGCCTTTTGATGTACGGCTGCTCATACAGTGGCCCACAATATATTCTTTGTACAGAATGCTCATACGGCTGGTCTCACTCTTAAAGGGATAGTTTAGGTGGTAACACTATATAATGAGTAAACACTATTAAGCATTAGTTAAGCATTAATAAATACTGAATTCATCATTTATAAAGCATGAATACTCATTAGTATGTAGTTTATAAACAGTTATAAATGTTTTACTCATTGTTAAGCACAGTATTTAAATACTGAATTCATTATTTATAAAGCATGAATACTCATTATTAGTATATGGTTATAAATGTTCTACTCTTCTGTACTAATGGTTAATGAGTGTGTTAGTAGATGTGTTATAAAAACTCACACATTTCCAATGAATGCTATAAGCAGTTATTAATGCATGAATTCAGGCAGTTATGAAGCATTTACTACTCGTTAATAAAGTATTTTGTGTGAGCTTGTCTAAAGTGGGCACTATCTGTGCCTTATAAAGCTTTTACAAGTGAGATTTAAAGGCTGGCAATGCCTCACAAAAGTTTCAGTTATTGAATAGACCAAGGAGACACAACACAAACAGATACAGAACATAGAAAAAAGAAACTGGTGTACCTTCCCATCTGAAGTGTATCAAAGCTCTCTTTGGAGTCACTAGACTTCATTGACGAAAACCACAACTTCACCACGCAGAACACAGGAGTGTCTGCTCCATCGCTACCTGATTAGCTAGTTTGCGCTTTTGTCTGTTGCGTTTTGACCACTGTCAGTAAAAAAAGAATGGACAGCACTGGACACCACTGACCAAAACTGTTTTTTGTACCAGGATGTAAACATGTTGCTGCTGTGAAGTTGGACATGTTAACATGGGGACTTATGCAGGTTAAAATCCTCAAGCAGACAGTCATGGAGTTACAGTTTTTGGCACTTTCACATTGGTCTCATTTCCCAGCCCACCACGCAGGTTGCCACTTGATTTCAACAGGTTAGTTCCAAATGCAGACTAATGATAGTTGGTGTGAAGCAGCAATAGATCAGCAACTCCTGTATTCTGATTCTATTCAATATAGCTCTTCAGTTTCCCAACGGAAAGGACTGTCTGATGCAGTGAAAGTGAAGTCAAGCAAAATACAATGTACACTGATATTTTTAAGTCTTCTGTCTGCTTCTTCAAACTGGCAGCATGCCGACCATCGTCCACTGAGCTAACACACTGACTATCTATGAACAGCTTAAACATCCCCACGTCAAATAACCTGAGAGATCCTTTAAGAGCAGTGACACAAGATCAAGATTCAGAATGGGTCTGTGTGCTTCTTCTGTTAAGTGCAATGGTGCACTTAACATCAGGGAGAAACCCCCATGCAAGCCATGTAAATCAATCTGAGTTATATTGCTCTAAACTTTATGCAATATACCCTCAGCTGTCATTGCTTCTATAATGCACATTTACACACAAACATGCACGGATAGCAGCGTGTACACACATGCAGTACACACACAAACTCCATCACACACACAAACACATGCAGGCACACACCCTTGCATATAAGAAATCTATTGAGTGTATTTCTCCTTGCCAAGGATTTTTTTTTCCGGAGTCAAAGATAATACAATTCCTTTTTTTCTTATTTCCTTACAATACATCTTTCAGTTCTGCCTTTTGCGTGCATGAAATTCATTTTCTAATGGAAATATTTGTTTTGTAAATCAAATATGTATTATGCACAGAATGCAAAGCACAAATTAAATTATGTTAATGAAATGAAAGAGATATGAAATGCATATTTCATGGACAAAACATAACCCTGCCGAACAGCCATTTCTTGATAAAATCTTTAAACACAATCTCATTCGGAGAAAGACATATTGCCATGGCAGATAGCACCTCATTAAAATGGTCTCCTTTAATATCAGTGCTTAGTATATATGGGATTGTAAATAACCACTGGGGAAGAGGAACCAATAATGAAATACTGTCTTTAATAGCTTGCCATTGATGTCAGCATAAAAAGTCTACTAGAGGAATATTGAAAATTGGGTGTGCACACACATATAGTCAAAAGCTGTAAATGATTGCATATTTAAATAGAGCTGACTAAGGAAAAGATGATATAGATATTAGTAATAGGCAGAAAATTATGCTGACCTTACATAATTCCACAAAAAAAAGCCCAGACTGTTTTAAATTTTATATTGGTTACACTTAATGAATAATAGATTCTGTAGCTGTTGTTGTGCAGTCCATGATGTTAATAAAAGCCTAAGAATAGGAGCCCTGCTCTGCCCGGCCGACTAGCAAATGAACTAGACTGGCTTTTCAGCAGAAATAAATACAGCAATAAATACAAAAGGAGGGGGCCGTGGTGCTGGGGGGAGGTTGGGGGGTGAGGGCAAAGAAAACGAGGGAAAACAGGGGAACGATAGTGGGGGAGAGAGAAAAGAGGAAAGATACAGTAATAGATAGAGGGAGAGAAGTGTAAATAGACAGAGGGAAAAATGGAGAACAAGGCAGGAAAAGAGTGTGGACTGCAGCGTGGTGGAGGTTACATGAAGCTTGTAACTGGTCTTGACCTGACTCATACTCACTCAGCAGTACATACAGCATATGTGTTTTTTTTAAAGCACACTGTCAGAGTTCAACATTTTAGGAAATATACATATTTGCTTTCTTGCAGACTGTAAGATGAGAGGTCGATATCAATATCAAAGACTGGGAACAGGGGAAAACAGCTAGCCTGTTTCCGACCAAAGGTAAGATAATCTGCCTAACAGCACCTTTAAAGCACGCTAATTAACAGGCGCTCTCTCTTGTTTAAGCCACACACACACTGATGTATAAAATCAGGGGCTATGTGTCTATGTGTGTATTTCTTGGCCAGGTTCAGGTTCAAGCAATGTCAAAACGGTTCAGACGTTTTGAGCTAAAAGCACAACTTTAAAAGGGTAAGGAGTCTTGCCTCCCTGACAGGCATGAGTCAGGGAGAGGAGAAAGACGAGCAACAAACTTAAGGTGGGGGTCATTCATACTGTTAGTAGATTACTGAGTCTCAGTCTACAAGCTCTGCCTGTTGTGCTGTGTGGTTTGCTCTGTGGCACTTACGTTGGTATTTGACTAAGCACCAAGACCTCTGTGCCAATGTGGAAGCACCAAAAACTGCAGTTGACCAACCACTTGAGGCTGGCTACAGAAAGAGTCAGTCTCCATAAGTCCCCATGTTATGGTGTCCAACTTCATAGCAGAAATAAACATGTTTACAGCCTGGTACAAACAACAGTTGTCGTCTCTATAGCTAATTTCCCCGTTCATGACAACTGTACTGAGGGTGAATTCATATACAACTCTCCTGTTCAAATAATATTAAGGATAAAAGTCATGCAGAATTAATAAAGTAGCTGCTTTCATTGACAGGTGGGTGCCATCACAGGTGGCATTTAGCCCACTTCAGCTTCACCCATGCTCCATGTCTTTGACCATTTTTGGATTAGTTGGACTGCCAAGAGATATGAGTTTCACAAAGGCTCCTTGGAAACTTATGAGTGACATCACAGATACTACGTCCATGTTTTATACAGTCTCTGCATTTGATGGCCTGGGAATGAGAGACAACAATCAACAATCTTTCTCCAGTATGGCTGACCTTTAACCAGGCGGGGAGCAGGTAAAAAGGCAGACGTCAGATATGAAGTGCCTGGACTGCTTAGTGAGACAATCTGACATGGAACAGGTTGAAATGGACTGCTATACATGTATATACTGCAGGGATAATGAGGAAAGTGGGAACAGAGAGCAGGTGGGTGGAGCAGTCAGGTGATGGGGAACAGTGGGGGTCCGCATGGCGGGAGGCAGTGGCAGGCACTGAAAAGACAGCAGGGCAAATACGCAGGTAAATGAACAGAGTAAGATGTCAAGACTAATGTTAACATTGTGACTTTATGTTTGGCAACTTTGCAGTTGCAACAACAAGCCCACGGTGTGAATTAGTGACCGTTACAATAAAACCAATTTAGGACTGACCCAGGGTAGCTTTCCAGTCTTTATGGCTGTAACTTTCAACTGTCAGCAGGAAGAAGGTATAGGCCATGGCAAAATGACACTGTCCAAAATCACTTACCCTGAGTTTAAAGCTACGGCAAGCATATTGTAACCTGTGTGTACCTTGCCCTATTGAAAGAAGTCTTTGAAGGGCGATCATGGGTCTAGTATCTACACTGTCTAGATCCGGGGTTCTCTAAAGTATCTGAAAACCAACATCTTACAGCCCAGTACAATACAGGTTCAGTCAGTTAGTCCTATGTTCAATGAGAATAGGTTTGATGACATTATTAGGGCAGTAACTCTGCGAAGAGAGGAGTAACCTCCAAATGTATTCATACTTCAGCTCAAATGTAACATAAACGTACAATTAACACAAACAAATACAGCTGCAACTGCAGTAACTGGGAATTAGTAATGTGTTCTTTCAGTGCTTCATACAAAATTAAAATCAAACCAAACCAAAACAATCTCATTATCAGCGACCAGTCTGCAAGAAACACTAGCACCACCAAGCAGGTCTAACAGACTCTTTGCATTTTTATAAAAACTCCAGACCACGACTTTTCCTAAATATGTGTTTGTGATGTTTTCTGAAGCCTAGAAAGTAATAAACAAAAAAAAACACAAAAGATTTCTGAGCACTTATATCTTTGACTACACAGACTTCATTTTACTGGAGTCAAGTACTGCAATGGTGGAGTCTGTGGTTTTATGATAATTACTGGAAGTTATGGAACCATTTTTGTTAACGTTTACAAACTTCTTTTCTTGAATAATTCAAAGTTCAACAAGTAAGAGAACATTTTACAACATCAAGGCTTCACCTTCAGAATGCCTTGACAGCAGTGGAGGGAATGAAACAGCGGCCAATGAAGACAATGGTTGTTATCCATAAGTGCAACAAAATGAAGACAGCCTGATCAATTTCTCAAACACCCATTGAACAATCAGAACACAAATGTGTAAAAATGTGGTTTCTATGTACCACACCTGATGATTCTGACCACTGAAATATATACAGACTCAATGATTCCAACAAACAAAAGTTCATATATTTAAAAAAATTTATCATTTAGATAGTGTCAAGTTCTTTTGCATTTCCCGCTCGGCGGCATGTGAGATGACATATATAAGCATGGTGATGCTTCTTTTGATAAAAGAGAAAGTAGCAATGTTGCTGTAATCTTTAGGTTCCTTTAACCTTGAGTTTTATTATTAAATCAGTTCTGCTCAGTGTTTTTTGTTTGTTTTAGATCCAAGTATTAAATATTATGTGATCTCAGAAAAAACAAAACATAAATTCCCCTTGGTTGTCTTCTGTTTTGATTCTGTTCCTACCGCCCTGAGCATCCACATGTCAGTGACTGCAACCATACGAAGCGCCCACAAACAGCGGAGACGATCTGGATCACAGACTGAAGAGCTCCACGATGTCACAGACAGAACTGTACCTAAAAACAAAAACACATGAACATCTGTGTTTCACTATCTATCACATTAAGATTTAAAAAACAGAATCTACGCCACATGACTATCAGGACTTAAATTGTCTCTTTCCCTCTTATTTATATATACATATACATATATATATATATATATATATATATATATATATATATATATACACACACACACACATATATATATATATATATATATATATATATATATATATATATATATATATATATATATATGTATATATATATATATATACACACACACATATATATATATATATATATATATATATATATATATATATATACACACACACATATATATATATATATATATATATATATATATATATATATATATACACACACACACACATATATATATATATATATATATATATATATATATATATATATATATACACACACACACACACACACAATCCAACTGAATACACAAAAACAGTTTATTTCACATTTATAATACATACACATTGACTTTTTAAAATATGCATAAATGACCTTTCATGCTTTTCACAGCTACAACAGCAGAATGCAGTAACACTTAACCTAACGCACCATACTGCAAACCAGTAGTGTAAAAACTAGCTAGTAGCCTGATTAATATTATTATTAACTATGTTCATTATACTTCACACATGCTTTATCCTGACTGCTTTTGTCTAACACTTGTTTCCTACAGCATACCTTCCAAAGTAAATATAACTGTTTTGGAACAAAAACTTAATGCTAACCAGCTAACCTCTGGTAGCTAACTCACCTGGATGATTCACTGATTTGAGAAGAAAGCCTGCCATAGTTCTCCTCAACTTTCTCTCTCCACAGCAGCTGAGCAGTTTATCGCTCTCTCTATGGCAGCAGACTACCGTCACCTTATGTAAATCTTACATTAGCATACATTTTATTCCACTTAATTCAACAACTAATCTTCTGTGAGACACACCTGTCTGTGCTGCAGCAGAAGCAGCCACTTAGCTAGTGTCCACAGTAGTCGCGTGTGAGGCATTCAAGGAACTTCGGTAAATATCAACTACCGGAAAAAACAGGATGGTGATATTTTTTTAATAGACCCTTTTCACAGCAGCCATTTTGACCTGAAATAGTAGATAAACGCAGGTGTTACCAAGGATACTAATTAAGGTCCCGTTCCATGCGGGTCAGGATGCTGCTGTGGTGTGTGTTCGCTCACTGGAAAGTCTCTGCTGCAATAAATGGAACAGAACCTTAATTAGTATCATGGGAAACACCTGCGTTGACCACGAAAGTATAAACTATGGACAGTGCATGTGTGACGTCACCCACGGGTTTCTGAAGAGCCGTTTTAAAGCTCAAAATATGCATCAGCGGACCCGAGGAAGGCCGAAGGACAAGCCATCTGTAACAGCACCAACCTGTCAGTCAAAGCAGCCTTTCTTTTAATTCTGCATAACTTTACGTATAAATTGGAACAGGTTTTAGCTGGAACAGGAAATCAGCTATAGAGACCAAAACTGTTTTTTGTACCAGGCTGTAAACATGTTTATTTCTGCTGTGAAGTTGGATGCCATAACATGGGGACTTATGGAGACTGACTCTTTCTGTAGCCAGCTTCAGCTCAAAGGGCAGTTTTTGGCACTTACGCATTGGCTTCATTTCCAATGCTTGGTGACTATATATATATATATATATATATATATATATATATATATATATATATATATTATATTAGACCTTTTTCACAGCAGCCATGTTGACATGAAATAGTAGAGTAAAAGCAGATGTTACAAATGATTCTAATTAAGGTTCAGTTCCATTCAGGTCAAACAGAGTCAGGGTGCTGCTGTGGTGCATGTCGGCTCACTGGAAAGTCTCTGCTGCAATAAATGGAACAGAACCTTAATTAGTATCATTAGAAACACCTGTGTTGACCCTACTATTTCATGTCAAAATGGCTGCTGGGAAAAAGGTCTATTCGTATTTTTATGTTTTACGGCCTTCAACTTTATTATTACTGCTGTCAGCCTAGCACCAAACATCAGACAAAGCTGCCGAAAAGCAGGGGAAAACTGAGGAGCATTTAGCTGCTAAAGAGCCACATAGAGTGAATATCATATTCATTCTGATGCCCATATGAACATTAAAACAAGTTTACTTTGCTGTTATCATACCTTGTGTTTATACTTGCCATCCAAAGGTCCCTTCTAAATTTGCTTTCAAAGTGACAGAGGACAAAAACAGTCATCAGTCTGCAGTCTAATAGGTGACATCATGAGAAGATCTGTTTATTAGTATTTTAAACAGTAAAGTGATTTGAGTTGTTTTCGCCTGTCAAAACAGTGTATCAGCGTGCAAGTATAATTGTGCAAACTGTAACTCTTTCTTCCTCGTTGTCTATATTCATTACAAAGGAAATAAAGCAAGACTGAATAAAAAGATCAGTGGTCAGCTTGTCGCCACTGGGCTGAAACAGATGTGACAACAAACACAGCAGGGCCCATCACGCAGATACAGTGATCTTGTTTTCCTGTTTTGATTAACAGATTAGTTATTTCAAATGTGCTCAATGCTGAGGATGCAAGAACCAGCATTGTCTCGAGTGTATTACTTTAAATAAATCAGGTTTTCTAATCACATAAATGTCAGCTATTTCTACCACAAGACAACCTATTATCTTGTTTACACTGAGTGAAGGGAACTCTCAGTCAGAGAGATGAGTGTACATGACATTATTTTGATCAGGCTTCAAATTTTTTGATATTATATGTAGAGTTTGTGAACAAACAAATCAGAATGGATTCTTTTTTTATGAAAAGTTTTTTATGGAAAAGGTGGGTTGCAGCAAATCAGGACATATAGAAAATGTGAGCTCCAAAAGATTAATACTTGGAACACAGAGTGTTTTTTTTTTTAATTTATTTTTTATCCTAAATAAAATCTATGACAGTTCTGTACCAAAGTCTGGGCCTCCTCTCTGGAAACACATACACACTATGTTTTTTTAATCTATGTTGTAACAAGGGCACATATGGCTATTTCTAAACACCTCTCAAGGTCACTCAACTGCTTTATCCCGTAAAAAATAATCAGATTAACACTTTATAATTGTGTTTTAGATAATTGCCATTCTGTTCCTCTCTTCATTGGCAAACGAGCGGCGTAGGCAAACATAGACAGAGTGAGGAGAGGAAGGAAAGGCAGGGATGGGACAGCAACATAAGAGAGAGGATAGAGAGAGACTGATTCTACAGTACAATGTAGAAAAGACAGAAAAATCAAAATACTTTTTATTTTGTTTCCATTGTTTTGTGAGCAGCCTTTATTTCAGATGTTTAAAACTGCATACTCAAATTCTCAAATAAAACCTAGTAATGACTCAAATAAAACAATGAGAGAGGCCAGATTTAAAAAAAACACTGCGAGCAGGACTTCACAGTAACACCTGCCCACCAAGAGTAACACATTCACTCTTAGTCGCCATTTTGGATGTTGCTGTTCTATTTGTTTTTTTAACTGTAGCCTTCTCGAAAGTGGATGTTTTGAAGAACTGCAGTTTTTGGCACTTCTGTAAAGGTTTGGCTGTGGTTGGCGCTTGAATCTGGCACTGTGATACTACAACTCCCATGAGCACTATATTCTCTATATGTTGTTCACATGACCTGAACCTGAACTAAGAAGCCACATGGGGAGGCATAGGCTCTGATGTGCTGACACATGACATAATCTGGATAGAAGACAACACACAAGAAAAATGATAACTGAACTGAATAGGAGACAAATTAAAAGAAATTACTTTGGTTCGGTCAAGAACAGCTAGTATTTGCTTCTGCACTGACTGTAGGGGTCTCTTTTGTGGTTGGAACAAGTCATTTGAAAGTCAAAACCACAAAGCATCATGAAAATTCAATGGATTTCTGAAGCACTGCAACTAAGGTGACAATGGTGGACATTTGCTTCAAGACCGTGTTGCAGTGAGGTTTCTGGTCATCATGTGAATACGTTCACATGAATACGTTTTCTTGTTTCTTGGTTTTACTTGAGACCATGAAAAAATCAGATAACCTAACCTAAAAAACTGCTGGGGATCCCTATACTATTGAAGTTCATATGGTAAATTCCCCAATTTCTCTACTCGTCTCAGTTGCCGTTTTTAGCAGAAATACTTTTGATTAGATAATTACAGTTGCTTCTGCTTTGCAGTTTATGACTCTGCTGACAAAACTTGAGGGACTGTGCCCTTTGAGCCACTGAGAAACTTTTAATGTCAAATATCTATGCAGGAATTATTGGGATTCATTGACTGACCTTAACACGTAAGGGAAAATTCAGAAGGATTGCAATAAATTATCAAATGAAATGAGAGCTCAGTATGGCATGTGTCTGTCTTATACTGATGGTTTTAGTGCTGTGAAAATGCAAATTATGCTGAATTTATCAAGTGTTGACTTTGCAGCATCAACAGCAAATTATAACAGCAATGTGGAGGGTTTTTCTTTTTTAGGAAAACAAGATAATTACATGAAAAAGATCTGTCTTCATGAAAGCATGTTTCAATTAAAGCTCAACTGATTAAAGTTTGATTTAAAGCAAATAAAACACCCCAGCTACTATTTGTGAATTTACAGTAAGTAAACTGTCTATACAGTAGATCTGATTATGAACCATGTATATAAAGTGAGAATATATAATATTAGACATGTGACTTAAATATTCAATTTGTGTAGTCAGATAGGAAGGAAATCAAATCCAAGTGTAAATGCATTTGAGATCCATGAAGATCCAATCATCTAGAGATAGATGCTGGAGTCTGTTTTGTTGGGGGAAAAATGAAATGTTGATACAGCAGACATCTTTAAATGGAAGGTGTAAATATAATCTAGACATAATCCTGATAAAAAAAACAGGTTATTCTTGGATATAAAGGGTCACAGAGAGATAGCAAGAAGGAAATGAAGAGGACCTTGCAGACTGTGTGTATCTGGTGAAAACAATCTTTGCAGGATGAGGAGGAGAAGGTTTGTCGGAGTGTCAGTGAGGAGGAAGGTTTGTCGAAGAGCAGGCCGATTCTTGACAGGAGGTCACCACACTCAATCACTTCGTATCAACCTCACATTACACACCTAATTTACCTCCCACTCCTCCTTTCTGCCCCTGGACCACCCCCTTTTTTTTCTTTTCTTTGCTGCTTTCTCTTCATCTCCTCACCTGCCTCCCCTCCCATCACTTTACCTTCATCATCACCTATCACCATCATCACTATAATTCTGCCCATGCTGCTCTGAAAGTGTAAAGTTCAGGATGAATACAGAGGCTTATATTCTGCTCTTTATGACAAACCTTTAACAAAGTACACTAGTAAAAAAATTTAAATTTCTGAAAAACATTTTTTACAGTAGTTTTCTGTCTGTTTTTAATTGTATGCTAATCTACAAAATTATAGGGATTCTTTGTAAATTAAGAAACTGTAAACTGAAATATAATGCCATTAATGATACATTTTATCAGTATTATTTGTTTAGAGTGAGCAGTCAATATGTGCATATTTCATACCATTTAGATGGTTGCTTATTAAAAAGAGTTAGCTTGAAACATTTAAGAGTCAGCTGAAGAATGAGGTTCCAACCAACACGCTAACAGTGTTAGCTTGAATTAGCTGCAACTGTTACTGTTCAAAATCTGCTTAGGTTCTCAATTCTGCAGATAAATTGGACATCCATCAGTGTGATGTGACATGATTTTTTTTTTCTATTTACTAAATCATAGACCCTTTTCTTTCTGATAATTCTCATTTTGCGTGGTGAATCTGTCTCCATTGTCTTTGTAAACTTCTTATGTGCCATGCTAGAACATGAAAGATTGACAAGCGCAGCAGGGAAAGTTGTCTTCTAATTTATTATATAAGGCTTGGTTTGGTCTTTTACCTACAGGATAATGCTGGTAATCTTAGATTATGTCTGTTTGTAGCACTCATGTCAAATGATGATCATCCACTAATCAGATGATCAGCGGTTCGATCCCCGGCTCCTCCAACATGCCAGTCCAAGTCTCCAGTAAGTACAGTCCATTAAATATTTACCAACGTAAACTTTCCTGTGGTGAAGACTATAAAAAACTAGTAAACAGGGATTTACTCCTCACACACCACCTTTCAAACATGCTATTTATAGTTCAGGTAGGTTTGTTATGTTTCAGTGTGTCTGTTAGCTCAGAAATGTATGAATTTGCAGGGAATTACTGTCAAAAGACTGGCCAAGGAACAAGGAAAGACTCGCGCTGCAGTGGATATAGTTTCTCACTGATTTGATTATAGAGCACAATCAAACTTGAGAGGAGGCAAACCTTCCATTATTGGCACAACGTGGGGACATTGGAGAGCTAATTTCTGTATCAAATATTACCACCACAATACATTTTTTGGTACTCTGGTAAAAAGGGCAGCCGTATTAAGTACTGAGCTAATGCACAGCTGACTGACCACTTGCTGTTGTGAATAATACACTGAAGCACTGTAAAGTGGTCACTATATGAATAGGCATGCAGATGAATAAGAAATTGAAGGAAAACCTGAATAAATAAGTAACAATAATATGTAATATGATGGTCAGTGACTGATGGGTCGTGCATGAAGTGTGAAAATGATGTGAATGATATGACTCTGCCTTTACAGTCATCTGATCTCTATCCAAAGGAACACCCTCAGGAGATCTTCTCCTCCACCATGTCATCAAAACACCAAATGAGAGAAGAATGCTGTGCTCCATTCAATGAAGGTCTTTGACAATCCACAACAAGCAGCACTGAAACTGGAATTTGAAAGAAACTCTATGTTGGTTCTTCTTTCATCACAGTTCTTCTGACTTTGTGACCTCTGATATCCTGTCTGCCTGTGTGAATGTAGTCATGTGACATGTGGCTATGTGTTTAAAGTGTTGAACCTTTTGGAAACAGTGGTCAAATGTTTACATTTCACAAACCCAATAAAGCCCCACAGACATTCCTAAGGTATTCCTAACCTTCATGTATGCTGCTCCTGAGCTGACTATGGTTCAGTTACTTCAGTATTAGCCTCCTGAGCCCCAAGCTTTTTTTTTTTTTTTTTGGTGTGCATTTTTAATGTCTCATAAAAAAATGAAGAACAATTAGTAGTTGGACTTCTCTGACCACTAGACAGTACAGTGAGTATCCCTGAATGGGACAATAGGTCTCAGTTGAGCAAAATAAAGCACTGGTAGTGGTGCAGGGAAGCCAAAGCTAATGTCCCCATATAAGAACACAGGGCAACACATATTGTATATATTATGTTTAAATCTGTGTTTTTATAAGCATACATTTTGAATCATTTATTCTTTGAAGCTTATGTGTTTTGTGAGCTTTCAATATTCATTATCTAACTCATCATAAGTCCATCATTACGTGTGTTTTATGGTCTATGTGGTGGTGATATTTTGTAGAAGAGATTAAAGATTAGTGACTTTTACATTTGTTTTGCGTATGTCAGAAATCTTGGTTCTTCTTAATTATACCAAACTGTTTGCCCACTTGAGCAAACAGTCCTATGGCAGTGTGGAAAACCAACACAGTGCTGCAGGGTTAAATATCGGCCTGTGGTGAGGAAAAACCACTCTGCAGCCTATCTCTGATCCATGCTCCCTCTTAACACACACCATTGTCCCCATCAGTCCTCCTCTCTTCCTCCACTCTGAGTATGGGAAACTTGGTAAATGTAGACAAAGGCCATATTGTGATGAGTTGACGCATCATTTCTGAGTGGAGGACAAGAGAGGAAAGAACAATGGCACAATGAATCCCCATTTTCTCAAAGCTTAAAAAGACCCAGGAAAAGGAAAGTTCTGGGGAAAAAAGACGTTCAAATTTAAAAATGGGACACTGCATATAGGCAATTAACACCATTCTTCTACTTTCCCTTTGAATCCTTGAAGAAAATACTGTTGTAGAAAGGATACCAACGGTAAATTTGGTGGTAGAGAGAGGTGACCTTGTTAGGTAATTAACATCTTATTCTGAGTTTAATTAGACAAACTAAATCAATTCAACCTAAGTATGAAAGGAGGGCGCCTCTGAAAACAGGGAAGGAAGAGGGAAGGTAGATTCTGTTTTAATTGTATGAAAGCATTAAAAACGCACCTGTTCGCCGGCAAATTGCCTCACTCATGGAAATCCACAGGGAGATGCAGCCCCTATTCAAAATAGCATCAAGTTGTTAAGATAGCTATTTATGTGCTTGGGTACATGGAAAAGGAAAACAGACGAGGGGGGGAGGAAATCTAAATTATGTTCCTTGTTGTTCACAGTCCCCCTTGTTAGGGATTCTAAACAATGCCTGAGAAACTTTTTAGATTTAGCACTTTGTGTCTCTGTTGGCTTGTCTTCGCCAACCAAACCCTGTCTTAACCCCCTTTGGTGTGCAGCGAACAGACTCAACCTCCCTGCAATCATTTCCTTGATGTTTTCATCCTCTCTCTTCTCCATCTTTCTTCTCCCTCTCCTCTCTTCTCTTGAATCCCCGAGCTATTGCTTTATTTGCATCTGGTCCAAAAATAAAATAAAAAGAGCCCAGTTTCTCGTCAGGATGTGTTGAATGACAGGCCGGTGACAGGAGACTGTATATGAATCATAGATTCATCAGAAATTTAATTGAGATTGGGTCCAGAGGTCATGAAGTTAACGTAGCGGGGAAGTGCTGGCCTCGTAACCATGATTGATAGCATGACAGTAGCCGCTCGACATCGCACCGGCACTTACACGTGTGCATACCTTTTGAATGTGCATGTGTGTGTGCTGGTGCATGACGTGTGGGGTAGTGGATGATCTCAGCTGCCACCATTGTTGACAGTTGCATTTACTGGTCAGTCGACTCTTTATCTCCACGCCTCCGCTGGTCTGAATGTGTCTGAATGTGGAGTTATACAGTCACATCTGCATTTCTTCATAACTGGAACCTTTCCCATTAAAATGTTGCAGATATATATGATGAAAAAGTTTTAGTAGTGTTGATTTTAAAGTGTGATTGTATGTTAAATTACACAATGGGACCAACAAAGTGCAAAATTATGAATTTTGAAATTCCTGAACCTGAACGTCCATCGTTTCTGCGCTCTTTATGAGATAAAGTTATCAAGAAGACGCTACTTTGTGATCCGCCATAGATGACTATACTACCAGGACAGAGTCTAAACATGGATCATTGAATGTGTCTGTGTCTGTGATTTTAGTATTACACTTTCATAGAGAAAAAGAGATTTTTAAAAGAACGACTAAAAGCGAAGCAGCAGGAATCTTATAAATGCCCAGTTTTTTTTCAAACCCCACAAATCCAATTTGTAATGCTGTCTTTCTGTTAAAAAGCAACTCTCAAGTCCACATTGAGATTAGAGAGGTTATTTTCCAAGACTTTCAAAAGCTCCCTCTAGAGCCACAGAAGACATTATACATCTGTTTTCACAGGCTGTGTAGTTACATAGTACTCCTGACAGTACACTGAAGTTCATTTGTAAAATCAGTTTAACTCAAGGTCCACTAAGTAGATTTTTCTGGAGATTTACAGTGTGAAACATTTAAATCTAAATCTAAAAAAAATCATTTTATTTTCCAGATTGTACAGACATGGCTCTGCAAAGTTGAATCTACGTCACTATTATGGTCCGTTCTCCACCTGGGTTCATGGGTGTTTCAGAAGTGGAGCATTTCGCCTGACAGATTTTGTTAACTTGCGCAGATTTGGTCTAAATTTTCTTAATTTATGCTTCTACTGTACCATGGTAAGTAGGATATGTGAATTGTTTCCCTTTTGTCTGTTTTTACGATCAGGAGTTTACAAAATTGATCTTTGTGACTTTTCTGTTTCTGAAAAAGAGAGCTCCACGTATTCTTCATGGACCAGAGAGGACTGGACTGGTGTAAATAAAACATTTTCTAGAATGGTCTGTCGTGTTTTTTTTTCCCACTCATTATTGTTATTTATTTTTGATCATTTTCTTTATTAGTCATGTTTGTTTAATTCCTTTTTCAACCGTCTTCTGGATCTTCTCACAGGTGTATAGGCGCAATTGTTTTCCTGTTCATCACATGATGTGTGCTTTAAATAGATGCTTCTTCACACCAGAAAAGTGCCAGGATTTTGTCACTTCATTAGTAGAAATTAAAATGAACCAGAATGGCCAAAACATGAGGTGGATTTTTTTTTTTTTTTAGTCCTGGAGTGCTGAATTTGTTTTGGGGGGAAAAATCATTTAAGATTATACCAGTGTGTAATAGACACATTAAATATTTTATTATTATTATTATTATTATTTCAGGAAAAAGTTTGTCTTGAGTCAGTGTTAAGGCATCAGTTGTCAACTGGAGGTTATATTTTCCTCTTTTTCATATTTACCACCATATCTATGCATCCTGAACAAACAGTCTCACCACTGAGCATGTCTTCATTACTCCACAAAGGCAGTGTGTTATCGCACAGCAGACTTTGTTGTTTGCGCTCGGCTTGATACAACAGGATAAAGAAGAAAGAACCTGTTTTTCATTCAGCTGAATGCAGATAAGGACAAATACAGTAGCTATGCAAACCAACAGCAAATGCAGAGAGCGTGTTGTCAGTCTGCAGTGAAAACAAGTTGTTGCTGAGGTGGCGAGGCCTGCTGGTGGTTGGAGTCGGCTGCTGTTGGTCTCCCACAGCCAAACTGCATGAAGCAGGTACTGAACATGCACTTGCACAACTGTAATTGGTCACAATTGATGCTCCAATAATGCAACCCTCACCTCCTGGCCCTCTCGAGTAGAGCCTTTTCTGTGCTTTTCAAAAAAAAAAAGGGACGAGCACAAAGCTAAGAGAGAGCAGAGGAAGAGACAGACAGAGACAGAGAGAAATAAAGAGAGGCCAGGCCACCGTGAAAAGACAGCCAGTGAACAAAACCATTCCACCTTGCGTGAGACGAGCTCCGATTGGCAGTGCTTCATCCGCCCTCAATTATACAGACTAATTAGAGTTTCACAATTTTCTTGTTTGAAGTATAAAGAAACGACAATGGAGGTCATGTGAAAAGCTCTAATGCAGAGCGTAATGGTGTAAAAAATCCAAGACCTTAATCCAACACTACCATGTGCCCTCTACGATAACATGGAAGACAGAGTGTAAAGAACAGAAGATGATATAGTGGCAAAAAAAAAGAACGCTAAATTATGTAGTCCTCCTCTCCATCCCTCCTTCCTTAACTCCTTTCCTCCCTCCATCCATGCTTTCCCCTCTTTTTTTATTTCCAGCTTTTTTTTTTAATTTTATGCCATCTGGCCCTCTCATCTTCCACCGTAAAAAAAAAGAAAACTAATTCATGTTCCGAGTCATCCGCATGATGAATAGTGCAGGTCCAGGTGCTACTGGTGTAAAAAAGGAAAGAGAAAGAGAGAGAAAGAGGGAGGGATGGCGAGAGCGAGACAGAGACAGATAGAAAGACAGAGACAGAGTCAGAGAAAAGCAAAATTACATATGTATACTAATTATGTATGTAAGCCATTATAAAGAAAGCTTCATTTTAAAGGATGATCTCATATTCTTTCAAGTCCATCGTAACACTGTACTCACATGCCTATATGTACGCTGAGAGAATCACTGCTCTCTGTAATCAGTCCTCCTGTCCATACTGGCCATGAGGCCATCTCTCGCTAATGTGAAAAACAAAAAGCAATTTTGGGGCCTCCTGATGAACCATGGACCTGCACTGTCATTATGTCCTTACCCCAACATGTGACCTCAGTCCTCCGTACACTCCATGGCACGGTCACACAGGTTTCTCACCGCAGCCATATGGGGCATATAGAAACTTTTTTTAAACTTCTTATCATAGCGTACAGCTCATGGAGCAAAGAAGAGAACAGCAGGGCATGTTTGTAGTTCTGTTTTGGGAAATACTGGGGTCAAATATTGGTGTTGTTCCTGGGAAACACCAAATACCATGGAAGATGCCAACCTCTGTTGGATAACAGGGGGGAAAAAAACAAGCATTTCTCTCCTAAATGTTGTACTGAGAGGCAGAGTGACCGAGTGCATGGACTGCCACATGTGGGTAGAGTCACCATATTTTCAAATACCCAAATTGCTTATGCTGCTTACATCATGATGGGGTAAATTATTGCAGCGCACCTTTCAATTACTTGGACGACATAAATGCGGCATTTTTGTTGCCGGGTACTTTAAGACAAAAGGACTGAGCCTCCCGGTGACTTTCAGTTCGTCATGACAGCTAACCGTCAGCGTACTGACAAGTTCTGTCAGAACGTCTTGTGCTCTCTTTTAAGAAATGTCTAATGGCACTGTGAGGCACACAGCAGAGCTTTGAGCTAAATGCTAACATCAGCACGCTAACGTGCATAACAACGTTAACATACTAATGTTTATCAGGTATTATCTTCTACCATGTTCACCATTTTGCTTCAGAATGTTAGCATGATGGGACCGCGTTGGAAGTGTCGGAAGTGGCACAGTTGAGGTGTGGTGGAGGTCCGGCTCCTGAAACTCCACTTTAAGCTCTAAATCATGCAATCATGTGAGCACTATAGGCACAACAGCACTACACATCAATGTAGACCCAGATTAACATGCAACACAATTTTATACAGTACATGTACTCATCTTGGGGCCTTTGGCCTGTAAAACGTTGAAGACCCCTGGCTTACCACATTTATATTAATGATATTCCACTCAGTTTACGTGGAGTGGAGTTCTTATTCCTCCCAAGACAATGCTTCTTTGTCATGTGGATTGAAAAAATCCTAAGACTGCGAAGACAAAGATACTTGATTTGGCTAACTCAGACTGCTCAAGCAGTGTGGATTTTGTCCCGATTTTCTAGCTACGAAGGAATCATTTGTCGGCCAGTATGGCAGGGAGGAATGACTACAGGGATCGATAAGTCTTCCAACAAACACATGGAATTTCTGGCATTGAGTATCGTAATAAGACGACAGAAATCCAAATCTATCCTTTAATGGAGGCCAAATGCAATGGATGCATTTGTGATTTTGAATTTGATCATAGAAACAACCAGGAAGACAGTAAAGAGGTACAAATGCGTTTTTGTTACCTAGCACCTCAAGGAGCTTTTACCCCCATGTTTCCTCTCTCTAATCCAGTGTCTTACTCTCTCCCTTAGTCTCACCCTCTCACTAAAAAAAATGCTATTGAAGGGAATTCAATCACCATAATGAATCTGAGGCCAGAAAATTGTACAGCTGATAACTTGGAGGATGTATATGGCCACATGTGGAAAATGTACAGCATGTGTTGATGTGTCTGTGCACACATGTGCACAAGCATGTTTACCACTTACGTGTGGTGTGAGGGGTGTAGCATCATTCAGCTCTCCTGTGGCACAGAGCAGTTGTAATATTCAGGGAGCGTCATTAGATGTAGTTGTGGGTGACAGAATTCTGCTCATTCTGATTGGTCAGCAAACTATGTGATAGTGATAAATACCACTGTTAGTGGTGCTTTGTCCACTTGTCTTTTCCAATATCATCTTATCTTCCTCTCCTTGTTCTTTTCACGTTACGTAGGGTGAGGACCCCGCAAAGAGGTCGTAAGAAAAATCGGATGTATTGGATAAAAAATGCTCAGGACAAATGATGTACTTTTAGTTGTATATCTAACCTTTCTTTTGTCTGTCTGTAAAGGCACTTCTTCTTAGCTAAGATATTCCATGCACCTGACAGGTGTGGCATATCAAGATGCTGATTAAACAACTTGACAATGACACAGGTGTGTGTTGAACCGATAACAATAAAAGGATATTCTAAAATGTGCAGTTTTATTTTGGAAAAAGAATATTTGACAAAGGGCTACGTATACCAGTTTGTTTTTCCAGGAGGGGTAAAGTCATGACCTGCTACTTTGCAGGACTTCTGATCACTGTACCCTTTCCCCCAACTATTGGCTAACATGAACACAACATAAGAATGAATGAAGGAAGAAAAACAAAATGTCAGTTCAATCTTATTATCAGACTATGGTCTGGTGGCAGGTCAACCATGCAAGGGTTTCCAAGCAGGCATAGTTTTGTTTGCAAGTTAAAAAAGGTTGTGCCTTACCTGATTCCAGATGTTCAGAGTAAAAAGGAGTAAAAAGGAATTGAACGCACACACACACAAACACACACACACTTCAACTGCCCAACTGAGTAACTTATAGTAGCTGATTGTCATAAACGCAGCAGAAATGGGCACTAAAGATGCACACAAAGTAAAGAGTCCATGAACTCTCTCTTCAGTTAAGCTTCAGGGACAGTGACAGTGCTCACAGGGGGTGAATAAAAAGAGTTAAACAGGATGAGGATGTGCAAATTCCATGACATATTGCCGGTGAAATGCAGCTCACCCACAGGTAGAACCTTATAGGCAATTCTAAGTTATTTGGCCAAGAAGGGAACCATAACATTTTCACAATATGAAAAATTCAATATAGTTTATAATTCTAAACCTCCATCACACTGTGTGCCATTATCTTACAACAATAGCTGGCTCTGTGCATACACCACCTGAACATTCTGGTCAATAAAACCACAGAGAGACTGTGGAGCTGCAATAGAGATGCCAGGACTGGCTGTGGCTGTAATGAACTCTTAGGACCAGGAAGTACCGGCTGTGTGTGTGTGTGTGTGAAGTAATAGCATGAGTGTGTGTATCTGTGAGCCCATGTACACTTGCCAGTGCAAGAGTATAGACACATGTACATTTATGGTGGCACGTCCCGTGAGCGTGCACGTCTGACAGTGTGTGTCTGTCTGTGTATGTGTGTGTGTGATCGAGCCCAGTAGCTCATCAGTGTCAGGGCTGAAAAGGTTGTGGGATGAATGAGAGCAGAGAATCAAAGAGAGATTACACGTCTGACCATGTATCATCCTCGATATATTGAACGCAGCCTTTGTGGAGATGGGGGCCGCTTATAAAAAGTGGCATTGTGCGGTGGCTGAAAGAGCGTGTGGGCTCAACTCCATGACTAATCTGTCCCCCCGCATTATTTTATTCAATCTTCCCCCGACTTTATGTCTTCGACATTTTTGCTACACTCAGTAACTTTGAGTTGAATGGACAATTTTAAAGATTTTTAAAAGGCGTTTGCTCGGGCCCGTACGCTGAGAGAACAAAAAAAGAGACTATCTCTTTGTTTCTGTGCATAATTTATGACTAAAAATGGTCCTCCGACTAATTCTAGCGGGCAGGGTAAAGTCTTGAGCACATTCTTTTTAGACTCAATATTGAAAAGAGTGTTGAATTTCTAAAGGGAAACATTTGATAATACATAAAAGGATTCCCTTTCTCTTTCTTGCCTCTATAACCCACTTCACCCTACGAACTCACTTAGACAAAAAAAAAAAAAAAACACTTTCACTAGCACGTTCACACATGCATATGAACACACATTCACTGGGACAAATCACTCTCTCCTCTTCTGTCTGTGCACTGTACTTTATCCCGTGCATGAAGGATGTCACATGACAAAACCCACCAGTGTTACGACAAAGAATTGTGTACAGCGTCGAGGAGAAGATTTAATTGCTGCGAGCGTTTGGAACACCGATTTGCTTTTTTAAACACAGCATATCTAAAGAGTGAAACACTGAATACATCTACAAAATAGCATAAAAATAGATGAAAGTACAGAGACAGACTCACCTAAAGAGATTTGGGCAGACATATGAGCTACATGAGGAGGCTACACTGTTTGGTCTTAGTCTTTAGATGGTCTTAGCCCTTCAAAGTTTTGGTCTTGTCTCTGTCTGGACATACTGTGGTTGTTCATGACTTAGCTTCAGCTAAAGTGGGCTTGACTACAACACTACAAGGACATACAATACTCCACAATATAATACAACTTTAATGTTGCATTTACACTGTTCACAAAAAGGGATATTCAAGTTTTGGGTAAAATTTATGGAACATGGAAAAAGGTCATGCGACAGTGATGTTATATCATGAAAGTAGGGCATTTAACTAGAAGCATGCAACGGTAATTTCATCATCTCAAATAGTTTATTAAAACAAAAGCAGTGGGTGTACCACTGAAAGCCAGATATACCTAACTTTTTGTGAACAATGTATTTCATATCAATATATACAGTAAGCAATATAGATGTATAATATCTGTCACATCAATTTGCATGTGTGCATGTCACGTACAGATAATTCCACCACTTAAAGAAAGAGTCATGGAGGAAGAGCACTCATGCATAAAATGTCTAGAGTCATGGGACAAAACTGAAAGCATGACCTTGTGAAGCTTTCGCTCTGCAGGATGCTGCTGCCCTCTGACTGCTTTGTCTGGTCATGTGTTAGTCTCAGCCAACATCCCTGATGCCACATGTTTGTATCACTGAAGCAAATTATAAAACCAGTGGCTGAAATGTATAATACAGTCTTAGTGAATCTTAGTGATCCTGCAGCACTGTTCTCCTGACATGGAATCATTTTTCACTCCCTCTGTGAGGTTCATTCTGGTTTGTATTTACATTCCACCACAGGCCAACTTGCAGATGCACAATTCATGCTCACCGACTGGATACTGTGTGCAGAGCTGACAAACATGAACATAATTTCAGCCACAAACTTAAATATTCAACCAGAGAGGAGGATATTCTGGATTGCTGTTAACCCTATCACACTATCCCCTGCTGCACTTGGTCATACATGAAACCTTCATAAAAGCAGAAATGAAAGCTCTGTAAGCCTGTTGTGGGGACATCTGAACAATGGAGCAGTGAACCTGTGGACGATCTTTAGGTGTGCTTGTACTGTACTGGCTGGGGTGTGTTCAGGACTACACTGAGGCTGTGACATCCATGAGTTATTATGGTGACAAACCCTGTTGCACAGGCCAGTATGGACCCTCCATCCTCCAGCACCTGGATTCCTCGGGAAGCTACACCAGGATCCTGTTTGTGGACTTGAGCTTGAAGTTCACTGACAACACCACCCTCTCAGATGGCAATTATTCTGCCTTCAAGTGGGAGATTAATCACGCTGTGACCTGGTGCAGACAGAACAACCTGCTGGTTTTGTCAGACAGGTAGGGCTGTCTGATCACTGCTTTAAAGACAGTGGTCAGACAGCCCTACCTGTCCATCCCTCTGTGACTCCCTCACTACAAAAGCACAATAGAGGATGTTCAACCTGCCAATGCAATGCACTTCACTGAAAGATGTATCATTCGCTCCGCTGAAAAGATGATCTGCCATCTCTCCAGGACTTATACGGCTCCAGGATCCTTAGGCATGGGGGTAAGTTTGTGGCTGACACCTCCAACCCTACGTGAATGTTTTGAGACATTCCCCTCCAGCAGGAGATTGCGGTTAAACACCTGACTGCGATACATTAATGCACATCTTTTGAACTCTTGCATATTGCAAATATTCTTTATACTGCAGTTAACTTTGCTCATTCCCCATACATTTCTACTCAATAAAACACACCTTTGCTCAGCTCAGTACACTGAAGCGTTTTACTGCTACAGCTGTACAGTTCAGTTTGACCTGTAGATTACAGTGACTAATGCCAGGGAATGTTAACTTTTGTTATATTTTACAGTATAGTGAGTTGAGTTATATTGAGTTATTGAGTCAACAAATGACTTAATGAATGTTCTTTTCCTTTAACATTTAGCATTTACCTTTGTCTTTGATTCCCAGTGACAGTTAATTAAGTAAAACAAAGAGTGGCTGCAGTTTGGTTAAGCTTTACTTTATTTTTAATATTTTATTGATTTTGCCTTTTATAAATGACAAGGAGAAAAACAAAGGCTGTCTTTTAAAGAGAAAAAACATTGACTGACATTAAGTTTTAATTGTTGTTTGAATATGAAATACACTTTACAGAATTATGGAAAAGTTGGAGCATAATATTAATTCAGGCTGAGCACTTGTGCAGGTTCCACTCGTGTTTCATTCATGCTTCACAATCACTGTCTGGATGTACACTGTATGCTTAAATAAATCGGCTTTGCGTGCATTTTAAGCTTTTTGTTTTAAACATAACAATTTCCTAGATCTCCACGGGACCTTTAAGTGAGTTTGACTGAATTCTTAGTTTTCCTGTGGGAATAAAAAATCATACAAAAGCAACTATATAGGTGTACCGTTACTCACATGCTGATTGACATGGTGATTTTGAGATCAAGTGATGGCCCACGAGGCCCAAATTAGGACAGCAAACACCCAATGGTTCTATTCTAATATTTCCTTTTGTAACTGTCACGACTGGACTCAAAGGAGGACTCAGATGCAGAGATGAATGGAGAGCGGTTTTATTGCTCACACAAAAAATCCTCGTCTGAGTGAGGCTATAAAAGGCCTGAACTAAGGAAAACAAAAAATCACTCCTAAGGAGGAAAAACACTAATCTTCTCTATATAAGGTTAACAAACTCAAAATCACTCTTAACGAGGAAAAACAAAAGGCTATGAAATTTTAACTTAAAGCGCTCCAACGAGGCTGAAAATAAAACTATACTATACTGAAAGAAACAAAAAGCTAGACTACAAAATTACAACTCAAAATCACTCTTACGAGGACAGACAAAAACAAAACACAAGAGCTATCGAACATGAACTGTGGACTGTGACAAAAAGGCTTGGGTGCACGCTGCAGGAGACGAAACACTTCGGCACAAGACAAAGGGAGACGCAGACAATATATACACTAGGTAACAGGGAACAGGTGGAAACAATCAGGGCGGGGAAGACAATCAGACCGGTGACACATGAGGAAGGGCAAGTGACCTGAAACGAGAGGAGAGTTAACTTTCAAAATAAAACAGGAAGTGACAAGACAAGACAAAAACCCCAACTTGACCTCACCGCGGTGTGACAGTACCCCCCCCCCTAGGGCCGACAGCTGACGGCCCAGGCTGGTCAGGGTGGTCTCTGTAAAACTCCTCAATAAGGCTGTGGTCCATGATGTATCGTGAAGGCACCCATTGTCGCTCCTCCGGACCGTACCCCTCCCAGTCCACTAGGTACTGCCTGCCCCGGCCCCGGTTGCGCACAGCCAGTAGCTTCTTGACCTTATAGACCGGGCCGCCGTCCACTACCTCAGGGGGAGGAGGGGGTGGGAGGGCTGGGACTAAGGGGCTCACCTTGACCGGTTTGACCTGACTTACATGGAAGGTAGGGTGAACACGGAGAGACCGGGGCAGACGAAGGCGAACCGCTGCAGGTCCGATAACCTTGGTGATGGGGAACGGCCCCACAAAACGCGGTGCCAGCTTCTTGGAGAGGGCTTTGAGGTGAAGATTCTTGGCGGAGAGCCACACCCTCTGGCCTGGCTGGTACGCTGGCGCGGGTCGTCTGTTCCGGTCCGCGGCCCTTTTGACCCGGTCCCCCTGGCGGATGAGGAGCTGCCGGGCGGCTGCCCAGACTTGTCGGCATCGGCGGATCATGGCATGGGCTGAGGGCACCGACACTTCAGGCTCCTCGTCTGCAAAGACCGGAGGCTCATAACCGTACACGCATTTGAAAGGGGAAAAACCTGTGGCTGAGGTGGGCAGAGAGTTGTGAGCGTATTCCACCCAGACCAGGTGCTTGCTCCACATTGAGGGGTTCTGGGATACCAGACATCGGAGGCCGGTCTCTAGCTGCTGGTTTAGGCGCTCGGTCTGGCCGTTGGCCTCCGGGTGATAGCCCGACGTAAGGCTGACGGTGGCTCCGATGAGTCGGCAAAACTCCCTCCAGAAGCAGGATATGAACTGGGGCCCCCGGTCGGAAACGATGTCCCTAGGAAAGCCGTGGACTCGGAAGACATGGTGAATCATAATTTCAGCCGTCTTTTTGGCTGACGGCAACTTGGGCAATGCTATGAATCTTGTCATTTTTGAAAACCTGTCCACCACCGTAAGAACCGTGGTTTTACCTTGGGAGACCGGGAGCCCCGTGACAAAGTCCATAGAGATGTTGGCCCATGGTCTGGTGGGGATGGGAAGCGGTTGGAGAAGTCCCATTCGCCGACCGGAAGACGTCTTATTCCTGGCACAGACCGAGCAAGCCTCGACGTATTCCCGGACGTCCCGCTCCATGGACCGCCACCAGAACCTCCGAGTGATGGCAAACATGGTCCTGCGAACCCCCGGATGACAGGTAAGCAGCGAGGTGTGAGCCCAGTGGATCACCTGTGGGCGCAGCTCAACTGGAACAAACAATCGGTTCTCAGGACACCCACTAGGTGGCGGGCTCTCACCAATTGCCTGCTTGACCTCATTTTCTATCTGCCAAGTCACCGCTCCGACCACACAGGTTCGTGGAAGGATGGGCTCTGGTTCTTTGGCAACAGGCTCGGGGTCGTAGAGACGTGACAGGGCATCAGGCTTGATGTTCTGGGACCCCGGCCTGTAAGAGAGAGAAAACGAGAAACGGTTAAAAAAGAGGGCCCACCTGGCCTGGCGCGAATTCAGTCTCTTAGCTTTACGTATATACTCCAGGTTCTTATGGTCGGTCCAGACGATAAACGGGTGTTCCGCCCCCTCAAGCCAGTGTCTCCATTCTTCCAAGGCCAGCTTGACCGCCAACAGCTCCCGATTGCCGACGTCATAGTTCTGCTCCGCCCGGGACAGACGGCGCGACAAGAAGGCGCAGGGATGCATCTTTCCGTCTATTTCCGAGCGCTGGGAGAGGACCGCTCCGATCCCCTCGTTGGAGGCGTCCACCTCCACCACAAACTGCCGCCGGGAATCAGGCATAGTGAGGATGGGGGCCGTGGTGAAGCGGGCCTTGAGGTGTTGAAAGGCAGCCTCCGCCTCCGGGGACCAGCGGAAGCGCTCCTTTGTAGAAGTTAGGGCATGGAGCGGGGCTGCTATTGCGCTGAAGTTTCTGATAAACCGCCTATAAAAGTTAGCAAAACCGAGGAACTGCTGGACTTTTTTGCGGCTATCAGGTGTGGGCCAGTCGGCCACAGCGCTCACTTTAGCCGGATCCATCTGCACCCTTCCAGGGGCTACGATGAAACCCAGGAAGGAGATGGTGTCGGCATGAAACTCGCTCTTTTCTGCTTTTACATAGAGCTTGTTCTCCAACAAGCGTTGGAGAACCTGGGTCACATGGTTTTTATGTGTTTCTTGGTCAGGAGAGTAAATAAGTATGTCGTCTAGGTAAACATATACAAATCGGTCTAAAAAGTCCCGGAGCACATCATTGATCATGGCCTGGAAAACCGCTGGGGCATTGGTAAGACCAAAAGGCATGACTAAATACTCATAGTGGCCACTAGGAGTATTAAAACCGGTTTTCCATTCGTCACCTTCCCTGATCCTGATTAAATGATAAGCATTGCGCAAGTCTAATTTGGTAAATACCTTAGCTTGTTGAAGTTGGTCAAACACAGAGGTCATGAGTGGCAGGGGGTAACGATTCTTTATGGTGATGGCGTTTAGGGGGCTGTAATCAATGCAGGGCCTGAGAGATCCGTCCTTCTTCCCCACAAAGAAAAACCCGGCCCCCGCTGCTGATGAGGAAGGACGGATAAGCCCCGCCTTCAATGATGATTCAATGTACTCTTTCATGGCTGCCCTCTCCGGGCCGGAGATGGAGTACAACCGGCCCTTGGGAATGGGAGAACCAGGAATCAAGTCTATGGCACAGTCATACGGTCGGTGAGGCCGAAGTGTACTGTCACGACTGGACTCAAAGGAGGACTCAGATGCAGAGATGAATGGAGAGCGGTTTTATTGCTCACACAAAAAATCCTCGTCTGAGTGAGGCTATAAAAGGCCTGAACTAAGGAAAACAAAAAATCACTCCTAAGGAGGAAAAACACTAATCTTCTCTATATAAGGTTAACAAACTCAAAATCACTCTTAACGAGGAAAAACAAAAGGCTATGAAATTTTAACTTAAAGCGCTCCAACGAGGCTGAAAATAAAACTATACTATACTGAAAGAAACAAAAAGCTAGACTACAAAATTACAACTCAAAATCACTCTTACGAGGACAGACAAAAACAAAACACAAGAGCTATCGAACATGAACTGTGGACTGTGACAAAAAGGCTTGGGTGCACGCTGCAGGAGACGAAACACTTCGGCACAAGACAAAGGGAGACGCAGACAATATATACACTAGGTAACAGGGAACAGGTGGAAACAATCAGGGCGGGGAAGACAATCAGACCGGTGACACATGAGGAAGGGCAAGTGACCTGAAACGAGAGGAGAGTTAACTTTCAAAATAAAACAGGAAGTGACAAGACAAGACAAAAACCCCAACTTGACCTCACCGCGGTGTGACAGTAACCTTTTCTTTTTGTTTCCAACAAACTTCAGAACTAGTTGTTGGCAAGCTAAATCTGGTAACACTGAATGTTTGTTTTTTCCATGCTGTGTAGGCCTACCTAAAGTGATGATGATGATTAGAGTGCCAACTGGAAGAACATGTATGAATATATGCTTCACTTCAAAATAACTTGAGAGTGCAGGGAGAGGTCAGAAATGGAAGCAAGAATCAGACAGCTTCAGCCTTATGTTAGAGGTTCTTAGAACTACGTTTAAGAGGACTAAGCCAGTCAATCAGCACTCACGATTCTTGTTATTTTAGGGTTGTATCCTTATGGTTGAATGCACTGATTGTGAGTTGTTTTGGGTAAAAACATCAGCTGAATAAATGTAACATGTTATGGGTTGTATAATGTAATACTAATTCAATGATGAGAAATTAAAGTTAAAAGTAAACTTTAAAGCTGATGAAATGGTTGAGGTGAGGTTAGGTTTAAATACCAAAAGTCCTTAAAGTTCCAGAAAATGTCACACTATGTACAGAACATAGTTAAAGGTCATTTTAAGTAACCTCCTTTACTGAACTTAATATGAGCCACCACTCATTTTTTGGTTTGGGTGAAAGTTCTGTGTTTGTTTGAGGAGTTGGTGGAGACCAAAACAGAGCTACAACATGCTTCTGAAGCTGTAAACAGTAAGGTTGACAGAAACACAACTCCAGTGTTAAACTATTGTTGCTCTATGTCTGCTGGATGTATTGCATAGGCAATTCCTTACTTGTGTCATAGGCATGGTGTGTTGGCTAGATTGTTTTGGAGTTCTTCTGCACACTAGCAGTCAGAAATGCAGTTTTAACTTGAACTCATTTGTCTGTCTTGTCTGTAAACTCTTATAAACATTATAAAAGTGATATAATTAGATCCAACATCCCAGTTTAAGAGCCTCTTTGTGAACAAACAGTGTTTTAAAGGTACTGCTACATGCAGTAAACAGTAAAATCTGTCAATTTCAAGTGCTACATATAGTCAGGATTAGTATTTAGGCCACATATCTGTGCAGCAAACGTGGCTCTCATGGGAATATCTGTGAACAAATACCAGTACCACTTTTAAGGCAACCCAAAGTCATCTTTTGTACGCTTCTAAAATAAAACCAAGCCTACAGTTTTTATTTATTTTTTGCTAAACACATCTGTTGTTATTTAGTGCATCATTTCTTAATCGAACAATCTTCATCATCATCATCATCATCAGTGTAAAAACTTCACTTACTGTTTCCACCTGCACATATCTGTTTCCAAGGCAATAGAGCACTGATTAAATGACAAAAACTTCACATCACGACTACTATCACACTGTCATCTTAGTCAATCTCCATCGTTCTCTTTTTCTTCCTCCCTCTCCTTTATACACATGCAAAGAGACAGACACATATGAAAACACACACACACACACACACACACATACTCACACCAAACACTCCTCTTTACCTTCAAAAAGCCTGGGGAAGGCAGTCGGCATGAATAAATAGTCTAAGTGCTTATATTTCTATTCCTGCTTACCCAACTGCTAACAAGACCCAGTTCACAGTCAATGAGCTACTTCGGCATTCATGAGGATCACTGACAGTCACTTTGCATTCAACGCCAATCACAAACAGCAGAAAAAAAGAGCACACACACACACTAACACACATAAAGAAATTTGATTACAAGAGGCATTCTGCAGTGCTTCAGCATTCCCCGGTGTTTTACCAAAATAAAACAGGCGGCAACCCGTACCCATCCAGGCAGTTTGAAGCACACGCATACATGAGAACAGCAACAAGCAGGAAAACATGATTACCCTCCACGCATTTAGAGGTCACTGGCATTAGGAGATTAGGTAAAGTAAGCAATCATCATTTGGATATTTGATGATGAAACTATCCTGTTAAATTGATTATAGTGGTGCACAGGGCAGGGGAGGGTGACAGCCACACCTGGCGACATATGGAGTGTGTGTGTGCATGAGTAGTGTGTGGGGGTGCATCAGTGATTTCCTATCACATGTCATAATGGGCTATACCTGTCCTCCACTGCTCTGCCCCTCTGCTCTGTCCCTCCTCTGTATGCATGAAGTCTTTCTTATTGTTGTGAAAGCATGACTTACCGTGTGTTTGTGCACGTGGATGCCAGTTTACCTGCTGGGTTATTGAGCAAGGCACAGAACCCCCTAACTTTGCTTGGAGCACCAGGCTGTGACAACTCTTTTACTCTGACATCTTTCCACAAAAATGAATGCATGTCTAAAGGTCCTGTGTGTGCATGTGTGTGTTTCAGGCCTATGCATGTGTACTGATAAATAATGATAAAGTGATTAAATATCATTTCTAACAGGAGTTAGAGGGGTAGCAGGGTTTATGTCATGACGTTTGGTCAACTCTGAGCTAATTATCTAATTAATAATGACCAGATGGAACAAAATGATCATGTAGTTTGACCTTCAGATTAATCATTTTTTTAGCCACTGGGGGGCACATTTCATAAAAGCAGACAGAGTTGACTTGATTTGTGTTTAACGTAACCGCTGTGAAACAATTAATATAATATAATCAAACAGCTTTGAGCTGCTTTGAGCTGCTTTGAGCTGCGTTTTTCCAAATGTTGGATTCCGGCTCAATTTCTCCGCCACAGGACGCTGCATTTTCTGGCGGAAACCCGCCAGACGACGTCCACAAAAATGAATGGAAAAAACTTGCGATTTCACTGCAGCACCAGATCCTGTCTGAATCTCAGTCTCATCATGAATGTGTCACAGTTGCCTGTGTTTCTATCCAGCAGACACAAAGCAACATAAGCCAACTGGTCTCATGTTTCTGGTCACTTAAAAAATGTACAACCAATATTACAATATAACTATAAAAAATATAAATAAATCAAAACCGAGAGCTTTAACAGGCTACAAAGCTGTCTACAGGAGGCTACAGGAGCTTTGGGTCACCATGAAGACACTTCCACATTATACAGTCACTTTACTGTACCTGTAACTTTAAACATCAATAAAATAGGTTTAAAGCTCCTATGTGCACATTTTTATGTGACTGTAGTCTCTGTCATATTACTGTGACGCGTACATTTTCATTTACAGATTTTGTTTTCCCCGCACACTGGATTAATGCTCCAAATAGGTTTTGACATCAACTCACTCTCCTTGATACTGGCTGTATCATATGCGCCTGATATGATGCTGGAATGCATACACAACTCACACTGAGTTCACAGCATCTGATACTGATATCTGTGCAGAAGGACACTGAATATTAAGAAAGTTGAAAGAGCAGTTGATCAGAGAACATATATTGAGTTGTGAATGAAGTTCATTTATAAAAGTTACCTTAATCACCTCTGCTTCCTCCTTTTATTGCTTCATCAGAAAAGTCAAAAAGAATTTCATTAAATATTCTATAAACACATGATCTATTTCAAATCATGTAAAAGTTATGGATATGTTATGTATTTGTCTCTGCGGAGCGTTTAACTGTTTTGTCTCCTTTTCACACCCAGAATTTTTTGGTTGTTTTTGCTTTTTTTTCCCAATAACGGCTGCTTAAATTAGAGGCTAGAGGTGAGACAAATTGTTCATCAATAATTCATCTTCAATCTTACAGCAGGTGATAATGAAAGTTAAAAACATATTTTCATCTGTAACATCAGTGCTTAAATATGAAGAAATAAGTGGCTGAAGTGTACTTTTCCTGGGGAAAGTAATAAAACATTCTCACCTACACGTACTGCCGCACGCTCACAAAACTAGTGCTGCTATATCCGTCGGCAGCTTGAGATCTCAGTTAAAACCCAGGAGGAGGCAGAGAGAAAACATGCTGGAAATACCCTGAGTTTAAAGTGCTAAAGTGAAGACTAAAACACAGATTTATTCAGCAGAAGCCAAAGACCAAGGGAGAGTTTTAACACATTTACACCAGAGAGCCCTCTGAGGAGAGACGCACCAGTGGGTGGTTGTGTGAGAGCTTATTTGAGTATGTAGTGTATGTCTGCTTGTGCGCGTGTTGTCTGCTTGTGTGTGTGTGTGTGCGTGTGTGCTTATACTCCCATCGGTGCGTTCATTTCTCTTATCCGTACACCCACCTTTTTCTTGGTTTTCGAGACAATCTCCCAGGATGCCTATTCTACATTAAACAGTGCTTTGAAGACAATTGAGCTGAGACCCAGGCTGATCAAGGCTCCCTTATCCCTCCCAGCACATCTATTATCAAAGCCTGCGTACCATTACCGTCATTATACACTATGTATTATTATTATTATTTTGAAAATGCAGCGCTGAGAGCGGGCGAGAGACGGGGCCCCCGTAAACAAATCTATTATTGGTGATGAATTGCATAATAACACTGGCATAATGCCGTTCTCTCACAAAACTGGTGAAGGTGCTGAACTGGAAAAAGTACCCCGTCTGTAAAATTTGAATAAACAATGGGCGAGAGGGGGGGAGAGACAAAGATGGAGTGGTCGTTAGATGGTGTGTTTTTACTTGAAAGCTAAAGACGGTGGTTTGCTCAGTGCATGCCGGTCCTGTGCTGTCATCTCTGTTTGTTATCCACCATCACTTACATGTCAATGAAGATTTAAAGCACCATCATTTAAGAGTGCACTTTGAGCTTGGGCTCCATTTAAGGCATTTTATGTGTCATTTATCTGTATTGTCTTTGGGGGAAATGGTGGAAAGTAACTAATTACATTTAGTTAAGTAGTGTGTTTTCTCGGATGGCTATAGATAGATAGATAACGGTTTGAGACCCAAAAGGTCAAATTATTTTACAAAAAAGGAAAGATTAGAGAAACATTAGAGAAAAGAGTGTTTTTACATATTGGTAACTTGTAAATGATCATACTTTCGTCACTGCTGTCATGACGCTGTAGGTTTTTATGCCGCAGAATTTCGTCGCTGTGTTCTGATCAGCTGTCACTCATCGCCTCCTCTGAATTTCCGGTGATGAAGTTTGTTTCTGAAGGTACAGCGCTCGGTTCTCCGTGTGTTCAGCTGCTCATTATCACACCATATTACTGCTCATGCTAAACATCACCTCCCCTGCTCAGAATGCAAAGGCTTTAATGAACTGGATTGTTGTGTCAAAGAAAAGTGTTGATTCAAAGTAGCAGATATATTTACATACATAAAAAGGTTGCAGATGTTACAGTGATACCAGGCAATATCTGATCTGAAATCATCATATTCATAGATTATTACCAGTTTGTTAAGTCTTTTGTCTTGTGACTCTGACAGAGAAACAAAAACAAGCAGTAAATTTGATGAACACATTACTCAAACTGTTTTTTGTAACCTTTTTAAGGAGTAATGAAGCTGCTTACAGACAATGTGTACTGTATACCAAACTCATTTGGCTAAAAGGTTAAAGGTAACAAAGATGATACAATTATTAAATCAGTGGTTAATATCCATCACTGTTTAGAGACTGACTCACCTGCCATATTTACTGTAGTTGTTTGTACAGATTTGCTGTGCAGTGATGAATTATTACCGACATTTCAGCTGATCACTTTGGGTTTTACTCGCAAAGAAAGTGGATTAGGCAGCCTCATGTCTTGTTTTCAACTTATCTGACTGCTTGAGTTTCTTGCCAAATTAGCATAGTGGCGTGACTGCATGACAAGTTTTCATCCAAATCTATTGAAAATTTGAACCGTTATGAGTAAATCAGCAAAAGAATGCGATAGGAATGCTTGTTCAACTACCTTTGAGTGGATATTGGTTGAGATAAACAGTAGATAGCACTAACAAACAAGGTCACGTAGTTACAAGAGCACCAGTCCAATCTCAACTAAAAAAAACTGAACTGAACTCAACTGAAAAAAATGCAGAATAAGAATGTAAATCAGACATTTCCCTTTGTTTCATGTTTTAATGTGAAGAAAGTTGCCTCAGATTAGACTTAAATGTTCGTCACAACCTAAAAAAAAGTGGTTCCATCTCCCATTCAGAGCATTTAGTCTTTTTTTAAGAGCCTCAAACTGAAATCAAGATTGTCCATAAATTCCCTAAAGAAATGCTTGAAAATGCTCATGAAAATATGTTGACCACTGGCCACTGTGTTTGTGTCTCAGATCATTTTTTGTGATAAATCAGAACTATTCTTTTTTCAAGCTTTGTGTATTTCTGGTTCAGAGAAGCATGGTGACCACTGACTTTTCCACGCCACCATGAGGTTGACAATTGCCGTTTAGTTAAATGTCTTAACATCTATTGGTTGGATTGCCATGAAATTGTATGCACATTCATTTCCCACCAGGATGAATTGTAATAACTTTGGTGATCCCCTGATTTTTCATTTAGGCAAAATTCTAGATTTTACCTTGATTTATGACTGGAGTGGTTTTGGCTCATTCTGGCACACTCCATCCCCTGCTCATATGTTAAGATGTCAGCTTATCAGTGGCATAAAATCTATGATGGTACATGAGTATCCTGGTCTAGTCATCCAATAGATTGTTGAGTATCCAGCATGAAGCCTTTGTCTGGACCCAGCTCCAGTCCACATACACAATAATGACAGCTGTTATTCTACATGTATCCTCTTTCTCTTTGATGATCACTTTCTTCTTCATATCTCTCCTTTTTCTGTCTTGTGGGTCAAAGAAGAACAAGAGAGTGAACAAATGTGTCCATGTTCCTCTGCACACGCTCACAAACTTGCACCCCCCCACCACCACACCGCCACCCCCAATGTGCAGACGCTGTTTAGCTATGCTAATTTGAATATATTTTTGGGTCAATTGTGCGATCACCAGAGACGGCCTCCACGCCTACCCTTTGCTGAACAATTTAAATTTTTAATATTCCATTTAATTTATATGGGCCACCACTGAAGCAATCTGACAATGCCAAAAAGCCTTCTTGATTTTTTTTTCTGTAGAAAAAAAAGAGATTTCTTTCATAGAAATTCCATTGCCCTGCTTTCTGCCCTTCCCTCACCTGACTCCCTTTTCTTATCTATCTTAAAACCATTTCACCTTAAGAAATAATCAATAAAAACAATTATAAGATCTAAGCCCAGCACCAATGCTTTCTGCTCTTCCTTTCCTCTTCCCCATCTTTTGTTTTTTCTCTCTCTTCCTCTCGCCATCTCTTTCCCTCCTCACTCTCTGCTTTTATCCTCTTGTCTCTTCTCCCACCATCCTCTTTCCTTGGTGATTCACCGGGTATAATATTTAATTATACTCTATAATTTATGCAGGTTATCAAACTCTGAGCGCATCATTTTATGTACATTGTGTAAATTGCTTTTTTCTCTCTCCCTCCCTGTCTCTCTGTCTCTTTCTGTCTTTTCCTTTACAGCCTTTTTTTTCTTCCTCTTGAATGGGAGGAGGGTAAATTCTTTGCAGGCATAGACAGAGATATTGAAGCCTGGGTGCAAATGTGAAATGAATAAACAGGCTGGATCTCTTCTTCAAGGGCCTAAATGAGATCTGCACAAAATAATTTAAACTAGGCCCATTCATCAAGCCCAGCCAGGGATTGTGTGTAGCAGTGGCCTGTGTATGTTGTCCATACTGTATGTGTGTGTGTTTGTGTGTATACCGTGCCTCTGGCAGCAGCAGCAGTAGTAGTATCCTTCTGCAGAGAGACAGAATGACAGAGATTAAGAGTGAAAGACAGTCAAATAAATACTGAAAATGAAGGTTTTATAGAAAAGTTTACAAACATCTGGGAAGTGAGCACATACTCTATAAATCATACACCTACAAAACATTAGTAAGCTCTGGAAAATTCCAACAATATACCCCCCAAAAAACTGATACAGACCACAAAAGGTTGCCAGAGCAGCGCTATATCTCAATGTGTTATCAAGGCCTCTCCACTGGTGTCAGATTTTGTCAGTGACAGAACAAGTCAGATCTGCTAATTACGGAGAAAATAATACTTAAGCCAACTTAAATCACGGTATTTACACTTGAAGCAACTGACAGTGATGTCACAAGGACTAATACCACAATAAATGACTGGATAAGATGTTCATGCAGTGAACACAGGAAATCCAAAGTCATTGGCAAATGTAGTCGCTCTAACTAACAGAATAATCAGAGGACTGAAATACAGTCAAATATTAATGGAAAACATTTAAACATGGACACACAAGTACTTCAAAACTGTATGATTTGCAGTGGAAACACCAAGAAATGTCTGCAATTAGTGCTTCTGATTTTTTTTTTCCGAATATCACAGCATCATGTGAAATGATGGCACCAAAGAATCTTGTGCACCTTATGTATCTGATGTATGTGCTGTAGTCCTTAAGTTAAGTTGTTCCACACAAGAGTTCAAATATTTTTTTGCCATTTTCATGTTGTTCAGTCAAATATAACAAACAAAGGAGAGCTTCTTGCTGTCCCAAGCTCAGTGTCTAAAATAACCCGTAAGGACACTTTTCAATGGGTTTATGTTCTCTGCAATTTTTCCTTCAGTCAAATATTCATTGTTTTCCTAGATCAGTATGTTGAAATCACTCACCTACAGCTTACTGATGTCACACTCCTTCTTACCTACGGCTTCAAATTTGCAGGCAACATAATTTTCTTCACATGTTAAATGGTGTTATACATGGTAAACATTGTTCCTTCAGCAAGTTAGCATAGTAATTGTGAGCATATTAATATGCTGACATTAGCATTTAGCTAAAAGCACCACTGTGCCTAAGTACAGTCTGACTGCTAGCAAGGCTGCAGTATTTTAGGGTCAGATTTACAAGCACAAGAAGCACAGATGTGTTGCGATCGCAGTCTCTGTGTGTTTAGTTCTGTGGTTCAACTCCAGAGAAAAGCTATTCCTGAATTACTCAAAATATGACTTCTAAAGGTATGATATAATAATATGTATGCTTCACAACTAATACAAGCATGAAACATCAAACATGGGAAATAAAAGGCACAGTATGACAAATTAAAAACTAAATATATACAAGAGACAGAAAGAGAGACAGAGCAGCAGGTCGAGCAGCTGAGAGCGGAGCAGGTGACAATGGCGTTATATAGCAGATGCTAACACAATATTATATTTTATATATTATATTATATTTAACCTGCTCCTCCCACACACACACGCACACTTTGCTCGTGCTAATCCCATCTGCTCGATGTTTTTACACCTGGTCTTCAGGGGTGGAAACTTCTGCTCGCAAAACCGGACATTGCAAATTGCATGCCCTTTGTATACCCCGTGGAATATATAATCAGCTTCTGTTTACATGTCTCCTCCTATTATTTACATCATCTGCCTCTTAATGCATATGCAAAAAAAAAGGAGAGAGATGCAACTTTCAAACAGTTTGATGAATGTACCACTTGCATTTTGGGCAGGATGCACACACCTGTGCCAGAAAATCTGGCCCTTAGTCTTATTATCAATTGTGCCAGTGTCACTTTTTAAAAATCTGCTTCAAATTTGCATAAAATTTGTGTGGTACATTCCAAAAACTACTGTAACTGTAATCCTGAAAACAGTACAACAGTTCATCATTCATTTGTTCTTTGCTTACCCATTAAGGTTAAACTGATTCTAATTACCATACACAACCTTATCATACTGTTACACAATAGTGGCATGATGGGCCTCCAGCCCGAATAGATCTATGGGAATACACACACACACACACACACACACACACACACACACACACACCATGCTTCTAGCTTCTTTTTTTTTACTCTCCCGTGCTTTAAATGTCATTGACCTGAGGGCAAAGCACATACCATCTCAAGTACACATCAGTCTTCCAGTAGGACACATACACACACCAACATACTAATCAAGTCTCAGTGGGCTTCCTTACTCCCTTGTCTCCTCCCCTCCTCCCTTCCTGCCTGTCTCTCTTTCTGTACATGTAGTGGATTGGGGGAGACCTCATGCAGGGAAAAGCCATTGGCTTGGTACTTCCACTAGAAAAAAGGTTAAAGGGACGGCTGACATCAATCAGTTATGGTATTCACACCTCACAATTTGCCACTCACATCTGTCACTGCTCTTTTCTGTCATGTGATTGGCAGAACTGGCAATGTGATGTGAAGTGAACAGTTAAGAGTCTTTAGATTATGCTCATGATGATAGAACAAGTGTAGGACTTTTTGATCTCTTTGCATTATTTTTCTGAAAGGAGAACAATGTCACATGAACGCTTTTTGACTGACCATCATGCACAAGCACAACAACAATACATACTTGCATTCTCTATGTGGATATCAGTTTTTTCCTAATATTTATTACAGTTTAATTTGGTCATTTTTGAGTCATTTATCTTTTATCCAATGCGTCTTACAACAACAAGGTACAGTGCAACAAGGAAATGTTAGTGCAGCAATAAGTCCAGTTTGGCAAGTCTAGTTGTTGGCAGCAGGTACTCAATGAGGAGCTGGATCTTGAGGATTTTTTTTTTTAAAAGGTAGAGAGGGATGCCCCTGATCTGGTAGGAACTGGTAGGACGTTCCACCAACTGGGAACAACAGACGAAAAGATTGGATTATCCTGAGGATATACGTGGCAAAGCTGACCTTCTGTAATGGTCAGGAAATCACATATGCTTGTATATAAGCACCCAAGTAGGTGGGTGCAGAACTGGAGACTACATTGTAGGCAACCATTAGCAATTTGAATTTAATATGGGCTGCTACAGGTAGAAGGCCATATATGCCAAATTCAGGATTATCTGAAAGAGTTTCACAGTGCAGGCTGAGAGGTTAAGAGCAGAAATCAAGTCGCAAGATGACAACAGCCTGTATCAGTAGCTGGGTAGCATGTTGATTCAGGTAAGACCTGATTTTTCATATTCTGTAAAGTACAAAGTGGCACAGCCGGGCAACTGAGGTAATCATGACTCTGAAGTTTATCTATCCTGGTAGAGGCAAGAGATAGGGAGTCAGTTCTGATGTTGATTTCTATTGATACCTATCATTCTTCAGCATATGTTAACACATAGATTCATGTCCATAAATAATTTCACAGTTGGCCTACCAAGGAAATATGAGTAGCTTCAACAGAATGTCATGAATCGCCAGCCTGGATGACTGGTCCACTCAGTCTACGCCTTGTGTTGCCAGTGTGTGGACCTCCACCCTCCAAGCCAGCCAGCTGACCCCTCTCTGGATATTCCTCCCGTCTGGACCCCCACTCTCGCCTGCCTGCTCCCTTTTTGTGTCACGTATTCACTCTTTGCTAAATAAACTCTCAAACTCTTGGCTCAATCTGCTTCTGGGTTTCCCTCAGAACCATGACAGTACGATCCGGCCATGACAGACCCAGCAGATTTTGGAACGTACGTCACGCCATAATCCATCATTTCATCGCCACCTGCTCCCAGCGGCAGTCAAACAGGCAGGCTCACTAGTACGGAAAGGAAACGTCCTAGCGAGCCGCACCCTTGTGTCCCAAGCTTCCCGTCAGCGGGCCCCGTTCCACATGACTCTCTCCCATAAAGGTCAGTCCATAATTCTGCAGGCTTTGATTGATTCAGGGGCAGATGAAAGTTTTTTTGGATTCACTTGTTGTTAAACAGTTGGGCCTCACCACGGTGCCTCTGGAGGACCCCTTGGAGGCTAAAGCCTAACTCACACCGGGGACATCAGCGGCGCGTTACGGCTGCGTCGCGTCAGCCGTTGCTGATCGCTGCCATTATAATCAATGAGACCACTCACACCGGGCGCGCCATGGAACGTCTCAGCAGCGTCCCAGAAGCGTCTCTCCGCTACGCTACGCTATCTTTCCGTAGCACTTCTATTTCTGACACGAGCCGTTGCTAAACCGCGTCAACAGAGCAGATTGCACCAGACAGGAAATCCAACACAGAATCAGCGTAATAAACTTCCGCCCCCTTTCAAAATAAAACACAATATGCAGTTAATGTCGCCTATCACGGCTTCACGTCCACATTACGTCATGACCGGTGGCACCAGGTCAGCTGTCAATCAATCAAAGAGTCTCAACATGAACAACGAGAGACTAATTGTGGAAGTGGAACAGCAAACAATAATTTATGACACAACAGATCCTTTTTAAGATCTCTCCTACGTCGGAGAAGCAAAGTTAGCTGTTTGTTGTTGTTTCTTTTATACACAGTTTATCGCGGGGACTCGCGTATGTTCGGGATTCTCGCGCGATCTCGTGATCTTGCGTGAATACGGCTAGTTCGCTACGCTGCCGTAACGCTGCCGTTACGCGGCCGGTGTGAGTTGACGCCGGGCAGAGGACGGAGCTGAACTGTGGCGCTGCCGCGACGCTGCCGTTACGCGCCCGGTGTGAGTCCCGTGTAAGGCCCTGAACGGCGGACTCCTGGCCAGAGTGACTACCAAGAACTGCCCTGTCCATCTCCAGTGCACTGGTAATCATACAGAGGAGATTAGTTTTTTTTGTTTTAGACTCACCTTTTGTGCCTGTCATCCTTGGTTACACTTAGTTAACTAAACATAGTCCGCATATAGACTGGTCTGCAGCCAAGATAAATTAACTGGAGTGTATACTGCCATGCTAACTGTCTTAGATCAGTTCAGCCCCAGCCCTTCGCCAGTTCTAGCTCCTGCCCAGAAGCTCCAGATTTTAAGAATGTGCCCTCTGTATATCTCGACCTCAAGGAAGTTTTTAGTAAACGTCAGGCCGTGTCACTACCTCCCCACCACCACTATGACTGTAGTATACACCTGTTGCCTGGCACCACACTGTCTAGCAGCTGCCTGTATAATGTCTCAAAACCTGAGAGGGAGGCTATGGAGACTTATATCAAGGACTCCTTAGCAGCAGGCATCATCAAGCCACCCTCCTCACCACTAGGGGCAGGATTCTTTTTTGTGAGCAAAAAGGATAAGAGTCTACGACCTTGCATTGACTTCTGGGGCCTCAACAACATAACTATTAAAAACAAGTACCCTCTACCTCTGATGTCTACTGTCTTTGATTCTCTCCAGGGAGCGACAGTCTTCACAAAACTGGACCTGCAAAATGCCTACCACCTGGTGCGTATCACACAAGGGGATGAGTGGAATATACATTCTGAGTACCTAGTCATGCCATTCGGACTTACAAATTTACCTGGACCACTGAAGCAGAGACGGCATTCCAGAGGCTGCCATCCTCACCCAGCCTGACCCCACCTGTCAGTTTGTGGTCGAAGTGGACACCTCCAACATCAGGTTTGGGGCTATTTTTTCACAGCACTCTCCTAAGGATGGTAAACTGCATCCATGTGCCTATTTTTCTCGTCGTCTGTCTCCTTCTGAGAGGAATTATGATGTGGGTAACAGGGAGTTGCTGGCGGTGAAAATGGCCTTGGAGGAATGGCGCCATTGGTTGGAGGGGGCAGAACATCCATCTGTGGCTTGGACAGATCATAAGAACCTGCAATATATCCTGCCAGACGACTCAACTCTCACCAGGCCAGGCAGGCTTTGTTTTTTGGTCATTTTAAGTTCTCTCTGACCTACAGGCCTGGAGCCCAGAACACCAAACCAGATGCCTTGTCCCAAGTTTTTTGTAAGGAGGATTCAGATGAAGTGCCTGATAGCATTGTTCCTCGTTCCAGTATTGTTGGCGCCATCACCTGGAACATTGAGAGGTAGGTCAGAGAGGTACTTGCAACTCAACCCGACCCAGGTAACAGTCCCCCTGGCCGCCTGTTTGTGCCCTAGTCTGTTTGACCATCTGTGTCGGCCTGGGCTCATGCTTCCAGGCTGACATGTCACCCAGAGATTGCTCGCACCACAGCCTTCCTTCGCAGGCGATTTTGGTGGCCGTCCTACGTCTTCGCCTGTCACGTTTGCGCCATTGCTTGCTCCAATCTCTGGTACACTGGACTTCTACACCTTCTGCCCATTCCTCGGCAATCCTGGTCCCATATTGCTTTAGAATTTGTAACCGGCCTGCCACAGTCTGAGGGTAAGACAGTAGTTCTCACAGTTGTTGACCGTTTCAGTAAGTTTGCTCGGTTTCTTCCCCTGCCCAAACTTCCTTCTGTCAAGGAGACAGCAGATATCCTTGTCAGGGAGATATTTTGTGTCCATGGCCTGCCCAGTGACTTAGTGTCGGACAGGGACTCCCAGTTTGTGTCTATGGTATGGAAAGCATTTTGCCTTGCTATCGGGGCCTTTAACTTCTGGTTTTCATCCCCAGTCCAACAGCCAGGCAGAGCGTGCCAACCAAAAGATGGAGATCTCCCTCCGCTGTCTCGTCCAACCCCCCCTACCTGGGCTGGTCAGCTCCCTTGGGTTCTATGACCTCTATGGTTATCAGCCTCCCCTATTTCCCTCACAGAACTGTGACACAGAATGGATGTTGTTATTATTTGACAACATTAGTTGTTGTGTTATGCTAGCTACTGGGTTATAAAAGTGTTATATGACCATATGACCTTCACATGTGGCTCGATGTCCCAGACCATTGTTACGTGCCATGGTGTGTGTGGCTTGTTCTTTTGATTGCAGGTACCGCCCTTCCCCTCCCCTCCTCAGTCAGCTGGACGTAATAAGAACGCCTATCGGTGGTGGCGTTGGTTGGCGTGGTGGCCTCGTGGTTGGTGTGGTGGCCTCGTGGTGTGTGGCGTTCCTGCAGCATGTGGTTCGCGGCCTGAGTCATTGTGAAGACTCCTTATCGATTTATTTTTCACTTGTTCGTTATATAACCTGTGTTGTTGTGTTTGCTGAATAAATCCCTGCGCTAGCAGTCGGTCCTTGGTTAATCCCCTTTGTTTTTGGGGTTTTACTTTAATTGTTACCTCCCTAAATTCCCCTAGGCTAGGTTTTGCCCTGTCGGGTCGTAACAATTTTGGGGGCTCATCCGGGATCCATTCCCGCAGTTGGTTGTGTTTGTTGTTTGTGATCAGTTTTTTTCCCGCGGTACGTACTGGTGTTCGTGTGTCTGAGTGCCTGCAGCCTGCGTGAAGTCAGTGGCAGCTTCTCCGGACTATACAGTTGAGTGCCCAGCTGGGTTGGGTGAGATCCAGCCTTTCCATCGGGTGCTCTTTTGTTATTTTGCCTTTTTTGTTTTCGGGGCTAACTCCGGGCGGGGACTGTGATCTCCCACAGGGGCTGGCGTTTCAGGGTTTCAGCCTCGATGTGTTGCCTATAAGACGCCTCGAGCCCGGCACGCCCCAGAAGACAGGTAGGCGAAGTTTGTGTTAGGCAGGATCTGGAGAAGTGTTTGTCGTGACGGCTGTTGGTGTGTCGCCTCGGACATCGTACGCGCCGCGTGTGTGTTACTACTGGTGTGTGTGTGACGGTTTGATGATGGCAGCGTTTGACATCGAGGCATTTGTTTCTGATCCATCATTAATTGTGTTTGACAAATGTAAGAAAAGCGATCTACGTGTGGTTGCGGAGTATTATGGTGTTCCGGTGTCTAACACTCTCATTAAAGCTGAGCTAAAAGCGGTGCTTTTAGATGAGTTGGTCAGCAGGGGGGTTTTTAGCTTGCCGATGTCTGGGGATGCTCAGGCTGGAGCAGCAGCTTCTCCAGGTGAGGGCCACCCGGCGGGGGAGGCCGAACAACTGGTTACTCCGGTTGTGACAGAGGTGAGGACGGCAGGGAGGCCGGTCACAATACCCTATTTCGTCCCACTCTCTGTGGAGTCAACTCCGGGCTCAAAAGTGGATGCCAGACTGAAAGTCCGCTTAGCTCGCTTACAGTTAGAAAAGGAGGAGCGCGAGCGTGAGTTTCAGTTTCGCAGGGAGCTGGAACTGAAGAGGTTAGAGGCAGACACAGCTGTTAGGCTGCGTCAAGTGGAGCTACAGGCGAGCACAATTCAAGCTAGTGAGGTTCAGCCCGCAGCGTGTCCGTCTGACACACAGATTTCTTGACAAACACATTTCTTTGGTCCCGGTATTCCGTGAGGCGGAGGTAGAGAACTATTTCGGCGCGTTTGAGCGCATTGCCGCTGCGTTACGCTGGCCAGAGGATGTGTGGGCTATTTTACTGCAATGTAAGTTGACGGGCAGAGCTCAGGAGGCCTGCTCTTCCTTGTCTGTGGAAGATGGTCTTAATTATAATGCCGTTAAGAGTGCTATTCCGCGGGCATACGAGCTGGTACCTGAGGCGTACAGACAGCGTTTCCACAATCTGCGTAAAGTGTCCAATCAGACCTACATCGATTTTGCGAGAGAAAAGGGCATTCTCTTTGACCGGTGGTGTGTGGCGTGTAAGGCTGACGATTTTACCGCGGTGCGTGAGCTAATGCTATTGGAGGAGTTTAAAAGCTGCGTCTCTGAGCGTATCGCGGTATATTTGAATGAACAGAAAGTGGTCACCTTGCAGCAGGCTGCCACCTTGGCAGATGAGTTTGCGCTCACACACAAAAGTGTGTTGACTAAGCGTGAGTCCCCTCGGGAGGATTTCCAGAAGTCTGGTTCGCAGTTGTCAGGTGCTGCTGTTTCTCCTGTTCCCAAAGCTGATCGTCTGTGTTTTTATTGTCACAAGTCGGGTCATTTGATTGCGGATTGCATTGCCTGGAAGCGTAAACAAGGGCCTGTTGTGAGGCCACCAAAAGGCGTGGGGCTTATTAAAACCTCCAGTGACGAGGCTATAGTATCAGGGGTGCTTGACTGTTTTAAGCCTTTTATATTGAACTGTTTTGTGACAGGCCGAAGACCAGCATCCAGTAACTGCACTGCGTGACACTGCCTGTTCTCAGTCCCTCATTTTGGCTAGTGTATTGCCATCTAGTACTGAGTCTGATGCCAATGCTGTGGTTAGGGGAATTGAGATGGGTTTCATTCCCGCACCGCTGCACCGAATCCATGTGCAGTCAGATCTGGCAACTGGCTATTTTCATGTGGGTGTCCGCTCTTGTTTTCCCATTGATGGTGTGGATTTTATCATGGGAAATGATATAGCTGGCAGAAAGGTCCATCCTGTCCCCAAGGTCGTGGCTGAACCTATTCCAGAGTCGGATCATGACGAGCTAGCTAAAAACATCCTGATGTGTTTGCGGTTAGTGTGCTAACAAGAGCTAGGGCCCGTGCGCAGGCCCAGGGCCAGGAGGTTGATTTAAGAGATTCTCTGTTTGCATCGGTTTTCTCCCAGGATGATTTGCCCCCTGGTGGTGGTTCAGCAGACGGCGACTTCAGGAAACCTGAAAAGGTAGGGGAGCCTGTGGCTCCTGTTGATCTGCCGGCTCCTTTGTCACTGTGTCGTAAGGCTGTCATTGCTGCCCAGCAAACAGATCAGTCCTTAATTAAATGTATAGCAGCTGCTGTGAAGGAACCCAGTGAGTGTACACCCAAGCAACCATATTTTCTGGAAAATGGTATTCTGATGCGCAGGTGGGTTTCACAGTCAGACAGTACATCAGCGGAGCTGGGTGAGGATTGGGGTGTGATCCATCAGGTAGTCCTTCCTGCTAATTGCCGCCAACATGTGTTGAAACTGGCTCATGAACATTTGTGGTCAGGTCACCTAGGCATAACCAAAACCTACCATCGTGTTCTTAAGCACTTTTTCTGGCCCGGTTTAAAGGAGGATGTGGTGAGTTTTTGTAGGAGGTGCAGTACTTGCCAGATTGTGGGGAAACCAAATCAGCCTGTGCCCCCTGCCCCTCTTCGTCCTGTTCCAGCGGTTGGTGAGCCTTTCGAGCATGTAATGGTTGACTGTGTGGGTCCCCTACCTCGAACTAAGTCCGGTAACCAGTTTCTGTTGACTGTGATGTGTGTCTTCTCTGTGATAGTGGCCCTTCTGATGAAGTTGTGTAGTCCCATGGTCCCATTCGTGTGGGATGATGAGTGCTACCATGCCTTTACTGCTGCCAAGTCCATTCTCTGCAGTGCCCCTGTGCTGGCTGCACCTGATTTCTCCAGGCCTTTCAAACTGGAAGTGGATGCTAGTGCGATAGGAGCGGGAGCGGTACTGTTGCAAGATGGGGTTGGTGATGTGTGCCACCCCGTCTGCTACTTCTCAGTGAAGTTTAAGAAACATCAGCTGTTCAACTATTCAACAATTGAAAAAGAAACCCTGGCCATGCTCCTTGCTCTACAGCACTTTGAAGTCTATGTGGGCTCCACTTCTGTACCAGTTACCGTGTACACCGATCACAACCCCCTCGTTTTCTTGATGCAGATGTACAACAGCAACCAGTGGTTGATGCGCTGGGCACTCCAGGCCCAGTGCTACAACATCCTGATTAAGCACAAGAAGGGGGCTGATAACCTGGTGGCTGACATGCTGTCCCGTGGGTAAGGTCATCGTGTAGAATATTTAGAATGTACTAAGATATGGTCTGTAATTTTTGCAGCTATGGGATGGGGTCATTCTTATTGGTGGGGGTGTTACATGCCGTGGTGTGTGTGGCTTGTTCTTTTGATTGCAGGTACCGCCCTTCTCCTCCCCTCCTCAGTCAGCTGGACGTAATAAGAACGCCTATCGGTGGTGGCGTTGGTTGGCGTGGTGGCCTCGTGGTGTGTGGCGTTCCTGCAGCGTGTGGTTCGCGGCCTGAGTCATTGTGAAGACTCCTTATCGATTTATTTTTCACTCGTTCGTTATATAACCTGTGTTGTTGTGTGAATAAATCCCTGCGCTAGCAGTCGGTCCTTGGTTAATCCCCTTTGTTTTTGGGTTTTTACTTTAATTGTTACCTCCCTAAATTCCCCTAGGCTAGGTTTTGCCCTGTCGGGTTGTAACAACCATACTTTCCATTGTCTTTTCAGTTTTTAATCAATCAGCAAGTTGTAAAATGACAACAATTTTTGAGATTGTATCTGTAAACTCAGCAGTGCATCATAGGAAAATGGCCACCATGTACATGTGGTGAATATGTTTCAACATACTGGACACTCTCTTAATGGCACAGAAACATATTAGACATAATCAATAACAAACTATTTATATTTACACACAGACTCAGATTGGATTAAATGAGCCACATAAATGGATTCTAAGACAGCATAATGCCACATTTCCTTATCTCATATGATAATACTATTCTTAATGATGGAGAAGGTGTTTCTTCTCAGATTTCTATTAACAGCCGTAAATATTTGTTTGTCTGGGGGTAAGCTCTACAAACAGATATCTGCATGACTGACTGACTGCGGAATCTGTAGGCAAGGAGCCAAGATTTGGGCACCGGAAGCATTCTGGTTTCCATCTGCTTGAGTAGCATTGACCAATCAGGTTTGTCCATGCAGAGAGTAAAAGAGGTGAAACGCATTTGTCGAAATGCAATCTGGGAACCCATCGGCTATTGTCTGATGACGATTTAGCTTTTGATTAAATTTTTTTCTTAAGTTATCTGCATTCATATGCATTGGCCGTTGCCCCCAGAGGCTAAATCGTTGTCAGACGATAGCCAATGGGTTCTGAGATTAGTTTTGGGGTTAATGGATGTCAGTGGTGAACTGAAATTTTACCAACACTCATCTATATTGTTGTTTTCACTAAATTCATTGATGTCTTTGTGAAAAAAAGATTTGATCTAAAAGCTTTTTGAATAAATTAATAAATAAACCTCCACCTCCCCTCTTTTTCCCAATATGCCCCAAGCCTGCCTTAATCATCACATGTCAAGTGCATAGGGAGTATGTAGAACGTAGGGAACTGTGTCTGCATAAGCAGCTACACAAAGGTGACATGCATGAAAGCAAATACATTGTGCAGTATGGTTTTTAAAAGAGGAGAGGAGAGGAGAGGAGAAGCCAGCATGTCGCTGCTCTGTTGGAAATTACATCATAGCAGGAGTTAAACAGCCACCGTTTACCTTGATTTATAATCCGCCTCTTTTCGCCTCTTCTCCTCCTCCTCCCTTACTCTTCTCCATTCTCCCTACAAGGAGGGGTGAGGCCCAACTGCTGGGGAGGGGAGAGAGCAAAAAAGACAGAGGATGGGAACCATGGAGCAAAAGGAATGGAAATTAATTAGACCATGAAAAATAAAGCATAGGATTAAGGATGAACGAGTGAATCGATACAGAGATGTTTTTCTGTTGTCAAGCAAAAAAACCTTGTAACACAATTTTGGAGATTTGAGGTTCAAAGTGTGTTGTGAGTTCACTCATAAAATTAAGAATACTCAATCCATGCAGTACACAGTACACGCTAAATACAGTCGATGTTTGATTGTGCTGTTGATGGACATTGTTCTCCCACAATGCAATGCACAAAAGAAATGGAAAAGCTGTAAAAGTTAAAACAAATTGTGGGTGGTGGTGACACAACTCCAAAGAGAATAAGTGTTAAAGAAGTTTTAAATCTTAAGGATGACATTTATTCTTTGTGAAGTTAAGTTGACATTGACAAGACAAAGTTGCAATTTTTTTTTTATCTAATTACAATTTTTAACCCAATGATGACGCGAGATGAAAAGTGAAAGGATCAACAAATTCAAGACATTAAAGGCAATTCATTCACCAGCTGATGAGACATTTCAAAGTCAGTATCACAAATCTACACATCTCTAACCTCTTCACCTCACCCACTCTCCTCATTGATTGAGAGTGACCCAGTGTCAGTCTGCGTGAAAGAGGCCACAATCTGATAACACACACACAGACCTCTTTTTGGATGATCCCTTTACCACTGAGAGTGCAGTGTCAAAAGCATTCCTTAAAACTAAGTAATATACACAAAGACTGGCTACCATCTGCATGAACTCTGTGTAAGTGTAAATAACATAGTTTCATGTATCAGAATGTTTTGTTAATTTTTGGTATTTCAATGATATCTCTGACATTTATTACAGCAATAATAATTAATAAAGATAGCCATCATTTAATATCATAAAGAATGACCACCCTTCCAAACGATAACTGGTTTGGACATGCTTTGTCCATTTGCTCTTCCTTCTTCTTCTTCTTTTCTTTGACCCTCTTCCTGTTTGAAAAATGTCAGCCTGCATGGCTGTCTTTTCTCCTGAACTTAACTGAACAATTGGAGATGCAGTAGTGAAACTGCAAAGACTTAAACTTTCAGACCTGCACTGTGCTGGCCTCTTTGGTCATCATATTACATACCAGAAATTGTGTTTTTCACCTCCTACTTACTCCTACCTACTTATCATTAAATGTACACGTGTATAAGAAACAAGAAACATTTGCTTTTGCAAAACCATCTCATCAATGCTCATCTGAATGCTTGTTCCTCTTACTTGGGTCATCGTTGTAACTTACCTGAGTGGGCAAATGCTCGTCTGGCACTTTGGAGAAGTGTTCTCCTGGTTTACACTGTACTGTACTGGGCAGATGGCAGACAGCGCGTAAGGCGGATCGCTAATGTCAATGTGAACAGAGTGCTCGACGGTGACAATGGGGTTATGGTATGCACAGGCATAAGCTAGACAGCAAACACAGGTGCATTTTATTGATGGCAATTTGAATGCACAGAGATGCCGTGACGAGATGCTGAGACTCATTGTTGTGCCATTCATCTGCCACCACTGCCTTCTTTTTGCAGCATGATAATGCACAGCCCGTATTGCAAGGATCTGTACGCAATTCTTGCATGGCCTGCACACTCACCAGACATGTCGCCCACTGAGCATGTTTGGGATTCTCTGGATCGGCGTACAACAGTGTATACTGATTCCTGCCAATATCCAATAACCACCCTCCCACCCCATCCCTCTCTCTCTCCGCTTTGTTGTTTATGGTGTCTGTGACCAAAAAATGCATATTTGTGGAAATGTGAAATCCATAGTCAACAGTGCTCGATCAACACACTTTCAATATAACTGCACATTCTAGAGTGTGCTTTTATTGTGATAGTCCAATACACACCTGTGTCATAGTCCTGTCGTTTAATCTGCCTCTTCATATGCCACACCTGTCAGCTGAAGGAGAAGAAGTGTTCACAAACAGATTGCAACAGGTTTCTGAACAAAATGTGAGAGAAATAAATGGAAGCAAAAACAAAAGTGTTGCGTTTACATTTTCAGTGAGTGTAGCTTCGTCACATATCTGATTTGATGTATTCTCTATTGGTCTAAGTTGATTCAGTCACTCTCACTCTCTTGCTAACCCAACATCAATAGTCAGACGTAGTATCTCGAGTAATTAAGTACCAAATATCTGAGAGAAGTTCTTATGACTCTTTTGTATGTGTGAATCTTTTAATGTCAGAGTCCCTGACATTCCCTAAAGATCTAGAAGTGCGACCTATTTCCAACCCATGTTCTTTGTGGATACTTTGCTCAGGAATAATCCTCCTCTGGCCAACACAGATTTCTGCACCAACCTCCGTCTCAATGTCCACCCAATCCAGTGGTTGTTGAACATTTCTGTCTGAATCAAAGGGGTGAACTGACTGACCCACTGACACTGCCATCCTTAGAGCTACAATGCTAGCAAGGCTAAAAGGAAAGCATCTGAAGTTAAAGAATTTGCAGAATGAAGTCTGTTTATTTGAGTTCCTGAAAAGCTGTTTGTTACCAGCAACCATTTCAATAAAGTAACCGATGAATGCACAAATGGATGTTCTAAATCACAAATTTGAGTGTGTGTATGTGTGTGGATATTGAAGAGAGAGGGAGATGACAACATAGTCTATTTGCCTGGGGGCTGACTGAAGCTCAAGCCTAAATTCCTCATGCCTACCATAAAACAGTCCAGCATTCCACTACTTTTTGACACACACACACACACACACACACACACTCAGTCACACACCCTCCCTTCACAGCAGTGGCAGCACTTCACAAAGGAACCATTGAAGGGGCTCCTTCAGTTTAAAAGTTGAAGAGTATGTCTAATTTTGGTCAGAGTTCATTAGGCAACACAAAAGTGGGAGCTTGCAGAGAACATGAGGACAGTGGCAGAGGCAAGTGCTTCATGCCACGACTGATAAGAGCAGACAGAAACTACAAAGGCGCCTCTCCTTCAGAAGGAAAGGATGAAGAAGGAAGAGAGGGAGGAGAGAAGCGGGAGAGAGAAAGAAAAGAAACCAAATGGCAAGCAAAAGTCTTGGCTCAGAACGTTGTATGGTTTTAATACATGCGTGTCAGTGTTTGTTAATGTGACCCAGCGAGTCTGCAACACACCAATATTGAACTCTGATATTCAGCTGTGAGAAAAAAAGAGCAGCACAAATGTAATGGGAAGCAAATAAAAGAGAAATACTTAAAGTATGACTACTATATTGGGGGGTATTAAATTGTCATCACGTCTAAGTGAAAGCCACATCCAAAACAGGACTTTATGTCAAACACAAATCCACACTCACAAGTCAAATTCCATCCTCTCATTATGAGGAAGAAATGAAGAGCTTATGAAATAAAAAAATATAAAAGCAACAACAGCAAAAGTAGAAAATTTCTTTAAGCACGCAGCCTCAGAATCCCCAACATTGTTGAGGAAAGAGTGTGAAGATGAATGTGGATCTACCCGTGAGATCTGTAGGTTTTTTTTTTTTTTTTCTTTGCCGTAACTGGGATGCAGTGTTGCTGCTTTAGTGCAAGGCCCTGAGCAGAAAATGGATATTGGAGATTAGATCTTTCATCTGGAGAGAGCCATGTCATTTTCTTATTTTTCTCTCTTATTGATTCTGGCCACTCTCAGCTCCACATGAACAAACCCTTTCAGACTGGGATAGGCCAATCCAGAGCTGTTCATATTCCCTACTTATAGATCTTGCTATATTATAAGAGGTGTTACTGCAGACACGGATAAGATTTGATAGATAAATGTGAAGATGTGTTGAGAGATGGATATGCATTACCATCCGGTGTTTTAGTCTAAGGTATGACTCTTATATTACCATCTATTTTGCACTGCATGTACATTCTTAAGAGTCTTGAATGTATGAACGATTCAGTGTGCAGTCTTGTGACATTTATCTCTTACTGTCTTTCACACACACAAGCACCCCATCACTCTACCCTGCTGCATTACTGTCATATCTCAGTCATATGCCCAGATATTGTAGGGTGATGCTGGTTCCAGTTTGTATGCAGCATCAGACCCTATAAACCAAATGCCAAAATATGTTGTCTCATAAATCCCCCACATGGGTTTTGTCTGATCTGGTGCAGGATCATTTGAAATGATGTTCAAAAGATAAATGATCAACACAAAATCAATTCTAACCATTTTCTGACCTGGCACAGCCTTGAATAAAAAAAAAGTTTGGGTCTCTGTAGCCAGTTTCCCCATTTATGACCCAGGCTTCATTCAGCATGACTCAGCTCCACCCATGATCCACACCTTTGCTCATCTTTGGACTGCCAAGATCGTGAGGGTCAGAGGCACCACACTTTAAGCTTCACAACACGTCTCTTTAGAAACCTGTGGGTGATGTCATGGATACTGTGTGCATGTTTTATACAGTCTATGGTTTTAACAATCCCAAAGCCATGACTTGAGATACAGTTCCTGGCATCAAATGAAAGTACGGTGCTCATTTTTGCATGAAACTGTGTTTGCATTAAGACCCTCTCAGACCACCTCTGACTAGCACATTTGATGTATGTTCTTTAAGTTATTCCTCTTTTGGTTGGTACACTTTTTTTCATATGCTGCAGATTGATTGAGTCCAAATATATTTTTTAATGTAGCTGAGAAAGATTTTTACCAATAATATGATTCACATGAGTGTAATCTGGTGACCTGGAGTTCTGCAGAAATGTCTGATGTTCTGTTAGATGATTGAGCTTCCCACAACAACTTGTGGAATGTCGGATCTTTTCTGGGCAGGTGATGAAACACCTGTAGTCATCACACAGCAGCAGGAAACATACCTCTGTGTGTGTGTGTGTGTGTGTGTGTGTTTTAACATGGATTGCACAGCAGTAGCAATTTCATTCATGTTCTTAATCTCCAGACAGGATCAGCCAGGATCTACATTTTTCAAAAGATCCCACTGTAAAACCTTTAATAGTCAAATCATCTATAGGAATGGCATCTGTACTGAGCAGGATGAGTTTGTCCACATTCAGTTTCCTCTGGAGTATCCAAATATTTTTATTACTTTATTTATAATATTATTACAGTAAGTTTTTTTACTTACAGTCGTGTTTCTAAATATTTGCAGTTGTGGCTTATGCACATCCATATAATCATATAATCCACATAATCCTTCTGTAAATAGGAACAAATAAGACATGTTAGTGAAAATATTTACTTTCAACTTTATAAAAGTTTACACATGTAAGGCTCTTTTTTTATATATTTCTCTGGAGCTGGAGCACAGCACAGATCCAGTTTGCAAACCTGTACCCACACTGCAAGACGACAGAGGCTCGTGGTGCAGGATATTGCTTTTTGGGTGCAACAGGAACAATTCTTAATGAATTATAACAATAAGTGTGATGCACTGATGGTGTAGATGCAGTGGCAGAAGCACCCTACATGTTTTCAGTGGATTATGTTCACTTGTCTTTCCATCTGCTCAGATCCACATTGATGGCAGAGGATCACACTCACATCGCTCCAAAATCCTGCTTACTTTATGCACAGCTGGCACAGCACGGATACCTTCATTCATTATTTAAATCGGAGACACCTGGATTCAATGTTAACTTACCTTGTGATTTTTTTAAACACTAACTACTTAATATTAAAAAAAACATATTTTATATTTATGTTTATTAGTTTGTTTAATTGAGTAAGGACTGCTGTTTTGAGATTTCATTTTCATTGGACTATACCCTCTTTAGACCTCACTTGAATTCTCAGATGCTGCCGCAGTTCTCTGAGAACTGTGAGTCAAATTAGCAATTTTTCTTACTCAACAACTCAACAACAACAATAATCTAAAGAAAATGACAGTTGTGAAGTTTATTAAGTTCATTTAAAAAAAACACAACTCCCTCTTTAATTTGATGCCTTAGTTAGAGTTTGATTTAACACTGAAAAGAAGAATTAAAAACAAATTGCACTGAAACTGTTGTAAATAGAAATTCCATTTAAAACACAAAAAACAGTTCAGCTACATGAGGAAAATACTATCTGCCTAAATCTACCCACCTATCTGCTTACCTGCCGGGCATCAGTGATTTCACTGAGGTGAGCGCAAAGGGTATTAACAGATAAACAATGCCTTCTGCCAAGCAATACAGAAGTATCCATTATTATACTACCAGACTACACAGCAGCCTCTTTCCACAACTCATCCTCTAGTTTCACCTTTCACGATAAAAAATAAGTTTTCTTGTCTAGCACAAATTGACTACAGCGTTTTGTTCACGACCATGATGGTAAAACCATACATTTGCACTTGTAGATGTAGAAATATTACCCTGGATAATTGAAAAATTTGACTTGCCAGTCCTTCAATAGATGGAAAGTCAATGGATCAGCAAAGTCATTAAGATCCATCATTCATCACGTGATTATCAATTCAATGTGCATTGTGTGTCCCTTCTGAGTTGTGTTGTGAGGTCTATTTATCTTTTCAATATGTCTTAAACATATCAATGTAAAAAAAAAAAACTATAAACTAAACTAAAAAAACGATACTGTTATGTTACTATCTATCCTATCTATCCTACTATCTATCCTATCTGGTGGTCAGAGACAAGCTGTGCGCTCGTGTCTGACCACCAGTGGGTCAGCCCAATCAGAGGAACTACTAGCAGCTACAGCACAAGCTACAGGCATGGCTTAACACTAGGTTTGTTTGAAAACCACAATGGCAGCAGCTAATGAGGTTAGCATAGATGATGCTACCATCAGTTATATCAGAAGTGGAGAGTGTTTCTTCACTGCATGCAGAGCGACGAACAGAACTGAAGGCTTTTCTCAATGGAAAAGATCATCTATATCTTCTATAGACTGGCTTTGGTAAGAGCTATATAAATTCCTATAGAAGTTCACACGTCACAGATGGTGAAAGACAGATGGCTCATCCAATCACCTGTCAACTAATTTGTTGTTTCTTTGAAAGTGCCTGCTCTTTTACAGTTTCCAGTACCACACTTCATGCACCTCTATGTCACTTGGCCCTGGACTGGAGCTCCATCAGGCTGCAGGTACAAGGGCCAATGCAGCTTTGGGCTAATTCCTTTAGCTAGCGAGGTCCATCCCATAATGACTATCCTCAGCATAAGCTTCAGCCACCCACCCTTTTCCCCCACCGCAGACTTACCCCAGCTTTGGGAACTAATGAAAACAAATGGCTTTTCAATAGGCAGACAAACCTATTTCAGACATTCATCATCAGCCTCATAGATTTCTAAAATCCCATCAAGTCTGTCCCTGGCCCACACCTCACTTTGTCTCTGGCTTTCTCTCTTTGTCCGTCTGTCTCTCTCTCCTCTAAATGCCACTCATAGACTGCAATGACTAACTTTTTAACTTTTCAGCATCATTTATACAGGCTCCATGTAGGATAACCCGTCTGACAGCTATTCACTCACCGATGACAGAAACAAGTGGACGGGACAGTATTATCAGGAGATGGCAGAATGAATGGAAACTTGCTGCTAATTTCTGTGAGCGCCGCATGGCACAGCTCTGAGCTCCTACAGAACTTTCACATTTTCCACAGCAAATAAACAAAAATTTGATTAGATAAGATCAGACTTTAATGATCCCTGTGAGGAAATTAGGTTGTTGCAGCAGAGGAGAGAAGAATATACTGTAGATAAGAACAGGACAGATATAGATTGTTTGAAGAAAATACAGCAAATATTAAGTAATAACAATGAAGGAACATAGCCAATAATACTACAGATAAATACGTGAATAGGTAGAGATATAATGCAGGTCATGTGCATGACAGAAGATCAGATTGTGCATGTCAGACAACGGTTCAGAGTTGTGCTGAGCATAGCAAATTATGTTTGGATAGAAGCATTTTTGTTGTTGTATTGTTAGCCAGAAGTGCTTTTAATATCTGTCCTGCAAGAAATAGGTACGGAAACAATCCAATCAGCATCTTCTCTGAGGCAAACGTTTGCATAAACCTTTAGGGCTGAAGTGGTGCTGCTGCTATTCCAAGATTTACAAACTGATAACAAAAAGGTACTGTCACTGTAACATTCATGAGCAAATTCAGGATGTGTGTCACACATCAGCTTATTTGATTTATAATTAAATTATCAATCCAAACAAATGGTATATTTGTTTTATGATAGCAAACAATAACTAGAACCTTCCACGTACTATTTATGATGTCACCAGGGTCATCTCGGCTTGAGATTTTAAATGTATGACAGAAAGCCAGCGTTATAAACTGATGGCAGGGAGTTTACAAAATATTATACAACAGATTAGATGATAGACAAGTTAGTATTCAAGTTATCCAGTTAAAGGGGCTCTGTGGAGCTTTCTTGTCAACAAACAAAAGTCATGTTTACATTCAGTATTACTCACCAAACGGCACTAACAAATGTTTTGAGTACATTACCTTCCTCATAAAACATTTGCAAAGTTAATTTTTCTCAGGTACATCCAGCATTGTTTTCATTGTTTACTATCCTTCTTCCAGGCCTTTGCTGGCACATTGCAGCATAACTTAGCATGTTGCTGCCACCTGTTGATGGGTAGAATAGTGTGACCCCACTGGCAGGATTGAATATTGCAACACGTGCGTGTGCACGAAATAAACACTCATAGAAAAACAGCTCCATAGCACCACGAGAGGTCTAAAACTCTACAGAAAACTTTTGACGTCCTTAAGTATACAGCTATGGGATCTATTTACTACCACTGAAGCTGAGATTATCTCATTGTTACCTACACCTCAGGATATTTCTGGTCTAATAATGTCTACAGGATTGTTATGCAGACCACAGGTCGTCTGTCAGCGCAGGACTAAATCTCATATATTATTACACCGACTGATAGAATTGAACCCTTTTGCTCTTAAAGGTCCTGGAGATGTGTGCAGTGGTCACCTTCAGTGTGTGCACATGGTGTAGAAAAGAATCTACGACATAAACATAAACTGATGATACACAGACCCGACTTCAAAGATTTTCTGAGTCACTATGTAACTATGGCAATGTATGCATGTATGTGTATCACTTTTTAGTGTTGGTCCGTGCTCTGTATTTGGTGTCAAATTGATGAAAATGTTTGCCGAATTTTCATTGCGTTGAGCTCTCGGGCCACCATAATTTACAACCATGTATACTAGATCATTAAGTCATTCAGCCTCTGAATATGAATATGAATTTGTATGAATATGTATGTGGTATAATAATGTGCCTCACGTGGGATGTTTGACCTGATGGCAGACATGACCAACATACTGTATATGCACTCTGGGTCTTAAGGCAGTCTACTTGGAAGGCATCAGAACCCTGACTGGCTTTAAAGCAACTGTAAATTAATAGTTTGATGTGAGTGAGCTGCAGGACTGGCTCACAGACTGCTGAAGTGAATGAGCACAGGGCCTCACAGTGATTGAATTAAATACAGGTATGTTTGATAGTGCTCTGGATCAGAGACAAAACACAGAGCAGATGCTGCATTCGTGTTTTGGAGCGTTTTTGCTGCTGCGGCTCAGGACTCTTTTGGGAGGGACGGTGTCGTTTGCAGCTTTTTAAGGGCTGCCGGCGACGAAGATAGCTTGAGTAGTGGGTTAGTTTTGTTCCGGTTTTAGAAGGGGCGGTATGCTGCTTCCTGTACACAGTCATGTAGCTGGGGATGTAGTAGAGTGCAGGTGCCACCACCGTGTCCTGTCCAAGAAAACCATTTCACCGCTGAATTTCACAACGTCTCAAGCTCAGATCCCAGGGGATGGTCTTGCCAATAGCTTAACAACGTAAAAACAACACATAGTTGCTCTACCCATGTGTATAGTTAAAACAGACGCGTTAGAACCAACCACTAATGGAAAAATCGGTTATAATTTTTAAGACATTTTACCTCATTTTTACATGGAAGAAAAATGTTTTTTTTTCTTCAAATGAGTGGAAACGGATGAATTCATTTCTGAAAGATTTGTGTTAAAATTGTTCAAATAGTTTGTTTTTCACTGTTTCTTTGCAATGAGATGATGATTGATTGGAGATCATATTTTGCTCACCTTTTTACTTGCCGCTACATCAGTGCCTGAACCCCCACCACCCACTGCTTGGCTGAACGAGTGGCATACAGAGGGACACTCATTGTAACAGCAGGACCAACTGATGGGCAATGATGATGTCATTAAGTGCCAATCCTGATCAGGGTGGTGGATCAGTGCCAGGCTGCGGGTGGCCGTAGCAACCAGATGCCAAGGCAACGATGCCACTCAGCCAATCAACGAGAGGAAGCGCAATGGAACATGGCAGGCTTTGTAGAGGGAGCTGTGGAGTTAACATATTAGGAGCATTTGCAACCATCTTAAACATTGTTTGGCTCATTATTATTCCTCTAATGCCTGTGTGTTTAAAGAAAATCCATCTTAAGACGCTCATACTGTTAGATGTAATCAATTTGTCATGTTCAGTGCATTTCAGGAGTTAATTTGTCATGCAATGTTACCAATTCTTTTTTTGGCAGCCTCAACCTGCATTTCTGTCCGTGCTATACATGTTGAGACTGAAAAACGTTCAAGCTGCAGTGAGGTTTGCTCGGGTTACTTGTATGGGTTCACACCTGTAGTTCAGTTCATTTGGTCCCGATAAAAAAAAAAAGAAAATGATGTTGCCTTTTGCCTCATTCAAAGCGACTTAGCACACGTGCAGAAGAGAGCACATGAAGTCATATCGACTGACTGACACACGGTAACTCGTTGACTGGACAGTTTTGTTGCCTCTCTCATCCTGCACCATCAGCGTTACTCACGCGAGGAAATCAAATTCTGGTCCTGACTTAACATTTCATTTTCATTTTCTGTGGAGGTCATGAAGAGATCCTGAAGAAATAACTGACAGTGAGCGTTATTGGTCAAGACTGCAACTTCACATAGTATTTCTATAGGAACTGCCAAAACACATGGAGTCAGACACCAGAACACATACAAAGACAATCATCAACATGCAAATGCACATATTATCTTACATAATTATATCAATCACTTGGAAGATTGCAATCAATTCACAATCAGCAGATGGATTTGTTGCTTTTTGGGTTAATTCACAGTAAAATCACAGCTCTACTATCCAAATATCCTGCTTTTTTTTGTTTGTTTGTTTGTTTAGCTCTACGTTCACACCACAAAAGAGCTACACCAGAGCAACCAGAGTGAGACCCCTCCTCCTCTTAAGTGTACGACGATGAGGAAAAGTAACCTTTACAGGAAAATGGAAATGCTGGTTTTACAAGCTCGGTACGTCATCTCTGTGTTTCTCTCTTTTGTTGACTTCTTCCTCTTCTGTTTCTTTGCGCTCCTCCTCTGTCTCATCCCATCCTCCTCTGCTGATCCACGGAGTGGGAATTAACCCCCGTGTAATTACATGAAGAGGGTCAATGTGTAGTCAGGTTGGAAAAAGTATAAGATGCCCCCAGTCTATGCTCTAAGCGATATCAAGACTGGATAGAAGAATGGATGGAGTATGTACATGTATATACAAGTGGATCATAGATGAGCAGATACACAAATGAATGTCTATCAGTCATACAGCTGGTCTGTGTTGAGAGACCTGCAGCCAGATAATTTTAAGAAATCAGATATTGGTTTGCATGAAAAGTGGTTTAAAACGCTTGGCCATCAGTAAGTCAAAGTACCTGACTCATTGACTGCTTCCATTATTCTTGTAACTCAAACAACTTACAGCGCTAAGCCAATTCATCTATCTCTGTCAATCACACAATAGCCTTTGCATTACACATAATTATGTCGCTGCATTTTAATAGCACACGGTGTACCATTTAAAACCCATCCTCAGCTGCTGTCCTGACCACCATGCTTTAAAAAACAAGAACACATTTGTAAAGCCAGCCTAGTACACAAATTAAATATTTCTCTCCATGCAATGTAATGTACACCAGATCTTTGCCGAGGATTGTAATATGATAGTATGAAAATGCACAACAGAAAATATGACATCAAAATAGCAATTTTATACTTAAATTAATCATTTTTCTCTGTATCACACTGGCGATGTGTTCAATTTGCTGTTTTTGTGTTTTCTCTCTCTCTCTCTCTCTCTCTCTCTCTCTCTCTCTCTCTCTCTCTCTCACTAGGTAGAAGCCCTCAGCAGCAGAAGCAGGAGTGGTGAACAGTTTAATAGTGGCGCTGCAATAACAATAAAATGTCATCAATCTGTGGGCGCCTCCTGCCTCTGTCACACCAAGTTTGTACAGAGTAATGACATTAGGCCCGGAGTAGCTGGCACACTGCTCTCTTAAAGGCACCGCACCTCCCAAACAAACAAATAAACAAACAGAGAGAAATGCTCGTTTACAGCATCTTCTAATACGTGTTTTATCGTCCTGTTTGTGGCATGAAAATGTCAGGTATCTAATATCAGATTCTTCACTGCTAAATATTTTATATGGAATCACATTGATCCAATAAAATCCAGAGGAATACACAGTTCATTCACATTTTTAAAGCTACTAATATAAAAACAGCAGCTCAATAGCCTGTAATCAGCATAGTAATGTAATTATAGATAACCATAAACTAGTAAACTACAGGAAGTATGTCTAGGAGTTTATGTGTTTGTGTATGTGTTGTGCTTGTTTTCTTCCCATTTGACTTCTTCATTAGAAGATGTTTGATATTTTTACACAATATCACATCTATGTGCCTGTTAATGTGTGTTCAGACTGAATGTTAAAGCAGACCGACTGTACAATTCAAGGAAAAGAAGGAGGTGGATACAAAAAAACTCAGTCCAGTTGTCTGTGAAGTTGTGTACTGTGTGTTTTCTTTTGGCACTTATATCCTTTATGCCTTGCACTGACGTTGTACAGGGTGTATTGTTACAGCCGATCCATCTGTACTGAGATTAATTCCACCAGTCTAGCCGCGTGGTAATAAAAGAAACTTGAACTTGAAACAGACACTATTTCTTGAGCAAAATAATTTGCAATTATCCAGAAGATTTATTACTTTATTCCCACTTCACAAATGTACAAAGACAAGAGGAAAAGGGAGAAAACCTGGAACTGGAGACTTCCTGGTGGATTCAAAGATCAGTCCGAATCAGAGCTGCTACCTGAACACACACACACACACACACCAGTATTTTATTGCTTTCTTGTCTCAGATGCAGGTTTCCTTATGGACTGTGGACACTCCTAGTACCTGAGACTCTAGTCTGTCAGTGCTCTTAAGTTTTTCCTTGCCATTGTTGCTCGCTCATGGTGGGAATTTTTGTGTCTTTATTAACGGTCCAGGAGTATAAACGGTCCAGGTCTGCTTTATATGTAAAGTGTGATGAGATAAGATGATTTGGAGCTTTATAAGTAAAACTGAATTAACTGATTAATTAAACTGTTCAGACCATATTTGAAACAAAAGTGGTGATACAAAGGCAGACAGCACCACCTAAACTACAAATAAAACAGGGTGGTTTAATCAATCCATATCAATCAATATTAACCAAAGCCATATCACCAAAAACCATGTTGTGTCACTTGGTTTGATCTGATTGAACTCTTCCCGTATTTAGCTGCTCTGCTTCCAGTCTTAGAAATCAGAGCTTAAGTTACACGTAACTAAAGTTAAACATAGCTTCAATTTAAGCAATGCTAAAGTGTGACTGTACAGAAGGTAACAAAACGTGCACGCTATAAAAAGAAACTGTTCTGCCAACATTGCTAAATAAACTGTGTGTGGTGTATGAAACAGATGCTTTGAGTCCCCATGTATCTGTTTGCTGATGTGAATGTAAATGTGATTACAACTTATGGCCAAAATTAGGTTTCTATAAAAAAAATGAGAAACTAATAAAAAAACTCAAGTGAGTGCAAGAACCAAGAGCGGCCTTCACACCGCAACAAACTGTTATTATTTTTACATTTCCCTCAGAGAAGATCCTGTTCAGTTTCAGTAATTCACTCGGTATAATTTCAAATAATTAAATAATTGATAACACATATGAGCCCTTAATATCAGCACCAGTCCTCCAAATCCCATTTCTGGTCAAACATCATATCATCTTCATTTGGACATCTTTGTTTACTTGCATGTGTGTGTGTGTGTGTGTCTTTGTGTGCGTCTTTTTTACACACATATAGGTGTATATGTGCTGTTGTGTGTGCACGCATGCTTCTGCATTGGTTTGTTTGTGTTTGTGTGTGCCAACGTGTTCTCATTGGGGTGTGTTGACTAGCATCCATCTGCATGCCCGCTGGTGACACATCAGCCAAGAGCCTCCATCAGTGACACACACACTTGGGGGATGGGGGCAGGAGGAGGCGGCAGAGTGTGTGAATGAGGGAGGCAAGTGTGTGTGTGTATTAGTGTAAGAGTACGAGGGAGGCAGAATGAGAGAGAGAGAGAGAGAGAGAGAGAGAGAGAGAGAGAGAGAGAGAGAGAGAGAGAGAGAGAGTCTGGCCAGGCGGCATTAACACTGCGTTGCCTGAGGCCAAGCCGTGCCACTGATCCTGTTTCTAATTCACCCCTGCTGGCAGTGCTAATGCCAGCCACTACCAGTTACCACACAATCTGCTCAGAGGACTGCCCAGCCCCGCTCAGCCCTACACCCACATATACAGTAATCTGGGCTGGACTGTGCATAATGATTAGCATCCTGCTCAGACCTTATATCTCCTCACACTGAGAGGACAAATTGATAATACATACTGACTGTATAAAATAAAGATGTTTCTGCTTAGAGCATAAAAGAACTCATGTTGTTTTTATCTCAAGCTCAATATTAGTCTGTACTCTTATCTTCAGCTTTACTTTAGTGAGCGCCTCTCTTATTTTAAACCATTCTTTTACTGCATGCTTCAAAAATGTGTGTGTTTTCTTCACTGTTTGATAAATGTATCCCAGACATGGTTACAAAATGAGCGCAACGGCACAGTTACACATATTTTCTTTTTAATTAAATCCTAAAAATAAAAATTTCATCTAAACATTTCACCTAATTGATTCTTATTTGGCAACACGTGTTATCTGATTGTGTACACTAGTAATTTGTATCATGTCCTGTTTTTAATGTGCTTTCACCTTGTCTTAATTTGCTCCTATCACCCCCCCCCCCCCCCCCCCCCCCCCCCTGTCTGAGCCATCACCAACCTGCCTGTTAGCCACTCTTCATGTATTTCTTAATTTTCCTCTCTCCCCTGCTGCTCCTCACTTACTCCCCCTCAGTTTGTCGAAGCTGAACAAAGTGCTTTTTTTAAAGAAAAACTATAATGAACATAAAAAACATATAATGATGAGAGCTGATTGCTGTTATAAAGGCAAAGGAAAATAGCTGGTGAGGTTAATCGTCTGCCACTTCAAGACTATGAGGTGGGGAATGGACATGATCTCGGTGAGGCTGGTCCATCTACTCTGTTTGTTTTTCCCCAAACTCTTCCCCAGCTGTACCCTGACTCAGAGCTGACTTTTTTTTGCAGAGATGATTGACATTTTCATGTTGCTGCAAAATTCTCTACCTGCACCAATCAGCTGCTTCAAGGATACTACAAGCTGGCAGTGATGGTAAAACTATGTTCATCACACCTCAGATCGAAAAAACCTAAGAACACATTGAGGCGTACCATAATCGCTTCTGGAAGAATACTCCCATCTCCGGGTTACTGCAAGGGTGGAAGACAAATATATGCTTTTATATGTTGTACAAAGTGCACTTCTTTCTGTTCTTGGCAAATTCCCACTGGGACAATAAAGTATCTAATCTTAACATCCTATCCTTCAGTAACTCCTCTATATGCATTGCTGCAGCCTTGGGAACAGGCATGGTTGCCAGTTCCTTGATACCACCATTTCCCATTCAAGGACAAAGTTGATTTGAATTATAGTACCTAGACCTGAAGGGGCAAATATTGGTTGTTGTATCAGAGGACAGACAGGTGACTAACACTTTTTGTGCATTTGTCTGGACATGAACTACAAAGACATAAGGGGATGAGTATTTATGTCGCTCATCTTCATGTGCTGGTCCAAAGAGCAGTTCACACTTTACCTGACCTGCCACTGATTATGCAACCAACTGGAAGCTCCATCCGAGCCAAAAAGCCCTGCACCCCTTCTGCTCATGATGGTCAACCACCCAATGGTGTCACTAGCTCTCATGCCCATCATGCTTGCAGAAATTCTTCAGCAGACTGAATATTGCCAGCCAAGTGCAGAGCTGGACCAATCAGATAAACCAACTAAAAAGGTACATCCTTGGGGGCTGTGGTGTCAAGTGTGTCATGTTCAAAAGCCTGAGCAGGTATAAGCACATCTGTCTAACATAGACAGTAGGTGGAAGATCAAACCCAGTGGCCCCACAACATAAAGATCATTTACATGTTAGCACATAAGAAAGAGCCAGACTTTAGAGAGGCTACATATAAAACCCATATACTGTATGTATAAAACTGTATACTTATCTGTATGTATGACATACAAATATATAGCATGCAAGGCCTACACTATTCTAGCCACTGTAGGCTCATTACTCATTATACAGTCAGCTTAAAAGCAAAACAAGAGCACAACAACAACATTCACAAATCACACATCGACAGGTGTCCGAATATGCAATGAATACAAAACTTATTAAATTCTAAATTAATTAGGCTCTGTCCCTGCTGCCCTGCAGACTGAGTCCATGTAGACAGCCCATTTTACAGCTTCAGTGCCCATGCAAACAACCGACAGGACATTATATGATCTCTTTACTACTATTAACCATCAGGAAAGAAACCAGAGGTCCAAGACAGAAGAAAGGAATGTACATGATGTTGAAGTCTATTCACGTTTCTTTCTTAGAGATGAAGTATGCATTTTATATTTCATGTCACAGTGCATGTTGTTGCCATGTTGGCAATTTTGTTTTTTGATAGAACTCCATCACTGTTAGTCACAAAAACACAGGACCACAAGCAAATTCTTCAGGATGTTTCATCTAAATTTTGTTTCTATTGTTTTGCAACACAGAGGACTCTGTTTCAGTCACTAGAGAAATCTATTATTTGACAATAAACGTTTTAAATACTTCTAAAACCCAAAAAGCCAAAAAAAAAAAAGAAAATGTGACATCAAACATTGATGGCAATAGCAGGTTTAAGGGGTTTTAAGGGACTCGGGGCCCACCATCCATGGAGCTCCATGAAGGGGTCCATAAGTTTATTTATTACTGTGCTCTGTAAGGCAGGATGTTAACATATGTGTTACGGGGCAATCAACTGCACATTCTGTTACTGTACTCTTCAGTTCTCGTGCCTTTGTAGTGTTTTACAATGTTTTCTATCTGGTACCCAGTGACAGACCCCCTGAGGACATTTTGTTTTTAGTTTTAATTTAACATTTTAAATCTTTTAAACACTAAGCAAAAAGACATTTCCAAAATTCTTAATTGTAAAATAATTTAGTTTGATATCAATGAGTAAAGTAGGTTATATGAATTGCACTGAATTAATAATAATTGTCCAGCAGTCCGTGGCTAAGCTAGTTTTGTTGTGTGTTCTAAGGGGCAGATTTGGTGTTATGGTACAGTGAAGAGTAAAAATGCATTGATAAATTCAGATGTGTGGATGATTGCCTTGAATGGCCTCTAGCTTGGTTGTGAAGTAGTTGTAAATCCTAATAATGTTAGGCTGGGTGTGGTGTTCCTCTGTGAGTGTCTGCTTTTCAGCTTTGGCCAGCAGACAAATCTCTTCTCCGTTATCTGGAAAACTCTGTCAACTAGTGAGATAATGTAAGCCATGTGAAGCAGTATTGTAAGTACAGACTTTAAACACATTGTAAATCACTAAACTGTACAACAAATAATGATATTAAAGGAACATTATGTAACGTTTGTACCTTAAAAAGAAAAGCTTCATGGGCTGTTGATTAGCTCAGTTGGTATAGCAACCGCCCCATGTACAAGTCCTTCCGCTCAGTCCTTACTGCAGTGTTACTACAGTGTCCCATACACCTGTTCTCACACTATGTAACTTTGTGCTCTGGGACTGGAGGAGTGTATCAACTTGTACAAGCTGTCAAACAGCATCAACTATTTTTTTTGATTTGGGTGAAATGAGATCATATTTTATAAGAGTAAATATTCCTTCTGATTGACGGGAGAAAAGTAGTGCTAAATGGAGCTGATATTAGCTAATGTTAGTTAATTCAGTTGGCTAACCATTACTGTGTGTAACGGTTGTCGGTGAGCTGTGGACCGAGGAAGGAAGTTTTAAGGACAAACAGGAATGCTGACAGGAAGTGCCACTTGTGTCGTGCCAGAACTGGAGCCAGGCAAGCAGACAATATAACCATGTTCAGCAGCTTCTATGGACATAGCTAATGGCATAGGCAAAGAGACCTGAGAAGATGAAGAAGATAAAAAGGAGATTGACCAAGCAAGGAGTCGCTGGTCAAGAGTAAGTCTGTCAACGATGTGAGCTTGGTGAAGAAGACAGACAGACAGATGCTGAGCTGGGCTACCTGTTGTTGTACTTGTAAGTTATATTAGCTAGCTTCTTTGTCGCTGCCGGGTACATATTATTGCATTTCTGTTCTTTTCCACTGATTTCCTTAATAATAAGGAATTCCATGATCTTGAGGAGCTGGCACTCATCTGATATTTGTCTAGAAGCAAGTTGGTGGTTTTCTAAATCATATAATGTTTATTGTGAGTGCTGCACACTACAATGACAAACAGTTCAGAAACCCGGTCTCACAGCAGCCTGCCTACATGTGAATAACTACTGAAATTTCTAATATCTAGTTCACATGTTTGTTTGTTTTATCTCAGTTCAAGTATATTTGTCTCCATATGTTTTGTTAAAGTTGGTTTGGTGTGGTAGTTAATCTATAGGCAGTAAGTGCATGTTAACATAATTAAATTTTACATTGCTATGTGCTATGTGCAAGTGAAGTAATTCATTTAATTCATGAAGCGACTTTCTTTCTCCTTTTCTTAAAATGTGCTGTTGACTCATGCAGTATGTCCAGGGAACATGAACTAACATTGTAAAATGTTACATTTTCATTTCATGCTTATGATGAGCCAAACCCACCAAATGCCCAAGTTGAACAAAAAGTAATGACTCTTCGAAAGACGATGGAAAGGAAAGAGTAGGAAATGTATGATACAAATATAGAAAGAGAAAATACTGACAAAGGAAGGAAGTCTTCAGAGACAGAAAGTGAAGATTTGGAGACAGAAATGGAAGAAGAGGATTTTATTCAGACGAAGCCAGCAAAATTTAAGTTTTTGCTTCAGTTTCCAAATCCCAGGCCCAAAATCAAAGAAATCAAACACGATAAAACTTCAGATTCAGTAGGACCAATTGGTATAAGAGCAGGACAGGATGTATATCTGTAGGAGCAAACCTGTGGACCACTGCAGGAGTGAGGCACACATGCTGAGAATGATTACACTGAATGTCTTTAAAATGTTTGAATACTGACCAGGATATGCAAAGTGCCAAAGACAGAGAAAGGCAAAAGATTATTTTTTGTGTAACCAACATTAAATTGAAAAAAAAAACTTAGTGAAAACTAGTTCAAACAGAGGAAACCTCCTTGAGCTGGTGAAACTGCTTAGCCAATAAGACAGTGTCCTCAGGTTTCATCTTGATGTGATCAAAGAAAAGCAAGCCTCACAAAAAAGGTGTCTCTTTCCAACAGAACTCAAAATGATTTGATAAGAGCTTTGGCTGTTTATGTGAAAGGGGTCATGAAGGTGTTGATGAAGAGACCACTGATGTGTTGCACAGTGAACGGGGATCCTTGTTGTGTATTACTGTACGTGCATGACATGCTCATAAAGGAGCACTGCATCCGGCTGTGTAGTGTGCGGTGAAAACTTTGTAAAGTAGGAGACCTCCATGAGCTGGATTAAGATGGGCAGCTAGCATGAGTCACTGTTAGAAATGGTTTTCATCCCAGAATCCAAAGGCAAAATGAAAAAGCATGACACATCCATTGGCAGTTAAAGTGCAAAGTCAAGTGTGCACTTGAATTGAATGCCATGTTTTCACTCTTGTTGAAAAACTAAAATCTAAAAGATCCTCACTGAAGTTGTAGATTTCATGGAGGATCAGACCAAGAGTGGACCACCTGATCTGCCTGCAGGAGAAACAAAGATGCCACTACAGTGTTTCAACTTTGGCTGAGAATCATGTCATCTAGTTTCATGGAAACTGCAGTTGCCTCAAATGCCCTCCAGAAGCTAAATCTGGACTTAGAAGCTGCTTACACTGTTGTTGATGGTTTTCTTAGAAGAAAGAAGCAAGTATGCCACCACTCAAGCTGATACAGCAGACATTGATGTGCCTGATGTGATCAGTGGGCAGGGGACATGTCGAAAAGTGCTGACAAAGTTAAAGTAAGTATACTGTTCACCATCTGCGACAGAAGACCACCAACCACAGTCCTTAGAGGAGTATTACAGAGGAAGCCTGTGCTTCACATTTCTGGATACATTTATTCAGGAACTCCAGATGATTTCAAGGAAATCGGAAGACAGAAAAAATCATATTGTCACAATGGAATAGGAATAGTAATAGGAATAGAATAGAAAGGCAGCTCAAGCGTCCAACCACAGAATGAAGACAAGGAGGACCCATCCGCTCAAGCAAGACTGTGCATGTGCTGTTGGGAATTCTAAAAGACCATAAAGCTCGTTTGGTGTTTCCAACGATCTTTAAGCACTTGAAAGTTTTGCCATGTTACCTCTGTCCACAGCCTCAGTTGGGCCTCTCAAAATTAAAGTTGGTGAAGAACTTCAGAAAACTCTGTTTTCTTGAAAGCTGGTATCATGCCAAAGCATAGAAATCCCCGTGACCCACACCAGGCACCATGGCAATGTCACATCTTGTGTTTATGGTTTTGACACATTCTCATTTTGTGTTCAGGATAGCAATAATAAATATGCAGTTTTATTCTTTCAAAATAAAGCTTGGTTCCGTTCAGTTACAAGAACTACTTGGTTAGGTTTAGGAAAGATCATACGTTACATTGCAGACCTGACTAGCTTGTCCTTTTCACATCAAGATGAGGCAAAATGCGACGCTGGCATGATGTGGCATGATATCCTCGTGTAGAACAGTGGGTCTGTCACATGCTTGGTGTGAGACTGGTCCTTGCCATCAAGAGGGATATCCCAATTTATAAAACTGAGCCACCGCCCCTCCAAATGTGCAAGTCTCTGTAGTACACTGTCGGATATTACAAAACAGACTGCAAGATTCAACATCTAATATCGTTAAATGATGAAACTGATGTGAAAATGTATTATTGGATTCACTATGAGAAGAGGGAGCGGGCGTCCCTTGCACTCATGGCAGTCATTAAGGCTTCAACAGCAAAATAAGTTTTGAAATCCATCAGCGATGCAGCCTATGAGGGAACAGGAAACCCTCCTCTTCTTTGTTATGATAGTGCAACACTGGTTACGCTCAGCATCAGCCACAAAACTGGATAGTTAGTGAAGCAGAACTACTATTTCTATGTAACCTGGTCCAGTTTAATGTCAACAACATGGGAACTAAACACTGACAACAAACCCAAGAACATATCTAAAGCCTATCACCTGCAGTATCAAATCAAATCAAATCAAATTTTATTTGTATAGCCCAAAGTCACAAAACACATTTTGCCTCAGAGGGCTTTACAATCTGCACAGGGAGTGACACCCTCTGTCCTTAGACCCTCGGTTCGAGTGAGGAAAAACTTGCCCACAAAAAACCCTTTTAACAGGGAAAAAATGTGGAAGAAACCTCAGGAAGAGCCACAGAGGAGGGATCCCTCTTCCAGGACGGACAGACGTGCAATGGATGTCACATGTACAGAACAATCAACACAGACATATTGTACAATTACAATGAATTACAATAAATGGTGAGGTGATTGCATGTCTGTATAACAAAAAGGCAACACTTTAACAGGCAGACAAAGCCAACATGTTGGGTGTTCCATGTCTGAAGTAGTTGTATGAACCCAAACGGAGCCCTCAAATTTACACTATCCTGTTACTCCATGCTGAACTTCAGTGGATGCGGTGGTTGGTAAACGGGCCCTTTTACGGGGCTCATATTCACAGGTTTATTCTGCGTTGGCTGGCTGAGCGTACATTATGCAAATTTTTTGTGCATGTTATGCACATGGTTAGGTCCCTGTTACAGGGCTCTGCATGCGTTCGTAGAACTAGAATTATAACTCATAATCATTGTGTCCTCTACTTACGTCGCTGCGTTGAGCAGTAGTAGTATAATTAGTAATTGCGTGTGACACTTTCAAGGGAATCAAAGTATATATTTAAGAGAGATGGAGAGTCGGATAGAAGTTCCTCAGGCAGTGTTAAGGAAATAACACAATCCTTTATTTAATCAGGCATAAAGAAATACACTAGGATTTATCCTTCAAGGAGTACAGGCAGGGTGATTTAATGACAGCAAAATATTGAAATAAAAAGGTGGCATTGAATATCTTGATACCTCAAATCTATTAGATAAGAATTCAAATGTTGTTCACTTGTATTTTCATGTCTTTGTTCCTGGCCGCATAATTAATTTACTGAAGGATCAAAGCTGAATACAAACTACTCTGTGTGATCTTAAACAAGCATGTTTTTAACAAAAGCCTTCTTGAAACTAAAAGTCAATGATTTCTTTAGTGTGAACAGGCAGGCCGCAAGAGAGTACGATACAAAGTCACTGTTTGTGTGTAGGGGAGGAGGAAAAGGGGGGGGTGTCTTGGTTGCCTTGGAAACACTTCAGTCCAGATAATTATTACTGTAACTGTCTCTGCACACCCCACCTATAATAGAAATGGATCATAAATTATAATCACTGAGTGGCAGCCTTCTGTTAGGGCTGCCTGCTCGCTGCTGCCACCCACTGGCATGCAGAGGAAATGCAGGAGGAGACAACATGAAGCTGCTCGTGTTGAACAGCTTCGTCCGTGTCTCATTTCACTGCCCTCGTCTGAACTGACACAGAACCTATGTCAAATATTTTGTTGTTTTTTTCCCCCCTCTATTTTTAGTAAATCATTTTCACTGTGAATGTCAAAGCCAAATGACAATAACAATCATTTAAAAACATTAATGGCAGAATGGAAATATGGCATCATGCTGAATCTGTTTAAATATTTACAAAGGCCTATTCCCATGGCCCATTCCTAAGTAATCAAAAAACAATTAAATATTCTTCCCGGTTGAAAGTCGCTTTTTTGTTTGTTTGTTTTTAAAACAAAATAATTCAGTGCCTTATAAAGAAGTAGTCTGGGGTTGAGCAGAAATTGCAAAGTGAGCGCCCTACTTTTTCTCTCCCCCTTTGTGAGAACCGGGAAGGAGCAACAAAAAAATGAAAAACATGGGGAAAAATTAATAAACAAACAAAAAAATAGATTAAAGTAGCATTAAGAATATAAACTAGCAGCCAAAGGAAATAAGATAATTGCCTGGCTGTGTATTTATCATGTTCTCTATTTAGCAATCACACTGCACTAAAATTATGCGTTTCTGACCTTCACTTTTATTAGCAGAAGACACTGGCACTTTTCTTTGACTCCCTTTCTCCGTCTCTCGCTTTGCATTTGAAACTATTCATCACATTCATATCCTCATATCAGAAATCAGCCTTTACATTAGCTGCTAAACAGCTGATTTAAAAGTAGATTTTTCCCTATGAAGTGTTCTGATGGGAGACAGGTCTGCAACAGAGGTCTTCACCACAGCGCCAATTACTGGCAAGACGCAACCACCTTAAATCAGCTTCCACTTATAAACATAACTTCAAGCTCAGCGGTCAGATTACTGTAAAACAGCAGGTTTAAAAGCCAAACCTCAACAGAAATTCAGGTTTCATATCTGGTGTCAACTCTGCTCACGTCTTCTCTTTTAAAATGAGATGCCACAGCATTTTACTTCCTGCAGCCACACATGGATGAGCAACAAAGTTTCAGGATGTTCAAATGACCTCAGCATTATGATTGTAACTCTGCAGAAAGCTTGGCAATAAAACCTTTTAATCATCAATTGTTGTTTCTGCTGAAATCCCAGTCCATTTCTTTTCAAAGGACAGACAGTGTCACACACACACACACTGAGACAAACACACACACACACACCGACACAATCATACACACCGGATCTCTTTCAAAATAAAGAAAAGGGAAACATCTATCCAGTTACTGAACAACTTTAAATTACACCATCTCACAACTTGGTTTCAAAAGAGAAGATGTGGCTGTTTCAGGAAGGAGGACCTTTGAAAAGTTGACGGCACCTCATGCTAGCAGTTTACGGCCAAGGGTTTTTGCTCTCTGCACAACGCAAATCACAGGTGGGTTTCCTCATTAGACGCTATTGACAGGCCACATAAAACAGAATCTGTCGCTCCCCTGAAAGGCTCAACAGCCACCATCCAGCAGGCCCTTTTGGTCTCTCCCCCCTTTCCACTCCCTCTCCTCTTCATCCTCTCGTCTCTCTTCTTTTCCCCACCATGCATATTTCAGATCAGGGATGGATGTCAGGCGGTGCGTGGGAATTATTAATCTCAGGTTCTGTACTTGTGGTGAGCTGTTTAAGAATTCATACTAACAAAGGGCAGCGGAGTCACGCAACAGGGCTGACAAGGCCTGTCTTTCTATCTCCATACATCCACCTGTCTACTGCCTCACCTTCTCCAGTAGCGGCCACACACAGACACACACACACTTTTTTGCCTGTTTCTCTCTCACTCCTTGCGTCCGTCTCTCTCTCCGGCTGACCTTTGGAGCCGCTTAGGTTCACAAAACACCTCCAAACAGCTCCTCTCTAATGGCCTTCTACTCAAACAATCGGTAGAACGACCTGACGAAGATGATTGATCTCTGACAAGCAGCTCGATGCATTCCTATGAGTCATTAGATCAGCCTGGACGGAGAGAGAGAGAGAGGGAGAGAGAGAGAGAGAGAAATGGAGAGATAGAAAGAGAGAGAGAGACCTATCGGAGAATTGGTACAGCTGTGTGTACAACCAGACTAGGCATTTATCTAATGTCAAGACGTGCAGACAACCTTTAGTCTGAGTTTGATGTTGGAGGAGCTTTGGAATGACAACAGCATTCACATCCGCACTGGCATGCACATGCCTCAGGCCTTTGCACACACATACACACTGATTTCACTCAGAATTATATGTGCACAAATGAAATGAATCTGTAAGAAAAGGCAGAGCACACGCTCACACACACACACACACACGAGGAGTCAGCACTAAAACAGTATCAGTGGAGCAGCTCAGCGCTGTGGAAAAGAGAAATGTCTTCTTTAAAGATCCTCTTGTTGTGTTGTCGCACTGGGAGATAAGGACGGATTAGGCTGAGAGATGCTCTGAGCTGAGACACGCAAACATGCTGTTGAACATGGAAGGGAAGCACCAGAAACTCTCTCCTCAGCCCATCCACACACACACACATACACACGCACGTGCACACACACACACAGTGCTGTATAGTACAGATGCTCACTTTTTAGATGGGTGAGCGTCAAAAGGTTTGCGACGGAAAGGCTGAAATTAAGTCCCAAATAATTACGTGGAAGGCAGAATTGTGTGTTTGGAGTTTTATTTGGAGGGCTTCATCTGCTTACACACTATTGTGAAAAGTGTGTGTGCGTCACAGGCAGGGATGTGAACTTTCATATCCTGCTTGGGTATGAAGGTCTGGGGCTACGTAAAGCTCTACAGAGTACAGAACATTTGAAATTGTCATGAAGGCCTGCGGGTGAAAATATCCTAAATTATCCTTTAACGCAGATTCAATAAAACTTGGACAAAAAAGGTCAATAGTCAATAGACAGTAAAGGTCAATAGAATTAATAGGATTCATTTTAAACAACAGCTGCACAGCCCTCTTCTTCACTTGGATTTGTCTAAAAAATAAGTATAACTATGAATAAATTTAATTTTATTACCGTTTCAAACTATCCACTGATTCAGATGTTTTGTCTTTAATGGCAACAGGAGCCACAAATGTAAGTACAGCAGGCCAGCACACATGACCACACATGGCCTGTCATTGTAAAAACTAGTGGAAAATAGTGTAGCGACTGTTTTTTACAGGCCATCCTGTGAAAATCTAATTTATTTTAGACAATACAGATTCCTTAGCGTCCTCAATGGCAACAGTGGGAAACATGAAATTCTACACTGAAACCCGGTTATGTCAAACTTTTAAAAATCTTTTTCAAACTGTTTTTAATCACATGGATGTTTCTGAAATGATAATTGTTCATCTGATGTTTCACCTGCTTTTATTTCTTTCCATACTTCACAGTGAACTTTGAAAAGCTCAGAGCTGTTTAAAAAAGTCCATGACACAGGAAGTTGACTTCAGATGCAAATCCAATGCAAAGCTTTCGTTCCAGCTGTCTTGACTGCTTCGTATTAATATCAGACACTGCACAGTTCACATCTTTATGTGGTTCTGCTCCAGACGTCATTAGACAGCGAGTACCTTTCACTAAATAGCAACAATGAAAACCATTTCTAGTGAGAAACATGTGTGAGACACAGAGAGACATACATGTGGACATGTATACATTGTGTATACTTCCGGGGGCCTGATCTGTTGTGAAAAGAGTCATCAAAGGCAGAAATATGAGGAGAGGAGAGTAAATGATAAAAGTAGGTGAAAGAGTGAAGATGATAATTCCCTCCATCTTTCCGTTAGCGGTCCCTGAAAGTTGATGTGAAGGGACAGGGTGTATCGTGGCTCTTGGTCCCGGTCCAGCCACTTTCCCCTTCATCTTTTCCACAGATGACTATCATCACGACTTACACACTTTTTATGACGGCCGCAGTGATCGGAAGGAAAAAGAGACAGCTGGATACACCAAGAATGTACCGAAAATCTGAAATATGTCTGATCCAGGCCGGGTGAGTGATTAGTGGTGGGGTGGACGGGGATAATGACATGATGATATGTGTGTGTGTGTGTGTGCGTGCGTGCATATGGGGATCAGAGGAAAACTGACATGCTGCTTATTTGATGCCCTTTTCTTAACTCGAGCCACTTGAGCGATGCATCCATTACTCCCCACTTACAATTCCCCACCCGCCCCCACCCCGAGAGCAAACACCCTCTCCGACTGCAATGTCAGCTCCATTTTCAAAGACAACACCATTTCATTTCTTTACCCTTTATACTGTAGATACACTAACACACACACGCATGCGCATGCCTCGCTCGGGCCGCCATCGGAACAAAGCAAAGCAGCTTGGGGTCAGAGGTCAGCCAGTCGTGTTGAGGCTCATTTCCTGGTGGCTTGTGTTTCAACTTGGTCTGTGATACGTAGCCCGTCCAAACCACTGCGGCTACAGCCCCGAATGAACGTTCATCCCAGACAACTTCCTGCTATCATCACTGTCATCGGGCTCTATAATCCGCAGCACATGTGGTGGAAAAACATATTAACGACAGTCGCCGGCGGATAAAAACAGCTGGGACAGGGATGAATGAGCAAGGAATAAGACGCTCGATTGAAATAAATACAGTGGAGCATGTGGAGGATCCAAATAGACTGCAGACTATAGATAGATAGATAGATAGATAGATAGATAGATAGATAGATAGATAGATAGATAGATAGATAGATAGATAGATAGATAGATAGATAGATAGATAGATAGATAGACAGACAACAGAAGGGGAGTTTCAAGGAGAGGAGGCTCAAAAGAGCAGAAGGGTAGAGCAACAGACAGAGGGGAAAAGAAGGATAAATGAGGGTGAATAGAACGAGTGAATAATGGAGAGAACGGGAGAAAAATTAGGTGGAAAAAAATAGAGGGGGAGGCCAGATTGAGAGGAGGAGTAAAGGGAGAAGGGGGCGAGACAATGTGGCTGTAAAAGGGGAGAAAGACAGGGGTAACAGACAAAATACGGACAGAGAGAGAGAGAGAGAGAGAGAGAGAGAGAGAGAGAGAGAGAGAGAGAGAGAGAGAGAGATCTTTGTGCCATTGTCTCTCTCTGTATCCGATTAGGATGAAATTCACACTTCCTCGATGGTGTGCGGTCTCGCCCGGTCTTCAGCAAAGGACCCAGGCAAGAGTGAATTTAAATGAAGTGATGGCACAGCAAAACCAATGGTCCAGAAATATTTGGTTCTAGTGGCTCGATGAAGCGCCCACTACTCGCAGGGTTAGTTGGTGTTGTAGCTATCGCACTAGCGGTCTGTCACATAGGTTGTTGTCTCAAGCTCGCAGAGCTAGCTACTTTGCTCACTGTCAATCAGCAGTTGATAAATAGTGTCAACAAAGTTGATTCAGTCAAGTTAAAATGAGCGATACACAGATTATACCTGACTGTTCCACATATGTAACATTACAAATGGAACTAATTTAGGCTCTTTAGTGAGGGTTGGTGTTAGGAGTTCAGTAGTGATGGTTAAGGTTAGGGTCAAGGGAACGCATTATGTGAAAGAGGGTCTTCATGAGTGCATGCGTGTGTGTGTGCCGATTGAGGTGAGGGGCTGTTAAAAGGTGAAAAGGGGCAGACCTCAGCCCACACAGCCTTCAACACACAAACCCCCTACACACACACACACACACACACACACACACACACTCCATCCACCACAACCACAATCCCGTCCAGTGCCAAGGCAGCACAGATGCAAACTCCCCCCTGACCGGGCGGCTGCCAAGGCGCCGCTTCCGAAGCCTCTCCACCAGCTGGAGACTCTCTGATGAGGCCAACACATCCATTTCCCTGGTAACCGACGAGCCCAGTCACACACATAAGCATACACACACTTGCATATAAACATGTATATACACCCATGTGAATATGTATATGCCACACACGCGTGGTGTCCCGTCGATGCACCCCCCCCCCCCCCCCCCCCCCCCCCCACCTCCGTGCAAACCCACCCCCCCTCCTTGCCCTGTTTGCTGCCAGGCCTATTATCACACAGGATGCATTGCAGGGCCACAACACAACAGCTAGACACATTTACACCCAGTTACCAGACATATGCAGCGAACAGCCCACGGTTCTGATTAACCGGACCCAAGATGTCACCTTCGCTTTTGCATGAGAGCACCCGAAAAGTCACATTTAATTTGAGACACGTATAAAATATTCAAGATGTGTATACAATAAAATCTCATCTAGTATGAAAAATATTATTATTATATTAAAATAAGATCAGGAAATAGTAGATAGTTCGTTCTGCATGTGCAGACAAGTTAGTGCCAATTAATATGCAACGGCCGGTCAAGTTAGCGTTAATAAATATGCAGTATCTGATTAGACTGTCCAAATAAGCTTGCTGAACAACATTCCCCCTTTTTCTGAGGGTCAGGTTCATGAAGAGATCATGGTTTGGGATCGAGTCAGTACGTGACACAATGTAGGCAGTGTAAGTAATGTGCATCACAAGATAAGTGTGCCACATCCTGTGTGATTTTAATCAGTGTTATTCAGAACAACACCATTTTTGAACACCGTTTATTCTGTCTTCCCGTTATGCTGGACAAACACGGCACATGTCCCAACTAGCATGTGCAGCTTGTCCTGAGCATTTCCAGGTTATTCAAGTGTAATAAGTAATGAGTGGCACAATGAGTACCATGGGTAAGTAATACAATATATTTAATTGGAAATACACACAAATACCTACATGGCTCTTGTTACACTCTGAACAAACATTCTGCCATCACCTCTGCCAGACTTTTAATAAACACATACAAACTCAAGATGCTCAGTCCAAGCAGACTGCAGTCTCATGACAACTACTTACTTACTGCTACTACTTACTATAATTCTTGCTGGATCCACTGTATAAAATAATCAGTTATAATTACATACAGTTACCAGTTTATTAGGTACAGCTAGCTAAACTAATATCATCCTGCAGTAAATTCTACGCTCATGGAGGGTTTAATGTTCAGTTTGTGTTGAAGCTGTTTTAAATGTTCTTGTTATGCATTACACAGAGCTTCTGCTCCCACACTGATACTGATTTGGTGGATAAAATAACAGAAACATCTGTGGTCACTGGCCCTCTTGGGGTCCACACAAAAACCAATAACAGTAAAAACAAACAACAATTTTAAATCACATTGATTCATAAAACAGGAAAGACTAAACAAAGCAAATACATAGATCTTCACACAGAAGAGTTCTGTCAGCTGCACATGATAGCTGGGACATGATGAACACACATCCCGACACTGAAGCATGTTCTGACTGAAAAAAACATTCAATTAAAGCTCATGATGTGTCAGCTGATGTGCAGCCCTGTTTTCATCAAGAAAAACAAAAATTGAAACTCTCGGGATGTGGCAAAGTTAATTAATTAGGGTTCTGGAAGGTATAGACTTAAAGTGGAAATTTAAAAAATCAATTCCCATGCATTTAGGTGTTTTTATTTAGTTATGTATATAATAATTTTGTCTGAAAGCTAATTGTACTCAGGGTTACATCTCGATTTAAGAAAATAAGCAAATAAGTTCAGTCAGAGTATAAGATGAAATATGATATGTGACATGACATGATATGCTTTTTTTCACATTTTTATAATTATCAAAAAAAAAATCTTAATTTTTGTTGGCTGCAAAATGATAAATGCTTGTTGGATTACAAAAAATTGTGTTAAAATACACAGATAATGAATAATGACCTTAAATTCTGTTGTGTCTGAATTGCAAAATAAAAATAAGCTTGACATTTACAAATGTTGGCTCATGTACAGTAAATTGCACAGTGTATATTCGCCCCGTGGCAGGCATCTCTCCACATCTTACCCTATATTTAAGAATACAATATAAAACATCTCTATATGTAAAGAATCTAGACAGTGTCTGACCAGAAATCCTGAACCAGTTTGGGTCAGTGTGTCTGGGTTCCCAAGCATTCACCATCTCATCCGTCCGCAGCATAATCTGGCGGCAAACACGAAACACAGAAGAAGAATAAAGGTGCTTTGTAATCGAGGACAGAGGGAAAGATGGGATGAAAAAAGAAGAGAAAAGGAGAACAGTGCTTATCAACAAGAGGGGAGGAGGCTGCTAAATATATAATCTCTTCAAAAGAGTCAAGGTCAGACAAACAGCACCTGTTTGTGTCAGGCCAACAACGAATGGCAAGGGATAGCATGGCATGGCATGGAGTAGAATGGCACAGAATGAGACATGAGGAAGGGGAAGGAGAAGAGGAACGTGGCTACTGGAAGGGGATCAGTGGCTGAGCTTTAACCTTGGGGCTCTTTATGTTGGAAAAGAAGAGGGCCCTTAGCCTCCTCTGTCGCGTTTACACACAAAGAGCCAAAGGGGGTCTGAGGTTTCCACCAACCCCCTCCTCACATAGAGCGACTCTACTCGCCGACTGAGAGACAAGGAAGGTTCAGCGATGTTCATGTCGACAGAGCCCTGCGAAAGCCTTTTGATGTCCCTCTTCTTTTTGAGGGGACCGCAGCAAGGCTTGAGGACTTTTGGATGTGGTGCCAAGAACAACAAGCGAGGAGGCAGCTGTGTGCAAGAGGAGGCGGATCGGCCCAGGAATCAAAGATGGCTGGCGAAGAAAGGAAAACAGCGTATCAAAGGAGGGGTCTCACGTAATTGGAGTTAGTCAGTGTCTTTAAATAAATTGACTTGGGCGGAGGCCACCGAAAGAACATACACACAAGAAAAAAAAACGCCTGCCATGAGCTGGAGTGTTTATCAAAAACTTTCACTTAATTAATGAAATTAATTAACTTTACAGCCAGACTTCAGCCTCCTAAAGGAGAGGTCCACCATTTTTACACAGAATGGTCAGTTTAGCAGTCAGTAAAGCTGCTTGACATGAATATTAATGGATCACTTTATGTAAAATGTGAAAGGTGTTGCTCCGAGTGATGACCCCGCAGATAACTGTAAGCCGGCTCTTCAGCTCTGTGGACGTTTGAAGCGTCTTTCAGCGTCTTTATTTTGGTTCACCCTGCAGCTTTAACGTTTTGGTCCAATTATTTTCAGATTAACCCCTCCCATCCAACAGTGAAATTCACACAACAGACATACAGATCAAAGACCATAGTGAACAGCAGACATTCAGGCCACAACCAAAACAGCAGTGATTGACAGATGTAATTATCAGTTGGCCCGTTTAAAGTTTAGTAGTCAGAGAGAGAAAAGACTCCAATAAAAAAAATTAAAAAAAAGATACAATACAGGCTTTTATTCACAAAAAATATATTCCATATCTGTATCATACAAAAGTTACCTGAGACATGACCCACATGAAAATGCTATAGATCAGTATCTGCATGGGTGTGTAACTGGGCAGCTGTTTGCCTACATGAAAGAGTTAGCTTGTGTTTTAAACTGGGCGCCTGGAGTTTCAAGAAGTGAGCATTTAAGAGGACAAGAACATAGACTATAGGTCACATGACAGGATGTAAATGAAGAATACATGTGTTTGCATCCTGTTTTCAGCTGAAACATGAACTGAGAATCACCTCAGTAACTTGAATGGTGTTTGTTTACTCAAGATATATTTTATTTCCTGGACTGAATCATTACGCTAAGTAAAATATTAAGTGAATATATTAATTGATGGATTAATCAATAATGAAAATAATCATGAGCTGCATCTCTAATTATATTTGTGTCACATCATGCTTTGATTATGTTAATTGTAACATACTCACAATGTTTTTCGCTTCTGATGAAATAAAATGGCCTTAAGAGCGATATCTGGAGCACAATGTGTGAACCCAGTATCTCCTCTCCGTCTTTATCCTCAATCCACACAGTTAAGTGATCATGAAGTGAACTTTATGCTACGAATACACAGTTTTTCTATGTTCCACACTCCATTACAGCTCGGGGGAAACAGCCTCTTAAGAGATATCCAGACGTTTCCCGAGGCTTTGTGCCCCTAGGGCCTCCCCTCTCTTCGCCTGTAGCAGGAAGAAATCAGCAGCTAAAGCAACAGCATCTCCTTTCCCCGCGGCTACTCCAACCATACACATGTACTGCTAATGCCTGGAAATCACATTTTCCCATCACTCTAAAAGCATGCCTTTTTCCAGCAGTTTAAGACAAGTAAAGAGATAAAAAGGATAATGCAGGAGAAAGATGTTTTGTAAAGACATTTTTTAAAGGAAACGTCTGAGAGGAAAGAAATGCAATTGTTACACTCACAAGGTGATAGAATGTTTAAAAAATAATAATTATTTAAAATAATGTAAAGATTTACATGAATGAACATGTGCAGGAAACAAACTGCAGGAGAGGACATACAACAGTACTGCCAAGCAAACGGCAGACAGTCAACAAACAGAAATCTGAGTCATTCAGACAGATTAGGACCACAGATTCATCTTAAATTAAACCATGATTTAAACATGGCGGCTTTTAAAACAGCATTATGACAGCAGTCAGCCCTAATGAACTGTTACTGATTAATGAATGATTTTGAAAACTTTCTTAGAGATTATTAACCTTATAACAGAAGATGGATCTACTGTTCTCAGGCAGACTGTGAGTGTATTATCTTTCATCTTAACACACAGTCTGTCACTTCTCCACCCAGAGGCTTTTGGGGGGTTTCTGGGAGTTCTTTTACTGGAATGGTACAAAGGTGTAAGTAATGACAAGTCAGCCCGAGGAGGAATAGAGTGAGTGACAGACATGCTAACTGTTGTATGATCACATGTCTACCTCATGTCTCTTGTTCTGTCTATCTGTAACTCAGAGCTGAGTCTGCAGACAGACCTGGGATCTGTATGAGAATTACATTTCAATAAGTGATTTAAGGAGCACGCTTAAGCTGCAGTGTCTGCCCACTCCATTCAACAAGATTTTTTACTGGAAAAGGAGGTGTTACACCAACCCTACCACCACACCAGAACGGCCATATTGGACGGTTCTGCAAAAGTGACATTTTTTTAACATTCAGTGTTATTTTTAAAGATCTGGATGGAAATCACAACGAGCAGGATCGTCCAAAACGAAATTTTAGAACATGTGTGTGTTTACAACTCGCCAAACCAAATGGTGAATCTTAGAGATATTCTGCAAAGTTACATTTTTTCAACTTTCATCACGACCATTTAAAAATAATCATTCCTATAATATCCATGCACAGTAAGTAGATCGAGTCACACAGGCCACTAAAACTACTTTGTTAAGGTGAAGTGAGGACTGTCATCATGTTTAATCTTTAACAATGAAAAGAGGTAATTTAAAACAGAATATTTAACTCCTGATTCAGTTATAGAATATTACATTTCTCAACACAATTTGCAGATGAATTTTAGGATATTTAGAAACAACTATCAACACCCAGAAATATCAAGAAATAACAATATTACAATAAATAATATATATAATATAATAGTATTAGTTGAATCCCTGGAAAGGCCCTGAGTATATTTTCTCCATCAGCTTTAAGCAGACATTTTCTTTTCTGATTTTCTGCAAAACAGTTTAGTTATTTTCTGTGATTCTGTGTATTATCTGAGGTTTTTGCAACATTTGGATGACTGATGACTGAAAAACTGATGCTGTCAATCACATGTGATCAAACCACATCACAGTAAGTGTCTTAAACTATAAATAACAAAACAATAAAAGTTATTTAGCTTGTTGTTCAGTTATTACTAAAAAAAAAAAAAAAAAAAAAAAAAAAAAAAAGACAGATCTGAAATTTAAAAATTCTCATTTTTTAAATAGATTAACTGCAATAGGAAAAGGCTGCTGCAGTGGTAAAAAGTTTACATTAAAAAACACATCACACAGTAAGACATGAATCACAATATGTTCATTTTAAAATAAATGACTGGATAAATATGAATGCTCAGTAGAAATTCTGCTTTCATGTGTGGCAACACTTCCATCCACAGGCAGTGTTGGGGAGTAGTTATCTACATGGAATTCAGCTAAACTAAACTACTACATTTGTGCAGCAGTTTATTTGTATATCAGCTACATTCATATCTGCATGGTGATTCAAGCAGTAAAAAATACTTACGTATGCATACTTTTTTGTTTAGTTATCCACTGAAACTAAAAACAGTTTTAGGCCATAAAAAAGGAACAATTTTATTTTTGCATTTTAATTTGAATAAGACTTCTCTAACCTGGATCGTCAGATGACCTGTGATAAAAAAAATGTGTCTGTAGTTTTTAATGTTAAATCTGGACTAAACTAATCTTAAGTGTGCTGTTGTTTTTCATTGCCAAGTGTTCAGAGAAGTTGCTGCCTGTTATTGCCCACAGGAAATGACCAAACACAACTAACCGACACGAGTGCAGTTTACTGAAATCAGGCTTCACTTCTGTGTACTACAGTGCTGTCTTCCTGCTACTTGGTGATGAGAGCAGACAAAGGTTAAACAACGTGTTACACTGTTGTTCAGTGGCGATGGAGAGGTTGAAGGTGTGGGTGTGTGAAAGCTGATTCTGAATATGCAATATTTCAGTCAGGAGAGACAGAGGTGTGGAAAGAGGAAACAGGTGATTTTTGAGGGGGGCTGTGTTAGATGAAGAAAGGCTTGTTGAAGGGGGGGGGGTAAAAATGGAAAGGATGAAAGTGAGAAGGAGGCAGGGGAGGAGAGGGGACAAGACATCCACCCTGCAGCCCGGTGTTATGATCAGCTGTCAAGCGCTCACCTCCTCGTCTCGTTTCTGCTGATCTGAGCTGCCTCCTGTTTGACTTAGGTGTTGTCTGTTTTTCCTCACCTTTCTTTGATGTTTACTCTCACCTCCTCTGCTCTTGTTACGCTTGCATTCCATCCTCGCATCTCCTTGTCTGAAATCAGTTCATTCATATTGTGAATTGCTTCACAAGTAGTGTAGTGACAGAGTAATGTTGCTGCCTTCTTTGATGGTGTCTCATTTAGAGAGCTTTTTCTGTGTGTGTGATTCAGTAAGTGGCTGATGATTGAAAAGTATTTCACCAGATACTGAAAATTGGTGGTGTTACGCTCAGTGTTTACGGTTTGTGTGTCTGGCACAACACAAATGTGATCAATTCTATTTTTGCTCAGATGCAAAACACAGAAAGCTGTCACAATCCCAACATGTTGTGGTGTTAAGACATTTACTTTCAGCAGTTTCCCCACTCGCTCATCACATAAGTAACTCCTGACTGATTTACAAGTGGAGAGAATTGGGCACCAAAAAAAAAACTGCTTTAGCACTTTTTGTGCTTACAAAGCCTGATGAAGAATGGAACGGAGAGAGTATACAAAAGTGATAATGAGTCCCCTTTTCAGTGATGAGAAAGTCATTTGAAACTGCCCAGATTTCTTCTACAAAGAGACACGACACCAAGGCTGCATGTTCGCGCTGTCTCTTCAGAATGTGCTTTCACAGCCTCAAAATCAGAGAAAAAAGTGATTTTTTTTCTCCTCTGTCTCTCTCTCACTCTCTCTCTGGGTAATTCTCGCCGCTGTGTCCGTCCACCGGCGGCCGTCTCCAACTGAATTGTCTTCAATCGTCTCCTGGAGACGCCTTCATGGAGGATCTCTCAGAATTAACAACACGCACAAATACAGATGTATGTCTGTTTGTGTAGCAGTCAGCAGAGTCGGGGCTGTCGCTCCGATGGATTTTCATAAAGAAATCATATTTGAAATGAAATCTGTCGAGGGCTGCTTGTGGTAAACACTGTCATGTCAGGGAGACAGCTAAGCCCTACAAGGCTTTTCCGCCTAAAGGCTCCACTTAAAGCAAATTATCATTTACCTTTCGACGCGTGCCAGATCATTAGGCAGGGACATTAAAACCAGCCACCACAGCACCAGAGGGGGCCCGAGTGAACCGCTGCCCAGTACATAGCTGTATGGGAGTATGCACGTGTGTGTGTGTGTGTCTGTGAGTACGTGAAAGGGTGTGTGGGCGCATGCAGAAGTGCTTGTGTGAGTATTTTCAAGAAAGTGTGTGTGTGCATGCTCGGTGACATCAAAGGGGCCAGCAGCCCCGGGTTTCGCCATGTGCCCAGAATCATTTGACACAAGCAGATGCATCATTAAAACACTGCCACACTTGCTGGCCAGGCGAGAGACCAGGCAAGCCTCTCATAGTCACGCACATTAGCATTTTTTTTTTTTTTTGTGCCCCCATTCTTTTCAAAACGCTCCCAAATTCCACAAAGACCTGAAAATGCAGAAAGGTTGACGCATCCAGGACGGGCCTTTTCTTTTTCCATTTTCATATTTTCCCAATGACTTTCCAGAAGAGCCGTGTGAGTTTCGACAAGCGTGTGTGATTTTGGAGGGGAGTGATGTGGCGGTGGGGAATCGGCTGGGCATGTCAAGTGTGTGTGTGTGTGTGTGTGTGTGTGTGTGTGTGTGTGTGTGTGTGTGTGTGTGTGTGTGAGAAAGAGACTGCCTGCCCTAGCCATGGCAACCCAGCCCTTCTCATTAAATCAGCCAGAGCAGCTCGTGTCTGGGGTCGACGCTGGCCACATAATGCACGCACACACTCGCAGACAAACGCGCTCGCACACACAGAGAGACAGCGGGGCCGACACTGGGCCAACGGCGGGCCTGTGATGTGCGGCCAGAGGATAGATGTGGACAGACCTCACCTTCTTCTGCTCTGCTGCTGCTGCTGGGGAACACACAACAGATGGCTGAAGCACAACCGCCTTTCTCCTTACCCCCTTTCTCACTTTCTTCTCGTTCTCATCCCCTCTGCTATCAAATTCATCCATCCTCCCCCTGTCCATCCATTCTCCCACCCTCACTCATCTTTCCTTATCTGTCCTGCCCAGTGTGAGGGGTAGCCATCGAGAGCTGGACAAATGGCAACATGGAGTGACACAAAGTCTGACATTAACCTGAACAAATGCAAATGTATTCAGGATAAAAGAGGGTGACTCACTGAAACTAATAATCAGGATAATGCAATCCTGATTTCAAAAATAAAACTTAATACAAGCTGCTGCTGCTGCTGCTGCTGCTGCTGAGGACAAACATTGTGGTTTTCTCATTTTGGCTCCGTGTTTACGGGGTTTTCTGTTACGCTGCCACAAAGTCACAAAAATTGCCCTCTAACCGCTGCATTAGTGCAACTTCTCAGTGAGCCACAGCTTCAATATGAGTGTGTGTGTACGCCAAATGAGATGCTTTCACAGGAAGTATATCACCTAAATTAATGCTCTAAAACTTGACAAGCAGATTACAGAGCACATTATTTAATATTAAAAATATCCTGAATATTATAAACATCTGTTGTCAGTTGTCATCAGTTGTTCAGTTAAAAAAGTCTACAAAATAAAAGCCTTGAGTGACCTTCTCTGAGAACACCAGAAACCAAGATATATCGTTTTATAACAAAGGATTTGATGGAGGTTAAATAATAATAAAAAAAAGCAACACAAATGATTAAAAACAAATAAGAGTGTCTCACACGAGCGCACACACACAAAGACTGTTTTAAGGAGAGACGCATGACATCTTAGAGTCAACATTTTCGCTGTTCCAGTCTCTGCAATTTCCAGAGAGGAAGAGGATGTTTGGTCTTGGGTCTCATGTCTGCTGTCTAAGGAACTATAAATACACACCTAGACACTTCCAGGTGAAAGGATGGGGCAACGCAAACACACAAACACTGCTCGCCAGAGAGAAAGAGTATGGGAGAGTGAGTGAGGGAGGGGGAGGGGTAAAGCAGCCAAATAAAAATCTATTGAGCTTAACAATGGTGTTATAAAAACGTACAGAGGTAGTGTTTAACAATGTGGTAGGAAGAGACGGGGGTAAATACCTCTGGGAACGATGGGGCTTGGCTCAGCTTCAAAGACCTGGCAAGCACACAGCATTGTCTTTAAATTCACACCATTGTCTCCTTTAAACACACGCACACACACACCTCTATACATCTAAAATGATGATGTAGAGGGATATTTTGGGGGCTAAAACCCTTTTTGTTTTGAAACTCTGTATTCAGAGTCAGAGATGTTACTATAAAGCAGGAGGATAAGCTACGAAAGAAAAGAGCTGATATTATATTATCAGAGAAGGGTTTTTTTATTATTAAGTTTAAGACAGATTGTCTATGCAGTCAGATGTTGTGTTGTGTTTAATGTTCAGGGAACAATTCTGTATATTCATTTTCTTGTCGAGAGTTGGATAAGAATATCAATACCACTCTCAGATCTGTCCATTAAAGTGTGTCAGATTTTAGGGACTTTATTTACAGAATATGGCAAAATGAGTGTATAATCACCTGAAAATAAGAATTGTTATGTTTGTGTTACTTTAAAATGATCTTTTATCTACAGACACTGCACTGTTCTTTTCCAGTCCTTCATGGTTAACTGCTATGTTTCTACAGAAGCCCAGAATGGACAAACTGAACACTGGCTCCAAAGAGCGCCTTGTGTGTTTCGCATATTCGCATTTCACGTTTGGAAAAAAGGTGTCCAATCAGCAACTACACCACTAGACGCCACCAAATCCTGCACACTGGTCCTTTAAATGTGAAGTTATAGCAGGCACTTAGCTTAGCTTAGCAACTGGACTAGAACCAGTGGAAACAGCAAACCCAACTTTTTCAAAATGTAAAAACAAATCTGTCTAGCAGCCCTTCTGAAGCTGACTAGTTTACACATGTGTTTTCACATTTCACTGTGCCCTTAAACATGATATTCAGATCCAGTTTTGAGAGAAAATGCTCCACAAACATGCAGGTGAGTACCTGCTTAATCACATCCAGTTCACACATAAGTAGGCACCAAGAATACAGGCCGTGATCCCTAAAGCCCCAATGAATGTGCGAATGAATGAATATGTTCTAATATCCACAGCATCCTCACATCTCTGCTCCAGCTAACTTACCACCATCGGACTGCAGAGATGAGCTTAAATAAAATTGATAAGTGCACAAATATCTCCTGCATAAAAAGACATTTGGCAGTAAATAAGACACATGCATATTTTCTCTCAGCCATTCTGCAAACCACACAGAAAATGCTCACAACATACTTACCGAGACTGACGAGGTGTTGCCACGAATCCTTCAATAGTACCAGCAATAAAGTGCAGATTTATGGCAAATGTTTTCATCGTTTCGCCTCTATCAGTGCCCCTGCTTCAAAATTAATTATTGATTAATCACTTTGCTTTTAAAGCAAAAATGCAGACCAGCAATATCAAACTATCACAAAAAAATGATTATGCCCCCAAATCGCATTTATCTGGCCCATTCATTACTATTGTATTGACAAGGACCAAGTTGCTAATCGCCAAAGCAAAAGAAATAAGAGCTGTCAGCATTTCTGTTGATCGTGCTAAACCAGATATATACAACAGGATGTAAGTTAATGGATTGATCAGAGCGGGAGGCAGGGACGGCGAGGCTAACTATGCAGAGGAAGGTGCATATGCATAATCATCAGTTTGCTTTAGTCTTAAGTCTACAGTGAAGCAGCACCGAGACATGATGACACAGACACTGTGCGAGTACAGGCCGGATGTGTGGGCATGTGCATGTGTGCCTACATAGTAAAACTGCAGCTCAATTGCCAGTGCAGGCGGCCAGCAGTAAAAGGTCAAGGCAAAGTTTAGATGGCATGTACCAGGGGCCTTAAGATATTCATAGCCAGCATTTTAGCCTGGAACATAATGAGATGGAACTGGTAAATATTTGCTGATGGCCTGAAAAATTCCAACCATGCTGGGAACCTATTTTGAATACAAAAGATGTCGAGGGAGGATGATAAGTGAGGATGGGGGGGGGGATGGGGGGGCACCTGATAGCTAATTAGTACATTTGCCCAAATAATTAGAATGAGCGCTCATGGCTGATATCACACAGGAGAGTGGTGTGTGTAGCATTCTGAATGGGGGAATCTGCATTTCATAGGCTGCTGGCCGCTTATAATCCCACCCCTGGGGGCCTTTAATGGACATATTTACCTTTGCTGCATATTGGTTATCTGTGATTAAGATTGGCAGGTTGGTGCACCAATGAGTGCGCGCTAAACGCCCGTCAGAAGAGAAACCTCCACGTGAGTGTGCTCCGATATTCGTAGCTGCTACAGTAGAAGGTGGACATCCGCCTGTTCAGAGGAAGACTGAAAAACACCACTCCATATGATCCTCCACCCTACCTCTCACCGAGGCTGCTGAAAGACAGAGAGAGAGAGAGAGAGAGAGAGAGAGAGAGAGAGAGAGAGAGAGAGAGAGAGAGAGAGAGAGGTCCACGTGTCTTTTAACAGCGTCTGGACACACACACATTACGCTATGCAAATAGATACTCTGTCTCATTATCCTGTCCTTTAAGGAAAAGCCGAACATGGCTGTTTGTGGTGCCCCTATTATTATTACCCCTTCACTTATAATTCAAATATGGACAGTCGGGGAAATAGAGGAGGACAGAGACGTGAGGATGGAGGGAAGGAAAAGAGGATTTAAGAGAAGAAAAAAGAATCAAAGGCACTTCATTTGCCAACTGCACAGGATGAATGTGCAGGGCTTTGTGTTGGTGGTATTAAGGCACATATCAGAGCCTAACAGCTTCGTGGCATATACAGACACATGTTAGAGAACACATTTCGGTGTATACTGTATGTGGTGGAAGGGTTTTTTTCTTGGTCCGTCCACGGTGAAGTCAGAGGCTACAGGTCAGGGTACATTTTATAGTGCATGTACATTGTAGTGTGAGTTTGGATCTGAATGATCTGTTCACTGCTGTTTGGACTTCACTCATTGTTCTGACTCAAACGTTTTCCACCATAACGTGATGCTGGAATTTTGATTGGACACGAGAATGAAACACTAACTCACCGTGAAGCTCCGCTGTCAGCTGCAAACTGCACCTGAGCTTCAGTATTTTCTTCTCCCCTCCAAAGCTGCCACAGCAGAACCACACTGACACTCCTCTTTATATTTTATGAAAATAATAATACAATGCACTCTGGCTGAGGGGCCTCAGGACCTCCTGGGCCTCTTAGCCTGCTGCCTGCCTTAACCCGTTCAGTAATCAAGAAGCCAAATACCTGCCTGAGTTTGTACATGCATCGGTAAATCTAAAGCGTTTAATGTTGGAGGTAAGGGGTCTTGATAGCTCCTGCTGCTACTGTAAACTCTGGCCATGAAGAGGATTAAAGTTGTTCTGCGTGCAAAGCCTGGTGCTGCTACGTAGAAGCTAACAGATAAGCATATACTGTGTGTGTTTATTTGGTGTTTTGGTTATTTTGTCCACCCCAGCTTTAGAATGAGAAGCAGAGAAAGACGAATGAATAATGTGCTGCATGCCGACAGAAAAGCAGAGATGGTAAGGAGAGCGAGGCGAGGAGCAGGATGAAGAGGCGCTGCATTTAGAGGACTAAAGTGCCGTATGAAAGGGTTCTTATTGGGTTACTGTAACTTAGACCTGGACTTTTCAAGGTCCTCTAGCCTTCAACGTCTTCCCCGCTTTTGTACGAGTCATCAAGCAGAATTTTTTCTACATTCTCTCATCTGGACAAGACAGGAGCAGAAGAGGAGGAGGAGGGGGGGGAGGAGGAGGGGGACACGGGGAGTCTACATAACTGAAATAGAAATCTGAATTGGAAGCAAGGATACAGATCAAAATGTAATCCTGCTTATGGCTCGGTCAAGCCAAGAGAGAGAGAGAGAGAGAGAGAGAAAGAGAGAGAGAGAGCGGAAGAGAGATTATGTGATACTGTGATACCTTACCCTATCTTTACAATTAGTTTCCTACAGGTGCAGCACACTCCAAAATCACATTGAGCAACTTCTCTAACAGGGTCAAGGAAAAGATGATTTAAGCCTCTACTATATTTACGTGCAGGGCTACAACAGCATGCTGCAATTTGTCTCTGTCTCGCTGTGTTTTAGCAACATCTGGCGCCCAGAGATTTAGGTTAGACAGGTAATTAGTGGCACATATTTGTCCTAAAGACAGGTGTATTTTCATTTAAGAAACACTCCATCACTCCTCCGGATGGGAGCCTGTTTGTTACACTCCATCTGAAGGATGCACACGAGCTCTGCAAAGCGGACAGCGGACACAGGACGCATCCGAGCGGGCTCTTTGCTTTTGTTTTTATTTAGATGTTTTTTGAATGAGAATGATGTTAGCAAAGACACTTTAAAAAAAGAAATATTCCCATGGGTTCTTTGTGATATACCACCCATGCACTGCCAGAGCCCTACTTTCATTACACAACCCTTACAAGATTGGAAGGTTTGGCAGTGACTGTCCCAAAATGTTTTCCCGCTTAAGTATGTGGAATTACTCTGTTAACAACTTCACGGAGGATTAAATATCTAATATCAATGTCCCGACTAAAAACATCTCTAAATCGTTCACTCTCTCCTTTTTCCCCAGAAACCATACTTATCCACATGTACAAATATATTGTTATCTTATTTTAGTGCATTTAAATGTGTTTTAGGATATCTCTATAATAAAACAGACTCTGGTGTATCTATTTTCTCCAGTGGTCTCTGTCTTTGTGATTACTGCAGCTCCACTCTCGTCATCAGCTCCATTCTCTGTGCATTCCTCTGCTCTTTAACTTTCTTCTTCCCTCTCCAGATGAAGCTGTATAGTCTTTTAAAATGGAAATGCACTTCATCATGGTCACTTGGCTCATGGTTCTAATAAATCAAGGGCCGTCCACCATTGCTGCTCCTCTCTGGAAAACAAACTGCCCCTGGATGGATCTCCTCAGCTGCTCCTAATGGAGGTCACATTCACAGAGACACATTTACCCACACGGAAAAAAAAGAAAAAAAGAAAAAGAGCACATGCAAACACTCATATGGTGTCCTGACTGAAACAATGCCTTTGTATCTAAACATAAACTAGAAGAAGAGCCACTTTAATCATCCCAATATTACTTTAATGTTTGCAACATGGACAAATTGCTGTGATCGAGTATCACCAATAAAATCTTATTATATGAATAGGATTGGTTGTGTATTTTAAAATATTCATCATCGTCATCATCATCCTCTGTATATTCTGTGAAGTGTGATGTGAGCTGTGATGAAGTATACCTGCATGCGAGCATGCAAATACAGATTCTTTATGTATGCCGTATGCAAACACATGTATGAAACACAGACGCGCATGCATTTACTAACACGTATGATCAAATGCAATCACTTGTACAGTTGTTTTCATTATCAAAATCATCTCAATAAATCAATAATGTATGAAAATAGTGGAAATTGCCTAAAAAAGCCCAACATGACATCTCCAATTTCAAATATTTAGTTTATATTGATAGAATATGCAGAAAAGCTCATTAATGATTGGCAATTTTTGCTCAAAAAATCAAGAGATTATCTAAATTGTTGCTGATTAATTTTCTGTCAGTTTCTCCTGTAATTTTAGGAACACACTCCACAGTTTCATAGTTTTATTTGTTTCCTCTCTCAGATCAAACTGACCGTAATTATCCACTCCGCCTCATATCTGCAATCGCCACATTTAGATCCCCGCTGTTGTTCTGATCCACGCGTCGCGCGAGAGAAATGTTTAAACACACTCGATGCTTCTGTGCCGAGGTAGAGCTCAACTTGAAGCTCACATCTGTAAAGCAGCACGGCACGTTACAGTAACGTATAACCAATTAGAAGATCTTATTTCATGAAATTAATTAGAAAGTGCTCCATCACAGTGCTCACCTACATGCTGATATAGGTCATTATGAGGCATTAAAGGTCATTACAGTAATCCTTATGATATCATGTGTTAAAAGTCAGGTTACCCATATATCCCGTATATTGCACGTACACAGAGCGGCTGGTGATTTAATGCCACTGTCTTCATTATGGAGACATTTTTCTCCACAAGTCTCCAGTGAAGTCAAACTGCTAAATGTGCTGGCCTGCACAAACCAATACCCTCTGTAGTCACTTTATCCATAGAAATATATTCCTCCACATTTAATTGTAAGTGGGGGAAAAGAAAACAACGAGATCAATTGTGATTCAACTCATTCCTCTGAATGGAATTATCTGCACACAAAAAGAAATTCAAAATGTCTCTGCTGTACAGGCTCAATCAAAATATTCTGATCCTAGTTACAGAAACTGAATATGTATGAACAGCTCAAATATGCTGAATTTATTTTGAATATTTAATGAGATATAAAATATAAGTCTATTTCAGCAACTAATAAAATCAGTCTTGTATGAATGTGCCATAGATTGAAAATGAATGGTGAGAGAGAGGGTGAGACAAGAGCAAAGGGGGGAGGAGGAGGAGACAGAGGGTGGAGAGACGAGGGAGAAAAACAAAGGGTGTCAGAGCTTCATCAACATGCTATAACTGAGTGGCACGGCCATATTTTCCAGCATCAAGCTCAGTCAAAATACCAATGTGCAAATCTGAGCACCTCCTCCCCTCCATCTCTCCATCTCTCCATATTCTTCCACCCCCTCCTCCTCCACCTCTCCCTCTTTCTCTCTCTCTCTCTCTCTCCCCCTCTATCTCTCTGTGTGTCCAATCACACGGCAGTCCTTCTCAATAAAACAAATTAACTGATTAGACATTTTAATCTCAGTTGTCTTTGACCTTGTAGAATATATTACTGATGTCTACATTGCTGAGAGCAGATAATGCGGCAGGCAGCTGCTTTTCTTAAAGACAAAACTGCCCTTTTTAAAGAGGAGCCAGACACACAAGCTAACAGGTTGGGGGCAGAAATCACCCTCTTCCTCCGCCTCCTCATCACCACACTCCCTCACCCAATACACCCCCCCTCCCAACTTCACCACACACACACACACACACACACACACTCACATTCTGCTCCCCTCCTTCCCCTCCCTGCAGGCAGCCAGCAGGGAAGGGGTTAAGGCGGAATGCATTAACAAAAGAAAATTATAGCGTAAACAGTTCATAAAATCTCACAGCCCCTGATGTCGGGGCTAGATCATTAAATTTCTGCAACAATTAGACCTTTTCTCACGGCGGCAAATTGGAGCCGTTGCCATGGCAAATCCGAGCCCTTAAGTCATATATCTTTGATTGCGGAAAGGTCAGGCGCAGACAGCCTAATAACTCAGGGAGCTGTTTGACAGATTTCATCCAAGCATGATCACATAACAGAGCCAAACTATGTCGGCAGTTGTTAAAAGCAAAGGAGGGGTCAGCGGGAAGGTTGGGGTTATGGAATGTTTCTGCTCGGCTGGGCCCAGCCTGATAATGTTCCTGACTGACTTTAAATCCACTGGAATAAAAAAAGAAAAGAAAAAAAGAAAAAGCTTATTTCTTTAACTGTGGATCAGTGGGAGTTAGGATTTTTTCACTTGACCAAACCCGGATTAGGCTGTAAAGGAGGTGATGTTAGGGATGGGTGATTTAATGCCTACATGATGTGAGAAATGTCTTTTAAAAATAGAATAAAATAGAATTAAGCAGAGCAGAGCAGGTGAAAACAGAACGGCGTGATGAGCAGGAGTGACTGACAGTGTTTTGAGACACCAATGATGAACCATGATTTATTTCCCGTTCAAACACATATGTTGAGGGAATTGAGATAGATGTGAGCTCGTGGTACGGTGTGGGATCGAGCAGCAGGCTGCAGTTGAAATCCCTGTCATCGACTCGTTTAACGACCCTGACACACATAACTTTGAATAACAATCAGCTTCTCCTGACTCCGTTAAGACTACATGTCTGATACTGTTGGCTTGTTTAGACCCCCCCACCCCCTCCTCTTTCCTTCTGTCTCTGTAGGCAGTGCTGGCATTTCAGCTGTCTATCCCAAAAGGCCCCAGCTGAGAAACAAGTGCTAATACCACCCCCTGCTGGAGGATCGGGGCTACTGGCTCGTGGTCTGTCCCAGGTACGAGCACAGGAGTGTACAGTGGGTGGACAAAGTAACATGAACACCTTACAATAAAATGGAAGCTCTAAAAACAACACCAACTCTCTGGAGAATTAAATCAAGCACAATAAACTTGACAAAATACATTTTTTATAGGACTTCTGCATTAACTGTGTTTGTGCACCTCCTGCATTGTATATGTACTGTACAATACAATGAGATCAATGTAAGTCAACTTACCATACCCTAGGGTAACCCACCATGGAAGCCTGGTGCAAAAATAAGTAGTTGTACTATCATTAACGCTTAATTTCTTCTTCTCGTCTCTTTCTAACATTCTGGGTGTTCTCTACATGTCCTGTTCCTTCAGAATGCACACTAAGCGCAATATCATATTCTACCCTGAGACCCAGCAACCCGTGCTACCTCTCCCAGGTTATGTGTCAATTCATTTTTGCTCTTTTAAATAATAAAAATACTTAATTTAAGAATTTTCACCTTGTAAGCACAATGTCTCTGTGTGCAGGATTCATCTGCATCCTGATCTTTAATCTTTTTGTGGTGCATATAGCAGTTAATATCTGGTACTGACACCATTTTGGTGTTTGAAGAACTTATATGGTGACTGAGACCCAAATGCAGACAGTGCAGACAGACGAAGAGTTCAGTGATTCAGTGACACAATCAGAGTACATAATCTGACTGAATCATAAGGCAGAGGAAACCAAAGCTCCCCTATCTATCACCCTTTAAACCAAACCCACAATGAGATGGGTTCTGCTCGAGGTTTCTGACTCTTCTGTCACAGAGCGCTTGCTCGTGGTATGAATTTATGGGTCTCTATAAATATTTATAAAAAGTACAGTCTAGACCTGCTCTATATGAAAAGTGTAAGAAGATAAATAATATGCTTTGGCAACATATAAATAAAGTTGAATTGAAAATAATGGCAGCAGCTCCACTAATTCAGACGTAAAGAGAGTTGGTGTGTCTGTGAAAAGGCTGCATCGTTCTCCTCAATGCTGGAGGTGTTTCTGCATAAGTCACCTCATTAAGTCCATCCACAGAAAATGCTTCATCTGCTCAGTCCATTTTTGGCCAGACTGTACTGTCACAGGGGTGAGTGTGCAGCGACTTGGGAAGGACCCAAATAGAGTCCAGACAGACAGGAAGAGTTCATGACATCAGCATAAGACAGGAAGGAGTGAAAATGAGGAAGGCAGTCCAAACACTTGTCTGAGACAAGGCACTAAATGAGGATCTGTGGATCAAGCAGAAGATCAGACAAACAGGCAGGGGCACAGGTAACTCAAGAGGAAAGACCCTAATGCAGGCGCTACAGTAGGGTGTTTGGAAAGATCCAAAAACTCACAGCTGAATGCTTGACACATAGTCAACAAACTGACACTGGAACCAATATGAACAACTGACTGTTTACTGGGCTCGTAAGTGGAGACAGACAGGTGATCAGTGCGACTGGTAGAAACATCTGAGCATATCTGGTGCATGAATGGGAAATGAAGAGTCCAGTGAAGGTATGGACGTGGGGTAAGTGAGAGGTGACCGGAGGCAGGGACAGAGAGAGATGAGTAAAATGAAAAATAAAAAGTAAATGGATCATACACAGTCAGCCAAACTATCTGTCATGAGGCATCAAGGTCTCTGACCCAAGCCCCAACCATCTGCCCGGCCTAGACAACAGGCCTGGTCTCCTGGTTGTCCTCCTGGGTGTCCTCCAAAGCTGCTCCGCTTATGTTGCCACATCTGGGTCATCCTCCAGAGGTCTTCTGCCCGTTAGATTAGCCTCCTGGTTGTCCTCCTGAGCCGTTCTGCCCAGCTACCAGGCCCCTGCCCATTTTTCCTGCCCCGAGGCCGTTCACCTCGTCTCGCACGCTGCTAAGGCTTACACTTACTAAATAAGTTTGAAAACCATCCATCTAAGATGATTTATGAAACATGCTTGCACAAGTGCAAGTTCATCTCAGTATTTCTTGTTATTTTCATGTATCATGCATATTTAATATAAAATTCAACTTTCTCAGGCTGTGGTTTTCCTCCTTGACTGTCTTCCAAAGCCAACTGACACTCCCTTTGTTAAATGTTTAAGGACAGCCAGCAAAAGCGTAAGGATCCATGTCTATCAGCACAACCCCTCCCCTCTCCCCTTCCCTCAATGGAGACTGGAAGAGCAAAGGCCACTGGGACTTGTAGGACAAAGGGGAGGGGAGATGCTGGAGGCTAATGGGGAGGAGGGCTCAGCTGTGACACAGATGTCTCTCTGGCAATGAAATCTTTAATATCCTCTCCTCGAGTCCCACCATGAGTCAAAGATCTCCTAGAGCGCCTCATAGTTTCTTTCCTCCCCGGAATTCTGGTTCCACAGTGGATACCCAAACCCCCACCCCCAGCACAGACGGCACTGCCACATCTAGTCTGGTAGGTTTTAGGTGCAGAATTTAGGACTCGCTAGATTAAGTACAGATACCTTACCTGCATTTAATATACTATTTCAATACACCAGGGCCAGCCTGTGGCATAGGCAAGCACCTGCTCTCCTTGGATCTCCAGTCACCGAGCCTGCTGTTGTTGCCTTTTGGTTCTTTTTCAAGTCTCTTCTCAAGTTCAAGCAAAATTTCATCCAGGGTCCCTGCATAGAATAAGATTGGTCCAGCACAACATTTTTAAAATGACTAGGCAACTGTGCAGTTATTATTTATGTCTTTCTATGTAAAGTTTCTATTTAAAATCCATGTTTGACACCAACGTTTCAACTGTCCTCCCAAGAGAAACAACAGCATCCCTCATTTTTTAAAATGAAATTACAAACAGCATATGTTTGTGTTTAGCTGACGAGGACCTGGAGCTGGAGTGAATAATGTTTCTTGTCTGTCACGGAGAAAGGTGAAAGTATCATGGTGCTATAGAAGCTAAAAACCCTTCAAGGCCATGCTCGAGACGAGGCGGGTACTCACAAATCCAGCAGGTGCCGAGCAACACTGAATCTTTAAAACTGGAGTTGTGTGTCTGGCCTCCTGGTGAATGTAAATCCAACCTTTCACTCTTTTAGCTGTGTTTTTAGTCTCGACCAGCTCCTGAGGGAAACATCTGTCTCTTTAGCTGCTAAGCACTCCTCTGTGTTCATCAGCTAGTCACTGACTGTGACTCTCTGTTGTTTGTTGCATTAGCACAGTGGGTTTTTAGAGCTTTTTAGAACTTTGTCTCTCAAAACAAGCGGCAACCTCTGTGGCTGTGAAGTGAAGCCTGTGCGGAAGTGCTAAAAACTTCAGTTCCTCAAACGGCCACTTGAAGCTGGCTACAGAACAAGTCAGCCCCCATGTTAAAATGTCTGTACTGAGGGTGAATTTTTATAGAACTCTCCTGTTCAAATGATATTAAGGCTTAAAGTTATACATAAATATCCACCTTTCTAACATGAGTCTGGTGCTTGTCCAAACACTTCAAAGCAGCCTGTAGCTGCAGCCAGAAACAGAGATGTATCCAGTTCTTTGACTGATCATCACTGTCCACTATGGTTATCTAGCAGCTAGTTCAGTATTTCCACTGATAACAGTATGATAAATCTCAAAAAACTCTACTGTGACAAATGCAGGAGACACCATAGTAACGTGTACAAACAGGGACTGACCGACTGAACTTCTACCTCTCACAGCATGCACCTACAACATACTGGAACGAGGAGATACTCACTTCCCACAGCGAACCCGCCAGTCTTTGGCCTTGTTCAGTCCAGATCTGTTTTCTGGCATATCCAGATTGATTTTAAAGTCTGGACAAAAAAAAAAAAACTCATGAAATGTGATCTTTGTAAATCGTGTACCAGCCACATTGAGGTGGTTTGAAATGTGACTCCAGTCTCAGTCTGGAAGCTCTGACCACTGATATCAGATTTCAAAGTATCTTTTGATTCCCTCAAACTGTGCGACACAACGATGACGTCAAATCCAGAGTGACAGAGTAAAGTGCAGCTGTGGGCCATGGACACACAAACATGATCTGATCACTTACAAACAGAGCAGACCATCTGTTTTAAAGATCTGATCTGAGAAAAATATGATTCAGTCTGAACAAAGCCTGTGTGACATTTTGCAGGTGAGACAAATCAAACTGTTGTTTTAAAGCACCCTTCTGCCATCTAGTGATTTTTCTTTGCGTTTTTGTGTTCAAGGGTTTTTTCCCAATTGATAAGAGATGTTATTATTACATTTTATATAAATGATTTAAATTGACTCTATGGCGTACATTCCAAGAGTCAGTTATATCACACTTGATACCACCTATCTGTTTAAAGTACAATATGTACCAATATGTATGATCTCTTGATCTGAACAAATCAGGTTTGGTACCTATTTAAATCAAAAACCTTGAACTTAAAATCAAAAGTCAAATCAAATTGTGGGTCTAGAGAATCATGACACTTCACCTGCTGTGGCTGACAGAGAACCAGATGAGTAAAGTTGTGGGCTGGACGGCAAAACAATGAGCTGAAACTCATAAACCCTCAGATTCTCTGTAGGATCATCCCAACAAGCAACCCCTTTCACATTGTCACATTGTTTTTACATTATTATTATTATCAAACCGTACGTTTATACATATACGTATTTGATTTGATTTGTAACAGTTTTAGAAGGCACTGACAAATGTTGTTTTTTAAAGGTAATGAGACATGACATATTTTGTCGTCTAGTTTCAAGGACTTGGGAACGGAACACTGCTTTCTATTTTAACCCTACGTCTTGTACTGAACTGTAAAATCTGTATTTTTCATATGAAAATCTTTCTCAGTGGAACTTTCACATAACAAATTATGATTAATGTGTAACTATCCATACTGCCCATATCCCTGGGCAGCTTGGTTCACATTTATGAATTCAAAGAAAGGGCTGATATAAAGTGAAGGATGACTTTGTTTTGAATTTGTTTGGTATTTATTGGTAATATATCATTTTTGTCATTTTGACAGTGGTACACCCCCCCCCCCAGTTAAATCGCATGTCTTTTGTAACATGCGTACACTGAAACCTTCCCCTTGGTGAAATATATTGGTGTATATTGTCTCTGTAACTTCATATATCATGTCACTCTTTAAAGTTTGTGACAAACTTGCAAAACTGAAAAAATAATTTGGCTTGGAATTAGTTTCAAGGCCCAGGGCCACAAAGACATGCTTTTTTTTTTTTTTTTTTTTTTTTTTTGCAATCAGTTGCTTAATCCTTTAGTGAGTTTCATTATGCTATTCTTTGTTATTTAATTCTTTGAGCTGATTCACAAGAGGCATCTAAAGACATCACTACTGGATTACACTCTTTTGGCCTCTTAAAGAACTTACGTAATATTTTAAACAACCCCTTTCAAACACAAGTCTGTTGATAAGTGATGGTCATAAGTCACACACCACGAGGAGGTAAAGGGAGAACCCTTCAGATGCTGTTTCAGTTCCATGAAGTGTCACTCAGTCAGAGTATTCAACCTGCTCGTACAAAATCAAAAGAGCCAGTTACGGACTCAAGGATTAAAGACATGTGGACAGTGACACCTCTGACAATAGGGAGAAGTGTGGGCTGGAGCTGAGGAGGTGAAGGGTGTGGGGGGGGGGGGGGGGGGGGGGGGGGGGGGGGGGGGGGGGGCAGTTAATTAATAGAAGAAATTTAAAGTGAGCACATATCGCTCCAATGTACTCTGAAACAGCAGGAATCCATGACAAGCAGCTCATCACACACACACACTTCATCAAGAGTGTGTGTGTGTCAGTGATAGATAGATAGATAGATAGATAGATAGATAGATAGATAGATAGATAGATAGATAGATAGATAGATAGATAGATAGATAGAGGTGTCCATGAGTGTGTGTTAGAAAAGAATAGAAAAAAATATTACAGAGTGCGAGAAGGAGCAGAAAACCTGTGTGTGTGTGTTTGTGTGTGTGTGTGTGTTGCTCCTCCACAGGCAGCCAGGCAGCTCTCCTCGATGAATGTTGCCTGAGGTTTGTCGGGCCTCCCGCTGCTCCCGAGCACTCCAGGCGTCGGTGAGCAGGGAGGTAATTCGCTGACACTGTGTCACTTGTGATAATTGGGGAACGTCAGTGCGCTCGCTCACCTGTCTCCGCGCAGGTGCTGGGATGTCATCGCCCACCGGAGAGGAACGGCTCCTCTTCCTCATCTTCCTCCTCCTCCATCCTCCTCTTTTATTCCTCAACACCCAAACAGCTGCTGTTTATGTGATTGAGAGAGGGACAGGATGGGGGAAAAAAGCTCATTTAAAGCTGTGTTTAGTCATTCATTATCTTTACCGTCCTCTGTCTGTGGGAATTGCAAGAACAGTTTAAGGCTGATTTATACTTGTGCGTAAAGGGGAGCCCACACAGGTAGCCACTGTAGCTAGCTGACTCCTCAAATATGTAACTACATGTCGGGGGCACAGGAGCCGCGGGGATAGCTTATGGTGACGACGAGAACTGTGATTGGCTGCTTGTGACATCCCCTACAGGTCTCAGATGCTGACAGAGAATGATGAGAGTGAGAACAACGATAGCAAGTCATTTTCTCTCAGCACAAGCTTTTAGCTAACTAGCTATTTCAAGACTAACAGTGGTGGCAAAATGACTAAATACTACTTACTCATGAAAAAAACAGCAGGAAACTATTATTAACACTGTAGAATAATTTTGCTTTATTTCAGGGGATCACGTGGACGAGAGACAAACAGCACAGGGACCTCCAAATGTAAATTATTTTTTTAAATGTGTCACATTTCAAGCCTGGCTTAAAGCATATTTTACACTTACATCATTCACCATCTCACCTTATTAACTGTGACAAATGTATTCTTTCTGCTTCACATATTATCATAATAGTCATAGTAATAGTAATGTTCATAATGTTATTGAGTCACGTTAATTTTGAACAAAGAAATGGTGTTTCAGTCAACACCTTGGTTTATTTAGAACTGCTTCTTACTTTTGTTATTTTTGTAACTTATGGTTTACAAAAATGATAATCGTACAGACACAGTCATTAAACAGATTGTCTTTTAGCCGACCATTTAGCCAAATTAACTAGGCCACTTTATTTGAAGATAAAATACAGAGTGAGCATGTTGCTCTCCCATGTATATGCTCCGTGCATAGACAAACTGTGCAAATAACAACAGCAAGTACAGTAGATCAAAGTTGAACCAGGAAGTTGGTCTGTGATCGAAATTGACAACATCACTATTTATTCAAATTACTCACAAACTAAGTATGAAGTAGTACAATACTAACAAATGCAAACTTTATTACCATGCTTTATACAAAACTATATGTATTGCATGATCAGATACCCCAGTGGCTGTGTAGCAGTAAAAATGCTTTTTTTGGCCTGTTCTACATGCGACTTCAAATCCAACCGCAAGCATTTCAATAGCAAGGTCTAGGTAAAAAAAATATATATATATATATATATATATATATATATATATATATATATATATATATATATATATATATATATATATATTCTCGAAGATCTCATCAGCATTATTCGTTAAATCCAATCCATTGTTTGAATAGCAAGAGATCACCATCACCACCAATCATTTTACATATCTGAAATTGAGACAGAAAAACAAGATAACTATATAAAAATGTTCACCTTTGGTCCCATCATTACTGCCCCCTGCTCGTACTTCTTTTACTGTATCTATGATATGAATCTGAATATGTGCATATGTATGCATAGCAATGTCCCTCTACTGGCTGAAATCTGGCTACTGCAACTGATTTTTGCTATTGGCTGATCAGAAGGCAGGTTTCCTCCTATAAAACTAACTATCTGTGAACTGCAGTCTCTGACCGTTCTGACAGACACATCCCTACAGACACATTGCTAGCTCTCACCTAATGACGTAACACAGGTACCACACAGAAACCTTTACAAACTGCTGTGAATGTGACTCAGGTGGACGCTGAACCGTTGAACAAGCTCTATTCTAAACACATGAGCATACCATGTTTTCACCAATTGACATATGGTGCCTTGAAAGAAAAAATTAAATAATATCTTTTCCAGCACTTTTGACAGATCCTTTTTTACCTCTTTTGATTCTCTCAGTCAGCAATGTTGGCATAAATACAATAGTTGGCAGACCAATCAAATTAATTAATAAAGTGATGGACACTGATTCATACCTTCACAAGATGTGAAGCTCAATACGTGTAAGACATAATGGTGTGTTAAAGATGAAAAATAAGGCAGAAAGGAGACATTAACTCCTGTGAGTATGAGCAATACGTACTATGTCATTGCTTGATGAGATGTTTTTGTACAAATAGTGAAACCAGTCCAGAGCTGGTTAATTTGACCTGTCAGGAAAAAAAGACAAAAGTTAGGGGGGGAAAAAACAAATGTCAGATTAGGCGAGAAGTGAAACAGGAGGTGAGGGGGCCACCCGCAGAACGAGCCAAATAGGAGCAATCGCCAAACCACTTGGGAGTAATGGTCTGTGAGGCTAATATTTCCTCTGTCTCAGCTGAACCCTGAAGGAGAGAGAGAGAGGGAGGTGTGGGCTCACTTGTTGTCGGTGTGATGTTGGGGGGAGGAGTGGGTCACCTGTAATGGCGGAGCGCTACATTGTGGCCATTCCACACTCATTACACCATTTACAATTACTGCTACCTATCTACCCCCCAACCCCCCACCAAACTCCCCAAGAGGCCAGTCTCAACCATTAGCACCATGACTCAAATGAAGTGGATAATTGTGTCTCTCTGTGGCATATCATGAGACAAGAGAGTCAGACAAGAGAGGAGGAGGGAGAAGAGAGAGGGAGAGAGAGGGGCAGAAAGAAATGTTGAGACAAAGAAGTGCACGAAATAAAAAAAGGGGGGGGTGTATGTGTTGTAATCCTTTAGATTTTAGCCGCAGATATCTTTTACACAGCGCTAAAATGCTGTCATAATTCTGCATTAGGCTACACTGCAATGGTAACACTTTGAAAATCAGTGACAATCGTCTTGCAGTCTTCAGTCAAGTGAAGAAGGAAAACGCTGGCCTTGCGATTAATGGTATTCCCAAATAACACAACTTTACCTTAAATGTAAAACTGTAATCTCTGTTGCATAATTAAACTCTCTGCACATCAGTGGCATTGGCGTGAGACATTGTCTTCTGGTGGTGGGAGCAAAAAAAACTTCATTGGTACTTACCTTTAGCATCAGGTTTCTGGTCTGGACCTTTATGAGCCCCAATCTGTTGACCCTGTGATGAACAAGAAGAACAGAAAAGCTTTAATGCTCACAAAAGCTTATTGATCATCAAGTGAAGGAGGCTAACATCCAGTGCCTTCTTTTGTCTTCAACTGAAGCACATACCTTACAGTCAGCCTTTGCTTGGCCCATTGTTTTGTTTATCACGTTTACTGACTAAATGACACGGTGATGTAAAGCTACAGAACCCTATGTTCAGTGCCCAACCTCCTGAGGACTCTTACCACTGATCATGTGTAAAGAACCTTCAGACAGAGTGCCTGTTGGATCGCCCAATGGTGTCTGAAACACCCGCCCAGAATCAGAGGAGCTTCTTTCAACAATATTGGAACTTCCTAGAACATAAAATTTGACAATTGGTAAATGGACTGTACTTATATATCACCTTCCTAGTATTTCAACCATTCAAGGCACTTTTACACTGATTATTTTGGCTGCTATGAAAGGTGTCATACACATTCACATACCAAATGAGGCACAAACTTTGGGAGAGCAATTTCGGGTTCACTATCTTGCTTAAGTTCAGCATCTTGCTCAAGAACACTTCGACTCACACACTGGAGGAGCTGGGGATCAAACCTCCAATCACCTGATTAGTAGATGACCCACTTTACCACCTGCGCCACAGCCGGCCACATCACATACCAATTTTCTAAGTACGCATAAATTGAACTTTGTTCTTTTATACAATTAAACTTTCTTTGTATTCAATTGCAACAGCATGATTCACTTTAAGGAGAAACTGTCTGAAGGTATTCATTGTTTTCCCCATTTGTATGATATGTGACATATTACTCATTTCAATGACACCACATCATTGAGTCTTGGCATTGGTTATTTTTTGTCTTAAGACTGTCAGACAACACATTGACCCTACTTCATTTTAAGCATACTGACACCTTAAAAGTGACAGTCAACTGATTACTGGCAAACTTCAGGTCAGCTTCAAAGTGACATGACTGATTTGATACAAATCCAATTTTCTCTTAAGTAAAACTAAATCAGAATTACCTCAAAGTGTTACCTCATATTCAGATACAAAAAATTAAAAATGCCACAGAGGTAAGAACATTTCTTGATCTGCCAGCAGTTTAATATTCATTGCTAAAGCACGATAGACACCAAAGGCTCAGGATATAATTGGCTGGCAGAGTGTCCCTCAAGTGCCACAGAGGAAAGGTGGCACACTTGCCATCGACCTGATGCATCTTGTCTCTGAAGATCTCTAAGTCTATTCAGGGTCTAAGTGTTAAGGACTGATGTGGATCACAAGAGCAGCTTCCAGATCCTGACGGGATAATGACAGATACCATCTCCAAAGGGGAAAGCCTACCACTGTGCATTCAAAATGCAACGCTTCTTATATTTTGCACATAGGGTGGGAAAGAAGAATTCATGAATAGGAAAGTGAACAAAAATAGAGATTCATCTCATGGCGTCTCTGGAATACTAAATATAAGATGAAGGCCAATGATTTTAGAGCAAGCCCAGACAGACTTGTCAAACTTTGTGCCATTACTATCCTTTGTCTTAGCACAGTTGTCATGTACAGCCTGTACCCGTATGAAATATTAATTTTGCATAATAACTTTCAAAGGGGAATAAAGCACATAGTTAATTATTAATAGCATGTGTATTCAAGGCATCTCTCTTTTTTCAGACACACCAAAATATTCCCTGACAGTTGCCACTCGAAGGAAGAGAATCCCCATAATGCCACGCTAAGGCAGAAATGACAATTGCTAAACACTGACGCAAGTTCCACGAAACATCTAACCTACATTTCACAGGTATCAATGGGAAATCCTCCAGCGCTGTGCATTTTCTCCTCTTTCCTTCAGCTGAGAAAAAGAAAGGTCTCACCTACTCTTCACACTTATAGGGAGTGACAAACTAAATGAACCTGACAATGGTCCTAAGAACATATTTTGACAGCTTTATGTGGGTCAGTTCACAAAGTTCTTTAGTACAGTGCAGGAGTTTTATTTTTTTTTATTTTTTTTGGGGGGGGGGGGGGGGGGGGGGGGGGGGCAGTGTAACCCAACACTGGAATACTAACAAGTTATTACATGACATGTTAGCAAAAAGTTGACACATGTCCAGCAGACAGAATACCAATAATTTTGTTCTGGAGTTAGGGTTAGTCCAACAAACAAACACTGACTCATTAGCAGATAAATCCTGTACTAGTAAAAAGCCAAAACAAATTGCCCAAAAGTCTAAAACAACTGAGCTAAGGCAGGCTCAAGGAGTTGAGTTAAAATTCTCTGTGGGTTCATCACTACTTTTACTTTTACTTTTTTACTCTAAAAATATTTATAAAATAATTATAACTATTTTAAACACTTCCCACTCAGAGCAGTGACAATGACAAATGCTGACATTTTGCAAATCGACTTTAGACTGAAACAAACAGATTGTCCAGAGTTTAGATGTTGGCTACTGTCTGTATGTGTGTGTGTGTGTGTGTGTGTGTGTGCGCAGACATCAAGGCCAAGGTCAGTTAATTTGGAGTGGCTACGTCATAAAGCCATCAAGCGTCAGTAGGGGAGGAAATCAAGCAAGCCACTCTGATGAGGGGAAATGCTATCTGCTAGACAATGGATATCTCATTTACTGCATTTCTGTCCCATTTCAACACACTTTGTCCAGAGCCCGTTAATATGCACGTTATCCGACTGCGCTGTGAGGGGGCGTGTGGAGCCGGCGAGTGGGGGTTGTGGGTGGTGGGCTGGTGGTTGTGGTGGTGTTTAAGGGAGGGCGGCTGAGGCGAGACGGACCATTTCAGTGTCAATTTACAGCAATTCCCGCCGTCAAAAATGAGAGGGAAAAAAGTGAGAGTACTTCCCATTTTCTTCCCAGATCTTTTAGTTTAATTCAATTGGACCTTTCAATACCTTATTTATGACACACAGGAAGCATTCGCCCTATTGCATTATGGGGAGTGGGGGAGAGATAAAGACGCTGATTCTTTAAAGCTCTTCAGCACAAAGGGGGATAAAAGCAGATAAAACGAGGAGTGTGTTTTTCATTGTGTTCTGTTCTGTAAGGGAGGAGAGGATTAAGTCGCTTCATAATGCTGCCTGTCTGTGTTCAGGAGACAAAACACAATTTAACACATTTAACTAAACTCGGACCAGGGCTATATTTGACTTCTCGCCATGCTGTCAAAGTGACGACATGCCAAACTTACACCTCCAAGTTATCAGGCCTTCCATCAGAAGGATCCAAGTATGTAAACTCTCTAGCTGAAGATCTACGAAAAGTCTCCTTGCCATCCATCCTTAAATTATGGAGCAATTAACACGTTTTGATCAAGAAACCAATCAAAGTGATCTTTTCAGAACTCTGATGAGAGTGAATGCCTTCAAATATGTAGAGGGAAATCACGCTGCAATGAAATAAACTGTAACCCCCCACATAGGTCAGATGTGATCGAACAGTTCCATCTCCGGCGATGGTGAGCCGGCATATCTCTTCTTTTCCAGGAATCTCAATCAATAAGCAGTCACTAATGTGTTTGACAGAGTGAGACGCCTGAATCCATATTTAAATAACGGGGAATCGGGGTGGTGGGGGGAGTGTGCATTGTTGCACACATCATCTCCCTCAAGTTATAAGTGATTAGGCGCGGCTGCATTCACATTTGAACATATTTGCTGTTAATTATTCACTTTTTTTCGGGCATGTCTTTAACCTCAGTCTTCCAGGATCACAACCCCTGTGCCTCCCCACGCAGGCCTTCCACGCAGCACAGCACAGAGGGAGGTTGCCAGATAAAACATAATAAAATGACACATTCCGTCACTGAGCAGCACCGCCATGATGGCTCCAGGCGCTACCTTTGTCTCCATCACAGCGATGACTAAAATCAAGCATTGTAACTCGACACCCCTGATTTCATGCAATGTGGTGGATTATGGATATGAATTGAACGCTCGGCTCTTCTCTTTTTTTTTTGTGTTCCAATTTCCAAATTAGGATTTTCTGCCTTCATAATGACACAAAGCATTCTCTTAGTCAAATCAATGGCAGCTATTTATATGAGTAATCCCTCACCCAGCACTGAACTGCCAGAAAAGAGGGATGGCTTTTAAAGTAATGCTGCAAAACAAAAGGAGTCACTAAATGAATGCAAATTGGCTTCTCTGTCTTTCTCAATGTCCATCTCTGAGAACACAGTTCAGCTGGCCAGGAAGAGGAAACAAAACAGCTGTTAAAGACAGCTCATTTGGTAAATAACCCATAACGCCACATTCACTACCAGTTAAGCTTAGAATAAAATGTTCAAATAAGCACCCCTCCCTTCCACTAGCAGCGGCGGCTCATTCCTCTCTGTCTTGCATTTCAACAGAACAGGGCATGAATGCCTGACAAGTAGGCTATCATCCAAGAGATCATTAAGCACAAGGGTTGAAGTGCCATCTTCAGTGCCATGGCAACAGGGTTGAGAGATGAGATAAAAACAATGCGAGGCAGGAGGCAGGAGGCGGGGCGGGCGCTCAATGATCGCCCTGATCGATGGATCTCTCTTTCTCTCTCTCTCTCTCCTTTTAGAGGCCAGGCACAGGAAGGGGAGGCTGGAACGGGGAGGACAGCGAGAGGGAGAGAGAGAGAGAGAGGGGAGGGCAGGGGAGGAGGAGGAGTAGGAGGAGGAGGAGGGGGGAGAAAGGCCAAGCAGCTTTAGGGCTTCATAGGTGCACTAACAGTGGGAACTGTCTCTCTTCAAAGCGCCGATCGTTTTCTTCACAAGGGTCTAATTGAACATGTCAAACAGTGCATTTGCATGGGAATGATTATTTTTACTTTGTAGGGAGGCTGAGCCAGAGGCCTCGCATCTGCACCAAAGAGCAGCAGTGTACAGTGAATGTGTGAACGCTCCTGAATGAAGTCACAGATTCAGCATTCAAACCAATTCTGCTGCTTATTTTACAGCTGTTTCTAAAAGTGCTCCGTGACCTCACAAATCTGGGTGCATCAGGCGGCCTTTTGTGCTGCCATCCAAACAGATCAGCCACGCTGCTGTACTATAGGTTTGTGAAGCATAAGCACTTTTTTGTGAGTGCGTGTATGAACACGGTATCTATTTACCTCTTCTCTTTCTACGTAACAGCCGTTTGGAGTATGATAGAGGTGAGCTGAGAGGAGCGAGTGTATTATCTTTTGCAGCTGTCAGCACTGTTCGCGGTTTTGTGCCGAAGCTCCACGGGGGCTCCCACTAAATGCCATCAGGTTACGACTGTGGTTGTTTGCTTTTTTAATTATAGCAGGAATGCTTTTTGAAGCGTGCGATAAGCACTCCACGACTCCCCCCACCTCCTTCACTCTTGGGTTGCATGAACACACAGCAGCACCGCCGTGCATCCTCAAACACACACACACACACACACACATACACACGTAGACACGCAAAACGTACACAAACCCAGGTTTGGGTAGTTGCCTCTCTCACAACATGTGCTAATCAATCTGTTGAGAGCAATCTGTCAGGAAATCTTTAGCTTTAAACAACCCACTGTGAATAGGGATGAGGCCCTTTCCATGGGGCAGGGCACTGCAGGGACTTAGCAATAGCTGTCTTTACGCATCCCAGAGTGTCAATAAGGATTATGAGAGCGAGCTTTTATCTCTTCAAACACACAGACCAGTCACTCATTTAAATGGATGAACAATTCAGGTCTGCTCAATAAATAAAAAAAGAATATACTTCCATAAATACATTCAAATCCCAACACCATTCAAATTCCGCCACCATATGCTTAATTTAAGATCTAATCTCCCTTTTTCTATTTCCACCAATTCACGGGAGGCAAATCTTTGTACACATAGTTGTTTAAGACCTCAAAGGATAAACACAGACTACCTATTGTTGATGGCAATGCACCTTTATCCTCAACTTAAGACCCACAGTTCCTTTGAGAGTGCTCCTGGCAGATGCCGTATGCAAAGCAGGTGCACTGAGGGAAACATGCCCAACAAAAGAGACATTATTGCATTTCACAACCTCCCCAAAAAAAGACGAGCGGAATATTAAAGGTGACACAACTGTATTTACACATCATTTCTGCAGACCTAAAATAACCTCATTTCTATCTGGCTCTATCAAATAAAAAGGAGGCAATAAAATCTGCCAAGAGAAGAACAAATAAAAGCAAATTTTGACATTTTGCTTTTTGACACATTCCATTTATAGGTCAGAGGAAACACCAGCCGACATCTCATTGTTTTTAAATGCCATTTTGTAAGGCAGGGAAGCAGGAATTAATTAATGCGTGGGTAGCTGCCACTGTCAAGAGGCAGCACATTAAAATCAATGATTAATAAATTCAAAACACACAACAAACTCAGCTGGGAGATGAAAATAGTATTGTGTGCTCCATAGGAAGCAGCCCCAGTGCGGGTCCTCCCACTGAACGAGGCGTCCACTCAGATGGCTAATGGAAAGTAGCCGGTGCCAGCTGTGTGCCTGTGAATAAAATCACTTTAATTAAAGGAATTACAATGGAAAAGGAACCGGGGATGTGTGGAGTAGTATCGACAGGAAACGGCCTCTCATGTGTGACACACACACACACACATATACACTCACGTCCACACACAAACACACACATTATGAAATCCCATAAAGACTTAAAAGAACAGAGTGCCTTTGTGTCCGCATTATTAAATAGGCCTAATCCACACATGCTCTATTGTGCTATACAGCTCTAAGATCTATTCCAAATATGTCCCTCTCAGTCTAAATTATAAGGGGAGATACAGATACTTCTTTTATCGAGCATGACATGAGAACGGAGCGCTCTGCCAAGGATTTTTAGAAGTTCTGGGTCTGCTGCAGATCCACTTCCAAATCGAGATAAAATGGCTCTTAGGTGAACATTTGAACAGCTAAACAGCCCAGAAACAACGCCAAACACTACGGGTGTGTGTGTGTGTGTGTGTCTTTGCTTACAGGAGGTGGCTGTTAAGTGACATAGAGTGTGTAGAGTCTGTTTGTCACTTTTTATGTCCTTCCTCTTTGCCATGTATGTAATGTAACATTGAACTGCATAATGGCAGCGTCTGTGTATTTGTCTGCAGGTTAACACGTTCTTGTTAACATCAGTACTCAGGAGCAGTCATTGATCGTAATTTGAACCACAGTATCCTTAATCAGCCTACAGTATGTGATCAGATTAGATTTGTGCACGCTGCCACATAAATTTACATATTAATGAGGAAAGTTGTGGGACATTTGGACAGCTGCTTGTGGTGACGAGCTGCTGAAGGAGGAAAAGACTGATCCGGGAAGTCAGCTGGCCCTATTGTGCTAATATTTTCTCAACGTTGAGATTATTTGTATCACTTGTTCTTGTCGTTTGAGAGATTTGGGGTGAGAACTGAAGGCCAGCATTGGGCGCTAGAATAGACTGTTTTACAACCAATAGGACTGCTAGTAAAATATTTTATTGGGAGTTTGTTCTGGAAGGGAAGACACAGGGTTATGGTTAAAGATGAAAGTATGTGTGAATACTGTGAACTGAACAAGGTGGAAAATATATTTGATTTTGTAATAAACACTGTTTAAAATGCTCATTTATATAAATGAAGTTAGACATAAAAACATTATCAAGAAGAGTTTCAATTGAATCTCCTCTTGATAACTACCTATAATCACCTGAAAGTAAGATTCATTATGTTCCTGTTACTTTAGAATAAGACTATACTGCTGCTCTGTGTTTGTTATTATATTTCTAGTTATGCATCTGTATGTATATATTCATTTCATCTCAATTGTTCAACTCTCCTGAGACACTGCATGTAGGCTGTTCATATGGGGTCAGTATATTATGCTGTTAGATGATGGTGGCAGCTTTGATTTACTGGTTATTAATGTGTCTGAGAGATGAGAGATGGGTCATGTAAAGGGCCATAATAACACATTAATTAGTTAATTAATAATGTGAGTCAACGAACCCGTATTTCTGTAGGGAACGTTGACAAACATCTTGTTCGGTTAAAGCTGCTGTAAATCTACCTTTTATTAATGGTACACTATGAATCATAAAAGACTTCATGGCGGTGTCTATACAGACTTTTCATTTTCTTAAAAGAATTCAAAATGTAAGAGTAGAAAACAGACTCAGTACACTTACAATGTAAGGGGCCTTTTAGACATTTTAATTTGCAAGTATCAGTCCAGCAGGCTGGCACAGAGTGGCTCACTGGTACTCTGAACAGAATTATTGTTAGTGTCATTAACTACACTTCTGCTTTCCCTGCTATGACAAGTTCAAATATATCTTGTGTTCATACGCTGCATCCACACTAATTCAACACAAGGGACCCAAAGGAGAGGAGAGCAGTGATATTTAGACAGATACTTTTGTACTGCACCTTCTTAACTGACTGAATGTAAAGCTGAGTACTTTACGCAGTCTTCCAGGATGTGTGTGTGTGTGTGTGTGTGTGTGTGTGTGTGTGTGTGTGTGTGTGTGTGTGTGTGTGTGTGTGTGTGCGTGTGTGTGTGCGTGTGTGTGTGTGTTTGGCATGCCAACCTAGCAGCAGCATGATTAATACACAAAAAGTACATAAACCTCATATTGTTTTAGTTTCTGAATCTTGTACCAAGCATGCCAAAATGGTGCAATCGCGGAGCGTACTCACATGATTTGTAACTTCTGTTTCAGATTTTGTGCTCAGCTGGGAAACATATTTTATCCAGAGGGGCACATTGTCATCGGTAGATGAAGAACTAAGTGATGACTGTCACAAACAGACCAGTGTGACTCATCTTATGCATAAACAGCTTCAATCTAATACAAAGCAAAAAAAATGCCCTTGTGAAACTCAAGTCCATTTTTGTTAACTTTGTCACAGAGGTGTTTAGTTAAAAGAATGTTAAAAACAGGCACGGCTCCTTCCTTCGTGCTGCGTGTCCTCTCAGAGGAGGCAGCATGATGCTCTTGTGAGGGGAGTCTTGGGTTCAGCAAGTGATCCTGCATTTAATTAGAGTAGCCACAAGAGGGAGGCAGACACACGTCGAAAACGGCAAGATAGAAAAAGCGGCGTGTACATGCAGAGTCCCTGAGCGATCCAGCACAGGCTGAGGGCACTCGAGGGTTTCAGGAGGCCCCTGAACAATCACAGGCCCTTCACAAACTCAAATTGATCAACTGGAAATCATACAAGATTTTTCATACAGTATGTGCTTGCTGTCATGTTTATGAGTAGCATACACCATAGAATAAACTCAGCCCTTTGAGTTTTTGAAAGAGCAATCAGCAGTCATAGTTCTTGTTATAGGCAATATCTCACTCCACTGTTGGGAATCAGTCAAGTCAATAAAATATTTAAGAATAAGAGAAGAGAAACTAAGTCAGCGGACGACATCAAAGTGTCTGCTAATATACACTGCAGCAACTTGTTTACATGGGATGATGGCAAGGCCCTGAGGGAAGTGTGGCCTGGTTCTCACTCTGCTCAGCTATGAGCAAACGTGTTGTTTGGCATTGGCAGTGTCAACATACAGAAAGGAAACTAACCACAGGAGACAAACAAGTCTAGATCTATGCTGGTGGTTAACAAGAACGTCGGTGTGCTCTCTCTGGTCTAGTTTCTGTGTGGCTGTTCAGGGCCTCCACCACAGAGTCGGTTCTCGTGCGACAAAGACCAGAGAGGTGTGAAAAGCCTATCTGCTATTAGCATAACAAACCGAGCTGTGATGTCTCATCTGCCAAATCAGAGCTGATGTGAGCAGTCAGGTTTCATTTCATAACTTTGAAAACACCCGGGACACGTAGCAGACACGTAAAGACAGAAGGTGCAGCACGTGTTAAACATACATATAAGAAGAGTGGTATATAAGTGAACCCCAGCACATGCTGATGACATCAGATTTTCGACATGAACTCAACCGCGCTGTTGGCACTGAGTCTGTTGCAGCGCTCTGCTTGTCACAGTGGAGGGGTCCTGGCTATGTGTGAGATTTCTTAGATAGATAGAAATTCAAACATCCAGTAGCGGCATGAGACACAGTAAACGTACAGTAAGCATGGATTAAGATGCATGTGTGGACAAATTAACCATGTGCTAAGATCTCTTTGTATAATGCATGCAGAAAATGAACCAAAGCAGAGACGCAAGATACAGCACACCACTCAATAACTTAACGTAATGACATGGCAAATGACGTAACAAATCAGACTCTGGTCAGGTGATATAATATGTAATAACATTAATTAACATTTTCTCTATCAATTGGGCTAAGTGACAGTGGCTTGGAGGTAGAGCGGGTCATCCAGTCTGCATGTCGAAGTGTCCCTGAGCAAGATACTGAACCTCAAATTGCTCCCGAAGGCTGTGCCATCGGTGTGTGAATGTGTATGAATGGCTCCTCAAACTGATGAGCAACTGGCACCTTGCATGGCAGCCAGTGCCATCAGTGAATGAACGTGTGTGAATGGGTGACTGAGATATGCAGTGTGAAGGAGCTTTGAGTGCTCGGAAGACTAAAAAAGCACCATATACAGTAAGTACAGTCCATTTACTATCACTGCATTGGTGGAAGTACTATGTAAATAATGTCAGACTGGCTGTGCCCCCTTTGTATTTTTAATAATTAATATGCTCCCCTGTTGCTGGAATGGATATCAGGGTGTTATTTTAAAGGAACTGTCTGTAGTATTTAGTGCCATCTAGTGGTGAGCAGAGTGCAGTCAACTAAACCCCTCTTCACCTCACCCTCCCCTTTCAAGCGTGTAGAAAAAAACTGAAGCCAAACTGGTGAAAAACACAAAAGGCCCTATGTAGATCCAGTGTTTGGTTTGTCCATTCTTGGGTACAGCACGGTGGACGTGCTCCTTCTCTAGATATGAAAGGCTCATTATCAGGCAGCAAAACCTACCCTCCTAAATGTTACACACTGGACCTGACATTTAAAGAGAGATCACATGTTGGCGATCTTTCTTACTACGAAGCAAAAATCATGGTTCAGTTATTAATTTTAGTGTACTTAAAATGACATATATGATATATACAATTATGTGCACATACTTCAGACTGAAAAAGATCTGATTGAACTCTTCAGATTCTTCATGTCACATCAAAATGTGAAAAATATGATGAAAACTGACCTGATGAGGAGCGACGACACAGGTCCTACGCAGTCTGGTTCTCTATGGGTTACCTGGCTTCACTGACTGTCGAACATAAGTGATCCTGGATAACTTTTATCACAAAGCTGCTTATTAATTCTGGGTTTTATCAGTGTAGCTACCAGCATGTTCGTGTGACAGGCAACATTATCAGAACCATGAGTCTGTCCTTCAAATGAAAAGAGATGAAAGTGAAACACCCGGAGGAGAATTTAGTTAAAGCGTCAGCACAAAGTGATATTCAACGAGGTGAAATGAATGCAATCTAATCACATGACTAGAACAGAACAAGAAGCTGGAGAAGCTGGAATAATTTCCAAATATTAAAAGTGGGGGAATTATTATATGCCGTTTTCCTTTTTTTGGCTGATGATTAACAAGCTATTATCAATACACATGATAATACACAAAAAGTGAATGTCACACTGTTTCTGCTGCCAAAGCTGAGAGGACAAGTGCTTTGTGTCTGATGAGGTCTGTCTGACCCAAATGTCACATTTATCAGCACAAGAAATATTTCATACTCATGCACTGTTCTTGTTTGTTTTTTTAAATAAAAGAAAAATGTTTTTTTTAATCTACAATCATCATCACAAAGTCTCCATGTATTACTCTGAGCTGCAGTGATGGAATATAAAGCACCCTGACAGGAATGAAAGAACCTGTGTGCTATTTATAATGTACATAATATAACACATATGTTTTGTTATAAATGATCCCTCAAAGCTTTGTCAAAGTGGAGTGCAAATGGAAAGCGTGGAACAGCAAAATGATTCAGATTCATTTATAAGGAGCTTCTACGTTACCTTTGACCTGACTGCTCAGAAGGCAGACTGCTGACATGTTTTGATCCCCTGAAGTCAACCTGCTCCAGGACAGGCAGAAACATGGAGTAACCTGCAATGGGAAGACAAGACAGGCAGGATATCATGTTGCAGAACAGCTTCCACATTCCCCCCACAATGAGGGGGAAAATATGATGTAACAGAAGAGGAAGAAGAAGATCACCTGGGCTGGGACAGGATTTCACCACATTCAGCACACTGTGCTTTCTCAGCGTCACCACCTGCCTTTATGAATCCCAGTTGAATGCATTTATGGTCATATTTCCTCACCACGTGCTTCGGAGCAGGGTTCAGTCCCACATCACTTTTTCATTTCAAAAACCATTTTGAGTCACTGCATCTGAAGGAATGTTTGGTTTGCAAGATAACAGAATCAAAACACGTTTGCCACGACCTGATGATGTGTCGTGATTTGGCGTGGTAATACTCAGATGTAAGCGGTCATTGGAACTGTATTCAGTGTTCCTCCTGAAGTTTCTGGAGTTGAAATCTTGATTTAAATTTGATTTTTGGGAGAAAATGGAGTAAATCCAAAAAGTATGTGGAAAGGCAATTTTGAGATTTCTTTCTAAATACATTAAATATGTTGGAAAATAGTTGCTGAAAACATGTGAAAAGACTTACTTGGAGTTAGAGGTTCAAAGTGTTTTTCACTAGTTTTCAGTTCAGGATTTTGTGGGTGGTTCTTTAATTTGGCTGGACGGTTAATAACACTTTGTCCTTTGGTCTGATGAACTCAGGACACATATTTATTCTTACTTTACAAAGACATGGATACATGCTAACACCAACATGTAGGCCCGTATTGATTTGGGAATCAAAACAATGCCAGAAAAAGTTAAAATGATCCAATGGGATGGTCATGGTCGTCATTGAGCCCCAAAGCGTCATTGAGTTTTTCATGTCTGTGTGCTCGTATTTAACTCTGAGGAGACTCAAGTTTTTGACTCAAAGTCACACAGTGTCTTTGCCTCCACTTAAACTCTTGCACACCCCCTGATGAGGCTTTTGTATTGCTCTTTTGGCTTTGTCCTGCAGAATGTCCATGTCCATACAGCCCATATCCTATAATTTCCCGATGATTAAAATGCAGTCCAGAACAATGCGTTAAATTACAGAGGAGCACAGTGAATATTTCATTCCCCACCTCCCCCTGTAATGTTAATCCCATTCGAGTGGGGCTTAATTAGACGTTATTTAAACTCAGTGGTTCTTTTCTTCCTCTCCATGTGTGAAAAAAAACTCATTTATGTAGACCAATACACATAAACAAGTCCAAAAATAATGGTCCTTATTTATCCAACCTCACTGATGGCCCATTAACTGTGAACAAAAAGATGCACAGTGCTCATGATGTTTAGGCTCCACTGTAGCGTAGTGTAATCCAGAGGATGCTAACAGTGTGACAAGTGCACTATACTATAAAAGAGTCGTTTTTCATGATGAATAAAATGATGATTCTGTTGTTTATTCTTGGTTTAATATCTGATATCAGTCGAGTGTTTAAGATATTGTTTTCTCAATACCAAAGTGCTAGACTAGGTGGATAAATGTTATGAATGTACTATTCCTGCAAATATGGTGACAGTGTGTTATACCTTATGTTAGATGTTGCACTTCCAGGTGGTGAGTTAAGGTTTCTAATGAAGTGAATATCAGGGTTTTACCACACTGGGGTGAATCTGCAGGGGAAAAGGTGGAGTTAGCAGTTTTATAGACTTTTCACCAAGCTGTCAGAGTTGTCACGACTGAGTGATTTCTGTTGCACTGATGACAGAATTCCTGAGAATTCCATCCAATTGGTTAGTTGTCTGATTTGACCATTTCAACAGTTGGAATTCTGCCTGTTATGGACGTGTTAAGGTCGTCCAGTGGTTAACATGATACATCATCTGCATAAAGACTCATTTTGTGACGCATATCAGTGGTTTGTATTTGAAAAACAGTTGCAGCTAATGGTCAATGACAACAGAGATAGATATGAATATATATATATATATATATATATATATATATATATATATATATATATATATATATATATATATATATACACAGGGGAAATACACAGGGGAAAGGTGTCTTTTTTGTTTAAAGAATTTAAAGAATCCATCATTTTTAAATGTGCTAAACAAAAATGTTCAAACATCAAATATAAAGAAACTATAAAGAAATTGAATAAACTGTGTGTTATTGGCTGAACATCTTGCGTTGGTCAAATCATTTGCGCATGATGAGTTACTGGTGACATCACAGTCTGCTTTAGTGAAGATCTAATGATCAGCATTAATTAGAGGCAGGGGGTGGTAACTTGACATTACCATGGAATCCATGTCTGTTTGAGTAGAACTGAAACAATGGCTGTGTTCAGACTGTGTGGGATTGAAATGTTCTGTTTAATCAGTTCAAAAGAAAGAAACAGAAACAACAATATGGTTTCCCTGATGTTTGAAGAGTCCATCTGGTCCAGGATCTGTATTATTTGGCATTTCATCGAAAACATTATGGAGTTCAAATGAGGTTAGAGTGAATCCAGAAAATCCATCTGATCTTTTAATAAAAATGTCAACATCATTTTGGTCGGGTTCTTGATTTGAAGCATAATTTCTTGTATAAATTTTGAAATGAGTTATTCATTTCTGCATTCCTGTATAGAGGATTTCCAAATGTTAAGTCTCAATCTAAATTACTCAAACAGCTACATAAACACATGCAAGTACAAATGCAGAGAATAAAAAAACAAACTGCAATCCATATTCCTCACCTCGAAGTTCAAGCTCAACTTAAATGAGTTTAGTCTGTATGTGTCTGTGTTTCAAATAAATAAAGTCAATAATATCAACTCGTGTCATTCTTTGGCATCATCATAAAAAAGGTGATGTGTGTCTGCAGTTACATATTCTGTATGTTTTGCACAGGTCACCAGTTACTCAGGTTTAGCTTCACCTGTCAGACTGTTTCTTCTTACCTGACAGTTACACTTCCTGAACAGTGAACTTTAATGACTCTGTAGTAAACATCAAATTTATCACATTTCCACAGAGGCTGCACTCATCGCACGTCGGTGCCATTTGTCCGTCTAAAGTATCTGCAAAGTGTTCAACATATTAACATACAAACTGCACTCTGATCGTTGTTTAGGCCCATGTATGTATGCAGCCTCATGAAGGAACACTTACTGCATGACTGTCCTGAAAGAGGGATCCATCCTCAGCTTTTCTTCCTGAAGCTAAAGTATTTCTTTATTGTATGGCTGCAATGTATTCTAGGCTAATAAAACATCTGACATAGTATAGTGTGTTTAGCTGAGAGGGCTCTTGGAGTGGACTGGAGCGATCTGTGGAGCTCTTTAAATAACCAGTTTCTGTGTGGTACTGGTTAATTCTAAGAATACATTCTGCAAGTCCTTGCAACTCACTTGGACCCATCTTGAAAGCTCTGTTCTGTCATTAAAATCCACATCCCATTGTCATCACTGATGTCTGATCTAGTCGTCTTCAGGTTTCTCCATCTTGGCGGGGAGAGTTTGTTCAGACTGACAGCATCACACTGACATCTAGTGGAAAAAACAGAGTGAATCTGATTTCTTCAGGAGTCAAAGGAGAACATGGAGGGAGCCACACTTCAACATGGAGACTGCAGCTTCAAAAAGTCCTCAGAACACTCTTTAATGGAAAATATGTAGCAGCATTTAATTTTTAAAAGTCAGATAGAATTCTTACATTTTGGTGGTGGAAAAAAAACAAACAAACTGCAGGTTGGGATTAAAATAAAAGTTAAATACAATCAACATTTCAGCTTCTGAAGCCTGGTTGGTTCACTTTCCACTTCCATGTAGGTAGCCGAGCTATTGGTCCCCAAGCAAAACATGGCCATGTTTTGTCCAATAAAAATGGCAACAGTAGAACCAAAAACTAGAACACACTATCTCATATACACACACATGCACACACACACTCACACTCACTCATCCCCCTCCATCATGCAAAGCCCACTTTTATAGCAGCACATAGAGCCAAATATGACTCTAGGAATAGTTTTTTGGGCAAATGAGGCCACTAACAGATTAAAACCAGCAATCACTACACACACACGCACACACACACTAAATTATGTAGAGACTCCATAAAATGTCCGCTCGATTTGGCCTCTGCATAGAAAATAAAAATGGCAACCACTAAATGCAGGTGTGGTTGGTAATTAATGCAAGTAATGGGTGCAATGCTGTTCAAAAAACAAAAATGTCCTCGAGCCATCCCGTCCCAACCCGAGTTTCATCCATTTTCATCCACACTGGAGGAAAGTTTCCTGTGGGGGGCATCCAACCTATGCGCTCACTGTATCAGTGTTTCCCCAGTTTAGCCAAAGTCAGTGCATGCACCCATTACAGAGACATTTAAAAGCATCCGGATCCAAGAAATCAGCATGACTTTGAAAGGAGAACATAGCATTTCCAACAATGTATCCCACTGTAATCCAATAATACATACAGTATGTGTACTGGTTCTGCAGAGTCGACACATCCCAGTTGTTGCAATATAAAAAAAAAACGAATTAGGATTTTCTGTGGTCTTTGTCAGTTTCAGTGTTTGCTTCACTACTGTGGATCAGGCCGCTGTGGGGATGGTGTACGCATCCTCGGTCTGATTTTCAGCATCGTGGCATCCACTCGTACCAGCTCTTCAGTCTTCTCACTGCTCAGGGGTGGAGTCAGGACTCCTGACGGGACAGGACAGTTGTTGTGACGCTCCAGCTCCACGTCCTGGTAAGAGTAAGCCTTGTCCTGCAGACAAAACAAATATGCAGATTAACTGTGGGTCTGCAGAAAACAGAAGATGGCAGTTATTTTCATCTGCAGCATTGCCTTCTCATGACAACACTTTCACTCACCAGCCATGTGATGTATGCAGCATGGGTTTGGATGTTGTGCATGTCATCTGCAGGGATTCCTGGGAACATCTTCATAGGTGTCCCACCAAACTCCCGCAGTGCCATGGCAAATGGCACCATCCACCTCACGCACTCCTCTACCTCCACCCTCTTCAGAGCTGCACAGACAGAAGGACAAATAGTGATGAGGAAAACAAGCTACATAAACTGGGATGTTCTCATTTCATTTTTGCTCAAGAAGACTAAATCGCTCATTTGGAGAAGTTAGTTTTGTTTACCTGAGACATTTTCCACCAGCTCCAGAGAAGAGAAATGAAACAGGGCTGAAGCAGCAAGGATGCCATTGGAAAACTCAAGGCAACGCATATCTAACATACACAGGTCCAACAACTAGGGAGAAAAAAAAACATGTAATTAAGGATCAGAGCATAACGTCTAACAAGTATAGCAAAGGAGGTTCTTAGACAGCATGATCATCATCTGTGATTTTTACATGCTTATCCAGGCTGTTGGGAGGGAGAGTGTACTGACCACAATAACATATAAAGACTGGCCAATAACGTTGTCTCTGAGACCAGCTATGTCTGAACAGTGAATAAAAATCATGACCATCACACCAGAGAGATGGGGTACTACGATTAAACAAGATCATGGTGGTTACCCACAGATCAGGTTCACGCTCAAGGACTGAATGTTGTCTCCTGAGTTTGTAAGGTTACATTCAACATATCCATCTGTGTTCTGACAGAGTATTCTCATCCTTCCCTTTCCTCCTCTGCTCCATGCTGGGCTCTTACAGTGTGTAACCATCATCTACACTTCTCACAGCAGTGGGTTTTATGTTTATTGTGTGGCAGTGTTTCTGTGGGGTCACTTAGTAATGGGTGTTTGTGGGCACTGGACAGTCCCAGTGGGGCATGGCACATGCTTTGCCCTTATCGCATTTTAGCTTTGCCACCCCAACAGGTTAGTCACGACCATAAACCAACAGCTGAGAGACACTGAATGGCTTAGCTTCAGTCATACCTTTATTCCTGACATTTTGCCAGGGTGAACAGTAGTTGTTTTAATAGAAGTCACTGTAGCATGTGTGATACTATTAAGCCCAGACAGAGGCAGTTAAAAAGTTTGTTACATGCTGCAGACTGTTTATAGAAACTAGAGGTAGAGTTTCACAAATCTCTCTCTGTAATACTGTAATACTTTTTTTTTTATTCAATTGTTTGTGATCAAACAGACAACATTTAAGCTTAAGATGCATCAACCTGCACTTTTGTCAGTAATAACTAAACAGAGAACAATGAAGTGTTCAGCGTCCAGATAACTCTGCTGTGAATCACTGTCACAGGTGAGAGAAAGCTCTGTCATATTAAACATTTGCTCTACCAAGTACATCACACATATCAATTTATCATTAAGGAAGAAAACAACACAACAACACACCTCTGCGATCTGTGTGAATGTAGCCTGGGGGTATCTGGGGATGAGCAGCTCGTCTGTCTCTTTCAGGTAGGCCACCTGCATGTAAACGTTGAGCCAGGAGATGGGAGTCTGTGGGCTGAGACTCCACTTCAGCTCCTGTGTGAGGAAAAGGCAGAGCAGACAAGCTGTTGGTGTTTGGCTTTATTTCCAGCTTTGCAAAATCCAGATAAATTTAAATACGTTTTGAACAGACGCTCTAAAATTAGAGCGCGTGGTCTTCACCTTCATAATAATGATTTCCATACTGAGAATCTCATCTTCAGTGCAGGCTTCGTCTGTCACATAGGCAAACTGGTGGACCTTAGGAGGATACATCTCCTGGAAGAAGCAAAAACATGGCAGAGCATTAGAACAACTAACTCACAATGTTGTACCTACATACACCAAAGAACTACAGCCTACATTAAAACCGGGGATTTGGATCAAACCCTTCTCACCTCTACTTTAGCAGCGATGAAGAGACAGGTGATACCGATAAGCTGCAGTGTTGATTTGAACACGTTTCTCTGTGTGGCCATGAAGCGGTCGAAGTAGTCCTGAGCGAGGTGGTATGTCTCCCTGTGCAGCTTGTACACTTCACTCACCTGAAACATGAACACAGACAGAACATCACTGCACTGATGGACCTTCCCTGACATGAGAACATATCCACGAGCAGGTCTGCATATATGAGGAAAATGGGCATTAAATGGTATCAGGAAGTTCACAACAGTGACGGAACAACATTCCATCTGAAGCTTGTCTCATGGCAAATCTTTGCTGCTATTAACTGAAACAGAGCCATTAGTATCTTTGCATCTCCTTATGAAACATGTGGAATCAGCAATCAAGAACAAAAACTCAGAAGTGGTGAAAAGCACAGGAAACTTTGTGGTGGGTGGGTTAAGTGTTAATCATGTATGGTGTCTTTTGCCACAGCTCCCAGAAATGTCACAGCTGCTGTAAATTGTTTGTTTGGTTTTTTTAAACCTGATTTTTATCCTGTTCGTTTCCTGGTACACTCTCTGATTTGAGTCCATTCGGCTCCATTTAGTCTCAAGGAAAAACAGGTCAAGGATTTTTCACCATAAAAATTTCCAGAGTTTATTCCAAGTGACAAAGAAAGAGTTCAGGTCACAGCTCTGGTTGGAATTTTGTGGAGTTCAAAAGCAGAGGGACTTTCTGTCTTCTAATAAATAAGTAGGGAAACAGCAGTGATATATATAGCTGTTCTGGAATGGACGTGTTTTTACATCTACATAGGAATATGGAAGAAAATCTTCAGTCAAAGATGCTACAGACCTCCATGAGCCAGTCCAGGAGAATCGCCCTCATCTTGGGCTGCAAATGAGGATGGTTCTCCATCATGTGGACGTCCCTGGTGTAGGTTTTATCCTTCTCCAACATGTTGTTCCATACCACATCCTTACTGGCCCAGCTGATAACAAAACAGAGGGGCACAATGGTAACTCTAGACTGCAAAGTTGTACCACTTAGATTTAAAGTATCACATACATAACCACAGTAAACTAAAACTAAACTAAAGAAAATACAGAGAAGAAAACAATGTAGTTTCTACGAGGCTGTATTAGCTTTAGTTAAGGGGGCAGTGATTGAAGGTGAAGGAGAAGGTTAAGCTGTAACGACTGAAAAAGCAACACTATAAATTAATTCATATCAAATAAGTCTAGGCCTTGTTGCCTAGGCATGTCTTTAACTTGAAACCTATTGTGTTTGGTTACAAGAGAGAGCACGGGTAGCTGCAGGATACTGAGCCTAACCTGAGAGAGTCAACAACACTCACCACAGTGGGGGCAGTGGGGCGCAATGCACAGGGGTTGTGAATATGTTGGTAAAGTTATAGTGGGGGAAGCCTGCATTTATCAGGGAAACTGGTTGGTCCTCTTCCTCGTCAGGCGTGGGGATCCACCTCTGTGGACTCGTGTAAACGGGATCAGGACTCCATCCAGGCTTCAGAGGAAAAGAGGAAGAGCAGAGAGGCGACACAGAGAAAATGTGAGCGATGGACCCGCAGATACATTAACAGAACCGAGGCCGGGTTAAGGCTGGCATACGTTTAGCCACCAAGTGTTAAAAGTTAACCAAACTCACCTCACAGTCCCGCTGTTTCTTCTTTGTCATCTCCGCCACCTCCTCATCATCCATATCCTGTAAATACTGAGGATTGAAGAGGGGAAAATGATATTTGACATGATATACAGTTTACAGATTAAAATGAGTTTAAATGAGCACAGATCTGGCTCCATTGGCTACATTTCCACTGCTGATGAAGTTTGTGAAAATAAACTAAACCCTACTCCATTAATAAATACAACAACACTCAATATGAGCTGCATGATCAACAGTACTTCACAATAAAACACAGGGCACGGTTGTGTCCCAGCAATTGTGAATATATGTGACAGCAGTTTAATATTTGAGGTTATTCAATGAGGCCTCCATGTGAAACCTAGCCACAGCTGAAGGCTGTGTAAAGGGCCAGTTAAAGGCTAGCCTGCAAAGCCTTTCAGACTACTTACAATGGCAACATCTGCCTTCCTCTTTCTCGGTCGTACTGTAGTTTCTTTGGGCGCCTCGGGAGCGACAGTCTTCGGTTGTGTCTCTTCCCTTTAACGACACACAACAAAAAAACTAAGTTGTAAGTGTCCACAGGAGCTTAACACATTTGAAGGAGCTCGGTTTAGCATGTTAATATGGTCAAAAAATAAGGTCACATAGCTACAGGCTAACTACCCGGATGGCTAAATCAACTTTTCTCTCTGTCGTCACTCTTTGATTGACGCGCTAAAACACACAAGGATGCAAGGAAACATGAAACTCACCGGTTACCCCGCATTATACTCAGAGGTCTGTGTGTCCTTCTTCCAGAGTAAACCTGTGAATGAGAATAAGATTCATTTGGGGGTTTAAGAAAACACATTCACACACACACTCCCAACCCCCACACTGAACTCCCTCCTTCTGACAAAGCCCAACTCAGCCTGGCGCGGGGAAATGGAAACAGTACGCGATGTTAAAAGTCGTCAAAAAGTACCACACAACGCACGCATGTTCGTGGAATTAACAAATGGCTTACGACAGACACTATATTAACTGCCTAGCTTGGTTATTTTGTATATTTTTAAAGGGGAACTTTGTTATTTTCCCACACTAACCTTGGGACAGCTGGCTTGCCGCATAATGGCCGAACAGCAGGCACAGCTAGGACGCCTATTTTCTTCAATTCAACATTTAATACTCACACCAACAACACCGAGCAGCCGGCTAACACAGGCCACACTGCAGTACGAACATATATACAGACTTTTATTTCATTATCCACACTAAAACTTTAGCTTTTAGCCAGCTTAGCTACAAAAGTTGCGGCTCGAGCTAGCTGAATTAACTCGACGCGGTGATAAAGTTTGAAATTCATCCACTCACCTCAAGTTTCTGCCCTTGAAGTTCACTCTTATCCCCGTCTAAAAGAAAAAGGAATAAACGCTGTGTAAGTTCACCGCCTGTTGTTCAGATTCGGAGGTGCTCGGAGGTGCGTGTGTCCAGGCCGGTGGGGCTAGTTCCTCTGAGCTGGCGCCTTGTAGAGAACAGATGACTGCAAGCATCAACGTCAGGGAGGAGTACATTTAACTTGGCGCTAAACCTCCAGCCTCGCCGCCTCTTTTTAAAACCTAATTCTAACTCCATTCACCGCAGCTTCGCACCTATAGAGCGTACAGAGTGCACATGTTTAATGCAGTCGGTCTTTATTGTGCTAAAGAAAAGGAAAAATAAGTTTATAAAACCGGGAGGCGTGACTGCCGCCAGTGACAGCTGCGGGGGCGGCGCTTCCGAAGAGGAAGTGCCCGGGCACCGCGTGGCTAGTCCTGTCAGATGTAAACAAAGCCGAAGTGCTCTGGATTAAGCTCGAAATAAAACATGACAAGACAAAAGTATGGTGAGATCATTGTGCCATATCGGTCTATGGACTCTATACATGGCTGTCAGTCGTTGTCACCCTGGGCGCGTCCATTATTTAGCAGAAAATGAACTATGTTAGCCCGCGGATGCTTCAGCCGGGCGCCTTTTTCCTGCATGGGTTGCCATAATGTCACATATCCCCCATTCTAAAGCAGCCCTTTGTACACAGACACGCTGTTTGAAATGCCATATGTGTCTGAATCCAGCAAACAGTTTTCTGTTCTGTTCTCGATATAGATTATAAAGATTTGGATCGATTTTAACATGACCTTTGACCGGTCACGTGGTCCCCATGTTTCGAAAGACAAAAAACAGGATATTTCCTCTCCCTGGTTTCTCCACAAAAACGGGAAAATGAAGTTTTTCGAGCTTTTTGGGCGAATGAAATCCGTGATTATTGGAATGGTTCATGTTAAAGCCTTACCAGGTAAACTAACCCTGCACTGACCTCTGTGCTACTGTGTGCAAATGTAAAGTTACTTAGGCTACTTTAGTACTTTAAGTAGCCTACGTAAAAATACTCCAAGTGTCCTGCACTGAGAATGTCATTTAGGTAAAAGTGAAGTTTATTTAGCAAAATGTAAAAAGTGAAAGTATGGTTCTCTAATGAATGTTATACTGTTACGTAGGGCCTATTGCATTATTACAATTAAATTTTTGCCTGTACGTGAATGTTACTGTTCCAGGTGTCTGTGTGAAGCTCAGTTAAACTAACTTACTGGTGGGTAGTGTGATCTATAACAGAGTAACAGACAGAGAGTATGCAGAGTAACTAACTTCACTGTCATTGTGGAATGTAATGGAAACACTCAATTCCAGTAGAAGCAAACTTCTGTTTAAAGGTCCAGTGTGTTTCTATTTACAAAATATGGCAAATATAATATGTCTTCATTACTGTATAATCAGGTCAGTTTTTTGTTAGCTTAGAATGAGACTTATATATACAGACACTGTGCATCCTCTATGTTGACCTCTATGTTTCTACAGCAGCCCATAAAGAACAAACTAAATACTTACTCTAAATAGAGCCTTTCATGTTTTTCATGTGTCTTGTGTCCACTGTAGTTTCTCCTTCACACTGTATTCTGTACTCAGTGTAACTGAGGTTCTCGTCTCTCTTAGGCACCCCTCTGGGTTGTATGAAAATGTCCCAAATTACTGAAGAAGCATGCAAGGAGGCAGCAATCTACCGAGATGCCGGGATTGTAAGTTACAGCATCTGTGTGAATGCCTTTCAAATCTGAAGTCTTTCCAGGTAACACGGCAACCATGACTTGTAATCCTCTCTTTCAGGATGGTTTAATCATTGAGAACATGCATGATATCCCTTACTCCTTCTCTGTGGGCCCTGAGGTGTGTGCCTGTATGACTGCAGTGTGCACTGCTGTGAGAAGCATCTGCCCGTCCATGCCGCTCGGAGTGCAAATACTGTCTTCTGCTAACCAGCAGGCCCTGGCCATAGCTCTGGCTTCAGGTTCAGTCTTTACACCAATTACATTCTTATTGTGCTCTATATGATATCAGCTACCTGTGAGCCAGACTTGCTATTTGTTAGTCACATATGACATTATAGTGTTGCTGTATGTTCACAGGTCTGGATTTCATCAGGGCTGAGGGTTTTGTCTTTTCTCACGTGGCGGATGAGGGCCTCCTGAATGCCTGCGCCGGAGACTTACTGAGATATCGTAAGCAGATTGGAGCTGAGCATGTGCAGATCTTCACAGACATCAAAAAGAAGCACAGGTGAGAGGGCCATCTGTACAGTCTAAAGAACCTGTTGAGGCACTCATAGACAAGAATGACCTGGATGGATATTTGACACTTTATATCTCTGAAAGGGACTGTAGCAAATGAAGAGTGATATATGTAAATTTGGGGTAAGTAGACAAATATTAGTTATTTATGGGTGATTTAAGGTCAGCCTTTGGCAAATTTAAAAGGTTCCACATATTTCACACTTTTGCTGTGTTTTATTTGACGTTTTGATATCTACCAAATGCCTTGATAGATATCAAAACGTCAAATTTGTGGTTTCAGTACCAAAAAATATATTATAATATTAATATATCTTTATATGTCCTCTCTCACACATCTCTCTGGAGCTCTCTGGAGTGTTTTCTGGGTGACACACAGTGAGGCCAACCACATGTAACAGATTGTAGCCTTTGGTAGTTTTTATGTTATGTCACCTGTTTTCAAAGTTTACCATAAACATTTTTCATGCTGCATCTGTTGCATTTATTAATGTACTCTACCTGTTTTCCTCTTATAATGTAACAGACTGTTGCATCACCACAGATCGTCTGAAAAGGTTTCAAATCTCTCCCTCAGAGTTTATAGTGGCCCCCAAATAGTTAGAAACGGCGCTGAGTGTTTTCATACTTTCACAGTATTTATATAGTAAGTAGTAGTTTTAGAATCAAAAAAGGAAATATGGGACCTTTAAATTTGTAGTTTAAAAAAAAATCCATCAGGAGCTGTAATTAATCACACTGCTGAAAGTGAAAGTTTGGACTTGGTGACAGAGGTTAAATCCTTGTCTCTCTGTATCTTGTCTCTACATTGGTTATTCCTTCTCTCTGCATGTGATTTTGCCCAACTGTCCAGATTTAGTTTCAGTTTTATCCCCAACCAGTTTTGCTCAGTCTGTGTGTGCATGTGTGTTTTCCAGCTCCCATGCCCTGACATCAGACATGAGCATTGAAGAGATGGCACGTGCCGCCGAGTTCTTCCTCTCTGATGGACTCATCATCACAGGAACGGCTACAGGAGTGCAGGCTGATCCGCGGGAGCTCAGAGGTTATTCTACACTCATGGTGCCATATGGTGCTACAACAAATACTAGCTTTGATCGCAGAGCTTGACAATATGGGCAACAGCGTATATTACAGTAATTTTAAGTCACTACCCTGTCTGTCCACCAGAGGACACCTTCACCTATAGGACAGCCCATGGGAGTGCCTGACATTCAGACCAGTGATCAGCAGTATGGCACGCATCCGAACATTAAGTCTGGCTGCACTATGGCTTAGTTTAAGAATGTCGGATATATGAACTCCACTGGGTGGGAATGTTTTGTTGACTTTTAAAAAGCTACTACCTTTTCATTATATGTCTCTACTACATTCCAGTGGTAGACTGTAACTACATTTACTCAAGCACTACACTTAAGGATGCACCGATCAATATCTTTTTACTTTATTGGCCGTATGGAGGACATCTTACCTTGAAGAGCAGAGTTGTATATAATAAAATGAAATGAAATCCATTTAGCTGCTTCAGCTGCAGGGTGCTGGTATTGTGCATGCTGGCTAACTGTACAATACAACAGAGCCAGTGTTAATGTTATTAGTGATAACTGTGCTTCTCCTACTATGACAAGTCAAACGTCTGCAGTGAAAAGGGCCTGATAACAATGAAAGAAATGGATGCTGTGTAATGTGAAAGTTGTCACCACCCCACAGATGATTTTGATCTGATTCTGCAGCTGTCCTCAGTCCCCCAAAGTCCCCTTTCACTTTCACTGTTCTGATTTTACAGTCCATAACCTCACAGTTTTTATTCAGTCTCACCGTCTGTTTTCAGTGAAAAGCTCTTATAAACCCACGGTACACTCCCTACACAGCCAGACAAAATGGAGCTAAAAAGACAGCGAGTGGAACAGCACATGCAGACACACTCCATGTCTGCTCGTTGTACAAACAGGCAGCTCTTTATCAGATCAACTTTATCAGGTGATAATATGTAGAGTTATGTTTACTGCTTGTTTTACGGTAGTGAGGTTTAAGTAAGCTGCTTCAGTAACAAAACAAAGAAATACTTAGATAGATAGAAGATATTAAACATGCTAAATGCCCTTAAAACCAGAAGCTATGATTTTATGTTTTAATTCTAATTTCATGTGTGTGCTGGGGTTAGCTGGTGAACAAGTGCAAGTGTATATATCTAGATATATAGCAAATTTGGCATATCAACTTTATAAGGTGTATAAATATAGACAGAACTTTCTTCTTGTATTGATTCTGGCGGCCCCTGTGGACAAAAGTGGAAATGTTTCATCCTCCTTGTTTTGTTAACTTTTAGAGGAATCTGACATGGTGGCAGGAACTATGAATAACTCCATAGTACACTGTATATATATTAAAATACTGCTTGATTTGTTATATAAGCTACTTATTTATGTTATAAATAAAAAAATATTCTTAAAGGGATCTGAAACAACTTATATAATGACCATTGTTAATACATGACTACATTCAGCTGATGCTGCTTCTGTACTTTTACTCATAAAGGAGTATTTTTACATTGTGATGATCCTGCCATAGTTTGAATATTTTTTTCCATCAGCAGCTTAATCAGTAGCCAAGGAGGCTTTGACGAAAGGCACCCAGGTTTTATCTGCACAGGGTCACTGGGTCTGAAATCTGGACTATGTCTCTCTCATAGCAACACCAGGGCTTCTATTTTAGGCAGAGTCTCCAGCAAGACATACAAGACTGTAAACACGGAGTTAAACAGGCACATAGCCTGGATTCATACACATGAGTGCACTGTGACACAAGAACAAACACACACACACGCACTTTACCCAGCACACGTGCACTCTCTTTTTTTGTTGACAAACGTGCAGCCACATGTCAGACAGAATGATACTGGACACCTCCCCGCCCAGTCTCACCATTATACCGGACAGTGTGGGTGACATTCAGAAATAAACGTGTGTATGTGTGTGTGTGTGCTTAAAAAAATGATTTACTGGTTCTTTGCTTTCACAGATGTTTCCCAGTCTGTGAGCATCCCGGTGCTCATAGGTTCTGGAGTGACCCATGACAACATGGAACGATACCTCGATGCAAATGGGATGATCATCGGTTCCCATTTCAAGGAGGGTGGCCACTGGGCCAACGCAGTCGACCCGGAGCGAGTGAAGAGGTTCATGGGAAAGAGACGTGACCTTCTGAAATGAGAGGCTTTCTGTCATCACCCTCACCGCCTCACGTGTTTGTAATACCACAATGAAACAGCCACCAGCTTAAGAAAACAAGATTTATTTGCATTTTTTTATACATTTTATAAATAAGCACAAATAGAAAAACATAATATTCAACTGTATTTACACTCGTGAGTCTAAAATGAACAATTTGTGTCACATGAAAGAGCGAGTACCTGCTGGAAAGTACGAAATGGCACACTCGATACAAAATGAACAGTGTATGTAATTATTACTCGATTAGGAACAAACGGATCTTTCACAAAGTAATCCTCATGTTTTCACACATGAAATCTGTACAGGTCAATGTGAAAATATAAAATCAACTTTTAACACACTCATCACAACTTCTAAAGCTAAGGCAGATGATATAAAACATACATGAATACAAACGAAGAGTAAACCGATCCAAGCATGTCACAATCCACCTGCATCATAATTTAGAGCAGGTTTGGATCAGTGTTCACCAACACCTTTAAAATAACACACACACACACACACACACACCTCCAGCTTCCTACAAGCCCTACCCTCACTTATATCTAATCAATCTAAACAAGTGAAAGAGCTCAAATGTTGTCATCCGATAATGTACAAAGGCTTTCATACGAAAGTAACTGTGTGTGTGTTACTAATGATTTTCCAACCCATGTCATTCATGATGTCAGAGATGAAGGTTTGTTGTTTTCAGTGGCTTCAGACGTGAGAATTACAGTGCAGGTTGATATATTAACAGATACATATAAACATGTGCTACTGTGGTTCATTTGGCTGATGTTTGATCATTTCACTGCAAAGAAAGGTGAGTCTCATATGCTTCGCCTTGGTGGATATGCAGAATTAACTATGTGAGGTGAAAAACCTGAGGGGTTTAGAATCAAGGCACTGTGCTGCACACTGGGCTATGGTGGAGGCAACATGAGACACACCACACTCGCAGTAGGATTGCTGTTCAGTAGTTGTAGAGACGCTGGCAGGGCTGCTTGAAGTGGCCGTAGCGTTTCTCTGCCGGGGAGAATCGTGTCTTAGCCAGGTTCTGCCTGTGGAGGGCCCGGTGGCTCAGCTTCTTCCTCTCAGCCTGGGTCCTGGCTCTCTGGACAGCCAGCAGCTGGATGTTGCAGGGTAGAGGAATTCCCCAGGCAGCCAGACACCAGGATATGTGCCGCCTCACTGCCACTGGCCTGGACAGACACAGGAGAGGTGTTACAGCATGTGATGATGAAATATAATATGAGAGAGAAGTTTCACTGTACACCAGCTCTATGTGAAAACCAGTTAAAGATTTAGACCCCGAACATGAGGACGCTCATCATGTCTCGGAGGTTAGTTTAAGATTAAACTTTCATTCCAGTTAATATGAACACTGGGATTAAGACAGACTGTCAATACATATCATCCATCCCTAAAACAGCTGAGTGAACCTAAATCGTTTATTAGCTAAGCAAGAAAGTTAAATCTTGACTGTGCCTCAGGACTTCCCATCCTCTGAAGGAATCATTTGAGTTTGATTAAATGTGTGGTCAGTCTACAGTACCAAGCAGGAACCGGAACTACAGCTACAGTATGCTTGGAGAACCAAAATGGAGAACATCAGGAGTATCAGGGCTGCTTTGATGGTGTCAAGATGAGGTTCACTGTTAGAGTATATTGTTGCCGGGTGCATAATATCAGTCATCATCTTTACTGCAGCATCTCCTGGTCAAGTCAGCAGAAAAGCTTGTTGTGATGTCTAAGATGCTGCAACTACCGACATGGGCTCTAATGGATTAGGAAGGCTGGTATTTAATGGACACAGTGCACAGTTCAGAGTCAGGTGACGGTGAATTCCAACAGTCGTAAGCGCACATGGAGCATCATCATGTTTGAGCTGACGGGGGGAGAGAGGGTGGAGGAATCTTTCAAGCAAAAGCACAGGCAGGCACTGGTGAAGGAATTTTTCCACAGTCACTGTGGAGGGCCGTCCTAAACATCAGTGATTCCAATCACCAGTCACAGAGCTCCCAGCAGTTTGAGGCTCACAGTTGTTTTAGAAATGGATGACAAGAGATATCTTCATTCATCATGCACTGAGTGATCAGTGGTTATTCACTCTGACCTCAAGATCCAAGACAAATGTGTGTGTGTGTGTGTGTGCTGGAGACAGAAATGGAAAGTAACCTGGAGATTTCCACTTCGTCTTCATCAGAGCCAAGCTCCTCCTCTTCCTCCTCCTCCACTCCACTCATCCCACATCTCATCTGGTAGACAGACATGCTGGGGTGCTCAATCAACAGGTTCTCCAGGGGGTCCACCTGAGGGGCTGACAGCGGCCCGTTCTCTGTATAAAGAACATCACAGTTCAACAGATCAGTTTTCATCCCAGTATTATCTGCGCCCTCACAGAGCCGGTGTGAATTACACTGATGTACCTCTAGCAGATAATATCTCTCACCTGGCAGATCCACAATGACCCATTCTCCCTCCTCAAACTCCATTAGCTCCTCAAACGTGTTGTCTGCTGCCTCAAAGTCCTCGCCAGCGTTCCCGAGCAGCTGAGAAAGAATCTTTCCGATCATCTTGATGCTTCTATGGCAATCTGTGAATTAACAAGAACATGGTGAATTACAAGAATGCATGTCAGCGAACGTTGCATGTCAGCTGAAGAAGTTGATCCACCTGCAGCTCCTTCCTGCTTGTGCCTTTTGCAATTTATAAAATGGCTCCCCCTTGAGGCTGGGTCAGTAAACACACCACAGACATGCCCTCCATGGATACCTAAGGCCCGCTCTGCATCAACAACTGCTTCCATTACGCCAGCAGAGAAACCTGAGAGGCTGAGCTGTTACGTGGCTGTGACGTGGGGTCAGTTTAGAAGGGGAAACAGCTGAGGGAACAGGACGAACGATACACACTGATATTATATAATCTGTCATACTGGTTTAGATTCCTTCCAGATTGAGGGGAATTTTTATTTGTGTGTGCAGTTCTTTGACCTTTTGTCTCAAACTGCTCGCCCTGGAACCATTTTAATGTTATTGTAGCTTGGTGGAACTACTTCAACACTGTTGCAACACAGCTTGTTTGGGAGTCCTCAGTACAGACTGCCATGTCACTCTTAGCTATCACTCTATTACATATTATGACTTAAAAACACTTCAACTGTGGAACCTTACTCTGACAAATAAGTGAAACTAGTCAACACGCTGACTTCATGTTGTTTACCTCTCAAATCTTTATGTCAGAACAATTGCACAAGACCCCTTTTCACCTTATCTGTTATCCGATATCATCATATATATCATAAAATATATTACAGCCATAATACACCATGCTATATTACACATTTATTACATGTTTGGTAGATCTCTGCTCCGACAACACAGACCCATAAATAGACCAGTGTTTTCCCCTCGGTGTGTGTCTGGATGCCTGTCTGTCAGTGTCTGTCCAGATCTGAATGTAGTCACAGACATTGTGCAGGCCAGGACACTGCACACAGCCAGATTACTACAACAAACCCTGTCCGTGACATAACCCTGCAGCCCGATCAGAGGACACTCACACAGACTGTGCTCAAAGATTAGTGTTGCTTCATTTCTTGTGATCACGGCTTCTTTTCAAAATGTTGTCCTACAGCAACACACTTCACAACAGCGAGTCCAAAGAGCAGAGCAGATCAGAGCAGAGCCTGCAAACATCACCCAGCTAAGAGGACTGGAGTCAGAGAACAAAAGACAGATGAGAGCCAAGCCCTCCTAACAGGACACACTCTCTGCGCGATGCGTGCAGGTGTAAATTTGACTCACCTGGTCAAATAAAGCGGTGTTTTGTCGTCGGGTGTGGTCGGTGTGCGCTCACGATCAGCCTGTGCTGCTGTTCCTCGCAGATTGTTTTGATCTCTGAAACTTGTTTATCGGTGAGAGTGCTCGCTGTGTCCTGAAACGTCACCAGAGCCGTCCCCGAGGAGGCGGGGCGAGCGTGCCCGCTGCGTCATATGTCAACAAACAGCTTTGTGTTGTGCACAGTGGCTACATGTGCAGGGAAATGTAGTTTTCATATCTATTCACAATTATTCTGTGTCAACACAGGTGCGTTCTCCGCCGGTCAGAGTGGAACCGAGGCTAGCAGTGCAAACAATACGCGCCTCTCCCCGCGAGCTGCTAGTTAGTTAGGTAACAAAACCTCCGGTTGTTGCTGTTAAAATGGGCAGTTTGTCTCTCTGGTTAACTAAGTTCTTAATTTAGTTTAACATATTAATGAGTGAGATGATATTGGGACAAAATAACCGCTAATTGTCTGGTTCTCTGTCTGTTTTTACCGCTCTAGATAGTTCACCTCCTACTCCTAACGCCAGCCAAGTCAAACGGACACAGCGTGACTTCTGTCGCAGCTCAACATTTTCTAGCTCAGTTTATTTTTGTCTGTGATTGCTCAAGGAGAACGTACTATATCAGTATAGACACAAAATGGCGTTGTGTATGTCTCATTGGTTCATATGATATGTAGCGTTATAGACAACAGTATGTCGGTGTCAGTGTGTTTTCTAGAGATGTGTCGATCGTGAACGAGCCGGTTCAAAGAGCCGGCTCCTGCCCGCGAGTCGTTAAGTGCTGTAAATGCAATAATTGGTTACAGTAATTTATTGATATTAGAAAGTGTAATTCTTATTTTTAAATGGTTCAGTACAAAGGATGTATTGAATAATTGAAGTGATATATGTGTACACATACAAATCATAAGTCAAAACAGCGCTAGATTATTAAAGGTATAAGTGGTAGCATGAAGAACTGTTTGGGAGCCAACAGACAGAAAGTGATTGTCTGCTAGAATCTGATTTCTTTCTGCCTCTTTTGGCCACAGTTGTAATAATTACGCAACAACAAACTTATTCTTTCAAACTTTCAAAGACACATACCTTTGTTATAATTACATTATAATACAGTTGTGTGTATCCGCATATTATTACCCTTTAATCCACATGTTTTTGCATTTCCACTCAATGCTTGCTGCTGTGTGCGCTCCCGCAGCCAGAAATCAGATTCTGGCAGACGATCACGTTTTTTGCCTCTTCTTGATGAGTTGAGTCAAATGATCTGACTCACTGAAAAGAATTGAACTTCCCATCACTAGTTTTCGTTGAAAATAGTTATCTTGTCTCATCGGTATGTTGTGTACTCTTTGATTAGTCTTCCCAAAACCGGAAGTAGAACGAGCCGCCAACCCCGTCACAGTGCAAAGGTCTGAAGTTTTAATAAAAGCTGAGTACATGTGGAGATTAAAAAAGAAGCTCCAGTAACGATCTGTACAGGACTGTGTGTGCTGGGACGAGAGTTACGGGTAAAGTGTAACACAGGCTGCTGACAGCTGTCTTCTAACTCTTATTATTTAAGAAATGACACCGGAGGAGCTTGAAGCCATGTTCTGTGAGAGATTAAAATAGAAAGTATAACTTGATGTTGTGTTGAAGTGTAATCAAACCACAGCTGATTAACTCTGAAGTCTGCTCTGACACTAGCTTACATGAAGTTAGCTCTCGTGGATCCATATTTGTTTGATCAGGCTCAAGTTCTCAAACGACACTAATGAAACTAACAGCATTTAAAGAATGTTCTTCAAACTTGATTTTGGTGGGAAAAAACAGAGAACGGTTGTGAAATGTGGGAACATCCCAGTTATGTTATCATGTATTTGTTGGCTAGTTTATGTTATGTTATGTAAAGTAAAAGTGAAAGCACATTCAGTGAAACACTTCCATACAGAGGCTACGTGCTGCACCTCCATAGTTTGTCATCAGTCTGGTTATTTCTAATGGGCTGACATTATTGATCATATGGTGTTTGTATCTGACTCAGAAACAGCTGCCGTTCATCTGAAAGCAGATTAGTTCATATTCTTTCAGCACTGTGCAGTGATGGCTGACATGACTGTTGAAAAAATTACTGCCACTAATATTTAGTGTGTAATTTCAAAATCAGGTTTTCCTCTAGTCTTTGGTGGGTTGTTCTTGTTTAGGTAAGATTAATACAGCTGATTGTCCTCTCTCTCTGTCTCTCTCTGTCTCTCTCTCTCTCTCTCTCCTGTCACACCAGAGTCTGAACTCAGAGATGGCTCCACGAATAGATGATGTCATGCGTCTATGCTGTGAAATATCAGGTCATGATCAGATCAAGGTGGCAGTGAAAAACTCAACCAAAGGAGCGATGGTGGCCGGAGGAAGTGCCTTCGTAGGAGGGCTACTCTGTGGACCTCCAGGGATTGCAGTCGGTAAGATCACTCAGACAAAAACCGGAATATTGGCTGTAGCAACTTCTTCTTCTGATAAGTAAAATCTGTGATGACATGAAGCTGTGCCCTGTGGGAAGCACTGAAAGCCTCAGCTGGAGGAAGGCCAAGAAAAACTACCAGGTGAATTATTCCAAGAAAGAATGGAGTATAAGTGCAGGAGTGAGAGGCAGAACAGGTAGAACAGTAACTCTGTTTACATACAAATACAGGCAGGCTGATTAGATGAACCATTTGTCTATCACCTATCACGGGTGAACTTGAACCAATCAGTGAAGCACATAAATTAGTCAATCTCTTACTAGAATTAGATTCTTTATTGTCATTGCAGGTAGTACAGAATACTGAATGAAATTGGGGTACAGCTCTCCCGTCCGTGCAAAAGATCAGATAAATAATAAATGACTAAGCAAGACACGCACTTATCAAAAAAAAGAACACTGCATATAAATGACAAAGTAAAGGACTATAGACAGGACTGTAAACAGAGACATAGAGTTCTAAATGATTGATGATGATTGTGAACACTGTACATATATATTGTGTATAAAATTATTGCAGTTCTGAGACAGAATGTCTTTTGTGTTGTCAAGTATTGCAAGCGTCTTTATTGCATTCATATACCAGCAAACATGTCAACTGGACTCGATGATTTATTCAACAATAGTGAACCTGGAACTGACCCTTTACTCCGCCTCTCTGTGTCTGTACCAGGTGGAGCAGTCGGTGGTCTCTTGGGCAGCTGGATGACCAGCGGACAGTTCAGGCCTCTGCCTCAGATCCTGATGGAGTTGCCTCCTAACCAGCAGAAAAAGCTCTATAATGACATTATGGCCGTGTTAGGTAATCTGAACTGGATGGACGCCGCCCAGCTCATTGCACTGGTCATGGGCAACGCCACTCTCCAGCAACAGGTCACTGCTGCGTTACTGAACTACATCACAAAGGAGCTCAGAGCAGAGGTGCGTTATCAGGACTGAGCTACAGTACACATGGACTTTAAGAGGATGTCGAGTGTGCCAAACATATTTTTGTATTTAGTAAGTAGGAAACAGGACAGTCACCACAGAGAGCGCTCTGTGTTATTTAATAATGAACAGTGTCTGTCTGAATGTCTTGCTTAAAATAATGTGCCTGGAGTCATTTATAGTGGATAACACTCATCTCTTTATACCCACACTCTGTGTCAGGGTGGTTCAATGTACCTCCGCCTATGACTTTCATATCAAATAAACATTTGAAGCTATTGTGATTGATTATTTCTCATGGTCTGTCATAACAGCATAAGTTCTCTCAATTCACAAATTAGCTCAAAGGTCCACCTATTGGTGAGTTACTAGCAGTAAACAGTTTTACTACAAGAAAAATATATATATTAAAATACTGGTTACTGTATGTGCTGTGGTATATACTGTGTAAGCTCAAATGTGTTGTTCTTGTTGTTCTGTGTCTCCTTTGGCCTTATTTTCATTGTATGTATTTCAGGGATTTTGACTCTTTGTCAGAACAAAAGTTCTCACCATGCAGACATGTTAGCACTGATTTGCTGCTTCTGGCCACCTGACTGTTTTGTCCAATATTCACTCTTTTAACTCCGTTTTCATCTCCACCAACTCCTGAGACAAATATGTGTCTCTAACTGCTAACCATTGTTTACCAGCCAGTCTCTAACGTGGTCTGTTAATCAGAGCCTTAACCCTGCAGTACTGCATGATACCAGGTGAATTATTCCGAGGAAGCCAGAGCGAAACACTGAGCCGTCGCCTCCTCCTGACAGGTAGAACTGGTTATCAGAAAGATGTTTTTAAAGGGTTAGTTCAGGTTTTATGAAGTGGGGTTGTCAGGTCAGTGTTTCCTACAGCTGACAGCAGGCGGTCACACCGGATTATGGTTTATAGAATAAATCAGTTAGTATACTGTATATAAATGTTATGCTATAGGCTGTTCTTAGGATATTTTATTTCGTTTAGAAAATGAGTTTCCATTTCAACCTCATCAAGAACTCACAGCTTTGTGCACCAGACAGACAGATTAGTATGTATATATAAATTAGTATGTACAGCAGTGGATGTTCATTTAGCCCTGATGGTGTGTGATGGTGGTGTGTGCAGTGCAGCTTCTGCATCTTTGGCTCCAAATCCTCCAAAGAAAAACACACTTGACTCAGTAGGGGGCGTCCTCGACCAGGACTGGGTGCTTTGGAGTCCTGAGGACAGACTAAAGGTTCAGTCCTTCAAACAGCACAGAGCAGAGAGTACTGCTGAAAGCACTGAAGTCCAGCAGGAGTAACACATTAAAGGTTTCAAGATATCACAGTTTTCTGGTTAGAGCGGGCACATTTAGTTCATTACATTCATGTACACATTCTTGGTAGGTTACTCTGAATGTGACTGGTCAACAGAGCGCCCTGTATTGGCACCGGCTCTGCCGATATTAAAGATACCTGCAGTCAAGTGTACACGAGGTTTTCCATTCAAAAGCAGGCTGTTTATTTGTAAAAACAACTTAGGGATGTTGAAATCACATTACACTGAAACAGCAACAACATATTCAGTCTTTTCTTCTCTCAAACGCAGCATAATGCTGTGCATGAAGGCACAGAAAACAGCACTGTTTAATGTGGAATTAGGAAAGTTCAAATGCTGACTGATGTAAACGCTGAGTGTGCTGGATACAGTATCAAGTCCACAGTGTTTAGGCCCAAATTATCTCCAGTATAGTTGAACTTTGTACCCTACACTCCACTTCAGCTTTACATTAGAATCCAGTGAGCACACAGAAATGTGACTCTTAGTGGGAACTGTCAAAATCAGTTATTTCAAACTTTAAATGGAGGTGGACAATAAGAGTTATTTATCAGTTCTGTCAGAGTGACAGAAGCTGTGAGCAGGCTTGTGTGGCTTGGATTTTGGTGGCCACATTTGGACTCTGGGCTAAAGCTACAGTCCAGCTGAGCACACATCTGTGTTCTCTGTAACAGAAGTACAGTGCAGCGAACCATTATGCAGGTACACTGGGCAAACATGAAAACAAGTCAAAGGTTAGAAAACAACAGAATTGCTTTAAATCACCTCATAAAGAGCCCAGAAAGGCAAATCTGTTAGCAGACAGCTTAATTCAACATCAGCAAATTCAGAGCAACATTACTGGATGTTTGAGCGCTCACTCTCCTCTCAGCTCTGTTCAGGTCTGTCTTCTTCAGCTCTCGAGGGAAATGTGTGGCTAAAATGCCCCATCATGTGTCTGTCTTCTGTGTGGTGCTGTGGGCAGAAGGGAGCATCAGAGCTGCCTGCTGCATCTCGAAATAACTCTAAAGGGAGAAGTCAGTCTGAACCGGAACAGTGAAGCTGCAGGTTTAAGATGCTAAACAGCCTGTCAGAGTTCAAAAGAAATAGAAATTTGGATACAAATTTTCTTTGGCTTTGTCGCTCTAAGCGACACCTTTGACATCAACATGCAGCCATTTGACTTTTCCCCAGTACCGTATCCAAAACCGACTGGAAAGAACATCAGTGCTTATTGTCAGGTGGTCTTTTACTTTGTTAGCAGATATGACGTACATAAAAACACAGAAGGCACACCGTGACTCTGGGCTGGTGGCCGCTCTTGTTCACAGCTGACCTGGGCCTGACCAAAGTAAACAGAAGGGGTCGAGTCCACTGCTCTTAAAATGGTGTGAAACCTTACGTTAGGTTATGGCCCAGAGACACTGTTAAAATATGGTCATGATTTGGTAAAGTTAGACGTCACAGTAAAGCTTCTCAGGTCCAGGTCCTCTTATTAATGAATTGGCCAAACCCTTTAACACAATGTAAAGATTTATTCTCACAATCTGAACACGTATTTTCAAATTCTTGGTACTAATTTTGATGGATATTTCTTTAGAATAATTTGACATTTTGGTACATACTTATTCACTTTGTTGCTGAGTTCAACATGAAAATCAATATCACCCTCATACTTGTCTGTTAAATATGAAGCTACAGCCAGACACAGTGACTTCCTGTAGGTTGTCATGCTTACACTGCCGGCCTTTATGTTAAGCATCAACTGTGCTATCAAGGATTATAATAAGAGTACATCATATAAAAGAGAAAATACAGGTTACTGAAAGATAGAAATATTACCAGTTTGGCAGTGCCCTATGAATTAATGCATTTGGGTGAAAGTAGTGTGACAGTGTGGCAGTGCGTTAGACTCTCGTCTATTTGAAGGCTCTTTCTGTTTTTAAGTGACAAAGTTCACAGGCACAATAGTGTGATTGTTCCAGTGGAAGCTAAATGAATGAAATCACTGAGAAACTGAAATCTATTTGCTACACAGTGTTCTATAGTGACCCTTGCTATTTTATCCAAGTGTCTGAATTCTATGTGGAAAATTTTTGCACAATGTAGATCAAACATTCACGTAATGGAACCAGAACGATAGTCTATTTTTCGCAAAAAAAAACAACACAATGCAAAGCTTTGCTTTTCCTCCTGAGATGACAGACGTATAAATTGGTGAAATAAGTAAGTTTTCTGACATCAGAGTCAAAACTCTCTCTCTGAGCTACTTATGTGATCTTATTTTTCACCGAACGAGTGCAAAATGGGCGAGAAGTTCAGGAAAGCTTCCCAGATCTGTGCAACATTTGTTTGAAACCCTACAAGAATAAAATGTCTCAGAAACTCTAGAACTGAATTATTGACTATTAGATCATTGGTAGGCTGATAATCCTACTGAGATTTTTAACTAACTCATCGCTCATAAATGCTTTCAAACAAACTCTCAAAGTGTTTGAGTAAGAACGGCAGTACCCAAGCAGCACAAACACACAAAATGTTCAAAACTCTGAAGCTGCAGAAGAACTAGAGGAGCATTCAGAGCCTCTCTGAACCGTCCGCAGGGAACAGGGAGTTTAAAGCAGTGACCTGTTAGTAAAGCTATGTGCGAAGAATACATTTCACTTCATTTACATGTAGAGTAAGTCAAATAAAAAACAACAAACAATTTACACTGTACAATACATCAATTCATTCTAAAGAGACGAGGGGAGTAACGGTGTAAAAATGCTGGTGCTGAATCTAAAACTGTTCAGAGAGCAGATCACACAGTCTCTGAGACACAGAGTCCCTGCTGGTCCGGAGGGTGAGACGGTACATCTGAAAAGAAAAGACCACACACAGTTACACAGGCTGTATGATGCTTTGATGCAGGCATGAGTCTGTATGTGTGTGTGTGTGTGTGTGTGTGTGTGTGCAGGGTCTCTGCAGATTTCAACAAGTCAAATTTAAGACTTTTTAAAGACAATAATTAGTACACTTTAAGATCCATTTCACATCTATACTGCCAAAAAAGTACAAATGACATGAAGGAAAATCAGAGGCCGGAATTATGCTGGCTGGCATTTTATGTTTTTCTGATTTGCCATGGGATTCCAAAGCCTTGGTGCCCAATGTTCCACGTTTCAAAGTTTTCTTGCAGAAGGTGCAATGTGCTTCATATATGTTTCCATTCAGCGGCTTCAATCATGCATTAGATTGATCGTTCTGGAGCCACAAATCAGCCACATGGTGTGTGTGTGTGTGTGTTTTTACCTGTGCTTGTGTGTTGGGCTCCAGCCTGAGGAGGCAGCCCACCTGAGTGTTCTTAGTGTGTATGACTCCGGCTCCAACAAAGTTTGCAGGATTGGGATCCACCCCGTCCAGCAGAGCTACACCAAAACCCAAGATCTACAAACACATTACCATTTCATTACCACAACACACTAGTTTACAACATCAACCTAACTCTTTCACTTCCAGTGCCATTTGTACTGTAAAAGTTGAGCGTGAGAGCTACTTCTTGACCTCAACATCTCTTTTAAGTCTTTTTTTGATTTTGAAGTTCATGTGAATGAGAAATTCTGAAAGTGCTCAAAACACTGAGCAAACCACATCTGCTAGTACGGTACAGTTGCAGATATGGTTGAAAGCTCCAGAATAAGTGAGTTAGCTGAGATTCAATTCTTTATTCACAGGTGAGACATGAAAATATCACCCAGCCCATCCAGTTGGAGGAACAGATTAAAGGTCTAAAGGTGTTTAAAGTTTTCTGTTTAGAACGGCAACTATTTCATCTTTCTAGTCTACACATTCTGATGGATTATTCTGTATGTGACTGATCAACACAGAGCGTTGCTGGGTCATCCTGTGTCATTTGCTGTGTTGGCACGCCTGCTGACCTGACGGACCCGCTCTTCTCACATGGGGCTGAACGTGGCCTTATTGGACCTTGTCTAGACCATTTTGTAAAATTCTATATCTTGACTTTTCATTCATTCTTTTTTCTTTCCTGGGAACTAATTAGATTCATGAATGTCTGGAGAATGCTTGGATTATGAGACATAACTACACATAGTATGTCATATCCTTAATTTATCAATAAAATAAAGTTGCAGAAGAGAAGTGCAGAAGCTGACCAAGAATAATAATAATACAAATAAAATATGTCTCTGTGATGTTCTCACAAACAGTTGGTTAATGTGTTCAGCTGAGCAGCCTCTCATGAAGAATGATGTTGTACCTTGGCCTTGGTGACGTCTGTGTCCATCGGGTGTTTGGCTTTGAAGATTTTCTGAACCTCTTGTTGGGGGCTGAGGAGAGAAGCCGGAGAGGGAGGGGGCAATAACAGGTTACTATAGAAGGCTATTCACTACAAAACATGTAATACACATCAACTATTCAAACCTCATTTTGTTGTTGACACTTTAAAAATGCCAACAATAGTCCCAAGCATTTTCCAATGCTACATGAGGAATCCCGTATCATTGGTGTAGTTTGGAGTTTGAGTGTTACAGACTGACGCTACAGAGCAGTGCTTCTTTTACCTTAGTCATGATCTCTGGTTGATATAATCTGCCAGTCAGAAACCAGCAAATATGAGTCAGCAGCAGCTAATATAAGAAGAGCGCTACCTGAACGTGCTGCACAATGTTACAAATCAAAGATTAGATCAGAAATTTGAAGGAACCAATCCAAAACAGAACATAACAATGATCCATTACTGGTTAAATCTCAAAATGTTCCCGCCTTTTCTGACAGAGACAAATGTGGACACATCAGTCACTGCTGATAGGAATCGTGGGACATGGGTGCTTACGCTCCGAGCTGTTTCCAGCGCTGGAAGAAGTCTTGGGACGACATCTCTGTGGGCTGGAAAAACTTGTTCAGCATCACAGGAAGTTTCACTCCAATATTCTGAAGAGTTCCACCGTATCTGTTCACACACAGGGGAATTAGCATATAGAGTATAGAGTATATATGTCAAAATAATGTAAGCATTCAGACACAAACCTGAACTGGATGTTGAGCACGGGTGCATCTATGAAATCTGACACACACTCAATGTTGAGAATCTGCTGGACCTGAGCTCCACCTTCTATTATGGGGTCTACTGTCTTGGCATGGACATTAAGCTGTGGAGACAACAGTCAAGGACTCTACACATACCTGATGGACACCAGCATACATCACTGTACACCTATAGCAGCCACTCACAGTGTACACTGCTGGAGTTAAATAATGTTGAATATCTGCAGTTGGGAAGTAGCAGTAGTACTTACAGTACAGTAGTTTATTTTTAAGTGTGTACTACACAATCGAGTGAGCAACAAGAAGCTAGCGAGCAGTGGGAGGATATGAGCCTTGAGTGTGTCGGAACTGGTCACTGATGAGGAGAAGCTCAGGAACTGGGTAGAGGTCTTGTTGCCGTAGAACACATAAATGCGACCTGTAAGACAGAGAGCAGGTAAACAATGTGTGAGTTCATTCTATTCATTAATGACAGCCTGTCAGGAGTGTCCTTTAAAAATACCCGTGACACTGATGAGGTCTGATGAGACAAACTACAGAAATAAACAGTGCTATGAAGCTGCTCACCGAGGTTCTGTCTGTACTCAGACTTCAGTCCAATCTGCAGAAGCTGGTTCTCATAGATGACACCGTTGTTCTTACAAACAAACCTGGAATTCACAAGCACACAATTTTTCAAACTTTGTTTGGCAGAAAACATTTTAAAAGTTCACACTTACACCCATTAGCTTTGTTTGTGACAACCTTGTTAGCTGATGTATGTATGTACATATTAGACATTAAAAGTCACGACACCTCAGCCTCTGAAGCTTCAATTCTGATCGTTCTTTTTAAATTCTGTCTCTCGTGTCACTAAACTTTGTGCAAAACTTAATGGCTGGAGTGCCCCTCAATCAAACGTGGATTCACCTACAGAATGTGGAACTACTTCATCAAACCAGCTCACAGTATGGTCTCACCTGGGAAAGTTCTCCTCACACACCTCTGCAGGTGCAGCAGTGGAGATGTCGGAAAAGACATCCACCAGCAGGCTGGGTCCTGTTGGAGGGGTGGAGTTTAGATTGAGCAGGTCTGTGAAGGGATGAGCGGAACCCTGAGAGAGAAACATACAGTATCTTTAACACACAGGATCTACATACACCGAAATCTAAACAACAAGTCTATTGTTTTTTAAATATGTAAACACTCATTAAACATGAGGCCACAGCTTGAGTTAATCCCACAGGAATCCACATAACTCTGCTTTCTAAAGCATCAACATTAAAGTCAATATGTAAACTATAATAACACTGAAGCTGTTGTGTGTTGGGGAGTTCTGGGTATTTCCCATGCTGTTTGCTAACTGAGTAATGTAATCGTTAATGATGTGACATTCATGTGTATCATATGAATGAACAAATGTTCACACTGCGGAAGCTAATTAGCCTAGCTTGCAGGAGTCAGCACTGACTTTCAGTGACTTTTTCTTCAGGTTTTCTTTCAACAACTGCTGAATTATCGGCAGCTTCAGCACATGCAAATGTTGTGTTTACCACACATTATGAAGATGACATGGTTCTGCTATTGCGAGCTGGCATTGGAACAGTTGTGGGGATGACAAGTGACAAGAGTACCAGAATCTTAACACATTCATTCACTGGTTTGGGAATACTAATTAACAAAAAAAAAAATACACAAATAGTCCAACAGTTGAATCCCTATTTTTTTTAACACTTGGACTAGGGGTTCAACTGTTGGACAATACACAGATTGAAAGATAGACAGACCAAAGAATCCTACAACAAAACCAAACCTCTTCAGAGCTGCTTTATGTTGACAACACAGAAGAGCATGGAAACTTCTATGCACAATACTTGAACATACAGTTACATAATAATGCAGAAATGGTAACAGAGACTATGCGCTGTTTCTAGCCATCAATATACCATGGTCCCAGCAGAGAGCATGATGGGACTAGAAGAGGCAGGGCGGGGTCTGTTGGTAGGTAGGAGGTCTGCCATCAGTGAAGGAGAAGACTGATGGAGAAAGAAAAGGAGGAGAAAAAAGGAAAAGCAGGAGAGAAGGAGGAGAAAGGACAAGTGAAGGTAAAGATCAAAGAAGTGTTAAAAATGGAGGAAAATAAGCTCAAAAGCTGTAAACCAGTGATGAACAATATACAACAACACACAGAATATCAAAACGCACTTGTTATGACTCACTTGTAAAGATTGCTCAGCTGTGTGCTTACCTTTTTTGTAGCCTCTGTGTTCTCGCTGTGTTCTGTGCTGCCGTTGACATTCCGCCGGGCATCATCGATGTCTGGAAGGTGGCCAGGGCCCTTCTTCCTCTTCAGCTTGGCCAGGATTGAAGACTCTCTCTCTGGGAATGGAGGCATCTCTTCTAGGACTGTGGCCTGTAGAGGGACAGAGAGAACGAGACAATACAGTTAAGTGTGTGTGTGTCTGTGTCTGTGTGTGTGTGTGAGACTGACTACACTAACCAGTATGTCAGTGCTGGCGATGCAGCTGAGCCTCAGATACTCGACAGCTCTCTGCTGAAGCTCCACATCGGCGTTGCGGAGCTGGCTGTCTGAGCGCAGGACATCTTGGATCGTGGCCTTCACTTCTGGAAACAAGTTAATGAACTTGATGTAGGCTGATAGCAACAGCGCTCGAGTTGGCACAGAGCACAGATGGAACTTGGAGTGTAGAAGGTTGAACTGGACCAAAGGGCTGGAGAAAATAATACAAACACGTTCTCACATAAGCCTGGTCACACCCAGCCATGCACCTCATTAAAACTACTTTTTACAGAAGTAATAGTCCTGCTGAAAACTTTGACAGGTCTGACAGTAATAGAGACACAGTGCTGTTTCAGTGCTGTGCTGAAAGTCAACATATATATTTAATTTGATGCATGGGTGTGGTTTATACCTGGAGCGTGAGTCCCCTGCAATTAGGTTTCCAAACTCTCCCAGGATGTAACCACCCACCTTCACCAGGTTCTCATGGCAAGCAGGAGCCTGTAGTGCCTACATGTGTTCACATAGCATGACGGCATCAGGTTAGAAACACCACAGAAGAAGTCACACACTTCTCTTACACAGATTCCCCCATAGTGTAACCAACTGTAGCTAATTCCCACACAGTCCCCATGAACATGTTTGCTGTGAAAGGTGGCCTTATAACACTGAAGATGTGCGCACACTTCATGCCCACCTCAAAGACGGTCTTGGCAGCATAGCCTTGGACATCGTCTCTGTTTATGACAATCTGGATGACACGATACCACACCTCCTCACTGACATAGTCGCCTGCGATGCGGATGAGGTTGAGGATGGTGTCCACGTACCAGGTGTAATCCACAGCATATTTTTCTGCCAGGATAGCCACCTTGAGCACCTGAGGGAAAGAAGGAAGTGGCTGAGGACGGGCACGGCACACAGAGGAAGTAAATGGTGCACAGGCATGCTCTGATGACCCACTATCTCCTCTCTGATTGAGTAGTCGGCGGTCTCCAGGTAGCTCAGCATCTCTGCCACGATCTGCTTGGCGTTGCTGCGGTCGCACATGGCATAGAGCAGATCAACAGCCCGCTGGCGAACGCTCACATCTCGCTCCGTCTGTGCAGAAAACAAACACGGACAGAAGATATGAAATGACAAATGTCTCTGGCAGATTGCACCAGCTGCATCAGCCTCTTAAATTCCACTGAAGCCTGTTGCACAGACACTGATACCGCCAGGGATTTTGGGGGTAGGCCATTTTTATTAATTACTGTATTTAATATTTACTACTATTGACTGCTGTCTGCAAGCCAAATTTCCCCTCTGGGAGTTTTACTCTCGCTCACTCTCTCTTGCTAATCAATTTGAATAAACTACAAATGTGAATCCAGGCCGTGCGAGTTGGGATATGTTCTGCTCAGCCAAACAGAGCTCCCTGGAGAAAGAAACATCACTGCATGTGTTTGGTATTCATTTGGAATGAACAGAATCTTTTCACAGTATAAAAGTATGTATGTGTGGACTAAGGATGAGCTGATGGCGATTCACTGAGAAATAGATCTACGGTACCAACCATATATCTGCATAAAGAAGGTGTATTGAAGTCCTGTGGACATTTGTCTTATGGTTAAAGAGCATTTCTGGATACATTCACAAAAAGGATCTTGAGGGAGATCCGAGTTCATGAGATGATTGACTGCAGCCTCCAGAAGTATTTTAAGGCATTGGAAAAGAAAAATGAATAAATGTAGTGACAGAGGCAGTATTCTGTCACTTCATCATGTACTATTTATTTTGATGGATCTTGATGTAATTTATTTAATATCAATAACAACAGAAATGTAAACAGCTGACAAAGCACAAAGTTTCACACATACAGGACCACTGTGCGACACGTTGAGCTCACACATTTGTACAGAACTACTTTTGCTTTAAAGTGAATCATTTGGTGGTGAATGATGTAACTTCGAACCCAAATATAATGTGCAGATCAAGTTTAACTTAATAACTTCACAGTTCATGCTTGACTTGACACAAACATTAGTGTCTTTCAGGAGTTTTCAGCACAGCATTTCCTCTGTAGAGTCATTCACACATTCACAAAGCCGCTGAAAGGGACGGCGACTCTATAAAAAAAGAAACTCTCTCAGAGACTTACTTGCTACTTACTTACTTGAGATTTACAGTGATTGGTTGACAGGTAAACAGATACTGACATATTGATACAGTGATGGTTTTATATTTTGTAAACAGAACATGTTGTTATCCTTCAATGAAATAATTCTACACTCTGATGCACTGTGATCCAGGGAAAGCTGTGGAATTAACTTTGTTTATTTGTTAATTTATTGCAGTTGGTGTAAATTTAAAGTTACATTTAATGAGCTGTTGAGTTCAGATATCTGAAAATCCCAAGACTGTTTTCTGTTTGATGGAGAACTGGGACAGGACTGAGATGTTCTACAGTGCTGCATTTGTGAAATGATTATTAATAACCAGTGAAGCAGTGGTACATTTCAGACTCTGTGGCTCTCTTGTGCTCAACTTGTTAAAAAAAGAACATGGAAGAACCGGCAAATAAAAGAAATGATCCATGCTGTGTCACTGTAAGCAACATTGACTTGTGTTGTGACTTCAAACACTTGTTGAAGGACTCACCTTTAGAGCATTGATCACAGTTTCAATATGTGTCTTTACTGTCTCGTGAGAAAACTCAGAGCTGGCCAGTGTGCACATGCTCTCCAAAGCCAGATAACGGAGGTTGGTTTCCCTGTGCTGCAGAAACTGGCCTAGCTGGTTGCAGGCTCGTACCAACAGGGTGGGCTCACTGAGAGACAAGACACAACAACTAGCTGTAGTTTAAAAAGGCCAACACCGATTGCACCATCCAGAAAGTGCTACACAACACAGGAATGTAAACTAATGACAGTGAGGTTTGCCCCAAAGGCTTTGATGAGAAGTTAGAAGATAAAGAGTAATTCAGCCAGAGCTCAGCCAATCAGTATGCTGTCTGAAAACATCTAACACAACTTGATACAACAACAACACTACCTGCTACAAACTCTATCCAGTGACCCAAAAGTAAAATTCCATTAGAAAATTCCTCATTTTCCTTTCTCAGAACAAACCTCCATAGTTCTACGATGTTCCAGCAACAGAAAGTGAGTGACAGTGAATAGGACCAACCTGTCATGGTGGATGATGAGGGAGATGGCTTCAAACAGGACAGCATTCTTTGCATTGGAGTGTTGGACTTTCTTGGACTTGGGCGGTTCCTGGGCTTTATTGAGGATGGTCTCCAGACACTCGGTCAGACGACTTCGCAGAGCTGCATCCTCTGCAACAACAAACAAACAAACAAAATGTTCTTATCACCTCCAAGCCTTTACTTGAATGCTCATCAACATCATTACTTCACCAGACTAGTAGTACAAAGGCATCAGTGTCCTTTTTACATCAACAATGGATCAGATCACTGAATGTACTGAAGCTCCCATTGTTGGTTTTGATTGATGCTTTCACCTTGTTAGGCAAAAAAACTGATATATCAAGTCTGACACTATGTGCACCTCTGAATCTGTCTCACTTACATCACACATCTTGTTTACTCAACCTGTGCATAGACAAACAATCTGTGATTTGGTGTGGAGTCAGCCTATCCATTCACACACTCTTCCTGTCTGTTGTGGAGAAATTGCTGAAGTCAAAGGTCAGTGGTGAGGTCAGGAAGAAGAAAGTGTTCAGGAGCCTCTGATGTCTTATGCAGTATTATTTATTGACACTCTCAAAGTATGTCAGAGGTGTCTGAGTCGGTCTCACATCCTGCCCAACTCATGCTTGTGTACAGACTTTAAACCCCCACAGATAACACCACAAATATTATACGCCCAGAATTAGCCAAAGAGAATGTCTTTACCCATGCAGGTGTTATTGTCTGCATATTCTAGTCTGGAGACACAGATGTCTGTTTATGCAGATTGGAACGTCAACATCAAGCTATCTATTATATCCAGGAAGGCAGCAATAGGTCTCTTTGACCCTGGCCACCACAGTGCTGAGATAGACTGGCACCTACTGTTCTCAACCAAAGCTAAACAATTAGTACTGCCGAGAACTTCAAGGCCCACACGTGACCTTGTGTAACGTAAAGATAGAAAAGTCCATAACACTGCCCAGCTTCAGTGCAGGCTGTCAAAATTTAAAAGATAAACTGAGACTATGGCTACCTGTTAACAGCTTCAAGTGGAACTCACATCAGTGCTCACAGCTGATGCTTGTGGCACATCTGTTCAATGCAATGAGTCGTCTATTCATGGTAGCTGAGAGAAGATGACTGAGAAATAATCCATCTGGTTTCTACTCTAAGAAAGAAAAGCAAAATGTTCTGTTTGTTTCAACCTTAGAATACTTGATAGCAAACACACAAACAGTAATGTTTCTTTTCCTGTTTGGCTGATCATGTTCAAGGAGAAATGTCTTTAGCCATGCAGGTATGGTGCTATCAGTGTCCACTGAAGGATTTTTGGGAAACAATATATTCAAACTGGAATTATGCTGTTTCAAAAAACACACACTGTGCACATAAAGTCTGTGTTAAGCTCATTGATTGGCTGGTTGAACTCCAATATGGAGGTTGCTTTTGAAATGGAGACAAACATTAACATGTTCATACAAAGCCTGTGGGTGGTACTAGAAATAACTCTGTGACTGACTGTACTATACCATACCAGGTGGAGGGTAGCACTGTAGCAGCCGCAGCAACTTGACAGACAACCATGGCGCAGCGACAAAGTAGTATGTGTAGTCCTGTAGGTCGATGGATGCTGAAGTAACGATCTGGACACACAACAACAAGACTACACATCAATATATGTTGAACTCAGACTTAATGTTTGACCTCAGAGTGATGGAGATTCCATATCAAGTTACAGAAAGACACCCACCCTGCTGAGCCTGGCCACAGCCAATGAGATGGATGTTTTGAAGTCATCAGGACTCTTCTGGGCCAGAGTGGTAATAAGGCTGGTGGCTGCTGTTACCACACCCTGAAAACAGACCGACACAATAACTGACAATGTTTCATCATCCTGCAGCTGCTGCAGGTGAACAGACATTACAGAGAGTGAGTGGGTCAATGCTGCACCCCACATCTGTACTACACATAATAATGGTAACAATTTACTGTTTTAGCAGTTAGCATGTCAAAAAAAATCAATACATTTTTCCTATAAACAGGAAATGATACAAAATCATTTTCCCAAACTTTAACTTCTACTGCCAATTAATTTTTACATAGAGACATGAAAATGTGTTTACCTTTTATTTTTCACCCACAAGCAATTTTGTGCATTGCATTGTGGGAGAAGAGTGTGTATTAAGAGCACAACAACACATTTAGCGTGTTTGCTTTGCCAACATTTTTCCAGGGTGAACACACTACATACTCAAACCTGCTCAGATTCAGTGTGTAGTGCAGCAGCACACACAGGTTCAGTCTTACCAGGTGCTGATCGTTCAGCAGATGGACCACTCTTGCTGTCCACTCTCCCATTGGCACCAGGTCAGCAGACGTCCTGTTGAGTCGTAGCAGACACAGTGCTGCACTCTGCTTCACGCTGTCCATGGTGTCCCTGATAGAGCAAGAACGACACAACCTCATGTAGCATTAAATAAGCAATACATGGAAATTCACAATATTATGAGTGTTAATGCTTAAAGTTCCAAGGACAACCATTTCTCTATGAAACTAAAATAAATCAGTTTCATGTAACCAGTGCTTCTGCTTAATCAATAATAATCATCTCAACTAAGCCAAATCACACACTGCAGAGAAATAAAAATACAGGCTCAGATTTAACCAGACATCCAACTCAGTCAAGACAACGAATTCTATATTTAAAGAGAAGTGTGTAGGATTTAGTGGCAACAGATTGCAGATTGCAACTGCATACCCCTCACCTCACCAGGAGAAATTGTGGTGTCTGCAAAAGTGGAGAAAAATACAAAAGGCCCGAGAGCCAGTGTTTGGTTTGTCCATTCTGAGCTACTGTAGAAAGATATGCGGTAGATTGATATGCGAACCCGCTCTATCTGTAGATCAAAGTCTCATTCTAAAGTAATAAGAACACAACCATTCTTTGTCAGGTGATTATACACTAATGAAATACTTATGAATATTACATTTCTGCCAATAGATCCTACTAAATGTTACACACTGGACCTTTAAGATTTAACATTAAATCCTGTGGGTCGATCTTGTGAGTCAACACATCATCGCAAAATGTATGACCTTTTATAAAGAACATCTGACTTTTTAAATAATAAATGCTTCAAATCAAATTCAAGGCCTTCTAAGACATTAAGGATTCACACACACCCTGCTCGGACATGGCATTAGCAGAGCTATCAGTAAATGGAGAGACATGTTGAAATACAACAGTTTGCTGTAAATCCCTTCAGTATGCAAAGGCAATTTGACTCCCACGCAGCAATAGCAGACTGCACCACTTAAATTAAAACTATAATTACTTCAGAGGCAACTGGGTAAAATCATGAAATAATTTGCTATTTGTTTGACAATCAGAGAGTAAATTAAAGTCTCTGTGCATTAAGGTTCATGTACAAACCCTGCCACCAAGATGTTGGGGATTTCAGAAGCAAACGCCTCAGCCATTTCTCTGCTTCCCACATTAGCGATGCAGTGCAGGGCCAGGTTCATGAAGGTCGGGTTGCGGCTGGCCAGGTCATTCTTAATGCCGTTGTTGATTAGACGGATCAGGTCGCTGTTGGAGTTCACCAGCACAGAGATGAACAGGTAGCCCTGAGAGGGAACAGCATAATGTAGAATAAGTTCTTAGTACAGCTCTTAGCCCCCGTCCCTCCACTCAAACATATCTGAGTGATAAATGATCAACAAGATCTCAGCTTCAGTGAACATGAACATGAGGACAAACTTACAATTTGTTTCTCTGTGTACTTGTTGGAGCTGAGGAGGTTGACAGCCTCCATGTGTCCAAAGTCGATGTCGTGGCCCAGGAGAAAGATAAAGAGCAGCTTGCAGACATACTTCTTTTTACTGTAGCCATCGAGAGCCTTGTCTCCTGTCCACACACGTGCAAACACACACACACATCCACACCCACACAGACAAAAATGGATTTGAATGTCTCCATGAAGTTACAAAGAGAGATTTCAGTGCTCTGACAGTGGCTTGTGAGGAGGCTAGACGTTAAAGAATGCAGTCAGTCACTTTATACCAAACTGGTGAGTAATATGGAAGAAAAGGCGGATTCTAGTTTTTATAGCCAAATAATCCAAGAGTGGAATAAACAGGATTCTTTGGGATTTTCAGAGTTGATTCAGAGCTGCAGCTTCAGGCCCATGTCTTATTTTTCATTTGCCATGTGCATGTGATCATATGCTTTGTCTTATCCACCGATACTTTTGTTTTAAATAAATGCTCAGCATTATTAGATGTTTTCTCTTTTATACGCCTTCTACATATATATATATTTACAATAAGAATACTATCTAGTTATTATCAAGTACTGTCCAGGACACCTGCAGAGCTGCACCAGACTCAACTTCTATAAAAAAAAGATTTACCTAGAAGACATTTTCAGTCAAAGAAATAATTTGTGTGTTACAAATCTGAAGTAGCAACTTGGCAATGTCAGCGACATAACCAACGTCACATAACATATCTAACATGAATATTTAATAAAGTTTAATACTTGTTTAAGGGAGTGTCGTTTAGCTCAGTTGGTAGAGCATCTGCCTCATGTACAAAGGCTCAGTCCTTGTCCCAGTGGCCCAGGGTTCAAATCCGACCAGTGGCTCTCTCCCCCATGTCATTCCCGATCTCTCTCTCCCACATTCCTGTCACTCTTCAGCTGTCTCCGTCAAATAAAGCTCAAAAATATATATTGTAAAAAATATATATATAAAGATTTGTTTAAATAAACAGCCCTGGGTGGCTTCAGTCTCATAAATCCTGTACCAGTCAGGTCCTATTGGAAATGTATCTTCTGTAACCTCACAGAGTAACTCAAGTTTGGTCAGGGTGACTCAGATCTTAATGCAGGAGAAGAAGAGAGTTGTAGGCAAACAAAGACCAACAAACCCAATAAAGATCTTTATCCTTGTACATGAGTGGAATGGAATGTGTTCATTATTGTGTTCTTGAGTTTGCAAATTCCAGGAAGGACTTGACTCAGCTTGGTCAGCTTTTTATTTCTTTCCTTTTCTAGTTTTCAATTATGCTCAGGACACACGTGTCATCAGAGGATTTGGCTGAAGCTGCACTGAACTGTTGGGCTAACCCACAAGGCACTCAAACACATTATTAAAGGGATCAGTATGCTTAAAACCTCCTTCCTCCATAACTGTCCAGCTGACTATTTAACTTTCACAGTCTACGTACAAGAAAAATACACGTGCATAGAAAAACAATCACCGCCAAAGACACTGGTCAAACATTCAGCATAATGCAGGGACAGGAGGGCACATAGGGAACATGTTTAATGAACATAGGTCAGTACGCTGGGCACTATGGGCAGAGGAGGCAGCTTCATTCTGGAGCAAACTAATTATAGGCAGCGAGGAACAGGTGGCAGGAGGAACAACCGCAACGGGAGATTAAGACAGACACATTGACAGTGAGGTGTGTGAACGTTTAACACAGCAGGAGACGTTAACAAGTGAATGAACTGAACAGGAAAACATCAGCCGCTCTCAGTCAGTCCTGTCCTTCCATAAGTTTAGCCTGCTTTGTCAGGATTGTTCACCTACCTTTAAATTTGGAGCGGATGTTGGCCAGTTCTTTGTTTATCCTCTTTATTTCTGCCTCTTTACTTTTACCTGCAAACAGATGAAGATATTTTGCATGTTATGCAGTGCTGTGATCAAAAAGTTGAATAGACCATCCTTCTTCTTTGTTAACACTGATGAGCTGTCACTCAAGTGCAACGTTACAGCTCTTTTATGTGTTTTTGTAAAATGAACTGATGATGCAGAGACACAAGAGCTCCAGTATGACACACTGTAATACCAAAATGTCATAACTATATTTCATTTACACCAAACAAAGAAATGCGAGACCATTTATATGTATCTCATATCACATCATTTTTTTAAATAACTCCCATATGAGACCTGTATGGTCTCATAATTACCAGTTTATGTGTAGGAGCTGTGGTATGTATATCCAAAGAGTGCTCCAGTTTGTCTTTTATCACAGTGAGCATCATACTTCTGGATTTTCGCTGGAGACTGCAGTTTTTCATTTTCCTCTCCCGGTTTCCTTTTTTCTCTGTCTTAATCACAATCTGTTTCTACCACTCTACAGCTTAGAGAAGCCCTAAGATTCTAATCGTCCTCCGTTTCCACCCGGACAATAATACAGCTACACCAAAAGTCGTTTCCTGACAGGCACGGGATGCGGAAGAGGCCTCATCCTCCTCAGTGAGCGACAGACAAGACAAAAAAGGAGAGAATGAATGAATGAAAACTGGTACCAGTGACTTAATTATTCTGTGTTCTACAAGACAAATAAGTAGTAATAGTAGGCGGCTACAGTAAAAAAATAAGTATTGCACATTAAGTGAGAATAAACACCTCTGGTGACTACATACTAGTATTTCACAGTTATAGGGACAGGTTGTGGTCAGTATGTGTACCGCTGACAGTAAACAGCAAAGAATTCTGCTCAAAACTGTAAATTAAAAAAAAAAAAACAAGGTGCACGAGCTGGGACTGGTGGACAGACAAGACATCGAGTGGATCAGTGTGAGCTCTGTGTGTGGCTGTGACTGGACCAATCCAACATGCCTGAGCAATGCAGACATAAACATATTTATATTAGTCAATAATATAAATATATTGTAAAATATCAAACAAGGAAGAAATCATGAGTCATCTGTAATTTTACATCAAGTGTTTTCTCTCACAGTAAAGAGGCCAGCTTTCTCACATTTGAGAGAGAAACACTGTATAATTCCACAATAATAACTATGACTGTTTTCCTGACTAGAATGTTATGAGTAATAATTATAGGATGTGAAAGTCAACTCATAATCCCTGCATTTGTTTCTGTTTCATTCATTTTCATACTGACAGACTGCAGATTTTCAGCACAGTTGTTGAGTAAATGTAAAATGTGACACTTATCCTGGTCAAGTCAGCCCCTTTAAAAACACCATATCTACATGTACGTATGTGCTATAATGGGGAGAGTGGAAATGTTAGGCAACTTGTTTGGCAACAGTTCCGCCGTGTAGAAACACACAGTGAACGCCTGAGCTATCTCTGGCTGCCTGTTTTAAACACACTTTGTGCTGCTATGACTTTATTTAAAAAAAAAATAAAAATACGCCACAGCTGTTCACAATTATCTCGGGGCACCTCCGTTTTGACGTTACCTGAAATATTCCTCACAAAGTGTCAGTCGTAACGTTTTACACACCGAAAATGACCACTCTGACAGCGAGCTATTTGAAAAGGATGAGTGACGCGCTGAAACGTTGCAGGGTTGACACATTAAAATGTCAGTTTGGCATTATCTCCAGTTAGCGGTGCGGTCCACGCCCTTCAACATGACGTTAGCAACTGGAAGCTAGCTGCTAACTAACGTAGCTCAGTGCCGACTAGCCAGCTGAGTACTTCTATAGCTACTTTAATACGTTAAAGTTCACAAATAGTGTGAGCAAAAGAGAAACTTCTTCACGTGTCAGGAGACGCCAGGTCGCTAAAGCTCACCGACGTTATACCAGCGAAATAGCTTGTTAGTAGCCTGGTCAAAAACTGTCTATGAATGTGATAAACAAACTTACAGTTCCTGATGTCAGAGATGAACACGGCCAGGCCACGCATCCCGTCCCCTTTAGAGACCGCTGGCATTTTGTTCACCCTCTGTTAACGCGACGTTTCTTCTCCTGAAAACTGTCTAACTATACAGGGTAACTTTGTTTTAAAGTTTGCTAACCACAGCTAGCGAGTGCTGTCTGTAACAGGGAGCCCCGATTTCTGCCGGAGACAGGAACCAGACAGGCTGCGGGCGGCTGCGTTCAATACATCTCCAGCTACACCTACAACCAAAAGTAGGGCTGCGTTCCATACATGTGCAGTTTCACAACAACAACTCCTACCGGTGTCTCTCTCAGGTGGGAGGACTTGATAAAAACACAGGGTTGGGTTGCAGACATAAAATTGATAGCTTCACTTATATATTTGGATGCTCCAAATATCGAAGCACATTCCACAAAGTGATCTAACTACCATATACACTTCACTGTAATAAATTAAATAATATTCCTGCATACATATCTAAGAAAATAAACTATATTCTAAATAAAGATTTTGTACAACAAATAATTCCCAAATTGGCTCTTACTACCATAGTAAAGGAGAGAGAGTGCTGCATAGTACATATCCTTGATGAATGAATATGACTATGCCATCCACTATATATATTTTTGATGAAACTGTACAAAAAACATTATTATTTCCAAGAAATTCAGTCCTATTTTTGTACTATTACATTATCAAATAATGATTTTTTCCCCAAATATTTTTATTGTCAATTTTCAAAGTGAAGAACAATACACACACACACACACACATACACACACACACACACAGTAGTAGTAGTACTAGTAGTAGTAATAATAATAAAAATAATAATAAATAAATAAATAAAACCTTGACACAAACCATAACATGCCAAAATAAAATACACACAGGCTTAATATAATGTCAAAGTTGAATGTCCACTTAAGTGCATCAAATATAGGTACTCTTTAAATACATATTAGGGTGTTAACTACAGTTTCAAGTACTCCAGTATAGGTCTCCATACACCATAGAATTTCTGTAGGTTGCCTTAGTTATCTAGGTTATCTTAGGTTTTCAATGTGGAGGATTCCTACCAGCTCCCGTGGCCAGGCTTCGAACTTAGGTGGTGAGTCAGATTTCCACACTTCCAAAATGTATCTCTGCTATGACCATACCATGAGCCACCACCGTAGTAGCATTTTGACCCGTGCTGTCCAAAGTGTTAGAGAAGCCAAGTAAAGTGGTTTCAGGATCTGGGTCCAGGTTTAATTGAAGTGCATGGGAGTACCATCTGAAAATCAAATTCAGAATCTCAGGGCATAGCCAAAATTGGTGTGCAAGTGCGCTATCTGATTTCTTGCACCTTTCACACAGGGTAGAAGTTTGGGGGAAGATTTTATGCAGCTTAACCTTTGAATAGTGTAACATGTGTGTGACCTTGAATTGAATCAGTTGTAACCTAGCATTAACTAAGCAATGGTGAATGTCATTTAAAGCTTGTTTCCATATTTCATCTTGAATTGTGATGTTAAGATCAGCCTCCCACAATTGTTTATATTTAACAGCAGGTTGTGCAAGTTTGTAAGAGAAAGTACAAACCAATTTTGAAATGGAACTGTTCGCTGGTGGGCCAAGTAAGAGATTAAAAATCGCACTTTCTTCTGGCAAGGAATCAGATGCTGAAATATTTTGTGTTATGTAATGATGTAACTGTAAATATGCTGTTTATCAACAAAAAGCTCTTTTATGGACCATATTCCTTTCTTATTCCAATCCTTAAAAACTGCATCTGTGTTTGAAGGGAGAAAGGCATGGTGATGCCATATAGGGGCGTGCACTGATGTCTTCGGAAGATCGCAAAATTTTCTGCTCTGCCTCCAGATTTATTGAGCATTCGATATCATCTAATGCTCTCCCTTGCAAGAAGCTCTCAGCCTTGGTACTGAAAAGAGAACTGCCCTGAGGCAGACTTTGTTCTATTGCTAACCAGGACGGTATCTCTGTCTGTGGATCAGGGTTATTAGTCAGTTGCCAATATGTGCAGTGGCAGAGAGACTGTTTTAATTGTATTTATATTAATATTAACGACAGAGGCAATATTCTTCATTTTTCAATATCCTTTTTCAGGGCATTTAAGCTCTCCATTAAGTTATATTTAGTAGTATAATATATATAAAGTAATTCTGGTTTTGCAGTGAGTTTAACACCTATTTAACACAGATTGTTCAGGGTCTGTCAAAAATTAGCAATGTCATCTGCATAGAGAGATATTTTGTGATTGATTGATAAGAAATTTGAAGCAAAACACTTAATCTACATTCTCCATAAAATTGACATACTTCAAGGCTTCTGGACTCCACTGACACAGTCTCCTCATCTGCAGAAGTGCATTCTGCAGCTGCAGATGTGCCTTCCCCCTGCCATATACATGTAGCGAGAGAACTTGGATTAAGATTTCACAGAACATACCAAGCCTGTGAAAGTGTAATTGTGTTCTCAGACACTGCAAGGAAATCCAAAGTCAGACACTATATTATATTTGACCGTGTTCCATGTGCAGTAGAATTGCAGTACTTTATGTACCTTGTATGAAGTGGACAGTTTCTGTGGTTGGGACAGAGTCAGTTATTGTCCCTCCCTGGATCCCCTCCATCACTGGCCTCCCTTTATTTAGATGGAGTGCCAGCTCCTCTGCTGGAGTCACATCCTGGCTTGGTGGGCTGCCCCCTGTGCCAGTTCTATAGGCTTTTTTTTTTAACTGCTACAATCATACAGACATTGAACATGTCAGCAGACACCTAATCTATTCACCTCATTTGTTCACTGTTATCTACTTTAAAGTCACTTACCAGCCTGCAAAATATTCTTATATTTAATTTTTACTTGCTGACAGGTCCTTTTATGGCCAGACAGGTTTGTTCTTTATGAAGGACAGAAAGATAAAAACGTAACATGAGAAAAATAGATTAAATGACACATTGTGGATAATTGTTTGCACCTAATCATACTCTACATTTCCTGAGTAACATGCACCTGCTTGCCACTCTTAAAGTATACAACAGTTAGTGGATTTGCAGTGGAGCACTGTTTATTAATTGTACAGTTTTGGACTAACGCATTGAGCCGGTCCGCTATTGTCTGCCAAGCTTTCTCGCATACTTTAATTATGGCACTGGTATTGCCTTTTTTTCTTATAATATCCTTAACTTCGTCATAGAACTCCATCAGGAGATGTTATTCAGTGGCCGTGAAGTAAGATGCGCGACTTTTATCCATTTTCCCATCGGTGATTCTGTGAGCGATCGCGAGGTCTGTTTAAGTAAGCCATGAACACGCACATCCCAACTATCTTCACCTGGCTTAACATAGCCGCGCCTTTTTATCCTGCAAACGTGCAACCAATTAAGCCAGGATACGCCGGGCAGGCTAGGTCAAGCTGGCCTTGCTAAATTATCCTGGATTTCTTTATTCTAGTTTTGTGTAGTACCCCTCTGTTTTTGTGTGTATTTATTTTGTTAATTGTATTTTGGTAGTTTGACGTTGACCCTGAAGCGGTACACTATGGTGAGGTAAGACAATCTGAGCGCTCTCATTGAAAATTATTTCAAACATATTACAAACGCTAAATAGAGGTTATAACTCAACTGCAATAAAGTCGTTGTAGTTTTGTTCTTTGTTGTGGTGATTTTTGTGTTTTTATGTATCTTTATTGTATACAACACTGTGAGATGCTAGCTGTGACGGAATCACGGGCTAGCTTAGTAACAGTACAGGCAGTTTCTTGTGTGCCGGCTCTCTCTCTTTTTAGTTTAAAGGTGTGCATGTGGGAATAACATGTTGCTGAACTCATCTCGTTGTGTTGTACAAAGAGCAAAATAAACCCCAATCCAACTGGCAAAACAACAAATGTCCATCATTTATTACACAACACAGAGTCAAATTAACAGTGTCAGGCCAGACCAGCTACACTAGCTCAGTTACTCAATAACATTACATGTCTAATAAGAAATTTGAAGCGAATCACTTAGCCTTTACATTCTCCACATAACTTCAGTTATTTGGATGTCACTCCATTAACTTACAGGTGATTTATGTTAGCTGTTTAGTCATTCTTATGTAACAGTGATCTGCTAGCAATGCCTCTGGGCTCCAGCAGGGGGGTCACACTCCTTTTTATCTCTACATACAGATGAATGAAGGCATGACTTGCATTTTTTCATTCTCCTGCTATTCACCTTATACAAGGTGTTTAATGTTCAGATACGTGTACTTGTTTTGTAGGGATTCAGTTCATGTAAGTAGGTACTGTTAAGTTAGAAACAAGCTGAAATTCTCAATGCATTGGTGCTTCTGTGTAAATAATGATTACTATTCCCCACTCCACTACTGCAAACAGTTTGATATTGACAGAAGGCTGCTGAGGACTGTAATTTATGTGTACTATTATCGACACCATGAGGGGAGATCAATATGTTTATTTCTTTCTTTCAGTGCATCAATCCTTAAGGAGAATGACCACCTGTAAGTCTTCCACTATGCCTCCTTCACATAGCATAAACTCTATGTACCAGTCTTGGCTACTGGACTGTCACAAAGTCTTCAAAAGTCCAACAGAAAAAGTTTTTAATACCGTCATCGGTCTTATTTTATCCACCCTTTTTAGTTTATTTTTCTCATTTTCTTCCTATATTCACAGTATGCATTATTGATGACAGCTATGTCCAACCTGGTGCCCAGGGAGATGCAGAGATGTCAGGAAGCAGCCTGAACCTACCAGACCTCTGCATCTGCTGGCTTGGCTGATGTGTACTGCGGTGGACATTCTTTCTCCCCTTCTTTTGCCACTCCCTGCAAGGAAGAACAGCACCAGATGTCCTCATCATCCACTGTGACATGGGGAAGGTCAGCAGTGTCCAGCTGGTGAATAGGATGAAGGATAACCTTCACCAGCTTCATCACCGGCACCCTGTCATGATCTTATTTTCATCTTTGAGCCCAAGGTGCCAATGACACAACAGTCAACAGTGTTATGACTATATTTGTTCTTATTTAAGTGCCACAACCGACAATGGCTACATTTGATAGATAGAGTTCATTTCACACTTTGGGGAAATGACTTTTGTTTAGTGCATTAGCTAACTGCCTTAAAGACCACCTCCAAATGCAGCGAACTGCTCACAGTGTGCAGTGTCACTGCCTTTGAATCTGGCCTTAAGGACACAATTTGTGAGGCCTGAAAGTAGCTCTGAATGTCATGGCTAATGCTGAGTTTTTTATGTTTATTATTTTTGTTAAAAACATCTGTAGCCATAACACTGTTCCCATCTCTGCTCTTCCTCATCCTACCCTATCTTCTTTTCTCCCTACCACCGTCTGTACTCTACAACTCTCTGGGCCCAAATCAGGTATAGCTGTTAATACTAATTATTATATTGTAAATACTATTTTGATATTGTTAATACTGTTATATTGTAAATTATCTTGTATTGTTAACAGTAGGGATGAGCAAGTACAGCATTAAAATTAATACTTTTTGCCTCACTGTTTAAGCTTCACATTACCTGTGCAATACCACCAATATCCACAGGGGTTTGCAGTGTCACAAATAAATGAAGCTATTCACTGTGAAGATCTAGTTAGAGATTGTTATGCCCCTAGAAAATATGTTTGTCAGTCTGTTTCAGCAGCTTAGTGTGGTTTGTTTATTTTGTAACCATGGCAACCTAGAACCAGTGTATGCTGGGAAACAAGAATAGAACTGCCAACTGCCATAATCAGCTATGGTTAATTGTGAGCTCTTCTCAGCCGTCAGCTTCTCATTAGTTGATTGCTTTCCTTTCTCCCTCTTCACAAAGTCTTTTCACAAGATTCCCAGTAAACTTCATTCAAGTGCATCACCTGTGTCCTGGAGTTTTTTGGGAGTGCTTTCACTGATTGGAAATGTAGCCCATGATAGAGATTCTCAGTAAATGTTCTTCACTTGTCTTAAAGAAACATCCAAACAAAACCAGCATGTATCAGTTCCTCTTTCTGTTAATATCTATGCAAAATAAACATGCCATCGTTATATTTTCATTTATGCCCATTAGAGGTCTAAGATATTTACTGTATAAAATTAGAACATAACCTTGATATATCATCACAGGTAAATGAAACATGCTCAACTGAAAAACAAGCTTATTGACAACAATCCTACATTTAGTATTTACATTTATTTAGTATTTTAGTGTATTAATTTGAAATTTGTTCTGTGTGATCTGCTCTGATAGCACACAGCCAGCGGCCAATGCCCTGCTTCTCCACCATAATCACCTGTCCTTTTAATCTTACGGATGCTCTAAGATTGTGTTGTGTTATCTAAAAACACAAAACAAGTTGTGGATTTTGCTAAATCTGCTGCGTTTAGCTCAGTTGGTTGAGCAGCCACCCCATGTGTGAAGGCTCAGTCCTTGCTGTGGAAGCCTAGCCTGGCTATCGGCAGACTATATCAAAAGTGAGATATAGTCTGGGGACCACCTACTCAATTTCTCATGGGGGGGTGTGGTTAACGACCGCCCATGGCTGTTTATTGTGTGTTATGTCTATCATTTGACGTATACGTAGACCATAGCCAATTGTGTCAGTTGCACCCGATGACATATTTAGAGCGTCAGAATTTCGACGAGAAGGAAAAGCTAATTTTTCCCAATCTCTGTGAAAACAGAAGGCAAAACAAAAACATGATTAAACAATTAAACACCGGACAATTACTGCCATTTGTGTAAGATAAATATCAGAGAAGGTGGGCCCTCCGTATTTGGACATTCAGATATGTTTTTGACTGTAAACAGTCTTAAAAAAAACTACAAGCTTCCGTTTGTCGAGTAGTACGCATCATCTTCTTTCCACCCCTTGTCTCAGCAGTGTTCCAGCAGCGACTCTCCTCGCTGCAGCGCTATCATTCCGTAGCACTTCTATTTTTGACGTGAGCCGTTGCTAAACCACATGAAGGTCAACAGAGCAGATTGCACCAGACAGGAAATTCGACACAGGATCAACGTAATACACTTCAAAATAAAACATAATACACAGTTCATGTAGCCTGTCACAACCTCACATCAACATTACGTCATGACCGGTGGCACCAGGTCAGGAGTCAATCGATCAAAGTGTCTCAACATGAACAACGAGAGACTAATTGCTAATAACACTAAAAACACCACATACTCTTCATAACAGGATCCAACACAAAAGGCCAAATTCCAGTTGGCAAAGATGTGACATGTTCCGTGCACAGTGAAGCAAATTGCGGACGTTATAGTAAACCCCATCTGAGCACAGTGATCTCTTTCAAAAGGTTCCAGAGCTCACTGCTCTGCTCCACCGGGAATACGGAAATGACAGACGTCACAAGTGGGCTTGAAGTTAAACACAGTAATGCCATAATTTTTTTTTCATAAAAACAGCACCAAGAAAAAATCTTAAAGTCTGGCAGGCAGAACACTGCTTAACCCCACTGGTCCGCGGCACGTTGCGTGAGCATTGCGTGTTTTGTCTGTCCTCCACGCAACGTCACCCCACCGGGAGCGTTTCAGAAGCGAGCATGTAGCCCACCAGACTTTGTTTACTTGCTCAGATTTTTCCATTTTCCCAGTGTATGTTCTTCAAAATATGCTTTTACATGTGTAAATAGGCTACGCAGTTGATTAGTTTCACTTTTGCCTGTTTTTATGACTTTCTATCACTGGATTCTCTTTGTTTTTTCTGTGCCTAGCTTCTGCCTGCTGGAGGTGGTCTTTGTAAATTGATGCGTGCACCTCGCGTCAAGCGTCAGAAATAGGACAGATGCGTATTCAACGTGTAGCCAAGCGTAGAGACACTAATGGGACACGTCTGAAACGGACCATTACGGAGCCAATGGTGACTGTGGAGGCCATTTGAGTACAGTGAATTCACTGTCATGTTCAAAAACCAGTCTGAGATGATTCGAGCTTTATGACATGGCGCGGTATCCTGCTGGAAGTAGCCATCAGAAGATGGATACCCTGTGGTCATAAAGGGATGGACATGGTCAGCAACAATACTCAGGTAGGCTGTGGCGTTGCAACGATGCTCAATTGGTACTAAGGGGCCCAAAGTGTGCCAAGAAAATATCCCTCACACCATTACACCACCACCACGAGCCTGAACCATGCTTTCATGCTGTTGACGCCATATTCCGACCCTACCATCTGAATGTTGCAGCAGAAATCGAGACTCATCAGACCAGGCAATGTTTTCCCATCTTCTATTGTCCAATTTTGGTGAGCCTCTGCAAATTGTAGCCTCAGTTTCCTGGTCTTAGCTGACAGGAGTGGCACCCAGTGTGGTCTTCTGCTGCTGCAGCCCATCTGCCTCAAGGTTCGACATGTTGTCCGCTCAGAGAAGCTCTTCTGCATACCTCAGTTGTAACGAGTGGTTATTTGAGTTTCTGTTGTCTTTCTATCAGCTGAAATCAGTCTGGCCATTCTCCTCTGATCTCTGGCATCAACAAGGCATTTTCGCTCACTGGATGTTTTCTCTTTTTCAGACCATTCTCTGTAAATTCTAGAGATGGTTGTGCGTGAAAAACCCAGTAGATTGTCAGTTTCTGAAATACTCAGACCAGCCCATCTGGCACCAACAACCATGCCACGTTCAAAGTCACTTAAATCACCTTTCTCGTCCTCAAGCTGAGCAGTAAAGACAGATTTTGATCTCTGAGTCTCTTCTAGGATGGTGGTCAGAGGACAGAGGAGCTCAGTTTCTAGGAGATCCTCTGCCTTTTTCAGGCAGATGCGATCTTCCTAGTCTCGGCTCTGTGCTCCTCCAGTTGAGCTTCATGGGAAGCATGAGATTGCTCTACAGTTTTCTTTGCTTCTTTCATTGTGGTCAACTTCTCCTCCATGTTTGTAACTTGATTCCTCTCAAATACCAAATCGTTTTCAAGGGCCTCATTCTCTGTCTTCAGTTTGTTGTTCAAGTCCTTGTCATTGGAGGTCTGCAGCAATACTGACTGATCTTCCTCTTCTCCTCCTCCTTCTTCTCCTCTAATGACTGTGCATTTACAGCCTGAGCCTCATTAAGTTTAGATTTAAGGTTACATATTGCTCTTTTCAACTGTTTTGTCTCAAAGTCCCAAAAGTCGTAGCTCAGCTCATTTAGATATTGTTTGAGTGAGGCTTTGCTCATATTCAAGGTCACTCTGTTATTGGATCTACAGTATGAGTAAGCTTTAAGGTGTCATCCCCTAGTTTCATGCTTGCCTATTTTTCCAGATCGTAATATAAATATATATAAATATAAATATTCATCTCGGACATTGGAACCTGTTTCTTCTATGGACTGTGATCCATTATGTTGGTTGCTATTGTTATTCTTGTCTGTCACATATAATCATCACAGTGAAATGTGTTTTATCGCATTTTTAAGATGGATGACAGTTACAATTATACAAGTAGTTCCAATGAAGTATAATCAAAATTGAAAAAAAAAATGTTTAACAACTCAAAATCATGGTTTATTTAAAAGAAACAATGAGGTATGTTGATCAGTCAGTACGTTTACATGCAGCAAGAAATTTGAATTCCTAATCGTATCAGACTTAGTTCGGACTTTTTAACCCAGAAGAACCCATGGTGACACCAGTGTCACAAGCACATTGAATGTCCCAGACTCTTCTGTAATAAAGCTTTATGCCCCTTATTAGGCCCAATGTGACATATATGTAACAACACAGATCGTTGGGTGTTATTCTGAAAAAAACTTTCTTAGAAAATGTCTTAGAAACTTAGAAATGTCCACTTGGTCTGTGGTATAACCCACATAATTTTCCTTTAAGGATAAATGGTTCTTATGGGTTAAAGTGCTTGTAAACACCTTCGTCCAATCTACTTCGGACCACATCGGACAACTCAAAATCAGAAGAAGAACACCTAGATAATTTGTTCATAGTCAGATATTTAACGCCATGTATACTCAGTTATTGGATCTGAGGCGTGTTTACCATTGTCACAATGTTGTCACAGAGTCTATGTCTCAGTCGCTTTGACAACATCTGGTGGCATATGAAGACAAGTGGTGATGAGATGGTGGAAGTGTGTCGAAAATTAGTTCAGTAAAGATCAGTATGTTGCTGTGCTGGGTATTGTAAACAATCTGCCTGTCCTCTGCAAACACCAAGTGAAACGCGGTGACAGTCTCTTTAAAGGCAGCCAGGGCATGTTTTTTCTCTTATTGGAGAATTGGCAGACTGTGACCTCCTCAAACTCTCTGAAAAGAGGGAAAAGCAAATGTTTGTTAGTTTTTATTACTTCATGTTGACCTGAAAAATGTGAAGTGATCTGTCTAAATATGTGTGGAGATGCTGCACCTCATCAGTGGGGTTTTCGGGTGAGAACACCACACATTCTGCTGGTTGTGGACCTCCTGAACAAAATCAGTGTCAGGAGGCCTTGTAGGGTGGAGTTCATGTAAAAAGTCTGGGTGGGAACCTTTATCACAATACATGGAAGCATAGTCAGGCTGAAGCTTGTTGTCTACACCATGTGCATGAGTGTACTATAATAATAATAATAATGGTGTTTACTTTCACTATAACTATTGAAAAATACTTGTTTCCACTCATAAATGAGGCCTAATTTTATATATTTGACCAAGTCTGACCACTATTTCTTTTAGTGGAAAAAGATGAAAATTATATATTCAGTTGTTGGTCTTGAGTTACCCAAAAAGATGAAAAAATAAATAGTTTGGATCCACGAGGGCTAAAGTTGTATGGCTGACAGGAGGAGTAGTCAAGGGTTAAGCTGAGGAGTAGTGTAGCAGTAGTAGTGCAACTGACAGTGTAAGTAGTGGACAGAGGACTTAAAGGCATGGGGAGGTGTCTTAAAGTCAACATGTCTCAAATTGCATTCTTCTAAAGGCCAGCAGGGGGCAGCACACCTCAGTGCAACAAAAAAAAGTCAGACTATATGAAAGCTTCTGAAAATAGGACCCTACTTGACGCTTGTCTCATTACATCAGTGAGTTCTCAAGCTATGCTTTAGGCCGTAGTTACCTTGTGACTGAGAAGTCATTCTGAATGAGTTCATCCAGCTCAACAAAAGTAACACTCAACCAAACTGTAACACTAGGCTGAATAAGTTGTTACTAGCATAACACAACAGAATCTCAGAGGTCTTTTCAGAGGTGGTTGTGGCTTTAGCTCAGGTTTAGCCTTTGATTTGGTCAGGCAAAATAAACGTGAATTATTCAGACATGATTAAAGAAATGTATTGCTCTGACAGCTATGATCCTTTGACAATTACAAAGAAAATTGCAGCAATTGTTTTGGATTTCCAGAAATTTCAGTCATTGAGCTTGAATCAGTCAGTCATTATAGTTACTAGTTAAAACTTGAGTTGTGCCGGTTCTTTCAAATTAAATCTTAGTCCTCAGTGCTGCCTGTACAAGCTGTGAGTGATTCTACTGCACAAAGTACGGCACATTAAAGTAAATTATTAAATATACTGCACATATACATTATCAACATGGTGACAGAGTAGGAATCACTCAGCTGAACTGGGTTCGTCTTGGGTTGACTTTGAGACATCTGTCAAGGACTCCAGATGAAAAATCCTCAAGACCAAACACAGAACATGACAGGCAGGTAGAACACAGGGAAAATGTCAATCCTAACAGCAGCATGTTTTGTTGTGTTGAAGTTTGGATCTGCACACTATACAATAATACAGTCCATGTGATCATAAGGGAGCATATGTAGGCTATATCACATGCAAAACAATGTTTTATCCACTTACATGAATAGCGTGAAAAGGTTCAGCACAGACACAATTCTGAGCTGTATTTAGACTGTTTCCAGACCAGTCAAACCACAGCTTATACATTCTTTACTGCTGACACATGAACTATCATTTGTGGCAGCAAGGAATTTTCTTTTATTCTCTCATAGTCTTATTTTGAGTTTCACATGAGGAGGAGGCAGGAAGAGGCCTCTCTGTCATCCAAGAGAATGATTTTAAAATGGTTCAGTGCTGAAAGGGCATAGCATAATAAAATAATGTGTGCTTACAGAATGACCCTGGCCTGTACAGAGACCATACAGCAGTAATGCACATTGGACACAATACCTCTAAATGCTACACAAAGGCCTGGCTCTGTAATTTTATTAAAAAAGAGCAGATGGATCACACTCTAAGATTGGTTTTCATTAAGCTCCTCAAAGGAGCAGAGCTGCACCAAGGTCAGATTTACCTCTCAGAGAATCCTGGCTGCAGATAACTTGGTACTAGTGAACCTGCATCAGTGATTGCCTGTTGAAGGTCAGATCCGGCTGTAAATGGGTTTAAATATGCCAGGTCTCATATGAGGCCTGCTAGGAACAGGCTACTGTTTCAGACAAAATTAAAGAACCAGAGAGAGACTTCCTGTCTCTTGCTACAATTATAATTAGTCGTCATAGATGGATTACAGTATGGGCAAAGTGGGCATGTGCCCAAGGCCATTACCCTTGGGCTTTACATTTCTTTTAGCCGGGGAAAAAATGTATGCATAAGGACTCTGGGAATAGAGAACAATTATTTGCTAAGTGGAAGTGAAGTAATGCATTCTGGAACTGGTTGACAAATTCAAATCTATTCAACCAGTTCAAGGTTGAATGGTCAAATGACCCTTCAATAAGGAAGGCTGGATTCAAAGTATCAAAGTTTAAGTTGAATTTATTATTCTTGTCAAGAAGGGGCATTTAATAGTGCAACACACAAAAGGGGTTACAGAGAAAAAGCCTCTACAAAGAGCCATGGCCGTTAGTTCTTAAACACTCTAAAATGGACTGTCTCAGACACCTCCCCATAGATACAGATAGCATCATAACATGTTTCTCAGTTCTCTACTCAGTAGTCAGCAGAATATCTCCTAAGACATGTAAGAAATAGAAACACATATTGTATGGTTTAAAAACATCGGAACCCCAGTATGCACATATGTGCACATATATACATAATGAATCCATACCTATGACAATGTCTGTCAATACATACTCCTGCATCTTACACACTTTAAAATTAGTAACAGGAAGCTATTATCCAGGTGTCTGTAAACCTCAAAGATTCTCCTAGCTTTGTTTGTGCAGCATCCGGTATAGAGATCTTCTTGGCAGGAGAGTCTAGAGTTCAAATACCCGACAACTCAGAGCAGAAGCACACCATCTCTGGCCAACCAGGAGGATGAGACAGTCGTTAAATGCAGCTTTAAATAGCAGATTTAATGTGCGTTTGTATGAGCACGTTTAGATCATGTCATCCTGCAATTCAAACTGCTAAGCTCTGCTCTAGTCTTGGACTACCAAAGCAGAGGAGTCTGCATCCCTGAGTACTCAACAAGTTCTCACCATTAAATCATTTTATGCAGAATTATATGATTATGAAATATATGACCTGGAAATAATACAAAATAGCCATGCATTCAATTCAATCAAGGACATTTATTGAGACTTAGATGAGTGAATTTCAATTTCTGAATGAATGAGGTGGAAGCTGACAGACTATTTAAAAGGTTCCCCGTGGAGTGTCTAGATTAAAAATGTTTTATGAGGAAGGAAACACAGTTTGTTAGACCTCGAGCATACATTAATTGAAACCAGCTCACATCAAGAAAACAGTATCCCTCCTTTCACAATGAGGTATAAATGGTATGTCATAAAAGATGTGGCAGAAGCTCTAATTTTGGTGTTATTATGGTGTCATATATTAAGCTTTATTTACTCGTCTTTTATTCTTGTAGCACAACCAACTACAATAAACTGCCAACAAGTATATCAATCTTAAGTACTTTTAGGTTTGGTTTTCATGAAGATTCTTGATGATGAAATGTTGTGAGATTGAAATAAAGACTTCAATCTAAAAATCTAAAACCATGTTGCATGTGGGTGAATCAGTATTTCACACCTTGTTATATGCCATGCCCTTTAATTTGCACAACTTCTAGAACTAGAACTAGTGTGAGAAAAGCACACACAAATTGGACCAGAGGTGACATTTACCTTTTATGCAGTGATGAGTGGAGCAGAGAGCTTACATACTGTCTCTCAGGTGTGTTGTTGCATTTAAAACAGACATCAGGATCATAAGGGCATCCTTGCAGAGCCTCCTCTGTCATAGGTAGGGGAGCGGCAGCAAGGCCCCAAACAGATTGATACAGATTGTCAGAGCTGCCATGTTGAGCTTTTTCAACTTTGACAAAGAGTCAAGAGTCTTGACATTGTTTTTTAGCATGGGCTGCAAAAAACTAAACTAAGTGGCATCTCCTGTCTCTCTGACTGTCTGTCCTGTTCTGTTTCAGAATAATGGAGAGCTACAGACTTGCTTAGCAGTGAGGTTTACATTAATTCAGGACCTCCCATATCGGGACCAGCATCTATTATTATATATGATTGATGATAATCTGATAAATGTACAATAACTGTAAATCCCACAGCTCAGTGGGAGACCATTTATCCTGTTGAATAGTGAAATGATGAGGCTAATTTAGTGTGCGTGTGTGTGTGTGTGCAGTCGAAACAGTCAATAAAACTGAAAGGGAGTAGAGGACATCAGCAGACAGACAGACAGACAGAACATATCATTTACTTTGATTTCTTTGCTTTCTAGCTAATACACAGAGAGAGGAAGAGGCATGTTCTATTTTGATTGATTTCGATTGATTGATTAAATAATGCTTTGTGATGACAGTTTGGTTGACTTTTAACAGCACTTCATTGTCCAGTGTGATCTAGGCACTGTGGATAGATGACATTCAAAGATCGCTCTGTGGTTTAAGGAAACAACTAACAGCTTCAACTTAAAAAATGATGAATTATCATTCTACCTTTTGCTTTCTCTAAACTACTGACATTTTCAGTTGGAACCAACGATTCACAAACCACAAACAAACCACATCATATGTCACACATCACACATCAAATAATGATGGATTCATCTCTGTAAACAAAATTTGTAGCAAAAGGAATACAGTTTTGGTACTGGAAGCATTTTGGTTTGTTGGTTGGTTTGTTACTCTGAATACTGTTGTAGCATTGGGTGTATTATGGTTGCAGCAATCCCTGAGGATTGCTAAAGAGACAGAATGCATTAGCATTAAGCATTAAAACAAAAGCAATCTCCGAGTCCATCAGTTATTATCAAACGGTGACTGACATTGACACATTGCACATATAGACTTAAAAACCATTCTGTGGACCACAAGCACAAGTGGTCGCACCAGCAGCTGTGTGGTGGAACTGGCAGCCTTATATAGCCTGCTGGTGCTACCAAGCTAGACCTCGACACAGTCTGGGGAGATCCAGCCCTCCCATTACAACCCATCACACAAAAACCTTAAAATACATTTAAAATCAACTATATTGTCAATTATGCTGTATGTTCTATCTGGTACCAAAGTAACTCAAACTAACTCATGGTATGGTCCAGAACCGTTAAATACTGCTCAGCTAACCTGGGGACTCTTTTCACCCAAACACCATGGAGAGAGGACAACAGGTGAGTGACTTGCACATACAGACACACCTTTATTTATAATACTTCACAGTTGCATCACATTATACCAAATACTTTCAGTTGCACCTTACCACAAAGAGCATCTTTGTTCCGGCTACCAAATTATTCAGATTAACTGAATGTTTCTCTTGAAGGCCTGCTCTCCGATCAGTCCCTACTGAGGGCAACACAGAACCTGCACACACATACACTGTTAACACAATAGTCACAGAATTTCAATAAAGCATTCACTGCTTTGGGTTGTGCCTCATTCTTTAATATATTTAACTCATGTGATATGAAATTCCCATGACTATAAAAGGTAAGTAATGAAAACAACATTACAATCTGTCTTCATATGCAGGTATCTGTTTTAGAAATTAGCAGAAATGTCTTTTTCATCATTCTCATCTGTTTAGTTGCTAATTGGAGGAAGTTTTGACCAAGTTGCTAGATGTGTGTGTCATGATGATGATGATGATGATGATGTGCCAAAATGGTTACTCAAACGTCCACTTGAGAATGGCTCCAGAGGTAAGTCAGTCTCCATAAGTCCCCATGTTAAAATGTCCAAGCAGAAATAAACATGTTTACAGCCTGGTACAAAAACAAGTTTTGGTCTCTATAGTTAATTTCCCCATTCATGACAACTGTACTGAGGGTGAATTTATACACAACTCACCTGTTCAAATGATATTAAGGCTTAAAGAATTAAATTAATTAAATTAAACCAATCTTAGCCACTCTATTTAACAGGTGGGTGCCATCACAGATGGCTTGTTTGAATGCTGAGGCGTCGTTCAACACGCCACAACTCCATCTATGCTGCACGTCTCTGCCCATTTTTAGATTAGTCTGGAGGTGGCTGAGGCAAGACTGCCAGGATGGCGACAATCAGAGGCACCACATTGAGTTCCTGAACTGCTCTCCTGTGGGTGATGTCACAGAGATTACTGTCTATGGTGTTAGACCAGATATCCATTAGTCAGTTTTTTTGGCCCCAGAGGCTAAATTGTCAGACGATAAGGTTCAAAGATTGATCAAGGATAGGCTATATATACTAACTCAGTTTGACTTTAAACACTTCAAAATAAGAGCATCCATGACGCATACTGCGACAATTAAACCAGTAGAATTTATGTGGTCTACCCCCACTGCCAGTGATACAAAACATACGTCATGCCTATGCTTCCTCACCCACATTCATCGTGTGAGAGAAAACCACTCAGCCTTATCATTGGCCTCAGTCGTGTGAACAAGTCCTGACTGTGCTAGGCTTTGTTTCACTCTGTTGGGAATCAACATCCTATTTAATGAAATTTTTGTAAAAGGAACCAAGATGTACGAACTTAAAACAATAGAGTTTATAAGCATGTCTGACATGTGAAGATGTAGATGAAAGCAGCCACATATCCTGAACTATTCCATCAAAATGTCTGATTCATTCATTAGTCTGTTTTAACAATAGAGGAAACCTCGTTATTTTCACCCCTAAAGTTGCTACTGATGGTAAGACCTTGTAAACATGTTGGTTGCTCATAACTGCAACATCATTAACGCACTATGCAGTCTTTAGTACATTCATGAGTCACACACTAAAGCTCTTAGAATGACCTTGGTATTACTGCAGTATGTGCAAAGACAACTTATGAAGGGATTACCAATGCAACATAACATCGGATCAATAGAAACATTAATAAAGGTTTCATTAGAATTAATTTTCAAATGAACCAGCAGTTGGGCTGTGACTCTTTTGTCACTGCAGAATAAAATTGGCCATTGGAAACAAAATCTGCAATGAAAAAGAAAAACTGACATTAGTATAATTGCAAAAATGTTGTATTGGCACTGACATGAGACAACTACAGCATTGTTCTGATGGTCCATTATTCCCAGTATTCCAAAAATCATCCCATTGGACCAAAAGCCCATTTGACGGACAGCCCCTTATCCCAGTAGTAAGAATGTCAGGACATTGCAGCTTTATTATTACTAACTTGAACATACTTGTGGATACTGTGTCAGTAATGTGAGGGTGGTGTTTTTTGACCAATTGGACCTTTGAAAAAACTAAACACCGGCACTAAAATACTAAAATACTAGAAATCAGTGACAAATAATTGAGTACTCTATGGCCTCTTATGAATCAATTTTTGGTTCCCCTTCTATGGTGTGCATGTTAGACCATGTGACATATCAGCCATGACGTTAATCGTGACCCTACCTCATCTCCCTCCTGCTGAAAGAAATGGCTACTTCCTCTTCATGCCCCCTCCCCTCCACTACAGCTTCATAAGTACCACAGCAATTTGCTCTGTGTGCAGATGGCAGCTTGTACTGTAGCTCATCTCAAAGTCATCCGCTGCTGAGGGGCTGTGTTCCTTTGGGAGAATTCAAAGTCATTTAGTTCCAAGCTTAGCTGTAGCTGAAAATTATTACATTTTTACTACTGATCTAGAGACAGCATGTATGTCCAGAAGTCTGCCAAACAGGGGCCGCACAGAGGAAGTTCTTTTGACTCTGTAAACTCTGAGGCGAAGCCGCTCAACAATGAGGTAAGTAGCACTAATGATGTGCGTGTGTTCTGTTTCTTTGAAAAGGTGCAGATAGTAGCAGCTTTAAATCGATGTCACCTAGAGTACCTTCTTGAATGGAAAGTTGTTTGACCACTGACCTCACATGGCTCCGTCAAAGGTGTCAAAATATTTCTAGTTTATTTGAGCTCAAACATTATTCAAAATCACATTTAATCATCCCTTTTTGTAGTGTCAAAATGTTTTTTGGTCCTGGGGAAATCAGAAATTCTCTTTTCCCTCTCAGCTGGACAGAGCTTGATGTTGACATCTGATGACAGCAGCTGGCAGGCGGAAAGAGAGACACCGGCAACAAACTTGAACAGTGATGTCACTGCTTTATGAAAGATTTGATTGGCTCTATCACACATTAATGTTCAAAATATTTCTTTATAATAGATATTTATATATATATTTCACAAGAAAAGTGACTTACACAGCATCTTACAAATGCATTTTAATTTCAGTTAAGTTCCTTTTGCCTTTTTCTTATTTAACTTCAATATGTAACAAAGCCACTTCAGCATTGTAATTTAAACTAAAAACAAAATTAATTTCTAAAAGATTTATTATATAACTTAATATTATATAGTATATGTTTTATATGAAAGCTAGGAGCTGCTTCAACAGAAAATGTTTTCATATTAATCATATTAGCTCATTCGACAACTGGTGTCTGAGATTTACTGGAACAGACAAAAAAACAAGTACAAACTAGAAACAAACACATCAGCTGCACAGCATAAATACAGAAATACATGCCCAAAGGCAGAAAAAGACTAAAGACTGATGAACCCAACCAAATATATATGTTTTTGGCATGTTTTGTGGCTCTTATCAGCTGTGTTGGCAAAAAATGTTTTTTGTTATTTGTTTTTTTGTTTTTTTTTTGCAATCAAACAACCAAACCTCCTTGTAACTGCGAATAATGAGACAGAGAAAAGGCATAAAACTCTCAGATTTAGAGCATTAGTGTATCATAACTGTTAGAGGACCCTGCGTGACTTTGATTGATCAGGCTGAATCATACAAAGAGTGGAGTTACCAAGGCAAGAAGTGAGGGCTTCTGCTTTCATCCAGCATATACAAACTGCTTCCATGATGGAGATGACTCTCAGTAATGGGGGATCTCAGTAGACTGATGTTTGCTCACATTTTGAGCCAAATAATGTCAACTTCCTTTTGGTAGGATGGCTTATCTGGGGAGATTTTTCAAACCCCTGCATAAGGAGTGTGGTCACATTTCAATAAGTTCTAACTGTGGCGTCCTTCCACATGAACAGAGACAGGGTGGGAGAATAGGTTAATGTCCTCGAAGGCTGCAAAATCATTTTGAAGAAATGTTGGCACAAACATGACACAACCCATCTATAATAATGGTGATCAAATAACAACAGACTGCCACGCAAGCAAGATGCTGTCTGCTCTTGTTACGGCAGCTTGATTACAGTTTATTGGAAACATCCCATTTTATCAAACTTGGACGTCATTATTTTTCAACAATATATTTTATTTTTATTAAGGTTTTTACATAGATATACAGAGTACACACACATACATAATCAAACAATATACAAACTCTAGGTACATTCAATAAGAGCACTTGAGTCCTTGAAAGTTCTTACAGGTGTTATAAAGTAATCTTCAGGTTGCAGCATATGATTGTGGTCCTATACAGGGAATAATTATGTCATCCCTGTTTCACACAGTAAGTCAGATAAATCTTTATTCTTAATATTCTGGATGTAGCACCCCCATATTTTTTTCCTGAAACATTTCTTGTTTAACTTTTAGAGTATATGTCACATTTTTCTAATGTTAAAAATAAAAACATTTCTTTGAACCATTCCATAAAAGCGATTTATGTTATGTCCTATAGGATATAATCCCAGTAGGAAAATTTGAGTTCCGTCACTAGTCTAATTGATAAAATCTCCTGTATTATTACTCTAACCTCTTAAACCTGGACATCATTCAGCATCACCCAGCTGAACTCCTGCTTGTACTTCAGCTTATAAACTTTGTCTTTACCTGCCACCACTTTCTTGAGATGAGAAAGAAGTGAGATGGCTCACTCCCTAGCTACTTCCATCATCATTTCCCAGTCAAGCAAGTGGGTTGATATACTGAATAGCTTGATGTAGCATTTTACTTACCCTGGGCAATGTAAATATATAATAATAAAGTTCTGTTTTATTTTATGCGACTGCAATTATACACTGTATTTGATTGTGAGTTTTGTGCTATTATGCTGTATTTGTAAAATTTATTTGTAAAATTGAGGAATGATTCTCAGTTAGTTTATGTTTTATATATATATTTGCAGTTGTTGCAGATCGTTACATGTTTTATTCATTTGAATATTAATGTTTTGAATCAGTATTTCCATATTAACAAGCACTGAATGACTGCGTGTATGTGAACCCCTCACATACACACAGTCATAGTTGTTGACGAAACCACAGAGAGTTATCACCAACTCTGCAGCTCCTCTCAGCTATGTGGAGCGTCCTTACTGTTTTCACTGTACATTACCTTCACAGCACCAAACCACAGCCAAAGCTGGCGACTATGAACACGGTGGACCAAATAGTTCAGAGCTAAGTCTCAGTTTGTTCCCACTGCAGTAGGAATTTAATGCACATCCAGTTCAACCTATGCCAGTATACATTTACAACAACTTTATTTTACCACTCAGTGCAGCTATAGGTCAGTAAGGGGGGGGGGGGGGGTAATGTACAGTGAAGTGCTCATTATTGTAAAATAAACCTCATAATGTAATGGTAATGCATGGTCAGATATGGGTGTATATGTCCATAGCAGCAGTCTGCTATAAATAAATAACAGACAGTAGAATGTGAGAATTGACCAATGAAAATCAGGTATACAACACAGCTGTGTAGTAAGCATTGAAGAATGTGTTTATTTGTTTATTTCAAGCCATAGAGAAATAGTACAAGTATACAATCTGTCTAAATGATTTGTCTGTTTTTGTTCTAAATTAATCAGGTTACATTCAGTAAAATTGATGGGAACCAGGACAGCAGAAGCACCTCCACGCCAAGGACCACCAGCCCTGAGAAACGTGTTACAACTATCATATTCTCACTGAGAAATGAAGTTGGTGGTCTTGTCAAAGTACTTAAGTTTTTCCAGGTGGGATTCAAGTTCAAACATTTGTAGTCAAACTGCTGAATCTTTTTTTGTTGAAATGATCTTCTCCGGATGTTGTTGTTTCTCTGAATTTGGAAGCTTTTTTTATGTTTTGTTCATCTTTAATGTGCAGGAAAAACATGTCAACCTCATTCACATTGAGTCTCGCAAGTCCAAACGAAGGGATTCAGATTTTGAGATTTTTGTTGATTGTGACACTGACAGCAAACAGCTCAAAGAGCTGATTCAGCTTCTGAGGAAGCATGCTGATGTCATTGAGATTTCTCCATCTGAAACCTCCACCCATCCTGATGACGGTAGGCCTTACTTTACTTTTGAATAAACAGATTAAATCAAGATTTTTTTTTCTATTTATTCTTAAAAGTAGTTAAAACTTAATCTAAGCCGACAGGTTTACTGTTAAATCACGACTCCATAAAGAAACCTGAATTGTATTTCAGATTTCCCTGGTGTGCCCTGGTTCCCTAAGAAGATCTCTGACTTGAATTTGTGTGGGAACAGAGTTCTGATGTACGGCTCTGAATTAGATGCAGATCATCCGGTATGTAGGACCGACACAGATACTTCTTAAATGTATGTGTGTACTATTTAAGGAGTTGTTAAAATGTAAACTGAGAGTGAGTGTACTATTTTGCAGGGATTTAAAGACAACATATATCGCAAAAGAAGAAAATATTTCGCTGACTTAGCTATGAACTACAAACAGTAAGTTTCTTTTACTGTGATGTATTTGAAATTGTTTCATTTTGCTTTAAAGTATAACATCTAGGTGACATACTTCAGTTGAGGGCATCAATAATATTAACAGTCAGGCTACAATAAAGAAAAGAAAAACAAACACACTTCAGCCAAAAGAGCTCTATTACAACTCTAAACCAGATCCACTGCAACACATATCACATGCCTCATTTGCAAAACTGACATAAAAAAACTAATTTGCAATTGTCAAACCAAATAAAATCATACCAATACTATTGAGAAATGAAAGGTATAAGCTGTGAAGAGGAAAGACAGGACAAAAAAACTTTTTGTTATTCCAGTCTAATGAAACTACTTCTCTGATGTTTAAAATATGAACAATAGTTATGTATCTGAATCTGCAATATGTTGACATTTACATTCAGTCATTTATCTGACACTTTCATTCGAAGCGACAGAATTAACAGAATTATTCAAACACTTACTATTGCACGCTAGCGCTATTGCACTGACCAACCTGTCTGTAAACTATATTTAAAGCTTGAAGATGTGCTTAAAGAGTTTGTAAAGTAATCAATAAGGAAGCAAGGAAATAATAGTCGTGAGACAGTTCATTTTCTCAGCGATTTATTGAACAAGAGGACTGACATTTACTTTAACCAGCTCAGCACATGAATGAGATTAGATTTAGTACCAAATAGCTTTTACAATCTGATAGTTGACTGATAGTTGTTTAGTCAGAGAAAATTCTGACTGTAAATTGCTTTTAATTTTAATTTAATTTAATAAGAATTTCATGGATATATAACAGTGTCATCTGCATATTAATGAAGAGAACAAATTGAGTTGAAGACAGTTGATGAAAAATGTAGGTCATGATGTCATGGTTGTGGTGCAGCCTTCTCAATAGCTCAATAATCTGACTGCACCAAAAAGAATCATTGACATTGACAAACTGCATTTAAAAAAATACATAGTATTAAATAATTTACTAAATTGCTAATTTGTTGGTTCCCTGTTATATTTGGCCTCTCAACCCTCTTGTGTTCTATAGTATATTGAAGTTATATTGAAGTCAATAATGCAATTTCTTATGTTTGTCAGCGGAGATCCGATTCCTCGCATAGACTTCACAGCAGATGAGGTCCGTACGTGGGGCATGGTGTTCAGGGAGCTCAACAAACTTTACCCCAGCCATGCCTGCAAGGAGTATCTGAAGAACCTCCCGCTGCTGAGCAAGCACTGCAACTACAGCGAAGACAACATCCCCCAGTTAGACGACGTCTCACACTTCCTCAAAGGTAAGTGATACTGCTATGTGTAGCTGAGGTGTCCTTAGGTGCAGTTTATCTAATGACAGCATGATGTCAGTACAGCTATTTACAGCTGCTAAACTTAAATGTTAAAATGAGTGGGGGTGGGATGTGTGTGTTTGTGTGTGTGCGCTTGAGTAGAGCGCACAGGTTTCAGCATTCGGCCAGTAGCAGGGTACCTCTCCCCCAGAGACTTTCTAGCAGGCCTGGCCTTCAGAGTATTCCACTGCACTCAGTACGTCCGCCACAGCTCCGACCCTTTGTATACACCTGAGCCGTGAGTACACACACACACACACACACACATGCACGCACACACCACTTTCATTTATTTATGTATCAGTCATTCTACTTTTTGATTATGAATTCTTTATTTTGTGTAACGTTGTGTGTGTGTGTGTGTGTGTGTGTGTGTGTGTGTGTTTTGATACAGAGACACATGCCATGAGCTTCTGGGTCACGTCCCCCTCTTTGCTGAGCCCAGCTTCGCTGAGTTCTCTCAAGAGATTGGTTTAGCATCACTGGGTGCTTCAGATGAAGCTGTACAGAAACTGGCTACAGTGAGAAAACACAGACACACACACACACACTACAGCGCTGTTCACAGTCTATAATTTCTTACTCTATAATCATGTCCTTGTTCTTGGATCAGTTGCTATAATAATGTGGTACAGTGTAACGCTATAAAAATCACACAACATGATTTTATGAATCACAAACTTTTGTTTTGTTCCAGTGTTACTTCTTCACAGTGGAGTTTGGTCTGTGTAAGCAGGACGGCAGGCTAAAGGCCTATGGTGCCGGACTCCTCTCTTCCATTGGTGAACTCAAGGTGACAAACACAATGTTCTTCTTTCACTGCAGATCATCTAATCCTTGGCATTGATATTTGTGGTCTTGTTGGCCAGTATAAGTGCATCACTTACACTATACATTTCTGTATTTCTGTATATAACCCCTATAAAAAAAAAAATCACATTTTGTGACAGTTTGTTACTAAATGACTTTTGATGGTGTATCATGTTTCTAGTGACTAAAATGTAAATCTCTCTTTTTTCCGTTAGCATGCTTTGTCTGGCAAGGCCCGCATCCTTCCATTTGACCCAATGGTGACCTCTAATCAGGAGTGCATGATAACTACATTCCAAGAAGTTTACTTTGTATCTGACAGTTTTGAGGAAGCCAAGAACAAAATGAGGTTAGTGGGAAAAAAATTCACCCTTTGTACAGTTGTCACGAACGAAAAATGAGTGAGAAAAATTTATTTCTGCTGTGAAGTTGGACATTTTAACATGGGGGCTTATGGAGACTGACTGAAACCACCCTGAAGTGGGCATTTGAGGAACTGCAGTTTTTGGCACGTTGGCTTTATTCAGTCATGGAGGTTGTTGCTTCAGGTAAACAGCTAGCCTGACTCTCTCCAAAACCCCAGGAATCATTGCACATGGCTGGCACCTAAGGCTGCTTTCAGTTTGTTTCCTCAGATAGTCAGGTTCAGTGTGAAAGTTTATCCAAACTCTGGTGCAGATCAAACAAGCTAACTCTAGTCCGCCTGAGAACATGGGTCTTGCTCTGCTTGCAGGTGAACCCTGGTGTGGTTCACTTACAGTGGTAAAGCAAATGGACTATCCACGGAACCAAACATCAGAAAGCCAATTGATGAGCTGGGTTTTCTTCTTGCTGGTGCTTTTTATTTTTCCTAGTCAGTACTTGTTTTTGCAACGCCGCCCCCAAACAAGCAGCTGTTGTAACTGCATGATGTTGTCCAGGCGGTTTTGTCCACTTTCAGAAGTGCAGTGTGAAAGTGAACCAAACCAAATGAAGATATGAAAGTTTGTAGGTGTATTTTTAATGTTGATGTTGGTCATTGATATAAATGGCTTTATTGTGTCTGCAGGGTGTTTGCCAAGACCATTCAGCGTCCATTCACAGTACGTTACAACCCTTACACCCAGAGTGTGGACGTCCTAAAGGACACCAACAGCATCAATAGCATGGTGAAAGACATCCGGCACGAGCTGGACATTGTAGAAGACGCCCTGAACCGACTCAACGCCTGAGGGGGTGGTGGAGGTTGTCACGTTGGACAGAAGAAGCTAGCTTGAGTTGGCAAAGTTTGGATGGCCTGGGTATAAATAGGGAATGCATAAGGTTGGACAGGGATTGGGGTGGGTGTGGATTGGTGAGAATGCTGACCCAAATGAAGATGGTGGTTAGGCTAAGCTGTTGAGTTATACTGATACAGCACTCAGTGCTTCCTTTATGTGACAAGTCTGTCAGTGTTATGTACAGCTGCAGAGTGCAGTTAGTCTCAAGTTTGGGTTGATGTAGGAAGAAAGTTTGGGCGTGCTTTAGCTGGCACTGTGCTAAAGGCTTACTGAAGTCAGCAATCATGTAATTACATAAATATGACTGAGAAAATCAGATTTTCTGAAAGCTCCAAGATATCTGACTTGGAGATTGATACAGTATCTGAAAATCAAATCAACCCCAGTAGGTTTAATGGATACGGTGTCATGTCAAATGTCAACACAAATTACTGTATCTTTAACCCCCACACGACCAGCTTTCACAACAGTCCTGAAAAACCAGGAAGGCTTATCATAAATCAAAAACATGGGAATCTTTCTCAGTTCTACCATCCACCCTATTTGACATGAATGCACACAACCTTGATGAGGTAGCTCCTACTTGCAGGTCATGCAGTGGCTACCTTTAGTTGTGGATATTACATTTACAGTGAAATAACAAGAAAAAAGAAAAGCTCTATTGGTCTCTGAGAGAATGGTTATATAAATATTAAATAAACGTTTTGGAGTCTCAGCTTCTTGCTGTCTTTCAACGGTCAGTTTGGATTGATCATCGAACACTTGTGTCAGAGTTGACCAAAAGCAGAACACACTCTGCAAACAAATACACTAATCGTAACAATTCCATTAAAATGTAATTCTATATACATAGATACATTATCTGTAACTGCTTATCTTCACTAGGGTCATGGGCAAAATAAGTGAAAACTCCTGTGTAACTGCACTGTGGCTTTGTTCCTTGAAGTTCATATGAGACTAGTTCATGTTGATGGCCCTACCACAAGCACCAAAAGCTTAGAACTCTGTATACTGTAGGCTGTAAATAATAATAAATTCAAGTGTGTGTAGTAGAGTTCATAACCCTGTGACTGATCCCTCCTGTCATATATGACTAAATTGTATGAAATGATAATGTCTTGCCTAGATTTGTGAATCACTATGGTTCTAATGGATCTCACAGATCCTGGTATTTAGAAATGTTCTGCTGACTGCTTATGCTTCTTTTGCGCATTTCCTCTGTGGGTGGAACACCGTGAGGTGCTGCTGACAGCTCTCCAGACAGTAATGGATTACAATACCTGATAAATGAATATAGAGTACGCTGTATTTACTGAATACCAGTACAATAAAAATATAGTTACAAGTTGAGTCCAAGCATCTTTTTTGACATACTATATATGCATTAAAAACCTGAGAGTTTCATTACCCCAAGCTGTATTCAGGCCAGTCACCTTGAGGTCACAGGGTATTATGTGTGCACTGCTCACACCACAACTCCAGAACTGTTGATGTGATGGAGCACAAACTTAATAACTGATCTCAAATCCAGTGTAACAGATTACACCATTATTCTATTTTGGAGAAATTAAAGACTGGATTAGAAAAACATGTGAGAGGTCACTGAGGTCATTCTTCCACTGACTTGTCAGAACCAGGTACATGTATGACGTTCAAATATCTCTTCACCTTAAGCTGAATTGCGAAGGTTTTGTTGTAAGCTCTATGGATGACACATAGGTCATCCTTTATGATTCAGATATTTCCGTAATGATGGTGTACATGTGATGAATATGTCGGTGCTATAAACAGCCACAACCTTGTGAAACTGATGACAGCTGCTCTTTGCATTTGGTGAACCTTGATGCAACACAATGCGTTAATGTGCTAACATGAATATTTAAAGGCGTTTCTACATCCAGCTGTTTTCAGTTTCTGACAGCATGTCTTTAATTTGGACTTCTTCTTCTTCTGATCCAAAAGTGGAGAACTGAAGCTCATGCGCGCGAAAAAAACACATGTGGCACGCGGGTGAAGCGGCACAGAGTCGACTCTACGAGGGGGCACTAGGGGGCAGTGCACCCTTACTTCATTCACTGAGCCCACCTCTTCCATTTGCATGAAAGCACGTCAGTGTTTTCTGTTAACTGTGGTCAAATTTCTTCCTTACTGCTGCCTACTACTACTGAAGATAAGCTCTTCTATGAAACACGAGAGGAAGCAGAGGAGGATGTGTGTACTACGTGCCTGTTAATCAACGCATCATGAAAACTAAACATAATCACAGTTATAATTATGAGTTTTTAGCGTCTGAAACATGGTAAAGCGTCTCCTCGCTCGAAGAGTCGCTGTGCGTATTTACCCACGTGGCGCACGGCAACGACGTCGTCATCAAGCTCAGTCAGCTCGGGAGTTAATGCTAATGAACGCTCTGTGTTCTTCTTCACATCAATAAGCTTACACACACTAAAGGTTCAGGATTCTGCTTGGAGTAAAGATGATCCTGAGCTCCGTCTCAGCTCTCTTCATATATGATTTCAGAAGTCTGTTTCTTTGTTCCTGTCAAGTTTAGAACTACAGTTTTTAGTTTATATTATATATTAATATCATATTTTATAATATATATGTGTCTTTCTTTAAATGTTCTTATTCCACTGAATAGTTTCACTTTCACTAAGCGCATGCTGTCACTTGCCAGTATATTTCCCACATGGATATTTGGACACTGGAGTGGTTTTGAAATCCCCCTTCAGTCTCCACAACAAAATGAAAATGAATGCCACACAGTTTTCTACTTTCTCTTGGCCACCATATGTGGAGAAATAATACTGAGTTTAAAATGTACACTGTAGCACCACACCCTGTATTCACCAGCATTCAACAATAAGCAATGACTGTTCAGTGTTGGTTAAAACAGGAATAATACCTCAATTATCATTTTCCTTATTTCACGCCACAAGATGAATATATATATAGATAGATGACAAGCAAATCATGTCATCTTCAAGCTGACTGGAAGGTTTTATTCATTTAAATGCTGAGTCATTCCGACTACATTTTAATCTATCAAGAATTTTAAAAACAAAACTTCAAATTATAGTATCAAGGTGGGTGCACTGATGACTGATTTCTCTCACTCTCACTTACCATCTGGGAAAATCTGGTATACTATCTGTTGCTATGAAGTAATATGAGCGTGGGCTGAGATTATGAATTTGTGGATTGTCAGTCATTTTGTGTATAATGGAATTGTCAATCAAGAAAAAAATCAGTTCAGGCTCATGACGCAGAGAAACACTTGATTAATCTTTGGTAAATAAAGATTGACATAAATCATTTAGTCCATGGTGGTGGAGCAACAAATGATGCTCCAAGTGGTGAGCTGTACAATTATTCTGTGTGTTCTTGGGAATAATATCTAATGTCTGTTGCAAAAGTAGAAAAGAATCTACAATGTAGAAAATAATACAAATAAACACTGAATGAAAATGTGTGTCCAGACTCTTGCATGTTGCTGTATGCGGTATTATTGATGCACAGCTTGTCACGAGTGACACTCATCCTAGAGCTCCTCTTTACCTTGTTTGATGGAAAAATATACCCCACCCCCGATAATTGTATAACCACATTGTTCATTTATTTTACCTCAAGCTATTTTGGCAAGAATCGGCTTCCATACATAACTAGATGAATTATATCTTAATTATATCTGAACTTATATATTTTTTTTTAACAATGAGGTTGGAAGATTGAGATTAATTTGAAAACACAGGAAGATGAAAAGATGGAAAGAATTTTCAGGTTATTGTGATGACAGTGAGAATGAGAGAGAAATCCATTAGGCTGGAATTAAAGTGACTAAGAGCGAGGACAGATTTAGAGTTATGCTGGACAAACATAAAGTGGAGAGTTGGATTGAGGACAAACTTGGTGATGTCATTCTAGTTCTTCAAAAGAAGTGGATTCAACTGAAGAAAGCACTGGAAATAGCTGAGTAAGAAGGTTACCAAGTGTCATGCTAAAAGAGTTCAGGTGAAGGGCGTTATTGATGGAGTACAGGGTCAGTGCAAGTTGTTCATAGTATGTTTAGGATAAATGGTGGAATCATAAATCCTGCCTGACAAAGTATTATCATATCTGTCAGTTGCACAGTAAAGCTTGTTGTTCCCAAACCCCATCAGTGCAGAAATCTAGACACACTTCACTTGGAACTGGATGTGGATATGGAGGTGATGAGGTCAAAGAGAAGTATACTCCATGAGGAGGCAAGTTAGGACAGATTCAAGAAGTAAGGGAGAACAAATGAGGAGGATTAAGATAAAGTTCTTAGCATTTTTGGCCTGTGATTAACTGCTGCTGAGGTGGAAAGGAAATCTGAGACAACAGTAACAGTTGATGCTAGAAGACATGTTTTTGGACAGGTCTACCGAGATACTGGAGAGGAAGTGCAGGGGCTGCATGAGGGGTAAGAATCTCTCCCTTTTCTTCCCTCCTCCATTTAAAGAACCAGTGTGCAGGATTTAGTGGAATCTGGTGATGTAGTTGCAGATTGGATCCCCCTTGCTAGCATGAAAGAATAACCACAACCTCCATGGCTACAAAGTGAAGCCAATGCAGAAGTGCAGTTCCTCGAACAGCCACTCGAGGCTGGCTACACAACGAGTCAGTCTCCACGCTAAAATGTCAAATGTCTTCATAACTTCACACAACCTGAGCTTTGCAACGGCTCGTCAGAAACTTGTGAGTGATGCCACGGATTTGACATCCATGTTTATACAGTCTATGGGAAGGCCCATAGAGTCAGTGTTTAGTTTGTCCATTCTGGACTACTGTAGAAATCTTGCAGTCCAACATGGTGGACCTGTTGTTCATTTTAAGGTAACAAAAACAGAATAATACATTTAGGTGGCACTAATGACAACATAAATATGCATATTGGATTCCATTTCCGTTATATTCTGCAAATACAGCCGCATAAATCTGACACACGGGACCTTTAATTTGGAGCGGGCTGTCTGTCTTATTTTCAGTCCAGTGGAGGGCGGTAATGTTTCGGATTCATCCCGCGCTTCTATAGACCATCGAAGAAGAAGGTGGGGCGCTCAAACTGTGAGGGAGGGAGGGAGGAGTTGGGTGTTGCCTCAGTCTCCAAGCTGAACTCAGGGTTTCCCAGTCCAGACGAGATTCAGTCCCGCTATACGCCGCCACACCTGGCCCGCCTCTGCCGCCGTCTTCCCCAACTCTGCGCCGAATAGACATATCGAACCGACACCATGGTGGTCGAAGGCTGCACCAAATGCATCAAGTATATGCTCTTCTTCTTCAACTTCATCTTCTGGGTAAGCAGCCTGCTTATTTGTGTTTTTCTTTCTCCGCCGTCCACGCCGTGTGTTGTTGACGGAGTGCGCAGTGCCGCCTCCTCTCTGTCGCTAGCGGTTTTGGTTTGTTTAGGCTGCCATTCCGTTATGAATGAACGATGCTGGATAAATGACGACACCCACGTTAACGTTACATGTCACACGGTTAGCACATTTGACGTTAGACTTTGTTAATAACGGTGTGTTACGCCATTAGGGGCGAATTTAGGCTGAAAAGGCGCGCGAGGTTAACGTTAGTGTACGTAACTAGAGCAGAAACGACGCGGCGGTGACTAATTCTAGTTATCAAGAGAGACGTGTTCCCTAAGCTGTTAGTCAGCAGGAGATGAGATGAGAGGGAGAACATTACGTCTCCAAGCCACGCAGTGGACGGCTCGTTGATTTGAATAGTGATTTAAACACGGTTCAACAGTTCACAGTAAAGTTTGAGGTCACAGACTGAGGCTCGAACACGGTTCGGGATGACTTGGTGAGTCGGTGTGCTGCTGCCTGAGCTGTGGGCGGTCGTGGAGACTGCCTTGCTTGGGCTTGGATGATGGCTTTGTTTAGATTACATCCTTCACCCAGCCCCTCTCTCTCTCCCTCTCTCTCTCTGTGGACGGGGGGGGGGGGGGGGGGGGGGGGGGGCGGCGGCCGTGGTGGTTTCCATTTGGTGAGTCAAGGCCCTCTGTTGGGTGATGGATCATGGAAACATTTGAGAGTGTTTAGCTGCTGCATAGTTTGTTCTTTAGAAGCTCCTCTGCTCTCCTCCGCTCACGCTGCTGCTTTTCTTTCACGGTTCTTCTTAAAATCCAGCATTGGTAACCCAAATCAAATGTTTTCTAAAGGTTTAGAGCACGGTGTGGAACCAAATAATCCAGCTCCTGTCTGGTTCAAAACTGAGTGAAAACAGCACAGGAGGCTTTAATGCTGCTGCTGCTGCTGCTGCTGCTGCTGCTGCTGTTGTTGTTGTTGTTGGGAACATTAAACACGATTAAGGAATTCCAGTTGGAGTAACAGATTAATTGATTTAAGGCCCACAGGCACCAACACCAACTCTCACACAGGATTTTAAAAGTCTGGAAAACAAGCAGATTGTTTCTTTTTCTGTTGCAATAGCTGCAATCGAAACAATAAAAATGTAGCGTTCACATTGCAGCGTAATCTACCAGGATTCTTTGTTGCCAAATCAGATTGACAGTTTCCCAATCACAGCTTCAAACCCAACCAAATCAATGAAAATGGAGTGCAGTCACACAACCAAACACACAAATTGCGAAAGTTAAAGGATGAACTCTGCACAGTCACTGCGAGCCAGCTCAGCTGGATAATACATGGATGAGTCCAGTCTTCCCAACATCCACCCATCCATTCTTGCTCAGACCAGAGCGCATGTGCATAATGTCACTAACAACAAGGTAAGTAGGTCCTCCCTTATCCCTCATGAACATAGAACACGTCTCATGTCTGTCAAATATTTAGTATGAGTGAGTGGACACGCCTAGATTTGGCCAATCACATAGAAGCGGACGGGCATCACGGGCCAGAAGCAAGTGATGGACGAGCTATAATACTGTTGTCTGAGCAGCGGAGGTTGCACAGCACAGTGCTAGTTACTTAAAAGGGCAGCAGAAGAAAAGACTAGACTTCAGATGACTGGTAGATTGTCCAGATATGTCAGAAATACTCTGTAATACTTTTGTAATACATTTCACAGCTTTTTATCTGCACTTATTATCAGATTAGCACAGATGTGTGGTTTACACGAGGCATAAATAAAGCTAGTATTTTCCATTGCTGTGGTAATGAGGGTTAATGTTGCCTAACGACAAACTAAAACACTTTTTTAAATTGCTGATGCATAGTTAGTTAGCTGATGTACATGATATGGGCTTGGGTTGTACCGAGGCTTTGACAATCACTGCAGTACCTGCCTGTCATTGCAGCGTTGGATCGTAGCATCAGCAGCCATTTTTAAAAACACTTGCTGCGGCAACAAGCAAGTGATCCAATTTTTTGTGTAATTTCCTGTCAGTTTGTGTTTCTGGAGAAATGATATCCGAGTTGTCTGGGCGTGACATTTCTAAATGCCGATGTTGACACGGTATTTATATTGAAGCTGTTACAGTGAAGTTACTGCCGCTCATGCCAAATTCTAGGGAGGCCCAATCAAACTGTCCCCTCTCCCCCCTGTCCCAGTTCTCTCCTCCTTTAACAGTTTAATTCAAGGCAGGGCCCCCCTGCCAAAAAACTAAATTGGACATTAGATCCAACATTAGACATTAGATGCTGCTCACTAAATTCAAATCAATTTAGAGCTTTTATGAAACTATTTCAAGTGAGTACAAGGGCAGAAATCTCAAGTCAGAAGTATTTTTACAGATTATGGAGGGGCTGCACAAACATGTATGATGTTATACAAATAATGACCAAAAATCAAACCGTACTGCTGCTGTTTCGCTGTGAGAGAAACCACCCAGCTTCTGTCCACTCCTCTGTTTGGACTGTCCTGTCCTACAAGCTATCCTATTGATCATGGATTGGCAGTACCTTGTGAAGTATGCCAGTAGCTAGCCACCCGTGCTCCTTGTTTTTGCACCCTCGAGTAGAGGACTAACAAAGCTGGAGCCGTTAAAAGTATTTTTGTGATGCTGAATCATTCCATCTAACACGCTGTTATTTATGTGCGTCAGCCAGAGTAAAACATCATAAAGCTAGACGATGTGATTGCAGAGTCGTCTACGTGGTTTAAGACCACGTGCAAACTATGTTAAAAAAAAATAATAATAATAGTAATAAAATGTTTTTGTGTGTCAAGCTATGTCAGATTCCAGCAGTTAATTGAATGCATCATATATATATATATTTAATGCACAGTTGGATAAACAGAAGTGCGGGTTCCAACTCACAGTCCTTTGTTTTGAAGGACTTGAATGTAGATCAGTGGCGTTACCACGCCATGTTAAAAGACATCTGCGCATATATTATTGAAGCTAAGTGTTGGTAATTTTCTTGAAAGTGACTTTAGTGTGAGTGCATTACAGCATCAGCTGGCTCCTCCTTTCTTTTTAACACGTAGCCCACTTTAGTCCGTTGAGCTTTATTGGCTGCTCCTAAAGAGCTCTGTGACAGGATCTGTCAAAGTGGACAGGTTCAGTCCGTATGAAGACGCTTTGACTCCAGTGTGCGGTCACAGAGCAGCCGGCTGGCTGGAGGCTGGCTCTTTTATAAAAGGAGACCTCCTGTTTCCATAAATCACATTGGACACTGAGAGGGTTAAGAGGCTACAGGGTTGGAAGCCTCTCTGTGCTGGTATAGGAGTCTTATGGGAACTGCAGACAACACCCCACCCCCCACTCGTGTTTCCCCAGCATGCCCTGCATTCTACAACCCCCTGTACTCTGAGCAACAGGCAGAAATAGACACTGGAGGGAAGGCTGAAAGAGAAACTTTGGGCTCTGCTGATCTCACACTGGATGATATTTGAAGTGGTTTCACCCTCGCTTCTGTGTTTGACTTCCACCCTGACTGATTTAATCATAGCTGTTCTGACTTTTAATGTGTCTTACAACACATTTACACTTGCTTAATGTTAAGTTCTTGCTCGGAAGAAGCTTGTTACGCCTCCACCCTCAGCCACCAGCCTGCTGTTGGAGGCAGCAGGCTGGTGGCTGAGTATTTTTCTTGCTGTGGAATGCCAACAAATGCAGTGGCTGAATAAGCAACAGATGGTTAGATACGTTTTCTGATGTGTGAGGACAAAAATATAACATATTTGAGCATGTGTTGTAATTGTGGCTCAAGTTAGATTTGGTCAGTTCTTCTCCTTTCACTTCATGATTAGCAGGTCATATTTTGGTCTCTTCTTGTGCCTTTTATTAAATCGGTCTTTCCAGCGTCACCCACGTCTGGTCAGTGACTGTGGGGAAAATGCAGGTTTTCCGTCCATTTGAATGGAGGTTGTTGGTTTATGATCTTTAATTTTAAGGCTTTTAAATGCATCACACTTCCTTTCTTAAATAAGTGGAATATCAGTGACACCAGGTGCTATCCAGGCAGAGTTCATGGAATAATCTATGATATTATCTCAGTTTAGGCCTGGCTGGTTTATTTTGTGTATCCAGTCTGTCTGGCTCATAGTCCATGCTGCAAAATAGCGTCACAGAGAAGCTACATTTGGTTTGTGTCTGTTTTGTTTTGAGAGACAGAGACAGCTGTGGTTGAGTGACGTGGACACTGAATGAGGGAGGGAAAGAGGCGGTGAATGAGAGAAACAGTTATTTTCAGAGGTTTACACCTGCTGCACAATCCTGTGGTTAATAACACGTTTTAACACATTCACTTCCGTAAATACAGACAAAGTAGTTAGGCTTGCAGATTTGCTTATCATTAGAGCTGCAACGAGCACTTGAGTAATTTGAGCACAAAAAATCCTTGAATCATTTTTTGCTTGACCAATGTGCTCTCTCTGTCTCTCTCTCTCTCAGATTTAGAGAGAGCTTCAGCTTCATAGTCTCTGCTTCCCCGCTTAATTATTAATTTCATTTAAGTAGTCCCTTGCGTTCCACCCGGGGATTGTGTTCTATACGGACACAAAAGGCAAAAGATGTCCAAAGTTTGGGATCAATTGTTTGGTATTAATAGGCCTGTTGTTTCTCTTGCCCATCAGGCAATAATATTGTTGTTTAAAAGACAAACAAAAAAATCAGATTACTCGATTTATCGCTGAAATATTCGGTAAAATACTCGACTTGCTCACGAAAAGAATCGATAGCTGCAGCCCTACATATCACAGCAGAATGGACTATTGACCCGTCTTTATTGCTCTGGTTCTAAATGGTGCCCGACAAAATATTGTTCAGTCACGGCAAATGAGGCAAAATCACACCTAGTTGAATTATTAGATGGAAATGAAATCATACATTCTTAATGGTTAGGCTTGTGATTAATTAAAAACAATGTGTAGTAATTTCCAAACACAACCAGGAGCTGTAATTCAAATGTTACTCAAACAGGAATGGATAGAGCTGTTACTGTTTGACTATTTTCAGCTGTGGATTTGCTGCATGAGTGAATTTTTACGGCAGAAGGATGTTTGTTGGGTTGAGTCAAAATAAACTGACAATACTCGTACATGTTCATTGCTGGCTTTGGTCTTTTTCATAGGACTTGTTGAGAATAATAGAGAACAAGTCAAATGGCAACTTTTCCAAAATGAAAGTATGTCAGAGAAATGTCAAACCATTTTGTGTTTGAAGAGCCAGGTCTGGTGCTGGATTCCACAGCTAATTAGAAGCTCATCAGTGCTTATTAAATCAGTCTGACTGATCAGTTATGATCTGGTGAGGTCACAAAACCTTATCAACTCAATAGAATAATAAAGGTATACGCTGTCCAGCCCTAACAAGTGCAGCAAAAACAGGAAGGTAAGGGAGATGTCAAAGTGTAATCTGTATTCTTAGAAGATGTTTCGTAAGGCAAAATGACTGCGTATGTGTGGCCCACAGCTTTAGTACAGTGTGTGACATCCAGGTGTTTTGTTTGTTTGTTTTGTTTTTTTAACCTGTTCTAGTTGGAAACTCTTCCCAACAACATTAATGAAAGGTCTGTTGCTTTCAGTCGTGGTAAGCCATGCCAGTAAAGCAGCAGGCACAGAGCTAGAGCTCTGTTACTGAAGTATCTAAACTGGACACAGCCATTAGTAACGGTATTAATTGAACCTGCACTCTTCCTGCTACGACATGTGTAAAGGTCTGCTGTGAAATATGTTTATTACGAAATGCACTTTGCTCTCATGCTTGATTATGGGGCTGCGCCAGATGTTTTGGAGAACTGGGTACACTGTACCCAGTGTATTTCTGGCATTATAAACAAAAAAGACACTAGTAAAGATATATATGATCAAAAAGGCTGTCGATGCTCTAACCCTTTAATTACTAATTGTTTCAGTTCAGCTTAACCACTCTGTCAAAAGTTTGACCTTTTTAGCTGCTCTTGTTTGTTGAATTCTGAGCCTCCATTCCTCATACTCCTCCCATGAAATTTCAGTGAAGTTTCAGCGATTCTTTAAACAGTTCAGATTTGTGGTTGATCCTTTCCAAGAGCTGTCAGGCCCTCTGACTCAGACATCCCAGATCCCAGATAATTATAGCTCAAAGGCTGTCTTATGGATGTGGGATTAACAAGTTTATTATTTTGTCATAGAAACCAGTGGCTGGTAGATTGTGTATGTGAGTCAACACACTTTGTGTGTCTCTGAAGCTGAAGATAACCTGGTACCAGAACTTTTTCCTTGTAGCTGTGCTGCTTTGTCACATCTCAGGCAAAGTATAAAAAAGTATAAAAATCATGGGTTTCAACTGGGTTCTCCTCAAACACTGTGAATTAAAGCCTCTGAGAAATCAGTTTTGAGCAGGTTTAGGTTTCATGCACTTCAGCGAACTGTCTCAGTGGTAATTCACATGGTGAGGTGGTGGGGAGTTCACTTATAGTTAGTAAGTCATTCTGTGGTGTTGCTGTAGCTGTGTGTGTGTGTGTGTGCGCGCGCACGCACAAGCGCATGTGGTGTGTGTGTTGAATTTCGGTAGTCTTGCCAGTTATGGTGTTGATCTGGTTGCTAGGCAGCAGCTGGCCTCAGCTCTGGAATGGACCTCACTAAAGGAGGAGGAGGAGGAGAGTAAGCAGGAATAGGGCTGGGGCTGGCTGTTGGTTAAAACCTACTCACATAAACTGATGTTAGCTAGTTTAACTCGGATTTTGCTGTGTTTTCTATTAATGTCATGAAGTATGAGATTTATAAGATATCCAAACCCATGTGGAGCGGAAGGGTGTTTGTGTGTTCTGTTTGTTTTACTGTGCCTGCTGAGGTATATGTTAAGTCTAGTTATATTTAGGATTTCTTTGTCTTTCCTTTGTCCAAGCAAACAGACTCAGGAAGGTCCATTGCTGTACATGCAGGGTTTCCCCCCGGAAACTGGTCAGCGGACAAACTGAGGAAGAAAAGCTGAACAGAGTTTCTCACTGATGTTAACTCTTTGCCCTCAAGTATAGACTCAAAATATCCAAAATATATAATATTTAAAAACTTAAAGGAATAGTTTAAGAAAAACTTTTATTCGCTTGCCGAGAGACGCGACTTGGCACAAAGACTGGAATCTGCTAGCCTGACTCTGACCAAGTCAAAAAAATACTAATCAGCACCTCGAAAGCTCACACATGCAAATATGAACACAATTCAATAGAATAATTAAAAGTTATAATTGGTCTGACAGATGCTATCATTCATGTCTGTCTGTTAAATATTAAGCTATATTCAACAGCCAGCTAAACTTAGCTTAGCACAAAGACTGGTTTTACACTTGGGTTTTTGTATGGATCAAACAAAGGGGCTATAATGTGTTAAACAGTGATCTCTTCAAGTAGTTGTAGGTGGATTTTGTTATCTTTTGATAGAGACGGGTTGCTGTTTACCCAGTTTCAAATCTTTGTGCTAAGCTAAGTTAGCCACCTGCTGGCAGTAACTTCTTTAGCTTTCAACCACAAAGCAAATGAGTGTTTTTCCAAAATGTGAAACTGTATATGTAATGTGTTGTGTTTTATGTTGCAGCTTGCAGGAGGTGTTATCCTGGGCGTGGCCCTGTGGCTGAGGCATGACCCGAAGACCAGCAACCTGCTGGAGCTCGAATTTGACGGAGCACATGCCCCGAGCACCTTCTACATCAGTATGTATCTCATATGTGTCCTACATTATTTATTCTGTAAATTAGCCTTTCAGTTTCTCAACTCATTTTGCTAGCAAAGACAAGTTTACATTGGAAATACAGATCATGAATGAATTTATATCATAGCCAAATAAACACTTCAGGCAGGTTTACCTTTCACTGTAATCCTCTATGAAGAACTTCAGTAATGAAAGCTACCATAAAGAAATGGAGTGATACAAGAAGGAAATGTGTAATGAGAATTTTGAAACCAGTATTGGCATATCACTTCCTTTTTAATGTTATTGTACACAGTGATGTTTCTTCGATAATAGATCCACATTAACTATTAAGGGCCAGTCCTTCAGCCTATGAGGGCCTATTGATTGAGATGAATGTGAGCTTCATTATTAATAGCTTAGAAATCTGACTTATAAGATCTAATTAATAGTTATAGATCACATTATCTAAGGAGTTTGATGGGTTTATTTTTTAGCACACATCATTGAGGAATTCAGTTTCATACACGACATACGTATATTGTCGTCATCATAGTAACCAAAAATTGTGACAAATATATTGGTGATGTAACAGTTCCTGCTCGACTGAGAGCATGTCATGTGGTTTCGCTGGTAGTTTCCAAACTCTGACTTTTAAGGAACATTGTTAGGGTGGTTAGGGCGCACTTGATTTATAGCACAGATTCTCCCTGGGTGCAGTAATGTGTTTGTCAGCTCTGGGTAAAGCTCTTTGCTGCTTAATTTCAATCTGCTTAAACCCTTTAGAATTGTTGTGCAATGTAATTGAAACAGATGATCTGTCATGTAATATTCGCTGTATCATTATTTATTTGACAACTGGGTTTCCATAAACTCGACTACAGGGGGAAAAACTCCTCCAGAGGGTGTAAAACTTTGGCTTTGTTTTTCTCTGTAACCTCTGAAGATAAAAAGCATCCTTGTATATTAATTAAATGTCTTGACCCACTTTTACATTACTAACGGTAGGCCTACACAACAGTTTTAGGACAAGCTATTAAAAGTTTACAGTATGTACAGCAGGTAAGACACGTTTCACAAACTGAATTGACACTTTGCCAACAGTTGCATCGTGATATCAAGCACCTATTGAAGTATTAAATGAATCAGCATTAAGGGCAATCATCAACTATAGTTCCATGATTGTAATAGCAGATGACTAGCTTGCTCTGACTGTCTTTGTAGTTGGTGAATGGTCGCACATACAATGAAGAACAGACTGAAAAGTTACTCCCCACATTGATCTAAGCTCTTTGTGTTTATTGACAGGTATCATCTGTGGTTTTCAGAGAAAATAAAGAAAAGAAATAAAACATTGAAGCAATTCACAATAATCAGTGACATTTCTGAGAGTCGATGGCTAGACAGCATACATAACTAGAAAATGCAGTGCAGATGCTGACAGTTGAAATAATTCTGAAAGCATTGCTGGAAGAAGTGGAATAAAATGAAATGGATTGCCTGTTCTCAAAGCATAAAGGCTTCACGCTGCAGAACGATTGGAAGTCAAACTGCTGACCCTGCAGTTATTACAACATTCTCAGGAACCACTGAATACAATGGTGGATGTGGGAGGGCTGTGTAAGGTTCAGATGTCAGTTGAAGTGTTTGGTATATGGGCATAAAAGTCATAACATATCAAAGATGTAAAACCTTTTAACATGTCTAACCACTGCGTTCATGTCAGCCTGCCTCAGAGTTTGACACAGCTTTCTTAAGGAAAAGCTTTCCACTGTCTGGAGTCGAAGTATTGTGGGTTAACTTACTGCCTTTACTCTTACCACTTGACAATCACTCACCAAGCATTAAAAGTGAAAGAAGTCCTAACTGTTAAAACACATTTTAAACCAGTCAGATGCTGCTGCAGGTGTTTCAGCTGTCGTCTGATGTCAGTATCTGCAGCAGGTGTAACCAATCACTGAACTGAGATTGGCCGAGGGTTTGAAAATAGACTGCTTCGATAGTAGTTGTAGTGTTGCAGTGCTTCAAAGAAATTCTAGACACTGATAGGAGCAGTAAAAGACCTTTGACCATACAATGATGGCAAGCATACAAGGATGCCACGCAAGATGCATATTGTGTCCAAAGCGCTCACCCATGCAAACACAGTTACACACCAATAATTTGGGGTTCAGTATCTTGGCCAAGGATACCCCGACTGATGTGAGGACCAGTTCAGAAACCAGTGACCATAAGGCCAGAGGGCGACCAGCTACAACAACAGTAGTAGTAGTAAAGGCTTTAGTAGTCTTTGAGTTGGGATTCGAATCGCCAGTTGGGATTTTTGTGGTCATGGCCACGTTGAACTTGAACTTAATCAAATTGTTGCCAAAGAATTTCCTGTTGATCAACTCCGTGATTAGCTGACTTTTTGTTTCAGCTGTACTGCACCGTTTTCAGTCAGTCATAACATCATTTAACACTCACAGCACGGGACAGGTCGTACTGTGCTGTCTCTCAGTAGCCTGGACATGAGAATATTTAACTGGTGTGAAATAGCGTACAATGGGGGTGGCCCCGTCTCCCAGATCCCCAGCAACTTGTGACCACGACTAACAGAGGACACAAAGCTAATCATATGACTGTGAAAAGCTTGTGCTCCCACACGAAGTTAGTCATTTAGTTCCTCTCCAACTCTAACGCCAACATTTCGATTACCTTGGTCAGTTCCTCCTGTCTCCGTCAATAAGCTGAGTCATATGTGTTCAGAGGAAGAATGGGGGAAGATGGATGAAAAGGAAGCTAATGGGAGAATGCAGAGTTGTTTTAGTTAAACGATGTGAGAGAGAGTTTCCTATCTACATCTAAAATCCTGCTACAGGAAAAAATGTAGGGGGTGTTTGGATCATTGTTTTTGCCGTTCTCAGAGGAAACATAGCTGTGGTTGTTAGATGAAAAAAGGCCCCACCAGTCAGAGAGGAACTACTCTGGGACTTTCTCTTGAACAGCCTCAATGATTGCATCCTACCCATTACATAAAGCCTCCCTCTCATTCCCGAGGAGGGGAGAAAGAGGCTAGTCGGTATAGGAAAAAATTCCTCACTGGCCCTCCCTTCTCCTCTTCCTCACTGACCCCACCCCTCTTTCTCCCTCCTCCTGTGAAAGTTTTCCTCTCCCTCTCTCCACTCGGTTTCTTTCCACTGTCACTCCGCCCTCCGACTTCCCCATCTGGTTCTGGTTAGTGTTCGCTGTCTCACTTACCCTTATTTTTCCCCTACTCCTGCCTTCCCTCCCTCTATCTCTGTCTGCCCCCTCCCCTCCTGTCTTCATCCCCCGCTGCCAGGAACTTTTCAGTATGGAGTCCGACATCTGCTTCTCTCCTTTCTCTCACCCTACCCGCTTGCAGACACAATCACCCAATGGTGAACCGCTTCTCGCCTTTCTACAGAATTAGACACACAGTGAGTTTGTCATTTAATAGACAGATCAGTTTTTACCCTGCTGGATAGCACAGAAGTCTGTTCTTTAAATTATTCCACATAAATTAACTGAATTACAATTAAATCATTATTGTGGAATTCATTGAAAATGTTTTACAACAAATTTCAGATCAGACACAACAACTGAACTCTTTGAATGTTTTTGTGTTGGTTTTTCTTTTAAGTGACAGCATTAGACCAAAATCTTTGTTCTATGGTACTGTCATTAGTTGTTATTGTTATTCCAATTAATAGCCATATATTCAACTATAAAGTCATTTAATTTCTTAATTAAAATAACATAAGACTGAAGCTTGTCATTGGAAGTCTCTGCCATCTTCAAAGAGGCTGTTGAGCCTGGTTACATTAAACACTTGCCCAGCTCAAGTTCGGGCACAACTTGGCCTCTACTCCCCATCAGTATTCTTCCATGCCCTGGTCCTGAAAACCCGGTGGTCTAAACTTGTGAACTCACAGTCCAGACAGCCCGGCTAACTAACTGAGCTAACATTAACTAACAGCAGCTTGCACAATTTAAAAGATAATTTTGAATTAAAACTGACATACTTGAAGTTGCTGAAAGATCAACAAATGTCAGTTCATTAGAGTTATTTAGTTCATTAGTTCATTAGGCATTGTATAGTACTGCTGGAATCTTCAGTGGTGTCTCCACTGTGTTGAGTACTTTAGTTTCAGCTTCTCTGCGGTTAAATATTAAGCTAAGATAACTGTTGAATATTTGGAACTGACAGTGTTCCTGTTCAGGCAGAGAGTGTGTCGTCTCAGAACAAAATGGTAATGACCATCAGAGCATCAGGAAATTATTACTCACTCCTACAGTCATTCTCTTACTTGAATGGTTGCCGCCTCTTACACTGTGACAACAAGGTGGTTCCTCAGAAGAGAGAAATGAGAGAATTGAAACCAACATGACACACTGTAGTATTTGTCAGTCCCATGGCTTTACCAGACCTCCAGGGATTTTATACATACTCAGTGGTTTACAGTAAAACCGTACAAAAATAGAAGTTGAGTCAGAGGAATATCCCCTCTCAGAGTTCCCAAATAGTTTTGAATTTTTTCTGGTCCAGGAAGACATTGAAACGGTACTGCACATATTCAATTAACTTCATGTTGATTCTTTACAATAGTACTTTATAATAATCATCAGTAATAAATAATTAATGTTGTCTAGCATTTTTTTATTAATTGCATATTGTATAAAAGTTAATATGAGACAACAAACGCAGGACTTTGACCCAGCAGACCATCATCAGAAGCGTTGACATATTTTATGATACGTAACTTAACTTGTGAATGGCCGTCTTAAAGTTGCAACTGATAATAGTAATGATAACTTATAATACTGTGTGACTGGATAAATGCTTTGTAAAACGTATATGAATATTATGTGAGCAACTGCAAGTTGTAACCCTTTTGTTTCAAGGGGTGTGCATAAGACTGACATAACACCCATCGTGAATGAATGTTTGAGGTGTCTTTGTTATAACATGACACCATAACCATAAACATACCCATAACCATAAACATACTATAGCAGCCCTAATTATACAACTTAAAGAAACAATGTTTTCATGCATTAACAAGAATAACTATATAGAAACATCAGTTGTCACAGATGAACTTGTTTGTTAATGAATGTCATATAAAGGCATCGGTATTAAACTGACACTGGTTCATAATCAGTTAACCCGTTAACTCTTTGTTGTACATTTATTTAGTGGCGATTGTGGGAATTAAAATAAAGCTGAGCTCCTAGATAATAAATATAATAAATTTATCACAGTCATTTAAAGTAGTACAATAGACTGCAAGATGCAAATGACATGATGTGCATGTGTCTTTCAGCTCTGCAGAAGCCAAAAGCCCTGTCTTTCCCTCATGTCTTTCTTTTATACACTCTCCCTCCCTCCTTGTCTGGCATACTGTGGACATATTCTGGTAATTACTTCTCTCCAGAGAAGAACGTTGATATCTCAATTGCACATCTAAAATATGAAATAACCCTTAAATCTTCTAAAAATTCTGAGCATCATTTACATTTTTAGTCTGCAGTGTTGACACACTGTCTGCAGGTCAAGAGTTCTTCCATGAAATAGGTCTGTTCCACTGCATTCATCACAATCTGAAGTCAGAATTTGTGACGTCTTTTCACGGCTGGACTGTAATATTAATAATAATCTACCAAGCTATAACAAAGCACAGGAAGCTGCAGAAAGGAAGGCATTCATTGTATATAAAAACAATAGTCGGATGACTTCACCGACGCAACTAAACGCATCTGGATAAAATATTTGCAGGTACGTTGTTGTTTTAGTGTCATTATCTTAAAAATAAACGCTGTACTACGTTACGTGCAGCAGAAGAACAAACACAATAGCTCGATTTTCAGAATATAGGTAGAATTATTTACTTCATGTTTGTGCTCATTATAATTGACAAATAGGTTTTTCTAAATTACCATCTCTATGTGACCACTTGTTAGCACATGAAACTCCATACTTGGGTCACAAGGTTAAAACCAGCTATATCCATCACAATTGGGCAAATCCTTCTGAATAGGAAGACCATGAGATTGTGAGCGCTGTAAAAAGCAACAGCACAACACAATGCACTTAAGGTTTTGTTGGTTTATGGTTTATGGTTTTATTGTACATTGCATATATATACATACATACACGTGTCTGATTATAGTAGAGCTGTAGACTCTCCTCAAAGAATTTCCACGAAAGTCACTGTATGCTCAAAATGAGCTAATGTGTCAACAGGGCGTCAGCTGATCACATCTGAGAGCTGATGTGATGCGTAGCTGTTCAGAACATCAAGATGTGATACACAGAAATGAAATGGGGACAATGGTGCACACTTTCACACAGTCTGTCTTCTAAGGCAGTATTCAGACCAAATTGGGTATAGTAGCGATTAGCTGCAGGGTTATGCAACAGTGTTGGCGGAGTGGGTGTGTTTTATTTTTAATGATGATTCACTGGCTTTTTAGTGGCGCTCCCTGTCAGTCATTCACTCTCTCTGATGCTCAACCACCTCTCGCCCTCACAAAAAGTTTCTTGCTGTCACTATTTTGCAGCAGACTGCGATTCAGACACAGGTGTAGAGGCCGGGTACACAAAAACCAAGCAACGACACGATTGGTATAGTTTAGTCCATGGCCTGGATAGCGCTTAATTTCACTGATATTTCAGGCTGATTGTGGAGCAGATTGGTCACCGCAGCTTGACATCTGGTTGTGTTTCCTCAAAAGTTGCATCTGTTTCAACTTCAACACCATGGGTCACTTTTTTCTTTTCTCTTCTTTTCTTTTCTTCTGCATCCCCTGTGGCCTCCACTGCTGCAGCCTAGGTCAACTACTGCCATTGAAATGAATGGAAGGAGACCTGAATCTGGCCAGAGGCACTGATGGTGTTGCATTCATTTGTACATATGAATTGAAATTCATACCCTGTTTTCTCACCTTCACATCTTGTTAATCTCTGCAAACTTCCTCTGATTGTTAGATTGTGAATTTCTAAAACAGCAAGTTGGGTAGGGAGGGGGGCAAACGCGCACCTCGTTTAAGAGTACAAGAAAAATTGAAAGAAATATGAACCGTGACAAACCCATTTTATATTACTACTTATTACTTGATAGAACATCATGTGGTCGTCTTTTTTGTAGCCCTGAAACTTGATCTTGACACATCTCATGGCAATGCTGCAATGTTGAGAGTCACGCAATCCATCAGCTCTTCTTCAGACTAGATACAAGGGAGATGCAGAAGGCCTGAGGAGTGGCAGCAGACAGAGAGCATAATGGAAGAGGATCTATGAGTAAATTAAATCAAGACCGACAGGAAAAGACATTTAAGTAAATGGAATTATTGAGAGCATAATTTCGAATGAGCGAATGCATTAAATAGAAAGGACAGATGGGTGGTGGCAAGAGAGGGGGAGATTGAGATTGCCAAACAGCATCAGAAGAGGGAGGAGGGTGTTGTGTCAGAGTGGAGAGCCACAATATAAGAGATGGAGGGAGCACTTGGTCAGTCTCCAAGATATCGATTTATAAATTAGCCTGACTGTGTGTGTGAGTGGCTGTGTGGCTAGAAAAGAGGTGGGGGATGGGGTATACGAGGTACGGGACCAGAATCGTTAGTGGTCCAGAATCGAATTATGTCTGAGCTGACAAGCAGGAGTAATGATGCTGAGGCTGAACAGAGAGCTACACTCCCAGCCCAATGCTGCCCACCGACATCAGTATTTGTGCTTCAGTTTTTATGATGTTCAATATTAATCTATCATATGAAAAAATGTTAAATCAAATAGATTTTAATTATTATAAAAAGTTATTTCATCAGTCTGAACACCTCATGTTTTCTTCCCTCTTCAAAAGTTTGTTTTTATTTTCTAAATGGCACTTTGATTTCATGTCACAATTTATGACAGCATCCTCCCTCCGTCACTTTCATTCACAAACACACAAAGTGAATCTAACTCCAGTTGGTTGCTGTTCTTAAACACTGGCGGAGTAATAATCCAGACCTACAAGCTAACTGCGTAGCATGTACAGGCTTGCTGTGTGCTGTTGCCTAACAGGAATTACAGGTGTGTCAGATTCAGGGGGTTCTGTTCATAGAATGTGATATGAATATTCAGAACTGTGTTTTCATCAGCATGTAATCACTTTAAATCATGGTGTTTTTGTTGCTTTGGAATGAGACTTTTACCTACAGATGTGGGTCCTCTTCCACACAGTCAGCCATGTTGAGTCATCGTGTTTTTTTCCCCCCGTTTTTTCTGTGGGCAAGTTTTTCCTCACTTGAACCGAGGGTCTAAGGACAGAGGGTGTCACTCCCTGTACAGATTGTAAAGCCCTCTGAGGCCAAATGTGTTTGTGACTTTGGGCTATACAAATAAAATTTGATTTGATTTGATGTTTCTACAGTAGCCCAGAACAGGCAAACTAAACACTGGCTCTAGATTGGGCCTTTAACATTTTTGATTGGTTGCAGCCACACTGCTCCTGTAACTCATAGCTGTAGTTGTTGAGTTTGCTTAATAGGGGCAGGAAGTGTCTAATGTGGCAGTGATGAGTGACAACATCAACATGTTGTGAAAAGTGGAGTTATGAAATAAATTGACATTTAGGGGGAAAACATGCAATCAGAAAATCCAATCACGCTTTAAAAAATTGTAAAAGTGAAAAAATAAAAAACAAGAAGTGAGGTCACATTTATTTTTTTCATTTGATGTAACACATTGTGTTACAAAAATTAAGATTAAACACGATGTTGTTCAGAGATCACCTGTTACAGTATCTCACATTTCACAGAAAGCCAGACCACACAGTGGAAACCAGATGTGATCACTCACTCAAAACTCAGGAGATTTTTTCCCTCATGTTTACTGCAATGAATGGAAACTAAACTACTGTGTGGAAAAACACATGTAACAGTCTAAACACAGGAAAGTCTTGAGCAGTCGTTTATATTTAGAGGACTGAAAGTCGCTAAAACAGCAGATTTGTCTGCAAAGGAAAACGGAAGAACAGTTATCTTTTTTCACAGGCTTCATAGTACAATTTAAATCTGAACACATTTATTCAGAAAAATGATCAGTACGACGTCTTTCACTTCTGTTTTGTTGAATTTCTATTCAGGAGGGCAGAACAGCTGTCTAATCATGCTCCTCCTCTCCACTCTCATTTTTCAGCCAGCTTTTAGCCTCCTTGGCCCTCCACAGACCTTTGACCTGCTTTTTATTATCCTATTTTTCACTTCCTCAGCTGTTGTACTAAAAAGGCCAGTGTAAATCTGAGATTTACCACCACACACCCCCTGAGAGTATTAGAACAAAAAGCAAAGATCCAAATTTGTGAAATGACGGTCGAGCACATTCACCACAAGTCTTTTTTTCTTCTGTTGCACCGGTCCCCTCTGTCTTTCATAAAGTCAAACATTAACCTGCAAGCATCTGACTGCATGACACAGGAAACACATGGCAGAGATGGGTGTGTTTGAGGAGAGTGGGAGAAACAAGTGCAGGTGTTTTATGTCCTCAATGAAATAATGTGTTGAATTAAGAAGAAGCGCATGCGATTTATTTTAGAAAGACACGGAACAACTTCCTGTGAACATAACTGGAACATGACTCACTTTATTCTACTGGCATAAAGGCAAGATTGTGCCTTCTGCTGTCTATCAGATGTTACTGCATGCATGCAGGTATTAAAACAGGGTGGAGGATACCTCCAACCATTTCTTAATGCTTCAAAACCACAGTGGTTTTAAAGCCTTTCAGTGGTTTACATTCTTTAATAATTCTCCTAAGCGTTTACATCGACTTGCAGATTGACTTTAAAAGCATGATGAGTGTGCTGTCGTGGTTGGTATCCCTGCAGCACTCTGCCACCACTCATATTTGTTATTAGTTATTGTACATTTGTGTCCATGAATATTAATCAATCTGTTCTGTCTGTCAAGGTGTCCACATCCTGATTGCTGTCGGCGCAGTGATGATGGTGGTCGGTTTCCTCGGATGTTACGGAGCCATCCAGGAGTCCCAGTGTCTTTTGGGAACTGTGAGTCACAGTTGCTGTCTTTACAGTTCCATGTCGCCACCTTCCTAAAATAATTGCCTATAGAGTTGTGGCCAAAATGATTAGAACACCTGGTAGATCTGGAAAAAAAATTAAAAAATAAACCGTTTTAATGATAACAGGTGGCAGCAACACACCAGGATATGCTGCATTATGTGCTAGAAAAGGACGTAAGGCAGTAGACAATTTAAAATAAATGTAACAAAAATAGTAAATGTTAATGAGGAAGGAAATGCACTCAACACAATAATTGGTGAAACAATACAACTTTTGCTTATTTACAAGAAAACTCCACAGGCGCCTTTTTAACTTCATTATTCAGACCTTGTTTGGTCTCATTACGTAATTTATCCAAACCTCAGTCAGCTAAATCCTTTAATGGACCAATCATCTGATGTTTCTGTTCTGTCCCGCAGTTCTTCGCCTGCCTGGTCATCTTGTTTGCCTGTGAAGTGGCAGCTGGAATCTGGGGCTTCATGCACAAAGACACTGTAAGTCTGCGAACATGCACAAGAGTTTGAAATGGGCGTGCAACAGTTTGCTCAAAAGAACAGGGATCTGTGGAAAACCAGAAGCATAACACTTTAACATTAACGTTGATTTATTTAGCTAACACTTTTATCCAAAGCAACTTACAAAAAAGGGAAACACTCAAGGTACAGACATGGTAGTGAAAATACTCACATAGAATCAAGGTGCAGTTGCAGAGGGGGGTAGATTTAGCATGTCCAGGTGTCAGGAGAGGAGGTCCTCTCTACACTTACCCTCTGAAGGTATTTCCAGAATCTTCATACTCCCCCAGACATCTGGAGGTACAAATATTACATCCTCTGTGCAATAAAAGTAATAAATCATGGGAATCATTCCATTCCCCACACTGTGAATGTATTTCCTAATCCAAAGTATGGCAAGTATGGCAACCGGAAATTACAACTGTCTGTGCTCAGTTTATATGACTTGGAACAAGATTGAAAAGTTATGTTTGTCTATGTTGATGTAACACTATTATTTCATATTTTCATTCATTTGTTGTTTTGAGCTACCTGAGTAGGAAACACAGCTCATGAAAGAGGTCATAGGTTAAGAAAGAATATTTTTGAGTCTCAAGGTTCTGTAAATACTTTGACAACAGAGGAAGTACTGTTGAACAACTTTTGGGGTTTTTCAGAAGTCACTGTTTGAGCCTGAATACGAGTAACAAGCAGAGTTGTTGCTGAACTCATAAAAACCTCTTTGTTCCTGTTCCAGGTGTCGAAGGAAATGATTAACTTCTACGACTCTGTGTACGACAAGGCCATGACAGAGAGCATCACTGACAAGGACAAGGCAAACGCTGCTGCCAAAGTGCTCAAGGTCTTCCACGAGACGGTATGAACATGCATCAGAATGATTCCATTCAAGCCTTCATTGTTTTTATCAGCATGTCCCACATTCGGAACTTTTCAAGTCCTTATTAACTTGTGTTTTTAATATGTCTATTATTCCCACTCTCGTTTATTGTTATGAAAACTACATATAGCACGACAGCAAACTGACTTAAACATGAGATTACAAAAGAATGATGAAGATGTACTTGGAGTGTCGAACCAACGTATTTAATGTCAATCATTTCAGTATTTTATGTTATACAATAACCACCGTGGTGTTTTTGTGTTTCAGCTGAACTGCTGCGGTAAAGGCCAGGCGTCAACTTTCTTCACACAATTAACAGACACGGTCGGCTTCACCGACGTGTGCCCCAGCAGTGGAACTACAACTGTAAGTGTGACCGTCTATGAAACAGCTATGAACCACACTGTGAGGTTGTTTACACTGTAGCCTGATTCTGAAAAAGAAAAAAACATTGTATCTGTTATTTTGATTAGGTTACATTTCAGATCAAATATTTCAAGCTAAAACTGACCGTATAATATTTCTCATCATTCAGAAGGTTGTACAGTACCACGTCATCAGAGTGTAATGTTTCTAAACCTTTCCATCAGGACTCTTTTAGAGTTACTTGATATGCAGATGGGAGAGGAGCAACATTTTTCTCTGACGTCATAAAAAAATACATAGATTTTAAGTGCAGCTGAATTTGTTTATTACTCACCTGGAGCCATAATAAATGTGCACAGATGCACATGACGCTTTGACAGGTCTCAGGAGTCATGACATGTTTCAGAAAGCAGACACGGCAGACATCTTGTCAAAGCACAGCTGGAGCTAATAATCTTAATGATGGTTTGTTCCATTTAGGTATACCACCAAGTTACTGGTCTTCCACATGGATTGTAGCCATTTTTGAATGAACAGAGAAAGACTCATTCGAGGTCTTGCTGATCAGTGATCAGTCTTGTATATAAGTTCAGAGCAGAAACCATGAGGTGGTTAGCTTAGCTTAGCATAAAGTAGACTATTGAACCAGGGAGAAACAGCTAGCCTGCCTCTATTCAAAGTCTGAAAACATGCTTACCAACACTTGTCACTGCTTTATTTAGACTCCAGCAAGTCCCTGCCCCTGCTGCTGACTGAAAGAAACAGCTACAGCACATAACTCCTCGTAAAACTACAGCTCATCATTTTTAAGACCTTTACTGTCTATAGACTAAACAAACAAGATATTTATTATGTGTTCATTTGTGAGGTTTAGAGGTTGAACTTTAGACAGAACCAAGCCGCTTTGCTCTGCGTCCAGGCTTCATGCTAAGCTAAACTAATCCCTTCCTGGTTCCACATTCATACTTGAAGCACAGATATGTACAAGAGTAGTATCAATCTTCTCAAAATGTGAGTATTTCCCATAACGTCAAACTCTTCTCTTAATGTTATCACTTACAGCTGTTTGATTGAAAGTAAAATGTGTGCCCTGAAAAGGGCTGAGACAGACTGTTTAACTCCAGCAATATTTGGGATGTAAAGAATGACTGAGGGCTAGATTCAGAGATGGATACATAATGATGATACATAAGTCAGCTGAAAATATGCAGGGAGAGTTGTGTGTATTGAGACTTGTGCTGCTGGGGTCTTTAAGTTGATTTCTTGGCAGAACATTCACATTCACTGAAATGACCTCAGTCCAATTTAAGCCTCCATGTTTGCCAGCACTGTGTTGTGTTCAATTTTCATGAACTGGTGTTTTCCACTGAATCCTGCCAAAAATCTTTAAAAGAAGGAGCAGCACTGCTCTTCAGTCCACAGAAGTCAGGTGATAGAAAAGTCAAAGTGTATTGATTTATGGAAGTGATAGATTAAAAAGATGATGGGCACCACATGTATGAACATGTATGAAATAAAATGAATACATGTTGTAATAAAATAATAGCTGACCATGCTGGTACATTGATGTTTAGATAAGCATATTATGTTTATCATAACATGCTAATGTTATGAGTGTTTCAAAATGATTGCAATGTTGATCGATGCCTAAAAACGGATTATTGTGCTGAACACTGCTGCAGACTGCATTGTCTCTGTAGTATTTTTAGCATGATTCTTTTAGCTTGACATTCATTTAATAACCTTCACTGTCACAAGACTGTGTTAGTCTTTGGTCCTAGCTTCCTAACTCCTCCTCACATGCGCTCATCTCAAACTCTGAATACATCCCTGAATGAAGAAGACATGAAACGTTCCCTCCAAACTATTTGACAAGGCGATCAGCATGTTATTTCTGCTTCCAAGCTTCTCTGAACCCTGTTTTTATTGTTTCGGTCATGTTTCTTTGCAGAGTTGCCACAGCAGGATCCAAGATTTGTTTTCAGATAAGATTTATCTGATCGGTATCGCCGCTCTGGTGGTTGCAGTTATTATGGTGAGAACACACAAACTACACATCATCAAACATTAAACCTTACACAGAACTTTAGCAACAAATATTTCAGTACTGCCAGGTAGGGATGAGCAGCATTATTTGTATCCATATCTGTACTCGGAGTGGGCGGGGACTAACCCGGAAGTGGGTCGGTTGTCTTGAAATGGGTGGGGTTTTAACCTGTATAACGGGGCGGGGCCTTTAACCTGTATAACCCTGTTATTAAGTATGTAATTGATATGGCTGTCCTGTAAGTAGAAAACTATTTACAGCACTACTTCAGCATTGAGCTTCAGATCAATAGTTCACGATAGCAAATAAACTATTTACAGAAAAAGATAACTGCCAGATATTTAAATCATGTATAAATTGTTTCAGTCAACCACAAGAAAGTGTGGAATTTCATTGGTGTCATTTATTGTTCATCCTGTCCTGGCGCAAGTAGCGTTTCTTGATGTCTGTGGACCAGTTGTGGAAAACGTCCCAGTGCATTAAATTAAACGCACCGATCTCCATAGCAACCGCTGTGTTTTGGAGGTAGACGTGCATGCACACTCACGTACTGCTGAGTGAACTCTCTGGTCGTTAGCTCATAAGCAGTTTCTTCTCCGAGCTGTGTATCGTTAAACAAAATAACACGAAACACAACTGCTTACTCTTCTCCTCATCTTAATTGGGACATTTTGCATCGAACGTGAAGACATTAAATGTCTGGTACACATTTGGAAGGCTGGGCGTACAGGAGACCACCGGGCTCTCTCCAAGGGGAGGCTCCGTCCAGCAGGGACTAAAACACAGCACAGACAGTTCAGAAACTACGAGTTAAATGAATGAGTTAAAAGGAATTTTTAAACAGACAAAGTAGTTTTCAAGACTGCATGTTGCTAGCGGATCTATTTTCTGCCCCAGAGTGCGGCCGTCACTGGTTCTGAATGAGGCTTTATAGCAGGCAGCCGCTCTCCCATCTTCCTGGTACTGCGTACTGCCACTGAATCTTTTGGTGGTACGCAGTACCGGACCGTACTGGCTTACTTTCACCCCTGTTAATAAGTACAAACCAACGTAAAAACAAACCTGAAGCTGGAAAAAAGCCATGAACCTGACTGACTGAGGACTGAGAGACAGAGAGTTGTTCTGTGTGTGAGTGAGCAGAGGGGCGCTGTGACTACCACAGACACAGTCAGCTACCCGATGAGGTTTTTCTAATCTGAGCACAGATATTGACTCCTATTACTCGTATAATACTCGACAAGTCGGCAAAAGTGCTTTATCTGTACTGGATACTCGTTTCATCCGGCTCAACTCTACTGCCAGGCACACATTTGATTGGATGTCCCATGAGTGCTTATATAGACTCTGTATCACTACATTTTACTGATGCTCTAATATTAATGTTACATTAATGTTCACAGTATATCTCCATCTATCATCTGTCACCAAAGATCCCTTCAAGAAATATGACATTTAAACAGTTCATTACATGTCTGAAAAAACACATCACTCTAGAAACACAAGGTAAAGGACGAAAGGAGATACCTTAGCAGCCTCGTCTGCTTAGCTGTTCAGCATAACAGCTCTCCCTCTCGTCTGATATTGGTAATTAATGAAAAAAGTTTTGACAGTTTTAGTACAGTTGATGCTCGTATGGCTGCTTGTGTTTAGACAGAATTTAACATGTTTTTGTGCCCCCCCCCAAAAAAAAAAAAAAAAACTCAAAATGATTCTGCTTCATTTCTTAAAAAGGCTTAGCAATATCCTGAAACAGCCACTCCTAGTTTTGGGGGCTGTTTTCATCTGTACATTATTCCACATTTGGTGCTTAAGCAAGCTGGTAAGAATCTCACATCTCTTTGTGTTTGTCCACACAGATTTTCGAGATGATCTTCAGCATGGTGCTGTGCTGCGGGATCCGCAACAGCCCGGTGTACTAAAGCGCCAGGCTTCCAGGCTGCTCGCCGTGAGGGAAGGACGAGCTCGCAGTGTCTGTCTCATTCTTTTTCTTTCCTTTTTATAAGCAGGAATCATCACATATATTGCTTGCTGGATTTAGTCAGCTCTTTGAGAAGACAACATAAATCATCCTCCATTGAGCATTTTCATGACACTGTCAGTGAATTTTTTTGTTAGTCACCGATGCTGTTATGCATATTTAACCAGTGCTATTCTAACCTGATATGTAGATATTATATCACACTGTCACATGAGTTACACCAACACGTCCCGGTGCTCTAATCCTTTTAGTGATTCGTTAGTTGTTTACTGCTTCCTTGCCTATGAACATGCTATTATATTCTCAGTTTTATGAATGTTTTTCCACTGTTTTATGTATAAACTGTATATAAATATATATATTAACAGTGCTTTATGACTGCCTGAGCATGGATATTGTATTACAGTAGATTGTTCTCCTGTATTCTTCCTGCACTCTGCTTGTTTGTCTCGGCTCTAGACTGAACCAGATGACGGCGCGGTGAGGCCGACACTAGTGAAGCGCCAGCGTCGGCCTCATCACGCCACATACAGGTGAACACATGCAAATGCACTTCCCTGTCCTTGCATCCTTATCGCTGTGTGATGCTGTGTGCAGAGGAGAATCTCAGTTATTGTTTGGCTGTTTGCTGTTTGTCACATGTCCAAAACTGTCAAATGCTCAGTTGCATAAAACAGTATTTACCTCAGTGGGTAGAGGTGGATTCATTTGGTGTAGTCTTTATGTGAGTAAAAATAAAAGATTGAGAGAAGTACTTGAACAGTTTTATACAACTGTGCACTGATTTGTGGAGCGGACGGCTCAACACTGATCATCTCTCACAAATTAGACCAAACTAAATTTAAATGTGACTTTGTAACGTTTGCGCAGAGCAAGTCGACCGACGCTCCTGTTCCATCCATTTATTGGTCGTTATCTCTTTTTATTCCAACAAACCTGTTGGCTGTCCAAACATCAGCCAGCTGTCTCTGCTTGCTCAGCTCTGTAGGAAATGGATCGACCTTTGCTTGTCTGTAAGCCGGTGCAACAGCAGGGAGAGCCTCCGTGTGGTGGTCTGGATCTGGGGTTGCCTCATCTGGTTGAGTCTAGTCCTGTCTCATCTGAACTGGTTGTGTCATTGTAACTGTCCCTCCAGCCTCACAGCCTACTAACCTAATTCACTGTCACCATTCATGTGTTAACTGTTCCAAACAAAAGCAGCTTGGGACATAATATCATGAGCACCAAAATGAAACTGTGTGAGCTGAAAATATTTTGCTGTGACTTGTTGTCTCAGAGACTCCTGGAAGTCACTACAGCCAGCTAAGAAATTGATCCAGCTTGTAGCTTCTCTTCCAACCACAACCTGTCATACATGTGCTATACTAGATTTTACGTGTTCATGACTTTGCATCTGCTCCATTAAGTCATTTTTTCTTTTTTTTTAAACAGTGTCGGGCTGATTGCAGTATGCAATAGTGTTATTTGTATTAATAGTATAGAGCAGCATGGTCACAGCTACAGTATTGACCACAGATCAGTCTTACCTGCCTGCTGAAGTCCAGCCAATCACAAAGCACCCATCAGGCATCTGAACATGCTATGGGTTTTTTTACTCCATCAGATAGAAAATATTTTGTCCTGAGGTCTGTCCCTATAAGCTGACTCTCCGATTTCACACACACACGCATAAATCATATCATCTTGTGTAACCTTCCATTTTATCACAGCTTTTGTCAACCAACTAAAACCTTGTCTTGTTAGCATCTCATACTTAAACTGAGAAACAGTAAAAGTGTCTTGTAATATTTACAGCTCTGAAGTATTGTACTAATGAAATCATGAAGGCTGTAGAAAGACAAATGTATGCCTTTTCTCTCCTTGTATTGTGATATCTTTGTCTGGTACGTCGTCAAAGGAGTCTGGACAGAAAGGGAGGAGGATTTTGTGGCAGTGCCGACTGAGAGTAAGACAAACTTTCAACACATAACACAGCTGGATTCTCCCCAGAAGCAAAAAAAAAGCGAAAAAAAAAAAAAAAACAGAGTATTCCCCGATGATGAGGCCACTTGCTGTGTTTCTCACAGCTCTGTCCGTGTTGCTGCCTTTTGAATTTGGCACCTGATGCTCAGGACACACTGCCACTTAAATCTCAACCCCTCTCTACTCTAGTAGACTTTGGTTTGCCCAAAATATAAAGGGATTAAATGTATTTTACAAATAAAAGAGTCCAGTGGTCTTGTCTTTTTTTCTTTAAGAATCTTAATATGTGTGTGGCTACATGGAAAAATCAAAAGAAATCCATCCAATCCAATCGACCTTTCACAAGGTGACAAATATTCAATACTGAATATGTTCTGCTGATTCAGCATTTAAAGTTGGGCAAATGAAATCAAAAACAATAGAGTGGTACTAATTTATAAATGGAACTAAATTCAACGAGATTTAAACAAAGCATACTGACTGTAGGATGCATGTGTGGTACAATAAGTATGTTTCTAATACACAAATGTTGAAAAGTCAGACTATATGTTGCTTCTTACATAAAGAAGCTGAGTCATGCTTCCTTTTCTCTTTATTTGGACTGTTGCAGTTTGAGTTGATTTCCTCAAACTTCAACTTAGACAAAATGCTGAAGCACAGCACGACTGTTTTAGCACCTCTGCAGTGACTTCCTGTCACTTTATACTTGAGGTTCGACTCACTGAACATGACAGCATTACATGTAGCAACAGAGAAGACAGAGAGAGGCAGTCTTCTCTACAGAAATATGACGTGCTGCTTCTGTAAACTATCATTCATTTTGGTCAGTGTTGATTTGATTTTTGATTTGTTTATTTGTCTGAATGTCTTTGTAATAGAATGTATTGTAAAGTACTTTAAGCTGCATGGCATGTATAACAGGTGCAAATAAAGTTTAGTGTAATCATCCTTATTAAATGGAAAGATTAATTAACATCAAGTGAATTCATTCAACAAACTAATATTGATTTATTGACTTTAATACACAATTCAGTTGAATAAAATGACCTCACATGATCAAAATAATCTAATTTTGTCAACACATTAATGTCATTACCTTTTTCAGATATGGAACACATTTCACTGTCTTCATCTATCTGTTAAGGTGATGAATGAGGTGATGGCTTTTCGTCACTGAGACAGACGAGACTTTCAGTCATGACAAAACATTTATGAGGAACAATATTGACGGCTAAAGCGAGAGCTCAAAACAAATCCAGCTTGTGATTCAACCTTTGACACACACGGTCGGGGTTTACACATCCGCGCAGGAGGACAGAATCATGATGACGAGCAACAAGAGGAATGTGTAACTACATTTAGCAGAGATGATTACAGCTGCCCTCACTCACTTTTGTCAGCATGACTCTCGTGGGCGCAAACTCCGACTGATAGCGTCAGCATTTCAGTTTGACCTGGAGGTGAAGGGTCATCCTGTTAGACCTTTCCTTCTACTTACAAACTACTTCCCATACTTTGAGAGCTGGGGCACTGATGTTCTCTAACCACCAGATGGAGACAAACACCAATGTTTGGTGTCGGTATTAGCCGAAATCTTTAAGTTGATATGGAGGAGGAGTGGTCTTGAGTAAAACCTTAACCCCATTATAAGAAAAACAGTATCAGTCCAAAGTTTGGACATGCCTTCTCATTTCATGTTTTGTCTTCATTTTTTATTCTACATTGTAGGCTAGCTTCTAGTATATAACAAGTTAAGTTAAGTGAGAGGAGTTCAGTCTGGGACTTGGTTGTCCATGGAGAATTTTCTCTCGCATGGCTCAACACATGAGAGCCAACCTCTCAGGACTAGACAGTTTTCTTACATCTTAAAGACAAGGAATACTCTTAGTGACGGTGATGTTTGGCATTTTGAAGAGGGAGGACAGGTGATTTGAAATTAGACTGAAAGAGACTACTTATGTAAAAGTAGAGAAACTATCTCTCAACAGCGGAGGAAACATTTCAATAGTTGCTCATTTTAGTTATAAACCATTCCAGTAATAATCCTCTCAGGTAAGGTGCTGGGGTACAAAAGTATATTATAGTTCAGATTTTTAAGAGTATGATTTCCTTTCAGACCTCAGTAGTTTATCCAGTGAGATTCTGACAGCGGGCATCAGTCTGTCCCACCCTCAGGAGCAGCCTTAGTTTTTTTATAACCATGGACAATTGGATCCAGGTGAGCTTCTACAATGCATCTGGTGATAGGAATGCTTTTGAAGCTACCCGCCCTAGAATGTTCCTAGGGTGTGCAGCTTCAAAAGCACGATGAATGGCTGTGGTTGATGGAGTGACAATACAAATAGATCTCCGGTGACTTATAGGAGTAAAACAGAACTAGGACTCTTCAATCTGCTCTCATTTAAATCAACATCTTTATACACACAAAAACACAAATGAATGTGGCCAACAGTACAGCTGTCTGTCCAGGAAAGTCGTATTTACAGACCAGTGTTGGTTGACTGAGATCAGAAGCAGCACAATGTTCATTTTTAAAGTAACACAAGAGAGTTATATTATATTATATTATATTATATTATATTATATTATATTATATTATATTATATTATATTATATTTTACAGTTGCAGTTTCTAAAAATAAAATACTCCAAGTGAAACTATGTTAAATTTTTAAATGTGTGTGTGTCTGTCTCATGTTTCACACTGACATCTGATCAAGACAGAAGTTTTGTTCCTTCTCTGGCAGTTAGCATATATTGATTAAAGCTGCATTAATCAATATATTTATGGTAACTCTGGATGAATGACTTCAGTGACGTGAAGACGGCAGAGAATCATCACGTAGATCTGCAGCTCCCCTCAGCTCTATATTTTTTTAGCCCCTTTCAGCTCATTGTTTGGGTTTCACACTGTCCCTCCTCTACTCTCTATACGCTGATTTGTGTGATTACTAGCTGTTAGTCCAGGATGCTCTGAATTCCAACACTCACTCTCTATCCTAATGAAAACTATATGTGCCCCATCCACAGTGAGAACATCCACAGAACGGTCAAGCTTTCTAGAGCTTTACATCCATGTTAAGTAACCTAACAAGCAGTGGCTGACAGGGCATCTCTGATTTGAAGGACTCACCACCCTGTTTAACAAAACAGAACTATCCCTTAAATTTGTCAGACTTAGGGGTCTGTCTCCAAAGCAAAAATAGGCTGAATAATAATCAAACAGATAAAAATTCAGCTGGATTTACTAGTGTGTAGGATTTACTGGATTTATTCATAACCAAAACTTCATTTATCTATCTTAGATATGTCACTAAAGTCAGACCTTTCCTCAATCAGGCTGACACAGAGAAACTCATTTATGCTTTTATCACTCCAAGGCTCGATTACTGGAATGTCCTTCTGTCTGTCTCGTCTTCCCAAAAAAAAACAACAACAACACTAGGCTGCTTACAACTCGTACAGAATTCTGCACCCCAACACTGACAAAGACCAGACAGAGGGCACATATAACCCCCATTTTAAGGTGTTCTTATTGGTTTTTAAATCACTGAATGAACTGACACTGGCCTATTTTTTAAACACAGTCCAGAGATATGTACCAAGCAGGTCCCTCAGATCCTCAGCAGCTGGACTCCTGGTCGTGCCCAGAGCCTCCACAAGATAACCATGATGTAAGACTTTTTAGCCTGGAATTTATTTACGGTGCCCTGTTATTCACTGCTGAGCCTTCCTTTAGTTTTCCTTTTATCCTCTGTGTTTATTCACCTTATAGGTTTTAATGTGCTATTGTAATTGTATACATTTTATAATTGTTTGGCCTTTATCTATTTTATTTCTGTCTTGTCTATTTGGCTGGACCCTGTTTTATTTTCGCTGTCTGTTTCTATTTTTGCTCTGTGAAGCACTTTGGGCTGCATGATTGCATGAAAGGTGATATTAATAAGTTTGAGTTTTGAATTTGAGTGAAATCTAGTGGTGTAGTTGTGGATTGCCTCACCTCACCTGCTTACCAGCACGATGTGCCACAGACGTGAAATATGCAAAAACAAGAGAAAGATGCTGAAAGATGGTGGTTCAGCATGGTGGACTCCATGGTTCATTGTAAGGTAACAAAATCATGGTGGTTATTCATCCATGAAAACATAGTTTTGTGTGTTATATTCCACATCTGCCATATTCTGTAAATAAATCTGACACACTGGACCTTTAACGTCAAACTAAACAAAATGATGTCAGTCTTACACAGCAGCATTTTATCATCATTCCTGGCTTTGAGGTAAAAGCAAGAGGTCATGACCTCTCTGTGTAAGTATGTGGAGGTGTGTGTGTGTGTGTGTGTGGTTGTGTACAGGCCATTTGAGATACACTCCTCATTGCATCCACACCCAAACTGAGAGTGGTTTCTCTGGAGGTCTGTGTGAAAGCCTCGTGATCTGACAGGAGCCCCTCCCCGTGCCTCTCTGCTCCTCAGACTTCGTTTCTCAGACCTCCCCCAGGTATTTCTCATGTCAGCTTTAAGTGATGAGGTTATTTCCACATTCCCGGGCACTTAAACAACCACTGTCGACACAAAAATTGTGCTTATTCAGAAATAATGTCACTTATTCTCATTTCAAAAGTTCGTAAAAGAAGAAAAAGTTGGATTTGGGGAGATAACTGCATGTAACTTCACTGTGTCGATTCACATCATTTTCATCAGATCGGTGTCTATTTTGGCTTCTCATGAGCTTGTATTCACCTCACTTAACTTAGTTCTTCTTGACAATCGTATCATCGTATCACAATCACTAGTTCAGTGGAAATTGTTAAACTTGATACTTTTCTGACACTGACTCCATTCTCACTCATTTCTTCTCCCTTTTGTTGGCTCCAGTCATCCATTAGGGCTGGGTAGGAATGATTATTTGTTGTGGGTTACATACGGACATGTGACCTCATATCATGGTTTTAAAATGTTTGTGTGTTGTGTAACAATGAGACCTTTTTGGCCACGTTTGCCTGACATCACTGAAGACTCAGACAGACTCACAGGAGTACTGTGGAATTAACTCTCCATTTTAAACACTGCATCACCACCATCAGGCCAGAGCGTCCACACTAAGCTGGCTAATGCTTAGATCCACGACTCTGTCAGTGGCAATGATGGCAATGTTTGGAATGTAACATCTCTACATCTTTTGCAAATGTGCATGTTGCACAGAGGATGACTTGCAATGACTTTAGAGATCTCCTGATGTTTCATCACGTACATCGTCAGGTCAGAGACTCCTAACTCCTAAAAAACACTGTGCATGTTTATGCACAACACTAGTGTTGAAACCAACACTGGCAAAGAAAGTCCGGCATCGCAGTCTGTCTGACCTGGTCCTGCTCTTTTTGATAACACGTATTGTGTAATATATCTGAACTCAACACTGAGTTGTTCTCACTTATACCTTTCTGTTTCTGCTGTCAGACAACTAAACACGACATCATGTGTATTATAGGCCACTGGTCTGGATCATATCACAGGAGGTCACTAAGGTCACACTCCTGGGGACGAACATCTCAGTGCTATGCATGGACATGTCAAAGATGTCAAAGATTGCAGACAATAAAGAGTCCCAAACACAAGTTAAGACAAACAGTGTCATCACTCCAGTTATCCAGATTTCAGGCCTAATGACTCACTCACATGCACTTCTGCTAATAAAGGATTTTCCCCTTTGAGGAATCAATAGTCAAATCAAAAGTTGTTCTTCTTCTTACAAATGACTCAGTCAGTACCTTTATTTTCATGTGATGTATCTATCTCCAGTACACACCTTGATTTTCCATCTGAAGCCTCTGTAGACACACAATACAAATCCACTGTTCCATCCTCTATATGAATACATTCATGTTTTTCATAAATGTTTTTATTCATTTGACAGGAAAAAGTCAATACAATGAGAAATAAGAAGAGAACGTTTTCCTTTTCCAGAAACAACAACCACCACTTAGCATTTCATTTGTCCTGTAGTGTCTTTAATTCAGCTATGTAATTAATCATACAGCCTCAAACAGAACCAAATTTTCCAGGTGTCCCCCTCAGATTATTCTTCATTTTCTCCAGGTCTAAGTACAGCATGAGGTCCTCAAGCCACAGGGAAGTTTTGGGGCCAATGGTGACTTCCACTCCAACAAAATTCTTCTAATAAGGATGCAAAGGCGATACTATCCTTACACCTCCTCCTAATTATTTGAGGATCTGATACTACTCCAAAAATGGCCATTTCTGCACATGGTGTCAACTTCATATTTAGTGCCTCTGCAAGATGTTTAAAAATAGCTGTCCAGTAATCTTGCAGACAGGGACAAGACCAAAACATGTGTGTCATGTTTGCTGGTGTCATGTGTCATCGATTGCATGTATCTGCAATATTGGAATATATTTTAGAGGTTGGAATTGGTAAATAAATACAGTCGACAACCCTAAATTATATCAAATTGAGCCTGGAGCAAGATGTATATAAGGTGTATGTTATTTACTCGAGTCACTGCAGAGTGCCAGTCACTGTGACTGTGTCTATGACTCTGCTTCTTCTTCCAATCTTTTCTGATTTTATCAAGTGTTGTCTCTTTAAGATGGGAGATTATGGTGCTGCTGTGTAAGACTGACATCATTAGTTTGACGTATACTAAGAATGTGGCAGATATGAAATATAATATGTTTAATACATTTTCAACAGGTAAAACAGGAACACATAACAGAACAAACAAAACAAACGTACAGGCAAGATTCAGGAGTCACATTCTATACAATTAAATTTAATTAATAACATTTAACATAAGTAAGTACAATAATATAAACTGAGGGTGTATTGTTATGTGTGGTATATTTACATGATTATGGAAAGGTGAGCAGAAATGAAAGTAAATTGTAAAGCAGAGTGTTTTTGAGGCAACGTCTTGTGAGAATGGTGGAAATATTCAAACCAGCATATGAGTGAAAGTGTTCCATGTTTCACGAAAGGATCATCGTCGCTGTGAAGTTTACATGTCAAACAGTCCAGTGCAACATATTCAAATATAACCTTTTGCCACTGAGCCTTAAATGGAACTTTATCTGTGATCCACTTCAAAAGAATACTCTGGCACAGAAGGCAAGTGTCTGCTGAAGTTTACAATGGTTCCCTTTATTCAAACATATTGCTATCACACACTGTACATTATAGTGCAGATTAAAGAGGGGTGGTGGTGCTGACCCTTCCTCAACAGAAAGAGTTGGATAAATGCTCTTTCTGTTTAGGGATGAGGTTACATTTATGTTCATAGGAAACTTTGCATTCCCTTTAAAACTTGTTTACTGTCCTCACAATAACTTTTGGATTTTGCCCCCCACCTCCTGCAAACCACAAGCACCCCCCGGCTCTGCAGGTCCCGCCTCCAGACAGACAGCCGGACTGATCCGTCTCACAGCGGACACTCATCAGAGTCAGTCACCGGACGAGCCGCGCCCTCCTCTTTATTTCTCTGCCACGGCACTGCCGCAAGTTTGTTTGTCTCCGCTTTGCCAGGATGAGTGTCGCGGTGGTGGACGGCTGTTTTCTATCCGCTCTGCAGCCCAACTCAGCCTTCACGACTTATGTGGTTCCCTCGGACTGTTCGTCTCAGGACCCGGGCGCTAGAGCCAGGAGGGTCCGGGAGCAGGTCCGGTTACGGATGGCTGAGAAGAAGTCCTCCTCTCTCCCCAGACTGGACGACTCGCTGATCGGATCAACAGGTGAGCCACCTCGACTTTAACACTTGTCTTTGTCCAAGCCATCAGCAGGTGATGCTCAGTAACTACATTCTAAACGTACAACTCTGAAACATGAAAACACTTCATGTGGGAACAAAATAAATGTTCAGATGTAAAGTAGGACCATGTTTAGCTGAGGAACTATGATTAACACCCTTCATAATAAGGTTCTGGTATTCAGTAGAGTTTCTAAATCTCTTCTAACAAGTAAAACAGAAAGCAGAATGCAGCAGACCTCATGTTTGGCTTCCAGCTGCATTAATACATCATTTGTCTGTTTGGGGGAAGCAGATCAAGCGACACATTCTCCTCGTAAAAGCTGTTGTGGTGAAAGTTTAGGCAAGCAATTGCCTAACTTCACATCCAGCAGATACAGAGCAACATTAAACTGTGGAACTGTCCACCCGAGGCTGATGAAAGGCTCTCTCTGCTTTGTCTGTTGTTTGCAGTGAAGTGAGTGTGTACAGTGGGTGTATCAGAGCTGTTCTGCCTGCTGGGAACGAGGTTGAGTAAAGACAGAGTAAAAGTTGTGGTCAGTGGGATCAAAACAATGAGCTGAAAAACACTAAAGTGTTGGGGTGGTCCGGTGGTGAAAAGTGTCGCCGTTGTGCATAGTGTCTGTGTGGATTCCCTCCAGGTTCTCCGGCTTCCTCCCACAGTCCAAAGACATGAACTTAACAGGTTAACTGGTGATTCTGAATTGTTGGTAGGTGTCAATGTGAACGCGAATGGTTGTTTGTCTCTACGTGTCAGCTCTGTGATGAATTGCTGACTTGTTCGGGGTGTACCCCGCCTCTCACCCAATGTCTGGTGGGATCGGCTCCAGCCCCCCACCCCTCCCACGACGCTGATGAGGATGAGCCGTTATAGGAAATAGATGGATGGATAGAATTAGTGTAGCTGTGTTAAAGTAACATTTAGGTGTTAACCAGAACCAAGGCACGGACTAGTCATTTCATTTAATAAGAAACTAACTGCACTAAACTTGTTGAGCACTTGTGCTGATTGAACTGTGGGTTTACTTTCATATTTATATTCTTAGCCAATTTATGAATTAGACATATGAATTCTGATGACATGAAACATGACACTTGAGAGTCTGCTTGCAAGTTTGGTATTCATTCACTAAGCAGCTCATTAAACATTAAACCCAGATTTAGTTCTGCAGTGGTCTTGCTCCTCTTTCCTCATGTTACTGTGGACCATTGGAGGATTTTGGTTTTTGCTCCAGAGGCAGAAGTCATACTGGCTTAAACAACATCCACCTGAATCCCTCAGAGTGATTAAGACTCATGTCATGACTGAAAAATGATTTATTGAGGTACAGGACACACATTCCATGGCTTGAAAAGGTTGTGGGGTTATGGAGAAACGATCCTGTCTAGTCGATTGTTGCCATTCTTTGATGTTGAAGTAATTGGACAGGATTAATCTAATTGGCTACTCTACATTAATACATTCATGATTTTGTTATAGGGTGTCGTGTAACAAACTGTCCAGACTGAATACGTGCGCTGTTAGAACACCAGTACTCACACAGTCACAGACAGACCCATCAGCATTTCAACACAATAACAACAGATGTGAATGTTGAATGTGAAGTGAGCTGTTATGCAACCAAGATGGGAAATCTGCTACACAGACAATATGCAGGGAAGTGATGATGTGGAAATTTAAAAATTCCATCTCATAGAGACCCATGTTCAGGACTGCTGTGCTCGCTTCAGCTTTGACGTGATCTCTGACACATCACAGCAGTTAGACATTTAATCCCTGATTGTGATGTCACTTAGCTTCACTAAGCCACTCGCTGTAATCATTTCACAGTTTTTATACATTCTGATACACAGATGTGTATTTGTTCACTCTGAGCACCTGTGAATGTGTTATTTCCTCCTTCCTGTGCTCATTTCCTGTTTTTTTCCTCTCTATGGAAACTAATTCATGACATCACAGATCCAAGTCAGGATGGAGTTATGAATGTTGACACGTTGAAGAGAACATTTCTTTTCTGTTTATAAAGAAATATAATCCAAGAGTCATTATTAAGCAAACAGATGGAAGAACACGCCATAGTCTCTGACTATGGGAAAGGAAGGAGAAATCTCTCATCCTTACGTCTGCTACTCCTTCTGTCTGATAAGACAACATGACCCCAGTTTGACCCATGACGGAGCCAGGATGTGGGCTGAAAGCTGCATGTAAGCCTGTCTGAGGTCTTCTTTCATTAGTAAAATGATTAACTGAATATCTCCACGCCAACACAGATTAACTTTCATTCCACTGAATCCTGTTTTTGTGGAAATATCCATGAAACATCCATTACTCCCACAGAATAGAGCTCCTCAACTACAAAAAAAGTATAACTTATATAACATTTCAATCAGATCAGCAGAGACTTCATTGGAATAGATGGATAAAAAGAATTCATTTATTGACAGTGCATGCACAATGGGAATAAAATTTGGCACATCTTTATATTTCAGGCAGTAAGGATGCAATGAGCTGTGAATATCCCAGTGATGGAAACAATGATGGAGGTGAACTGGGGACTGGGAAGACAGGTTGTGGTATAGATTGTTGGTGAATGGAGGGAGGATGGTTGACAGCAGCAGAGAACCAGTCTAGGTTCACATGAAACGTGAAATCAGCATCGGTGAATATTTGTCTCATGTTCACTTTCATTCTGTGCAAGAAGGAGCAAATAAAGCCAATATCTTACTCTACTGATTTCCATGTGTGGCACATTCTGTTCTACTGGGTTTCAACATAAAGGATAAACGCCCTCAGCTGGGGGATTGAGTTGGAAGTGGGAACAGAAATGAAAAGAGGAAGTAGAGGAATAGAGTGAGCATGAAGATGGTCAGTGTTTTCCGACTGATCCTATGCTAAGCCTCATTTGTGTTGTTTTAGATGTGTTTTTCTTCTCCATTCTACACAGCCAGAGGTTAGCATTCATCTCTGGGATTAATTAAAAAGGCTGAACTGCATTACCTCACAACAATAACAACGTTTTGACAGAAGTTATTGCACACATGATTCACTGCGTCACAAGTCAAGCTTCAGGTTTCAAGAATCTGCTTGCATTTACACAAGATACAGATGTGAAGGAAAAGACAAAAAATACATTTAACTTTTTAAAGTTAAACTGTTTTTTTTTTTTTTTTGGAAATCAATATTCATGTAAACTATGTGCAGCTTTGTTTTGACTTTTGTATCAATATTTGATATTTGATTTGATTTTCATATTCAATGCTCTTTAGGTGGTTGCAGGGTTTTGCTCAGCCCATCTCTGACTCCAACACTTGATACATTATATTATGTGATTGAAAAGATGGAGAAACTTACAGAGTGCTGTCATAACAGACTTCATGTCAGGAAGGCCTGCTCAGAGAGGCCACCACAGTAATGTACAAAATGTGCAACCCTGCTACACATGTAACAAAAAATGAACTAATTAACAGTTAAGTAACAGTTAACTAGGTTGAACTCAACAAAACTCAACTCATAGTAACACAAATTACATCAACCAGCTATCACGTGCACACCTGATATGCTCTATGCCCTCTCCTCAACAGGCATATGGTAACTGCATACATAGGCACTGTTTTATTACGACCTGCTTTGCAACAAATCTGGACCCCTAAAAGAAAGATAGCCAATACTAGTTATCCTCTATACTCTATCTATAGTCCATGGTCTGAGTCTCAGTACATCAATTTCTGCCATTGGAAACTCCTGATATGCACCTTCCTCAAATATGTCCAAAACCATTTTATCCATAAACATGTACAATGATGTGGTATTATAGTTTTGATTTCCATGAAAAGAAGAAGAACATTCACATTTCAGTTTGACTTTAAAACACAGCAGCAGAATGACAGTGACATTAAGTATATATTATTGAGTACATGTATATGTACCCTGCCACTGATCTGATGTTTAAAGTTAATTTTGAATATTTTGTTGATGCCTAAATAAGTAACATTTTGTCATGAGATCAAAGTTAGTGTATGTACCTGTTTTTAATGTTTCATTTGACATTGATGGAATTGAACAAGCCAAAGGGGGTTCGCACACATTGTTGTCTGAATTCAGATTATGTTGGATGTGGTGCAGCCACAGTGAAAATGAAAGCAAACAGGAATCAGAACAAAATAAGCAAACTTAGACTGATTGGTGCAGTCACAAGAGATGCTTGTGTGGGTGAGTGCAATGAACGAGGGTGTCAGCTCCTGAAAAATGCATGTTAGCTGAGGTCTGGTTCAACACCCCTTCTAAGCTCATCGACCACCTTGTGTGCTGAACATTCCTTTCTAATCTGCTCTTCACAGCATGTTATCAGAGTCTATTTTAGACTGGTCTGTACTCCGGCCAGTGGAGTAAGACCTGCTGTCACATCGAGTGACTGGACCATAAAACTTGAGGGCTTAACATAAGAGAAAAAATTGATATAATTACATCTGATTACATTTGAATATTGAGGAATGAATATCATTCCAGTTCCTTCTGGTCTTTCAGATTTGTGGATTGTATTGTCCTGGGTCCTAAAGTGAGGCTTTTAACCTTGACTTTTTCTTGTAGCCATGTCCAAGTTATAGTGAAAATATTCAATCTTTATTTTACTGCCTGAGCTAATAAAAACTATCAAGCATAAAACATCTTATCCATTTTTTCCTTGACTCTTGTGAAATCGATTAGGTTTGCACTTCAGTCAGATAAGAAGAAAAGGGCATAAGGCTACGAGCAAGGAATGCAATCATCTTAACCACCAAGGTCAGGTTCAAGCTTTCAACCCAGCCTAATGGCAGGAGCCAGTTCTGTACACAATCTTACTTTCCTTAAGATATTTATCAGTCTTGATGAGAGGAGATGGGAGTAGACCCTGACATTTCTGATGTTCTCTTGACTTGAGTATGTGGGTACTAGTTTACAGAATACCACAACGTAACCTTTACTGCACCACTAGTAAGGATGGTAATATTTGTTGTCAGTTATTGGTTGGTCTGTCCAGATCAAGGTATTTCAACTAATACTGGTATACTTTACATCTCTATGGATTTGATTTCTGGTTTTGGTGACATGCTTACCATTTGTCTAGTGCCAACAGTAGTGGGTCAAATTACTCCCTTTGAAAGTCCAAGACATTGTATCTTAAAAACTATTGTGTTGGATGACAAGGTTGTCTTTTTGGATATCGTGGGACAAGGATTGGAGTCGAAGATGACTTTGTGACAGAGATTGGAACCTTTGAGAAAACATAGTGTTGAGAAAGGTTTGGCTGGATACCATGACCCAATAATGGTTCATGGGGAAAGAGAGAAGCAGCACACATAAATCACTGAGAGGCTTCTTGTTTTGCAGAAGCCAAAGAGAAAATGGCCTCATCTTAAGAGATTGGGTTAATCACAGTCATAAAACTTTGAGAGAAGACTGGAGTTGATTAAAAACATGCTTAAACCTCGGATAACAACATTCCTGTATTCTGGATTTCTTATGGTATGCAAGTGTGTTCACATGCAGTAAGTATTATCCTGCTGTTGATGACACCATGATAGTAAGGTTTGGAAAAGAGGAAGTAAAGGGAGTTTGAAGAGATTCACCACTTGGACCATCACAAGATAGAAACATAGAAACATAGAAACATATACAGTCACGGTCAGGTTATGCTTTATCAGAACTAGTCTGTGTATTCTAGTTACTAACAGCTACATCATAGCCATCATAGAAAGGGGTTAGATTATTACCATTGGTTTAAGGAAAATTATTAAGAAAAGCAAGTTGACACCTTTGCTAACCGCCAAACATCAAGTACAATAACAGCACACATAGCAGCCAGCTAATATTACTTACTAGTACAACAGCAGTCAGCCCAGCTCGGCGTTTGTAAGTCCCAGATTTATTCTTGCCAGAATGCATCTTGCTCAGTCACTCTCTTTTTCTCTTCTTAGTTTCCTCTATCATTCTCTTTGGTCACTTCATCTCTGCCATGCTCTGTTTCTGCTGAGTTCAGTTGCTTACTTGCCTCCCTCTCTGTGCTTGAAAACCTCCTCTTACCGGTGGTCCAAAACACTAGTAGTACAAACACTAACACTATGTACTCTGAGTCTGGCTGGCACAGCTAACTAAGGGAGCTAACAGCAGCTAACATTCAGTCAGTTGGCGGCAGTTTACTTCACTGTCCATCCGTAAAAAAAAAAAAAAATGTAAATCAGTGAGTTGATTCAGAGCAACTGGAGGACATCAGAGGGAAAACATTTTCTCCATAAAATATGATCCCATTTGACCAAAATCAGTCAAGTAGTTGGTGGTGTGTGACTGTCCTTAAGTGTTCCACACATCTCCCAACTCAAGCCCAAAGTGACTTGATATAATAGTACACATAATACTATTAGTTTTGTATAGCAAATTGTTCTAAATGGTATAGAACAGAACCCAAATGTCACTGCAACTCTTGCACTTGTAGCTAAGAATAAAACATTGAAGCACAGTTGGAGAAATTCACTGAGAATCAGGAATCAAGTTTCTACAGAGTGTAATCTCTAACTTCATTGCACATATTTATTGCAGTGTTTCTTGGGAGTGGTAATTCTCTTCTGCCGCTGTTGTGTTACATTTTTGCCAATTAATGATAGATCAGAGTTATGTTTAATATATTGTTGGTTCTATGCTGTGCTGTGGAGGGTCTCCTTATTGTGGTGGTCGTGTATGAGTATACCTTCCCTGACCTCTAACCTGGTGATGCTAACACTGAGGCATACAGCCCAGCTCTCCTCCCAGCCCCAGCTCGCCTCCCTCCTTCCTTCCGTCCTGGATTGTATAGTGTGTGTGTGTTGTTTTCCTCCAAAGCGTTCACAACAGGCACCACACCTCCTTCCTTTCTCTGTTCAACTCATAGCAGCTCACTTATACTATGTTTTTACAGTTTAATGTGCTGTTGAGTGTTCACACTTATGGTGAGTGTGAAATCTATTCTTCTTTCATCCACGTGTGTATGCTCATTATTTCCATCTGTGAGGAGAAGTGTTATACAAAGACCTGCTGGATTATTACCTCTCTAAACATTTTCCAGCATTTTAACATTATCATTGCGCACATGTTAGCATGCTAATGTTAGCATTTAGCTCCATGTCTAAGCACGGCTTCACAAAGGTTAGAATGTGGCTGTAAACTCTTATTCTTATTAACACTGTTTTATTTCTTTTCATATTTGGAAAACACAAGACACTATTGTTATGGTACTATTGTTACACCCATATCAGAGGATGTCCTGGAAATGAAGGTCACGCAGCAGACTTATCAGTTTAAGGAGCAAGTTACCGCTTTTCCAACAGTCTTCTGACCAGGCATTAGTAACAAACGGGCTGAAACATGGTTAAGTTCATTATTAGCAGTGGTCCATAGAGCAGGGACCTAACTGATAGTGTTCAAAGGATCTGCTTGCTGAAATTGTTCTAACCTGAATCACACACGTTTTACTGCTGTGAGACAATGAGCACAGGATATTAGAGATCGATTTAAACATAGAACTGAGCTGAGTGACCTGAGTCACCTCTCATGTCACATAATATTACAAATGACATTACTAGTTAAGAAGAAGATTATTACATACAGACTTATTAATCTCTCAATGGGGAAATTCTTTTTTCCACACCCTCTCTCACACACACACACACACACACACACACACACACACACACACACACACACACACACACAAAGGGCCTATACACTTGCAAATGTGGAGAGGTGGTGGAGCAGTTTATTCTGAATGTGTGAAAGAAAACTAGCAAATCAGTCCACACTCCATCCTGTGGTCTGAGCTAAACTTGAACGGGTCGCCCTGTGGTTGCCAATCAAAAATGTGAAAGATAAATATTGACAATAAAGTTCTAGAGAAGGTTTGCCCCACTCAACCAATTTTACAGATTTTTGGGGTTAGTTTTCGTTATAGTTTTGATGCAATCCTGACCTGGAATCTCACCAACCCAACTCTTCCAAGAAGCCAAGATGTGTCACTGAATCATTTCCCCTCTCGTCCACGAGTGATAAAGTGTCACAGTTTACGTAACTTCCCCTCTCTGCAGTCAGGATAAACATTCTGAATATTAAACATGTTGACACTGTGGCACTGATGGAAAACATTAATATTTTATCTTTCTTTTCTTTGTCTAGACTACAGCCCTCCAGAGCCAAGGACCTTCACCCACACCCATGGTTTCAGTTCCAGGTCCATGATACACACACCCAGCCGCGTCCTGGCTGTGAGTACCATTTGCTTCATTTCACAATAATACATATGAAAAAATATTTATAAGACTGTCCAGTGCAGAATCATGCAACAATACTGCAGCTTAGCAATGTGACAGAAAGCTGTGAGAGTGAGTCATGATCTTCTTTGTACAGTGTCCTCTTGCGGTTCAAGGACTCTGATGTCCTTGAACTGTCCTCTGAAGATGATTCAGATTTATTCTGTCTTCTTTTTGTTGTTTTGTTCAAGAGTTCTGTCACAAATCATGCTTTACTCAATAAGTTAATTGTTTAGGTATCGTCCAGTATAGAAACACTATTGATACCCAGCCTGTGCCCTTTACATCATTTTCTTATATTGGCCTAAATGTAGTCAAATTTAGGAGTTTCAACATGCTGAAACAAGTACAAGGAGGTGACCTCAGCGTCTTCGGTACAGTCCCGGCTGAGATCTGGTAGTGCAGCTATATCAGACACGGCCAAAAACTTTTTCTGTAGTACAGTAGGGCAGTATTTGTAACCATTCTTTCCTTATTGGAAACCGGTACGTGCACGCACACACACACACACTTGAAAGCAATCAGCCGGTATTGTTTATGAATAGTGTTTCCTCTCCACTCTAATTGTATCTGTGTCAAGAGAAGGAAAATTTTGCTGAGCAAATTCAGAACAATGTAAAGACACAAGAAAAATATAAACAGGACGTTTGTCTGTTGCTTTTGACTGACCAGTGTAACAATGCAAAGGCAGCAGAGAGCTTCCTGCAGCTCACAGGAACCAGGCGTTGACAAAGGAGAGAAGAGAGAGCTTACACCACCTTTCTGCTGTCCAGCACAGCTTACTTAGGCTCAAGCTTCTTGTAAAATTGAAGACACTAGTCATACTTTTCTCTGCACAATAAAATGTTTTGCACAACCAAGATTGGTCTGAAAATGTGCCCTTTCATATCAGAAATGTATTTTTTTTTAAAAAAAGATTATCTGCATCTGCTGCAATGTGTCTGCTAACTTCTTGTTGACCACACACCCTGCAGATGCCCACGGTACCCCTTCAGTCATCTGGTTATTCCTCTCGCTCTGCTGTGGAAACCACTTCCAGGGTGAGGAGTAACGCTAGTGTGGTCCAGAACAGCTTCCACACCTCCCAGTCGCAAACAAGAAGACGCACTAAGTCAGTGGGTCAGGCAGACGGGGATCCATTTGCTATCACTGTGCCGGTTCCTCCAGAGAGATCCTTCATCCCAGTCACTGTGCCTCCCTCCGGCACCCTGAGGCACACCCTCAGCGGGACGCTGGCTCAGGACAGAGGCTACTGGCAATATGAGGAGGAGCAGCCGCATCAGTACACCTACAAAGGCCCCTCCCACCGCACCATCAACCGTATAATCAACCGACAGCAACACTACCAGCAGCAGGGTTCTTCCTTGGGTCAGGAGGGCTGGGTGGGGACAGGTAGGGGGGTCCCCATGGCAGGGGACGGCTGGGGGACACAGTGGCAGCAGCATGTCTCCAGGGCCAACCATTCAATCGGAACCATTGGAACGGGGCAGTACCAGTACCAGGCCCCCATTCACCGGGCTTCCTCGCTGCGCAGTGTGAAGAGTGTTGGGAAAGGGGTGGATGTCTTGGATGGAGCATCGATGCACAGCAATGACCCACTGGAAGAGTGAGACATATTAGTCATTCACTTGCTGGGCTGAAATATCTGGGCCACCACTGGGTTGGATTAGCTCTATTTTTGATTAGTTAATACACTTTTTATAGCATTATACAAATATATTGACAAATTATGTGTGTGTGTGTGTGTGTGTGTGTGTGTGTAGGATGCATGCTCTGGATATGCCTACAGCTGTGAGATATCTGTCTGAGCCAGATACCGCCTTGCAAGTTTTGGGAGCTGCATACATACAACACCAGTGTTACCATAGCAACCAAGCCAAAAACCAAGTGAGAACAGATTCTACTTGATACTTCTATGTGATATTTTATCGATGTATTTACAGGTTTGATTGTCTGTTCTGTGTTTACAGTCTGTGCTGTGCCTTCTCCCTCTCAGGTCCGTACCCTGCATGGCATTCCAGCGCTGGTTCAGCTCTTCTCCAGTGATAACCAAGCAGTACAGCGTTACGCCACTGGCGCCACGAGAAACCTCATCTACGAAAATGCAGACAACAAGGCAGTGCTGGTAGATGCTGGAGGAGTGACACGTCTGGTCAGCATTCTGGGCGAACCTGACGAAGAGCTTCGGAAGACCATCACAGGTAGTAATAGTTCAGTCAGTCTATGCATTGATAATCACATAATGTGGTTTGAAGTAACCAGTTATTCAGACAACAAGAATAAAAACATGTTGTGGCTGCAGGTGTCCTGTGGAATCTGTCCTCCAGAGACAACCTGAAGGAGAAGTTGTCCAAAGAAGCTTTATCAGTGCTGACAGAGAAAGTGCTGATTCCTCTGTGCAGGAGCATCCCACTAAGCCCATCTGAGAGAGACATCTTCAACAACACCACCGGTTGTCTCAGGTGACTCCACAGAAGACCAAGCTCATTTCATGATCCCATGACCCTTTGTCAAAGTTAGAAAGTACAGAAGAGATTGGTTGGAAAGTAAAAAAAAAATTGAATTGTGAGAATGACCAAAGGTTTTGGTTCTTCCTGAGGGAACATGAATATCTGAACCCTATTTCATGACAATCCATCCATTAGTTGAACCAAAATTCTGCTGTTGGCACATGAGGTAAAATCAGATCACTGAAGTCATTTGAATTGTTTTTCTAACTAATGTGAATGTCAGGAGTGTATTTTATGGCAACCCAGGCTGTAGTTGAAGTGGTGGATCAACCTAACCTGACTGCACCAAATGGTTTGTTACATAGAACCATCTGGGAAGTCGTCATTACAAACAGAACAATAACCATCTGTCTGTCACATCTATCATGGACAAACTTCAGCCAATCCAGACCATGTAATGTCATCAGCCAGTCCGGAAAAGAGCGAAAACATCTTTTCCATCAAAGAAAATCTTCACTCGTTCTTTGTCCTTCAGTTCAGACAGAACTGATGATGACACGATGGATTCTCACATCACCTAGTGATTTTGTGATGCCACATTTAAAGACCTGCCCCTTGCATGCCTAAAAAACATTTAAATCTAATCTATTAAAAAAATAACAACCATACCCCAAAACTAATCTCTGTGAAGCGCCACATCGTCTAGTAAACACAGAGCACTGAACTGGCAATGTTTTTGGTTTTTGCTTTACTAGGTCATGTCCTTTATACTGTAAGACAGGACACAGTGCATCCTGCATGCAGGATCTGGACAAATTTTCCATCTGTAGATTTGCAATTCAGTGTAACGAAACTAAACTAAACTAAATATTACAGTGTCCACAAACCTTATCTGCCATTGCTATGGAGATGTCAGCCAGAGGCATGAACCAGAGTTCAGCATAGGGTTGCTTGGTTGCTTCAATGGGAAACAATACACCAGAATGATTTACTGAACCACTCATTGAAATACAGGTACATTTAGAAAGATATAGTCTTTATGCTGACTCTTTGTAATGCAGCTTTGAGGCACTTTTAGCATAAAACTAACTGCTGCAGCGTTATTTCATATTTCATGTGCTCTCATATAAATCTAATTCTTCATTATTATCACATAGAATGGAAGTTACAGTACATTCAGATAACAGCTTGTAAAACATGTCTGAGTCTGTCAGGAGCTTCTTCACAGAGAGATAAAGTTGCATTTAAGTGCAATAAAGTACAAAAAAAATGTTTTTTTTTTTAAGTTGTAGAGCTGCTACTGAAGGGACTTGAGAGCTTCATAAAGTTAAAATAACTCAAAGATCAAAGACAGCTTTACTGCATTAAGTTCTGACAGTCCAGCTGGGGTTCAAATGCCTCTCACTGTGAATGTATGTTTGTAGGAACTTGAGCTCAGTGAATGAAAGGACACGGCAGAAGATGAGAGATATGAAAGGCCTGGTGGACTCTCTGGTGTGCTACATTCAACAAGGGGAGACGGCAGATGACAAGGTAACTCTGACTTGGACTGTAATAGCTTGTGACATTTTTAAACACTGTAAATAACGACAATTTGAAAATGGTTATTATGGCTACAGGCAAGCCCTTTAAAACGTAAGTAAGTAGCTATGAGCACAAACCACCGAAGCTGGAGATAAAAAGCCCAAAAAGTCAAGGCTACACGAAATGAAAGACTCTATGGCACATTTTGACATATTTAAGTCAAGGGATAAGACCTTTCTATATGGGCTGTACTTATATAACAACATACTAGTCTTCCAACCACTCAACGCGCTTTTACACTACATATCTCATTCACTCATTCACACACATTCATACACTGATGCATTGGCTGCTATGCAAGTTACCGACTTGCTCATCAATTTTAGGAGCTAACCGTTCAATATGTATTGACATACCACTGAAGAGTGACAGGAATATGGGGAAGACATGCAACAAAGGGCGATAGGTGGGATTCGAACCCTGGGCCGCTGCTGATCTTTGTACATGGGGCGGATGCTCTACCACCATAACTGAGCTAATCAACACCTCTGGTTTCAGTCTTTTCATGAGATTTGCTGTAAATGATAAATAATTATTCAATGGTATGTTACTTCAGCTGGCAGCTGCACTGGAATTGTGGATTAATCACTAAGGAATGTCAGCTTGTTCCCCAGTTCAGTGCTTAATCTCTCAGTGCTTCAGAATTTCACTGGTTCAGTATGAGCTACAGGGACCTACATGACTTATCACCAACTGTAGGTGAACACTTGCTTGATACATAAGGAGACCATTCTTCACTCATTGTGGTTTGGCACACTGCGACAGGCGTTGACTTGGGCTAGGAGTACTGTCAACAAGCGGCAAACCAAATCACTTACAGACACTTGGATAAACCTTTAACTAAGATGATTGATAGACTCGCTGCGTTTGTTAAACATCAACATAAACCCTCCCTGCACCAGGCAGCATGAACGTGCCATGGGGGATGTTGCCTGTTTTAACAATGAAAATACATTTCAGTACATTTCTGGAATTGTCCAATACTAATTCTGAATGAAGTCCATTAGAAGAAAAAGGTCATGGGGAGTTGTGTTTTTTAGGGTTTCGGAGCGGAATGAGGAAAATTTGTGCTTTAATTTCAAACAGAAACACTGCTTGTTGTTTTCAGCCTTCTATTCTTTTTACTATAATCCCTCCCAACACCAGTATCATCGTGTGACAATTGTAAAATAGGTGGGGGACTGCCATCTTCTATTTGAGAATTCACCAAGAGTATAGAAACATAGAGCTAGATCCACTTTTGACTTTCTCTGTCTACTCTGACAAGACAATGACAAGGTTCTGTTTGCATCTGCTTACATTGTGTCTAACATGTCACTGTTGTTTCCAAAAGTATTCTTAGACTCTTTGTGTTTATGGTTAATTGAGAAGATTTTTAGCCATGCTAGCTACATAGCTTTATAAATTAATGTGTTGGTCAGTTTGGTACAAACTGAAATGTCTGAACAGCTACTGGATTAATATCATGACATTTTATACAGACATTTGTGGTGCCCTGACAGTGATCTGTCATTCATTGTCCTCAGGCTAATTAGCAAAAATTTAACATAAGACATTTAACATAAATCTGTAACATTTTCAATTGCTCCATTATTTATTTTGGTTCATTAGTACACTAATATACTTTGTGCACTGTTGTTAGGTGCTGCTACACCAGTCAGCGTCCTACAGGTTTGGTTAAACACTAAGTGTGTGTGAAGACTGGAAAGTAACTGTTTTCTTGAAAATAATAATGGCGGCTTCTACTGTAAGAGGTTAGCATATATTATGTTAGCACCGTTTACATCAGAATCGGAAAACTTTGAGAACGGAACTGAAGGTTTTTCTTGTTTTTCGCTCTTCCAACTGGCCTCAGTAAGAGTTTGACTACATTATACAGTTCATTGATCTGACTGGTTGATTTTGGCTGCCCTTTTACGGACAGTTTCTAACAACTTTGGTTGGTTTGAGTTCCACAAACCAGTAGTGTAAGCAGGAAGAAGTTTCCTCAGTAGCCTGGCAAAGTATCCAGTCATGTCAGTCTCCACTTTTACTCTGCTAATGGCTCTTTCTTTCTTCCTTCATGTTTAGGGTTTGGAGAATTCATTGTGCGTTATGAGGAATCTATCTTACCAGCTGTACACTGAGCTGCCCACCTCGGTCCAAATCCGTCTGGAGGGCCGAACAAGAGCCTCTGCCCCCAGAGACAGTGAGGCTATCGGCTGCTTTACTATGTACAACAAAAAGGATACTGATGTAAGATTTACACTCCTGACACATCTGTGACTAAAACTGATGAATTCCAGGATGTTAAAATCTGTTTTTTGTGAAAATCTTCTGTACACTACCTGTCCACTACCAAAGAACAGACAGACAAAGTTAGAGGCTAGCTGATGAACATGGAGTGCAGCATTGTGAAGCTAAAGAGACTGAAAACAAAACTGAGCTGTGTTTGTATTTATTACATTTTAGTTTCATTTTCCTTACAATTCAGGGTAATTATAAGTTTGTCCTGGATGTTTTCTTTTAGATCCAGACTTATATAATCAGAAACCTTTTGAATATTATGTCAGCCTTCTAGCTTGCCTGCCACAGCCACACCTATCACATCAGCACATAAAGCTGCCATGTTCTCATTCACTGACGTGTGCTTGCTGCTATTTTTGCTGCTTAGCAAAAGACTTTCTCCTCGTGTCTGCTAGTGATTATCTTTGCTGTATGTCACTATCATTGTGCACTGTGCTCATGTTCATAGCCACATGACCAGTCCTGAGAAGCCACATTGGGGCCTCTTACCTTATATATAAGTTGCACTCCAATGTGCATGAGTCATATTTGCAAATAACAAATAATGAAAAATAAAGAAAATATTTCACTCAAGACTCCAAAAGGCAGGCTTTGGGTCAAACTGTTGAATCCAGCAGGTCTAGCTTCTTTCAGGTATCTCAGTAATAGCCAGATAATAAGTGGCCCGAGCAGATAGAAACCTTAGAAGTGGCCACGGGTCCACAGGGAGGCTCAGTTTCCAACACAGCACACACAACCAGCAGATCACATTACACATCTCAATAGCGATGGAGGCTAATGGAGAGTAAACGTCAGGCCCACTATTACATGTATGTTCTCATGGTCACTCTAGAGTGAGGAGAAAGGGTCCCGTTTAACTATATATGACCTGATTTTCCATTTGCTACTTAGAGCAGATCATGAGCCAGGTTGCATAGAGGGTGAACAGGGACTTTTATCCTGCTTTAGTGGGGCCTTAGGATAGTGCTCTGTCCCTCTGCCTGTTTATTTATCCAACACTTTAGTCTACAGAAAGACATCTTGAGAACTCATGGCTAAACTGCTGTGAAATCTGGCATGGCAATTCAGGATTTATACAAGAGTCACAATAGTGAACTCACTGTCGTGTAGCTACATCAGAATGTACTCTCTCTATATATATACAATAAATGAACATTTTCTCTCCTTCACCTCCTCTACGGCAGCGTAACCAGAATATGTCCATACTGTCTGAGGTGTCCCGGCAGCCTAACGGGTCTGAGTGGCTGTGGCACCCTAAGGTGGTGGCGCTGTACAAGCTTGTTCTGCAGCAGAGCGATGGCAGCACCACCAGCCGCGAGGCTGCCATAGGAGCCCTGCAAAATATCACTGCAGGAGAGGGCAGGGTAAGATCTCATACACAAAAGAAATGTGAACTATGCATCTATATTCATAGAAGAATAGTTGTATTCTTCAACAAGAAAACCAACAATAGTACTCAAATGTGAGCTCTGTTCTTCTCTGCTAGTGGTCATCAGTGTTGAGTGGCGTGGTGGTCGACCAGGAGAAGATGCTGCCCATCCTGCTGGATCTGTTAGACACTGACAGTGACATGGAGCTGAAGCCTCTGACCGGCCTGCTGAGAAATCTGGTCAGACACTGCTCCAACAAAGACTACATGGGTAAGTTGGAAACTGGGGTTACTGTTATTCTGGATTTGTTTATATTTTGCATTGATAGAACCCCCTGCATTACAGAGTTCCCCAAAGGGCACTCTTTATTGGTGCAGTATCTGTATTTGCATCCAACAAGTTCATACATTTAATACTTTGCTTAAGTTCAAATAGCTACTTAAATAGCTACACACACATGCACAGGGTCACATGCTCACTCAAATTGACAGATGCCAGATTCACTGGCATCACTCACATCAACTCATAGTGGCTGGGGAGCAGAAGTTGAGTGGGTGCTCAAGGGCAGTCTTTTTTTTTTTTTTGAGCAGCAGGGGATCTCATCGCCAACCTTGGGGATTATTGGACAATCAGTTAATCAGTTAGGAGTCAGACCCATCCATGATTTGAGCACTCCATATGGTTCTCTGTTATTTTGTGTCATGATTCAAAGATAGATAAATAGAGCGACAGAAAGACAAGGTGAGACAAGACCACAGCAGCAGCAAAACAATAACTGTAACTATAAACTTTAATGGAGATATAGTAGCAGTAATAATTATAATGTATGTAGTGGACGTCGTGCGGGAGCCACAGCAGCAGCCATGATCCATGAGAACCTGCGAGAAGAGAAAGCACAAAAACTCAGTGGATTAATAATAACACATATTAACGAAACATGGATGTGTTGAGATGTAGACAGAGAGAGAGAGAGAGAGAGAGAGAGAGAGAGAGAGAGAGAGAGAGGAAGAGAAGGGGCCGTGCATCATGGGAAGTCCCCTGGCAGTCTTGTCCCTTAGTGCGTTGAGAGAGTGAAAGTGTAAGCATTACACTAGCATAGCTCATGAGCATAGCTCCTAAACTACCAGAGCATCTCTCCTTCTAATTCAAACAAGGTCCCTTGGTGTGTTGGACAGTGTAAACAAAAAGTTTATTCTTTGTACAAAACATTCAATTCTCAATTCTCAATTCTTCCTTTGCTGCGTTAGAGCATGAAGGCGTAAGCATTGCACTACTGGGGCAGTCTGAATCTGAAGCCTTCTGGATTCTGAATTCATTCAGAATCAACTGATGGCAAGTGAACAATAAGAGCTGCAAGTTTCAGTCATCTACAGGTGATCAGAACACTCAGGTGTGAGCAATTTACACCTTGAAAAACCATTGGTGGTCGTCCGCTTCTAAACCACCTGACCACAGGGGTGCCTATTTGCTATCTACACCACCTCCCTGGGTCTGATTCTTTGCAACCACAACCAACCCAAATGGTCACATTATCCCACTGTTCATCCAGCTCCACTAGCTACCTGTTGCAGCCCACATTAAATTCAAATCACTACTGTTTGCTTACAAAGTTGTCTCCAGTACTGCACCGACTTATTTGATCACCCACATATACAGGTCTTGAGCCTACTCTTAAAAGTGTTGACAGTGTTTGCCTTCAGAACCCTAAATGGGAGCTAGAGGTAAAATATCTTTGAGCAGCCTTGTTGGGGTCTAAGAAACAGGTTGATGGCTTAGAAGAAGAAATCAATCATATTTTTCTTTGAGTTGTCACAATAGAACCCATACAAGAGAGACTATTCCTACGCCTTTGTAAAACTAGCGGAGTGAGTGATCTGGCTGATTGCTTGGCCTCCTTGCAGCTTTTATAAAATCCACTCAGCTAACTAATATGGAAGTAGTCTCTGTCTGTATTTATGTTTGTATGATTGTCCTTCAGTTTTCTTGACAACCATTCTTCCAGACAACATTTTTAGAATTGGTGGATTATAACACACATTATGAAAGAGTCTTTGAATTTGATGATGAAGATTCTATGGAACACCCAACCCACAGAGGTGGACCTGATATGACTGAAAGGTCAGAGCATCACATCAACATCAACAGTCCTGTAAGACAATCATGCTTGCTCTTTGTCCTTGCAGCTAAGAACATGGTGAATGTTCTGGTGTCCAAACTGCCCAATGATGGCCTTCAGAAATCACCCTCCACTGAGGTGGTGGTCAACATCTGCGGAGCCCTCAATCACCTGGTCACCTGTAGTTCCTCTGCAGCGCGTGACATCTCGTACTTAAATGGCATATCGAAACTGGTGGGCATCAAGACATCCCATGATAATAGGTAAAACTGACTTCTACTCTAATCCTTGAATATCAGTAGTACAGTGTAAAAAGGGTCCTCACCAGTAATGTTCAGTCAAGCCTTCAGGTTTTTTAGATTCTTCAAAGGAGCCACCCTTTTATGGCAGCTTTGTACACTCTTGGCTTTCTCTCAGTCAGCTTCATGAGGTCAGGGAACGATTCACAGGGAATGGTTTTTCAACAGTCTTGAATACACACTGAACACTTGTTGGCTGCTACAGTATTTCTTCATGCTGTGGTCCAACTCACCCTAAACCATCTCAACTGTGTTTATTGCAGAGGCCAGGTAAACTGACTCAGCAGTCCACTCTTTTTTGGTCAGACAGTCCTTACATAGCCTAGAGGTGTGTTTTAGGTCATTGTCCTTTTGAAAAACAAATGCTGACATCTCACCAGTCACAAAGTCTCAAATTTGTCTCATCAAACTAAGGTCCAGGTTTCCACTGGTCTAATGTCCATTCATTGTATTTCTTGGTCAAAGCAGTTCTCTGCTCAGTCGTTCTTCTTTGCTTATTATCTTATTCTTTGCAGCCGTTTGACCACGAAGGTCTGATTCACACAGTCTCCTCTGAACAGTTGATGTTGAGATGTGTCTGCCACTTGAACTCTGTGAAACATTTATGTGAACTCTAATCTGAGGTGCTGCTCATTGTTGATTTCTGAGGCTGTTCTATGAAGACTGTAATGAACTTCTTCTCTGCAGCAGAGCTAATTCTGGAGCAGTCCTCATGAAGATTTAAAATAATGATGCACTGTCACTTCTCTTTACATAGTTGAGTCGTTCAACAATTGACAATTCAGTTAACTAAAAATCATCCCAGGTGACAACCTCATGAATCTAATTCAGAGAATGTCAAGAGTGTACATACAAGCAATACATACAAGTCACGAAAGCTAAAGGTGGCTACTCTCAAATATATTTTGGTTGGTTTATGAAAAATATAATAAATATTATGAAAATATATAATAATATATATAATTTGATTTGTTCTTTCATAGTTTATGAGCTTGTCCCTGCTTGACCACACTTAAATATCCCAAAATATTGTTACTCATTTGCAGACCATTTGAGAGTGTTTATCACTTGTTTACTCCCAACTGTTTGTACTGTGGTATTTCCTCCTTGTTAGTCCTTGTTTCTGACTGTCTATCACTGTCTTGGTTTAGCAGTGGGAGTTTAAAAGCTGCCAGAGCGGCCTCAACTGTCCTCTGCAACATGTTCCAGTACAACAAACTGCACAGAGACTACAAACAGGTGAGACCCACAGCTGCTGATACCAAGAGACATCCGATAAAATCATTCAGATATCACATATGGATTAATCTAGTCTAGTGCGGTGGAAGCACTTGAATTGAAACACAGCGTTTGTCTGTTTGGAAATGGACAGGTAGTGTACACTGGATTTTATCACCAAAGAAAGGTGGAAACTTGTTTGATACGAGGGCCAGAAGGCCAAAAGCAATAAACTAATAGACCCAATAACAGTCTGTCGAGATGAGGGGATCAGGGGACTTGTAGTGCTGTATCCACTAAGACACTCTGGAGCAATCTCACACATGATACAATCACAATCAATCACATCTCATGGATTTGATTAAATCACTTTCTTTTCTTGCCCACATATTCTGTTGCATACATGAAACTAAAGACATGACTAAAGTGAAAGTTCTGTTTGACTGTAACTTTCATAATGCCGTAGAGATATTGAATTTCAGCAAAACAACATATAAATGTTCAGTAACTGGACTTTGACTTGATAATCTATGAAGTCCAGAACTCATTGTGGCATTTACTGCGCTGCCTGCCACAAAACTAGTGAACTGACAAGTTGTTATACCACATAATTTGAAAAAAAAGAGAATTTAAATTTAACCACAGTGGAGGAAAATAACAACCCCTTCATCACGCTTCCCATACTCTAGAAGAATTAATATGATTTTGTCATTTTAATCTACCTATAAATCTATTGTGTTGATTTCAATACAAATATTGTAAGGTATACATACTTGTCTTGGATGTTGGTTGTGGTGTAAAAACGGACTAAAAACTCTACTCAACGCCACAGATTTACTATGTTCTGTTAATGCAATGGGACAGTAAACTTGCCATACTTAATAGCCCTTAAAAAACATTACAAAAAATTTAAGACACTAAACCAAAACCAGCATTGCTCGGTTACTATGGGATGTTTTTATGTTGCGTGTGTGTGTGAATGAAGACATGAGTCTGAAGTTAAAATGGACAGCAGAATGTGTGGGTGTGGAATGACATTGTGCTTCAAACTTTTGTCTCCACCAGATGTTTTTGTAGTTTAAGTCTGCGCACATCTGTTTTTTATCTCACTTGACCTCCACTCCTCTCTCCCTATTGGTCCTCCCACCCCCACTCCTTCACTGTTCTGAAAGCCTGCATCCCGTTAGCCTCTGGTCAGGTCTTATCTGGGGATACTTGGCTCTGCAAATGCAAATATTTTCTCTGTAACTGATAGCAATTAGATCGTAGAGTTACTAAAGTTCTTGTCTGCGCTGGGGCAGCACTCAATCTGTCATGTCACACATTGGGAAATCAGCATATCTCTCATTCAGTCCTTTTACTCATGACTACTATGCTAAAAATACATACCTCAGCAGATTTCAGAGAGCAGTGATAACCAAATTATTAATAGCAGGCATTGCCTATTGAAATTTGTAATCTGAGTCAGCATACTTATACAAGAAAAGAAGATGGATCTGATAATCCTAAGGGAGTTTTCCATGTTTGATATATATCTGGTAATGATAAGAACCTGCCCAAGATTTAAAACTGTTTTAACTGATTCTGGCCATTCTGACACTATTAAAGTTATGACAACTGTGTAAACAGCAAACAGTGCCTAATTTACACAAACAGTAGATGCATAATCATCCGTTTGTTTATGTCCACTTGATGAATATCAATATATCTCCTTTTAGCTTTGTTTAGGTCTTCACCAATTCCTGAAAAATATAGTGGCTCCACAGTGTTCAATAGCTAGAAGCTAACGTCTGTTATCTGTAGTTTCTGTGTCATCCTTGAAGTGAAAACTTTCCGTTTTCAGACTAATATTTTATGGAATATCATTGTACTCAACAATAAATATAAAGGTTCATAAACAATATGGCTAAATGTAAATCTATAAATGAGTCCTTACAGTTTAATAAATAGATAAATAGATTTTTATTTTTATTTTTTTTAACTTTTTTTTAAAGGACTATTTTTGTTCAGGGGACTTTTATCTCACAGTGCTACATTTACCATCCAGCTCCTTTCATTCCCATCTGCTATATTCAAATGGCTTTCTTCACATAACAGCCAGAGACCAACTCAGGCCAGGACGCAGTTTAACAACATGACAGGAAACACAATACGGAGGTGATTAATGGCAGCTACCGTTAGCAGCAGAGCGGTTACTTTAGCAACAGTAGTAAAGCTCTGTTGGTGTGGAAATGTAAATCACAGAGAGTCCAGGCAGAGTAGGATGCCAGGGGGTGCCAGGAGCCAAACCGGCCAAGAAAACCCAGAAATAAATAAATGTGGGCTGATGAAGTCAAATAAACACATTTATATTATCATTATATTGATCAAAATGGCATTCCACAATATTTGGCATATGTCAAGACAGTTAACAGTTAACACAAGTACGCAGGAGAAGAACTTGGGAAATGTTTGTTTTATTTTAGTGGGTCTTGCTGAAAGCAGCTGAGAGCTGTGAGAGTGAAACAGTGAAGATTCAGGCTGTAATACCCAAACAATGCTGAACACACTGTAGAGCTGAGGATGAGGAGCAGTCCAGGGTTTATTATATCAGCTCTTCAGGTAATGAAGAAGTGAAACCACGGGAAATGCTGAATGATTTTGTTCCACAACAAAATGGGAATTATAAAAATTAGGAGTGAGAATAAGAATACGTTGTTTTTTTCCCTCAGTGTATGAAGTTGATAATAATCTAAAGTGATAGCTCAAAGGATTACAGTGGATTGGCTACGAACAAGAGAAGCAGCTCCTTTTATAGAAGGATGTTTCACCAATCTGCTGAGGCATGCCACACCGATTACATTATATAACAAGAAGTTCCTCTGAAGCCTGCTGTGAAGGGCTTTTCAAGACTACCACCTAACAATTGCAACTACATCGTTTTAGAACAGTCTACCATAGTGACTACACTGTATCTGCTGAATACTCATCTTGTGTCTATCCCGGGCAGTATCCGACCTGGGTTTTATTGTGCTTTAGCTTCTCAGTGACCGCTCTCAGCAGGAATGCAAAGAATCTGGCAGAGATATTTTGGGTTTGTCTCCTTTGTGTCTTCTGGGACGAATAAAAGAAGAGTTTGGTTAGGTGGACTTGGCAGTCGCTGAATACTGTTATGTTTCTCCTGTTTACCCCCCTTCACGTCTCTCCACCCCATAAGCCTTAGTCATACTGAACCTGGCACAACAAACAAAAGTCATGTTTTATCTCACTGCTGGGTGGCTACGGTGTTAGCGATTGAATTTGTAGAATCTCAAACCTCAGCCCAATCTCATGCTGTTCAAAGTACAAACAAAGTATTTCTGAGGAAACTCTCTGAAGACTCATCTCTGAATGTCTCTTATCCTTTCATCATTTCAGTGAGAAATCTATGCTACGCACCACATGGCAGAGATGCAAACATACATAATGAAGCAGCTAAAGATGGTGATACTGAGCTCAGGTGTTGGTGGAGATAAAACCAGAGCTAAAAATCCAGATCAATAAGACATGTTGATGTGTTACTGGGTTTCTAATACACTGAAGTAACTTTATACAGTAATGATGCCAATGATAATAGTGATGATAGTGTCTGTGATTTACTTTCAGCTTATGATTAAAACGAGTAATCACAGGGCTACTGCTTTAATTAAAGAACAAACTAAAGGTTTGCTTTTTGGTAGAAACATGGCAAGTTAAAGCAAACACAATAAACAGGTTTGAAAAAGTTACAGTGGTGAAAAAAGAATATAAGTTAAACACTTTTATGTATGTTTAGCTAAAACCTGTGTGCCCCGTTCATTTGTCTTTCCTTAAATCCAACCTTCTATCTCTGTGATGTCCAACCGTGACATAGCGTAACTTAAGACCTTGGAACAACCTCGGAAAGCACCGCCACAGGAAATACAATTCATAACGGAAGCAGACTACAAAACAAGTCATTAAGCATGAATCACATGCAGTGCGTGGCCAGCTGTTGTAAGGCTTTTACGTTCAAAGTAAGCTTAGTTTGTAGGAAAACTGAAAGTTACTGGTTTGGTCTAAAAGTCGTTGCTATGTAATGTCATGAAATGTATAATGTATGTGATTAAAATAAGTTATAAAATCAGAGAAATGTGCCGGCAGAGTTCTGCGCAGGCTGCAGGTGATTAAAGACTCAGATATGCAGGTGAGGAGTACATTACAGTAAATCTAAATGGGAAGTTAGTAAGGGAATTTATCTTGACGTGGTGGAAAGCACAGAGAGCAGACAGAGCACGCAGCACATGATGGATGGCAGAGTGTAAATCTTTAATATTTAGCACAATCACTACTTTATATTTGCGTTTATGTTTACTGTTTCTACATTGTTTACCCGTGCTTGTATTGTGTCTTTATGTTTTTCAGAAAGGATTTTGCAGAAGAGACTTCACAGATCTTACCATCTAGGCTGCAGCGTGTCACATGATTCAGTGTGAGTTTTGGATATCAGGATCGAGGTTGATGTGAGAAAAAGAAGACCGGAGGGATTAAATGAGCAGATTATCAAACTGTGATGGACCTACGGGAAAGGAGCAATGGATTGGAGCCAACGCAACAATGATCTTTCTAGTTTGTTCTCAGCTTTTGTTTAACTTGGCTGAGCGTGTAGCAGATAGGCTGTGATGACGGGAACTTAACAGTATCCACACAGAGTGGACTTCACCCCCAAAACTACATGTCATATGTGTGTGTGTGTGTTAGGGTCTGGCTGATAAGAGTTTTTCTGACACTGACACTGATTCCAGTTACATTAGACTGGTCTTGCTAATAACTAATAAACAATTTCCACATTTTAAGGTCAGTGACATGGTCAAAGCCCTGCAAGAAAATGCAGCTAAAAGCTGCAAGATTACAGACCACATGACATGGTTGATATATTAACACAACAATAACATATTACTAGCAGTCTGCCCCCAGAGCACTTCATAATATCACAACTATACTTCAGAGTTAATCCTGTGTTTAAAAAAAAAAACCTAATTCATCAACACTTAAAGGTCCAGTGTGACACATTGAGGAGGGTCTATTGGCAGAAATGGAATATAATATTAATTCTGTTTCCATTAGTGTATTATTCATTAGAATTGTTGTGTTTTTGTTACTTTAGAAGCTAATTTAGCTTTTTATATCATGTCCATTATGTTGCATTATGTTGCCATATTAGCCCAGAACATACAAATTAAACACTCTAGAGAGGTCCTTAGTTTCACAGCCACTGTAGTTTCTCCCCCACTCCTGGAAGGGGAAAGTGAGGCGAGCATTATTCAGTTAGTTGCAATCTGCAACCTCACCACTACTAGCCACAAAGTCCTGCACACTGGACCTTTAATCATGCAGTGTAGAAACGTAGGACATGTATATGCATAGAAATAAAGAGCTGTATACTCTTTTCATCGGGTGCAAATAGCTCTGGTTTCTTACAGTCCACAGAGCTTCATGATGATCAACACAAGTCCATTCGGAGCGCTGATGGAACACCAAACATGATATATATATGCATACTAATGCTTATAGCCTTAATTAAGTGCAACTGACTAACTGAAGACACGTGCTGTTCTGTTTTTTTGAAGATATTTTTGTGTGTAATAATAAAACTCAAAAAAGCATCAACGGTTACAGTGTATGTGGTCTGTTATGAATGTGTGAAGACTTGTTCTGCCTGCATTATTATCCTGATGATCAGATCCATTTTTAATATACACACTAACTGCAAAAATAACACACTACTAACAACACACTGTATCAACATGTTAGCACTTTCATTATGATGTTTGCATGTCAATGTGAGCATTTAGCTCAGAACACCCTCCCTTTAAGCCAACCGGCTGTCATAGTGTTGTTAACATATGAATTCAGTTTTTTAGCAGCATGTCAGAAATAGGAAGCAGCTACAGATTTAACTTAATTTGATAAAAGAAGAAAAACAGAGAGGACAGCATGAGAGGCCACCGTGGCAGTCTGAAAGAGAAAGAGTTGACCACAATAAGAGACTTCACCAAACATCAAATTATTGTCCAAACTGTTGAGCATTTGAACTTGGGGGGGAGGTTTGCTAAATGTGGAGTCAAGAGTAAATGAAAAATGTGGATCTCAGGGGTGAGTGCCCTAATGTAACTGTGTACATATTATAACACAGATTAAGCAAAACAGAATAATTAGCCTGTCTTCACAAAACAGCATCTTGCTGTGCTCCCACTTAGGATAATCTGTGACCTTGCATGTGCAGTGGAACAGCAGCAAAGATTAGAGAAAAATACATACTCATGCATACTCCTAATCTGTTTTATATAATCAATCTAGTCATACAAAGTTTGATTAAAAAACAGAAGCCTTACAAAAATGTGTAAACAGTGCAAAGGCCAGTAGGACAGACAGCGATGGGAGCACAAAGGTGTGAATGATTCCAAGAGCAAGCAAGGGGATTTCTCAGGAAGGATGTGTGGGGGAGAGAGCGATGTAAACTGCAGACCATTAATGATGGCGACGCTTATCTAGCAGAGGGAGGAAGGGAGGGGCTCGGCCTGGTTCTGCGCAGGGAAACATGGGAGAGCGAGCCGTCAACATGAAGACCACCCACTCCACAAACATAGAATGAGTGGATACAAGAGAACATTTACATCCGTTCTCTTCCCCCTCTCATGGTGTCACCACATGTTAGACTACACAGAGATGTGGACAGATAGATCAGGGAATACAGAATTATTATTCATGGAGTATGCACTTGTTTTAAATGTCTGTCCCTTTTCTTTCTCACATAAATTGTATCCTGTGTCTCCATTTTTGTAGTCCACACATGCCAGCAAGCTTACAGTCCATAGACTCTAAGCTCACAAGGCTGTAACCCTCAGATAGTGTTGTGTTACAGCTTGTTCCATCCTCGTCAAGTGGCCAAAAAAATCATTTAATGTTGCTTAAGTTGAGTGTGCATGGAGCTAGAGCATTCTAACATGACAACAAACATTAGCATTGTTAATAACTGGCAGATTAAACGCTTTTCCCCACAGTGGTGGACTGACAGGACAGTTTAATGGGAACATAACTTTACATTTTCTTTCAGACTATGTTATGTTTTATATTCAGCTGTCAGTTCTGCAGTGTAACCATCAGCAGCAGTAGCTGGCTGTGATGTTGCTACGATATATGATGATCATCAGTAAGTGTTAGGTAGTGATTGTGGAGGTACACCGTGGTGGCAACGACCCAAAGTGTCATCCAACTTTAATTACAGAGCAGCCTGTGGACTTCCTTCCAACCCCACAAACCTCAGACTGAGCGTCCTGTTCCTGACCTCAGTCACAGTCACAGAGTTTTTGAAAATAGATTTTCACATATGATGGATAGATGGGTGCTGCTCAGATGGATCTTCCCTGCCCTCATGTGGCAGAATGACAGCGGCTATAGTCCAGGATGTATCATGAGGTTATCTCTGGGTTTTCTGACTAGACCTGACTAGATCAACATGAACTCTGTATTTAAAACATCACAAGTGTAGAAAAGCACAAGCAGCGGTAACTTCATCCTGCAGACATAAGACAAAAATGAATAGTGCAGATACACCAAACTTATCTGCTGGAGTATGACTGCCTGATGTGTTTAATCAATGAAAATAAAATCCAGAAACAAGTGTGGACTGTAATGTTGGTAAGACTTAGCACTGAGTCTGGCATATAATGTTATACTTTAACATACCCAAGGACACTTTAAACAATAGATCAATTATTATTTATTATTATAAATAATAAAAGCAATGAAGACAATAATAACACAGGTAGCAGGGAACATCAAATCAAAACAGTTCTCAAATGGTGAGTTTTAAGTAACTTCTTGAACATGGACAAACTGGTTAAGTAAAGAATGTTTGGGGAGAGTTCCAGAGAGAGGGGGCGGCTATGATCTCAGATCTGGTGCTTGGTGCTGGATGGTTGGAGCAAGAGGTTGCTGTCATATGAATGAAGGCTGCAGAAATGAATGTGGCAGTGAAGAAGGCTGGTAAGTTAAGGGTGGGCCAGGTCATGGCTTTGTGTGTAATGAGAAGGAGTTTGAATTGAATACACTGTGATACAGGGACCCAGTGAAGGGTCTTGAGGATGAAGTGGCAGAAAGAATGTAGTAATTGAGTCTGGATGTAATGAAAGCATGGATAAGAGTCTTAGCAACAGAAAAGGAGAGTGATGGGCAAAGGTGGATTTTGGTTTTTTTTAAGTAAAGAGACATTTGTGGATATAATATTAACATGGTGCTCAAAGAAAATACTCCAGGGTGCAGTTGTTGATCTGAGAGAAGATGTGAATAGTTTTAGTGTATGTTTGGTGTATGTAATATCAGATTTATCATAGTTTAGGTTAAGAAACTTTGTGATTTCATTTTGATGAGGGAGCTGAACCGGGTGGAGTGAGGTCCTCTATGTCAGTCAGTGGTCACTGGAAATGAGGTGGGCTTTAAATTGAAAGGCAACAATGTGATGCAAACAAATTTCTTCTGGGTGCCAAGCTATCAGCTTAAAGTTGTGCATGGTCCCATCTAAATGCAATGGTACACTACACGAATAACTGCCATAGCTGCATTGTTACTAGGGTGACGCATGGTACAGTTACAAAACAAGAAGGGTGGAGAAGCAGTAAAGTATGACAATCTCATCCCCCCATCAGGACATGTGTAAATATGCAAATAGACTAACTGTGCATATACCCTCTTTTCAAAGGTATAAATATCTCCTTATGGTAAATATGTTCTCAAAGTAGAAGTTTCCCTTATAAGAATAAAACAAGCCACAAAGGTGATGAAATGTCTGGTGAAAGCAATATTACACATTGGGCCTTCTACAGGAAATGAATAATGGAAGGAAGACTTTCTCTTATGAAAACACTAAGCAGCTGAGCAAAGTATTAGGGATAGATGAGATAGTTGCATGTTACTTATCATCCTGTGAGCTAGGACAGGTGGAAAGAATGAACAACACAATAAAGGAAAGGCTAACAAAATAAATACCATGCACACATCTGGGGTCCGTTTCACGAAGCAGGTTTATGGAAAACTCAGAGTCTGTTAACCCTGGAATCACAGAAACTCAGAGTTTTCCGTTTCACAAAGGAGGGTCAGTCAAACCAGAGAGAGGGGGTAACTCTAACCTGTTTCACAAAGAGAGGTAACGTAACCTCGCGGTCAGTTGCCGCGGTAACAGACTCCGTGACTCTAACCTGGTCGGGAGCAGGTTTTCCTGAGGAAACCTCGAGTTTGTCTCTGTCTCCGCCCACTTTCAGAGCCACACACTCCTTTTGATTTCCTCATTCCTGCGCTGTCAGAACTCGCCGGCTGACAGATTTAAGTCATCCTCTAATTCCAGTAGGCAACGTTTGGTGTCAACTTTTTACCATGAACATGGCGTGTCCTTTTGACCGCGATCCCGTGGATGAAGGTGCAGCAATCCCGCGCAGGGAATTAAATATCTGTCGGGAGAGAGCCCTCCCGGACAATTTTCTTTTTGAGCGGTACCGTTTTACTTCGTAGGCCATCATTTACTTACACAACCTCATCCTCCGCACATTTCAAACATGACCAGTCGAGGGCCAGCCCGTGGTCTAGCGGGTTAAGCGACCGCCCCATGCATGGAGGCCACAGCCCTCGCTGCAGCGGTCCCGGTTCGACTCCCGCATCGGACGCCCATTTACTGCGTGTCACTCCCCCTCTCCCTGCCCCTGTTTCCTGTCCATCTTCAGCTGCACTATCATTAAAGGCATAAAACGGCCAAAAAAATAATCTTCTTAAAATCTTAAGTTGCTGCCAAGTGCGCTTCTCCCCCGCTGGATTGCACCTACATGAAATAAATTAATAGGCTCCATTCATGCAATTTGCCCTTCAATAGTCATTGTGATTGCAAGATATTACATTTAAACTTACGCATTGACCCGAGCAGCAATGCTCTCCCAACCTCTCTCCCTCTCTTTAACTTTTTTCTTAAGACATGCTCAAAATCTCCATATGCAGTCATCAATATGTCAATAACTCCATTGGGGTGAAAAATGCTGCCCTCTTCCTGTCAGTTCCCCTGTTTAATCATTGAATCTGGGCTCCATTGATGTTGGCTTTATATATCTGTGGTGCACATGTTTAACTCCAGGTGAAACTACTCTGAGTTGATCAAACTACCTCAAATCAGCTGTTGTGAAACCGAAAACTCAGAGTTTCCTATCTCAGAGTAGATCAACTCAGAGTTAAGGATTGGACTCAGAGTTTGTTGAACCTTCTTTGTGAAACGGACCCCTGGTTTAACATAGCCAGTACTGTCCTAAAGGTGGAAGGAAAACCAGAATGGATCTATGCCACCAGGTGCAGTTAGGTTGCACTTAGGTTGCCAAGCAGTTGTAGCTGGAGAAATGTCCCCACACAGCCATGCTCCTCCTCCTCAATACAGGCGGAGGTGCTTTTGTCCTCAGGAATGAGGGTTCAATGAATTGCAACACTGACACATATACTAATCTTTCACACACTAACCAGAGTTCTTGGACTGTAGCACAGTTGAAGCACAAAATTGGTCAAAGCTGGTCACTGCACATCCTGAAGATAGCCTCACACTTAGATAATTTGTGAATGTAGCCATACAAATGATTGCCAGTAGTAGAGATCAGTCTAGCTTTGGGTATGTTAACAAATGTCCTCCTCATCTCATTCACAAATGCTGAGTGCTGAGTGTTTGACTGGTCTGATTTGAGTTGCTCATTTGATGAAACCAACAAAGGTTACACCGCCCATCACCTCCACAATCAGTATATTGACTTCCAGGTGTCAATATGTTTAGTTTCACACAATACAGAGATTCCTTTTTACATATGATTAAATGAACAGAGCAACTGTTCAAAACATCAGTATTATTCTTGCACATTAATATGGAGGCTGGTCCATTGTATTTTTATTCATTTAAGTGAGTTAAGTTATTATTTTTTTTTTTTTACTGTTTTGTATTGGTGACGAGAGCATCTTAGTGATATGTCAGTGAGTTTGTCACATAAAAAAACACTTGGCTTATTTGGGACAAAGTCCCATTTAAAGGATCTGTGTGGAGGATTTAGTGACTACTACTCGCCCTCCCTTTCCAAACAGGATGGAGAAATACTAAATATTTCTTGCATTTGCACATTCATGTGTCATTACTGTAAAAGACAAAACTCAGGTCAGTGTCCAGATCTCACTCAACCAAAAGTTCAGAGGCTCCCCAAAAAATCACCAGCCGTGATGATAACCAACCACCGAAGGAGGCTGAAGTCGCTATGGAGAAGCAGTGCGAGCAGCAGGAGACCATCAGTCCTGCACTGGCACTCAGATCCCAGAAAGAGGCTCAGGTTCCAGACAGGACAGCAGAACCACCTTCTGTCTGGAAGAGAACCCGTCACTTTCTGGGGTTGAGGAAACCAAAGAGGTAGAAGAAGAAGAGGGAGGACTAAAGTAACATCAAGTTTTGTGGGTTTTCTCCAGGTGCTCTGGTTTCCCCACATGTCCAAAGACAAAAAAAAACTGTGATGTTATATTTGGTATAAAAACTTCATCTGTCTCTATCGTATCTCAATTCAGGATGTGTCTCCTAAAATTATTAGGATTTGAATTTATCCATTATATCCTAAGTGAAGATTATTAAGTGTAATATTCATTCAAATATTGAATTATATCTGTAATAAATTGTTCATGCTAAATTCATTTTTTGTCCTTCACAGTCATTGGCAACTGAGAAATTCATGAGAGGGTTCATTTTTAAAGCTACATTATCGTGATTCACCCATTGAGAATACACTGATTCAAACAGGTATAGCTGTGGTATTTTGAAGTGGGGTTGTATGACGCACTTCTAGCTCCAGTAAAGAAGTAGAGCTATGCACTGCTGAAAAGGTTTCAAATCTCTCCCTCAGAGTTTGACATTATAGTGGCCCCCAAACAGCATCTTGTTCTTAGCTCGACACCAACAGAGACCAACAAAAATAACATTACCCTTAATGTGTTGTGAATGAGGTTACATAGTGTGCTAAGATGAGTGTAATAGACACTGTAACTACATCTGCTAATTTAAGTGTTTTAGTTTTTTTTGTCTTTTATGATAATTATTATTAATGATTAATGGTTTGTTTGTGCTACTTTTTATAATCAAGTTTAATCACTCACTTTAAAATGAAATTATTTGATTTAAATGTAAGACTTAAATAGTTCACTGTGGGTGTTCTGCAGTTTTTTTCCTGCTCTGTCTCTGGAGTGTCGTTAGTCACAACCAGTCTTTTGTCCATTTCTCGTTCAAAGTTAAAAAGGAGCAGGGTGTCCGTCTTTTACAATCTTTGTGCGACTCATGACCTCTGTGGGCGGTCTGACCCACTTAGAACTTTTCTTTCTTTTTGGAGCTCATTTTATTTTGTTGTTGTTCGCACCACAGAGGGGATAACTGGGTTTGAAATTTATTGGGCATAAAGGAATGTATGATTTGTGCATGGTAGATAACCTGCAAGCCTTGACATTTACATACTAGTTTATGTTAGGAGGCTTTGGGTGTTCAGAGGTTAAGATCAAATGGAGACATGTGTGCCAGACACAATGACTGAGAGTTTAAGTGATTGTTCAGGAGTGTAGATGCTTTATAAACCTGTGTGGAATGCAGCGATGCTTTTGGTATTTGACTGTGTCCATGCTGTGTACAGGGTTTTTCATATAGTTAATAGTTCATAGTATCACAGATGAAATGATCATACTGCCATCTTCTGGGTTTGCTCTGTCCTCCCTTGTCCATCCTGTACATACAGTATATAGCTGAATAAAACTACTATATATAACTACAGCATTATATCAGTAATACTGTTTACTAAACTATTAACTTAACTTTAGCGCACATTGCAGCTTACAAATATAATCTTCTGGGAACCTTTTGGGAATGTTGCCCATATTGAACCAAGATAAAATATGATGAACTGGTGATCATAATTCACTATTATGAATTATTATGAATACATAATTACTATTCAGAATTTTTGCCAGGTTTCTGTCTCAAATTCTGATGGAGTGGACAGGTTATACTGCATACTGTAAATGAATTAAAACCCTTAATAACGTTGGCTTATATAAATAAAATGTGCCGTACCACTGTTAACGTTATTACTTCTTATAATGACTGTGATAATAGTTTTATTGTTTTATGATCTTTTGTATGTATTTATCTGTTACAGACTTTGGCTGCTGTTCAGCTGAGCTCTGCCTCTTCCACTGTACTAACCTGAGAGCTCAATATGTAAAAAGATAAATAAGCTTACATGCAGCATAATCTCCAAGACATCCTGCAGGCGCTGCTCACACACTGACCACGCCTGTCCTCTGATGTGCTGCTGGCGGAGTGCAGACCGTGAAGGCAGCATTAATGTGAGTCACATGACAGGCCAGCCTCTCCGACTGATCTGATACACATCTAATAACCATGGTAAGCACTTTTCCAAATATAATATCACTCTGTGCGTTTGCATGTCTTCTTCGGATACCTTTGTGCGTTCGGTCTTGGTCAGTGAAACAGCTAACCGCAAGTGTCCGCCTTGAACGGAGCTAAAATCGGACTTGTGTGTGAGCGTATTCCGGCCTAACGCTTCGGAGGCAATGTCAGACAGCGGCTAGCTAGGCTAACGGGCTACCGACTGGTTGCAAACGAGCAGCTACGTGTTTTACTCCATTTATTTCATCCACGCCATGCATTAGACCGTCACTGTGCACTGACAGACGGCGTTATGTGTCGGGTCAAATGAGCCATGAGTGGGTATAACCCGTGACATTTGTGGGATTTGTGGGAGACGGTGTGACAACTAACGCTAGCTGTTGTTAGCATTCTCTTCCGCTTTGCTGTGTCATATTTCACTGAAGCTAAATGTTATGGCCCCAGCTCGTAAACATGGAGGAACTGTGTCAGCTGGTTAGCAGCACTGTTGTACCCCCCAAAACCGCCAAAAGGTCAGAACACACAGTATGTGTGTGTCTTATTGTCGTAGGTGTGTATGCACGGGTCTATCTGGTGCAAACATGCCTGCGCCACCCGCAAACACGGAGCTAAGTTCCATCGATTTAAGCGCTCTGAAGGGAATTATCATGGAGAAATGAAGCGGGGGACCCACAGGTATGTTCATGTGTGACACAGCATGGTCACTGACAGGTCAGCTACTGACAGGTCAGCTACTGACAGGTCTGCTACTGACAGGTCTGCTACTGAGGCTTTGCACGAGATGACTTTACTGTTTGAAACATCCGTCCAATACAGAAAATCCATACGTTGTTTTAGACCCAGTAAGTCTGTGTCAAGTCTGATGTGCAGCTTACTAACCAGAAGCAGACAGTGTGTTGTTGTCAAGGTCCTCCTGTGGTTCTGTTCTTTGTCACAGTCCAGTCCACTGGAGCAAAGTCACCTGCTAAAGTAACTTAACCCAGATAAATACGCCACAAACAGTGTAAGCATACAGTGTCGTCTGACAGCTTCCTTGATTCTTTCTTGTGGCGTTCCGTAAAGAATGGCTCGTAGATGAAGCAAAGACTCAAACCAGCTGTGTTTCTGTTCTTCTGTTTCAGCCGACCACGCAGCAGTCTCCTCAGGATGAACAGGAGAAGCTTCTGGATGAAGCTGTGCAGGCTGTCAAGGTCCAGTCGTTCCAGATGAAGCGATGCCTGGTAGGATGCTTTCACTTTGTCATAAATAAACTTTCTGCGTGTAATAATTGTTTTCATCTGCACCTTGGGATGAGCTGATGAGTCTAAAGAACCTGTTTGCTGAGGGGAAACTACAGGCGCACATTTTCAACTCCACATATCAGTTTCCTTCAGGGAAGTGGATTCCTTGTCATACACTAAAAGACATTTGACTCAGGGAGAAAATATCATATAAGGGAGCTCCAGGCGAATGAATTCAAAGTCCTAAATGAAGTGAAAGAGTATGGCAATTCAGTCTGACAGCTGTCGAGATGCAGACTCTGTTCACACTGTCGGTGCATACCTCCAGCTCATGGATGCTTCCTTTATTTTTCTCTCGAACAAGAATTTCAGGATCTGGATGAGAACAGTTTCCCACTCTAAATGAAAATGTTGTGTAATACTGGGCTCAGACTTTTGTAATGATAGGCAGCATTTCAATGAATCATGTGAATCATGAGACCTGGTATTACTGCCTGGTGCCACTCTCTGAGCTATACAAATTAAAAGACCACAGTGCCTGGTCGAGTGTCATTGTTGTATTAAACATTGAACCTTTGAAATGATTATCTGGTAAGCTGTTGGTATCTTTAAAGCTGGGATACTACAGTGTCATACTACAGTGAACGCTCTGCCACCAGGCTGTCATAACTTTGGTGCCTTTTCACATCCAGATGTTGCCAGAGAGAATGATTATGTACAAGTGAGCAAAAAGAGACAAACACAGATATGTGCAATGAGTTATATGTTTAGCTGCTGTAAAATAAATGCAATTTATGAAGTGATTAATTATTAAGAAATGCATAAAAAATCTTTTTTTTCATGTTTGGCCTGGGGCTGACTGAATGGTTTGTTTAAGTTTTAAGTAAGTACAGTACTAGGAAGAATGTTCATCGCTCCAGCTGCGTGCCTAAGTTCAGGACGCACCTTACTGAGCTGCTTCCAGTGTGTTGGTTGGTTGGATGCTCAAATAACATATTGCAGTTTCAAAGACAGGATTGAATTACATGTAAAAATTAGTGTGTATCTTGTTATATATGCAATATAAAGTCATTTTTTCTTGTTTTGGTTGTGTGATTATTTTCCACGTTCATAGCTTGACTCTGTGTCGCCTGCAGGACAAGAACAAGCTGATGGATGCTCTGAAGCATGCCTCCAACATGCTGGGTGAGCTGAGGACCTCCATGCTTTCTCCAAAGAGCTACTATGAGCTCTGTATCCTTTGCAGTTGTGTAATTCATGTTGGAAGTTTCACTAAGACAGACACAAGGCTATGTAACAGTATCATTTGGCTTCCTTCACAAAGCTTTGCTGTTTTGAAATATTAATGTTGGATTGCAGCATTTCACATGAAGTCATAGTTTTGTCGACAGTGAGTCCAACAAATGTCCTTCATTTTTTTGGATAACTGGAAGTTTCCCTGTTGACCCATTTGGACCAACCTGGATTGTAGCACCATTAAGCAGAAAGACAGTCCAACAGTCTCCAGAGAGGTACAAGCCTAATAGAAACTATGCTCCAAAAGGGTCATCAGCACAGTGCAACTTGGTAAGTCAGTTTCTTTTCTGACTACTATAAGTACAATGAACAACCTGATTCAGCTTTAATGAAAATCAGCTGATGTCAGTAACTTGAAGCCACTACAAGAACTTTGCTTTTGTGCTGCTGTCAGCTCCTCTGGACAAAAGTGGTAATGTTGTCACAGTATCATTTCACCAGGGATCTACTGAATCCGACCCAGCAGCAGGCTTTAAGAATAATTATATAAAAATAGCCAGTCCTTTCGCTGATGGGCATGTTTGGTTAAGTAGGTCATATAGAGGCATCAGGATTAAACTGAGACTGTTTCTTGGACTCTGAGTGCTGCCTGAACTGAACACATCCTGTGTGGACACTTGGTAAAGGAGAGCGATTGTTTTTGTTTGTGGATGATTCATGGTGGGTTTGGTCCCTAACAGTCTTCTCAGATATGGCTATCTCTGATGAACTCCACTACCTAGAGGTTTATCTGACTGATGAGTTCGCCAAAGGACGCAAGGTGGCAGATCTCTATGAACTGGTCCAGTATGCAGGCAACATCATCCCCAGACTGTGAGTATCACCTCAACTCAACTTTCACAAAGTAGCTTCAGAATGTATTTTTTCTTTATTTTAAATGGATTTCAGGATAGGAAGTAGGATTGTGCTGCTGATGTGACTGAGTTAATCTTAGCCACAACAAAAAGCAGCAACAGCAGGGATTAAATGGTGAGTCAGAAATAAACAGAACTTGCTGTGTGTGTTGTGTGAAGGAAGGTAGCAATCATGCACAGAGAGAGAGAGTGAGGGATGATTTTCAGTTTCACATAAACATAAATTTAACTCTCCTAACCTTTCAAAGCTGTTAATGCTTACATTCTATCAAGGTGGCTGGTTGTGCTCAGCTGTCCTATCATTATGTCTGTATTAAATGGGCAAATGATCAAAGGCACCTGAAGTCAATTCAGCTTTGTGATTCAGCTAATGCTGTATTGTCTGCTTTGCCCTTCTGTCCACAGCTATCTGCTAATCACAGTGGGCGTGGTGTACGTCCGCTCCTTCCCTCAGTCCCGTAAGGACATCCTGAAGGACCTGGTGGAGATGTGCCGTGGTGTCCAGCACCCACTCAGGGGTCTCTTCCTCAGAAACTACTTGTTGCAGTGCACCCGCAACATCCTGCCAGACGACGGAGAGCAGGCAGAGTAAGCAAGACAGACTTTTGTCTCTGTGTCTCTGTTTGTGCATGCTATGTTAGCAAGGACAGACAGAGAAACAGGAGGACACTCCCCAGCGAGGTTTTGAACATGACTTTTTGTTTGTCTATTGACCTCAGTGCAGTCATACATATTACATTAAGATATTTCTTGTCACTATGTCAATTTTACAATTTCAACCTCTGAATCAACTCATTTGAATGACTCCTTTAGGCACCAGCATATGAGATAAGACAGTTATCTGGGAGTTGTTGAATGTTGAAATATTCCTTTAAAAGATACTTGGTGGTGGAAACCTCTTATGTAATCATTGCATCACAGTGTTTCATCCATACCTACAGTTCAGATGCCATGTCACAATGCGTTGGTGTGTTTTTAACTTTGAAAGTTTTGACGTGTGTCCTTGTTCTGCACTCCATAGGGGCACAGAGGAAATGACCGGTGACATCAATGACTCCATCGACTTTGTCCTCCTGAACTTTGCGGAGATGAACAAGTTGTGGGTTCGAATGCAGCATCAGGGTCACAGCCGAGACCGAGAGAAGAGGGAGAAGGAACGACAAGAACTCAGGATTCTGGTGGGCACCAACCTAGTTCGCCTCAGCCAGCTGGAGGGCGTCAACGTGGAAAAGTACAAACAGGTGTGTGTGTGTGTGCGCACGTGTGTGTTGATTTGTATTTTGACATTAGATTGTTACAGTGGCAGCATTTCTCTCAAGTATGCAGGGTTTTGTACTTACTTCAGTCTCACTCTGGTGGTCACCTGACTGGAAGAACAGCTTTTATTTGTTCCATTTGACACCCAGAAACATTGATTTGTCCTGTGTCAAACAGTCTTTGTTTCTCTCCACAGATTGTTCTTTCTGGAGTACTGGAGCAGGTTGTGAACTGCAGAGACTCGTTGGCACAGGAGTATCTAATGGAGTGCATCATTCAGGTAGACACTAATTCAGTCAGATATATTCAGATATGACATTAAAAACGTTTGTTAATGTTGCTATAAAGTTCTTGTTATCACTTGACTCATGACTCATGATTTATTGTCACTTCACAGTTGATTTCACGCAGTCTCATGAGTGACTCCATGAGTTACTCATGAGTATCTGCATTGGTATTGGGAGACCTGTAAGCTGTACTTATGGCTCACACTGTAACTTGTTACTGTTACTCTACAAGCATTTCCTGTTGGTGCTGGTCGGCTGTGCGCAACTGAAATTCTGTCGTCTTCAGTCGTCACACTATTGATCAAACTTTGCTCAGGCAGTGAGAAGTATCCTCGTGTGAATAGAAGGCATCGTGTTTTTTTTTAGATGCTTTGTGAATATAACAGCGTGAAGCTCCTTCACCTCCTCCTGACCTGGGTGACACACAGGTCGGGGGCTGACCGCTTCTGGCGAACGCGCTCAGACTTGAGTAATGAAGAATAATGAATGAAGTGATACTGACATTAAATTATTATTTAATGACTCTCTAAATAAAGAGAACAAAAGAATAATGAACTGTGTGTGTGTGAGAGAGAGAGTGTGTGAACAGAGGGGAGTGACAGCCAGACTTGGCAGTTAATGGAGGTAATTATATGTAATTCTCTGGTCCAGGAGTGGTGTTTTTGGTACTGCTCTGCAGACCGGAGACGACTGAAGTGATTTCATTTAAATATTTATTTGTAGACATATTCTCAGTGCATTTCAAAGTGTGTGTTGTGTTCAATACTTAACCTTCATCTTCTCTAAGCTCAGCTGGTCCCGTCTTGTCTTTAAAGGTTTTCCCAGATGAGTTCCACCTTCAGACCCTGAACCCTTTCCTGCGTTCCTGTGCTGAGCTCCATCAACATGTCAACGTCAAGAATATCATCATTGCCCTCATTGACAGGTACTGCTCCATTTACTGTACAGTGAAATAGCAGCTCAGTTACATGTACATCATTTTTTGGTTTGCGTCATTTCCAAATGAGCAGATATGCAGTGTGTTAATGGACACTTGAACTTTAAATTTACCCAGAAGATTGTGTTCCATGTAATAGAATCCAGTGTAACAGACATTCAATAGGACAGAGTAACTGTACCTTCTCTGTAAAAAAGAATAACTGATTTATTTGAGTGTTTGCGTTTGTTTTTCAGACTTGCTCTGTTCGCTCATCGAGAAGACGGTCCTGGCATTCCAGCTGAGATCAAACTATTTGACATCTTCTCTCAGCAAGTGGCCACTGTCATTCAGGTTAGTTTACATGAGGTTAACCTGCTCTGACAGAAAGTCGAATCACTCTGTGGAACAGTGCAGTAAACGTTCCAGGCAAGATTTATTTCTTAAGGTGAGATCAGGTGGAATCAAGATATCTAGTTATTTATACAAATACATGGCTGGTTTATCCAGGTACACACCCCTGTGCTCTCTGCTTAGACAGTGATGGATAGAGGTGCCATCATGGGACATGTATGTGACACTTTAATAAATGAATTGCACTATATTAGATGGTTTAGTGTTGCAGAGTTATTGCACAGGCATTGGTTAACTGTTCATAGTGCGGCTGCATGTGGAAAGAGAAGTTGTTGTGACATATCACTCTGTAGCGCCCACCAGAGGCGAGATGTTGAAGCAGGTGGTGTCCAGCATGTGACAGCTCTGCAGTGGTTTTTCTTTGGAGGTGTGATGAACGTTTTGTAAAACTGGATCTGTGACAGGTTGAACCTCCTGAGCTGGCGCGTGAAGTACATCCTGTTCTAAATTATTAAGAGCCCAGGGGATTTTTTAGGTCAGTTCTTTTATTGGTACTCCAGAGAAACCGGGGAGCGAGATCAGCGGAGCGGATAATATGGTTTTGGTGTGATCTGTGCTCCTCTCCTCTCCTCTCCTCTCCTCTCCTCTCCTCTCCTCTCCTCTCCTCTCCTCTCCTGGGCTCTCTGTGTTGGTGTCTGCCTGAAGGCAGGGCTGAGACTCTGTGAGGAGAGTGAAAGATAATGTTTTACTCCGGTTAACGACAGTTATGCTACTCATTGTACGTGTAATAAATTCATTGTGAGTTAAAAAGGCAATATCATTTTTCCACACGCATAAACCACCAGTCCTGTGTCGATGTCCCTCAAATACTGCTTCCCCCTTTACCCCACACTGTTGTCCTCCAGAGTTTGGTTAGGCAACAAGATTTCAGTTTCACATGGTACAAAATGACTTCTTGATGTTAGGATACATGTTAGGAAGGTTAGGGGAAACAGACTTCAGACTTTTTATTCCACATCAGCTAAACTCTGTGTGTGTGTGTGTCTGTGTGTTGTCTCAAACAAATGTCAGTGATGTTTCCACTTTGATTCCTCCTTCAGTCTCGTCAGGACATGCCATCAGAGGACGTGGTCTCTCTTCAGGTTTCGCTCATCAATTTGGCCATGAAGTGCTATCCTGATCGCGTGGACTATGTAGATAAGGTCCTGGAGGGCACTGTGGAGATCTTCAACAAGCTCAACTTGGAACAGTAAGTCTTCGAAGGTCTCACACACTGAATACACACTAGTGAATATTGAGTGTTAAAGGGGATGAGTCTAGCAGTTCCTGAAGATTTGGCCTTTGTTTTTCAGTAATCCATCTGAACTGCCAGGCCTGAGAAATGTTGAATAATGGGGTCTGTGATCTAAGTGCTGTGGCCTGTGCCACAGACAGGATAGAGCAGAATAACTGGATTTTAAATCTACTCTCTGCCAAGCATTGACATTTGTATACACACTTTGACCTTTTTCTTCTCCCTCCTGTAGCATAGCAACCAGCAGCGCAGTGTCAAAGGAACTCACCCGGCTGCTGAAGATCCCGGTGGACACCTACAACAACATCCTGACGGTGCTGCAGCTCAAGCACTTCCCACCGCTCTTTGAATACTTTGACTACGAGTCACGCAAGAGCATGAGTTGCTATGTGCTGAGCAACACGCTGGACTACAACACTACCATTGTGGCACAGGAACAGGTCGGTTTGCTAGCTCCCTCTTTAAGAACAAGGATGACACGTTTACATGGTGGCCTCACTTCACATTGTCCAAAATGCACTTGCCTCACAGGAGTACTAGACTGGGTTGTAACTCAGCTATTCCTCATTAAGACTTTCAAGGAGTTGATGGAAGTCCTGCCATAGACAACTGTCTCTCAGATAACAGACTTAGCACAAGTAGTATCAGATTTCACCTCAACAATGCCAGATGATCAGGCAGTCTTTCTTTTATCATGGTCTCCACAAGTAACTCAGAAAACTGAGTTTTAGAAAAATACTTCAGCTCAAATCTCTTCCTTCCCTTCCTGGTTTCTTTAGGTGGATGCCATCTTGAGCCTGGTATCCACACTGATACAGGACCAGCCAGACCAACCAGCTGATGATCCTGACCCTGAAGACTTCGCTGAGGAGCAGAGCCTTGTTGGTCGTTTCATCCATCTGCTCCACTCTGAAGACCCTGATCAACAGTACCTTGTGGGTCCCTCTCTTCAACATTAAAGGATTTTGCACATTTTAGCTCTTGTACCCGTTGAAGTACTTTATGTACACTGCTGCCACTGCAGTTTATATTTGTGATAGATTTATTGATTTATGTGCCATACTGAAATTATGAAGTCAAACCACAGCATGCTTTGGAAAATGTTAACAGATTTGAACTGTCATGTTTTTCATGTGGTTGACTTCAGTGTCTTCGTTGTCTCTGTTGTTGAAATTAACATTCTGATTGTGGTCAGATTCTGAACACAGCCCGGAAACACTTTGGTGCGGGTGGAAACCAAAGGATTCGCTACACGCTTCCTCCACTGGTGTTCGCTGCCTACCAGCTGGCCTTCAGATACAAGGAGAACTCATCAGTGGTGAGCAGACAAACTTTGTTTCACTACACTTCACACATGGCGTTTGTAGTTGTGTCTGCTCTGTTATTAATTGCTCTTAAATTTGTCCCTCGTCAGGATGACAAGTGGGAAAAGAAGTGTCAGAAGATCTTTTCCTTCGCTCACCAGACCATCAGTGCACTTATCAAGGCCGAGCTTGCCGAGCTGCCTCTTCGACTCTTCCTGCAGGGAGCACTGGCAGCTGGGGAGATTGGCTTTGAGAACCACGAGACTGTAGCTTATGAGTTCATGTCACAGGTATGATGTTTAAATACTACCAGACCCTTGAATCTGTTGGGAATGGTTAGCACACGCAGCATCTCTTTGGTTATAATAAACCCTCTGAGCAGAAGCTCTTAAAACTGAGCGTTGTGCTCAAAGCTTAAATTATTTTATTTGACCTTTTCGAGCACAACCGATGAGATAAAAAGATGTATGTGATGTAACTTCTCCCCCTCACCAGGCCTTCTCTCTGTACGAGGACGAGATCAGTGACTCCAAAGCGCAGTTGGCCGCCATCACATTGATCATTGGTACCTTCGAGCGGATGCGATGTTTCAGTGAGGAAAACCACGAGCCGCTGAGGACCCAGTGCGCACTCGCCGCCTCCAAGCTGCTGAAAAAGCCCGACCAGTGCCGAGCCGTCAGCATCTGCGCCCACCTGTTCTGGTCAGGTCGCAGCACTGACAAAAACGGTGAAGAGGTACGTCTGAGTTGTTGTTTTACTGTTTCAGACATACCTGTATCTGGAATACTAGATTTATTTGTTGTGCTGTGCTGTGAGCACTCTCCACGTCTACTCACTGCTCATGCTGCATCTGTAGATTCGTGATGGTAAGCGGGTGATGGAGTGTTTAAAGAAAGCTCTGAAGATTGCCAACCAGTGCATGGACCCATCGCTGCAAGTCCAACTTTTCATTGAAATCCTCAACAGATACGTCTGCTTCTATGAGCGGGAAAACGACGCGGTAGGACACCACGAATGTCACATTTCCAATCATTTAATGAGACAAGCTCGCAGGGGCAGTGAACATTACATGTAGACATGAGGATTAATTAAACTTGAAGCAATCAGACCACTGATTAAAAATAACTCTTTCCTCCACCCGTCCAGGTGACTGTCCAAGTATTAAACCAGCTGATCCAAAAGATCAGGGAAGATCTTCCCAACCTGGAGGCGAGCGAGGAAACGGAGCAGATCAACAAACACTTCCACAACACACTGGAGCATCTCCGCCTGCAGAGAGAATCCCCTGAGTCTGAAGGCCCCGCCTACGAGGGCCTGGTCCTTTAAAACTAATGCAGGTCGGAAGGATGTGAAGCCCATCCATAGATGTTTCACAATGTTATGAATATAAGGCGCACACACATAGACACACACACACACACACACACACACACACACACAATCCCATCCTGTAGGCCAGGAATAAATATAAATGTCAAGAAGAGCTAAAAGAACTCACTCCTTCATTTTCTTCTTTATTTTCCTGCATCATTTCCTCCTCACTGTCTCTCAGCAGCAGAAGTTTCTGCAGCAGGTTGGAGGCGTTTCATTTTAAGAAGTGTGTGCCAGCAACACTGCACAAGTCTTAGGCACCATTCCTTTCTGAATTCCTACTCGACCAATTTGTCTTTAACCTGTATCATTTTCTTGTCGATAGTAGACTGTTGTTGTAGGTGTACCCACTGAGCCATCGAGCCCTCACCTGTTCACGTCTTTCCATACTGAGAAGTGAATGTATTAGCTACAGACTCCCAATAGTGGCATTACAGCCGTGTTACAGACAAGCTAGTTTCCACCCCTGAATAATCAAGAACTCTGCTGTTCTTTAGGACGGCATAGGATGGGACCACCCAAACTGAAGACCAGACAAATGGAAGCACATATGCAAAGTTTGGCCCCACAGGAATGATGCAGCGTTCAAACGTTCCCATTTAAAAACTGCTGAATGTTTTTTTTTAGAATGGAGCGTCTTTAAAGGAACTTAAGAACAGTTAGTAATTGTGCAGTATTTTTCATGATCTTCAACCCTTCAGCCATCCCAGCTGGGCTGCAAAGAAACTACAACCTCACAAATCCAGAGATTTGGAGGTGTGAAAACGCTCCTCTTCCCTCATGGTTAAGCGTCGCTTCTTTTTCATGCCATCAGACCTGTGTCTCTGTCAGACCATGTTTCATGTGTCAGTTTATTTCTGGACTCCTCGTCCGTGGACTGACACGCTCAGACCTGCAGCATGTGTCTGCATGCTTTAGTGTGCTTGTACCATACGGCCTGGTTTTCAGTTTACTCTATACGGATCACACCAACTGTGACGTCTTTATGACAAAATGTCATCATTTTGGCGATCCTGTTGAAATCCTGTAAGCTCGGTGACGCTGTCCTTTCAGTCTGTTGTTTGGGGGGGGTGCAGTGATTCCTCAGGATTGTGTGCTAGCTGACGTGTTGCCATACCGAGAACGTCATCAACGTTTGTGTCAGATTTTGGAATAGTTCTGACAGATAGCGTCTGACAGTGATCGCTCTCTCTTGGTTATTCCTGTTGATTTGTTGGAGGCAGTATTCTCTCCCCTCTCGATCTGTATGTAAACCCACTTGTAAATCAGATAATGAAAAAAGCAGATTAAATAGCAATTATCATTGTCATTTGCTGAAATAAAAATGAAATTAACAATACATATTTGCATTTTGTTAATTTTACACGCAGCATATTAATATAATAAAATCGTATCATTATTAATATACTGAGTGGCTGTCGTGTATTATGGTCTGTGTTATTCCCATGCTAATCTCACATCATTTATGCCTCCATGTCTTTTGAATTTCAGTGGCATGTAAGTGTATAAAAATCTATATTCTCTTAATCTCTCTCCCTGGCCTTCATGGAGATTATTGGAGCCAGGCGTAAGAGGGGAAAAATAAGCATTTTATTTTGTAATAAAACAAAATCTTGTCTGATCACTTCATTTACTTGTTCTTATTCCTGGCACTAATACTCTGTCTCCTGATTGTTTAGTGATTAAGCTGGTTTATTGTTACATTGCACCAAAAAGACCTAAGATACTAGCTTTTAGCAGAGATTCAGAAGGTTTGTGTGTTTTCATTCCGTGTTCAGTGAAAAAAAACTTCTGTTGTTCTGGAAGAATTTCCATGAACATGCTGCCCTCTATCGGAGGATAGTGTGTAATACCATGATCTCACCACCAGGTGGCAGCATCACTTCTTTCACCAAGTTCTTTTACTACATAGTGATGAATTATTCAAAATTAAGATTTTAAAAAGAAACTGATGACACTAAATATAACAAATGATGAGTAAGTAAAGTACAAAGTCAAAAATAAAAACCTGAGCAGATGTAACTGACATCACCATGCTGCTGTGATGCTCCACGTCGGAGTCAACTTCACGGGAACCACAGAGAGATTCTGCATCTGACTGTTGGTTTAATAAAATACAGATTTCACTGTGTCAAATGGTTACTGGAGTCAAACTGTCATTTCTGGATATTCTCAAGAATTTTTTAATTGTTTATTGAGCCTGAAGTTCCTAAATGTGTGACATACAGACAGACTGTGAGACATCATAAAATGTAACATCATTTTATCCTTCATCATAGGAGCTTTAGATAACTGCTGAAAACTGATACAATATTTAATATTACGTAGAAAAACAACAAATTTTATGATATAAAAGTCTTAGCTCTTAATATAAAAGACTTATCCTGCATGACTAATGTGAATATGATGCAAATCAAGAAAAAGCCCCTTAGACGTTTTTATCAAGATTTGTGTTAATTATTGAAATGATATGTTGTAAACTCAGAAGTTCAGTGGACATAACTCAAGGTAAGAGCCACTATCTGTACACAGACACACACACACACACACACACAGTATCTAAAATCACTGGTGCCTCTACTTCCAACTTCCAGCCAGGGCCTTTTCCAGGTTTTTGGGGGCCCTACGCCAGATGCTATTTGGGGGCCACTATATTGTCAAACTCTGAGGGAGAGGTTTGAAACCTTTTCAGATGATCTGTGGTGATGCAACAGTCTGTTACATTTTAAGAGGAAAACAGGTTTCAGTACATTAATAAATACAACAGATGCAGCATGAAAAAAAGGCTGATAAACTTGGAAAACAGGTGACATAACATAAAAACTCCCCCCACCAATCCAGAAACAGTAAATAGAAATAACTTAACTCACTTAAATGAATAAATATAGTCAAATATAGTCCAAGTAAATGATTTCGGGGGGATTTTGTGTTCGTCTTCCTGTGTTACTTTTTCAGTCTTCCCAATAATTCATCCCTGTGTTAACATGATTGAAGCCTAAGAGCAGAAGGCATGTGTGTAATTACATGGGCTGTAGTGAGTTAGTTGTACTTAGTCTGTAATGAAGATTCTAACTAATTTAATTGGGTTGAGTTAGAACAACAAACAACACTTCATCTGGAAGTGAAAAATAGAAGCAAAGGTTTGATTTGAATTAGACTCTGTTGTGGGGACATTGCTGAAGTCAGTTGCACCAGGTCAGGAGGGAAGAAAGTGTTCAGGAGCCTCTAATGTCTTATGCTGTAATATTTATTGAAGCTTGGCCAAGGAGGATCAGAGACGTTCACACATCCGATCAGGTCTGCATACGAGTCTGTCTCTGTTCTGCCCAGCTCATGCTGGTGGTCAGATTTTAAACTCTTACACAAGACGCCACAAGTGCTGTATGCCCAAAGATAGTCAAAGAGAATGTATTTACCCATGTTAGTGTTCACCTTCAGCACATTCTAGTCTGGACCCACTGTTGTCTGTCCATGCTAATGGAGCGCCAACAGTTAGCTATCTGTTATGTGTAGGAGGCCAACATTCAGTTTCTTCAGCCCTGGTCACCTCAACGTCAGGATAGGCTGGCACCTGCATTCCTCCAGCAATCCAAACAGCGACCTCGCATACCAAAGAGAGAGAGTCCTCTCTGGTATGATTTAGTGCTCTAACTGTCTATGACCTCAAGGCCCATACACGACCCTATGTAACCAAAGAACAGAACATCTTCTGACAGCCCTCTGACACTGAGTCTGCATGAGACTTGATTTTCCTTTTCAAGCTCACAAGCTCACACTGGACCTCCTGGACAAGCTTGTTCTTGTTCTTCTCTGCCTGGAACTCGCTGGTGAACTTCTCCTCACTGATGATGTGGGCCACCCGCAGCTCAAGAGTTTTTTCTTTTTCCTCTTGCTGTTGTCTCTGACCTGGATGGCGATCTTTGTGGTGCTGAGAGTCTCTGGATACTTCTTCAGTCTCTCTAGCTCTCACCTTGTCTCTTTTTCCTTGTTGTTGTACATCTCCTTCAAGGATTTCTGTCTCTGCAGCTGTGATTTTGTCTCCTCCATCTCTTGGGTGAGTTGGCAGCTGGTCTCACAAAAGCAGCCTTGTACAGTCTCCTCTCCATAGCTCCTCTGGTCACCTGTTGGGTTCCTTGGGCGCTGCATTTTCTTTGGCTGGTACAGTCAGTCACAAAGAAATGCTGCTGTGGACGGCAATTGTAGATCTCTGACGAACAGTTTTATTCTGTATCAGTCGTTTGTCTCTTGCAAACTGTCTTTTCTCGCACTTTCTCTCTGTGGTGTCACATGCTGAGGTCTGGTCTGAAGGTCTTAAGGTCTGAAATGATCTGATTGACTGCAGAGCCATGGTCTTATATACAGACCTGATAATGTCACAACTTACTTAAATGTGACTTTCATTCTATTATGCTCTAAAGAAAAGCCTTTTCATAGGTTATAAGTCATAACAAATGAGTTGGTTTGCCTGCTTACAAATAAAGACAGGTACTTTTAACTCTCCTCTCACTGTATATTGAGGCTGAACCTGCAGCTTGGGGCCCTCTGGTGGCTGTGGGGCCCTATGCATCCGCATAAGCATTGACACTGCCATCGCATATTACAGCACTCACAACACCAGACGCCCGACCACCCCCTGAGCTGCTGCTTCACTCTGCTACTCAGACACAGATCCAAAAAAAGACTGTGTAACACTACTGCTGTAACCATGCAGACAGCACACAGTGATTACTGCGCTTTACTAACCATGCAATTACAGTTATATGATATTCACCCGCTTGTCAGTTGCTGTCAGTTAATTACCTGTAATTATAATAAGTTTTGATAATTGTCTCATATTATTATATGGCTGATAAATTAGGTTTCATACTGTTAGTAGATGCAGTTCCGGTGTTTGATGCAGCAGTAAAAGGAATGTTGGGAATCTTCCCAGAACGTTGAGGGAACGTTTCCAGAACATACAATATTTACAAGAATTCTTCAGGAATAAGAAAAGTTCCCTGAACCACAGGAAACAGTCCAGTACCTTTAGCGTAACGTTCTCTTAAAGTTACCCGAACTGAATTTTGATCTCTCAGCGGTGTTGCCGTCTACCATTTTCCCTAAGGAACCTGAATGCAGCACAGGGGCAGAAGAGAGTCTCGGCGCGCATGCGCACACATTTAGCCTTCAGTATAGTGTTAATGTGTATGTGCCGTTTAAAGCCGTATTGTCATTTCGCTCCCTCGGTGTGTGTTTGTCCCTCCGCGCGTTACCGTCCGTCGGAGTGACTCGGTCACCGTTCATGTGCTGCGGAGCAAAGTTGTAACGTTGTAACGTCACCGTACAGCTATCGGCGAGCCGCCGGAGGAAACGGACTATGTCGGCAAATAAAACAAAGAAAGTCAAAATGGCTACGAAATCTTGCCCTGAATGCGACCAACAGGTGAGAAATACGTTTTAATTCACACCTTAACGTTGTTAGTGATGGCCGGGCTTCTTCCACGGAAGGCTGAAGGCTGAATTCAGGGGCTGCACACGTGTAAACGACACAACCACCCGACCACAGTCAGAGGCTCCACCGAGTTCCAGCTGCTGTCTGCCCGCACACACAGCCTGCACCTTCCCTCGTTTATCCACCTAACTGCTCGTATTTACACACTATTTTCTACAGGCATCGCTTCTTGACAGTCTTGCATTCAACGCGTGTAACACACCAGTATCATCCCATCAAATGATCACCTTTAGTTTTAGCACTGCAGTCGTCTTCATGAGAGCAGACACGGTGGAGAAGCGTCAGCAGAGGAACTAGTTACAAAGTTAAAATATCTCTGAAACAGGCTGTGTGTGCTCAGCTCACTTCCCGAATTTAACCGTGCTGCACATTTCATCCAAATCTACACCACGGAGTTATTTTACTGCAAGATAACTCACTCATGGGCGTAGAATGATGACGTTTCAAAGTTTTTACATGGAATTTGGCCTGATGGTTTCTTCATAGCTTGCATTATTATGTCAGGGCTGTTGGTGGGGATTTTAAGCCTGAGGTGAATTCCACCCCATCGACAGATGATGGTGTTCAAAACAACACGCCAGAACATCTCCAGTAATCTCCTCCTCTGCGCTGATCGCCTGTGTCTGCACTAAAAGTTGTATATAGCCTCTTTGTGGCTCACAAAATCTGTACACAAATGGCCTCAGATGATGTCACTTGAGGCCACACGGGTTAGGACTGAAGACTACAAAAAAGTATTAGGACATAAAATATATCAGAGCTGTAGCAGCTCAGCCATTTTCTGATCAGGGCCTTTTCACTTGTCTTTTCACAGCTGCAACAAGCACTTCACTTCAGACAGAATTATATCTATCTCACCCTGTAACGTTTCAACTTTGTGACTACATTGTGTTTCAAAGTGCACAGTAATAATAGGAACATGATGTTGGAAGTGAAAGTGGTGTGTGGCTCTTTAAAGAAGTCCCATGTGTGAATCTGAGAGACCTCAGAAAGACTGACTATTTTCTCTTATTTTTATATATATATATATATATAATATTTATATAATGTATGTAGTTTAACAGTTTAACAGGGAGTTGTGTCTCACTCATCCGTACCTCCTGCAATAGTGTTCCTGGAGGACGCTGCTGGAAGTCAGGTTTTATATTACAGAAGAGTACCAAAAAGAAACATGAATAAATAATGAACTAAATAAATGAAGGTGAATTTAGAAATAAGTGAGGAAAGAAGTGTAGAAGTATTTGAGGAAAGGTCCCCACACCTCATGGAGCTTCTTGTTTGAGTTACACACTGAGTAGTGTATGTATTTTCAAGGTCCAGACAGGACGTCCCTCATTTTAAGAAATGTTGAGCATGCTCTGTGTGGGACTGAATGTCTTATTAAGCAGCAAAAGATTGGAGTCAATTTAAAGACCTTTCATGTCAAACTCCCAGAATATTCCAATATTCAGTGAGAATGAGAAACTCAGCTCAGCAGTTTGTGTCCATGATGTAAACTGTAAACTGTGACTTGTTGATCTTAGAATGTCTTACAAAAAGTAAAACATTTCTGGCTCAAATGCGTTGAATCCAGTTGAAAGAACACTCACACAATGTTTGAAAGAGACTTCTAATTCAGACCTGGCCCTTTCTCATGCACATAGCATACAGCTCTATTCACGGGCGTAGGTTTCCACCCCCGCTGACGGTCGTAGCTTTAAATTCCAAGATGTTTTGCTCTCTGTTGATGCTGCATTTTTCTGTGAGCGCTCAGATTAATAAATGTATTCTTTGATTTTGAAGCTGTAGCCTTAGGGCTGGTGTCCATGTGGTGTTTCTCTCTCTTAAAGCACAAGTGCTTCTTCGTTGTGTTTTCTTTAATGATTACAGAGGCAGCTTGGCATGCGTAATGCCACTGCAGCAAATATCTTACCCAACCAAATGAAACTCTGTACCTACAAAGTTGACGGATGAAACAGAGATCAAATTGTAGCTTCTGCGATAAAGATGTGCTCTGATGGAGACCAGGATTCATCAGGAGAGAACTCCAAACATTTTCTGTGTGTGTGTGTGACCTTTTTGAATGTAGAACACAGAATTAATTAATGAAATATTAATGATATGAACGCCCTTGGGTTCCCTGCATGCCTAATCTCTGTGCAGTACATCTTGTAACAAGTAGAATAATAGAGAAACATGATCAGAGATATTGTCTCTTTCAAAGGAAAAAATATTACCATTATAGTTGTGACGATGATCCCAGGCATGAGGCTCTACATGGTGACGGTTTAGTAATGATGCTCTTCATCCGTGTGTTGTGTGTCTCATTCTCGTTCTACCTCCTCTCAGTGTGGAGAGCCTTTCTCTCCTCCACCCCTCCTCTTAGCAGGTTTCATGTTGTCTTCCAGTTACTACCTACAGGTACTGTGTCACCCGTTTGCATTCTGCCATCACAAAAGCAGAAGTTCAAAAATGGCCTCGGCACACTACGACCTTCACACAGTCAGCTGCTGGCTGAAGGCATTATCAGTATTTGTTTGTCCTTCATCACTTCCTTCTGTCGTCTTTTAAGCTTGTTAGTCAACCACATCACCAAATGATATTTGGTTAACATGACCACTGTTAGCAACATGCAGAGCACAATGGACTGATTGGTGTCTGTCACATTATGGAGAGCGCAAATGTAATGCAGGAGCTGGCAGAGCCACCTGAAACACAGAGAGGGGACGATGTGTGATGCTCTCTCATGAAACACAGTGTGAGGATCACCTGGCCTGTTTTAAATGCTGCCTTTCTTTTAGCATCACATGACACCAGCTTGTATGGGAGATATTCCTGAAGACACATTGATGCTGCAGCCGAAAGAATCATTGTACACACGCTCGCTCAGTGAGCTGTTCTGTTGTGAAGTGATTAAATCTGCAGCGTGTTTCCTGTTTGTTCCTCTCTAGATTCCAGTCGCGTGTAAATCCTGTCCGTGTGGTTACGTGTTCATTAGCAGAAAACTCCTAAATGCTAAATTAAATGAGCGGTCCTCTCCAGCCATAGCAGGTAAGTTCAGCTCACATGACATAGGAAATCTGTTTGACCTGCATGTGTCATTACACCAGTGTCCACTTACATAAACATATGTCCAGTGTTTAGATGGACATGTACCATTTTTGCCATGTGGTTGGTTTGTTTCTTCACACCTCATGTGTTCTCCACCAGATTGAGATCATCAATTTCAAGCTTTGTTGCACATCTGAGTGTGACTGCTGTGTTCAGACAGACGAATCACACTGAGGGGTCACACATTGCTGCCGTCGAAGCAACTGTTCCAATTACATAATCATGAAAACTGACATTTTGATTATTTGCTCCTCATGTTAAAATCCTGTGTGCACAAGGATGATATTTTTCTTATTTATCGTTATGATCCATGTTTTCTGCTGCAGATAAACTCGACTTTAAGCGGAGGAGGACGGAACGTATTCGCAGAGAGAGGATCGACTCTTCTTTAACCAATGACATGGAGAACAGGAGAAGATCGCGGGCCAATAGCCAATCAGATCCCATCCGGAGGGGGCGGGGCCGACCAAAATCGGTGGGGCTGAAGAAACAGGAAGAGGAAAAAGGTAAAAAGTTATTTACAGTTTCATGTTACAGGTCGATGTTAAGTTCAGATCATTCTCTGTTTTTCATTGACACAAATGTCATTGATGTATTCATTTAATCATTCTAGTTGGTTCGAGTCTTGGTCGGTTGGTTCGTCAGTCAGGATCAGACTGTGAAAATCAAAATCACCTTTTTATTTTTGTGGTTGGATTCTGTTGATGTTTCCACGTACTTTGTAGAACAAACTTTTAGAAAACGTCTTGATTTGTCATTCATAAAGTTGAAGCCTTGTATCGAGCACTGCAGGACTGATCACAACAGTCCATTATATTTTCTCCAGCTCTCTCTCCTCAGAGTCGATGCGTTTTATGTCAGATGCCTGAATTAAGTTCTGTGGTTCTCATATTTGTTACATAAAATGCAGCACTCATGACTTTTGAAGTCTTTACCTCTCTTTTAAATAGCAGTTGCTGTGCAGCTAAATGGGACAATAGATGTCATCACAGTGAAGACTTAAAGTTAGCTGATGATGTTGAAGTCATGTGACCCTAGTATAGTGAGTGGGAGGAGGGGTTAAACAAGGCACACACAGCATTGCTAACTTGTACAAAAATCTGTTGCTGCCCATTCAAAGTAACCACTAGCTCCCTGAAAGCACCTTAAATCTGTCTGATGTAGAACTCAACCAGCAGTCTTAAAGAAAAGTCATACTGAAAAGTCTCAGTATGTGTTTGTGTGCAAGTGTTTACAGTAACAGAACAGAGACTGACTGTACTGAGATTTGCTTCCAGTTGTTTTCATTACTTGTGTGAAGTTGTCCAGGCCTCATTTAAGCCTCCTCTGACACACTGGATAATCCAGATCAGGGTTGTCAGACTGTGGAGCTCCCTTCAGACAAAATCTAAATTTATAACAGCTAGCACTTAAAAGATCACACACTGAGACCACAGTGACTCACTTAAACACGTCTAAGTAAGGCTTGGCTACTACTCGGGGTATTCTTCATAATGTCATTGTTTTTCATTGAACTTCTGTAGTTCTGGGCTGTGATGCTGGTGCTAACAAAAACACTTTATTTATTTTGCCTGTTGGTCAGCAGACCAGATCATTGGCCAAACTGCAATGACTAACCCTCTCAGTTCTCACGTCTGTTATTATATACTGTGTTTTCTTTGTGTTCACAGAGAAACAAGAGAAGGAGGTGGATATCTATGCAAGTCTCTCTGATGAGAAGGCCTTTGTGTTTTCTGTGGCCTTGGCTGAGATCAACCGTAAGATCCTGGGTCAAAGACTCATCTTATAAATTGAAGCCTGAATAGCGAGCACAAGCACAGAGAACCATAGAAAAAAACTATTGAACAGCAAGAGGATGACCAAAGAGGGCACAAGTGGACCTGGACCTGGGATGATGAGATTGTGAAAATTGCTGGAGCTACAGACTTGAAGTGGAGTGTGCGGCTGTCGACGCTCCTCCTCGGCACCTTGAATCACACACCCACCACAGGCATGCAAACACACGTGTGGATTATAAAAAAAAAAGCACGAGTCTGCTTTGTGTCATGACATACATTGTTGTTGATAGAACCAAGGGGAGAGGCTGTCCTGTAGATACACGCTTCAGTGTATAAATCCACCAGCCTCAGAGTGTAACTGTGTGACCACCTGAACATCCTCAGTTAGCTTCAGCTTCATATGAATTAAAGGGACCAGGATGTTTGGAACCTGTGTTCTCTGATCGACTGGACATGATGCCTTTGTTATTGACTGAAGCTTATCAAGAACCAACAGGCTGAAATAGAATAAAGATTTTTTTTCCCATCTTTAAATGATCTGTAAGTAACGGTGAGCATAGCTGTTCAGTCATACAGGAAGTCAGATATTTATGAGCGACAGCTGATGTAGTGAAGTCTTCTCAAGGCATATTGTATCAACTTTTATTCAGTCAGCAGTTATTGTTTAATTAATGTTGTTTGATGGGCCGTGGCAGAATCCCATGCATCATTGTATATTATTTTAATTCTAACAGCTTTTATGCATGTTTATGATTTTTACATAGAAATTTAATGTAACACACTATCCTACCAAAACATGCTGTTGTGACATTCTTTACAGATTTTATTTTGAAAACCACCACATCCCACGTCACCAGACGGTTTCTGTTACTTCACATTAATAAATCCAATTAAATAAGTTTGTTATTGAACACTATACAAACATCTGGACTCTTAATGCTTCATTTAGATTCACATCTAGAACCTTCAAAGTAAATTAAACAGAAAATGTGTATCTAGAACGCTGATTAAATATCTGATCCAGTGAAGTAGCAAGTATTCTATTTTTTTTCATGTGAAGAAAACATTAATAAAGTTTATCTGAAGCAGTTTGAACTACAGGTTTGTAGTTTACACATCATTCAGTTGCCAAAGGACATATTTCTAATGAGAGATAACCAAACAAAATTATAAGATGGACTTTTCCCCTCACACTGGGTAAACTCACTTGTCACAGCAGCTTGTATACACAAGATTGATTAAAATATTATTCATAAATAAGAAATCTATAGAAGAAAGTCATGAAGTCACGCTGCTGTTAAAGAGTCAGTGAGCTGGAATGAAGGACCTGTGGTAGATCTCCTTGTTACATGGTGGATGTAGCAGTCTGTTGTTGAAGGAGCTGTTAAAGGCCTCCACAGTGTCATGCAGGAGGTGTTCATGATGGATGTCAGCTCTGCTAACATCCTCCTCTCCCTCACTTCCTCTGTGGAGCCTAGGGGGCAGTCCAGGACAGAGCTGGCCCTCTTGACCAGTTTGTTGAGTCTCTCTTCATGCTTCCTCCTCCCCAGAAGATGAATAATACAGACGACGTCTGTGTAGTCCGACCAGTCCAGTTTGTTGTAGAGGTGAACACCCAGGTATTTGTATGCTCCCACGATCTACATATCCAATCATTGGATGTTCACCAGTGAGGACACCATCAGACACCATCTCCTTTGTCTTGCTGGACTTGATGGTAAGGAGGCTGAGATCACACGAGTCGACTGAAGTCTGTGATGACGCCTCTGTGCTCTTGATACATGTTGCATGATGGCTGCATCATCAGAGAACTTTCCAGAGAAGGTTTAAAAGCAGTTTTAGTTTTGTTCAGTGCATCCAAACTAGCTTTCAGGTTTATTGTCAACTCACAGGAGTTTATGGTGAGATAAATATTACATAGTGATTTAAAAAGTGAAGGAAAGTTCTGGACTCATTTGGAATCTCCCAGCAAAGCAAAATCATGACACAGGATTTATTGTTTTATTTGGTAACACTGCAATCCCAGAGACCGGTACAGTGTGAACCCAGACAGGAAAAGAAGTAGAACACAATGGTGCAGTACCAGCAAATGAGACTTGCCAACAAATACACACTGTATCAGTTCGTAAGCCCTCCAGCCAACTGAGTATGTGTTCATATAATAACTATAGCCTACAGCCAGTCATTTCAAAGCAGCTGTGATTAACAGTGGAGCCCAGGCGACTTCACAGCAGCAGACACTGTCAGTGGTGTTGATGGGAATATTGTGAACAGATTTCCTGCAGCAGAGGAAATATTTCACACAGTCACAGAATTATGATGATTCAGACGTTTCCAGGCCCTGTGGTAAAAACAAAAGTAATGTGAATCCTCTGTTTAGAAACAGTTTTCAACAGAAAACTGATGTGCTTTTGTACAAAACATACATATGGCCACATTGTTACTGTTGTGTGTTGTTTTTGCCACAATGAACCCGACTCACTGTCTTCAGTACGTCTTCTACTTGGATCAGACTTTCCAAAATGCAACCACAATTTAAATTTGTCTGTTCAAGATGTGCTGCTGGTCAGTGGTTAGTCTGGATTTAGATGTTTTCCTCATGTCTGTGGGTTTCTTCTGGATGGTTAAATAAAAACTCTGACCAAAGCTGTGTCTGTGAGAACGAACTGACCATTCTAAACTGTATGCAGCCTGATGACAGACCACCTCTGGTTACTACCTCTTACCAATGTGAACCAGATAAACCATGTATTGTATACCAGGGTATTGATCAAGATATTGTAGGGTATAGTATTGCAATATAAAGAGCTAAAGATCAATGATCTAATCGCTTTATATGAAATATTATCAATATCATGTACACATTTTATCTGCCTCTGATTTTGTTCAGAGATGGAAATGAAAATTTAAATATGATCTGAGATGTCAGAGCTTTGTGTATAGATGACACTGTTGGTGTGGTGTTGATGTGAATATTGTAACAGACTTCCTGCTGCAGAGGAAATATTTCACACAGATCAAGGGTGTTATGATGATTCAGATGTTTCTGCGCCCTGTGGTGAAAACGAAAATGACGTGGATCCTCAAACAGGCTATCTTTAAAAAAATAAGTTTTAAAATGTGTCAATGAAAAAAAAAAACAGGCTCAGTAAACATTTAATTTTTACTCTGGAAGCACCAAAAAGTCATATATTCATACATTTTATTTCCTCTGTTTTCTTGTGATAATGAGTTAATTTCATTAGTTTTCTAGAGATCTCGAGTTATTGATGTCATTATGTCAAAATAACAAATATTAGCCCAAGATAACGGGATCATTTTCTCGAGCCCTGAGATAACAAAACTGTGTTTTATGATTAATTAGCCAACCTAAAGAAAACAAAGAAATATATTAAATCATTGCAGCAAACATCATTCAGTGTAGCAATGTCAGGAGAATGTTGAAATTGCAGTGATTTAATATACAGTACAAGACTGCTTTGTTTTCTTGAGATTTTGAATTAATTAAAGCAATATCCTGGGAAAACAATGTTTCATTATCTTGAATTCTTGAGGATAACAGCATTTGTTATTACAACAAATGACAAAAATAACTCAAGATCTCAAGAAAATAAATGAAATTAACTTTTTTATTACGAGAAAAAGAAATTAGAAAGAAAATAAAATGTATGGGTGTCCATATGTACCAAACCATGTGCATTATAATACCGCGGATAAAACTCCTTGAGGAAATCTACAAACTGTATTATGAACAGATCAACTATATTTGAACAACAAATACGTCTGGATACAGAAAGTCTCTTTTCACTTCCATTTTGTCGACGTTTCACTTTCAGCACAGTCTCTGTGTATAACACTGTTCTCAATACTCCCTTTTCCCAGCAGCCATTTTGACATGAAATAGTAGGGTCAACACAGGTGTTTCTAATGATACTAATTAAGGTTCTGTTCCATTTATTGCAGCAGAGACTTTCCAGTGAGCCGACATGCACCACAGCAGCACCCTGACTCTGTTTGACCTGAATGGAACTGAACCTTAATTAGAATCATTTGTAACATCTGCTTTTACTCTACTATTTCATGTCAACATGGCTGCTGTGAAAAAGGTCCGTTCCTTGTTGGTTTGGTAGGAATACTTGTATCCATGTTAACATTTTTAGCAGCAGGGAAACTAAATGTAGACTCATACATTTTGGTTTTTAGCATTTATTGAATATTGGACACTTCCATTTCATAATTTTATTAACATACCATATTATCCAATATTGTCCAACAAAAGTCTTTGTGTCCATAGTTGCTCTTCATTTTCTCTCATTGTCTCATTGTTTTTGTGCACATGACTCTGGGCATTATGGTGTCATACAGCCAGCATCAGCAGTACACTTGTTTCATTCTTTTTTTTTTCCAGGATGTGTTTTTGTATCTAAGCTTCGTGTAATCTTTGTTTGAGTTTAACACGGATGTAGACATTTCGTTGTTCTTTGGTCAATAACGTTTTGTCGGGAAAAAAAAGGAGGGCAGCTGTAGAGATAGTTCGCACGAGCTCGCTCTCCTAGAATCTCTGTGGAGGACAGAGGAGGGAGGAGAGAGGACGGAGGACAGAGGAGGGAGGACGGAGGAGGGAGGAGGGTGCGTCAGCGGGAAGAGCTGCGTGCTCTGAGCTCTCACTCACTGTGACTCGGCAACAGACAGGCACACAGTACACAGTGACACCGCGGGTTAGTCCTTGGTCTATTGATGAGCCAGAGAGACGACACTGACGAAACATGCATCGTCTTAAACACTTAGTACATCGCTCTCCTCATGTCCCTCTTCGGACGACGTCGCTTTGTTCGTACTTGTGGCAGCATCTTCGGTTCAAAACCCAGGGGCCCGCGGAGCGGTACGGACTGAAACGGTTCAGCACGGCAGAGGCCACCGCGGAGACTAGAGACCCGGCCAGGATGCGAGAGAAGACCCTGACTATGGCGACCCTGAACCCGCAAGTGAAGGCGGTGGAGTACGCCGTGAGAGGACCCATCGTTATCAAGGCGGGAGATATCGAGAGGAGCCTGCAGGAGGTCAGTCAGTGTCTACGGCTGCTAACAGGCACCCCACTGCTTGTATAAATGTATATATTTGTTTCCGTGTACAACTAATATATATTTCCATAAATACACACGCTGTTTGGATTGAACGAGCTACAACAGCTAACAGCTTCCGCTCGGTGCGGCACCTGCTCTCCGTGTGATGATGAACCGGTGATTGACGGTGAACGTTGACGTTTTATTAAACGTCACATTTTAAATCCAGCATTCCGACAAACATACAATAAGTTGATTACATTTAACACCTATAGTTTCACACGACTGGGCTGGGAATGCAGCTCATCCACATGACGGCACAGATAATAACCGGTTGCATCATCCTCCACATCCTCCTGCCTGTGTACATCCACCCAGCCCGCCTCTGCTCTGAGGCTGCGGGAGAGCCTGCGGGGTGCTAGCGGGTACACTGGCTAACACATACCCGGTGTCGTGGATAACTAAAATGAAATAAACATTCACAAGCATGTGTTTTTGCACAAGTGTTCACAAGTATTGAGGACCACAGCTGACAAAATGAAACACAAATAAATAAATAACTTCATGAAGAAATTATTATGCACCAAAAATAGCGTTAACATAAATGTGTTAATTTATGAAATGTGACATAAAATGATAATTCTATTTTCAATTACTTCTATATTTATTTACTTTATGGGTTTTTATCTTACTTCCCTGTTTATGTTTCAATTTAAAGGATTTATTTATGATATGTATTATTTATGTATTCCATTTTCATTATTTATGTATTATTATTATTATTATTATTATTATTATTATGAGTTTCCTCTTTTATTTTTGCTTTATTTTGCAAATGATGGGGCTTATTTTTGTAGTTATGCTCTTCCTTACACATAAACATGGTGTGCATTCATCTGTGCTGTTTTATCTTTGTATTGAAATGAGTTTGAGGATGTATTATGAGGATGTTTTCTGTCTTCTCTTTCTAGGGAGTGAAACAGCCTTTCACTGAGGTCATCAAAGCCAACATTGGTGACGCCCATGCCATGGGCCAGCAGCCAATCACCTTTGTCCGTCAGGTGAGTTTTGGACAGGAACTGACAGACTGGAGTGTACATTAAGTCATTCACAGTGTGAGCTGTAATGATTTAAGGTTTGCTGAGAAGAAAAAATAGCTAAGTTATTTATGAAGGTTTTCTTAATGTTCTGCCAATGTTTTTTCTAGATTTCCAGTGATGTTACTGTTTACTATCTTATACTTTATATACTTTATGCATATGCCATCATGCACCCAGCGTACATAAAGACACTTCTCACACATCGTTCACCACACCCAGTGTTAGATCACACCCGTAGTTCTTGCTGTAGCTGTCAATAATTCCTCATAAACTGCTAATTGGTCTGTAATTGTTGTGTTTAGACACAGATGGAATCTTGTGTGATCTCAGGAGTCCAGCTCCATCTCAAAGTGAACTTTTGAAGACTCTGGTTTGATGTATATAAGATTTATCTAAGCATGAAGATGCATTGCAGCAAAGTTCCTCATTTTTATTTCCAGGATCAATGAATAATGTGCTACAATTTCTGCAAATCGGAGGGGTGAGGAACAAAAGTACATGTTACTCATGTTACTCGTGAACTCTAAAACAGCTCGCCTAAAACAGCCTATTCGAGAAAAGAGGATGTGGTCATTGCTGCAGATTACAACAGGCATTGCCTCATTAATTAAGAAAAGAGGAGACCTTGTCAAATAGGAAGAGAATATTTTTGTCTATGTGGATACAGTCTCTTGGCACCACTCTGCACAGGGCTGAGCAAACTATCTGTTATGCTCCCATTGTGCCGTCTCTCAGTGAGACAGAGGAAGCTGCTCCTCTAGCTCTCTTCTCTTCAGGTCACCTACTTTGCAGGGGAGTGACCTCACATGATATGCGGCAGAAGAAAAGGTTCACGCTCCATGAACACTGTTGATGCACACTAATATTAAATGACTGATCTGACTGACTGAATACAAACATTTGAATATGTGCTTCTCCCGTCTCCTCTTGTCATTTGTGTGCAGGTGGTGGCGCTGTGCTGTTTCCCGGAACTGTTGGACAGTCCGGCTTTCCCTGATGATGCCAAGCAACGAGCCCAACGTATCCTTCAGGACTGCGGAGGACAGAGTCTAGGTTTGTGTGTGTTGTTCAGGTCACTGATCTGTGTGTATGTAGGTGTGGTAGTGGACATAATACCAGAGTACACAGAGGCGTACCAAGAGGCTTTTATGCAGTATGATATGAATGATATTGTTGTACTAAAGAACTCAACACAGATCAGTTGTTGAAGTTACAGAACAGTTTCTTTATTCACAAACGGCTGACTGCAGACACACAAACCTGACAACAGCAAAGCTTAATTTTAGCCTCACTGTCACTGGTAAAGGCCAGTAGATCAGATGTCATCATCCAGATACAGATCACATGTTAATACCAGGGGTCAGGGTGGCATTGGTACATGATTAGACGAGTGCTAATAAGTGGAATAGGTAGATGGTTAGGTGATCCCTGTTTGCTTCAGTCCAGAAGAGGAGTTGGCCAGTACGCTTAAGACCACATGGCCTGCGTATTATTCAAACTCTATGACTGGTGGAGATGTTATCCTTCAGGTCTTTCTACCAGAAAAGCTTTGTAACACTGTGAAAAGAGAAAAGAGTTGGTTTTAACCCAAACCTTAATCTTTTGTTGTTTGTCATCAGTTGTGGCAGATAAAATTGAATACATGGTTAAAAACAAAACATGTTTTCTGTACAAGTTCTACTATTTTCAGATGTGTTTTATTTTCTCTTGGACTGGTTGGTGCTGGTTAATGTAGTTAGCTGCAGCTACCTAGCTTTTTGTTCTATGAAGAGAAGGAAGGTAAAGAAGCTGTACTTATCAGCAGGGAGGGGAAGCTAACTTAGTAAAGTAAACAAAACCAACATCATAACCAGCCTAATTTTAGTCCTACCGATATGACTCCTTCATACAGGCTGCCACCAGTCACAGTATTCTGTGTGCAGCTGAGTCAGCATTGCTCCTGTAGTTGTACTCCATGTAATGATAAACCATGTGTGTCCAGTGTTGAGTCCTGCAGTTCGATAGAAAACATGACTTTGCATTATTTTTGCACATAAAAATATTTGATGTACTGTATGTTGTGTTTGTGACTCAGGCTCGTACAGTGCCAGCCAGGGCGTGGACTGTGTCCGACAGGACATTGCTGACTACATCACCCAGAGAGACCAGGGTGTACCCGCTGACTGGAACAACATCTACCTCACCACAGGAGCCAGCGACGGCATCATGGTATGCTCAGCACTTTTAGGTTGACGGCAGTGAGTTGATAGAGATGTAAGGAGGCATTATGACGTGAGCTGTCATAATCTTTTATTTCCACATATTGCCTTCTTATATACTTCTACAGGAGTGCTGTATTTGTTGATTTCTCAAGTTTTAGTTGAAGAAGAGTGTTAGCAGGATGGTTTGGAGAAGCCTCAACAAAAAAATGAATCTCACAAGCCGTATGTTTTGTTTCTAGAGCATCCTGAAGCTGCTCGTCTCGGGTCAGGGCAGATCCAGGACAGGTGTGATGATCCCCATTCCTCAGTACCCGCTGTACTCTGCAACCATCTCCGAGTTAGAGGCAGTGCACATTAACTACTACTTGGATGAGGCAAATTGCTGGGCACTGGATATTGAGGAGCTGCAGCGAGCTTATCTTACAGCCAAGCAGCACTGTCAGCCCAGAGTCCTCTGCATCATCAACCCCGGAAACCCCACCGGTAGGATGTTATTGATGTCCATGCCGTCGTTGTGAGCATCTTGGTCACATTTTGTTGATTTAAACTTGTCATGAAGGCTAAGAGCCACAGCTATGTTTCTATAAAGGGACATCTTCCAATGCAGTGAGCTGCACACACAAAATCTCTCTCGCTGAAACATTTTGTCATGTCTGAGTTGGAATGAAGTGTGTTTGTAATTCTCTGGTTTATCAGTGAAGTAAGCTGTAGATTGGAGTCTCCTGACAGTGACAGCCAGACTCTGAATGGGTCAAAACATTTTAAGTAGACTTGTGTCATGTCAGAAAGGGTTAAAGGACTAAATGTAGGCAGATGTAAACATCAGCAGCTTTGTATTTCCTTCCAGTGTTTCTAATATCTCTGTGTGTATGTCTCTGTACTGTGTTCTTCAGGTCAGGTGCAGAGTAAAAAGTGCATAGAGGAGGTGCTGCACTTCGCCTATGAGGAGAATCTGTTTGTCATGGCTGATGAGGTAACTTCCACTGTCAGCACATTGATCTATAGCACCACATGTCCTCACATATACTTTTTATCTTTAATATTTGTTATCATTTTCAATTCCAGACGTTCAGACCTCACATGTTGTTGCCAGCAGGACACTTGACATTTAGCATTTCACTGTGAAAGACAGATTTTCTTTAAATGAGCTAAACACCATTATATCCTGCCTTTTAGCCCCTAGTATGAATCGAGCCTAAACACAGTGGATCGTACAGTTCACATAATGCTCTCAGTGCATCAGTAGTGTCTTTGTTTGACCGTGACAGCCTGATTAATTAACACTCAAACTTGATCTAATTTGACTGGTATTGCCCCTCAGCATGATTAACATGTGATACAATGAAGATGTTCAAAGAGGACATACTCTCTGAACCACTGACACAGTCCCAGTTGTGTGTGTGTGAGTGTGAGTGAGTGATTGGACAGATTTTTATTGTTATCCAGTCTGTGACGGAGCTGTCTGCTGTTTTTCCAGGTTTACCAGGACAACGTGTACTCGCCTGACTGTCAGTTCCACTCCTTTAAGAAGGTCCTCTATGAGATGGGCCCCGAGTACTTCAACAATGTGGAGCTGGCCTCCTTCCACTCCACCTCCAAGGGCTACACTGGAGAGTGAGTTTCCACTACACTGAATACACATCAAACACACACACTGAGCTTTTTTCTCACAGGCACAGGGTGGAATTTGAATATGAGTATCTGAATAAGTAGGATATATAATTCCTGAGTGTATTTCTCAGCTCTGCTACAGACACAGAACAGACAGTTCATAGACATTCACCGCTTAAAGCTGAGCAGCAGGATGTAACCATTAGTAAGTCTCCAACCAGCATGTTCTCCATTACAGGAATAGTTTTCTTTCTTGCTGAGTTAGATGAGAGGATTGATGCCTCTGCAGCCGGTATGCTTAGCTTAGCACTAACACAGCACAGTGACTTCCTTGAGTCTTGTTATTACTGTGAGGTTGCCAGGCCTTGTATTCACAGAAACAGGACACCAAGTGTTTTTGTTCCATCTGCTGCTCATTGTTCAGTGTTGCTGTAACTGACAGGGAACAGATCATGAACTGTACCTCCAATGACCTTCCTTATGATTTGTATTCTGTTTATCTCGCACTCAGGTGTGGTTTCCGTGGAGGCTACATGGAGGTGTTGAACATGGACCCACAGGTGAAGGCCCAACTAGTCAAACTGCTGTCTGTCCGCCTCTGCCCTCCCGTCTCTGGACAGGCAGCGATGGATGTCATTGTAAACCCCCCCAAAGTGCACGAGCCTTCGTATGCTCAGTTTGCCAAGGTAAGCTCTGTGGCTTGTTTGTCCTAAAGCAGGCAAATGTGTGTCTCAAAAGACATTAGCACTGTGACTCACCTGGGCACCCTTTGAAAATAGAATGGATTTGCAGGAATAAAGAGGCTGAGAATAAACAAGATAATTACTAAATAAAATCATTTTACTGTGCTCAAATGAGAATTGATTAGACTTCATTGATGCCAATTTAAATTGTACTTCAGATTCTTTATTGATGGATTAATCCTTTTATGGATTCCTGATCAGTTTTCAAGTGGAAAAAGGTAGGCCTGCACAGGTTTCCACTGTTAAACTGTTTAACTTTATCTGCAGTCGTTTGTCTACATGTAAAATAAATGAAATGAGACAATATTTGTCCAGCCGTCATTTTAATTTACATTTTCTTAGTCAAAGAAGTCCTGCGTCTTCAGTGATACATGAAAGACATTCAGGTTGCTTCTCGTTGCCAGTTTAGTTCCAGCATTGGCGTCATTATAACTGTCAGAAAAACAATGACGGCATTGATGAAAGGAAACCATAATCTCGGAGGCAAATGATTCTGATGAACAAGAAAATTTAGAAATAGTTCTCAAGTCCCATCCCGACTGACATGAATCCACAGCCACGTCATCCTCAATTCAATCTAATGCTTGTAGGACATTTTCTCTGGTGTAGTGACTTGAGCCAAACCCTACAGTGGAAGACAAATATTTCTGACTCACTGGTTGACGTTAAACAGTGCACTCATCCAGATTGTATTCTAGTCTGATTTAATCTCATCATCATTGTGTGTGTGAGTCATTTGTGTTCAGCTTCTGATGCCTGATTCTAACTTCAAGCTAACAGATCTTCATTAGCATCACTGCTAACAGCGATTGCTGCTGTAACTGGTCATGCTGAAGTGTTCTGAACATTTCCCATTAAAAGCATTCTGCTGGCAAAACATCCACTGGCTCTAACATTAGCTAACATTAGCGCTAGTTGCTGTTGCTTGGGGAACAAAAAACTCAACAACAACAGAGCATTACTATTTTAGGCACATTCAAAGTGACACACCTACAACACAGGTGTGTCACTTTGAATAATCATAGGGAGAAATGGAATGAATTGTGCTGTGTATGCAGCAGGAGGTCAGCTCCTCAGGACAGCTACTCCATATGTAGTAACAATATGTAATGCCTGGCAATAATCAAACACGTCTTTCACTAGAACAGCTCCATTCATGAATTCATTCATCACTGTCAGTAAAACGTCATGAGTGGGGTGTATTCTTCCCTGGAGTGCTTATGTTGTTCCTCCTTTGCCTCAGGTGTGAGGAGGTGAAAATTTTCAAAAGTTTCGTATCTTAAAGTACAGAATGTACTCACCAATGTAGATCCTTGATTATCTCCTAACCCTGGTGTATGTTGTGTCATGTTGTTCCCCAGGAGAAGAGCTCAGTCCTGGATGCTCTGGCTCACAAGGCCAGCCTAACAGAGCAAATCCTAAACTCTGTGCCCGGGATCAAGTGCAACCCAGTCCAAGGAGCCATGTACGCCTTCCCTCAGATCTTCATCCCACCACGAGCCATTCAGGAAGCCCAGGTCTGTTTCGTCATGCATTCTTTATACACAGCACTGAGCAGAAATGTAGTCAAGGCATCCAAACAAACTATCCAAAACATGTCCTGTCAGCTGCAGGGACACAAACACATTCACTTCATATTTATATGACGTTTAACCTCTAGTAGTAGTTTGTGAATGTACACATATGAGAGATGACAGTCCAGGATCTCACAGAGACCGAAGAATATATCTGAATCAATCCTGAGTCTATCCCAGCATGCACTGAGTTTCTACTAACATATCTCCAGCCCTGTGGCCAGATGGGAAACAGCTGAATGGAGCAGAAACATGATTTGTGGACTGAAGTCACAGTGGGTCAGCTGAACGTATATTTCCTGTCTTTGTGTGTCTGCAGGAGCTGTCGATTGCCCCTGACATGCTGTACTGCCTCAAACTGCTGGAGGAAACTGGAATCTGTGTGGTTCCAGGAAGTGGATTCGGCCAGAGGGAGGGAACCTATCACTTCAGGTCAGACAGGAAACATTTGCGTACACCAACAGTCTTTATTTCACTACAGTTACACCTGCATGATTACATGTGACATCTTTAAATCTTTAATAAGCTTTAGACAGATTGTTTGCTTCTCATACTCAGACCCAGAATTTCAACTTTGTCAACATTCAATATGCAGATGGCCGTGAAATATCTATATCACCATCAGGTTCACAGAGGAATAAACCCATCTGATTTGAATGAATGACCGACTGACTGCAGACAGTCTTTCAGCTTTTAGTTATACTCGAGAGGTCATTGAGGGGCGACCTTCATTTAAAGACATGGAGTTGAGTGACATTAAGAGTTCTGAAAATAAAGAAAATGGCAACAAAGAAATATAATACCAGAGAAACAATCCTGGCTTTTAAAAAAGCTGTTAAAACTTTATTATTATGGAAGACACATTTTATAGGTACTGTGTGTTTGAGATAATAAAAATGTGAAATGCATACAGAATTTGTAGTTAAAATAAATTAAGACAATAAAAATGTAAAATAAACTTAAGATCACATGTCAAAAATATCCAATGTATTGATTTTAGTGAGGTGCTGGATTTTATTTCAGGAGCACTAAATTTAAAAAGCAAATTCAAAACACGAAACATGAGCCGCTCACTAGAGTCAGTCTGATCAAGTCTGTCTGAATGATGAAGCAATTCTCTGAGGTCATTTGATAAATTTCCAGTTTGGACTGCAAAGATATAAACAAACCAGTGAATATCAAGAAAATGCAACCTTCTCAAATTACATAACAGAGTCCAGAAGTTTAAATCACATCACTACAGTCCAGAACTGACATGATTCAACATCCTGCAAAATGTGAAGCTGATTCTGTTCTGTAAAAATAGCAAACCATTTTTCTGAGTCTCCATGAAAGGTCTATTTAAGTCTATTTAACTGACTCTTACCTGCGTTCAGTACTACTCTCAGGTCAGAATGTTAAAGTAACACAGACATACAGAAACTGCAGTTTGTGGTTCAGTATCTTGCACAAGGAAACCTGCAGACTGGAGGAGCCGGGGATCGTCCACTAATCGGAAGGTGATCAGTGGACAACCCGTTCTACCTTTTGAGTCGCAGTCACTCCATCAAAGCATAGATCAACAAAAAGTGTACTGCAGCACAGTGAGCAGATAGCATGCCATTTCTATTTCTAACCATAGTAACAACACTGGGACCTGAAAACTGGACATGCCACAGTACTTATGCTGCACTAACATGTCTACTCACCCTTTACCATGATTGATTCCCATTTTTGGATAAAAGCGCCTGCTAAATGTACATGTACAAGGTTGTGACAAATATTCTGTATTACTGTAGAAATACATATGAACATAGTAGTGTGACAGTGTTTTACATATTGAAATGTTCTGTGTATTTGTGTTTTCCTTTGTCTCATAGAATGACCATCCTTCCCAGCCCAGAGAAGCTGAAAGTCCTCCTGGAGAAGCTGAAGGAGTTCCACCTCAGATTCCTCGCAGAATATTCACAACTGGAACCTCAGATCAGCAGAACCAACCAAGACCAGCACAGAGAAATGTCAAATCAACCAGACTGATCCCCCACAGATATTTAAATAGCCTGCTTCATGTTAATATCGCTTTGAGTATACTCTTGTATTTAAGGACTTGTGTTACAGAAATGTGTGCCTTCCCCTCGGATGATCTTTAAAGAGGCAAAGGATCCTCTGTCTGCCTGTCTGTCTGTCTGTCCAGACACAAGCCTGAAGCCTGAATGTGAGAAACGACGGTATAGAAACATACTACATGTTTCCTTCATGCTCTCATTGATCTGTGTGAATCTTACATTCAGCCATCTGCTCTTTACCAACACACAAACACACACATCCTTTTCATGCTTAGCCAAGGACACACATCAGTTTGTCACACACACATCTTAAGCGTATGAGGAGCTGTGTGCCTCTTTGACTCTGTACAAGTGCAGTCATGTTTGTTTTGGTTTTACCTCATATAATGAAGATGTACATCATGTGTCATGGTATCTATGAAGACTTTTTACAGTCACAGTTACAGCATACAATACGTGTGTTCTTGTACAAGGTACAAGTGTTTTCTGATTAGTTGCCTGTACGTTTAAAATTGGTTATGTTTAGGCTAGTAAAACTGATGTTCAGAAAAGACCTGGATCATGGTTGACTGTGGGTGCAGAAGGGGTGTTAAAAGCTACCAGAATCATGTTCCGGCAGTGTGGAGAAGCAGTTTTTAGACCATGACATATGATAACATTTCCAAAAATAGAATTGATTAATTCAATTAATAAAATAAGACATTTTTAAAAATCACATTTTGGTTTTCTCTGGAGGGCACTGTGGGAACTGGGACTGGGTATTTTGTCATACTCCGCTAATAAATATAAGATCATGGATCTTTAACACTGGCTGTTTGGGGGAAAATCACTGAGTCTGACAGGATCTGGTTGGTGGAATTACCAGAAACCATAGAGACACTATCTGTAAATGTAATGTTCATATCTTTGCAAATAACAAGATTAACAAGGTGGCACATGTTACAAATGCAAAGAGAATAAAACGTCTTATAGGACAAAAACCATTCAAACAAACATAATATGAAATGAAAGTCTTCTGTTCTGGATCTCGTCTGCTGACTCCCTTTCGAAGTCAGTCATCACCTTCTTCTCGAACATTTTGTCCAGCAGACTTTTGAGAATGGGTCCTGATATCCCATCGATGAAGTTGCTCGTAGGCTGTCTGGCTGACATCTGAATTGCCCTGCAGACAGGATCTTTTTACTCCGGTGGACAACCTCCCTTTCCCAAACAATGTGGGAGCTGTTGGTGTCTTTAAGAAGCAACTGGATATCAAGAATGATTTTCTTTAATCTCACCTGGAATGATGGGAAGTAGTCATAGTTGTCACAGTCAAATTCTGCTTCTTTTGGTTGATCTAGAACTGAGTCATCTTCAGGACCACTGGAAGTGTGTGTTCCTGCTTTTGGCGCAGTTTACAGTATGGGGATATCGCTATGTAGCTTTCATCTCCAACTAACTTTTTCCTGGTGCGCTGCACATGCCAGAGCATGACGTTCCTCTGTAGCAACAACACATTGAGGTGGGATGTGAGACCAGGATTAAATGGAGGCCTGTAGAAAACCTCTGACCAGGTCAGGTGGTGAGTCTTATTCTTCTTCATCCTGTGATGTTTATAACTACACAGGTCTCTGTTATCTGTTATCTTATGAGGGGTCGAAACTCGATAAACTCATCATTCAAATGAGCTGACAAACTGACAAGAATTCACATCCACCCGTGGAACGGATCTCACAGTGTGGGAAATGAAGCTGACACAGACTACTGCACACATTTGATGTCAAACAGGGGTCCTGTAGGCTGCTTGTGATGCTGGGACAGTAGTAAACCACCTGTAAACCACATGCAGGAAGACCCCTGGACCAGTCTCCCTTCATAGACAGACAGCATATACACACATACAACACCTCCACCTCCAGTAAAGTTGTCCTCTTTTGTTTTTATATGAGTAAATAATAATAATAAAATAATATAATAAAATAAAAAATAGATAGCAGCATGAGACACAGTAAACATACATTAAAAGTACATATGATGGCGCCACCTGTCAATGAACAGGTGAGTTGTATATAAATTCACCCTCAGTACAGTTGTCATGAACGGGGGAATTAATTAGCTACAGAGACCAAAACTGTTTTTGTACCAGGCTGTAAACATTTTTTGTAAACATTTCTGCTGTGAAGTTGGACGCCATAACATGGGGACTTATGGAGACTGACTCACTTCTGGAGCCAGCCTCAAGTGGACGAGAAGAAGTACTGCAGTTCTTTGCATATGCACTTCATGTTGTGTTGGATTCTACGTCCATGTTTCATAAAGTCTATGTAGTACACACGCCAGTAGGGGGCGGTAAACCTGTTCGCCAAACTCCAACAATCATCCACGAAGAAGAAAGCGACGGAAGCGCAACAGAAAATATGGCGGCGCCTTGTGTGGATACATTCAGGGCAAATCTGTTGAGTCTCTGAAACGCGGCGTGTGTGAGCAATGACACTGTGAACGCACACTCACACACACACACACACACACACACACACACACACACACACACACACAGAGAGAGCTCGTGTCAGCATGTGGACGAAGACAGCACGAGCTTCTCTCAGAGTCCTCCAGCACTGCTGCGGACAGGCCGGGTGGAGGAGGAGGACTGACGGGGGACAGCAACAGCTCTGCAGGCTCCTGTCATCATGTGGACCCCCGTGGAGGCTCCTGTTCTTCGGCTCCGATAACTTCTCTGTGGAGTCTCTGAAACTCCTCACAGACAGCAGGTACGAGTCCAGAAGAAACACACACACACACACACACACACACACACACACACACACACATTACATCACACTAAGCTACTGCACTCATGCTGCACTGAAGAGCTGCTGTCAGGTCAGGTGGAAGTCTGTGAGGTGAGCTCAGTCTGCTCATATAAAGTACAGTACAAATAAACTGAAAACGAAAATGCTTTTATTTTGAAGTCCTTCAGTGTGTTATCTGCAGTCAGGTCAACTCATTTCAACCGTATACAAACGTGTAGTGTTCCTGCAAGGACCATGGTACTACATGAACAGAAACATAGTCTGATGATGTGGATGTACACAAACACACACACACACATATAATACAATTAAGTAGCAAAAGAAAGGTAGTAGTAAAAGGTGCATGTACAGTACATATGTGCAATTTGCAGATTTTTGCAACAGTCTGAATGTTTTTTTTTACTTTTTACATCTTGCTGTTCTTTAGCAGTCTGGTTGTCTGTGAGAAGAAACTCTCCCCCATCCTGGCAGTGTTTGTTCCTTAGACTGTGGAGAAGGGTGCATGGGAGGGTGTGATGGATCATCCACAGCACTTCTGGCCTGTGTTGTAAACCCCAATGGTCTTTTCAGCTGTTCTCATAATCAGCCATAGGGCTTTGTGTTCAGAGACAAGGTGACACTTCCTATGATGCTCAGTCGACAGCGGTCAGGTGCTCCCAGTTTGCATCCATCCATTACCTGTAAATGTTGTGTTGTCCGGCTCCGGCTCAAAAATTTGTGCCATCAGGAGGAATGGTCAAGCTCCTCTGCATGCTGATAGACAGTGGATGCTGACTCAGCTTTAATGTACAGATGGGTTGCTGAGAATCACATGATGTGAAATTTAATTATGTAGCAGTACAACGCAAGAGAAAGTAGTCCATGAGCCACGATATACACCAACAGTATATGTATATATATAAAAAACATCAAGCACATTTCCTGGTCAGTCATGTCACACACACACATTAATGTTAGAAGACACATTTAAACGGCGGCCCAGCACCCCTGTAGTTTGAACACTGACCCAGCATCAGTGTTGGACCTCACTGATGCTCTTGTGGCTGAATGGTAGTAAAGAGACCATAACCACAACCATGCTGATCACATGATCAACTATCACACAGACAATTTCTGTTCCTAGTGCGTCTTCACAGAGTTTGTCGTTGTTGATCTTGGAAATGAGCATGCTAACTAACCTCCATGCTGTGTTTGTAGGAGCTCCGGTGAAGGGGTGGTGGAGTCTCTTGAAGTTGTCACGCTGTCTGGTGACATCCCAGTGAAGAGGTTTGCACAGCAGAACCAGCTTCCACTGCACAGCTGGCCCCCTGACAATGTGGACGGACGCTTTGATGTTGGGGTGGTAGTGTCTTTTGGCTGTTTACTGCCCGAGAGACTGATCAACAAGTTTCCACAGTGAGCTTTATTTTTTTTTATATATATGAATGAATTTTATATATGTCATTCTATGCCACTGACAGTCATTCAGTCCTTAACAGGCAATAGAATAATGGTAGGGAAAACCCTGCTGATTATATCATATTAAATGATGATGTTATTATTGTGACAGGCCTAATTGTCTTGAAATCTTAAAGTGTCACAGTTGCCATTGAAGGTCACTTATTCAGGCTTTAATGAAGAAGCTAAGCTTAAAGTGAACTCACCAAAGTACTGCAGAGATCTCAGCATGCAGCCACATTGCTAAAAATAATCAGAATGATCAGGAAACGCAAGCAGGCAGACGTTCAGACAAACATATTTGGAAGATAAAACAAAATGTGGACTGTAAATAAGCTGTCTATCTGCCAACTTCTTTACAACCTGTCTGGTCATCTGACTGCTCACATTGCAGGCTGTAGATTTATAAGAAGAGGCGGATAGTTTGGAAATATGTTGCAAATAAATCTCAGATACTACACTCAACAAAAACATAAATGCAAAACTTTAGTGTTTTGTTTTTGATGCAGGGCTACAGATACCAATATTTTTACCCCAGGAGGGCAAAATGATAATCTCCCCTTCTCTGCCTCCGATTGGCCTGTATTCATTGCCTGGTGAGCCAATGAGACACAGTGTAGGGTGCATTATGACTGACATATGAAGCTCTATGTGAAATAGCTACAGTTAAGTTCAGTTCATTACCCATAAATGCTCTTTTTTTCCAAATGAAACTGCAGTGTCCTTTTTATATTGACACTGTATAGTGTGTATAGTCATGCTGTTTAATTGGCATGTTTATATGTAGCATGTGTCAGGTGCATGGACTATTATTTTATTATATTATATTTCTATATTTCTATATATTCATATATTTAGCTTGTAATGGTGCTATGATGCCAAGTGGCTCATGTCAGCCAGAAAACTAATGCACAAGGAGCTCTTATGCTTATTATTATTATTGGCCACTTGTCTTATTTAACATTTGAACTAGAGTCCTCTAGATTTGACTTTACACCCTGACTTAGGGGAGAACTTTCAGTCAGTCAGCTGTAACACGGTGCTGACCACGTTGTGTGCTTAAATAATAATAATACTACATTTTATTTAAAAGCACTTTTCTAGATACTCTAAGACACTTTACAAAAAAAGGAACATCAAATCAGGAAAACAATAACATGCAGTATGCTCAACACAGAAATATGAAGTTCTAAACTGAATGTGCGTCTGTGCAGCGGGATTTTAAATATTCACCCCAGCCTGTTGCCGAGGTGGCGAGGTCCAGCACCCATCTTCCACACCATATTGAACGGTGACACTGTGACGGGAGTCACCGTCATCCAGATCCGTCCTCACAGGTATACAGCGGGACAAGCCCTCAGTGTTCTTCCTGTTATTATCTTCTTTCAAACAAAAACAGATTAATATGTCTTCACATCTCAGGTTTGATGTGGGGCCTATTCTCAACCAGGAGCTCCATGAGGTCCCAGAGAAATGTACTGCTGATGAGCTTGGAACGATTCTTGCCACCAAGGGAGCACATCTGGTGAGTTGGTTGGAGCTAGTTACCTTATGTTCTTCCTAACGAGACGGTAACGTGACTGTTTGTCTTCTGGGTTGCAGCTGATGGATACATTGATGACACTGCCTGAGAGAATGGCTCATAAAAGGGAGCAAAGACAGACGGGCGTTACATTTGGTACGTAAGACTGACTACATGCAAAATATACAACAAGAGGAATTCTCCCAACTTACACATTCAGTTCTTTCAACAGCCCCAAAGCTCAACACGTCCATGAGCTGGATGGTGTGGGAGGAGCAGACCTGTGACCAAATCGATCGTCTTTATCGTGCCCTCGGATCACGGGTAATAGATCTTGGGTAATGGACTGTTATTTGGTTTGAGCAATGGAAGACTCTGTTGACATGATGCTCCTATCTACCGTCAGATGCCTTTGAGAACCTTATGGATGGGCCAGACATTAAAACTTCTGGATTTTGTAGGAAAGTGTCACATTTCATTATCAGGTAAGTTTTCCACAAGTACAGTGCATGAATACACACCAAGAACACTACAACAATTGAGATGCTTTTGTACCACGTGGAGAAGCTAAATGCAGTGAAGTCCAGACAGCTTGAATCCAGAGTGAGTTTGTAAAGGAACCCTGTTGATGTTGAGGAAATTCTCGACACAGACAGACAAACTGAGACCTGTAAACAGGGATATGAATAACCATGTGTGCCTGTTCATGTTGGTACAATCAGTGTTGTGCATTTGAGAATGTCTTCACATTAGAACAGATTTCTTAAAGTTACTAAACTAAACTAAACTAAAATTGCTGCGTCTGTGCTGAGGAACACTGAGTTGAGCTGTCATGTCACTCACATGTTTGCAGATGAAAGGAGGAGACCGGTCCCTGGCTCAGTGAGCTATCAGAAGGAGACCAACACTCTGGCTGTCTGCTGTAAGGTCTGTCCAAAACCTGCACGAATGTCTCTCTTTACACTCACATAGAAACATTTCTCTTTAAAAAGACCAGGACCATGAATGTCATTGTGTCGCTCAGATAATGAGAAACATGACCAGCACAGCTTCATATCATACTGAAGCAGGGATGTCTTCTTATACAGTCCAGGGCCAGAACTCAAGTCAATCCAGCTGTTGAAGAGAACTTAGCAGAATATACATCTCACTACATTTCAATAAATTTTAATAATACTGCATGTCCTGTTGTAGTCCCTCCACAACAACATAACTGAAACAAACAGAATCATTCAGGTGTTTCAAGGGTTTCAGACTCGTGTGCCTGTTTGGCAGAATAAAAGCATGTGAGATGATGGTGACACCTAGTGTTCACAAGAGGAACTGTACTGTAATGTAGTCAGCAGGCCAAATATAATTTTAAGGTCACATTCAGTGGTTTATTTTTATTATTTATTTATACATGGTAGATTAATGTTTAAGACATTGAAAGTATGAAATAACACATTTTCACACACGACTCATATTAATATATGAGTAAACTGTTCTGTAGCTGAAACCCAGTTCAAGTCCGGCCCGGGAGCCTGTCATCTCTACTGTTAACTATAACAAAGGCATAGATATGCCAGGAAATATTTTTTTCATTCATGACAATTTCAAGACTCTTGTACTTTTCAACTGCTGTTAATCTACAGTCTCTGAAAGTGAACTCTTGCTATAGACGTTTCATCTCAAGCTTCAAGGAAAAGGAGTTACTTTACCCATTGAGTCACCATAAGCCTTTTAATGTGAAACATTTCAGCAGGAAGTGTTCTGTTACACTGACAGCTGCTTTCTTTAATGATTTTTTTAGCATTAAAAAAAGAACATGTTCTTGAGTGTGACATGGCGGCTGCTCTAGTGATAGAATCTGTGCTTTGCAAATATGTGTTATGCTGAATTGGTTTGTATGAATGGCAAACCGCTTCAACAATGAAAACAAAAGCAAATGTGTAAAAAAAAAAAATGAGGACACTCACTAAAATCTATGAAATCTACAAAATGCATAGATTTTAGTGAGGGCTGGCCTCTCTGTTTCAGATAAAGACAACAGCACTGCATTCTTTCCCACTCTTCATTTAGATTCATGTCAGTCACATATTTTGTTGTGGCTCAAATATTTGTGTTTGTCTGTTTCCTGTTTCAGGATGGCTGGGTGGGATTCAAGGCAGTGGTCCTGAAAAAAAGGCTGACAGCAGCTGACTTCCATAATGGCTACCTGCATCAGACAGCTGAAGGACTGTTTGTTAGTAAAGGAAGAGAAAGTCAAACCTATAGGAATGTTGTCACGCCACAACATTTTCTTCCTTGACATGAACACTGCAGATGTGACATCATGGAGTTTATTGTAGTTCATTTGTTACTCTTGTCTGTTTTAAGACATCTATGTAAAGGCCTACAGTACATCCACTGTATTTATACTGTACACTCTACACTTGAAATAAATGAATGTACTGATGGCTGACAGGATACCAGGACCAATCATTATTATTATTATTATTTAATATTTACTTAAAATGATCTTTTTCCCATGATTTGTGAGTTTGGATTGTTATGTGAGATTTTATTAATCAGTTGTCTCGAATGTAATAGTACTGTGCAGAAGAGCCCAGGGGTCTTCAACCAATGGTCCACGACTCCGAGGAGATCTGCAGAGTTACTGCAGGGAGTCTGCCAATTTTTGTCATAATAATTGACTTTTTTTTTTTGGAGAAATTACAAACAGCGGAGAGCAAATAAAAAATATATATAAACAAACATACATACATTCATATAGGCTAAAAACCCATATATATATTTATATAGGTTAATAAGGTTGAATAAAGTAAATAGACAAGTTATAGGCCAGAAACAATTGTCAAAAATGAATTACGTATGTGGGGGTCCCTGCTCTGTTTGCCTCTTGTCCCAGGGGTCCATGGGCTGAAAAAGGTGGAAGGACCTATTTATAAAAAGTTTCTGTTACTGTGTAGTTCACAGTAACATACTGTATTTTCAGTGTTAGAGTTACCATTCCAGTGGTGCCTAGTTATACACATAACACTTCAAGGTGATACACAAACTATGATTTACTTTTTATTTACCCACTGAGCAGACAGTTTTATGGTTGTGGCTGTGGTTTATTGGAGTTGTTTTGCAGGGCTTTGTTTGTTCCTCAAGAGGAAACACCCATGTGGGCTACTGTCATCTGGCAGAGTTGATGACATTCTCCTGCTGTTGAACTAGACAGACAGCATGTTGTCTCCTCTCTGGGACTTCTTCCATAGGAAAGCTTTTCATAAAGTCTCTCCTGCTCACTCAACAGTTCTTCAGTGACGTTACCCAGGATTAAACTTTCTCTCAAAAGAGAGAGCCACACTCTCCCACAGAAAGATTCACCATCTTTGCAAATAGATGTGCCTGACAATACTGACCACTTTATCGCTTAAACTGGCGCTCTGACCTCAAAGTATAGTATTACTGTTTACTTTTAGTTGCCATACACTTGCCACTTTGCATTTTGAATCTTCAGCAAGTAAGTTTGACCATGACCTTACCTCATCTCCACCAACCAATGCATCCTACTGACATTCCTGACTGATTTACAAACTTGTATGTAAATATTTTAGACATATTGACACCTTCATGATGAGCCTAAAACATCTCAGCTTTAATCAAATGAAGAATTACACCCACTGAAGAAAACCTGTAGAAGGCAAATGGACCACAAAACCTTTCACTGACCTCAAAGCTGAGAGATCTCATGAAAACCTTCAAATTAGAGGTAAAAAAAATACTCCATCAGCATCATTTTTACCTGATATTTTGTCTCAAACAGGGTTCAGGCTGTTTAAAACTTTATTATTCCTCCTCCACTCTGAGTTTTACTATAACACAGTTATAGCTCATATCCAGATAAATACAGGATTTTGTTCCAAACCACTTTTTTTTAAAGATATTATTGACCAACTGTCTGTTTACACTCACCATAATGAATTCTTCTCTCGCCTCTGGTGGGTGCCTGAGTGTTTTCAGTTAACAATTCTTCCACTTAAGAGACTATTCAATCTCCAGACAAGAAGTGGTTATCTTCATTTAATTTACTCTGGAAAACACTTTATTTTTTATTTTAGAGTTGCACTTTCTTAAATTAATTTAATTTGGTTTTATTTCTCATCTGTTAAATCATCTTCTCAATCTATTGCACTTTTACATTAGTCAGTATATTTTGAAACACTTGTTTTTTAAAAAAAAGTGCTACAAGTTATTTTTTGCTATTATTATTATTGTTATTATTATTATTGTCATCATCTACCATCAGATCAATAACTGTAGGTATATTGTTGCCCAGGTGATTCCAATGGTGTGTTAATGTTTAATATTTACTTATCAATAACAATAGTGATTAGTGTTCCTTTTGCTCTTTTTTTGTTGTGTCACATACTTCATGCACACACTCATGCAAATACAGTATATTTAAATTTGATGGAGGGAGGTGGCTATTTAGTCTAAAAATATGCATGACCACTGTCTATATATGTTAGTCTGAACATTTGAGTTTATGCATAGTTTTTATCTAAAGTTATCTTTGGATTTTAATACTCTATCTGTGCTGCTTCATTGACTGATTGACTGAACATGTTAAATGTTGAATAGCATCATCAGAAATCAAACATGAGCCACATTAAGAGCATGGAGGAAATTAGGAAATGATTGTCCGTGATAGGACTCCTTTCCGTGGACCGTACCACGTTCCACTCTAACCCAGGGAGCTGTCACGTGCACTCTCACTCCCGTCTTAACGAGGACTAAACGGCAAAGATCGCTCGTGCAGAAAAGTTTATCCACTGGAGGATAAAATGCCACAAAGAGCCATTTAAACTTCTCCTGGAGCTAACATGACATATAATGTTGGCTGTTAGCCGTGCCCCCCACCCCCCGCCCCCGTGCAGCTGTCGAGTGGTAACGGTTCAGCAGGAGAGACTGCCATTTTACACAGTGACTGCTAGCTAAAGCTCTAAAGTGACAGACCAACAACTAAGTCATCTATGCAGTCAGCCTGTTTACAGGAGTGCAGTGTAAATTACGCTATATTGTGAGCAAACATCCAAACCGAGTTTGTTTTAAGCACAAGTCAAATTAACAGTGGCGTAGCAAACGCGGGTAAGTTGGTCCTTTTAAGTTATCAGACGCTGTTCTACTGTAGCTAGCTAACGTTACCATAACAGACCCACCGTGCTGCTGCTCATTTAGCTTAGCGCGAGAGGTTTGTCAGGGCTTCATGTGGGCTCGTGGACTTTATGGGCTGGACGGCACTTTGACAATCTAACTCTGTGTGTGTTGACAGTAACGTGTTGATGAAATGACGTCATGACAGTCGGTGTGGTCTGCATGTGTGAGCTGTGATGTGTGTTTTAGGTCGCCGCGAGCCTGTTATTGTGTCGTCACGGTGCTTTACGGAGCTTTTGCAGTTTAACGCTATATATAACCGAACGCAGGCGATGCACGTGATGTCACCGAACGCGGAAGTCGCCTCCGATACCCCTCCCACAGTCAGACCTGTCATCGTACACACACGAAGAAGAACACATGCTGGGGAGGTGAAAAAGTCTGTGTGGAAGGCTCATCCCACAGAGGAGGGCAGTGTCTAATGCTGATCAGTTGTGAATTAAATCTGGAAATCTGTGTGATTTTGATCAGGTGGATGAATTCCACTTTGAAATTGGACTATATGGCTGTGTGTAGGTGTAACTATGTCCGGTGCGTACGTTTTACAGGGCTCTATTTACAGAATATGTCCGGAAATGGAATGTAATATGTAAACTATGTTTTCATCAGTGTATCATCGTTACCTCAGAATGAGCCTTTTAATACCTACTGATGGTGCAGGTCCACCTTGTTGAAATGCCATGTTTCTACACCGTGTTCTTCACACCAGCCAACACACTGCTGGATGCCGCTAGACTTCACACTGGGCCTGTCTGAATCTTAAAATGCTGCTTTTGTGTGAAGGCGATATGTTTCCAGGTCAGGTCCACAGTGCACGTCTGAACAATGTAAAAACAGCCAGATGATGAAGTGATTCTCTTGATTTTAAGGAAACTGCTGTGCTGCAGTGTGACTGACAGCCTAGATGACCAATAGATCATTTCATGGTCATGATGCTGTCCCATAAGATCAGCATGAATACAGATTAATGACACCGCTGTTGTATTGATATTTAAAAATTCATGACCACAGACAAAGTTATGACAGCACAATGAACTGTGTTTCAGGAGGGCCAGCATCTCTATCCCGTCTCCGTCTTTTCTGTTTTCAGTCCACTGAATGAAAAATAGCTATTGAATCGTGCCTATTTATCACAGATATTTCCAGTGTGCTGTTCTAAAGTGTGTTTTAGAAGCAAAACAGTGTTTGTTAGAATCAACAGGTTAATAACAACAGCTCTGCATTCGGCCAAACTGACGATGAACGATCACAGAGAAAGTTAGAGGCTACCAAAGGTTGACTCACAGCCCTAGCCAGTGTTTTAAGATTTAAACTCTGGAGGCTCTTTTTTTGTTTTTATTCTTGACAGAAGGCTTAATGGAGGGAAAAAGACCAAATGTAAGTGGTGTAATGTGGCTGTAAGAGTGGTCGCTTAGTGTTAAAACCTGTTGCTGCTGCTGCTCGATCTGAAAGGTCAGAATTCTCTGGTAAAGGCACTAACTCCCAAAAGTAAGCTAACTGAAGAAGTTACATTTAAACAGAAATGGCACAGTTATGTCAAAAAAATCCTGCAGCTGGCTGAACTTTCCAGTCATTTATCAACAAAAAGCGTAAGTAGAAAAGTGTTTGTATTAAGACAATAGAGGACTTGTTCAGTGGACACATTAGACTTTGCTCAGACCGACAAGAGCGTTGTGCCAAAAACACACCCTCCTCAATCATTTCAAGGTGACCAACGTACAGAACAGCAGGGGTTCCTGCTGGGTCAGCTTCTGCCACAGTGCAGTCCGACATCATTCAGTAACGCTCTGCAGTTTGCCAGTTACGATACTCAAATGCAGCTTTGGATGCATTGTTCTAATTGTTCTGTTTGACTCTTGGACAGAGGAATAAATGATTGCAGTGACTGTAGTGAGCGTACCTGTTAGAACACGCTCACACTAATGCAGCCCATGCAGACCTTAGATCTCTTTTTAAAGAATCTGCACAGTTATTCTGAAGGCCGGAGCTGTACCAGATTATCATTGTTGCTAGAGGAACACGTCTGATCTACATGATCTACTTTTGTCCAGCTTCCCTTTTAATGAGTTGTGGATTTTGTGTACCTTAGTCTGTTTATGTCTTCTTACTCGTCACATTCAGGTGATGCCTGACATGTTTCCACAGACATACCTGACATCAGCTGAACAGTGTCAGCATACAGTGGATCTAAATGTCAGAGAGGCTCCTCAAGCTCTGGACTCGCATTTGTTTTTGTCATTCGAATGGCAGGAAGACTGCCTCGGCATGGCTAATCTGGCTAACTGATGACAGTAATTGTTTGGATCATGGGGCGTAACGAAAAGAGGAATGTCCTGTACTCAATGGTTCTGGACGGATACATGTACCATTACACTGCTAGTATTAATGTCAGATAACCTCAACTTTGGCCTTTTTTCTACATACTAAGTAATGGTTGTGTAAGTCATGCTGGTCATCTATTTCTGATGACTTTTTAAAAATCAAATATTTGTTAGTTACTTGTTTTCCTCACGCTGTTGCAGCACTGCAGATCGGTGACATCAGTGTATTTTCCACACAGCATCACAGCTGGGTTTGGGTGTTGCCATAAGTACAACAGACTGCATCTGTTTGTAATGGTGAAACCCACTGAGGTTGGTGTTCCTGTAGTGCTTACACTCACTTTTACAGTCGCATCAAGAAATTAGGACAACATGGAGTTCCTTGAAAGAGCCGATGACTGTGAGGCACAAACTTACAGCTAATTTCTGCAGTTTATGTTTTGGACTCCAGGGCCAATAAGGGACCACAGCCTCGTCTTGAGGGTCATTTAGCCATTCCACAGCAGTTTGTAGTCATGCGATCTCTAGTAGCCATGTCCTGTTTGGGTGGGGGGGGTGTTTGTGTATCTTGTTACTTTGTCAGCTGCAGTTTCGCTTTGATACAAGGCCACTCAAGCAAAAGCAGAAATTAGCATTGGTTTGTGAGTTCAGTGTCTCAGAATTCAGTCAGCTTTCTTTGGACATAATCTTGAAAAAAAAAATCAGTTTTCTCCTTCTGACATGGCATGAATGGAATGCTGCCTTTGGCAGACATTTGCTAGTTGGGGTCACTCACTCTGTGAACGAGGTATGAAAATATTTATGTTGAGTTTGTAGCATTCAGAGCTACAGCTCCTCTTTTTCTTTAAGCTTTAACCTTGTTGATTATCTCGCTTTGTTCATCATGGTCAGCTGTGATTGTCTTATTTTTATTGGTTATTTGAGCGCAGTTTTCTTACTACAGTCAGTCTTTTTTTTTGTGACTCAGCCTGAGTCATATTTCAGAATTCATGTGACTTTTACGTCACTCACTCACCACTGGAGTCTTGTGTAGAGGTGCTGACAGATGTAGTTCAAAGTGGGCCTTGACATCATGAACTTTTGGATGAAATTTGTTCCCATGAAGCCGTTCACAACACAGGCCCCCGACTCTGCATCCACACACACCCCTCTGTACAGAAGTAGCAGCCATTGCTCCACAAAGCCATAATTAGCTCTCTTTCTTCTCGTCTTCATCAGTGTTATTATGTGCTCATGAATTCTTGGCCTGCACTGCACTGCATCAATTTGTAAAAAATAAAAAAGAAATGCTGATTTCTGTGATGGAGTGTGCTGAATGTGACATTGTCTAATGTTTTATTGCTCGTTTTTCACACACAGGTCAGTTCAGGACAGTGAGCAGTTCACACTGGAATCTGAAAACCAAACAAAAAAATCTGATTTGAGCAATAAATCCAACTTGCAGTGTCAGTATAGCCTAAGATGTTTGATGTTATGTGTTGAATGTCTCTGTTGAATATTTTAGTTGTATATTTGATTGTCCTGTGTGTGTGTGTGTGGGTGTGTGGGTGTGGTAGCAGTAGTATTGCAAGGCCCTGGATGGATAGCCTGGACCCCGATACCCTGTATGTGTCCCCGGAGCAGACTGGACAGCCCACACTCCCCCTCCCTAACTCGGACATCTCCAACTTGGCACTAGGGGGGTAAGGAGCCTTCTCTACCCTTTTAGTTATAGTTCTAGAAAATCTATCAACATCCACTAACACTGTACACCATGCAGCTATACATGTCAGTCCATACATGGAGAACTAGAAACAAAAGACTATATACCTACAGTACAGTCGGCTTAACCACAATGGTAAGTAAAAAAATATATGCATGATAGTATTAACTTTCATATAATTTGCACATTTAAAGTGCACCATTAAAGTCTCTGTGAAGTCATATCTCATATGTCACCTATAGATAGGTTTACTAGGTTCATGGTATTCAAGTCATTTTCTGGTAAACGATGAAAAGTGGTTGATGACTTATCTTACATTTGGGGGTTTATACTAATTAAGAATACAATGAACTGCTTTCTCATTATGACATGATTTTGTGAAACATATTTTATATAGCGGCACAGTGCTGCAGTGGTTAGCACTGTGGCCTCCTGCTTTGAATCTCAGCTGGGGCCTTTCTGTCTGGAGTTGCATGTTCATTCTGCATACTTCAACTTTCTCCCACAGTCCAAAGACATGCAGGTTAATTAACCTGTTAAGGACTCTAAGTTGTCTGTAGGTGTGAATGTGAGTGTGAATGGTTCTTTGTCTCTATGTGATCTGTGATGAACTGGTGACTTGTTCACAGTGTACCCCGGCTCTCACCCAAAGTCAGCTGGGATAGGCTCCAGCCGTGACCCAGATGAACATAAGTGGTTACAGATATTGGATGGATGGATATTTTATAGAGAATATATTACATGCTGTCTGTAACTCTGATGACCTCTGGCTGCTCAGCTTCAACTCTGTTAGACTTTCTTGTTGTCCCTCATTTTCACAAACGGGTTTGTAAAGATTCTGTCATAAACTTATAAAATCATTTTAATTTCACCTTTTTTAATAATAATGAAACATATGACCAATTTAATCACATTTTATTAAAAAACGACAGGCTTACAATAACCGTTAGTATACACAACTTATAGATTATGTATTGAGCATGGAGATGAACAGAGACACCGGTCGTGCACTTCATAAAACAGATGAATGATTTTTACCCCTTTGCTGCCACGTGCTTCCCACTGTAACGTCAGCTGCTGCTGGCTTACCTTGTCCTTCATCCTCCATCACATCAGTTCCTTTTCTAACTTCAGATATTTACATCGTTGTTAAAAAAATTCTGTCAGTGATGGACAATTACAGTTAACACAACCACTGCTAAGGTGCACACAACAAGCTGATTGGTGTGTGCGCCTTATAAATGACTATATAAATGACTGAACATTATTATCTGTGTCCGTCCTGCAGTTTTTTTAACATGATGATCTCGTATTGAAACATGATGTTCTGAATCTCCTCTCCCCAAACCTTTGCTATGTTTTAACGAGCCCTTATGGTCGATTGAAAAGACCTTTTGTTGTTAAGTTTGTCCTCCCCTCCATGTACACTTTTGCACATTTCACAGCCTTGTGTGTGGTATTAAAATTTACTTTACTGAAAGGTTTGAGTGCATGTTTCACAATAAATAGGTACCAATGTGTGAAAAAGAAAAATTAATTGGTTCAAATTTCAAGCCAAAACCCAATGCAACAGTAAGAGTCCAGCTAACAACTACCTGAAGGAAGATTGACAGATCCTATTGTCCTGCATTATGCTACATACATCTCTGGAGTTTAGCTCATTTCAGAGGTGTGGGTGTGCATGTGAGTTTGTGTGTGCAGTGTGGGGCACACAAAGACTTGTGTCATTTGACATTGGCTCCCTTCTGTTTTCACACACACACACAAATCGCACACAAACGAGTGCAGTCCACAGGACAACAGGGTAAACACAGCCCCCCTCAGGCCGGAACCTAATTGTTAGCCCCTGGTGTGGCTAGTCCGGGGATTAGCTACTGGCTGGAGAGTACTATTCACTCCCTCTTTCATTCCCTCTGCCCACTGGGCCTTATCACCATCAATCTGACACCCTGTTTATCTGACGCTGCAGCCAGATCTGCTGGCCTAAGAGAAATGTTCACAAAGGCCGTGGATCATCAGCACTTTGATTGTGGGACCCCAAATTGCCATTACTCTCTCTGGCCCCAGTGATCCCATCAGCCCTCTGTCTCCATGATCTCCATGCAGTGGTTAGTCCCAGTCCCAGAACCTGGAAAACCAACCTGAAGGCCTGTCAGTTTGTGTCTGTCATTTGTGCTCTTCTTCCATCTTAAACAAAGGTGGTTCCTTAGCCACATTTTGTTTGCCGTATTTGTGTTCCAGTGGACGGGATCTCAATGTGGATTGGTTTATTCCAGCACACAATTTTTTTTGCTTTTCGTGCTCTGCTGGCCGACTTATTGTATCCTTCACCAGGGACTTACCAACAACTGTACAATCTGGAGTTTACCACCGCCTTCTGATCACCGCGTCAGTTTAGCTTCATTGTCTTAAAGAAGAAGAAAGAAAACGAAACAGATTTTGCCATCATGGCGTCTTTTAAACTGGATTTTCTGCCTGAGATGATGGTGGACCATTGCTCTTTGAACTCTAGTCCTGTGTAAGTAACTGTGTAAGTGTTTCTAGGACTGTCCTGTGTCTCTGGAAATAAGCTATGAAGTTTTGCTCTGTGGTGATTTAGTATATCATTTGTAAGTCAAGATCAGCTTCTACGTTGTATGTCCGGACCATAGTAGGCCTAAGAGTACCTCTCTCTTGATTATTTTTCTCTTTGCAATTTTGTCATGCTCAGAAGTTCCTGATATATATCTGTCTTTGACATTGTTTAGTATGACATGGGTTAGATCCTCAGGATTGTTTTCATCTTTAGTGAAAGAGTTTCATTAACATTCTGTTAAACTTTTAAACTCTTTAAACCCAATGGGCATCCAAGCCCACCCCAATTTTCAATATTCAATGCACTGACATCAAAACTATAAAGTCAGCACTGCTCTTTCCAGATTTTATTTGGTCATAGTTCTTGGTTATGTCTATTGGAGTAGGAAATCCCAAAACCTAGTCAGATTTTGTAATTGCATTTTGTATCCACATGGCACTCCAGTGTAGTAAAAAGAGTAGTAGTACCATCCTATCTGTCTTTGGTTGGGTATTCACAATCTAGTGATCAGTTTCTGTTCTTATGGAAACTGAACTGTGGTGTTCCGTTCTTAATAGACTTCTGTAACAAGGATTCTTTTTCTTTTCCAAAATACTAATTTTGTCAACTTTCCTCTGAAAGCACCAATAATCATCCCTAAAGTAATGTCACAACATATCAGTGTATATTGTAATCAAAGTCCTTGATCACAACTGGTGAGTTTGTCAGTATTGTGGATCCTCATACTGACTGATCCTCACATTCACCTCAGTTTAAATGCCCAATGGGAGCCTTAAAACATCAAAATGTAGACATTCTACTTTTGCAATTCAGTGTCTCTAGTTTCAGCATTTAATTGCACTGTCCTGCACCTGTACACACATTTGTTCTGATTACATTACTTATTATTAAAAACTAAAGAGTAGACAACTTTGCTAACATTCAAACATCAACAAGGTCAACAACATTAGACATAGCAGCTAGCTAATATTACTGACTAGTCCAACAGCAAGAACCCAGTTCTGTCTGTTTTTCACCCTTTTATTTCACCAAGCTCTCACTCGCCACTAAAAGTCAGTACCAGTTTTCCTTTCCGAGAGCTTCTTTCTTGGCTCCTTTTCTTGTCTTAGCTTCCTCTTCGGTCTCTTCTCCTCTGCCATTTTGTCCACAGAGGCTGCTGCCGGGTTACATCAGCCACTTGTCAAGCTCCCCTTCTGGCACAATACCAGCTCTGGTTACTGTCAGCTTTCCCCCCACCTCAGGCCTGAAAACCTTCCTGGTTGTACAAACACTGAAACTTCCCAGTTGCTCTCAACTCAATCTGGGCAGCTTGGCTAACAAACTGGAGTACTGTTAGCTAACAGCAACTACAGTTGGCAACAGTTTACTTTACTGTCCATCAGGAAACTCTGTAAATCACAGAGAGATGATGTCCAGCAGCTAGAGGACATCAGAGGGGAAACCATAAAATATGATGTTATAGTCAGAGTGAGGGGATAAATGTAAGTTGACTGAAAGACACAATATTGTATGATGATTTTGAGAACAAAGGGGAAAAAACTATTATTGAGTTATCATTTATTATTTAGTGTTGTAACAACTTATTATTGTTACTATTATTATTTTGTATCTTAATTGCGTGATGCAGTAAACAACCACAATAGAGTGACTGAAGACTCAATGCACAGTTGTGTATGTGCAACACACATACCACACACGCACACAAATAACCCGACTCAAAATAGCTCAAAAAACAAGAAGCTTCAGCTTCAAATAGCAAAATATATACATCATTCAGTATTTGTATTTATAGAACTTGCCAAAAACAGAACGTGTATGTGGGTATTCTACTTCTGATTTTCAAGTGTTTTAAATATATTTTTTAAGTATATATATATATATATATATATATATATATATATATATATATATATATATATATATATATATATATATATATATATATTTTTTTTTTTTTTTTTTTTTTAAATTGAGGAGCATTTTAGTCATAAGATGACCTGTCTGTGCAATCAAATTGCAAATGAGCCAATAACTTAGGCCTAAAATCTATATATCTATACAAAGTTATATCAGTTGACTAATGGGTTATGAGTAGATGTTTTAGATGTTTTATTCTTTTTTGTTTTATTCTGCCGTGTTTTAGTCTACATTTCACTTCTAATATTAACCACTTCTAACTGCCGTTCAGACTGCAATTATTACTTTGTTGCCTGATCATTAAATCAGTTATCCCCTGTATCTTGTATTTTATCACAATTGCCTACTTTTAGCAGAAAACAATCTCTGCATCTCTGCCTGGACTTTACTGGGATCTCTGTGCAGCTTTAAATTGAAAAAAACATCTCGCAGCAGTATCTTGACATTGGTAGGGACATCCATAAGAAAACAACTAGAGGAAAAGAGGCAGTGTCTGAATCAGCTTTCAGGGTCTCTCACTTGTTTCGTTGTGTGTAGATTTATTTCTAGTATTTTCCTGCTGGCCTCATATTGGCATTTAATTTCATTTACTTTTGTTAGACAGAATGAGTATAAAGCTATATGTGAATAATTCAGTTATTGTCCACTGTACTGATAACACACACACACTTAGATTTAACCAAAAATGTACACCTAAAAATTTTTTTTTTTTTTTGTTTATTTCTCTGCCTGTCACAATAACTAATGATAAGTTGTTGGCCAATATATTGTTACAGAAATACTTCTATATAAAAATTATATATGTTATTTAAAGGTCCAGTGTGTCAGATTTAGGGGGGTCTATGAATGGAATATAATATGCATGGCAATGTTTTCATTAGCTTACAATCACTTGATAAATAATAAAAATTGTATTTTTGTTACCTTAGAGTCAGTCACAAGTGACATGTTTCTACAGTGAACGAGCCAAACGTTTATTCGCACTTCGTGTTTTTCATGTCATAGTTTCTCCTTCACACTGCACAGTGAGGGTGTGTCAACTACAACTACACTACTAGATACCACTAAAGCCTACATACTTGTCCTTTCAGACCATTTTATGGCACTAATATAATTATAATATTATAGCTAAAATAATGAAATGCATGGGGTTGTACTTGAGTATAACCACATGTGGAAGAGCAAAAGGAGGTAGAGTGGGTCGTCCACTAATCAGATGATCCCCGGTTCAATCCCTTTCAGTCTGCATGTCAAAGTGTCCTTGTGCAAGATATTGAACCCCAAATTGCTCCTGAAGGCTGTGCCATCAGTGTGTGAATGTGTATGAATGGTTAGCTCCTCAAACTGATGAGCAGTTGGCACCTCGCATGGCAGCCAGTGCTAGTGCCAGTGGTGATTGAGATATGTCCTGTAAAGCAGTGGTCCCCAACCCCCAGGCCGATGGACCTACCGGGCCGCACAAGAAATAATTAATTATTTCCATTTTATGTATTATCTGAGTCTGGACATTCTTTTATTTTGAGAAGCCTTTTATTTTGAGAAATGATTCTCTCGGTGACGAGTGAGAGTGCTGTGAGGCCAACAAGCCGCCGCCAACAAGTAGTTGCAGTTGCATGTTTGTGTCTAGCCTTCATCTAATGTGCTGCTGTTTGTCTCCGCAGTGGGAAGAAGATGAATGGGTCTTTGGACCACCCCGACCAACCAGATGTTGATGCCATTAAGATGTTCGTGGGACAGATTCCACGGTCCTGGTCTGAGGAGCAGCTTCGGGAGCTGTTTGAGCCTTACGGAGCAGTCTATGAGATTAATGTTCTTCGAGATCGCAGCCAGAATCCACCACAGAGCAAAGGTCAGCCTGTACTAACTTAGTAACATGCACACAATATTACTTCATGTGAATCTGTAGTAGTCTATGCACAATCTAGTCTGCACACAGTAGTCTGCACACAATCTGCAAACATGTCTTCTCATAGCACATGTATAATCTAGTAGCCGAGTCTGATATGTAACATTTGTGTCTTTGTCATTCTCCTCCAGGCTGCTGTTTTATAACGTACTATACTCGCAAATCAGCCTTGGAAGCACAGAATGCTCTGCACAACATGAAGATTCTGCCAGGGGTAGGTGACATCTCCTCGAACTGTTTAACTTTTTACATACGTGCTGGTTCATGTGGAAATGTTGGACTTCCTCTCTGCTGCTTCAGCAAAGTTCAACTTTGGAGTGCGAACATGAGCAGACCATCAGGCTTCACTCTTTTCTTTGAACTGTGGGAGCTGATTCAGCAGCCAGGTCTATTGTTCAGGGTCAAAGCACCAACAGCATTGAAGCCATATTCTTTTTTTGGTCATACGCTTCCTCTTCTTCTTCAGCATATTGCTCAAATTGTAGGGCTGTGGCAATTTTTAATGATAATGATAGAGAACTTTGCACACATCAAATGACACAAAATCAACTTTGTGTTCTCCTGTTGCCCTCTGGTGGGGTCTACAAACCTGTGATTGACAGCTAGTTGCCCTTTGTACTCAGGGTTAGCTCAGGGTCTTAATGTGAATTTGGAGCTCAACACTTTTTTATGCTCAGTTGTACTACACAGTGACATTACTCCTGAGGGGTGCAGATTGCTGTGAGCGATGTGACAGGATGAACTTATTTATTTGCCTCTTTTCAAGTGTAACCTGTATTGCTGGTTGAAACAGCAGAAATTATTTGCATCCTATATTTTAATGTATTTGCTTAATTGTATCTATCAGTATCAGTTCAATATTCAATATTTAATTTGACTTTTAATCATCTGAACATTTTATATTGCCTTTTTGAACAACATATGGAAGCACATGTTTCATTCATATACAGTTTGTGCACGCAGCTTTAGCTGATGAAAGAAAATCACAATTTCACTTTTTGTGTACCAATCTGAGGGCAGGATATAAAAAACAGCAAAACACTAAAAGGGCTGATATATTATTATATTAATATTATATTTATTGTTATATTTTCATAAACATCAAATAGAAGAAGCACTAAAGTCTAATAAAAAGACATGTTCAGTCTAGTAATACAGTTTGGTGTTTATTTGGAGTCATTGGGTCACACAGCATAATGAAGAAACCTTGATCTTGGAGAAGTTGTTTATGTTGTGTATCATTCCCAATGACAATATGACACACAGTTGTTAATAAAAGGCACAATAGCAAACCTGCAGTTTTTAAGTATACGTGCAATATAAATTTTTGCGCTTCCAATAAAATGCATTTTCTTTTTTAAAATACATCTCTTTGTAGGAAAAAATAGTTTAGAAGATTAGCTCACTTCTCGTTCATCTGTGTGTGTATTCACACCTCTGTCACCCTTCCTTGTACATACCAGTTTTTTCAGAGTTTTTGAAATGCACATTCTTTATGTTTCTGCTAGTGTCAGCTTTCAGTCATAGTATTTATATCAGTGCCGTGCACTAACCAATCAGGGGGCTGTTATATCACAAGATAAATATATAGAGAGACATACAGCAATTGTTTCTGTTTCACTTTATCTGACAGTTACAGTAGAGAGACACAGGAAAGTCAGGGGAGAGAGAGGGGATGACATGACACTGAGTAAAAGGCCTCGGTCAGACATGAAGCTGGTAAGTACTCAGCCTTGCACGTGGTAAACGGTCTGCCTAGTGAGCTGCTGAGGCGACCCCTGTTTCTCCTCTTTGACCCAAATGGTGCAGCCCTGCCGCACATATGGCTAATCATACATTAAAATATGTGATGTAGACATATTTAGAGTGATTTGAGTGAGACACCTGTCAACACTGCCCAATCGCACAGCGATTTTTGAGGCCAAAACTGATTTTAGAGAGGAAAAAACTCACAGATTATTGATATAGTGGGAGAAATAATTGTGAATCTTTGAACTAGAATGATAAAAGTTCTTTTCTGTTTCACCTGTGCACTGATATGAATATGCAGAGATACTCAGAAGGCTGCTTTCCTAAATAAAATTCAACTTAAACTTTATTTTAGTTAAATATTCTTTAACACGTAAATTGTCGCCCAATTCCAGTTGACATTGCTGAGTGCTGCCTCTGCTCTCACTCTGTGCTGGTTGCAGCAGTGTCACATCACAGTTGATTCTGCTGGTTGTACTTAATAACACAAATGAAATTCCACACACATTTTTTCTGTATTATATATCAAAAGGTTTCATATTGGTGAATATCATATACCATATATATGTGATACTGATAAGTCTGCAAGAGGCCAGACATACAGATATATTGGTCAGGCTATGACGCATGAGGAGACAGCCAGGTGGAACAGTGTTTCTTGTTTGGACCTGTTTTTCCTGTGATGAATGAGGATTTACTACATTTATGGAACTGTCATGATCTGAAGAGAGATGTAGAATAACTCCATCATGTTCAAAAACTTAGAGACTAACTAGAGCTGTAAAATTTTCCTGAGTTTGTTCATTCTTCACCAAATTAGGTGTAAACTATCTTTATACCTGAGCAAATAATGATCATGTAAATTTGAGCCAGTAATGCGTAAATAATGATGAAATGTTCAGTAGCGTAGCGTGTTGATAGCTTAGAAGATGGTTTTCTAACATGTGATCTTTGAAAGTTATGGGTTTTGTACATTGTGCTGAAGCTATGTGATGCCTTTGCCTTTCATGTTAGTGAAGCTGATTGATACGGTTGCAGCTATTTACTGATACCATAGCTTGCTGTATTTGTATCAGTATTATTCAAAAATATTGAATGATATTATAATTCTTTAAAAAAATTAATGGTCACTGTAACTGATCATAATAATGCTTGAGTTATATGTGATATTTTCTGACATGCAGCACTTCTCTTGTGCACTACCATTTTTCTTCACCCGAATGAGCCCAAAGCAGCCAATATCACACACACTGCTCTGGACACTGCTCATTCATTTGCATTCTTGTTATGTAGAGTCGGTCAGTAGCACCTAATTTAGGAACGTCACGTAGGTTGTGAAAGATGGCAACCTATGATTGGTGGAGACCAACATGTAGTCTGTCAAGTCGCATCCAAGTCACATTTATGGCTCTAAAGTTCCCTAATGACACCAAATAATATATGTCATGCAGTCTGAATGTAGCATCATAATCGTGGTTCAGATGTCTTTCAATTCATCTGTATACAATCAAGCTGGAATTTGCATCGTTTGTTTCATGTCCACATTTAGGCCCTTTCAGTTCCTTTTATTCTTCATCAGTTCTCAGGAAACTGTAGCTTTTCATTGTAGTTGTGAATTGGTGAATTCAAAGCTTTCATTGTCTGTGGATGATGTCTAATGTAGGTTAATGTGTTATTTTAACAGAATGTGTAAAACATGCAGTCATGATGAAAATGACCTTCTCTGCTAAACTATGATGTTAACCTCTGAAACTCTTATGTACATGTAATATCTGCAACTATTACTGAATTAAATGAAATGCATTGATCGCACAATACATGCCTATTTCAGCATTGTGCTGTTTGTTGTCTTATTTAGATGCACCACCCAATCCAGATGAAGCCAGCTGACAGTGAGAAAAACAATGGTAAGGATTCTCTGGCATCTCTGTTCTCTGTCCTTTGAGGCCAGCAGAAAACTCTGTTTTTAAAGATGATGATAACCCTAACAAAGCTCGTCGCTTTAAACAGTCTAATTAGACTTTGTGAAAAAGCTGAATAACATCATTAACTACCACACTGTTGAAATGCCAACCTGTGATTTAATGCCTATAGATTATAGATTTGGAGAAGAGTTAGGGCTCAGTGAGCAGGTAGATTTACACTCTGGTAGTCTACAGTGGATATCGCTGTTGTTTGTGACACACCTAGGGTTGTGTTCAGCAGCCTGCATTCCATTAGTTTGAGATCATTCCCTGGTTTAACGCAGGATTGAGTCATTTACAGCAGACGTGTGAAAAGGATGTGGCTGAGGGTATTTGTTAGATATTATCAAATCAAATCAAATCAAATTTTATTTGTATAGCCCAAAGTCACAAAACACATTTTGCCTCAGAGGGCTTTACAATCTGTACAGGGAGTGACACCCTCTGTCCTTAGACCCTCGGTTCGAGTGAGGAAAAACTTGCCCACAAAAAAAAACCTTTTAACAGGGAAAAATCAAGTTAATATGAGGCTTCAGCATCAAGTTTAAGAAACTGTGACAACATTGGAATTACTGTGTATTACTGCAGGATGGGATCTGTGATTGGTCAGTATGAATATGATGAATTATGGATACCTAACTGTTGTTTGAAGTCACTCTTGAAAAATGTTGAACCTGTCCTCTAAGCCGCATGGAGCTCATCTGTTCAGAGATATTGACCTAAATGTTACTTATGAGTTGCAAAGGAGCCATAATGAAACACATGTGCATGTTGAATGTCATATTGCACCATTTACCTTGACACAGAGCAGGTGTGTTTGATGTTGTGTTGTGCTGAATACAGCAGTGGAGGACAGGAAGCTGTTTATTGGAATGATCTCCAAGAAATGTAACGAGAACGACATCCGACTCATGTTCTCACCGTACGGACAGATAGAGGAGTGCCGGATACTTCGAGGCCCCGACGGGCTCAGCCGTGGTAAGACGTATTCTAGTCTTATACAGAGACACACGTTACGTCAATATGTTTTCCTCTCTGTTTTACTTGGAGTTTACTCTTGGGTCTAGACACTAACATGTCGACTTTGTGTTTCTCACTTTCAGGTTGTGCGTTTGTGACGTTCACAGCTAGACAAATGGCCCAGTCGGCCATCAAGTCCATGCACCAGTCCCAGACCATGGAGGTGAACTTCAGCCTAAAAACCAGTTTCAAATATTTGACCTACACTGAAGTTGAAAGTGCATTAAAAAGACGGAGTATAAAGGATTTTCTGTGTGTCTGTGCTTAGGGCTGTTCATCACCCATTGTGGTGAAGTTTGCAGACACTCAGAAGGACAAAGAGCAGAAGCGCATGGCCCAACAGCTGCAGCAACAGATGCAGCAACTCAGTGCTGCTTCCATGTGGGGAAATCTCACAGGGCTCAACAGCCTGGGGCCACAGTACCTAGCAGTGAGTGTGTGTTTATAGAAAACGTAATGATTAGCCTATTGACTAAGCAGTTTCACCCGTTCAAATGGTGCCGTCACTTCTACTTTAGCATGTCGTGTCTCATGTCTCCTCCTGGCTGTAGCTCTACTTACAGTTGCTGCAGCAGTCAGCCTCAACGGGCAACGCACTCAACAACCTGCACCCTGTTTCAGGTACGCACACACATATGTGCATGCTTTAACATGAAATATCATGCCAATATGTAAGATTATGATTTGACTATGAGAATATGTGATGGCAGAAATATAGTTGGTCCTCTGGGTTTGGAAGTTAGTATGAGAGTGGCTTTATCATCTCTCTGGATGTCCAGCCTTACACCCAAACATCCAGAAAACTCCAGGAGAGAATGCAACCTTTTAATATATTGTTCTTACATGCAATATTTCTCAGAGGAAGTGGAAGGTGGAGTCTCTTTAACTGTGTGTGTGTGTGTCAGGTCTTAATGCCATGCAGAACCTGGCAGCTTTAGCAGCAGCAGCAACTGCCACGCAGGCCACAGCCACAGGCTCCAGCGCCATGACAACATCTAGTAGCCCATTAAGTGCACTAACAAGCTCAGGTAAAAAAAACAAAACAAAACACAACACGGCAACAGAACTGTTTAATAGTCCACCACACCATCTCAGTGATTCTAAGTATATATAACTCCATATAACTTCATAATATATACATAAACTATATAAAAAGCCAATTTCGCACATTATATTTGCAGATTTTGTGAAAATTGTGACATCTCAGCATTGTTGACATTAGTGAGCTCTAATAGACAGACTGTATGGATGGAACACAGCTTTGTCTAATATATTTTTAACATGTGACTGTAAATCTTCCCTGAGCAGGCTCCTCCCCCACCTCCAGCAGCAACTCATCAGTGAACCCCATGGCATCTTTGGGGGCCCTGCAGTCTCTGGCTGCTGGTTCTGGAGCTGGCCTCAACATGAGCTCGCTGGCAGGTACTAACACTGAGCTGGACCTGTACTTTCTGTCAGACTGCACATTTTTACCGCAAGGCAGAACGCTTTACACAATGTAAATATTTGTCCTAAAGGTTTACACAGTGGACGCAGTAGTCTTGTGAATGTGATGGTGTGCTGATGTTAGCTGCCTGCTCTTCATTACAACAGCAAGAATTCATATAAAGCCCAAAAATAATGCCTCATATATACATCACAACATCACTGCTTCCACTGAATTTGATTTGATTTCACATAGCGTGCTGCTCAGCAGGGGACTGTATATTAAGAAATTATATACTGTAATTCAATTCCAGGTATTGTGTTTATTCAGAAGTTATATCTTTAGTCTGTATTATTCTCCTATGTTATTTTATTTCATTTGTAAATGCAGTTTGTTATTATTAGAGGCTTTAATTGATCTTTTGAGGTCAAGCGTGTCACCTATTTACAGAATGAGGCAGAAATAGAATATAATATTCATAACTGCGTTTTCATTAGTGTATAATCACCTGAAAATAAAAATATGTTGTGTTTTTGTTACCTCAGAATGAGACTTGAGACTCTGCAGACTGCAGGTCCTCTTCAGTGGTGTCGCCATGTCAGACCTCCATGTTTGCAGCACAGATAAACTAAACACTGCCTTGAGGGCGCTTCATGTTTTTGGTGCATTTCGTGTTCACCGTAGTTTCTCTTTCACACTTGGAACAGGACAGAGAGTGAACGAGGAACACAAGATGCTGCTAAATCCTCCAGTGCTCCTTTTAAATGAATAAACTGTGACTCCTGTAATAACTCACTATTGATGACCTCAGCTTCTCTGTTTGTCTCGTAATTGTTGCAGGCATGGCAGCGCTGAATGGCAGCCTTGGCTCTGGAGGCCTGTCTAACGGCTCAGGAAACACCATGGAGGCACTGAGCCAGGCCTACTCAGGCATCCAGCAGTATGCTGCTGCCGCCCTCCCCAGCCTGTACAACCAGAGCCTGCTGTCACAGCAGAGCGTCTCAGCGGCTGGCAGCCAAAAGGAAGGTGGGTCGTGTGGAGATGAGACAGTACAGAGCAGGATTAGCTGAGGGCTGTTTATTCTACAACTACTGTATGAGCATGCTTCAAACTATTTCTGTATTCAGTCCACTTCAGTCCACTCTGGATTCAAATTGACCAAACAACAACTGCAAGAGCTGCAGGCTATAAGTGAGTTAGATGACTTCTCCTAATGTGCTGACCCGTTCAGTAGACCTCCATAGGCTCCCTCTGCAGAGAAAAGAAAGCTAACAGTAATAACAGGGTGCAGGCAGACCACAGTAGTTTTAAGTATTTGTGTGGACAGGTTTGTTGAGTTGTGTGTGTGCTGTGTGTTGATCTGACCTTCTGCTAAGGATTCTGTCTTGTTTTAAATTTGCTGCGTCAGCCAGCGACAGTCGCAGCACCGGTAAGACGTTACCACCTTCTCTCTGACATGGCTCCTGATATTCATGTCAACAGCTCCACTTTAAAACAAGCTCAAGTCCATAACAGAAGGCTTGTCCTTGTTTGTGTTTTAATGTTAGCTGTCCTTCTCAGATACTATCATTCATGTCTTACATAATAATACGCAGCACCCCCCAGGGCTTGTGTGGTTGGAAGACAAATTGATGTGAAAACTATTATACCACATGAGCCCTGGGCAGCTGCTGCTGCTCCATATGATAGAGCTGCCATTCCATTCAAGGATGTAATTTGATCATGATTATATTTTAAAGATTTAAATTAATTTATTGAGTCATGAATTGTTAAATTGTTCAAATATCAATGTGTTTCATGTCTTACATGATTGGTAAAAGCGTCATTTATTGACAGGTCCAGAAGGTGCCAACTTGTTCATTTACCACCTGCCCCAGGAGTTTGGAGACCAGGACCTGCTCCAGATGTTTATGCCCTTTGGAAACGTCATCTCTGCTAAAGTCTTCATTGACAAACAGACAAATCTCAGCAAGTGTTTTGGTGAGTTCATACGACGCGGCTGTCGACTTTACTGTCCATCAGGGAAACTCTGTAAATCATAAAGTTCTCTGTAAAATATGATACAGCCATGCACATTAAACTTCAAAAACACAAACTGGTTGCTTGTTAAAGGTTTCAGATATTTCTCTGATTAAAAACTCTTCAAAATAAAATGGAATGGTAAGATAGAGTTGAAACTCAGAAGTGATTTGGTGAAGCTCACAAAACAAGCCTGGGAGTAAAAATCCCATGAGAAGACAAGTGCAAGGTTAAAAAAAAAAAAATCAGAATTTTGAAGGAAGCTGACATTAGTAGTGTGATTATTAAGTTATTCTGTCTCTTAAAACACTATGTTGCCTATGTGTTTGTGCGTGCTGCAATAAGTGAACCTTTCATTGTAAAGCAGTTCTCCACACTGTTAAAAATCTCAATAATAATAATAATAAATATTACGCTGTTCTGTATACATTTAAAATGCTGTATAAATAAAGGTTTTGAAATGACTGTTTTACTGTCAGTCATATTTCATACATATTTTACAGTTTTTCACTGTAAAATCCACAAAAAGCCACATCCACATTTTTACAGTGTAGTTTTAAAGCTAATATGAGGCTTCAGCAGTGTGAGTGAGACAGGTGAAGTCATCCAGTGTTTGACAACGTTTCTGTGTTGAGATGCGGTGCTATGGCTGCTACCACAAAGAGGATTTCATACAAAGCAAGCTCCCTGCTAGACTGCTGAAGCCTCATGTTGTGTTAGTGTAGAAGAGATCAAGCGTCTCACGCATCTTTGAGGTTTGGGTTTTTTTTTGTGGTTATTGTTGGGAGGACTGGACAGAATGTCAAGCTCTGCTGTATCGTGAGGACTGGTTTTATTTGAAAAACTTTCTGACTGTTTGTGTTTCTCCCTCAGGCTTTGTGAGTTATGACAACCCTGTGTCATCACAGGCAGCCATCCAGTCAATGAATGGTTTCCAGATCGGTATGAAGAGGCTGAAGGTGCAGCTGAAACGCTCAAAGAATGACAGCAAGCCCTACTGATGGTGCTGAGGCACTGCAGACTTAGTTAGGCAGGGTGGTGTTATGGTAAGTGGAGTATGAATAACAAACTAAGACTGGTCCACTCAGAAACTTGTCTGTGCATTACAGGGTGATGTCTGCCGCGCTGCCTCTCCTGGTCATTCTATCATGTCCAGGCAAAGAGACACATGAAGCTACATGCAAGATTTTTCAGGCTAGACTGGATTCTTTCTGTGTTCTGTTGTGGTTCATGCACTTTGTTTTCCTTTTAACCATTGAGAGAAACAGGTGTATTTTCTTTAAGTTGAAATGTTATCAGTTTGCTGTGGTACATAATACACATATGAGTTGATTGTTAGGATGTGTTGCACATTGACAGTCAGGTGCCAAATCCATCTGTTTTTACTTCCTGTTAACCCCTCCCTTCATCCCCACCTGCATCACCCAAACCCAGCATAAACCTCCTGAAAGCAGGCAGCAGCTGGAGAAGACAAGGCTACATTTGATTTCCAAATCATTTCACGGTTTTCGTTTCTGTTTTTCACAAAGCAAAATGTGTGGGGTGTCCCCTACGTATGTATTAGATATCTGTATCTCTTAAAATGGAGACAATGTCTGTGATGTCCATCCTAAATTTAGATAAGGTCAAGTACAGAAGGAGGAGCTCCACCAAAACATGCAGATGGAGTTTAAACTATATTTGTCCTGAGTGATGGAGTGAGGAGCTGTTGGTTAGTTATCCCTGTTAACTAGACTGCCACCTGTCTCTGAGTTGCATCTAAAGACTTGTTGTCTGGGTGTAGGTCTCAAGTGGGTGGCTACACATTTGCGTGTAGGTTGTTTTCTTCACAAACACCGGCTGGAGTTGATTTCTGTCTGATGTGCAGATTATTGCGTAGTTTTCTTTAGACACACTTCTGACGTAGCTGTGGACTATAGATTTTCCCCAGAGGACGAAACACGGCATGTTTTGGCGGAGCTCCTCCTGTGCTTCTGCACTCCGAGTAACAGGTTGGGCTGACGTGTTTGTGAAGACCAACTGTCAGCTATAGATAGCAATACTGTGAAATTTGGCAATAAAACCAAAAACATCTTAGGCTTGTTCCACTCATCTAAATATCTGTGTGATGCAGATGTAATGCTTTGTTTGAACACATTTCTATGGTTTCAATTAGTCTCTACCTTGAATCCAGGTGTCATCAACATCCCTCAGCTACTGTCCTGCTAGCTCACGGCTAGCTAATTTACAGAGGGCTACACCACTATGTTCTCACTGAATATCTTCTGTGATTGGAGAATTCATATAAATGTCAAATTGCTCAAGACAAACCTGTTAGTTGCTTAAACTTGCAAGAATGTGTTTTTTTTTTGTTCTTTTTTTTATAGAACTAGGAAAGCAAGACAATTATTGAGATGTATATTTAAACTATTATGCCTTTTCTATTTTTATATAGGTTTTATACTTCCCCTGTGTGTCGGGGAACTATTTATTGCCTAAATTATTTATCTGAATTGAAATTATTTAAAAAAAAAAACATTGTAAAGTCCAACAACTCCATTTGATCTCCTGGTGTGTGTCCTCTCCTGTCCTTGCCTGTTCAGCGTTGTTTCTTTTTTGCTGATGTGTACTGCTTGTCATGTGGCATGGACTGTGTGTGTAGGATCCATCAGTGCTGCTACAGACTTCATAGAACCCCCTTACAACCCCGCCCTCCCTTCCTCTCTGTTACACGTCTTCATCTGAATAAATCACTCATTTTCCAAAAAAAAAATCACAGGGAGCATAGTTTATTCTAAAAGTTCATCACGTGCCTGTTGGTCCTGTCTTCATCTGACCTGTGACATTTCACCAGGCCGAGTCTAAGCTACTTTTAAAACTGATTCTAGGTCCACGTCCAAAGATTGAGTCAGTGTAAAACGTGTGATATGAGAACAGCCTGACTGCTGCGGGGTCATTCGTGTTGATCAGTCACCATGTTTTATAGAATATGGTCCCACTTACTTCATGTTATGGACATTTCATGGTATATTCTTTACCAAAGCATTCTTGCTGTTGCACAAGAATCACAGTTATGTATCAGGGACTTCATAGCTAGTCTTCATAGCTGATCCAGCTGTGATCCCAGACCACTATTTGATATGTGTCTATGTCTTTAGAAATCATTCATCGCATGAACTGGAAAACTGAAAAACTACTGCAGGATTTGAGTAACAGAAGCCAGGACACTAAGTTAATCACTGCTCCAGGCAAATGAAGCTAGTGCTTTGTATGTTTATGTGTTGAAGTGAAGTCTTCAATTTACCACTGTTATTTACACTTTGTCAACCTTCTGACAAATTAAAAGCTGTTGCAGCGCCTCGCACATGCTGCAACTTAACTGACACAGACACACAGCCTCCTTTAAATGCACCGAGAAGTCCTGACAATGAATGATGTCAGTCATCCAGTCAACTCTGCAGGATAACAGTAACAGGAAAGACAGTCAGCTTGGATATAAGATGTTTTTTTTAAATTGGAAGTGGAATGTTTTGCGGTCGACAGAAGCTTTTCACCAATGCAGAGTGTGCATTTTACCGTTATGTTGTTCTTGTCCTTTTCGCTGGCGAATTGAATATAATGTGCGTACTTCCATGATTCAAAAGCTGTCCTCTCTGCCATCTTGGCGGCAGTTCGAAAGCACACACGCAGGTAATGTAGGTCAGCAGGGCACAGACGCATCATCACAGTGTTGCGCCTCCACTGACACATCCACAGGTGGCACAGTGCTCTCTGACAAAAAGCAGGCCACAGTCAGAGTTTTTCTTTCCTTATCCTGAAAAATTCTTAAAGTAACGGATTAATTAAAAAAAAAAAAAAAAAACAAAGTTACAGATTACTTAACACACGAAACTAACCCATTATGTTACATGAAAAAACTAATTAGAGTACTCTAACATGTTACCCACAACACTGTTCAGCTCTGTCTCACTTCCCTAGTCTGCCTGTGTGTGCCCATACTTTGTCACGTACACATCTTAGCTCCGTAATTTCCTTAAAGCTGGCAGCTGTTTTTAGCCAACGTTACACAAAGAAGAAGAAATGGTGCGTTTGTTAGGGACTGTTTTCACTGGTGGATTAATCTACATTTGGTCCTCTAGTTAGCATTTCAGACAGCAGGATGGTGCATGTGGGATTCATTCATAATAAACTACAGTGTGTGTAATGAAGCGTGGAGCTCTGTGCACAGAGGGAATGAAATAACTCAGGCACACACACAGTATTTGTTAGGAGGACCTGGTCATTGTTTATTTGGCTGTGTATGGGATTTGTTGACCATATGCAGTATGTACATATATATGAATATCACAAGACTGTCTGAAGCTGCCAGAAATGAGTTGTTAGATGGAATATGATAAGAAGACATGAAAAGTAATACTGCTCTACAAATCATGTACATTTTTTGAAATAGTAATGCTTAGATGTCATTTTCCTGCTGCTTTAGGCATACATTTCTTGGTGATGGTCTAATCCATCAGAGCTTGTGTTAATCTTTGTTCAAAGTTGTTTTTGTTTTCTATGCAGACCTTTTAAATCTGACAAAATCACTGAATAACAAAAGTAGAAGAACATAGAAATGGATGGAAACTAGTGACTGTCTTGAACGGTAGAAAAATGACATCCAGAAATCAAAAACAGAGCAACGTCATTTGCACATTGGTTGGTTACGGTGTTAACTATTATATTTTTTGGATAAAATGTGCAAAACTTCTGATAGGTACTATAATATCTTGACAAATGTATTAGATGTAGTATAGAGCTTTTTTTACTTGTTTTTTAAACGCACAATTTAGTTAACAGTCAACCGTTTAACATTTTATTTTCACAGATCAGTTTAAAAGTCATTATTCCAGTGGCCTTCATAATGTGATGAGCTGTGTTTAGATAGTGTGCCGGGCTCTAGCTGCTCTTCAGGACTCTGTAGACCTGGTTCGACCTGACTCTGTCACTGATCCTGTGCTGCCATTTAATTTAGGCTGTCATATGTGTGTCACTGTTCGTCGTCATCCACCTCAGTTCCTGGTAGCATGTGGCTCGTCCTCACTCTGTCCCTGACACTGACTGTTTAGAGTGTAATCAACCCCACACACACACAGATGATCATTCTTGGTTTTCTTTTCTCTCTCTCGTCTGTGTTCCATTGCTGTTTAACCTAGGTTTGTCTCCCTGTTGTGTTTTTCTTTTTGTTTTTTCTAGATCTCTTCCTGTTTGCCCTAGCATGTTGATGTGGCGTCACAGTTCATCGTCCAGTCCTTGTCTTCTGCGCTTCTCTGATGCTTCCAAATTCACCTTTGACCTTGTGTTTGACATTGATTACTAGAAGGTTTTGTTTTGTTGTTTCCCCATATGTCCTCTGTGCTGCCAACAGGGGCACTAGAAAGACTGCCACTGAACATGTTTGAAAGTTACATCCCAATTATTAGTATTATTATTATTATTATTACAAGCAAAAAGAGAATATATTTTTCTAGAACTGACTGACATAACCACTAGAGTTTTTGCAAAATCAGCTTGACATGAGTCTGACCTATAACTTTGTTTTTATCTCCTGTGTTGTGGAGCAGTCCTCCCAGTGCCCCATCCTCTGGTTTTGTTGTGTTTTTTTTGTTTTTTTGTTTTTTTTGGGTGTGTGTGAAAGCATCTAATCTGTCTCTAGGCGGTGTTGTGTGTGTGTGTGTGAGTGTTGGTGTGTGTCTCCTAAGTTAGAAAAAAAAAAAGTTTTCACGCAAGTTACCGATCATGTGTTGTTGGACATTTGTAATTTAATGCTAGGCTAGCTAAGAGTTCATCTTTGGGAGTTCCCATTTGAGTGATGTTAATGAGGAGGTAACATTTATTGTCAGTGTTTAAAAAAAAAAATGGAAAAAAAAAATCAGTTTTTACTTTCAGCTTGTCGGCTCACCACCGCAAGCACATGATGCTGTTCTGCTCTTTTTTTGTGTGGAGAATCAGACACAAAGACTTTTGTCACAGTATATTTAGTATGCATGTTTTTTTTTTTATATCTGCACTGAAATTCTTGGCAAAATGTGATCTAGTTTGTGTTAAGTTAAAAATAATGAATAAACTGGTGCCAAATGTTTTGCACAATCAGTATTTTTCCCCCTTTTTGTTGGACTTGCTTTACTGGTCAGACTTCAGGGGGTTGATTGGTGTGGCAGGCGGCTTCATGAACAGCAGATCTTTACTGAAGAACTTGCTCAGGCTTGATGTCAAGCTGACTGGTTGCAACATTGAATCATTTTTTTTTTATCACAGACCAATATCAAACACAAGTGGCATATTCTTTCGTGTGTTTGTGTGTGTATTCACACGGTCTTCCTGACCGGCGGACCAACGCTGTGACGAGTGTATTGTACCCATGATCCAGCCATGATCTCATCCGGCTTGATTTTATTTACTTTACTTTATTTTTTATTTACTTTACTTTATTTTACAGGTCCCACACTCTCACAGTTTGCTAGACAGAAACTGAAATGTAACCATAAGAATTCACACACTCACAATTGTTAGTGTTACCCACGAGCACAGCAGGTCAGCTGATCAGACAAAAATGTGACATTTGACTACAGGCATCAGTAATAAAGCATGACCTTCCAAGGTTCTATCTGACTTTCTTTTTAGTTTATTGATCATTAAGATGAACACGGTGTTGGGGTGTTGAGGTGCTCAGTCGGTAGAGCATCCCCCCATGTACAAAGGCTGAGCAGTGGCCCAGGACTCTGTGGTTCTTTGCTGCATGTCATTCACCATCTCTCTCCCCACATTCCTGTCACTGCTCAGCTGTCTCTGTCAAAAATAAAGCTTGAAAAGGGCCAAAATATCTAAAAATATATATATATATATATATATATATATATAAAATAATAATACAGATCTATTACTAAAATCTTGGTTCCATGAGGTTCTACCTGCAAAGCACCAATCTCCCAATGTGCACAGGCGGACCAATCCGATTCACCCTGCTCTGTGACTGAGGTTAAAAAAGCAATCATAAGTTTTGAAACCTCAGAGTTAGTTTTATGGAAGATATTATGAACAGTCAGCTAAGAGCCTTTTTTTATATCTTGTTTGAACCTGTTACAGACTTTTAGCTACCATACAAGATGGCTTGTTAATCACACAGATCATGTTGCTACTTGTTAGCAAGAATTGATTGTATTGACAAAAAAATGACAGAGCTATTAAAATAAAGCCTTACATAATATTCTCCAAACAAACATATAAAGGCCCATAACTGTTTCAAGTAGCTATTAACAAAATGGTCCCCTATAAACCATTTTTTCACAGAACAAAAGGAGCCAAAGTTGTTCAATCTCAGAAACAACAATTTCCCTTTTTGTTAATACTTAAACTTATCTTCATTCTTATTCATGTCTTTGTAGAGAGCAGAAATGTGTCTTTGATGATTCCTAGATAAATGAGTTGCTTTCTACAGAGGTGTCAAGTCTTTGCCTGGAAAACCATCATCCAATTCTAATTCTCCACAAGGACTGTTTCAACCAAAGCCCACTTACACATGATTTGGTCAGTGCTACTCAAACTACCTTACAATAGATTGTAAGGTGATATAGATTCTGCAGCTATATGCACATATCTGATTATACAGATTATTACCTTTTCCAAACACAAGCACATGCAAAACTCAAGACATAACATTTTTACATAATGAAAAAGGTTCATGTTCAATCAGGAACTGTCAGATTAGATTACAAGATGATGAAGAAGAAATAAGATAATGACCCTGAGCAGACTTTGATGCAACTGTAAGTATTGCAAATCAATGGTGGTATGGAGGCACGTGAAACTTCCTTTACTTCAGTCTTCCATCATGTTTGTTTTGACACAAGACATTCAGCTCTTACAGCTGCACTCCATCACAGTGGTAACCCAACAGTTATTTTTTATTAGTTGATTGCACAACTGAATCGTGTCCAATGTCTCAACAAATTTGAACAAATTCTGCCTTGAAGGTGGGAAAAGAGGCCTGGAAGGGACAGAGGTGAATGTAACCTCACAAACTTCTGGTCCAACAAAGTCTATTGTGTGTGTGTGCGCGTCTCTCTCTCTCTCTCTCTCTCTCTCTCTCTCTCTCTCTCTCTCTCTCTCTCTCTCTATATATATATATATATATATATATATATATATATATATATATACACACACACACACACACACACACGCACATGCACATGCATACACAATGCAACAGAAAGAACACTGATATGGCCTTTGATAAATTGATAAATTTATCAAATAAAGATAAATTGGTGATACCAGATAAGGCATTCTTCTTATCAATGTATTTTAACGCATGTCCGCATAGCCACATGAAGGATATGAAGGATGAGGGTTTTTGTGATCCTGTGACAAACTGGAGCGTTGTCTGCTGTGGAGCTCCCGCTGCAGCAAGAAAAGGTAATCCCATCTACACCAGGTTCATTTCAGAAGGCTTTCCTGCCATGTAACAGGACTGAATCCAGTATTTCATCCTGTGTGTAACCTGAGTGATTGTTTTCATCCGTCATCTTGCGCACTCAAACTGTTTACAGATGAAGGCGCTGACCAAACTCTCTGCTCTTATGGATGAAATACGAGCTGATGAAGCCGTATTTCTATGAAGCTGCCTTTTGCTCCATTTCATTGAAATAAAAGCTTTTTTTCAGTGTTACATTGTGATTTTGATGCAAGACCTTGTTAAAATGGAGCTCTTAAGTTTTAGATTTTCTTTGGGGTGGGATCTGTCTCTTCAGTGCTGGGGTTGTTGTGAAGCTTCAGATATTTGCATTCTGCAACACATGAAGCTGCAGTGCTGTCATTTCTGAGATGACTCTGTGATCCCGACTGCTTGGTAGATTGTTTGGTTTCTGTACGAATAAAGTGTTTGAGAAAATGCCATATTTCCTGTGTTTTCTGTCCGAATTGTGTTTCTGGATGAAAGATTGGTTCTGCCACTGTTTTGACCATACAATAAAACTATATCCAAAGGGGAGCTTGCACTATCTGGGAGACCCCTGCTACCAATAAATAAACCATAACTTTTAATCCTAAATCAGTCTTTAACCAGGGGTCCACACCCCTAGGAGGTCTACAGAGGTACTGCAGATGGCCCTCCACAATTGACTATTTTCATTAAAATAATGGTGAATGTGATGCTGCAGATAATTAAGAAACTACAAACAGCGGAGGCATTTACACTCCAACTGGATGAATCAGAGGGTGCACAGCACTTGACATTTAATATCCAATAATAATTCTAGTATATAAATAAGTTAATAAGGTGAAATAAAAGTTGAATAAAGTAAATTATTAAGCCAGGCGTAAATGTGACATTTTAAAAAAAATAATTACACGTGGGGGTCTCTGTCTCTTGTCTAAGGGGTCCTTGGGGTGAAAAAGGTTGAAGACCCCTGGTCTAAAGGAAATGTACCCATCAAAGAAATCTATTGCGTTCAAATTTAACGTTTCAATGACATTAATGTAAAAAAAAAAGTCCCCATGGTGTTAATAGATCTTTTTCCACAGCAGCACCCTGACTCTGTTTGACCTGAATGGAACTGAACCTTAATTAGTATCATTGGTAACACCTGTGCTCACTCTTGTCTCTCGTATCCACGAGGTATTTCTTACATGGAGAGAAATAAACTCTGAAATATAATATATAAGAGCAGCTCTGGATAAAATGACTCTACTGATAACAAGCCGATATAAACCCTTTATTCTTTCATTCATTCATTCATATTTGTTTTTCATCACTAATATGATTACACTATTATTACTATTGTTGATAGGAGTAGCGTTACATAATACGTGCAGTTGTATGTCTAATGTCGAGTTGGTTGCAAATAAAGATTTATTCAAAAAAAAAAAAAAAGTTTAAAAAAAGTGAAATCACTTCCGGGTCGGGAGTAATCCGGTTCCTGCTCAGATCAGAGACTGTTTGTTGTTAATCTGTAAAAATAAAACGTCTGCGGGTCAAGAACAATCTAATCCCCCCACCCTGAAGACACACCATGGCGACCACCATCAGCACGCAGCGGGGACAGGTACACCGCGTCTGTCTGTCTGTCTGTCTGTGAGTGAGTCTGTAGACGGTTAGGCGGAACTAGCTGTCTGTAGTTTGTCAACACCTCTGTTAACCAACTTTAGTCTGTGAACAGCAACACACACACACACAGCGGTCTGTAACACACACTGTCGCCTGCCCTTAGTGCCTCACACACCGTTACGTTTATGGCGAGCTAACGCTAATGCTAGCTTCGATGAGCTAACAGTGTCAATGGACAGCTGCCAGTCAAACGACGTTACTGTGAACTCACCGACGACCGAGCGACGTGTTTTTAAATGTTTTAAGAGCTTCAGGAGGAGTTAACTGTATTTAAGTCAAAGTGCCGCTCCTTTGCAGAAATAAAGACTTGAGTAGAAGTCTAACTTTGTGTTCGGGTACAAACGTATCAACCGAAAGATCCTCGTTTTATTGTAGGTGAAAATGACGTCATTTCAACTACAGGTGTGTTCCTCAGGTGAAGACGTGAACATGCTCAGTCTGTCATCTCCTAACCTGGCCAAATCAGTCTGTGCCCTCACTGACTCACTCCTGTCACATGTGAATGCAGGTATATGCAATATGCACGTAAGGAAGCAGGAGTAGTAGTTTTATGAGATATTGTGTGTGTGTGTGTGTGTGTAGTGTTAAACTTGTTATCATTAATGCAACAGACAGCATTCAGAGTCATAACGGGGATACAATCTACTTAGTACATGGAGTAAATCTAACGTGTTGCCTGCACTGATTCAGGCTAGTTACCGGTAACTATAGAGCTGCTGGATCACCAATAGTCACCAGGTGAATTGATCTTCATCACAGTTCAATGGTTTGCTCTGTCGCCTCACAGCTAGAAGGTTCCTGTTTTTGAATCTTGGCTAGGGTTCTCTCCGGGTCCTCCCAGAGTCCAAAGACATGATCTTAACGGGTTCATTGGTGATTCTAAATTGTCCATAAGTGTCAATGTGAGTGTGAATGGTTGTTTGTCTTTATGTGCCTCTCTCCCAATGTCAGCTGGGATAAGCTCCAACCCCCCTGCGACCCTACTGAGTGTCTGTAGTGTCTCCTCTAGTGTCTTCTTCAGATGGACCATGCACTGTTGCATTCATGAGTGCTTGTTGCTTGATTACCAGTATATTTAGATGCAGTATGAGACAATAGAGATCATAAGAATAATGTATGGCTGTATTGCTATTAATATATGCACCTAGCTCCTCATCAACAAGCTGGCAGCATCCGCCTCTGGTCTGCTGTTAGCAGGCTGAGCTTTTCTAACCACATCCTGACTTCAGTCTTTCTCACCAGGCTGTGTCACTGTTTTGTGTTTCACATTTTTCAAAGATGGCCTTGCTTGTCTGTTGTTGTTTTTAGCTTTCTCTAGCTAACTCCTGGTCCATGACCTTTGACCTCTTTCCACTGTGCTCTGAACAGTTTTCTGTTGTCATCTTGTTCAGGGTCTTTACTGTTAGACTCATGCAGTGTTCTCTACAGCAGTCACACACCTGTCTTTAGCTTGTACCAGCAGGGATCTGAAGGTCTTGAGTGCTTTGCATGGTTTACATGTTCTGACAGTCCGTACATGTAAGACAGAAAGAGACTGAATAGAGTCACTTTATACAACATGTCTGTTCAGCAGGTCGAAGGTTAAAGTGTTTAAAGTTGTTGTCCATGCTCATTTAAGTCAGAAGCTCATGCTGATGATGCTCACACACTCTTCTGTGTGTGCAGCACTTCACAGCACTTTCAAAATACACGCTGGCTGAACATTAGACTGCTGACTCTCTCCATTCCAGTTGTGTTGCATACACACCACATGCTGTTGATCACATGTGCAAGACTACTGGCTGTATTGTTAGGATGAGTCATTATAGACTCACATGATGTTCACAAGATTCAAACGATGACCATTTCAATGTGGGGCTCCTCGTATCGCCATTTTATGCTTTCGATTTGACAGAAACATACACATAGAAAAAATGAATCATAGATACTGCCGGGTCAGAACTGCAGAGATAAACAGCCCACATATCAATCCAACTAATTAACGAATATCCAGAATTAAAGTATGAACACATTAGTAGATAAAATTCAGTTAATTTCATTTTACTTCAAATTATTATACGACCATGAACATCAATGTTTTTCCAACTTGTTTTTACTGTGTCCGGTGTGTGCTTTCTCTATATCTGTGTGTGTGTGTGTGTGTTCAGGTGTATATTGGCGAGCTTCCTCAGGACTTCCTGCGGATCACTCCCACACAGCAGCAGCAGCAGGTCCAGCTGGATGCCCAGGCAGCCAGACAGCTGCAGTATGGAGGCTCAATAGGCACTGTAGGGCGACTCAGCATTACGGTGGTCCAGGTAAGCACAGCCAAGTTTGAGCTGTTAGAAACATGACTGCAAACATTTAGATAATACACTGTAGATAATTGATCATTTTACCAATTAACTGTATCTATGGAAGTCCTGAGAGGCAAGTGGCAAAATTGCAGTGATAATCCTGGTGATAGTCCAGTTACTGAAAGTTAATCCACACCTTTCAGCCAATCCAAATCAAGAATATTCCATGGACATAGTACAAACTATAAAGAACAGTTAGTTTATCCCATTAACATGTCTTTACTGTGTGCATATAAATGTAACTGGGAGATGAAATCACATGGAATATCTCAGTAATGTGCATCTGCATGCCACCATCCACTGAACTCATCTGAACACACACCAAAGCTACTCTGTTGGTTTTGCTGTACAGGCCAAGCTGGCTAAAAACTACGGCATGACCAGGATGGATCCATACTGTAGGATCAGACTGGGTTACGCAGTCTACGAGACACCAACAGCTCACAACGGAGCCAAGAACCCACGCTGGAACAAGGTGATCCAGTGCACGGTGCCTCCTGGGGTGGACTCCTTCTACTTGGAGATCTTCGATGAGGTGAGGAGGTGGAGGAGGTCGTAAAGGCCACAGAGTTGTCGATAACTGTTCTTTATTCTCTGTCTCGACTATTAGGCTAATTGCTGAAGGAAGTCATCCTTTTACATGCTTGTATTGAGGACGATGATGAACATGTTTATTGTGTCATCCAGAGAGCGTTCTCCATGGATGACAGGATAGCATGGACTCATGTTACCATCCCAGAAGGCTTGAGGGAGGGCAGCGTGGTGGATGAGTGGTACAGCCTCAGTGGCAGGCAGGGTGACGACAAGGAGGGCATGATCAACCTGGTGATGTCCTTCGCTGTGAGTACATTTACAGACACCCCGTCAAACAAATGGCTAATTCTTAACTGAATTTTACCGTGAGACAACAAGAAACTTTCAGGTTCTCTGTTAGTGTTGTCACCTTGGATGTACACTCTGTGTTATTCTCAGCAACTTCACGCCCTATGCTGGTCTGGATGTTGCCTCCATAGACTTGAGGTCGCAGAGGGCAGAGTTTGCAGGGACGTGACTGTTGTCTCTCTGTGTTTTTTATGCAAGTCGATACCAGCAGGGATGATGACTCAGCCTGTTGTCCTGATGCCCTCTGTGTATCAGCAAGGAGTAGGATACGTGCCCATCGCAGGTCAGACACACAACACACACACACACACCTCCCACTGACTTTGTGAATGGCTTATGTATCATGTATTCTCTGACCTCAGAGGAACTCTGTCATGTGTGACAGCATAACCCTGATGATGTCAGAGTAGTGTCATCAGGTTTATACTTCAGCTTGTAAACTGCAAAATATTTGGTTCCCACAGGTCTTTGAAATCCTTGAAAGATTGTAAATTTGAGGACAAAAATCAAAGCCCTGAAAACTCTTCAACACAGATGATGATTAACTTGATCACCATCTGAAATTATGCTGTGTTGGGTCCTTGATTTATTTATTTTTTTTATTTAAGGGATTTGGGCTTGGAAATTCCAAACCCTACATTAAAGCGACGCATGTTCTCTGTCACTAGGAGTGCCTGCGGTCTACAACCAGGGAATGGTGCCCATGGCAATGCCAGCAGCCATGCCAGCTGTTGGGGGCCAGGGGGGTCCAGTGTGCAGCGAAGAGGACCTGAAGGCTCTTCAGGACATGTTCCCCAACCTGGATAAGGAAGTGGTCCGCACTGTGCTGGACGCTCAGCAGGGCAACAAGGACGCTGCCATCAACTCTCTGCTGCAGATGGCCGAGGAGCTCTAACTGCAGAGCACGAGCTCACAGTGGACATGCTAACACACACATATACACACATTCCCTACAAGTGCATGCACACAGACATATAGAAAACAGTCTTTACTCACGGAAAGACTGCCCTCCCTTTGCATTCACACACATATACAGAGTCCTCCCACACTACAGCCATATCTGGGCTCCCACCAGCTCAGCTGCTAGCCACAGAGATCTGTTTCCTTCATTGACTCCTTGTTGGCTTACCAGTACATGAGACCTGGGCTGTCTCTGCTAACACACAGCTGGCTGTCAAACTATATCCTCAAAGCATCGCAACAACTGTGCTTACCTTTGGTTACTGGTATATGGTGATATCAATGTCCGATGTATTTGGAAAATTTGTGACAGGATCATTAAGGTTTGAATCACACAGACAGTCACTAGTGACTTCTCTTACTAGCTCAAATCATTGTGTTTTGATCACAGTGATGCACCCATCTGTATCCCCCCACTGATCACAGGGTTTGATTTGCACTGTTAAGCTGTACTTCAGCCCATCTTCAGTTTATGGCGATGTTGTTATTAATAGTGTGTGGAGAACCTGTTTATAGTAACCTGCAATGAACTGCTTCTGTTTCATATGTAGCTGTAAAATGTCTAGTGCACTCAGAATCAGATAAATTATTATGGATGTATTAAATTATATAGAATTCTATATGGTGAGGAGAGGATGGAGACTGAACAAACGACCTGAAGGATCGAGGTTTAGAAGAAATATCCCCACAATGTGTCTTTGCATCTTTTGTTGTAACCCTTTTCAGTCATCGAGGTGAGGATGGAGACTTGATGTGGAGTCTCCTTTAAAAACAAACAAAAAAAAAAAGATTTTTGATAAAGACGCAGTGTGAGCAAGATGTCACTTTAATCAGGATGTGATATCCAAACTCAGTGTTCGTTGTCCTCAGAAGCTGACTCCTGACCATCAGTTTTAAAGTTGTACGCGTGGTGAAAAGAAATTTAGTTCATGCTTCAGCACCTTCTAACACCGCAAGCAGAGCTTTATATGTTTAGTTTCTTTCAGCCACAGTGTTTGTAGTCCCTACAGATGCTAACGCTTTCCATTGGTTGATGCTCTTAAGTTACAGGGTCTTGTTAATGTGCTGTCTGCCAAAGGTTTCTTTTAAGCGATGTTGTCCGATAGTTGCAACTTCTTTGTGATTCCAAAACTACCGCTGTTAAATTTTTCTTAAAACGTCACATCTCTTTTATTGTGTGTCATGTGATTCTGTTATTTTCAATTCTCTGCTACACAGCACCTGAAAGTCCGAACACTTTGGTCTGAAATTTGATGTGTAGTTTTTAAAATGTTGTCTTCAAAATGTAAACAGCCTGATGATTATACCATATGTTTAGAACACAGATGTTCTTCAAGGATGTTTTTTCACCATTGTTTCCCCAGAGTCAATCCAAAAGTCCAAGTGTTCATGTTGCAGAAATATAAGTTTAATAATCATTCAAGAAATCATAAGTTGAAGAAAGTTTACAGTACATCACAGTAGTATGTTGTGACACTGCAGAAGAACACATGATGCCTATAAATAATAAAACCTGACAAGAAAAAGAAGGTCTAAGGTTACACCTTGCATTGTGTTTCTAATGTCTCAGTCCGGTTTAAAGCCATAAGTTATCAATCAGCGTCTCCTACGGCGCTGTGGTTTGGGCGTTGTCCCGGAAACACAGTCTGCCTTGTTGCAGCGGCATGACTCCGCCACAATGTAACTGTGCTGGACCTTGGTACCGTCAGCGCAGGTCAGCTCCACCTGCTTCTTGCTGGTGGTGTCCTCTTGGCAACACTCACACTGGTGTATCATCGTGTTAGCTGCTGCTGAATATCTGTACACACACACACCAACAGACAACAGCTTATTCAACAGTGAATTAAATATAAAGGTATGGATCAGCTTCAAAGACCTCACCTTGTACAGGTGTAAAGGGTCATTTAAGGTCATGCCTACAATTTTGCTTTTCACTTTAATGATACACTGTGACCTGTTCATGTTTCTGAGGGTGGGTAACTAACTAACAAAAGGGAACATGAAAACTATTATTAAGTCATGTGGCTGGTATCAGGTGCGCTAACAGATGACTCCAAATCGAGCTGCTGTATTAAAGAGTACGCAGGCAAACTCACTGAACTTCAAAAGAAAAATTACAGAAAACTGATTTTGCACGTCCAGTTGAACTTTCGGTGCTAAAGAGACTCACATGGATGAGCTTCCACAGTGTCCAGCGCATGACGTCAGGTTGACCATGCTCTTACAGCCATTCACCTCGATGACTGTCTGCTTACTCTGGACGTCACACACACTCCGCACTTTGCCTGCAACAAACAGCAACTGTTAGGCTCTAACGATGGCACGTGATAAACAGGATTTTTATTTAAATACTGTGACTCCACTGACTTACAAGTTTTGCAGCATCCATCAGCGTCAGTTGTCTCGGTACCCTGCAGGAGAAAAAGCCGTGTCACGTTGTGTATTAGACGTGGACAGTATGGGCAGGGGCGAGGCGGGTTCAGTTATACATGTTTACTATACTCACAGGTTCACAGTCCAAGGGGTTATAGGCAGGACAGGTGGTCTTGGTCTCCTTGGTAACAAGCTGTCCATTGATATTCTCACAGGTATACTTGGCACACTTGTCATCAGGGGATACAAAAGTTTTGTTGACCTGTGCCAATAGGAAACAGAAGTTAAGTCAGATATTCAACAAGATGTTGCACCAAATATATTCAACCCTAATGCTCTGAAATAAGCCTAGTCTTATGTATTATTCAGTTTTTCCATGCCACTGTCACCAAGTGCTTGCTCATGGTTGGAACTGACCAGAAGAGTCTAGAGTTTACTTTCATAAACAATCTATCTAAATATGCATCAAAATTATTAATTGGTAAACCAAACTCAGCTTACATCACTTCTCACATTCTTGGTTATTAAAAATGTATGTAAACACTGCACTGACCTCAATAACATGTGTTGTGTTGTCAGGTGTGGTGAAAATACAGCTCTTCTGAACACACTTCCCGCAGCACTTGTCAGCTTCAGTCTGATATTCATAACCCTGGAGAGAGAGGACGGGAGAGTGAGGGTGAGAGAATAAAATGCTACAATTTAATGCAATCCAAATACATTGGCTCTGTCATGAACTCTACCTTTATGACCTTTATGATTTTAAGAGTTAATTCAGCAGTTAATTCAGTTACATGTTTATGATGAGGTCGATGTTTGTGGTGCTGTTGTACTTGAGTAGATTGAGTAGTATTTCATGTTTTGTTCATACGTTCTGTACCACACAAACCAGGGGTCCGTTTCACGAAGCAGGTTTATGGAAAACTCAGAGTCTGTTAACCCTGGAATCACAGAAACTCAGAGTTTTCCGTTTCACATAGGAGGGTCAGTCAAACCAGAGAGAGGGGGTAACTCTAACCTGTTTCACAAAGAGAGGTAACGTAACCTCACGGTCAGTTGCCGCAGTAACAGACTCCATGACTCTAACCTGGTCGGGAGTAGGTTTTCCTGAGGAAACCTCGAGTTTGTCTCTGTTTCTGCCCACTTTCAGAGCCACACACTCCTTTTGATTTCCTCATTCCTGCGCTGTCAGAACTCGCCAGCTGACAGATTTAAGTCATCCTCTAATTCCAGTAGGCAATGTTTGGTGTCAACTTTTTACCATGAACATGGCGTGTCCTTTTGACCGCGATCCCGTGGATGAAGGTGCAGCAATCCCGTGCAGGGAATTAAATATCTGTCGGGAGAGAGCCCTCCCGGACAATTTTCTTTTTGAGCGGTACCGTTTTACTTCGCAGTCCATCATTTACTTACACAACCTCATCCTCCGCACATTTCAAACATCACCAATCGAGGGGCGGCCCGTGGCGTAGCGGGTTAAGCGACCGCCCCATGCATGGAGGCCACAGTCCTCATTGCAGCGGCTCCGGTTCGACTCCCGCATCGGAGGCCCATCAGGCTGTATGATGACATTGTGCTGCCACCTCAGACTTGGATTAGTAATTTTTATTTGTTTTAGGATTTCCCAGTGTGATTGGCTGCATAGATGGCATGAACATCCCCATCACGGCTCTCTCACATAATGAGGCTGATTATGTGAATAGGAAGTCCATTCACAGCATTAATGTGCAGGTACATGTAGACCAAGAAGTTTCACAGTGTTAAGCACTTCCTCATAGTTTAACTAATATCTGTCATTCTCTGCACTGTCAAGATCATATGTGATGCTGCACACATCATCTCCAATGTGGAGGCCAAGTGGCCTGGGTCTGTTCATGACTCAAGGATATACCACGAGTCAAACCTGAGTGCCAGACTGCAGCGTGGTGAGAAACCTGAAGGTTTGCAGTATAATTCCCTTGTCTCCCTTTAGAACACCCCATGCATCCACTCTACATCACAGGAGAGTTTGACGGCCTTCTGCTGGGTGACAGGGGTTACCATGCCAACCAAAGCTGCTGACCCCTTACCCTGACCCTGAGCCAGGCCCCCAACAAAACTTCAACCGTGCTCACAGCAGGACGAGGGCCCAGGTGGAGATGACCATAGGCCTGCTGAAAGCCTGTTTCCAGTGCCTACGTCACCTCAGGGTGACCCCCGAGAGGGCCTGCGATATTATTGTGGCATGTGTTGTTCTACATAATATTGCTGTTTGAACAATGTTTTTATATTTCATCTTAAGTTGCTGCCAAGTGCGGTTCTCCCCCGCTGGATTGCACCTACATGAAATAAATTAATAGGCTCCATTCATGCAATTTGCCCTTCAATAGTCATTGTGATTGCAAAATATTACATTTAAACTTACGCATTGACCCGAGCAACAATGTTCTCCCACACCCTCTCCCTCTCTTTAGCAGCTGTTGCAGTGTTGCACTTCTTTCTTAAGACATGCTCAAAATCTCCATATGCAGTCATCAATATGTCAATAACTCCATTGGGGTGAAAAATGCTGCCCTCTTCCTGTCAGTTCCCCTGTTTAATCATTGAATCTGGGCTCCATTGATGTTGGCTTTATACGTCTGTGGTGCACATGTTTAACTCCAGGTGAAACTACTCTGAGTTGATCAAACTACCTCAAATCAGCTGTTGTGAAACCGAAAACTCAGAGTTTCCTATCTCAGAGTAGATCAACTCAGAGTTAAGGATTGGACTCAGAGTTTGTTGAACCTTCTTTGTGAAACGGACCCCAGTACAACAATTAACTCTATACTCTCTGTGTTAGTGAGAATGCTCTGTCCAATAAGAGTATTTTTGTGTAAGAGTAGTGAATGTGTGCTTACCTCAGAGCAGTCTGTATTGCAGACAACAGGTGTGCAGGTAATGATGTTAAGCTTGGTGACAGGATCCATTTTAGGGCCACAGTAACATTCCTGACAGGGCCCAGGTACAAAGTGCTCCTGTGATACTGTTGTTTGTCCTGATGATGCTGTTGTTGTTCCTGATGGTTGTCCTGCACCTGATGGTGTTGCCGTTGTTGTTGTTGTTTGGGATGGTTCTCCAGCTCCTGATGGTGGTGTTGTTGTTGTTTCTGATGGTTGTCCAGCTCCAGATGGTGATGTTGTTGTTGTTCCTGATGGTTGTCCTGCACCTAGTAGTGGTGCTGTTGTTGTTGTTGTTGTTTGGGATGGTTGTCCAGCTCCAGATGGTGATGCTGTTGTTGTTCCTGATGGTTGTCCTGCACCTGATGGTGGTGCCGTCGTTGTTGTTGTTTGGGATGGTTCTCCAGCTCCTGATGGTGTTGTTGTTGTTGTTTCTGATGGTTGTCCAGCTCCGGATGGTGGTGCTGTTGTTTCTGATGGTTGTCCAGCTCCGGATGGTTGTGCTGTTGTTTCTGATGGTTGTCCAGCTCCGGATGGTGGTGCTGTTGTTGTTGTTGTTTGTGATGGTTGTCCAGCTTCTGATGGTGGCACTGTTGTTTTTTCCGATGTTTGTCCTGCTCCTGATGATGCTGTTGTGGATGTGGATTGTTCTACTGTTGGTTCTTCTAATGGGTTTTCTGATGGTGTTTGTGGTGTTGGTATCTTTTCACCAGGCTACAAAATACACACTGATTAGTGCTTTACTCTCAAACAGAAATGCAGTATTCAAAGGAAACTTTCACACCTGTATTTCAATTTTTCAGGTAACTCATTCCACAAAAAGTTTTAATGAATGCAATGCTGCATCATCAGTCTTATAGGACTATAGGAAATAAGGACTAATTTTTACAGGGGAAATCACATGATGATGCACGTACAGGTTACCACGGACAACAAATGATCTTGCATAATAGAAAAAAACACCAAACACAGAATTGTGATGTAGAATATCAATATTAATATGAATTTGTTAATTGGAGATTTAATTCCACCTGCTCTGTCTGTGTGTGTCTCCTTTGCACTTTTGCTGTTGTACCTCAACCTTGACAGGTATACTGACATGTGACTTTTGGAATTTGTGTGTGCTTACCTTGTACTTAGTCATGTTATAGATGCATACACCTTCAGGAACTGCAAAAAGAAAATAGAGAGACAAGTTAGATTCACACTGACACAAGTTTATTAAATTAGTGATGAAGATGTATCGATCTGTTTCTCTGTATTGGATGCAATGAAACAATACTGATCTTGTGTCAGTGAAGCAAGACAAGTGTTTTCCCTCAAAACAGTGTAGAAAGGCTTTTAACATGAAAATTCATTGTATCAGATTTACAAAAATTAATAAAATTAGTCTATAGTTTCATTTCTGAACACCCCAAAACTCAGTTGATTCCAATTATCATCTGGTAACAATATCCTTAAAACTTTTACTGCTTACCTTAGACACAACAATGTATTCAACAAATATTCTCAACCATGCAGATGCTCGTTGGAGAGTGATGGAAAACCTACCAACATAGTATGCTTTTTCACACTGCTGCTTTCAGCTATATTATACCACTTTTGCCCTTGCAACAACATTAATACCAGATCACCTCTGTTTATCTCTCTGATATGTTTCAGCTGGTGTGGAGTTCTAAGCTAATGATATGTTGATAGGCTGGAGTCACATACCACATGAGTAGGATTTGCAACAGGTTCCTTCAGTTTCGTTGAGTATTGAGCCCAGCGGGCAGGTCATAGGAGAGGGACACAAGGTTACATTGCATTCTGTTGGGGACAAAGGGATGGGATGATTAGTATCAGAAGTGTGAAGGTGGAGATGTGCCTTGATTTTACTTTGATAACAACACCTTCAAGAATCAAGCTCTCTTTTTACAGGAAGCAGCGACGTAGTCATAAACCCACTTCTTTAATCTTAAAGCAATACTACAATACTACTGTTTAGCATTATTCAAAGAATGTTGTTTTTCTGCTGTGGAGATTTCTTTCTTCCTTCCAGACAGACAATAATTGTAACCACTGACCGTGAAGTAAGGGTATAAGACTGAAGGTTTTTCAACAATCCCATGAAAAGAGAGCTGGTGGGTTCATCTTTGTAAGAAGCACATTCATTCATAAGATTCAACAAAAAATAACAGAATCACATCTAGTTCGGTGACACCACAACTCACCACACGACTCTGTTGGACAGCAGTTTTCGGTCTTTTTGACTAGCTGCTGGCCAGTCTCTGTGCAGTTGGGGCTCTCTACTGCTGGGCATTCAATGGGCTTACACTGGACGCTCATTGAATCCATGTCACACACACATTCTTTGCAGTCAATCGTCCATGTGTCATTAGGCTGGTTAAGAGAAAGGAACCAGTTCAGACACACAGTTTATGCTTTGCTTTACATGAATGTAGTATGTGTCAGGCAGGGTACTCACCTGTTTGGGTTTTCCATCAGGTCCAACACAATCTGAAATTCAAACAGAGAGAAGTGTTTGTAGATTTGCATGTGTGACAGCTAATGCTTTTGTGAAAAATATTTCATGAACTAATCAAACCAAGTTTTCAAAACGATTTCTCTCTTACCGCACGAGGAAACACATGTGTCATAGACCGTGTTGAATAAGGTGGTGCCCGTAGGACAGTAGCAACCCTCCTGAGTCTTGTTATTGGTTGGCTCACTACTAGCCTGGTACTTCTCATTGTATCTGATGTTAGATATGGAATTAGAGGTTTTTAAAATGGCATGAAGATTGTCACAATACAGGGCTTTGAGACCTTTGCTGATGAAGAAACAGTTACACCCACACCCAATAATATTCTTCAGTCTAGCCTTCAATCTAGCAACCTACGTGAGCTTCAGTCTGAGGACCGGGGGTGAGATGAGACAATTCTTTATTGTTTTGAATTTAGAGTGCAGTACCAACACTAGGTACTACTGTTACAAGCAAAATTACATATTCTTCCTATTAATTACATATAACTTAAAATCTGTGACATCCTCACACACTGACAAGAGACAAAACAACCTCAATTCAAAATGTGAGCATATGAATCAGGTAAAAACAAAAAACATCATGCTAACATACTTTACCTGTCATTACATGTAGGCTCTACACTGGGGCCACAGGCCACGTACACTTTGTTGCTTGGACACTTGTGCTCTGTAAGATGGACATATGTTTACATACACATTTTCACAAATCCACACAACAAACTGTACACTGGTTTGGTTGTACATTGGTTTGTACATTGGTTTATATATCTCACCACACACTCCATTGGTAGCATTCCTCCAGTCAATACAGACTCCTTCATTGGAGCACTGAGAGGCATATTCCTCCAGGCTCGAGCAAGTGCCATTGCCACCAATGCAAGAGTCGGACTTGCAGACTTGCACAAATGGATCAGGAGATATGACTGAGTGGCATGGTTGAAATACACTAGAGGGGATATACAAACAAGGGCAGCGTGTCAGTAATTTCAGAAGTTTTTGTGAGCAGAAAAATTTAATAGGTTATATGGTAAGCAATAAACAGACAGACCCGCAATTAACATTAATTCTCACATAATTGTTCAGTTTTTATTGAGACCTCTGCTTTAGTTATTTATTTCTTTTAATTACTGTACCTGTAATAGTGGTGTTGTATTGTGCACAGTAAGTCTTAACATTTTTTTTTTATGTTGATAATTGGCCAAAGTTAGGTCATGTATATTTGGCACATGCTTATAGTGGGAATTATTGGATCTACAACTGTTAATCTAATGTAGAATATATGTTGTGTGTATTATCACTAAAAATGTAAAATTTCTTCCCCTGGTTTACAGTCATGTACATACCTAGACTGAGGCTACTTTTGTTGAGTTAGGTAGTTAATACAGTTTTTTTAGATATACATTTTTAGGTTAGGTAGGTATTTTTAGGTTTAGGTTAGTAAACTACTCTATGCACCAGATGCCTCCTACCCCCCAGTGGTAAGCAGTAGCTATAGCAGGCATCACTTCCATCTCACCTGCTGGTTAGGAGATCACAGATGGCAGATATGCATGAGGTCGGTGTTGTTGTGTATGGTGTTGTTGTTGGGGTGGTCGTGGGTGGGCCAGTTGTAGGCGTTGAGGTTGAAGGAGGCGTTGAGGTTGAAGGAGGCGTTGAGGTTGGGGGTGGAGTTGTGGGAGTGACACAGGGTGTGCCTGGGACATGCCACTGGCCTGCAGAGTCTGAGCAGCTTTCCACCTGGCCATTTGGAGCACGGCAGTCATTGTTTTGGGAGTTGTCACAGGTGCCTGGTAAAGGATATGCAGTATGATGAAGCCTCATGCAAGAAGACCTATCTAATCTTGGGTGCTGCACGTACAACTATGACCACTGATACCACTAAACTTGCATACGGTTTTAATCTGATTTGAGACAGAAGAACTTATAAATTTTATGGATGAAACATTTCTAATTCCTTTCACCCCATGATCTGGCCTATTAAGGGTGAAGGTAGGGTAAGAATCAGGTATTAGGTGGTCTGATAACTCACCACACTGTCCTTCAGTGTTCCCACCAAATAGGGAAGAAGGAATATCAATGCTGAATGTGGAGCTTCTATAGACCACTTTAGTATCGATCTCTGGTATTTCCAATGTGATCGCCATATCTGTGCTGGTGAGGCGCAGGACAGAATTGCTGTAGGCGGGATAGATACGTTTTCCATTCACATGCACCTGAAGGAGAAGGATACCAAACACTGTGAACTGGCGCACAGCATAATTTCTAACTTCAGTTATACCCTGTATCAAATATGCACAAGAAAAGCCCTTCAGCAAAGCAAAATACATTAATATTTTGATGATCTTCAATATACAATATTTTGTCATTTATCACATTTTAAAATTCAGTTTTTTTCCTTTTTCTATCAAACTAAAGGTCATAGCCAAGTGTCTTTGAATTACTGCTTACCACATTAGTTGTTCCTGAATCCGTCTTCAGGTGACTGAAAACTACTGTGGTCGATTGGTACATAACAGTGAGAGCCTTGTCAGCGTTATTTACAATAATAGTCAGGTTGTATTTATTAATTATCTCTTTGACCAGATAGTAAGAGCAGTTCTCATTGAAGGTGTATGATTTTCCATCAAACGTCATGTAGTTGGATCCACCCAAGACACTGCACACACCTGCAGGATAAAAAGAACCACGCAAATTAAAAGTAAAAACTGGAACATGCATAAAACACATTGACTTCCATAAAGATGTTTCTTAGCAGTTTCTAGAAGGTTTGGCATTTAGTTGCTTTTGTACTTACTGAAGCAATTTAGATGTAATTTAATAAATGAGTAGCTTTTGATGAATTAGTGCCACCATTTTTTTCATAACATACATTTTTATCACTTCTATGAATTCCATCCAATCTTTATAACATGTTTTCTATATCATACTGTATATGAATGAAAACATGTTATTCAGTTTGTTTTGTGATATTTTATACATTTTTTCCAGCTACTCAGGGATGCAAAACATGACGACTTTACTAGTATGTGGATCTTTAAAACAGATCTGAATCCAAATGAATGATTGAATGTCATTTGAGTGAGTGTTTCAAAAGTAGTCACTCTCCTTATTGCATATGCATTTAAGGGAAGACTGCACAAATATGTGGAGACAGATGATAACAGAGGTTGACTTTGTATTCTACTGGATTTACTAGGCTCACACAATTTGCAACAGTCAGTTTTGTAGTGAAAGTTCTCCCCCACTGGTGGTCTAATGTAGTACAAGGAAGATTTCCGGGATGAAAAGTTAGGTGCATTAAGTATTAGTATGTATATAACTAGAAATGTGTTAGATGAAATAATCAGCCTATAATTACTGAGCACAGTAACTTATTACATAAGTGCTGAAGATCATCAACTGCATATAAAAATAAATATCATAAACTGTGCTGAAAGATTACATTTTCAACTTACATTCACATTCATACTTGAAGCAGCAACCGTTGTCCTCATAGATTTTGACTGCTTTGCGTCCATTGGCACATATGGGTTCTGTTACTGTGACACAGGAAGCAGACACTGTGACCACCTCACCATTGGTGCAAGTAGAAGTGGTACAGTTGTCCACTTTCCAGGACTCTCCATTCTGGATGGGGATTGAGAGGCAGTAAGTCATACTGGAAACCATGGGTTTGAGAAACCATGTGCAATTCAATATGCATTTTTTTATTTGCAAGATCTGTGCCATGGCAAATTACCCAAATGGCACATGCCATTTGGCATTAGAGTTTATGACGATCATAGACAATTACATTCTCTTGCACCCCTTTTAAATATATGTTGGATTTACTTTAGAGGAAACTAATTATTGCCTGGGATGTTTCGAAATATAGAGTTTCAAATATAACAGCAGCTCAAATATACTGCCAAGAAGAGATTAAGTGTCTTTAAAAGTTCTTTTAGACATACTGAGAGTCACCATAATTCTGAGTTTAATAGTGTGAGACTTTGTCATCACAATGACAAATCTACACTTATCATCATAGTGCCATATATAAAACCAATGTAAAATCAAACTGTGTATTTTGCATTTCAGTTCAGTTAAATCAAATTTAACTGGTTTACATGCAAAAACAATTGTTTACAATCTGGGAACAAAATAGATTCCTTTAAAATCTTTGTTGCTCATGATACACAGTTGCCCCATTGGTTGGGGTAGAGGCACAAGGAGAGGATTTTGAATTAATAACTGTAGAGAATATTTAATCATAACTGACAGGTTTAATATGAACCAGGATTGCAGTATGCCCCTGGTTTGGTACTGCCACACCTTCTACTGTGTCTGTAAGTCACAAACCAGTCACTTTTGAGGAAATAACCTCAGTAGTCCCCAGAAAATTACCAGTTCAGGAGTCAAGCCAAGTCTTTCGGAAATGCTCAAAAAATACATTCTACATTTCAAAGCACACCTTTCTTGGTGGAATCACATTAATGCAGTCCAGGGTGGTTGTAGATGGAGTTGGTAAAGTTGTTGTTGGAGGTGGAGGAATAGTTGTGGGACATGGTCTGGTTTCTGTTTGAACTTTACATGATGCATTGCAAGAAGCAAAATAACACCACCCTAAACCATCAGGGACAGTGTACACTGAATCCCCTGTAAAAAAAAAAAAATCATAATGGAGAATCAAGTTTAGTGCACAAAATTCAAAGAGCTAATTTATAAAAAAAAAAATGCATAAAAAACAGAGCAAGATAAGTAGACAGAGAATAGTTTTTGTATTGTAAAGGGTTACACTTTAGTAGTTACTTAAGAATGACTAAGGAATGACTGCAGACCTGATAATGACTCATCAATAAGTAGCTCTGGAATAACACTGAATCGAAGACTATGTGGGCTAGTGAAACTTTACTGAAGAATAATTAAGATCAAATGAGAGTAACGAAATAATAAAATAAAATAAAATCGATTTGTGTTAAGCCAAATATTCTAAAAAGGAAATATGTTGTAAAACATTGATAGTATTTAACTGTAAAATTTAAACACAGCACATAGCAAAACAAATCTAATAACTGGGCAAAGGGGAAAAGGAGGATTACCTACCAGGTTTGTATGTGGTTCCATTGACAATGCAGACACATTGTGCTGTCGTGCTAACCAGTGATGTTATGGTAACTGTGGTAATGGATGCTGTGGTTGCACCAGTACTTGTAATATGTGTTGTGCCTGGAAGTGTCTGTGTTATTGGGCCAATAGAAGTTGTACGTATAGCTGTTGTTCCTGTAGTTACCGTTGAAACCACACTAGTTGTAGTGTTCAACACGGAAGGTTTTGTAATTCCAGTTGATGTTGTCTCAGGACCTCCTGTTACTACACCAGAACTGGTTTGGGACGTTCCTGTAGAGGTTCTCACAGTAGTGACTGTAGTTGGTTTTGTTGTCTCAAATTTCACAGTTGTTGCTCCTGATGTTGTTGTTTCAACAGGTGTGACTGTTGTTCCCTTCGTGGTTGTTGATGGTCCTTTGGTTGTTGTGGTGGTCACAGATGGTTTTGATGTTACAACTGTTGTTACTGGGCCTGTTGTGGTCACAACTGGAACTATGGTTGTAGTTTCAACAACAGCTGTGGTAGAGGTTGTTACTGGGCCACTGGTGACTGTAGGTGGTTTTGTTGTCTCAACCTTCACAGTCGTTGCTCCTGATGTTGTTGTTTCAACAGGTGTGACTGTTGTTCCCTTCGTGGTTGTTGATGGTCCTTTCGTTGTTGTGGTGGTCGCAGATGGTTTTGATGTTACAACTGTTGTTACTGGGCCTGTTGTTGTCACAACTGGAACTGTGGTTGTAGTTTCAACAACAGCTGTGGTAGAGGTTGTTACTGGGCCACTGGTGACTGTAGGTGGTTTTGTTGTCTCAACCTTCACAGTCGTTGCTCCTGATGTTGTTGTTTCAACAGGTGTGACTGTTGTTCCCTTCGTGGTTGTTGATGGTCCTTTGGTTGTTGTGGTGGTTGCAGATGGTTTTGATGTTACAACTGTTGTTTCTGGGCCTGTTGTTGTCACAACTGGAACTGTGGTTGTAGTTTCAACAACAGCTGTGGTAGAGGTTGTTACTGGGCCACTGGTGACTGTAGGTGGTTTTGTTGTCTCAACCTTCACAGTCGTTGCTCCTGATGTTGTTGTTTCAACAGGTGTGACTGTTGTTCCCTTCGTGGTTGTTGATGGTCCTTTCGTTGTTGTGGTGGTCGCAGATGGTTTTGATGTTACAACTGTTGTTACTGGGCCTGTTGTTGTCACAACTGGAACTGTGGTTGTAGTTTCAACAACAGCTGTGGTAGAGGTTGTTACTGGGCCACTGGTGACTGTAGGTGGTTTTGTTGTCTCAACCTTCACAGTCGTTGCTCCTGATGTTGTTGTTTCAACAGGTGTGACTGTTGTTCCCTTCGTGGTTGTTGATGGTCCTTTGGTTGTTGTGGTGGTTGCAGATGGTTTTGATGTTACAACTGTTGTTTCTGGGCCTGTTGTTGTCACAACTGGAACTGTGGTTGTAGTTTCAACAACAGCTGTGGTAGAGGTTGTTACTGGGCCACTGGTGACTGTAGGTGGTTTTGTTGTCTCAACCTTCACAGTCGTTGCTCCTGATGTTGTTGTTTCAACAGGTGTGACTGTTGTTCCCTTTGTGGTTGTTGATGGTCCTTTGGTTGTTGTGGTGGTTGCAGATGGTTTTGATGTTACAACTGTTGTTTCTGGGCCTGTTGTTGTCACAACTGGAACTGTGGTTGTAGTTTCAACAACAACTGTGGTAGAGGTTGTTACTGGGCCACTAGTAACTGTAGGTGGTTTTGTTGTCTCAACCTTCACAGTCGTTGCTCCTGATGTTGTTGTTTCAACAGGTGTGACTGTTGTTCCCTTCGTGGTTGTTGATGGTCCTTTGGTTGTTGTGGTGGTCACAGATGGTTTTGATGTTACAACTGTTGTTACTGGGCCTGTTGTTGTCACAACTGGAACTGTGGTTGTAGTTTCAACAACAGCTGTGGTAGAGGTTGTTACTGGGCCACTAGTAACTGTAGGTGGTTTTGTTGTCTCAACCTTCACAGTCGTTGCTCCTGATGTTGTTGTTTCAACAGGTGTGACTGTTGTTCCCTTCGTGGTTGTTGATGGTCCTTTGGTTGTTGTGGTGGTCGCAGATGGTTTTGATGTTACAACTGTTGTTTCTGGGCCTGTTGTGGTCACAACTGGAACCGTGGTTGTAGTTTCAACAACAGCTGTGGTAGAGGTTGTTACTGGGCCACTAGTAACTGTAGGTGGTTTTGTTGTCTCAATCTTCACAGTCGTTGCTCCTGATGTTGTTGTTTCAACAGGTGTGACTGTTGTTCCCTTCGTGGTTGTTGATGGTCCTTTGGTTGTTGTGGTGGTCGCAGATGGTTTTGATGTTACAACTGTTGTTTCTGGGCCTGTTGTGGTCACAACTGGAACCGTGGTTGTAGTTTCAACAATAGCTGTGGTAGAGGTTGTTACTGGGCCACTAGTAACTGTAGGTGGTTTTGTTGTCTCAACCTTTACAGTCGTTGCTCCTGATGTTGTTGTTTCAACAGGTGTGACTGTTGTTCCCTTCGTGGTTGTTGATGGTCCTTTGGTTGTTGTGGTGGTCACAGATGGTTTTGATGTTACAACTGTTGTTACTGGGCCTGTTGTTGTCACAACTGGAACTGTGGTTGTAGTTTCAACAACAGCTGTGGTAGAGGTTGTTACTGGGCCACTAGTAACTGTAGGTGGTTTTGTTGTCTCAACCTTCACAGTCGTTGCTCCTGATGTTGTTGTTTCAACAGGTGTGACTGTTGTTCCCTTCGTGGTTGTTGATGGTCCTTTGGTTGTTGTGGTGGTTGCAGATGGTTTTGATGTTACAACTGTTGTTTCTGGGCCTGTTGTTGTCACAACTGGAACTGTGGTTGTAGTTTCAACAACAACTGTGGTAGAGGTTGTTACTGGGCCACTAGTAACTGTAGGTGGTTTTGTTGTCTCAACTTTCACAGTCGTTGCTCCTGATGTTGTTGTTTCAACAGGTGTGACTGTTGTTCCCTTCATGGTTGTTGAAGGTCCTTTGGTTGTTGTGGTGGTTGCAGATGGTTTTGATGTTACAACTGTTGTTTCTGGGCCTGTTGTTGTCACAACTGGAACCGTGGTTGTAGTTTCAACAACAGCTGTGGTAGAGGTTGTTACTGGGCCACTAGTAACTGTAGGTGGTTTTGTTGTCTCAACCTTTACAGTCGTTGCTCCTGATGTTGTTGTTTCAACAGGTGTGACTGTTGTTCCCTTCGTGGTTGTTGATGGTCCTTTGGTTGTTGTGGTGGTTGCAGATGGTTTTGATGTTACAACTGTTGTTACTGGGCCTGTTGTTGTCACAACTGGAACTGTGGTTGTAGTTTCAACAACAGCTGTGGTAGAGGTTGTTACTGGGCCACTAGTAACTGTAGGTGGTTTTGTTGTCTCAACCTTCACAGTCGTTACTCCTGATGTTGTTGTTTCAACAGGTGTGACTGTTGTTCCCTTCGTGGTTGTTGATGGTCCTTTGGTTGTTGTGGTGGTCGCAGATGGTTTTGATGTTACAACTGTTGTTTCTGGGCCTGTTGTGGTCACAACTGGAACCGTGGTTGTAGTTTCAACAATAGCTGTGGTAGAGGTTGTTACTGGGCCACTAGTAACTGTAGGTGGTTTTGTTGTCTCAACCTTCACAGTCGTTGCTCCTGATGTTGTTGTTTCAACAGGTGTGACTGTTGTTCCCTTCGTGGTTGTTGATGGTCCTTTGGTTGTTGTGGTGGTTGCAGATGGTTTTGATGTTACAACTGTTGTTTCTGGGCCTGTTGTTGTCACAACTGGAACTGTGGTTGTAGTTTCAACAACAACTGTGGTAGAGGTTGTTACTGGGCCACTAGTAACTGTAGGTGGTTTTGTTGTCTCAACTTTCACAGTCGTTGCTCCTGATGTTGTTGTTTCAACAGGTGTGACTGTTGTTCCCTTCGTGGTTGTTGAAGGTCCTTTGGTTGTTGTGGTGGTTGCAGATGGTTTTGATGTTACAACTGTTGTTTCTGGGCCTGTTGTTGTCACAACTGGAACCGTGGTTGTAGTTTCAACAACAGCTGTGGTAGAGGTTGTTACTGGGCCACTAGTAACTGTAGGTGGTTTTGTTGTCTCAACCTTTACAGTCGTTGCTCCTGATGTTGTTGTTTCAACAGGTGTGACTGTTGTTCCCTTCGTGGTTGTTGATGGTCCTTTGGTTGTTGTGGTGGTCACAGATGGTTTTGATGTTACAACTGTTGTTACTGGGCCTGTTGTTGTCACAACTGGAACTGTGGTTGTAGTTTCAACAACAGCTGTGGTAGAGGTTGTTACTGGGCCACTAGTAACTGTAGGTGGTTTTGTTGTCTCAACTTTCACAGTCGTTGCTCCTGATGTTGTTGTTTCAACAGGTGTGACTGTTGTTCCCTTCGTGGTTGTTGATGGTCCTTTGGTTGTTGTGGTGGTCGCAGATGGTTTTGATGTTACAACTGTTGTTACTGGGCCTGTTGTTGTCACAACTGGAACTGTGGTTGTAGTTTCAACAACAGCTGTGGTAGAGGTTGTTACTGGGCCACTAGTAACTGTAGGTGGTTTTGTTGTCTCAACCTTCACAGTCGTTACTCCTGATGTTGTTGTTTCAACAGGTGTGACTGTTGTTCCCTTCGTGGTTGTTGATGGTCCTTTGGTTGTTGTGGTGGTCGCAGATGGTTTTGATGTTACAACTGTTGTTTCTGGGCCTGTTGTGGTCACAACTGGAACCGTGGTTGTAGTTTCAACAATAGCTGTGGTAGAGGTTGTTACTGGGCCACTGGTGACTGTAGGTGGTTTTGTTGTCTCGACCTTCACAGTCGTTGCTCCTGACGTTGTTGTTTCAACAGGTGTGACTGTTGTTCCCTTCGTGGTTGTTGATGGTCCTTTGGTTGTTGTGGTGGTCACAGATGGTTTTGATGTTACAACCGTTGTTACTGGGCCTGTTGTTGTGACACTTGGCACTGTGGTTGTCGTTTCAACAACAGCTGTGGTAGAGGTTGTTACTGGGCCACTGGTGACCGTAGGTGGTTTTGTTGTCTCAACCTTCACAGTCGTTGCTCCTGACGTTGTTGTTTCAACAGGTGTGACTGTTGTTCCCTTCGTGGTTGTTGATGGTCCTTTCGTTGTTGTGGTGGTTGCAGATGGTTTTGATGTTACAACTGTTGTTACTGGGCCTGTTGTTGTCACAACTGGAACTGTGGTTGTAGTTTCAACAACAGCTGTGGTAGAGGTTGTTACTGGGCCACTAGTAACTGTAGGTGGTTTTGTTGTCTCAACCTTCACAGTCGTTGCTCCTGATGTTGTTGTTTCAACAGGTGTGACTGTTGTTCCCTTCGTGGTTGTTGATGGTCCTTTGGTTGTTGTGGTGGTTGCAGATGGTTTTGATGTTACAACTGTTGTTTCTGGGCCTGTTGTGGTCACAACTGGAACTGTGGTTGTAGTTTCAACAACAACTGTGGTAGAGGTTGTTACTGGGCCACTAGTAACTGTAGGTGGTTTTGTTGTCTCAACCTTTACAGTCGTTGCTCCTGATGTTGTTGTTTCAACAGGTGTGACTGTTGTTCCCTTCGTGGTTGTTGATGGTCCTTTCGTTGTTGTGGTGGTTGCAGATGGTTTTGATGTTACAACTGTTGTTACTGGGCCTGTTGTTGTCACAACTGGAACTGTGGTTGTAGTTTCAACAACAGCTGTGGTAGAGGTTGTTACTGGGCCACTAGTAACTGTAGGTGGTTTTGTTGTCTCAACCTTCACAGTCGTTGCTCCTGATGTTGTTGTTTCAACAGGTGTGACTGTTGTTCCCTTCGTGGTTGTTGATGGTCCTTTGGTTGTTGTGGTGGTTGCAGATGGTTTTGATGTTACAACTGTTGTTTCTGGGCCTGTTGTGGTCACAACTGGAACTGTGGTTGTAGTTTCAACAACAACTGTGGTAGAGGTTGTTACTGGGCCACTAGTAACTGTAGGTGGTTTTGTTGTCTCAACCTTCACAGTCGTTACTCCTGATGTTGTTGTTTCAACAGGCGTGACTGTTGTTCCCTTCGTGGTTGTTGATGGTCCTTTGGTTGTTGTGGTGGTCGCAGATGGTTTTGATGTTACAACTGTTGTTTCTGGGCCTGTTGTGGTCACAACTGGAACCGTGGTTGTAGTTTCAACAATAGCTGTGGTAGAGGTTGTTACTGGGCCACTGGTGACTGTAGGTGGTTTTGTTGTCTCGACCTTCACAGTCGTTGCTCCTGACGTTGTTGTTTCAACAGGTGTGACTGTTGTTCCCTTCGTGGTTGTTGATGGTCCTTGGGTTGTTGTGGTGGTTGCAGATGGTTTTGATGTTACAACTGTTGTTACTGGGCCTGTTGTTGTCACAACTGGAACTGTGGTTGTAGTTTCAACAACAGCTGTGGTAGAGGTTGTTACTGGGCCACTGGTGACTGTAGGTGGTTTTGTTGTCTCAACCTTCACAGTCGTTGCTCCTGATGTTGTTGTTTCAACAGGTGTGACTGTCGTTCCCTTCGTGGTTGTTGATGGTCCTTTGGTTGTTGTGGTGGTCACAGATGGTTTTGATGTTACAACTGTTGTTACTGGGCCTGTTGTGGTCACAACTGGAACTGTGGTTGTAGTTTCAACAACAGCTGTGGTAGAGGTTGTTACTGGGCCACTAGTAACTGTAGGTGGTTTTGTTGTCTCAACCTTCACAGTCGTTACTCCTGATGTTGTTGTTTCAACAGGTGTGACTGTTGTTCCCTTCGTGGTTGTTGATGGTCCTTTGGTTGTTGTGGTGGTTGCAGATGGTTTTGATGTTACAACTGTTGTTTCTGGGCCTGTTGTGATCACAACTGGAACTGTGGTTGTAGTTTCAACAACAACTGTGGTAGAGGTTGTTACTGGGCCACTAGTAACTGTAGGTGGTTTTGTTGTCTCAACTTTCACAGTCGTTGCTCCTGATGTTGTTGTTTCAACAGGTGTGACTGTTGTTCCCTTCGTGGTTGTTGATGGTCCTTTGGTTGTTGTGGTGGTTGCAGATGGTTTTGATGTTACAACTGTTGTTACTGGGCCTGTTGTGGTCACAACTGGAACCGTGGTTGTAGTTTCAACAATAGCTGTGGTAGAGGTTGTTACTGGGCCACTGGTGACTGTAGGTGGTTTTGTTGTCTCGACCTTCACAGTCGTTGCTCCTGACGTTGTTGTTTCAACAGGTGTGACTGTTGTTCCCTTCGTGGTTGTTGATGGTCCTTTGGTTGTTGTGGTGGTCACAGATGGTTTTGATGTTACAACCGTTGTTACTGGGCCTGTTGTTGTGACACTTGGCACTGTGGTTGTCGTTTCAACAACAGCTGTGGTAGAGGTTGTTACTGGGCCACTGGTGACCGTAGGTGGTTTTGTTGTCTCAACCTTCACAGTCGTTGCTCCTGACGTTGTTGTTTCAACAGGTGTGACTGTTGTTCCCTTCGTGGTTGTTGATGGTCCTTTGGTTGTTGTGGTGGTTGCAGATGGTTTTGACGTTACAACTGTTGTTACTGGGCCTGTTGTGGTCACAACTGGAACTGTGGTTGTAGTTTCAACAACAGCTGTGGTAGAGGTTGTTACTGGGCCACTGGTGACTGTAGGTGGTTTTGTTGTCTCGACTTTCACAGTCGTTGCTCCTGACGTTGTTGTTTCAACAGGTGTGACTGTTGTTCCCTTCGTGGTTGTTGATGGTCCTTTGGTTGTTGTGGTGGTCACAGATGGTTTTGATGTTACAACCGTTGTTACTGGGCCCGTTGTTGTCACAACTGGAACTGTGGTTGTCGTTTCAACAACAGCTGTGGTAGAGGTTGTTACTGGGCCACTGGTGACTGTAGGTGGTTTTGTTGTCTCAACCTTCACAGTCGTTGCTCCTGATGTTGTTGTTTCAACAGGTGTGACTGTTGTTCCCTTCGTGGTTGTTGATGGTCCTTTCGTTGTTGTGGTGGTCGCAGATGGTTTTGATGTTACAACTGTTGTTACTGGGCCTGTTGTTGTCACAACTGGAACTGTGGTTGTAGTTTCAACAACAGCTGTGGTAGAGGTTGTTACTGGGCCACTAGTAACTGTAGGTGGTTTTGTTGTCTCAACCTTCACAGTCGTTGCTCCTGATGTTGTTGTTTCAACAGGTGTGACTGTTGTTCCCTTCGTGGTTGTTGATGGTCCTTTGGTTGTAGTGGTGGTCGCAGATGGTTTTGATGTTACAACTGTTGTTACTGGGCCTGTTGTGGTCACAACTGGAACCGTGGTTGTAGTTTCAACAACAGCTGTGGTAGAGGTTGTTACTGGGCCACTAGTAACTGTAGGTGGTTTTGTTGTCTCAACCTTCACAGTCGTTGCTCCTGATGTTGTTGTTTCAACAGGTGTGACTGTTGTTCCCTTCGTGGTTGTTGATGGTCCTTTGGTTGTAGTGGTGGTCGCAGATGGTTTTGATGTTACAACTGTTGTTACTGGGCCTGTTGTGGTCACAACTGGAACCGTGGTTGTAGTTTCAACAACAGCTGTGGTAGAGGTTGTTACTGGGCCACTAGTAACTGTAGGTGGTTTTGTTGTCTCAACCTTCACAGTCGTTGCTCCTGATGTTGTTGTTTCAACAGGTGTGACTGTTGTTCCCTTCGTGGTTGTTGATGGTCCTTTGGTTGTTGTGGTGGTCACAGATGGTTTTGATGTTACAACTGTTGTTACTGGGCCTGTTGTGGTCACAACTGGAACTGTGGTTGTAGTTTCAACAACAGCACTGGTAGAGGTTGTTACTGGGCCACTAGTAACCGTAGGTGGTTTTGTTGTCTCAACCTTCACAGTCGTTGCTCCTGATGTTGTTGTTTCAACAGGTGTGACTGTTGTTCCCTTCGTGGTTGTTGATGGTCCTTTGGTTGTTGTGGTGGTCACAGATGGTTTTGATGTTACAACTGTTGTTTCTGGGCCTGTTGTTGTCACAACTGGAACCGTGGTTGTAGTTTCAACAACAGCTGTGGTAGAGGTTGTTACTGGGCCACTAGTAACTGTAGGTGGTTTTGTTGTCTCAACCTTAACAGTCGTTGCTCCTGATGTTGTTGTTTCAACAGGTGTGACTGTTGTTCCCTTCGTGGTTGTTGATGGTCCTTTGGTTGTTGTGGTGGTCGCAGATGGTTTTGATGTTACAACTGTTGTTACTGGGCCTGTTGTTGTGACACTTGGCACTGTGGTTGTAGTTTCAACAACAGCTGTGGTAGAGGTTGTTACTGGGCCACTGGTGACTGTAGGTGGTTTTGTTGTCTCAACCTTCACAGTCGTTGCTCGTGATGTTGTTGTTTCAACAGGTGTGACTGTTGTTCCCTTTGTGGTTGTTGATGGTCCTTTCGTTGTTGTGGTGGTCGCAGATGGTTTTGATGTTACAACTGTTGTTACTGGGCCTGTTGTTGTCACAACTGGAACTGTGGTTGTAGTTTCAACAACAACTGTGGTAGAGGTTGTTACTGGGCCACTAGTAACTGTAGGTGGTTTTGTTGTCTCAACCTTCACAGTCGTTGCTCCTGATGTTGTTGTTTCAACAGGTGTGACTGTTGTTCCCTTCGTGGTTGTTGATGGCCCTTTTGTTGTTGTCGTGGTCACAGATGGTTTTGATGTTACAACTGTTGTTACTGGGCCTGTTGTTGTCACAACTGGAACTGTGGTTGTAGTTTCAACAACAGCTGTGGTAGAGGTTGTTACTGGGCCACTGGTGACTGTAGATGGTTTTGTTGTCTCAACTTTCACAGTTGTTGCTCCTGATGTTGTTGTTTCAACAGGCGTGACTGTTGTTCCCTTCGTGGTTGTTGATGGTCCTTTGATTGTTGTAGTGGTCGCAGATGGTTTTGATGTTACAACTGTTGTTACTAGGCCTGTTGTTGTCACAACTGGAACTGTGGTTGTAGTTTCAACAACAGCTGTGGTAGAGGTTGTTACTGGGCCACTGGTGACTGTAGGTGGTTTTGTTGTCTCAACCTTCACAGTCGTTGCTCGTGATGTTGTTGTTTCAACAGGTGTGACTGTTGTTCCCTTTGTGGTTGTTGATGGTCCTTTCGTTGTTGTGGTGGTCGCAGATGGTTTTGATGTTACAACTGTTGTTACTGGGCCTGTTGTTGTCACAACTGGAACTGTGGTTGTAGTTTCAACAACAACTGTGGTAGAGGTTGTTACTGGGCCACTAGTAACTGTAGGTGGTTTTGTTGTCTCAACCTTCACAGTCGTTGCTCCTGATGTTGTTGTTTCAACAGGTGTGACTGTTGTTCCCTTCGTGGTTGTTGATGGCCCTTTTGTTGTTGTCGTGGTCACAGATGGTTTTGATGTTACAACTGTTGTTACTGGGCCTGTTGTTGTCACAACTGGAACTGTGGTTGTAGTTTCAACAACAGCTGTGGTAGAGGTTGTTACTGGGCCACTGGTGACTGTAGATGGTTTTGTTGTCTCAACTTTCACAGTTGTTGCTCCTGATGTTGTTGTTTCAACAGGCGTGACTGTTGTTCCCTTCGTGGTTGTTGATGGTCCTTTGATTGTTGTAGTGGTCGCAGATGGTTTTGATGTTACAACTGTTGTTACTAGGCCTGTTGTTGTCACAACTGGAACTGTGGTTGTAGTTTCAACAACAGCTGTGGTAGAGGTTGTTACTGGGCCACTGGTGACTGTAGGTGGTTTTGTTGTCTCAACCTTCACAGTCGTTGCTCCTGATGTTGTTGTTTCAACAGGTGTGACAGTTGTTCCCGTTGTGGTTTTTGATGGTCCTTTGGTTGTCCTGGTGGTCGCAGATGGTTGGGATGTAACAACTGTTGTTTCTGGGCCTACATAAATAGGTGTGACTGTTGTTCCCTTCGTGGTTGTTGATGGTCCTTTGGTTGTTGTGGTGGTCACAGATGGTTTTGATGTTACAACTGTTGTTACTGGGCCTGTTGTTGTGACACTTGGCACTGTTGTTGTAGTTTCAACTACAGATGTGGTAGAGGTTGTTACTGGGCCACTGGTGACTGTAGGTGGTTTTGTTGTCTCAATTTTCACAGTTGTTGCTCCTGACGTTGTTGTTTCAACGGGTGTGACTGTTGTTCCCTTCGTGGTTGTTACTGCTGATGTAGTTGGAGTCGTAAGAGGCCCTGTGATAAAAGGATACATTGTGTGACAAGCATAACCATAATTAAGTTTGTCCTGCGGGTATATACAATTTATGTCCTGACATTTGAATAATACTTAAATATACTTTTTGGTGAAGTATTTTCTTCACCAATGTCTGTGAAAAAAAGTGAAATTCTTGTTTATACTGTGTAGAAGGTTTCTACCTGTTGTTGTCTCTCCAGTTGTTGTGAAATTAAAGGGTGTTGTTGTTGGGCCAGCAGTAGTCGTAGTTATGCATGGGGTCATGGACCTGGTCACAGTCCCATTTACTCCGCATATAGCTGTGATGCAGTTTCCTAGGCCATCCGTGGTGTTGTAGATGGTTTCCCCATATTTGTAGGTTTTTCCATTAATATAGCATGTACAATCTGCAGATCATGAAAATGAAAATCATTATTTAAGTTTTATATACTGCATTTTATCTATATTTACACAAATAAATAAATACATTTTTGGATTATATGTGTACTTACAGTTCACATTGTATTGGCACGTTATTCCTGACTCTGTACAGGAGCTTTGGAATAGAAAGAAATTTGGGTGAAAAAATGTAGTGAAAAACATCAACTTGGAGGTATTTGAGCTATTCTGAATTGTTTCCCCCTTCCATAGATTTTATGAAATAACTAACAAAAAAATAACAGTTTTTTTTTCAGTCATCAAGGAGAAGAAAGCTAATGGAATAATCATATTAAATATGTGATTTTCAGTTACAGATATGCTGCTTTAATTCTGGTCAGAAATATTTCCCAAATAATTTAATTGATTCATAATTGATGATGAAATGATTTATTAGAATGAGTGAGAGAACATAAGCCTGTTTTATATTATTGTTGAAATATATTTCCTAAGATCTGGCTTTTATAGTTTTATAGTATAACTTATCGCATACATAACGCATCAATTAACAAAACTGAGTGGCTGTGAGATCCCTCCCTTTTTTGCGCAATAAAGAAATTAAAGCAATTAAAGCTGAGTGCTTTACTTTTATTTGTGTTCTTAGGGACTAAGTGCAACTCTTTTAAAGTTATTGGACAGTCCAAATGTTTAAATGTTTACAATTTTTTTACACATCTTTTCATTCAAGTTGTTTGCAGATGTATTGTGTTGTTGTATTGTGATGTTGCAGATCAATTTAGACAAAACATTAATTTATTAAATTCTACCAGTTCAGACTCTTTTAAGGTTGATTGTGTATAATCTACTGATACAATGCACACTGGCATGATTCACTACATGATCAGTGGCAGTATGTCAGTATGTCCTGTCCTAATTGGCCAAAGTATGGATGCAATCACTCAAAAAAATGAAATATTTTCTCTTCAGTCCTTTTCTTAAGCCCTTAGTGTAAAGATGATTTCTCTTTAAGACACATACCAATTGTAACAGTTCTCTGATGGAACCTTTTGTCCGATGGTGTAATGGTTGCCTTTGTCATCATAGCAGCCACACTGATCCCAGGCGACACACTTCATTGTGTCTTCATCGAAATAGGGCTGGGCTGGGGGGCACTGTGGATAGCAGCCTGCAACACCATTAAAACATTTTGATTAAGCTCAGATTGAATACAAGCACATTTTATACATACTGAACCAAAAGCAGATCTGATTGACATTCACTTTTACTGTTTACCTAAACAATGGAAAGGTCAATCAGTCAGTTTACCGATCTGAGTTGCACTGTACATACCTTCTACAGCAGTGATGAGGTTAGAACAGTCTCCTGATGGATTTCTACATGTCTTCATACAAGCAGCTCCACAAGGCTTGTAGTGCCACTCACAGTCATCAGGAGCATTATAGTAGTCACAGAAAATAGCTGTGACAGACAAAATAAGTACTTTACTCACTTACAAAAGTCATTTATGTGTATAAAGTGTTACTTCTTATAACAAATACAATACAACTAACAAATACATTTATATCAGTTTGCTCAGGATACAATTCCTGGTTTTTTTCAGCATTCAAGAGAGTAGAGAATCCTGAAGTTGTAAATGTGCCTGGTGTGTAATGGTGGCTAAACTTACGGCACAGCTTTGGAGTTCTCCATTTGATACACGCCCCGGCTTCATTACAAGCTTTGGCGTAGGCAGCCACAGCCGTGCAGAGACACTCACAGTCTCCACCGGTGTCACAAGCACAGGAGTCTCTCACGCAAGAATCATAGTATGGACCAGGATCAACCTTGAACAAACAATATTGTACTGTTTAGCAGTAATTGTGCTTGTAGTAATTACATTACATTATATCACCATTAGGAGGCTGTGGTGGACCAACATTTTGATTGGACTGATGTATGGGTGGACCACCCAAATTATGTGTAATTAAGTGCCAAAAGTCGAAAGTAATTTCCCAAATACCATGACAGCTGTGAAGTTTGTGTCCATGTAAGTATGTTTGCTGTCACCATAGTTACCTGTGAATGACAGCTGCTGAAGGTGACACTGGTGATGATGCTACACTGTTTCTGGGACCAGGCTGCCCGGTAAAGGTTGGAAGAACAGGGATCAGTGATTAATTGGGCATTTGGGCAGCTGGATGAAACCTTCCAGCTGTTACCAAATTCCAGAACGTCTGCCACTGTTTCCTGGGAACGCGTGGTGAAGTCGTTTCTACTGTTGCCATCGTAGTTCCCACACAGACCACATACTTGACCCTGAGAGGAAAGAGTAACCCAATGATTGTTGTTACTGAAATATCCTTCACTACACAAGTGGTTTGGCATTTTCATTTAATGTTATTGTTCAGTTCACTCATGTGGGTTCACTCATCAACCCACATCAACCATGGCTTATGTTATATTTAACTTTGTAATGTGTTCAAAAGTGGCACACAGATTTTAAGCCAGGCTATCATTAGAATCAATGTGTTAATCAAAAATACTGATTAATGCAAATTCCTTTGTGGATAAAAAATGTCCTGACTTCTGAATGCCTGAATTTTCATGATGTATCAACAAGCCAGACGGACATGAACTGGCTTGAATCCAGACATGCAGACTTGATTGTGTTTACCTTGTAGTCCGGGCTGAGTTTCATGAAAAGACTGGTCCTCTGGTCCCACATGAGCACAAGTCCTGGCTTGATTGTCACCACGAGGAAAATACCCATCTTGTGTACCTGAGAAGGGAGCACCTTGATGTTGCCCTTTACCACTTGGAACTTCTCATCTTTAAGTTGGAATTCATTATCCTGTTGGGAATTAAAATGAAATAAATATGCATATTATTACTGCATCTGTGAAGTGCAAGTAATCACTCGACAAAATGATTTCTATTTTTTTTCTTTAGTTTTTATGTGAAATGTTACATGGTATTTATAATATGCTAAATTATGAAAAGGAACATAGCTTGAAAGAAACTCTTCCTTTCCCCAAAGGAACAAATACATATTGGCAGTGTCACTGAATGTGATTGTTTTACCAAACTGCATATCCAATACCCAGGATATCTATACTGTGGGCATCAGCATCATTGCATAACCATGGGATACAATGTCAATTATGAACCATAAATCAGTAATATGTCCCAGACTTAGTAATTATCACTTGAGTCATATTTTTTCGTCCAATATCACTGCGTTAATATCAATATTATTTTGATATCCTGATCTGGTGTTTGAGGCAGAACATGTGCACAGTGTGTGTGTGTGTTTACCCCCAGAAAGATCTTGATGGTCTTGGAGCAGGTGGTTCCTGTGGTTCCACACGGAACATTTTCGGTGATAATCCTGAAGCTGCCATTGTTCTGACCAGCGGTACAGTAATCCTGAGTGGGGCACAGACACAGCAATTAGTGGACACCATCATCAAAGTTTTGATAGACACACTTTATAATCCAATGCAATTTTATCTCACTGATATCTATCTCACTCTTCATGCTGATACAGCCATAATCAACTCTCTTAAAGCTGCAATATGTAAGACTGTGAGCCATTCTGCCTATCGATGTTACGTTTTAATTACTTTTTATTGCTAAACAGTGAACAGTTTGTAACGTAACTTGCAAATGAGAAATTTCTCAGATGCCTGATTTATATAAAATATACATACATAATATAAAGAGGGTAACAAATGTACACATGTATATGTGTTATCTTACAAATTATAATCAGCTACTCAGAAGTATAACTTAAATAACATCACATAAATAGCATCTGTGCTTCTGCCACTTTACCTGGAGGAGGGTGTATTCACATTGTCCACTGAAGTCAAACCTCTTATCATCAAAGGTGACGTAGTGACCGTCACCATAGATCTCACAAACTGAATCACACACGTTGGTGGTACATGTGAACTTTCTTCCACTGCAGTAGCTGGAGACACACAGCAGATACAAACGTTAAATCTGTGCAATATAATCATTCAATAGCATGTATTTGGGTTTATTTGTTTATTAGAGAATTGGTTGAAAAATCATTCAGAGAAGTATTTCTGCACTCACCACCAGAGGTGCCGGATTATAGTGATTCAGTCGAAATATTTGGCTACCAGTATACAAAATCATAACTAAATATTATATCAGATATTACATGACATGGGAGGTTTCGAAGTTGTATAATTTAAAAGGTTGCTTAAATCTTCCCAGTTGATTTTGTCTATAATTAGTGTGCACATTGCCATGTACTGTATATTGTTGTGTATCTAATGCAGTGTACAAACCAGGTGTTGCAATCCACAGTCAGTGTCTGTCCGGGCTGGTAGACCTTTCCATTGTGCAGACATGGACAGCTGGTCTCATTGATACAACCTCCTTGTCCATTTGATACCAGGCCATCAGGACACATGCAGCCTGATGTACAGCCTGTACTGATCTGTATGCAGCCAAAGTGGAGGAGAAAGAGGGTGTGAGCCAAGTACGGACTATCTCTATGTAGGTGTTTCACTTCTGTCATTTTGTGACTGCTGCGCTGTACTTACACAAGCCATGTCCAGAGTGGTGCAGCTCTTCTGACACTCAGTCCCGGTGACCCCAGGATTAGCAGTGGAGCAGTCAAAGTAAACCATAGGCGCAGTGCACGATTTTAGGGCTGGGTATCAAATGACAAAAAAACATGTTATGGTGGGGTCAAAGTTCCAAACGTCATCCCATTCACAATTCCTTGCAGCATGAATTCAAAATACTTGGCTGCTCAACAGGTCTCTGTAGTTCCTGATGTATTGTTAGTTGGACATGTGCATTTTAAGAGCATCAACAGTTAAACATTATATCATTTATTAATGTAACACTTAAGTATGATTGCATTCAGACTTATTCATATGTCAGAAAAGAAGCTTACAGTCTAGTTGTGTCACTCCTGAGCAGCTGAGAACTCCTTGTCTGCAGATACTGTGAAAACAGGCATGACAGGACAAGTCAAAAATCCATCCACCTTAATAGTTTGATGTTGTAAACTGGCTACAGTGTCCTTCAGGTTGCCTATTGATTGTCTCATCAATTGTTAATTAAGAGTTAATTAATCGTTCCTTAATAATAACATATACACATATTCCAAGTTAGTTCCCATTGCTAGTTTTGTAAGTCACACCACATCAATGAAAATGGTGGCTTTGCAGCAGGCTATTATTTTGGTTGGTTCAATGGATTGCCATTTAATTTTGATTTTCGACTTTGGCCATTCTCTGACTTTTCAGCTAGCACTATCAGGTTTGTCCACACACATTTATGACTTGGTAGCAAATGTTAGCATACTACCATTCTAAACTAAGACAGTGATGGTAAACATTGTTCTACAACCATCGGCATGTTGTGTTGTCATTGTATGCATGCTGTCATGTTAACATTTGCATCTCAAAATATTGACAGAGGTGTTAGTGTGGCTGCAGGCTTGTTTCCATTAAAATGACGCTTCCTGAAATAACTGCCTACAGAGTACACTGTGTTTACTGAGTCTAATTGTGAAATCTGTAATGTCCTAATGGGAAAAAACGTTGTCCAAAAAATCAATTTACTTCTCACCATAAAGTAGATTGTAGTGTATTTATTCCCCTCACCCTTTAATGCCAAACTCTTGATATCACTACACTGTAGCACTGTGTATTTACCAAGTGGTTCCATCTTTGCTGACAGTCTGTCCAGCAGGAATAATGTTGTCTTTGTCGTAGCAGGGACAGCTTGTACTAGTGACACACTGGCCCTTGTCGTTCATGTAGGTTCCCTCGGCACATCCACAGCCGTCCACTGGGGCAAATTTGATCTGGCAAGAGTAGTCAGGTTGGCTGAGGGATTGGCAGGTACGACTGCAGGAGGTCATGTTGTAGCCATAAACTGTTCCGGTTGGGCATGATTTACTGAACTTGCCTAGAGGGAGAGATAACAGTTCAGTGGTAGCAAGAGTGTGCCATAGACTTAGCTTAGTGCTTAGTTTTTGTAATGTTTACCTCACTGAATTTCTGCTGCAGTAAACAATCCAATCATTTCATAACATGAAATAAAATATGCACGTGACCAACTGTTTCTTACAAAAGCAGATTCTCTCTCTTACCACGGCAAAACAACAGTTATTGTCTTTTTACTCACCACAGATGGTCGCCCTCCAGCCAGTGATGTGGATTCCTGCCGCTGAACATGCATGGACATACGAGGAGACTGCTGCACACATGCAGTCCTCACTCTGCTCACAGTTACAGCTGTCATACATGCAACTCTATAAGGAAAGATGCGGGCACGGACATATTAACGAAGGCGCAGTAGTTTAGCTTATTTGTGATGACAGCTTTGTGTGTGCAGACTTACATCTTTGTACACATTGGGGCTAATGATATAGTGACAAGGAGCAAACACTCCCTTGGGATCTGTTAGTTTGGAGCACCAGTACTGAGCATAACTCTCTGAGAAACAGAAACAAACAGAAATGACAGGGTTACAAAACATTGTATGCCCTGAAAATAACAAGGTTAGCTCACATTCACATGGTATGACATGATAAACAAGACGTAATAAAGCACTGGAAGAGAGATTGGAGCTGTACCCTTGTTGATGCCGTGGCTACAGGGGTGCACAAAACGTGTTGCGATGTCAGGGCAGGTGGCTCTGGTTTTCCACGTGTTGGCGAATACTGTGGCTGTGCCCTCCACCAGCCCACTGGTCACCTTGAAGTCATCAGTCATTATGTTGTTGAAGTTTCCGCACAAACCTGTTGGACAAGACGACACACGTTTATGCAGCAAGTATTACAAACCAAAAACGAATATCAAAACTGGTCAATTCATTTGTAAATGTTGGTAAATTCAAGGAGGCAGGAAGGGTTTTCCAGATACTGAAACAATAATAAAGAGACATACCAGCGGTGCTTCCTTTGTGTGAAGAGTCAGCTGAAACGAAGACCTGCATCACAGGGGACAGCTGGACCAGCACTTGTATGCCCACCTTGAGGCTTATGATGGTATAGAAGGATGATGGCCTGAAGGCACTCAGCTCAGCTGCAACAACAAAACACAAAAAACTGAGTGTAACAGAAATGTGTGTCCAATCAGAAATATACACACTATATATTTTCATGTTCATCTTTTCATTTTCACGTGGGTGGGCTGTAATCAATAACTACAACAAATAGAAAGTATTTTCAGATATTTTGAACATTCTGTGTCTCTTCTGTATCATTTGAAGGAACTCACATGTAAACAGTGGCAGCTGAGAAATGATCTGGTTCACAGAAACTTGTCCAGATGCCTGAATTTTGACAATCTGTTGGTTTGTGGAAAGACATTGTTTAGATCACACAGCAGTCCAAACATTTGTGATTACGCATATCTGAGTGTGTGTGTGTGTGTGTTAGTGAGCTTACCACAGAATTGCTGTATAAGGCCAGAGTTACAGCTCTGAGGCAGGTCCTACTGTCGGCCAGACCACACTTGACCACATCCACCAGCACAGTGTATAAGGAGCCGTTACTTTGCTACAACAGATATTGGAACAAAACATGAACTTTAATACAGACTGTAAAACTGTTGGGGGCAGAACACACACATACCTCTGTTTGTGAAATACTAAACAGATTCATCATACAACATATTTATACATCAGATCGTGCAGCATGGTGATATGTCTGTCATTGTCCATGCATGCTGTTTATCAATCCATGCTCCTGGTATGAAATGGTATGACTCTGGTGGTGATGATGTGTGTTACCTTAGCCAGAACGTAGGTGCAGTCCCCATGGAAGGTGTAGACTTTCCCATCGAAGGTGTTTATGTGCGCTCCTCCCTCCACAGAGCAGGTTCCTGGACAGTTCTCCTCTGTGCACTTCCACTGGCCACTCTCACACACACTGTCAGCACAAACACACAGTAATGTCTGAACATATGATAAAGTCAAGGTTCAAAATGTGTGTTTGATGTTTTGTTAAGATTCACTGGGGGGATTTTGGTGAAGTAAAATGAACACCTAAAATGTGCACACCTAAAACTGATTTGAGTTTTGTCTGATTATTGACAGCCTTGTACCTACTTGTCTCTGACACCTCAATAAAGGCACCTGAGATCTCATCTTACCAGGATCTGCAGTTGGAAGAGTAGGACTCTCCTGATTTGTAGACTTTGTTGTTGTGCTGACATGGACAGTCCTCCACTTTTACACAGCCAGTATTACTGATGTCATCAAAGATCAATCCTGAGGGGAAATAATCATTATTGTCATGTTCTATGGCCATGAGTGAGATTGTGTGTGGTTGGCAGTCTCATAGTGTAAAATGTGTGTGGCTACCGGCAGGGCAGCTGCAGCCATCATGGCAGTGGCTGTCACATGTCTGGCTGGCCTGAGGGGTGGAGCAGCTGTCCGGACATGAACTGGTACACTCATAGAACTGCATGTTGTATGGACACTCCTTGTCTGTGGATACAAACACATAAATGTCGCTGTACAAGTGACAAATAATTCAGCTGGAGGAAAAAAACCCACTGGAACTGATTCAAGACTAGAACATTTAAATGAACCCTTACGGCAAAAATTTGACCTCCTCCATTGTTGGGGCGTGCCACCTGCATGCACACACTGCCTGGAAAATTCTGAGATAGTTTTGCAGAGGTCTTGACCATCTTCACCGCACATATCAAGCATACAGATGTTAGTGAAGGCTTCCACATCCAGATTGTTTTGACAGCTGCTGAATGTATCACCGATGAAGAGCTGGTTACAGAGTAGCTGAAAAAAACAAAATCAGAGGGCACAAAATAAATTGTAAATGTTTTGTTTGTTTGTTTTTTGCATACAATAAAATTATGGACATTATCTGTAAATTAACAACCAAACTAGTGTCCCTAAGCAAGGTATTGAATATAAGTGTGAATGTGCCAAAGGTTGTAAAAGCATGTTGAGTGTTTTCTAGACAATAATTCAGAAAACATCTGCAAAACCTCGCTTTTTTTTTTTTTTTTACATTTATTTGAATTGATATTTTACTTGAATTTTTTTTGTATTTTTAAAAATATTTATTTTTATGTATCCTTCACACACGTGATGATAAAGAGTGAATAGTTACCTTATTGCCACAGGTCCGAGCTGGGCTGAACACCGGCTCCACACAGTTCTCTGTCGGCCCGTTCACCTTGTAGGTTTCAGCAAAGTCTTCCACAGACAGAAGAGCTCCTACAGTGCAGTACCACACACAATCACACAGCAGTGTTAATGGTATGAGTAGTCAGTGTTAATTTGCAAGTTTTTCATGCCATAAACTGCAAATAAAGTGGGGAAATATATTTTGAAATGATTCCAAATGTTTGATTGCAGAGTTCTTTTGTTCAGAGCCTAAAAGTCAACTTCATTACAAATTCTTGGAATAGTCACTAGTTGCAGTTTACCCAGTTTACCGCAACATTAACTTTGTTTGTTTTGGGTTTTTTTTGTGCCCTGAGTGCAGCTCTCCAAAAAAGCTGGATAAACATAAGAGTTAGCCTAAAGGTATCAGGCCTAGAATAGCTCAGTTTCGGTAAATACTGAGAAAGCATTTCAAAAACATGTTGAACTTACAATATATTCATTTTGCCTTAGAACAAAGCTGTAAAATCGAGTAATGTCAACCTGAAATTTGTTTTTGAATGTGAGTTTCTTTGCAGTGTTGAAATCTTCAGCACATTTTCCCTCCATAACGTTGAAAAGGATCTTACCGTTTACCCTTAAATCATCCGCTACACCATCAAAGTTTCCACAGAGTCCACACAGCTGGTCCTTGTATTTGGTATCTATTTCAACCTGTAAACACAAGCCAATCATACAGTAGTTACTGGCAAAATCACAAGTCACAGATGAATCATTTAATAAAGACTCTTTTAACATTTTAACACATTATTTATAAAAGTTTCTTTCATGTAATCCATTTGGGCAATCTTTCTGAGATCATCAAAAAAAAGTGGTTCATCTGCCAGCAATGTTTGGGAAGCTGGTCTAAATCATATCATTTTTCGCCCCAGCTAGTTCTGATCTACCATATAATCTGTCAGTAAAGATATTAATCTCTAATAAAGGAATTCTTTTGTCACATCCTCCTTGATAAAGTAAAGCTGTAATGTTTACTTTGAGCCATCAGCATTTGAACTGTGGTTTTCGGGCATGGCTTATTTATATTGTTTGCCTATTTCTCCATGACATATCCCACAACCTCACCCAGTGACTCACTGCTTTGGCAGTGCGCCTTGATCAATAGCTTCTCCCTGCTTCAGCCACTTCAGCCATGGAGGTTATTGTTTTAGCCAAGTTTGTCTTCCCCAAAACAGATTTCAGTGAGATTTGAAGTTAGGCCAGGGGCCAAGTAATCTGATTGTTATGTGGATCATGCTGGTGACTGATTTTGTTGAATCTTGAAAGTCTTGCTAATTTGACAAAATAATTCTGGATGACAGTAACTTTAGATGACAGTACACATTTAAACACATTTAAATTCTCACAGCTGAGCAGTCGCAGCTTTAATTGAATCAGATTGAATCACTTTTACTTTTCAGACGGGGAGTCTGTTAGTGCTACAAGAGGTTATTTTGTACAGCAGGTTGACCATTTTATTTCTCCTACATCTAGAGGGAGTGGCGTATTGCCAGTGGTACGTAGTTTGAGAGCGAACAGTCCAAATTAGAGCATGAAACGAGCCGGCCCGGCCCGGCCCGGCCCGTTTTGATTGACAGCTTCGTAGAGCCCGAACCCGTTTGCAGCGGCGACGAATTTCCTGTCGTTTTGCTGTCAACAAAACGTCGCATTTTTGCATTTAACATAGCCCGTTGGCTCATTATTTTCACTGTGTACATGGTCAAAGTTTGTCCACACCTCAGACCTTGCTCTCGCAGTCACCACAGGCTGACCTCCGTTTCACCTCCTCAGCATCCATTTTTGCACCTGTCTCGCGTCACATGATCGCTCATTTACCGCGCGAGTCATAACGCAATGACAACGGCCCGGTTCAAAAGATAAAAATTATGCCCGAACCCAAAAATTCCCAGCTCTAGTCCAAATTATTTAACGACTTCCGTTGCTTTGCAAACAGCCATGGGAATACTAGCTGGATAAGCTGATAGAACTCAACTACACTGGCTGTTTTATGACACAACAAATATGTCACCTAAGTGCAACACTATGGTCTATTATGGTTTTAATAGCTTGTGGAGAACAATGGAGCTCTGCAGTATAGAGATAAGTTCTATCAGACTGTGTCAACACAGACAATCATTTTTGGAAAGATAAGTTCATTGTTGGCTTTGGTCTTTTCATGGGGTTTGTAGATAATATTAATAAAATAGTAAGATAACGTCAGTCTTATCCTTAACAGAAACAGTGGTGTGATCAGTCATGCACAGTGGACCCAACTTTGGCAGCGTGTTTAAAACCCCATGAAAATACACCTGAACTCAAAACTTAGGACAGATTTGTGTGCATATGTGAAGGAGTGTTTCCTACATCAAAGGAGTCATCCAGGTTCCAGACAGCTCTAATGCCCAGCTTGGCCTCGACAGTGATACTAGATGTGGTTCCCTTGACAGCCACGCCGTATGTGACAAATGGTAGAGACACCCTGCAGTGAACAAATGAGACACAGAATGATTGCTTGTTAGACAGGCCCCAGCTTTCCCAGAGTGATACGGAAGATCAGACAAAAAAAATCTAGATAACTTTGTCTTACTGCTATCTCTGTTGCATGTAGCATGCATTTGATTTATCAGAAATCTGCAAATGACTACTTTCACAGTGTTGATGGTAGTGGTGAATCAGTAAAACCAAAAAAGAGGCTAAAAGAGGTTAAAATGCTTGGCAGAACTGCAGAGGTGAGTGTTTATGACCTTAGCACCATGAAATTACTTTGGGTCATTGAATTCATTGTTCCTATTAAAAATATTGATTCATTCATGTGTACTTTTTGCCCAGGTTTAACCTTTGCCAAGCAAAGGCAGGGAGGTTCTTAGCAGTTTGTTTATAGTGATGCTTGGCTGCTTATGGCAACTTCTGATTCTCCTTCCTATCTGTGCAGCCTTTGTTTGCACTTCACTCAACCACAGTGTGAAAATCAACTTGAAACGTGTTTGAGCAGCTAATATGTACTAATGTTTGCCAGTGTGTCTTTTTCTGATGCTGCCGAAGGGAAAAACTAAAATCCTTGTTACGTATAGAGCAAGGCTCTTGAAGACATCGAGTTCATGGACCACATACGAGATGCAGACGTTCATGAGAGATGAGATGATGAACATCCTGAAGCTTAATTTTAACATGTTAGTTTCTCAGCCTTCAGTCAGTCTGCTGCAATTCCAATGTACAGATCTCTGTGAACCTATAGAAGCATGAACCCTTCAGTCACATGCATTTTTAAACAAATACAGCATTTTACTTCTTTCACTGTCCAGTGGACAAATAGTATTGAATTTGATTGGTAAAATTGGAACCAATAGCCAAACCTTCTCTATAAATTTCACACTTTTTCACACTACATTTCTGTCCCACTCTGTTCTTGCCCGCTAATTGTATGCCCAAAGACTCAAACAGATGTGTCATTAAAGCCACATATGTCTTCATAAATAATCAGTAAATGTTTTGATACAAATCGCTGTAATATTCTTTGCTGCATTTCATATTCAGACGTCCACTTGGCATTGAAGATCATCCTAATGCTGCTCCTGCACCATTAAAGGGAAAGTTTCTTTTTTTTCTTTTTTAGATCTTCATCCATTCTCTTGTGTCAAAAATAGATTTAAAGTAACAACTAATGCAAGTGTGACTTTGACATTTGACAAAGATCAGCCTGTGACCTTTGCATCTTTACTGTTTTAAAGCACTCTAAATGGAAGCCTGAGTCAGATGATGCTGGTATGACAGTATCACAAGCACTGTAAAATCCCTCCCCAAGAATTTTTGCACGGATTAATGTTGTCAACATTTCTAGAATTGAAATATTTAGTACTGTAATTCACTGTCCAAGAATGTAAAAAGGATGAATGTACTTTATATATATAAATAAGCAAGTGTCTCATTCTTATCCCCTCCCCGCCTAACAGATGGACAAGGCTTTGTCTTTGCTAAAGATAGCTTTGTGTCATTTTCACAGTATTGAATTTAAAGTGACACAAAGCCAGTTGCATCAGTCAGTCCTTTCAAGACAACTTTTCTACTATTGTAAAACAGACAGCGCCATATCAGGCCAAGAAACAGTCAAAGTCTCATGCAGCATACACCTTATCCATTTTTGTTTTACTTCATCAACACCATCCTGCTATGTTCCAACCGTTTTCATTAAAACCGATATCAAGGTGGGCATTATCTAATAATATTAATTACATATAAAAACTTTCAGTCATATCTCACAATGAACATAGGAGATGTGGCTCCATGACTACTCAGCATCCCTTGAGGAAATTTGCAAGAGGTGTTGTTGAAAGCTCCAGAAAAAGCAAGTCATTAGCTTTTCTGTAAAACTACAGTCTTCATCCTGCAAGACTGCAGCACAGGATATTTAACATTTGATTAAACAAAATTCCTCTAGAGAGAAAATCTCAGTCTGTGCAGACATGGATATGTTTAGTTGAACTTACGTCACGCCGTCGACAACCACTGAACCATTGGAAAGCTCCACCACAGAACCATCCAGCTTCATGACAATGTTGTCAATGGTGGTGACATTGTCAACTATCTTGCGCCGCAACTGGATGTTGAAATTCTCATAGCTCAACTTGCAGGACGAGGAGATGACATGGTTACAGGTGGAGGGCAGCTGGAAGAAATTTCCATCAAAGGTCTTCCAGTGATTCTGTCCCCAAGTTGAGCACACTTGGCCAATGTGAGATGCATTCGCTGCAACAACATTAACACATTTTTTATATTACATATCACATATTTTCTAACTAAGTGTTGCAAAAAAATCTATTTTGGAAATTTGCACAGTTACCTGAATTCACTTTCAGTGTGTTGTCGGAGATCAGGTTTACTGTAGTAAGAAGTAATCATTTTTGAATTTAGAAACACATATGGAATGATTTTAGATATTGCAAATGCATACATAATAACTCTAAACCAATGCATTGAAATGTCTTATATTGGTTTAAATACTTGGCAGAATGAAATGAGTTTGTATGGACGGTAAAGGTAACAGACAGGTAACAGATGATTGGCTGTTTTTAATCAGCTGTCAGTATTTAGTTAAAGTTTAAAATTCATCTTTGGTGTTTCTTATGATACAGAAGGAAAATGTAAAAAGAAATGTAGAAGGTGTCAAAACAAGATTAAAATTTAAGTTGTTTTCTTTCCTTCACCATACGTCTGAACTAAACCAAACCTGTGTGGAAAATCCACTTTGTGACCTGTTCCAATCATCTTATAGAGTATCCACTGAGTGTGAAGCTATTAGCACTTTCCAGGTCATCACTCACCAGATGTCTGAGTGACTGCACCAACCAGCAGCGTCAGGTAAATGAGCCATAAGGTGGATTGAAGTCCTGACGTCCCCATGTTGCTTCTGAGGACTGTCCCACTATGAGAGGACTCACCTTGGGGACGAGTCCCTTTATAACCCGTTAATCAAGGCGGAGCTACACTAGTCCCTTCAGGTGAGAGAGAGAGAGAGAGAGAGAGAGGGAGGGAGAGAGAGAGAGAGAGAGAGTTTGAGTATGTGTTAAGGCAGTTACTATTTGTTTGCTTGGTCAACATGCATCACTTCCATCTTCCATGCTACTACTTAATGCAGTCTATAGAATACAGAGCCTACAGCGATATTTAACCATGATGGGTTTTTATATCCTGATTTCCGTTCAATATCAAACAACACAAACAAAGAAACAAAAAATGCTGACATTTTCAATATTGAAGCAAACCTTCCCTTCCCTAATCTTAATCAACTGCTCTAGTAGCTTCAGCTAAAATGGATCTGATATTTGAACTTTGTCTGTTTGTGCATATTTGTCCCTAGCAATAAAAATATTTCATTTACTGTGACGTGGAAAAAACGAACTGTGGCACTGGATGCCATTGAATGGAATATTATTATTTTTTATCTGGCTTTTTGTCTGGGTTGTGGCCCCTTCCAAACATCTGTGCACTGTCCTGAATGTGGAAAAGTGAATATGATGAAATGAAGTGACTGTAGAGTATACACTTCTATGTAAGAGATCCTGCATGGACCGCACCGAGTTTCGCTGTGGTTGTCAAACAAAGGCATACTGTCATAATAATAAAAAAGATACTTGGTTACAATATCTATATATCAGTGTAAAATAGACGCATGCTTTGAAAGTTGGATTTAAATTATTCCACAATTGGAAAATGTAAATAAATATATAAATAAAATTAGTGTCAGCTGTTGGAGTTTACCTCCTGACAAGAAAGTAAACAAACATACAATACTTTTACAGCTGCAAGTCTTGTTAAGTCACATACAAATAAAGCACAGAACAACATTACTTTGCATTTAAGAACAAGTTCTTCCTCTAAAGAACAACTTTTGCTACGTGTCTAGTTGAGTGAAAACATCATCACATTCGCATTGTGGATGACCAACCCATCAAGATTGACCTCATCATTATGTACAGGTGTTGGGTGTCTTGGTAGTTAAAAAGCTGACTCAGATACTACTGTCAATGTTTAATGAATATGGATGTAGGAAAGAAGCAAAATTACTTAGAATAAGCATTGACAGTGGCCGCCAAGCCCAAGCTAACCAAGCAAAAGATAATATCATTTAATTTTATTACTAACTCTGTATGAGTCTAGCAAACAGCCCAGCTTGAGATTTAGAGCTTGCATTGCTGAGTCACTGCTGTCAGAGCTGAGTGGCTGACTTAGACTGACATTTGCTTAAGTGATTGGGAATAAATGAGCCTGTGAAAGTCCTGCTTGTAAAGTACTCATCACCTCTCTTTGGAACTAAGAGAAGGCCATTTTGTCATAGACATTTATGTAGATGGAGAAATTACCAGAAGTCACCAGCCAGTGACAAAACATTTCTATTAAGACTCTGTTTTAGTACCTTAGATCAGACCTGCTGAGATGAAGTTTGTATGTGTAGTTGTAGATGTAATGTATAATTTGTATATGGCACAGATTGAATTTCTAAAATGCAATTTTAGAAATGCAAATATGCAAAATATTTTATTTAATTAAAGTCTGTGTAAAGTAAGAATAAATATGTGTGTATTTGTCAGACCAAATAAGAAAGTGTTATTAACCAAACTAAGCCAAATTTGAATGATTCAAAATATCAACACGTTTATGAAATTAGGTATCAAAATCAGGTAAAAATGAATTTTCACAGTCCAGGACTGTGGGGGTGTGTGATTGTCTCAATATGCCCTGTACCTTAGTGAAGTAACACACTGTGGGATTTTGAAGAAAAGTGCAGGTAGCATGGTGCACCTGCAGCTCAGGTTACATGGAGGACACATGTAAACTTCAGATCTTTTTCAAAAATAAGAACGATCATATCTTTGTGTTTGGGAAGTTTAAATAGAGCTGTTCATCCAGAAAAAAATGCATTTGCAGTACTTTGAAGGCAGAGCTTGCTAGAAAGCAAAAGTGTGAACAAGAATAATAACTAGCATACAGAGAAGCACAGGTGCTAACACTTCGAAGGCTTTTATACTGCTGTGGATTACAGGGGTGGGGGGATTATGCTGAGCATCACTGAGCCATGTTTCAGGATAGCTCAAAAAATCCTGGACTGTTAAAAAACCTCCAAAGTGCTCACATTTTAGTAATATATAATTGAAAGTCTTTTCACATGTTTTCAGCAACTATTTTCCAACATATTTAATGTATTTTGAAAGAAATCTCAGAATTGCCTTTTCACAGTCTTGAATGAATTGTTTTCATTTTTCGTTTCTCATATAATTATACTGTATATATTCATTCTTGATCCTTTGGCAGAATGTTCACATAATATATAATAATATATAATAATATATCATAATAAGACTTCCCCACTAGCTGTCCTCCAGGCTATGAAGAATTACTAGCCAAATTAAGAAAACTTCAACATTACACAAACACACACACACACACACAGAAATTACATTTGGCTTAAATTAGAAAAAGACCCAACCTACATCACCCAAAACATCTTTCTCATTTATCACTGAACTACCAATTAAAATTTGATTTAAAATAATCAGACCAATAATTGAACCAGTTGCTGTATATGGTTTAAGGTGACTGAACAAAATGGGACACACTGCAAAGTTCTGTAAATGTATCCTCCAGGTGCAGAGGTGAGAAGAGCTCCTCTTGAACAGCCCCCACAATAAGGGGACTTTCATGGTGTTTTTACATTCACCATGCTGTCCCATACCATGCTGTCTACTCTCCCCAAAGCCCCCAAACCCCCTCAGCTACCAGAGGACAGTCAAAGATGTGAGAGATGAGAGATTTAGCACTGTTTATTTTTTGGCACTGTCAAGGCTACGACCATGCCTCAGTGTCTTTCTTGTTTTCCCCTCTCTGTCTGTGTTTGTGTGGGTGTGGTCTCCCTGGCTCTGCTCTCTCTACACACCTGCCAATCATCTGCAAGCAACACACCTGTCTGCTATTAAACCTGCAAGAGCTCTGGACAAACTGTCTCCACTGGATAATATTTGTGCTGTACGCCCTGCTTACCTAGTTTGTTCTGTCCCAGTTTATAGTAGCTTGTTTGCCCACCAGCTCTTATTCCTCTATAAATTCCCTCTACTAAGCCTGCACCTGGATTCAATCTGCTTCATCTCAGCATGCTACATTTCTTTCCAATACTGCCAGTATCCAATAAAAGATTTGTTTCTCCTCACCTGCCTGTCCAGTGTCTGCATTTGGGTTCAGTTTAACTAAATCATGACCATCAGTTTTCTTAACACAGTGTGCTTTACAAAGAGGCATAACCCCTGAGATGAAGTAAAAGAAACATGCATAGATAGATATGTATCAGATCATTTAGATAATTTGTTGCTGCATCCGTATAAAGCCTCAAACATACATACATAGATGCAAAGATACATAGAAACACCACAACATAACCACAAGAATAGACATTCAGTACAGCACATTTATCACATTCTATCTCTCCCTATTACATATGCATAGCTCCCATCTGTAGCAGTTACCAGGATTTTGTTGAGAGATGCTATGGCAGAAGGTACAAAACTCCTGCCTCAAGGAACATGAGCACAAAAGTGAAAAAAAGGTCCAAGAGAGTTCAAATTCAGTTCATTGATCAGTCTTACTTTGTTCACGTCAATGATGAATCCTCCATGCACACCAAAGTTTGTCACAGAGTTCCAAAAGGTTCTGTACTAGCACCACTTCTATTCAGTCTATATGCTTCCTTTAGGGAACATTATTAGGAATCACTCCATTCATTTTCATTGTTATGCTGACGACACACAATTATATTTTTCGATCAATAAATGCCCCAATAAGTCTCTTAGGACCTTGCAGCTAATTCAGAATGCTGCTGCACGTGTTCTGACAGGAACCAAGATCAGAGATCACATCTCACCCATTTTGGCTTCCTTACACTGGCTACCTGTTAAATCTAGAATAGAATTTAAAATTCTTCTCCTAACATACAAAGCTCTTCATGGCCAGGCACCATCATATTTAAAAGAGCTCATAGTTCCCTACTACCCCTCTAGACCACTGCGTTCTCAGAATGCAGGGTTCCTTGTGGTTCCCATAGTTTCCAAAAGTAGACTGGGAGCCAGAGCTTTCAGCTATCAAGCTCCTCTTCTGTGGAACAAACTACCTTTCTGGGTTCGGGAGGCAGACACGGTCACCACATTCAAGACTAGACTTAAGACTTTCCTTTTTGATAGCGCTTATAGTTAGGGCTGGCTCAGGCCTTCCCTTAGTTATGCTGCCATAGGACTAGACTACCGGGGGACCCCCCCCCCCCCCCCCCCCCTTACTAACTAAACTTCTTCCCCGGAGTTTCTGTGCTTTCTCGTCCAGCAGGTTCTCATGGATCGTGAGTGCTGCTGTGGTCTGCTGCTGATGTCCATGCCTTACTGTAAAGCCTCTCTCTCTCTCTCTCTCTCTCTCTCTCTCTCTCTCAATGTAAAGCAGTTCGATAACCCTTAGAGTCCGCATAACGGGGCCTGAGGTTTTATTGTTCTGTCAATCGTTATCTCTCTTACACCTTTTCTTTGGATATTACTAACTACACCTCTTCCCCGGAGTTTCTGTGCTTTCTCGTCCAGCAGGTTCTCATGGATCGTGGCTGCCGCCGTGGTCTGCTGCTGACGTCCACCATATTTAGCATTACATGCCATATATAGTCATTATTGCTACCATCCCCACTACAGCTTTGTTGGTTAATGACTTATTGCTGCTGTGCATCTGTGTTCCACTGCTACTGCAATCACCTCACCATTTATTGTAATTGATTGTAATTGTACAATATGTTTGTGTTGATTGTTCTGTACATGTGACATCCATTGCACGTCTGTCCGTCCTGGAAGAGGGATCCCTCCTCTGTGGCTCTTCCTGAGGTTTCTTCCACATTTTTTTCCCTGTCAAAAGGGTTTTTTGTGGGCAAGTTTTTCCTCACTCGAACCGAGGGTCTAAGGACAGAGGGTGTCACTCCCTGTACAGATTGTAAAGCCCTCTGAGGCAAAATGTGTTTTGTGACTTTGGGCTATACAAATAAAATTTGATTTGATTTGATTTGATCAAGTCTGATGAAACCAATCAGTTGACTAAGCTCCAAGCACGCGTTAAGGATATAAAAAGTTGGGTGACCTACAATTTTCTGATGTTAAATCAAGACAAAACTGAAGTTCTTGTAATTGGACCCAAACACCTCAGAAACTCTAGAGGCTTAGTTACTTTAGACAGGATCACCCTGGCCTCCAGCTCCACCGTAAAGAATCTTGGAGTTGTTTTTGATCAGGATTTGTCCTTTAACATTCTTCCACTTATGTAACATCGACAAACTCAGACGCATTGTATCTCAAGCAGATGCAGAAAAACTAGTACTCTACTCTACTCTTTGTTATCAGGCTGCTCCAAGAAGTCTCTTAATAAGTCAGTCAGTCTAGACAGAACCAAGTTGGACTGTGTGAAGAAGCTGTTCTTTTAAAGTGTAGTTTTCTTTCCAGTCCCAGTATGAAATACTTGAACCTGTATTTTATGTTTTAAGTGTTCTACAGTTGGCTAGTAGTACATCCATCCATTTTCCACAGCTGCTTATCCTCATCAGGGCCTCAGGTTGCTGGTGTCGATTCCAGCAGACATTATATGAGAGTCTAGGTACAGTCTGGACAAGTGACCAGTTCCTCACAGGGCACATAGAGACAAACAACCATTAACACTCACATTAACAGCTACAGGTAATTTAGAGTTAATTAACCAATTGATCTGCATGCGTTTGGGCTGCAGGAGGGAGAACATGCACACAGAAAGGCCCCAGCAAGAGTCTGAACCAGCAATCTTCTTACTGTGCCACCCTGCTAGTAGTCCAGCCCAAATTAGAATACTAATGATTTAATGCCCTTGATTTAATAGCCTCATCATCTCCTGCTATTAACTGGATGCTTTTTATGAGAGTATTAAAAGCTGTTTGTTCAGTTGTCACCTATTTGGGCTCTTTTGTTATGTTAATGTAAAAACAGCTTTGTTTCCTCGACTGATATTCTTATTGTTGGTGCTCAAAATCTCTGAGTTTGAGAAGGAAATTAGTGCAGCTGGAAGACATGGGGTGGATTACAGAATGGTTTTAATGGACACATGGTTAGCCAGAGCTTGACTTTTGTTATTAATGTGTCAAAAGGTCCCAAACCATGTTTAATTTAATAATGTACAAAACAGAAGCCATTATACAACCTGTGTGATCTGTGTGTTTGCCTATAGACACTGTGGATTGGAAAGTGGACTTCTGTGTTCAGCCTGTCCATGTTGAAAGAGAATATGCTGCTCTTTGAATGTCTAATCAAGTGCGTAAGACATCTCAACATTCAGCAGTCGCACCCATCACTTAGTCAGCAATAGTCAGCAGAAACACAATATGGCGTATTGTTCAGGTGTAAACATAACGTGTGTTGCTCTAAGGAGGTGAAGGATTGTTGAGTTTGTGTTAATGTCAAAGGCGTGCGTAAATAAGCCACTATGACTCAGCTCGCTCACACCAGGATATACATCCTGTGGTGCATCTTGAATAAAAACTCTGCTCTGTTTTACTGAGTGGAGTGTTTGCGTGGTGTCAATAATGACTTATGTTCTGCCAAATGACATGAAAGAAACTGTGATGTCAGGCAGCATAGCAGAAACCAAGTAGACTAACATTTCTGACTGAACTGAAAGATGAACTCTTGCACAGGTCTGATTGATTTTTTTTTGTCAATTTGTGATAGTTTTTAATGAATTTTATTCCTATTCAAGATTAATCATTTTTGTGTGTGAAGTGTGAGGTCATCTGGAAGTCTCCTTGAAAGTAATCAGTTGGGGACAGATTAGAGGATGCTTTGTTTCTTGCCTCAAGAAACAGTACTTCCTGTACCACATCTTGACCCAGGGTGACACTGCTTGAATCAGGGGCCAAGCAATGACAGAGCAGACTTTAACTTTAACTTTTACTTTTTTGGAGGAGCAGGATTTAAGAAGTGCCCTCATGTGACCCTAGATCCCTTAAACAAGCAAACAATTAACTTTGTGTGTTCTGGTGTGTAACTCTTAGCATTCAGAGTTGAAACATCCAGGCTCATCTGCTTTTTGCAAAAGATTCTTGATCATTGTGTATTGTTTTTGATAAATGAATATGTAAAGGAATTCATAATTTGAGATTTATAGAAAATAGTTTAATGAAAGGTATAAGACATATTTATATAATACAGTTTATGTAATACAATATTTCATCTGAGCCCATCAAGTTGTTAACCAGTTCAGAATCTCTCTCTTTTAAAAAGTAAACATTCCATATTATATTCCAAAGTATATTCACATCTCTTAAACTTAAAGTTCCAGTGTGTAGGATTTAGTGTTGGGAGGAGTAATTGCAGATTGCAAGAGTCTGTATTCATAGGACTCAACCAATCATGAAGGAGAAAGAGAAACTATAGTAGATGTGAAAAACACAAAAGGTCCTATCCATAGCCAGTTTGTCCATTCTGGGATGTTGTGTAGTTCAATTTAGCAGACTTTGTGGAAGAGGAGCAAGTCTAGTCTATTTTCCAGATGAAACTTCCTGAACTTGCCTCCCTATCCCTAAGTTGAGGGAACTGAAAATGCAAACGAAGCATGGACAGTTGCTCACCATGTTCAATTTGTGATGGACTGAAAGTTAGAATATTCAGATTTCTAATATTTTGATGGACTTTTATGTATGTTTATAGTCTCATGAACTCTTGTGAATTTTTAAATACATATTCTGCTGTGGGTTTCTTAGTCATGTAAGAGCATATCAGTCAGGTCATGTTGAGCAACTGTCCATGCTCTGTGGGATTTTCATTGGGGAAGGAGTTCCGGAGAGGAAAATATAGTGACTAAAGTACCCAGAGATATTCTGTTAACTTGTATATAATATAATTATATAGTAATAAATATTGCATGTTTTTGATTTCAGACAGGACCTTGGTCTTCTTGAGATTTGTTGGTGATAAGAAAATATAGAAAGGTGCCAGCCTTATTGTTTAATAACAAAGCAGTCTGTAGTCTGACTAGTCCACTTTGTCTTGTGATTATTTTAAAAAGTTGAATCAGGAGAAGTAGATTGTATTCACGCTGGTTCTGATTTCCTCATTTATCAACAGCAGTCTGGGTAGTCAGAGTAGTTGAAACTCACCTTTTATTGGTGAGTGCAAAAATTAAATAATTACTTATTAAATGACGTATGTTTTCCATTTTATCCGGAGATTGAAATTTATGATGCCAGAAGGTCAGCAGGATAGCTGATTAACTAAATGTGTTTGTTCTTGTTTTAACTTGGAGCAGTCTCTTACTTTGATCCACTCAGAACAGAAGTTAAACAGAAGCCTGACATGAAGATTAATGTGGATTTACGGTAGGGGAAACACAGACCTAGTCTGTTTTGTAAGTGCTGGTTTCAAAAACCTCAGGTAATACTCAAACCACTGAATGAAGATGTCACAAAACATTTGCATTCTTGGAGAATATAAGATAAGATAAGATAAGATAAGATAAGATAAGATAAGATAAGATAAGGTGCAACAACACAAAGGTGCAGTGTGTAAGATTTGGGGACTTTATGTTCAGAATAAGGCAAACATGGAATATAATATTCAAAACAGTTCAAAAATGTTTTTTCATGAAAATAAGAATCTTTTTATTTTCATTTCTTAAAGATTTTGGAGCGGGTCCTCTTCCATGAAGGCCGCCATGTTGAAACCCTGTATTTCAGGAATAAATAGTGACTCGAGACGGTCCTTAAAGTGTTGTTTCTTCTTTACATTAGGAAAGTGAGGGTTGCAATACAGTGTCCACTAGATGCAACTAAATTTTACATATTGGACCTTTAATGAGCGCACACCAGGGAAATTCTCTTGTTACAGTAGCTCATATACACAAGGATGTCATGCAGGTAGGTGTGAATGTCAGTGTGAATAGTTGTTTTTATACACTCCTGATCAAAATCTTAATTATTAATTAATTATTAATTTTTTGTACTGGTGGAAGTTAATCAGATTGTAAGTAGAGCTGAAACAGGAGCAAGAAACAACAAAACAGAATCAGCAGTTTATTGAAAACTGCATTTAAAAAAAAAAGTCACCTGCACTGAGTTGGATGATCTGATGGAATGTCTGTGAAGACACGGGCCGATTCTTTTTTTTTAGTATTATTTCTGTAGTCTTTTTCGCTTTTTATTCATAGAGACAGCTGGGAGAGACAGGAAATGTGGGGAGAGAGAGGGGGAATGACATGCAGGAAAAGGCCACACAGGTCGGGATTCGAACCTGGACCCCCCCGCAGCGAAACCTTGCATATGGGGCGACTTAGTCGATTCTTGACCCAAACTAAATGTACTACACTTTTTGACTGCAGCTCAATGACCACATGACAGCATCTGCAACAGACGGGCTTAAAGAACAAAAAAATGTCCAACCAAAAAGGCCATGTCTCCTGCCCCACCACAAACTTGCCCATTTGCACTGCAAGGGAGCATCAAAAATGGGACAATAGAAGGTGGAAGAAAGTTTTATTCTTTGACAAGAAAAAAATAATCTGGATGGTCCTGATGGCTTCCAACATTACTGGCACGACAAGGAGATCCTACTGGAGATGTTTTCTATGTGGCACAGTGGAGGAGGCTCCATCGTGATCTGGGTGCTTTTTTCTTCAATGTAAAAATGGAGCTTCAGTTCGTACAGGGGGTCAAAATGTGGCTGGCTCTGTGGAGAAGTTGCAGCAGGGTTCCCTCTTGACTGAGAACCCTCGTCTGTTCCATCCATGGTCTGGAACTGACGTCTGTTTTGTCTGGAAGCCATCTTCACCACATGGGGCAATGTCCTCACCAACCTTCTGGAAAAACTCACATTCGAGTATTACTGAGTACTAAAGAGTACTACTGGGTCAATTTTTGACACTTTGACACTAGATCTATTTTTGGGTTATTTTGGGCTGTGGTCTTAAACTTTTGATCAGCTGATAAACAGGCTGTTTGAGTTTAAATGCACTTTTAAATAAACTGCTGATTCTAGTTTGTTGGCTTTTGCTGCCATTTCTTCTTTTTGCATTTACCTCTTTGTGGTACCTACAACTAGCTGTACCTACAACCTGGTTAAGTTCCAGCATCATGAAAGCCATGAAATGTGAATATTAGTAATATAATATAATATAATATAATATAATATAATATAATATAATATAATATAATATAATATAATATAATATAATATTCCCATCATGAGTTCAGCATAGAGTTTCTTTTGAGCAGGTCATCACAATCATATCTTATTTGTAATTGGATGATTTACAGATGCACGTCAACATACTCTATTGATCCCAGCACCTTGGCCTCAAAGAATAAGTTCCTTATCTGCCTCCTTTCTAGTTAATGTGAGTTAATGTGTTACTTCTGCAGTCTAATTGCTCGTGTCTTTAAACCATGATGGTATAGAGACGTAAGTTACGATAATTTGCTTTCACTGACGTATCTAGTTAGATAAATGTTAAATTAAAGTAAACATCCTTGTTTACCAAGACTCCTATTAATACTTGTCCTCTCCACCCATTAGCCTGTGAAAGATCTGACTTGGGGAATTGTGCTATGTGGTAACACCTTGCCCAAAGGCACTCTGTCACACTGGGAGTGTTTGTGTGCTACTGTGTGTGTAACTCTCTGTTTCCAGGTTAAGTGTTTGGTTGCTCTGTCATCTCTTTCTCTGAGACCTTTATCTCACATATCCTGGGCAAATACTCAGGGTTGGGAAGTAAACTGGGAACAGGATGTGGCCACAGCCTGCATGCATGGAGGTGATAGACTTCTCACACAGCTGCCTGATTGATGGACTACAGGTGAATGTGGAGTGTTACCACAGGTCAAGGTAGAGGCACACACACAAACACACACTTTTATTTTACACTTGTATTATAATACTGAATAACAGTACAAGTGGCCGGTACAGGTGCAATCACTTTGTCCTCAGAAACATCTCAGTGTTCACAATCTTCAAGTAGCGCTGAGATTCATTACAACGGTACAAACCACAGTCTCCATAGTAACTCTTAATATTTATCTAATGTGAATCTGTTCTTAATTTATGATCGGAAACTTCACATATGTTGAATTATGTTTCACACTGACATCCAGAAACCAAAGTTTATTTTGAGTTCAACACAACTACAACTAAATTCAAAAGAACTGTGACATAAAGGTGTAGAGTTTGATCTCTCTAAGAAATTACGTGATTGTGTCAGCCCAAGATGTCAACTCAAATATTTATAAAGCACTGTTGACTTTGTCATTCTGGCTTCTGTGGCTTTGTCATCGCTCTGCATCTCAACCTGTCTGATTATTACTATTATTATATTATACTATTATTATTAGCATCTTATCATTATTCAGTGTGAAAATGTGCTGTAATAAATCGTCATCTAGTACAGTAAAATTTGAGTATTGAGTGAGTTTGTTGAGGGAACAAACTCAGTGGCAGTCATAACAGCCCTTGAGCTATGAATGTATTCTGAGTGTATTAAAGCTAATATTTGATGTACAGGTTTGATTTGATTTGGTTTTAAATTTGAATATCTCCCTCTCTTTCTCTCTCTCACACACACACACACACACACACGCGCGTAACAACATATGTGGACTCACACACACACACACACATGCGTAACAACATATGTGGACTCACACACACACACACACACACACACACACACACACACACACACACACACACACACACACACTGTGTGCATGCAGACACCAGAACAAAAACAGACATGCTCAGCTTGCAGCTACAGTATGATCTTTATTAATGACAATCTAATCAAGGTAAAACTAATACACTAATACATTAATAGAGACATAAATAGAGGAATTATGCAGATGAAGATGACACTGATTCAGTTAAGACAGTTCACTTATGGTCCTATAAATTCATGCTCATTGTATAAGAGGCCAGCGCATATGTGCGAGTTTATGCCTTATTTCCTGCGTCGACGTGACCTGGCGCTGGAGGAGGGAGTGGACACCATTTCACCATGGCTGAGCACAGAGCACTCTGTCTTGAGGCAGCCACAGGCGTCGATGTGGGTGTAGGTGTAGGTGAGTTCTGTGTTGTCAGGGCAGAAGAGCTGGACCTGGCGCTCAGATGTGAACAACTCCTGGCAGCAGGAGCAGGAGTGCTGCAAGGATCTCATTTTGGTCGAGTAGCTAAGAGAGAGAGAGGAAGGAGTGTGAAGAAGGGAGAAGGCTAACAAGGAAATTAAATTCAGTTCAAGAAAATTCAAATTTAAGTTTGTCTTGGAGTCTCTGCTTGTGAATTATCAAATGCTAGCAGTGTGTAACAAATATCACGGAGGTTGCAAAGGAAATGTAGGATTTTTGAAACTTTTTCTTATTTTGACACCAGTACTATCAGCTACAAGTGCCTTTCAAAATATAAAAGCACAACAAGAACATGAGAAGTATTTTCCAAAACACTCATAATAAGGAAATGACATGATCAGGGACTTACAATGTGTAGGTGCCACATGCTCCACCACAGGATGTGACATTGATCTTTTCTTTGGACTGGCAGCCATTGCTCTCCAGGTACACAGTAGTGGTGGATACATTGCATGGGTGACCCCTTGGAATACCTGGGGAGGGTGAGTTTTGAGAACTTAGACACTCCAAATCATTGCAATTATACATACAATAACATACAACAAACAACATTAACATACAATTGTACAGGCAAGATGAATAAATTCCTAAATAAAATAACCAAAAATAACCAAATGCCTTCACTGTAGGGTTTGTCTCATTTAGTTAACCACATTTCTCTGATGCCACAGTATGGGGACAGTGTAGTGTAGTTAATATATAGGCATGAAATGCTCATGGGCGCAGTATACGTACAGACTGGGCAGCATCCATCTGGAGTAGTGGTCTCAGTTCCCTGCAGGAGACAAACATCTCACATCAGTATTCTGTTGAGTCATGCTTCATTTTGTATAGTCTCATGTTAGACAGTAGGTAGCAGTGTGTTCACACCAGTGTGTTTTGTGTTTTTGAATAAGAAGCAACAATGATGATTGGGGTTTGTGTTGTGTGTATTTTACCGGTATGCAGTTTTGAGCCTCGTAGGAAGGACAGATGGTCTTGGCCTCTACAGTGATGAACTGATTAGCGATCTTCACACATTCAAACTTCAGACAGGGTTTCCCAGGGGGAGTCCAAATGGTGCCAGGCTAGAAAAAAAAAACATTTTGTAACAGCATGCAGGACCTCATCAGAGTCACCCTCATCTCCATAACAACATATGTGGTCTATTGCCGATTCTAGTGACATGGAAAGTTCAACTTGAAGAAGCTTAAAGTGGTATATCAGAGGTTTTCTATCCTTAGGTTACACAAGGTCACGTGTGGGCCTTGAAGTTCTCGGCAGTACTAATTGTTTGGCTTTGGTTGAGAACAGTAGGTGCCAGTCTATCTCAGCACTGTGGTGGCCAGGGTCAAAGAGACCTATTGCTGCCTTCCTGGATATAATAGATAGCTTGATGTTGACGTTCCAATCTGCATAAACAGACATCTGTGTCTCCAGACTAGAATATGCAACCAATTCAACTTTATTTATGTAATGAGTGTAGTGTAAGGTATTACATTTAATAATGACACAGAATAATTGTAGACTCTGATAGAGTGAAATAAAAACTGAAGAAATAGAAATAGATTAAAATATAAAAAGCTATAGTAATAAAATATCATTAAATGAAAGCTTGGCTAAAAATGTACCTACAAAAAACAATGAAACGTGATTAAAATAAAGAATGAATATAAACCATTCATACTCAAAAGCTTCAAAAGCCTCCTGGTCCTGGTGAGCACTCGGACTGCAGCTGATTTATAACGTTGTTGGGTAGACATGATTGTTTTACAGCAGCTCAGCATACATACTGAGCATACATACATTTTCTGTGTCTCTTAGAGAGAAATGGTAACAATATTTTTTAAATGATACAAATCTGATTTAGTGACAAACTCTGTATGAATTTTAAATTCAAAAACCACACTAAGGTCTCTTGCTTGTTTTCTAGGGATAAGTGCAAAGAAATGTATATTGTGACGAATTTCTCTGTCTTTAGAATCTATGACTAAAATTTCCATCTTATCCAGATGAACACCAAAAGCAACAGAAACATTTTTTCCAGCTTCAAGGTGTTTTCAGCTGCACATTGAGTAACTGCCATCATAAGTTTGACATAAGGTATGTTGCATTACGCTGAATTAGCACAAAAATACTGTAGACGCGCCAAGACAAATGAACACAATGTGTAACGTTATGTTTGGTGGCTGTACATTATTATTTGTTTTCTGAGAATAAAATAAAAACTTGATTTAAAAAAAACAAACAAAAGAAGAAAAAAACAAATGAACACAATGTGATCTGATCATCACCATATTCAAAACTAGCAGAGATGATAGAGACTTTGGTGACCTTATCCTAATTTAGCTTTCTGTCTCACAGACCCACACACACACACAAACACACACATATATACTGTATGCACACGCAGATATACCAACCTTTAATGTGTGTGTGGAGTTGTCTGACAGCATGATAATGCAACTTGTTTGGACACACTTTCCACAGCAGCTGTCAGGGCTGGTCTCGTACTGATAACCCTGAAGAGAAACACACAGACAGACACAGGGTGTAAAGAAAATACAAAAATTTCAGACCATCACAAGATCCGAGCAGGAGAAGTGAGGATTTCCATCTAGTGTTGACACTGACACCTTGTTTTTTATGGACATGAATGACATGAAAAACTACTATGACACTAATGATGGACCTTTAATATTAAAGCTTTGACGCCTGAATTTATATGCAATTATGTTAAAAAAAAGTTATTACGTGTGTTTTTGCTTTCAAGCAGAGACTAAATGAAGTGGAAATTATTAATTTGACCGTAGCACATAGAATAGTTGTAAATTTGTTTTGGAGAGAATGAATAAATGTGCTCAAGTAAGTAAGTGAGAGATGGATGAAAAGAGAAGGAGAGCAGTCTTACCACAGGGCAGTGTGTGTCACATGGTATCTGCTGACAGACTGGTATGTATGTGTGGGTGCCAGCATCTGTCTGGTCTGTACAAATGCACTTCAGACATGGATTTCCGGGCATAATGTCTCCAACCTGAATGGATAGAGTAAGAAGGTCAGCACAGCTACTCCTGCTTGTAAATAAGGTACCGCAGTCCAGTGCATCAATAATAAACATATACTTAAATTTATACCACTGGCAGAGTCACTGAACTTTGTCAGCTTTGTAAAGTGAGAATCTGTAGCTAGACTTTTGTATTGGACTGCATTAAGCTTTAAAAATAAACCTAACAAAGTGGCAACTACAGTGTAAGTCCATGCTAAAGAAATAATGGGATGGAAAGAAGACTAATAGCTATCATTCTGTATGTCTGTCTGAATTGTCTGTCTATTACCATGGATCCATGAAAACACAGTTTCAAGTTGTTTGGCTGAGCTGTTCTCGAGAGACCAAGCAGCCAGTAGTCACTGGGTTTGAACAGCTATGTTTTAAATGGGCACTAGTCCTGAACATGGACTAGCATGACAAGCAAAGCATTAGTAAGATATTGTAAGCCATACAATCTTCTCCAAGTGTTGTATATAACATTCATGGTCGTTTAATAATGCTTTTTCTGTGTCATGTCGTTGAAGTGGTTGTCAAATTTGATAATTGATAAATTGTTAATTGCAGAATTATCTTTAATATATTGTTATTTGCAAATACTTGTCAAGTCTTATTAGTATTAAAGAATCCCACAAAGGCTTTGGCAGCAGTATAGTAAATTCAAATACAAACATAACTGAGCGCTGATGAACTGTGACCAAACTGTCTTCCTGTAAAATGCCTATTATTACCAGCCAAGATTCAGGGAACCTCATAAATTGTGTTATGTGACTATCAAATCTTTCTGATGACAAGGTTTTGATTTTAGAGAAATAACACAGTGTTAAATCATTTTTGTATATTATTTTGTAAAGTATTTCCTCCACTAACTGGTTTCACGTGTAGGTGTCATTTGTGAGATCTCACCTGATATTCACTGTTGTTAAAAACACACACATCCTTTCTCACTGTGAAGGAAACAAAAATGTCATTATGAATATATTTTAAAGAAACAACAATCACAGTGACAAAATGAAACCCTTTACCAACAACATGCACACACGTAAGCAACCTTACCGCAGGTATAGTTGAAACAGCAGGCTCCCTGAATGATGTTCGGAGTATAACCAGTCGGACAGGATGGCACAAGACCAGGGCACAGACTCACATCACACTCTGTTCAAAGACACAAATTGATAAATGAATTTTCATGCAAGCAGGTCTGTGGTTTTCACAACAGGCAAGCTTGTCGTAGTCATTTTTGATGTGCCGCCTCTGTGTCGTCCTTTACGATGACGATGTGTCGAAAGGTTTCATCATGCTTTCGTCATGGTGATCATGCTGATCTATCTTCTTATTTACAATATTTGCACATAGTTCCTGTACATTAGAATACTGGTGCTTGTGAGTTTATTGGTGCAGCATTCCTGCACAACACCTGCATCAGGTGTCCTATCACACCATCTGGTACTAGATGCTAATGCACATTTGCCAGTTTGTCACCACCGAAAAGGCTTAGTGGCTCTGTGTGTCTCCTCTTAAACCCCATTCTGAATACAGCTGTGAATTATGTGTTAAATATCTAAGTTCAGTACCTTTAAATACAGTTTATTGACCCAAGGAGTTGCTACCTACTTGATGCACACTTACCACACCCCTCATGTTGACAGCAGCCACTGGCGTCAGTGAAGTTGACCTTGACCTGGCCTTCCTGGTTACAGCTGAGGGCTGGATATGTTGGACAGGGCCTTTCGTGACAGGTGACCTGCATTGTGTGATCCTCACATGTACACTCCTTGCAGCCTTCGTTCCATTTTGCATTGGCCTGAGGATACAACGATTATTGCAGGATTGTGATAGGAGGCATGGCATTATCAGCTATATAAAAAGGGACCGGGAGCATACACAAAAATGTACCTTCTTGTATTGCCCATTTGGCAGTTGACAAAATTCTATTAGGAGAAAAAATACAAATCATAAATTGATTTCCATTCATCAAGACTTTGTTTTTTCTGTCTCAGGGGCTAAGGTTAGAAATATTGAATCCTGAATACTGAATGAAATATTTCCTCTATGAAATCACATCTAAAATCATTTTTATGATTTTTAAATGGTTCCTTTATATTCCTATACTGTATCATATTCTTAAATATTGGTTCACCATTAATAGTCCTGAACGCATTGCTAAGGTACTGTGTAAGGTACTTCTAGCTACTATGTGTAGATAGTAACTAGAAAATAGATAGTCAGTTTGCGTGTTCTTTCTTTTAATTGGGTAAAACTGCTGCAGTCTGCCAACAGGCTATGTTTTCCTAAATCACTGATAGACCTGCTCCACCTAAAGCTAAATATGTTTTGTTTACACATGTAGACTAAAAGAAACTGAAACAGGTGAAGCAGAAACCTGTATATGTGTGCAGGCTAATGGCCAAAGAAAATGTTGATTACAGTTCTATAACACGCTGAATAAAATAATGAGATTTTTTAAGGCTTCTTCTTTCTGTTGGTCTTAGATGAGCTGCACATCTGGGTTTATGGTTTACCATTCAGTCAGTGCCCACATTTTGTGCTTGATGATAGAATAACAAATATGATTTTGACTTTGATCACAAAGGTCCATTGAAAAGTGTAGGCAGGATATTCTGCTAACTCTGCTCTTACCACAGTTGGGCACACATTCATTTGAGTTGGAAGAGAGGAGGATGGTGCCATTTGGGCAGTAGCAACCCTCCAGCGTTATATTTAGCATGGCGCGGAATTCATTGACAGCATAGATGAATTTGTTATTATACCTGCAAAAACAACAGCATACTGTGTGAAGTTCACTTATTGTTATTGTGTATGTCAATGCATACACGAATGGAAAAATAATTGACTGTGATGAGCAACAACTGTGTGTTGGTGAATTTATGTACCATAATTCACAGGTAGGCTCCACCACAGGGCCACAGGCCTGGTACACTTTGGGACTTGGACAGTTATAATCTATTAAGAGATAAAGTGATCATGTTGGTGAGTTGTGAAATTATAAATAGTAGCATATGTAGACTTGACAATGACATTCAGTATTCTAATTGCATACCACAGAGTCCTTTGGTGGCGCTTCTCCAGTCAATACACACTCCGACCTCAGCACAGGCATCAGCATAGGTTTGCAAGCTGGTGCAGCCAATGTTATTAATGTGCATGTGACAAATGTCAAACTCGCATGCCACAACAAATGGTTTGTAGTCAATTTTCTTGTGGCACCGCTCAAATATACTGGAGAAGATGGAATTCATAGTCAATATGGACACTGGACACAAACTGAATGCATTATTACACATTAACAAGGCAAATGTACATTTTGAATGTGCAGTTGAATGACAATAAAGTCAACAATGCTGGGTTCATTTATCTGATAAAATAATGCCTTTTTGTCAGACACAGCCTTTAATCAGGCATGAAGAAGAGGACAGTTTTTCTGTTCACTAACAGTGAATGTGCAACTATTAACTAGATTTAAAGAAGTGATTGAGGAACACTGTGAGTGTGACTCATGTTAGCCATGTATTATTGTAGTAAGAGCTTGCAGTCCAGACATGTTTTCCTTATACTGTACCTGCTTTTAATGATTTCACAGATGGATGTATCGCAGGGAGTAGGTGTAGGAGTTGGTGTGGGTTGAACTGGATGTTCACAGAAACTGTCATTAGCATGCCACTCATGTGCCATATTAGGACATGAAGGATCAATTTTGCCAGTGGGCAGCCTGCAGTCATCTGTCCGGTTATTGTTGCATGTACCTAAAGAGACTCTCATCATTAGTAAAAGCATAACACAACTCAAGTCAAACCTGCACTGCCATTTACCTGACTAGCCATTAGAATTTGCTCAGACTGAATGCAGAATGTATTAAATATGTGTGATAGGTTCTCTTAATAAGTTCTGGGTACATAAAATATTAAACTGCTGTAGATATGCATGTCATTTATCAACTGTTAAATTATACATACAGTAATATGATATCAATTTCCACTGCAGAACTCACCACACTGTCCCTGGGTGTTGTTGCCAAAAATACTATAGGGCAGGTAGATACTGAATATGAGCCCAGAGAAAGTGACCTTGGCGTGGATTTCAGGGATGACAAGCACTGTATCAATACCAGTGGTGATTACACGGAATTCAGTAGTTTGGAATGCAAGACTCACAGCCCTGTTATTCACATAAATCTGAAACAGAAAGCATTGTTATATAAATATGAGAAATACCCCTTTACAAACTTCTTACTAAGGTATGAAAGGCCTTCTTTGTAAAGTTTTACATATATCACGTAACAGTAAAATGTATAAGTTAAAGGGATAGTTCGGGATTTTTGACATGAAGCTGTATGGCATCCCCGTCAGTAGTGTTGCACAGCCACACCGACTTACCCCCGACAGTGTCCCGTGGGCCGAGTTCTGTCCAGTTTTGGTCAGCAACGAAAGTAGTCCGGCAGGTTTCCTGGGACACTTAAATAAAAAGTTTTTCTTCTCAAAACAGCACGTGTTCAAAAGAGTGATTTATTTGCATCGCAAAACTGATGTCGACGAAAAAGTCCCACGTCGTAATCACTTGGCCCAACTTTCTCTCTTTTTGTATCTCTCCGCTGCTGAGAGATGACAGACGAGGGCTGGGCTGCGCGGAGAGAGCGTGGTGGGGCCGAAAGAGCCGGAAAGCGCCCCATTCCGACGGGGCACGTCCGCAAACAAAGCTAAACAGTAGCGGCCACTCGCAGCAGCGCAGAGATACAAAAAGAGCGAAAGTAGAGCCAAGCGATTACGACGTGGGACTTTTTCGTCGACATCGGTTTTGCGATGCAAATAAATCACTCTTTTGAACACATGCTGTTTTGAGAAGAAAAACTTTTTATTTAAGTGTCCCAGGAAACCTGCCGGACTACTTTCGTTGCTGACCAAACCTGGACAGAACTCGGCCCACGGGACACTGTCGGGGGTAAGTCGGTGTGGCTGTGCGACACTACTGACGGGGATGCCATACAGCTTCATGTCAAAAATCCCGAACTATCCCTTTAATTTAATTTGTTATGAGCTAATTTAATTACCTGGTTTGTTAAAATGCCATTGATTTCCTTCTGTGTAATAAAAATCTTGTAACTTTTGTAGAAGACAGTGATGGACTGTGGACAGGACAAACCATCTGATGCACCACAGTAGTAGTTATCGATCATAACACTAAAGTTGTATTTGGGCAGTATTTCTTTCACTAGCCAGTATGAACAGTTGCCTTGAAAACCATAGTAGGTTCCATCGAAGGTGACATAATGGGGGTCTCCCCAACCGTAGCAGATACCTTCACACAATACAAAAAGAACATTTTTAAATCGTTTAGACATTTATGAGGATTCCTGAGGATTTTATGACTAATAATTATTTTAGTGTTTTAGTCAGACTTACATTGGCATTCATAGTGGGAGCAGCATGTGTCATCCTGCACTTCAACAGCAGGGAAGTTATTTGCACACACTACAGGCTTAGTTGGACATTGTGTTTGGCTATAGGTCACTTTGCCATTAACACATGTTCCTATAACACATTTATTTACCTTCCAACTTTCTCCATCCTATGAGAATAAACAGATTAGGATTAAAAAAAGAAAGAGGGCTGGTAGTATAATACTATGGTCATACAAAATTCATACCAAATATAATGACTTTAAATGATTTTAAGAATTGAGCAGTATTGCTATACAATTGCATATAGAAACAAAGTTAAATATTTAAAGAACAGAAATAAAGATGTACCTTTCTTGGAGGATTTAGATCAACACACCCAATGTAAGGGGTAGGCTTGAGGGAAGTGGTAGAGGTAGTGGTAGGGGTAGTATTAGAGGTAGGGTGAGGAGTAGATGAAACACATAGGTAGTCTAGGAGCACTACATGACAAGTGTCATTGCAATACCCTATGAAACAGTGGCCATCATGATCTGTCTCATTGTAAACTATGGAGCCTGAAAATAAAGCACAGGAAGATTAAAAAAAAAATTACATATGGTTTTATCCGATTAGTAACCAAGCAAGATTGTTGAATTAAAGATTTCTTTCCAAGGTTGGGTAACTTAGGGTGCATTTACTACATGCCCTAATTTTGTTGTACAAACGTCACTGAGCATGGTCAGATCAACAAAACTAAAACCCTAAACATACAGTATACATGAGACCATGCAAGATGTAAAATGGCATTGAACATTTTCATTTCCATGAGGTAAACATGTGCTCTTTACATTCAAGTATGGATAATTATCATGAATACTATTATGAGAACCAAATATTTATTTAACTTCTGCTAATGATACATTGAAATATTTACCAGTGTTTAAGAAATATAACTTACCAGGGGTGAAACTTTTATTATGATGATAGCAAAAGCATTGTGTTGTGTTGTGTTGTGGTTGAACATCGGGTGTAGGGGTTGTGAGCCAACTTCCTGTCACAGGCTGCTCAGGTGAGGTAGGTGTAGTAGTAGGAAAGGTAGGTGTGGGTGGGTGAGTTGTAGTTGTTGTTTCAGTTGTAGTAAAAGGTGTAGTTGTAGTAGAAGTAGTTGTAGGTGGCTGGGATGTGGTTGTTGTTTCAGTTGTGGTAGAAGGTGTAATTGTAGTAGTGGTGGTAGTTGTAGGTGGCTGGGGTGTGATTGTTGTTTCAGTTGTGGTAGAAGGTGTAGTTGTTGTAGTGGTGGTAGTTGTAGGTGGCTGGGATGTGGTTGTTGTTTCAGTTGTGGTAGAAGGTGTAGTTGTTGTAGTAGTAGTTGTTCTAGTTGGTGGAGATGTTGGACAACTACAGCATTTGAATCTAATCTCATAATCTAAACACTGTTGCAGGCCCTGTTGCTTGTTCCTACAAATGAGTCCTACATCTTTATGGCAAGTCACATCTTGTCCTACCTCTGACATGGAAAGATCTGGGTACATAATAGCTCTGCACTGGACCTCTTCTGGAGTTGAGCAAATATGATAACCAGCAGAGATTATCTTCTGGATGGATTCATCTTCTCCCCCGCTGGGGCCTGATGTGGGTTTTCCCAGATTGATCCATTGTGACCATACACATGGGCAAAATGAAGTTGTAGATGGCTGGGGTGTGATTGTTGTTTCAGTTGTGGTAGAAGGTGTAGTTGTTGTAGTGGTGGTAGTTGTAGGTGGCTGGGGTGTGATTGTTGTTTCAGTTGTGGTAGAAGGTGTAGTTGTAGTAGTGGTAGTTGTAGATGGCTGGGATGTGGTTGTTGTTTCAGTTGTGGTAGAAGGTGTAGTTGTTGTAGTGGTGGTAGTTGTAGGTGGCTGGGATGTGGTTGTTGTTTCAGTTGTGGTAGAAGGTGTGGTTCTTGGAGTAGAGGTAGTTGTAGGTGGCTGGGATGTGGTTGTTGTTTCAGTTGTGGTAGAAGGTGTAGTTGTTCTAGTTGGAGGAGGTGTTGGGCAACTACAGCATTTGAATCTAATCTCATAATCTAAACACTGTTGCAGCCCCTGTTGTTTGTTCTTACAGATGAGACCTACATCTTTATGGCAAGTCACATCTTGTCCCACCTCTGACATGGAAAGATCTGGGTACATAACAGCTCTGCACTGGACCTCTTCTGGAGTTGAGCAAATATGATAACCAGCAGAGATTATCTTCTGGATGGATTCATCTTCTCCCCCGCTGGGGCCTGATGTGGGTTTTCCCAGATTGATCCATTGTGACCATACAACACATGGGCAAAATGAAGTTGTAGATGGCTGGGGTGTGATTGTTGTTTCAGTTGTGGTAGGAGGTGTAGTTGTTGTAGTGGTGGTAGTTGTAGGTGGCTGGGGTGTGATTGTTGTTTCAGTTGTGGTAGAAGGTGTAGTTGTTGTAGTGGTGGTAGTTGTAGGTGGCTGAGGTGTGATTGTTGTTTCAGTTGTGGTAGAAGGTGTAGTTGTAGTGGTGGTAGTTGTAGGTGGCTGGGGTGTGATTGTCGTTTCAGTTGTGGTAGAAGGTGTAGTTGTAGTAGTGGTAGTTGTAGATGGCTCGGATGTGGTTGTTGTTTCAGTTGTGGTAGAAGGTGTGGTTCTTGGAGTAGAGGTAGTTGTAGGTGGCTGGGATGTAGTTGTTGTTTCAGTTGTGGTAGAAGGTGTAGTTGTTCTAGTTGGAGGAGGTGTTGGGCAACTACAGCATTTGAATCTAATCTCATAATCTAAACACTGTTGCAGGCCCTGTTGCTTGTTCCTACAAATGAGTCCTACATCTTTATGGCAAGTCACATCTTGTCCTACCTCTGACATGGAAAGATCTGGGTACATAATAGCTCTGCACTGGACCTCTTCTGGAGTTGAGCAAATATGATAACCAGCAGAGATTATATTCTGGATGGATTCATCTTCTCCCCCGTTGGGGCCTGATGTGGGTTTTCCCAGATTGATCCATTGTGACCATACACATGGGCAAAATGAAGTTGTAGATGGCTGGGGTGTGATTGTTGTTTCAGTTGTGGTAGAAGGTGTAGTTGTTGTAGTGGTGGTAGTTGTAGGTGGCTGGGGTGTGATTGTTGTTTCAGTTGTGGTAGAAGGTGTAGTTGTTGTAGTGGTGGTAGTTGTAGGTGGCTGGGATGTGGTTGTTGTTTCAGTTGTGGTAGAAGGTGTGGTTCTTGGAGTAGAGGTAGTCGTAGGTGGCTGGGATGTGGTTGTTGTTTCAGTTGTGGTAGAAGGTGTAGTTGTTCTAGTTGGAGGAGGTGTTGGGCAACTACAGCATTTGAATCTAATCTCATAATCTAAACACTGTTGCAGACCCTGTTGCTTGTTCCTACAAATGAGTCCTACATCTTTATGGCAAGTCACATCTTGTCCTACCTCTGACATGGAAAGATCTGGGTACATAATAGCTCTGCACTGGACCTCTTCTGGAGTTGAGCAAATACGATAACCAGCAGAGATGATCTTCTGGATGGATTCATCTTCTCCCCCGTTGGGGCCTGATGTGGGTTTTCCCAGATTGATCCATTGTGACCATACACATGGGCAAAATGAAGTTGTAGATGGCTGGGGTGTGATTGTTGTTTCAGTTGTGGTAGAAGGTGTAGTTGTTGTAGTGGTGGTAGTTGTAGGTGGCTGGGGTGTGATTGTTGTTTCAGTTGTGGTAGAAGGTGTAGTTGTAGTAGTGGTAGTTGTAGGTGGCTGGGATGTGGTTGTTGTTTCAGTTGTGGTAGAAGGTGTAGTTGTTGTAGTGGTGGTAGTTGTAGGTGGCTGGGATGTGGTTGCTGTTTCAGTTGTGGCAGAAGGTGTGGTTCTTGGAGTAGAGGTAGTTGTAGGTGGCTGGGATGTGGTTGTTGTTTCAGTTGTGTTAGAAGGTGTAGTTGTTCTAGTTGGAGGAGGTGTTGGGCAACTACAGCATTTGAATCTAATCTCATAATCTAAACACTGTTGCAGGCCCTGTTGCTTGTTCCTACAAATAAGACCTACATCTTTATGGCAAGTCACATCTTGTCCTACCTCTGACATGGAAAGATCTGGGTACATAATAGCTCTGCACTGGACCTCTTCTGGAGTTGAGCAAATATGATAACCAGCAGAGATGATCTTCTGGATGGATTCATCTTCTCCCCCGTTGGGGCCTGATGTGGGTTTTCCCAGATTGATCCATTGTGACCATACACATGGGCAAAATGAAGTTGTAGATGGCTGGGGTGTGATTGTTGTTTCAGGTGTGGTAGAAGGTGTAGTTGTTGTAGTGGTGGTAGTTGTAGGTGGCTGGGGTGTGATTGTTGTTTCAGTTGTGGTAGAAGGTGTAGTTGTAGTAGTGGTAGTTGTAGTTGGCTGGGATGTGGTTGTTGTTTCAGTTGTGGTAGAAGGTGTGGTTCTTGGAGTAGAGGTAGTTGTAGGTGGCTGGGATGTGGTTGTTGTTTCAGTTGTGGTAGAGGGTGTAGTTGTTCTAGTTGGAGGAGATGTAGTTGTAGGTGGCTGGGATGTGGTTGTTGTTTCAGTTGTGGTAGAAGGTGTGGTTCTTGGAGTGGTGGTAGTTGTAGGTGGCTGGGATGTGGTTGTTGTTTCAGTTGTGTTAGAAGGTGTAGTTGTTCTAGTTGGAGGAGGTGTTGGGCAACTACAGCATTTGAATCTAATCTCATAATCTAAACACTGTTGCAGGCCCTGTTGCTTGTTCCTACAAATAAGACCTACATCTTTATGGCAAGTCACATCTTGTCCTACCTCTGACATGGAAAGATCTGGGTACATAATAGCTCTGCACTGGACCTCTTCTGGAGTTGAGCAAATATGATAACCAGCAGAGATGATCTTCTGGATGGATTCATCTTCTCCCCCGTTGGGGCCTGATGTGGGTTTTCCCAGATTGATCCATTGTGACCATACACATGGACAAAATGAAGTTGTAGATGGCTGGGGTGTGATTGTTGTTTCAGGTGTGGTAGAAGGTGTAGTTGTTGTAGTGGTGGTAGTTGTAGGTGGCTGGGGTGTGATTGTTGTTTCAGTTGTGGTAGAAGGTGTAGTTGTAGTAGTGGTAGTTGTAGTTGGCTGGGATGTGGTTGTTGTTTCAGTTGTGGTAGAAGGTGTGGTTCTTGGAGTAGAGGTAGTTGTAGGTGGCTGGGATGTGGTTGTTGTTTCAGTTGTGGTAGAGGGTGTAGTTGTTCTAGTTGGAGGAGATGTAGTTGTAGGTGGCTGGGATGTGGTTGTTGTTTCAGTTGTGGTAGAAGGTGTGGTTCTTGGAGTGGTGGTAGTTGTAGGTGGCTGGGATGTGGTTGTTGTTTCAGTTGTGGTAGAAGGTGTGGTTCTTGGAGTAGAGGTAGTTGTAGGTGGCTGGGATGTGGTTGTTGTTTCAGTTGTGGTAGAAGGTGTAGTTGTAGTAGTGGTAGTTGTAGGTGGCTGGGGTGTGGTTGTTGTTTCAGTTGTGGTAGAAGATGTAGTTGTTGTAATAGTAGTAGTGCTGCATTGCACTGTCTTGCAACACTTTACCTTTATTTGATAATCTAAACATATTGGAGGAACTTGTTGGCTGTTCTCACACAGGAGCCCTTGCGTGTTGCATGTTACTTTTTGTCCCAGTTGTTTTAGTGGAATCCCTGGATAGTGCAATGCCTGACACTCCACTGCCACTGGATTTAGGCAGATGTCATACCCTTTCTGTATGATGTGTTTGATAGTTTCATTGTCCCCTCCTCCAGGACCATATTCAGGATAGTCTGAGCTTATCCACTGTGACCAGTAGCATGTTTCCTCACAAGGTTTAGTAACATGTGTTGTTGGAGTAGTAGTGGTAGTTGTAGGTGGCTGGGTTGTGGTTGTTGGTTCAGTTGTGGTAGAAGGTGTAGTTCTTGGAGTAATGGTAGTTGTAGGTGGCTGGGGTGTGATTGTTGTTTCAGTTGTGGTAGAAGGTGTTGTTGTAGTAGTGGTAGTTGTAGGTGGCTGGGGTGTGGTTGTTTCAGTTGTGGTAGAAGGTGTAGTTGTTGTAGTGGTAGTTGTAGGTGGCTGGGGTGTGGTTGTTTCAGTTGTGGTAGAGGGTGTAGTTGTTGTAGTGGTGGTAGTTGTGGGTGGCTGGGATGTGGTTGTTGTTTCAGTTGTGGTAGAAGGTGTGGTTCTTGGAGTAGAGGTAGTTGTAGGTGGCTGGGATGTGGTTGTTGTTTCAGTTGTGGTAGAAGGTGTAGTTGTAGTAGTGGTAGTTGTAGGTGGCTGGGGTGTGGTTGTTGTTTCAGTTGTGGTAGAAGGTGTAGTTGTTGTAATAGTAGTAGTGCTGCATTGCACTGTCTTGCAACACTTTACCTTTATTTGATAATCTAAACATATTGGAGGAACTTGTTGGCTGTTCTCACACAGGAGCCCCTGCGTGTTGCATGTTACTTTTTGTCCCAGTTGTTTTAGTGGAATCCCTGGATAGTGCAATGCCTGACACTCCACTGCCACTGGATTTAGGCAGATGTCATATCCTTTCTGTATGATGTGTTTGATAGTTTCATTGTCCCCTCCTCCAGGACCATATTCAGGATAGTCTGAGCTTATCCACTGTGACCAGTAGCATGTTTCCTCACAAGGTTTAGTAACATGTGTTGTTGGAGTAGTAGTGGTAGTTGTAGGTGGCTGGGTTGTGGTTGTTGGTTCAGTTGTGGTAGAAGGTGTAGTTCTTGGAGTAATGGTAGTTGTAGGTGGCTGGGGTGTGATTGTTGTTTCAGTTGTGGTAGAAGGTGTTGTTGTAGTAGTGGTAGTTGTAGGTGGCTGGGGTGTGGTTGTTTCAGTTGTGGTAGAAGGTGTAGTTGTTGTAGTGGTAGTTGTAGGTGGCTGGGGTGTGGTTGTTGTTTCAGTTGTGGTAGAAGGTGTAGTTGTTGTAGTGGTGGTAGTTGTGGGTGGCTGGGATGTGGTTGTTGTTTCAGTTGTGGTAGAAGGTGTGGTTCTTGGAGTAGAGGTGGTTGTAGGTGGCTGGGATGTGGTTGTTGTTTCAGTTGTGGTAGAAGGTGTGGTTCTTGGAGTAGAGGTAGTTGTAGGTGGCTGGGATGTGGTTGTTGTTTCAGTTGTGGTAGAAGGTGTAGTTGTAGTAGTGGTAGTTGTAGGTGGCTGGGGTGTGGTTGTTGTTTCAGTTGTGGTAGAAGGTGTAGTTGTTGTAATAGTAGTAGTGCTGCATTGCACTGTCTTGCAACACTTTACCTTTATTTGATAATCTAAACATATTGGAGGAACTTGTTGGCTGTTCTCACACAGGAGCCCCTGCGTGTTGCATGTTACTTTTTGTCCCAGTTGTTTTAGTGGAATCCCTGGATAGTGCAATGCCTGACACTCCACTGCCACTGGATTTAGGCAGATGTCATATCCTTTCTGTATGATGTGTTTGATAGTTTCATTGTCCCCTCCTCCAGGACCATATTCAGGATAGTCTGAGCTTATCCACTGTGACCAGTAGCATGTTTCCTCACAAGGTTTAGTAACATGTGTTGTTGGAGTAGTAGTGGTAGTTGTAGGTGGCTGGGTTGTGGTTGTTGGTTCAGTTGTGGTAGAAGGTGTAGTTCTTGGAGTAATGGTAGTTGTAGGTGGCTGGGGTGTGATTGTTGTTTCAGTTGTGGTAGAAGGTGTTGTTGTAGTAGTGGTAGTTGTAGGTGGCTGGGGTGTGGTTGTTTCAGTTGTGGTAGAAGGTGTAGTTGTTGTAGTGGTGGTAGTTGTAGGTGGCTGGGGTGTGGTTGTTTCAGTTGTGGTAGAAGGTGTAGTTGTTGTAGTGGTGGTAGTTGTAGGTGGCTGGGATGTGGTTGTTGTTTCAGTTGTGGTAGAAGGTGTGGTTCTTGGAGTAGAGGTAGTTGCAGGTGGCTGGGATGTGGTTGTTGTTTCAGTTGTGGTAGAAGGTGTAGTTGTAGTAGTGGTAGTTGTAGGTGGCTGGGGTGTGGTTGTTGTTTCAGTTGTGGTAGAAGATGTAGTTGTTGTAATAGTAGTAGTGCTGCATTGCACTGTCTTGCAACACTTTACCTTTATTTGATAATCTAAACATATTGGAGGAACTTGTTGGCTGTTCTCACACAGGAGCCCTTGCGTGTTGCATGTTACTTTTTGTCCCAGTTGTTTTAGTGGAATCCCTGGATAGTGCAATGCCTGACACTCCACTGCCACTGCATTTAGGCAGATGTCATATCCTTTCTGTATGATGTGTTTGATAGTTTCATTGTCCCCTCCTCCAGGACCATATTCAGGATAGTCTGAGCTTATCCACTGTGACCAGTAGCATGTTTCCTCACAAGGTTTAGTAACATGTGTTGTTGGAGTAGTAGTGGTAGTTGTAGGTGGCTGGGTTGTGGTTGTTGGTTCAGTTGTGGTAGAAGGTGTAGTTCTTGGAGTAATGGTAGTTGTAGGTGGCTGGGGTGTGATTGTTGTTTCAGTTGTGGTAGAAGGTGTTGTTGTAGTAGTGGTAGTTGTAGGTGGCTGGGGTGTGGTTGTTTCAGTTGTGGTAGAAGGTGTAGTTGTTGTAGTGGTGGTAGTTGTAGGTGGCTGGGATGTGGTTGTTGTTTCAGTTGTGGTAGAAGGTGTCGTTCTTGGAGTAGAGGTAGTTGTAGGTGGCTGGGATGTGGTTGTTGTTTCCGTTGTGGTGGAAGGTGTAGTTTTTGTAGTACTAGTTGTTCTAGTTGGTGGAGATGTTAGGCAAGTACAGCATTTGAATCTAATCTCATAATCTAAACACTGTTGCAGGCCCTGTTGCTTGTTCCTACAAATGAGACCTACATCTTTATGGCAAGTCACATCTTGTCCCACCTCTGATATGGAAAGATCTGGGTACATAATAGCTCTGCACTGGACCTCTTCTGGAGTTGAGCAAATACGATAACCAGCAGAGATGATCTTCTGGATGGATTCATCTTCTCCCCCGTTGGGGCCTGATGTGGGTTTTCCCAGATTGATCCATTGTGACCATACACATGGGCAAAGTGAAGTTGTAGATGGCTGGGGTGTGATTGTTGTTTCAGTTGTGGTAGGAGGTGTAGTTGTTGTAGTGGTGGTAGTTGTAGGTGGCTGGGGTGTGATTGTTGTTTCAGTTGTGGTAGAAGGTGTAGTTGTAGTAGTGGTAGTTGTATGGGGCTGGGGTGTGATTGTTGTTTCAGTTGTGGTAGAAGGTGTTGTTGTAGTAGTGGTAGTTGTAGGTGGCTGGGGTGTGGTTGTTTCAGTTGTGGTAGAAGGTGTAGTTGTTGTAGTGGTGGTAGTTGTAGGTGGCTGGGGTGTGGTTGTTTCAGTTGTGGTAGAAGGTGTAGTTGTTGTAGTGGTGGTAGTTGTAGGTGGCTGGGATGTGGTTGTTGTTTCAGTTGTGGTAGAAGGTGTGGTTCTTGGAGTAGAGGTAGTTGCAGGTGGCTGGGATGTGGTTGTTGTTTCAGTTGTGGTAGAAGGTGTAGTTGTAGTAGTGGTAGTTGTAGGTGGCTGGGGTGTGGTTGTTTCAGTTGTGGTAGAAGGTGTAGTTGTTGTAGTGGTGGTAGTTGTAGGTGGCTGGGATGTGGTTGTTGTTTCAGTTGTGGTAGAAGGTGTGGTTCTTGGAGTAGAGGTAGTTGTAGGTGGCTGGGATGTGGTTGTTGTTTCCGTTGTGGTGGAAGGTGTAGTTTTTGTAGCACTAGTTGTTCTAGTTGGTGGAGATGTTAGGCAAGTACAGCATTTGAATCTAATCTCATAATCTAAACACTGTTGCAGGCCCTGTTGCTTGTTCCTACAAATGAGACCTACATCTTTATGGCAAGTCACATCTTGTCCCACCTCTGATATGGAAAGATCTGGGTACATAATAGCTCTGCACTGGACCTCTTCTGGAGTTGAGCAAATACGATAACCAGCAGAGATGATCTTCTGGATGGATTCATCTTCTCCCCCGTTGGGGCCTGATGTGGGTTTTCCCAGATTGATCCATTGTGACCATACACATGGGCAAAGTGAAGTTGTAGATGGCTGGGGTGTGATTGTTGTTTCAGTTGTGGTAGGAGGTGTAGTTGTTGTAGTGGTGGTAGTTGTAGGTGGCTGGGGTGTGATTGTTGTTTCAGTTGTGGTAGAAGGTGTAGTTGTAGTAGTGGTAGTTGTAGGTGGCTGGGATGTGGTTGTTGTTTCAGTTGTGGTAGAAGGTGTGGTTCTTGGAGTAGAGGTAGTTGTAGGTGGCTGGGATGTGGTTGTTGTTTCAGTTGTGGTAGAAGGTGTAGTTGTTCTAGTTGGAGGAGATGTAGTTGTAGGTGGCAGGGATGTGGTTGTTGTTTCAGTTGTGGTAGAAGGTGTGGTTCTTGGAGTAGAGGTGGTTGTAGGTGGCTGGGATGTGGTTGTTGTTTCAGTTGTGGTAGAAGGTGTGGTTCTTGGAGTAGAGGTAGTTGTAGGTGGCTGGGATGTGGTTGTTGTTTCAGTTGTGGTAGAAGGTGTAGTTGTAGTAGTGGTAGTTGTATGGGGCTGGGGTGTGATTGTTGTTCCAGTTGTGCTAGAAGGTGTTGTTGGAGTAGTAGTGGTAGTTGTAGGTGGCTGGGGTGTGGTTGTTGTTTCAGTTGTGGTAGAAGGTGTAGTTGTTGTAATAGTAGTAGTGCTGCATTGCACTTTCTTGCAACACTTTACCTTTATTTGATAATCTAAACATATTGGAGGAACTTGTTGGCTGTTCTCACACAGGAGCCCCTGCGTGTTGCATGTTACTTTTTGTCCCAGTTGTTTTAGTGGAATCCCTGGATAGTGCAATGCCTGACACTCCACTGCCACTGGATTTAGGCAGATGTCATATCCTTTCTGTATGATGTGTTTGATAGTTTCATTGTCCCCTCCTCCAGGACCATATTCAGGATAGTCTGAGCTTATCCACTGTGACCAGTAGCATGTTTCCTCACAAGGTTTAGTAACATGTGTTGTTGGAGTAGTAGTGGTAGTTGTAGGTGGCTGGGTTGTGGTTGTTGGTTCAGTTGTGGTAGAAGGTGTAGTTCTTGGAGTAATGGTAGTTGTAGGTGGCTGGGGTGTGATTGTTGTTTCAGTTGTGGTAGAAGGTGTTGTTGTAGTAGTGGTAGTTGTAGGTGGCTGGGGTGTGGTTGTTTCAGTTGTGGTAGAAGGTGTAGTTGTTGTAGTGGTGGTAGTTGTAGGTGGCTGGGGTGTGGTTGTTTCAGTTGTGGTAGAAGGTGTAGTTGTTGTAGTGGTGGTAGTTGTAGGTGGCTGGGATGTGGTTGTTGTTTCAGTTGTGGTAGAAGGTGTGGTTCTTGGAGTAGAGGTAGTTGCAGGTGGCTGGGATGTGGTTGTTGTTTCAGTTGTGGTAGAAGGTGTAGTTGTAGTAGTGGTAGTTGTAGGTGGCTGGGGTGTGGTTGTTTCAGTTGTGGTAGAAGGTGTAGTTGTTGTAGTGGTGGTAGTTGTAGGTGGCTGGGATGTGGTTGTTGTTTCAGTTGTGGTAGAAGGTGTGGTTCTTGGAGTAGAGGTAGTTGTAGGTGGCTGGGATGTGGTTGTTGTTTCCGTTGTGGTGGAAGGTGTAGTTTTTGTAGTACTAGTTGTTCTAGTTGGTGGAGATGTTAGGCAAGTACAGCATTTGAATCTAATCTCATAATCTAAACACTGTTGCAGGCCCTGTTGCTTGTTCCTACAAATGAGACCTACATCTTTATGGCAAGTCACATCTTGTCCCACCTCTGATATGGAAAGATCTGGGTACATAATAGCTCTGCACTGGACCTCTTCTGGAGTTGAGCAAATACGATAACCAGCAGAGATGATCTTCTGGATGGATTCATCTTCTCCCCCGTTGGGGCCTGATGTGGGTTTTCCCAGATTGATCCATTGTGACCATACACATGGGCAAAGTGAAGTTGTAGATGGCTGGGGTGTGATTGTTGTTTCAGTTGTGGTAGGAGGTGTAGTTGTTGTAGTGGTGGTAGTTGTAGGTGGCTGGGGTGTGATTGTTGTTTCAGTTGTGGTAGAAGGTGTAGTTGTAGTAGTGGTAGTTGTATGGGGCTGGGGTGTGATTGTTGTTCCAGTTGTGCTAGAAGGTGTTGTTGGAGTAGTAGTGGTAGTTGTAGGTGGCTGGGGTGTGGTTGTTGTTTCAGTTGTGGTAGAAGGTGTAGTTGTTGTAATAGTAGTAGTGCTGCATTGCACTGTCTTGCAACACTTTACCTTTATTTGATAATCTAAACATATTGGAGGAACTTGTTGGCTGTTCTCACACAGGAGCCCCTGCGTGTTGCATGTTACTTTTTGTCCCAGTTGTTTTAGTGGAATCCCTGGATAGTGCAATGCCTGACACTCCACTGCCACTGGATTTAGGCAGATGTCATATCCTTTCTGTATGATGTGTTTGATAGTTTCATTGTCCCCTCCTCCAGGACCATATTCAGGATAGTCTGAGCTTATCCACTGTGACCAGTAGCATGTTTCCTCACAAGGTTTAGTAACATGTGTTGTTGGAGTAGTAGTGGTAGTTGTAGGTGGCTGGGTTGTGGTTGTTGGTTCAGTTGTGGTAGAAGATGTAGTTTTTGTAGTTGTAGATGGCTGAGGTGTAGACGTAATATGCGTTGTTGGTATTTTTGGGGTGTTTGTCGTTGATCTTGGTGGTTCTGTAGGAGTAGGTTTTGTCGGGCATGCACTATAATCACAGCACAGTGCTCTGACTTGATAGTTGAAGCACAAGGCCAGTGGTCCCGACTGATCTTCATTTCTGCATGTCAGTCCCTTAGCCAGGTTACAATCCACCACCTGTCCAACATTGTCAATACTGACATTCGGGAACTTTGCAGCTCTGCATTGGATTTGGCTTGGTGTGTCACATATCTCGTGACCTGCTTCTCGAATCTTTACATATGTTTCATTGTCTCCACCTGGAGTTCCCAGAGTGGGGAAGCTGGTATCATACCATTGTGACCATTTACAAGGATTACATGTGACTGGCTCTGTTGACACATAATACAGGTATTGGTTATGCAGTAAATCTTCCAATACACAGCTGAATAGGGTTACATGTCTTTATTTTCAAAAATGAGTAATTTTACCTACCTGGTGTGGTTGATATAAAAACAAAAGTTGTTGTAGGCTGGCTGGGCGTGTTAGTGGTTGAAGTTGGCATAGGTGTCGATACTGGGCATGGGTATGACCCCTTGTCAATGGTGCCATTCTTCCCACACACTGCTGTGATGCAGTTACCATGCCCATCTGTTGTGTTATAGATGGTAGTGCCAGGGGGATATTTGTTCCCAATATATGTGCACGTACAGGCTGTTAAGATGGGAGATATATTATTAACATATTAAAATAAATTATATATTTCTAATTACAATTTCAATTAAATTTTAGAGCCCCCAATCTCTATCTAGCATACCTTGGGCATCGTAATGGCATTGGATGGTCAGTGAACTGCATTTACTTTAAGAGAGAGAACATGAAATATATTGTTAGTTTTGAGGTGATTTGAACCGCACAGTTATAGAACATTGATTGGCACATGTAATATATGAAAAACCTACCAAGAATGACAGTTTTCAGTTGTTGGCACTTTGTCATCATTATTATAGTGTTTTCCCTCTTTATCATAGCAGCCACATTGGTCTTTTGAAACACATGTCATTGTATCCTCATCAAAGTATGGCTGAGCAGGAGGACATTTTGGATAGCAACCTAATTGAAAAACAAACAATACTTCTTTTAAACACAACTACAAAAGACACAGTGAAAAGACAACTGCTATGTTAATAGGCCAGGTCAAATTCTAAACATTTTTCTTTTACCTTCTAGAGGAGGTATCTGTGTAGAGCAGATGCCTGAGGGGTTCCGGCATGTTTTCATACAAGGAGAGCCACAAGGCATGTAGTGCCATTCACATTCACCAGGGGGGTTGTAGTAATCACAGAAGATAGCTGGAAATGATACCAGAATGATTAGATGTGGTACTATGAAAAATAGTGGCGCTATTTCCATTTCTTTCCATTACATTTTTCATAAAAACATGTTAAAGTCTAGGCTGCAATTTTATTTTTTTACTTCTCTTTTTTTAGGGAACATCCAAATCATCACACAATATATTTCAACCCGTAGAGAGCGCCTTGTGGTGATGGACCAAAAGTCAACTACTACTACATGCTCGTTGGACCCTATACCAACAAACCTTCTTCAATCCATTAGCCCAACCATCACGCCAGCCATCACACATGTGATAAATGAGTCACTGACCTCAGGCACTTTTCCCACTGCATTCAAAGCTGCTTGAGTAACACCTCTACTCTAGAAACCTTGACTCAACCCTGCTCAGGTTGAAAATTATCGTCCTGTCTCCTATTTTATCCAAAATTAATGAACGGCAGTCGCTAAACAACTCTCAGAATTTTTCCTAATGAACAATCTTTTTGATCCGAATCAATCTGGTTTCAAGAGCAGTCACTTGACCGAAACTGCTCTGTTGTCTGTGACAGAAGCCTTAAAAGAAGGAAGAGCAGCAACACAGTCCTCTGTCCTTATTGTACTTGACTTATCAGCTGCCTTTGACACAGTTAACCATCACACCCTCATCTCTATTCTCTCTAACATGGGCATCTCTGGCTTGGCTCTTTCCTGGTTTGAATCCTATCTGACAGGGTGCTTATTTAGTGTATCCTGGCTTGGACAGCTGTCCACTTTGCATTACCTCACCACAGGGGTACCCCAGGGCTCAGTGCTAGGGACCCTTTCTATTTGCTATCTACACCACCTCCTTGGGTCCAATTATCTGCACATGGATTTTCCCATCACTGCTATGCAGATGACACTCACCTGTATCTATCATTTCCCCCTGAGGACCCTTCAATCTCTGCACAGATCACCTGCAGCTGAACCTCTCAAAAACCTACTATATACCACAACATCAACATCAAAACTGACTCCCTGTGTCTAGCCCCCACCAGGGTGGTGAGGAACTTAGGGGTTATGATTGATGACCAACCAACCTTTTCCAATCATGTTGCCTCAGTTGCCCAGTCATGACGCTTTGCACTTTACAACATCAAAAAAATCAGACCTTACCAAACGCAACACACCACACCACTAAGAATTGTCATAGCACTTATTGTTGCACTTTCCTAACTTTCCTATCGCACTGTACCTTGATTGTTCCCTTCTCTGTAAGTTGCTTTGGATAAAAGCGTCTGCTAAATGACTAAAGGAAAATGTAATGTAAATATAAATATCTTTAACCTATATGCCCCAGTTTTAAACTGAAATTAAAAGCTAATTTCAGATTCAATTGTATTGTGTCACCCTATTCTTGATGCACATGCTTCTTAAGGCAACTAATTTGGTTCTGAAGGTAATACTTAATTGTAGTTCCCAGAGATTGGATAAATACAGGATAAAGATCTCCAATGAATTGCCATCAACAAAATTTTGACTCTAAAATACCAATAGCAGAAGAGGAATGTTTTATCCTGGTTACTCACGGCAGATCTTAGGGGTTCTCCATCGTATACAGATGCCAGCTTGATTACAGGATTCAGCATAAGCAGCCACTGCAGTGCAGAAACATTCACAATCTCCACCAGTGTCACAAGCACATGAGTCAAACACACATGCTTCATAGTATGGAGTGGGGTCCACCTGAAGACAAGTAACACAAATGAGTTGAATGGTATAACAGAGCAACTCCATAACACAAAATGTTGTATGCTGCTTCTGACATATTGTACTTTGTACTGTCCTAAAATTTTCTAACAGCTACACTTACTACTACAAATTGGATCAAAATTAGTTAATAACTAAGAATATAATACTTTTTTTCATTTTCTGAAAGAGGGGAAAGTAATAGTAATTAGTAGTAAATATGACCTGGTCCAACGAGAAGAACATTCAGGGGTTCACCAAAATATTGAGATAATACATTATATTGAAATATACTGATATCTCTTGACACGTTTTATTCAATATCTGTGTTCTAAAACAACCTACAGTGGAGTGGCAGGCAGAGAAAACATCACTCTGTATAATGCTGCACTGTTTCTGGGCCCAGGACTGTCGGTATGGGTTGGCTGTGCAGGGGCTGGTGATACCCTGAGCATCAGGACAGCTTGGTGAGTCCTTCCAGCTATTCCCAAACACCAATGAGTTGACCACTACAGCATGGCACCTCGTGGTGAAGTCATTATTTGCATTGCCGTCATAGTTGCCACACAGCCCACACACACGGCCCTGAAAAAGCAAAGACCTTTATCAGCACTGGAAAGAGTACTGGAAATCTGTACTTGAGTACAAATGCTGTTACATTACTCAAATATTACCCAACAAATAAAATTACTGATGTTTAAAGTATTCTTCTAAAATACTACTCAGTTTTAATAATTGGCATATTAGTTACTTTTTAACTGTTGATGGTTAATGCATTACCAGTGTGGGCAGTCATTTGTAGGGGATTCATATAGAAAATATTTACTTTTAACAAAACACATTTCTCTGAAAAACGATAAAAGCTATGAATTGCTCGAACTAATTTACTTTAAATTACAGTTAAACAAATAAAAGAATAAAAGTAACAAAGTAGATTGCATAGTCTAATGCATACGTAAGTACAAGTAAAATACAGGTTTGAAAAAAGTCCTCAACACAAACTTAAAAAATGACTTGGGATGTGAGAACTGATTTGTTAGCTCCACCCCTGCCCCTTTCATCACATTGTTCAACTTACATATCAAAACAAAGTGTGTCTTTTGTTTTCTTAATAAATCAGTTGTAATCACATTAAAACCAAAACCTTCATTCGTATATTGCAGGGTTACCTTATATTTTGGGCTGAGCTTGATGAACAAACTGGTCTTCTTGTCCCACATGAGAATTAGTCCATTGTTGGCTTCTATTACCAGGTAGATACCCATCGTACTGTATTGGAACGGGACTGTTTCTTCATTTCCACTTGAAAGCAGCTGGTAGTTTCCCTCCGTTAGGATCAGTTCTGCACTCTAAATGAAAGATCAGAAAATGATTGCCAGTCAGTTTTACATACATAATATGGACATAATTTCATTTAAAAACTCAGAAAACATCGCACAAACATTTTTGCAGTTAAAAGGAGTTCCAGGAGTTCCATTTCTATTGCATCAACACCACCCGTGATTTTTGTCTGCATATTAGCTTTTTTTGTTTAATGATCTTGAATAAGTGACAAAGCGTCTTCAGGCTTCAGGCTCCTCCAATTGCCTTTGACTTAGTATTTCTAGATAAACCAAACAAGTTCACATATTTGTAGCTGTCAGAAATTTCAGCTGTTCAGCAGTCTATGTTGAATCAGACATTTCAGTTGTTTTATATTAACTACCTACCCCCAGGAAGATCTTGATGGTCTTGGAGCAGGTGGTTCCCGTGGTTCCACATGGAACATTCTCAGTGATCACTCTGAAGGTCCCATTACTCTGAGCACTGCCACAATAGTCCTGAGGAAGGACACACAGAAGAAAAATATCAATATTATTCTCTCTGCTTGATTTTTCACCATACCAAAACCTTTTGTCACACAGGGTTAGAGTTAGATTTAGCTTTTGTTGGTCTAATGATTGCCTGGGATGGCTAATTCCTGTTTCATAAAGCTTGTGGTGATGGTGGTCATTATTGATAACATTTCCAAAAACTTGCACATGAAAATGCACATCACTTCCATCACCCTGTTCCCCAAGTGCTTTTGTGTGCATTCATACCTGAGTGAGAATATATTCACAGTTGCCATCAAACGTGAAGCGCTTCTGATCAAAAGTCATGTAGTGTCCATCCCCATAGACAGAGCAGGTTCCATCACACGGGTCGGTAGTGCACTGCCACTTCCTGTCTTTACAAGTGCTGTAAACAGATACAGATTAGGTTCTGTTCAGGTTCATGTCTTTTTGTTTGTATACATTGAGGTGAACCAAAAAAATTAAGTAACTAGCATACTGCTAACTTTACATCATTTATATCACTTATCACTTATAATTCACCTACCAGGTGTTGCAGTCCACCTTAGTGGTCTCTCCAGGCTGGTAGGAGATGCCATTGTGAACACAAGAACAGGCCTCTGGGTTAATGCAGCCTCCTTTACCATCAGATACCGTCCCAGATGGACACATACAGCCGGAGACACATCCCATGCTCATCTGGAGAAAAGATCAGATTTACAGAGAAAAGTTGTAATTTGACTCCAGAGGTCAGATTGTTCAAGTATTTGAGTATTTGCATGTATTTTCCTTATGTTGAGTAAAAGGTGACTCACACAGGCCATGTCTAGTGTGTTGCAGCTCTTCTCACACTCGGTTCCTTTTGCACCTGGACTGTGAGCAGAGCAGTTGAAAAAAACCATGGGGGGAGCACAGGTGGCTGGGAAAACACATCAGACAATTACTTGTTGCATGCATTTCTAAAGTAAATCTAGTTTTGCGTCATTGTTGTCCTGATTTAATGCAGCACTAGCTGCCATTACCATTTATTTTATTCCTTATATAACAGAGCTAAGAGCACCGATTTATTTATATTACTAAGACTTTTTCAGCTTGAGAATTAAAGTAACACAACAAACATTCTTCGATTCAAATATGAAATTTTATCTGTGATATAAAATGACACATAGTGCTGATGTTTTTTCTGGATATTTTTCTCTTTGCTTTCTGTTCAGAAAGGTGAAGCGCGAAGTAGCAAGGGATTACTGTATTTCTATGTATCTTGTCTTCGTCTGTGGGTTTTACCTGAACAAACAGGAACAGGGTTTTAGAGGTAGTTATGTGTTGGGACTATTTCTTGAAAAAAAACAGCTAGGTGCAAGAGGTTTGATGAATGCATAAACTGTAACCATGTCTGGATAAACTTAAACCATGTCTGTTTTTTTTATATAGATTTAACAAATGAGCTTTTAGAGGTTTGAACAGACATACAGTAGATCGGTTTCCTTTTCAACACTCTTTCAACACTTTTGCTTCTCACTCTTAGAGAAGCAAAATGAACATCCCTGATAGTATTTTGAAATATAAAGCTAATAAAAAATAATATAGCCACCTATTTTTTATATGTATGTTGGGAGCCAACAACTGTCCAAGAAACCCTTTTTAAAGCTGCTGCTTTAAAAACGTGATTCTGTATTATGAAACTTACATGGCAGTGCAATAAACTCTCCAATGCAACTGAATTTGCCCTTCTTACAGGTGCTGGTGGAGGAATATATAAAAAGACATTAATATACATGCAGCACACTGCTGAAAGATAACAATGACATTTTTGGTAGATCACAAATATGTCAAATAACAAATATTTACTTGTTCTACAAAAGTGAATTTTGATTGATTCAAAAATGTTCCTGACAAAATATATGATTTTCGTACCACATGACTCCATCCTTGTTGACGACCTGTCCAGGAGGCACCACAGAGCCTTTGTCATAGCAGGGACAAGACTTAGGTGGGACACACTTTCTAGATTCATCCAGATAGGTTCCCTCTGCACAAATGCAGCCGTCGATGGGCAGAAAGGAGAGGTGACAGCTGAGCTCAGTGGAGTCGATGCAGCGACAGGTGCGACTGCTGGACGTGATGCTGTAGGAGTAGACCATGCTGCTGGGGCAAGACCTGGCATATTTACCTGAGGAGGTCAGACCACCACAGTCAATGCAAAGCAGTCATATCACATTTTTCAAATCAGATCCATCCTTAAAATTAAACCACGACTGTTAGATTAATTTCAAAACTCAAAATTTCCCATAATTTCCCATAATTTCAATGTAACTCTATGTGTGTTACCTAGGTGTGTGTGTGTGTGCATACTTGTGTGTTTGGCATGACACCAAACTCAGTGAACAGTTCCAAAAAAGAGACTGCTAAAAACTGAACTTATTGTGAAAAAGCCTTTACATTGATATAGGACACAGGTCCATTGGAAAGAGGCATGGAGACAAATGCCTAATGTAGTTCCTCACTACTCACCACAGATTGTCTTCCTCCAGTCACTGATCTGGATCCCTGCAGCTGCGCAGGCATGGACATAGGAGGAGACTGCAGCACACATGCAGTCCTCACTTTTCTCACAGTTACAGCTGTCATACATGCAGTTCTGTGATGAGATAAAATGAAAAAAGACTTCAGTGTGAGGTCTGGAGACTGGTTCAGGTAAAGCCTACAGAAGTCTGTAAAAACTGTAGCAGTGAGACTTACCTCTTTGTAGGACTCAGGACTGATTTCTAAGTGACAGGGGGCAAACACTCCCTTAGGGTCACTCAGCATGGAGCACCAGTGCTTGGCGTACCTCTCTGTCATTGACACACAATGGCCAACATCAGTCATTGTGAAGAACTCACAGTGATGACAGAAAATCTGAATGAGTCAGACATACCATTATCCAGACTAAGACTGCAAGGGTTCTCAAAGTTGGTCTTAACATTGGGGCAACCAGCGTGTGTCTTCCAGCTGTTGACAAAACCAGCTGCTGTGGCATCTGGAACACCACTGAGCTTGAGAAAGTCATCAGCTTGGTTATTGTTGAAGTTCCCGCACAGACCTGCAGACGGCATCATGTCAGTGACAATGTTTCTGTTTGTGTTTAATACATCATCCTACTAAAACCGACAACAGAACTCTTTGCACAGCAGTCTAGTCTGGTTCCACAGAGAAAAATATCCACATTATGCCACTATACTATACACTATAGTAGATTTAAAAGTAATTAAATTAATTTAAAAAATTTAATTGTATATATGTTTTTCTTATTTCTTTTCATTTATAAAGATGTGGTGTGTGAACGTGTATGGGTCATTGCAGTATATATTTTTTACTTATTTTTATCATTCTATATTTTATTCTTGCTTTATTTAATTTATCATTATTATTTTTTCTCATTTTTATGTATTGTTCAAAAAGATAATTGTATTATAATGTTCTGTCATTTAAATGTATCCTGTTTGTGTCTGTCTGTCAAAGCATTTTGTAAACTCAAGGTGCTATATAAAGTATAAACTTATTATTATTATTATTATATGCTGAAACTTTCACTAAAATGTACTCATCAGGAGATTCTGTTATTCATTAGAGTACAGTGCATGAAGACAAATTCATTCACTCATTCATTAAAAAACATAAAACTAATTAAAATTTTTCATCAACATCATCATTCGGTATCTCCCTCAAAGCAAACTTAAAAATAGATAAACATGGAATTTTAACATGTAAACTGCGTGTGTAACTGCACACACATTTGTTGGTCAAAGGTAACTTGATAATAGCGTCTCAAATTGTGACATCTGGCTTTATGGAAATACTTCTGGACACTTTTGATACTATTTTACATGTTGCATATGATTAATATTGATTTTCTTTTACAATTTAATTTAGACAAGTGTGCATGGTATGCCTGCGTGCTGCAACAATTGCTTATGTATGTGGATATTGTTCCTATATTCTCTGTTTCTATTCACTGATTGCAACCGCCAGCAGGCATCAGTAACTCTAAAGTATTTGAGTGGAATGTCTTCAGTCAGAGAGCACATGCACATCAGTTCAGAGTACATACCACAGGTCTTGGTCTTGTAGTCAGTGTTCACTGTGATATAGAGCTGCATGATTGGTTGGAGCTGTACCTCCAACAGAACACCGACAGACGTCTGGACTAGCAGGTAAAAAGAGGATCCTCTGAATGCGGTGAGTCCAGCTAAGAAAGGTTAAGGGAGGGAATTGTTAAATGTTGGATAGGAGGAGACAATACTATTTGTGTGCCCATCTGACTGGTCAGGGAAACAACTGAAACATACTATCATCATATTAGGACCAAATGGGACAAATGAAATTACACTGGATTTGCAGTAAAGAACTACTGGATGTTTATTGGTTCTAGGAGCTCATGAAGTCAGATCATGCTGCTCATTTCAGTGCAAACTGTCAGTGTTTGTATGTAAACTAATTTTTGATTGAGGGCTGAGAGAAGTCCTTGTGACTCTGAGCTCTGCTGTTCAGCCTGTGACCTCAAATGGACACAAGATGTCGCCAGCCACTGCTTTTCATCTGGATGTAATGAGATTTTAATATGTAACACCTCACACTAACACACTGATCTCCAAACATTATGTTATCTCCAAGCACATGGCCCAGCTGACCAGCAGATGTTGCTAACGCAGTGATAATAGTTATGTTGGAACTGAACATAACACCTGTAAATGAAGTGTCAGTCAGCTAAATATAAAGTATTTGTTATACACATTACATAGGAAAATGTACTGTAGCATGCACTGTGGGTCTTTTTCTACATGTCATATGGAGAAAGTCAGGGGTGAGTCTCTCACCAGCAGAGAATGGTAACTGAGCGTAGATGCCATTAACAAAAACCTTGCCATTGGGATGGATGGTGATCACCTTTGTGTGAAAGGAGACAAGATGTGTTCAATGATGATGTCATGAGAAAAAAGCAAGAAACAAAACTCTGCTTGCACGATGCAATGATGCATGCAACTCTGATAAATCATGAAAGTGGTCATGATATTTGCTGTGATGGATGAACTCTGTATAGATCGAAGGTAGTAAGATTGTTCTAATGTAGTACTAGTGAATGGTAATGTATACATATCACACTCACATTAGCCCCTCCAGACAAACCCAAAGTGATGGACTTGAGGCAGGTTTCACTCTCAGTCAGTCCACACTGCACCAGTTCTCCCTGTACCACAAACTGGTCTCCACTGCAGTCCTAAACATCCGAAAAGAAAACTATTAAACCACTGCTGCAATGAAAAGTCATTTTAGTAAACTATAAGAGATGACATGACAAAAAAATTTTTTAAAATATAGTTGTGGTATAATTATTAATGTAACAAAACACTCAAAACTTTTTCTTAACACTCACTGGATGGATTTTTAATATTTAAATGAAGTCATTATAATATGGGACGCAACAGACATGACATACGTACTTATCCCTACTGGTATGAGGTGGTCTAGCAGTGTGTGTGTGTGCGTATGTGTGTGTGTGTGTGTGTGTGTGTGTGTGTGTGTGTGTGTGTGTGTGCGTGTGTGTGTGTGTGTATGTGGTGTAACAGCATTGATGATGATGTGTGTTACCTTAGCCAGAACGTAGGTGCAGTCCCCATGGAAGGTGTACACTTTCTCATCGAAGGTGTTGACGTGCGCTCCTCCCTCCACAGAGCAGGTTCCTGGACAGTTCTCCTCTGTACACTCCCACTGGCCACTCTCACACACACTGTCAGCACACACAATTTAATCTTAACAGGAATACTCGCTGAACCATCTCCAAGACTGTGTTGTTCCCACACTAGAATAAACTTTGTTGAACGTTTACTTTTCAAACAAACACATGTTCTGTTATGTAGAGTGTTGCTGTGACATGCAAACAGGCTGACATATTGTGCATCTTACCATTTTTTGCAGTTACTGGTGTAGGACTCTCCAGGTCCATAGATCTTACTGTTGTATGTGCAGGAGCATTTGCTCAGTGGGACACAGCCATTGTTGTTTAAATCATCCAGCACCATGCCTGAAAATGATCAAAGTATTACTGTACTGAAACACATTGTGTGTGTGTGTGTGTGTGTGTGTGTGTGTGCGTGTGTGTGTGTGTGTGTGTGTGTGTGTGTGCGTGTGTCACTCTGCTGTACCTGCGGGGCAGAAGCATCCATCGATGCAATGACTGTCACAGGTGTGGCTGGCCTCTGGGTTGGAGCAGGTGTCAGCACAGGGACTCCCACACTCTTTGTACTCCATTTTGTAAGGACATGACTTCCCTGTGAATATATCAGTAGTTTTTCACCACTTGACTTACGTAACCTCTCTGATAACATTCATTTCTGCAGACATTACTATTGTATTCAGGCTCCAGGCCTTGAAGAGCCTGCCCATGCTTCACAAGTGTCCCCTCTAACCACAGTACTTTGAGAAGAGGTGGAGTTGATCTCATATTATGCATATAAACCAGCTTACACACAATGTTTGGATAATGAGGAATTGGCATGTGTAAGTAAATCTAATGATGCTGTGTTTTCCAGTGTGCTGGTAGCAGAGTCAGTTTGTGACTAACTCTTTTAGCCTTGAAATGTTTTGTGCCCTCACTTGGCCATCAATCCCAACATGGATGAAGTTGAAGTTGGTCAGTTGCCATAAGCTGTTCAAGTGCAGCTAAAAGTCAAGGTTAATTGGCTCTTTAATTAAATGCATATGGTGAATTAACCATCTAACTCCCCTCTTTTCTTCTGGGAGTTAGATGCAATTTTGCAAGTTTGCATGATGCTGCTACAGTGTACTCACAGCAGAGGTCTTTGGTTCTCCAGTTGTGGGGCTTGCCACCAGCATGCACACACTGTCTAGAGAACTCAGACACAGTGTTGCACAGGCAGAAGGGGTCTGTGTGTTCATTTTTGCCATTGCCACAATGACAGAGGTCTGCCACACAGGCAGAAGTGAAAGAGACGATGTCCAGCAGATTGTGGCAGGTGTTGAAAGCCGGCCCTGTGAGGATCTGCTCACACAGAGGTTTCTAAAGGACGAACAGACGAGAGAGAATAGAAGCAAAGACAGAAAAAGGAGCATGATTAGGCAGGCAACACTGTAAAGCCACACGTGGAGATTCTGAAAAAACAGTGGTGGAATGTAAGTTCTGCTGACCAGTACACTGACAAGTACTGCTTGAGTATTTAATCAAGTACTGTACTTCCAACTTTATACTTCCACTCCACCACATCTCGGAGGCAAATGTTGTGTGACAGCAATGAAAACCACGTATCTCCAAATGTTGTCATTTTTTCCTACTTGTTTAGCTAAATTAAATTAATTTAAGCATTTAAAATGTCTTTGATTGGCTGGAAAACGCATGACAGGGTTGTTTTTTAAAGACTCACGGTTCTCACAGGAGAATGTGAAGTTCCCAACAGTATATAGTAGTTAAAATGAGCTCCGCCAGAAAAATCTACAACAGTAACATGCAGCATACACATTAATGCAGCAGTACTCCCAATCTAAACATATATAATAATAGGTATGATAGCAAAGTAATATTGGAAGAAACCTTTAATCTTCATACTTCAAGTATATTTTGCTCATAGTTCTTACACTCGACTGAATACAGGATTTTTATTTATAACCACACAGTGAAATATTTTCGCTGTGTGGTTATCACTATTTTTACTTCAAGGAAGCTTCTTGCACTAGTACTTCTCTCACCACTGCTGAAAACTGATTAACTGGTAATGTTGTTGCTTAGCTTGGGGCACCAAGCTTTGACTGTTGCTCTGTTACCATAGCTCAGCTGTGGTTTAAGGTTTAGGAAGGGTTTAGGTTTAAACCTGTATTATCTAGTTCTGTCACATGATCACTTGAAGCAGATTGCTTCTGAATCTGCCTGCTGTGTCCTGAAATCACCTAAACTCCTGTAGAGGCCACTGTGGTTGAGGTTTAAGGTCCTAACATTCAGTATAAGGAGTATATTAAAAATAAGTTTCAAATTGAATTAATGTAATTTTGTCATTGTGATGTTTCATTTTTGCCTTAATTGAAACAATCATCCGACACCATTTTAACCATCATGAAATCACATTCTGGGATCTATATTAAACATGGAAACATTCTGCTGGACATGTTGGTGTTCAAGTTTGCCATCTGTTGTCCTGCAAATATTCTAAATTTAAAAATTTGCATAAAATATGAGCATATAAACGATTTATGACATTCAAATTAAAGCAAAAACTACTAATGTGGTGCAGCATGTAGTACAATATCATGATATAGACTGAATACCTGAATACTTTTATGCCATGTCACAATACACAGACCAAAGACAGAGTAAGACATGGATCACAAACATGGATCTGAACAATATAAAATTACTTCAAGCACTTGAAATGTGCATTTCATAATGTAAGTATGAGCATTAAAGCTCAATAGCTTCCAGGTGATGTGACCTATTGGCTCAGAATCACCTTAGGACAGTAGATCTACACTTGCTGTATGAGACACACCTCTTTTTTTTATAGCATTTTATCACTTTTTCTTATTAATTCTTAATACATTTCATCATGTAAATATGAGCTTTACTTCCAGGGGATGTGACCTATTTACTCAAAATCAGTGCAAGACCATACACTTTCTTAATCAAATCTTAACCTTCTTCATATTTTATAAATAAACATTTAATACATATATACAGTAAGCTAGCGCTGATTTTCCCAGTTTTCTCAAAGTATTTGCCATAAAGTCAGCAATATGGGCGCACTTGAAAATAATGGAGCGACTGGCTTGACCGCAGTCAGACATCACACGTGCATGCAATGTATGAGATACTTTCTGGTGTTCACAAGATACTTTCTAGTGCTCACGAGAAAGTATCTTGTGCTCACTAGAAACGTTTCACTTTTTTTTGCCATGTCCCTTTAGGGGTTCCGTATAAGATTTTGCTGCATGACCAAAACTTTTTTCCCACCAGTCCACCAATCTATCAGTGCAATACTGATCAATACTAGGATCATCAACAAAGACAACAGTCTGGTATCATCTGAAAACTTCCATATTCATGCATTTGGAAAATCAGTTTTACAACTGCCTGAATAAAGTAGTGTGTGTAAAGAGTAAAGTGTAAAGAGTAGAGGTACATAGAGTAAAAGTAGTAGAGTAGTAGAGTAAAAGTTTACGTGAGTATTTACTCATTAACTTGAGTACAATAGTATAGTATAATGATATAGCATTATAACTTCCATATCAGTGGTGAATCCTCACCATGTCGTTGCAGTTTTGTGTTGATTCCAGTGTGTAGTCCGAGCAGCTTTCAACTGGACCATCCATTTTCCAGAAGTTAGCAAAATCCATGGTGGATAGTGTCACACCTGTTTGGAAAACACCAATAAAGAAACTCAGTTCTGCGGCCAAGCCTTCGCTGAGGGACTTGACTTGAAGTGGCTCCAAGCATACCGTGGCTGTAGAACTCGTTGTAGAGCTGGACCCCATTAAAGTCTCCGCAAAGACCACAGGTTTGGTTCTTGTATTTCTGGTCTAGCTCCACCTTTGGGGACAAAACAATCAGCCATCTCTCTCTATAGTATAGTCAGTCAGTTCAGTATTCACAGTCTGATACTATACTTCTATGCTATAATCGCTGCTATAATCTAAAGCTTTGACAGTATTTTTAAACAGTAATGGACATAGCAGGCTTCTTCATGCAGCTGTATTCCTACCAGAAAAGAGTCCTCCTCATTCCAGATAGCAAGCAATCCCAACTTTGCTTTGATTTTGATGTAGGTGGGAGTTTTCTCGATGAACACTCCTGCCTGACTGACAGGTAGGACCGCTCTGCAAAAAGAAAAAAAAACAAAACAAAAAGAAGTTGCATGTGTTTTTGAAACTTTTGTTCCAAGCCAAATATTTTATAGTGAAGGTATGAGATTAGATATGACACATATGTATGAACCAGTCTGAAGCAATAAGTTATGCAGACAGTGGAAAGGGTTTTTAGAGTAAACTCACAATTTGCCATCAACGACCACTGAGCCTTTGGAGAGCTCCACCACTGAACCCTCCAGCTTCATAATGATGGTTTTGATGGTGGGATGGCCGTCAGCTTCATCTCTTCTGAGCTGGATGTTGAAGTCATTGTAGCTGCCCTTGCACAAAGACGTCAGAACATAGTTGCAGGTGGAGTGCAACTGGAAAACATCCCCATCAAAGGTCTTGAAGTGGAAGTTGCCCCATGTACTGCAAACCTGGCCATTGTGGATGGGACTCACACCTGCAGGATAAGATCAGCAACCATATTATACGCCTCTTAACTTAACTCTTAACTTACCTGACAGTTACAAATACAGTTCACAGTTGTTACCAACAAGCTCACCAGTTATTTTTTCTGGAATCTGGGACATGGAGAACGTGTTCACAGCAGACTTCGCCTCTGTTGAAAGAAGTGAGAGTTATTTGTCAAGTAATCAATCTAAAAAAAAACATTCAAACACAATAAAAAAAAAGTTTTGCTGTAGCACATGGGTAAACATGTGAGCTATTAACAACTCCTATTTATCAGGCTGTCTAATGGAGTATAATGGATGTACCGCTGTGCCAAGCAGCTACGATGGCTGACAGGGCCACACATAGCAGCCACTTGTTAGCCATAGCCATTTGCTTCTCTGCAGGAACTCTGAGGAAGGTGGGAGGGAGGCCCAGCTTTTTATACCAGGGGGCAAGGTCTTAATGTGACAGGTGAAGGAGTGGCATTTTCAATGGTTCACATGGTGATTCATGACTGCAGGTCTTGTTTCCTTGTCTCCTTCACAACTGATATGAAGGGAGAGGTTACAGAGCATGGGTTCACCTCACACCTGTAATGGTATGGCACTTAAAACCTGATGTATTTTGGGGTCATACAGGTTGAATTCTTGAATCCTTAAATAACAGTGAAGCGGAAATACTTCACAACAGCTCCATGGAAGACTCTCAGCTTATTCCCTAACAGCATAAGGTCATACTGTATGTGATAATCTCAAAATAAAATATGTTTTTTTTTTTTTTGTTGTTGTTCCCACATTGTTACTGCTTTATTCCTTCACATCTCTTGTACCCACATGTAGGTATTGGTAAATATAGTACTGGAACAACAACTGTAGAAAATATGACGCTGTAAATTATAAAAAATAACACTGAACAGTATACTTATTTTTACTTCACTAAATAATGGAAGTGAAATTGCACTTTAAAGAGAGAACTTTTTAGTTGTGTTCTTTTACAAAATAAGAGAAGGTATGGGCTATTAATGCAGCATGAATATGTCCAACAGAGATGGAGAGAGAGAGGGTATGAGAAGAATTCAGTGCATCATGGGAAGTCCTCCCCAGCAGTCTAGTCCTATGGCAGCATAACTAAGGGATGACCTGAGCCAGCCATAGCTATAAGCTCTATCAAAAAGGAAAGTCTTAAGTCTACTCTTAAAATTATACAGGGTGTCTGCCTACTGAACCCAAAATGGGAGTTTTCTCCACAGAAGAGGAGCTTGATAACTGAAAACTCTGCTCTACTTTTGGAGGCTAAAGGAACCACAAGGAACCCCGAGGGAGGTGCAGCAGGCCTCAGGACCAACAGCTTAAAGACTTAACTCAACAGGGACCATCAGAATCATCTTAGAACAATCAGACGGACAATCAGAAGCTCTAACCAGAGTCTTCATGTTTCAAAGAATCAGCACTAATCAGAAACTAGTCTAGTCTCTGCTGGTAGACTAGAGTCATGGCACAAAGAGAAGAGGTCTAGCTGGGAGTCAGTGGAAAAAGTTGAGAAAGTTGAAGGAAGACAATCACACGTGACCAGAGACCATGTTTAAACAGAGATATGAGTTACCTTCTCCTCCCATGATGACAACTGAACCAACTTCGCCCACTAAATAAAGACTGTGAATTGCAGCTTAAAAACCAAACTTATATCCTGTATTAGATATGTTCTTTTAGTTTCTGCATGTGGCAATGAGCATTGAGAAAGAAAGCAAAGGTGACGTTGTTTCACACTCAGAGCTTCAGGATACACGTTTGACATTATTAAAGGTTGAAGGAGGAAACACCCACAACAACCAAATCTGATTTAGACCTGCTGGAACAATAGATCACCATTATGACCATTTATGTGTTGATACAATCTCAGGCTTTAGATACATTCACTAAATACTCCCCTGAGTGTTTTTATTTGCTTTGTTTTATCATATTTTGACTCAAGCGATAAAAGCCTAAATCTGTTCAAGGTGTGTTCAGATCTCTGAGTGATTAACACTTTTGTCTTTTGTCTTCTTATCGCCTGCAGTCATCTTCAACAAAAGCAAGACTCAACAGTGACTCAAAGCAGCGATTACTTAAATTCACCTGGGTTCATTACAGATCCATTAGTATTGTGTTACCGTCCACCCAAAATGAGATTATGTAGCTGGCAGTAGTGGGTCTGCTGTGCGCTGCACGGCGATGGGTGTAGCTGCCATCTACGCAGCAGCACTAATCAGTAATTGTTTTCACTCATGCTGTTTGAATCCTGTTATTCTCTTAGGAGGTTCTGGAAAACACACCCACAGTATTAGCTCACAGTGATGCATCAAACGAAAATATAGTTTGAAAAGAAGAAGTAAATTGTTGTTTTTAGGGAATCCAGATCATGCTCAACAGACATCTGCCACGACAGGCTCAGAGAGGGAGACAATAGATGCACATGTGCACAATAGTCAGAATAGTAATGATAACTATAAGTATACATTTTAATGGAGATATGATAATAAGGAAAATAGCATTTGTAGCGGTTATCAAGCAGAACCACAGCAGCAGGTGCAACCACAATCTCTAATTTAGGCCTAACCTAATCCATGAGAACCTGGGAGACAAGAAAGCAGAGAAACTCTGGAGGAAGAAGTGAAGTTAGTAGCATACATTAATGAGATATTAATCTGTTCAGATGGAGAACGACTGCTTTGAGTGACAAGTGGATGCCATTACAGGTGGCTTGTTTGAGCACCTCAGCTCCACCAATTCTCAGATTAGTAGATTAGATTATCAGCACCAGCTTCAAAATTCATTCATACACCATCAGTGGTCCAGGCTATAGCAGCGTTATGAATAAACGTTATAAACGTTATAAGCCTACTCTTAAATGGCAAGAGGGAGTCTGCCTCCAGAACCAGAACTGGGAGCTGGTTCCACGGGAAGAGGAACACCGTGTGCTTAATATATATAGACTCCTTTATGTAATAGTAATGACACTATAATATTTGCAATATTTCTATGATATTTATCTGTTATCATTAATGTTTCAGCATTGTTACTCAAATTTGATTGTAATCATAGCATATTTTATTATTAATTGATTAATTAACGGAAAATAAGAAAAATAGTTCCTTAAATCAAATGACATTGATCATTCGTGTTGAGCTGAACCTTCTGAAATCAGTGCCCTGTCAGCCGCAGTCATACTACTCAGAGAGAAAGAGGAAAGGTTTATTAGGATATGGTTTTTTTTTGGTAGTGGAAACAAATTATCATCAAAGCTTGCCCAAATCAAATTTTACCACTAACACTGCACAACTACTTTTTGCTTTCACATTCAGTGACATTTCATCACTTAATTCACTGAAGAGCAGGGACAACCAACTAGTAGGCGACATTCCAAATTGTACATTTGTTCATGTTGTAAGAGGACGGAAAACATGTGTCAGATAATAAGAAATGCAGCCCAACCTGCATGTTGTTTTTTATTTTGTTGAAATTCAAATTTCACTAACCCTCTGACTCAGGAGAAGTGTGGGTCGTGAGGAAAGAGTAGCGGGATGCCACTGCCATAAAACAAATGAATAAACAAATGAGTTCAGTACTTAATAAATAAAAACTGCACATTTTAGAGTGACCTTTCATAGTGACCTAGTGACACACCTGTGTCACCGTCATGCTGTTTAATCAGCATGTTGATATGCCACACCTGTCAAGTGCAGAGAAGAAGTCACATACTTCAGCTTGTGAAAAACGGAGCAGATGGTGTTTATGTTTAATATGTTCTTTTTCATATATTATTTTGTCTTTTACTGGCCACTGTTTCTGATAGTAGCAGCAGGGCACTGGGAAAAAGAAAGCACATAACCTCAGTGTCTTCCAGGGTGGCTCTGACTTGCATATTAAATGAAAAATATTGCACAATATTAAGGTTTCCTGACTCAGCCTGAAATGTGACAACATCAGGTCAGAGTATGTTTGGACAGGGTTCACCTCCCTTAACCAACAGTGATAACTGGCTTTGACTTTGGTGGTTTAGGCCTAATCACAATAAAGCATCTCCTGTGGTGTGATCTGGATTATTTGGGCGAAATTGAAATGTATTTTTTTTTTATCAAAGCAAAGTAACACAGCAAATATGTGATAAGCTGCAAATAAAGCTGAACTAATCTGTACGATCTGTATGATTGGACATACAGAATGGTCAGTGGAACTAACCATAGAATGGGGTCAACCAAAAGCTTTTATTACAGGCCCACCTATAAATTATACATGAAGCCAGAAGCCTCGAACACTGCCAGAACTTGTCTATGACATGAGACAAAGACCAGTGCTTTGCATGGGACTGATAGTAGGAATCACTTCACCAGTGTAGAGTTGTCATGAAGCTGCAATTAAAGAACAACTAGGTTGGTTTGCTGCTGGCTGTTTGAACACAGATCTTCAGTCCAGTTTTCCTCTAACTGGAGCCCTGACAGTGGAACAACTCTATGCAGTCTTGCTGTCTTTGCAGGCACATCCAATCACATTAACAAAGCTCAAATACAAGACAATCCCTGATAACAGAATTCATTCCTGTGTGATCCTATTGTTATGAATGCACATGTTCAACTTTTCATACTGAAGCAGAGCAGTTGTCAAACCCATGTTCAGTTCTGATCTGGGGGCAGGTTGAAAAGACACATGGTGTCATTTATTTAATTACTAACCAAAACCCAAATTTTTCCCAAACAATAATCAGGATATGATCCCCCAGGCTATGACCAGCCCTCCCGAAAATAAAAAAGGTATTTCTAGCTCTATGTAAAATAGCCACAGTTCAGTACCTAATAAAAATCTTTTTCAACATAAAACTGCACATTTTAGAGTTACCATTTATTTGACCAGTCCAAGACACACCTGTGTCATGTTGTTATTTAATCAGCACCTTAATATGCCACACCTCTCAAGTGGAAGGACTTTCTTGAGAGACTTTCTAACAGTGATTTTAATGGCTCTCTTTAAAGATCTCTTTCTTATAAAAATAAAAGTTTATACACATTTAATTTATTTTTTGTGTATAATTGTATAAACATGCCAAACACGCTTTGCAGCATAACTACACTTATATATATATGTATTGGCAGTACAGACCATGCTCATTTCCTCATCCTTCATTTTCATTCATTTTCCATAACTGCGTATCCTTTACAGGGTCTCAATCCCAGCTGACACTGGGTGGGAGACGGGGTATACCATGGACAAGTTGCCATTTCATCGCAGGACTGAATCTTAGTATCATGGGTAACACCTGCGTTAACCTTAGTATATCATGTGAATGTCAGTGCCTGAGCATTCAGGGAGGACATAGCACAGACAGACTCCACACAGAAAAGACCCAGCCGGCTGACTGCTTCAAACACAGAACCTTGCTGTGAGGTGACACTGTGTTACCTGGAGTCTTATATGCAGCACATCTTAGAAGTCCAGTGTGTCATATATATTATGTAATATTGTAATACAATATTTATCCATCATCTGTAACTGCTCATCTTCATCAGGGTCATTGTGGGGCTGGAGCTTAATATTCAACTTAACTTACTTATACCAAATTTTTTATTTATGTATAATCATCTGAAAATAAGAGTATATTTTTGGACCTTAGACGAGTACCTGTAGACTACTATCTACAGATACTGCAGGTCCACCATGTTTAATCACCCTGTATCTACAGTGGCCCAGAATGGACAAACTTCTGGTTCTTGACAGGGCTCAGTGTGGCAGTTCTGGTAATCATCATTTTGGCAGTCCTGCCAATGCTGCCTACCAGTTAATCCAAAAAGGGGTAGAGTTGGAGCTGAGGTGGTCTCAATGAAGCCTGGGTGCGATGCTCAGACAAGCCACCTGTGAAGGCACCCACCTGTCAGTCAAAGCTGCCATACTCCTAAGTTTTAATATAAATTGGAACAGATTATTTGAATACAAATTCACCCTCTACAATTGTCATGAACAGGGAAATTAACTATAGAGACCAAAACTGTTTTTTGTACCAGGCTGTAAACATGTTTATTTCCACTGTGAAGTTGGATGCCGTAACATGGGGACTTATGGAGACTGACTCATTCTAAAGCCACGCTCAAGTGGATGTTTGAGGAGCTGCAGTTTTGGGTTGGCTTCACTTCACAGCCACACTAAATCTAACAAACTAAGTCTGACTGATTTTTCATTTTGCACATGGGTGGCATGTCTCTCCTGACACATTGTATCACTGCTTCTTTAACAAATCCAAACAAAGCCTTTTTTTCTTTTGAAAATAATCATTTATAAATCATCAAGTCTTGTGAAGCCCCAGCCTCCAACCGTGTCCTGTGAGCTCCCTCTTCATTTCAAAAAATGAATGGGCTCTCCTCCTCGCCCTCTCTGTGGAGCAGATACTCCTGATAGTGCTCATACTTCCTGTGGTATAAAAACAGTCTTTAATCACAGTAATGCTGGTTCCTCCATTGTTCAGTGCTGTCAGATGTGTGTTAGCAGCACAAAGAAACTTGTCAACTCTGGCAAAGTTACAGCAGCAGTGACGCGTTAAGTGGCAGAGCATGTCAGTGCTTAAAGAGTGATTACTGCCTCACACACTGACCTGTCATTTCAAACTATCGTGGTTATGTATTGTTATTTAATTTAATTATTGCAATAATCATCTTTTTAAATACTGATTTCCATAACCTGTCTGTGGCACAAACAGGAAGTTCACTTTACTCAACTAGAAGGAAATAATTTCTGGACACTACTTTCAGCAGCAGAGGGGCAGTGTATGTGGGACTCATTCACACTCAACACAAACACTAAATCTGTTTCCTGCTGTGAATTGGCATATTTGACCTATTTTAAAGTGATTTGAAGATGTATATGGAGCTGACACAATGCAATAAAAGTAATAAATATGACAAAATAGAGTAGAATAGAATAGATACTTAATTGATCCCTTGAATAACTTTTTTTCAAATTTTTTACATACATTTTTACCCAAAATACAACCACACACACACGCACCCTGAGAGCAGTTGGAGGTGTTCGATGCCTTGCTCAAGGGTACCTCTGCAGTGCCCAGAAGGTGAACTGGCACCTCTCCAGTGACCACGCCACCTTCCATACTGGACCAACTGGATCACTTCTTTTACTTACCACCACCAACTGATCAAACACATTTCTGTATGTAACTTTATGTAAGCCTTATTTTTTAAATCCTTAATTCTTTTTTATTTGGTCTTGGCAGTTATTTAATCAATCATCTCCTGTACAACATTTCTCATTTCCCCCTTCCTCTGATTATACACCAATAAAAACATAGTTATGGAGATTATATTATGGACCTTTAAGGTACACTTCACATGGTCAAGAATGAGCCACAAGGTCCACACATGAGAAGTAAAGGCTGTTATATTTATATTGATATTTTGACAATAGACATGAACTATTAGTTTGAGATTTTGAATCATGATTAGTTGTGGAGAATGTTATGTATCTGTCTGACAGTCCTGTCCTCTGACCTCAGTTACCATAGTAATGATCAGACTGCTTTAAACTAAACACAAACATACAGCTGCTCTATATCTCTATGCTCTATATGTCAGGACATATGTTGACCTGGTGCAACCCCATATGTGGCATACAAGAAGAGAAAATTCCCTCACAGCGAGCAGTATAAAGTGACATATAATGAAAACTCTCACATACTTCAGTAAAAGTACTTTAAAGTTACTTTCCACAATTGGATACAAGCATTTGATTCTACCACATGTGTGGGAGTTGTCCCTTTGCTGCATGTTGCTGTATGAGTAACAGTTTCCACCTGATAAAATACAGTACACAAAAATCTGTTGTTAAGGAGGTGTGACATGGTGGGGAAACACAATTTCAAACCAAATGCACATTTTCTTCACATAAAATTGTATTTTACATCTTTCATCTGCAGGTACAAGACATATTTGTTCTGAAATGCAGGAACAACAAAAAGAAATCATGTTTGTAATTCACCGCACTGAGGCAGCCTTTTGAAACTGAGATTAATATCTGTCCACAGCACAGAGAAACCACAGGCTGAATCTGGCATGCGAGAGACATAAGCCTGATGTGTAGGTGTATGAGCTGTTATCAGCGTGCATCAGGTTAGACTGATAGCTGTGGGCGATGCTGTTTGTTCTAGCAGGAGTGGTGCTGGACAGGGAGAAACCAAAGAAATGAGAGCCAAGAGAAATCTGAACTGAAGGAATATACAAGAAAAGCACAGAGAGAAGAAAAACAGTAGCAGTCATGGCAACCCAGAAATACTGTTTGGAGGATTTGGCTGTACAGAATCTACATGCAATGCCAATATTTCACTTGAAGCATGAAGTAATGTGGCAAGTTTAGTAGCTACAGATGGAACTTAAGTCCGGCTGCTGGATGAGAGTAGAGAGGCAAGCAGTGTGCTTTTGTCTCTTAAACCTGACCATCATCAGAGTGTATGCAGGCTCTCAACCTAGGAGTCCTGGCTCACCAAAGCTTCACAGGGGGCTATGGGAGATTTCTTTATCTTCTAGGGGGTACAGTACCAATCAAAACAAATGTTTTTTTTTTTTCTGTATTTGTATTATTTCTACATTGTAGATTCCCATTAAAGACATCACAACTATGAAATAACACAAATGGAATTATGTGGTGAGTAACAAGTCTAAAGAAAGTAAAATCTGTTTTATATTTTAGATTCTTCAAAGTAGACAGCTTTGCACACTCTTCTGTCAGTCTGCTTCTTGGGGTCATCACCTGGAATGATTTTCCAACAGTTTTGAAGGAGTTCATATACACTACTCACAAAAAGATGAAATTTCAGCATGTACCTAAAATGCACTCTAACCTTTACCATTTATCCATGAATGGACCAGTGAATGTTGTGCTTCAATAACAGGTTGTATTTAAATAGTCGTCTTCATCAAGGCGACAACAGTAGCTGGCCAGTGCAAGGCTTCAAACAGGATGTACTCAGAGGGAAGTTACCACTGAGCGCTGAGTGTCACAGAGTGTCATCAGCAGGTTGCAATAAGTTGACTTGTGAACAGCATGAGATGTCTAGTCGAGCTCTAATCGATGGTCAAGGATACATGACGAGTTACTGAGACGCTGACATTTTTTGTTGGTGAAGAAAAAAAGGTGAAGAAAATACCATTGCATGCTTCTAATGAAATGCCCTACTTTCACGATATAACATCACTGCAGAATGAACTTCTTAGATTTTCCATAAATTTCACCTGAAATTCAAGTATCCTGAACTTTTTGTGAGTAGTGTATATAAGCTGACCACCTGTTGCTGCTTTTTCTTCAGTTTGCAGTGAAAAAATCTCACAGGATAAGAGCCCAATGAAGATCTGAACATAAGCTATATTCACAGTCTACGGCTCAACAGCCACATTCTGCTTTAGAAACGTACACAAAGCTCATAGAAAGAGCTCATAAAACAATGGGCAAGGATTTACCTAGAACGAAAGCACATTCTAAACTTCCAATAAATCATCCAAATTGCTCATATGACACAAACTAGGGGGTTAGGTAACCTCACCCTTTCAATATTTACGAACACATATTACCAGGATGACTACATAAAATTGCGGATGAATAATGAATAGATAATGATAACGAATCATATGCAGGAATTCACATTAAAGACACTACCACTAACTATCTGTGTTATAATTTGGCCACAGGGGTTCATTTGAAAAACTACGGAAGCACATTGCTGCCACTCTCCAAAAAGTAATTTGGCTCAGTATCACGTAATTACGTCAAAAGTTTCATGTTATAATGTGATAAATATCACATATATGAAATTATTATGTTATTTCATCATGTGGTGATATTATCACGTCATTTCGTGATATGGTGATGTTTTCACATTATAACATGAAAGTATCACGTTGTAGGCATTTATCATGTTATTTCATGATATTAACCATCTATTCAAGGATGGTTTTACTTAAGTCTCATAAGTTTACCAACACGAGTCCCTCATGGCATGGTTCAGTCCGTAAACTGGCTATGGCTCGTCTACATAACTTAATTCAATTATACTTTAATCTTGGTTTGAGACATGGTGACATACAACAGCTGTTGAGCACTGTAGGTGACATTGTTATCAGTATGCGTACTCTCCGGAGGATTTTGAAGAACATGGGGTTGTACCGAAGAAAGAATGAAGCATGGTTTCACTTGAAATCAATAAGAAACGATGCAACCTCAAGAGGGTCGGATTCATTCTTTCTTCGGTAGAACCACGTGTTCTTCAAAATCCTTACGCATAGGTGTTCTTATCCGATTTTGCGATGTCCGATGTGGTCCAAAATAGGTCCGAAGTAGATCGGACTAAGGCGTTTACAAACACTTTAAAAATTCCGAAGTAAGTCTGATACGATCAGAAATTCAAATTTCTTGCTGCATGTAATGTCATCTACAGTGCTCAACGACTGTAGCATGTCACTATGTCTCAGTATGATTGAATTAAGTTATGTAGATAGGCCATAGTCAGTTTACGGATTGAACCATGCCGTGAGGGACTTGCGTTGGTAAACTTATGAAATCAAGTATAAAGTACGTTATAACATGAAAAAATCAACATATCGTGAAATAACGTGATAAATGCCTATCATGAAAAAACAGGATAATTTCATATCACAAAATAACGTGATAATTACATGTCACAAAATAACGTGATACTTTCACGTTATAATGGGAAAATACCACATCATGCAATAACATGATAATTTCACATCACGTAATTACATGATAATTTCACGTTATAATGTGATAAGTGTCACATTATAATGTGATAAATATCACGTAATTATGTGATACTGAGCCAAATTATTTTTTGGAGGGTGACAGCAATGCGCTTACGTAAAAAACAGATATCTCAGTTTTCACCTCAGTCAAACAAGTGCTGGGTTATCTCAATTTTAAGATAATTTATTGTATATTTGGGAACAAATGATAAAAAAGAAACATATGTAGTAACCAGTGTCTGTATGAACAAGTGATTGTAATCAATGGTGGAATGTAAGTACATTTACTTATGTAATTGTAACTTGAGTTTTTCCTTTTATGTCACTTTCTATTATATTAATGAACGAATGAATGAATGATTCATGAATATTAATAATATATTTCACTACAATTATCTGACAGCTTTAGTTACAAGTTATTAGAACAAAATTAATAACTGTCATGGACTGGTTGTACAGCAGATATTTTGACATGTTTCCGGAAACTCACAGGTGTATTAATGACAACTGCATTCCACTCAGGGGAGGTCCTGCCATTGTAGGTGCTGGTTCACTGGAACTGAGCCGTCATTACTGTACACAGTCCACCTGTGTTTCCTGCTGTGACAAGTCAAAATGTGCAAATGAGCCATAAGAAAACTGGATTCAACTGACCCTGTGTGCACTGTGTGGGTGGCTGTGGGTGTGAACAATGTTTTTTTTATTACTTTACCTTATAACTTTACTTTAATTACTTCATATTTCTATTAAAGAGAGAAATTGTTTCCATTTCCAAAATGCATTGTATCCGTCATTGTGGTTAAAGTTCAAAGCTCTCATCTGTCTGAGCTGCAGCAGCCTGTTGAAATCTGAAGTGAACCTTGCAGGGATAGTTTCTTGCTGCACACATTGTTGATGACAGATTCTGCCCTTGTGTGTGTGTGAAGCAGGGCTGTTTGGTTTTGTTTCCTCACACACCTCAGGTTACACTTCAATATGTATCTGATCCTCTATAATCATCCATAAATTAACAGACAATGTAAAGTGCTGATTTGCTCTACAAAAGAGTAATTTATGATCTTTAGTTTTATAATAACATTCTCTAACTTTGGACTGCATTTGTATGGCTCTTCACTAGAGAGAATGAATGAGTGATTGAATGGGAGTGCTCATGTAGTAAGAATAATAGCAAAATGTGATGGGAAAGTGTCAAATGTCATGAGAAAGATGTGGATGGATGAGTCAGGAGGCAGAGATCACAGGTGATGTACTTGATTATGGGTGTTTACAGCTCTGCTGTGATTTGAAATGTTTATATTCTGCAGACAGACACACTGGGACTGTTGTGGGTCTTTTAAAATCTCCCCAATTCCTACACTGCTTGTTGAAATATAAAAAAATACTGAAATATATTCTCTTAGGTTCAAAGTTTATTAGGTTGGTAATGTAATACTGGGTCAAACTAAGTGGCTCCAATCAAACCTTTCTAACTAGTATATGTATTTTACAGGCCAGGGGATTCTGGTGGCAAGATTAAAAAAAACAAAAAACAAAAATACATGGACAGTATAAATCAGCAGACCAGGAAACAAAATGGAGCAAGAAACATAGCAACACATAACACTGACTGACCGGCTAATGTCTGACTGGAATATGTTCAAACTTACTTCCTCTTATTTTTTTTTATTTTTTTTTACAACAAACTGACAATAGTGTGAGTGTATTACCTTAGTAGAATAATGGGAACTTAATGAACATTTATGTGGATCGTCTTGGATTTAGGACAAATCAATTTTTGGGGCATTATGGCAAGTAAAGGACATAAGACCAAATAAAATGGTCATTACTTCTGATTCAGCAGCTGCTCTGGCGATTTTAAGAAGAAATCAATCAAAAGCTCAGTTTTATAAAAATGAGTTTTATACTGTGTTTCAAATGTCTTGAATCATGAGATGTGTACGTGAGTTTCTACTCCTCACATATTCTATTTCTTCTTCTTCTATTTTTCACTTCTCTAATATCTCTAATGTTGCCAAGGTCGGGCAAGGTAAAGTCCGGGTTAATGTGTAAATAGAGGAAGTCTAGAAGAAGGCTCGGGGACAGGTCAGAGTGGTGACATTTAGATTGAGGAAATGCTAACTATTAAAGAAAATTAAACTAAAAACTTATGATGCCATCTGTATCTATGGGGAGGTGTCCGAGACAGCCCATTAGAGAGTGTATAAGAACCAACTGTTAGAGCTCCACAGGGTTTTTTTTCTCTGTAACCCCTTTTGCATGTTGCACTGTTAAATGCTCCTTCTTGTACAAGAATAAATTCAACTTGACTTTGATACTTTGAATCATTTCTCCTTTTTGAAAGGTCATTTTTATTTTTAAAAATTCTTATAACACTCAGCCTGCTCAGAATTATGAGATCTGCTTTGGGAGGACTGGCTGTGAATTCAAGTTTTCCTGGGTATGCTGGAGTTGAGGGTAGCTGATTCTGCAGCAAAGTTCTAAAGAAAGAGGAAACAGATGTACCAGTCTAATCTTTGGACACACCTTCTAGTTCAATGTTTTTTCTTTAGTTACTTACTTACTACTTTTTACTACTTAGTTACGTACTTTCTACACTGTTGGTTAACACTGAAGACATCAAAAATATCACATAATAGACTGAATTATGTGGTCAACAAAACAATCTAAACAAAGCTAAATCTGTTTTATTTTAATAAGTTTTCAATTAACAGGTCTTGTCAGTTCATGAGTGTGATTTCTTGTTTTCTTAATGTGTTTGAGACCATTAGTTTCTTTCATTTTTTGGGAAATTAGACCAGTGGAAATCTGTACTTTGGTCTGATGAGTCTGACTATGTCTTTGAGAGAAGGTAAATCGATGACATCTGCATGTGTGGTTTCCACCATGAAGCATGGAGTAGGAGTGATAGTGTGGAGGTGTTATTAAAAATTGAAGATACACTTTATGTCTACCACAGCCTTCTTATTATCAGCGTCATCACATCTGGTTTGAGCTTAGTGCAAACATCATTTGTTTTCAACAGAACAATGACCCAAATGACCCATGGCTATGGGAGCGCTAGTTGACCACGAAGGAGAGTGAATGAGTGCTGCATCAGATGACCTGGCCTCCATAATCACCCGACCTAAACCCATTTGAGATGGTTTAGGAGGAGTTAGCCTGCAGAGGGAAAGGAAAGTGGCCCACAAGTGCTCAGCATGAGAACTCCTTCATGTACTTTGAAAAACTATTCCTCATGAAGCTGATTTAGACAATGCCAAGAGTGTGCAAAACTGTCACAAAGAATCTGAAATATAAATATAAAATATTATATATAAATATAATATATATAAATATATATATAAATATTATATAAATATTTTTTGTTTACAGGAAGACACTATTCTTCAGACACTGGAGGTTAAATCAGTACATGCAAATTAAAGGAAAACATCTTACTGGGTTATACTGTTTTTGTAGTAAATGTAGCAAATATAATAGTAAAAATGAAATTTCTTTTGGAAAGTATTACAGTGCACTATGTGCATGCAGTGACAATAACTTTCATATGCTTATTTTATTTTTTTATTAATTTTTTAATAATTTCTATGCTTACGTTTTTATAGATGTTTCTATCTGCTTTGTGTAGCAGAGTGGTTCTACACTTTTTTGTGTGAATACTTCAGTACAAAGGATGTTTTGAATAATTTAAGTGATGGGTACACATACAAAACATAAGTCAAAACAGTGCTAAATTTGTTTAGCTCTTGACAACCAACAATAATGATGCAACTTTTTTAATTAATTCTGAAGACATAGACTATAGACATAGACTAATAACCCAGTTTGTAAATAGGTTAATAAGGTGAAATAAAAGTTGAATAAAGTAAATATAAAAGTTATTATGAGCCATTCTTAAAATGTGACTTTTTTTAAAAAAAGGTAATTACATGTGGGGGTCCCTGTTCTGTTTGTCTCTTGTCCATGGGGTCCCTGGGTTGAAAAGGGTTGAAGACCGCTGGTATAAGTGATAAAACAAAGAGCCGTTTGGGAGCCGAGAGAGCCGACTCTTCTTGGTGAGCTGAGTCACATGATCTGACTCCCTAAAAAGAGCCTAACTTCCCATCACTACCTCCTACCAAAGGAAAAAACGATAACGCGCCCCGCTCTTACTGTCCTCCGTCCGCTGGGGGGCGTCACTACAAACTGACCGCGCTTTTAATAATCGACGCTTTGTTCCGGGAAGCAGCGTGTATCCAGCGCGCTACAGCAGGACGTTTCGTTGCAAAAAATAATCAAACCTATTTGATTATTGTCTGTTGCCGGCGTGAACATGGTGAAACTATCAGCAGAGCTCATCGAGCAGGCTGCTCAGTACACTAACCCAGTGAGAGACAGAGAGCTGGACTTACGAGGTGAGATCAACTTAAACTACACTTAGCCTACTCAGGCTTCAGTCGGGCCTAACTCCATCCAACAACTGGACTAATCAGTGTTGGTATACTCTGTGATATGAGTGTATGTTTTGTGTCGCTAAGCTGAAGTTACACCTGTTTTAAACAGTAACTTAAGTCACACAGTTACTGTTTTGCTGTATGCAATAGCTATTTAGCTGCTATCGACAACACAACGCCAGGTGACTTACCGTAATCAGTGTTCAGCAGCAGCTGCGCTACATGATGAGAGAGAGCTGCTGTGGATCAGCAGCAATGGATGCGTTTAACTAAAACTATGTTAGTTTAATATAAAGCTATCAGAGTAGCGTAAAATAAAGCCGAAGGCTAGTGTTAGCATAGCTTCTGAAGGAAGGAAGGAAGGAAGGAAGGGAGGGAGGGAAGGAAACTGTTATCGTGTATGAATGAATAGTGATGGTGTTCGATAAACATGCTTAGTTGTGGAGAAAGCCCGCCGTGGTGTGTGTGCAGACTGTGGAAGCCGCTGTGGGTTAGGTACATGTGGAAGTTAGCTACGTCTCTGAGTGCCGCCTCGGGCTCGAGCTGCGTCATTTTGCGGCGGGACCCGTTCAAACGGTAAAAACGGAAACGAAGCAAAAGTCAGAAGTACGCATTAATTTCTAATCTCTCACTGACTGAGTTATTTTACAATACGAACCTTCTGCTTTACTGGACACACGACATGTATGCAGACATGAACAACAGATATGTGGTACAGTGAGGAAATAACAACGGGCCTCGCACATACAATAAACAAACGCCACCTGGTGACAAGTCAGTGCCATCGACTGATCATCTCGATTAATCGACTGATTCCAATCGAATTCGGATCAAATAGTTATTTTAGTCAAAGGAAAGGCAGATGCTGACACCATGTCCTGATGAAAAGGTGATTTTTTTTGTGGACTGACATAAACATTAAGACACTAACATTTTTAGAAGAGTTGTTCTAGCTGCAAGACTGGAATATTCTTTTGTCATTTTCCCAACGATATCAGACACTCACACTATCCCTGCTCTTACAGGCGCATAGAGAAAAATATATATACACACAAATGGAACAAATTGTTGTTAGATTCCCAGACATAAAAATATAGGAACTGAAGACTAGATGAATATTGTGATACTCTGGAAGTGAAATGTATGAACTGCAATGTTGAAAGGTTGTGCAATGACGTAATATGTCTATACACTACATAATGTATGGTGCAGAATACACAGTTCACGCCGTCCATCTCGTTGTGTTTATTCAAAACTGTCAGCACTGATGAGACCCATGTGAAGAAAATCCCATCCCTCAGCACATACACACACACACACATACATACATACATACACACACATACATACATACACACAGCCACACAGGAGGTTCACAGCCTAACCCGAGTTTGAGACTACAGTGGACAAAAACAGTTCAGTTCAGTATTATATGCACAAATTAAACAAAGTTTAGCTCACAGTGGTCTTTAAAAAAAAGCATCTGTCAGTCTCTTAATCTTCGTCACACTGATATCTGGAGACATCGTTTTTAATGTTAATATAAATCTTAACCAAACTATATATATTTTTTTTTTCATATCACAGGTTATAAAATCCCAGTGCTTGAAAATCTGGGAGCTACTCTGGACCAGTTTGACACAATCGACTTCTCTGATAATGAAGTGAGAAAACTGGACGGCTTCCCTCTGCTCAGAAGACTGAAAACACTGCTAATGAACAATAACAGGATTTGGTACGTTACAGCTGCAGCACGTTGTCCGGACATGATGTAAAAGTACAGTATGATAATTAAAGGAAAGAAATCATGTTGATGATGCATACTCAAGTTAATTACTGATCAATTCAGTATTTTATTTTTAAGTTACGGTAGGTTTAATATCTTCTGTGAATAGAAGACTCCATAGGAGAATGCTGTCAGTACCTTCAGTCTTTATTACAGCTTCACCTTGGTTAAAAATCTCTTCCAGGCATTGACTGACACTGCCCGCTGTTATTAATTATATAAATTGTCTTAATGAAGAGTTTCCCCTGTGTGTACTTGGTCCGCTTGTAACCTTATAAAATGTTTCTCCAGTCGAATAGGTGAGAATCTGGAGCAATCTTTGCCGAGCTTGACAGAACTGATCCTCACAAGCAACAACATTCAGGAGCTGGTGAGTCCAACCGAGCCATCTGAATGTTCTTATGTTCATATATGTGGATCAAAAGTGTGAATGCAAGTTTCATGATTTATACTGAAATACCAGAAAAATCGAAATGTTCTGTGGGCATGGGTTTGATGTGACTTGGTAGGTTGTAATATACCCTCAAACAGCGAAGAAGCATTACCTATGTTTACCATGTCGTGTTTCTCTGCATCATTGTTTTCGTCATGTGCAGGGTGACTTGGATCCACTAGCTACAGTGAAGACGCTGACCCTCCTCAGGTATTAATCATCAGTGCTCAAAGATAAGTTGGTTATTGATCTGTCGGGTGCACAGCTGAATTCTGATCATGCACGTTTGCAATCACTGAATTTCCAGCTTGTTAAGGAATCCAGTGACAAACAAGAAGCACTACAGGCTCTATGTCATCAACAAACTCCCACAGATCCGCGTGCTCGACTTCCAGAAGGTGAAGCTCAAGGTTAGTGCAACATACCCAGGTATACTGTATTCCATTAATATGAAGTAATAATAACATGAATAGTATTCCAAGGCCTGTCATGAGGTGTGCATCACGGATCAAATGTGATGACGATGGAAGCTAAAACAGTGGTATGGATTGCTCCTGGCCGGCCTTGCCTCCTCTCAGATGAAAGTTGAGTCTGTGATTAATGAGGCTTTTCACTTTAACTGTGTGATATCGTCATAGGAGCGGCAGGAGGCGGAGAAAATGTTCAAGGGCAAACGAGGTGCTCAGCTTGCAAAGGATATTGCCAGGCGAACGAAAACGTAAGACGAAAGTCCACGTTAGACAGCAGCTCCTCAGAATCACTGGATCCTGGCTGATGGGACGGCTTAATTAATGACCAATGTCATGTCGGTGTTCATCAGAACACACAGTGATGGACAGATCAGTGTTTAAACATATCCTACAATCTACATATCCAACTGATTCTTATTGGCCTTAAGTCTGCCATTTAAACCTGAAGCCAGAAGCACTCACCACAGTGTTGCTTAGGACTGCTGTCTGTGGACGATGTATCAGTGTATTTGACTCAAGAAAAGATACTACACATGAGATTGACTACACTGGTTGAGAGGTCAGAGAAGCACATGTGTGTCCATCTTGTCTAAATGACACGTGTTCCTTTACAGATTCACTCCTGGAGTGGCAGCACAGCTGGAGAAGAAGAAGACGGGGCCGTCCCAAGCTGACGTGGAAGCTATCAAGGTTCATTTGTTGAAATGAGAAATGTTTTTGAGGGTCATAAATAGATAGATCACTAAATCTAGAGTTGTATCATGTGACCAAAGTATGAAGCAGGTTGTATGCTGGGTGATGATACTTCCTGTCTCTGTTCAAAGTAGTGGTGTGTCTGTTGTGAATATATCTTTTGATTTGAACAAATCTTTTATATGATCAGGAGTAACGAGTAGTCTCAGTGATTCATTCATTTTCATGCAGTACCTTCCCTCACCACACGGCAGCTGCATAAGCTTGGTCAGGACAGGAAAAAAGAAATGATTAGATCAAGACTCGACTATGCGTCCTCGAGTCTGACATTACGTTTACATGCAGCAGGAAATTAGAATTTCTGCTCGTATCAGATGATGACATGCAGACCGGATCACTTGTCTGAGTATACATGCCGTTCAGAGAAACGGATAAACGTCCGGAGCATGGCTGACTCCGTTATGCTAGGTGGCGCTGTAGCCCTCTCAACAAAGAGCCACTTTCGGTCGACCTCTACGTATCAGCAACAACAAACTATCTGAAGGCATTCAAACAAAGATTACACACGAGGAGATGGACGATGCTACAGCTGCTTACTTTTTGTGCATTATTTTCGTTCTAATAATTCATATTAAAAGAACATCGGGTCTTTTGGCTTCCGGGTGAAAGCTTCAGCCGAAAATGTTGCAAAGAAAAGAATGTTGAAAAGAATGCAAAATCCACTTCAGATCCAATAGCTGAGTATACATGGCCTTAGATATCCGACTATGAACGAATTATCTAGGTGTTCTTCTGCTTTTGAGATGTCCGATGTGGTCCTAAGTAGATTGGACTAAGGTGTTTACAAGCACTTTTAAAAGTCTGAACTAAGTCTGATACGATCAGAAATGTATGTATGTAAATGTTCTGAGAGTCTCTCGTTCATTTGTCACATGACAGGCAGCTCAGCCACAGGGCTGTGTGATGAGCAGTATGCACACAAAAGTAAAGTGAGCCCTGAGGACAGGATTAGTCAGACTTTGCTAGCTGAGGTTCACGAGTGTGTTTGTCTTTCAGAATGCCATTGCTAATGCTTCATCGCTGGATGAGGTGGAGAGGTTAAGAGGGATGCTGCAGGCCGGACAGATCCCAGGACGAGATCTCAGACAAGGTCAGTGCTGACCAAATCCTGTTCCAGAACCCGACTAACACCATGTGAAATGACGGCTGTGGATCAAACGGCTGATAATGAATCTTATCATTTTGAAATCAGGTCCAGCTGGGATGGTGGAGGAGGAGGAGGAGGAGGAGGAAGAAGAGGAGGAGGGAGCACAGATGGAGGCACATATGGAGGAAGGTGCTGGAGATGAGATCAATGAGGAAGTTCAGGAGAGACGGGAGGAGGACGAGGGCGAGGAAGAGGATGATGACGATATGGATGTGGAGCCACATGTTAACGGCTCCTGAGTGCCCCGAAAGCATTTCTGTTGTTTTTGTCTTTTTATTTTCACGTTGTATATTTCTTGTTCTGGACGTACGGCGGTTTTGTTTTGTAAAATGACATCCAATAAAAAGTGATTTCTTACATCGCAGTCTGTGAGAGACGTTTGTTTAAGTCAGCTGTCATGCTCAGGTGAATGCAGTCCACCTAAATGTTCATAAAATCCATATTTATATGCAAGTTATGAGGGGGAATTATCTCACTTCACATTGGACACCCTCATGTTCAGAGTAGTCCTGTTTGTAAATGTAGTTTACCACAGACACAATTAAGAATCTGCTTCATTGGCTGTTTATGCATACAAGAGCGTTTCTAGTAGCTGCTGTGGCTCAGGCACAACAGCAGGTCCTCCTGTCATTTGTTCGAAACCCAACCTCCCTGGTCCAGTCCAGCAAGATACAGAACCACTAATTGCTCCTGTTGGCTGAGCTGTGCTGTGTGTGTGTGTGTGTGTGTGTGTACACAAGGAGGGTAAAAGAGATGTTTGAGTATAAAAGAGTGGAGCAGAGCCAAAACGTTGGAACAAACGGACTCAGAGTGTGTGTGTCTGAGTGAGAGTTTATGAATGTACTGTAGAGCTCAGGCCATTTTAACCCTCTGAGGACGGGCTGGGCAGAAGTCTAAAGACTTGCATATCTGTGAAAATGAATGGTTTATAATAGAGAGATGAGGGTTTTTTTTTTTTTTTTGCACTGTTTTCCTGAGATTCCACTGAAGACAGATGTGCGGGTCAGATGTGCGCAGTCAACGAATGGACAGACGATATCAGGTGGGATAGTTTTTTTTTTTTTATAATCAATCAGTCGAGGGTACCTATGATGTATTTTAGTCAATCAAAGGACTCTGGGGTCTTGTGGGGCGGGACAACAGAGAGAGTGAGCTGTGTGCGTAGAACAGATGGCAGAATAACTTCAGAAATACTACTACTATTGGATGACAGGTTTCTGGAGGCTCTTTGCTTTGCTAAATGGCATGTCTGAGGAAAAAAAGGCAAAAACATGCAAAAACATATGGGACCTTTTGTATTTAAAGGGCATTATTTTATTGTTCTTCACATATTTGTTGAAAAACTACATATGTATGTCAGGCAGAAGGATGAAAAATAATATTTTCATTCAAAAGCTCTAGTACTGTTTGAGGTGTGATTTTGAGTAAAAGAAATCTATATCTATAGCTACCAAACACATGGTGTTCCATATACATTACGTATTGTTTATAAGCCCAAAGAAATAAAAACAAGCTAAAAAATGCCTTAGTCCCAAAAATACACATCTGCATCTGTGCACTTTATTTTAAAAAGCCTATATATTTGGCAGCTGTAAAGCATACATGTGTATGTTTTTTGTCCATTTTTTTAATTGTTACCTCAACAGCTCAGGGATGTTCAAGGAGAAGCTCTGTTTGTGCACTTTCTGAAGATTTTTTTCACTGTCAGTTCTGTTTTTGAATAAAGGGTTGGAAATGAATGCTTTTTTGTGTTTTTTATCTGATTAATCAACTATTAATCAACAGATTAATCGATTATTAAAATAATTGTCAGTTAAAAGTTGTATCTTGTAAAACCAGTGGTAACACAAGAACTAGACCAGGAATACCAGGTTTAAAGTCATAATCTTCTCTTCTTGTGGTTATACCGGGCCGGAACGCTGCACTGGAGTTGGCATGTTTTGCAACCACATATACAGTCACCTGGCACACTATCACAGCCCTACCTACTTAAGTTGAGTATTAGTGTCCTGGATCACATGACCTTGTAAAAATGATTGTTCTGTGCAATGTGTTTTAACAATCAGGGCCGCTGTATACTGCAAGCACACAGGTGAGCTTCAAAGAGGCAACTGACTCCACCATGTGAAACAACACAACTATTACAATGGAAAAAACAACTTATTTAAACTGCTGTGATATAATAATAATTGATTGATCTGATGGATGACAATGGCTGTTTTTAGCACTGAAACACCTTTAATATGAAATTTTATATAAATATTATACAGAAAATTCAGCTGAAGACATAAATATGACTGACCCTGGTGCACCTAATATAAAACACTCATCTGATTGTAGATCGCTGTGAGAAGCACACAACTCTAAAAGCTTTATCCAAGAGGGTTTTTGAATAGTTTGTTCATCAAAAGACACAAGACAAAAAGACAAAACTGACAGACAAATGCAACATGTGTACATGAGTATAAAGTAGAAGGATAAAGTCACACATTGGAAATACTCAAAGCGAGCACGACTACCTAAAAGTTGTACTTAAGTGCAGTACTTGAGTAAATTAACTTTAGGTATATTCCACCACTGACATTAGGATATTAAATAATAAATACTGATAAAAATGTGAGAACTTTAAATAAAATACAAATATTCCGAGACTGAATGCAAAAGTTGTAACATTTATGGAGATGTGTGATGCATGTTTTAGTATTTCCTGACAGTTCACTGGGTCCTGCAGCCTTCAGCTAGTTGTACAAAGTTTGGACTGCGGTGTGACGTCTCCTCTGCTTCTCCCTCACTTTTCAACACCTTTGCTCTGTTTAGTATCCAAACTTCAGCAATAAGCTGCTTTGGGACAGTAAAGCTCAGTTTTATACTCAAAACTACATATTTTGCTGAATATAAATATCTGAATTGTGTGGGATCTTTTCACTCACTTTTCTCTTTGCATGTTGGGTCTCAGGTAAACTTGGGGTTTACCCATGTTTCCCCAGGTACCTGGTACAGTAGTGTACTACGAGGCAGAGGAGCACACTGGGTTCGTTTCCAACCCTTCCCTAACCCCCAGGAAGGCAGACCAGTGATCAAGCACCGCCCTCAGCCTCTTCGAGAGAGCACAGATACACTGAGGACCCAGGCCTGTCAGACCAGAACCTAAACCCAGGATAAATAGGTTCAGTGAATGTGGTGTCAAAAGTGTGCAGGTGGATCAGTGTGTCAGAGCAGACTCTGTAGAAGGACAGAGTGCCAGCAGGACAGTCCACATACACTGCTACTCTGTCAGAGCCGGAGGCGGAGGAGGAGGTGATATATGTCGCTTTGTTATTGTGCCAGACAGAGTAACCAATAGTATCGGAGCAGACCAGACTCCAGGACTGATCATTCCTTCCAAACAGACAGTCGTATCCGTTTCCTTTCCTGTTGATGCCTCTGTAAGTCACCGCTATGTGGAGTCTTCCACTCCACTCGACCTCCCAGTAAGAGCGACTGGTCAGACCATCACTACACAACAGCTGAGGCCAGTAGTCAAATCTGTCTGGATGATCAGGATATGACTGATCCTCGTCCACGTGTGACATCTTCCTGCTGTTGTCCGACAGCGTGATCTTTCTGTTTATTGTGTTCGTGTCAAGCGTGAGCTCACGCGAATCTGATGGAGGGAAGAAGACACGGCGCAGTTGCAGTTATTCATCTATCACCTGTTTGCTTGATGACAGTTTGAGTGATGTCACAGTTTGAAGATGGTTTGTTTTCATGAATGATATTTAAAAAACACACTTACACTTCTTCAGAGCTGGCCTCAACCACCTGACTCCACCAGGCTCCACCCTGAAAATATCAAGAAAGAAAGATTCAATTCAGTGGAGCCTCTGATTATTGGCAGATGGCTATGACTTATAATTTCCACTAACTTATGATATATATTATCAATATTATATTGACAATCGTCATATACTTCAATTTCCTCTACCGGTCAGTAAATCTAATGCTTCAACCTGAATCAACTGATTCTTTATTCCACGTGTGCTTCAAGCTATAAAAACAACGTGACATATCAGGTCATGAAGTAGTTGTGTCTAACGTGATATCAACCAGCTGTCTGCTATCACATCCAGCAGACGCAGAGCAACATGATCATTCATTTGGAGTCTCAGTGTTCTCAAACAGCTCCTGAAGGAAATGTCTGTCTCTTATCCAGCTGCTAAGTACTCCACAGTGTTCACACAGTCTAGTTGCTGTGTCTGTTGCTGGTCAGATAGTGTACGGTAGGGTTTACCAGAGCTTGTTGGATGAAAGCAGCTGCTGATGGAAACACTGGGACTCAGTAAGACAGGAAAACTAAGAGCTAAAAGAGGCTGAAAGGTTCTGTAGACTTTTTTAAATATTTAATTATATGATATTTACTATTATTCATTGTCAATGTGGATATTGCTGAGTTTTAAAACAACATGGTTTGGACCTCTTGTGTTTGTGTAATAATGACTCTAAAAAGTAAAAGGAAGCCTGAATTTGCTACAGCTCTTAAGGAGGAAGTTGGGGTGGGGTGGATGGTTGGTTGGTTGGTTGTGCAAAATTTCTGACTTTGACACTGCTGCTTACATCCTATATCCTAGCAACAGTCAACACTGCTTTTTATTATTTGTAATCTAGGTATGAAAATATTACAGTTCAAGTCTGTCTGCAGCCACAGAGCACCGCCTTTGTCCCCTATAACTGTGTTGTGGTCCTAAATAAACCTGTTTGAGCTCTGATGCACCATCCGCTGTGAGTTTCTTCATTGAGCGTACGTGGCTCCTTCCCACAACAAGTCGGCTCTTATCAGCAAAATGATTTGCTGTCAGTGCACAATAACTTCTGGTCACCACACACTGATAGTGATGCATTTCAAAATACCCCGAGATATGGTCTGTCATGAGCCATCAAACCATTTTTATGTCTGTATACAAAAATATAGGACAACAGCAATTTTATCACCTTCCCTTCCTGTTTTCACATATCCTGGTAACATTGTCACTGATGAGTCACTGTCAGCTCTGGTTGTTTAATGTCAATTCGCTGTGTCAGGGACACATGAACAGGTCTGACAGAGAGACAGAAGAAAAGCTTTTCCACTTCTATCACACTGATTGTCTATAGCTGCCACCGGCCCCTTCATACCTGAGAGTCTTCAGTTTCCAGCGTGGATCCTCTCGTCCAGCAGACAGAAGCTTCACTCCTGACTCTCCAGGGTGATTGTAGCTCAGGTCCAGCTCTCTCAGATGGGATGGGTTGGAGCTTAGAGCTGAGGCCAGGGAAGCACATCCATCCTCTGTGATCAGACAGCCTGACAGCCTGCAAACACACCAAACAACAAATAATCTGAAGGTGGGATTCTGCTGTGGAGTTGAGCTCATTCCTATCACTAACATTTACTAACAAGCAAAAAGCAAAACTCCACCAACAAATTCTATTATATTCTAAGGCTTTTATTGTGAAGCAGCTACAACTTCCTGTAGTCTTTATCACCCTGATATTAGTGACTGTTAAATCCTCTGTGTGTAAAATCAGGTGTACATGAAGACATGTCAGAAAAGGCAGTCAGCTGTGAGTCGGCTCACGTCATACTGTGAGGAGGACTAAAAACTGAACCTTCCTCGGGTCAGACATATATGTAAAGGGAAATGTTGATCAGTTCAACAGGTTGATAACTCCAGACCTGAGAGTTTCCAGCGTACAGTGTGGACTCTTCAGTCCAGTAGACAGCAGCTTGACTCCTGAATCCTTCAGGTTGTTGTTACTCAGGTCCAGTTCTCTCAGACTGGTGGACTGGGAGCTGAGAACTTCGGACAGAGCTTCACAGCTTTTCTCTGAGAGGTTACAACCACTCAGTCTGAAGATACAGCAAAAATGGAAAATAATAGCAATAAGGTTTTTTTTCTTTTAATTGAAAATATAGCAGACTACTACTAAAGTGGGACTCTGTACTTACAGAGCTTTGTTGGAGGCTTTGATCACTGGCAGCAGCCTCAGAAGAGCCTCCTCTGAATCAGAGTATTTCTTCAGGTCAAACACATCCAGATCTTTTTCAGATGACAGTAAGATGAAGACCAGAGCTGACCACTGAGCAGGAGACAGTTTATCTGTGGATAGACTTCCTGATCTCAGGTACTGCTGGATCTCCTCCACTAGAGAACCATCATTAAGTTCATTCAGACAGTGGAGCAGATTGATGCTTTTCTCTGGAGAGAGATCCTCACTGAGCTTTGTCTTGATGTACTGGACTGTTTCCTGATTTGTCTGTGAGGCACTGTGAGTTTGTGTCAGCAGGCCTCGTAGGAGAATCTGATTTGCCTGCAGTGAAAGTCCAAGGAGGAAGCGAAGGAACAAGTCCAGGTGTCCATTTGTACTCTGTAAGGCCTTGTCCACAGCACTCTGATAGAAGTGCGTCAATGCAGATTCATCTCTTTGAGTGTCAGTCTTCTGGGAGGCTGGTTTTGACAGCAGATTGACTGCAGAGTTGATGAATGTTAGATGGACATGAAGAGCAGCCAGAAACTCCTGGACGGTCAGATGGACAAAGCAGAACACTTTCTCCTGGTACAGTCCCCTCTCCTCTTTAAAGACCTGTGTGAACACTCCTGAGTACACTGAGGCTTCTTGGATATTGATGCCACATTCTGTCAGGTCTGATTCATAGAAGATCAGGTTGTCATTGTGCAGCTGCTCAAAAGCCAGCTTTGCCAGAGACTTGATCATCTTCCTGGTCTTTAGATTCCAGTGTGGATCTGTCTCAGCTCCTCCATCATACCTGACGTTCTTCAGTTTGGACTGAACCACCAGGTAATGGATGTACATCTCAGTTAGGGTCTTGGGTAGCTCCCCTTCCTCGCTGGTTGTCAGCACATCCTCCAGAACCGTAGCAGTGATCCAGCAGAAGACTGGGATGTGACACATGATGTGGAGGCTTCGTGATGTCTTGATGTGGGAGATGATTCTATTGGCCTGATCCTCATCTTTGAATCTCTTCCTGAAGTACTCCTCCTTCTGTGGGTCAGTGAACCCCCTGACTTCCGTCACCATGCCAACACATTCAGGAGGGATCTGATTGGCTGCGGCAGGTCGCGTGGTTATCCACAGGCGAGCAGAGGGAAGCAGTGTCCCCTTGATGAGGTTTGTCAACAGCACATCCACTGAGGTGGACTCTGTAACATCAGTCAGGATCTCAGTGTTGTGGAAATCCAGAGGAAGTCGACACTCGTCCAGACCGTCAAAGATGAACACAACCTTAAAGTCTTCAAACCTGCAGATTCCTGTTCCTTTGGTTTCACTAAAGAAGTGATTAACAAGTTCCACCAAGCTGAACTTTTTCTCTTTCAGCACATTCAGCTCTCTGAAAGTGAATGGAAATGTGAGCTGTATGCCCTGGTTGGCTGCGCCTTCAGCCCAGTCCAGGGTGAACTTCTGCGTCAAGACTGTTTTGCCAATTCCAGCTACTCCCTTTGTCATCACTGTTCTGATTGGATGAACTCTACCAGGTGAGGATTTAAAGATGTCTTCATGTCTGATTGTTGTTTCTGGTCTGTCTGATTTCCTGGATGCTGCTTCGATCTGTCTGACCTCATGTTGGTTATTGACCCATCCAGTCCCTGCCTCTGTGATGTAGAGCTCGGTGTAGATCTGGTTCAGAGGGGTTGGGTTTCCTGCTTTGGCAACACCCTCAAACACACAGTGGAGCTTCTCCTTCAGCAAAGATTTAAGTTTATGCTGAAAACAATCTTGAACTGGAAATCCTGAATGAACATACAATAAAGAAGTCAGTAAATGTTGCATGCATTTATCCAGCATGTCAAATCTTTAGAGAGCGTCTCTTACTGCTCTCCAGACAGTCGGCCAGCTCCTCCTGCTTCATTCTCCTCAGGAAGTGCAGTGTAATCTTCAGGAATGCCTCTCTGCTGCTCCTCACCTGCTCCTCCTCCTTAACATCCAACACCTCTTCATCCTCCCCCTGACTCTTTAAGCATTCTGAACTCAGGACCTTTCGGATCTTCTTCAGCTCGTTCTTCACAAATGTGACAATGTTCTCCTCCAGCATCTGGAGTATCATGGAAACAAACATCAGACCCATATTGGACAAACTGACAACCCACTGCTGTAAGAAGTGCAGCCCTGATATTATTGTGAACAGAACAGATGTAAAATACCTGTTGTACATGTACAGACCTTAAATATGGAGTCCAGGTGTATCTCTTGCTGCGGTGCAGATCCACCACTGGGAACGTCTGGGCTCTCCTGGTGGACTCTGGAGGAATCATGAAGAATTAAGTTGCATTATGTCCACACAGAGACAAACACAAGGTAAAGGTCCATGAAGTGATATTTGGATGTGAACAGTAAATCCAATGACTGCCTGTGGTAGTAATGGTCAACTAATCCTGTTAATCCCACTGAGAATCAACAGCTCAGTCTGCCGCTGGCTGTACTGTAGTTGTACTGTGAAACTCCAAACTGTCCAGTGTGTGAGTATGAGGCAACAAGGGGAAGAACCCAGATGTAGATAACCATGCACACAGGAACACTTCAACAAATTATTGAGGAAGTGAAGAAATGTGAGCTTCCAAACAAAGGCATTAACTCTGAACAGAGGGAGCAGAGAATCCACAGCTAAAAAGCAGCAGGCAATTAAAACACACAGATAGGCAGGTTCAGGTATATGTACAGATACAGGATACCATGGACCACATCTTTATCTGGGGATTCAAACATTGTGGGGTACCCTGAAATGGCAAGATGAAACTCAATAAAAGATGGCTGCTGGACGTCATGGTGGCTGCTGAACTGGTCCTTTAAAGGCTCGTAGAATTCAGGAAATATAGGTTCAAGCAATCTAAAATCGAGACCAATCTACTTAGGGGAGGCTAGGAGACCCATGACAGCTTCACCTGTAGAATTCCCCTTCTTGGGCAAATTTACTTCTTTCACAGCTCTCTTTCTGTCATGTTTGAGGTGAACACTGTTAATGTCTTCTGGGAACACTTTCTCCAACCTTTCTATAACAGCTGTTCACAACACTTTTTCAGATTTCAGACTGAACAAGACTTCATATAAATCTCTTCAGATATAAAAGATATATACTTTTATTGTACTGAAAATTTAAGTGTACTGAAAAAACTGAAAGATATTTCTTCAACTGGTCTCTCTTGAAGGACAGACAGCTGCAAACAGGGGAGCTCAGCAATATATGAAGCTTTTAACACAGACAACAACTAACTTCATATCACAGTTGAAAGTTTTGTTATTTTAAAATTCTTACCTTCCATCAGCAGCTCGTTTAAAGAGAAGAGGAAACTCCATTGAACTATTACTCCCCATGGACACACAGCTGGGTTCAGCTTGAGGTTGAGAGCTTTATCACACAATGAACAATCAGTGTGAATGACAGTGAACTGATTTGAGTGCAGTGCTCCAACATGATCCTCATCTCACCTCTGGGCTTAACTTTACACACTGGACTTTTAAAGTTAATGAAATCTTTGAAATTGAGAGCTCAGACAAACTTGTGTGTTTTTTAACACAGACAACTAACTTCATGTCATTGTCATTTCTAAATTCCTCAGTGTATTGTCTAAAAACAAGCAGAGGATCCATTGAAGCATTACTCCTCATAGACACACAGCTGGGTCCAAGTCCAGTGTTAACCTTTGTCAACACCAGCCCGGCCCTCCCTGGAGACCCCCTCATTACAGACTCCCAGTGACCCGGCACTCAAAAATTCTACAATTCCACCTTTTTTAATCAACTGATTCTGGCTTCTTGGCTTGTGTTTGCATATTGGGTCCACAGCTGTTCATTATAACACAAACACTGTGTCACTCTGGGATCTGGATGATTCTGATGTGCAACTGTCACTACTTTCTGATTCACTTTAAGTGGTTCCCTACTTACCTTCCACCAGCAGCCCGTTTAAAAAGAAGAGGAGGCTCCATTGAACTATTACTTGTCATGGACACACAGCTGAGTTCAGGTTCAAGTCCAGGAGTGTCTGATGTGCGCTTCTGCTTCAGGCTAGTACTGAAGATTAGGAAATAAATACAGAAAAGAATGTAGAAAGTTTTAACCTCATATTAGATAGCAATCATATAACATAACAGACATAACATAACATAATTATGAATGTAATAATGCAGCATGTATAGAAATGTAACTGTAATAGACTGCCTTCACATTCTGCACGGACCAGCTGGGGTTATACAGCACCGATTCAACCTGAGTCTGATGCAGGAGAAGGTTCCAGTGCTGTGGAAGACATCCTGCCTTGTTCCAGTACCCAAGAAATCACATCCAACTGTGCTCAATGACTACAGTGCAGTTGCCTTAACGTCTGATATCATGGAAGACCTGGAGAGACCTGGTTATGGCTCATCTGAGGGGGATCTCAGGTGACCACCTCCCTAGACCTACTGCAGTTTGTCTACCGCCCCTCGGTTGGTGCTGAGGACGCGACCATCTGCCTGCTTCAGCGGGCCCTGTCTCACCTGGATAGAGCTGGATCACGTTCTTTGATTTCTCCAGTGCCTTCAACACAATCCAGCCTACACTGCTGAAGGAGAAGCTCCAGGAGGCGCAAGTGGATACCTCCACAATCTCCTGGATAACTGATCACCTGATGGACAGACCACAGTTTGTGAGGCTGAAGGGTTGTGTAGGGTCTGATCGGGTGGTTAGCAGCACGGGAGCAGACTTTCAGCACCACTCCGAGTCCTGTCATCTGCAGAAATTCTCAGATGACTCTGTTGATCGCTTTGTGGCATTGAGTAGGAGCAACCACCTTGTCTTGAATGTGGTCAAAACAAGCGAGGTTGTGGATTGTGGACTTCAGGAGGACTAGGTCTGACCTGAGCACAGTTTCTATAATGTTTGAGGAGGTGGTGCAGGAATTTAAGTACTTGGGTGTGATAACAGACTAGACTGGAGATGCAACACTGAGGCTGTCCACAGGAAGGGACAGAGCAGACTCTACTTCCTGAGAAAGCTCCGGGCTTTTAAGCAAGATGTGTGCAGTAAGATGTTGTAGATGTTTTACCAGTCTGTTGTTGCGAGTGCAATCTTCTTTGTTGGGGCAGCAGCATCCAAGCCAGCGACACAAAAGGACTGAACAATCTGATCATGAAGGCTGACTCTGTGCTGGGGACTGCTCTGGAGGCCCTCTAGCTGGTTGTGGAAAAAAGGATGCTCCACAAACTGCTCAGTATTATGGACAACTACTCCCATCCACTACATGACCTCCTGCTTAAACAACAGAGCAGCTTCTCCTGCAGCTCCACTGTAAGACAGACCGCTACAGGAAGTCATTCCTACCAACTGCCATATCTCTGTATAATGACTCCCTCTGTGCAGAGAGAGGAGACTCATTCTGGAACAGTTGAGCTGATATATATATTTTGCACAAGTATATTTTTCTTATGCATATTTTATAATGCTGCTGCAACGAAAGTATCTATACACCTATACAAACACTGTGTCACTCTGGGATATTTCAAATCAGCTCCACTTGGAGCAGCCACAGTAAAATAAGTACTAAGTAAAAAACTGCTTGCACATTAATAGCACTATACCGAATATCAGTAATATAATGATATTTTAAAAAATAAAATGTAGTCATTATTATTCTTACCTTCCATCAGCAGATCGTTTAAAAAGAAGGGGAAACTCCATTGAACGATTACTTGTCATAGACACACAGCTGGGTTCAGGTTGAGGGCTTTAACACACAGCAATAAATGTGATTAATAACAGTAAAGTGGTTGGATGAAGTGATGCTGTGCCCTGACATGGAGAACCGTTGTGGACGGTTAGAGATCTCACCTCTGAACTTTGGGCCTTGTGTCACGTTCTGCACACAGAGCGGTTTCAGAGGGAGAGACCCCCTCCTCTGAGTGACTCATGGCAGAGCCCGCACGTCCTCACAGACACAATGACCTGCTGGGAAAACACACACACATTATTTGTCACATGACAGAATGATGCGATAACACACAGAGCTCTGACTGCTTACTGAAACTGCTTACTCTACATATGAAGATGTTTACATAAAAAACATGAAGAGTTTATAAAACATGAAGCTTTGTCATTGACTAAACTAACCGACGACTTATCTTCTTAAGTAGAACTGAAACAATTAGTCATTTCACAAATTATTTATTGTAATAATTGTTTGATCTTCATGTAAAAATACCAAATATTTCATAACTCTAGCTTCTCAAAGGTAATGATTTGTTGGTTTAAAAGGTTTAAAGAGGTTTGTATTGTTGATCAGACAGAACAAACATTGTGTAACTTTGATTTGCAGTGGAGTGTGTGAACAGAGTGCTATGACAACGTATAGTTTGTGATTTATTTCCTTCACTGCTCGTGAAGCTGATAAGAGATTACTGTGCTGCCTTATGGAACTAAAAAAAGTGAACGTAACGTTGTGTGATGTGGCAACCAAAGATGAATAATAGTTTCCTTTAGAATCACTGATGGCCTGAATGCAGGGGTGTCCAAACTTTGTATACAAGGGGCCAGATTGGACCAGGGTCAATACTGACCTTTAAAAATCAAAAATCAACAATCATCTCAGCCTGATTGCTGAGATTGGCCCTCGGGCCAGAGACTGGACATGCCTGCCTGAATGTCTTCATCTCTAAAAGAGCTTATTCATCTTACACTGAAAACAAGAATGTTTGAATGTACAAATACATACAAATGAGTTAACTGATGATTTCTGAGTGACTGTTGTGACTGAATATTCTGACTAATACATGTAGGTAAATAATGTCTGTTTGTGATGACAGGTTAGTGTAGTAGCTGGTTGTGGATTCATGCTGCACCTTCACAGAAATCATCTGCTTCTGACGTAACAACGAGCTGTATCTCGAAATAACGGAATTAAATAGCATAGCAGTCCACGTGTGCCAGCTCGTGTTCTGGCCGGTGTGGTCAGAGACGGTTAATAAAATCTCTTTGTTGATGTAACCCTTCGAAATGTTTCTTCTTCGTGGTTTTAATGGTCTGACAAAGCAGACCGCGCGCGTATAGCGGAGCTCGCGACCACAAAACGCAGTTAAACATGACTTCATCTCACTAACGTAAGTAGTTGTAATCCGTTACTACTCTAACTAAGTCTTTCTGCAAGAACTTCATTGACACGATAAACAGTGGTTCAATAGTCAAAGAATCAGAGCCAAACCTTTGTGGAGGGAAGCGGCGACACGACGAGCGCTGAAAGTGAAAGCAAACTGTCCTCAGAATGAAACCGACTCAAGACAGCATCTGCGGAAACCCGTGAAAACATCATCACTCCACCTTCTTTATACATCAGCATGTCCTGTGTGTGTGTGTGTGAAAAAGAATTTCAACCATAAATATCTTCTTCAACATATATTTGGCCAAACAGGTACTGTTTTTCTCATTCCCTGTGACTCAATTCTTCAATAATGTCGAATCTTTGGATACTCAACATTCAAGCAGATTGCATGTTTTAATATTATTATTATTATTATTGGCTCATGTTTCAAAAAGACAGTGAGTCTTGTGCTCAGTGATTGTGTACAATTTGTACAATAACCACTTGGACATCTTGAATCTCAGTGAAACTGTCACTCCTCACAACCTCTAACCCTTCTGTCATCGTTTGAGCTGTCACATGCAAAATGATCCATTCACTTACTACAATCTGCCAAACATACAGGTTTATTGTGCAAATATCTGACATGGAATGTTTTTGATGCCGACAAAATGTCTCAAGACAAGAGCAACGAGCTGTCTACCAAGAGGATCAGGACTGTGCTGTGAAGAGCTCCAATTTGTTGTTCTTGTTCTTTTCTGTCCATCTGAATTACCATTATGTTAAGACCTTTGTTAGAAGATGTGGTTGTTTGCTTAGCCATGAACAAGAAATCCAGGTGGGGATGCTTGCCACATCATCGTGAGTATTGGCTGTCTTTGTATTGTAAGTATCTGAATCACTTTACCGGCCAGGTGTGTGTACACACATGAGGAATTTCAATGCAGTTCGCTGTGCTCTCAGTTGTACAGTAAGGGATGTGTGTGTGTGTATATATATATATATATATATATATATATATATATATATATATATATATATATATATATATATATATATATATATATATAGAGAGAGAGAGAGAGAGAGAGAGAGAGATTCAAACTATACTGCTACACTCCAGCAATCTAATGTCAGTCTAATGTCAGTGTCATCAGTGAAACCAAGTAGCCACATAACAAACATAAAGCTCAACACAGGGGAGCCAATCATCAGGACTAGACTAGTCACTTTAAAGACAAGGGACAGTCTTTAAGTGACATAATGTGTGTATTTTGTATAGAGAGGATAGGTGGTGTGAAAGAGGAGTGCAGGAGGCTCTATGTCAAACACCACTGATCCTCCACCTACAATGCTCTCCTTTCATTCCCTTCCCAGGACACTGAACAACACTTCACTCTGCACACCTGAGCTCAGGTGGCGACAGTCGTCAGGACAACAAGGGGCACTAAGTATACCTGAGTTTCCCATCCAGTCATCCAGAAGTGAAGAATTCTTTTGCATGAGAGGGGGGACTTTTTCACTGATCTACAAGTCCAGTCACCTCATTAAAATATGACCTCATGAGAACCTTGACATAACCTTTGTAAACATATCTGTGTCCAGCACTGACCTGTGGCTCTTTGAACCGTGCTGGAGAGAAGAGAAGCACAATCCGCTGCTGGTCCAAACCTGTTCAACCTGACTCACTGATCATTGTCTGGCTGTCATCAAGCCATTTCTGCTCAAATCTCTGAAGTAACATGACATGCCTTTGACAGAAGATGACGCAGTACAGTCTCCACCAATGATATGAAAATTCCCATGAGTGGGCGTAGTCGCTTTCCACACCTTTTTAAAGTTCTGCTTGTGTGGATGGACCAGATTATCCATATTTGGCCATGCCTATGCCAAATAATTAAGGCAATACAAACAGGATTGTTATTATTATTATTATTATTATTATTATTATTATTATTATTATGTAGCAATATTATTGACAGATGAAAAACGCCATTTGGAGAGGAAGCAGCCTGCAGCACCACAAGGGGGTTTTGTAGGTGTGTTCTAACTGACACGTTTTATTACATATTCTTGATATGAAACGGTTATTTACTAGCATGATATTTTGGTAGCACCTGAAGGCATTTGGACTTTAAAAGTGAAGTAAAAGGGCTTTCTAGCAAGCAAGCTGAAAGAATAGATATAATCTCACTTACATATAAGATAAATATATTAAAAAACATGTGAGTCCAAATACCATGCAGCACCTGAGACTTGGATCACAGGAGGAATTAGGAGCTATGGGAGTGACTACTGTGAAGCTATGGAAGGAGGCACTTGTCTGTCTGTTAGTGCCACACAGGCCCTCATACAGTTTAAAGACTGTATTGTGTTGGTCTTAACAAAAGCTTATGAGAATACATAAATTCATAAATATTGAGAGCTGTGGAGCTGTCTTATTTTGTTGAACTAGTGCAGAAGTATTTTTACATACAGCTGGTACACCACTGGTAGTTCATGACCTCCCTCTAGTGGAAGCCCTGAAAATAATATAACAAGTAAAATAAATGAAATTAAAATATTCTTAAATGAATACTAGAACATTAGGATTGAAAATAACCCAGAATGTAGTTTACAATAAGCACTGAGCACTGACTGGCAGTATTGGTAAACCCGTTTGCCTTACTATTAAGGTCAAAACGCCTAATAATATACCAAAATGCTATACTGTTTGTGCTAAGTACACAATAGTACAAGAAATTATTGTTTGATATTAATGATAAGTAATAAATTCTCTCAGTCAACATGTTTCAGAGGTGTAATGGTTAACTTGCATGGTTATTCTGGAGGCTGCAGTTTGTGGCGCTGTTGAATTGGAATACGCAATGAATGATTTGTCCACCTGGTTTATCAGTGAAGATAGGCTAAATCATCATACATCCTCCACAATGACCATAAAGCATAAAGAAATCATAAACTAAGCGTCAGTCAGGCTTCTGAGGTAACAGTAGTATGATTTCCCACGGTCCTGAAGGCGGCGCAGGTCAACACGTCATCCTAAATACTGTCCTGCGTTTTTAGCCTGCTAGCAAAGATGGTGGACACAGGAAGGAGTCCAAAACACAACGACTAGTTTACAGGCGACACCGTTTGACACTGAGCACGGGAGAGGTTTCTGTGTCCTGCAGAGAACACGTTTGTGTTTGTCTGAAATGGCTGGTGTGAAGATAACAGACGTAAACGACGGTAACGTGGACAGGGCGTCCCTGTCGAACCCGGACCTGAGTTCTCTGAGCCAAATGGGTAACTCGACATGATAACATCTTATTTAACGTTCATTAGATTTAACACACGGAGCCTGATAGTAGTTAGCACTGTTTGTGTCTAAACGTTGTTTCATTCCCTCACTGCTAGTTAGAAATGTGTTAGCTGACATGACTCGAATGGCTTCTTCCTGTATGTAACTACGTTATGTCAAGATATGAACAATGACGTTAGCACGACTCAACAAGACAAAATACATCTTAAATGTAAGATTTAATATCGTGTGCTCCTCCTTTATATCTGTTGTCTTTTCTATCAGTACTTATTACTTATTGCTATTTAAATGACGTATTTACTCACATTTCTTCGATTATAACGTTTATATGTATGTGTTGTTATATATGTCTCGTCTATCCTGTTTTACGCCATTTTAAATGAACACATTTTACTAGTTTACAGAATTACACTTGACTGTGATTGCACCTGTATGATTATATGTGACAGTTAGATTGAATATCACATTACTGTGTTTTTGTTTCATTATCTCTCATTTTAACCTATATTTCTCCATCAACCCACTTTCTTCTTTTATGAGTGTGATATGAGTTATAAACCACCTCATTTTAAATCTATTTCCATATTTATAAAACGATTAACATGTTGTGTTTGCTGTCCACAGTAGGAGGGTTTCTGTCCCAGTATGGGTGGTACCTGGTGGTTGTGACTGCGCTGGTCTACCTGCTTATCCAGTACCTAAACAAGAGGATATCCAGCCAGAGCCATCGCAGCTCACCACCACAAATACCACAAGGTCAGGATATCGTTTCATAACTTGAATCTGAGTGAGAAAACACTACACACAGATGAGAGAGTCTCACTGAGACTTTATAAACAGTAAGAGAAAAGTCAAGTATCTCTTTCTAATCTCTTCTAAAGATGCTGAGGTCGTGGCGAGAAATCAAGAGGCCATGGAAGCATCTCGGAGAAGGATGCAAGAGGAGCTCGATGCCAAAGCAGCCATCTTCAGAGAGAAACAGAAACAGGTGCTGTAGGAGACAGAAATGTTTGACAGACAGATGGTGGACTGTCCAGGATGTCAAACCTCAACTCAGTGTGTGATGTGTTTTGTGAACAGCAAGAAGAAGAGAAGAGGAGGCAGAAAATAGAGATATGGGAGAGTATGCAGCAGGGAAAGAGTTACAAAGGAGCGGCAAAACCAACGCAGGTCAGTTTCAAGTTTAATCATCTGCATGTTTGTTTGTATCACAGTTGCTTTAATCTGAAATCTCCATGTTCTCTTCCCAAAGAGATCTGCTGATGCCTGTGGTTACAGGTGGTAGCGACATGTTATGATTACATTAGTTATCAAAATCAAGGGATCAAAATCTAGTGAGCTAACAGCCAAACATCAAGCAAGGTCAACAACACATCTCATAGCAGTCAACTAATGTTACTTACTAGTCCAACAGCAGTCAGCCCAGCTGGGCGTCTGTCTTTCAGCCTTTTATTCCACCAAGCTCTCACCAACAACTTAAACATCTTCACCTCTGCCATAAGCAGTTACATTGTGAGCTTGTTCGGCTCTGGTTATGACTTTTCCATTCCTCCTCATAATGTTAAATGTGACTAGACTGAGATGGCTGAATGTTCCTCTGTAACATTTGATCTCCTGACTCTGATTTTGTAGACTCAACAACATGTTTGTTGTCACTGATAGACGTCTTTGTTATTTAATTAGACAACTACTTGAATATAAAATAATGAGTGTGAATCATTGCAGACAACTGAAGAAGCCAGCACGTCAACAACAGCGTCGAAACCAAAGACGGACAAGAGGCCACTTCGCAGTGCAGGTTTGTACCTCACAGGAAGTGAAACACAGCCGGCCCGGCACAAACTGATGATTTACATATTCATCAGGGAGTTAGAGAGGAGTTAATTTGAAGTTCATGTGCAGCTAGTGTATCAACAGCAAGTGTATGTTTGACAGATTACACTCTGAGTATAATGAATAAAATCCCCCAATCAAAATGCTGTTTCATCTCTGAGCACAGCCAGGTTAGTGTCAGTGTGCTCTGCTGCACCTGTAACCACACTCAGCAGTCTCACAGTGTACACCATACAGGTACAGCTCACTGTACATCAGTACATCACTGCAGCAAGGTGCCAAGTTAAACCACTGGAGGTCAGCAAGAACATTATTTTCAGTGCAAATAGCTACTATCTACTGACACAGATATTTCTCATGCATACAGGAGTATTGTAGCTTCTGTCTATGTTTCACAGACTGCTCGTATCCCTCTACCTCCACCACCTCTAAAGCCATGTTCAGATCAAAGCAGGTCTCTGAAACAATCAGAAAATAATTTTCTGATAAGTTCTGATTCACCACAGCTGTCGCTCTAAAAACAAGCAGATACAGACCCAAAAACAAAAACTTCTTTCTGTCGCTATTTTGCGACGATTACCTATGTACGAAAGATAAACCGTGAGAGAAGCATAAAATAAAACAGATTAGTCCATGAACTCAACCTGGATTGCTCCTCGTTTCACTGGTATTTCAGGCCAACAGTGGAGCAGTGTGACAGTTGATTCGGCTTCTACTTCTCCACCGCAGGTTGCTGCATTTTTTTCCATACCTGGCCAGCCACACTACCACTGCCTAAACCTAAACAGATTTTCAGAGTTGTTTTTATAAAAGTGTCATACTTCAAATGTTCACCTTCAAATTCAGTCCTTTGCCTGTCCACATTTCTAACGCTTCTCTCCTCACACTGATTTCCATGACAGAGATACACACGTCCCTTTTGTTTAGGTCCCAGTTGAATTGATTAGCAGTCCCTGATGGGAAAAAACAATTGTGTGTGTGTGTGTGTGTGTGTCCTTTACCAGCTCTCTGTAATCCGTTCTCCTGTGTGCGTGTTTCAGACTACAATCCCCTGACTGGACAGGGAGGAGGCACCTGCTCCTGGAGACCTGGGAGGAGAGGGCCGTCTTCTGGTGGATGAGGTTAAAGAATGTCAGAGACATTGGTCTGCGTGACCTTTGACCTCTGACACCCTGATGTGCACACTGACTGACTGAACCAAGCTGACAATGTCACCAAAGCCGCTTTTTTATTATTCAGATTTAGTTGAACTCGCTCCATACTTCCACTGGGTGTAGATGAGTTGGATTCATTAATAGCACATATTTATCCTGTTTGATTTCCCCTATTTGCTCTCTAATCTGTGTGCTGCTGCCTCGTTAAGCAGCAGACATAATGTGATTATTATGAAACATGCTGTTAAGGGACAAATGCATTTGGAAATTGAAAGCTTGTAATGAAGCCAGTCCTGTAAACGGTTCATAACCGCTGGATGTGGCGGATGAATTTCACAGTCAGTGTGTCGCTTTTGTTTTTGTTCTTTTGTGTAGCACCACAGCTTTAGACGTGATAATACTGCAGCAGCTGTAGCTGGTGGACATATGGTTAATTACAAGAACTGGTACACTCTGATTATGTAATCACAAACATTTTTAATCTGACACAATGTAAGGAGGGATGTCTACACTGTTACACAACATTTTTATGCAATAAAGACATGATCACCAGGAGTTTGTATTTGTCCACCTGGAAATCCACAGGCACCAAAGGGTGGTGTGAAGGTGCTGCGTGCAGCTTTCTACACTTCCTAAGCTTTACTAAACCTTACTTGTTCAGAAAGAACACACCGGTGCACCATTAGCAGTCAAGCAAAGCAAGCAACTCATAGGGGTCCTCAGAGCCTCCGGTTCACTGTGACAAAACATTTGTAGTAGGTTAAAGGTGCCCTTTTTCCAGTAGACTGTTTACATTGTGTGTTGAGGTCTCACAAACTCCATTGTTCATAAAACATTTGCAGAGCAGATTCTTAGCAGTCTTTCTTCACTGTCATTGTTGCCACATGTTTTGGCATGCTACCATCTGTCAGTGGAATAGTGTGAAACCTCTGGCAGGAAACACAAAACGGGGACCCACATTTGCTCCGTAGCATTACTAGTGGTCAAATATTCCACAGGTTAACTTTAAATAACTGCAAATTGTATTTTGAATCTTTGCCACTGAAGCACGGCGTGAACTGAAATGATAAGGACCTTCAGGAAAGTTCTGCATTAAGCCTAGTCTGCACACCGTGTCCTGCTGAGAGTCCAGAATTAGCCAGACCTTCATTATTTCACAGCAGTCCTGAGACCAGATTTCCCAGTGTAGTAGCACTGGTTGTTGTACAATGCAAAAGAGACCCAGTTTGTGTCAGAATGTGAAACACTAAAATGTGATGTGACCTGGTCTTGAAGCAGGGTGTACAGTCTAGTGACCTACAGTAAACCTGACAAGTAAAAAATAATCTATAAATCGTGTTGTCACAAATGAACTGAGTCTATGTGCACACATAGCACTTCACTGACATCATGGAACCCAATTAAAGACTTGGATTTACACATTTATGCCATGAGGCTTAATTACCCTGTGAACACATGCACACACCAGCATGAACATGCACATCATGTGTTTATATACATATGCCTCTTCAGGGTATTGCAGCAAATTCCACAGGTAGTCTGCTGAGATTTTCTGATGGTTTTCAAAGAGTTTTAAGTTTGTGACGTATAGAGGAAGATGAAATCCTTCAACCTGACCTACCAGCGGGTTGCTGCAGAGACCTCTACGACCACGTGGTGGAGCTGCAGACCACAGAGCTGGCTGAAGGACACGCTACGTTTGTGGACGCTTTCCTTGACAAATAGCACAGATGTAGCTACTATAATGTGGCCTACCCTATTCCTTAAAATGTCTTTTTCTTTTTTAAATTTTATTTATTTTATTATATTTTTTATTTTTATTTTTACCTTTATTTGATGGAGACAGCCGAAGAGTGACAGGAACGTATGGGGAGAGAGCCACAGGTCGGATTTTAACCCTAGGCTGCCGGACTGAGCCTTTGTACACGGGGAGGATGCTCTCGCAACTGAACTAAACGACAGATGTCTTTTTCTACGTCATATTTGATGTAGCTCCATGTAATTTGATGTTTTGTGTATATTAATATTTTTGAACTATAGCGGATGTTTATCATCCTGGTTTGGATGATTAACCACACCTGCCATCACAGATGGAATATTCTGTCCTGACGATGAGCCAAGCGGGATCCAAATGTTCTCAGTGTTTAACTTTTTATGGCATGGAGTAGGCTACTCCAACACTAATTAGAAATATTAGTGACTTATTGTTGATGGTGTCACTATTTATAAAACCTTTATAATTGTCACAGACAGTTGCTTTATGATGCAGATGTGATCAGTGGTCTTATGTGGGAGATTTCCCCTCATAACTTAAACGCAGCATCGTCAGGTCTAATGGAAGCTGGGCAGTGGGAGGCTGTTTCGGGCGCCGCTGGCCCCAGAAGTAAAAGTCCAATTTATTTGCCTCATAAACAGTGTTACATGACTCACAGGTCGGGCCTGGGTCGGCATCAGTCCAAGATAATATTGTGTCAGAACATCTCTGGTCCGTAATAAAAAGTAGATACTTTAAAAAAGAAAATTACGGGAGAAGTGAACTACAACTCCCAATGTGCACTTCGGCAAAAACATCCAATCACTGATCGTGAAATACTGTGAACATGCGCCCCTAGCGGCAGGCAGGCAGCAAAGAGCGGGAGAGGAATGATTTTATAACGCGTTTGAATGTGTCCACTTTTAATTTTGAGTTAAATCTAGTTTGAATTAATCAGTGACAGATTTATAAGCATGTGCGAGGTCGCAACGGCTTCAGCCCGCCATAATTCTGATAACGCTCTCTGACTGGATTCTTCTCCATGGCAACGGCAGCGGAGAACCACGGGTATTGGAGTACTTAGCAACGTTCGCCATGCAAAAATTAGCCAAAATATGTAATATATCGGAAACAACGTCGAAATATATGATAAAGCTGGTCTTAACGTAAACCCATATGACCCCTTCATTATCTGGGAGACGTGTGTCTCTACATGAAGCAGAGTCGAGGACACGGATGAAAGAAACGAAGCAGCGGACCCTCCCACTCCGCGACTGATCCAGCCAGCCAGTCAGAGCTCTCCTACGGAAAATCCGCTGGGTCAAAACACTGTTAACTCGCGACAGCGATCTCGACAGTCCGACATTCTTCCAATGGCGAGATAATGATGAGAATGGGGCCGCTGTTCAAGGCAAAGAAAAAGGCTGCCGTGTATGTCGACCGGTGTTGAATGTTGCCCGTGATCGATAGTGACGGACAGCTTGATGATCAGAGTGAGCAGCGGCAGAGAACGGTTCAGGTGGCGGCTTCAAGGAGACTGCTGTGATGCTACGTAGGCAACTGGAAGAAAAGGGCTTTTCTACCATGAGAGAGTGTGTGTGAGCCCGGTTTTCTGGAGACACGAGAGCTCTGCTGATCCAGTTTTTTGTTTTTGTTTTTATTTTTCATTTTGTGTATTGGCTTGTGTTTTTTTTTTTTTTTTTTTTTTCAAAAACGCTGTTTTAGGATACAGTGAGGATACACAGCAAGCTGGTGAACTTTTGGGGAATGGCAGGTCGAAGCCGAAGAGCATGGTTTAGTGTTCTGCTGGGACTGGTTGTCGGGTTCACGCTGGCTTCCAGACTCATTTTACCCAAGGCGTCCGAGTTGAAGAAAGCTGGACAAAAGCGAAAAGCGAACCCCGCCGGCTGCGGATTGAACAGGGGTCTCATAAGGGAATACGGCGGAATACAATGGCCACCGCAAGATAACGGTTCACCGGCGACGGAGAACCCTGGCTCCAGGTCTAATAATTTCCTGTTCGTTGGTGTCATGACCGCCCAGAAGTACCTGAACAGCCGAGCCGTGGCGGCGCATAGGTATGTGATGTGTCCGAGAATAACGCTGCTTTTACCTTCAGTACACGCTCAGGTTTGCGTCTTACATGGAAGGTAACGGTCCGCCGACCTCACTTTAAAACTATAGCACTTTAATGTGGCCTTTTTATAATCCTACCTGGTGCGACATTGAACAGGAACACAGTGGAATTGGGTGGTGGGGCCTTTTAAACAGTACCGTTACATTTAAATAGGTAGCCAGCTAGCAGCAGTTAGCTTATTTCTACCCCACGACTACTTCTCAGCTCTTGGCAGTGGTCCACACTGATTCAGCCCTACAGTATGTGAATGCATAAGACAATACCATTGTACCAAAATAGGTGCTGCGTCATATGTCGTAATGTATGTAGTGATATACAGCCTGGTCAGTGGTTAAGTTATCGGGTAACCGTTAGCTGTCTACTGTAGAATTGCCTTTACGTCCAGGTTCTCCTTTTTGTCCTCTTAAGTAGCTTTAAGGTGAGTCAAATAAACTTATTCCAGCCTGCCGGACAGACTCCGTAATAGTGCATGCGTCGTCATTAAAGCAGTATGATGCTGTCACTGAGTCTAATATTAAAACCTGGACTACAGCTTTGCCTTTGCAGCCTCTCTCATCATTTGTCCTGTTAATCAGTTAAGAAAACAGAGAAATGCCATAATCATAATCTGCCAGAGCATCTTCAAATGTCCATAAATATATTTCAAGGGTTTTATACACAGTACACAGTGAAACAAGATGGTGATTTGCCAAGGACTATGGTGCTATATATAACATAGGACTACAATAAAGTGCACACACATGAAAAAAAAAAAAAAAACAAGTAGGGAACTTATGTGTATGCGTCGTGTATGTATATATGTATATATATACACACACACACACACACACACAGCATGGCTATATGAATACAGTATGATATTGATAGATAGATTGATAGATATTGAATAAAAACAACAAAGCAGCAATGTGCATGGACATATGTGCATGTTTATGTGACCAGGATGGGAAAACTGTTTCCCATCCTGGCAGTGCTATATTAGGATCAATTTATTTATTAAGTGAATAATAACATAATAACAATAATCAGAATGTTTGACTTTAAATGATTATCAAATAACGGTTTCCTAAATGAATAGACTAACTGCTGTGGTTTAGGATGCCTGCTGTCATTTGCATACAGCTCAGTATGTTTGAACAGTGTTTGGCTGCGTAGTATGAGTTTGCACTGACTGAGCCACTGGCAGGTCAGTGGGGTTTGAGAGGTTATTAAGCTGGGAGACTTGAAGTGCCTCATCTGCAGTGAACATGCACGGGATGTAGAGGATGGGTTCTGCTGGTCCTGCACAAGGCCTACAAGGCTGTGAAGACAGTATGTCAAAACAGGGCTTCTCATTTCAACGGCCACTCGATAGAATCACATCTGAGTTTTGACTTACTGTGCTGGCATTTCCTCACTGTACTACACACAGAGTCACATTCAGCCAGAACTTGGTATGTTTCTGCTGAGGCGTCCTGACATTTCTACTGAACATGTCCTGAGAGCTCAGACAGTGCTCATTATCAACTCCTGCACTGATGATATATGTCCAAGCTCAGAAATAAGCTGGTGGTTTCCTTGCTGTGTCCCAAAGCTCTGATGCCACTATTGATATGGGTGCAGCTGGGTTTCTAGTTTCACTGAGGAGCCTTCAGGACTGCTCTGTATATATGGCAGAAACTCCACCAACAGTATGATTCTGTTAAAACAAGAAACGTAGTTATTCTTTCAATTGCACCAGATTCTGATGCTTAAAACAGGTGGAGTGAATGCTTATTTTAGGCTTTAATGGAAATATCATGTGGACTAAGAGGAAATGACAAGGGCAAATGGTGATGCATGGCAGACATGCTTACAATCGTTGCAGTAAATGTACTTGCACTAAATGAGAGCAGTTCTCTGTAATGTTAGACCATCAAACATGCAACAAATCATTGTGATGACTATCAAAAAAGTTAAATCTCAGTGTTGCTCTTTTGGTGACACATTGTGTGATGCTGGGGTCAGACTTCATGATATCAGCCCCATTGTAGCCTAACTTCGGAGACATGGTCTGTCCACAACTGACTATTGATCAGTTTGTCTTGTGTCGTAGTGTTATAATGGATGACGCCCCACTTCCACTGTATACAAGGCAAAATGAAAAAGGAATGACGTTATTGGTTCAGAGAGTGGGAACTGTCAAACAGAGTAAAAGGTCACCATCGCTTTTTTCTTTTTTTTTTTTTCCAGTTTCCCAAACAGAAGACAGCCAGTATCATACACAGTTTACATTCTTGTTCTTGAAAGTTGGTGCCTAGCACCACCTTCCTGAAAGACGGCAAGCGTTGATTGGTCAGGGAGCAACATGTTGTCAGTCAGAAGAATTTCTGACTCTAACAGACAAAATATTGTGTAGTCTGGTGCAGATTATTTAGAGAATACGGCTTAAATTGAATATAATATGCATAACTATTGCAACTATTCTGCCAGTGGAGTCCCCTTAAATTTTACACATTGGACCTTCATGCTGATGTTTTCCATCAGCTGACATGACATCAGCTTACTGACTTCATTTTGCACCCCTTTTTTTCTTCTGATGCAGATGTAGTGAAGAAAATCAATAAGATCTAGATAGAAACTTGCTTCACACACAACACAATGTGTGAGTTTCAAAAACAAGTCTAATCAAGGGTTTCAATGCCTCAAAGACTGTCCCAGTGAGCCATGTTCAGCTTGTGGAACAAGATAACTAACACAGACTGTTAGTTTCTTCTGAATTTGTTATCTGCTCATGGGCTCACTGAGGAATACATGTCCCTTTGGAAACATCTACTTCATGCGTTTGACTTACAAAGAAGTTGTGTGTAGCTCTTTGTTTGCTCTTTGTTGTGGCGTATTAAAGAGTATGTCAGAAAAATAAGGAAAAATCACATTTTCCACAAATGGAGGATGGACGTTCCCTCGTCCGGTCTCTTCCTGTTTTAGCTGCATTTTTTTGGGTTGCCCATCTCACATGCGTCTGACAGAGGCTCGTGTGAACACATCCGTGCATGCAGGAACCCAAAGTAGTATCAAAGATCAGTGTTTGCGTCCATGTCTGCATCGATTTTAATGGCATCTCTTGCCCTTTAATCGGCACGGCTGTCTTTAGCAGCTGCATGACAGCTCACTTCACTTCCACTTTATGTGTGTAACTGTGACCTGAAGCATATTTTTATGCAGTTTTTTCCCTCTGTTCTTCAGACTTGTGCATGACTGCGATAATTGTGTATTGAGTGCCACAGGGTCCGGTGTGACACTGATGGAGGACTGCAGCTGCAGCTGACAGGCTGCTTTAGTGCTGCAGCCTTTGAGACAAGAGGCTTCATTCCTGGGCGTATGGAGAGATGATGCCCCATACAAAAACAAGCGTACCTCTTTGTCTACCTGATTAACTTTCAATGCTTTCTTGCAAAATGTTAAAAATGCATCAAATGAGGGGGCTATTATTTTATGTCTGTGTCCAGTTGTATGTACAGAACCATGTGAGCCATGTCTGCATCTTTTTGTGTGTATTTCTTTCCTGAAATCCCACTTATGTGTGTGTGTGCGTTTGTGTTTGCAGGACGTGGGCTCAGACAATTCCAGGTCGTGTCGAGTTCTTCTCCAGTGAGGGCTCTGACACCTCCATACCCATTCCCATAGTGGCACTGAGGAATGTGGACGACTCGTACCCACCCCAGAAGAAGTCCTTCATGATGCTCAAGTACATGCATGACCATTACCTGGACAAATACGAGTGGTTCATGAGGGCAGACGACGACGTCTACATCAAGAGCGAGAAGCTGGAGGGTTTCCTGCGCAGTCTCAACAGCAGCGAGGCCATCTTCCTGGGCCAGACGGGCATGGGGGCCCGGGATGAGCTGGGGAAACTGGCCCTGGAGCCCGGGGAGAACTTCTGCATGGGGGGGCCTGGGGTCATCATGAGCCGTGAGGTCCTTAAGAGGATGGTGCCCCATATCCGAGAATGTCTACAGGAGATGTACACGACCCACGAGGATGTGGAGGTGGGAAGGTGTGTCCGAAGATTCGCCGGCGTACAATGTGTCTGGTCCTATGAGGTAAGATGATTTTGTATTTTCATGTTATATTTTCTCACATAATTGTCTCCAGGACACTGAATTCAACTTGATTTAAGATTTAAGGACCCTTACTAACATAACACCAACTCTGTCAGTAACTGGAGCAACAGCAGCTTCTGTCAGAGAGTTTTTTGAGGCAGTTAAGGGACTTTAAAACCCTGAGAATTTGTACTTCTTCTTAGAATCAGAATAGGTGTAAGGTAAACCACATCATTTTCCAGCTCCTCCTTGGGGATCCTGTGGTGTTCCCAAGCTGGATATATAATCTCTCCAGTGTGTTTTGGGTCTACCCAAGGTTCCCCTACCAGTTGAACCTGCCCTGAAAGCCTCCAAAAGAAGGGTCCCAGGAGGATCCTCATCTGATACCCAGACCACCTCCACTGGTTCCTTTCAATGCAAAGGAAGTGGCTCTGCTCTGAGTCCCCTCCAGATGTCTGGGCTCCTTATTCTATCAGGTGGAGCCCGGCGACTCTGTAGAGGAAATTCACTTTGGATACTTTTTTTCTTGTATCCGAGTTGTCATTCTTTTGGTCACTACCCAAAACACATGACTGTTGGTGAGGGTTGGAACAGAGGCCGAATGGTAAATTGAAAGTTTTTCCCTCTGGATCAGTTCCCTTTTGACCATGACTGTGCAATGCCGCAACAATCCGCCTGTCCATCTCACATTTTAGACACACTAGATGCTTGAACTCCTTCACCTAGGGCTGCAACTCATTCCCAACCCAAGGGAGCAATCTATTTTCTGACTGAGAACCACTGTGAATAAACATCCATAAGGCTGCTCAGCAGTTGAACTCAGGACTTCTCCATAGCAAGTCTTACTCACTGTCAAAGTAATGTAGTGATAGCCGTCATACTCATCCATGGGAATAACTAATTCAGCATTCTTTCAGTAGTGCCAATTTTACAGTTGGTCAACAAATATAGGCTTGTTGTCGACACTGCACAGGGCGGAGACAGTAGCGGAGAAACAGTGTGTATCGTTTATGCTGTGGATGTCATGAGGGCCTTTCCTCCATGATTCCAGTTTTTCACATCTTGCATCTTGTATTTAAGCGGTGCAAATTTGTGACATTACTCGTTCACCTTTTCCGGTGGCAACACACAACTGAGGCAGTGGCGTGCTCCAGTAAACTTCAGGACGATATGAAACCACCCTGATAGTGAATTCCATCCCAGTGAAGTAGTAGTTGCCAACTTCCTGTTCACAACCTCCTTCTGTGCTTACGGATGCTTGTGGCTAATGCAAACCATTCAATACTATAACTGCCACATTATGTCATACTCAAGTTCTCCTGGCTTGATCCAAATCATGTCTCTGTGGGTGCTAGCTACATGCTGTGTCACAACTCATTATACAGGGAATTCTCTTTGGAATATATAGCAGTGTAATTCAACAGCACCACACCGTCCACACTCCAAAATGGTAATAGAGTTGAATCAGCATCACTCTGACACTGTGTCGACCAATTTGAACACTGTAAGCTCCAGGATAAGATGATTTAGGGCTGTGTTACACTGCATTGTTGTACGGATGGTAATAAGTTAGTAACTCTGTGTGATGAATCATGAAGGATTTAATCTTTGACTACAATGTTTCAGGAGGAAGTACCGAGGTGCGTGATGAGACTAATAGTGTCACTGATGTCATTGTGGTTGATGACTGAGGAAGTCGTCAAACTGTCTCTAGCAGAAGCTCCGAAAGAACGCCACACTGAAATATCATTCAATATTTATGGAGAATTAATTTCTTCCTGTCACAACAGAGTGCTAAGACTTTGGAACAAGTTTTATCCTTTGTGGGGTTGTTTCTATTAAATATAGCTGTCATCGACCGTGCAGAGAGACCATTATTCACAAGCTAAGAGAAGAGAAGAGATGGGGTGTGTGTGTGTGTAATAACAGGACCTGCAGGATCACCATGTGATGGTATTTTGTGTGTTCATTAAGGTTTCATCAGTCAGTAAGGGACAAAGGGACAGAAGTGACATGACTTTCTTCAAAGCTGCAGTCAGAGAACATACCAACTGTATCAGCCCTGAGCCATCACTGAGCAGTAAATTGCACGTTGCAGCTGGCTGAAGGTGTCTCAGAGTCGTTTGCACACTGGATATACACCATGCGTGTCTTTTTGAGTGGAATAAGAGACTTATTTGTTTTAATCTGTGTCTAACTGAATTCTGAGCAGTTGTAGGTCGCCATAAGGTCACAGTGACCCTTGTTTTCACGTGTCGGCCCTGACCCACGGACCGACCTTTGACCTGACTCAGTTTACAGAATAGCATTCCATTCGCTGGCACTATGTGTCTTGCCTGCACTGTTGTGTGATGTTTGCACTTAAAGGTTTTGTTGTGTTTAGATAGCGGCACACACAGCCATGCTATGTTTCAAGAGGCTTGATTGCTTATACATAAATCATTCAAAGCACACACGTGACTCACTGCTCAGACATGCAATTACAAACATTTATATCAATACACATATATTTATCAGGCAAGGGTGGAAATACCCAAACTGGCACGCGTTCAGTCCAAAGAGTCAAGTGAGGTTTAACTACAGCTCAGCTGAGTCGGTTGTGTGCCTGCTTCAGTCAGTTTTGAGCCTTTTACGAGTGTTGTCATTGTTGCTAAAGTCAAAAGTGATTAAGACAACACCGCCAACCCAGTCAGCCCACCACAGTGGCCCCACGTTGGGACAGAGTTATGAGAGAAATGCCACAGCCTCGCCGTGAGCCGAGCGCAGAGCGTGTTTTCTGTGTGCGCTCAGCCTGTTCTCTGACATGTCTAGACACGGCCGTGTCATAGACCTGTTGCTCATGTGACCGGCATTCCCATGATTCAGAGCTCTTTGAAACAAAATTACACAGTACTGCAGAGGCTTAATGAATCGACTGTATGAGATGACAGGAGACGTGATCTGGGAATGATAAAAGGCGCCTTCGTCATGTGTTCACTTTATGTCTGCTGGACAAAATGCAGTATTTTTTAATTACCACATCCTATCTAATAGATCCAAATCCTAATCATGACAGTGTTATTCATTCCTATCTTTCATTGCAGTGGACTGTATTATACACTACTAACTTATCCAGTAGACTGGCACACATCAGTCTCTATCAACATATCGTTTATTAATTTGTTGGTTCATTTGGCCTGATTGCTTTCTATCACAACAAACACAGAGGGCTCTGTGCTTTGACAGGTGGTGGAGGGGTGGAATCTGGCTGTGTCCTGTGTGTATCTGTCAGTTTCACACTGAATGGAGTTTAGTAATTCATTTGATTCATTTTGCTTCAATTTATTCATTTGTACAGCTCAGGTAAATTTAGGACAGAAACACAGCCAAGAACTGTGAACTGTGTTGTCTGCGTTCCACTTTTCATCCAGTCTGGTCCCTCTAAATGTTCCTAATCCCTGCCTGGTCCATGAAAATGATGAACATGAGGGACCGCTTTAACGGCAAGGCAATGGACAGGTGATCCGAAAGAAACACGAGAGCAGCAGCCTGATAGGAGCATTTACAGATAGGCAGGAAACCCTGGTGCTGATCTGTTACAGGGTGCACACCACACACACACACACACACACACACACACACACACACACACACACACACTTACAGGGAGTTTGAGAGAATGGGTTCACCTAACGCAATAAAATAATGACCGCTGTCATTGCCTGTTATTGCAGCAACTGCTGAATCCTCTCAGTGTCATAATCTGCCTTGTGGTGGTATTTCCAAATAACTGACTCTCCTTAAGACCTGTAAGTCCTTCAAAGTCTCCTGTCCTCTCTCTCTGTGTCAGACTTTTCGACATCGGTTCTGCATCTATATTCTCTGCACTTTTTACAAATATTTTTTTGAATTTTGTGTAACTGACCCCTTGCTGTGGATGCCATCTGTCAGCACCATGTCTCTGCTGACGATTATAAAACAAACAAACCCAAGCCTGCAATGCACATCAAACTTGTTGATTATAAACTAGAAAAACTACAAAGTATTGGAAGTTTGATGGGGCTCATTGATTTCATAAGAATCAAAGCTGTGTCAATGTTTCTGATGATTGGAATGTGGCTTTCCTGCCCAGGTAAGTCTCGGTGAAGCCCAGCAGATCTATATTCATGGGCATGCGTTCACCCCAGGTTAACGTTTATGTTTTCTTTTGAAAACAATATGCAATAGATTCATGATACATGTTGAGTAATTGCCGTTCTCATGAGAACTTTGCGGTCTAAAAGTGAAATGACTCTGCAGAACAGTGTGTGAAAGTTCTGTGTTAGGGAGTGTACTGACATGGTGATGAGGACAGTGACCCATCACTGCTGTCTCTGTCTCTTTTTTTCCATTCAAGCAGTTTATTTCCAGCTTTCAGTGCTCTGGCTCTCAGAGGGCCTATATTTCCAGATCAGTCAGGCCTGCTCGTGCTAGACTAATACACAGGAAGTCAGCCACCCACTCTCATAAGCAATGCGTCAACATGCTCTTATCTCTCTAACTGTTTCTCAACTTAGCTCTGTCACACACTCTTTTGTGAAGTCTGAGAAACCAGTAGATGAAGTAGTTTTCTCCAGACATAGGCATTTTAATTTCCATATTTGAGCATTGGCACTGAATTATTATTGAGTAAATGACTACTGGTTGGATAGTCTTACCTTTTCATGCTGTAGAGATCTATCAAGATTAGCTGACATGAAGAAAAAAACATACCCACAAGTAATGACCTGTTGCAGTCATTCACTAATTTGGCTGGTAAAAATTCAGTTTTTCATCTGCCGCCACCTCAGCCTCGAGGCTGCAGATCATGATGATAGCTTGTGCAGCGATGCTTCTTCTGCATCCTTGTGCACCGTTCCAACTATGAGGTTGGATAAGTGACGTGTGACTAAAGGTGTTTACAGGGGCTACGTACGCTCAATACATTAAATTAATACTTATGACACTTCTATCCAAAGCAACCGAGGAGGAAGTAACATATGCCCATATAAGGGCATTCAAGTAGGTGGTTGCAGAACCAGAGACTACTTTGTAGGCGAGCATTAGGAATTTGAATTTAATGCAGGCTGCTACAGGTAGCCAGCGGAGCTTCAGGTAAGGCCAACCAAGGCAACGTGATCAGAGAAGGTTATTTGACCATCAATCATAACTTCTAAGTGTCTTGCTACCCTGACAAGGGCGAGACATCGGGAGTCAGTGTTCGTGTTGATGTCGTGGTGTACAGTAGGTTTGACCGGGAGGACCTGAAGGTCAGTTTTTGAGAGGTTCCACTGGAAGTGGTGTGTCTTTATCCATGTAGATATGTGTGAGTGGCATTCAGAGACCTATGTGGGGACCGAGGGGTCGTCAGCTGGAAAATAATGAAATGAAATGATCAAATGAAAAATAATGTTTTTTACTTGTTACCATGACTATCTTTGTTTTTAATGAGAAGATGAAGCGTCGTCTGTGTACTGTCTGTGTACTGTATGTGACAGTGTCTGTCCTCTCCTGTTGTGGAGTGTGTTCAGACGGCCCAGTATGCGGTGAGCCTCGTGTATTTTCAGACATCCTGTGGCCGCCGCTCTGTGTGCTTCTCCTCTGTCTCTCCTTCGCATCGTGCTAAAAGTAGGCCCTGCAAGCGAGGCCTAAAGAGCAAATAAATGTTTACACTCATGGTTCAAAAATAAACAGAAATGGAAGGCCAGAGTGCTGAATTAGCATTAATTACAGCTCTGCAGCATGAAGTACAGGCTGTGTGTGGCTGCAGCAGCAGTGAACTGGTATGCAGGATGCTGACATTTTGGGAGGGGGGCGTGGGGGGTGGGAGTTAATGAGACAGAGATTTTATAGGTCTAGTAGCGACCACTGAAAGTTGTAAAACTCTTCACTGCTGTGGGTGGCCTTTTTCTGATTAAGCCCTATTTTCTGTCAAAGGTTAGTCGTATAGGATTTCACTTCTTCAGTGCATGGCACTCTCCCTGTGTTAGAATGTAACCACTTGTTATGGCTTTCTCTCATCTGCGTGCTTGTGGCGGGCATGCTCCTTCTTTAAAATACACTATGTGCTTGGTGTTTTGTTCTATGGGACACTGGACTAACTCTTGCAATGGAGTCAAGCCCTTAGACAGACTTGGAGTTACTTAGTTACTTAGTTGTGGGAGAGATTCTTCTCATCTGCTCTTTCTAAAAAAAAATATTATTTTTATTCTGGATTCTGATTCTGTTGGGCTTCACTTCATTCCTCATGTTTGAAAGTTCTGCTTCAGTGTATATTTGAATGGTTTTAGTGTATCATCTCATGCTGAAATCATAATCATGATCTGCATCCAGATTATCAGTCAGAATGTTTGTTGTTAGTGCAGTACCCAACTTTTGCAGGAATCACAGTGCGTCTTGTGCAGTTTGTGTTTCCCAGTAAATTCAGAAAGTCTGGCTGTCCTGCCTCTTCTGTCTCGGCTGAATGAAGCCTGGGTGCCCAAACAAGCCATCTGTACCACCATCCACCTGTCAATCAAAGTGGCCACACTGTTAATTCTACTTAACTTTAATATTATTTGAACAGGTGGGTTGTATATAAATTCACCCTCAGTACAGTTGTCATGAATGGGGAAGTTGGCTATAGAGACCTAAACTGTTGTTTGTACCAGGCTGTAAACATGTTTATTTCTGCTGTGAAGTTGGACGTCTTAACATGGGAACTTACAGTTTTTGGCACTTCCGCATTGGCTTCATTTCCCGGCCACAGAGGTTACTGTTTGGTCATGATAGAAGTGCAGGAATCAAATTTAATGGTAACTCAGTAAAGTGACTTTGTATGCCACAGATTAGATGATTCTCTTCCCCTCTCTTTATAGTGACAGATGCTGGCTCAGAGTCAGAATGGCAAACATGGTTTTACATGCAGTGTGAGTCTTGTCCAGTTTGTGCTTCCCAGTATTCTGAACCTACTGAGTGCATTGTTTTATCACTTGCTCACAATTCAATGCAAGAGAGAGACACGTTGCAAAATATCAACGAAAGTTTATTGTCCAGCTGAGGCTGGAAAATCAGCTATCAGTGTCGGTCAGCTGTCATTTTGTGTAGGCTGCAAACGCCGATTCTGTGCTGTCACTGCATCAATGCAGAATCTGCTATGTTGGCATCAGGTTGCATCTTTGGCTCGAGACATTTCCACATCTCTTCTCAAGCTGCCTCTCTTCTGTGACTCTGGGCTGCTTCCTCTGTGTGGTGATAATGTCCTTGAGGTGAGCAGTAGCCTGTTTTCCTCCCCACACTGCATGCCAGCTCACAAATAAACTCCAACACAGCTAATGGGAATCACAAGGCTGCACTGCTGAGAGCTATGAGTCCACCTCCTAATCCTAATTTCTCCTGAGTGGCCTGCAGGGCTGCCAAACCTGCGGTCGGGCCCTCTCACTGTGCACTGCTGCATGCTCACAACAACAGCACCATTGTACTCCAAACTTACTGCCTCTTTTCTTCTGGACTAACTGCGTTCCCGGTTCTCCCCTTCCTATCTCAATTCAATTTGTACATATTAATTGGCCTGTCTTTCACAGCCAGCTGCACATGGCTTCTTCTCTAATCTGATAAATGTGTTGTCAGGGCTGCTTCCTCTTTAAATCTAACAGGATTGTTACGCAGAGAGATTGCCTGAATGCATAGCCACCTCTGCTTCCTCCACTGAGATATACAGTGTGGAGCTGGGCCGTGATATTTGTATTTTACCCTGTTCATCCAAAGGAACTGTGGAAGACACATGTTTGTTTAAAGGATGCTTTGTATAAAATGATGCAGAGACATCTAGAGTATAATATTTGATGAAATGGAGCCACCACAAAAACTATAGGTGTCTAGTTTCATGGCACAGTGTGTGCGCTCATGGAAAGACCTGCAATGGTATGTGCAAAGTCAGCAGTACCTAATTAATGAGCAATAATATGCTCTGTTGTAGTTCCTCTGCAGGAAGTTGATGATATTTTCCCTCTTAAATCAGCCAGAGAATCAGTATGTGGCAGTCCCCATACAGCACAGTATAGGAGCTGCATATCTGTGCATCTTGTCCAGAGACAGTGATGGAGGTAGAGTAGGCCATACCCACAGCAGGATCACATCTGGCTCAGGGAAACATGCTAAAATGTATGATTTAAATTAATTCTCTTTGTTCATATTTGAATCTCAGACCATGTGTGTACATTTACATGAATGCCTCTGGTGACTTGGTCTCCTGATTGATGAATGCTCTCTGGCTAAATGGCAGTTGATGTGTTGTCATGTGAGAGCTGAAGAAAATCAGCAGCAGCAGGAGCAGCACCACCTCCCATTCAGACCGGCTGGCCAGGCATGATGCCGTACCTGCAGCCAGAGTTCAAACTTGTCTGATCAAGAAAGGTTCATTTAACAATTTGGTCGTCAGCCCAAACAGCTTTTCTTTCCGCCTTGTGTTCAGATGCCCTGGCACAAGCTTACGTAAGAGGATCATAACACACAGCATGATGAAGCACACCGAGTTAACACACTCTGTAGCTGGAATGCAGCAATGACAGAAACCAGTAGTCCAGTCTACGGTTGGCATTAACATCTTTGTAAAGACAATTTTGAGATTTCTTTCAAAATACATTAAATATTTTGCCACTCTGAGCAATCTGCAGCATTCAGTGCCAAGTCAGTCCCAGCAGACTATGTCTCTGTTTGACCATGTGGTAGAACAGGTGCGTCAGGTCAAACTATAGAAGATGTTGAGTTTCTAAAGAGGTTCCTGCAATCTTTCAAGGATCTGAACTTATTCTAATTCTCTAATAGGTTTGATTGAGGCCTGTTTAAATACAAACCTCACACTGACCTCAGATCATTTGCTGAGCATCATTAAAATGTAATGTGTCTGTCACAAACCTTGGTCGGTCACCTGAGCCTGCTGCCTTCTTAGCAGCTCCAGCCAGCGTTGTCTCATGTCTACCTGACTGATGTAAGTTAGCATCCTTGTGTCCTCTCACGACCTCTCAGCTTTCATTTCTACCCTGTGCGGCTTGATCAGAAGTATCCGCTCACTGCTTGATGATGAATGTGTCTCGTGTGGCTCCTGTGAAATGATTAATAATGCTGACATGTAGTTGAAGGGTTGATTGATTGCTTCGCTTCACAAAAGAATACAGTATCTCAGCTTCTAGCTACAAAGTATACCTATCTGATGTTGATTGGACACATGGAGGTTTGATTTGTTTACTCCAGGTGCAGACTTGTGTCTTCATTTATTCTCTCCATGCTGTTTCTCTGTGTGACAGTTATTGCTCAGTTTTATCAGTTTCCTGCTACAGTTATTGCTACACAGTGTGTGATGGTTGCAGAAAACACATTTCCTTTTACTGACATTTAATGAAGCATTGCATTAGTTTAGGTGGAGCTGTGGAGCGGTGCATCTGCTTCGTTCGCTTCACCATCAGTGCTCTGTGGCTGTCAGATGACTAGTTGCATCCAATCACATTTAAGCAGGTGCACAGCGGCGGCATTATGACCAGCACTACACTATACATTTACCAAACAGTGTCACAAATCAAAAACTAATTGACCGAACTGTCTCTGAGCAAACAGAAATGTGTTTTCACTCGAGGCCGCAGAGATTCCTCTTTCCTCAGGATTTTAAGGAAGTAGAGAGCTCCCTCAATTATTTGAAGCACTTTGAGTCAGTGTATTGTCTGTAATAAGTTGAATAACAAAAAATTATAAATCGGCATCAGCATCAGATCCAAACATTATGCAGCACACCACCCAACTGAAGACCTCAAGCGGTATTAGTGAAGATTAGACTATTAGATGATCTGTTATTGTGTCAGTATGACTCTATCACTCTTCCATCAGTGTTTAATCAACATTTTATCAGTCAAAGTTTCAGATTTTTCTAATTTTCAAACTTCCAATAGGTGGGAGCTGAGACAGAGTCTTCCAGCACAGGACTAAACTCTCCAGGCATACTACAGTATACATATTACAGTATGCATGAGTGCATAAAGTAGAGACAGAAACCGATTAGATTTAGAGTAGACTGCTCCAAAAATATATTGAGTATCAGGCGTACATAGCTCCAAAGTTTAAACGCTGTGTTTGGAGCATGATCATGATGAGGACCACAACAAACAGGACTGCAAACACACCTTCATTAACTCAACTGTGTTCTTGTCCATGATAAACTAGAAAGTGTTTGTGAGTTTGTTTTGATCCTATCGGCTGCCCTTCTATTTCCCTGTCACATCTTTAATTAAGATAATGAGGCAGAACACTTTATGTTACACTCACCCAGACTGAGTCTTGAATCTTACTGCTGTCTGCCGCACTATGTATTTCTGTACAGGGGCTTCTTTATAAACCAGACAAATGCTGAAACATGATGTTGTTTCTGCCTCTAATTAATGAAAGAGAAGACTGTGGAACAGACTGTGCTTCCATCAGGTTGATCTGCTTTTGTTATATAATTACTTTTATTTATTATACTTACTTAAAAAAATTGTATTAGCGCACCCAACATCACTGACAAAGAGCAACAAAGACACAACAATCATCATCATCAACCAGGGTTTCTTCTAAAACGTATGAAGGGTTAAAGGTGGTGCCTGCTACCTTTGTCCTCATGGCGACAGCTCAACCTTCACTATATAAAAGATGTGATACACGACTGAGGATCATGTGAGTGTGAAATACCAAGCCATAAAACCAAAAGTGTCACAATGTTCCCCATAAATGAACAATAGGAGAGAGCCAGTCTGTTTCCGCTGTCAAAGCGTAGGCGTATAATGGTTGTAATCCTCTCCTCTGAATGACTCCTGTGTTAAAGTCCCACGACACTCATATAACTCATTATCAACTCATCAGTGTTTGAGCTTGCTCTGAGATCAAAAATAATTTCCTTAGAAAGCCGTTTAAGATTCCAGGTGCTTCCAGGAAAACGTTCCATCGTCATATCACTTAACCTTGCCAAAGTAGTTTGTGCCTTGCAAAGAACGTGAGTCACTGAGGCCATCTGAAGCAGCTGTGGTGACGTGCTCCCCTGGTGTTCAAGTCCGAGTTTGCATTGACGCAGGACGCAACAGGTGGATAGCACTCACATGGACAATCTTAGATATATCTTCATTGGATTCCAGAAAGAAAGTAGCAAAAAAAGCAGAAAGTCTACTATCAGTATTCACAATCAGTATAATACAAACGACCGTGTAAGGACCATACACACCCCAGCCATATGCTATGTTTCATCCCAGTATTGTTACTCTTTGGTAACATTTTTGTGAATGAGCCCTGAAGCCCACAGTGGAATCAGCAGCCATATATAGCAATTTTAGGAGCACTGATTATGATTAAATCTCACAAACCAAAATTTACTCATGCAAAGGCTGAAGCGAGCAATTCACAAGTCCAGTTCAGAGTTCTGTCTGATCTTTGACGTTTGATCTGACTTCATAGCAGCAAACCTCACATAAAGGGTGAGCTTTGAGTTCGGTGTAATAAAATGTTGGGCCCATGTCTGGTTCTTCTTGAAAAGCCTTCTTCCAGGCACAGTTCCCTAATCCCAGGCTGTGGTTAACCCTGCTGGGCCAGCCTGGCTCAGTCAGTGCAGCCATAGACACAGAGAGAGAGAGAGAGACTGCAGAGCAAAGCCAGGCTCCACCTTTGTGTCCAGCCCACTGCCAGCTCATGCTCCTGCTTTCCTTTTTTACACCACCTCCTTTTTCCCTCTCTAATTCTATGCTTACCAGCTCTGCCAGGACTGTTGAAGCCGAGCGCTGGCATTTTTTTCCCTCTTTCCTCCATTCACAAAGCCACCGTTTTCACTGCTATACTAAGGTTATATAAAGCTGCTAGACCAATTTTACCTCAATTACACGTCATGCTGCTGTGTGCGTGCGGCTGGATCAGATGGCAATCTGCTGTTGGAAAAGCCAAATGCAACCAAGAAACAATGAAAACAAAATAGAAGCTCAGGAGGAGCTCTGTGTGTAACTGGATCAGTTAAGTGCCATGTGGAATAATAATGAATAACACTGAGATTATTTCACCCGGAATCATTTCTGATGATTCCTGTGCACACTTATGTGTTCATTAGTTAATTGTTAGGTAGTTATATCCAGACTTGTTTGGCAGCGTCTGCTTCTCTTCTCTGCGGGTCAGCGTGAGGGTGTCTTAAGATTTCTTGTCTTGGCTAATTGAGGCACAGTAAATGCGGCTAATGGTGAAAGAATGTGTATTAAATTGTATCTGACAGGATGAGTGTGAATGGTGCCTCTGTCATGTCATGCCCATGTCTCCGTCTATCCAGTCCTTCTTTGTCTTTTCATGATCACAGTCCGGCTCGAGGAGACGTTCACACACTCTCTGAACATGTTGCTAATCTATGAAATTCACTATTGAAGTCAGCCTTTTGCAGCAGTACTGTAACCATTCTTGCCTTTTTCCACATCCCCCTTTTCCCCCAGACCTTTGTTCTCTCCCAGTTTGACTGTCTGCCTTCTCCTCCTCCTCTCTTGTCTCTCTTGTACCCAGAAGCCTCCTCTCTTCTTTCCTGTCTGCTTGGCCAAAGCTGCTGGCATTTACTGGCACACTAAAGCTCTCTCTGTAAAGCTCTGCCACTGTAGGCCTTAGTCATGCTCCTGGCCTCCTCGTCCTCCTCCTCCCTCCTAACATTTTTTCTTTCTCCCTCCTTCAACCCTAAAGTACAGCATAGAGTAAGACTGCTGGGAAATATCGGAGAATTAACCATGAAACAAAATCCATATAAGTCACTGAATAGTGTCACTGGACAGTCTGCTGCTTCATTCCAAATGTTTAATAAAGGTAAAGACTGATGTAGTAGACGCCTTGGTAGTGGTAGAGGGTTTAGCCTGGGACCGGGTCGATCAGGCCATTCTGGTTAAGTGTGCTTGTTAAATCCCTGGTTAGCAGCCCAGAGGGAGGGTCAGCCTCTGTCTGCTGACTGCAGAGTCAGCCTTCTGCCCATAGCCAGGTTCAGTGTTCAGTGTCAGTCAAGAAAGTGCCCGCTCTGTTCTTGATTTCATATATCTGTACTCAAAGAGAAAATATGACTCAAAGAAAGTTTCCAGAATGAAGCAGTAGTGATACAGATCAGACTGATGATCTGTTTGTTTCCTTGAATTATTTTCCTATTTGCTGTTCCAAAAAATATTAGGCTGCTCATCATCTGATCGGCAGACACAGCTTATCAACCCTGCCTGGTAAACATGTTCTTCATGTATTGTTAGGTTTTTTTTGTTTGCTTCGCTCATGGCTTGAGGCTTTGCTCACCTTGTATTAGTATTTCTCCCTCACCCTTCCATTAAGGCGGTGAGCTCAACAGTGCTCTGAGTCCCAGCAGAAAGCCTTCTTTGTGGAGCTCACAGTGTGGAAAGATGCAGTAGATGTGGCTCAAGAAAAAGCAAACTGCTCAGGTGTGCCGAGCTGTCCGGAGGCAGAGAGCGGAATGAGACTTTTGTGCTCTGGGCCATCTGGTGATGTCGGCAGCTGAATGGGGTTTGTGGGTAGATGGGCTGCGGCCCTCATTGGTTAGATGTTCACGGAGGAACCTGAAGCAGACAATGAAGACTTTGTCAGGGGCAGCCAGGGATGAGTGATGTGGACGATGCATCTCGCCTCACCCCTCTCTGTGACGGACTGGCTCATGCAAACAAATTAGTTTGAAGCATGCTGAGACATTTGTTTGCAAGTTTCCAACTTTGTCCACATGAACACTAGAAGACTTTTTTATGACTAATGTTTATTATGACTGATTTTGTTCCTACTTGTTATCTGTCATTATTCTTGAATCCATTATTGTCTTGCAGAAATGCATGCAGGCTGTCTGGCCAGCGTCTCCCTGTGTTGTTAAAGGCGGATTAGCCCATTCATTTGGTTAATTGGGCTGAGTGGTTATCAGCTTGCTGCTTGCTCGGCTGTTGGCTGCCGTTACTCCTTGTTATGTGTTTCTGTGTCAATCCTTTAATGTCAAGACCATTGTCAAGGCAATGTCACGGCCCTGGAACAACATGGAGCACCCTCAGTGAGCTCAGCCACATCTTGAAAAAGTTTGAGCCCAAACTGATGAATCAACAATCCCAAGTTCATTCTCATCTCTCCCTGCTCCTTTATTTTTCTTACACCCCCAAAGTGTACGTGGGATGGCATAATTGGGGGCATATCTGCTGAGGATTTGCAGGCATCTTTTAGTGCTAAAGAGCCAAATATGGCTTGTCCATATTTACTGTTGGGCCCCACGGTGGTTTAGCACTTGTGAAATAACACAAAAGATTGCACCAAATCCCAAAAATGCGTGTTGCCTGTAAGGCAATACTCTGAAACTAAGATACACAAACATGTATTTGATATCCTTTAAATAAATCATAAAAAAGTCTTTTACCCAGAGGAAACCAGCTTTTCTGCTGTGTGTCATCAAACTCGTGGGAATAAATCCACCCAAAGGGAGGTGACTATCAGCTGCTTCAGATGGGCTTCAGACATTTTCAGTTCTGCGCCACACACTCCTATATGAGCTTCACGTTTAAGCCTACCTCATGTTGGTCATTTGTGAAGATTTCGAGACTGTCAAAGAAAGTAAAAGCGCACGTCCTGCAGTTATAAAATCCCAGCTCACCACGCAGCATCTCTCCTGCTAGGCTGCTGACAGCCCTGTCAGCTGAAGAGTCAATAACAGTGGACGACAGCAGATGAGGATTGTACGACTGACAGTCATCAACCGAGCATAGTGTCGAAGCTTCCTTTCTTTGCTTCATGCGGTTTCGGTGTCGTGCTGCCCTCTGTTTCTTTCACCTCTCCTTCAATCACAGTAAGTTTTCTGGTTATTTTGAGACTGTTTGTAAAGTTTACAGCCTGCCTTGCTCTGCATACAATGACGCAGCTAAAAAAAACCTAAAGTGCAGAGATTCCACTGATGAAATCGTCAACTTGTAGACTCCTCAACTGATGACTCCAATCATCGATTTTTGGCAGCCTTAAACCCCAGAGATCATTACAAATGTGACACAAGAGGGTTAAAGTTCCATTCTTATCCAGGCAGCTGTGTGTGTGTGTGTGTGTGTGTGCGTGTGTGTGTGTTTCCACATCTGGTGACTATCGCGGTGTGTGGCTGTGTCACCAACAGAAGCAGCAGTTAGTCAGCTCACACCCATCTATCTCATTCACAGCATATCTTCCTCTCTGTCTCTTTACAAGCGTGTGTTACCGTGACAACATGCCCAAGCTCCACTATTTCAAATCTCCACAAACCATCTCTAAATTCAATCATCTCCAAACTCTGCTTCAGACTGTCATGAGCCGATTCTGAAGCCAAACTGAATGAAATGCACACAGATTGAGGAGATGATAAAAATATGAACTCACACATCGTATGTCTTCTCTTCTCAAACACCCTCTGCTTTGAAACCTCAGAAACACATGCTCCCCTCATCTGAGGTCCGTATCACACTGTAGGGCTGCAGCTCCTGTAAACTCAGCCAAAAGTTCACAGATGTCTTTGTAAGCCAGAATTCTTTAACAATTTCCACATGATACAGGACTGTTAGGGAAGAGGCCCTGCGTGCTGTTTTTCTTATAGCATGTATTTAAAATGCACAGTCTGAGTGTTGCATAGTAGTTTTTTATGATGTACACTGCTTGGATCTGATGCCTGGGGTAGCAGCAACTTTGTAAAGTTTCCACTTTGGACTCTTGGCCATCTGCTCCTCTCTACAAGAAGCTGAGAGCAAAGCAACATGTAGTTAGTTGACCTGGTTGTGTGTGTGTGGATGAACATGCAGAGACCTTAGATTAGCAGTCTGCAGTCAGCTGACATCTTATTTTGACTGAGGCGGACGCTGTTTCACTACTTTAGGTATTAAAGTGCTGATTTGGTACAAGTTAGCCATGCATTGTAAAAAGTATTGATTGGACACACAGCCTGCCATGCACTCCCTGGTTCCCACCCACGTGCCCACAGACACACACGGCAGAAATCTACTGATGACACTCTTCCAGCTTTTAGATTCAGCTATCTTTTTTTGCCCCTGCATATTTCTTACTTTTAGTGGCGATGTGGAGCATGTTTAGTGTGGTCGTATGTTCCAAGTACACTGTTTGTTTGGTGGTTTGGAGGGCCTGGAATGTAAAATATGTTAGTTGTTCCAGCACAGGTGTCTCATGTAGCTGTGATGTGCTTTGGTGTAAGGAGCTGAGGGTTTGATCTGTCCATAAATTGTGTCTTCATGCCTGTTTTACATTCTGCTGTTCAGCCATTATCACCTGTGCTTCAGCGCTCTGCCTGTCCATCACTGCTCTGTGACGCAGCCTCCCCACCACACGCCTTTCAGTACTGGTCGGTGTGAACTGGTCAGAGGATCTCCCTCTTTGCCTTCAGAGCAGCACTCTCTATCCAGTAGAGCAACAACTACATGTCTGCCCAGCAGATAAAGCAGATTTAAGCTCTGCTCATGACGTTGGCCTACATTGGGGGCGGCACACTAACCAGTAAGCCATAATCTTTATCCATCCATGCCAGGATGTATTTGTCTGTCTGCATGTCGATCCACCCACCAGCCATCGTCTAAACATTCGCTCATTGTCCTGCTTCTGTTCTGGTTTGTGCACATTTGGAAAGCGAGCCTGGAGAACAGAGTCAGGATGGATGTGTAGGAATATATCTTGGCTCGCTAACACCATACTCCCCCCTGATGTCTCCTCTGCTTTCCCGCAGCCCAACGCCCATTTAATGATGATTTGTCAGAAACCAATGTGGATTTGCTGGGCATTAATTGCCCTCTTCACACCCCATCAGTGCGCACGCTGGCAGAGCAGTTACTGCATGTTGATCCATGACAAGACTCAGCTTCTAAAATGATTTCTAGAATGACTCACACAAGATCATTCTCAGTATATTTTAAATCCCTCATAACACACAGAAGCTTCACTTGACTCTCTAGTCTCTGTGTCATTGCGGCTGCTTCCTCAACTAAAATAATAAAAATAAAATACAGCAACACTGTGGAACAGCTGTCCTCTCCCCCTCTCACAGCAGTTTGGAGATGATGCACTGCCAGATTTTTATTGTATTTGACTCAAGCTCATGTGAGAGTGAGTTTAAACCTGTCCTATCTGTAGATGAATGGAATTGACTTAACTCGAGGCCCAGTACGATCTCATATGGCCACTATTGACTGCTCCATGTGTCAATGTGTGTAATACCAAAATGGATCTATAACATTTATATAATGTGATAATGCTGGTGCTCCAACATGACCATGGGTTTTTTAGAAGGAGATGGTGTGTGTGAGCTCCATGCCACTGTCGCTCTGCTCTCTGCTCAGGTTCACCACATTTAGATCAGCCTGCTCTACTAGGTCAAACTAGATCTGACTGACTCTGAGGTCCTTTTTAAATGTGTGGTTGTCTGATTCTGGTTAAATAATCGTTTGTTCATGTTCCCTGTTAACCTGATTCGTCTGTGTTCATTGGGGTTTAGAGTAAATTCATTGATAATAAAAAGAGACGACGAAACGGGCAGCAGGCAGGCCGGCAGGCAGGCAGCTGGGGCCTGGCAGAGCTGCAGCAGCAGGAGCCCTGAGGGCTGGTCCATTCACCGTGCTCGATTCATCATGACACCCATCACAGTCAATCACAGTGGTGTTGTTAAGCCTCCAGCATCCAATTAAAGGAGATTAGTTTCTAAGAGTCTTACAACAACCATGCAGGTCACCACTTCATGTTCACATCACCGTGGCCTTTTACCTGCATGCCGCTTGCTGGTGTGTGCAGAGGATTTAACGTGGACGTTAGACGGTATTGAGACTATGGATTGTAGCTGCTGAAAGCAGCATTTTAGTGTCACTGTTATCTTACCTAATCATTTCTACCCCCACTGACACACACACACACACACACACACACACACACACACACACACAGTGGCCGGTCAGTCAGTCCAGTATCAGCACTGTATAGTTCAGGTACAGTCTGAAACATACAGAACACATGGATGTACATGGATGCTGCACTTCCTCTGTGATCACTCATTTTAAATGTCAGTACAGCAGATGTCACAGCACAGCTGCTCTCTTTAAGCTTTTTATTTATCTTGTCACACTGCCTCGCCATCATAAAGCTACGATTTTATCCACAGCGCGGCCGTGACTGCATGTTGGCATGCTATTTATCGTGAAAAATATGTAAATTGGAGCTACAAAGTGAATTTAACTGCGTCAAATCAGGAGGAGACAGAACTGAGGTTCAGCTTCTAAAAACAGCACTGGATTGTCCCCGCCACCTTGTGTACATTAGCTGTGAAGGGTGAAGTGTCCGGGCGGTACCCATCATCAAAGCTGCCCCGTGGAATTCCTTCATTATAGCAGTCTGTGTGAGGATGCCACCCCTGACTTGTCACGTTTTGTCCCACAGAGGGTTAACTGTTAAACCAGAGGCACATGACGCTGTGACGCAAACAGCAGACTGACTGTATCTGCTGATCTGAAGGAATCTGTGGCTGGGACAGGGTTTGTATTCATGTCCAATCAGTGATGGACTACATCAAACACCAGCACATACTGTCCCACAATTCAGCTGTGTTCTGTCTCGCTTCTGGCCACCTGTGATATGTGTCGAGCAGAAGAAGCAATGTTGTTCACAAGGTGATAAATAACTAATGATGTTGTGATGGCTAGAGACTAACTGATCAATACAGATAGTGGTTTTAGAGGGGAGTAATGGACAGATTACAGATGTTACGGCTGATGACCTTTTCTGTGTGGATCGTAATACACGTAAAACCACAAAAAGTAATGACACAATTATTTATCCAATTTGATCCAACAGATGTGAGTGGAGCACTAAGCATGCATCATCAGCTCAGAGCCGGTAATAACTGTTTATGATCATCAGATGTTCTTCTTGTTTGTCAGCGTAGAACATTCGTATTGATTCAAACGGGAGCCCTGGATGAGCTTGGCTTCACCCCAGGTCTTGGCGAACCTTTGAAGCGGGCTGTGCTGAAGTGTGTGTGAAGGTCACACGAGAAAAAATGCGGTCCTTGATGAATATTTCCTGCGCTGCAACGCAGACTGAGGAGATAAAACCGTCTCCTCTCTCATTACCATGTTGAAATGCTGTAAAGTCTAAACGGGCCGTTTATGTGAATTCACTGTGAAAAAAAATGAAACGCAGACATTCTTTGAATTCCTGCACCCTCCCAGGAAAAACCATACCAAAGTCATCAGTTTAATCTGACCGTATCTGTGCACACGCACACACAAACTCCCCCAAGACAGGAACTGTTGCTTGTCAGCAGGCCGTATTATTGTCTTTAAGAGCAGACTATGAGGGTTTTCGTGGTTTCCTCTCTGGGGATCAGCTCAAAACATGTGTGGGTCAGGGGGGCATAATAAGATTTGGGCCTAATGGACCTGCTCATATAAAGAACACAGTTTGTGCTCAGTGTGCCAGGACTGGAAAAAAAGAAGAAAGTCCGATACAGTGGTTAAGAGTGTAAGGTATGTGTTCATGCATATGCACTTGAAGCAGAAGGAATTCCTTGCTCCTTGTGCGGAGTGCTGTGTGTGTGGCTGCGGGATTAGAAAGCTGCCTTTGTCTGTAAGCTGCAGCAGGTTGGTGCTGGGCGGAGGGGCTCAGGTTGCTGCGCGAGAGGAACGGCTCGAGGGGAGAGGTGAGGATGCCTAAGAGAGAGGAAGGGATCAGAGCCCAGAGACAGGAGGACGATTGTCCTCAGGCATGATGCCTCAAAGGTGCTATGTGTAGTGTTTCCACATCCATCAATCAGCGCTGCATTCATTTTTGGGTGTCGGTGTAATTACTGTAAACAGATGAAAGCATCGTGGAGCTATGCTGGTTTGTTCTACAGCACAGAGATGTAATTAGGACTGCAGATGATTATTTCTATAATGAATAAAGCAGAGGACGAGGTGACGTGTTCACGTCTCGTTCTGTCCAAGAAGCAGAGATATTCTCTTTATGATATAAAACAGGGAAAAGCAGCAAATCCTCACACTGAGGGGTTGACATTTTTGCTTGGAATCCAAATTTTAACCAGTAACCACCCACTGTTTGGTCTGTGCAAGGGCAGCGCTGTGAAGAAAAGACTTCTAGTACTGTGAAAAAGTTCCAATTTACTGTCATAAATAAATAAATAAATCTGGGTTCTTCCCACATAGTGTGACAGTTCAGTATTGTGATAAATCTCTGAGGACCAGGCTCTATTTTTGTAAATCCAGCAGCACATCGCAGTTTGCCTTGAAGTGCAGCCTGCATGGGGGGCATCGTGGCCCACTTGGATACCACGCCTGTCCTCCGACTCAGGTGCACGGTGAGTCACAGAGATACCAAACCGGCAGTCGAAAATAACCTCAGTGTGCTCCAGTGTGCCGGTTCACCGGTGCAGGATGGCACCTTGTGTCCAAACCACAATGAGCCTATTGTGGTTATTTGTTTTAATTCAGACAGACTGTGTGTGTGTGTGCGTGTGTGTGTGTGAGAGAGTAAGTGAAGTACATTCAAAGAGGTCATGTCCACTCAAGGGCAGCATGTAATAAATAACACAACTTGTCATATTTGTCACTGATTGGTCTGGAGGGGGGTTGCATCATCGTGTGTGTCGGCATGTTTTCACGCGCTAGCGTAGCGTAGCTCAGATTGATCGCATTCTTAGACGATGAATCTTTGAGGTGCAAGGTTGGCAGCCCGGCAGAGCCGACAGTCCCAAGGCTGCAGAGGGAAAAAGAGAAGAAAGCCGTTGGAAACTCATTAGGCCTCGTGGAGCTGACTTTGTGCTGACTGGAATCTGTCCCTGATGTCGTCGTCTCCGTCTGGCTGGGTCTGAATAGGCGATTCATCATCTTCCAGTAGTCCGTGCTGACTGAGATGTGGGCCGTGCCCAGCTGTAGCAGCAGGGGGAGGACACCGGGGCTTTCAGGATCCTCCACTCAGGGCAGTGACAGTGTAATCCATTCATTTGTTGTGGTTTCCATGATGGCGTTGATCTTCTGTAAGTGGCAGCAGCTCTATTGGCCTTGTTTTTTTTGTGGTAGTGCAACATTTAGTCGAGGCATGAGTCACCTCACAGCTCCTTTAACAGCTCAAGAGTGTACCCACATCAAACATTTTCAATTATTGACATGTCAGCATGAGCTGCTGTTTAATAATGCAGTTGTTTTATTGCAGTCTGGACAACTCTTAAGGACCAGTAAGACTGCCTGGCTTCATATCTACACAGAGAGTGAGAGTGAGGAAACTTCTCTCTGCTGAAGCACAATCTGTTTTTTCTACTTGATAATGACATCTATCATGACATGTCTCCTCACTCCTCAAATTAACCCATCTGCTGCTTCTCAAGCTCTCCGGCTCCCCTTCTTTTTTCTCTCTAACCTGTGCAGACTGTCTCGAGTGCGCTCATTTTTTCCATCTCCTCACCTCTCTCTCTCTCTCTCTCTCTCTCTCCCTCTCTATGCTTTCCTCAGCGGAAATAGTCGTCTCACCAAATCCAGAGGTTATGACAAGGCAAATCCTCAAAGCTGACACTCGAGCTTCCACTTCAAGCTTCTTTTTTCTGTTGCTATGTGGAGGGAGAATACTATCAGACCCTGAAGTACAGCCAGGGGATCAGCATGAAAAGACACTTAGAAAAGACACACTAGCTAAAGAAGACTGACCTGACACACAATTTCATTAATTTTTACTACAGAGTAGTTACTATATTTGGACTTTGGCCTCCTTTTCTTTGACCAAATGTGTATAATCTGTACTGCACCCTCCGCTCATCATGTTGTCAGTAGCTGGTCAGTAGATGAGCGTGTTGGACTTAGTGATGTATCCAGTGTTGGACGAAGAAGCTTCACTGTCTTTGTGCATAATTCGAGAAGATACATAAAAGTCAGTATGTCCACAGATGAGGCACGATATTCTCCCACTTCTCTGCTGCCTATTGACACAGTTTAAACCCGATCGAGGGAGAAGTGGCCTCTTTTCAAAGGATAGTAGCAACAAATTGACTGAGAGGAGATCTTAACCTGTCACAGCCTTTTTCCCAGAGGAGGGAGAGGTGCCGCTGCCTCAGAACGTCTCAAGGAAATTCCAGCACAACTATTAATGCATTTTGAAAGACGTGTTAGAAAGAGCTACTGTGGCTGGCACTCCAAATAAAACCTTCTGCAGCTGCTCCTTTAAACTTCCCTTTCATTACCTGCCAGTGCCCTCTTTTCTCCTGCAGCGAGACTGGCCCTCTACTGCATTATTACCACTATATATTGGTAAAAAACAGACATGAATCATAGCAACTCACTCGCTTTCTCCCTCCGACTTAAAAAAAAAAGAAGAGTGCTTTGGAGAGCAGCACTGCATGGACACATAGGCACACAGCTGCTGATGACTAGCCTTTGCATGCCACACCTCGTCTTCGAGTCCCTCTTCCCGAGAGCAGTTTCACACTGATGCATTTCCACCATTCATCATGCTAACAGATGAACGAGCAGAGGCTTAGAGTGCCACGTACCTGTCAAGGAAATCGCAGGGTTAGTTAACCCGTTTGTGTGTGACATTATGCAAGTTTTGTCAGGTCCACACGGCCGAAGGCTGAAGACGCTTGACTTCAACTCATCCTGTCCCATTTGTAGTATTTGGGTCTGTATATGTACCACTACTGCTACTTAATAGTTGACATAGTGGACATCTGGTACATCTGCTCACTCCACAGAGGATAAACCAGTTATTCCAGCCTGATTTCATTTAGCTAATAATAACAGAGTCGAGATGAGGAAGTGTAAAAGATAACAGAGCCAGAGTGTGTGTCTGTGTGTGTGTGTGTGTGTGTGTGTGTGTGTGTGCGCCCTCATGTTGAGCAGAAGCTCAGCCAGCCTAATAAAACATGTACAATCAGTGCTATTTATTTACTGGGGCTGCTGGATGTTTCCTCCGAGGACAATAAGAGGTTTCTTCCTTTGCAGCCCTGGCTAATGTACTCCCTGGCACCGCATGAGCTTCCTCCAACAACAATATTTCATTAGGAAGTGGAAGACCTCATTACAGCCGGTGAACTGTGATTGTGTTTGTTTATTGTGCACCGCGGTAGCTGTGACTCTGGACACACTACAGCCGCTTTGAATGAGGATGTGGATGAGAGCTTATTAACATGGTCTCATACATCCCGTTTGTTCAGTGATCCACATGGGACAGGCTGTGTTTCACTTCTGGTATCTGAATGATTTTATTTGTGGTAAAAGATAAATAGCTTCAAAAGCTTGCTGGATTTGAATTTAGTGGCTTTCAATTTTCATGCAAATGCAAAGTTACATTCCTCTTAATCATGCTGCAATGATTAGTCAATGAATCATTAGTCAATGAATTAATCAAATCAACTTTTTGTCCAAATTCTGATTGATTGACTGATTTCAGCTTCTCAAATATGAATTGGAGCATCCTGGTAGCTCACTTAGTAGAGTGTGCACCCAATGTACAGAGGCTCAGTCCTTAACTGCAGCGTCCCTGTGTGTCATCCCACCTCTCTCTCCACTGGATTTCCTGTCACTCTTGAGCTGTCACTACAAAATGAAGCTTCAAAAGCCCCAACATGTGAAAATGTGAATATTTTCTAGTTCCTTTGATCCTCTGACAGTAAACTGAATATCTCTGCAATGTAGAGTAGATAATGCATTTCGCATTTCACATTTCGACTTTGCATTTGGGAAACAGTGATCAACATTTTTCACCATTTTCTGACATTTTATGGGTCAAACAACTGATGGATTTATCAAGAAAATGAACAACAGGCTAATCAATAAATGAAAATAATTGTTATTTGCAGCCATACCTAAAAAAAAAACAAAACAATTGTCTTACTTCCACCCGGATCCAGAATGCAGCAATATACTACTCTGTTTGTGTAGTGAACTGGCTCTGTTACCTTCAATTTTTAGTATTTAGTAATGAAGATGCAACATGAAGCTTTATTACAGTTACTGAACATAGTTCTTTGTGTTTTTTCTAATACTTAAGTGTTATCGCTTAACATGTCCACGCTACAGAATCCCTGTCATGCAGCTGTTGTCAACTTCTTCACACATCAGAAATGAACCCAGCAGATCACTGGTAGCCGGTCCATCCGTCTTCTGCCTTTCAGACTCTGTTTGACCGTTGGTTTGTGATGCTGTCGGATTAGATGAACATTCTCCAGACAGCCAAACAAGTTCATTTGCTCACCATCATTTCTAAAACAGATGCCAGTGTGCACACAAGCAAACACACCAATGTGTGTGCAGCACTGTCTGGTTCATGGAACCCTGAACCTTTTGAGGTGCGTGTTTTGCTGCTTGCTGTCCCTGTTTTTAATATGTTATAAAGTCGCTGACAGCAGCCAAAGGCCAAGAATTGGTTTCCATTTTCTAAAAATGGTTGACACTGACAACTCAGCTGTTACTGTCATGCCCTGGCAGCTGCCTGTAGATATTATGTCAACACTGCCACAAATGAAGTGAGAAGTGAAAGTAGGTCCCAGAATGTCATCAAATCTGCCACTATCACATCTTCTCTTTATCCGTACACCAATGTTTCCAGGTTTCCACACACCAAGCTGCTCTCCCAAAGCAGAACCGGTTGTTGTTTTGTTTTTGTTTTGAAATTACCAGCGGTCCATTCAGATTTTGTTTTTTAAGTGAAGTTGACAACGCACTCCAAAACAAGTGAATGGAACCAGATTTATTGAATTCATGGATCAGAAATATAATATGAGCTTCAGGCAAGGTTTGAGACATGCTACCAATTTCTGCTCCCATAGTCCCTGATGGAAAATAGTCCCTAAATAAAAACACTGGTCAAACAGTGAGGAGCCATGTTTTGCATTTATAGCGCTAAAACACACACATCCTCCCCAGGACTAGACAAAGTTTAGTAAGGCAGCTCAATTTTATTTATATAGCGACAAATCATAACACAAGGGTTCTCGTGACTTTCTATACAGAGCAGGTCTAGACTGTACTCTTGTGTGGCAGCCGTCCAAACATAGTGCTAGCATTCAACCTAAACAGAAGAAAAGAAGAAGAAAAGAAAAATGAGCGCTGTCCTCGAGCCAGCAGCAACTGTGGTATGGCCTTCATGTCTGCTTTCCCTGTTTGCTTCACTAAATCAGCAGTAATCAAATTGTTTTAGTTTGGCTCTGTTAGTTGTGTTCACTTCTTTCAACTCAGAAATCCACCATCGTTTGATATTTTCATTAGCTGTTTTTGTGATGCAGATGCAGAGGCCAGTGACAGACAGGCCACAGTGAGTCTAGTGTCTAATCCACCGCTCTTCATTCAGTGTTGCTATAGTTTACTAGATTTGTGCTAAATTATTGAAACAGCCCAGGCTGCTCATACAGAAGAAGTACAGTGAGTTCATCTGATTGGGTTAAGCCAACATGATGTCGAGCCTTTAAGTGGAACAGGCACTTTTGACTTCATGCTGGGCACTTGCCAGGACTCAGACTGTAATTAGACTGTATTGTTTCCTTTGTCTCCTCTGTCCACAGAGTGACAGTAACATGTAATCCTAGCCATGGATATTCCTTCTTGTTTGTTGGTTGTGGTGAAGAAGTGTCCACCGACAATCTAAAGTGCAAAAGTTGAAGAGGAGACACAGCTGCCGTCCTCTTCTTGTCCTTTGTAGGAGTGCATTGTGTGTTTGGGTTATATTGTGTGTGTGTGTGTGTGTGTGTGTGTGTGTGTGTGTGTGTGGTGTGTGTGTGTGTGTGTGTGTGTGTGTGGTGTGTGTGTGTGTGTGTGTGTGTGTGCGACAGAGAATGTTTCCTGGATGGTACCATGAAGACAGTGCAAAGCTCTGTAAATCCACTTTGTGGTAGTACCATCCACCCCATCCCCCATGGCTATCCATCAGTGCTGCCAGGCAACCTGCTGCCCTTAACCTGGACTCTGATGTAACAGCCTGGGCCTCCTCTGTGTCTCCCCCGCACTGTTACTGTCAGGACGTCTGTTTTTGGCAGGAGGATCATTCACTACTACACCACTGCTAGAATTGCATCAACACCACAGTCCAGATCAAGTTTGTGGGACTAGGTGCCAGTCAGTAAGCCAGCTGTAAGGTGGGCAACTATCACAAAGCGAGTTCACAGGACGACCATTACATTTTTGCATGAACCAATGTGGATCTCGCTTGATCGGCTTTAGTTGGATCAGGCTGGAAAATAACATTGCTGGTCAATCCTTAACAGATCTGGGTTGTGTCAGTTTTAGGGTCAAGAAAACAAGCTTTGGAGCTACTCATGATTTACACTGCAGAAACATCAAATGCTCCCTAATGTTTTTGATGCATTATGATGTGATCAGCTAACAGTGACCCCCCCTCTATTTTTTTTAGCCTTTAGGATGTTCCTACTGACAACAAACATCTGTCCACTGAAGGAAATGAAACTGACTAAAGTTTAGCATTTTGCCATGTGACCTGAGACACAACGTGCTTCATCAAACAGCAAACCTTTATTTAGAGCAACGTGGTTTTAACATCTGAATCAATCAACGAAATCCTTCTCACGTTCAGATGCAGACAAAGAGGCCACAGGTTGCAGAAAAGGTCACATACGTTTCCGTCAGTGTCAGCAGCCGGTGCCTGTCACATGTCTGCTGGAAGGAATCTGTCTCCATGTGTTAGTGGTGACATCTGGACCAGGAGCCATAACCATCAGCTTACAGCTGTTTCCCCGTTTACCTGGGGGTCGGAGGGCCATGCTTACGGTGGGATCAAACAGGGACAAGGTTGTAATTAGTGCCCCCCTAACCCCCCCCCGGGCAGGCCACAGGGCTGGAGAGGGGGGTGGGTGTTGATCACCGTATGCATGTTTGAGCTCCACAGTTGAATTCCCTAAACGCTCCTGGAACTCAAGAGCCTGTTCCGCCTCTCTGCTCTGCAGTTAGATTTCATTACACACCAGTATGTCAGCTCCGCTCACAGGTTGGATGAAACTTGGTGTTGTCTGGATCCTGGCTCATGGAAACACCGTTTGTGTGGAGAAAGTCGGCTCAGCATCACTCTTATCTGTTGGAATGAATCTGTAGTTCATTGGTGGTGCTGAGCACAGATTCTGTCTGCACAGACTTCCTGTGGATGAGGTGGGAGCTTCTGTGGGCAGCTCTGCTGTGTGTCGTCTGTTCAGGGTATCTATCATCCTCACAGACTGCAAACCAGTTTCTCTGTGTTTACTCCAAACACGGTGGAAATGTGAAACTTGCTGTGGGAGAGGATTTTGGGGCTGGGCTGTGTTTTTCACTGTGTAGTACATTCACACACACACACACACACACACACACACACGCACACAAAATGACACATGCTTGATGTATAAAGTATAGTGTGTGTCAAACACCCAGCCATCAAATGGCATAAAGAGATGATGGTGTTTCACAGCCAGCAGCAGCCCAGAAGAGTTACAGTCATTTATTTTAGGAAAATCTATTTTACTGTACTGTACTGAGGTTGGCTTTAGGTTAGGTCCTTTATCAGTGGAGGAACACATAAGCACTGCTGGTCACATGATTTAAAAATTGATATTCACCTACTGGATTTGTGTTGTCAATAGCCCTGTATTGTTGTGTTTGGCACAGTTGGATTGAATGTGTTTGTCTTCATCGTAGCACTGGTTGTCGAGTAAAGAATGGGCAGTGTAAACGCGACATCGCCCGCAGAATTCTGAAGATCTGTTTTGAAGCTCAAAATATGGCAGCTGCCATCTTGGCCTTTCCTGACTAATCTAAAAATTGGCAAAGACGTGGATCATCAGTGGACCTGAGGTGGGCTGAATGACACCTGGGTGCTCAAACAAACCATCTATAATGACACATACCTGTCAATCAAAGGGTCTACACTCTTAATTCTGCATAACTTTAAGCTTTAATATCATTTGAACAGGTAAATTATCTATATAGACCAAAACTGTTTTTTTGTACCAGGCTGTAAACATGTTTATTTCTGCTGTGAAGTTGGACATTCTAACATGGGGACTTATGGAGACTGATTCACTTCTGGAGCTCCGTTTGAGGAACTGCAGTGTTTACCACTTCCGTATTGTCTTTGCTTCACAGCCACAGATGTAGGTGCTTGGTCCATACTTCTAATAGCTGAATTTTAAATTGTGGAGCAGCAGTTCATGCTGGTTTCTGTGATATTCTTATATGATTGTTTAGGATCAAACTCTCGTCAAACACTGTTTGAAAAGCAGAGAACTTGACAGAGCTTTCTACATTATTCGAACAGTCAGATCTTGTTTCTGGATATTTCAGGCCTGTTTTTGGGAGGTGGTGGAGACCACCTTCAGGGAGGACATGTTCCGTTTCCATCTCTCTTCTCATCTTTGTCTCCTTCATCCTCGGGAGGATTTAAAAGCTTCTGGCAGGATGAAACAGTGCCAGGTGCCGTTTGATGCACTTCCTCTCTTAATTTACACACATGGTGATGATGAGTGCTCTAAACATGGCAGAGTGAGAAATTGGACTTCAAAGGCAGATTTGCTTTTGGAATGGAGGGATTGTTTAGGGCAGGGACTGAGGTGCAGATTATAGGCTTGCATAAACATATTCACTTTCAGTTGTTGAGTGTGTGTGTGTGTGTATGTGGAAACACTTGTCTCGGAGCTCTCCTACACCCACGTCCCAGTTCCTGTTCTTCCTTCAGCTTCCTTGGGCGGCACTCACTAAATGCTAGATCCATGGACCAGCAGGATTCCACAAGTATGCCGCTGCCCACCGCACGGCTATAATTACCTTCCACAATAAAAAAAGAAGAAAAAAATGACCAATATTGGCTAGTTTTTCCCTTCACTTTCATGGAAGGTTTTAATTTAGGCTCTTGCCTTGATGTCAGAAAGCAGCTCATGCCGTGGATCCGCCCATGGTCGACTCCTCTGCAGGCAGGCAGACGGTAATGAAGCAGCTGTCAGCTGTTGCCTTCTTCTTAGAATGATGAGTGATTGCTGCGATCCTGCTCTGACCGCGCCGCCTCATCCGCATCGCACCTGATCAAACTTTGGAAAAAACCCTCAGTCTGGTATTCCAGTGTTTCAGTCAGAGGGCTGCGCTGATGCCACTGTTGCTATTAACTCTGTTTGTAACTATATAAATGTCCTATAAGCTCCAGTTCAACAGTGAGTCTGTGTACTGCATATGAAGTCGGCCTCAGCCAGAGAGATCATCCATGGACAAAAGTGCTGTTGTACTCTGGACAGCTGGAGGTGTGTCTGAAGGATGATCACAGCCTTTCCTGGTAGTGGACTGGTATTTTAAGGGAGATGAGTCCCTCTATTGCGGTGCCAGGGTGCACATCCTGGTGGCTTCACGCCTCTGTCACACAACACTGTATCACACCCTGAGTCTTCAACATTACACCACATTACAGAGCACATCCATCCCGTCACAGTCATCACTCCAGTCTGCTCTCTTTACGTCCACAGAAGAGATCAGTCACCCCACCTTCAGGGACTCGCCTCTCTCTGTTTGTGTTCACTGGATATTTTTGGCACTTTTTTCTTGAATACAACATGAAAGTAGGGTTTGCCCGTCAAGTTTGTGTTGACAGTTTGTGCTGGTATGACAGGCTGAAAGTCACTGCAGGGTTAGCCCTCTCTGTAGACTTTGATGGTGTATTATTCAGCATTTTACCTTCATACATTTTATCGATTTCCATACCGTACATTCTGTTTCCAGTAGTATGGTGATTGAACTGAACCTTTCTAATAGAAGTTCATCTTCACCTGTGTACCGCAATCACCCAGTATCAGTACACATCTGCATGGACACTGGGCCGGGATTAGGGCTCCAGCTAACTTTTCCATTATCATTTAATCTGCCAATTATTATCTGATCAATGGTTTTGTCTACACACACACACACACACACACACACACACACACACACACACACACACACACAGTCATGATACTCACCATGAATCCTTGTGCAGTCAGGTGAGCTTAGATTAGTATTATAGCCTCCCTACATGCTGTTGTAGGCCCAGTTTAATATGCAGCACAATTTCTGTCCCTGGGCCTGAGAGAGCCCTGGACTTATTGATTAGTCACTGATTGTTGCACCAGTGATATTCTGTTTTGACTTTCATACAGTTTGACTAGTAGTCACTAAGTTAATAGGCAGGTGAAGTGTTGTATCCATGTTCCATCAGTTTACACAGCCACTTCCTGCTCACTGTACTGATTGCAACATGCCAGCTGTGCTGTTTGTTTAAGACATGTCTGATCATCTGCCTGTGTTTCTTGACTCATTGACTTCTCGGTGATGACACAGTTTCCACAGTATCTTTCATAAGGGATAAAAGTCATGATCGAAACTATGATGTCATAACTGCACGATATCTGTTCATTTGTTTGCTGCACGATGAGGCACACAGCAGTAAATGAACACAAGGTGTGTTTAGATGTGCGTATGTGTTTGAGATAAAAAGACTGAGGGAGACCACGTGCAGAGTAGCAGCTGTTGTAGTCCTGAATTTTTTTGTGTCGAGCTTTGGTGACGCATAGTTTGAGTTGGATCGAGACCTCTCTGCAGTCACCTGTGGTGCCGGTGGGAGTTCAGTGAACTCACCTGATGGAAGGACTGAACACAGTGTTGTCATCTGTTGGTGCATCCTCGTCGAGAGGGAAGTGAAACAAATGTCTACTTCTGCTTTTGTGTGTCACGTCATTGTGGTTGCATTCATGGTGTTTCACTCGGATGTTCATATGAAGTGACAGTTTTCTAAAGAAAGACAGTGTGAACAGGGTGTAAATGCTTCAGAAAGTTGCAGCCACAGGATGTCAGTTAGCTCAGTTGGTAGAGCGTCCGCCCCATGTATGAAGGCTGAGCAGCGGCCCACAGATTGAATCGGACCTGCGGCCCTTTGCTGCATGTCATTCTCCATCTCTACATTCCTGTCACTCTTCAGCTGTCTCTGTCCAAAGTAAAGCTTGAAAAAGGCCAACCACCACTGTGACCCAGAACACTGCACTTATGAAACACTCCTGGTGAGGATATGTTACAGAGTTGTGCCCCGTGGAATAAAGGTGTGACCGTGTTCGGATACAGCCCTCCTCCCCCCAAAGCTGACTTTGAACGGTGCTATGGGAAAGGGGTCTCCAAAACTATTAAACCACCTGACAAACTTTTCTGAAGACATAGACTAACCCTTTTAGTATGTTGAGTGTGCAGTTCATGAATTTTCATCAGCTTCCTTTCTGTTCTGTGGCAGTTGTTTGAGCTTTGTCTGAAAGAAAGTCTACAGTGGACTTTCAGAGGACTTCTTTTCAACACTGCACCAGAGAGACCGGCTCCTAATTTAATAAAAAATAAGTAGACGCTGCAACTAATGACACTGGGACAAAGGCTCTTTTTATGTGACTGTACCATGGACCTCCACCGATGATGTTAGTTATTACAGGGAAAGCTGGTGCTCCATCAGTAACTGGGACTTCAGAGATAAGCTTTCAATAGGCTTTTTTGGCTTTTTCTAGAACACTTATTTGAACAACTCTCACTGTGTTTGGGGCTGTCCCTCAGGCCGGAAGATATCCTGCCTGTCCCCCCGACAAAGTTCCATTTTGGCACGGGTGAATCAAAAGAGAGGCTGCTAGGTTAAAAACTGTGAGATAAGGACTTCAGGCTTCAGGCCACGTCCGCCAGAGGCTGAAACCTGATCAGGGAATCCGGTGGGTCCCACAAGTCCTCCAGGTGGGAGGATGTTTGGGAAGAAAAACAAATCAAGGGTCAGGAAAAATCTGTTATTTTAGAGTGAGTATTTTCTTCTGCTTGCTTCTGTTGTTATTAGCAGCCCTTGGCTCATCATGTACTTTTATTAATGAGATAAAACGGACACACTCTCGCTCTCAGTAGATTTCATCGGACACTGAAGGTATGAAAGTCTTCATCTCAGTTTGAAACAGTTTGGGAGTTCAGACTTTGAGGTGGTGTTGGGTTTACTAAAGGCTGTGAGAAAGCTGAGAATGTGGCCCTGACTCTCTTCTGTAATTGAGTCGTAACACATATCTCCCATCTCTCCCTTGGAGCCTGAGCTAAAGAAGAAAGAAGACATCTGGATCGAGGGACCGGCTGGGGGGAACAAATGGCCTTTTCTGCTCCTTGTCACCCAGTCCTGTCCATTCCTCAGCGAACACACAAACCAAAGGGCCTGTTCACATTCCTCCTTTTATTAGTGCCCTCAGCATGCTGGTGTAATAAGAGCTCTTATCCAGTGGTAGCACTGAGTGATAGTGGCACTTATCAAGGTCATCGTCATCTTATTGTCCAGCACGGCACAAACATAACTGAGGAAACGGATGCGTCATCACGCAGATTCGATAGCACAGGAAATAAAGATGAGCTCCTTTCAGGTGCACTTTACTCTTAAATAATGCACAGATCTCATCAACTACTATGTGCTACACCAGCCCTCAAGACCAGACAGGCGTCAGTACTGGTTACAAACAGGCTGGATAGTGGACAACACAGTAACATATTGATGAGTCTGTGTTTTTAACTGAGCTTGACTAAAGGACATTAAGTTAAAGCACATCAGTGCTGCTGCTCTGTCTTCATGGTTCTCCGTGAAGCTTGAATCATGTGTAGTAGCAGTGTGTCGTGAAGTGCACACCATGCCAGACTGTTTAAATTTAAGATTAGAGATTAATTTGTCATGCAGTTAACACACCAGTCATGATTGTGTTTAATGAAGCTTTAAAAGCTCTGTGTTTTCTTTTTAAATGAGAGCTCTGCACACCTGTTGGGGAAGCTCGACATTATGCTTTGACAGAATGATGAAAATGATAAATTCAATGATAAAATACATCATCAAATAAAAAAAGTGTGAAAGCTGTAACAGTCCTTCACTTTAATCCCTTCCTTTTTATTTTTAGCAATTTGATCAATACGGGCTCGGAGCTTTGCTGTCATGGAAACAGTGGAGTGTAGCTTTCTGGAGGAGGGGATTGTGTTACTAGGTCAGTTTCCTTGTCTAGATTTCTCCAGCTCATCTATGAACGGGCAGTCTCTGCCAACTTCATCATCATCAAGACTAGCAGTGACCTGGAGCACAAGGGAATCAATAGTAAATTCAACTGCCAAAGCTTTTGTATGCCGACATCAGGCGATGCATGTTTCTTTACACTATGTTTCCTCTGTGATTTTAGTTTATCTGGCTGCTGGTCAGGGTGGCAGCAGCAGCCTCGAACAGAAGAGGCAGTATTGGATAGAATGGCATGGACAGAGTTCAGGCTGTGTCATAGTGTCACAGGATTGCATAATGTCAGATTAAGTGATTGAGATTAACTTCTTGTTGTGCCGCAGTGAACAGGAACATGTCAGTGCTTGTGTCGTGTGTCCCGTGGGCTTTCTCCTTAAGAACAACTCGCTTACTCACACCGCTGCTATGTTCCGGAGAAAGTGGTTTGGAAAAGAGAAACATATGTCGACAAGTTCATTTTTTTTCAATTTGGTCATTTTCCAAATGAGAAACAGGAGAGTAATGCTGGAAATACAATGTCTGCTTTAGCAGTTTGTAGCCCAGTAACTGGTCATGTTGTAGAAAGGAAAATATAGCTTGATCTTGAACATGTGAATTTGAATTCATGTGCTGAATGGATGAAAAGTCTATCTGTTTATACAAGAGGTAGGCTGACTTTAAAGATCTGATTTAAGATGGAGTATTTGGAACATCTTTATAACCCCAAATCACAAATCTTCAACTGTCTGTACAACAGTCAACACTCTCTCTCCTTAGACCACCATCAGTGAACCCTTCAGTAGATGACACCTTAAAAACCACTAACAAACAGACTAACTAACGATAAATGAGCCCTTATCTCAACAACAACAAAACTCTACGGTGGAAGCAGGAAGCAAACAAAAATATGTCAGTGGGGGTCAGGAGGTTTGATGGTGGCTGATGATTCATGTTTGCACCAGCCGCTGAGAAGTTCCACTGCTGATGATAGTTTGTAAAACATCCCCTGCCGGTAAATCAGCCAAACCAATGAATCGTTCAACCTCTAGTTGACCTGTTATTTCATTTACATGTTCTCATCTATAAGATGAGTTGCTTCTCAGATTAGCAAAGCAAAGGGAGATTTTAAAGGTTGTGAGGCCAGAACAAAGTGGTTCCTCTCTGTGTTTGGCAGCATTGAGTCTGTCTGTCTCATATCCTGCCGGCTGTCTGTCTAATATCCTGGCCTGGCCCTGGTCAACCTGCTTCATCAAATGAATTCAGGACACAAACTTTACCATCTCTGCTGAGCCAGAGTCACTTCTTTATACCCAGCCTCTCCTCTGCCTTCATACTTTGTTGTTGGACGATCAGATCCTTCTTGTTTGTTTATGATTTAAACTGGATTGGCCACCTATCATTAAATTTACTGGAGGAAGGCACGGCTATAGAATTCTCAGTGACTTATGCAAGCCTAGACCCGCACTGTCTATTGTCGCCGTCACAGAATGTTACTGGAAATGTTTCAGATATGTTTCAGAAATATAAATACATTTTATAGTTGAGGCACAAACGGATACAAAATAACAAGTGGAAAAGTTATAGAGTAAATAAAGTCTGTGTTTGGTTTGTGCTGGAGCCACACGCTTTTAGAGCAACAGTTTTTAAATGAGCCTGTGCAGAAAAAAGAGAAACCATGCCTTTTTATTCTCAGGCATTTCTTTTATATTACACTGCAGTGAAAATGAATACACATTCAGTAAAATGATGTAAAGTACAGCATATAAAGGCAGAAATGGGATATAATTATCATAACTATGTTTTAATTAGAGTATAATCAGCTGAAAATAAGAATTGCGTTTTTGTTACCTCTTGGAAGGAGGGACCACGTCCTCTTCCAAAGAGTCCATGTTGACCTGCCATATTTCTACAGTAGCCCACAGTCAGACAAACACTGGACCTTTCCTGGTTTTCACAGCATTCAGTTGGCTGCAATCTGCAACTTCACCACTAGATGCCACTAAAACCTTCACACCTTCAATTTCACATCAGGAGGTTACACTTCGTACAACGATGCTTTGGTTGTTATAATTCTTAACGTCCCTGGTGTTGTCCTCAGCAGTAACAGTGGTTAAACTTCACACTGTGAGATACTTGTTATTGCGCTTGAAGCTTGGCTGTATTGCCACTCACTGTGAGCTAAGCCAAATGGCGTACAGGCACAAGCATGCCAGGAGATATTTGCATAAAGTTGAACCTTCCTCAACTTCCACGTCACACCACTGGGTACATTTTCAGTCGTAGTCTCTGTATGTGGCATCAGGATGTTTCAACATTCAGTCTGTGATGACCAGCATCTGTTTACTTCTCTTTTTTCTCATTATATGTTTCTAGCAAAAAAAAACAAAACAAAATTAATTTAAAAAAATGTATTCATCTGTAAATATATTGTTTTGATTATGGTTGAAGTTTCGTGAGGTCAAATTCTCTGTAAATATATAAAATCCCTAATCAATAATTATTTTTAATAATCTGAACATGGCAGGCAGACAGACAGCTCGCACAGGAAGTCAGTCAACTGGTGGATCATACAATGCAACACAATACAACACAATGCAATGTAATACAATGAAACAGTTGTTTACTTCTGGCCCATGGCCCACCATTAGGTTTTCATTTTGGTCCTCCAAGGGGAGTTTAGGCTCGGCCTAAATCAGCAGCTCTCTGTGGACTCACTCTTCGCTTCGGTTAGATAGCTAATATTGATGAAGTCATTTGGTGTCATGATGTTGTTGAGGGTACAACCACCTCCCATCACACACATCAATACCATACCCTTTGTGGAGCTGTCTTAGGTGTGAGAAGCTTTTACCCGAGTTGAGAAATTAGTTTGGACAGACCACCCTTGTTTACAAAGGAGCCAATTACAGCAGCATAATGCCGTCTCCAATTAGATTTGCATGGGCCGCTCAGAGGCAGGCACTGCCTATTGTCCTGCAGATTAGATCCAGCCATGCCATTCTGACTGAGCCTCAGGCTTCACTTCCACTGCCCTTGCTGCTTTCCAGCATTACACACACACACACACACACACAGGCCTCCAACTGTACATCCAGGCACACTCACAGTGTGTCAGACTTGAGAAAACTCTTCTAGAAACACAAAAGACATAACTGTCTTCACAGGCAACACAAGAAGCAACTTTTGTAAATCAGTCCAGTACCACAACACGACCCTACAGAGAAATCAAACACCTTCTACTGCTTTAGCTTGACCCGCTGTGTGTCTAATGAAGTCTAACAATCAAGGAGAAGTTCTAAAATCTCAGGAGAGGAGACATGTTGAAAATAGTCAACAGTGGAAACGTGAGCATAGTAATGCACCAGAGTGCAACTGTCTGCAAGGACCATGTTTGCCAGTTACTATTAAAGTGGTTAGCTTATCAGAGCTAATTTGGCACTTGGACAAAGTGTCCGTTCAAAATGGCAGCCCTTCGTTAAGATTAGGATGTGATTTGTCTATATGAACGGTAGGAAATCTTCCAGGAAGTATACAGTCAGCAAACTCCAAATGTTGTCTGGTCAACAGTGAGCTTACTTTGTAGAAATCTGAGACGGAAACACAATCTGATGCACGTCACGACACCCACACCTATTGTTTTCCAATGTTGTGTAAGGCCACACAGCAATGTTGTCATGATACATGCCATCATAGTTTGATGTGTGTGAACAAGTCAGGATTCCCAGAATTTATGGGTGGAGAAAAAAACACCCAAGAATTGTTTCATACTGCTCCACGAATGAGCTGCTTATGTCTTCATGACACATTCGGCGGTATGAACAGAAAATGACATGACGCGCCACAACACGGCCATTTTACGCTGCACTAAAAACCTGAAGCAGAATCAGACTTTTCTCAGGGTTCCTCTGGCAGGATGTTCTGAGTGAGTCTTGAGGGTTGCCAGGCTGGAGCGGGGATTCTCTGCAGAGAATCAATCACAATCTCTTGGTGTGTAGCAGTGTGTTTATTTAGGACCTGCAGGTCCCTGCAGGATAATGGTATCATCTGATTAATGTAATCACAGCACAGACCATTCTCATGGACTCATTGGTTTGGCATCTCCCGTCACTTCAGATAACTATGTCCTCCGTCACTGACCGTGTTGTTGGTTTGATAACACTGTTTCTCTTGCTCGGCTTCGATTGTTGTGTTTGTCTCACCAAACTGAAAGAATTAGTCGGTCCGATAGGGCTGTCACTTTCAAGACGTTCCAACAAACTTTTAACAATTTAATTACACACAATTCTTTGAAAATGAAAAAAATCAAACATTTTTATTTAGTAGTTTAATGATAGGTCAACCCTCTGCAGGACCACGATGCAAACTACTGCGCACATATTTAATTTCTTCCCACATACGAACAGATTTCAGATAAAAAGTGACCTCACTAGTTTTTAGGATTCAGTGTAAAGCCTGAGCCTGTCCTGTCTCTTTCCATCGGTTCTATATATATCTTCAGTGTTTATTTAAGTTAAGCGTTGTGGCTGCCTGCTTATTATCAGCTCCCAGAGCTATCAGCTGTGTTTGAAACGAAACACAAGGCTTCAGCTCTGAGCACTTTGTGTCTTACCTTTCTCTTGCCATTGTCAGAGAATCATTGCAGTCGGGGCAGGAGATGTTGTGAAGTTAACAACTGTGAAGAAATTGCACTAATGAGTCATAAGTTGCAACAGTGACCACAAAAGTGCAGGTCATGTAATTAGGAAGAGTGCTAATGACGGTGAAGCCGCAGGAGAGAGACATAAACATCCTGACAAATTGGCCGATGATGGCTGTCAGCTGATGACCGCTGGTGTTTCCCTGCTGGATACAGTCTGAGCTCTCCTCCAGCATCCCTATCAGCTGAAGTAGCCTGGAAAAGTACTGCAGGGAAGGGAGAGTCAAACAACTTCTCTTCCTGACAAGATGACGCAGAATCAAGTTTTTGAGAAACACAACCTGATGGCACGCTGCATGGCTGATCTGATGGTCAGTCCCGTCGAACAGCTCCATGGTCCGCCTGAAAGATCAGTGAAAACGAGCTCTATCCAGGTGGAGCTCATGGAATGAACCATGATACACTCCCTGTTCCATCCTCGCTTGGCTGATTTCGTGCACCCACCTTTTACGTCTGTGCCTGACTCACAGTCTGTGCTGCGAAAAAAAAACAAATTACAAATTTGGATCAGCTCCATTTTTGCTGACCCAGGAGTCGTACTTGAACATGGTCATACAAAACTGTGGGCGGTGTTTTCCGTTGGTTTTTTGATTTTTTGTTAGTTGTGACACATGCAGTGACCTGGTGTCAGATGTAAAGCCTGACCCATCACCTCTGAAGGCACGGCTTGGCTCAAGACATCCATTAATGACAAGGTTACAGTGTGTTTTGATTGGCAGTTTGCCCTCTCTTAGGTGCACAGGAATGCAGGCTAAAGCCATGGAAAAGCAAAGAGTAACTCGGGCAGTTCCTGTGATCGTATTCAGCTTCAGGTATCACTTTCCATAGCTCTCAGGCCTGTCCTGTCTTATTCCCTGCTTGGCTTTTCCTCGGGGACCGGGCTTGTGGCTGCATTCCAGAGCCGTCCTCTCAAATTAGACTTTCTGGGGGTTGCTGCCGTTCTGATGCTCCCTTCATTGGGAGGCAACGACACAAACCCTGCCTTCTTGACCACGGTTGAGATCCTGCCAGCTGCTCCAAAGCAGCTGGCCCAATGTTTACACTTTAAGCCTCCTGCGATTTGAAGAACAGTAGGTTTGTAAAGCTCCAGCACGTCTGCAGTAAACACTAACTCACTTACATGTTGTCAGACATCGTCTGTGCATTGGGTGCTGTAGCGTACTCAGTGAGGACCTTCATTTTTGTTTGTTTGCATCAGCAGAATACAGGACAAAGAGTATAGTTTACATTCAAAGTGTTTACATGCACGCAAAGCTGCAGTCATTTCGGGTAGAGATCCACCAGTGTGAATCACTCCTACTGCTGCTGTAGAGAGTAGGGCTCATTTGGTTTAAGTCTCAGAGTCTACAAGAATTCAACACATTTTCATACACATGGCTAATTGCAGTCTTAGTCAAAGACTTCCCATTTCTGTTCTGCGTGTTCAACATGCTGTTGATAAGCTGCTCATACTGTGAGAGGAGAGGAGAGGAGAGGAGAGGATCCTTAATGAGATCCAGGTTTCAAGTGACGTCTCTAATCCGTTGTTAAAGTTCTGAATTATCGGACAGAATTATTGGCTGAAATTTCATTACCAGAGCAATAAACAATAATTCAAAATTTTATTTAGTTGCCAATTATATATCAACAATCACATCATCGCATTTGTATTGTTGAAAGTGAAGGCAGGGCTGATACCCATGGACCCAAATCCCGTAGAAACAGACCCCTCCCATGAAGTGTGCTGAGCTACAGAGTCCAGCACAGCAAAAGTGATATTTTCCATTTGTATAAGCATGTTCATAGTGAACACTGTTCTGAATATGGCCTCAGTACTAACACCAGTCCATGTCCTGTTTCCACAGATGCAGCAGCTCTTCTACGAGAACTATGAACCAAATAAGAAGGGCTACATACGAGATCTTCACAACAGCAAGATCCATCGAGCCATCACCCTCCACCCCAACAAGAATCCTCCCTACCAGTATCGCCTACACAGCTATATGCTCAGCCGCAAGATCGCAGACCTACGCCACCGAACCATTCAGCTCCACCGAGAGATCGTCCAGATGGGGCGCTACGGAGCGGCTGAACCAAGCCGAGAGGACCTCCAGCTTGGTGTGCCGCCCTCATTTATGCGCTTCCATCCGAGGCAGAGAGAGGACGTCCTGGAGTGGGAGTTCCTGACAGGGAAGTACCTGTTCTCATCGTCTGATGGTCAGCCTCCTCGTCGCGGGATGGATTCCTCCCAGAGACAGGCCCTGGATGACATCATCATGCAAGTGATGGAGATGATCAACGCCAATGCCAAGACACGAGGACGGGTCATCGATTTCAAAGAAATCCAGTACGGCTACCGGAGGGTCAATCCTTTATACGGTGCAGAGTATGTGCTTGATCTGCTGCTGCTGTACAAGAAGCACAAAGGAAAGACCATGACGGTTCCTGTGAGGAGGCACGCATACCTGCAGCAGACCTTCAGCCAGATCCAGTTCAGAGAGGAAGAGGAGATGGATGCCAAAGCTCTGGCCAGCCACATCAACAAGGAGTCCGACTCCCTCTCATTTCTGTCCAACTCCCTCAAGATGCTGGTGCCCTTCAAGCTGGCCACCTCGGGCCAGGACCAGAGGGAACCAAAGGAGAAGAAGGTCAACATCTTGGTGCCTCTGTCGGGTCGCTACGACATCTTTGTACGCTTCATGGCCAACTTTGAAAGAGTTTGTCTGATCCCCAACCAGAATGTCAAGCTGCTGATCCTGCTCTTCAGCACAGACAACAACACAGAGCGGGTGAAGCAGGTGGAGCTGATGAGGGAGTATCACATGAAGTATCCCCGGGCTGAGATGGAGATAAAGCCTGTTACCGGCTCCTTTTCCAGGGCTCTGGCTTTGGAAGTGGGTTCCTTGCACTTCTCCAACGATTCACTGCTCTTCTATTGTGACGTTGATCTGCTCTTCACCAGTGACTTCCTCAAACGATGTCGGACCAATACCGCCCTTGGGGAGCAGTCCTACTTCCCCATCATCTTCAGCCAGTACGACCCAAAGGTGGTGTATGCTGGGAAGGTTCCTAGCAACAACCACTATGTCTTCACATCTAAGACGGGCCTGTGGAGGAACTACGGCTTTGGGATCGTCTGCGTCTACAAGGGAGACCTAGTCCAAGCCGGAGGCTTTGACACCTCCATACAGGGATGGGGGTTGGAGGACGTGGATCTTTTTAATAAATTTGTTCAGTCAGGGATTAAGTTGTTCAGAAGCACAGACACGGGGATAGTGCACGTCCACCACCCCGTCATATGTGACCCCAACCTGGAAGCGAAGCAATATAAGATGTGCCTGGGCTCCAAAGCCTCATCGCACGGCTCCACCCAGCAGCTGGCCGAGCTCTGGCTGGAGAAGAACGACCACGGCTTCAGGAGACTGGCCAGCAATAACGGCTCAGTTAGGACAGCGTGAGAAAAGCCAGGCTGCAAGTTTGTCATGAACTGAACCTGAAGCTGGTCTGTGCTCACTTCCTCCTCTTAGTGGTGTTTTCACTACCTAATTTATTTTTTACTGAAATGACTTCACATGGATATATTTTGAAAATATGTCTTTTTTTTTTAAAAAAAAGAAAGAAAATCTACAGAAACGCCATGATGAACAATTCATAGACACAGCAGCGTGGAAGTTTTCATTAACGATAGACGGAATATCGACCAATATTCTGGTGCGAGCCTGATCACAGCAGGGGGAGCTGAGGCTCCTGCAGCCTGTTACGTGTCACGTGTCAGGACGCTGGGAGAGAGGGAGGCAGAGGGGGGGTTTAATGTGTACCTCAGTGAAGTACACCATCATGGTCCTTAAATATTCCATTTGTCTTGTGTGCAGAAAACAGACTGGTGTCCATGTACTCTCAAACCAGCAGTGCTCGAAAACGTAACTCTTGATTGTGAATGTTTACAAAAGACTGATTCTAAAACAACGTTCCATGGGTGAAATTCAATCACAGCTATCTCAATAATTACGGGCCATCATTAAATTTGATCTTTACAGTGGTTTCCTTTTCCCATCTGCTTTTACAGTTTTGGTAATATGACACAACACTGTTACTCCAGGATTTCATTGTATTTTTCTTTATTATTAATTTCTGTGAACCCAACTGCTGGATTTTATATCTGCAATTCATCCTTTGCTGTCTAATTTATTGAATTTGCAGGCTCCATTTTTTGACTTTCTGACTGTTGAAATGTGTATATTGGAAAGATTGTATAACCATGTCAGTTGTGGGATAGTGTTTTTTATGTTCCTTTTCTTAAACTCATTATCACCAAAGAGTTTTGCACAGTCTGCTTTAGGTATCATGTTGCCTGTGTGTGTGCGTGTGTGTGCGTGTGTATGTATGTGTGTGGGCGGTGTTTTGCAGGCACAAACATGAAACTGGCTGTATAATGAAGAGTAAACACAAAAGCTCTGTCTATCCCAGGCCTTTCTGATGGGTGAAGCGGGAACCAGTCTGGCCTTTTTTTATTCCAGTGGGTTGACATGGGAGCAGCGCTCTGGTCGGCCAGCTCAAAGTCACACATCACTGTGTCTTTTTTTTTTTTTTTTTTTTTAACTTTCTTTTCTGTTGAAATAAAAAAGAAGTGTTGTGGCTGGTCCCGGTCTACAGAGGTGTGGTTTCAGCGCTTGATTCCATTGAGCTGTGATGTGAAAAGCCCACATTGTCTGGTCCTGTGTTACAGGTTTGAGGGCTGAACATTTCCTCGCAGCAGGCCTCGATCACTGTCCTGCTCCTGCCTGCATCGCCTATAGGCAGGTACTGTACGTTGTAGCACTCCATCGGGGGTTAATGCTCCTCTTTCAGCATTACATCATGAATGGCTGATTTTAAGACTGGTGTAATAGGATGAGTCATTTTTTTTTATTTTCTTTGACTTTTTTTTGTAATTTTTGTTCTTTCAACTCTGCCCAGCTGGGCAAGGTTTTCTATTTAAAAAGAAATAAAACAGGGGGAAAATGATCCAAACTGCTGCTTTTGTGATATTTTCCATTCCATTCTCTGTTAGCACCTCTCCGCACAACAACAGAAATAACAGGTAAGGACCTTAAACATTTCATTTTAGAATTGTGCAGATTGTCAAACAACTGCGATGGTGACACAGTGTCTTTCGGGCCCCTGAGGATGTGGGGGCCTGCAGCAGGTTTGCCCACTCTGCCTTGTTAGTAATGCAGCCTTGGGGACATTCTTGTGTCAGTCCATGGAGGAAAATCATTTCACAACAGGCTTGAGCTGCCAGGACTCTCCATTAATTGAGACTGTGCAATAGTAACATCAACAACAATAAATCTCCTCACTCCGTAGCTGTGAGTAAATCCTGAAGGAAAGTGTGAAGCAGCAGTTGAGTTGAATCTCATTGGTGGTTCTGTGATCTATGTGTGATCCCTCCGTCTTTCAGACGGAAGCCCCTCCAGGGACAATAACACGGAGCCTCCAAAGCAAATGCTGGGATAAGTCAATACTCTGCTTCAACTGCTTTTGTCTGTCTGCTGCAGGGCTGTGAAGACACAAAGGGGTGTGGATGGCAGGGTCAGCACACACACACACACACACACACACACCCTTTCTGTGATCATCTTCAATTCCACATAACTGTGTTAGGGATTGTAGCCATTTGAATGGGTTTATGTGTTTATCTGAGCTCTGATCAGACATCTCTGACTGTGTGTGTGTGTGTGTGTGTGTAAGAGTTTGTAGCTTTGCTTGATTTATTGTCCTCGCATCGCTACATTTTGACAGAAGACGTGTCAGTTGCAGTTGTTAGTGTCATTATGTTTTATGATTTGGAAATGAGGTAACAATTCTATTTTTTATTATTGAAGGCTTTGTAATAAATGTCCAAATGTCCATAAAAAGTTATTGTTTCTAATTGGACAATACCTCAGAACATGACCAACAATATCATATGAGAATGTTAATGTAGGACGTGATCAGACTATCAACATTAACAGTCTGTTGACAGTTACATCCAGAGGACATTCTAAAAGGGAAGGACACAACTTATGGAGAGTTCTTTTTCAGGATGACAATGCCCTCAATCCATATTGACCAAGGGAGCACTGGATGGTTTGATGAGTGACAATGATGTGAATCATGCTGCAGCCTTCACAGTCTCCGCATCGCGGCCTAACTGAACACCTATGGGAGAGTTCACTCTACCACTACCAAGAATCTTTTGGAAGAACAGTGTCGATCCCTTCATTAGTTTCAGAGACTTGTAGAATCACTGTCAAATCACACTGAATCTGTTCTGGTGGCATAGCAGATCAAAACACATCAAAATGCGTTCCATATCAAAACGTGAATTCATGAATTAGTAGACTTCCGTGCCTGATCATCTTGCGCCTAGTGGGACCTCCACAATCACCTGACCTAAACCCAGTTAAGATGAGGGTGAGTTGGACCACAGCGTGAAGAAATGGCAGCCAACACGTGTTCAGTGTGTATTCAAGACTGTTGAAAAACCGTTCCCTGAGCCAAGAGTGTACAAAGCTGCTAAAAAGGGTGTTTGATTGTTTACCACTTAATAAACATGCGTTACTTCATAAATCCTTCAGTGGTAATTTACAGTGTAGAAAGTATTAAAAATAGAAGATGTTTCATACTTATTATTATATCTGGTGTCCGATAACTAAACCATCTCAGACGAGCCCTGATCTCATTATAACATGTATGGAGGTGCAAATATGTCGCAAAAGCACCTGTCAGACTGTGTCTAGCAGTGTCAACAACAACAGTCTAAATGATGACGTTTCACAGAGGCATATTTATTACAGGAGTGCTGTAATACATTAAATTACAATGTACAGCTCCAGTTTCTGCTCACTGTGTGTTATCAGTACCAGGGTGGGAAGTCCGGGTCAGGATAATAACTGTTATTTCCCTTTCAAATGATAAAACACATTCATATATTGAGCTCAAAGTTCATACTTCAACTTGGAAACAGAAGTTAAAGCAAGCTTGTCTCAAGGCCTGTTCAGCACCTGATCTGATGTATTTAGTATGTATGCATACTGTATATCTATAGGTAATAAAAAATGACATCATTGGGTATTCATGTAAACAACTGCTGATGTAATGATCAGCTCTGTAATAAACATGCAATAAATCAAACAGTGTCACAGCCACCGCAGAGCACACCATGTGATTTTGAAAGCAATAACAATGTCCTCATTCTGCTGAATGCACTTCAGGAAGATGCTGTCTATCATCAGTGTGTGTCTCTCACACACACATACACACAATACAGGGCTGTTTTATGGACATGCTTGGCTGAGTTTTTAAAGACACACATGGAGACAGCAGGGGCCTCTGTGACATTTCACCTCCTGTACGATACATGCTGTGTGTGAAACCAGCATGAGACTTTCACCACCGGGCCCCAGTTTACTGCAGTCAGCAGGGCTGCACTGTGTCGTCAGTCAGTGGAGTCGGTGGAGATTCTTTACCAGCAGTAACACCGGCAGCACCGCAGTGTAAAAATTCTACACTACATGTTTAGTATTCAACATTTTATTAAAGGAAAAACAAGCAGGCATGAACAGCTAAATATAGTGTTGAAAAGAAAGCTCTTACTGTGACAATGATGAATAGAAGATAGAATCATCATGAATTTTTAATGTGGGACAAAATAATCTCCACTTAAAGGTCTGTTTGCTTTTCTCGTCGTCTTCGTCAGCAAATGAGCCCTTTGCATTCTCCAACGAGTCCCATGCAGAACTGTTTTACAGCTCACGTAGTTTGAGGTTTCTTTTATTGAAACCTTTTCAACTTTTCATAAAGCCAGTGTTGGTATCATGTTTTGAGAACCAACATATCACAGCCTGGATTGGGCGGGACATTATGGGTGTTTTCTTTAAGCTTGGCTAAAAACAGCAAAAGACTACTTAGTGTAGAGCAGGATTCCTGGAGGACTGTTGGGTGTAACAGTCATCCCACACCTCTTTTTTTTTTTTTTACTGTGAATATATCATACAGGTTTCATAACATAAGATTTATGAGACTCAAAAACTGGTTCTTGACAGAGAACCTCCTTATCCTTAAGAACTCTTTTTTGCTGTTTAAGGTTCTTTGGGGAACTGAATGCAGAGAGTTCTTACCCAATTTACCAAATGTTACATTTGAAATTAAATTAATTCATTAATTAAATTATACTATTATTTAAATAATCATTTAAATATAATTATATATTGCAGGTGGCACGGTGGTGCAGTGGTTAGCACTGGTTCGAACCTCTGCTGGGGCCTTTCTGTGTGGAGTTTGCATGTTCTCCTTGTGTGTGGGTTCTTTCTGGGTACTCCGACTTCCTCCCACAGTCCCAAAGACATGAACTTAACAAGTTGTTGATTCTAAATTGTAAGTGTGAATGTTTGTTTGTCTCTATTCAGGGACTGCATCTGTGAGGTTATATATATAAAGCCTCGAGTCTTCGAAGGTAACTCCTCCTGAGGGTCCTTCGAAGACCGCATTAGCTGTTGTTAAATGAGACAGTCTAGCCTTCAAAGCTTTTCCTGGTTGCGTCACCAGCTGCGCACCTGCCGTCAGTCGGTACCTTTAACATAGCTGTTGAGAAAACATAATAAAATAAAAGTATAGGTCGTAATAAGTAAAAGTAATTATATATATATATATATATATATATATATATATATATATATAATTACTTTTACTTATATATATATATATATATATATATATATATATATATATATATATATATATATATATATATATATATATATATATATATATCTATATGTGAGGCCGCAAAGGATAGTTGCAGTGCATCCTCGAAAAAGAGAGAAAAGAAGGCCGCATTTGAAGGCTGCATTTGAAGGAGCCTTCATATTGGGACGTAATATGCCTTCAAATGTATCCTTCAAAGCATGCAGCCCCTGAATTGAGACACATGTGCCTATGTGTCCTGCGCATGCTAGTTACTTGTCCATCATGTACCCCGCCTCAAGCTAGGCTCCAGTACCACCGTGACCCTGATGAGGATAAGCAGTTACAGATAATGAATAATGAAGGAATTCTGGACTTTATAATAAATACAACCAATCTTTGCAGAACTGAAAAAGGTTCCCCTATGGCATCACCATGAAGAACCATTTTATGTTCATAGTCTGTATTTCTAAGGGTGTACACTTGGAGAAAACACTGGTTCTTGATAAGTGCACTAGAGAACCTCTAAGAATTCTCTTTGCTGTTTAAGGTTCTTTTCTGATCCTTTTGTTTATGTTTAACAGTCTTTGTTCCTTTTGAAAGGTTCTTTATTATACTGATTACTAGTTCTTTAAGTCGGCCTTGCAGCAACTGGTTCTTTGAAGAACCAGTAGGTAAACAGCTCCATGCAGAACAAAAAAAAGTTCTGTTGACATCACCATGACCAACTTGAACCTTTGTTTTCAAGGGTGCATTTGGCTTCTTGTAATAATCAATATGATTATAGATGCATCAAAACAGACTCCAGCTTTACTCAGCACATAACTTATATAACTTCTTACTTACTTACTACAGTTGATTGTTGAGTATAAGTAGTCATAATGTGTTATAAGCCCCATCAGTCAGCCTCTATTTTACAACTGAGGAGCATCCATAAGACACTTGAAGTTACATTTCATTATAAGTCACATGGATGCTGCTGTTGATGTTGTAGTTCATTATACAACAGTGGATTGTCATTTGATTGGTCAGGAGTCATTTCATGAGAGCTGATATAGAGCACAACATCACTCTGCTTCACAGCTGTTCTCAAATTGTAACATGTGATAACTTTGCACCACAAAGATGAACATTTCTCTACAAACAACACTCGACATAAACTATGAATGGTCGCAGGAAGAGGCTGAAGGGATGGACAGAAGCCTGGATGCTTCAGCGCAGACCTCCAGCTGTGCTCATATGACATCAGACTAATTAGAGAGGAGCAAAAACGAAACAAACAACATGAGCTTTGAACTGCCGTCAGACTTATAAGTCTGAAAAATATGAACTGGGCTGCGGTTACATGAAGATCAAACATCAAAGCCAGCAAAGCTACCATTCAAGAAAATGTTTGGCAGCAGCACGGTCCCAGCCCAGTTGTGAAACTTTTTCTGTTTGTTGAGCCAAATAAATGATTAAATGAATATAAATCATAATCTAATGACACCTTTTACTGTAAATTAATAAGTGGTGACGCAGAGCAGGGCATGAAGAGAACACAGCAGGGTGTGGAGGTGGAAACAGAAACTCTGCCTTATCGTCATCTCTGATCGGACTGATAGGAGCCAGATGAGACCACTGAGGGCTCCATTAAAGCTCCCCGCTGTGCCACCACACCACTGCCAGCCAGTATCAGTGACAAGCACAGAGACATGCGGCTATTTCCCATCATCCATGAATAGCTGGCTCAACTTTCATTTTGGACAAGGATATTCCCCAAAGGAAGATTCTGATATTTTAGAGAATGTCCTTGTTCACAGGTAAAGACATGTCTGGAGTTCCTGGAGGTGTGTTTTTGTTTTCATTCTGATAATTGGTTTCCTCCAGCTTCCAGCCTTTGTGCTAAGTCTGTAGCTGATATTAATCCTCTCATCTGACTCAGGGAAAGGTAACAGACAAGGAGATTTGCTAAAATGTTGGAGTGTTCCTTAAAAAACACCAAACTCTGATGTGTTTCGGAAAAACGGCAACCTCAGATGCTGGGAAATGAATCCAATGTGGAAGTGCTAAAAACTGTAATTCTTTGAGTGGCTGCTTGAGGCGAGTCAACCTCCATAAAAATGTCCAACTGAAATAAATAAACATGTTTACAGCCTGGTTCAGGTAACGCTTTTAGTCTCTATAGATAATTTCCCTGTTCATGACAACGTAAACTCACCTGTTCAAATGATATTAAGGCCTAAAGTTGTGTATAATTATATAACAGTGTTGCTGCTTTGATTGACAACTACTTGATTGATTGACAAGTACTGTTACTGATAGTTGGCTTATTTGCTCATACCCAGGCTTTATTCAGTCCGCCTCAGGTCTGATATTTAGATTAGAAGAAGAAGTAGTACATTCAACATGGCAGTGTCCAGCACTGCATATTTTCGGTTTCTAAACAGAGCTCTGGAAACCTGCAAGTGACGTCACTCAAGCTCTGTCCATTCTTCATACGGTCACTGGTTTCAGCCCATAGTTTGTATGCGTCGCATTGACCAATTACACTGGAGCAGGTTTTGTGGTTGCAACAGTCTGTGTTGACTTCCGATCCATTTAACAAACGATATTACTTCACATGTTAACATAAAACATGTCTGCTCATACTCAGCATGCATATATTTTCTTTGCTGTGTGGAAATGAACTAATAGCTGCTGGTTGAACTCTGCTACCCCACAGCTCTGACTCTCCACACTGATCAGCTACGGCAACCTCAAAAGGTCAAAGGTCAAACTCAAAATTCCCAATGGGTTTAAAAATACTGACAGTGCATGCAGTAGAGGGCAGCACATATACTGTCTGTATGCATTTTATTTATTATTCTTAAAACACTGGCTTGATTTGTAGTTGACTTTTTTATTTGCCACTTTTATGCAGCATGATGATGATACTGAAATAAAACTGAAGCAGAGAAAGGAAATGAGAATGAATCCGAATATTGAATACTTGTAGAATAACAAATACATACTGAATCAACCCAAGTATCCTGATCGACTGAATTGGAGAGAAGCATGTCACCCCAGCCTTCATTGCCAGACTTCATGCTTTGCCTGATCTGACACTACAGAAGAAAGAAGGAAGGCCTCACTAAAATGACAGATGCAAATTGAATTCAAAATCAGCCAAACAATCCACATCTGTCACACAGAAGAAAGTGCATCAGTGCATATTAACACGGCACTGTGCTCTTTCTCTGGACAGATAAAATGCTGCTGGAGCCACGAGGAGATGGAGCAGTCCAGTTTTCCTGTGCTAGCCTGTCCAGCCACACACTGTTTTCATTAGCAGTAATGCTCCCGTTCCCCGGGGGCAAACTGAGCTGAAAACAATTTGGGGGCTTCCTGCTGGGTTCTGGGTGTGTTTGACTCTGTCACACACTGAAGAGGTTACCTTCATCTTGAACCAATCTGTTGGAACATGTCCTCCACATACTCTACGGTACACACTAAGAGCACAGGAGGGTAACTGATCACCTATGTTGCTAGTAAAGCCTATTACTGGTTCAGCATTTTAGTGCTCCTGTCATCCGGGAATCACAGGGTTCTGGCACGAAGGGGTCTGAGAGACAGTCTGATCTCAGATTAGTTGTCCTGCTCCAACAAACTAGGGGCATGACTCATTGTGACAGCATCTGGAGGAGACACCACAAACAAGCAACAGGCGGTTACTCAACTCAATTGGAGTGTTTCCGTCTTTTGACACTTGTAGAGATTTTTTTTCTTATGATTTTACATGAAAACGAGCTTATAAAAATATGATTTTTTATAGACCAAACCAGCTCTGTTGTGGAGATTTATTACATACAGAGTTCCCTGACTGGAAAGAAAACTCTTTATTATTATTATTATTTTAATTTCATTTATTCAGTTAAAGGTCCAGTGTGTAAGATTCAGGGGATCTACTTACAGAAAGTGTACATGGGTTCTGATTAGTGTATACCTGAATATAAGAATGTGTGTTTTTATTACCTTAGATTTTTTTTAGAACTGACCTGTTCACATGGTATTAAGGCTTTTGGCTGCCTAAACTCCACCCATAATGCACCTCTTTGCTCATTTTTGGATTGGATAAACCGCTGACCCCCCCACTGGGAGGCAGTGATGGGAAATAACGCCACTATAAATAGCAGCGTTAGTAACACTTTTTTCAGTAACAAGTAATCTATTTGATTACTCTTCCCATCATTATAACAACGTTATTGTTACAGCCAAAAAAATATGTTGCGTTACTATGATTGAAGGCAGCTGTTTTTCACCAACTAGATCTCTAAGCCGAGCGGGAAAGGTTTTCCCATGCTCCTCCTTCCTTGGTGAGGGTGGAGACAATCGCATAAATGATAACGATTGGCTGAGGCTGAGTAAAATGCCATGGTAAGCCAATCAAGCGGGTTGGGCGGGTGCTGCTTACACAAATTGTCCGAATAGTCCTAAATAGCCTTCTTTAAATGGAAGTATAGTACAGTATTTATCATATAAAAATTAACACGCACATCAAATTCTTTGATACATTTGAGCATTTAAAAAATTAAAAAATCAAATCAAAATCAAATCAAATCAAATTTTATTTGTATAAAAGTCACAAAACACATTTTGCCTCAGAGAAAACCCTTTAACAGGGAAAACAGGTGGAAGAAACCTCAGGAAGAGCCACAGAAAGCAATGCAATAGTTACCTTCCAAAGTAACTAGTTACTTGGAACTACGTAACTCAGTAATTACTTTAGTTAATTTCTGGGAGATGTAACTATTAACTGTAACTAGTTACTTTTTTAAAGTAACTTTGCCAAGTCTGCTGGGAGGAGGACTACAATATATCAACTATCAATAGAAGATGAGCAGTTGTGTAGCTTTGATGGGATAGGTTCACATTCATCAGCAGTGTGATTTCATGCTGACGTGGAACAAAAAGTCAAAAAGAAAATTTCAGACTAAAAATACTCATTTGATTTGATTGACTTTGACTGTTGAAGCCACTTCAGATAAGCTTTGGAATGTCTTTTCTCACAGAGCGAGGCCTGTGGATTCAGTTTCCTTCACTTGAGGGCATTTGGAAGAGATGTGTTGAGTACGAGCAGAGAGGATGATGACAGAAAGAGTAACAGTTTGAATGCTCATAATGGGCACCTGACTATTGTTGAACACATCGTCTTTGTGTTGTAGACTTCCTGTTGCAGGATGCAGAATGTGCAGTCAGAATTGTCAGAGCTTCTAAAGTTTGAGAGAGAACAGAGGACATTATATTATGTGTTATTGCTACTTTTGCTTAACAAGAAACAGGAGCACACACATGGTTTCCAGATATGATTCAATACTTACACTGTGTTACAAAACATATTTATGTAAGCTACAAACCACAAAAAAAAAAAAAAAAATCTTATCAAGTCAGTTCTGTTTATAGTTAAGTCCTAAAAACCCCAAATTTCTTCAAACAAGTGGAAACATCTGCCGGGAAGTGAAAATATTTCACCCTGCTTCCAAAAGAAACACATATTAATAAATGAGTGTCTATCTTGAAATAAGAAAGAATCAGGAAGGTTTCTGAAAAGAAAATGAGGCTTGATTTTTACTCTGCGGGAAGATTTTGTTCCTTTTTCAGATTCTTCAGGTTCAGATAAGAAAGAATATCTAAATTGAAGCTGCGGTATCTTCTGTTCGTCTTCAGATTTTGTCACTGCTCAGAGTCTTCAAGACATTATCATGATGAAAAGCAGCCACACATGACGACACAAACACTGAGGCTGAGGTGTGGAAGTGATCAGTGTTGTGCCAGAGCTTTTTCTTTTAAGCGAGCCAAATCTCCTTGAGACATTGAACTAGAAGCAACTGTGGTAAACAACAGAGGCATTGTCCTGCTCTGAGGGGGTGTTGTTTATTTCATAACCCAACCAACCAGTTTCCCGCACCACGTCACCCATCCTCCCCCCTCTGATCCCCTTTAGTGCACTGTAACTCCGATTGGAGTCGTTCACTACAACATTCTGCACATAAAGTGCTAGTGAAAGATGTAATAATGAATACATGTACAGATCTGCTGTGCTGCGACGTGTGTCCACTCTCACTGGAAGTTGAGTTTACTTAAAAAATATAAGTAATCATTGTAAGAGAAGCTAATGTGTTCATTTGATTTGAATGAATTCAATACGCTACACTACACAGCACTACAACCAGGCAAGCCATTCAACCCAGCCTTTCAAGTTACAGAGACCTATTTAGTTCATTCTTCGTTCATCATTCATTTAAGTCAAATATTTAATTTGAGAAAACTCAAAATGCATCAAATAAACACAATGCAGCGCATGTATTAAAACTGAAATCAAATTTCAAAATTCAAATGACATAATAGCAATAAAACATTGTTTGTTGTTGACAAAACGTTTGTCGTCTCATTTCCATCCTTAAAAGAGTGAGACAAACTGGTGTGGCCTCCTTAACGTCATTGCTGTTGGTGGTTAAACTGCTCAAAATTCACCCAGTCAGTGAAAAAAATCTTCTAAATAACTCAACCAGTCCAGATCCGCTGCCGAGGAGACGGTTGTTAAAAACAGAGCAGAAAAATTGGGGCTTTTTGGTGTTAACAGAGCAGAGCATTTATCCCATGAATCAGCACATGCCATACAAATCTGGTAATTAGTTTTGGAGATATTTTTTTCCAAAACCAAAGAAAACTCAGGTCCAAACCACACACCATCGATGTGCATCAAGACGAAACGCTAATCTGGCTAGTATTTGTTAAGAAATAGCATCCAGCTCTCAGACCGTTGTCACTGAGGAGACTTCAAATCAAAACAGTGCTGTAACCTGAGTTCTTTTATTTAAGGATCTCACAGGAAAAAAGGCAAAGTTTAGAGAAAAGTTTCAGATTTAATTATCTCACCAGATGTATCTTGCGATGTGTATCTTGATTTTCTGACAGACAGAGGGGACACCATGCAGCAAAGGGCCAGCGGCCGGAGAACTCAACCTTTTGTAAATGAGGAGCACTCTACCAGTTGGACCAGCAGGGAGCCCCCAACTAGCCCAACTCCCAACTCTCGACTTTTTGTTGCTATGGTGCAGTCTGCACTAAAAGTCCAGCGTGGACGTGTCAGACTTCTGACGCTAAATCTCTTCTTCTTGGATATATCGTGCCTCGGTGTCCTGTAACAGTCTCTCAATAGTCTGAATGAATGGCCTGAGAAAAGTAGGCTGAGTGGAAATTAGAAACTTACTGGATTAGAAAAGATTAGAAAGTTTGGCAAATTGCAAATTTCTCAGAGACTTGTTGACCATGTTTCAGTTTCACCCAGACTCTGAGACGCCACATTCTGCAGCTTTTCTGTCCTGACAATAAACAATGAATTCACAAACTCACTTATATTTAATATTAATGGAACTCTAATGATGAACCAGCATTTGGGAATGTGACCATATCTGCTGCACTGGATATGTACTGGATTATGTGCACAAAAAAATGAGGTGAGCTGCGTATCCTGCAGATAGACTTGAACTGTTCCCTCAGCAGCAGCCATCTTGGTTGTTATCAAAAATACCAATAAGCTCTCGCTTCTCTGCCCAGTCATTGTAAGTGGCATCTAGTGAGGTTTCAGATTGCAACCAACTGAATATCCCTGACCTCACCATGTCTGGTCTGGGCTACTGGAGAACCATGGCAGATCAACATTGTGGACTCCATAAAGAGGATCTGCTCCCTGTGTAGATATACTGTAAAAGGTTCATGCTAAGGTAACAAAACTCCAATATAAAGTCTTATTTTCAAGTGATTAATGAAAATATAGTTACACATATTATGATGTATATTGTAAAATTTACACACTGGAACTTTAGGCATTAGATTAATGATTGTGATTTGCCTGACAAGATCCAGTGGGGATGTAAATCTGTCTGCTTTGTCTGGTTCTATGACGACTGCTGTTTACAACCTCTGCATGTGTCATTACTCCCTCAGTTTGGCTCTGTCTCTGCTGTCTCATCAGTTCTTTAAACACAAGCCTGTCTGTACTCCCCCCTTCCCGTCTTTCTTTCTCCATCTGACAGCTACTGTTCAACTACCTGTATCTTGCTGACGTTGGAAGCACTGGAGATAGTTGTTCAACTCAGTTGAAGTGTCGGTTTAAGGGAATCCACTGAAAGCAGTTGAACTGTCATTCACAGAGCAGATGAGTTTCAGCTGCAGCAGGAGGAGGATTGTCTGCTGTGCCTTCTCGGTGTAGGCGGACGGTGTCCAGGAAGGACACAAAGGTCAACTGAGGAGACGCACAGTGTGATGAGGTGGAGCGGCGCTCTGTAGCAGGTCATGAGCCGGTCAGGACATACGTTCTATTGTTGACTTTTATCTGTTTCTTCTCTTCCACTTGTTTTATTAGATTTGTGTCCTCACTGTTTCCAATTATCATTTTGCTGCTGCAGCCTCTTTTTTCCCTTCAGTGCTGCGTCATCTGCTTACACTCTTTGCTCAGTCTTCAGAGACACTTAATAAGCAGATATCCTGTCAGCCTCAGTGGCTGCAACCTACCACTTCAAGATAAGAAGTGATAATACTACTATATGAAAGTTTGTAGACACATGCTACTGAGCTATCACTCTGCAGTGACTGTAGAAGGCAGACGTGGAGGAAGAGAAAGTGACGAGTCTCATGTTATCACATCTTTTGGCTGCCTGTTGGTTGGCTCAGTGTCTTCTTAAAGGAGTAAGAAGCTGATCTGCTGATCTGACGATCATCCAGTCTGGAGATGGCGTGCATGAGAATTCCGTTTCAGCGGGTTAATTAAGAAAACGCTTTCTCAACGCATGGTCAGTGTGAAAGGACTGAGAATTTAAAGAGGCTTTAAATTTCAAATGTCCAAGTCTGTTTGCTTTGCTTCAAGTGTAAAGGAGCAGTGTGTGCGATTTATCTGACCAAGTGAATACTGCAAAGAAAGTAGGATGAAACCAGGCAGGGAAAAATGGATTTTCTGTTCATATGTTTTATTGATTATTATACACTAAAAACATTCTTATGAATATTACAATAATCAGTCCTCTTAAATGTTACTTACTGGACCTTTTAAAGGGTCACTTCACTGACGATGTCATCAGGGTCATCTCTCCTTGGGTTTGAAGATGACAGAAGAGCGGCTTTACAAACTGGAGTCGTGGGATTTGAATGATGTCGACATGGCTGTGTGGGATTGACTTATCTAGTTAGATAAAATAGGGGTATCAGTTATGCCTTATGGGTAATGTAGGATCCAGCATTTTTGGAACATTTCAGCCTGATATTTTGGATTTTGACCAGTTTAATTTAGTTTTTTTTTTTACATAGTACATAAGTACATTGACAACATGCTGGAATAAATCATTAGTATTGAATTTTGGTTGCAGGGAAACTCAAACTAGCAAAGAGAAAAGAGGGGAAGGCAACATCAATGCATAAACATGTCAGAGAGTTGATTAGCTGTCAAGTCTTCTCTCTACTGCCCTCTCCTGTCTGATGGTCTCAGGAAAAAAACCCAAGTATAACTGAACCATTAATCCGTGGGACAAGCTTAAAATGGGCTCTTGCTGGGTAACAAACCGCAGAGATAAGTAAATCTTGTCTCGAAATCCAGCAGGCCAGCAGTGATAAGAATGAATCCTGTGCAGAGCTGCTTCAGTGTGAGGAGCTGAGGCCAGCCAGGACTGCTGCGGGTATTCTGGCCTGAGCAGAGGTTAAATGAGAGCACCCGAGGACTGAGCATGATTTATTCATATCAGTGCAACAGAAGGCCAAGTCTTTTTAAATGACAAGAGCATCATTCATGATATTTGCAGTGCCACCGTGTTGGCTGCTGAGTAAACTCCTGGCACTGACCCTGTCATCTTTACAGGAGAGCCCGCAGGTACTTCCAAGAAAATCTCTGTAGCTTCTTGTCTTTTCAGGATTCTGGATTATTCAGGGTAAAAACTATCACAGAGGTACAGCTCAGTGATCAATTCTTCCAATCAGTGATGATAAAATGTTTTGCATACATTATGAAACCAGACAGCAAACCAGGCTAATTAGCGATGTTTACATGTAATTGATTAGCAGTTGGATTTCTAGCCTACTAAACGACATCCACAGCGTGCTGCGTCCCACAGATGCTGCGCTTCCTGTCAGGGATGTGCACACACTGAGGCCTAGCCTAGCCGTGCTTGAGTCCAGCCTCTGATCACGTCATCAGGGTTAACTTTAGGCTTTGTTTCACCTGTAAAACATGACTGCTGCCTGTCCGAAGGAGGCGTGTCATCGTCACACCACCAGGCATGTTAGGCATCAAACCACAGCGAGGAAGGAAGTGCTCGTCATTCTCTAACTGAACAACGTTCTTCGTTGATGGACACCAATCACAAGATGCTCGTACGATTCCAGCATGATGATTCTTGAACTCTAGACTTGAACTAATGACAGCCTTTGTTTTTTTGGTTGGATCACTTCTTGTCAGCATGGAGGCTCTAACATGTTGCATTATGGGAATAGTAGGCTCCAGTGTTTTTGAGATTGACCCTGACTTGGGACAGAAACAAACAAACCTCAGGATATCTCAGTGTGTGCTGCTTCACTGTCTCTTTAAGTCAACAACATTATAGAAGTGAAGTAATAAAGTGGATTACCACTTTAATATCTTTGACTGATAAACTGAGTGTACAGACAGAAAGAGGTCAAACAAGGGATTTTTTCCAATCCTGCAGCAGAGAGCTTTGCCAAATGTTTGAGCAGAGAGCCTCTTATGGCCATAATATCATGCACGAGCCTTTTTACCAGCTTTGTCCTCCTGACTGTCATCATCACTTCATCAGAGGAGGCGTCCGTCTGTCAGTCTGAGTGTGCAGGAAGGACATTTGTGTCAACGATGAAGGCAGCATCAAACAGTTGTCATAAGAACTTTATTGGGTGCCATATTGTACAGTGATTATGTACACAACAGCTTCTATTGCAAATAAAAACCTTCATTATACATTTGGATAAATAAATAACCTCTGCCTTACTACAAGGCTGTTACGGAAAATATACACTTCTTTACTGGCTGCCGTAGAAATGCAAATCTGCAGACTGACGTTCAGAATTGATTGGAATGGAACAATAAAATGATTTCAATCTGTGAAAGCACGTGCAGACACACCTTTCCCTGTGACCGCACAGTTAACGCAAACACTTGACCCAAAGCTGTGCCCGTCATGTGAAGCCGCAGTAAACCCCACCAACATGTTTGCCCCTTTACATGTTCCATTCTATTCTCTAGTCCAGACGCTTGTGGAACAGAATGAAGCTTCATTAAAAAAAGTCTTTTATCTGTGAGAACCTGATGGCAAAATGTGGGAAGCACTGCTCTGTCTGTTGCATAATGCTGCACAGGACACAGATGTTAGTTTGTAGCTCACAGGCCACTCTGCTAACAGCGAGGGCATGCAGATTCATGAGACACAGTTTAGGCCTAAAATATGCTGGATGAGAAAGAGGAACACTGTGTTCCGAGTGTGTGTGAAGGTATCAGTGTCACTGACATCCATCCATCTACAAACTGCTGTTTGTTTCTAGAACACAGCTGTTTCCCAGCAGCACCAGCTTAACTCTAAAAAGAAACCAGTTCATTTAAGAAAAAAGACGCCCACTACTCGTCCCTGAAGAACGTCCCGCCCGTGTCACCTCCAGAGGGCATGAAGTTGCAGATTGGAATAGTTAAATGAAGGAAACAGAAATAGACGGACAGAGTATAAACAATGGATTGCAGCAGCTGGAGTCAGACACAAACAGTCCACCATCTTGACCCGAATCCCGAAACAGTCAGTCTCACCAAACCAGCTGACAGACTGCAGCCAGGGCCTGAAGGACATATAGCGCTAAATACTGCACCAGCTGTGCAGAATCACTTACTAAAGCTTCAAAGTTTTGTTCTGGCAACATTGATCTGTGACTCAGCTTTAGGGCTTTTCAGGTCTTAACTTATTATTGGTACTCAAGTATGTGGTGAGGGGACATAACCGGTGAGCACAGCTTGAGGCCCAGACCTCAAGGCAGACCTCCCCCCACCCTGCCTATGTTGCCCTGATGCGAGCGTCCTGCAGCCCCCCTCGTGCTCTGAACACTGGCGGTCTGTCGGAGTGTATTCCCCCTCGGCTCAGCCTCCATACAGTGCTGCGATTCTGCACCTCGCCGTCGCAGCACAACAGCTACCTTCTTTTCCTCATGCGGGTCTCCAAGCGGCCCAGCTCCTCGTAGGACTGGTAGAAGACTTCCAGCTCGTTGCAGCCCCAGCCCCTCCAGACACACAGGCACCACTCCATGTTTTCCTTATGAAAGCCACATACAACTGTGTCCTTTGCCACTAGTGCTGCCTCCTCCAGGATCCTGAGAGAAGAGAGTGAGAGGGGGAGAGGGAGGGAGGGAGGTAAGAAAAGAGATCGATCTACGAGGGATGCAGTGCGGGGAGAGGAGCTAAAGTTGGTGGCACATCTCTGAGCACTGTAATTAGCTCTTCCTAGAAGTTGGGGGCTGTTCTAGGAAGCGGTTCCCTGGAAAGCCACTGAGGACACTGGATGCTCTGTTAGCACAGAAGTTACTACTTATCTAAGCACCTGGTAAAGACAGAAAATTCCTCCACGTCTCTGCTCTGAAACGTTGACAGCCCTTTCTCCCGTAACGGATCAAAGGAAGCGTTAAAGAATGGCACGAAGCAATCTACTTTTACACTCATTCTAATTTACGATGGCTGTGACACAAAGCATTCTGGGAGGAAGGAGGGCTCTGGTGACCCTGTATCCTGAGCTCAACCACCCATGTATCATCCCTTAACAACCCTGAATTATCTTCTTCCATTGTTGTTTCATCTCTGTGAGGTGTGTCATTATCCTCCCCTGATGTTAGTCCATGTTGTGTGTGATATACAGCCTTGTGACTGCGAGAACAGGTGAGGCTGCGCCCCTGAACTCACCACGAGCTACACATTTGTAGAGGTGTGAAAGCGTCCGTTGAGAGTGGGCGGGGCAGCATTTTACTGCTGATCATTACATCGTAAGAACGCGATATAAATGAAGCCCTACAGGCCTGACGACCCCTCCTCTGACCTGAGCCCTGACCTCCCAATGTGTCACCTACGTTACAGGTGCACCATGTAATAACTGCTTATTAAAAAGAACCCTGTTTTGGGTGGCCCTTTTATTGCCTGTTGCTAAAAGGCTAGCTCCCCCCTCCTTTGTGGAAGCTCACACAGAAGTTCTTTCTGCAGACGACCAGCTGCTGGCTTCTTTACAGAAATAATTACAGACTCAGCGATGGACCATAAGTACATGATGAAGGATCCTGCTAAGCTTTATTGAGGCTGCATCAGTAAATTAATATATAGCTTGTTGGCTTTTCGTCTGTGGTGAACGGTTTCAAGCGACGCTGAAAATGGGCTCCATGCAGGTGGATGAAAGCCCGCTTCAGAACTCACTGAGAGCCTTTAATGTTAGAAAGAATGCACCGCGAGGCCAGATGAAATACAAAAATAAGATTAAGTGTATTCAAGACTAAACATAGCAAAGCCCCGAAATGCTGAATAACCATGGAAAAAAAAACAGTTCTGAAGGACGAGAAAAATAATTCAGTGGAAAAAGAAGCAAACAGAGAGAAGTTGCTTGAGCAGCTTTAAATCATCATCATCAGCAGAGCTCTTCACAGGAAATGAGCTCACCCCAGAGACGAGCATCCAGGCGGACTGAGGACAGCAGTGACACGCCCCCTCAGCTGATCGCCGTGTGGCTGCATCTCGATAACCATCACATCTCCTCCGCGCCTGCCAAACCCAAACACACACACACACACACACACACACACACACACACACACACACAGTAAATATGAGCATGTGGTGAGAATAAATATGCCCTGTTTTTTGCAGATAAGTATCTGCATGTATGTGTGGCTCCAGATCAAGCTGCACCAGCTGTTTCTGAGGTCAAACCAAGTTACAATATCTGCCTGATTAGCTGCAGATAAACACACACACACTTATATACTGTTACTAAGTATCTACACCTACTAACTGACGGTGGATCTGCAGCAGACTCAACCAGCTGACACAACCAGCAGTTGTCAGTTAACTAATACTCTGCAGGCTCCGCTCTCAAACTGCATGTCAACAATAACATCTATTAACCAACATCTTAGCAAGATGATGGCCGTCACCAGACATTTACTTCAAATTCTAACATATTACCCTGACAACACTGGACACATATTGGTCAGGGTTAAACATTTGATAGGTAAAGTGTGTGCCCCATGTACAAAGGCTCAGTCCTCGCTGCAGTGGCCCGGGGTTCTTAAGTTTGGCCTGTGGACATTTTGCTGCTGCTACGGCTAATTTAGAGTAGACACGGGAAGAACATGCAAACTCCACACATGAAGGCCTCAGCTGAGGTTCGAACCAGCAGGTGACGGTGCTAACCACTGCACCATCGTGCTGCCCTCATGATGCTACAGTGCAAACGCTTTCTAGCAACAACACAATGTCTTTACAACCTTATAAATACTAATGGTATGGAACGTGTTACATCGTTTTATAGCACATATAATTACACAAACATGATGTGTAAGATGATCTGTTTATATATTACTGATGTATGTATCATAATTATATTTCAATGATTGTGATTGTGCATTGATTTCACACAGTGTATACTGATTTATATAGCAGGTTATATCACAGCTTTATTTAAAGCATCATGTTCATGTGTGTCCACTGTGACCGTGTCTCTGTGCTGGTTCAGTTGCTGTGCAGGGTTTTGTACCTGGGGATCCACAGAGTTCCGTTCACTGGCAGCACAGTGAAGGCCTGCAGCTGAGGCAGTGTGGAGTTCATGGCCCCCGCAGAGTCCAGATCAGACTGGGCCGGGCTGGTGGACACCTGCTGGTCCTGGTCCTGGTCTCTGCCCATCTCCTCCTGGTCTGCAGGGAGCAGCGTGCTGCTGTGGCTGGCCAATGATCCTGCTGTGCTGGAACAGTTTGACCCGAGCGGCTCCACGGAGCAGCTGGACGATATGGAGCAGTAGTCTGTCAGTGAATCCTGGTGCTGGATGATCTGAGTGCCCGCCTCCACACTGTAGATCACCGTCACCTCCCCGTTATTCCATTCCAGTCTCTCCTCTTGGTCTGTGGTCTTGAGGTCAGCAGTCGTCACCGTGCTAACCGCTGCAGGACGCTGCACAGTGAATACGTCCCGCAGAGGGTTGGTGTCTCTGCAGCTGAAAACATGAACAAGATTTAAAAAACAGACACTCAAAGTTTGGAGTGCGTGAGCCGCCTCCCCTCAGAGCTGAGCGCGTCTGGCGGATTTAGATTGCAGCGGGAAACAAGAGTGTTACATCATCGTTGTTAGTGTGCAGCGCTCATTAGCATTAGCTAGCCCAGTGGTTCTCAAACTTTTTAAGAGTCACGCCCCCCGAGAATATACAGGTTGATGTTCACAAACCTCCATCTCTGTCTGAGACGCATGAAAGCTACAAAACTTCACACAACCAATCAATGTTTGGCTTCTTTTTAGGCCCCTTCACAGCCATCATGTCTGCTTTAGGCCTAACACGTGTCCTCACTGAACACGAGCATCTGATTATCGTGTTACATCTAGTTATATCGGATTCTTGCTACCTACCCCTCTGTTGTCATAGAAACAAACCACGTAGCTATCAGCTGTGCACTCGAGATCAGACTGGAGACGAGACCAGATCCTCTCTGTTTCCTTCATCTGTACTTTTTAAGAAGTCTTTGTTGGAAATGGCATAAAATCAGCCAACAGCAGGATGTGATGGTGTGTTCTCTCCCCAACAACGTCCCTGACAATCTCCGTGCAGCCAGCTGCAACCTAAGTTAGTGTGGTGTGGTTAAATGATGTGATATCGTACTGATAACTCTTTAGTTCAACTTCACTAATCAAGTGTTCCTCGTCCATATGCAGCGCTGCCAATGGAAGTGTCAGGAATATACAGAAACCAACAATAGTTCAGCTCAATACAGTGTGTCACTCTCAAACAGTACAATTAAACTGATAACAGCAGATAGAAATATACTTATACTACAGTTTACATAGCCATGGCTGAGAACTCTTTCCTGTCTCATTTCAACCTGTTTTCTGTTCTCCTCAACCACTCCGTGACCCCCGGAAATTATCTACCGACACCGTTGGGGGTCTTGACCCCTCAGGTTGAGAACCAACTGAGCTGACCAACCTGAGATAACAAAGGCACGATGTTTAAATAATCAAAAGGAAGGAAGGTCACAGAGCGTTTCTCTCTGCTCAGCAGCTGAATTTAACATCACTCACCGTCAGCTTTATTTATCCAGTCAGTATCACACAGCGTGTTGCAGACCTGCACCAGGAACATCATTAGCTTGGTGTCTCTCTACAGTCTGTGGCTTTAGAGCACCACGCATACATACTGTGGTTATTTTAGTCACATTAGTCATGTATTCAGTTTGCTTATTTCTAACTGCAGTGTGACCAGAGTCCATGTTATGTAATTATTAGCTTGTTAGCTGCCCTGCTAACGAGTAAACATTCTTTACTGTAAGTTCTGGTAGTCAGACGCTCTCAGCTGAATGCTGGACACTAATTGGCTGGACTGGCATGTATTTACATGCCTGCATGGCCAGACCGGCTACCAAAACAAAAAGGAGAGAAGCTCCAATTACACACACACACACACACACACACTGAGGGAGTGTGTTACTCCACCATGAACTCACATAGAAAACTGTTTGCTGCTACATTACTGTTCAAAGTCACATCAAATCTTTAAAAGAATTTTTAAAAGTTATGAAGTTTCTCCTCACTCAACACTTCTCAAAGTTGCTCAATTTTAAGAGTCTGGGGATATTCTGGTGACTAAACTCAGTGTGTTCACAAACATCTGTTGCTTATCTTGGCACGTAACAGAGCGCAGATATGTCCAATCAGAGGTGAGTGTTTGACGCACAGGACAGGCGCTTACAGGACGTCAGTTGAGTTGTGGTCCTTCAGTGTGGCTCAGGACACATCGTGTACACACTCCTGAAAGAATCTGCTCACGTGTTGCCCAGAATACCTCTGAATGTAGTCAGAGTGATCGGATCCGAACGCATTGTGACCACCTTGGGTGCATTCACGCCTGTTTATAGAGCTGTCCACTTATGATAAAAGTGCTGCACAAATAAAGTTTGACTGATTCACTCTCCTACATCCAGCTGATGATCACAGTCCCCTGTGGCAGCCCTTCACTCACCAGTACTTGGCACAGAGCTGGTAAGAGGCAGCATGGTAGAGCAGCAGGGTGTTGCTGTGGTCATCCAGGGTGCACACTGCCTCCTCTCCCCACAGACTGAAACTGGTTGTCATGGATATGATGGAGGATGGTGGCTCATACGGCTCCAACCTTTGAACTGCCTGAAGTTTCAGACAGTCGATGACTAGCACACCCGGACCATTCGAGAACCAAAGCTGATGAACACAGACAGGAAAGAGAGTGTTAACCACGTCCTGGAAACACAAAGCTGAGTGACTCCAACGTGACTTTTCTGACTCACCTGAGAACCGCTGCTGACCAGAGCCATGCTCCTCACTGGGTATGGTTTCTGTCTGGGATCCGAGTCCTTCAGACCAAACACCGTCTTATTAAGGGTGTGTGAGCACAGGTAGGTCTCACCCTCCAGAGGAAGGTCGTCCACCAAGCTGTATGCTGCCACCAGACCGTCAGACATCCCCGCAAACACTCTGGCCAGACTCTGAACAGGCGAGCCAGAGACAACTTTTTACACACTTTGCTGAATTAGTTTTTATTTTATTTGTTGTTGTTCAGCTCCTCAACCTCTCCTGACACAGGATTTTATGCAGTTTTATGGGAGTTAAAAAAAAAAAATCAATGAAAAGGTTTTTATTATTATTTCATTATGTGGTGATCTGAACTGGGACAAAGGGACAATTCATGCCATTATATCTAATAATCAGAGATTCCAGCATAAACAGATGATCATATTTTATTAATGTTAACAGGCTGGAGAGGGCAGAGCTGGGGTTCAGACCGGAGTACAGCTTTCCCAACATGTCCATGTCTGATATCTGACAGTGAGATGTTTTGTGTTATGAAAGTCAAGCTATAAGCTAAACTGTGGGCATCCCACCTGTCAGTGTCTCCATGCCAGCACTGGATGCTTAGACATGGAATATGTGACTTTGTTGGCTTCATGTGTCAGACAGTATCAGACCTGACAGGAGGTGTCAGTGTGGAAGACAGTTTCACAGGCTTTCCTGTATTTTTTTTCTTGGACATTGCACTCGATGTTTAGTTGGATCTTGTTTGCTCACATGCTGTATGTGAAGCATTTTGTTGGATTTTATTCCTCCGTGTAGTTGGCATGAATGAGAAGTGAAAATCTAAGGGGAGAGTGCTGGTCTGATTATTAATATAGATACACGAGCTAATGAGGTGGCCCAGATTGATCTGACATGAAAAACTTGAAACTGGCTCAGAGTTTCCTGTTTTAATGAACTGATTTCTGCATTAGGGATGATCATTAAATGGCATTAATATTTACAGGCATGTTTTGAATCTCTGTGTATTGAACCCTGTGCTGTTGTAGTCTCTACATAAAGGTTTCCGTTTGCTTTGATCCTAAAAGGAGGTTGGACACACAGTCCACAGAGAAGTGCACACAGCCTGTATTTAAAGCCTGGCTTCATCTGACATCTGAAAGAGATATGCTGACAGTGCTAATTAATGTGTGTAAAGTGATCAGGGTGGAAACGCCAGCAATCTCCTGAAACAATCATCTACATAACATGGACTTATGTTCCAGGATCACTGGGACACCTGATCCTCGAGTACGACTGTTTCCTGTCAATATAAAACATCCTGTTAGAACAACATGAGCGTCAGAGCAGAGCTGAGCTTCGACGTCTGTTTGACAGAGAAACCTGAATGAAAACGAACGCTGAACCAATATTCTCTCATTTCATCCAGTTAACATGACGACAGACAGACTGCTGCTAAAGCTAAGTCTCAGACTACGGCCGGTCGACTCAGCTCTGCTTTATTTCCACACTCTCTGCCTGAGTTCACACTCGGAGATCTTAAACTTGTTGTTTTGACACTGCAACATAAAACACTTTGTTCCTGCTCGAGCTCCAGAGAGGAGATGTAAGACTATACTGAGGTGAATTCTGGTACTTTTAACCACAAATAAATCTTATTATGGATATTAAAACAACTGAGAGTGTGTGTGTGTGTGTGTGAGTGTGTGTGTGTGTGTGTGTGTGTGTGTGTTTGTGTATGTGTGTATTGAGATCTGACCTGTTCTCTTGCTGGAACAGGAAACAGGCAGGTGATAACAGCTGGACAGGAGAAGTGTTTCTGGGGTTGACTGAGTGGACACATGTCCTTCAGACTGTAGACGAACACCTCCTGCTCCTGCTCGCACACACACACACACACACAGACACACACAGACAGACACACACACACACACACACACACACACACACACACACACACACACACACACACACACACAGACACACACAGACACACACACAGACACACACAGACACACACACAGACACACGTTAGCTACCTTAGCATAAAGAATTATCACAGCCAGCACAGAAGTACATTTATAGATCTCACTCTTTACAGTGTATTTGTTTGATTATTCTGTGAAGACATGTGGAGATTCGAGAACGATGTTGAACTCTTCTTTAATTTATGCCAACAGTGAGCGTGGCCATTATGTGATTTGATCTGATGCCCTTCACCAGACACTGAGACACCTTCTCAAACACTGGTTTGAACTATAGAAGCAGTCTGAGCTCTTTTCTCTGTTCCCTCCCCCCTCAAATGTTTTTCATCAAAGCTGACAGCCACAAGGAGAAAACCTCATAAAAGAAGCTGGATTCTAAAAAGTCCATCAGATAACAAACTGGCTGCGTTCCAGAGCGCTCACTGCTCCACTGTGTTACTACTACAAACTGTGGCCAAGACACTGGAACGTTTTGACACTTTATTAAAGAAGTTAAACTATTTTCCAGGATATTTTTATTATCCTGCTGCATTGAAAACATATCCAGGTATTCCAGGTGTACGGGAGGTCACCTGACATGAGCTACAAACTGAACTAGGGCTATATATGAAAATGTAAATGTGATTTGAGGGTGGTGTTAGCTGGGTGGTGTGTACCTCAGTGGCCATCCACAGAGTGTTACCCATCTTCATCTGACAGCTGATCCGACTGCCTTGGCAGGACATCCTCTTCACCTCCACCTGACCCTTCTCCACATTCACCACACTGTAGTTCCTACGCAACACACACAGCAATACACACAGATGATCCCACACTCACATTTTTATGCCAGCTGCTTTGAATAAATACTGTGGAGTATGGTCACATGACAGTCACACTGTAAACTGACAAGGAGAATTGATTTTTTTTGTTACAGTCTTGGTGTGTGTGTTGAACCTTGTCCAGTCCAGCAATACTTCATTTCATCTCGAAATAGATCAGACAATTTGTATGATTTTTCGCACGGCCAATCACTGCAAAAGTTCTTCTATTGCAACATGTGATTAACATGCTACCGTGGCTACAGCTAGCAGCTGCAACCAGGATACAAACAGAGCGAGAACAGAGTAGCGCGTGAAGATTAGCATTAGAGTCCCGTGATAAACCTTGTTAGAAAGCTTGGAGAATTTCACCATGCTCATAAGAATCTACTGATATCACTACCACTTTTAGGGTACGAGTGTTGGTACACACATATTTTTATTATTTATATTTATTGTTTTTATTTGTCCCTGTTAGGATGGACATTGTTGAAATAACCGAGTCACTGCTTCCCACGGTCAGTTCCCTGGTCCTGAGGTCTAGTGAAGGGCGGTGGGAGAGTCGAAGGGAGGGGGAGGTAATGGCTCTTGACACAGTGGAGAGGTTAACGGCGGGAGGAAGTCTTACAAGAGTCAGCAGCGGTCATTAGCACCACCTGTATGACCAGATGAAAGCTGCTTTTATTGGAGGAGATTGACCTGGAATCCTGCTGCCGTACACGAAACAATAGAGCTATTACAGCAGACACCTGGGAGCCCTCTCTGCCAGCAGTGTATGAGTGTTTGCTGTGCTGCATGAGCAACTACGTTTGTGCCATAAGATTCATACTGCACTTTTGTAGTGCCTTCAAGCCATGAGAGGCATTTTCTATTTATTACAATAATCACAAGGTCTGTAGACCCCCTCTGTTTTTTCTGTTTCTGATATACATTATCATTATAAGAATAACTAGTCTTAGAGCTGACACAGCTCAAACATTCCCACTTATATTTGTTGTAGTTTTTAAACAGTTCGTTCAATAATTATGTATTAATCAAACTACACCAAATCAAATTAAATGTGGATCAGCGACTGAACTTATGAGATTGTGAAATCATGCCGGAATCCATCTTGCCAGGCTTCAAGCTATGTGCTCAGGTCCAAACCTCAGCTTTTCAGACCAATCAGAGGAACTAGGCTGCTAAAGGGGGTAGCGTAGATGCTGCTAGCATCCGTTCCATCAGAACTATAGAGCGTTTCTTCACTGAAAGAAGAACCAAATCACACTGAAGACTTTTCTGGATGGAGATGTTTTTGTTTTTTTCCAGACAGATGGTTTGTCCAATCACCTGATCTGTATTTTTTTTAAAGTTCCTGCCCATTTCCAAACTGTTTCCAACAACAACTTCCCAGATTGTTCCGTGTGACAAACCATCACATGCAGTCAAGTTAGATTACACATGCTGAACCTCACAGTCTCAGACAAATCAAAGCATATCTTTACTCTCTCTGTCTGTTTCCATTGACATGAAGCACACTTTAAAAGTACAAACTGCATATAGTCTTTGGTAGGGGACTTCGATCGACATCGACAACAACACTGCTCTTGAAAACAGGGGCCATTATCTTTTAGAAAAAGTAGTTATGGTTTGTGTTACACTGACTATATGCGATCCTATACATGACCCAAAACAAGTGGTGTTAACACGTGTACCGTATGCAGAAGAATGTACTGTAGATCAAATGTTTTGCAGATTATTCATAGCTTTGTGAAGAAAATGTAAGGGGATCGATCTTTGTCCTGCATTAGGAAAAAAGTTATTAGTAGACTGAAGAGAAGAAAAACTAACCTGTCGTCTTTGTCTCCGCTCCAGAACACGGCGCTGTGTCCCTGCAGCTGGGACAGGAAGAGCTGCGAATGGCTGTCACAGGACAAAACATACCTGAGGCAGGGGAAGCTGGGCTCCTGCATCTGCTTCACACACTGCATGGCCATCGGCCTCTGCGCACACAGATTTGTTTCTTAAGATCAGAACTGATATCACTGGATAGAAGAACTAAACTTTGGAGGCTGAATTTAACATGACAAGGACACGATCCCTCTCACCTTCTCGGGCTTGGTGTCCCAGCATTCAATCATCATGCTGTGCAGGCAGCAGAACTGAACTTCTTCTGGACTGCCGAGGACTGGCCGGACACCTTTGGAAAGCTTCTTTGCTATCTGAAGCTGGTGCTGTCCCAGCGATGGCCTCCGCCCAGACAGCAGCTCATAGAGCACCATGCCATAGGAGAACATGTCCACCTTTAGGTGGAGATGATGAGAGAACAAAACATGGAAAAGATCAAGGTCAGATTTACAGCCTTGGAGGTCATTAAGACCATGAAACACTTATACTGAGAAAACCACACATGTAGCATAGTCGGGCAGGTGGAGAACATACAATATACATAATGTATGAGAGGAAAGCTGAAGGGAAAATGTTGTCCCACACTTATCAGCAGGGGATCGTGGGGGAGGTGAATGACAGTGATCGCTTGACTTTCACTGATGATAATGGAGACATTGATTGGCAGATACTCCACAGCAACACAGAGCTGGCTTATCCTGGTCTCCTCTTATCTTCTAAAGCTCATTCATCTTCAGGGCTCTGGTTGCCTTTGCAATCATCACAGCCACTCCACTCCCAAGAGCACCTTTGTTCATCAAGTGTGATTTCAAAAGCAAACACTTTTACTGTTTTTAAAGCAGCTCCAGTTTTGTTTCCTTTGTCTCATCCTTGGAACTCATATCTGAAGACCAAAATATTCAAGTGGATTCTTGTCTCTGACAGTGATTGGGTGGCTCAGCCCCTTCAGGACTTCCCAGAATAACTGTATAGGTAAACAGTCATGCAATGCCAAAAGCACTCAACTACTTCTGTGGTAACATCACTTGGTAGTGACTCCAGATATACTTGAGGTCTGTGGTATGTTATGGCATCACTGGGGCTGTGGAAAACTATGGCACATGCATATAAGGAAGTCGTCCTGACCTCGCTTTGACTACAACAGTTTTTATCCTGCCTACAAAGACGAAGAGGCTCCGTCCTCTCATGCTTGTTGAACTCTGCTATCTAAACCCTCGATAAGACACCTACAGAGTCGGTTGCATATTTTCCATATGTGGTAAGCTAAAGAGTTATACACAGTCAAATGACAAAATAAAAGGAAAAAGCTGAACAGAGGAGTCTTCACAGTGTAACCCAACTGCCCAAAGATGACCAACGAATCGAACGCACCACTCAGACCAGAAAAACCACCTTCCACCACCACTCTAATGAATTCTAAAAACATGTCTGGAACCTTCTTTCCCTTTTCACCCACAGGATGACATCAGAAATAAAAAAAATATCTCACACAGCTGCTCTATCAGTGCTGCTGAAAACACATAAAGACCCCACAGTCCTCCATTATCTTTAATGAACACAGAGCTGAAGATCAATGCCGAAGGGTTAAACCACGAGAGCAGACGCAGTCACGTCTTTAATTCATTGTGACTGGATTTTCATCAAGAAGCACACACTCCTCTCAAACTCATGACATCATTAGATGAGGATTATGCATTTGATACTTTTCTACTAACCAAGACTGTTTGGGACTTAATATCAATGTATACAAATCATACAAATCAGTTTCTGGGAGGACGCATTTTTGGACTTGTTGAACCACTGACTGTTAATAAAGAAGGATAACACAACACCTTGGCTGCAGTACAGATAATAAGCCCCGCCTCCTTCCTGTTAGAGGATGGCACAAACTAAAAAGGTACACATCAAAAATAATAAAGGTTTTCTCAAGGATGGTTTCTGTAAATTTGGTTCCCACATTTCTGTTCGTTCTATTGTTTAAATTTGATTTCAATGAGTTATTTGATGCTATAAAAAGGAGGCTTCACATCCCGACAGACAGCTGAAACCATCTTACGAAGGAGTCGGCCAAATGTGTGGCGGTGAGGCTCCATCCCTGATCACTACTGCACACACTCATTTTATGCTAGCTGTGCAAGATGACAGCTACTGCTGTTGAGATATTCGCACAGTGGAACAATGTGGAGATGCCTCATCCATCCATCTTTATATACAGTCTATGTCTAGGTTTCGTACAATCATGTGATCAGCACTCAGCCAATGAGACTGCTGTCTTTATATCATAATGAAAGCAAACTGTGGTTGATAAACAGACATAACTTCATACAGAGTTAACATATTAAACCTGAGAGAGAGTCAAACAGATCCTGTCAGCCAGTCTGAATTAGTTGAACCAGCTTTTTGAAGAGTGGGCTGTGGTGGCTCGTGATAAGCAGTGCAGACTGCACTGATGAATGCAACCTCATGAAATCTTTTCACCTAACAAACAAAATCAGAGCAATCACTTTTACACATTCATAGGCTGCACTCTTCATCTATTCATTACATGTGAACTACAATAAACCAAACGTGGTTCAGATTCCTAATCGTCACTCAGCAGTGTTGACATTAGCTAAAGCCTATAAACAAACAGCTTGTAGCAGCCTTCTGGTGGTGTTACTCTGTATTGTCCAGACCCTCTCCTGAAAAATACGTGTTCCACTTCTTGCCAAGATACTCACAGCTGGCAAACACGTTAAACACAGCCATTTTCATTAATTTTCCTCAGCCCATTCCTGCGCGCTCCATCATTTACCCTCTCTTCTGCCTCGTCTGCATCTCATTAGAATAGCTCAACCACATCAAAGGTGAAATTAAATGCCCAGGAGAAGAGAAGAGTGGTTTGATTCGCTGAGGTCAGCGGACTCTGTGGGAGAGAGGCTGATGAATGAAGGTGGAAGCTTAAAGATATTTTTTTCTGCTCCTCCACGGGGCCAGGGGCCAGTAAAACAGTAAGCCCCAGTAAAGCTAGCCTCCCCGGGGAGAGGAGGAGCTCAGAGCAGACTTGGCCAGTCACATCAAATCAACACACTGCTGTGATCTGTCAGCAGAGAGAACACGTACTGACTGAATTCAACTACCATTTATTAAAACAAGCTCCAATCGTCTGTCAAACAGGCCCAGAGCAGGAAGATCAATGAGCTGTCTCTATATGCACAATGTGACCATTTCAATAATTATGCTACCAAACTGTGAAACTGAGACTGAGAGAGATTGTGTGATGAAACACTACCCCCATAATTGGAGCCACAACTGACATGTTAAATAACTAAAATCATGAAATAATGAACCAAATGTTGATATTTTTAGGGAGCTCTTAAAGATATAACTAATTTTCTCTGGTTCTCTCTAAAGCGAGCGTTTGTTGTTCTACATCACTGTCAACTGGACATCTTTGGATTCTGGACAGTCGTTTGGATCCTTTGTCAACTGTCACGGGCACATGTCACCATTGTGTATCTCTTTATAGATTTATCGATAAGTAATTGTTAATTGCAATCATGGTTCTGGCCCTTCACCACACTGGACTGTATATCACAAACCTTGTTTAAGTACTTTAACAGTTGTGTCTGTCTGGAATGTGTTTGTATCAAAAAGTGTAGTGCTGACAGGAAACAAAGAATAATCTGCACAGTGTTCATTTGAAAAATAGTTTGCTGATTTTGGACTATATTTCTTTTGTATGGCTGTTTGTCTTTAGACAACGTTTAACAGTGGAGACATTTGGTTTGTCATTGTTTTAGTGTCTGTGATTCGTCATAGACTGCAGTCAGTTTTTGTGTTAGTCACTCTGCAGCCATGGTAAAACCAGCATGTATCTATGGCTCCTCTTTCTCCTTTAAAGCCATTAAAGCAGACATATGGTACTAGTCAGACATTAAGGCAACATGCTGCAGAGAGGAAGTAGCCAGTCAAAACAATCAGCTGGCTAAATGTAAACCCTCCGGAGTGACAAGTCAAATAAATACTGAGGCAGAGGAAGCCCACCTTCAGCTCATCCAGAAGCTAATTCAAGCACTTAAATGATCACGCTGTTATTAATTCAACATGTGTCCCACATTAGGATCAAGTGCTTCTATAAAGATGTTCACGTGTGGGAGAAGAAGGAAAAATGGATCACATGGAGGTAGAGTGGATGGACGATGGATGATGGAGGATGTGGTGGCGCTGACAAGAAATCCCCTTTGGAATAAACACAAGCTAAATTTGTTTTGAGATAATCCTTCTGTCTTCAGTTTGGAATGCAGACCATGAGAGGCACGAACATAAACTAAATAATTCTCTAAATCTGTAATCTCATGGAGGAGAGGAACATTATTAAAATTGTCACGTTGTCTCAGCTCCAGTAAATATGAGAAGATTTAAAGCCTGCAGTGAATTATATCTCTGTGATTACATCCATGAGGAAAACTCACAAAGCATTCAAAACAGTAAAGGTTCAACCTCTGGGAGGCATGAATGTGTTGAGTAGATTTCTTGGTAATCTGCCCATTACAGTGAGATATTTTAATTTAGTTGATTACTCATTATTTATGGTTTAATTTAAGGGTTAATGGTGCTGGAAAATCATGAAACACACCCTATGTCATTAGAGGTGATATCATATGGACAAAATGGCTCTATAGCGCCCCTAAAGAGCAGCCCCCATGGCAGATTTCAGCAATATGTGCATAAGTTGATAAGAAAAAGTCTCTGGGAGTCATACTCCAGTCCCAACAGGAAGTCAGCTATTTGAAAATTAGTGGTTAAACGAAGAGAACTGAGATGTTTCACCATGAAACAGGAAGTTGTTATAACTTCAGTGTATTTTGGTGGACATATTTATGCATATTAAGCACATCAACCTCAAACTGAGTTACCAAAGCCTGAAGGTCTCGATGATGATGTGACAGTTTGTGGAACGTTGTTGTGTTGTGATGATGAGGGGCTACAGATGTGAGAAACCTCACTGAAATGCAGCACACATGTCAGGAGAGACAAGCATTTAGATGTTATGTGGCTCTTTCACATGGGTGGTTAAAATGACTTGTTAGTGCTCCCTACGAAATTTCAACCAAGCAATGTGACCGCGCAGTGCAAACTACTACTGTCGCTGAGGATCAGTAAGAAGTACATCATGCGACGCAACTTCAAAAATCTAAACCCTTCAGTGTGATGACAGGTGTCTTGTATGCACCAGCAAAGTGACATCACAAACCTCACAATGCTCCCCGCTGCTGACAGGGAAAAAACTGTATGCCACACACACGCCACATAATGTAGATCAAGAAGAGGCGGTCCGTACTTTCTCATCATACACGATGCCTGGTCGGACCTCAGGAGCCTGGTAACCCGGTGTGCCTTCCACCCCTAACGCCCCCTCATGGAAGGACTGTCGAGAAATGCCGTAGTCAGACAGTTTGATGTTGACTGGATCCTGCACCTGGAGGAAGACACACAAGTGAGCCGAGTTAAACTGAAACAATGAGCCTGCCTGTTTTTGTTCATAACATTCTGCACGCCTCTGTCTTCATATAGGTTAGTGTCATGTGAAATAAATGTATGCTTCTTGTGATAATTCATATACAGACCTCCAGAGACCACACCAGAATGTTGTCAGATTTGAGGTCACAGAAGATGATGTTCTTCCTGTGGAGGTACGCCAGTCCTGCTGCAATCTGATAGGCCGCTCTGAAGGTTAGCATGTGACCAAGGGGCATGTACCTGGAGCCTATCAAGACAAAACACAACCTCATGTTCTGCTGGCATAAACACAGACTTTCAGACCAGAATCAGGTGGGAAAAAGAACACACAATGAACACATTGAACATTTCTCTCTACATGCCTTTGCCTTTGTGCCTCTCCTCCAGAACTGTGTTGAGGCTGCCCAGCGGGGCCAATTGCAGGGCGAAGCACAGTGGGTGGATGCTGATGCCCACCAGAGAGACGATGCAGGGATGCTGCAGAGAGTGCAACATACTGGCCTCCTGGCGAAATTCAGAGAAGCTCCGACAAGCATCTGCAGAGCGCAAGTGTTTCACCATGGTGTCTGAGGAGGAGAACAAAGGAGAGAGACCAGCACAGTGTTAACACAAAGTGTCAGAGAGGACAGACCTGTGTCCAGAAGAACGTATACTGGCACAAACCTCCTCAGCATTCTTCACTGATGCCACACTGTGCTGTACATGCACTCAGCTGTACATGCTGTAGATCTCGTCACTACCAGATGAAAACAATCCTTTTTTGTTTTCTGTCCACCTCGGTGGGTAAACAGTGAGACCATGTTTCCACATCCATCTAATCAAAGCTGCTTTATTATTTTAGACTGAAATCAGCAGAATCCATGCTAATGTTGATCTAACACTGACGTGCTGCATTAAACAGTATGTATTCAAAGCTCTCCTCCCTCTGTACATACATGATGTAACTAAACATCTTTTCATTGGTCAATAAGATTTTAAATGCTGAGCGTAGATTTGTTCCATATATATAAAAAAGTCTGAATCATGAAAAGTGGTATGGACATGTGGTTTTCATCAGACAGTGACAATATATATGCTCACTATGCTAATGTCCATACTTGCATTATATATCTTGCTGAATGTAACTGTTGCACATTTTCATATTGTATATATCACTTATTTTATTCATTAACACTACAGTATATGTGCATTGCTCTGCACATATACTAATGAATTTCCACAGGTCTAGTTAGATGCTAGACTAGATTCAGTGTGTGTCATAACCTGTGCAATAACCATAAAATATAAGTGGAACAGAGAATGTAACTTCATCTCCATCTGCTTCATCCTTTTGCATCTATAACCAGACATGTGGACTCAAGTCATTGTTTTGATTTTTAATTTAATAATGTCATATAACACTGTCACAGGTTTTTTTCTTTATTTGGCCTTTCCAAGCGTTATTGACAGAGACAGCTGAAGAATGACAGGAAATGTGTGGAGAGAGAGAGAGATGGGGAATGACATGCGGGAAAGGGCCACGGGTCGGGACTCGAACCCGCCGCAGTGAGCCTTCACATATGGGGCGGCCGCTCTACAGACTGAGCTAAGCGTCGCCCTCACTGTCACGCCTTTTGATTGAGGACTTACCTGAGACTTGGACTAAATTACTTGAGTCACACGTCTGTCTGTGACAGAGTGCTCGGTTGGTTTCTGTGTAAATCTGACGTGTGACAAACCAGCACCTTTGAAGAAAGCCCACTCCCCATTTACCATCACCTATTAACACAGGACTAATATTCCACACTGAGGTCATGTGATGGGATTACTTTGTCACATAAATCAATGAACTTCCTGAGTTCTTTGAACTGTGTTCTTCCTGTTGATAAATAAACACGTGATTTGATTCATTTCAATTCTTTTTTTCAGCTACAGACAAAACTAGTCTTCAGGAGTCGTTTTAATGACGATCCATCTTCTGCAGTCAAGCACCTGAAGGTAGTTTTTACAGTCTGTGTGAGCTTGTCTTGCACATGTTCTTCAATAGATCAGAATAGAACAATCTGCAGGTGTCATGTATCAGACAACTGTCTAACAACACGCCAAGATGGCCCCTTATATGGACCAACACGAGGCTGAGCTGCAGTGTCTGGGAGCACATGTGTTTATACTGCACAGAGCCTGTGTGTGTGTTATTGCAACTTATTGCTAATAGTGATCGAGATGATTTAGTGAGCATGTCTTCCACACCTTTACCCAGCTATAAACACACAGACAGTCTCCAGCAGCCACAGTGCTGCACACACAGAGGTGTTTGAGCTAGATGAGTCACATCTGGGTTATATTAGACTAGAGCGTTGTATTAGATGGACTCAGTGTTTATTATTATTTTGCAGCAATGTATTTGATAAACTTACTGTGACTACACTACTAACTCTGCAGCACTGTCTGCTCAGACGTGATGCTACTCTGCTAGCGCTACAAGTGCTGCAGACAGAGCTGAGTGTATTGCAGTGAGCTGTAATGACAAGTGACAGTCCAGTCTGTTTAACCTGAACACAGAGTAGAAAGCAACATCATATCAATGTAGTCTTTCATTCATATCCAATCAATTCCAACAATTGAAGCAATAAAAAATGATTGATTAGGACATCCCTACTAAATATTATCATTACAGCTCGTATTAGTATTTAGTATTGGCACCAAATCTCCATCAGCAGCTTCCAAATTGACAGATCTGGCCTTCACAATAAACTATTTTATTGAAAATCAGTCATGTGATCAAAAAGAGGAGCATGCCTCTGTACCTGTGTCACTGCAGATGTTCTGCTGCCGACACTTCTTGAAGTGGAAGCGTTTAATGGCCACAGGCTGCTCACGATATCGGGCTCGGTAGATGATGGTCCCGCTGCCGCCCTGGCCGAGAATGTTACTCTCCTCCTCAGTGTACTCCAGCTGGTCCCTCTCCAAAAAGAGCCTAACAGACAAACACACACACACACACACTTGTTTTTTTTCAAACCTCAAACACTCAGGAAACCTGCTTGTTTGCTGTCAGGTGAGGAGATATGAGTTTCAGGTGGGTCCAGTACAGAGATAGGTTGAGGACGTGTTGAGCCTAAACAAATAAATAAATATGTTGTTTTATGTACACACTTAGTACACACACACTCAGTACACACACACTCAGTACACACTTCAGACAATGAAACAAGACCTTGCAGTCACACAGATTTGGAGGTCATTAGTCATAGTCGTGTCCACAGGCTTATGTCCCAGAGGTATCTCTGTACTGGACACACAGTGACTAAACTGATGATCTTCTCAACTGACTCTGGGTCCAAATGTTCCTTGGACTTTATTTTGTCAGAAGATTGAATTAGAAACAGACTTGGAGGTTATCAAAGTTTAACTAGGAGAGCGGTTGTTGGAAACCATCACAGTTTATTGACCCATTTCCTGTTTCAACTTTGACCCACTGTACTTACTGCAGCTGTGTGCACAGTGCTGTGTACAATGAGGGGATATCAGCATTTCAGATATCTTCATGTGTTTGATACTGCAGTTTAGTTCATCTGAATAAACTTTTAGTTTCTTTTTTACAACCAGCTCCATCCCCCAAAACAGAACAGAGAAAAGTGAACACAACACAACAGTCCTCGGGTCTCTGAACACTCCAGTGTCATCGTGCCACAGAGTTTGAGGTGTTACTGCTGTTACTACTTTAACCATATGACCGCACTAAACATGGATTTAGTTACTTTGCCAGGAGACAGAACTGGAGGTTAGCTTGACTCTTACTGCCTTTAAATCTAGTTGAAAAGCTTTGTCTGAACCTTAATCCTCATTTTACAAACATATTTAACACACAAGGTGTGGTCCCTTCAAAATTATACACAAGTATTCAATCCATAAAGAAACACGCAATGAAGGAAATGATCAGGACTGGAATACTGGCTGAATGTGAGCTCTGTACAGTCTACCTCCACCAGCTCAGGTCTTCAGAGAGAGTTCTGCTGACAGAACCTGATTAGATACTTTGTAACCCCAAAGTTTAAATGTATACCGACTGGTCAGATGGAAAGATGGAGGAAATGTGTGGAACAGTGGGCGGATCACTTTCACATATTTTTGAGGAGCCCAGCTGTCCGGTCATGCAGGCAGGAGGGAATGCAAGCAATGAAGAAGATTTTGTGGAGCTGACTGCTCTTTCTCTACAATCTACTGGGACAATGTTTGGTTAATTGGTGCATATCTATCAAAGGTACTATTAGCAGCATGAAAATGGGTACTGATTGAGCCTCCAACATAGATCGACAGAATGTGTATTGTGACTGTTGTGATGGTGATGGATTGTGATGTTCACATGGAGAGAAATCTATAGGTCCATAAATTCTTTAAACACTGGGAAAATGGATTGTTTGTGGCCTCTGAACCTCTGAACTGACTGCTTTGCATTGTATTTCCACCAATATAATGTACAAAAGGAAAATGTTATGCTATCATCAGCTGTACTCAAAACAAAAACATTAGCATAAGATAAAAAGCAGGCTGGACAAACAGTCACTGTGATGAATACAACTGTCACAATCTTTACATCGGCCAACACAAGCACCACAAAGATTCAGATTACCCAGAATCCTAACCTCAACATTAACCGCGTTGTCTATTGGTCACGTCTGAGAAACAAAGCCTTCCATCAGCTGTGGGACAGCGGCGCTGCATTCCTTGCTCATCCCTCCATCACCCTCTGCTCACAGGCCTTTGATGTGCTGCTTCGACCACAGAGACAACAGAAAGCAATCAAGATGGCCGCTTAAATTTTGCTCAAGCCCTCCAGTCTGAATGATGGTGACACAGTCCTCACTCTGGAGATGGTTTCCTCAAAGGCGAAACATCTGGATGCGCATCTGCAAGAACATTACTGCCACAATTTGAGCCGACATGTGCTTTTAATTACTAAATCTTTTTAATTATCGGATTCTTCCAAGAACACAGAGTAGAGGAGGGATGTCACCAGCAGATCTTCAGAGCAGTTTCAGAGACTCAAACCATATTTCATCAAGACCACTATTGTATATGATCATTGCATGTTTTTACGTCATTGCACTCAGTTCAAACACTACAATATTTAGAACTGACAGAACTGTGTCTGTACCAATGAATGGAGATCTGTCAAGCAAGTAAAGTGTTCATCACAACTCGAGTCCTGTTTGGCATGTGCGCACACTTTTACTGGCATCCATCTGTAAAAGTGGATGACATTAGTTGGTGGCACTCGTGTTTACACCAACATCCATCTTACATTCTTTATGAGCTTGTGTATGAAACTTTTGCTGTTGTACTAATATTTGGAGGGGCTGTTTAACTGTTGCAGCAAACAATTCCTTCAGCCTGTGCTGTTTTACAGAGACAGACATGCTTGCGTAACTGATGGTCTACCCACGCCCCCACCTCCAACCCCATACACACCGTACCTCATGGCCTGTGTTTTTGTGTGTTTATGTGTGTATGTGAGCAAGTGTGGAGGACGCAGAGACAGACTGAATATTTATTTCAACAGTTGGAGGACTGGCGGTTACCCTTGAGCCTTGACAATACATCAACACAACCTGTCACTGGCAACAAATCAGATGAAACTCATTATACAGGCAAACCCCTGGGGAAGTGCAGACTGTCAATGTGTGTATCTGTGTGTGTAGAAATTACATAGTATGCACTGCATGAATTACCCATCTCCTGTGGGATGTGTGGTGTGGAAGGACGAACCAGCCCGTCTCACTCTGTCCAATCAGCGGCTGTGACAACCCTCACAGGCTGACGACATGAGTGTCACATCAGCCGTTAAAGGACAAAACTAAAAAGGTACACGAGCATTTCATCATCTTTAAAACGCAAAACATGATTCAACAGACCCCTAATGGTCTGCACAGGTGCTGCAGAAGGTCTGTGGAAGATTCAAGTCAGACATACTGAACACACAACTCATCCAACTGGCAGTCTGTGGGCCACATCCTTATTTCTAATAGTAAACTCCACATCGTGTACAGAAACAGCTGGGTGATCCATCTCGCTTTTATTCCCATCTCTGATAATCGCACATGTGCTGTACTGATTGGGCAGGATGTTTACAGATGTAGCAACGCCGCCAATCATTGTTTTCTCACGACCACGCTGTGTCTCGGTTTGTCTCCGTCAACCCTGAGAGCTGTCAGTTTAACTCTGTCGGACGCCAAACCAGTGTGTTTCCCTCAAACCTTAGAAAATGTAATATTCAGAGGCAGTGTGCCGAGGATCACAGCAGAGGGAGGTTAACGTGCAGAGTTTGATTGTATCTTACATTTGGAATGCTTCACCCTGCTGTGGTTATACACAGACCGGGAGACGTACAGCAGCTTCCCTTCGTATGTGCTGAATCTTGGCTTGTGTTGGTCTATGTGTGGGAGAGAGAGGGAGACACTGATAGAGAGAGATAGAGTGTGTTACTGGTTACTGTTATTTCTTTTGTTGTGATTCTGTGTAATGATGCACTGAGAACTTTTTAAAATGTACCATTACCTTAATAAAGTTTTTATGGACTGCTGTGTGTTCTTCATTTACATTTCCTAGTTTGAAATATGATTATTATTACTAACATGATTGAATATACTAATATCATTTTCATAGTTATTTTAAAATGATCAAACGTGTCTAACACTCATTTTTCAACGAGCCAGCTGCTGAGCCGACAGCTCGTCTACATCAGCAGGGCTGTGAAAGCTTTGGTTCTCAGTCAGTGTCAGAGCGGATACACCACACACACCTCGCCACAGCTTTGCTGTGCACTCAGAAGACTGCTCACATGTTCACAACACACAGCAGTGAAACCCCGGAGCCTTTAAAGACACTCAGGATCACAGTTAAAGCATGTTTGTGCTGACAGATGTAAGGATGAAAACTGAAGTGCACTCCCACCGCTCATACTACAAAACCCACAATGCAATGCAACAGCCACCACACAGGTCAAGATGCTGTCATTGGTCAAGACCTGTGCACCATCCCTCCCCTCACTGCTTTGGTTCATTGTTGACACACTGATAGTGGTCAGTGGATGACTGTGTGCGTGTGTGTGTGCCTTGTGTGTGTTCGTAGTATGATGCCCACCACAGCCCGTGACGTAGTCCCAGTCTTCTATTATGGCCCACTGGGTGATTTGAGTTTGACACCCTTGTCCTGCTATATTGATAGTTAGGCGATCCTGTCTACCATCTATACCCAAAGTCCTCTGATATCAAGAGACACTTTCCAGTCAGGCCCACATGTCTCCAACATCAAACTCCTTCACAAGTTTTAGCCTGTAAAATTTAGCCATCACATGATGAGAGTTTACCGTGCAGGGAAGTCTGTCATGAAGAGCTCTGGCACCAGCTCCTGGAGGCTGACCGGCTGCTCAGGGTGCTGAGGACAGATGATGTGCTCTTTCTCCACAGCGGCCAGCACGCAGTCCTCCATGTTAAAGTAATGGACTGCCTCACCTCCTCCCCCACCTCCATCATCTTCTCCACGTCCTCCTCTTACTCCGAAGTGGCTTGGCCTGCTAGCTCGGTGGCCGGCCTGCTTCTGTTGGCCCAGTGAAGCGCAGAGGGGACAGGGAGCGTACTGCTCTATGAGGAGGCTGCCGTCACTCTCACTGGCTGTCAGAGCTACAAGGACACAGACAAAAGAGATGTACATGATGAAAGCTAGACTCACTGGACAGCAGATACATATGTACAGATATTAATTCCTACATTTAAACTCAACAAACAGTTGCTGAAACTACAGTTTGAGCACTGAACGAGGGTCTGACAGTGAAGTCGGTGGTTGTGAAATAAACAGTGCAGTAATGAAGTCTGCATTCGATGTGCTTTTTGTATTTTCCATTTGCATGCAGAGAACAGAATGTACACATCACACACACACACACACACATCTGTTTTTAATGCAGAGCCTCTTAAAGCAGATCATTTGGCGATTCTGTCAACAAGAGTACTTGGAAGAAAATATGGAGCAACTCCAAAATAAAGTGACTGCAATAATATGAAACTAATTTGCAACTGCTAGACAAATAATAATTCAATGTGATTAGAGCAGGAATGTTGGTAAAACACTCCTGCTGCTGTCAACGTGCTGCACTGCTGAATCCTCTCCTTTACATCAAACACAGCTGTCTGAAGGCAGGACAGATCCTCTGTGTGATTAATGGAATACTGTATAAATATACTGTGTATACGACAGCAGGCTGATATAAAATAAAGTGCTTCACAGCTTTTTAGAGATCCAGCAGAAACACTGTTGGAGCCAAGTGTAAACGTCTGTGTTTGTGAAGTGAAGCCAACACAGAAGTGTCAAAAACTGCAGTTCCTCAAATGTCCACCTGAGACTGGCTCCAGAAGTGAGTCAGTCTCCATAAGTCCCCATGTTAAAACATCTTCACAGCAGAAATAAACATGTTACAGGGGGCACAATGTGCCAAGGCTTTCAATGTAAGCAGTGGACTTCCTCTTCCATGTGCGTTGTTTACAGTCTGATTCAAAAGTTGAGATCAGGTTGGATTTGTGAGATGACGTGTACCTTATTTCACAAGATAGACTGAAAATAGCTAGAAAAAAAGCTAGGTTGTTGTGTGATGATAACCAACTGGTTCTGAGATCACATTTTGGCCAACGCATTCAGCCTCTTTTGCTTCTACATGGACTATTTACCTGAATGCAAGCAAAGCCTGCTAAGATAGCATTGGTCAATTCTACGACGTGATGTGTGGCCCATTAGCTTCACCCTGAGACCTGCAAGCTCCATATTTCTGGATTAATTATGAATTTATTTGTAAAATACGACGTTTCATTCACGGTCTCCTGATCGACTTCACTAGAGACACCTAGTGGAGTTTGTTTCTACGAATGCGAATACGTGAATGGAGTACGAAATGCAGAGTTTGTGTCTGTGCATGACACTAAACTAAAATAGCTCAAAAAGGACATTAGTGTTCTGTTACTGCCCACTGGTGGAGTGTCTTTGTTTATTTTGAGGTCACAGGAGTTCAACACACCTACTGAGAATGACCTGAGCCTGTTATTAAGAGCATGCGCCTGCATGTAGCCTTGCACATTCTGTTGAGGATTAGAGCCTGACAAAGACTTTATGCTCGACTGAGCTCTATGTTAGCTCTACAGCTTTACACCCAAGAGGTGAAAACTGCTGTAAGAGGTGCTACACGATTATCTTATTTGCACTTTAATTGTCACTGCACTTTGCCATTACATCCAGCAGTTCAGTCTGACGCTTTAAAGTGCAGACAGTGACTGTTATTTTTTTCCCTGTTCAATATTGATATTGAATATCTGATAGAAAGCTGCTTTGCATGGTTGGTCTGCTGCAACTCCAGCAGTTTTGGAGCTGAAATGAATAAATACATGTGTATACAGCCAGCAGTGCCTGTCTGTATGTCCATTTAAACTTGAAGTCATGCTTTGGAGCTGCATTAAGCCCATTTATTTTAATCAACAATGGAACAATGGAGCTGTGTAATGTGAAAGGTGTTGCTGATAGGGAGGGACACAGAGAGAATTATCACCAGCTGTGCAGTTCCTTCAAGCTCTTCAGAGCTTTTTTGGCATCTCTCAGGTCATTGTTTTGCTGTTACAGCCTCCAATCTCACTGCCATGGCTCTCATTAAGCAGCAGCAGGGAGCTGAAACAGCTCTGATAGGTACACTAGCATGGAGTTGACGGAGCTAAAAAAAAGTGCAGAGTGTCTTGCAGATTGTTGTGCAGATCCGAGGTCCTGTGCCTGAAATAAAATCCACCTCTGCAAATGCCAGAGGAAATGATTACAGTTTGATGAAAGAGAAGCTAGGTTACGTCATAATTTGTCATTTAGCTCAGCAGGTTTCAGGTTCGTACAATGGCTCAGTTAGCCACAATCAGAGATATGAGGGAAAAATAAGAGCTTAAGTGTGTAACTGAAGCAGGCCAAAGTTTTTTTGACCATAAGCTGGATGGAGTCTGTACAGATCTGAAGTTAGGTTAGATATTGTTCTCATCGACTTGTATTCATCTTGATGACATAAATGACTCAGAGACTCTACAGCACTCCCAAAAAATGTTTAAAGACAAGTCAGGATACCATAAATGATATAACAGTTCTTTAACAACATCTGCGTTGTCCATAAGTGTGACTAACAGTGGTTTATTTATGGATCAGCTTTTCTTTAACCTGCTCTGTCAAGTCATGTGGCTTTGGGCTGACTCATGGGAACATCATAATTATCCAAAATAACCACTGCAAGCTCCAAATATATATATAAAAAAGATGTCAAGATGTCTGACTGCTCCCTTATTATACTGGTTATTCTGGCATGAAAATGGCTGAATTTTTGTATTTGTGTAGAGTCTCCAACAGTGTTCATGAGACTGTCTTTGATATATTTGAATATTAGTGCAAAAATGATAACTGACTTTCGGAGCAGACATCAAAATATGTGGTTTTTGGCAAACCTTTCCTTTTTTTTCTTTATCTAATAAATACGTCACACTTGTCAAATCAGTGTGCAGTGTTATCTCAACACAAACTGCTTTAGAAACACTTAGATAATCAAAAAAAGACTAAGATGAACAAACTATGATTTAAATCTGATCACAGACAACGATAACAAGACTAATAAGCACTGAGTCAGGGGCTGAAACAGATTGACTGACCAGGGAACCACTGCTCGATCAGAGAGTTGACGTGATCCGTGATGAAGGCCATGGCAGAGAAATCTCTCATCTCCGACTGGCAGATGATCTTTATGCCTCCACTCTTCTTTCTCTTCCAGTTGACATCTGATGACTCCACACTGCAGAGACACAAACACGCGTCCTTGACTCATTTCAAGTTACAGAATGTTCTTGTCTTGTACACGATGCTTCGTAATAAATTACAGACCGCTGTGATGGATGTGGGACAATTATTTTCCGGAGCACAATTTAATCCTCCTGCAGTCAAAAGTTTGGACATACTTTATCATTCTTCTCTTCTTTGTCATTTTTCTTTATTTGTATTATTTTCTACATTGTAGATTAACAGTGAATACACCAAACCAATGAAATAACACGTGGAATTATGTAGTAAACAAAAATGTTTTATATTTCAGATTATTCAGAGTAGCCACCTTTTGCTTTGGAGGAGTTTCCATATATATGGAGCACTTCTTGGCTCTCATCCTGAAACATCTCAGTCAGGTTTAGAGGTGATTTATACAGTACTCCATCACTCTTTCTTGGTCAAATAGTCCTTACATAGTCTGGAGGTGTGTTTTGGGTCACTGTCCTGTTGAAAACAAATGATGGCCCCACTAAGCTCAAACCAGATGGGATGGCATGACACTGCAGAATGCTGTTAGCCATGCTGACCTTGAATTTTTAATAAATCCCCAACAGTGTCACCAGCAAAGCACCCTCACACTATCACACTTCCTCCTCTATGATTCACGATGGGAACCACACATGCAGATACCAGCTGCTCGCCTTCTCTGTGTCTCACAAAGACACAAAATCTCAAATTTGGACTCATCAGACCAGTACAGGTTTCCACTGGTCTAAAGTCTGTTCTTTGTATTTCTTGGTCCAAGCAGTTCTCTTCCTCTTGTTGGTCTCCCTCAGTCATGGTTTCTTTAGAGTTCATTGATTTCTGAGGCTGCTACTGTAACTGTAATAGCACAGGTCTCTGCAGCACAGGTAACTCTTGGTCTTCCTTTTGTGGGGTGGCCAGAGTCAGTTTCATCATCGTGTTTGATGGTTTTGCATTTTGCACTTGAAGATACATTCAAAGTTCTCAACATTTTTGGACTGACTAACCTACAAGTAATGATGGACTACTGCTTCTCTTTACTTAATTGAGTGGATTACTACAGTAGTTAGTAACCCTAACCCCAACTCCATCTCTGAACAACACAAATGATGGTTTCAAACACATTAAGGAGGCAATTAGATTAAATAATGTTTGACAGGACACATCAGTTAATTAAAAAAAAACATTACAAGTGACGACCTCATGAAATCGGTTGAGACGATGCTAAGAGTGTGTAGTCATTAAAACAAAAGGTGGGAACTTTAAAGTACAGTAAAGTACAAAATATTTTTTACTTTGCTTACACTTTTTATTTACCACATAATGTGTTATTCCAGTCTTAATGTTCATGTCTTGCGTGTGAGTCTACAATGTGGGAAATATTACAAATAAACACTGAATGAGAAGGTGTGTCTAAAGTGCTGACTGAAACCTTTGGCTTTATTTTGAATTTATACTGAAACCAAAAATACTGAATATTGGGAATTATTAGCAATGAAATGAAAACGCTGTAGCTTGAAAATGTAGGTAAGATTCTGAATATCAGCAGACTGAAGACATTGAACCACAGTATGATGTTTGGTGTTTGTTCCTTTTGTTCAAAATCTTTTTGAAGTGGCAGAAATCCCCTGGAATGTCCAGGTTGAACTGTGGAAGTTATGAAACTACCCACTTCCTGTGAACCAGTGTGCCCTCTTGAAACTGAACACTAGCTCTCTCTTTTTACTCCCACAGACTCAAAAAATCATATCCTGATTCAGAACTGGCTCTTTTCTGATACTATAAATCTAACAGAAGCACAAATGAGCATTTATCTCATTTAATTACTATCCACATCCTTCTAGCCCCAGCTCTGACCTGAGGTAACCTCCGTCAAAAGTGACCAGCAGCCCCTCCTTCCAGTAGATGGTCTGGCTGCGTCGGACTCTGAAGGTGCTGCAACGGTTCCTCTGTTGAGTTCCAGCAAAGCTGTAGATCACAGAGTTCCTACTGCGCTGGCTCCTGGTGTTTCTTTTGGGCTCAAATGACTGCACAAACACAACACAACATTTCAGGCCACGAACAATAAAAATCTGAAGTGTGAAAGTACAACACGTGCATGATGAGAATCTGCTGATTTCAGTACCTGCAGGTCCATCTCTGTGAGGCTGATGAGCATCCTGGCGATGAAGCGCTCCCAAAATCCAGCAGGAACAAAGCTCATCTTTACAAGGCGCTGCAGGGTGTTGTTGGACTGCTGGCGAAAGCCATGGATGTCCAAGGCTGGTTTGTGGGGAAGAAGGTGGGGCAGCAGATAGCTGCAACAAGGTGAAGGCAAATCATCAGTACTTGTATGAACTGACTATCGATAAGTATATAGACAGTATTGTACCTGTTGTTGGCTACAGGAAGAGCGATCTCAAACTTGGCGAGAAACTGAAAATATTGTTCCTCTGTCTGCTGGGTGAATCCTGTTCCGACCAATAGCATCTGCACAACAGACATCATCATAGACATCACCATGGGAAGTCAGTGTCATCATTGTACATAAAACCTTTCCACTGAAACGGAAGCTCACCCTGAGATCTTCTGCTCGGATCACTCCGTTCCTGGCTACAGAGCGAGATGACTTGAGGTGCATGATCCTCTCCAGGCATTCTGACAGCCATACAGGACACAGGAAGTAGAGGGTGCACAAGCCATGGCTGGTGTCAGGGAAGTGCAGCAGGGTCCCCGTCTCTATCAAAAAGCTGATGGCTGGATGTGGTTGCAAAAAAGAGAAGGAGAGGAAGCAATAATGTTTCTTCATTAAAAGTGTCAGTCATAGGACAATAGACATTGGGAGACACCAAACATAATCCTATGATAATATGGATACTGGGATAAGAGTTTAAGCTTCTGCAAAGGACAGTCATGTGCAAACATGATTTCTGGAGGAAATAATGGTTAATCTTGCACAGAGGAAGAGTTTAGCGGTGTTACAGCCTGAGGTAAGAAGCTGCTCTGTTAGCTGTAGCTCTGTGGTATGGCAGCAGATACTTCTGTACTGCTTGCCAGATGGCAGCAGGGTGAGGTGAGGTGGGGACTTTTGGAGAGCTGTGCACAGTCACAGATGCCAAGCTGCTGGATGGTCAGTAAATCCGTCCAAGTCGTAGCACTGCCAGATTCTTAAACCACATGTCTCATTTTCTAATTTTACATGTGTTGAATAGAAAATATACAATGTGTGGTTGTGGAGGATCTGGAACGGTGTACTATCACAGCAGAGTAACAAAATTAAAGTAACGTGTGATGTTTCTTTGCTGCTGAATGATTAACAAATATTGGGGCTGACAAGACTCCCCATCCCTCAGGGAGATTATGTGTCTGGGTGTTGTCCCTCTCAAGGCCAATAAGTGACAAGCTCCCACACATCGACACTGTAAATACTATTTTGAACAAGCAAATGATTCTTATTTTAACAAATCAAACGATATAAACGATGTGGACACACAAAAAGTCCCCACGTTCAAATGTCCAACTTCACAGCAGAAATAAACATGTTTACAGCCTGGTACAAAAATCAGTTTTTGCCTCTATAGCTAATTTCCCCGTTCATGACAACTGTACTGAGGGTGAATTTATATACAACTCACCTGTTCAAATAATATTAAGGATTAAAGTTATGCTGAATTAACAGCCATTACAGACAGGCTTGTTTGAGCACTGTCTCCACCCCTGTCCATTTTTTAGACAGTCAGTGGTATTTACAAATACAACACGTGCAGTGAAAATATGCACACTTCATACCAACATACATGGTTTTCAAGCATAAACGATTTTCTGGGTGTTGATTAGCTCAGTTGCTGAAAGCCTGTTTCCACAATGACTGAGATTTATAAAACAGAATGCGGCGTACACACAGCTTCAGAAATCTGATGGAGAGAATGCAGATTTCTGTTTCTGTGCTGCTGAACACAGTCTAAGTGGTTTCATGCATCTAGTGTTTGCTGAATGCCACGTACCTGTCTGCAGGTCCTCGTAGTCTCTGATATCACTTTCTGGGTTCTGTTCAACAATGCGGTCCAGCTGGGCGTCAGTTAGGTACTGGACCTCTCCTGTAGCATGTCGCCTCTGCTTCTCTGCTATCACCGCTTCCTGAAGTGTCAGGTAGCTCCTGGGGATCTGATGGAGGAGACCATGATAAAAATCTGACTGTTCCTTTGAATGACAGGAAGATTTCTCACATCTCAACACACACAGACAGTGTGTAGAGCATCACCAGCCTCCCTGCCTCACTCACCAGTCTGCCCAGCAGTTTAGTGCCAAAGGCTGAGCTGCTGCTGTCTTTCATGGAGAGAGCCACCTGGTAGATCAGCTTCTTCAGCCCATCCAAACCCTCCAGGGTCTTACAGGACACTTCACTGAGTACCAAGACACACACATTTGAATCGACTAACAAATTTCTGGAAGGCTGACACTGGTGATGCTGCATGAAGCACACACAAAGTGATGCTTCTTTTCATCAATATAAACTAAGCAAACATGTCAAATGTGTGCTCACTGCAGGTGTTTCCAGGTGATGTCTGGGTAGCCGGTGGCTCGAGCCCCTGATGGGGATCGGCAAAGAGCCAGAACATAAGCTCTGAGTGTGGCCAGTCTCTCGGTGCGAAACTTGGTGTCGATGAGATCCAGATGTGTTCCCACGACCACCACGGCAGAGTTGGGTGCTCGTGCCTACAGGCCACAACAACAGGAGCTAACATTTGTACTGACTGTACATAAAGAAAATGGAAACACATAAACAAATATACTGCCTGGAATGTGTACATCATCAAACAACATGCAGCATTCTTAAAAAAAGAAAAAGTGCATCCTTGAAAAACACACTTAAGTCAATGTCCAGCCTCCTTCTAGCTTTTTCAGACTTTTCAACCATTTCTTCTTCAGCAGATTCACTTCGGTCACTTACCATGAACCACATAATACCTACATAAAGAACTTAACGTTATAAGTAACTTTCCTCTTGATGAAGACCATGAGTTGAAAGTGACAGTAAAAAGATACATTTCTATACAATCTAAACCTTTATCTACAAACTTAGTAAAAGCTATTCATCATTCATCATCTATCATTGAATGCTTCGGCTTGTTTTGCTTTGTTTTGTAATTTTTTTTATTTGTATTATTATTAAATTTCTTTGTGTTTCGATTCTCATAGCAGGTTTCATATCAACTACTGTACTATACTAATTTACTAATAAAATTTACTAATACTAATTTACTTAGCTTACATGTCTGTTTTTAATTCTCTCTTTTTGTTAAGTGATGGTATGTATATGTACGACTGAACTATGGATGGATTATAAAGTTTTTCTATGTTTGGTTGACACAAAGAGTCAAAGAAAAAATGAATGTTTGTGTTACTGTTGCAGGGTCAGTTTGGGGGAGATGGTATACAGACGGAAGGAAGAGACAAAGATGGGGTGGAGGAAGGATATCAGGGTTATTCGGGATGCTAGGGAAGGATATTAGGTCATATCAGGTTATATACTTGTGTTGTGTTATCCAGAGGCACAGGAGAGCACACACCTTCTGACACCGTTATTACCTGAAGCAATCTTCCTGATTTAGAACGGGACGCTTTCAGCTCAGCAGTTAGAGCAGCTCTTATTTCCAAACAGACTTTTGACAGGATGTTACAAGATTTATTTCACATTCTTCATGAGGGCCAAAGACAGAAATGCTAAAGTCCTCTTTGATCCGTATCCCATGCAAATCAGTGGTGATCTTGAAATCTTTTATATTTTTTGGTTTCTCAGCACTTTTTCTCTTCCTCTTTTCCATTCAGGAAATATGGAGGCTGCATTTACAATAATAAAACAATCTTTTCAAAACTATTTTGGGTGTAAATTCAGGAGGCTCCACTCACTACACAGCATGGAGATGAAGATGATGAATGACATACAGTATGTACAGTATATGGCAGCATTAAGTAAGGATGAGGTCACTGCTGTGGTTGTGGTTGTGCACCATTTGATGTAACTACTTTTGGTTATGGTAAACCACACGCCAATTAAAATGAAGGTCTTTTCACACGTCTAAAATCAGTCATTTTGTGTGAATTCCAGACCCTGGGCCACGGAGGTCTGTCATTTTTATATCATAAATCATAAACCTGAAGCTTGAGGAGGCCCAAATAGGACCTCTGGGTTATAACAGGATCAGGAGACACTGAAATGATATTGGCAACTACAAAACACACAGGACAAAGTTACAAAGAAGAAAAATTCACTCTGGTCAGAATCTAAAACTGATCCAGGCATAATTAATGCTGTAAACTAACCACGGACCAAATCAGTACGACGAGAAGGAGAGGCATTATTAAATGTTACAGTTAGTAATTAGGCTTCAATGTACCATTTCCATGAAATGATGCAAGCAGTTTCAACATCTTCTACTGTACGTCATCGTACGTCCATTAAATGGCATCCATCCTGCTGTGGTTGGTTTATGTGGTCTGACAGCCAAATGGCTTTCCTTTAAATCAGATCACTCCTCCCTCCCACTGGAAACACATCATCTCTTTGTTCAGCACTGACAACGTCTCGTTCTCACAGTCACACCCTTCACTTTCTGAGCCACTCACTCTGAAGTAGAGCTGGAAGCGAGTTCTCAGCAGGTCTGCATCAGTGTGTGTGTGTGAGCTAAATTTCACCTCTATATTAAGCAGCCATGTCTGCAGGTTGGCCACAGCCTCCTCTCCCAGAGCCAGGTTCCAGATCACCACGTACAAGGCCTTGTCAGTGAAGAAACACTGGTTCACTGTGGACATGCTGGCTTGACCGCCGATGTCCCAGACGTTGAACGCCACCGAGTCTTTCTGTGTGAACAAGACGAGAGCTAAGTCATCTCTAAAGACGGGACTGAGGACTAAATATGTGATGAGTCAGGGATAAAAGCAAACAGTCTGAGTTGACTAAGTATTTTGAAAAGACCAAGAAGTCATCATTAAAGATCCACTCCCTGATTTTGTTTGAGTTTCCAGGCGTCAGATCCACAGACCTCACTCTGAATCGTTTTTATTGGAACTATTTTTTGATGAAAAAGTCATCCCTTTGGAACTGACAGAAAAACACGGACACCATTTCTGGGAAGAAGAGTCGCTGTTGAATACACTACAAATTAAACTCCTTCAACTCTGTATTTGATATCATATCTGAAACCTGGATGAATAAAACCAAAACTATACCACTCAAAGATCAAGAAGGTAAGGAAAGGGTAGTGAAAAACCCCACAGGACCCCCTGTTCTTCTAACCCTGCACCAGTGTCGCACATGTAAATTAAAGCTGAAATGAATTCGACTTCAAAAGCGACAAACCAGCTGCTCCTGGCGAGTTATTTGAGCTGCTGTATTCAGATTTAAAACTGGACCAGCGGTTTCCCCCCAAAAAATGTAGAAAGCTCAGACCCCTGCAGACGGTCTTGACCCTGAGAGAAAAGTTATTTTTAAAAGATTTTATTTTATTTTTTTTAATTTGAATTGTCTTTGTTGTGCATGGTGGTTCAGGTTGTTCAAGAGGATAGCCAAGCAGCAAGCATCAGGCTGGGGAAAGCAGCCAAGGGAGCTTGATAACGTGAAGGTTTGCAGTATACAGTGACTTTTGTGAGTGCGTGGATTATTACAATAAGTTTCCTCAGAGGAAAACTGTCTAAACTGTTTCCAAAGTGCTGTCAAGTTACATTTCTGGTATACAAATATTTGCTCTGTCTTCTATTAAATTCTATTGAAGACTAACGGACAAATTTGAGCATGCGTTCCCTGTTTGGCTGAGATCTGCAGCAGGACTCACAGGTCAGAGTGTACCTTTGTTCAACTCGGACTCAGCGGCAGGGCTTGGTCAGCCAAGACAAACAACTGCTGCACTGTGTTTCTAAATGGAGAAGTTGTTCTTCTTGTTATTTTATCACTATTTTTAGAGCATTATGACACGACTAGATCACTGTTCAATTGTTGATCACTCTCTACCTGCAGTCATAGGCAGGTAAGTTCTCTACTTATAGTCTACCTATAGCCTGTAGTTTATCTACCTACTGTACCTTCTATGACCTGCCTTAGAAACCTGACATGATGTTTTTTCAGGTGTGTGTGTGTTAGTCTCTTTAAATTTCAATGAACAGAAGCATGAGCTCAGCACCACTGAACTGTTTGAACTATTTTAAGGCATTTCTAAGCCTTTATCAGATGACAGGAAATCAGGAAATGAAGGAGACAGAGATGCAACAAAGATCTCTGGCTGGACTGGAACCAGGAGACATTTGTGGTTAATGGTCCATGTATAAACTCCCTGAGCGGTGGGGGTGGGTGGCTGGGGGATTAAATTACTAATACTAATTCTCTGTCTACAGATGGAGAACTTCTGTTCAACAAACTGCATTTGGATTAAGCAATTATGGCCAGGCAGCAGCCTCACACTTGGAACCAACGCTATGCATGAGCATGGACACACTTCTGCCCTGCACCTATCAATGCTCTGCTAAAGTCAGTTTGTGGGCTGGCTAGCTAGAACAGCTTTAAAAACATACCTGTAAATGTCACATTGTTGCTTTACATACTAAATGGTCTGATCCTTATATCTCAAGCAGCTGCTCCCAAAACACTGTCTGAACTTTAGTTTGAACGCTGCAGTTAGCAGTTGAACTGTGAACAGTTAGCAGTTAGCTGCTGACAAACCTCAGAAAAGGATTTGGGGACACTTATACTAATGAAAATATGAATATTAGAGTCTGATGTGAGCGTGCTTACAGTCTCAATGATAACATTGCCGATATAGATGATATATTTACCATTAGTATGTTAATGTGGAAATTATGAATGACTAACAGCAGCTGATCATAAAGCAAAGTTTTGGACAAATGAACATGTTGACCTTATCATGGCCTCTGATGACAAATCGGGGGATTATAATTCATCTAGAAGGGAATGTGAATGTGTGTGCCAACTTTCATATTAATCAATCCAATAGACACAAATCTCTTAACGGTGGAGTCAGAGGACCACCAAAACTCACTAGGATTCATCTTCTGGGGACCATGATGGTTGGTCTGGACCAAAGTGCTGATCGACCAACAGACAGAACACTAAATCACATTGACATGATTTTTGTCAAAAGGCAAAATGGCTGAATGTGATTTTATTGGAAATTCTCTCAGTTCTGTGCAGACATTTCATTCGTGAAAGCACAGAACAGCTTTTCAAGTTTTCACGTTTCCTTTTCAGTCCTTCAAGAACTATTTTCATGGGTTGAAATCTAGACTGAGCGTGTGTGTGTGTGTTGTACAGTGTACACATTTGTTGTCTGTTTTTCTCACGCTGTTTTTGCCTCCGCTGGGTTTGTCCAGCTCCCATGTGGAGGTGGAGATGCTGCATTCTGAGGGTGTGAAGGGAGACGCCCTGCCGGTCTGTAGAACCTCCAGAAGCGCCGTCTTCCCCTGTCTCGGCGGACCAATCACGAGCATCTTCAGCAGTTTATGAGGCTCAGCCTTTCGAAGGTGCGCCCGGAGGAAAGCCAGGACAGACGCAGGACCTGAGAAAGCAGAGAGGTCAAGAGTTTTTGGGGTGTCGGGCGGCTGTCGCCGCCACCACAACACACTTACTACAGCCAAGTTTACTTTTTGATACATTTTTTTCATTTAAAACTGATTATTAAGAAGTCATTTCCTTCTGAATGTTCAGTTGAGGAAGTCTTCAAAGACATTAGACAGTACCTTCTTTCCTCACTTCCTGCGGGACATTCGTAATGTTGAGGTCTTCAATGTCCAGCTGCCACAGGTTGGAGAGATGACCGAGCTCTGCTGGAAGCTCCCGGATTCCTGGATTACTGTTCCCAGAGGATGTTAGACAATACGGGTCAACGATCCACATTAAAGACAGGATATTAAAAACTACCTGTTCCAAATGATGCTGTCAGTTTAAAAATCTAAACAAGATAAACAATTCCTAATTTACTGATGCTATTAGACTTTAATTAAAAGAACCCAACAGTCAGTTGTTGTTGCTGTGAGAGTCTTTTTGGCAGCGACAGGAGACTGTGAATCCATGACTTCCTAAACAATTCAATCATTCTGGGTGGTGTGTGGGAGCAGAGCCATTTGCAGCTTGTATGAAACAGCTGCAAACAGCTGTAGCAGGAGGACTGACATCATACTGGGCAGTGGTTCCCAGGGACTGAACTGACACTTTATTTGGATCCTCCCCCTGCAGATAGTTTATACCCTTTGTCTGTAGATGTTTAACAGACTATCAATAGAGTATATGCACCATCATCATACCCTCACAGCGATGTTTTGGCATCTAAAACTAATCAAATCTTAACACTGTCTGCTGTGAGAAAACTGTTTTAGTATTTTTCAGTTGAATTGTTGAATCCCAATAAATCAGATGTTGGAATGTTACAAATACTAAAGTGTTGCTGATTTATTATTATTATAATGACATTATTTGTTTCAAAAGTCCAACTGACTCTTAACACTGAACTTTTTCTGGGCTCAGAAGGTTTCACAATGTTCGTCTGTGTCTTGAGCCCCATGAGCTTGAATGAAATTTAGGTGAGGAATGATTTTATCTGTTTTTTATTTGTATATTATTTATTTATTTATATTATTTATATATATTTATTTATATATTTATTTATTTTATCTGCAGTACTGTGGGATACATTTGTACACAGTTGCATTTGCCAGTATTGCATGTTTCTGCTACATTTGTGGGAATACTGGATACATTTGTGATTGACCAATGCAACAATACAACACAACACAACAACAGAGCAAGGGCTGAAGACTAACTCCACATTGTTGATAGAAATATTACTTTTGTTTATTTTAGGATGTACTTCATTAAACATGCAGTGTGAGTCTACAAACCTTTGCCAAGTCCACACTACATGGATTATTTAATCTATCACCAGTTATGTTGCAGAGCTTGTTAATGTGGAGTAACACTGGTCAGAGTTAGAACTGAGCATAAATAATTTGCAAAAGACTATCAGACTCTAACATCGCTCTGCACTGCAATGAAAGAAGAGATCGAGATCGAAGACTGTATATCCTGACAAACCTTACATCAGTATCAGAGAGTGACAGAGGGATGACTGAGGGACAGTGAGCAGGGGATAGACAGACAGAGGGACTCACCTGGAGAGGTAGAGCTCAGTGAGGCTGTTCAGACCGCACACTGATTGAGGGACACACTCCAGCTGGTTGTCATTCAAGTAAAGCACTTCCAGTGAATCCCGCAGAATCATGGGAAATTCGATGGGACACACTGCTGACACAGAGCCATGCAGGGGGGTTAAAACGTGTCTGCTTAAACACTGGAAGTGGATCACGGACTTTCGTTTGGCTGTGTTTGTTCATTTCCAAAGAAGAAGAATGACTAAGCAGCGTCTTCCACAGAATCAGATTCTTGGCAGGATGTGATCTCAGAATGTCAAATATTATGTAATATTAAAGTATATACAATATTACACATTCATTTCTATAATCAAACAGCATCATTTCCATCATCAGCTGGATTCAGGACACAAATCAGTCCCCTCCTCTTCTGAATGTCAAGTGAACTCAGCAATCACAATATGATACTAGATGTTTAGTACTGCAGACCTTTTAATGTGTGGGGGAGCTTGCAGTGCTGTAACCGTGCAGCATGCAGAGGGGAGCAGACTGCTCAGCAGGAGGTTGAGCAGTTTAAATGAAATTATTAAAGCCTGTGAGGGAAGACTTCCTCCAGGTTGTTCAACAATGATCCATATATCTAAAGATGAGTGAGGTAAGAGGTCAGAGATGAATTCAGTTCACATAGAAGCAGTTTGTCTGCTGTCATATAAAGCTGGGTGTGAGCTGTATATATCAAAAGTCAGATGGTTTGTTACACAGAACCATAAAGACACACACACACACACCTAGGATTAAATCACACTTGAGGGTCACACTATAGCGGCCAGTAAGTCCTCACAGGGTGCTGATTGGTCTGTTTGAACAGTAGTGTAGAGCTTGAATTGAATTATTTGTTGCAATCAGATACTGATACTGATTGAGGAACTGAATAAGGCAGAAACCACGGTGAGAGGAGCCTACAGAGCTGACATCAAGTCCATGTTATAGGAAGCACAGAGGAACACTGGTTACATTTTTATGTCTATTTCCAGGGTTGAATTTGTTTCCCTGTATTTCAACAGATGTACCTGGATCTGGGTCTCTCCTGTGCCATGTAGTGAGGAAGGCCAGCCTCCTGGATTTGGGCCCCTCTTCTGTCCTAAAAGACACAAGTTAAAATACAGAAACACAGAAAGTGAGCTTATTATGACTTACCTAGACACATCTATAAGCATGCTAGAGAAAGAAACTATACATCCTAGTCTAGTGGTAGTGTAATACAGTCATTAATATTCAGTACAAACTTTACACATCTGTACTCTAATGTTTCTTTTCTTAATGGAGTGAGTAGCCTCTCGCCTTTATCTGGTGCTGGATGCTTTAGCTGCACATCACCAAAGACAAAAACAAAATGGAGCTTTTGGCTCTTGTCAGTGAAACTGACTCCAGAAGAAATGCGATGTTGTGTAAAACGTAATGATTCATGTTCAAACTGATAAACTGACTTACTTCTCGGTCATATTTTGCACTTCATAATGTGCTACACATTTTCAACGGAACACAGCGGCTGGACTGCAGGCAGCTTTCAGTATTAACGGCGCCTTTACAGATGTGCAAGTTACCCATCATGCCCTGGGCATTAACACACCCCCATACCCTCACAGATGCTGGTGTTTGAACTGTGCTGGGAACAATTTGAGTACTTCTTTTCCTCTTTTAGCCCTGGGGACATGATTTCCAAAAACAATTTGAAATGTGGACTCGCCAGACCACAGCACACTTTTCCACTTCAGTCCATCTCAGAGGGGTTTGGGCCCAGAGAAGTTTCTGGATGTTGTTGATATCTGTCTTTCTCTTTGCTCTTAGAGTCTGAACTTCATTTGTAGATGCAGAGATGGACTGTGTTTACTGACTGAGTGTTCCTTGGCCCATCCTTTACACAGTCATGCTGTCACCTATCCCTTTAATTCATTGCAGTTGTGTATTGAGAAACGTTTTTCTTAAACTGTTTTCACAAAGTGGTGAACCGCGCCTCATCCTTCCTTTCAAAGACGCCCCTTTCATACCCAGTAATGACACTGTCACCTGTTACAATGAACAGAACAAATGTATATTCAGTTTGTCTTTGTTCTGTATTCAATTAAAGAGAAATCAAAAGGGATTTACAAATTACCACATGGGGCTTTTATTTACATTTCACACGGCGTCTTTTGGGATCAGGGTTGTGGTTAATGTGTAATGTGCTCTCTGCAGCTGGATTCAGTTTAGAAAGACACTCCACTCTGTAACATCACTTTACAACGCATGAAAACATGAATATCAGAATCTGATATTGAAGGCCTGACTAGATTCAATCTGTTTTAATTAGAAAAACTTGAATCACTAACTTTCTCCTGAGCTGACTGAATGACAGGCAGACTGTGATGTGCATTAAAACGGCAAGATATTCCTTCACACATTAAATTTACTGAACTCCGTAGAGAGTTGTTGCGTAACAGCTGACTCCAGTAGACAGTGTATACACACACACACACACACATACACATTTGGAAGTGTGTATCTGTGTGGACCTACTTGCCCAGCTGGTTCCTGGAAAGGTCGAGGGTCCTGAGCTGACAGCACTTCCATTTACTCGGAGCTGGGAGTGTCGCAATGTGATTCCCACACAGCCTTAAGGAGAGCAGAGCCTGATGGGAGGATGAGTGGGAGGAGGGGTGAGATAACGTAAACACACTCACATTTTCCTTTCAGGGGGTACACAGACAGCTGACTGACTGAACACTGGTCAGATTTACTGGACACTGATACAAACACAGTGACAGGAACAAATGGAAATCTGCTTACAGTATTTGAAATCAGCTGTGTTTGTTTTCCAAATCGATGAAGATATAAAATAAATCATTTAACCACTGAATATCTTTGTATTAGATATTGGTCAGGATGACAGCAGTGGCATGTTATTTTTTGTTCCTTCTTCCTAATGTGGTTATGATAAGAAAAGAAAGACTTTGAGCTCAACATAACCTCCTGATTCATTAATCAAATAAAACAGATCTACATATTATTACTTAAATGAATTTATGCTGGACTATAAATATATACGCTGTACACTACAGCCAACTACAGAGAACACAAGGTCAGCTTACTTAATATAATCTCCCTATTCTCTCTTACTTGTTGGGTCTTTGTAATTAATGCTATAAAGAGTAGTCTCGGCCTGCTCTGTATGGAAAGTGTCATAGGATAACTTCTGTTATAACTAGGTGTAAATACGTGTAATGTAAATACAACTGAATTGAACTGATAAGATGAGATTATCAGACAAAACCATAATACATTTAGTACTGTCAGTAGTGGTGTTGGGCAAAACAAAAATGTTAGTAATACAGTCAACACAGTGCTGTCAGAGCAGAACTAATGTTTAGTAGATGATCCCTGAAATCACTCCCATGTGCCATTTCACAACTATATTTTCTTTCCCTAAGTTTGACTGCTTGTTGGGACATTCATACACTGCAATCTCAATTTAGATTTCAACTGTATTGAAGAGCTACACAGTCCAGTCCCACAATGCACCCCTCTCCATAATTAGTGTTGGCAAAGTCAGACAAAAATTTCTGCATCTGACTGATAAACTGTCTCCTGATGCTTCAGTGCTCCAGGAAGACAATATGAGTCAACCACAGAGCAAGAGTGCCATCTGGAGGCTATTTAACATATCACACATAGCAGTCTGACTATAGTGAGTGTGTTTTATTTCTGCTAATCATTTATTGTAGTTTAATCCAAAGGTTTCACTCGGGCATGGTTCCCATATAAATGTACAATAACATGTCTGGGTGACTGTTGCTACCTCCAATTCAAAGATGTATGGGGGCAGCTCGTTCAGACTGTTGTCAGAGAAGTCCACCTCCTGCAGCTGTGTCCTCCAGAAGATGGAGATAGTGTTCGGAAGACTCTCAATCACATTGAAGGATGCTTTGCATTGTTTCTGCAGGACAAGAAAGATGACTGTGTGTACATTCTCTGTGGTTAGTTTGTGTAACTCATAATCAAAGCTTCAAGACATTTTCTATCTATTCTCGCACTAAATGTCTTTCCTGACTTTAAAGTCTAAGTCTGGTGTTAATTTTGATTTTTCTCTGGAAACAAAACACTCGTCTTTGTACACTTTGACTAAAACACTTGCAGATGTTATCTTTGGCGTGGTGGAGAAGCCTCTCAAACAGCTTGTATGCTATTAAACAATTATATTCAAATACATCATTAAATCATCTCCATACTGTAACACCCACATTATCCAATATGGACATGAGCTGGAAAACAGGATGTGGGTCATTATTCGTCTGCTCTCTTACCAGTGGGCAGGCCCAGGGGTCGGGGAACGTGCTCAGTTTGTTCCTGCACACATTGAGGAAGCTCAGGGATTTCAAACAGTGCATGACTGCCGTGGGCAGACTGGTCAGACAGTTATCGGACACATCCAGCTCCTCTAGCTTACGGAGGCCGATCCAGTTTGTAGCTGGCAGAATGGAATAAAAGAACACGACCAAGTGCTATCAGACCTGACAGCTGACAATTAAAGCTAATCTGAAATGTGGGGACATAAAATTCAGCTGGACTAAACCCAAAATAAAAAATAATACTTCTATTGATACAAATTGATTAGAAATCAAAACAAAAACAAATCCACATTCAAATTAGTATCTGTGTTTATATGTTTGTATAAATGTTTGATATAAGCAGAGCTGGAACATACTGGCAGGGATGTCAAACAGGTCTGTGAGCCGGTTCTTAGCAGCAGAGATTTTCCGGATTTGGGTCAGATGGAGAAGTCCAGGTGGTAAACTGGTGAGCTGGTTCTGAGAGAGGTTTACCTGCCGTAAACTGAAGCATAGGAAAGAGAGCTGAATGTTTCCTCTGTGTGAAACACATTCACACACATCAGAGATGTTCTTAGTTTCCTGTCAACGGACAGAAGGTGGGAATGATCATCATGAGAGGTTTCTTGTTAGAAAGTTTGGTAACAAATGTGTCTTGTTCAGTTGGTTATCTCTGTAATGAGTTAATACATGTCTGCCCTAAATTTCATGTTACCAAAAATCTAATCTAAATTTCATATACAAAAAATGTAATTAACACCCATCATATCTAAGATGAGAGATGGACATTTGTCTCAGCTGCACCTTGGCCAGGCAACTTCGTGCCACATGTACCTGGAGCAGATAACCTCCTGGGAGTTCTGAGCAGCTGGCAGCTCCTTCAGCAGGTTATTGGAGAGGTCGAGGGTACGCAGGTGGATGAGACCCCACGGTGCCACAGAGGGCAGGGCAGCCAGACAGTTGGATGACAGATCTAGATGGGTGATACGTGACGAGACATCCATGAACCAATCCAGCTCCAACCAGGGCAGCTGCAGACCACTCCAACCCACACTGACAGCCTGTGCACAAACACACACAGAGGGCATGAAGAGGGCTGAGAACATCCATTTAACTATATTAAATGTCTTGTTACATTTAGCCAGAAACATAGAATTTCAACACATATTTTGACACTGGCTTATGTGCTCACAGTATATGGTAACATTTTGCAACTTTTAGTTACAGATTTAGAGTTTCCTGATAGACAGTACAGTAAGGTAGACTGTAAAGTAAAAGAAAAGGAGGTTTTTGGGCAAATGCTGGCCAGAAGTGTTGTGCCAGAACCAGAGCTGGCCAAGCGGGCAATGTAAGTGGACTCAGCAGCCCCTTTGGACATAATGACAGAAGAGTTGAGACCAAAGAGGACGTTGATGGACAAGGGTAAATCTGGGACTGACTTTTAGTGGTTGATGAGAGTTTGGTGAAATAAAAGGCTGAAAGACAGACGCTGAGCTGACTCCTGTTGGACTAGTCAGTAATATTAGCTGACTGCTATGTCTGCTGTTGATCATGCTTGATGTTTGGCTGTTAGCAAAGTTGTCGCTACGTTTTGCCAGCTTTTACTGGCTTTTCTAGTTACATTGTTGCACACAGCAGCTCTCTAAGATTTGTCCAACTCCTGCAGAGCTCTTTGAGAAAACATTCAGTTCATTGTTGGGGTCCAAAGTTAAACAGGAAGAAGAAACAATCCTGATTAACAACGGTGCCCGCCTCACATGTATTGTTTGAGAAACACATGATCATTTCCCTTTGCCTTTGTTTCCAGTACACAGACCTCCTCTCCTTCTGTGTTGGAGGTTTCCTGCACTCGGAGTCTGAGGAGATGTTTGCTGAAGGCAGGATGGTCCATCAGGGTGTAGGAGGAGAACCCAGCTCCATTCTGCAGCAGGAAGCAAGCTATCTCCTCATTACCTGCAACAAAAAACACACTGACTCACTACTCCACCAGTACCACCCCCTCACCACTCAATATCTGTCACCAGTGCAAACAAATTTACAGCTTTATGTGTTTCTGAATTGGGCTTCTGTCATGCAACTGTTGCCTTTGATGATTTCAGTGTGTCATGGTACAGATGTTGTGTTCTGAGGGTAACCCTGTAGAGGACCAGCAGCGGGTGTGATTTTATCCAGTTTTTGCCTCACACTGACTTACTGGGACATTGAAGGCAGCTGGAAGATGCAGACAATTGTCTGTTCTGAAGAGAAGTTCAGTTTATTTCACAGCAGTCTCAGTCAAGATTTTTTTTAGTACTAACACAAACTCACTACAGTTTATAACAGGAGCCATGAAGGAAATCATACTGTGGACTGCAAACTACAGACTGCTGACCAGTTAGAAATCCAACTGAGGTTTTGAAATTGACAGGTGAGCCCCTCTAGACAATCAGTGACGATGACTGACTGTATTAACTGACTGACTGTACAACAGCTCTCAGTCATGGCAGGCACAATAGACAACAGACAAAATCTGTCTCTATTTGCACTACTTGGACAATGTCATTGTCACTTCTGAATCCATTTGCACAACCTCTGCTATATGCTGTGACCTTCATTCATCTCTCGACAGCCTCATTTAATTGCACATAGTTCTTTGTCCCTATTTGTAGTTCTATTTCATATTTTTGTTAAACTATTTTATTTCTACTTTTACTTTCTACTTTTTATATACTTTTCTATTTGTATATTTGTATGTTAGCACAGGGTGACCTCTTAACACAATTATATATTTTATTTCTATGCAAATGCTTAATTCCTCTGCAGATATTTATTTTTTATGGAAATGTTTAATTTATATTATTATATTATACATATATTAGGTTAATTCTAATATATGTTGAATGTATGTTTGCATGCTGCTACTGGATGCTTACATTTCCCTCGGGATTAATAAAGTATCTATCTGTCAGTCCATCTAAGATACTGCATGAGGTGAAAGAGACACTTGATGTTGGGTACAATGAGAATATTATGCTTATTAGTTACTGTAGCACAGCATGGCCAACAGCTGCAGCAGCAGTGGCTGTCATACGCTGCAATTTGTGTTAAAAAATGTACAGTACTCATTGTCCCGCAGTCAAGTCCAATTAAGTCAAAAATTCACCATGAATAAATGTCCATAAATCTACTGTGAAATCATAGAATAGACACTCCCTTCGACTACAGAAGCTGTTTGAGAGTCATCACTTCAATGCAGTGATAGTAATTACAAGATCCATTACAACGTCCATGGGTACATTACACAGAACTAACAGCTAATTCAGCACACTTACACTTAGAGAAAAACAAAGCATAGTAACAGGGGTGACAAAATGCAATATTTTTTTCATTAGTTTTGACTATAAATATATTTATATGCCGTGGTTTCAGTTTTGTCTAAGTGAGTGACAGTGCCAGAGAGTTTTTTTTCCATTCATTTGAGTGGGGTACTGTGTTTTGGCTGCAGTGGTGTGGGCCACAGGGGGGTCTGCCAAAAAAAATGCAGCGACCTGCAGCAGAGAAGTTGAGCCAGATACAACTTTTGGAAAAATGCAGCACAGCATGACCAGTCACTCAGATCAAGCAGTCAGCTTGAATGTCTCTGAAACTGACACTGTCCAGGTGGCTTCATGGACTAAACTCTGATACCCTACCTGATAAAATACTGTACAGACAACTGAGTGACCATCAATAAAGCTGCGTAATCAGCAAAATAAAAAAATCTATAAGTATAATAAATTAATAATATTTCCTGACTGTTTCACAGTGGTTACATTCAGAACAAACAAACACACACCCTTCAACCACACACACAAGCCTCCGCTGATTCGCCACAGCACGTGAGACTGTCTGAATGTACCCTCATACTTGGCATTTAAGATTTTGAATCCTATTTTAAATGAAAAGTGCAACAACTAGCGCAAAGCGATGCACAGACAGTGTGGGCGTCTCCTAGTACACCTGCTCTTTATGTATGTGCAGCAGCACAGAGTGCAAAAACTGAAGGTGATTAAACATAAATAAATTAAATAAATAAAATTACAATCAGTCATATTATGAAAAGTCAACTCAACAGCTGGACAAATGCTTTTTTCAAGATATTGTTATGCATTATAGTGCAGAGCACAGTAACACAAATGTAGCCAGAGTCAAAACATTTGTATTTAATTTGTACAACAATGATAAAATGAATAATAAAAGCTATTTATATGATTGCATTAATCCAACAATACTTCAGTTTTAATTCTATTGTATCTTGACAGTTGTCCTGTGTCACAATAACGATTACAACGATTAAGAATTTAAAAAATGAGACACAAAATGACTAAAAAGAAAGTTGGATATGATGCACAGGATGGGGGAATGTTTGTGTGTCTCTACCTGCTCGTGCAGCAGCGTACAGCGGCAGCCCGGTGATGACGGCAAACTCGTCGCTGTGGATGGCACAGTCCTTGGCATCAGCGTCGTAGCTGTGGACGAGCAGTCGGACCACATCCAGGTGACCCTGCTGGCAAGATGTGGCCAGCATCCAGTTCAGCAAGTCTCTCCTCAAGCAGGGACCTGGGAGGGAGTAAGAGAGCCCAAAACCAGTGAGAGTAGATCAGTCTGAAAGCACTGTTTTATCACAGCAGCGCAGTCAGTGTGGTTGTTACACACTGACTTCTCTTTTAGCCCACTCGCTCTTCTTCAGTTCTTTTTTTTTCTCAGTTTTTTTCACTTTCTCTGAAAAGGTCAAATATGATAAAAGGAGTATACTGTTTAGTTTCTTTCTAGGCAACAAAGAAACACTGTGACAATTATTTCAAAGAAAAAACAAGCATTTGACCTTAACAGTTAACCTGGTGTGAGGGACATCATGGCACCACAAAAGCAGATTATCCAACAAAGAAAGAAAATTTAAGCAATAACAGAATGTTCTTAGCGAAGTACTCCTTTAAGTATTTTAGTTTGGTTTAGGCTTAAAATATTCAATCCTACAATTATAATTAATCCTAATCTCTCCTGCTGTGTGGTGTCCCTCAGGGGTCCGTTCTTGGACCAATGCTCTTCTCATTGCACATGCTGCCTCTGGGTTAGACATTTTCCCGCTTTGAAGACATGCCATGTCACTGTTTATGCCGATGATACACCAATCTATTTCTCTGCAAACCCAATAACCCAAATCTGTCAGTTCTGCCATCTGCCATCAAAGGGCATTCTCATTCTAAATCCTGACAAAGTTCTTTTATTTGGACCTGGGACCTTTATTTGACTATTTTGTCCAAATAACAAACCTACAGCTCCAGTTTGAGTTTTGACCATCATGTTACTAAGTTTGTCCTGTTTTTTAACTGTGCAATTTAATTTGCCACAAAATACTTATATCTGCTTTTATTATTTACCACTACTCTGATATTTGTTCTACTCTGAATATTATTTATTAACCTTGTGTTGTCTGCAGATTTTATTGGTAAGACTGTCAAAGACCAGTGTTGGTATTTTTCATCACAGTGCATCATTTAAAGCTTAAAAAAACACTGGTTTAAGGGTGCAGTAACATTTAGGGCCAGCCCTGTTCCATATATTGTGAACATTGAGCTTTTTCTGTTTGTTTTACCGGGTATGGAATCCAGCAGCTCTTTGACTAAGCTGGCGTGGCCGTAGTACGCTGCCAGGATGGCTGGGTTGGTGTTGGATGGCTCCTGGGGCACAGTGATGCGGGCTTCTTTTATGAGGTAACACACACTCTGCAGATCACCATGCTGAATGGCCACACACAGGAGACGGACCTGTAACAACACACACACACACACACACACACACACACACGCACTTAAAATCTTAGAATCTTACAGTGCAAATAAGACCTTCAACATGACAAGACATACTAAAAATCAGCACACAGTGATAATACACTTTGGCTCTCGCCTGTGGATTCGTGCTTTCACAGCTGTGCTGATATGTAGTACAACGTCACTCCCTCTCATTTGATATTAAGAAAAAAGTTGGCATTGAGTTAAAAACCAGTATGACAAGTGTTTCTAGGTGATGTGAATGTTTATATATTTTTTACTTCAGACTCTGTCATGCTCTGTTAGACAAACATGTCTTCATGTTGTAACCACATATTCTTTCTGCTCTTCACGCAGATAACCTCCAGGGAGCAATCTGGGAAACTTCCACAAGATGGAGTCCTTCCTCAGCGAGGGCAGGTTTGGTTTTGTAACCAAATACCTTCAAACTAACAAAGCAGTGGCTGTTAAAATCAATATGTTATATATCAATAAAACTGCCCACAAATTGTTCATCAGAAAAAACTTGGAATCTCCACCCTGAAGTGGCTGCAGAATCTGAATCCAGACAACTGTAATACTGTAATATTGTTTTTTCTGCAAAGATATAATATGCCTTAACTTTGAACTCCTCAAACAAAGCCAAAGGACAGAAAACACAACGATCCCTGAACTATTTCCACAAAGACCAGAGAAATGGCCAACAGTGATGTATATTTAAGTCACCAGATGCCTTCGCTGATGATACAGGGTTCTTGCTGAGGAAACAAGAGCCAACAATCTTAAGAACCTGGATGACCTTAAACATCTGATGATTATAGCAAGACAGCAGAGTCATCAGCACCTGCGAGTGGACCTCATCAAGATGCTGCACTTGGATCCTGATCAGTGCATCAAAGGTGCTGTGGCATCTATTCTTTCATCACAACATCTCACAAAGACCCACTACAAACAAGAAGCACCTGAAGACAGACAGCAGCCTTCAGTCAACAGTACCGAAAAACTTCCATCTGACTCCAGATGATGACCTGGAAAAGACACCGAGAACACTGTGGAAGTCCACCCTGACAGAGGAATAAAGAACAGTATCCAAGGCTGCTTCACCTGGAACAGAAGATTAGCCATCAACATCCACCTTCTTGCTCCCTAACCGCCCTTTTCCTCACCACTGTTGCCAAGTTGCTCATGGTGAGAACTCTTAAGGAATTTTCTATCCTTTGGTATCCAAATGGGCCTTGAGGTCATAGACAGTTAGAGCACTAAATCATACCAGAGAGGACTCTCTCTCTTTGGTATGCGAGGTCGCTGTTTGGATTGCTGGAGGAATGCAGGTGCCAGCCTATCCTGACGTTGAGGTGACCAGGGCTGAAGAAACTGAATGTTGGCCTCCTACACATAACAGATAGCTAACTGTTGGCGCTCCATTAGCATGGACAGACAACAGTGGGTCCAGACTAGAATGTGCTGAAGGTGAACACTAACATGGGTAAATACATTCTCTTTGACTATCTTTGGGCATACAGCACTTGTGGCGTCTTGTGTAAGAGTTTAAAATCTGACCACCAGCATGAGCTGGGCAGAACAGAGACAGACTCGTATGCAGACCTGATCGGATGTGTGAACGTCTCTGATCCTCCTTGGCCAAGCTTCAATAAATATTACAGCATAAGACATTAGAGGCTCCTGAACACTTTCTTCCCTCCTGACCTGGTGCAACTGACTTCAGCAATGTCCCCACAACAGGAACTGAACAAATAACTTAAAGAAGCTTTCATAACAGTTTTAAGACTTGTGGAGAGTGGAAAAATACCCAAAATAGACCTACAGGTGTTTATTTTACTTCACTTTGTCCTTCTGTGTCTGCAGACTTCACCAGAAGTTAGCAATAAACAATGTATCAGCCATGGCTGCTCAGAAAACTTGTGATGTCTTGTCTTAATATAAAATAAACTATGTAATCAACTATAAAAATAACTGACAGTGTGACACTGTGCATTCCTCTTTCTACATGAGGACAGAGGACAATAAGACGACTTCACAAAGAGAACAGATATTATTTTACACTATATTTGTATACTTGTGCTTTCCTGTTACTGGTGTGAGAAATAAATACTGCATTACAAAAACTTGATGTAAAATTATATTTACCCGTTCTTATACACACATTATTATTATTATCTGTATCTTCAAGTCTAATTTTAAAAATATGATCTCTTCCACCACAGCATAGTGTATTCATGTACACACTGTTTTTATCTGTGTCCAGTTTGTTGATCTCTATTAAATATGATTTCTGTCTATGTCACCCTCTGTGAGTTGAGTTTAGACTTTAAAATCTTTAATTTCATATATCACAGTTGAAAAGTCTGCTGTTGGAGTGATGTCCTACATGCCGAATACATTTTTTTCATCAAAAACGCAAGGAAGGTTTTCACAAAAAATCTTCAGTGGAGGCTAACTTAGCAGCTGCTGTAGCTTTAAGCAGTGCCTCACAGTGTTTATCATTAACAGTCGTGACAATAAGGAAGTTTGTTGACAGAACTACTATTAATGGAAGCTGTTTCTGTCAGATAGAGTGAACATTATTACTATTCAGTTTCACTTTAATAAACGTACATCCTGAGTGGAGTAGAGTAGTAGAGCTCTGTTGAATATTAGGTTCCTGGGCCAGGATCAGGTTTGGTTGTTTTTCCATGTAGCTTAATCTTTCTTTATTTGGACGAGCCAGAGGTCCATCAACAGATACACAATGTCCACGAGAAGTGAACAGAGTGTAGCAAATGCTTTTCATCACCTTGGTAAGTTAACGGTTAATAAAAAGAAATGGCTCCAAGTCGAGGTTGGGTCTTAAATTTGGCAGGTTCAAATTCAGCTGTGTGGGGTCTTAAAGATCCAGCTAAGAGCCAGGATCAAGGCCCAGTCATGTTACATCATTTGATGTGTGATTTGTTGTTGTTTTTTTGTCTCTTTATGATATAAATGTTCAATTCACTTTTCCCAATAATAATTTTAGCACAGTTCATTGTTGGCTAAATTGAAGTTGCATAAGGACGAGACTGCATGAACACAAGCATGAATGAGTGAACAGGACTACATGTGTGTTTCAGTGAACTGCAGATCTGTTACTAAACAAGCTTACAAGTTCAGAGCTTTAATCACTGATCATGAGGGGACTGTTTTTTCATGTTTCACACTTCTTCCTTTAAAACACTCGGTTTGGCATTTCTGTATGTCACTTCTGTCCTCACAAACCCATCTATTAAAAGATCACGATGCCAGATTTCCTGTTTCTTCGAAACCGGTCGAGTCAAACAGCAATTATGCTGTGAGCGTATGTGGATGACATGATGATTAACCAGTCTGACAGAACTTTTTCCTGAAAATACAAGAAACTGATTCTGTGTTGTGTTTTCTCATGTACGGGTTAACATTAATATACTATTTGGAGATGCATGCGCAACTGTAGATCCATATATCTGTGTGTGTGCCAGATCTGCTCATGAATGATGATGAGAAGGATGCTTTCACAAATAAAAGCAACTAGAGCAGCACACACACTTGTTCTTTAGAGCACCACAACAAAACACACCCCTGCAAGGACACCGCTGCATCTCTGTAAGTGGACAATGCAGACTGAGTCCAGACTGAAGGCACCGACATAACGAGATAAGCTGTTAGATCAAGGTTCATGACAGGTAAGAGTCTCTAATTCAGATACCATAAAGATTTATTGCCTCTGTAAAGGGAGAAAATATAACAATCTGACCATAAACACTAAGAGCCTTCTTTTCTTTTATTGAAGAAGCACAAAAAGTTTTGTCTCAGATTTAATGTATACTGTTCCCCTGTGAAATTTAATCACACACATTGTCAGCATTTTCATACTGGACTTGGATCAGCAACTGCCCCTGGCAACTCTTTGACTTCCTCTACCCTTTAGCCTGACGTCACTGCAGTCCAAAACTCCCCAAGACTGTTACCAACCAAGAAGGATCAGCAATTAAGCAAGCCTAACCCTGTAATCCCTCTTGGACACCCGGCTAGCCCTCATGTAATTTTTATCATGACTCTGTCTCTGACACAATAATTTTGTCCCGCATTATAATATCATGTTTTATGTTTTTGTTTTAATTGGTCCTTAAAAAAAAAAAAAAAAAAACAATTTATTGAGTTCATGTTTGTCATGGGTCCTAACACTGTCAGACTTCCTCATGTGTTCTGTTCACAACAGTAAAACTGCACATTCTAAGGAAGGTCCAATAAATCATTTAATAATACAATCTTTCAAATGATAGTAGTATCAAACATGTTCATTGTGTCATGCATATGACTGATGCAGTGCAAGAATGTGCAGTGAAAGAATGACATGGTGTGAGTTTGGGAAAAAGCAAGACTGATAATAAGTAAGTCTTTGAGGGTTGTCTCACACTCTCTCACACGTTCCCCCCGAAGAAAGATGAAGAGATCTTCAATTATTTTAAAAGAAAACTACATATTACTCATACTAATGGTGAGGTTATTGGCATGGGAAATAGCACAATGGACTTGTAGGAGAAGAATTTTTAGATAAGATAAATTAGATTCCTTCCACCCTCCAAACAGGGGCACCACAGATCAGGGGCACCACAGATCACAGGGTTTACCGGATCTCAGGGTTCCCCCACCAGACAAATCCCACTTTAACCACCACCACATGACACAGGATAGAGTGACACAGCAGCAGACCTAGATCTAATGAGGTTGCATTCTTTTTTAAAATGATAAACATAAGTATGAATAAAATAACCTCACCACCACCAAGAAAAGCAAACAGTAATTGAAAAGCCCTGCAGTAAACCATCAAAGATAGTGAGAGGGTTATTCATGTACTGTACTCAGATATGTAGTTATCTAGTCAAACCAGTTACACAAGTCCTTAAAAAGGTCTCATGAGGAAAAAAGCATGTTGCTTCATGTTTTTAACACTTTTATATCATAATGTCCAGAACTGTCATGCTGCAAGAGCAAAATCATTTCATTAAGCCTCAGTTCAAATCTTCAACATCCAAGAAGTTAGTGATGGTATCAGTATCTGAATGTAAAGAGGTGTCAGACAGGTTGGACAGTGAAAATACACACAACATTTATGCAGTTGCAGACTGTCCCAATAGAAAGATTAGAGGACTTTGGGGCATCCCATTTTCTTTTAAAAGTTGGAAACAGTGATTATGTGCTTTCCCGGATTATTTGGTGACCCTTTAAATGTATCTTGAGATCCTGGTCCACACATTGGATCCTGCTTTGGATCCTCAATGCTATAGTTTATTCATTCTTTTGTTTTAGTGCAGACTGTGGTTTCATGTCAGACTTGGTGTGAAAGGTCCTGATCCCTGATCAGGGACTGTACCTCTAAGCTGAACATCATTACATTCTAACACTTAACATACATACAGTTTAGTTATAAGAGATTCTCTGTACCACACTGACTGATTATGTAGAGTACATATTTAAAGTAAAGTAAAAATGCTTTTCCCTCATGAAGCCATGTAAAGATTTACCAGAACATTAATGTTACAGTGATCACCACAGTTCAAAAGACTGTGCAGTGATGATGTCATGTATGTTTTGGATGCACTCACCCCATCGATGCGGGGCGTCCCCACGCTGCACTCCACGCAGCAGGCTTGTTGGACCAGCTCCCTGGCAGCTTCCTCCTCTCCATCTTCATACGCTGCCTGGATGTTCTCCAGAGTGGGTGAAGGACCCAGCGCTGAGCCGGGTCCCTCCACCAATGATGCCTTGGCTCCCATCTCCTCCCCAGGGCCTGACAGCACACAGGGAGGGAAACCAGTGGTCAAATGAGTGTTAGCAACAAGGAATGGGATCATTTGGAGGCTTTTGGCAGCATGTGGCAGGTTGAACACATCGTATTACTGTAGTCCTGTCAGCAGCAGGAACTAGGTCACCCTATTAAAGAACGCGCTCTTAGCATGGACTACAGCACAGCTGAGTGGATTAGTGGCACTGTGAATGACTAACAGCCTCTGGAGGCAGGTGGAATAAGCCCTTTACACCCAACTCGTATCACACACCCTGACAAGACTATTGAAAAGCAAATACACAAGTATATACACTAAGACTCTTGGATGGAAACTGTCAATATTTAGCTCCAATTTCCTATATCTGATGATGTCAAATGAGACCATTTTGAATTACTGAGGCTTGAGATGTGTGGTGAACAGGATTGTCCAGAGTATCCATGGTTTCATAATGTTTTGATACTGCGTGTTTAAATTGATACAACCTCTGTTATTTACACATTCGAAAGTAAGTAAAGTAGATTTACTGGAGATTACAGATTTGCAATCAGAACTACGCCATCTGCGATTGATTAGCTGGTGGACAATCTCCTCCTTGTGAGAGAGACGTTACGTTGACGTCTGTATTACAGATCAGGTGAAGTATTGGTAGCACATGATTGGTGTCAATGTCATTCTATACCACATTGGGTTTGATTAAAGCCCATGTAAAGGCAATTTTAAGATTTCTTTCAAAGTACATTAAATATGTTGCTGAAAACATGTGAAGACTTTGAACGATATGTTACTGAAATGTAAAGTTAGAGGTTCAAACAGTTTTTCACCAGTTTTCAGTCCAGGATTTTGTGGGTGGTCCTTAAAGGGTGGCTTGATGACACGCTGAGGCCACCCTGAGCATACCCCTGCACGCCTAGCAGAGAGATGGAGATGATTTCATGATTTCATCTCATTCAGAGTGTTTCAAAGTTTCTGAACATGCTTCAAAATGGCTGCTCCCATGAGTGGGCGTGGCTTCAGCACATTTAGAGGACACGCCCCCACAGTCCTGGAGCTGAGAATTCATTTTTACCTGATTTTGACACCTAATTTCATAAACTTGATGACATTTTTAATCATTCAAAATTTCCTGGGTGGTTAATAACTCTTTTTGGTCTGACAGACTCAGAAAATATATTTAGTTGTGTCTTTTGTGTGACTTTATAAAAATACTGCTTTCATTATTAGTATGAAATATTATTTTTCTTTAATACTAATGTGGTATCAAAGGTTTAAAATTCCAGTATCGTGACAACCTCGGTGGAGAAGGTTTTAACTCCTCAAAGATTGCAATATTACACGATATTACAAAAAATATTCATATATATGTACATGTTTTTAGGTGTTACAAACACACAAATAACCTTTACATGGATCATAGCAGCAGACATCTTGTGGCAATTTGTGGCATTTGTCTTTGGTTTCCAAACCTCAAACCTCAGCTCAAGTCTCACAGTGTGATAAGACGTAACACCACCGTTATCGCTGTGATCTATTGCTGCAGACAGAATTGTTTGGTGACTAACCTTGCGATTACAACAGTTTCAAATATTCCTAAATCAGATCACAGGCCTTAAACAATTACCTTTTCTCTGACCCCACCCTAACTGGATGTTAGCAGCACTGCATGAAAAATTCAAGAGGCTGCTTTTGTGGGAACTTTATGGTTAGACGATGAAATACGAAGGTCCGTCTGAGTAACAGATCCATGACTCACTGTACAGCAGTTACATGTTGTTAATTGTGGCATGGAGAGGGGTCTGCCTCACTGATCGCTTACTCATTTACTGCACAGCACTTCCTGTGCTTGACAGTAAACAGTTTGGGTAGATCATGGTGTCAGGCACCACTGCACTTCTTGAAGTGATATTAGTTCAGCGCAAGCACGAATCAGACCACAGAAAGTACATCCTGGTTGTCAACTGTTGGTGTGAATGAGACAGTTAACTTAGGTCTAGCTGTTAATCGCTGTTTGTCTCCATGAAAACATACTTTGCAGGCTATACATACATTTCTTGGCCAATGAGATAAAACGTCTGCTCATAACTTGAGCAGCTCAGGCACAAAATATAACTGCCCTTACAGTGCTGGTGAATCTGGACTGTTTTGCCAGACTGAGTCAGACCGGTTATTCGTTTTCATGTTTTTCTGGGTGGTTATTCATTCCACCAAACAACAACAACACTTCTGTTTCCTCTTTCATCTGTGTTTGAGCTGCATGTGCCTGCTTCCTGCAGCCCACTGGCTTCTCTATGAATAATTAATAGACAGAGAGTCTGACTTGGGTGCTGGGGCTATATGAGAAAGCTCGAGGGAGTTAAGCCATTAGACCCACATGTACCTCCCATCCACCATCAATACTATCACGTTCAGAGCCTGACACAACCTATCTGGGAAAGCTAAAAGGAGATCTTGAGAGGGATGAGGCTGTCAATATCTCCTCCAAATACCAAATCTGTCCTTTCACCGTTTCATCTGGTTTTGAGATCAAAAGGAAACATAAACTCTCAACTTCTGCTCCATGAATAAACAATAGAGAGGAACCATCAGTGTGATTTGATTAGAGAGGATCCAAGGGAAGAGGAGGAGGAGGAGACTTTGAGACAAATGAGAGGGACGTGGATCATCTATTCATATGGCAGAAATGAAACAGGATTATGTTACAGAAAGCACACAGCAGACATAAAGACCTCCAGTGGAAGATCATTAGACCAGCTAGTGATCAAGTATTCTGCTGATACAGAGTAACAATCTTATATTAGTGCTTCCCAAATATAAAATCTGTACACTGGGACCATTTTGTGTATTTACGCCAAACCGTTATGATACTAATGTCATGGTCTGGTGCACATAGCCACATGCAGGCTACACAGTATGTGAATTGATGCACAACATGTAATACAAGTACAGAGTTCTGCATGGAAACCAAGTTAACATTATTACCAGGCCTAAAGGTCTGTGATTAGAGGTCATTATCCAGATAACACAACCAGATACAGATTAAAGAACCTACCCAGTCACCTTTCTGTTAGTTCTGTTAATACAGAATCTGTTCATATGGACTTTTAATATGTCAGACTTTAAGAAGATAAACATCAGCTATGATCGTGACCACACAGACAAGCAAGTCCATCCCTGCATCCATCAAAACATCCCAGGCAGTACAGGGATTAAACACCAGATAGAATCACAGCCACACAGATTTCTCTGCCAAGCATCCTGCTTGCCAACCGGACAGGAGCTGGATAATAAACTGGTTGACCCCCATGGCCATATCAGTTTCCAGCGTGATAGCAGTAACTGTAATGTCTTTTGTTTCACCAAACCCTGACTAAATTCAGGAAAAACAGACATTACTTACTCCACCTCGCTATGCTAGATACTGCAGAAATAAGACTAGGGGGGGAAATTCAGAAGGAAAGTCTTGGATACACCTGACCAGCACTGAGAGGCTCAGGAACAACTTCTACCCTCGGACCACGAGGGTCCTACATGTGGACAGAGCCAAAGACTGCACCTTAAAATACATTTCTGACTTACTTCACAATGACCATTATTTATTACTACCCTGTTTTAATAATTTTAAAAAATTGAAGCGGCTCTTGGAAATACATTTCACTAGGATTGCATCTGTATAATTATATATGACACATGATTAAAGTAAACTAACTATCAAGTCAAGATAGTTAAATCTCTTTTGATGGTGGATTCTCCATGATCATCGATGAGGTCTCTTAATGCCCGTTTATCATATAAATGATAGCAGAATGCATTTGAATGTGGTGTGGGATGATGTGTGCAGGATCCTATACAGCACACAGTTCCACCATGTTTCCTGTCTGTCTCTAAGGTAATCCTGACTGAAAGCAAAAAGACCACAAGAGTTATCTTTAAAGAAAAAACAGCAATGAATTGTGCTTTATGGGAATGGGATTATGGAGCCATAAGGAGCTTAAAAAGCTGCTAAACCACCTAACAGAATTTCATTCAGTGGCTTCATGACATTACATTAAGATTATTTTTATCTGGCTGACACATTGATCCAAGGCAACTTAAAGTACGTTCAACCATGTGGATACAACCCAAGAATCATCTTTTTTTTGTTCTGCCATTATGGCAAACAGTCGTGATTTGTAATGAGGAAGTAGTGGATAGGCTGGGATGTACGGTTTGACCATGTCCTGGATGTAGGATGGGCATGGACCATTCACAGCAAGGTAGGCCAGTACCAGTGTCTTAAATTGGATTCAAGCAGTTAAATAAGAACATAAAACACAAAATCCCAGCACAGGGCATCTCTTGTGTTGGGCTGCTGACTGTCGATAAGATCAGGAGTAATTTAGTCGACTTCCATGAGTCATCATCAGAGAGTAGATATTGTTGGAGTACACCGTCACCCTTCTCCACTTTCATCACACTTTCCTTGTTTTTGGTCATTTTGAGAATAAGTTTGTACATCTTTCAGCCTGCCATACAGCTCTGTGTACAACAGCACAGCTAAAAAACATAAGTGCAGAGATTCAATGATTTTAATTCAAACAGATTCAAATGAGGCATTCCCACACCACAGAGCTGGTTGTGAATGGGAGGTACAGGCACCAGGTGTCAGCCACACAGGCAGAGATTTTTGCTGCTATTTAAGACCAGAGAAAAGACAAGTATTTCATTGCCGTGGTAGGAAAACTATGTGAATGAATAACAGACACAAGTGACTTGGTGCAAAGAAAAAAAAGAGGGGATCCAGAGCAGAACCCTGAGGGACACCAGTAGTGAGGCTACAAGGTTTGGACAGAGTTACCCTGTACGGGCGGTCCTTGGGGGAAGATGTGGACAGGGACCTGCAGATCTGCTGGTTCACTGTGTCTAATGTTGCTGGAAGGATCAGCAGAATGATGACGGAGGAGAGGGAGGCTGCAAGGGGAACGAGGAGGTCCACTGTGACAGCGAGGAGGACAGACTCAGCTGAGGTGCCTGCCTTGAAACCAGTCTGGTGGGGTTTAAGAAGGTTTTATTTGAGACTTTAGATTTCCCCACATGCTAATTCAGATGCATTTCTATTGGGGGAAGAAAACATTATGTGAGGGAATGATTAGCATTCTACTTATTACTACTTATTTTACAAAATAACCACAACATGAGCATATGAGCATCATATGAACAGGGCTTTAGGAGTGCTGCTGATCAGTGTCAATGTGAAGCTTTCAGGGGAATTTCCACCTTAATATTAAAGAAAACCAACATTCATCAACTGTTTCACTTTCCCGCTGTCAGTGCCGGACCACAAAGAGGAACCAGCTCCACATCCACTGTGGACATTATTCAATCCTAAATGGCATAACAGACACTAGTGTCAGGATCACTTACAAGTCAAGTAAATCAATAAAAGTACAGGTTACTGTACTGTATAACTATATACTACATTACTACATTATATAGTGTAGGTACTGCTCATTTTATAAAGTCAGAATATCATGGCTATCAAATTCTCTTTGTCATTTTCAACATATATATTTGGTGACCCAGTGATCCTGATAGCTCACAGACCACAGGCTTCCTCTTTTTGTGAAATGCTGCAGTTAAGAAGAGCTCACTAATACAGTGTAATTCTGTAAATGGAGGGTGTTTGTTTAAATAAATTACATGTTATGATCTGTATGATTACAATATCTAATGTATAATCAAACCGAAATTTCATCATTTCCCTACATGTTATTTTGGTGAAATGGGTGGTTAGTTTTTGTATTTACATTTTGTCCTTAGCTCCTTACATACAGTTAGTCATTGCTAGTGCCATTACTGTGCAACTCACAGTAAACAATGTTTATCCTGCTGAAAACACACACACTCTTCACTGTTTACTCAGCTAATGCTAACCCAACATGTACTACTGCTACTGGTTCACATTAAACATGCTGTACTGACCACAGGGTGGCTTTCCTTGAGTCACAAGAAACAGTATGAGTTTATCACCATGGTTAGTGCTGACCACAATGACAACTATAATTTTAGCCTGCACACCTTAGCAAATATGGTTACAGCGGCTCTTGGCATGATAGAGAAAGTCAGATTATTGATTTACTTCTTTATCAAAAAAAGAATGAGTTTATTTGGCTACACCGATACTGCTGACAAAACAAGTACTCAAGGAGCTCTTAACTCTTAAGAATTACATCTTAAAGAGCTACTCTGAGAAACACCTTTCTTGTTTTAAATATAGAGAAGAGACAGACTGGTCTCATATGTCAATAATGCATTGTGCAGACCTGCAGGTTAAGCAAGCTGATCAGGTGATCCAACTCCTGTGTCCAACTTACTGTATTTTTAGGCTACAACCCGCACTGCTAAGGTGCATGATGATATTTTATAAAGTGGATAGTAGCTGCTGATGCAAGTGGGATCAAATATTGTCTCTAGTAATATGTGCAAAGTTGTGCAGATGCAGCAAAACTGTTTCTTTTTATTTATTTATTTGGCTTTTGTGCTGTAGAGAGACAGACATCACCTACCAGATCACACCTGTTATTATTTCACTTATAATGTTATTATTTTGGACTAACACAGTTATGGTGGCCAGATTGTGTCAATGTATACTAAAAAAGCAATACTATTTTTTTTATTCATACTTATATTGGTATAACATACATACATTCAAACCCTTCTGGTGCACAGGTTGTACAGGAGCAAAACCATCCACCTGAGGTTCAATTCCCAGCAGTGTTACTGTACCTCTAGACTAGTCAGCGGTTGGTCATTTCCCTATGAAATGTGAAATTTCTGAGACCAAGTCCCACTAAAAAGCTCCATTAAAACCCAGTGTAACACATCCATGCATACTTGACCATGGCAGCAGAGTCAGTTTTGTACTGCTGTATTAAGGAGCTCTACAATATAGAAGTCATGATTCTGCAGATCACACTGGATCCAGATCAGATGTCAGTAAACTGCTAGCAGAGTCACAGCTCAGTGCAGAGTAGCTTTAAGGCTCCGTCCGTCCTACATGTGCAGCATATGAACGAGGCTCCAGTCAGCGTTTTAGCTCTGCCCCTCTATTCTGCTCTCCCACTAACCTGCTCATAGCGAAGCAGCGGATCCTCCTCGTCCTCCTGCCTCCATCATCACATAAAGCTCACTTTCTTTTCATAGCTTCCCCTCCGCTGCGGTGCGGCTTCTTACCCAGCATCCTCAGCCATCCTGCATGTGTTCCCTGGATGGTCTACCCCCCTCTCTAACCCTGTAACAGGCTGAGAGGAGAGAGGGAGGATGCGGAGGCAGGGAGGGAGAGGTAGTGGAAGAGGAGGAGGGGGTAGCAGGGAGAGGGAGTGGGGAATGATGCTCCTTTGTTTAAGAGCCAGCCTCTGAGATTCCTGTGTCTCTTTCTCCCTTGCACTGTCTCCGCTATGACCTACTGTAATCTCACACTGTCCAGTGGAAGCTTTATTAGACCTATCATTTATTTATAGAGAAAATTTACCATCACAATTTGCCAGGTGATGTCATCAAATGTCTTGTTTTGTCCAATCAACAGAGAGAGAAAAGCAGACAATCTAAGACAACCAGAGAATCTGTTTAGGTGCTACAGGAACAAAATTCTTCCCCGCAGCCTGTGGTTCAATTCCCAGCGGTAGAGCTGTAGCTCCAGATGGACACATTCCAGTATCTTCATTTCCCTTTGAAATGTGAACCGTCCCCACTAAAATGCTCCATTAAAACCCAGTGTAACACAGCCATGCCTGCTTCAGTCAAATACACAACAAAAAAAACATGATGCTCATGACCGACCCTACTCTGCCTCTGATTGGCTAGTACTCGTCAGACGCTTTGGAAAGTCAGGATAAGCCCCACAGAGGCAAGGTAGATTTCTTTATAGATACTTTACCTGAACCTCCACCAGTCCAAATCTCAGAAAACACATAAATAATTATTAATTATAATTCAACCTTGGTCATTCTTAGCTGATACCTCTAACTAACCTTCTGATTTCTGCACCCTGTATGGAGTAACTAAACACAAACTAACTCAAACTGCAAAGAACAAACAGCCAGGCCCAGGCACTGACCAGTCATCATGACTATTAACTATAATAACATCTCCATGCAGGACCACTGAGCTGATGAGCCCCTAAATTCCACTGGACATGGCCCTGCAACGTCATGGCCGCATTGCTGTTTTGGTCTGTTCTCCGTGTGTCTTCATACTCCACCAGCAGTGTTTCAGAAGCAGAGCTGTCCAGACTTTATTACCTCACTCACATTTTCCTTGGTTTATGTGCTTCTACCATGACTAAGTCGGCTATAGAGTTAAATTGTTTCCTCATTGTCTGTTTTTATGATGGGGAGTCTGGAAAGGGTGTTTTATTTTGAAAACTGCCCAGATTCTCAATGGCATTTCTGCATCTGACTTCCAGCCAGTTTGATCTGCTCTGTGCTGCTTGACGCAGCTCATCGCGACACCGACAAGAATAGAACAGCCACGTATTCTCTGCGTTAAGCAGAACAGAGAGCTGCTGCTGGGGCGCACCGCGGCACTTCTGGTGGAAACACAATCATTGTTTGGAATGGGCACAACCAGCTCTGCCGGCTGTGGTGCAGCCAGAAATTTAGGCTTCAGACTGTTCCTTCAGACACTTTCTTTCAGTTCTGTACCATACTGTTACAATATAAAACTGGTAAGCATGTGTCAGTGCAGGCACAAGCAAGCAGAAGAAGTCAACCAGACAGGACTCCACTTCTGATGTAGACAGGAAGTTCAAAGACAGAATAAAACAGCAGATAACTGTTGCTCGTTGCTCTAGAAAAGATGGATGGTCTCTTCTGTAGTCTCTGGAATCAGATACCACACAGCTGGACTCCAAATCGCTGCAATCTGCTGGTAAAGCAACTAGAAAAGTGTGTGCGCATGTGTTATAAGAAACTAAAACCTTTCCCCTGCATGGTTCATAAATACAGTTAGATAGTAACAGATAAGGCTTGTGGCTGCCAAACAATCACACTTTCACTTCTCCTTTTTGCTAAATTTAAGCAGTGCTGCCGTCACTCCACATTTCTCTTAGAGCCTACCTGATGCTTCAACAAGAAGCAACAGCACAAGGTCATCTGGAGGGACAGAATTTACAGAAAGATGGATCAGTGCAGGGAGATTACTCACCGATATGTTGCTCCATGTTGCCGGGAGTGTCTTGAGAGTCCTGGGGATGGCCGACCGACCAGTAGGACATTCCTACTGGCGTCACTGGTTTATCACTGTCAGAGCAGAGTCCCTCCACGGAATGGAGGCATGGATTCAGCTGGCACCCTGCATACACAAAGATAAAGCAGTGGTGATGAGGCACAAACACGCACAGCTCTCTGGAGTGACATTTACCAATCAAATAGACACAACACATAAAGAGTTCTGTGGAAACTAAAAAGTGTAAACAAAGTAATTTATGTAGCCACCTCCAATGACACCTTTGTACACTCTGTGCACTGGTTGGCTGCTTTTTCTTCACTGCAAGCCAACTCATCCTAAACCATATCAACTGGGTTCGTTTCAGTACTCCATCACTCTTTCTTGGTCAAATAGTCCTTACATAGTCTGGAGGTGTGTTTTGGGTCACTGTCCTGTTGAAAACAAATGATGGCCCCACTAAGCTCAAACCAGATGGGATGGCATGTCACTGCAGAATGCTGTTAGCCATGCTGACCTTCAATTTTTAATAAATCCCCAACAGTGTCACCGGCAAAGCACCCTCACACTGTCATACCCCCTCCATGCTTTATTGTGGGAACCACACATGCAGATACCAGCCGTTCATCTTCTCTGTGTCTCATCAAACTAAGGTCCAGGTTTCCACTGGTCTAATGTCCATTCAGCAGTTCGACCATGAAGGTCTGATTCACACAGTCTCCTCTGAACAGTTGATGTTGAGATGTGTCTGCCACTTGAACTCTCTGAAGCATTTATGTGAACTCTAATCTGAGGTGATGCTGACTGGAAATTTCTAAAACTGGTAACTCTAATGAACTTCTAATCTGCAACAGAGCTAACCCTTGGTCTTCCTTTTCTGAGGCAGTCGTCATTAGAGCCAGCTCCATCCTTTTTGTGACTGCACTTGAGTAATGAGTGTCACTTCTCTTGACATAGATGAGCAGTTCTTAATATGGATTACTACAGTAGTGTAATTGTTTATTGTATGCCAACACTAACTCTGAACAACAGACCTGATGGTCTCAAACACATCAAGAAAGCAAGAACTTCCACTTGTTTTTACACTTTTTCTTCACCACACAATTCCAATGCATTATTTCATAGTTTTGATGTTTTCAGTGTGAACCTACAATGTGGAAAATAAGAGAAAGATAACCATTGAATGTCCAAACCTTTGACTGGAAATGTATATAGTGGAATGTATAGCAGTCCTGGTTAGAATGATGCCGTGTACTGCTTCAGCTGCTGACCGTTCTCTGAATGATGAAGGCTATAAGAGCAGGACTGGATGTACAGTATGTATCTGTAGGGGTAAACCTATGAACCACTATGGTGAGTGAGTCACACATGCTGAGAATGATCAGACTGAATGTCTTTAAAATCTTTGAATACACTGACCATGACATGCAATGTGCTAAAGACAGAAAGAGAGCACAAGAGATTATCTCTTTTGTAACACCAACATTAAACTGTACTTACAAAACTTTAAGGCTGTGATGAAAGGACTGTAGCCTCCACACATGGGGTGGCCGCTTAACCCACTACGCCACCAATGGCCCACGATTGATAAAAGTTTGACCACCTCTGTGAAAGGGTCATGAAGGGTTGATGAAGAGATGTGTTGCACAGTGAACGGGCATCCTTTGTTGTGCACAACATGGTCATAAAGGAGCACTGCATCCAGCTGTGTAACGTACAGTGATGGAGAATTAAGATGGGGCCTCCAGCATGAGCGACGGTTAAAAAAGGTTCTCAGTCCAGAATCCAAAGGTAAAATGAGCATGCCACATGTCCACTGGCAGAGAAAGTGTGAGGTCAAGTGTGCACTTGAGAAATTGTTACTTTTGTTAAAAACTCCTCACCTTCATCAGTAACTCTGCGAAACACCATGCAGGATATTTGAGAACTATGAATCCAGGTCAGAACATCTTTGAGCTACAGAGACTCTCAGACACTCACTGGCACTGCAGTGAAAGAAAACAGGTAGTTCCTCCCCGATGTTTCCTAGAGTATTTGAACAAGACTGGGAAGTCCTGCTGCGGTTGCTCCTGCCGCTAAATCTGATCTTAGAAGCTGCTTACAATGTTGTTGATGGTTTCCTGAGAAGAAAGAAGTAAGTAAGGACTGAAGAACAGGGATTCTGTGAGCTGGCGTTTTTCTTCCTTCGTGCATTCAGCGGTTTGTGTGCTGTTTTTTTAAGGTTGAACTAGTTGTGTCACTCTAAATGCCAAATACCTCCAAACAACAAATGATGATGCGTTTCGAGGGAGGAGCTCTTCACCTTCACCTCCAGACATTTGATTTCCCTTTCCAAACGTGGAGCCAAAAACATCACCATCACTCCTGGTGATCACGATTAATATTCAAATAACAGCCCTAAGGGCGTAACACCTGATTCTGAGATGGTCATACTGCCTTTTTGGCTCTCTGTGTGAGGGACCCTTTTCTTAAAAGAAAGAGAAACATGGACACAGTGGAAACTGTCTTTGCAGTCCATGGCAGGGTGTCAAACCTCTCTCAGTGTCAGATGTCTGTCTGACAGTCATTGATCTGTACTACATAATGAAAGACCCCTGTGATCTCTTCAAGTCTGCTGTTCATCTGACTTCACCACACAGCAGAGTGAGTCTGTGCTGCGCCATGCAACACTCTGAAACACCCTGAGGACAAATCAGTGTCTCTGACTGAGACAAAGCAGGAATAAAGACCACTTCCTGTGTATGGAAACGCTGCAATACATCACACAGCGGACGGTATTTAAAGTAGAGGACAGTGCTCAAACTGACACACACTGCTCAACACACACTGCTTTGTTTTTCTCGAATGACAACGTCACGCTCCGGACGAGCACTTGTTGCGCTCGAGGCGCGGATAAACCCGCACACATCAAACATTGTGTTAGTGTCGCGCACTCACCGCATGGCAGACGCGTCCGGCGGGCATCACGAGACCCTTTCACGGCTTGTTTCACGGCGGCGGGAAGAATTACCGTTTGACACGGACGTTTTTCTGGACTTCCTGATTCCACGATGCAAACTTTCCAATCCCAGATACACACACACACACACACACACACACACACACACACACACGCACTGCTGCGTCAAGTCAGTCTGGACAACGGAAGAACTTCCGGTAAAAGATTTTCAAAATAACACCCAATTCCTCACAGCACATCCAGATAGAATTTTCAAAATAAAATGGGGTCGCTGGAATAGGAATAGAATAGAAATAATATCACGGCATTTGAAAAGGTGGATATTATTCAGAGTAAGTGGGAAAAGCTGTCTAATGGTTGTCTAATGGACCTTTTCCACAGCGGCCATTTTACATGAAACGGTAGCGCTCTTTCTTCCATGGTTAGAGGAATACAGAAGCCCTGAGCAGTCATACCCATACATCTTCTATCCTTAGTTCCTCGTGATAACAAGTTCATTTCATTTATTTTGTCCAGATCTCAGAGTTATTTATGTCATTGAAATAACAAACGTTGTTATCCCAAGATAACAGGATACATTTTCTCAAGCTCTCCAAACTTTGTTTTCCAAGATAACAATATAATTAATATGACATCCTGAGAAAACAAAAGGATAGTCTAGTATGTAATTTATAATACTTCAGTGTAGCAATGTCAGAGGAACATCATTTCAAATGATTTTATAAACTAAACTATTTTGTTTTCTTGAGATTTGATGTAATTATGGCATTATCTCGTGAAAACAATGTTTCATTATCTTGACATCTCCAGGAAATGAAGTCACTATGTTATCATGGTCAACATTTATTATTACACAATATTATAACATAATGACATAAATAATTTAATCTCAAGAACGCAAATGAAATTAGCTGGTTATCAAAGAAGAGGAAAGAGAGGAGATAAATGTATGAATGTGTGACTGCTTCAAGCTTCCATAGATAAAACAGTACCACCCTGTTTTTCTCACACTTAACCACAACATGACATGGTTCATTGTAGACATGTGAGCTGTTCTGTTCTGTTTTATGGCCAAGTAGTATTCAATTGTTGCACTGAGTTAGATATCTGACTCATTACAAACTTAACTTACCACATGTGCTATGTGCCATTGGTCTATTGTCATCACACTAAATTAAATGTTCTATCATCATTAAGCAGTCTACACAACCCTTTGGCTGTCTCAAACTTTATTGGCTTTGTTGTATAGAGTATACATTACTATAGTTCAGGTGCAAAGAACGACACACAAAATGTATTTGAATTTCTTTATTCAGTATTTCTATTTAAATATAAAACTAGTGTGATAAAAATGCAGAGACAGACTTGTTTCCCATGTGTGGTAATAATAAACAAACACTCAAACATATATGTTGGTAACAAAAAAAGTTAAAGTTGACCCTATCCATGCAATGATAACATTGTTGCTGTTACAGTACTAAAATGTTACTGGCAAGGTAAATGTTACCTCATCTGGGACGAGAACCAGAGTTCTTCCAACAATGGAAAGGGAAGGCACCTTCCTCTCAGCAGAGAGAACATTCATTTTAGATCACACCAGGTTAGAATCAGCGCGTGGAATTAGAAACAAAAAGCATCTGAATACATATCAGCTTTTCAACAATTACAAAAATAAACAGTATTTTTTCTCTGACCTTCACTGTCCACATTGTCTAATGAAGTGAGATGTGATGAACAGATATGACTGGGATTCATCTGCAAAAACTGTTGAATCATTGATGAATCACTCTTTGTACATTTTGTATCTAATGTAATCAAACTGCTTAAAGGGCTGGACTAGTGAGGAAGAACTTAACTACTGGAGTGTTTTTGAACACTTGCGTGTTGGTATGAACATGACAGGCTGATGAGATGATGCTTCTATTATGTTCGTGCAACATGAGTATGTTTGTACTCATGTCTTCAAAGAGGGGCCAATTAAATTCCACTCCTTCCAGAATATAAATTTAACCACCCATCTTAGAGCCATCATACTGATCATGATAGCAAATTTGTGAAGAACAAAGAACAAAAAGTGCCAGTGAAAAAAGCAGTAGTTTTCTTATTTTTCCCAGTGAACACTCCAAAAAGTATTTTATGTGTGAGTGTGAGTGAGGCATCATGAGATGATCTGGTATAATAAATGTGTTGAAATGTTAATTTCACTATAGGAGAGCTGATGCTCTTTGCAACTTTGTGGATAATATGTGTGCGTATCGGTACTCAGCATTGGCAGTCAACTAAAGTTGGAGTTGGAAAATATCGATGTGTCAGTCACTGGCAAAAATCCTGCGTCATGCATCTCTGCTCCCAGACATGACATGACATAACAGAAAACATCCTCTCATCTCCATCCACCATTTCCTGTGTAATACAAACGTTACACTCCGAGTTCTGCTCAGGGACTTGATGTGGAAGACTGAGACACTAAAACTTTCCAGCTGAAAGAAACATTCAGTTCTCAAAGGTGAGCCATGAGCCTGCAGCTCATTAAAGGACTATATCAGTTAGACATGAAGGTTCATTATTGACCCTGGAAAGAGTAATTTGATTCAAAAAGCACAAGATCTACTTATGGGGAATCGTTAGGAGCTTTTCAGCCATAACAGTACTTCCACATTTTCACATTCAGTTTTGTGCTAACAGAGCGGAGCACCATGAAACTTTCAGAAAGAATATGTACAGTAGTCAATGGCAAGAAACAAATCATTCTTTGATCCTGTTTGAACTTGAATTACACATTGATGTTTGTCAGTTATGACCTGTTTGACTGTGAAAATATGTCATGCATGTGATATAGTGACTTTGCTACGTATGACAGAATAGCCTTACTCTCCTCACTCTTTGAATAGCTGCAGCTCTCATCGTGTTCAGGTGTGTAATGATTTTCATCTCCTTTAATACTTTTTTCCTTATTCTGGAAGAACACAGTGAAATATGCTGAAGCGATAGTGTTGATGATGTTTGTGAAGTATATGATCAAAATGAAAGATGTAAGTCACTGAGCACTGGTACTTTACCATCTTTAAGACAGACGGCACATTTCTTGACATGCAGAATGATCTTTTAAACACTGACAAACATCACACTATAAATAAATGATTTGTCTCTCGCCACTGACCATGCATAATTCTTCAGAAATAAGGTGCACAATGGAGGAGGTCAAAGGGAATGTCATTGAAAGACCTGCCTTACCCATATTCTTCATATGATAATCTGTACACAAATTTCCTATTTGTGCGTGTTCAGCTGACCTGTTGCTCTATGGGTTAAGCCAGAAATTACTTGTGATCAATTGGATATTTTTCCCATAATTACTGTCATACCAAACCTCTTACTTATTTCCAGGAGAAATTCTGAATAAATTATGATTAAAACATGAAGCTGTAACAAAACATTATAATAAGTGACTGACATGACTGAAGCTGCTGAAAGCCCATCCTCACCTACAGTGTATCATAGAAAAAGTGAACAAACAGTGACTCTCTTGTGGCTCTGATATACTGTATTGTACAGTTGGCCTGATCCTAATCCCAACACCATGAGCATGACTGAAGACAGAGAAGGGAGTGTGGGGGCTGTAGAGAACTGTGACGTGGCCTGATGTGGAATAGGAAGTGCAGAGCGTTGGACTTTCCCTGCTTCTCCTCACAGAGTTTCACTCAGTTTGATGGTCACTGCCTTCACCTCCGAGTACTCAGCCAGGGCGTACTCTCCACTGAGAGGACAGAGATATACACATAAGGCAGGTTAGAGAATACACTGTGAACAGGGATCATTTATGAATATGAATTATGAAGAAACAGTCGTGGTTCTTACAGCTCTCGTCCATTGCCTGACATCTTATATCCTCCAAAGGGAGTCTGGGCGTGAAGGGCGTTATAGCAGTTTATCCTGAAAGGAAATGAAGAGAAAGAGACAGTGATGGTTTGATTTGATTAGATTTGTTGTCATCTCTTTAATTTGTTAGGTATACATATACATATACTTCATTTATTGATATATTCGTCAGGACGACATACATTACTCAGAATTTCTGTAAACGTGTCAATGCTAGCCTGCTGGCTAATGTCCAACCTCAGTCTTTGAGGAGATGTTTTGAAACATATAAAGTTTCATTTACCTGCATTAAAGAAATTCATCAAAACCCTGATATGACCCACACACAACAACACTCCTTAATGGTCACTAGGTGATGTGTTGTATCTGGTTTGTTATGTAGACATGTAAAAATAACAGTCCACAATACATCTGCTCGCAATACTGTACAGTTTATCCCATTCTGGTTAGCACGGTTAGCACAGTTAGAACTAATATGCTGACGTTGACGGTGGATCTGTCCTAGAGTTTAGAGAAAGAAGACAATCACCTGGTTTCAAGTAATCAGTCTCACTTTCACTGCGTGTTTGTATTTTTAGTTTGGTATGATCAGATTGCACTGTGGTGGAGCAGTGGTTAGCACTGTCGCAAGCAGCAGCAAGAAGGCTCAAAAGACATGCACTTAACAGGTTAATTGGTGACTCTAAATTATCTGTAGGTGAGTATGTGAGTGTGAATGGTGGTTTGTCTCAGCTGGGATAGGCTCCAGCCCACCGTGACCCTGATAACCGCTTAACCGAGGATAAGCGGTTACAGAAAATGGATGGATGGATGAGGTGGTGTTTATTTAGATCCCTGCTAGCTGTTATAGGGCAACAAGCTATGGTATTTACATTTTAAAATGTATACGGCTTGAGCATCCCCTCATGATATTAATTCCTCAGTTTGTACCCGAATTTCATCAAATAGTGTTGAACTCCAATGGAAGTAGACAGGGACTTACCAGACAGTGCCAGTCTCCAGTGCTGCAGACACAGACAGAGCTCTGTCCATATTCGTTGTAAAGACTGCTGACACCAGGCCATACTGTGAGCTGTTTGCTCGCTCGATGGCCTTCTGCTGGCTCTTAAAGCTGAATATACACAAGACTGGACCAAAGATCTGAGAGGGGAAACATATCACATTTACAGAGAAGTCAGTCACACTGTTCAGTGACATTCTTTTGCTTGCTGTCCTCTGAAAAATAAAACATGAATGTAGAATACAAACTGAGAAAGGAATATCTGGACTAGTTTTTAATGGGATGTCTGTACTGCATGCCAGATGAGCCTTTTAACAAATGTATTTTCATTATTTATTAATGACATAGAAGAGAATAGTTCTAATGATACTACAACAGACAATAATACAGTTCATGACACTAATGCATGTATTATCATGTTAACAACAAGAAAGTGATTTCAAGAATCCTTGTCAAAGAGAACCAGCTGTGAAGTCTGACTCTTTTACCTTTGTAGAAAAACTTAAACGAATATGTTGTTAGTAATGGAGAAGAGCTAGAGATTGTTGTTCTATCTGAGCACATCATGAATCACAATGCTTTATTTGGTTAAGTGTTGAAGAGCTACTACAGTAAACCTCTGCAGCAGTCACACTATCACACGTAATGTTATTATTAACAATACTGATATGCTCCAACAGTTGCAAATCAAGTGATGTTTGTAATGTTTCTACAATAAAATAACTAAATCATGACGAGGCTAACACTGACTTGTAATGAAGTGCATGGTCATTCCTACATTGCACCCCCTGTTTGAGATTGGAGAAACTGCATCATGTTTTCTGGAGAAAATGTTTTCTGTTAGTTTACTGTTAGTGTTTGTACCACAGGTGTTTTAGACCACTGGGAAGACAGCTCCTGGGTGGAGGGAAATGCTAATTGAGAGCAGAGCCCTTGTCATGCCAGAACTGGAGTTGGGCAAGTGGCCATATAACTGGGCTCAGCAGCCTCTGTGGACATGGCAGGGACTAAGACACCCGAGGGGACACAGAGGAAGAAGAGAAAAGTAGGGAGTGACCGAGCAAGAAGCCGCTGAACAAGAGTAAATCTGGGACTAACGTTTAGGATCTTTTAGCTGGGGAGAATTTTGTGAAATAAAAGGCTGAAAACAGAGTGAAATTTAAAAATAATAAAATCATCTTTCTGCAGTGTACAGAACTGTCACTCATTTAAGTCTCCTAGATGCTCAGGGCATTATAGTTTTTCTTTCTCCTGCATATAGCTGCAATTGTCCTGTTTATACCTGTTATATGTAAGAATTATAGTAATCAAAAAGACAAGAAGAAGAGATTTATGATGCATTGTTTTTCTTTTTACAATATAACAAAACTTTATAGTTCAAATAGTTTATTTTTATATTTATATTTAAAATAAGACATGCTCATAGTCAGTCAAAACTATGAGATGATAAGTTCAAATTCTAAGTTTCTATGATTTGAGGCTTGTGGCTTCTATAGAAGTATAACTCTGTGACCCATGTCCTTCTTTGTCTGAGGCTGCTCATGCTGCTCTGCTTGTGTCTGTCTGTGCTGTAATTAAAGCTCTGTTCCACAGGGTGTCAGGCTTTACCTTCACCCACTGGCACTACACTCCCTCCACCTGTCTGCATCAGGTTCCCTTGTAATGAACTGATAGAAGTTGTAACCTCTTCCTTGGCGATGCGCATGTGGTCCTTGACCCCGGAGAAGATGGTGGGTTGAATGAAGAGGCCCTTCTCTCCTACAGCTGCTCCTCCATACTCAAGCTTGGCTCCCTCCTTCTTCCCACTCTCTATCAGATCCATGATCTTGTCAAACTGCTGTCGGTCAATCTGGAGCCACAATCAGAAAGATAAGTAGACAACAAAAGGAGATGGTTCAAACATGCAAGATAAATCCATACAACGTAATAATCAGTGAATTTTAGTTTTTGAAAGGTGTCTTTTTCATCTATCTCCTCACTGTCAGAAAAAATGAAGTGTATTTCTCAAAATGTTGAACTGTTTTCATTTGACCTGAAGTGTACACAATACTACAGAAAGAGAAGTTTCTACCTTTTTAGTGACTAGTGAGGATCCAAATAAGTAAAAACCAGTATCTGGTTTGTTTAAGTTTTCATTCGACAGTTATACACTCCAGAGATTTTAGCTGGACAAGCAGCTGAAGATGCCAGAGTCGAAAACACACCAGAGTGCGAGTTAAACTACTCATTGTTCTTTGGCACTTCAGCAGACCAAACCACAGCCACAAACTGCCAAAATACATATGCATATTTAGTTTCTCACCAGGGTTAAAAACACACTCAACCAGCGCTGCACCACATTACGGGACACTTCTCATTCCCAGGGTTGTGTGTTCTCCCCACTGCTCCTCTCCCTCTGCACCTACAACTACACATCAAGTAACCCATCTGTAACACTCCTACAACAGACAATCAGGACTGCAACCTGTCCTCCATTCAGGACTTCTTCATTTCTGCGTATCTTATATATTTACAAACTGAGCTAGTGAACATAGTGGAGCTTTTAGCAGCTAAAGAGTCAGATAACTGAGGAGTTTGTAGAGACCACAAACAGCTGAAAGAGAATGAAACCAGAAACAACAACTCTAAATCAGCGATAATGTTGCTTCATATCTACTGGATAGATGAAATATGCTGCTGAAAGATGGTAAATAAGCAACTGTTGATCTTGTTGCTAAGGTGATGATATGAAAAGGTGATGTCAGTGTCGTGTTTGGCCACAAACTGCCAAAATACATCTGCATATTAAGTGTCCCACCCAGGGTAAAAAACACAGCAGACCATTGCTACACCACATGAAAAGACACCTAGTGCTTGTTTCCCACAAGCTGTGTTTGGGGTAATGCATTACAAATGATGTGTCACATAACACGTTAACACTAGAGTTGGATGACTGGACAAATACATGGGAGAACAGTGTGTTCATGTTTTTTTGCCTCTGAAGAACAAGTGAGAGTAACAACATCAGGCTCTCGCTCAGAGAGCTAAGAAGCACAAAGAGGCCAGGAACAGTAGAAAGAGGAAGCGTGGAAAAACCAGTGTAGGTCCAGAATATTTTCACATTTAACTGAATTAAGGGTTTATTTCAAATAAAACCAGACTCTGTGATTATAAGAACAATGGAAACATCATGGTTTTGATGAGTTTTGCTTTGTTTCTGTCGAGTTTGGATAAAGTTTGTTCAATGCTGAGTCAAAGTGACTCAGCATGAGACAATCACTTCATGCAGAAATGTCATTTTTATTGTTTGTTTGTTTTTTTTAAAACAATTCAGCTACACTGTGTCATTGTTATTTCATTGTTCTATATTATCACACTATTGTTCATACAATATCAGGACAGCCTTCCTTTGCACCAGTGTTGCAGTACTTGAGAACAAGGCGGTCATGACTTGATCCTGGTTTAATTGTGTTGACTACAACACTGCTTTGCATGCTACTGGATTTGTATTGAAATGCAACAAACTTGATCTTATTACTCGCTGTGAAATATTATCCTCTCCCATTTTATAGTGCCTAGTTGTAGTTCTGAGCAGTGTAATTAATAATGCATTACTCTACATTACATATTAGTATATTTATTTTTTATGTATTAAAAGTAACTCATCACACTCAAATGAAAGTAAGCAGTAATATGTAATATATTACTGGCCCAAAACAGTCCACTAATGCCCAAAACTTCACAGTCAGAGTCAGCAAACAATGCAGATTGTCTGTTAGTATGATGTGATGTCGTGTGTGTGGTCCTACCTGTGGTCCATGTGACGTCCGGGGGTCCAGCGGGTCTCCAATGACAATCTTTTTGGCGTTTTCTATGCTGCGGCGCACAAACTCATCATGAATACTTTCCTCCACAAAGACACGTGATGCAGCCGTGCAGCACTGACCCTGGTTATAAAAAGCTCCTTTCTGGGTCTCCTCCACAGCCAGCTGCACTGTAGACACACACACACACACACACACACACACACACACACACACACACACACACACACACACTGTTTTATTCAGTGTTGCTTTGGAATTTTATTGCTGTTAATGTGTTTTTGTGAGAATTTTGTGTTACTATTTTTATCATTTCTTTTCACATATTTTCTGATCTTTATACTTGACTTGTTTAGCATTATTCTTGTTTCACTGATAATATGTGAGGCTTCATACTGCACTGCTTCACATTGTGACTCCAGTGCATGCTGAAACAATCAAAATGACAACATTGCGTTGTTACGTGTCGTGATTCAAAATGAGAGACACACATAGTGTATTTACTTACAGTCACAGTCAGCAAACACGATGCAGGGGTTCTTCCCTCCCAGCTCCAGAGTCACTCTCTTAAGATTACTTTTGGCTGCAGCTTCTTTGATCAGCTGACCCACCTGTGCACAGGACGGTACACGCAACAATACCTTAAAGGTCCAGTGTGCCAGATTTAGGGGTCACTATTTACAACATATCACACCAAAAAAAAGCACCACACAGGTCTGTGGCGCTTTTCACCATAGGCTTTCCTACATGCTTAGTAAAGGAGTGTGAAGCACCTCTTAAATGGCAGCCAGATTCTATATCAAAACCTATTTGAGAGTTATTATCTTTCATTTATTTGTCATGTGACTGCTTTGCAGCTGTGTTAGTGTACATGCATATACCTCTGTAGAGCCGGTGAAAGCCACTTTGTCAATATCCATGTGGCTGGCGATGGCTGCTCCTGCTGTGGGACCAAACCCAGGAACGATGTTCACAACTCCAGGAGGGAACCCCGCCTGAAATAGCAACACAGAGGACACGTTAATGCTTTTATGCCCAGAGCAGAGCCAAAGACCACACATATGAGTTTCAGAGTTTCCCAGTTTGCCCAGTTCAGGACAGATCTGAGTGATTCTAATTTTCTCATCTTAAATAATACGATACTGTCTTTCACAGTTCTTATGTCTGTTATAACAGACTGATATCTCTAATAATTTTACTATTCCACTAATTTTACTGTCCACTATTATGGACAGTGAGGTCACGTTCTCTGTGTATTTTTATGGAACTTCAGGATTTTATTGATAATGAGAGAAGTCCTGAATCTGGCAGACCCACTATATTTAAATGTTACAATAAGAAATATAAGTATAATAAAATAACTGTAATATGATATACTATATAACGGTTAATAAACTAAATAAAATGTCTGTCAGAAGGCCAAAAATGGTTTATAGTTAGTTCTTTTTAATGTGACTTCATCCCTTTAGCTCATCTCATTTTGTTTCTTTGTGTGAAGTTTTACTGTAAAAGAAAAAAGTCCCATCAGACTAAATGTTTTATGCATAGCAAATTTAAATAAAAAAAAAAAGAGAGAAAGGCAAAAAAAAGTTCTGAAGATGAAGTCTGTTCTTCTGAAGTTGTTGTGACAGTGAAATCTAGACTCACACTTAAACATTTATTAAACTGATTATGTCTAATGTAGAATGAGAACCTCTGGGGCACTCTGAACCACAGCTGAAGTGTTCGGGTCCAGATTGTCTCCCTTGCTGGGAACAGTCACTACCAAAACACAATGGAAGCAGAGCAGTCTAATCACATAAGACACAGGATTTTCTATAAGAATACAGGCCCGGGATCTGTCCAAGAAGTGGACTGTCAGAGGTTTAGTCTAAACCCCACTCAGCCCACAGCTTGGATCAATCCCAGTGTACATGTTGAAGGTTAACATCAGACCTCTTTGATGAGCGATCCAACGTGGAGGGCTGTGAGGGGGGTCTGCTCTGCTGGCTTGATGACCACAGTGTTTCCACAGCTCAGGGCTGGTGCTATCTTCCACATGAACATCAGGAGAGGAAAGTTCCACTATGCACAGACAAAACAACACATGTTAGATGACTGTTTTCAATATGTAACTGCACTGCAAGTCAGCCAAAGCACACTGTCACAAAAAATGGCACAGTTAGACCACAGTTTATGGTGTCATGGTTTAAATAGTAGACTAAAGTCATTATTATTATTAAGTCATTATATGGGGTCACTCTTTCTTTCATTCAATTACCCAGGCAACGATGACTGCTAATTAAGCCCTGAGGTCACAAGTGCAACATCAGGAATCATATATTGTGGAAGTTTTCATGACATGACATGACGGTGGTTATAGACATAACCAAATTTTGGCTAAATGTCTCAAAATAATTTGGACAAACCTCTTTTGCTCTTTGTCTGTTTAAGGTGGGATTGCTGTGCCTTGGCACTCTATATGAAAGAGAGGTTTATTGATGTCATGCCTCTGACCCAGCACATGAGATAGCAATAGGATTGAATCATATGTGTAAAAAATGTTGAGAAAGCAAGACAGGGCCCACATGTGTGTGTGCCACAGCAGTAACGAGCGGCAGAAAGTAAGCTGAGCCACAAAGCTGCCAATCTGGAAGATTTGGGGGTTTAAGGTTGAGATCGACAATAAACTCCTGATTTGAAAGAAATAAGCCAAAAAAAAAAAAAATAGAAATCAAAACTGCATAGATGTTATACACATGCAAAAGCTTTCTATCTGCACTTATCAAACAAGTAAAAGTTAATAAAAGTCACCCTGAGTGCGGTCAGGACAATGGGAAGGACAGCATAGCTGAAATGATGATGCTTTTTAAACTACATTTGAACACAGGGTCACTCTTTAAGAAAGGAACTCAAGGTCACAAAAGTGTTTTCCCAAGGCACTGCTCCCCATAATGGACAAGTAGTACACCAGAGAGGGTAAAAGTCAATATGCTTCAAACTTCTGAACTTCTGACAAACCCTCCCTCCACAGCTCTACCCTATGGGGTATGACATTCACGTCCACTTCATGAAGTGATTGGTCAGTCAATGTAGAAACAGTACAGAGCATTTAAACTTCTATCTCATGCTCTCTTTTTTTATTCTTCAAATTACATTTTCTGTGTGCATCTAAGTGAATGTATTGACTATGAGGAAAGAGTGTCTGAAAGTGTGTGCAATTATCTCTCTTCTCTCTATGATGGATTGCTTTTCACCCTGCCTTCAACTGCGTCTGTTTGGAACACTTTTGACTTTAGATGTGGTTGACCAACACATTATTCAAAATACTTCCATTCAAGTAGCTGGTCCTAAGGATTGATGTAGCACCCACAGTGATGCAGGCATTGGGAGCTCAGCCAGAAGGCAAAACTCTCAGTTTACCAGTTGGGTCCAACCCTCACCTCAGGTCATGAGCTTTCAGTAGTCAAACAAGCGCAAATTCGCACCTACACACACACACACACACACACACAACCTCAGAAACACTTGACCTCCATTGGAAATTTCAACCTCACAGACTGAAAGTCATAGTTGCTGTTGATTGAGCACATCTTTGTGGTCCAATGACCTGATAAATCACAGGCAAAACTTTGACTATCAGAGGTTTGCGAAGTTTTGCTGACCGACCAACTGATCAACAGAATGAGCTACAGAACTGCTGGTTGCAGGTAAAAATGAGACTGTGGCTACAAGCAGGAACAATTTTCTTCACAGGGTGGCCTTAGGGAGTTTGGACATTAAGAGAAACCACTTGAGATGATTCAAGCATCTGATAAGGATTCCTTCTGGATGGCTTACTTTACAGGTTTTCTGGGCATGTCAATGTGATAGCAGCCACAGAGGCAAACCCAGAACACAATGAAGGGACTAAATGTCCCATCTGGCTTTGGAACATCTTTGGAAGGACGTCCAGGCTATCGCCTTGTCTACTGTCACCATGACCTGGAGGTTAGCAATGGAAAAACCAATTGCTTTACAATGAATTTTTGAGGGCCCCTGGAGGCATTGGCCCCCAGGGTAGTTGCCAGCTTTGTCCACTTGATAATCCAGCCTTTCTGTTTTTGTGTAACTGTAAAAGATTCACATCATATTCTGTTTAGAGAGGATAGAAGTGTTTAGATCTAGCACCAATACCAATGCCATGTATGACATGATAACAACATTTTTGTTAAGGTTTTTGAAGTGAACAGTAGTTTATTTCTGCGACTCATTTGGAATTATCACTACAAAGGTCTCCAATGGAAATAATATTGATTACGTCAGAGGCACACACTGGGGCTAATAACCCAAGCAACACACACCATCAGTTCTTTGGCTTTCCCAGTCAACTCAGAGAAAAATACACTTTATCACTTGGATGTTGTTCTGCAGAAAATATACAAGAAAATAAAAGCAGCTCTAAATCATCAAGACTGGAGATGATTCAAAGTAAACAAATTCAGAAAAACAGCTCATTTATTTTCCAGTTGCTCATTTCCATGTTGGAAACCAATGGACAAATAATTGGGCACTCAAACCCAAATTAGACAGCAATACATGTGAGTGCAGCATGTTTATTGTTTAAGCATTGTTAACTTTTACAACACTTTGGAAACACTCAGCGCCATTAAGGGATCTTGGGATCACAAGCCGGGAGAAAGGTTTCCTGTTTTCCTCTGACAATGACTCATGCTGTGTGTGCGCCAGCAGTACTTTCAGTAATTACACAACGTCCTTCAGTATAAATTTCACTTTTTTGATATAATCTCCCATGTCAAACAACAGCCGTTTTGTTCCTTTGTTGCCAAAGCAACATTAGAGGTTATAGGCTTATGCTCAAAGATAAAAACTGAATGGCTGTATTCTGTCATGATGTTGAAATTATACTCATGTTTCTGTCTGGATCTACGACAAAGTGCAACACAATACGGTGAAACACCAAACATTGCCCCACCCTAAATATGATGAAGTTATTATCAAAAGAAAGAAAAAAATACATATATTCCAATGTGTGAAAGTAAATCCAAGCAGTACAGGATAGGAGCTGTGTGTTCCTGTAAGAATAGCCCTAAAGGGATTAGCAGAGAGGAGGTCTTGTTTAGGGAGAGCAAAGATTAAGATAAGGTTTCTGGTGCACTTACCAGAGTTTCATTTCATCCTCACATCCAGACTGTGCTTTTAAATTGAGTACAGTTGCCTTACTAGCACTATATATTTATGATCAGCACTTTCCTGAAAAGTTTAGTCGTCAGTGTTTCCAATTAAGCCTGAATATGGTTCCAAAAAAGCCAGCGAAGCTAGCAGTGTACTGTAAATGATAGAGCCACTCCCTCATAGACTGTGAGAAGAAGAACACATTGACATTTTGGGAAACCCACTTGTTCCCACGCAGAGTCAAATGAGAAGATCTCTATTTAATCTCTTTGTGTCCAATATCTGAACCAATTCATAGAGCTGGACAAGGTGCAGGTAGCCCGCCTAGCTGCTAATGTGTCCCAGTGACCTACTGTGGTACTGCATCACAAAATCTCATGCGACCCCAAAAGCATTTTCCACATAGACACCTGTAAAACTGTCAACAGGTCAGCTAAAATTGCAATTCAGTTATGATTTAATATTTGTAAAAGTTTTGCAAGGCAAGAGAAGTCATTTCTAGGAGTGTGATGTCATTCCAATAGGGACAAGGGGGCCGGGCCAGGGAAGACTAATGAGCTTATGCAGTGCACAGAACTGGAGCAAAACCAGGAAGAGACAAACATATTTTTTTGGCATATATTGGTGAACCATCTTGAAGTCCTGTATTTAGTTCTAATAAATCCATGGTTCATCTGGAGTTTCATTTAGCCTGGCACAGACTGGAAACAAGTATATAGTTTGTCATACCTTCCAAATTCAATATGCCAGTCACAAGCACCTCTATGGATATGGTTTGGTTAGGTCTAGGCAAAGAAAGTGACTTTTCTAGGGTTAGTAAATGATCATAAAAAATCAAAACAGTGCTGACTGTTGATAGGAAACAAGATGTGAATAGGTTCTTCCTAAGTTAGTCACTTTCATTCCATTTGTGGCAACATAAAAAACTCAGTGTCTCCCATCTTCAGGTTAGGACAGATCTCAAATCTGTGTATAATCACTGAACAGCTTTTCAAACCACAAAGTTTCCACATGTGTTAAGCAAATAAAATAAATGTGTGTATAATAATGGAGTTATTCATGGAGTTATTGTTTGTTTCATATTTGACAAATCATAACTAAGCTATGCTAAGCTAGGCCTACACAACCAAGAGAGCTGCACAGCCAGTACATGCAGCTAAAAAAGGCTTCAAATTTTGGTCATTTCACAACAACATATGTCATAATCAGGAATATGTCTTCACACTTTTATAGCTTTTGGCATGGACGTGTATGGCAAAACCTTTTTTCTTGGACCATGGGAATCATCCCGGCACTGCTGCCGCAGGGGTCTTAGATCTATCTCTGTACTGATCCACAGAGATGACACTGACATCCATCCATACTGTCTGACTGACAAACAAGCTTAATGTTTCTCACAGAATGTCAGAGCATACCTTTGACTTGACTTTGCCATACTTAAAACACATGTATGATGATTATTGTGCACGCACACACACACTATACCACAGTATACCACAAAAGCATCACAACAGTGTGTTGGATCCCATACCCTCATATTATAAATGAGATATTGCGTAATGTTCAGATTTTTTTTTAAAGCTTATTAAGAACAGATTGTATTACAGCAGAATGATCACACACCCTGAAGTACCTTTTACTGGATCTCCTCAACACACACACACACACACACACACTGTAATGGTACATTAACAACAATGTTAGGTGTTGTTTTATTTTATTTAAGCACCCCAGTGTGTATGTGTGTGTTTAATTTCACACCAGGCCAAAGTAATACGAACAGTAATAAGAATTCCTATTCCTAGCAGCATTATAGCTCATAAATTCAAACCAGATCCCCTCTGGACTTACTGGAATGATGGCTCCACATACGCCAACAGGCTCGTGTTTGGTTAAACACACAAAGCTTTCATCTGTAAAAAAACAGAAACAGAACAATCAGCTTGATCCACATTGCATTTTATTCAGGCACTGTCGATATTTATTGTTTTAATTTTCATTCACAGATTATTTTTACTTTCGGGTACCATTAGAAAAATAAGTTGAGGTTAAGTGGATGTGAGTGGAAGTTGAAACAGTGATGTACAACCATTTGACATTTGATTTCCAGCTAATTTCTCACGTGTAAATTTATACTGGTGTGTAAATACCTTTCATGTGGTTTAAATGGTAACTTAACACCAGCAGTGTTTCACTGTCCTCTCTAGCTCAAAGTTTCTGTTTCACCTTTGAACACAGCCGGGATCACTGAGGGGTGTGGTCAAAAATTACGCCCACTGCACCTGGAATCACACCCATCAGTGATGTCACAGTGTCCTGGAGTACAGTTGTACATCACTGCAGCAAGGTGAGAAGCTAAACAACTCATGGTCATGTGTCCACTCATGCCCCTAAAACAATGAACTGTATATTTACGTTTGAGTGGCGTGAGACCTTCTTGGCACCCATAGGAATTGTTATGGGACCAAAGCAGGAAGTCAAGTGTCAGGTGTCATTTAAACCATGTCCACCTTTGTTCCAGAACTATCACAAACCATCAACCATCAAATCAGCCACCAAACAACTCCTGGGAAAAATGTGGGATACATTTTACAGCTCTATGTCACCACCACCAATTATTTGACTGATTTTGGTGAAACTGGATCATATTTTATGGAGAAAATGTTTTCCCTCTGATGTCCTCTGGCTGCTCTGCCTCAACTCTCTGTGATATAGAGTTTCCTGATGGACAGTGAATTAACTGCTGAGGACCATACTGTAGTTAGCTTATGTTAGCTCATTTTGTTAGCAAGGCTGCCTGGACTGTAAGCTCACAGCTCCAGGGAGGTGTTAGTGTTTTTACCACAGGCGTTTAGGAGGATAGGAGGTTTTGAGGCCTGGGGTGTGGACATAGACAGACAGTGACACTGGAATAGGCATCAGAACTGGACAACGTAAAGGTAACTGTTCAGAGTCAGAGACCAAAGAGATCAACAGAGAAAGTTAGGAAGAGAAAAAGACAGTGACTGAAATCTGGGGCTGACTTTTAGTTGTAATATAGTCATAACAAATAGACATGTGCAGCTGTTCAAATTTACCGCAGAGGTATTTCACTCTAGAATTGAGGATGCCAAATCACAAAAATACAAATTACTATGCATTCTTGCTTCAAGTTTTGTTTTTGTTCTTTTTTCACTCAAACCAAAAAGTTTCCAAACTTTAACTACAGCGTTGGGAAATCATAAAACTGATTATTTTTCAACACTGACTTAAAAACTTTGTGTAAGATTAAATGGCATCTAGCAGTGACATTTCAGATTGCCTCACCCTTCTTTTCCAAACTTGTAGGTGAAACCAGAGTCACCGCAAAACTTGCAAAACAACACAGAAGGCCCTTTCTAGAGCTAGTGTTTGCTTTGTCCATTCTGGGCCACATGGCAATTCAACATGGGGGACTATGGTGTCACTAATGAAAACATAGTTTTGCACATTATAATCAATTTATGTCACATTCTGTAAATGGAAAAATCCCTTTAAATCTTTTACATTCATCCTTTTAGAATGTCCCATCAGCACTACCTGTGAGATCAACACTTTTACTGTAAAACTGGCTCAGCAGACAAACTTGGCTCCTCAGTCTACACCCTGACCTTCTCTTGTTTCCCGTGTGACTGCCTGATCACAGGCTGGGAGACTCCCCCACAACAGGACTCATCTCCTGCTGCCTTTATCTTTGAGTCACTGGGTGAGTTCCACGTTCAGCTGCAGCTTACTGAAGGTTACAATCACTCAGTGGAGGAAGTCAGCGTCCACGTACAAAAGTGTTGGGGGGGAGAACTGCTATCATTGTGTAACACAAGAATCAGAGGGGCAGCCTCAGGCCTGCTGTAGCTCTTTTCAGGTTCTATGTACAAAATCAGAGGCAGAGCTCATCTGAAGGCAGGAATGTCCCACTGTACCGAGTTCAAAGCAAAACGAGGGCAGCTAAAAATATCTGTTCTGTTCAGAGTTTAAATAAGCACTGATAGAAGAAGCACTGACATCTCTGGCTTAAAGTAGGTATACCACTGTGTGACAGTAGGTGACAGAATGGCCAGTGTTAGTTCCTACAGTACTACATTAAAGGTGCTATGTGCACGATTTAGTGGCATCTAGCAGTGAGTTTGCTGGATCAACTGACTAATGCTTGGCTTTCAGGACAAACTATTTGCAAAAAACACAATACCCCATTAAGTGTTTAGTTCGTCTGTTCTCGGCTACTGTAGAAACATAACAGGTTCAACATGGTGCACCACCAGTGTCTGTAGAAAGACTCATTCTAAGTTAACAAAAACACAACTATTCTTATTCTCAGATGATTATACACTATTAATGTCATTAAAGACATGATATATTTTTGCTTGGATCAAAACCTCCAATAAACAAGTTCTATCCTTGATGCTCTGATTAACTTGTGCCAGATCTTGTGTTACTTATCAGTTAGTAGTTTGAGAGTGGAGAGCATGTCATTAAACACCCTGAGAGAAAGTGGACAACAAAACAAGAAGCTCAATTATCTGATCAAGAAAGAGTACCGGCCCTCAACATGTCAGCCAACCCAAAAGCTCACGTTAACAAACAGAAATCCAGCAGCTTTACCTTTGCATGTTTGAGCCAGACGACTGCAACTGAAACTAAAACTAAAACTAAAACTAAAACTAAAACTATAACTACATTTATAACTAAACTAAAACTACATTTATAACTAAAACTAAAACTACATCTATAACTAAAACTAAAACTAAAACTAAAACAACATCTATAACTAAAACTAAAACTAAAACTAAAACAACATCTATAACTAAAACAAAAACTATAACTACATCTATAACTAAAACTAAAACTACATCTATAACTAAAACTAAAACTAAAACTATATCTACATCCATAACTACTGTATCTATAACTAAAACTACATCTATAATTCTAACCAAAACTAAAACTACATCTATAACCATGACTTAAGTCTAATTGTAGTATAACTAACAGAGTATTTCAAAGACCACCTTTATGTCCACATGATAGTGTTGTGATTGCTGAGGTTTAATACCAACATGAGTGTTTGCTGCTTTATGTATGGCACCAGGAAATACAATAGTTAGCTTTACATTAAAAATATTAACAAACCATGACAATTAGTCAGATATTATATTTATAGTAGATGTAGACGTTTCTTGTATTGGTTTAGTGGTAGTTGGATGTCACCACGACATTTTGTATCTTCATACATGTTTTAGTTAATGTGCAGAATTTAATACTGTCAAATAAACTAAACTACTGTAAACTTTTAATGCAGCCTCTTCATCTGATTCAAGTTTTATTCTGTTTCAGGGTTTTGCCAATTTATATTTTTTTTACAAAAAAAAAAAACATTACATAAATTCTTTTATTGCTGTGTTTTTATGTTTCCGTATTATGTTTAAGTGTTCCTTGTTTGCTAGTTGAGCACGTTGTATCTTTTTAACAAGTGCTGAATAAATAAAGACATAATTATAAAATAAACTGAAACTGATGGCATAGCTGATCTTTGAGGGGGGACAAGAATGTCCTAGGACGGTCAGGGTCAGTTAATCTGATAAGTTTATGAGAAAACCTGTAAAATTGAAAATGAAAGCAGCCAAACAAACACTTATCATGTCTGCGGTGCTGGTGAGTCAGGACAAAGGGCAGGACAAATATGATAAGTACTCCACTTCTGGGAAAAAGGATGAAAAGTGACATATTTACCTGATGCTTTGTGTAATTCACTTGCTTTCATTTTCATTCTTTTTTGGTTTCTGTCTCAGTCTAGTGACTCAGATGCGATAAGAGTGTTGATTAGAAATCCACATCCAGTGAGCAGCACTCTGTACAGCAGCTCGACCACTGAAGCATGTTTGTAAAATACAAATTCCAGTCAGCACTTCATCGTGCGTATGCAGCCCACGACTGTGCAGTTTTCATAACAAACTAAACTCAGCTATGCGTCTCATCTTGATGACTGGTAGTGAGTCCGCTCCAGTATAAAAGTGGGGATTATTGGCTGAGCGGCTGCCGGCTTGGAAAAGGCATTGAGCCAACACTGATTGTTAATCCTCACAGACTGTTGCACCTCACTGATTACTATCTCAGCCTCTTCCTCTTTCCTTTGTCCTGCCGTGCCTTTCGTCTCTCACCACTCCATTGGCATCTAATCGAGAGGAAAAGGCAAGCGTGTTTTGTCTATCTTGCTGTCCCGCAGAGACACGGGAGACACAAAGTAGGATCTGACAAGAGGGGGAAGTAATAAGAGGCTGGATGAGATACCACCCAGGGCTGAGGACAATCCTGAGCCAGGCCAAGTCACTTGCTCTTTAGTAATTAACTTGTGTCCCAGTGGTGCACTGGTTACGGAGCCCCCGAGGGGACGTGTTAAAAAAAAGTTCTCGTGTTTTGTGTCCTCAGTGAAAACTTATCTCATGTTCATTAGCTCGTGCACACTAGTTCATATCAACTTATTTTGCGCTCATAAAAACAAACAAAAAAAAAAAAACATTATCAACATTAATACGACTTCATGTCTTCAAATGTATGCCTGAATAAATAACTGAATCACAGCAATACCAAAACACTGACACCTTTAAATGAATTTGCAAATTAAATCATTTCTGACAACAAATCCACACTCTCACTTTGTGGTCAAATTAGACTTAGAGTACTAAAATGGAAAACAAATACTAATATTGCTGTTTAAAAAGGCAACATGATAGTTCACTCACACTGTACCCATAACCGAGCCTTCAAGTCCATTTTTTCAGATTTACATATGCAACTACAGAGATTGTGAATTGAGCTCTGACTGCTGCCAAAATTCAGGTGACCTACACAGAAGTACTGTGCACGAATGCGTCCTGTGTAGACACATCTCTCAGATGACTACAGGTCTTTTTGTGTTGTCGCATACTGTCCTCCAACCCTTATTCATAACACACAAGATCTTTCACATTTCCAACTGTTTGTTGAGTTTGTGACAATTATTAGAAGATGACACACACACTCACCTACAGGCAGACTCTTGCCATGGATCTTGTCGGTCCAGCCTGCGTAGTAACGAAGGGTTTTGATGCTGCCATCCAGGTCGATGAAGAAGGACTGCAGGAAGGGCTTCCCTGTGTCCATCGTCTCCAAGGTCTAAAGAATCAGGACAACTAGCATCAATCTGGGCAAATTAAAAAACACTCTGAAGAAATCTTTTTCTGTAGTTTTGACTACTTCTAGTTTATTTCTGTAGTTTTGGCACCATTCCCTTCAGAAATAATAAAGCGGAGATACTACTCATGCTCAAGTTAATGTACAGGATTCATGCTAGTAATGAAGATGAAGAATGTGTTGAACTTGTGTGATCTGTGAAAGGTTCAACTAAAGAGTGATTTCGCAGGGTGGCCCGTGGCGTAAGCGGGTTAAGCGACCGCCCCATGTATGGAGGCTACAGTCCTCGCTGCAGTGGCTCCGGTTCGACTCCCGCATCGGACGCCCATTTACTGTGTGTCTCTATTTTTAAAAAAACCCCACAAAAATAAACAGACCTGGGTTGAAACAAACACTTTTGTTTCACTCAATTTCAGTCTGACCTCCACATAAAGTGTTTGAAGTGCCTTGTTTCCAGCCTGATCACCTTGATTAGACTTTATTGCAGTGATGTGTTGCAGATCTCAGCAGTTACTTTGGCAAATGCAGTGTGATCATAACTGATCGAAATGTTGGACCAAAGCACAAAAATAAAAGCAAAATTGCATTAAACCAGAGTAATCCTTGAATAAATATCTACAATCCCTGTACCTTCCAAGCCTCTTCATGCGCAGTGAGGTTTGCCAATAAATTTACTGCTGGCCATCTACTAACTGTTTAATTTCTCTGTTATATAATACACCAGGAATTTAATATGATGTTATACTTTTTGGTTCCAGATATAATAATAATAATAATTACTATAATAAAGGTGAATTCATCCAGGGCCTAACAAAGGCAGTGAATATATGAGGCTGAAATAGCTGGTGAGGTAGTTTTTGTGTGGATCCAAGGGTGGTGCAGTGGGATGTCGGCCACAGTGGTCTACTGCAACATACACTGTCTTGATAAATACATGGCAATCAGCCAAGCATGTAAAACTGAGTATGTTAAGACATAACAATGATTATATTTGAATGTATCGGGCAAGATTTAAACTCTGTTGTGTACATGTCTCCTTTACAACTCTATATCGTGTTTATTGGACTGACTTTTATTTCATTGTAAGAGGAAAAATGAGAAGAAGTGAGGCTCTGCAGCTCGAGCAGATAAACGAAACCACTGTACCACTTTACTGTACATTTAAATGGCCCGAGTCTGGTCCTTATTTCCCCAAACATAGCGAGGAGTTTAGTGTAATTAGCCATACCCTCCACTCTACCACTCCAAAGCATGTTTGCAATTAGCAGTCACATGCAATCTGGTATTATTACTTCACTCACATCTGTAAGGGTTCATTTACAGATCTAAGTCTTAATGCAAGCTGGCAGCTAAACAGAGTGGAAAGGCACAGCAACAGGGATTTCATTCCAAACAATATCTGAAAGAGAGGGAAAGTAACATCCAGCAATCATTACAAAGAGAAAAAGAGAGGCTCGGGTGGGGTCACAGTGTCATGATGTCATGCAATAATATAGGCCAATCCTTGATATGAATAAGTCAATATCATGACAGCACACGGGCAGTTCAGCTGCAGGAAAAAACATAATTTTCTTGCTTATAAAACAGCATTTGGTCCTATAATTAAGATATATTGTGATGAATAATATCTGAACACCCAGCAACAATAGAAAAATGCAGTCAGTTCTCACAGAGCCTGAAATCAGCAGAGTGGAGAGGAACTACTTACAGCAAGTACCTCAGTACTAAGCTCCATCTTCTTCACTTGTGTATCTCCATTTTATACTGCATTTATGCTACTGCACATATACTTCAGTGCAGTAGAGCCCATTTCAGAGGGATATATGGTACTCTTTACTCTACTACTGTACAGTAATCTGATGATTAATTAATTAATTGCTAATCTTTTAACAAGACACCAAATGTAAAATGTATATTTGACCCTTAAAAAAGAAGAATTAAATGATCAAAACTTCAATTTAGTCAATGTTTAGTCTCCATGATGTTACACGACAGGTGAGAATACTGTACCAAATACCAATATCAGTGCTGAATCATTATTAAACCCACTCAGATATTAATATAAACACACCTGTTGATTGCAGCTTGTTGAAGGTTTCACTGGGCACCTGACACTGAAGCAGGAACCTGTTTGATTTGAACCTGCACTGATTCTGATGCTGAGCTTCCACTTTCTTTTTTTATACATTCTGTTGCATTGTTCTACTTAAGTACAGGATATTTGATTCATTATAATCCTGGCATTCAGGGGTATTTTAGTGACATAAGCACACTTAATAAAAGTCAGCTGTGTGTCATGGTGACTAATCTGCTGTCAATATGACGTTGACCAGTTCATATTCCTCTAACCTTGTTATGTATCACGTAATATTGTTACATTCATATTTAGTCCACCTCTGTGCGAACACTTTATACAGCAGCTGTCTGCAGGAAACATGGACACGCTCTGACTCAGTGAGGGCAGCATAGATAAAGCACTGGGAATGAGCCCACCGCCAACAGGAGCCGGTCCCTCTCCATCAGGTCGGCCAGTTTGTGGAGCAGCCTCCCCCGGCTGGACGCGTCCATTCTCCGCCACGGAGAGCCTCTCTGGTGGGCTGCCTTGGCTGCCTCCACCGCCTTGTCCACATCCTCCTACAATCAGAACCGAACACAGCGGGACGGTGTCAGGACACAGCACGAACTAAAGGCGAACTATGAAACAACGAAGTTACAATGCACCAAGTACAGCACGTGCCCACCGGATGATTCTCTAACGTTCATGGTCATTATACTGACATTAGTAGTCTGATGGTGTTAACGCTGATACATCCACAAAGGTCTATCCAACCGGACCGTGTGATTTTTATGCATATTCATATACGCTATTACTAAAATGAACATCTGTTTGACTAAATTATTATGGCGTGCTGTATTTCAGAGATCTTCCTAATGAGTGACAGAAAAACGTCAAATGAACAGCTATTTAAATGAAGTTAAGCACTTTTTTTTTTTTAAATTTCTGTGGATGTAGAGCTAAAGCAGTGAATATTAAAATACATCAGTGGTCAATCATGTAGGCTTACAAGACGTTTATTATGAATTATTATATTATATTATATTATATTATATTATATTATATTATATTATATTATATTATAATGATGTAAATGATGCCTCCTTACTTTGTCTGCTTCTTCCACATCACAGATTTTGACACCTGTTGCTGGGTTGAAAGTTGGGAATGTCCTGCCGCTGGTGGATGTGAGCCACTCATTGTTGATAAAAATCTGTAGAGAAAAGTGCAAAGTGTTTGTTATGTCAGCTGAAAACACAAAGACAGTACTCGACTGCCACTCAAAGCTGTAACCTGCAAGCTGTGTAGTTTGCACTCTTACCGTGGTGTGTCTGATATCCTGGACTTTGACAGGTTTAGGAAAAGTCAAAGCTGATGGGGTGTCTTCAGCCACTCCATTCTCTGTTGTTCCGTTCTGTGCCATTCTAGGTCAGCAGTACAGTCCAGAGCCAGTCTGCCTGCTCCGTCTACTCAACACTGTCAGCCCATCCACTGGCTTTTTATAAGAATGTGGAGTTCCACCCTCCTCACACAACAGTTGAGGAGAACCCAACTCCGCCCCTGTAATAGTCAGAGGCTCTTATCTAAGGGTATTCTTGTTCTTGCAGCACCTTGGAAACATCCTGCAGCATGTACTGTATTTATTACTGTGCGAATGTGTGTGTTGTAAATGCATTTTTATGTTCATTCAAACTGGTGAGCACAAATTCACAAGCTGTGTGTGTGTGTGTGTGAGGCAAGATTAAAATTTCACAACTGAATTATCTGCCTCAGTCCAATCAATGAAAGTAATGAGACTGAATTCATTCTACTGCACAATATTTACATCTCAACACAGCAGCTTTGATCTGCTGCTGTCTGGCCTATTCGGAGCGACTGCAGGCTGTTCGTCAACTGTGCAAAGGTGTTATGAGTTGTGATGTTCCTCGCAAAGTTGGTTTTTGCACCTGGGCCTGGTGAAGTTGAATGGAGTTGAACACATGCAAACAAATGCTTTTGTTCCTGCGGACAAAGCTGCTTGCTTGCTCCAGACTTGCACTCATACACAGTCTGCTATTGTTTCCCCTTCATCGCTTCTTGTCACTCTTTATGTCAAAGTTTAATTAGGACAACGAGCTTTCGCAGGCTCATTTCTCACTTCAGCAACTTTCTAACACTTCATAATGAGAGAGAGAGGGAGAGAGGGAGGGAGGGGGGACTCAAAAGGGAGGGAGAGACTCAGAGAGAGTGAGAGAGAGGATAAGATGTGCATGTGTGTATGGGTGTATGTGTCTGAAGGGGTGGGGGTGGGGGTAGGGAGGGGGAGCAGGAAAGAAAGGCCTTGGCAGAATAAGTCAGGACAAATGAAATGAAATGCAAAGCATGGGCCCAGACCCATGCAAATAAGCAGGAACCTGCTCTGGAGGAGATGAGTTGATTGCTCAAACCGTTTGAGGGATTAACCACAAGTGAGAAATAAACACTGCCACCATAAATATTCTTTAGAGGGGGCCAGGAAACATTTGAGTATTGGATTAAGTCAAAATAAACTAGTGTGTGTGTGTGTGTGAGTGTTCATGGTAATGAAGGAACATGTGCAACAGTGTGGCTTACTGACGTGTTGCTGAATAGTTTGGACGACACTGGAGCTCTTCAGCACAGAGAATAACAAGTATCAGACCCTGGATGCAGATATAAGACTTGTAAGCAGATACAGTCTTTGCTGGTCTGGCTCTGCATGTGGGATTTGTTGACAAATGTATCTTTTAAAAAGGTTGAACTTATACTGAAACCTGCTTCTCATTTCCATTTTTAATGCATACTGTTGTCTATACAGTATTGTATTGTAGAGCCGTATCTATTCAGGAGTTAAAAAAAGTGTGGTCTGATATTTTTCTATATATGAATATGTGCCATGTTCCCTTAAAAGTAGCCATCAGACACTTGTGACAAACATGTGCAAAGGAGGCAGAGTATTCAAACAGTTCAATCCCAAAATTCTCCCTCCGTTGCTGCTGTTTTGCTTCATTCCCCACGTGGCTTCATTCCCCACTAGGAACATTTCAGATGCGCCAGACTTTGTTCAGATTTGGCAGTGTAGTTAAATTGTTTCCCTTCTCTGTCTGTTTTTATGATCTGGCGTCGGCACAGGGTGTTTTATTTTGAAAACTGACTGGATTCTCTGTGCCGTTTATATGTCTGACCTCTGGCCAGTTTGATCAGCTCTGCTCTCAGCTCTGCTGGTTTGCGGCGTCCGTCCGGAGCAGAGCGGAGAGGACGCTCCTGGGGATGCATCTGAAAGATGCCATAGGACAACCAGAATGCTGGCAGCAGCAATAAACTTTGTTGTCCAAAATGACATCCATGCACCCAAACATCAATCCTCACTCTGAATTTAAAGAACTAAAAATAAAAAAACCCAAACAGAACATAAATAATAATTCATATAATCCCAGGCTTCCTTTTCATATTAGTGCATAGCAATCTATCTGTGATAGGCCAGTATTGACTGACAGATATATCAGTCTCTCCAAGTTCAGAAACTTTTGTATAAGATGCTTTTCCCAATGATATTTGCAAAAAATACGATGACACTTTTTTTATTTGTTCATTTATTGAAGAATGCATGATGATTCAGAATAATTAATAAACATGCTCAATGCTGTCCTATCAACACAACAGCACATTACATAATCATGTTTTCATTTTGTATGCTTGAGAGTTTGAGTTATGTAACAAAGTAATCATTATTAATAAGGTGAAAAGCTTTTTTGAAAACCTTAACACAGTAACGAGGTGCACGTGTGCGATCGTGATTTTCTACTGTACGTAGTGAACATCGAATCTTCCAGCTGACTGAGAGTTAGACGAGCACCCTGCCTGTCGTGGGAAAGTGGAGCCAGGTGACCTCTTGTTCTAGGCTTGGCTGCTCAGGCTAATTGGTGCTGCACACCTTCTAATGAAGGTCAAGTCTCCTCCCATCAGCAGGCTTCAAGGCCAATTAGAATCACTACCCAGATAGCTAATTGCAGCATTTAGTCTTTTGTTGAGCGCTCTTTAGTTGTTAAACAGCATTTCCACAGAAAAGACACAGTTTATCATCCCTGTGTGCTGACACTAGACATCACATCAGTGAAGACTAAAGTGAGTGTGTGTGCCATGGCATATCATATCATCATCAATCATCAATACAGAACATCAAAGCAAAAAAGGAGAATTATAAATAACAAAAATCCATATGAAAACATATGGAGTACAATGAGTACAGTCCATGCATTATGATCATGTGGATAAGTATTATGGCATACAAAACAACAATAAAAAATATTAAAAGCATTACAAATCCTTCATATTGTCATCATATGATGATATACTGTCAAATAAACACTTTAACATAGTGTATAAATAGGAAAGTTAGTCATCATCATCATAATATTAACATCTGCAGAAGACAAACTATACTTCTAAACAGTTTTATATTCTTCATACAATATCTATACTCCATGAAGGTGAATTGACACTGGGAGGCTGATGATGATGACTTCTGAGGACTGTAGTTTGATGATGCTGTACTGTCACATATTTACTCATTCATATATAGAACAGGATATTATAATAATATTTCAGAACAATGTAATACACTTAAACGGAGCACAGCCTCAAAATGGAATTTAGTCAGAGTCAATTTAGACAAATAGCTGAAGGAGCTGAAGTCCAGGCGTAGCTCTGTTCAATATTAAGAAAGTAACAAAAGGAATGAGACTGTTATTAATTTGAGTGAACTGAGCTATTCCATGAATTCATAGCGAACATGATTTATTCTGAGGAAACAAATTGAATGAACTGAGGGTATGAATTGGGGAAGAAGACAAGTGGCACTTAAATAATGACTTTAAAATTCAAATACAATTATTTAATTTAATTAAAATAATTTTGGAATATCATTTTTAAAAACTTTAGCTATATGATGAAGGCTGGAGAAAGATTTTCTTTTTTTTCATGACAGCCCTGAGTTATTTCAGAATCTGATCTGGTGTGGTGAGGACTTAATCAGATGTCATGTCTTTCTGACCTTGTGCTTTACTTTATTTCAATTTTATTTAAAATTTATTTTAATTATTTTCCCTGATTGGAAAATGTTTTAAATCTTTTTATTGGCTAATTGTGGTGTTTTCCCCTCTTTCTCTGTTAGACATCTTTTTTGTTTGTTTTTTTTTTGTCATCATAAAAGAGGGTCACCCTCCAATACAAGTACAAATACTGAACTGAAAAATGTAAGCTGCTGTTTATTCCAATTTTTTCACATTCACTTTCCCATGCCTGTCTATTAATGTGTGGACTTTGAGTTACACTGCTGCAGTTGGACACACACACATAGCATAAAAGAAAGAGAGAGAGAGAGAGAGAGAGAGAGAGAGAGAGAGAGTGGGGAGGGGAGAAGGAAAGAACAATTCAGATTGAAAAAGATGGACAGATAGAGAAAAGAGGTAGAGAGAGAGAGAGGAGGAGGGAGGGAGGGAGAGACTGAACCACTGAGATAACTCTGTCCAGGTGTTCAGAGCCAAACAAAGGCTCTTTTCAGGGCCTGATGAAAACGCACTGCCCCTCCACTTGTTGCAAAATATACTGGATAGAAAAAAAGAGCCCAACTCAGGCAGAAGCTTAAATTCTGTTACTGTACCAAAATATGGACGAGGGGAAGCCTACCCAATTACATCAGCCTCAGTGCTGCCAGTAAACAAGAGTATTAGTGGTGAGAGAAAAGAGCTGAACTCAGAGCTGTGAACACTGATAACAAGAATTGTGTTACATCGCACTTACAGTATTTGTTTGAAAGGTGGTCGAGGTTTATAAGATAAAAAGCAGAAATCTGAACAGAACAGCAATTAAATTTATATATAACTAATGTACGAAAGCAAATACATAATGAGCACATTCTGTTAAAGGTCCAGTGTGTCAGATTTAAGAGACGGAATATAAAATTAATAACCCTGTTTTTATTTATTTATAATCACCTGAAAATTAATGATTATATTTATTTTTATATCTACAGTAGTCCAGAAGGGACAAACTAGAAAAACTGGTTTTAGAAACTTTCAGATTTTTTCACACATTTCATTCATTCAAATGTTCAAATGCAATACAGTATCCTTGTGTAATGGCTACAGCATTGTTACGCTTCTTTATGGTTCTGGTTCTGTTTAGGCAGTTTATGTTCATAGTTTTGGTTTAATAAAGGAGAATGCCTACAGTGACTTGAATCACATGACATAGTGTGACTTTTAATGTCTAACCAAAACCATAATCTTTTCCCAACCCGAACTGACCCTGAAGTGTTCACAGAGCCTAAACCTACCCACAGATAAATTCACTATATGAACCCGAGTCTGGTGTCAAAGTGCTGCTCTTTGTCTGCCCTCCCACCAATAGTAAAGGATTACTTACATTTGCCAGCATATTGTGAGTGAAATGATTTTGTAATAATGAATGTAATTTTTAAGAGACTGATTTTATAGTATAAAAATAGAAAAAAAATACTCTTACTCTATTTAGGTCAAAGTTTTAATTCTGGTTTTATTCATGTTGGTTTCACCTCACCTGAATCAATTCACCTCCATTTTAATTCATCATAAAAGAGTGGAGTATTTAATTATTATACCAGCTACCTGAAACCACAGGCAGCAGAAAATAGTGTAAACATTATATAACATCTTCACTGGAACAATCCTCTGTGATTACTAAACTTCAAAACATCTTCCAACTTGAATTCAGACATCCTCATCTTAAGTATGAATTAATCAAACACTGTGTACTTCACGTTGTACACAATGCAAATAACTCATTTCATTTCCTTAAAACTATGGTCAGAAGGTCAGAGGCTCACATTACAGGTCTTATTGTTCTCATGATGAATGTTGATCATGATGAAAACTACTTGACTGACTCTCCTTTAAATAATTTGCCACCTTACAGTTTATTAATGTGTGTGTAAAGTGTATGAAATGGCTGACAAACGAAAACATTGGAATGTTACTATGCAACTTCACGTGGCAGTGATGTAAAGAAATTCAGCCATGTAAGCACACAGTGTGACACTATGATAAAACTGTGAACTGATTTTGCTAATTGAACAAAGTGCTGCAGGTTGCACTCGCTCGCTGGGAAGGACGACTGTGGTCATTGTCTCAGCTTTCTTTTTGGCAATATATTTACCCGGGGTTTCATCAACGGCGCTGGTCTCGACATCAACATCCATTCAATGCAGAGAGCTCTGTGGGCTCAACTTGCAGAGGGATATGTGTCTGCCTGGCGGCCCTCTGTCATCCCTCCCTGCATAAGCTTACAGAAGTGAGATGGCAGCCTTTTGATGTCAGGAAGAGATTCTTACTCCTGGCTGTTTCTCACCAATTCACATCAGTTCGGCCTCTTCCCCAGTCTCTTATGAGGAGTGAGAGAGCGCTTTGTGTTTTCAGATCAGAGCAATTTGCAAGTTCATTCATGACCAGTGTTAAACAAAAGGAGCTTAGATATAGAGTCTCTCATCACTGCTTCTAATGGGCAGTAGATCAACTTTCCTACTGGATAGCATCGCAATTATTTAACTGCCCATTTGAGGAAGAACGTTAAAGTGAAAGGACTATTTAACTGTAATGCTGACAACCAGCTGAACCCACGTCACACTGGAACGATTGCTGAGGACAGATATCTGTACAAAACACAGCAACAGGAAGGAAGCTGCATCAGTATGCATATTGTCCAGATCAGATTTGAAAAACGAAAAAACAGACTGAACAGAAGTCCATTCAACTACGCCACACTTCTCTTTCAAAACATGAGGACATTAACTCTTTCCAAAATAAGTCTTAACAACTAACTTCACAACATCCATGTGTCTTTTTGTACAGCTTTCTTTGAATGTCGGTGTTAAATATACGAAACTAAGAGAACATGCAAGTGCCTTTATTGGATCACTCCTCCCAGGACACAGATCCGGAGTCATCATGGAGAACTTTCTGGTGCTCTTATGCTTGGCGTGTGTTGGGTGCATGTAGGAGATGTGATTTGGGCTCAGAATCTCATTCCATCCTACAGCTGGGTGACATAAAACATTTGTTTTACATTACACTTAAAATTGACTGAACTAACTGGGTTGCACAGAAAAGAAAACAAGAGATATTTACCACAGATCCGCTAGCCCTGTTGACACACGCTGAGCACTGGAGACATTTCAGAACTACTGGATTCAGTCCTGTGAAATAGTTAGACTATAGATACAGTAAAGTGTGGTGGCTCCATCTTGTCAGCCCTCCCTCTGCTGCTTGCCAGCTAATCCAAAACACAAAGACGTGGAGTGTGGGTGGAGCTGAGGCAGGCTGGTTGCTCAAACAATCCACCTATGACAGCAACCAACCTGTCAATCAAAATGCCCACGCTCTAAATTCAACATAACTTTAAGCCTTAATATAATGTGATCAGGTGAATATATAAATTCACCCTCAGTACAGTTGTCATGAACGGGGAAATTAGCTATAGAGACCAAAACTGTTTTTTTTTTTTTTTGTTTTTTTTTGTTTTGTTGTTGTACCAGGCTGTAAACATGTTTATTTCTGCTGTGAAGTTGGACATTATAAAATGGAGACTTATGGAGCCAAGTGGACGTTTGAGGAACTGGAGTTTTTTTTACCTTCTGTGTTGGCTTCACTTCACAGGTGAACGTGGTTTAGAGAAGTCTTGACACGACAAGTGTGCCACACCAGAAAAGAGAAATCATCATGGAAATGCCATCAGGACTGCTCTGTACACAAAATGCCATACTTGGTTTTGACTCATGAGTCTGGTGTTCTTCCAACATCAAGCTCTACCAGTCTTGGAAATCCTCAGCATCACCTTCAGTCAGCTGACCTGTTTGTTGCAATGTTTTATAGGTATTGCAGGAGGACACTGCATCACATGGCGATATAGAGTCCAGTGAACCATATCAAGCCCCCATGAACAGCAGAGGGCTATGAGACAATGTTGTGGCCGTGCATGGTAGTTCTTCTGGTTGAGCATTATAAACACTCTTTATTTATTTATTTTATTACAGTTTTACTATCAGAATTTGATCCATTTGGTCCAATCACATTAAGAAAATCTGTACACTCATGTGCAAGACCCAACAGGAACAGAAGTCAAGTCAAAAGGCGAATTTGCATGTACTCCCAGTGAGCAACCTTAATAGGAATGGATATACTGTTCCTAATCCATCCATCCATCCATCCATCCATCCATCCACACATCCATCCACACATCCATCCATATATACATACATACATACATACATACATGTATGTTCCAACCAGACCAAGGAAATAAAATACACTGACAGGTAACCAAAAGAAACGTCTACATCTCCTACCTCTTTGTTCTTCTTATTTAAAAACAAAACTCTGGTTCACTGCTTTGCCATGTTATCTCCACTTGTGTGGTACTTTCGTCGTAAATGTTCCCACATTCTTTCTTGATTTATTTAAGAATCTCTATTTATTTCTCATGTCTTTCTTGTTATGTTAACATCTTCAGTTCCTCATTTTGTCCTTTTTAGCAAGAGGTCAGATAATGTTCTATTGTTCAAAAATAGACAAACAAGAACTGAGACAGTGACAAGGCCAAAGGGTTTGATGAGATCATCACTCCTACAAATTTTGGTCCTCCAGCAATGAATAGAAATGAAACTACTCACTCTGACAGTGGAGGAATTAACTTCCCTATAGTCACTGAGTATATCGAAACATAATTATAGCTACCTTCAAACTCTGATTGGAATAACTCACGTCACCTTCCTCCCACCTTTCTGCCCAGTGTGTGGTGCTGTCGTAGGCTGCGGAGATGAAAGGCAGTCTGGTAGATAGTGTGTCAGAGTGCAGACATAGCCAACATCCCTGCTCTGGACTGAAGAATGTAGCAGCTTTGTGAGAGGATGCAAAAGCTCCACTCTAATGTGCAGGATTGAATGACTTGAACAATGTTTACATCTCCCTTTTGGCCTGGAGGTGGTGTTGGTGGTGGGGGAACGGGGCTGGTACAGGGGAAATAAGAAGGACTGTTAGACTCCATTCACACTGCAGAACATGATGCTCATCCCTTTCATCTTATATCTAACTTTTCGGATGGATTTTATTTGCTGGAGGACATTTATCTGTCTCACTGTTTCTCTTCGTGGTAACAAGTGACAGCACTGCTGACATGCTGGGCAGATTAACAGTAGCAGGTGTACCTGAAAACTGACATACAATACATTCATCCACAAAGTGGAATCTTAGTGGTTGAAGGAGCACAGATGAAGCCTTATGAAACAACTATAACTTAGATTACAAAAGGACAGTGAACCAGATCTGTTGCGTGTGAAGCAGGTAGATATAACATGTCAGGCTTACAGTAAATGGAGCTGACAGTAAAAATGTTTCGATGTATAATAGATGTATGTGACATTATCATTGAGTGAAAACATATTTGACTGACTATTTTTGCTAATGGTTGCAGGCATGACCTCAAACTCCATGTGGACTGATCTGTGATCAGCAAAGTTTTGGAGTCCTTTGTGTTGCACATACTGGAAAAGAGGTTGGAGTGGGATGGATACATTTTAGGTATCCATCTGTCCTACATATACATATATAACTCTCAACATGTTGTTAATGGGTTGCTGCCCCAAGCAAAGAGTTCAGGTATCTCAGGGTCTTGTTAACAAGTGATGGGAAAATGGAGCCTGAGTTGGAACATAGGGTTGATGCAGCATCATACATAACTATGTAATGTGCATATAGTTATAGTAACGGTAGTTAACTTCATAGGCTAGCTGACTGCAACTGTTTAACTTCATATAAGAGCAAACCAAGGACTGGCTGAACTCTTGTTTTGTTGTAAGAGTTGTAAATCTGGTATTGCTTTCATTTGACCTTAATCTCAGTGGCTTTTAAAACTTGATCTTGATGAGTCTTGAACACTTGACTTGGTCTTGGCTCAGACTCTCAGACCCACCAATTTGATCTTGAATCAGTTGACTAACACCAGTAATGTCCACTTGGTCCTGTCCTACCCTCTCCATGGTAGTCTATTCTTGTCAAAAATTATGTTAAAGTTTAGGGTCATTCTCAGTTTGAAGTATCACTTTAATGTAAATGTAAGTCCAAACTGTACACGCACATGCCCAGCACCTGCACACACACCCACACTAACGCACTCACACACAGCCACACCTGCTGGGGCTGTGTTTCTCTGCAGAGAAATGCAATGCTTTAATGGCAGTGCCACAGAGGACATATCACCTGTTCTCCTGTTGCAGAGAAATTCTCAGAGGCTACTTGTACGCAGTACACAGCTCCAGTGAAACTGTTTTGGATACATGTCGAATCAATACGCCCTATTGTGTGGAAACTCGGAGCAGTTCTGTGAGAGACTCCCACAGCATTTAGGATAGCTGGCCTGCTCTCCTCTGCTGTTCAGGGAAGCATGAGTGGATTCTGGATTAGTGCACACAGTCTGTTCTGTCTGGACACACAGTCATCTTTCTCTACCTGTTCCTCTCTCTTTGTTTGAAAAAGGATCAGCAAAACCTTAAAATCTGTTTTGGAGCCTATCTACCCTAAAAATCTAGCCGGTGTTAAATGGTTCGTTTGAGTTTTTTGATGTGGGGTTGTATGAGGTACTTACACAGAGTAAGAGTGTTGCCTATAGTACAGCAAAACAATGTGTTCTAGCCACATAAAAAGACCCGCCTAAAAAAACAACAACAACAATAATAATTATATGATATAATATAAAGAATATAGAATATATATAGATATATATCTAGAATATAGAATATAAAGAACATAATGCCAGATTTTTCGTGCATATATATAAAAAAATGAACTGCTGATGAACTGCTGATTTTGTGATAGTTTGTATTAAAAAAAAACAGCAGTAGAGAATCTACGAGGCCACGGAGGATTAGACGTGACTATGAATTGGTAATGTATCAAATAAAATGTATACCAGTAACAGAACTAACAGAGATCTGGAGTGATATGTTCTCTCTTTCTTGTTCTAGTTAAAAGTCTGGCAGCAGAGGTCTGAATTACTTATAATTCACTTCACTGGATTGAATACATGACATCATTTTTTTGGCATCTTGTTGTGATAGGCTTGGTCATACTTTTGAAATATTTCTTAATAATACATTGTGAGATCTAGAGTTCTCTATTTACAGAATATGTAATTGAAATTGAATATATATTCACAGCTATGTATAATCATCTGAAAATAAGAATCATTATTATTAGTTAAGAATGAACCTTTTATATCCACAGAAAACGTTGATCCTCTTCCACAGTGTGCCATGTGCAGTGTTGCCACTTTTAAATCTGAATGCCTTTCTTTGGTTTATTGACCATTTAATTCGAGAAAGCTAGTTTGCAGCGATTTATTATTGGTTATCTTTCGTGACCAATAAAATATACAGCTGTGTGTCATCAGCACAGCTGTGGAAATGATATTTATGTTGCATGATAACATGAATGAAAACCTAAATGAATGAAAAAAGCAGTGGACCAAGGCAACTTCCCTGAGCAATACCAAAAGGCAACTTATCTTTCCTTGATACATAACCATCTGTAGAAATAAATGACTTTCTTCTTTTTATTTTTTAAGATTTTTTTTTTGGCCTTTCCAAGCGTTATAGAGACAGCTGAAGAGTGACAGGAAATGTGTGGAAAGAGAGAGAGAGATGGGGAATAATGTGCGGGAAAGGGCCACGGGTCGGGACTCGAACCCTGGCCAGCTGCAACGAGCCTTCACATATGTGCCGGTCACTCTACCAACTGACCTAAGCGCCGCCCCAAGTTTCTTCTTGATATGTTAGAGCAGGAAGCACTACCACAGAGTGGAAATGTTGAATATGATCAACATTGAATATGATCAACATTCCAAATAGAAATAAGGCAATGTGAAGGAATGTTTCACAGTTGCGTGCACACTTTGTACAAGTAAGGCCTAGTACAATCAAGATAACAATTTGTCTGGCTAAGACATTTTTTGACATCCAATACAAGAAGTCTTCAGTCAACAAACAGAATTCAAGCTCAAATACAGTTTTAGTTCAAATATGTTTGCTTTCATTGTAGCCAAAAGCAAGGATCCTATGTCTTTCTGGGATTAGGTCAATTACTGTTGAAACAACAGTTGTGTAAAATTTCAACCAAATCTCTTGTTGTATTAACAAAGATATTGAATACGTAATACAAGGAGGAATCTCAGGAATACACTGGCCTGATGAACATTCAATCTGTATTGTGTTTGGTGCAGGAAATGTTCTGCTGGGGAGGGGATGTATAGAAATATCTATGAGCATTAATTACCAAGTAACTGCCCTTTGGTACTATTATTTTATTTTAACACAGAGAAGCAAATTTCTGGCTGTTCATATTACCACATGGGGTTTGAGAACTTGCTCAAAGTAAACACACTAAAAACTTGAAATCATTTAGAAATAGCCCAGATGGTCAGATACCATATTAAATGGTGTTTTAGAATCATGTTAAACAATGCCCCAATATGATGAGTCGCACAGATCAGTATCATGCCTGATGCCTGCATCTGCGGAGAAGGCTTAATAATCACTCACCACTGTAACAGTGAGTCTGCAAAATCCTGGGGACAATTCCTCCTTTTTTGCCCTTTTTCTTCTTGACTAAAGCTTTGGGGTTTTGTGGTCACAAAACAAGAGACTTTGTTTTAGTGAATCTGTTTTTATTGCAAGTTGGAATGGTGTCTGGGCAAGCAATGGCTTGGTACTGGAGGAAGAATTCTTCAAATGAGCACAAGACAATAACTGATGCAGAAAGCTCCATGTAAGACATTGGAATGATAAGGAAACCTACACAAATCTTTGGTTCACTAAGAACAATTTATTCATTATTAGACATGGATTTCTGTGGAGATTTTATGATGAGTTCAGGCAGTCAACACAGGAATCATCAGTCACCCACAGACGGGGGTCCAGAAACGCTAAAGGTATGGCCAAATATGTCCACAATGAATTGCATTGTTATTTGTCTTTTGCAATTAACATTGCATGCTGGGATGAGACAGAATCTGCTGTCTTCACCTGATGACTTGGCAATCCAGAGGAGTTTGCTGTACAGTACGGTAAATATACTACTCACAAAAAGTTAAGGATATTCAACTTTTGTGTAAAATTTATGGAACATGAAAAAAGTTCATGCTACGGTGTTATTATATCATGAAAATAGGGCATTTAACTAGAAGCATGCAATGGTAATTTTGTCATCTCTAACAGTTTATTGAAACAAAAGGTGTTGGGTATACCACCGAAAGTCGGATATCCCTAACTTTTTGTGAGGATTTTTATGAAGATTATGAAGATTGCTGAAAGAACACAAACATGAGTGCAAGGTGAGGATGACACATAATAAGCATAATATGAAGGCACAATATGACCAGTTAAATATAATACAAAGAAAAATACACAAGATTCAACTCATACTTTCTTAAGCTATCATAACACATTACCTCAGCACAACCCAGCACATTGCAAGTATTTTGCTGGAAGCACATAGGTAGCCATCTTCATTATGTATGTCCAAATTTTAACCAGCAGAATAAAAAACAAACCTCCCACGACAGTCATGAAATGAGGAGACAAGTCAACCCTCTGCAAATTCTCTGACAGAGAATCAGTTATTGGCATCTCTTCCCTTCTAATCCTTCAAGCCTCCTTATGGACACTTTGCCACCTCTGCCTTCAGCAGTCTACCACTCAGTTCCTGGAAAGGAACTGCCATCTTAGACACTGGTTCTTTGTACACATTAGTTAAATAACTATGGAACAGCATCAAACCAACAGAAGCCACTTAATCCATGGACAGGCATCCTGTTATACCGTGACTAGCAAATGGAAACCAGAGAATCCTTTTGGATGGACTAATGTGAAGATATACCTGCATGGAAAGACATGGCCAATACCCATGCTTGTCCTGTGTCCTCAACCACTGGCATTCTCATTGGTGCCAGGATTGCTGATTAGGTTTTTAGTCGGATGTTGCAGGGACCATGTTGCTCCCTTCCTTGGATCATATGTTCTCCTTTACTAGAAGGGTCAGACTTCTTGGAAAGGGCAGCTCAAGACATAGACTTATTCAAATGTTCCAATACCACAATAATGTCCGTACCACCAAATTAGGATGCACTGGCTTGCCAACAAAACACCAAATATTTGTGATGATCTCCACTAAAGCAAAAGGTGTAAAAAGAGCTTCTGGATGCAATGTTAGAAGACCTTTATCTTTAGCATGGGTTTCTCGAGTGGTAATCATCCCCAGAGAAAATGGAAAAAAACATTTTCTGTGTGCTTTACAGAAAACCCAGTGACAAGACACAGACCAATGCTCCTATCACCACCTCCATGCACCAATTCTCGAGTCTCTTGGTGCACATGGTGCACAAGTAGCATTCTGGAGCCAGTCCATATAGCCAGTACCAGTGAAAAGATGGCTTTGGCTTAAAAAACATCCCTGCCACCTTCCAAAGGTTCATGGATATGGTCTAAAGAAAACTCAGGGTGTGCACTTGCTTTGTATACTTGGATGATATTATCATCAATCTGACTCTTGGCAACAACATGTCAAGAATGTCCAAGCCATCATGGACAAGCTCAGACAGGCAGGCCTCACTGTGATTGTGAAGAAGTAAATTCTTCCATGCCTCCAATTTCATGTGTACACCACAGAAGGTGGTTGTATTAGAGATTGCCATTGTGGACCACTTATCATTTCCCCTATTTTAGTGCTTAAACCTAATTATGCATAAAAGTCATATGCAAAAGTGTAAAAGACAAATGATGTGCTGCTATCTTTTTGTGTGAATTGCAGTGCTCAGCAGTGATGCACTATCCCTTTCATTGATTTAATCATGTTGAACGAAAATGATTACAGAAAAGACCTAATCGCAACTTCAGTACGCGCAATTAGTATTTACTTAAAGAGAGGAGTAAAGAAAGCTTCAAGAGCTCTCAATGTGAACAAAGATGAGAATGGAAGAGGAAAGAAACATTTCTATTTTTTAACTGGAGTCACATGTGAGGCTTTGGTGCTTAAAATGGACTGTAAATAGCTGGTGAGTAAGCCCATTTGAAACAGGAAGCCTGGTCAGATTTGAGCATCTGCCCCTTGAAACTGTTATGCCTTTTTCTGTATTTGCCTTCTCTTCAAAAGCAGGTTGTTGTTCAGTGCTTTTACAGTGGCAAAGTTTAAATAGCTCTACTTGAACAAAAATGTTAAACAACTTCTTCCACACTGTCTTCTTTCATGCATATGAGGCATTCAGCTAGCTTTGGCTCCTGTTCAGAAGGTTCTTGTAGTCTATTTATAAACTAGGTTGTACAACAGAAATTCATCATGGCTTTAATTTTTACAGTACATGTAGTGTACTTCAGTGCTGTTGTTGGATGTGGGATAGGATAGGCAACAGAACAAAACAAGGGCTCCACATGCTAATGTGCTAATTCAATGTTATGGGAAGTAAGTAAGTGAGTCTAAGACCACCTACTGCTACCTGGAATCTACTATGTTCATTACACCTGCCAATACTAATGTGTTGGCTACAGAAAATGCACAAATATCACTATTTACTCTTCACTAAAACATTTAGGGATGATAGTGAAGAACAAAGGGATCACCAGAGTCATTTAGAATTATCTTTGGAGACTTCATAATCTGTCCTGTATTTGTTAAGATATTTTGCCCTCCAAAATGTCTTGTGATCGTGTTATTTGCTCACTTTAAAATAGTCTTTTAATACATTAACAAACCTTAAACCTTGGGAGTGGCTGATGAGCATTTGGCACTTTGCATGGCAGACAATGCCATCAGTGTATGAATGTGTGTGAATGGGTGATTGAGATATGTAATGTAAAGCGCTTTGAGTGGTCAGAAGACTAGAAAGGTGTTATATAAGTACAGTCCATTTACCATTTAAGCGTTTTAAGTCCAAAGTAGCTCTTTGTTAACGCACAGTAATCAATGTCATTGATGAAATAGTCTCGCCTATAGGCGTGACTACAAACAACAAGGAAACTGAACCTGGTGTAGAGGATATATTTCCAAAGCTAACCACCTTCAAAAACCACCAGGTTAAACCACCTTCAAAAAAGAGGTTTTAATGAGAATTCTACATCAGAAGGTCCCTAACAAAAAAATACCATATCATCAACCCTACTCATAAACCTGGGGTTAGTATCTTTACCAAATTCATTCCCTAACCAGAACCAGGATGAATGGATAAGTGAGGGGCCCATTCAGAGCCAAAAAAGCTACCTTCTGATCAGGTGACAAGGAAGCATCCAACACTGCCAGAGCGAGACTTACAGCTGGCATCAGTGAGGCAAAGCAGAAACATCAGAAGAAACCGGAGAGAGACGTCAACACGAGCAACACCATAGATATGTGGAAGGCAATCCAGACCACCATGACATGCCGACACACCACTGTCATCTGAGGTCACGTTGCCAAATGAAAACACATCAGATCTGATATGATAATTTGGCAGAAGATTAGCTTTCCCTAGCCTCTTAATAGTGCCTCATATTGAAGTTCACCAACTGAAGCATGGTGAGGAGCTGTGCTTCACAGGAAAGTCTTTGATGGGAAATTTTTATTATTTTTGCTTGAAATACTTAAATAATCTGACACAAAGACGAACTACAACCAGTGTGTGTGTGTGTGCGTGCATGTGTAAATGTGTGGTTGACATCCTCCAGCCTGAATATCAGCTTTATCTTCATCAAAACAAGCTCAGGTCTGATACTGAAAGTGAGTGATACTATAGTTGTAAGTCACTGACCTTGATAAATGATAAAGATGCCGAATATAGAACTAATAAACTCAATCTAATTATTGTTAATTAAACAATAAATAATCAAAACCTCATATAAAGCTAATAGAATTGTGGCTGATGTGGAAGTGGATGTGTGGGTAGAGATTTTCATAATTGCTTAGCGTGTGTGAGTGTGTAACCTTTCTGTCACACTGTGTTATTCATTCCTATCAGTGCAAGTCAAGCAGTATCAGTTGTATGTTCTCAGCCCACTGCTGTCATTAACCTTTTATTTTACCTGTGGATGATGGCTCTGTGTGATAATTATGGAAGTGTCTTTAATAATGTCCTTGAATTGAAATGAGTGAAATGTGAAAATAATATGCAAATTAGGTAGGTGAAGTCGATGACATGTCGACAAACATGGTGAGTCTCAGGTCAGGGGAAATGATGCAGGATGCTGTTAAGGGCCCTTTACAACGTGGAAGTTGAGGGTCATATAATCATATCATTGCTTTGTTTTTGCGTACTGTGAGTGGATATTTTGGTTTGTCTGACAAAGTGTCAGTCAACATCACACGTCATCAGGAGTTTCACATCCTTTCTACTGTACACTGAACACTGTACCCTGAGAAAGCTTCGGCTGCCATTTCAGATCTACACCTGACCTGTATTTATACATACTGTACATATACAGAGACATTATAAACAATTTCTCATATACATTCAGAATATTCATATAATATTCACTGTTCATAGACCCATAATAATTAAAAACATTACCTAGTGCATACCTAGCCCAGAGCAGGCTTGCCAGCCTCCTGGTTCTTCAGGAGAGTGATGAGTACTATCAGTTAATCATCAGTATCATCTGTTAATCATTTGAGGTTTTTGATGATCTTATTAGACTTCTTCCTGCACCTCTTGGTGTTGACGTTCTCCATGGATCAGAGGTGGCAGCTCCATCCTGGTGATGTGCTGTGCAGTTTCACCATCTACTCCTGGAGTCCATGTTGAACTTCCTCAGGCTGTAAGAGCTGTTGTCTGTCTTTGAAAGTGTGTTGCCATAGTCTCGCCTTTTCCATCATCTGACCTTCACTACCTACACACTCACCTGCTTCCCATTTTCCTAACCAGCCTGGCAGAAAGTTTACCAGCTCATTTCCACACAGACTTTGCCAGACCGTCAATGATGCGTATGCCTGAACCTTATCTGTCCCTGTGTTTTGACTTGTTACCTATCCTGAGGTGTCACCTGTCATGCACTTATCAGATTTGTTTGTTCGGGCTTCAGTCTGTTGTTAACCTGTATCTGATCATCAAGCCTTACCTGTACTTGTCTACCTGCCTGCCTGTCTACCTGTAAGCTCATGAGTCATCACTTCGTCAATAGTTCCCTGAAGTGTTCCAGTCTGCCTTGACTATCTGCATTTGGCTGCTTCCCTTGCTGCCTCGGACTCACCTGGCTGACACAGAGAACCAGTGTTTAAATGGCTTGTTAGTAGGCAGCAGTGGGGCAGAGAGGGCTTTGGGATTCCAGCATGAGGGAATTCCTGCACTGGACTCTCTGTCACTCTGTTCTGCTTCAGTGGTCTGTGCATCTGGTAAGGAGTTGAAGCGCTTTCACCACAAAATGAAGTCTTAATAAAATGGTGCAGCTAACAGCTGGTTATGGTAACAGGGGGGTGAAAGCCATCAGAAAGAGCCTCTTTGTTTTCTCAGTGTTCGGCACAAGGCAGCCGAACGTCACACAGCTGACCCCTGATAGCTGCTTGTCTCCTGGACCGGAGCAATAAGATAAAGAGTCCCTTGAGAGAGACATGTGGAAACTAGCCAACAGCAGCTCCTGGAATGTCTTCTCGTTTCCTGGAGAACAAATATGTTTCATTCATTTTGCAACAATAACTTACAGGCCTGAGAGTGTCTGAAATGGGGCAATCTCAAATGATTTTCTTCACAGTAAATTTTGAATACAAACAACTGGATATTTAAATCTGTAAGTTTTAAAGTAGCCAGGTATGCTCTAAAAGACCCAGAGCAGAAAGTATCCTTCCTGTGTTCTTCTGGGGCATTTCTCCAACAGGACAACTAAAATCAGAGCGAGGTCAAATTGAAATCATTTCTAAAGTCAAGAATTAGTCCAAAACAAAAGGAAAGATAACTAATTCACAGAACTAAAAACTGAATGATCTCCAGTGGTTTAACTTCTTACACTGCTGCAGTGAAGTAAAAGTGTAAAACTGTATGTTAGTACACTGTTCCATCAGGTCTGGTTGTGGTTACAGGTGCTGTAAAAAATGTGGATCAATGATGCTGGATGTGATCAACTAAATGATTAACTGATTCCAGTTCGTTGTTTGGACCCCCAGAAGCTGCATTATGCATGTCTAACCATTAGGTTTGAGTTGCTCTGCTGCAGCATTGCAGCATGATCCTTTATTTTCTATAGTCAACAGTCTTTCTTTAACTCATTACCTGTTTAGATATGTGTTGTATCCATTGATAGTTTAAAACACTGATGTCGTATCTGTGATGTCACTCACAGGTTTCGGAAGAGCCATTGTGAAGCTCAGTGTGGTAGCTCTGGCCACCACCATCCTGACAGTCCTGCCTCTGTTGCCTCACAGCTAATCCACAAAAATGGGCAAAGAGGTTGAATGTGGGTGGACCTGAGACTGAATGAAGCATGGCTCATACCAGCCATCTTTAACAGCACCTATCTATCAATCAGAGTTATCACATTCTTAATTCTGCAAAACTTTAAGTCTTAATATGATCTGAACAGGTGAGTTCTAAGCAGTTCTACTCAGTACAGTTGTCATGACAGGGAAATTAGCTATAAATACCCTAATGTGTTTATTTCTGCTGTGAAGTTGGACATTAGTTTTTGGCACTTTCACATTGGCTTCACTTCACAGCCACAGAGGTTGGCGCTTGGTGGTATCACTATTTCTGCCAGGCCAGACATTGTGTTTGTTTTAGCCACCAACCTGTGAAAGTACCTGGAACATGGATCTGGTATTAACTCCTCAGCAGGGCCAACTAAAGTTCCAGGAACGTCTTGAAGACTGTGGAGAACAGTCGAATCAAAATCACCACCTGTGACAATGGATCATTACGTTTCATTGACTTTATTCAGTGTCAGTCTTCTGTTCTCCTTCTAGTTATTAATTTTGTGCTTTGGGTGAGGTAAAGTTTCACCAAAAACTCTTTTAACAACAAAGAGCAACAGAGGAGGGATCCCTCTCCCAGGACAGACATCCAATAAATGCATGTGCAGAATAGATAATCAGTATGAACCAATTTAGTAAAATGAAGAATATTGATCTGAGAGGACGTCCAAAAATTTTTAACCACGGGTTGTCAAACAGAATCTTCTTCACCATAGAAATCTGGATCTGGCTCAAGCATGCCATTCACACAGAAAAAGGATACAGGCGCGGAGAGGGAGATATAGATAGGGACAATGGGCAAAAAGGTAGAGAGAGATGACAGGAGACGCTGAATCTCAGGGAGGAACCAAACATCAGGAATGAAGCATTGACAGCAAAGGGAGAGAGCGGACCCAGGATGATCATCAGAGAGAGTGAAACGAGAAGACAAGGATGAGAAACTAGGGAGAGGGAGAGAGAGAGGCACATGGCTGTGCTTTTGGGACAGAAAACAGAGAGTTAGTTAGGTTTTCTGGAGGTGTACAGTATTCTAGAACTGTATTTAGAATCCTTGGTTTCTATGCACTCTTACTTTTTGGCATTTTCATCATTGTATCTCTTTGCTCTGTAAAGCATGTTGGGCTGCATGTTTGCCTGAAATGTGCTGTATAAATAAATACAGTTTAAGTAGAACCATCCACAACATTCTCAATGGATGGAGACCCACTCACACATAGTTGCTACTTTCTGGATTCTGGAAAAGGTATTGAAGATTCATAAAATATCATGTGTTTTTTTTTTGAGGGGCGGGTGGGTTGCAAGTTGGTTTTAGACCTTGAGAATTATGCCAACAAGTCTGTAGTCCTTTAATCCAATAGAAAAACATTGGCAGGTTGGTTGGCAGAGTGTCTGGCCTGAGGAAAGGGGCAAACATATGAATCCAGTAGAATATAGCATTCATATATTTTTCACAAATCCATCATAGGGGATATGTGCAAATATTTGGTTTAGGTTAGACATTATAGGGGGCTGTATCAGGTAGGAGAGGACGAAAGAGTCAGATATTTTTAGACACAGAGCTGTACAGACTCCTGACAAAGCTGCTATTGTTCCTACTGTCTGAAGGCTTGCTGGCCCACAGAGGGATGGCATTGTTTTATCATGTAATGCTACCAGTGATCTGTTCAATGATAGCACCCTATGTTTGGTAAAGTAAGACAGAAGTATATCACAGCCACTATTAGGTCACCTCAGCTCAGTGTAGTGTTTGACTGAGTCCTGCTGAGAACAAATGGAGGTGAAAGCAGAAACCACCTCCTTTAAGACAGCATTCCGGAGGAAAAAGAAGAAAGAAAAGAGGAAAATGCCTTTTGTAAAACGATACACTGCTCAGGAGAGATGCTTGACAAAGTGCCATTTTTCAGATTTTTCTGTTGCTTTTATATTTTGTTATTTGGATGGGTGACCGATTAAATATGCATGCATTAAAAACAGAGCCCCTCCAAACTAAGCAAGCACACACATGTGCGCAGCTCTCCTCTGAAAGGTAACACCCTGGTACTGTGCCAGTGTAGGTGGAATGACCTGAACAGGCTCGGCGGTGATTATTATCAGATGATACTTACTTTCCTCATGGGAGGAAGAAAGTATTGGTAGATTATCTTCAACATCCAACTCAAATATAACCAAAATATTAGCATATTTGATTTATTATTATTTAAAAAATAAGAAATATGTAATAAATCTGAGAACATTCTCATATTGCTGATGATGAATCAAATGATCCCCAAAATAAAAAAAATACGATTCTCTCCTTTATACAGCACAGAACTATTGACAGCCCCTCTGGGATTGAAGATCAAGTATGTCAGATTTAGCAGATATAGCAGAAATGAACTTTAGTCAATTGTGTACAGTCAATTATACTGTGTCTACATATTGAACTGCCATGTTTCTACAGTAGCCAAGAACAGACAAACTAAACACTAGTCACCGCAGCTTTTATTCGACATTGTAGATAACATTAAGTTATACATGTTTTTATTTAATGAAGTAATACATCTGTTTGATTATATGTGAATATTAGACTTGAACTTACACAACGTCCTCTAGGATCCATGTTCTTCACTTATGTTTTACAAGGTCTAATAACAGTGTCGTATGTTGACCCTTGAGGCATACTGTATATTGTGATATTGGGTTATTTAAATATCACAGACCTGACTTGACATACACATCGTAACAACAGGTCAGGCCTACAGTAGTAGCTCCAGTTTACAGTATATCAAGAGATTTTGAGGAACTGGTAATGGGACACGTTTCCCTTTTCTTCTCTCTACTTTTTTTGGATTTTTTGCTTTTTTTTTTTTTTTTTGCTTTTCATTTGAGGTTCCACTACTGCAAATCACTTTTCCATTATATTTACTTTTTATTTTGGTTCTAGAGACCACCACTGTGGATGTGAGAGTATTTACATTTAAAGGTGGTGGTGTGCATTATTCCATCATTGGTGCATGTCATATCAGTTCACTGATGAGCTGAACGATATGAAACAGCCTGATAGAACCTGAAAGATGACTGCAGTGGACGACAAAAGAATATTTTGCTTGTGAGGAAAAACCCCCAAAAACCACGATAAGGACTTATTCACCAGAATAACTGCACAGGGTTTACCACAAGATGCAAATAACTTAAAAAAACTAAAGTAAAAGGCCTGCAGAGTTCTGCAAGATCTGCATCAGTATACCGCCTCATCCCTACAACATGACAGAGGTAAATATGTCATGGACATGTATGACTGCCGATGGAACCAAGAGAGCTTATATTAATATTTACTGATGATGATATATCCTAGATCCTATAAGCTCAGATTCACTAAAGTGCTTTAAATCTAATTGGACAGGACAGTCATGCAAAACGTCATCAAAAAGACTTCTTGTGGAAGTGGAATGTTCATCAATAGCCAATAGAATCACACTTGCTGAAGGAAAGAAGATGCCCCCAAACAAGTAGGAAATACTGACAGCTGCACTACAGGCGTGGCAGACCAACACCAAGGAAGAAAACCCAGTATTTAGTAAAGTCTAACAGTCACTGCAAAGGATTTATAACCAAGTCTGAAATATGATGACTATATTTCATGTTATAATAATTGATCCAATTACTTTTGGTAACTTTGGAAAGGTATCTGTGCATTATAATGGTTGTACTTCCTGCATGGTTCGCCCAATATATGTCAATACCATTAAATTAAAGTTGAAAGTGTGCTCTGAAAGCACATATTGTTTGGTGCACAGAGCCAAACGTATGTCCTTTCACTAAAGTATCTTAGTGATCAAAGGATCCCTGATTTGAAATTGGAATTATAAGACATCCAGCGGAGTGTTGTTACCACAGCCTCCAGATTTCTGATGTAAATTTTGCATTTGAATCAAGCATTTTCCTTTAATATATCCCTATTTGAAATCAAACTCTGGACATGGCATCCATTTCATACTTAATTCAGTCTCTTTTCTGCTTGTAGTTTCTTGTACCACATCAATATACCAAAGGTATGTTTTTTTTATTTTTCTTTAAAACTTGTTTTTCTTGGGAATATAACAGGGCTTCCCATTGTCACGCCGTGTCACAAAGTAAATAAAAGAAGTAAACGTAGTTACTGTGGGGAATATAATTAAACCCTAATCATACACAATCCATCACTCTGTGTGGTGATATCAACAGCTGAAATCTGACACCGAACAATAAATCAAAACCTGTGCTGTAAGGTAGTCAGGAGGGACTGTTGTTAACCCCTTGTATCGAGTATAATTCCTTTTGTTAGGGAGCAGTGTTATGCTTTGTCAGGGTCTCAGTTATTTAAGTTATAATCTGTGAAGACACAGTCAAATAAAAAGTTGAAGTTGTAATCCTGTGTAAACAAATACTGGTTATGATTTCCCATTCAAGCATCCTGGTGTGGCTCCACTGAATGTTGATTGGAGCTACACAACATAAAGCATATTTCTGCACTTTAATTAACCCAGAACCAACAACTATATATACTTCTATATGAATACTTATAAATAAGGGCATTCACACTGTTCAAATGCAGTGTACAAAACATATGGGATAAGATAACCATTCAACTTCAACAGTAGCATTGGGATGTTTTCAACTCTTCTTTGTTAGCAAATCAAAGTTGTAGGCCTAATGATACACTATAGTATGTATGGCAAATCTAGTGACATCAAAAATAGATTACTGGCTCAAAAATATACTGAAACAAAAGGTACAGTAAAAATAAAGTCTAACTAGACTTCATAAAAAAACTAGTCTCCTGTGATGATGATGAAATCAGAGCTAACAGAGAATGTGCTTGGATCCACACAGGTATTACACACCGACATTTGGACATGGTTGGACTGTGAGACAATGGGCCCCTGGGCACAGACATAGGAGCAAGACCCCCAGAATAAAAGAGCCCCAAAAGACTACTAGCTACTAATAACTGAGTGGCCCCAACTAGCCTAGCTGATGCTTTTCTCCCTAAGGTACATAAGGATTCACAGATCACTGCAGCACAGATGTCCTGCAGGGAGACCCGTTTCAAGGCTGCCCATGATGTGGACACACTCCAAGTAGAGTGGCACCGCACATTACCAGGCACAGGTATGCCCTGCTACCTATAAGCATGCAAAATCACATCAACAATCCACCTATAAAGCCTCTGTTTTGACAGAGGGTGACCGTTCCTACAACCCCCATAACAAACAAGCAGTTTGTCAGACTTATGACAAAGGGCCGTAGCCTCCACATAAGCCTTCCAGAGTTCCCGAATAGGGCAAAGTTGCTCTGACAGCTCCGTTGCTTGCTGTGATGAACTTGGTGGACAGAATATTGCCAACTCAGTCGCTTGGTTTACATGTGAGGGAGGCACCCTCTTTGGCAGGAAGGAGGGATTTGGTAGGAGTAATCCCTGAACCATCCGGATACCAACACATACACATCTGGCTCAACGACAGGGCGTGGAGTTCACCCACTCGCTTTGCCGATTTGATTGCCAGCAGATAGCCACCTGAGTTCTGCCTCAGCTATGGGTTGGAATGGGGGCCAACACACTGACATCAAAACCAGTGGCCAGTTGGGGCCACCAGTAGAAGTCTGTGGCCCTCCTGTTGCACTCTTTCCAGCGTGTGTGGATGTTTCTGAGGTGACTCCTAATCATTTCCACCACCTCTAGGTGAAGTCTCCAGTTGAGAGAACATCCGCCACACTGTTCTGCATGGCCCTGAGGATCAGGAAGTGGGGAAAAGCCCACGTAAGGAGCTGTTCTGACACCTGCAGACCCTGTGTCGACCTTGTGCCACCCTGATGATTTACGTGATATACAGCCGAGAACATGCCGCCCCTTCAATACTGGGAGAATATGTTGCAGTGCGAGATATATTGCTCTGAGCTTGAGCACATTTATATGTTCCCACCTGTGCTGTGCACTCCATCTGCCCTTGATGGTTCTGCACTGCCAGACGGCACCCCAACCTAACCGAGCTGCATCTGTCTCCACAATCTCTTGGCGGGCAGGGATTACTCCTAGGTGAACCCCTCTGACCACATACTCCTTTCTCCTCCAAGGTTTCAGGGCTTGATAGCAATGGCTGGATACCCTAACGTTCCTGCCCCTGTGCCACTTGGGATCCAAGTGAAGTGTGTTGACCCAGATTTGAAGGGGCTGTAAGGAAAGGAGACCCAGGGGGATCACCATGGATGCTGCTGTCAGCATTCCCAGCAGCTTGAGAAAAAGGCAGTATCTCAACACTCTGCCTTTCCAGAATCAAACTATTGTTCTAACTAGTTCCAAAATATTCTCATCTCTTCTTTTGGAAAGGAAGGCTCTCATTGACAGAGAGCAATGTGGAGCAATGGGCACATGAAAATAGGCATCTCTGAGATCTATTGACACAAACTAGGCCTCCTGTGTCACTGACTGGAGAACATCTGCCATCCGCAACATTCGAAATGGCAGGACCTTTCCAAAGGTCTGTGGTCTCCCTCTCTCAGTAGCTGATGTGCTGCTGAAGGAAGCGCTCAACCAGTCCTCTGAGCCTCAGCTCTGACCCCCCTGCTACCTAGAGCCTTTGAGGGGGGCGACCTTCTGCCTCTGGGCCTGAACTGGGCCCCGACGCAAACTGGCAAACTGCTACCTGGCCTGGTCCACTTGGGCACTGCGCTCTAGCACCTGCTGAGCAGCTGGCCCTAACATATGACCTGGAACCACTGGAAGAGAACAGAGAGTATGGCAACAACCTTCTGACAGAGAGGACTACGCCAGCCAGACTTGGTGGCATGCCAGTGTCACTGTCGACATCAATCTTACAAGCTCCCTAGACATGAATGCAAAAGTCTGAAGGGATGCATCATTGAGGGTCTGGGCAGAGGAGTCTACACCAGATTCCTGCAGGATCTGTGACAGGCCCAGGATAAGGTGAGAAAAAGAATTACCAATACGGCCCATGCGTGCTGCTATATTATAAGCCCTAACAAGGAGACCATCGGTCAGCCGGCACTGAGGACAGGGACAGCGGACATTCAGTCTGTGACCCTCATCAGGTGAGACTATCAAAGAGGCAATGGTAGGATCTACTGGGGCCATACGATCCAACCCAAAGCTACCTGCCTCCAGCATGGCCGCCAAATTCCTGCCATCACTGGTGTGATGAGACAACAACTTTGGATCTGCCCAGCAGCACTGGAGCTCTTCAATATTGGGTTTAGAAGGAGGGACTGAAAAAGCTGCAGGCTGTGCCGTCTGTCTAAAAAAAAAGCACTCAAAGGAGCTGCTGTGACGGGAGCGTCTTCCAACCCCAGGTGTGCTAAAGCCGTGCGAATTGGTGGTTTGATTCCGTGTGGCATGGCCAGCTTCTGATCCACACAATGAACCATTAGACCCCCGAGAAGAGAGGGGTCTAATGAGAGACTAAGTCTTTATCCTTGTCCTGTCCTTCTCCCTCATCATCAAACAAACTACAGGAAACTGCAGTTGACAGTACATCAAAGTCCCGACAGGGTGAGCCCCTCATGTCACCACTGGAAGGTGGTGCCCTACTATAAGGCTGCAGATTGAGCAGAAGCTCCTTAATCTAGGCAAACTCAGATGACAGAGTGTCAACTTTGCAAGTCAGTGTCCACCTTCCTAACTGTCCCAGGATGCCCACGTGAGGCAGTACTGCATGGGTGCCGGTGGGCCTGCGCTCCTGCTAGTGGGTAGCAGCATCGCCTCCCCTTCAACCATCCAGTCTAGCCCTTCTGACCAACAGACTGAACAGTCTAATTGTGTGCTTACTGCAGCTACAAACCACCAAAACAGATTCAAACTACGTAGTGTGTAAGATAACATGGCGACAACACCGCTGTCCAAAAACAAATATGGCGAGCCACCAGCTCTCAGCGTAGGTTAACAACAAAAGCAACTTAACTTACTTACCAGTCTGCAGTAATTTAGTACAAACCATAACGGCGAGATCACGGCTGTTCGTCCGAAAGAAACAGACTATTTATTTGAAAAAATAAGTGGCTTGTGCAATCTCTGGAGATCGAATAACCGAAGCACCAACCCTCAGGTTACAAGACTACCGGCAGTGAGCCAAACTGACCTGCGTGATGATGTGGGGGTTTTATACTGGGCCGCGTGCCCTATGTCATCGCAAGGTCACAGGTGACTTTGTTGGTATATGAACTCGACCTGCACATAGAGATGGAGATATCCAGTGCTGAAGCAACACCCTCTTGCGGTCAGGAAGAATCAAATAGAAGTGTTGTTGTATACTGAATAAAAAACATATTCTGACTGCAAAATGTCCATAAATGAAGAGGTAGAATCACCAAAAGACACAAATCACAGCTGACGATGCCAAAACGTTAACTTTAGTTTATTCACACATTTTGTTTTGTACATTTGAAAATCTGCATATTCTGTACATTCAGTAGTTAATGATGTGGAAGACTTACAGCCATTTGATAGCCACATAAGACATGTATGAAGTGTTTCCCTGATTGTGACAACCAAAGTCTGCTGAGGAACTGATTGGAGAAGGCAGTCAATGTATGACAGACTTATTCACACGCAATACAAAATTGGTGCTGCAAAATGGGTCATATCAAATCCAAAATCTAGTACAGAAAGATGGACAGTACGGAACAAATATGTGGTGAAGAATATTCTGGCACGGTGAACACTGAATAACCTTCAGCTTGTATTTTCAGATCTTGTACCACTGCATTAGAAAAATGATCGGTGAGTCAAAGGGAAGGGAGCTGTATGCAGAATGTACTATCAAAAGAACCAATTGGACTAAAGCCATCAGTAAAACTACTTCTGGACGAACATCAAATCAAATCAGGCCATATGCAAAATAAAAACAAAAACACCTATTTCAAGGTTTTGTCATAGTTCCATTTCAGCTGCTGCCTCCTTTAGAGGACACAGCCTTCCGAATGTCATTCGGAAGATTGAGGACTACTAGACTGAACCTGTCTCTCGATTCAATATGAAAGGTAAACTTAGAAAAATAAAAATAAAGATGTGTAACCTTCCAAATTTATAGTTATTGACAAAAATGGATATCTAAACTGCTTAAAAAAACACAACAAAAAGCTTTTTAATGGCACTGTTAAACAAATATCCATGCAGTATTCATAGAATTAAGGCCCTGCTAAACTGGGTGATCACGACAATCTTGAAGGTTAACTGACTGTCGCGCTCTATCAAATGGCCAATAAAGGTAAAGAAGAGGAGTGCCAGCTAGCAAACAGGTGTTCATTAAGATTTTCATGTGTTTCTGCTAGGAAAAGTTTGCTTTCGGGGCTTTCTGGCAGAAAGACGTTGTTTGTGTCCCAAACCAAAAGTCAACACTTACTGATTTCTGTCCTGTGTGATTTCTTCACACCGGACAGAAACTCTGGTCTCCTGGATAAAAGGCCTGTATTTGAGGCATTACTCCACCAAGAACTACTCCCTACATGGACCTTGTCGCTCTTTATTATATCACGTGACATTGTCAAACTTACCAATTTGTCACTAATTTAGTCATGATTTCCTTTTCCTCATGACTTCAGAAGTTTTTAAAAAGCTCCATTTCTGAATCAAGGTCTACAATCTAAAGAATCTCAGTTAACTATCCAGACACAACCTGTATAGGTCGATCTAAACGACGTGTGATTCAAACTTTTTGAGAATAAAGAAGCACGATGCATCTTGGTGATGTCTGTTGACAAGGAAACTCCCCGGGGCACCTTTAAAACTTTTTCATCACAACTGACAGCTTTCACTGGAAAAATGTTCAGAACACAGAAAAGGGGCCTTCAGAAGCACAAAGGACACACCGCCAGTGTCCTTTACATTGAGGAAAAGAGCTCTACATTTAGAGCCTTTGAAATTGGACAAGTCCTGTCAATGTTACATTGGATTCAGCTCTGAAAGGCAGAGTTCAATGGATGCAGTCTCTAAAATGGGGTACAGTGTATATTTCTGATTGCGGTTTTAGTTATTCATTTTAAGGAAAAGAAAAAAAAAAGCATTCAACTCCCCTGACCGCCACACTCACTTTTCATTTTCCTCTGTAAAACCCTTTCATTTCCTGTTCGTAGTCTTATTTTAAACCAATTAAATTGGTCATCTAACTTCTTTGCATTTACCTGCACAGAGCAGTTTGCATTTCAACGTGTGCACCTTTCACAAAATGTCCCGACACAAGCCTACAGACAAACATGCAAATTTAAATATGAAAAAAGACAGACATGTTAACGCAGGTGAACATAGATGTTAGAATGGACTTGAATATAACATTTTAGGAAAACCAACTTTAGGCGGCACATAATTTCACTACTCATTTTAAACATGCAGAGACGAAGAAAAAAAAATCCTGTGGCATGGGCAATTATTTAAAAAGACCCAGATCCTACATTTTACTCTAAATTGTCAATATGAGAAATTCACAGTATAATCTCCACAACAGAGTTACCTGCAAGAGATGATGAATTTTAAGAAAGCACCCAACATTTCTGCCATAAAAATCAAAGAACTGATTCCAAATGATTCTTGTACAACAGAGTATTTGAACTCAGACACACACAAAAAGAAATACTTGAGTCACACCAAACAGATCACAATACTTTCCAAACTTTAAATACATTAAGAATACCAGAGATCGTCGCTTAAATAAATTCTACAAAAATATCTGTTGTACATGTAACCTATTTACATTGACTGTAGCTTCTAGTGATTGTGTGTCAGTGTTATGTAAAAGAGACCCCGGACAGTTACCCATAATTCCATGAACAACTGCTTTAGTGAGGACATTTGGTGCTTTCAGAACAGAATTCGATCACAGTGCACCCGCTCCAAACTCAAATTTACTAAATATAGTGTAGAAATGGAAAAAGCAAGTTGATGTGGAACGCTTCCACTGTTCAACTGGTCGTATCAAAATTATCTAAGCATTACACTTAAGTTCTTAAAACACTTTGTTAGATTCTTGTGTCATTTTGAAATAAAAATGTGTCTGTGCAAGTTATTCTTGCATAACAGTTTTTTTTTCCCCAAAGCACACACCCTGATTTTGTTACAGCAACACTAAACCTCAAAGTGTCCTCTTAAAATTCAGTTCAGTTCCAGCAGTGGGGTTGCAGTCTGTGGCCTGACGATGAGACAGAATTATTTCACTTTATTCATTCAGCCTGACGTGACATGTTGATGTTACGCTGGGCTGACGCTGCTGCTATGAAACTGAGCTTTAGCCGAGTTTACACATCATCATTATTGTCATCGTCGTCATCATCTGCTGTTTTTAACATCTAATCTGAATGGATGCTGACACCTGATTGACTTCCTCGATGATCAATGATCAGGTAGATTTCCAACAGGTCAAAAACTTTGGTTGGCACGTTTTAATAATATTAGAGTACAACAAACAGCACACCTTCACAGGACTCCACAGATCAACAGCTGTGAAATGGAACTGAACAACCTGGAGCTGTGGGCCGTGACTGAGTTTTACACTCACTGTTGGGTAATAAAACAAAATCAGGAAGTGCACGTTGTAGATGTTTATAAAGCTATTATTATCCAAAGGTAGCCCAAAACAGATTTTGAGTTTGAGAAAACTGCAGCAATTTGAGTTTAGCTTTCTATAGCTCAGTAAAAAAAAAATAAAAAGTTAAAATATATTCACTGGCAAGTGTGCACTTGATGGAAATCTGACCCAGCAAAGATAACATCAGAAACATTTTTACAGCAACAACAGAAATGGTAAAATGCTAACTGTAGTAACAATGCTATCTGCAGTCAAATGAGGTCTTCTTTTTCCCACAAAGACTTGAACTGTTCCTCACATGAGGGTCCATTTACATTCTTCAGCAACTGTTCTATCTGTAAAAAGGCTGAAATGGAGAACAGGAGCAGAAAACTCAACTTTCCATGTTTTGAACTGGACGAACAAACTGAACTAACTATCCTTCAGCACGTACAGAACAGACCTGTGGACTTTTTTTCCAGACAAGGACCATAGTGATTGCATAGTCTTCTTAAAAGATAGCAGAGAGTTGTTTTACTCACTCTCTCCTCTTCTATTGTCGTCGCCTTCACACACTGTCAAACTTGTGTTTTAAGTAGTCTTTCATAACCTTTGCAATTGGTAGCTCCTCCAAGAATTTCAAGCTTTGAAGGCCAATGCAGTGACGGATTTTTATTCGACACAAGTCTTGTAGAGTCCGAGGTTGTCCTGAAAGAGGAAAATAAACATTTATTACACAGTGGAATATCACCTGATCATCTCACTGGTGTTTTCTGATGAGTAAAAAGAAATGACACTACTGGAAAGCCAGAGATACACGTTGCAGACTGTAGTCCGTCCACTGATCTGAATTACCTGAGGTAAAAACCAACTTAACAAACCAGAATCTGCAGAATCTTGCAGGTCTGGTCCATGGCTTCATTCATGACTTGATTCATGATAAACAATGCCCTAATTTCTCAAGTTGTATATTTTAGACTCTCCAACCTGTCCACTTTTTCCTTTGATGACAGCTTTGTACAAGAAACAACAGTCCATCATTACTTTAAGATATAAAGGTCAGTTAATCCAGAAAATTTGAAGAACTTTGAATGTGTCTTCAAGTGCAGTCACAAAAACACTCAAACACGATGATGGAACTGGCTCTTGAGAAGAAGTTCATCTCAACATCAACTGTTCAGAGTAGACTGTGTGAATCAGACCTTCATGGTCGAACTGCTGCAAAGAAACAACGACTGAGAGAGACCAACAACTGTGACAAAACAAAAGTAATGGACATTGGACCAGTGGAAATCTGGACTGAGTCAGATTTAAAGTTTTGGTACCAACCTCTGTCTTTGTGAGACACAGGATGGTAAATGGATGGTATCTGCATGTGTGGTTCCCACTACAAGGCATGAAAGAAGAGCTGTGATGGTGGTGCACTTAACAAGCCTCCAAAATCAGCAGCATAAACCCAACTGAGATGGTTTGGGATGAGTTGATGATGAAAAGACTACCTTAAGGGGTGTCATTTAGCTCAGTTGGTAGAGCATCTGCACCATGTACAAAGGCTCAGTCCTTGCCGTGGTGGCAGCCCAGGGTTCAAATCCGGCCTGTGGTTCTTTCCCCCATGTCATTCCCCATCTCTCTCTCCCCAGATTTCCTGTCACTCTTTAACTCTGTCAAATAAAGCTCAAAAAGGCCCCAAAAAATCTTGAAAATCACAGAAAAAAGGACTACCTCATGAAGATGACTGAAAGAATACCAAGAGTGTGCAATGCTGTGATCAAGGAAAAGGTGGCTGTGTAGAAAATAGCAATACAGAAACGGAGAAGGTGTATCCAAACTCTTGACTGGTACTGCAGGTAGAAATAGTGTACAGGTATGAATGAATTCATGAAAATTAAAATAGGCAGTTGGTATCCATTATGAAGCTTCAAACATCCCTCTGCCAGCTGGATGGTTTTCCAACAGCCTTCCAAAGGCATTAATCAGTTCCCCAAATCACTCAGTATCCTCTCTGTTATCAGCTGTATGCAAACAGCTGTAAAGAATCCCCTTTATTCCAGGAAGTGATGCATGCGGGTGTTATCAATCTAATGTAGGTAAAATGACTCCTGTGCCATGGACACTTATCTTCCTTCACCACAGGAACACCTATAAGCTGAAATATAACAAAGCTCACATTTACCCTCCCAATAGACTCCTATGATTCAATCCAAGACCTCTACCATTCTGTTCACCTTCACCATATTCAAATTTCGGCAGCGGATACCTCAAAACATCTACCTACTGCAGCACCTGGCAGTACAGCTACCACCTACTGGGAAAATATGAATGGAAAAAAACACCAGGAAGGTGAAATGATCCATTTCCTGCTACAGGAAGTTATCAAAACATAACACCACATGTTCTTTTTTGATTTCCAAAAAGTTGACGACTGCTCAAGAGGTGAAAGTAAATACTAGTTTTAGGTACTTTAAGGATTGCTGCCAGTGCTATCGCCAAGGAACTGTGATGTCACATCTAGGGATAGGAATCAAGCACTGGTTCCAGTTGAGAACTGGTTTCAAATAGTCAAATGGTTCATCAGAATTGTATTCCTTCTGACCGAAATTCCTTTTAACGATTATTTTTCATGACAGTTATGCATTGAAACTGAGAGTAAACAGCTGTTTACTCTGCTGGAAACTTGCAAAAAAGATGGAGTCCCTGGGACAGAGGAAGAAATGGTCTAAAGAACAACTTCACTTCATGAGGAAAACCCAAAAATGACACAGTAAGCATGAGGGCCACTGCTGCCCAACCAAGCAGCAGGTTAATGAGGGTAAATATTCATATAATAATATTAGCATCATGCAGGTGGGCTTGACAAGGTTTTTCTTTGACTAAGATGACTGAACTGAAAACAATAATGTACAAATTTAGGGATAGCAATCAAGAACTGGTTCCAATAAGGTACCAACATGTAATGAAGTACATCCGAAATGGCACGAAGAATCTTGCACCATTCAGCCCATGAGAGGCCCACATTATGGGTTGTAAAGACTGGACAGATTGGAAAAGAGTTCTAAGCCATCCTACATAATCTTTTTAATTTCTAAGTGCCTTTGTTCAGTACTCAGCAGCCAGAGAATGTAAATTATGTGACCAATACAACTATTTTACACCACCCATGTACCATGCTGGAGTAATGACATAATAGTAATGACAAAAAAAAAAAAAAACTAGCCTCAGGTGCCAGTCACCACTGCACCTTCCACAGGAGAAAGCATTCTGCCTTTTGAAATGATTCATTTTGCTCATCTAGACTCGGACATCAGTGATGACAGTGATATCACATGTAACATTTCTCTGGGAAGAGTATGTCTTGGGTTCTGCTTTAAGTTGAAACCATTGTGTGAGTACAGTTGAAAAGAGCTGGGTGCTTGTCATTCTGGGTGGGACGAGCCTTTCATGCCATATGAATTAATCCAGGAGGTAGAGGTGTAATCAATAACCCAGCAGATATGTGATCTGGCTGAAGGTTTGCAGTCTGTGAAAGGGCTTGTCTGAATCAGTGCACAGCTCTTTGATATCTTTGATATCAAAGTTCAGGGGGTAGTGGAGGAATGCAGCCATTGTTCCTTCTAAATCATAATGCTTCAGGTAATGCACTCTCCTGTTCCTCCAACCTGGGATTGTTCTGTGACTGAACACTGGTCATTATAACCTTGTGTTGGCAGGCAGCCCTCTTTCAACACCACACCCACTATCACAGATTTCTTTTCAGGGTTAAGGACATTAACTTTTCCCTGTGCCACACTACATTAGGAAACAGCCATGCAACATTGACTAATATTCACACCTACAACTAGTGTTCACTTCTAAATGACCATAGTTTACACACAAACACTGCCATTAAAGCAAATACATCCATTCCTCGATTATGTGACATTTTACATTTTTAAGTTTTTGCATTTTAACGTAGAAATAAAATGTAAAATTAACTCATACCCTGATTCCGTTACAGTTATTTAAATTAGCAAATGAAAATATGTCAATAACAGTTTACTAACATAAACTCCTGGAGATATTACAAGTCAGATGCAGGAAGCTGAGGTGTCCACTTTAGACTGAATGAAGCCATTGATTCAAACAATGCCCGAGAGGAGGAACGACTTGACTGAATTCTATTTAATCTATTTCTTCTATGATCAGATAATTCATTTCTGAAACTCGAAAATGGCATGAATGAAAGTCCGGCTTAAAGATCACTCAACCTAAAGAATAGACTGTAAAAACATCAGTAATTAAAGTATTAGTCAAACAATGAGAACTGAATAAATGGATACACCAAACGTGAACTGCAACACTGAAAATGAATCAGTGAAAGAGCGTCTGAGCACATTTTCTTTCCTTATTTGACCTAGACAACAAGTCAACTAATAAAAATATGTTACAGAAAATGTCTTGATTTAACAAAACATTTATAGCTGAAGTAACTCAGCATGTAACAGCAGCATATTTGCTGGTTTTCTTTGGTTCTGTTAGACCCCTGGGTTCTTTTCATGATGGTCAGATAAAACGGATTATTATACTTGTTATGATTACCATGATTGTACTTTGTATAATATTTTACTTAATTCTGAACTTAAACTATCACCATACTGTAATCTTATTTCCTATATGTCACGCTGTAGGATATGCTTGTGTGACATGTAGTGTTAGTGTTACTCACTGGTGACCTCCTGTAGGAAGTCCAGGCAGGGCCGGCTGATTCCAGACATGCTAACAGATACAGCTACCGGTGTCTGGCCCTCGTAGTTTCTGGTGTTGGTGTCAGCCCCGTACGTGTAGAGCATCTGGGCGCACAGCACATCGTCCCTGAGGGCTGACAGGTGCAGGGGGGTCTGGCCATCTTCAAGACGTCCCAGATTAGTGTCAGCTCCCCTCTGCAGGAACATGCGGCAGTACGAGTGATTGCCTTTGATAACAGCGTATCGCAGCAGGAAGCCATTCTGAATGTCAATGTTGGCGCTGTGGTCCAGGAGGATCCGTACACAGCTGGAGCGTTCGCGGATGATGGCCAGCTGTAGTGGCGTAGTTCCTTTGTCACTCAGTGGGTCCACATCGGCCCTGAACTCGAGGAGGAGGCGTACAAACGAGTCTCGGCCGTAGTGGGCGGCGACGTGCAGCGGTGTCCAGCCATCGTTGCTTTTTGCATTTATAATGTCACTGCGAAACTCGGACTCTAGCATGAGTCGGGCGATGCGCGCTCTGCCATGCATAGCAGCGTAGTGAAGTGCTGTGAAGCCTCCAATGAAGTCCTTCACTGTGGGGTCAGCTGCACAGAGGAGAGTGGACAGAGTGGAAGTGAGGAAATGCAGAAATGCAAACACAGAATACCATCTGAAGTCTGATCTGACACAAAGAACCTCTTCAACAGTTCACATTAACTGTTCTAACCTACAGTGCCTCCAGCTATTATACTGCACTGACTGAAGAGTTTAGAGCACTGTGTCTGAGGCAAACTCTGATACATGTACAACTGGTGATACACAACCACCCTCTTGTGGTAAATGAAGGAATCTGTAAATATGTATTAAAATTAAAAAAATATATTTTTCAAATTTAAAAAACATGTTAAACTATTATAATACTACATTTTAAATGGGCATTTTCAAACTGTGAGATCACTGGAATGTAAATTAAATCCTGATACATAGTAAAGTGAATGGTTCAGAAACACTGCAATAATGGCCCAAACAAGAATCACTAGGAAGAGAAGTGCTAATCACAAGTATCTAGTTTCCTTTTTAAAGAAAATTAATCTCATATTTAATGACCATGTTGGGCTATCAATGAACATTATTGTTAACCCTCACATGACCAACATAATAATATACAATATACAATTGTCTTAAGTTGCCCGATGACATGAAGACTGCCAAGTTGTAAAGACAAGGAGCCGTCCAAATATTTCACATGTCCATGACAGGACATTCAGAGGTCAATGCTGACCTCACTGTAGTATAGCGGCCACGTGCATTTTGTTGGCTGCTCGCACAGTTCATGCATCGAACAGAAACATCCCTCCCATCATCGTGTCTGGACTTGTGCATTAACTTATATGATAAATGTTCTTCACATTATCATATTTACATAGATTTCTAAAAACATTATTCTAGATGACATTTTCAGCAGATGGAAGGTATTAGAAAGTGTTTTAAGGGTTACATGTCTGACTGTTTGAATGTTGTGTGACATGTTATATTCAGGAGGTGAATGAAAGGCTCTCTCTTCAAATAAAACAATGCCCTCTAGTGTTTGGGTAGAAAAACCTGTCACTAAATAACCACCAAATAAAGACAATTTCAGCAGCAGGACAATGAAAAGACAAATCCTCTGACCTCCGTGCTCTAGAAAGACTCGAACACATCTCTCTTTTCCTTTGGCAGCAGAGAAGTGGAGGAGCGTCCAGCCGTTGGCGTCACGGATCTTAGGCGAGTATCCTTGCTCCAGCATTCTCCTGACAGTGTAGACATCCCCTGCTGCCACTGCAGCCTGGATCTGCAGCTCCTCATGAAGCTCAGGGTTCCTTCTGCAGTGATGGTTCAACATCCTGTCACATGTCAGAGAAGAATGTTCTGTGTAAATGTTTTACCATGTTCAACATACTGTACAGTAAACACTGTCTAAGACGCAGCGGGCGACACACCAAATTTTTTGGAAAGCAGTGTTTGGGTCATAGATGCAATATAGAATACATGACATGAGCTACCGGCTGCTGCAACAATCAATGAAAACAGATAGTAGAGTACTGATACAGTACTGACAAAGACCAAATATCAGCCGATGATTATTAAACAACCAGTTTTAATGAGAACCCCCCCAGACACCCACACCCATGAGTTGCAGCCTCGATTGGCTGAACTGTTTTTGTGATTATTTTGTCACCTGTACTTTGCACAAAGTTCCAAATAGTTGAGTGCCAACCATCCACAAGCTGCAAGAAATGATACCTGCGTGGAATCTCATAGTCATCGGCAACTATGCATGAGCATGTCTACCTATGCAGGCAGTCAGTGCAGTATGAACAGAACCATGTGCACCCACTGTCTGAGTAAGTAGAGTGTACTGAGCCTCTTTAACCATAGGAGGATACAGCAATGGAGGCTTAACTAATGACAGCGAGACAGACCCAAAGACGTTCCAATAACAATAATAATGACTGGATGACAGCGTGATATGAAATGTACCTCTTGACAAGCTGAAGAGACGTGCTTCTCTTAGTCATATCGGAGCTGCACCTGTAAATATACAGCTGCACTGTCAGGAAGGCACTCTGTCTGTCTTCAAGGGTTTCACCTGCAACGACACAAAACAACGACACGTCGGGTCAGTCAGGAGAGAAAGGCGAGCTGTAAACAGCAGAACACTCAAACAGCAACCGCAAACGTAACCACATACATATACATATACACACACACACACACACACACACACATATATATATATATATATATATATATATATATATATGTGTGTGTGTGTGTGTGTGTGTGTGTGTGTTCATGCAAATATATAGATTTTAAATATGTATATAGTATATTATAGTATATTTTTTCTCTATGTTTATGTTCTATGTTATGTTTTTGCGTCTACCTGTCATGTCCCTTGTCTTTTAACTGTACTTACGTCCATACCTGTATGTACAACTGAGAGCACAGTGAACCGGAGTCAGATTCAGTACACACACCTGGCCAGTAAAGCGATTCTGATTCATATTACTACAAATACTGATGATGATGACGTTGAATGACAGGAATGTCTTATGCTCGGTGTACAGACAGAAAGAACTCCGCTTTTAATTAAGGCTAACTCCACACTGTTCAAATGCACACCCGCTCGTCAGAGTTAATCACGTTATTTTTTGAGTTGGTTAGCTTAACCGGCTGATGGAAAAACAATGGACAATAGAATAGCTTTATTTGCTAACATAACACAACGTAAACCTCGCATGAGTAAAATAACGACAGCGTTATCTAACAAAAAGCACCTGAGACGGACAGCCAGGTGAACACAGACCGTGTCACGCGCTCAGGGAAAGCCTTCATTAAAGGCTGTATTTACCTCAGGCACGAGCTAACGCTGGTTAGCCAGCGAGCTAACAAACTCAGCAGCCATAACGTTAGCTCGCTAGCCTGTGTTGACTTTTCGTGCTTGCAGAGTTTGGAACAACGTAAACCCAGTTCCTCTGAGTGCGTCGATATTAAAGTTGATTCTACACATTGACTGACAAACACGCCAGCTCTGGTAGTAGAAAACAAAGACTTACTTGACAGCCACTGAGCCGACGTTGAACTTAGCCAATCAGCTTCCAGACGGGCAGAATTGGAGTTGTCAAAGCTGCATGTTTCTGAGTCCGCGAACTCAAACCCCACACTAAACTGCAACACTGTGTGTTAAAAGTTCCCTAAGTGTCAGTCTCAGCATTGCTGAGCAGCCTTTGACTGTTGAACAATCTGTTTTATCAACAAAGTCTCTGTGTGCACATCAGTTTGACCCCAGCAGCAAAAACAATAAAGCTTCCGCTTCCAAAACCTTCAAAATAAAAGCGTCATTTCCTCACTACCGAACCGACAAAATGTGGGCCTTGTGATTCAAGTCTGAAAAACAGAGCAAAACTAAAACTGTAACTTTCAAGGCATTTGAAGAAAAGGAATATGTGTGGAATACTTCTTAATATAAGATTTGATGTTTTCAATGTTTTATTTTGAAGTCATTCAAAAGTATTCAGATTACATTATAATCAGAATCAGAACCACTTTAATGTAAACAGTGAATAAATAAAATAAGTATGTACAGTTTTGCCAGATTTAAAAGTTATTGCAGGGTAATATGTCGCAAGAATTGCCATGTAGATCAATTTGTATTCTATGACTACATTTCAAAGTAATCTGACCAGCCCTGTATATCCATTAACATCCTTTTAATTGAAGTTAAGCACTTGACAATACATTGTGGAGAGGCAAGTAATAATTAACATACTCTGTGTTGGGAGTATACCTCATGTGGTGGACAACTTAATGTAAATATACATATAGAAAGAGATTTAAAAGATTAAAGTCTTAAGAAGTCGTGGTTAATCAGTGATTTGTTCAGTTTTCAGAGATTAAATGTATTATTTTAATATAATATAATAAAGTGACTACAGTGATACTGTAGAAATTGTTGAATGTTGGAAAATTAATCACTGCTTCAAAGAATAATAAAAACTTGAAATATGTTATAAAGACAATAATGGTGGGGATTTCTGGAGTAAACGCCTCTTTATGTTCTGATAAGGGCATTCAAGGGCAGTGACAGAAACGAGCTGATACAGGGGGAACTCCGGCTCCTACAGTGGGAACTCCAGCTCCTACAACCAGTGACTGCCCACTTCACACCCCCATCATGTCCATCATCACCTTAGACAGGTGAGAGGCCACGCTCAGCAGAACACACAAACAGAGAGAGATGAACAAGACATACAGAAATATAATATAATAATATGATAATATGACATAATGAGGACATTTCTGTTGACAGCAGATTTCACAGCATCCATGTTCCCTTCATGTGCTGGGTTTCATTTTTGCTATTTTGTTAAATGTAACTTCACAATACATGTTTAAACAGATATCTGTGTGGTGGAACTGGATTATTCAACACCATACAGATGTTGTTGACGGTTTCACCATCTCAGCCTCTCAGCAGCTTAGGGCAGGGGTCTTCAACCAGGGGTCCAAGACCTCTATGGGGTCTGCAGAGCTACTGCAGGGGGTCTGCCAGTTTTTGTTATAATAATTGACTATTTTCACCAAAATAATGGTGACTATGAGGGTGCAGATGATTGAGAAACTACAAACAGCGGAGGCATTTCCACTCCAACTGGATGAATCAGTGGATACACAGCTCTTGGCATTTAATAACCAATAGTAATTGTGCATGAACTTTTTATCAATCAAAAACTCAAATAGGCTAATAACTCAGTATATAAATATGTTAATGAGGTGAAACAAAAGTTGGATAAAGTAAATATAAGTTAATATAAATAAATATAAGTTATTACAGGCCAGGCTTAAAATGTGAAACATTTTAAGAAATGAATTAGACGTGAATTAATTCCCTGTTCTGTTTTTTCTCTCCCAGGAGTCCTCAGGCTGAAAAAGATGGAAGGTGAAGACCCCTAGAGTATGCAAAGAAGTTCCTACAATCTGCATGAAACAGATTTAACATTCAGAATATAAACACTAAATAAACACACAGAGTTCACTTCTTCTTCTTTTTCTTCGGCACTTGATCAGTTGCCATTTTTGCTCTCTCCACTCCATACTCTTAATTCCTATACTGGATTCTACTCACATTAAAGGTCCAGCGTGTACGTTTTGTGAGTATTTCTTTATAGGAATTAAATATAACATTCATTACTATGTTTTTGTTAGAGTATATTAACCTGAATATATGAATTAAAGTGTTTTTGTTGTCTTAAAATTAGCCCTTCATATCTACAGTAAGAGCAGGCTCTCTTCCATGGAGTCATTTTTGTACAGTAGCTCAAAACAGACAAACTCTAAATGATCTAGATATGGCCTTTATGAATTGATATGAATTTGGCAGCCAGAGTTTTTCCTACATGCTTGGAAGCAGAGGGTGAAGTGTGGGTGAGTTTTCATTTGGTTGCAATCTGCGACTTCACAGCTAGGTGCCACTAAATCCTGCACACTGGACCTTTAAGTTATGAAGTTGTGTAATTATTTACACAGTGCATGCTGCAAATGGGGCGAGAGTCTCTTTTCTTACATGAATGTTTAGATTTGTCCAAAATGTAAAATGTAAAACAACAGCAACAACACTCCAGTCTAACACAAAGCAAATATTCAGATGAGACCTTTTCATTTGGTGCGATTTTATTTCATTGTAATAACCTCTTATTTATAATTACATCTAGTTTGTTCTTCACAAGTTTGAACATTTCCACGTTTCCACATTTTTATTTTGAAGGCTTTATTTTTGAAGGCACATATCTGATCCAAAGATGTTCTATAAGAGAAGATGCGTCATTACAATCTTCTCCAATAATATCAGAGGATATATACTTCCTGTCTCCTAAGTGGACGTATTTAGAAGTTTTGTAAACGTCATGGATGGATTAAAGCAGACAGAAAGTTATGCAAGCTTTAGTTCAGATGTTATATTTGTAGCTTATGAAAAATTAGTTGAGTATTTACTGAGGAGAAAAAGTCATAATCTGAGTGAGCGGCACCCACGTGACACGGATACAGGAAGTGACTCTGCAGTGACGCGTCTCGTTTCTTTACCGTCTCTGGTCAACTATTATTGTAACGCTGCTTCCGCGTGTGTCACGTGCGATCGTCACGTTACAGCTCCAACACGGAACCGTCAGCAGCAGCATGGAGCTCGCGGCGAGCTGCGGAGACCGATCCACGGGAAGAGCGCTATTCGACCGGCTAACAGATGTGTACAGGTGTTGTCAGACGGGATCCCGCCCCAGCCAGAGTGCTACAGATGTGGCGGCTGTGATATTCTCCTCGGTGTGTGTGTGTGGACTGCGCGGTGGGGACAGAAACGAGCGTGCTGCTGTAGCGGATTGCCATGACAACAGCGTGGAGCTGACCTACATCAGCGTGACTCTGGTGGAGAAGATCACCTCCAGCCTGACGTCACGCAGCCTACCTGCAGCCGTGACGTCGTACGGCATGGAGATCCTCAGGGTGCTGTTTCAAGACCTCGATTTCATGACGCATCTAGTGAGTGGATCACTCTCCTCATGCTGAGTGCAAACATCATGTTATGTATTGCACATAGACATACTTATATCCACTGTTCCACAGGTCCAGCAGTTCCAGGCTGAGGATCAGATCATGTCACATCTGGCTGCCAAGACTGTATCAACATGTGTTCACTATCATCTCCATGAACGTGTGAGTACTCAGGGCTGAAACATTTACTTCATTTGTATATGCAGTTGTCTGTTTTCTGTTAAACTCATTTAATCATGGCAAATATTCAGATGGTTCCTTCGCACAGGGTCATACGGTGTTCAGCCTCTGTTCAACCCAGCAACGTAGTCACCGTGACATCATCTGCAGGTTTCTGAGAGCTGTTGTGAAGTTTATCCAAAAATTTACATTCATAATTGCCTTAAATTACCCTCCAAACAATTAAAAGATGAAATAATGAGGAATTTTCAAAGTTGAAAACTTTTCATGGGAATTAACAGGAATTTATGGGAATTATTGTGAATAAAGCAGGAATATACAAAGTTGAAGTCTGGCCTTTAAACAGGGAACTTAAATAGTTGGGGAAAGTGTATTTTAGCATAATCTTGACTAAAACAACCAGATTTCATAGAGGTACACTTGAATATCTGCTATTCCTCAATCACACAGCACACTGCTTACTGTGGGGCTATTGAGGCCATGCCCCCTACCTACACAGGTGATTTCTGTACCTGGACCACACTTTAGAGCCCAGAGCACACAGACACTATTGAAGAGACATTTGAGCTTGTGGACTACATAATATTGTTCAGTAAAATAATTCAGACTTGATAAGTCTGAAGTTCTACTTACAAATAAATCTGTTGAAATGTTTTTTTTTCAGTGGTACAATGATACAGTTTGTTTAAATTACCTCAATCTCCAGTTTTAGTGATATTAGCCTAAAGCTGCCATACAAAGTTTGACATGGACAAGAGAGGTCAGGAGATTCAGATCTGGAACTGTGCTGGCAACTTCATGTAGCAGCTCACAGACGTGTTATTCTAGGTTCTAACAGTAAATGTGTTTCTTATGTATATACTTCTTTTTTCAGGGTGTTGTCAGTCCTGTCTGGGAGCAGAAGTGTGTGCAGGCATTTCACAGCTCGCCCCCTGGTACTGAACTGGATGCCTGTCTGTGGTCACTGACTGACGTCTTAAAAAGACTTGTCAAAGGATCTCACCAAGGTAAAACAGGAACAGCACTTATAGAACAGTAGACATATGTAAGTGTTGCTGTTGAATATTATTATCTCTTAACTTGCCTGCAGGTGTTCTTCCTTCAGAGATCCTTTGGAAACTTGTGTCAGCTTTTGACTCCAGCCTGAGCACTCTGTGTTCAAGGTTTCTCCCTGGAGAGAAGACTGAGGATTGTACCAGCGGCAGGCACTCGGGGACAACAGTCTACCTCCTGCTGGACCTGCTGGAGGTTCTGACTGCATCTAGTTTGATATGTGGAGCCAGTGTCTGTCTGAAGAGTCAGAGATTAACCCACATTCACTCCTCAGCACTCCTGACCACGATCAGCTGCTCCTCAGAGTATTATGTCAAAAAGCGAGTGCTGCTGCTTCTGAAGAGAGCCGTGCTGGTGAAGGCTGGAGAGGACTGGGCCTTAGGGGAACCTCTGTTCACAGGGCTGAAACACGAGCACTTCAGCTCTGATATGAGCATGCTTGCTCAGAGCGTTTTAACAGCTGTGGCTGCTGATTGGTTGGAGAGTGTACAAGTTGATTCCTCGTCTTTTTTCGGGGGAAGCAGACGCATACGAGGCGATGAAGGTCAGAAAGCAGACTGTGTGATGCTCAGAGGTGTCAGCCTGCTTCTGCTCAAGTCTGTGGAGCATCACATCCAAGCTGGTGGAACAGGTGAGAACCCACTATGAAGGTCACAACAGCGGCACACAAAACCCTTAGATGTAATATTTTGTAAAATTAGTGTAACTGATAACAGTAATAATCATAGTATTTGTGTAATAATGTCTGCAGTTAAAGTATTTTCAGAGGTGCTTATTGTACTGTGAAAATCTGTTGCAGCCCTATTTGTGTGTAATGCTCAGGGGTTTCAAACTGTTCCATGGCAATTTAAGACTTAAGATGGAATTTTGGGAAATATTCCAAATCAGATACTTTCCATGGGAATTATGGAAATTAATGGAGAGGTAATGGGACTTAATTGGAAATTTGGGATAAGCTGGCATCATGATTAGAAAAAATGGTCATAAATGGTCAATGAAATTATTAGCTATAGCTTATTTAGCATCTAACCTGTCAGCTCGCTATCTACTGTATGAATACATTTTCATGTGCTATCTGTTAAAGTTGATAAAGTTATATATATATATATATATATACCCCATAATATCATCAAAACTAGGGGGCGTGGCCTCAATTGCCCAGCAGTAAGCAGTCTGCTGTGTGATTGAGGAATAGCAGATATTCAAGTGTACCTGTATGGAATCTGGTTGTTTTAGTCAAGATTATGCTAAAATATATTTTTCCTCCAACTCCATTTCCAACTTTGAGATATCCCAGGATTTTGCAACCCTACTAATGCTGGATGGATTATTTGAACAGTTGGTGCTTGAAGTCATTGATTTTGAAGTGAGCTTTAAATTACTGTAAAGCGTCAGAATGTTTTGATTAAAGCAGCATTAGTTAATTGAGCGTGACAAACTGTACAACACTGACATGCTCCTGCAGCCCGGGCCTGAAAACCTCCCTGGTGCTCTGAGCTCACAGTCTGGGCAGCCAGGCTAACACTGAGCTAACATTAACTAACAGCAGCTACAGCAGGCAGCGGGTTACCTTACTGTCCATCAGGAAACTATGTAAATCACAGAGAGTTGACATCAGAGGAAAAACCAGGAAACGTTTTCTCCATAAATTATGACCGCGTTTCGCCCAAATCAGTCAATTACTTGGTGTGTGACCATCTGAAGACTCACCTGCTCAGCAGAAAACAGCAGGCAGACACAGTTAGCTGTTAGTGATCATAGAGGAGCAGCCAAAGAGCCCGACATTTCTCAGGAGTTGGTAGAGACCAAAAACAGAGCTGAAAGATACTGAATCATGAATATTACATTCGGACACATTCAGAATGATAATGGCACTCTGTGACTGATGGGTTCACCATTCGTACGGGTCCTTGAAAGTTTTGGAATTTTAGAGGATAAAAACAAAGGCTAGTGTTTGAAAGAGGACATGAATAGGACCATTGTTGGCTCCTTTAATTTCAGCTGCAAAGTCCTTGAAAAGTCAGTGAATGTGATGTTTAAGAAGGTGTGGGAACCCTGTGCATGAGCGAATAAGCAGCTGTTTATTCTGTCACCTTAAAAGCTTATGCCATGTCAGTGTTGTGTTCACACCTTGTTGATGCTGCCCTTAAGTATCCTAAAATTATTCTTATTATTAAATGTATCTGTAGATTTTAGTGCCAAATTAGATCAAATCCAGCTTTATGTATTGAGAAGAGGAGCTCTGGACACAGGCTGTGGTAACTTGTTTCAACAACAGGGGGCACTCCTCTCACATACTGTTTGTTGATTTGCTCCATGTGTTTTCTCACAGCAGGAGTGGTCAGTGCCACAGAGGTGTTCGGGTATCTACAGAGACTGTGGGGTTTCCTGAAGAGGTACAGCACCCAGCTGACGGAGGTCACTCACCTCTGCCACTGGGTCAGCCTGCTGTTTGGTGAACAGGATGACGACATGATGGAGGCAGCCAAGGCTTTGCTTTCCATATTCCTCCATCACAGGTAACAGATACACAGACACAGTGTGTGTTAACAGGATGACATGAAAACAAAGTGAACAAAGCTCGACTGATATGTGGAACCTTCTTTATGTCATATCGTGGTGGAAAACCCTCTCAGAGCATTTACACATTCTAAAAAGTATAAATATCTTTAAAAACAGCACAAGTCTCTCTACAAAAGCATAGCTGTAAAATATACATTAACATGCACTCCATGTGCAGCTACATTTAAATGTTAGTGTGTGCTTTACCGGATTCTGGGCACTGTTCCAAATCAGGACGCTGCAGGATGACTAAGTAGAAATAGAATGCAACGATTTGCAAATCCAGTACAAAGACAAACCTTTATTGTTTTTTGTAAATATACAAAAACTTTTGTAAATAAGTTGCATTATAATTTAGTTATACATTACACATTTTTATATATATTAAGTTATTAGCTGACTTGGCTGCAATCTTCTGCATTAAAAGTCGATTTTTGTGTCAACCTTCCTCTGTTTAGCACATGCCATTTCACACTGACTCACAGTTTGACCTCTTTTTTATCCTCTTATTTTTATTATTTATTTATTCAGTGAAGACCCGCCTTACTCTGCCTGTCAGAAAAAAGGAGTTGAGAATAAAACTCAATGATATGTTGGTTCTGGCTCTGGGTCCGGACAGGACAGAGTCTGGATATGGTCCACCTATTAGTGACCTGTGATTTAAAGCTTCCACAGGTTGATTGTAACAGGTGATAGTATCATGGCTGGGTATGAAAGGTATGTCCTCTAAAGGCTCAGTCATTCACATCAAGGGTGAGGCGAGGTTCATCAAAAACTGTAAACAGTCCAACAGTTTAAGAACAAACCGTTTCAATGAATTTCTGGATTTCACCATCTACAATCCAGAACATCATTCAAAGATTCAGAGTCAGAGAAATCTCTGCATGTAAGGGGCCAGGCCCAAAACCAACACTGAATGTTGCTGACCTTTGACCCTTCAGGCAGTGTTGCATTAAAAACACACATGACTGTATGAAGGATGAAGGAAGTTTAGAGTCTGCATGCAAAGAGAAAGACAGATATCAACAACATCCACAAACGCTGCACACTTCTCTGAGCCTCTCATCTCACACAGTCTGACAGGTCCACATCTCAAATTGCTTTTGGAAATCATGGATGTCGTGTCCTCTGGGCTAAATTTGTCTTTTACACAGTGTCCCAACTTTTTTGGAACTTTTTGGTGGGGTTTGTATAGCAGAACACCAGTCAGCCAAAAACTGACGGTGCTGTGTCACTGTAAGGTGGAGCACAGAGCAGCACAGTGCAGACTGGGTTCACGTCACTGACATGTGCCAGGTAGGAGGAAAGTACCGGGAATTCAGGACAAGCAAAAATAATGAGGCTGCCAGAGTGTGTCTGTTAATGAAGTATTTGAAAGAAGGCGGTCTGGAAACATTTGGCTGAATGAAATGAAACAGAGAATGAGCTGTTTGTCTGTCTCAAGTCACTCTGAGGTGAATTCACAGGCTGCACATAGGTTGCACTTCATCATGTTGAGCAGAGCTACATGTAACCACAGTACTAATGAGACAGACACCTCCCCTTCCCACAGTAGAGCTTGATGGCTGAGAAACAATGAACCAGTTTACCAAGAAATATAAAGACATGCTGGTTGGTGTTCAGTTACTGCAGACCTGACTGCACACTGTCTGATGACCATTTTAAAAATATAGACACTGATACTGTACAGTGTGCTGACGTCTGATGCAAAAGTCAGGAAATAGTTTATTATAATTGAGTGTGTGTGTCTGCACTATCAGAGACACAAAAGTCGAGGTGTCAATTAGCTCAGTTTGTACAGCATCCGCCCCATGTACAAAGGTTCAGTCCTTGCTGTAGCGGCCCAGGGGAATCTTACCTCTGGCCCTGGTCGTTCTCCATCTCTCTCTCTCCACATTCCTGTCACTTTTCAGCTGTCTCTGTCAAATAAAGCTTGAAAAACGGCAAAAAAAACCTTTTTACAAAAAAGAAAAAAAAAAAAGACACACACTAGAGTGATAAGAGTCACGCGTTCAAACCCGCAGGCTGTCCATTTGTTTTGGAAATGTGAAGTGCCGTCTGTAGGGACGGTCTGAGGAATGACTTCACTTTATCCAGGGCGTGCACCTTCTGTGTTTTCACAGCAGACATCCAGCTCTTTCCTGTGATGTGTGCTCATGACGTGCTCAGCACAAAGCGTGTCATGTTGATTCATGGTCGCTGACGGCCAGTGATCACACAGCACAGCTGTTTTTATGAACTTTTATTGTTGTCATAACCTTTATTTTATGATCATAAACTTGTCTGACAAAACAAACAATAGAGATTTGACGGATGTGTTAGTGAGCCTTCCAAACTTTAACCGATTTATGTGTGCAAAGACGCAGCAGGATCCAACCCATCCAACTCTTAGTATCGTCACTGTCCTACTTAAGGCCCATCAGTACAACTTCCACAGCCTTACAGCATTTTAATAACACCATTTATTAAAGTCTGTGTAAAGGCAGTTCTGTTAGAGGCTCAAACAGTTTTTCACCAGTTTTCAGGATTTTGTGGGCGGTCCTTAAAGGGTGGCACGATGACACACTGAGGCCACCCTGAGAATACCTGCACTCCTAACAGAGAGATGGAGATGAATCCATCTCTCTCAGTGTTTCAGAGCTAGTCGTGTCATTTTCTTATCTCTCAAAATGGCTGCTTGACTGCTCCCACAAGTGGGCGTGGCTTCGGCACATTCAAAGTTGATATATTCATTTTTTATATTTTTATTTTTTATTAGTTTTTTGCGGGGGTGCTGGATAGATAATAACACTTTGTTCTCTGGTTTGACAAACTCAGAACACATTCATTATTACTGTACACAATCTTTAATTCTTATTAATAGCTGCACAGGCAGCTGTAATGCTCTAAAAGTTTACAGTCAGGTTTCTTCATGAAATAATAAATAAGTAAAGGAATCACTGTTGCCATGATTATCACAATATACAATATATAGAGCATTTTAATTCATGATGCCTATCACAGAACGTCCGTTAAACAACTATTGGTGAGTACAAGTTGGACAGATCTGTGTGACAAACCCTGACCCACGGCTCATATTTGTGACAGATTTTCATCTCAACTAAACACAAACATGTGATTTGAGTAAATGAAGGATTCAATGAAATCAGTCAAATCCCCCCACCCTCAGTCCCGAAACAGGATGTGATGTCACAGGTCTGACATAGGTAACGAGTAAATGATCAGAGGAATCTCAAACCATGAACAGAGCTTTACTGCAGTTAGCACACAGCATGATGAAAACAAAGTTTAACGAGGCTGATTCTTCCAGAAGTGTCCGGAGATCACACGGAAATATATCACGTAACCAGTAACCCTAACCAGTTCTGTCTTTCCCACATGCAAATGTTTTTACTATTTCTGAATCAGGAAACAGCCTGAAACATTTGGAGATTCCTTCATTTGAACTGACAGAGTGGTGCTTGGCAACAGTGTCAAGACAGCACAAAACCTCTGCATGGAGAGACGGTGCTGTGGCCATCACTGTGTGAGAGGCCCAGGCCTAGCAGAAGATGCAATGGCTGAGGTGGAAGCTTGACTGGTGGTGGGACTCGGTTGGGTGTGGTGTACTGGGCATACTAGCAGCACAGAAATGTGATATTAATGGCTGCTCTCCCATCAAGTTGTCACTCGTAGATAGATCCAACTACATAATTTGAGCTGCAGCTAAGTCACCCCCCATTTGCAAATGTGAAACGTAATACAAGTTACGCTACTTGACATCTGCTAAAGGAATGACACAATGCATATGATTTCAGTACCACTCCACTCATAACCATGCTCTCTAATGAAGACATCAAGTTTACTTTACTCCAGCAATCAGCCATGTACAGATCTTTTCAGTATTCAGTGATTTTGTTGTTCTGTGTCAGCTGAGTTCTCACATGTTGAAAAAACTTTACAAACAGTCTCAAAATGACATGGCTGCTCTGTGACGCAGTCAAAAACTGATCGATAATTGATAACGTCGCAGTGCGATGAGTCCATGTTAGCTAAACAGCCAAACTTTAGCGCAGATGCTTTGTGTTTAGATCCCACCCTGTGTGGGTCACACGCAGGCTTTAAACAATACCACTGGCTGTGTGACAATCTGCCAGTGAAAACATCACCCCCCGTCGGATATACATCTCATAAATGGCCTCTGTGAACTCTAAATGATGGAATGAATAGCAACAGAGAAGTTGAATGAATGAACACCGCAGAACAATCCAGTCTACCACTGTGCGCAATGGAAAATACATCTACTGTTCAGTGTGTGTAATCAATTCTGGCAAACTTTTAACAAAGAAACCTACAAATCATCTGCTATTCTAAAAAAAATACCCTGTACCTTATATCAGACATTTAATACTTTTTAATTCTTTCTAAGGGCCTTAATTATCACTAAGTTGATTTACTACCTTTTAATACTCTTACTATTACCTTACTCACGGTCTGGTATTAAAGGTGGTCAGCATGCTCTCAGTTTGGACACAACAAAACACAAGTCTGACGTGTGATTTTGGCATAAAATTATTATTATTATTATTTATTTTGTTTGTTAATGAAGTCTGACGGCTTTGGAGAGCAGTGTGATGTTTTCAGTAAGCTAACTGAACTGCTTGTCCCTGCAGACAGTGTTCTGGGCTGGATGACTCTGCTGTGTTGGAAGCCGCCTGCGCCTCTGGCTGCAACCCTCACTGCAACTTCCTGTTTCTGCTTCGGAGCATCGCCTTCGATCACAGCATCCTCCTGGACTTTCTCATCTCCACTGAAACCTGTTTTCTGGAGTACTTTGTGCGGTACCTGAAGTACCTCAGAGCTGACTGGCAGGGCTTTACAGCAGCATGTGGGAGAATCAGCATGTCAGACTGTCTTCTTTCAACACAGAAGCCGCTTACTGCCTCGTGTGGTGGTGATACTTTTGTACTGACACACAAAGGTGGGCCAGGTCAAGTTGAAATCAGCCCCTGTGTCCATCCCACAGGTGCAGAAATGATCAGTTCGATTGCCGGGCTTCGCCTTGTAGAGTACGGTAGTTCTGATGAATCTGATCCAGAGGGCATGGATTGTCAGGATGAACCTGGGATGTCTGTGTGTAGTGCCTTGGATGTGAAACAGGAGATTAGCACACCATCTGTACCTGTCAGACAGAAACAATATGGGTCCTCTCACTCAACAGGATTACTGAGACATCCTAACTCTGTGCTGGAAAGAAGACCAGAAGGGCCGTCACTGCCGGAGCAAACCTCATGTCTACCTCTGTCAGCCAGAGCAGTCTTCTGTCTTTCAGAGCTCAGGGAGGTTGTGACGAGGCTGCAGACAAAGAAACTCTTCCCATATAATCCATCTTCACTGTTAAAGCTCTTGGTGCAGGTAGAAACCTACTCCCAGCAGTCACAGCTGTCACATTTCAATAAATGATAAGACATAGAACATGTGTTGTGCTGTCTTCTGTGGGGTGATGTGGAAGCTAAACTCTTTGTATGCAGTAAATGTGTCATTGTATGGATGCATGGCTGGGTGTCTTCCTGCCTTCCACTCTGTGGGACGGGTAAGTGTGTAAAGACAAGGAGAATAGATGAAAGGATAAACTGATAAATCAGTTCATTCCCATGACTGAAATTTCATTGATAAGTTTGATAATCTGGGATCGTCTAATGTGGTTAGTAATCCTCAAAGGATTGGAACAGTTTACCACAACACCTGCCATTCGTCCTCCTCAGCATTATGAGGCATCAGACTTGTGAACACACATTCACAACATGGATGTGTTTGTTGACCTACTTGTCACGGTTGCCCTCATTGTGAAAAGTGCTGCTCTCTGCACACGCATTATTCTTCTGTCGCCTGCCTGATGTGAGCCTGGCACAATTCTGGCATATTTTCTAAGAAGTTATTAATGTGCCCTGTCTGTCTCTGCCAGTAATAAACTAATCAGTTCTAACCAGATCAGTACAAAAATCTAATAATACTGCTTTATTGGATCTTTTACACCCATCTCATGTAAATCTATTCCAGAAGGTGATGAAGAAAATATATTGACACACAGAAAACTTGAAGCCAAATGGTAACCGTCTGGGCCCAGCCTGTAACACCTACTGTGCTTTCTGTATAAAAGTGTTCCTCTTCATTTGCTCTAGGTCAACTCACTGGATCAGATACCCTCTGTGACCGTCAGTTCACCAGTGTGCCGGCATGCTTCTTAATAAACACACCACCACAGCAAACCTCTCAACTGGACTCGATGATTTCTTGGACAAAGGCAACGGTGGCACAACAACCAATAGCAACATGCAGAAACATATGAGAACATTATTATTATATATGTTATTATATAACAATATAACAGTAATGACCCATTAATAGTATGCTCTGGACAGCACACATTTGTCAGAGCTAAAGAAGAAGAGCACATTAACAACCCCAAAACACATTTCTGCTGACCTGCAGCTGTGAAGCTTCTCGTTTTGCTGCAGTGATCTGTACGTCCGTACGCTGCACCCCCTTGGGCACAGAATAAGTCACTTTTAAGGTATCTGCTATCACTGCTACACAGATTATGTATCTCATAATAGTTTCTGCCTCAGCCAGTCTTGCCCCTGGAGGTTTTCCTGCTGAGAAATGTTGCAAAACTCAGGCTCATTGTGTCTCACGCTGACACAGAGATGATTATTCACTCTTTTCACCTTCACTTCAATACCCCTGAATCATTTCATCATTCATCATCAAAGGCCTTATGTGAGCCCAGTTAATTCATTCTAATGTTCTTGTAACCTCTGCAGAAATACACTATATACTATATGTAACAGTCTCAACAGGTCATCTGTTAAGACCAAGTTTGTATTTTCCAATTTACTCACTCCAGTATTTTTGTATGTTTATGTCAGTTGCCATATTTCTCTAGAAGCTCTTTGCAATGATTTTCTTTGGAAGCATATAAAGCTCTTCAAAATGAAGTGTAAATAAGTAGTCAAGTGAATGAAGTCCATTCATCCATTATCTTATCCTCATCAGGGTCACAGTGGGGCTGGAGCCCATCCCAGCAGACGTTGGGCGAGAGGTGTGGTACACCCTGGTCAAGTCACCAGTTCATCACAGGCCACATAGAGACAAACAACCATTCACACTCACATTCACACCTACGGACAACTTAGAGTCACTCATTAACTTGTTAAGTTTGTGTCTTAACAACTAGTTTCTGTGGGAGGAAGTTAGAGTACCCATAGAAACCCACACAGACACGTGGAGAAGTGAATCAAGTAAACAGTGTAAAGTAAATAGAATTTCCTCTGACTGTATCACTGTTACAACAGAAAACCTTCTGCAAATAGGTCTATCTGCAGGTCCATGGTACCACAGGACATGTACTACCTGACACAGCAGTCACAGTTTGTTTAGGTTCAAACACAGGAACTTCAGTTTAGTTATCTAAGGGTGTGTGTCATGGGTGTGTCCTGTAGTGAAATGGGTGTGCTGTTTGCAGCCAGACTCCTGTCAACTTCTGACCATGCCTGAACACACCCATCAGTGACGCTGGCTGTGGTGACACAGACTTGAAACTCAAACATGAAGGCCAGTGAAGCACTGCTGTTCAGCCTGGTGTTAAGCTACTTTTAATTATGGCTGCTTGTGCAAACCATGTAATAGACATTCAGTGGACCTCTTGCATCTCCACCGTCCCTTTTGGATAATATCAGGCCCTTTAGTCCTCTAATTGATCAGACATATATTCCAGGATGTCGTCCTGCCTACCACCCAGTGCATGCTGGGACAGGCTACAGCCTCAGTAAACCCAAATGGGAATATGTTGGTAAATGGAATGACATCTTAAGTTAACAGAGGCCCAAAAACTTAAATCTTACCTTTGTGACACTTTTCCAAATTACATTATTGTGCATTTTTTGTTATTATTATATTTTACTTATTTAATTATTTACTTAATTTCTTTTTGAATTATTGGTTATAATCATTGGGATTTATTTAATTTTTGACGTGGGCAGTAAGGGGTAATGGGTGATTATGGTGTTCTTAGGCATTCAAACTTATGTTGCGGCTGTTGTTATGTACAATGCACGCATATAGCTACTGTCTACTGGTCAACAGTTGATAGCAATGTGCATACACCACTACCTACATCACTACTGCTAATGTACGCACCACCTCATGCCAATGCATGTACTATTACCTGTTACTGAAAACACCTGAATAGACTTACCCTGTCAGTTGTTGCATGTAAAACCCAAAACCCCCCAAAATATATGTAGACGCTCCTTTATAGAGCTTATAGTTAGGGCTGGCTCAGGTGAGTCCTGAACCATCCTTTAGTTTTGCTACTATAGGTGTGTATTGGTAATATGGACTTCCTGAGCAGTAATTAATCAGTAATTAATAAATGAATAATTCATGCTCCTCACAGAAGTTGAAGTGTGTCCACTGTTCTTAACATACACTGTATGTGTTGAACCGCTCGTCAATTTCTCAGGCTAGTTTTGAGGTTTAGCTTCCCTTTAAACAGTGTTAAAGACAATCTGTCTGTTTCTTCTTTCCTGACAGTTCCTCTTTCTGCTCAACTGTGAACTTAAATAACTCTGGAGCAAAAGTCAGATGCATCACATTTTGACAAGAGCTGTGTTGTGACCTGAGATCTGTGCTTCTATTTTTGTCAGTCTAAGTATTCCATTCAACATATTACATGCAAGCTGCACTGGTGTAGCCTCACATGAAGGGGTCCTTATTAATGGAAGTTTAGATGCATAATATCTGTTTGTATTGTGTATTTATTTTATTTTGAATTCTGTGTTCTGGAAGATCTGGAAGTAGCAGCTACAGTCGTCACAAAGAAAACAGAAAACAGGTAATGCACCTCAGCAACATGGTCTCTTAAGATGGAGCTACTGAACTCAAACACAAACACAGACCAGGACAGCAAAACCACTCAAAGAGGGTTTATTGTTTTAATAGTTTAATAGCAATAGTGTAGAAATAGTAGTGGGCTGGCTTAACTGGGTGATTGTGGGAGAAGAGAACAGAAATCAAGCAGCAGACAATAGGAATAATTGGCCGGAACGACGTACCATTAAGGTGACTGAACGATCTGGTGACAATGGATGAATGAGCCGGGTTTGAATACTGGCAAGACAAAGAAGAGGGGCGACTGAAGAGGAAAAACAAAGGGGAAAAGGAGAGGAGAACACTGTCTCCTCAAATATTCTACATGCGTGATCACTCAGGAAGATTCCTAATGAAGGAAATTCATGTTGAAGCCTCTTTGAAGTTTGTCACAAACATTTGGGGAAGGTTTCCACTGTGAGAGATTAGCTTCTTTGTGCAGGAAGCACCTTACAAACAAAGACTTCTCCAATAAGTGTTATATTTATAATATAAATGTTTTTCAGTTGGCCTGTTCAATACTTTTTGCCTGTTATTCCACTGTATTGCACATAACTTTTTTTATGAATTGTTGTAGTGTAGCTTTATTGAGTTAACACCAATGTCTGGACTGAATTTCAGAGAGAAAAATAACCTGTGTCCTAGCTCAGAAAGTTTAAAGTGTTTCTTTGGTTCTCTTTATCCCAGCAGGAAATTTCCAAGTACATTTCCATGTAACTGTCATATTAATCATTAGCTTAGAGTGTCATAAAAGGGCCCCATTGATTTTGCATGGCATCAAGTATCAACTCACTGTTTGCTTTGTCAGTACACACGCCTACCCACCTGCGATGGAGCTGACTCACTGCAAGCAAGCGTACCCACCTGTTCTGTTTATATGCACTGTTCAGTGATGACATCAGTCTGTGAGAGGATCATTATTATAGTTGTGTAAATGTGTTACCAGCCTGGTGGAAGCGTCAGTATCGTAAATCACAGATTATAATCTAAAAAGCAAAACATCAGAAAAGAAACTCTACACCGTCTTTGTATTACAATAAAAGCTGAAGAGATTAACTTATCAAAAATGAAGTGACAGTTAAAACTGCTGACATGACTTTAAGTTTGATTTTCTTTTTCAAAGCTGCCTATAGTTTGTGATTACTGAGTCCGTTGAAGCGAAAAGTGTTGAAAGCACTTTGAGACAGTCGAAATTCAAGAAGAGTTCCAGTGAAGGCACAGAAAAGGAGGAGATGCCAGTTCAACTGTAAAAACTGAAAACAGATCAGGTGTCACTTGAAGTGGAAGCAGTGATGGGAGTTGAGGTGTCAGTTTGTAAGTGTAACGATTTGTTGAAATTACAAATAATGACTCAGATAGTGTGTGTGCTTGAAGCAGATGAACTGGTTTAAGTATCTGAGGGATCAGCTGGTGTGCAATAACATAAAACAGCTGAAATTTGGTAGTAGTAGTAGTAGTAGTAGTAGTAGTAGTATCTGTTACAGCTTCAACTGTTGCTACATCACACGCTATTTATCAGTATATGTATCTCGGTCCATGTCCAGCGTGTTCCCACTTGTGTCTCCTGGCCCACCAAGGTTTGTTCTGTAGGAGAACCTGCTCTTGCTCTTATCAGGAACACAGTACAAACAAGGTTATGAGATCCCTTGAGGGCAAAGCTTGTGTATGTGTGTGCTCTGTGTGTGTGTGTTGTGGCAATCCGCTAACCTACCTCTACTTCCTGGAGGGGAGAGAAAAAAACTCTTCCCAGGTAATTGTGACTGTGCTGTGCCTGGGTGTGACGCTAAAGAATGTCAAACAAAGAGAGAGAGTGGCTGGCTTGCTTGTCGTAGCGAGGGAATAGAGGTTTTTTTTTTTTTTTTACCATCCGTGTTAATTTCCCACAGCAAACACACACACAGCAGGAAGCCGGCCTGGAAACAACAGCCCTTACCTTCTCTATCTGGAGGCACTGACAGTGGAAAGGTAAGACTCTGTTTCCCCTGTGACCTTGGAATATGACTGAAGATCCACCTGCTTGTTTTTCAGCTTGGATGTGAGTGACACTTTATTTTTATTCTGATTTTATCTCCTGTCCTGATGTTGGACGTTCAAGGCTGTCCACAGCTTACAGGAGGGAGTTGTTTGATCAGAAGAGATCCTACAGTTAAGTTTGCTCTTCGGCTCTCGCAAGCTTTCTTTCTCACGGCTGAGTTGGGATAAATGACATCCCTGTTCTCAGAAAGATCAAGACAAAGATCCTCTGTGATCCACGCTGTGTGGTCTGCCCACTTGAAATCAAAAGGCTTGGGTTAAGATTAGTTGTGGAGGGTTGGGGGGGACTGTTTTCTATCTCAGTTTGACAGTTTCAAGGACCTGGATTGCTGGGTAACCTTTGTAGGTCCAGCAGCTATGTAAAGGTGGAATGGCAAAGCTCCTTTAATTCCACTCAAAGCACTAAACAAATCAGACATGTCAGGAATGGTCTTTTATTTTTTTTTTTACTGAGGTCAGGAAAACATCTTGTTTTAGTGGTGATTCAGAGGTTTCATTCTTCTTTACTGCTTCTTTAATTTCTTAGTGAGCTGAGCTGAAACTTTCAGCTTTTGTTCCATTGCTGTTTATGTGAAGGTACACTTGTTGATTTTGTTGAAGTGTTCCAAAACAGCTCCCTGATGACGCTTTGAGACAGCCGGGGGAGAAGTCAGAGAGTTCTCTGTGCAACATGCAGGCATGCGGACACGCAGCCCTCCATCCTACTGACTGACTAAATGGAGATTATAACACATGACCTCCTTAAGCAGCCTGTTCGTATCAGGGCACGACATGTTTCAAACATCCATTGTTATTATAAATATAATGCAATTATATCTGGGAAACCAGAGAGCGCTGTGCTTGGTCACAGTCACCAGTGAGATTGTCAACAGAGCTGCAGTGCCAGCACAATGAGTTGACCATCAGAGGTTTTTACAGTGCTTAAAGGGCCACATTCTGTCTGCCTTTGCTCTCCAGAGGACAGTTATTATTCATGACCCACCAAAAGTTACCTGTCAGCAAAACATACGTGTTTGTAGTTTTGAGCAAATAACAGATTCTTGTTTTTCTGGTGAGTGCAGTCAGGAACACATCGACATCCACCTGGTTCTCAGTGCTTTTACTGCACAGAGTCTCCCTGGTGTTTTGAGTGTCTGTATTCAGAAAGAGGACTGCAGGAGAATACTAACAGTCCTGTTTGTCCTCCTGTTGTGAGGAGTCTCTGGGAATAATGAGCGAGACACTCAGCAACTTGGCTTCCACTGTGGGTTGATAGGACACTGAATAGATGTGTTGTCAGCTTGAGCTAGCCGACTGCCTCTATACATGCTATTTTACCTCCCAACTGAACACACACACACACACACACCACTTATTGTCTCCATTATTAACTGCTCTGAACTGCGACGTGTTGTTAGGCTGCAGCCCAGGCTTTCATTGTCCATTTTTTTCTCTCACCCTCTATCTGTCTTTATCGCTCTCTCTCTTTGTGTGTTAGTGTGTGTGTGTGTGTGTGTGTGTGTATGTGTGTGTGTGTGTGAGAGAGAGAGAGAGAGAGAGAGAGAGAGAGAGAGAGAGAGAGAGAGAGAGAGAGACAGTTGAAGGCTTGGGAGTGATCTTGAGAGTAAGGGAGGGTTCACTGAGTCAATATTTGTTTAGGAAATAGACTTTTATGTACATTACAGTAACTGTAGCATCAGTGACTACAGTCTGCCAGTTGAAGCCTCTTTCTGGAATATTATCTCCTGTCATCTTTCTCAGTGTAATATTATTGTCAATAATAATTAACAGATGGCTAATGTGCAAGTGACACAGCTTGACAGAGAGGAACACACAGACTATGACTTTATAATCTGCTATGCTATTGGAATTTGGTTTGTTTTCCTTATAATCATATGGAGAGAACATCACAACTGTTCAATGTTTCAGTACTTATTGCATTGATCAGTGAATGTTGTGCTTCAATAACAGTTTGTATTTAAACTGTCCTCTTCATCAAGGCGACACCTAACAATCCATCAACAGTAGCTGGCCAGTGCAAGGCTTCAAACGGGATGTACTCAGAGGGAAGTTACCACTGAGTGCTGAGTCTCACAGAGTGTCATCAGCAGGTTGCAATAAGTTGACTTGTGAACAGCATGAGATGTCTAGTCGAGCTCTAATCGATGGTCAAGGATACATGACGAGTTACTGAGACACTGACATTTTTTGTTGTGGTATACACACCACTGTTGTTAGCTGTGGTGTGTATACCAAGCTCAAGGTGAAGAAAATACCATTGCATGCTTCTAATGAAATGCCCTACTTTCACGATATAACATCACTGCAGAATGAACTTCTTACATTTTCCATAAATTTCACCTGAGAGTTGAATAGCTTGAACTATGAAGATCAGGCTTCATGGCAATATTAAAAGGAATTTCTAGAAGAAAGTGAAGCTTGTTGACAAACTCAAGGGTGATTCTTTGGATATCAGTTTCTGGGCAGTTGGCCATCGTGAGTTGTGAATTCTCACTTCTGTCCTTCTAGACATTAACAAACAGTGCTACATGTCTGTTGGTAGTTACTTTCACCAAACTTACTCCTTCTTGTGCTTGTGTTTCTGATAGGGTGGAGGGATGTTCAACACTCTGTATGAGTGGTTCTGGTGGGACAGAATCTGGTTACCCAGGAACCTGACTTGGGCGGACCTGGAGGACAAGGATGGTCGGGTCTATGCCAAAGCATCACATCTCTATGTCACTGTCCCCTACGCCTTTGCCTTCTTACTTATCAGATACATGTTTGAAAGGTAAGCTCCACTTCTGATGCAACTACTGTCCCATGTAGTTATACTGTACCATTACCATACTCTGCTGAAGGATTAGACATTACATTACAGTTAAAATGATAAGTCTGGTGATATTTAAACCAACTCCTGTTGGTAACTTCTTGCTGTCAGAGATCATTACAACATGACAGGAGCTAATGGGTCACTAATGGATCTTTTGTTCCATACTGTCATCTGTTTGTGATAACTAGCACAGGAATCAAGTTTTTCTTGATCTGTTTAGGCAACTCAAAGAAACTGGGTAATATTAGGCAGAACTGGTGGTCTTAGTTAAATATTTAAAAAGATAACAGCTGGGCATGTTTACTTTATCAGTATTTAACCAAAACCACCATCTTTACAGAGCCTTAAAGCAAGACTATGTAACCATTGTTGAACAGCTGCTGTAATCACAATGTCACAGCTCCAGTATACCTGTTTTACCTCCTGGACTCACAAAATAGTAAAGTAGTAAATTAGTAGACAGTAAATTGTTGTCATTTTGTATAAAAACCACTATAAGATCTACTGTAAACACAGCATACTGCAGTTTAACATTACTATTACTAACCCTACTAGTAATATAACTATAAACTTCAACTTCAAATGAACTCTTATTGTTTACAGAGACTGAACTCTCCCACCAAGAGCAAGCAACAGTAACAGGGAATAACTTCTTTGAGAGGCAGAAACCTTGAGCATAACTTGACTCATAATGATATCTGCTGTGACTAGATGAGTTGAGAGGGGGGCAGATGTACAGCAGTCATAATAGTTACAATAATTACAAGTTGCCAGTTCATCTCAGGGCACATAGAGACAAACAAGCATTCACACTCACATTCACACCCAATTTAGCCAATTTGGCCAATTTAGTCACCAATTCACCTTTTCAGTGCATGTCTTACTTACTGTGGGAGGGAGCCAGAGTACCCAGAGAACCTACACAGAGAACCAGGACCAGGAACTCTCTTGCTGTGAGGCGAAAGTACTACCCACTGTTCCACCCTGCTGCCTTAATGAAAATATGACTAATAGTAGTAATAATAATATTGTGTTCACTGTGTATCCACTCCAGGTGGATAGCAACACCAGTTGCAGTCTCTGTTGGGATAAAGCAGAAAGTCCATCTGAAAGTAGAGGACAACCCTATCCTGGAAGTCTACTACACTACTCGCTATAGAAATCCTGCTCAGGTAAAAAAAAAAAAAAAAAAAGTTCAATTCAAATATTAGTCACTCAAATATTAGTCATTTACGCACAAGTACTATTAACTAGAGAATGAATCTGCACTGCGCACAGTTTTGGATATGGAGGCAGACGTTTTGTGTGCTTCCTATTTAGGTTTTACTTCTTAGTAATTGGTTAACTTAACTACATTGAACTGTCTGGTTCATTTCAAAGTCCTCCAGTTTTAGGGTTAAATATGGTATCCCACAGGGAACATTACTTGGGTCCCTTTTGTTGTGTGTTGTCATGTAACAATCAATATCTCCTCCCTTAAAACTTACTGTTTGGATGTTTAAAAAAAAGGCCAAACAGTTGGTCCAACCAGACATAGAGCAGTTTTCAGCATTAACCTTGATGGCTAGTTTTGAATTATTTTCATCCCTATAGCCCTATAGCTATACCCCATAGCCCACAAGCTGCATAACAAGATTTCAGATGTAATCTGAAATCTGCTATTTTAAATTTATGCTACGTTTGTTTAGATCTTTAGATTTAATTTAATACAGATGCTGATGCTGTCCCTGAACATCTGGAATCATTACTGCAATGTGCCCGCCCACACACAAAGGCTCTTGAATTCCTGCTAGATCTAAAAAGGCTGATTGTATTTCACTTGCATTGGTTCATTAATCCATTGTGTCCACATCACAGACTGTGCCCACATCACTGCCCCTTTTTTCTTTTTTTCTAAATCAGTGTCTTTATTCCATTAGTGAATTTACAAACCTCACTGTTGACTGCATTCATTAGTTCCAAACACAGAATGACCACCACCAGTCTATATGTATGTGTGCATTCAATTCCTTCCAGGCAGACATTGTGGGGCTGTCTAAGAAAAGCTCTTTGTCAGTGAGACAAATTGAACGCTGGTTCAGAAGACGCCGCAGCCTAGACCGCCCTGGAGTCCTGAAGAAGTTCAGAGAGGCCAGGTCACTACTGTGTGTGTGATGATGAGATTAATGCAATACCTCCAATAGTCATTGTCCATACATCATCATCTCCCCTCTGCTTCCTACAGCTGGAGGTTTGTCTTTTACATGTTTGCGTTCATCGGAGGAATAGCAGCACTGTATGATGTGAGTAGATTTAACTGTGAAACAACAGCTCAGCAGTCACAGTCACATTTAAAAGTCACTTGGATCCCTGTGACTGTGGCTCTATGTATTTCTATATTTCAAATAAACCTAACACATATAATAACCATGTCCCTCCATGTTTTGCAGAAAGAATGGTTTTATGACCCCCGGGAAGTATGGACAGGTTTTCCAAAGCAGGTTTGCCTGCTTTCCTTCCATACCATAGTCATCATATTAAAACAAGAAAGGGAGAGAGAGAAATAAATAGAATTTGATGCTTAGGTTTGATGCTTTGATACTGATTATAGAAAGCCTTTTGAATGATTTAATTTTATTTAATCCATAGTACTATATATAGATAGATATAATATAGACCTAAATACAGAACTTGTGGTGTCCAGTTTTGGGGGAAGATGGTAATCACTGGGTACAGTTCAGTCCCCTTAATTTCATCCACAATTCTTCGCTTTTGTCTTTTCTTTGTATCTTAGTCCTCCACACTGACATTTGACTGACCTTAGTGAAATTGGATTTTATGGAGAAAATTTTTCTGGTTTTCTCTCTGATGACCAAACAAAAAACTGCTGTGCAAGAGTAAATCCGGGACTGTAGAATAAAATATCATAGAATCAGATGCATAACAGCATGAACTCCACATCCTGTCCTGCATTTTAGCATTTAGTATTTGAGTTAGTTACACCTGTTGGTCAAATAACATCGTGGGTGTGTTTGATCTGGGTCAAGACACCCATAATGACATCATCCTGAATTTGATTGCACTGTAGTGCAATGGCCCCTAGTAATTGAAGTATGTTGCACACATAAAGCGTTTCTCAGGTTGAGGCAACACAAATAGAGCTATTCTAGTTGTGAGTGGGATAAATATAAGTTTGGTTATATACTGGCTGCAGACTATGATGTCATTCAGCTATACACACTTTGATGGGTGTATCCCAGCTTTGTTATCAGCCTGTTCTTGAGCCTGTTCAGAGTGGGAGATGATGTCTTAGACTGAACAATAGATTGATCTAAAGTTCCTTCCTTCCAGCTAAATTGGTTAGGACAAAGAGAGAGGCTTTCAGAGACAAGTCCTTTGTCTGTGTGACTAAGACTCACTGTAGCATCATGTTACATGTTGACCATGTCTTTCTGACTTTGCTTCTGTCTCTCCTTGTCTACAGTCCATGCTGGAGTCTCAGTACTGGTATTATATCTTAGAGATGAGCTTCTATGGCTCTCTTCTCTTCAGCGTTGCCTTTGATGTCAAGAGAAAGGTGAGTAGTGGTTGATGGAGAGTAGCGACCTCTTACACTATTTAGAGAACACGGACAAGAGAGGGAGTGGGCTTGCATAGAAACTTAACAAAATGAACCTGAGATTTTACTTTATCTGGTTTTGGTTTTACTACCACTGAAACTGTTTTGCTGTTTTTCTGTCCATGATAGAAAACCTCAGGTCAAAGAGAGCAGCCACCAGTTCTCATCTTGCTCGTTGTCAGCCTTTGACAGTGAATCACCAAATCCTCCTGTCTACCATACATGAACTAGGTGTGAAAAGATCATCATTTCTTTCTGCTCTCAACATACATTACCTCCCTTAGTATCAACTTACATAGTTTTTTGTACCACTGCTATGCTGATACCCAGGTCTAGCTGTCCTGCCTGCCAGACATAGCGATAGAATGCTACCTTCAATTCAGTCTCTCTAAGACTGAACCTTTGGTGATCCCATCCTTTCCCCAACATTAGAGTCCAGCTTGGCTTTGTGCTGTTCTCTTCAATGAACTCTGCAAGAAATCTGGGCAACACGATTGACCAGTTAACTGACTGTCACTTTGTGATGTCGCTTCACACTATATAAGATCAGAAAGATCAGGGGCCTCATTTGTCATGCACAACTTAATGCTATGCCTGTTGATAAATTGTCCCTGTTCTACATCCACCTGTTTGTGCACGCACAGAAACATTTACATACAGGAACACACCCAGAATGCCAAATATGGTCAACCACACCACACCACAAGTCCTGGTATCCCTGATGAAGAGTTTCTCTTTTGCAAAAGAAGACAGATAAAGCTGAAAAACAACTCCTGCTTTGAGCACAATTTAATGCACAAATGATAAATGAGGCTTCAAGTATCATCTCTCACCTTCACTGCTGTGATGCACTGCTGTGATGCACTTCTCGCAGGGCATTTAGAATAGCCACTAGCATCTCTTGTCATGGTTTACGAGCCTTCTCATCCACCCGTTCTTCTTAAATTGAGAAATTGCTAAACCTCTGAGCAACATCCAAATAGTGGCCTCATACAATTTGTTCTTGTACTAGTATCTAGCCTTATTTGTATATTGTGAGGATAGTGACAGGGAATTCAAACATAATCTAAAAATAATGGGAAGTGTGCTGAAGTGCGAAGAACAGCCACACTCGACAATTACATGAACACTGTTAATATAAAAACAGTATGTGGTGCAAAAAAAGGCTGTGAGGACCCCTCATCAGATCATAACGTGAACATTCGACCCAGGTCACGTCACTAGTGGGTCTTAAGCATAACAATGTCACATAACAGAAGCAAGATGGCTCTATAGGTGCTGGACATTCATGGTCTCCAGAGGGTGATTAACTGAGGCGAGCGAGCAAGATTTGGTATAATTGGTGGATTTCTATGACATTTGCTGAGAACATTCAAGCTTCTCGCAGGACGAGCCCTTTTAATTTCAATGACCTTAGCACCACCCAGTGTCATACTGGATGATGCAAAACATTGTAGCCTCTAGGTGGTGCAGGTGGGACTGTAATTTAGTGTTTTCCATGGTAGCTGACTGTAATTTTATGTTTTTCCTTTCAGGACTTTAAGGAGCAAATCATCCACCACTTGGCTACGCTGGTTCTCTTATCATTTTCCTGGTGTGTCAACTACATTCGTATAGGAACTCTGGTCATGCTCGTCCATGATACCTCTGACGTATTACTGGAGGTCAGTCATAGCCACACCTGGATTAAGCAGCTTATAAAATGCGTTATAAAATGTTTTCTTTCTACAATATTACTGCATGAAAACTATGGTTAAGGTTAGGTCAACTGTTAATGGTTAATATACCATGGCCACAGCTTAGCTAAAATGCTTTTTATGGTCTTTGCGTAACCACCACCAGCATATTGGGGAGAGTTTCATTAACATTGAGTAGTAGAATGAATATACCCAGTATGTAATTTGCTGAATCTAAAGTAAAACATAGTTTTACTGTATCTTCAGGTGATTTTCATCAAATATTGTCTTTAAGATTTAAAACTGGATTTTAAAAAGTCTCCTGATTAGGTAGATATTTGCAAGTAACCCAAAGGACAGAAACTCTGAGGCTTAGGTACTATATTTTATTTTAGGTTTTAATACAGAAAGGCAAGATCAAAATTAGTTGTATGTACAAATTACTGACTTTAAAAAATAAATGTGATTACATATGTATTTATGTTGGCTAGTGGCCATGATACACAACATACCAATATAGAACCTACAACCACCAGTTGCCTCCAATATTATTGCCTATAATGCAACAGGATGTAATTCTGGTCTTATGCATGAAGTTCAGATATACTACAATCCCATCTATTGCAGGCCAGCATGGTTAGCAGGCATGTATATAAACACATGTTTTGTTAATTCACATACTCAGAAACACATAGTTATGTTGCTGCATTGACGCAACTGCTGTTTGTGATGCCTGGTCAATAAAAGCAGGTGAACTGTCATATCAGTGCTCCATAGTGCTTAAAACACATTAACGTGTTAATGCATGCATAATACATTTGACAGGAGAGGTCACTTTTTTCACATCACTTAAGGTGCTTTCAGTCAGCAAATGGTTTCTGCCTGCTGCCTCCAGGCAACATTTATGTTCTGTATTCTGAACTGGCAGTTGCCTCAGGCGGACTGAAAAGAGGTGGACCATCATATAGTCTGAAGGCAGTTGCATACAGAAGCAAAGAGAGGAAGGGCGGCAGTGTTTACACTGTAAACAATATAGCAACCGCTCACTTTTACTACTCTCCACTCCACTCCGCCTTTATCTATTCTCTTTATACTCTCTTTATATGATTGTTTCATTATTATTATTATTATTATTATTATTATTATTATTGGATTAAAACAAATATGCAAATTCACCAGTGCCTACAGGATGGTTTCTAATGTGTATAAAGTCATATGATAGATGTGTACCTCCATGTAGAAATGTTCATTTACAATGGGTTTATGACCAAAGCATATGATATTAGAGACCCTGCACTATTAAAAGTGTGTACACACACACACACCTGCTTACTCTGGTTGCCAGCTATACTGTAATCTCTCTTTACATTTTTACAAGAACACACAGTTGGTATTGGCACTGAATGTTAGCACTTGATGTAAATTGTGTGACATAAATGTCTGATATGAACGGAGTTCCAATGGATACCTGTCTGGTTTAAATTAGACTATGATACCATTAAGTCTTTCTAGTTACCAGTGAATATGATATGCTTCTAAAATGGAGAGACTGGAGTTTTTGAATGTGGTTGACCAACAACACAACTTCTTTTTTCTTTTAGTCTGCCAAATTATTCAACTACGCCAAATCGGAGAAGATATGCCAGACTCTTTTTATTATCTTTGCCATTGTGTTTATGGTGACACGACTGATCATTTTCCCATTCTGGTAAGCTCACAAATCACGTGTGTGTGTTTGTGATAATCTGCATATGTATTTATGTGTCTGCATGAGTATGTAGAATGACAGTAACCTCTAAAACAGCTTGCTTACCTTCTTGTTTGTATTACTTGATATCAGAGATGCTATGATACTATATTGATATTGCTCTTTGACATAACAGACTACACCAAATACATAAAAAGGTCTGTCTAAGACACTCATTAGGTCTGACTTGTGGGACGTGGGAAAAACTTTAAAATTATCCAATTGGCAGCTGCAAATAACTGCCCACCCCACCCCCACCTGCTCATAGAAATATTCAAATATTCTAATTACACACTACACAGATATGAACCCTAGATATTAGAGATTTTGAGTCATTGTTTCTTTTCTGTTGTGTTTCAGGCTGATCCACTGTACCTGGGTCTACCCCGTTCACCATTACCCTGCCTTCTTTGGATACTATTTCTTCAATGTGATGCTGGTCATCCTTCTCTGCCTGCACATATTCTGGGCCTACCTTATTCTCCGCATGATCAAAAAATTTCTGATTGGCTCTGTAAGTTTGTTCTGTAAGAATAATCTGTCATCTATCATTATTGCTAAATCTTTGATGGTTATAAAATATTTACTCTAAACCACATTTTTCATACATTCATAGAGAGGTGGTTGCAGTGAACAGAAGGTCTACAGTGTTACGTCTTTGTTAGATTTGTGTCAGTGAAGAATGTGACAGTGTCAAGCAGGGTTGTCCTGAGCACAAATGGACTCAAATGCAAGCAGAGGAGGTGCAGGCTGGTGGTCAGGCAAGCTCAAATCAAACAATCAAATAATCCAAAGGAACAAGCTAATTGTTAAATAAAGCAGTCAGGAACAGGTGTCAGTTGGGCCACCAACTGGGGTTGAGGAAAAGGTTAAACATCAGCCAGGATGGCCGACACAGGTACAGAATCAGGAACTGACGAGATGTGACCCAGAAACCAGCCGACTGGGATGCAGACTGGAGACTAGCTGACTCAGGAGCTGGTGTTGGCAGAAAGCTAGCAGGTTGGTTACCAGCAGGCTGGTGGCAAGGAGGCTGAGGACTAACAGGCTGGGGCTAGCAGGCCCAATTCTTACTGGGAATCAGGGGTTTCACTCAAGCAACAAACTCTTTAACCCCGGCTTTTTTGGATACCTCAGGGCAGACAAAGCTCCTTTTCCAACCCCATACAAGCAAACGAGGTGATAACACAAATCATAATGTTCTTCATCAAATAAAGCATCTGCTGGGTCTATGCCTGCTCAGTTTGTAATGTTACAGTGTCAAGTAGGGTAATCATCATGAACACAAAGAATTGGACCCAAAAGCAGGCTGATACGATGCAGTTCAAACAATTTAATGCTTAAAATACAAAATATAACAAAGCCTACTGGACTTGTTCCTATATAAGTTCCTATTTTTAACCTGGGTTTAACCTGGTTTTTGTGCCTAAACCCAACAAAGCTACTAGACTATTCAACAGACAATGAGGCGCAGATTTATGATCATTTGTGTTATGAGTTAAAGCATTTTCAAATTTGCAAAGCATTTTATGACATTCAGTTGTTGTCGCCACCGTCCTCGCGGCAGTGTCAGTCTGTTCTTCGGACTGCTCGTGCTTCACTGTGATGATGTTACTATGATTACAGTTAAATGTTGACGTGACCTGCCAGCTGTAGACAGTAGACTGTTGCTGACAGCCCTGATCATTATTTAGTAGACCTTGGTGCTTTCATTGTGTTCTCACCTCATTGTATCCATCTGTACACAGTCTGTCTCTGTTAGGTATCTGCTTGCTGAGCCACCAGGAGCAAATAACTAACTAACATTCAACAATTCCATTTCCGTAACACACATACACCCTCAATATACTATTCAAACAGTTGCTATTAACATCAAATTATTTCACATTAAGAACTATGTTTATGATAAAGCAACACATCAGAGTGCTCTACTGCAGTTAACAGAAAGTTCCCACTGACAAGAGTTCATAACTCCGGCTCATTGTTCTCTGCTCAGCTCAGGTTCCAAATCTGCTTTTAGGTGGATGTTTTGTTCTCTTTGCCTTTGGCTGCTGGCTCTACCAGCTGCACGTTATTTGCTGAACATACACTCCCTCTTCTTCCATTTCTCCTCCCCTTTCCTCCCCTTACACTCAAATCTTCTTTTTTTCCCCTCTACATCTACTGTATTTCTCTCTTTCTTATGCCACAGCTGAAGGGAGATGAGAGAAGTGACAATGAAGAGGAAGAGGAGGAGGATGGGACCACAGCGACGGAAGACGAAAGTGAGGAACACCACAAGACTGGAAATGGATTGGCAGTTGATGAGAAGGAGGACAAGAATGGCTGCTTTGGATGTTTATCTCCACCAGAGAACATCTGCCGGTCAAAGACAGTCTGCTGACTCATGCTGAGTATGAGTCAGGATTATGAAGATGTGATTAATAGAAGAATGGTAAATACATTTCAACCAATATGGACCAATAATCAGCAAAACGTGATTTATTCCTTCAGATGATGGATGATGGAACTCCACCTAATCCAAATAAGCCTTATTGTTCTCACAGTGTTTTGAACTGCACACATAGAGGAGGGAGTTTGAGATGTTTTCATCTCGTGTCCTGACTGATTGTGATGTCAACGGCAGCGCTTCATTGCCCCGCAGGTCAAAGAGACCAGAGAAACCAAAACACAAACCCTGCTGTGCTTATCAGCACATCTAATTTGTTCTGTATTATTTGTGATGTGCAGAGCTGCTGTGCTGTGGGCCATTCACCTCACTGTTTCATCCATCAAGTCCTGCTGACCTTTGTATCAACCCTCTGTTGGCTCACACCACTTATTTATGGCCACAGAGAGATAAATGAAATTCAGTAACACCATAGACTGTTGTTAGAGGACTCCAAGCCCTTCCTTTGGAAAGCCTAACAAAAAAAAACAAATTTAGTTATTAAAATGCATTGACATGCAGCAAACCTGGAACCCATCACAGGGATCTGTGCTTTATCTATTTGGTAATCCTCAATTATGGGCTCATTGGTCCAGGAGATGTTTTGTCTGGATAAGATCAAAAACGGGAAGCATGGAGAAATGTTAAGTGGCATTATTTCATCATATTTTCTCATTTCTGGTGCTGCCATTGATTAATGCTCAAATTCAAAAGGCACACGCAAAGCAATACAGTCTGTCAGGGCTTTAAAGTCTGTGTAAAGTAGGAATAAATGTGTGTTCAGAGTTTGTCAAACCAAAGAAGTTTATGAATATTTTATGAAATTATGTGTCAAAATCAGATAATAATTGGCCTCAGTGTGTCATTGAGCCACCCTTTAGGACCACTCACAAAGGCCTGGACTGAAAACTGGTGAAAAAGTGTTTTAAACCAGCACATTTCAGTAATATATAGACATTCAAGAACTATTTTCCAATATATTTAATATATTTAGAAAAAAAGTCTTTCCATGGACTTTAATATTGATTCTAACAAGCCTAACTTTGAGTTTTAGTTAAGTTCAGTAACTATCACTCTTTCCATTTAAACATGCATAGAGAGCCAAAGTGAGAAACTGTCATGCAAATACAGCCCTTCTTAGCACTATGTCATGTGTCTGTTTAGATGATATTTTTTACATAAATCTAACACATTTGTTAATAATTCTTAGTATCTTTTAACATGGTGATGTAACGTTGAACCAATTTCTATAACAAATCTTCAACAAATCAGTAGCTTTTAGCAGGTGGAGCTCCTTACTTGTAACTGGCAGCACCGCTGTCAGCACAGCCATGATTCATAGTTGCTTTCTCTTTAAAAGTGTATCAGAATGCCATTAAAAGCAAACAGAATTAGTAACTCTGTTGTAAAAAAAAAAAAAAAAAGAAGATGCTGAGTTATTAACCTTATGTGTACTGTAGACTAGTTTTGTGCTGAACTAAACGTGACAGCTTGGGCCACAAACTGGCTGGACGTGGTATTGACGTGCAGACAGTCTCAATCAGCACTAAAACTCTCAACCATAAGTTCTCTTCCTGTTATAGCAAGTGAAGTCAATTTGAATGATGGGACAAAACTTAGTGGGACGAACAAACTACATCATCACTGATGATGAATTGTTGTACTGAGGTTGACTAGTTGGAGAAATGTTGAGACCTAGCTAACACGTAGGAAGGAGGTCAGGATGGATGGCTGTATCAACAAAATCTAGCAATGTAATAATTCTAACCAAACCATCGTGCAACTAAGCCCTCAAACCACATTTTTCCAGCTGAAATCCACTTTATGGGTACTATATGGGTTGTTAGTATTTGAATTCTAAATATTGTGCCATAAATATGCATAGTGACCTCCCTCTACTGGTTGAAACACAGGCACTGCAATAGAATTTTGCTATTGGCTGATCTGGTGCCGGTGACTTATGTGGTGGCAGCTTTTGTCACTCTCATCTCCCAACCCTACAGACTGGCTGGCTGTGGCCTGCTATGTAGCCATAATGACTCACAGACCAGAGATTTAGCCTCTCTTAGCTGCTAGCACTCAGCTAACATTACAGCACAGGTATCATACACAAACTTTTATAAACAGCTGTGAATTTGTTCCATTGACTGCCAAGGTTCCAGCAGAGTCTGGCAGGAGCTGCTCATGGTTGGTTAGCTTGGTTAGCTCTGGCAGCTGTATTCCTGCTACACTGTGTGGTGGTCAGTCTGTCACTGTAGCTAACGGGAAACTAGCAGAATGTGGGGGTTCAGTTAGACTTTAACATAATTTTACAATCAATAAAACACAATCAATTCTTTCTTAAACTAACCAACCCATAAACACGATGGATTTATTGTTTAACATTTTTACCAGTTTTATGAGCTGCAGAGAAAAGATGTCATCCTGCTAATAGGAATGTAATATCAGAAAATACTTCTACTTTGTGCTGAACATTGACAAACAGTTTTTTTTTAGTTTAATTTGAAAGACTTATTGGGAATGACGTGATGAGCAGAACATCATCGATCTATGATAAGCGTTGGAGGTTTTTACAGATGCTGCAGAGTTACTGTACATTTACAAGAAGATATGAGTTTCCTACATTTCAATATTTATGGTGGTTTACTCTTGCCTATAGGGCTTTTCAGACACAATGTAGTTTAAGCTGTGTTTTCTTTGCTTGAGAGCAGTAGTGCCATTGTCGTGTATGTGTGTATCTGAATCAGGAATGCTGTGTCAAAGTACTGTGCTGCACATCAAACTGAAGAAAACAATGGTTATTATTATTATTTAATATATGGGAATACTATATGGGGTTATGTGTGTTGATGGCATGATTGATAGTCAGTATTGTTGGATCAGCCCCTGGGAACCATGGGCAAACATTAAAAAAAAAAAAAACAGTTAATCAGATCGAGGACCATGAAGCAGTGTGTGCATTGTGTAAAAATTCATTCATCCTAATTGTTTTTAGGCCACAGCAAATGTAATTCTGCCAGCTTCAGGATGTTGTATGAATTGTCATAATTTTGACATATAGCACATAGTTTTGATGAATAAAAGTGTACTGTAAGGCCAGTCTATATTTTGACGAATAAAGAAACACTCTGGTCTGCTTTCATTGTCTTAATTTATTTATTGCTGTCCACAGTAGCTGCAGAGATCCTGTTTCCCCATAACACTACCAATAGTCTATATGTGCTCAAGATAAGGACACCAAGGGGCTGTGTTTCAGGTCTAAGCAACAGATTCCAAACATCAAGAAATGGAGACATCCCAGGTTCCTCATATCTTTACAACTAGACAGCCTGAACCATCTCACAATCTCTCTCACAGTTTCATCAGTTTTGTTTCACAAGTTTTAAACTTCTTCTTGAGACTCAGTCCTCTCGGCCATATGTCAACTGTTGCCCACAAGATGGAGCTCATCACCCTCCACTGCCAAAATCCTCAAACTGCAGACCACATGTGCGACAGAAAAATGGAAACAATTTCTGGCTGGATTGAACGATGATACTTTCTTTAAAACTAAGTGAGTGAGATCAGGAACACATTTTTCAATATGTGTGTATAATGTTTAGTTAAAATGGTTACGTAAGTGTAACAATTAAACCATGGAATAAAAGACCCCCTCAGTTTTAGATTGTATAAGCACTGTAACATTTCCTAATAATTCCTATTACAATGAAAGTAAATGGCACATGTAATAAGTGAATTTAAATTAAAAATAACTGAGTTGACCCTCAGAGGGTCACAGTATCAGCTCACAGTATGCTCCTTAAAGGTGCCATGTGTGAGATGGGTCAGCAGGTTGCAACATAACTCAATAAATAAGCCCTTCTATAACTTTCTATGATGTTGCCTATAAAAGCATGTGGAGTGATCTGGATGTAGAACAGAGCAGCAGCTGAGACAACCTAACTCTTCCTGACATCGAATGGGTTGAGCTTAAAAAACATTGGCTTTCTCACTATCTGCAATCAACAGTGTCAATGCTAGACCCTTTGCAGACTGGTAAAAAGCGAATGAATGGATGTGCATGTGTAATCTCTTTGCATTGAGCAGATTAGTTTAATTCCCCAGCCCCTACGATTGAAAAGAAAATGAGGCGTGACATTAAACAATTTAAAAGTCCAGATTCAGTTGAGAAATGAGGATCCTCTGAACAGAAATCCTTTCTGCTCAACAGCACACTTTACTACAAGCATATTTATACTACTTTATTTTTGTGATATCTTTAGTTAAAGGTCCAGTGTTTAACATTTAGGGGGCTCTATCTACAAAATATGGCAAAAATTGAATAGAATATGCATAACTGTGTTGACACTGTTGGCTTGTTTGAGCCCATTGCTCCACCCATGCTCCATGTCTTTGCCCAGATATGGATTAGTGGGGAGCCAGTGGATACAGCATTACCAAGATCTTCAGGAACCTGTGGATGGCCATCACAGAGACTATGTCCATGTCCATGTGCTTGGCTCATCCGTACTGAGTGAAGAAGAAGAGTGTGATCCCCTGCTGGAGCCCAGAGGCATTACCAATAGGTCAACAAACAATTGACCCACACATATAAAGATCTGCATCACCTACCTGCATTCCTCTTTTATTACCCTGGCTGCAGTCTGAACAGTGACCAGCGCTAATACACATCTACAAGTGCAAATTAAATTAAGTTTTAAACCTACCTACTCACTGTTGCACCTCCACATTTCTACAGTAGGAAAAAGTCCTCAGCCACCATAGTTTTTCCTAGATCATAGACACTAGTTTCCCCTGAATACTTGATTTTTCCTATTGACATTTCTTGATTTCAATTTATCATGATTTGCCATAAAATTACAATAATAGTGAAATATATTTCTGTGAGCTCTGACAATTTGTTCAATTAAAAGTGCAAAGGACTAGAAAATGAGAAATGACTTCTCAAACACAGCATGAGGCCAGTATTGAAAATGTAAGCTGACCAGCCTGGCAGATTAGTAATTACAAACCTCAGAGCAGAATACATGGCCATGCTCTATCAGCTTGGAAAATCACTTCCCTCTGCCTCCATAAGGAGCCATCTGTGGTCAGTTCAGCAGAGATTCCCCCTGAGCACTGTGCTCCACTCTTGACAGGGACGCTCGAATCAAAACACTGATTTTCCACAGAAAAATGCACATCATTGACCACGCAGACAAGCCAAGTGTGACTGCCGTGTCATAAGCTGAAACTGTCGCCAAGACCATCTCACCAGCATCTGACAGATGTTGGTTTTTTTGTCATATAATACCAGCCAATCATTGTCTTTCTCCCTGACCACAGTTGCATGAAATACAACCTTGAACTCTGCACATTTTACTGATGTGTAAAATGTATTCTTTACAAGTCAGTAATGGTAGTAAATCCTACCGAGCCTCAACCCTGGAATACTGTAGCTGTATGAGGAGTCAGCCAGCCCTTCACACTAAAACACACCCTTTTCATTCCCAACAAATTACAGATAGTATTCGTACAGTGTAAACTCACAAGAGGGCTGAAGATCCTAGATGTGGTCAGAGGTGAAATAGGCTTGAAACTGTCTAACCAGAGAGGACTTCCAGACTTTGCTTTTCAGCCTGGGGTTAAGTTACACTTGAAGAAGTGATCTCTTTTGTTATCACGGAGGCATTTTGCCTCCTCCCTGCTTCCTGTTGTTTCCCCCTTGCCTTCTGTGTCTGTCATATTTGCCTCTCTTTGTCGTGTGTTACTGGGTGTGGCCTCACCTGCTGCCTCAGTCAATCTGAAAATAATTCAAGAACTTTGAATGTGTTTTCAAATGCAGTCACAAAAAACACAACAAGGAAAGAAAGTCAGAGGCTGTAGAGGAGAATTTCATTACAGTTACCAGATGTGCTCTGATGAGTTGAAATTTGGCATTTTTGGTTCTAATTGTCTTGATGAGAAGGTTAATGGATGATATCTGCATGTGTGGTTCCCACCTAGAAGTATGGAGGAGCTACTCCATCTGGTATCCAAGTAGGGGCACCATTATTGTTGACATGACAATGACCCCAAAACACCTCCAGGCTATGTGAGGGCCATTTGACCAAGAAGGAGTGTGATAAAGTGCTGCATCAGGTGGTTTGGGATGAGTTGGACTGTATTGTGTTGATTTCTTATTCTTTCATCCTTCGGGACGAGAGCATGCTGCTATGTAGAGCTGAAGAAGGTTCTGGTCTGGTAGTGAATGTGTGAACTTCAGCCAGTCAGAATTTTGGTCCTGTGTCATTTAAAGAATAAGTTTGGCAATATTCTATATTTTTCCTATTACAAACTAATCCCATATGCAGTTCCAAACCAACAATGTGTTTTTCTACCCTGGCTCTCAGCCCAAAGCCCATTGGTGCCTGCTGAAGACGTAAATCTTTAAAAACAGATTTTTAAAAAAGCTCAGTAATCAATTAAACATTTGATGTTTTTCCACATATACAGTATACAAAGCCCCCTCTGTATATCCACCCTCTTTCCTTACTCCTATGTACTGCAACTGCAAAACCAGATAATTGAATAGCTAATCTTTTAGTAATATTCCACTCAGTGTCCAGGGGCCTTTGACTATCAGAGATCTCACCATGAGGTTAGCTCCCCATGGTCAGAGGGCAGTGGCACCAGCCTCATTGGGGCAAGTCGGTAATCCATCCTCTAGGGGTTGGTTTAGAGTGCGCTGACTGCAACTGGTGGTATTTCTTTAATTAGTCTCTCCCAGCCTGAAGTAAACAGCATGCAAGATCCTGGTTGATTGAATCGTGGGTTGAAAACAGCAGTGTGCACTGCTGTGAGGTGTGAGGAGTTATTTACTTTTGTCAGACTTTTGTTCCAAGTGAAACTGCTTTAGGACAAAGCTTAAAATGTCTTATCTTTACCATGTAATCAAAATATATTCACTACGCAAATATAAGAGCTTCTGGGAACCATTAGTTAAACTGAAGCTAAATCTAATGTATAATTTTAGATTTTTGTGTTGGGTCATTTTCAATAATTAGACTGGGTTAAGGTTAGGTACGGGTTAGGGACTGTGGTTATGGATAATATAAAAGTCAACATTAGTTGCAGCTCTGTGGCAGGAGGGCACACCACATTCTAGGACACCAGGAATGTGAATGTTGTCACTGGACATAAATCATGAGGTGTGGAATCATCCAATATGGATGTAATTCTGTGGGATAGTTCTCCAAATGTGTGGAACTTCACTTGAGGGATCCATACAGCATTCTTCCCAAACATATTCTCTCATTTGGCGGTTTGTAATGGTGATGCAGAGTACCGTCCAACAGTTTTTCATTCTCATCTAACCACTCAATGAGCCCTCATGACCTATATGGAAGTGTCTGTATTATTCTTACACTTATTTATTCTGGACTCTCCCTTTAATATGTTAATATGTAAGTGTTTGTACTTGTTTTGTTCTTGTCATATTTTAAATATGTGGACAACAGCACACATTTTCAGACTGGTCTCTCCTGGTTGGCACTCATAGTGTTGCACTCGCTTGTTCACATGAAAAGTAACAGAAATAGTTGTGTCAAGGGTGGGAAAAGAGAACTAGAGAGAGAACTTCAAACCTTGGCTCCTTTCACACCTCCATGAAGTGGGCGGGAATGTCGGATTGTTGGTTTCAAAAAACGTTAGGAAAGGTGTGGGAGAGGGGGGTTTCCAAAGCTAGTCAACCATCCAACAAGCACTTGTGAAGAAGAATATTGGCATCTTAACAGCCTCCACTCATCTGGTTTCAGGCTTTCCACCAGATTTTGGAACCAGCAGGGATTTGCTACCATTCAGTCAAAAGAGAGTTCCAGCGCTGATGTTGGGTGATAAGTCCTGGCTTGATATCTGCGTTCCAGTTCTTCCCAAAGGTGTTGGGTGGGGTTGAGGTCCAGACAAGTCAAGTTCTTCCACACAAAAACTGGGGAAACCATTTTTTATGGGCCTGGCTTTGTGTCATGTTGGAAGAACAACGTTGTCTTAAAATATCATTGTATTCTGGATTAAGAGTTCCCTTTATTGTTGTAATACAGCCCCACAAGGGTAGACTCAAAGGGAGTTTGGAAGATTGAATGTCTTTGTAGGACAATACTGTCAAAGGACTAGGAGGCAAGTAACAGTTTAGATGGAGATGGAGTTTGAATGACAAAGACAGAGTGGATGGGGAATGCGGTTGGATGACTGACAGGTGGGTAAGGACACTGAAACACAAAGAAAACCAGGCTAGAGTGTGGAAAAAACCCCCACAGGGAACGCACAAAACACTAGACAAAATATATCGACATATATATAGAGAGAGAAATATATAGAGATTTTGCCCTGAGATGTGGCTACCGCAAACAATCTGGTTAGGAGCGAATGATGATCGGGAGGAGATATACTTCAAGGAGGACGAGGTGGTGGCACGCAGGTGTGCAGTGGGAGGCGTGATGGGCAGATTGCAGGGAAGGTGAGGAGAATGGAACGCGAGGGAAACTATGGGGGACAGCCACAGCCGTGGCACCCTGTTTAGATTTGATCCATGGATGGAAACCTCCTGTCTGTGGGCCTGTTTTCATTTTGTTTCCATGTGGACTGGATCTTCCTCCTGTATTCATTATTTTTATTCTTATTGTTTATTTGTGATTTCTAGTTGGGGCTGCATACCATGTTTTTTGTAGTCCTGAGACCTTGAAATGATGTAAAGCTGCACTGCTGCCATGCCAAAGCCGTTCCTTAGAATACAAACATGTATGCCAAAATAGTGAGCTTATAATGAGCGCGCGCGCACACGCACGCGCGCACACACGTGCATGCACACGCACACAAAACGCTTAAAAACCCAGCTCTCTCTGCACTTCTTTTTTTTTCCTCCTCTTGAAACCACGTGTAGGGTTTCAACCCCCGACGGTGACGGACAGCTCCACCGACCAATGAGAAAGCAGGGATTTCTCAGTTTTCCTCGGGTCAGGGTTTAATGGTACCAATCTGACAGCGGCAGAGGCCGGGCCCGGTGCTGTAGGCGTGCCTTGCCGCTTACAAAGTCACTCCAGCACTGAATCGCCGCAACTTCTCTTAAACTCTGGAAAAGTTGCGCAGTCTGCTCCGAGCTTTGCAAAGCGCTTCAATCCCCCTCACAGTCAAACCATCCACCTCTTCCAGGTCTTCTACCCCCGCTTTGCTTCATCATGCATAACAGCCACGTTCCTCATCTGCTCCTCTCTCTTCTCTGCATCGGACTGACTGGTGAGTACTGACTTGGAACTCTTTGCCTGTGATCTGTGCTGTCAACGTCTGCTGCTCTTAGATATAGGTCAACCAGGCTAAAGCAATCCGTTTCTGCAGTTGGACATCTGACTGTGTGACTAAAGATCAGCTCTAAGATGTCGATTCTAGTTTCTCCTGTGTGCTTGTAAGATTTCCCCTCAACCACTGCAGTAATAACTTGCATGCTGTTTCTAATAGTCGCGGGCTGCAGATTTTTTTTTCTTTTTTTGTGCAAACCAGCTGTAGTTGAACGTGGCTGTGAGAGTCACAGGGCATTAGAGCCCACAGTTCACTCAGTTCAGCAGGTTATTTCTGCTCATCGTAGCCGTTGTTTGATGGAAACTCTCCCTCCATTACAGTCCAGTCTGAGCTGGAGACAGATGAAGTGGTTCCCAGGCTGCTGTCCGGACAGGAGGCACACCTGTCCTCCACGCTGCGGCACCGCGGCCAGCGCTCCCTGGACGCACCGGGGGGAGGACACCCTGACCCGGATAATATCATTCTTTCGCTGCCCGCTTTTGGAAGGAACCTGTACTTAAGTCTGACGCGGGACAGCAAGTTTCTCTCAGGGGACTTCGTGGTGGAGGAGAGGCGCGGGGACCAGAGCGCAGCGGTGAGACGCTTATCCACCAACCAGCTCTGCTTCTACTCCGGCTCCATCCTCAACCACACACAATCCTTGGCATCAGTCAGCACCTGTGGCGGCCTGGTAAATCCATCTTCATTTCTTGGACTTGTTGATAGGTTTCATGTCATTCAATCCAAGCAGTTGAGCTCCAAGACCATTCCATTAAATGCACTGAAAAAGGGCTGGTTTGGATTTCAGCAGCTTGGCCTAAGGAGAGAGACTCTCCATGTTACCAGCAGCCGCTCTGCTGAAGTGCCTCTGAGCATGACTTTGAACTCGTGTCTCATCAGTCATTGTAGTTAATATCTTAAACCTTTCTGAGCCTGCCAGTTTAAAGTCACGCTGTGCAGCCAGACACTGCTGAAAGCAGCAGAACTTTATTTTAAATGTGTGTGTAGATCCCAGTTTCCAAAGATAAATCTGTCTGGCTGAAATTTGGGAAATGTGTCTAAAATGAGTCAGGAGTATTTTCCATTTGATGGAATGAAGCATAAAAAGTAACTTTAACAAACTTAAAGCTGAATTAAGAGAGCGGAACACTTGAGTGGACTGAAGAAGACTCTGAGATTTGGTTGTATGCTCTCAGTCAGTAAAGTGACTGAATTAACTGTTTCCTGGGCTCCTACAATAATCTGTTGTCATACCCTCAGTCTGGGTGGAATAAGATTCTTTGAGCTACACGAGGAAAGATTTTAAGAGAAACCAACTAAATTACATCCAAAGGTCCGTCTGAAACACCTCCATCCAACTAAGACAGGCACTCCTTAGATCCCGTGGTCTGCTGCTGTGTGCTGTGTAGAGTTTCTACCACTGTGTAATGAAGTTCCACATTAGCCAAGGCATTTGGATAATGCTCTTATGTAAAGTGAGTGTGCAGGTAGGGGGTTCGGGCTCAGTCCTGGACCCTTCGGCAGAAGCGGGCTTATAGCCAGCTCTTAAAGTAGACTGTGCTCCTTTATTTCCTCAATATATCCTCAGTGACAGTTTAAGCATTCAGCTGACCCACAATGAATGAGCAGATCATTGTCCAGCTGCGTTCAGACACTGTGAGACACACATGGTGGGTTTATATGGAGAAAGAAACCCAAGCAGCTGCAGCAGTTTAACCTGCAGCCTCATGCAGTGTGTCCACACCACGACTGTCAGGGTGTCTGGGAGAAACCGTGTCCCAGTTTCAAGCTTTACACTAATTCCAGAAAAATCTGTACTATACGCTCACAGTGTGTTTGTTGTGGCAGAAAGTAGAGTAATGTGCTGTTAGCAGCTAATGGGAAATGATGCAAGGAACAACGTCAACCAGACTGCACAGTGGAGAACACTTTGCCAATTTCAAATTTAAAAACTCCACAAAAAAGAGAAAAGCAGCAAGAGTCGTCTGTCAACAGTTTATTGACTTCTTTCCAGCTGTGAGTAACTCTAGCATTGCATTGTGGGATAGCAACACCACACTCCAAATGTTGAACTATCTTATCCTCCATGCTGCCGTTGCTGAAAGATAATTGGGTCTTATTTGTGTAGTTTTCCCACCATTCATACAGTATCTGTTATAATAACACTGTACTCACCAACAGAGCCTGAATGATCATCACATGGCTCCACTTCATGGCGTATCAGCTGTAAAGTACCAAGAAATGTCAGTGGAGAAATGTTTAGTAACACTGTCTCATTTCATAATGAGTAAGTCCTGCTTTACATTTCGTTCATGTCACTGTTCCTAAAAATTCACTTTGCGGGCTTCTCACCAAACAGGTTTGTTTAAGTTATGTGTTCACCCAGAATCAACAGCAAAAATCCTGTGTTGTTCGGGCTCCCCTGAGGTAATTACATCACTAGAAAGAAGTCTGATGGGTCACCGGTCAGCTGATCAGACAAGTTCAGGACAAAGCGACAGGTCAAGCAAACTTATTTAAAAGAGGACACAGAGGAGAAGAATGAATGGTACACTGATAAATCAGGCCGGTGTTGTGATTTGATAGATTGTGATTTTTTTTTTTTGGACAAATTGCTCTCCCCTGTTGAAAATGTTATAAATGCTCAAAAAAAGAAAAAAAGATTGAAGTTGTAAGCCTGCACTATAATTTAAATTCCTTTGCTTTTTATCAATGTACAACAAATGTACTACATCCTGTTTAATCTGGACCGAGGCAGTTTAATGTCTTGTTTCATCTGTAACACAAAGATATTCAGTTTACCGTCATAGGGAACCAAAGAAAACTGAAAATCTTCCATTTGAGATGCTGAAATCAGAAATGTTCACACATTTCATTTTTTTTTTCTAAGGATAGAACTCAAGAGGATGAATTGATCATCAGAATAGTTGATAGTTAATTTAATGTTCATTGCTGTAGGTTACCATAGGCAACTGGACTGGCTTAGTTTCTTAGAGACGTTTTGCCTGTCTTCCGAGAAGCTTCCATTGATCGTGTGGAGTAGATCATTGTTGAACTGCTTGGTGAAGTGATTTTAGGACTGCGTGTCGGTTAGAACTGTAGAAGCCTCTTGGATGAAAGGTGGATACTATGACCTGGATGACTGAGAATCTTCAGACGACTTAATTACAACTTAATTGATTCATTGACTAATCGTTGCAGCTCTAAATTTGATTGAATTTAAGTCAGCCAAAGTTACAGCATTTACACTGACGGCATCTTTGTATAGAGTTCAGTCCTACATCAGCTGCTCAAGACTTCCCTGGGATCCAGTCTGAACACGACGGCTCTGTCTTTCATTTTATTAGCAACTCAAAGTGTATCAGACATGTTTGCCACTTCCAAGTTTCCAAGCTAACTGTTCTTTGAAGAAGTCAAAAGAAGTAAAGCTGGTAACCACACACACACACACACACACATGCTTACTCTGTGTTTGATCTTAAGTCTGACTTGCAGTGTGATCAGGCTGTCTGTATTTGTCCAGACTTCACACACACACACACACTGATGTGTCATGGAAGCCCATAGTGTGTACCCCAGATGCCTTTAAACGCAGAGTAAGGCTGTGATTGGCTGGCAGCCAGAGCAGACTTCTGACCTTTTATTGCCATTTTGCTGATTTTGTTTTTTCTTTTCCAGGCAGCTGCTACATGTTGTTATGTTGAGAAGATTTTTTTTTCTTTTCTTTAAAATATGATGTCTGTTCATTGGAGCTAACTAGGTCAGGCTCAGACACACATTAAGTGGGAAAAGCCAGCCTTTCCCGTGCTTAAACGCACCTCACCACAAATGTAGTATGGCTGGCCTGTGTGACACTGATCTCCATATGGTCCAGGCTATATGTAACACTATCCAGTCACAGCTGCTGTCCTTAACACCGCAAATCAGTCAGCCCGGCTGCCACGGCTCTCACGCACGCACTGTTCATTTGTCATGGTCACAAAGTGGCACTAGCTGTCACTTTTATTTGAGTTGTTAAATCAGCAGCTTGTTTTTTGGCTGAGGATCAAGCCAAGTGAGCCCGCCGGATACGCCATCCTTGTGTGGATGAAGTTTTCACGTGTTTGTATGAGTGGGGCCGTGGGGTGTCAGTGGACAAACTGGAGTGTGTTAGTGCACACAACACCTTCAAACGTGTTAATGCAGTGCAGGGAACAGAAAGAATAAAAGCACAGTCATCACAACAGATATATCAAATATGAGCAGTCATGCTGTCAACAGATTCTCCTACTTCCACTTGTGTCTCTTTGTAAGCAGGTTATGAAGTCCTTGTTAAAACAGTAAGGAGTCATTACAGCGTGAATACAATCTGCCTTTGCATTTCATTATGTAAATGTACAAAGAGCTCGCAGATCATCTGCTCTACAGGAGGAGTCTGTGGTTTATGATGTGGAGCCCAACTGACAACAGCACTGTTTGATGTCGACGGGCGGCTGTGGATCAGATGATAGAGCGGGACACAGGTTTGATTCCTGACTCCCCAAGTCCAGTCAAAGTGTCCTTGAGCAAGGTACTGAACACTGATGAAGCTCCTGATGGTTGTGACACCAGTGAAGCTTTGGATAGGAAGTGCTGTATCGCTAATAAGCATACAAGGCCATTTACCATTCCTTTAGCAAATATTAGCTTATTGCTTATTGCATTACAGAAATGACTAATATTTTCTGTTAATCCTGAATTTAAAACCAGCTGTTAAGATCCATGATTTCCATAACCACTCATCCTCACCAGGGTCATGGAGGAGCTGGAGTCTATCCCAGCTGGCATTGGCCAGAGGCGGGGTACGCCTTGAACAAGAAGCCAGTTCATCACACATGGAGACAAACAACCATTCAGTCACCAGTTAACCTGCATGTCTTTAGACTGTGGGATGATACATTGAATGAATAATTCAATGTAATTAGTGCAAAATGTACAACAATATGAAGCAGAGAAGCAGTGAACACATTTTGAGAGGCAGGATAATGAAATGATTTTTAAAAAAATGATCTTTGTTTGATAAATGACTCAAGTGATTGTTCACCAGATTTGTAGATAAATTAATTGATTAATCATTTTATTTTTAAACTAACTTACTAAATCACTAATGATATAATAATAATCTCAAAAATTCAGTGTTGTTCTGGATGTAGTATGGCTTTTAGCATGTATTGTTCACAGAGACCTGAACCTGTCCTGGTTCTGAATGCATAAACTGTTCATGTACTTGACAAATCAAGATTGTTGCATCACATTCATGCAGCCATCTTTAAATAACATCTCCATATTATGTGGCAGACAACATATTGCCCAAACTAACAAGTAATGCTCTGACATTTGGAGACCAGGAAGGACAAAATAACAGCATCAGTCATTTGTTCAAATGTCTAGATAATCTGTATTCATGTTCAAGTGCTGGTGCAGAGTCTGACCCTGGCATATTTATTAAGAAAAGAAAAAACTTTTCATGTAATAAACTTTTATTGTCTGATCAGATGAGAAAATCCAGGGTGTTATTATCTGAGCTCAGCACAAGCAAGGGGGAGGGAGGGGGGGGGGGGGGTCTGTATCCCCTGTCAAATGAGACAAAATAAATGATCCAAAAATAAAATGATCGTGTTTAATAGTTCTATTTATCCAGAGCTGCTTTTAAGACTTGTGGCAACTCCCAGGTCTCAATAATTCAGATCTCACAGCAAGCCAAGTCCAAGTCAAGTTTCAAGTCGACTCAAGTTTAAGTTTCAGGATTCATTTCTTTTTATCAGCGTTAAGGGAGTGCTGTAACCCCACCATGAGGACACGATACAGGAGCATCCTTGAAGTAGGTGGAGGTGTGCATGGTTGCTGTCCATCTTTCTTCACTGTACACGTCTATAAATAGCATCTCAAAGCCATATTTGTGAAAGTTCTGCTGTGGCATCAGATAACCCTAACCGCAGCCACAGCAGCAGCAGCAGTTGAAGCTTGGCCTGATCCAAGACTTAAACACAAGTTAAAATGGAAGTTTATTTATCCGTGTGGAGAAAGTGGGTCATTCCAGCAGCAGACTAGAATAGCAGAACAGCAGAGTGAGAGCAGGATTTCATCATATAAATAAATTGCAGCTAAACATAATAATAAACAGAAAGTATGGGAAAGAACACCAGTTGTACTATTCAGATTTCCTCACTGAGCTGATAGATCTTACAGAACCGACTTCTTCATCCACTGCAACACTCTGGAGATGAAATCAAACCTTCCAGCTGAGGAAGGAGCGATTTTTAAAACCACCTCACATCCCTCCAACCACAGCTGCCTTTGCATGGTGGTTATATACTGTACCTTTCTCTCGAGATAATGCCTATGAACAGTATCACGTACCCATGTTTGTGGAGCTGTAGAAATGCTATAATCCATCCTCCAGTCCACATTACGCTGGCTAACAGCATTTGTTAGCCCTGGGGCTCAGCCGGGAGCGGAATGTCTGCGCAAACGTTGGAACAGACTTGAGTCGCTGCTCTATTTTATGGCATACCACGCTGCTCCAGTCAGAGCAGGCCTGTTCACAGTGACTGCTGTCTCTGCATTGTGTTTCTCCTCTGGGTAGTCTGATGTTGATTCTCTGCACAGACCTCACGAATGTGTGCTGGGAAGAGTTGCTGAGTGGTATTTTGAGTGTTTGCACTTGACTTTATCTTTTGACACGGAGCTGATCTCATAGATAGAATTTCTTCATTATGCTCTTGCAATAGTGCCTTTTATTTCAGAAAAAACAAGGCGCCAGTGAACTCTGTCTGATGCTCATTGGGTGGTCGAATAGCTTCTATTTTTCTGTTGTGCCTTCGGTGTTTGTGTGTGTGTGTGTGTGTGCAGTGTTTGGCAGTGAAGCATTATAGTAATGTGATTACTCTATCTACGTTCTATCTAATTTGATGAAGGATTGATATCAGCTCAGTCTGCATTCAGAGGAGAGACTTGTGGTTGGGAGTGTTGTCTTGGCACAGGGGCCGGTAGCTCCAATGCTGTCTTATTGTGTATTCACCTGGTTCAGAGCTGGGTAGGCTGTGGATTATTTTTGATGCATTGCAAATTACAGTTTTCTGATGAAATTGTGGGTTAGGTTAAGTGATGTATGTTGTCATACACTAGGTGCATTAAATGAATATTTTCAATCACTGACTGAATTTCTTTAACGATGATGGAAAAATCTGAAGCACTAAGGCTGTGTTCAGACTGAATCAGGCATTGCACTATTGTCACAGAGTTGTGTAACGGTCATGTGGTCTCCGGTGTTAAAGTCCAACATCAACCCATCCATCCATCTCGACCTGCTCTCATAGTATCTCTCAGAAGCCATGCAAACAGGGAGAACATGCAAACTTTCCACAGAAAAGTTCAAACCAGGAACCTTCTTGTTGTGAGCAGACGTTATTTTCTTATTTTTTTGACCACTTGGTGGCAGCAGAAACAAGTTCTGAACCCAGCACTGACATATTATGGCCTTGAAGTGGCTCTGCTGAAGAAACAGTTCCTTATTTACACATTATGTGCTGTTAAGTAACTCATCTAGCAGGATTCTTGGACACACTACATTATGGAGTGTGAAGGAGAGACAGCTCCTGACATTGCTGACTCACCAGAATGCACTTTACCACCCTGCAGCACTTTTCACTTCCTTTGAAAGCTTCATTTTACAACAGGACTGGACAGAAATGAGCATTCACAGCCACACCAAGGAAATGATCAACGTGATCACCACACTGATGGTGTTGACCAGACTTGTTGAATACGCTGTTGGAGTTCAAGTTTCCTCAGGATGTTTTCTTTTCTTTGTTGATGTGACTCCTTTGTTGCACAATAAAAGATGGTTGTAAGGATTTCCTAAGAAAGAGCAATCAGTCTGATTAATTAGAGGAGAGAGTGTTAAATCATTGTCTTACATAAATCTGTGGTCAGTTGTTGCTGAGTCAGGTTTATGAGAAATGATTCATTGTTTGCTGTGGGTTTTGCCTTTCAGGCTGCAGAATAGCCATAAAAGGTGCAGACTGATCCAGTCGGTTTTGTTTTCTTGCTCTCGGTTTGTGCTGTTGTCTGTCTTGGCCAGGACTCCATGAAAAAGAGATTTTTAAGGACAGGGTAGAATTGGTAACAGGTGATAGTACCATGATTGGGTGTGAAAGGAGCGTCCTCAAAGGCTCTGTCCTTCAGAGGCAAGTCTGAGGCGAGGTTCACCGCTTTGTGTAAAACTGCAAATAGTCCAACAGTTTAAGACAAATGTACTGCATGGACTCAGGAACACAGTTCATCTCTGCATCTACAAATGAAGTTCAGACTCGACCATGCAAAGAGAGCGAAGCATTGGTCTGTCTCAGTAGTCTTTTTCACAAAGACATTTTGACATGTCACAGTAGGGAAGGCATGGGTGTAAACAATAAAATAAATGATGACTCATTCCATTTAGCTGCTTCAGTTTCAGAGTCTTGGTATTGCTCATCTGGCTCACCGTCCTGGCTTACTGGGACACTTGAATAGAACACAGGGACCGTTAATGTTATTAGTAACATCTGTGCTTTTGCTGCTATGACGAGTTACTGCTGTGAAAAGAGCCTGTTAATGAATTCTATCGTTTATTCAATCCATCCAAATAAGTTTATTTCTCAAAACGTTGAACTTTTGTTACTATTGTTATCATACCATCATAATAAAAAAAGTTGAATACTTTGTGAAGTGATTTTCACACTGTTAGGACAGGTGTTGGAAGATGAATCATCCACATGGTTGCTGCTCATGGTTGCTGCTCAGTAAGCACCTCAGATGACTTCTTCTTACTCGTCTTTTATAATCCCAGCTAACGTCAGGGAGGGAATCATCACTTTCATCTTGTGTCTGTCCCTGTTGTGTGCACAGACTGGGATCATCCAGATTGGGGAGGACAGCATGTTCATCCAGCCGCTGGGTGAAAACGACCCGTCACAGTCGTTCTCTGGACTCAAACACCGGCTGCAGCGACGCCGGCGCTCTGCCAAGAGCAGCTCCGCTCCAGATGCTGACCAGCCCAACTACTGTGGGACTGTACAAGGTAAGCGACACACACACAGAGCGGATGGAGCAGGATGTGGGATTAAAAGGCCACACTTGCTTCAAAGTTTGCTGAGGAGCACCAGCACAATTGCAGAACCGAGGATAGTTGAGCTTCACTTCATTCATCTCTCTTTGGCACAGTCTCCACCTTTTTGATAAAAGTAAGGAGGTCCTACATATTTTCAGAGTACTGTGGCATGTTTTTTTTTGGTCTACAACATTTTGTCACAGCTCCATTTGTAACTATTTAAACGTCAGCGGGGCTTTTTTGTCAAGTAGTGAATGGATGCTGCCCAGTCATTTATGATTTATTGTTCAGCTTATAACGCCAAAATTCCACCAGGTGCAGACTAACTGTGTATGCGTTGGGGTCACCGCAGCAATATGCGGTCGTTCTCGTCAGTGTTTCAAACCCGACTGGTTCTGCCGTGGTCCGTTTCAGAAGCATGCCAGAAGCAGCTGTCTTATTTTTGCTGAGGAGGCTATTAACGAGATGCTAACCAGCAGTTGGAGGTCGGAAACACCAGTTGCAAACATAAACATAGTGTGTGTGGATTCATGTTCAGCTACATCTGTAGCTTCCTCATTTAAAGTCCACACACTCAGTATTTTGCACAGCGTTCAAACATGCACGTTGATCCTGTTGTAAATCCTAACATTTCCCTCTGGCTCAGTGTTGGTTTTGTTTTGTGTGTGTGCACAATTTTCATGCAGTTGACTTTCAGTACTTTGAGAATTGTGCGGTTTATTCGACAAACAAAGATTTGGCAAGCGTGCGTGTGTTGGTTTAGATCATTGGGGTGGACTGTTGGTTTGTTTCCAGCCTGTCTGAATGTCTGACAGTCAGGTTGCTTGATAAAAAATGCTCTCGTTTCACATGTTGACAACTCAATTTCCGAAATCATGATTTTAGAATCAACACATTTCTCAAACAGTTTGTCCACGTTAACAAATCGTACTGTGTTGATACAAGTAGGAGCTTATGCTGAAATCTTTCTGGCAGAGAAATCTCTTCATACATATTGGTCAAATTACAGCGGATGGGATTGGTGCGATTTTTTTTTTTTTCAGAATCTGGCGAATGTTCCTCATGCTCACCTCAAAAACCCTGAAACATCTTCCAAATGCCTCTGCAGTGATGCGCTCACAGTGAGCTGTGTGAATGAACCACTGCCTGCCCCTCCACCCTCCAGTCTGAAGTGGGCCAGTTGAACATCCCAGGGAAGCAGTGCTAATAAATCATAGGTTTCAGAGTAACATTTACTGCTATCTGATATGCTTTGATGTTCATTCAGCTCCACTGTGTTGTAAGCGAGGCTGTGTGGAATGCAGATGTTTCCTTATTTAATGTGTATCTCCTCTCTCCAAAGTTCTTGTTGGAACCTGCTGAGCCCCTCGCTGTTAACGCTATCAAACGCAGAGCAAACTCTCTCTGCTCGTTTACATTAATAATGTGCATATTTTCCTAACCCTTGGCGTCTCTTTGCCAGGATTATACATTTTTTGCAGTGAGAGGAATTCACAGTGAAGCAGAGCAAAGCCGGCCTCTTGTTTTTTGAATATGGCAGTTTTGTAATGTGGAACACACCTGAACACAGGATCCAGTCAAAAGCACTAATGACCGGCTTGAGAAGTCATGGAAAAGTTTAAATAGTTGCAGATTGGAGTTATAGTTATCCAAACATTTCTCAGAGCAGAGAGCTGTTCTGGAGGCAGAATCAATGGGTGAAGCCAAAGAACCACGTCACGCAGCCAGAAACCCTGAATTTAAAGTTTGCTGCAGGTCTTTTTGATTTTCTATCTCCCCAGTAGATATCTGTTTTTAGTTTTATCGACTGTTCTCTGAGGCAGTCATACTGGATTCAGAATAACAATCTTAATACAAGCCAAAAATAACCTAAATATGAAGTCAGCTGATGGATAGAGGTGATCTGTATCTGGATATTCTGTCTACAGTAAGCAAAACATGTTAATACTGGTGTAAATGCAGCAGAAGGTATTCCTGCCGCATTGTGACTGGACTACTAAGTTCTCTCCAGGGTGACCACATTGTGAGGACATGCTCAGTGTGGTGACTCTGGTTGTTGCCATCTTGGCAGTCCTGCTTCTGCCATCTCCCTGCTAACCTGGGAATGGAGCTTGGGTGAATGAAGCTTGGTTGCTCAGACAAGCCACCTGTAACAGCCTTAACCTGTCAAAGTGGCCATGCTCTTAAATAACTTCAAGGTGAGCTCTAAGTACAGTTTTCATGAATGAGGAAATTAAAGACAAAAACTGGAGGAAGCTCGGAGTAGTGCCGCTGCTCCTCCACGTCGAAAGGAGTCAGCTGAGGTGGTTCAGGCCTCTGATTTGGATGCCTCTTTGGCGCCTTCCTTTGGAGGTGTTCCAGGCATGTCCAACTGGCAGGAGGACCCTGGGCAGACCCATAACTTGCTGGAGGGACTATAGCCCATCTGGCCAGGGAATGCCTTGGGATCCCCCAGGAGCAGCTGGAATGCGTTGCTGGGGAGTGGGATGCCTGGAACGCCCTGCTAAACCTGCTGCCACTGCGACCCGACCCCAGATAAGTGAAAGAAAATGGATGGATTGACCAAAAGCATTTTTTGTACTCTTTATATCACTGTAGTGTTGGACATTTTAACATGCAGATTGACATTCTGACGTCTGTCACCGAGGTTGCCATATTCTCCATGCGCCTGGCCAATCACTGTGAAAATTGGTGTGAATGTTGGATTGTCTGTTTTGGAAAGTTACACACGTTGCTGGACATGACTCGTCTAAAAGCTGGAAACTTTTCCAAAAGTTGCTGTTCTTTGATCCAGTGAGCACTTTGCTAATATGAACAAGGGGAGGGTGCCATATAGCAACCTCGAGAGAGAGTGAAATAACAATTAACACGAGTTTTCTTTCAACCTCCAATTAATCCACTGGATGTGTTCAAAACCCTCCAGCAGGCTGTTCATCAGGAGATACATATTCAGTATAGATAAGTACTATGTGCCAGCACTGCTCTCTCATCGAACTCTGAATTGACAGTTGACAAACTGAGTTGCTTGAAGTTGAATTTTTGGTGACTTCTGTTTGTGTTGAGTTTGGATGCAGTATACAAAGTAAAATGATTGTTTTGTTTGTCAGTAAAGTTTGATGGCTACGACTAATTTCAGATATTGTTCTCATCCAGGTTAAAAAAGTTCCCCTCTGCACTTAACTGATTTGAATGACTTTATGCAGCAGATTGGCTGATGTTTATTTAGTGTGTATTCATATTGTGCCTATTAGCATAAAGAAAACTGTAACATCCTGTCTCCTGCCACAGACTTTGGAGGAGAACATACAGACTAACACTTAAATTCCACCCGCCACAGATGAGGTCACGACTTCTGCAATTTTTTGATCCATTCACCAGCACACGGTGTTTTATTTTGAAAACTGGGGACTGAGTGAAGAACAGGCTGCATTTTGCAAAAGTGCTATTGTGAATCCACGCTGGCTCGTGGAGAAATGACAAATCACTGTCAAACTCCTCCACAAAGAAAAAAAGACATGAGCAGACAAGCTGTCCAGCTGCAGAGACAGTGACTGTGCTGTGTCTGATCTGTCTGCTCCTATCATTCTGTTAGCTCGCAGACAATTAAAGCTTCCCTCAGACGTTCTCCACATTTCCCCCGTGCACAGTCATTAGCCAGAGCAGCTAGACCTTGAGAACTGAGCTGCACCCCCAAAAGTTACATAACACCACCCGAGCTAAAGACCACCAGCACTTTTGACAACCTGTATAAATAAATTCTTTCCATATGTTCATAACTGGGGCATACACAATAACTGAAACCTCCTATTTAGAAGGAAAGAAGAAAAACCTGCAGAGCTGTGTGTCTGTGTGTGTGTGTGTGTGAGCAGAGCTGCAGCTCTTCTGTTTGTTTTCAGCCATCATACAAAGGTTGAGCAGGGGTTTTTCATATGTTTTCATTACGCACACGTCCCAAATAGCTTCACATTATTATGCACTCCCCATTCTGCTCGATGGGAAGATGAGTGCTGATGCTGAATGACTTGTGGGACTTTCTGCAGCCTCTAATTGACATAATTTCTGCTGAATGAAATCATAGTGAAGTTAAACTATTCCTCCTTCTGCCAGGGAACGTCTTGGATCCCCTTCAAGGATATCTGACATTCTCATCTGCATGCTTGGGTGGCCCCCAGACCCAACTTTGAAAGTAGTGGCAGCAGAGTGTTTAATGGGAGGTTGGGGTCTCCAACACTAGAGACACAGAGGTGGTTAGAAGATTCTGCTCTAGGTATGCATGCATGCATGCATGTATGTATGTATGGTCCTGTTGTCCTGAGTTTGGAGGGAAGTGCCAGATTTTAAATTCTTTCCTTTGCATTCATGTCTGCCTGGACTCAGCCTCAGTCCTCTCCTCTCCTTTACTGTAGTCCAGTTCTCCTCTCCTCTCCTCTCCTCTCCTCTCCTCTCCTCTCCTCTCCTCTCCTCTCCACTCCTCTCCTCGTCTTCACCAAAGCTTCTATTTCCTCCCCCAAAACCACATGGTCTCTGGAGAGAGATGCAAACTGTGGCAGACTTTATATCCATTAAGAATCAGCTCCACTTCCAGAGGAATTCACAACATCCCTCCCTTTCTGTCTCCCTCCCTCCCTCTCTCTCTCTCCGTCTCTCCCCCATGCATTCTTTGTACAGCAGTAGTTCAGTCTGTTTGGATGGAGGTAACTGTGTCATATTGCATAAGAGCCTGGAGGAGGATGAAGAGTGACTGAGCAGTTTGTGTGCTTTACCTGTTGAACTTTGGTTGTTCATGAATACACTTTACGGCGCATACAACCAAGTAAAGAAGACGGAAACAGACATTAGCTCTAACGTTAAGAGAACATTCTTAATGTTCCAACAACTGGCTTAGGAAATGTTTTATGAGGAAGAAAATGCATTTAACACGATTGTTAGCGTTCAGGCGCACACACAGTGCGCTCTGGCCGGTCACGCTGGATGTAAACAGAAACTGTTTGTTTACCACAAAGCTCCACACACGGCACCTTTAGCCCATTACAGCCTCAGCTGCTTTTGCTCACTTTTCACTCCCTTTATTTACAGTATTACAGCGGAGTCGCTGCATGTTTTAGCAGGTCATATAATCTTCAGGATGAGTTATGCTGCAAAAAAATGCCATCAATTTGTATTTAATTTGACAGTGGTATTATACATGTTCCAGGACTGTTCTTTTTTTGACTGCATGTCCACGGGATTTCTCCACATGTCTCACACACATGCATAACTGTCTATGCACAGATAGAGGAAAGTGTCAGGGTTTCAGAGGATATATATATAAAGTTACCGGCAGGAGGTGTCTGTTACATAAATGTTTCTTCAGTCAGAGATAACAGGACATAGACAAAGAGAGAGCGAGATGTTTCTGCTGGAGAAGCTGAGACTGTAAAATAATCAAAATGAAAGAACAATGGCCCTGTTTTCATGCTGGTGCAATGACCAATGCAAGCAGCCATCGGACCACTGGTATTTTCCAAAGCGTTGGTGTTTCAGTGGAACTCAGGACGTCTAGACCAGACCAGACTGCCAATGTGATTTTTATCAACAATCAAACTAAATAGTTGGAGCCGAAATAATGGAATAATGCTTAAAATGTAATTCAGCAACTTTCAGAACTCTCCAACTATAATTTGGCATAAAAATAAAGGTCTCTGATGTGGATGAAGTGGGAACAGCAGCATTTGTCTGTAAGCGAATGAGTGATTCCTGCAGTACCTGTCATCCACAGCTGCTTCATGCTGGATGAAAAGCTTCTTCTTCACTTCATTAAAACTCTGCAGACATCTGAAGGCAGTCGGACACATATGTTGATAAATCTGCAGCCTGATTTTAAAAGAGAAGAGCTCATTAATACCATGTGTCATGACCTCCTTTCCAGCCTTTTAAAATTTGTTTTCCAGTGTTTTGCTGTTGAAATGAATCGTGGTGCTGCTGTACCATATTTTAAATAGAATGTACTAAATGAACTGTTCAAACAATGACATGCCCTGCGGTGAAGCGTCTTTCCATGTGTTGTGCTGTTGTCATACTTCACTCTGACTGGATCAGCTGTTTCAAGACTACAACAGCAGTAATGTGTGGAGAGCAAATGCGTCACCACACCCTCTCGTCTACATTCCTCCTCTCGCAGCTCTTTTTGCAGTTTACTGCACGTACATGAACTGAAAGAGCAGGTGGTCTACGGGGGCGACCGAAGAGTCTGCACACCCGAGACCACGTCACACTTCATGTTGCGCTCTGGGTGTTTAAAATAGATGGTGTTATCATGAGGTGCATCACTAATGGATTTTAAAAATGTGTTTTGTCATCAAAGAAAATGTGTTTTGTCATCAAAGAATTGATTATTGACCATTGTAGATGTTTGCTATGGTTGTATCGTTATCAAATCTAGCCGGCGTCTAGCCTTGGAGTAGATAAAAAGTCCACACATAAGCCCAACACCCATTCTTTTGTTTAACATCCATCCAGTAGATCTGCTCTAGTCAATGGACGTGCATGACGATGGTAACGTGACTGACAGCTGCTGTCAGCATTCATGGACAGCTTGTGATGTAAAGTTGCATGTTGTAGTGCCCAAAAGGTGAGGGTAGATAATCCTTTTGTATGTTTGTTGAAATTCTCTGTACATCACTACAGCAGTCAATAAATCAAATGTGATATCTGTAGCTGTCACTGGCCTTGTAATAAGCACATCCAATCATTTAATTCAGCAGATAACAGTGGACAGTCTGTGTTAAAGATCTGATTTGATTTTCAGCTGTTTCTCCAGTCTGAACAAAGCCTTAGTGATCTACACAGAGTCTAATAGATGAAGGTTAATAGAGGCCCTCATACGATAACAAACCACATCTGTAACCACACAGAAGCCCAGAGCAGTTAACACTTGATGGGTCTCAGGAGAAGAAGGCAGAGGATAGGTCGGCCTGGTTGGGCCTTTGGGGATGATTAGTGAATGGGAACTGATGAGTGGTGAAAGAAAAGATGGCAGAATGAGGTTGGGGGTGACCAGAGGGAAAGGCTGGGTACACTGGAGTAATGGAGTGCATAGTGAAGAAAAAGCTACAGGTCTGCATGGCAAAGGTTGAGACTCTGATCATGATGCCTGCTGAGACCACGATGTGGTATAGCAGACATCCTATGACAGTGAGGCATGTGGGCTGATCCATGCCGCATGAAAATCTGAAAGATCCTGGAGCTCCAAATCATCAGTCAGTTTAGAGATTCTCTTTGTAGGTTAGCCATTCAACACTTTAACCAGCAAATTCAAAATTTTGGCTCTGTTAAACATTTCAAGTAACTCTGTATGTGTTTGGTCATTGCAGGGTTTGAGTTTCTCCCTCACAAAAGTAGATACTGTGGGAAGAGAATACATTCAGTCCTTTTACTTTCTGCTCCTGACCACTGAACTAGGAGACTTTTTAATTATAATTCTTACTGCCGTGACCTGTTCTGTCCTGTCTCCGGTAATGAAATTCCTGCTTCATGAATGGAATCTGAGACTGTCACCCAGTCAACGGGAAAAGCTCAAAGGAAGTAAAAGCAACAGTGGAGCCCAGGCATCTGCTTCCTCCATGGCTGGAGAACAAGTCAGGAGCACCTCACCTCTACTCCTGGGGCAGATCATAAGTGTTTCCCTATTCAATTTCATCTGAAAAAAACTGCACAAGCCAACATGTTTCCAGCCATTTGCTCAATTTAAAGGTTTTTTCATTTAGGTTTTCAAACAGATGCAGACAGAAACTAAACCAAACAACTTCAGGGATGAGGAATATCATTCATTATGGTCTCAACAAAAAGAGTTGTACTTTCTGGAGCACAACATCTACGCTCTTCTTCCTCTACTTTCCTACCCTGTCTTCTGCCCTGGCAGGCCTTGAGACAAAACTGGCCCTCTTGAACTGGCAGCCACTTTAAAATGAAAGGTGACAACCCATGACAGCATCACAAAAGCCCTGCCCTCAAATAGCCCTTTTCCACTGCAAGTACTTAAACAAACTTAATGTAACATGTATTCTTTGTCGAAGGCTTTGGTTGTTTTTCCACTGTCCTCCACCCACTCTGGGGACAAAATCCCGTATGCATTTGGGATCTGCTCTGGAGGTGAAACTCACCGTAAGTTCCAGGTACTTTCATTGGTTTCGAGCAGTTCTGTAGATCCTGAGTGATCCGGCGGGTGTGCCGTCACATCACAAGGATGGCTACAACAAAGTAACACAGAAGTAATCACCATTTTTCTGTATGCCGCATCTCTCCAATAGGACGGATACTCTTTCTTTTAAGAAGCAGAGAACAGTGGAGAATATGCTCAGAACCTTGTTAGGATTTGTAGTGAGAAGGCTATTCACAGCGAGCTGGGGTTAAAGGTTAGAGGGCAAGAGTTGGACCAGAAGAATGTATTAATGCAAGAAAAGAACGGAATGAAAAGCTGGATTGGCTTAGGTCATTGATATTTATGTTCCTTTTGTGGAAAAGGGTTATTTTCAGGTTCTAAGGTTTGTGCACCGTCCTTAGATGAGCAGTTTTTCTTTCTAATGTAGCCAACGCAAAAAGGATCACTGGTGCAAATCCTGGTAGGTGCTACGGAACACTGTATGCCGAAACAACCAGACACAAAACGAACAGTTTGTTTCCACAGGCCATCACTCTGATAACAGGTAATTAATTCATACACTGAAAGAGACAAACCCTGTGTAGTAACTATGGGGCACTAAACAACCACTTCCATTCTAGACAATAATTGTAGAGTTTAAAATGCACACATTTTAGCATATGATCATGTACTGTCACTGTCAATATAGCTCCTGCTCATGGTATATACTGTATATATACATAAATATTAATTATTTTTTGAATTGTTTTTTTTTGTTAGAAGTTTGGAATTTTCATTTTTACATGCCCAAATCTCAGTGGGACACACAGCAATAGAGAGTAAACTCATTTCATCACAATTTGAAGTTTTTCTTTCTTTCTGTGCAATAGTGTTGACTCGCGTAGGTAGACATTCATCTTGATGTATTGCGATGATATAACTCCATATGCATCCTGGCTGCTCCATATGACCCTGTCTTTACAGACAGGGTCATTATGTTGAAAAAGCAAATGCATTTTCTTCCAAAAATATTGTTTTTCTTACATTAGTGTAAGTTTTCTTTGCAACTGTCATCTGAAAATCTCTAAACAACAGTAATTACTTCAGGCCTGAGCAGCAGCAGCAGTAGTAGCAGCAGCAGCAGTCCAATCACTGTATGAGGCAATGTTCTCCCACAAAGTACTAAGCAGTCATTTTCCCCCTGCAGTGCTGGTGTTGGTTTCACAGTTCAAAGCACTGTGTTATTTGTCTCTGAGTGACTCAAACACATCCTCTCATTCCTTATTACAAGCTCTTCCCCTCCAAATCATAAAGAGCAGCTCTCTGATTCCTGCTGGGAGTCTCATTTTTCTGCCTGGGTGGGATATGTTGCAACTTTTATGGGCTCTGAGCTGTCTCTTCTATAAGCTGTCACTTCTAGGCATGATTTCTGTTGTTGTGGTACTTTATTATAAAATTTGCGTTAAGTGTCATCTGGTTCTGCCTTAATTCAATATTTGTCTACTTCAATTGTCACTTGCTTCCCCCAAGGACCACTGTGTTCAGCTGACATGTGCTGACCTGTGCCAGCAGCCATTATAGTGTCCTGTATAAAGTGCAATAGACAAAAGTTGGAGCTGGCAAGACTTCAATAAATGCCTAACATACCTATACCTGAAGCCCTCAGTTATCACTGAACCTCTTAAGCCCCAGGGTCATCCAATTGGGGGACTAATCCCTAACCCCCCCAAAAGAGACTGGTCTGGACTAGTGTAGGGAGTGTAGTTTTAGTTCATCTGACAGATCAGAAATATGCTCCTAAGACCTGGTTTGAAAGACAGTGACAAATGATCTACTTAGTGATTCAGGTTAGATAACATGTTGAGTTTATTTCAACCATTTAAAAAGAGATTTGATTGACTAATAGGAGTAAACATCTCCAGGAGAATGGGTTCATTCAGTCTTGCAAAGCCAGCTTGATTCAGACCAAATCAGTGGCGCTTAGTTTATTTCATGTCCCCAGCTTTGACATCTGTTTGTGGCTTGTAGTCTATGCTGCAAAATGGTAACACCAATGGTTGGTTTGTACCTGAGTGAGAGTCAGCGGTGGTCGAATGGCAAAGAAAATGAATGAGGAGAGGGAGTGCCAGTAAGAAGCCACTGAATATACTGAATACTGAAATAAAATGAAAAATAATAATAATAGTAAAAAATATGTCCACACTCCCACACACTTCCGCACCACCATGCAGCTGCATTTGCTGCAACCTCTTCTTTGGTCTGAATGCTGCCTTTAAGGGCCCTCTCAAGGCTTTTAATCCTCCACTCTTTGTTTTTGTAATATTTTAATTTATTTGCCATCAGGAAAAGAATGAAATAGTGCTTTTAGTGACAAAGTCTCAAAACAAGGGTAAGCTTCCAAGATGTCATTTTACAGTTTATTATGCAATCACAATGAGACCTTGCCAGCTAGAGACAGAAACTGCAAAAATGAATACCAAAGCATCCAAAATTATTTTGCATCCTACAAGCTGTCAGAAAAGACCCAAGTGACACAAGTGTAGAGATTCAAGCTTGAGATACAAAGCTTTTATACTGTACATATGCAACAATGCATAGATTATTCTGGACGCTGCCAGTGCATTGGGGCCCTCTTGGTTCTTGGTTTGGAGTCAGTGTCTTGGGATGAAGTCATAATGCAGCGTTACAGGGAGCCCTCACACTTGGGCAAAGATTTCCTGAGAATAAAAGATCTATCAGTCCCTTTTGTGCACTCCAGGAAACAAGTTAAACAGACACCACATACGTCAAACAATACGGAGCTCATTCTAAGCATGAGCGTCTGCAGAAGTGGCTACTGAGTGCCTCAAATAAGCAGTCCCAGACTGACACTGGAGCTCCCAGCTAGCTAAATACATGGTGGAATGTTAAAGCCTCTTAACCATCTTAACAAGCCAACTTAATGTCAGCAGCAATGAAGATGTAGATAATATAATAGAGTGATACACTGGAGGTCCAGGTGTTTTAAGAGCTTATAGTTGTTAACAGTTACCATTGATTGACTCTTAGGATGTCATTAGTGATAGATATTGCATGTGACACTCATCATTAGAAAAGTTTCAGTACTGGTCCCAATGTGATATCTGAGTTTCATTATTGACACCAAAATAATGTTTTCCCAATGTCGTAGTTTACGTATAAATGCATGAACTACTAACTCACTAAATTTCATTAAAAAGCCAGACTTGGCTGCAATTTGTATTGGCCGCAAAAATGTTGTACCCTGAATGGCTACAATTGGAGGCAAAAATCTTCTGTCATAGAGAATGGTGTGTGTTGGCATGTTGTACTTGGTTGTCATCTCAGTATCACGTCTAATTACGTTCAAATTTGAAAAGCCTTCCACGCTGAAGGTTGGCATTGGAACTAATTTGTGCATCGCGGAGCACAAAGTAATGTGTCCTTCATAGTGAAGTTATAAGTATGGAGGTCAGGTTGGTGGATAGTCTTGGTCTAAGAGTCTCTGACTCTTATTACGTAATGTCTTTATTTGGCAGAGTCTCCTCCCCGTTGCCAATGCCAGAAGATTCTAACGCTGTTAGGCAAACCAACAGGAGGTGTGTTTGAAGTGTACTTTTACTCACCCTGGTGGGCTCTTCAATCTCTTTTATCCCCCCATGCACTGGGGCTGCTCTTGCTGTTGTGGGGTAACTTAATGTTACAGTTTAAAGGTGATTATCAGTAACTGACTCTTATTGACTGGTTTCTATTCTTGGCATTACAGACACAAGTTGGTTTGTACCCAGAAAACCACTGAGGCTCCATTCCCTTCCCACACAACACAAAGGTTTATTGTAGCAATATTGTATATTAGTGTCAGTTTATTACCGGTTTCTGATGGCCGCTGAAGATATACAATATAGTTGCATGATTGCTGTCCTCTGATTGTTGCTGTCATGGTTATTTTGATCCTTAAGCAATATTTGTTGAAATGCTAAACATTTGTGGTTTGTGGGAGTCTGCAGCACTAAGAAAACACAGAACCAGGCCCTGCAGTGCGTAACACTACGCGATCCAGATAGAGCATTAAGAAATGGTTAGACCCCCTCTGAGTCTTAGCTCCTAGCCATTACAGTGTAGTAGCACTTTGGAATGATCAGGAGTGTGTTAGTGGAGAAAAAAGAGGGTAAGATCCCCCAGCAAGCTGGTGTGTTTGACATAAAACTCGATCTTTTAGCCAAGCCAGGAGAGATGGAAACAGACAGACACATGTTCAAGGACTGTTCCAGGCCTTCAGGACTTATCTAGAGTAATCTGCCTGCAGATGTTTGATATCAGACACAGCTCTGTGTCTCCTGGTTTACCTAATATTTTCTTAGACTGTCACAATATATAACTAGATATAATAAGTTTATTTATAACCTTTTATTTTCCTTATCCTTCTGAGCACTAATGACAAACAGAAAAATTGAAAATACCATGGATGAAGCATGACTTCATGAAGACCATGAGTGTAAGCATGTAGAACATAATAAAAGTCAGCAAGAACCAAAATGAAATCAAGATAATAAGACAACTGCAAACAGAAATTGGTGACCATGAGGTCAAAAGAACCTATTATTTGAGTGTTTAAAAATGTGAATAACTGCCATGACCAGCAATTGTGAGTACAGAAGTTGAGACAACCATCAAACAATGTCACCACCAATGAAGTTACCCAGGTTTTTATTCTGATCAGAACAAGTTGATGAGATCAGCAATTTCCAGAACTCATCAACTCATCAGAACAGAAAGCAAAGAACATTACAACGTATAACATTTAGCAGAATGTATTAACAGACAGATCTGCCATTTGTCAGTGTGACTGAGGTACCTAATGTGTACGTGTTATGGTAAATGCACTGTATTTATATAGCCCCTTTCTAGTCTTCTGCCCACTCTTTTACAGGCACTTTTACATTACATATCTCATTGACCCATTCACACACACATTCATGTTTTGATGGCATTGGCCATGCAAGGTGCCAACTGCTCATCAGTTTTAGGAGCTAACCATTCATGCGATGACGCAGCCTTCGGGGGCAATTTAGGGTTCGGTATCTTTCCCAAGGACACATGTAGGAGCCTGGGATTGAACTGTCAATCATTTGATTAATGGACCTTCTGAGCCCTGGCATTTATGTATGAGCAAACCACTTACAGAAGAGGCACCTTTACGTGGACTCTTCAGACACACGTGCTGTGGTTTCCAAAACCCATGGATGGATGACATCTGTAAGAAGTCCATGTCAAAAGAATACACCAGCTTGACATAGAAGTTAAGCTAAGTGGACTTCTGATGTAAACTTAAAAATGTAAAATTGCTTCATCATTTAACAATAAATAGAACATAGAACTGGATTTTACCAAAAGGTGATGTAAAACGATAGTTTTCATGTAGGATATGAGAAAATATCCTTACTGATGAGACACAAACCCATCACTATGTATGCCTTTGAACAAATGTCTGTTACCCTCGTGGTATCACTGCCAATGCTGATACTGAGTGACTATCAGCCCTACACAGGTGACTTCCATTAGCTGTTTGAGAGCCCCAACTTTGAAATCCCCTGCCTGAGGAGATAAGGCATGCTGAAGCAGTGCCCCACTTCTTTTTTGTATTTGTAATTGCCTCAGTGAACTTGCTTTGCCAACTGGCGCCTTGTCTCGCTCCCCCATGTTGCTAATTGCTTTGCTTTGTTTTATGAATGTACAGCACTTTGAATGTTTTCTAAAGGGCTGTATGAACAAAGTTAGACTTTATTGTAGAACACTGCAGAGATGATCCATTACAGTTCTTTGATGTGTGTCTATATAATCTTAATACAGTGCTTGAATATAGGGCTACTGCATTTCTTTAAGTGTTTTTAAATTGGTGTTTGATATATTTGTGATGCTCCTTCAGGAGTTTGTTGATATTACATTGATCATTTATTATGTGCAGCAACAGTACAAGAATTATACACCTGCAAGCCCAGCTTCTTCCCCAGAGATTCTTCCATAAGTTCTGATCACTGACTTCACATGCACGTACACAGTAGACAGAAAATGGCTACAAAATTATACCGGGTGCCCTACTGTGTTACTGTTTCAATATCTGCATCTCTTACATGATGACATCTGCTGTAATAACTTCCAGTTTGTGTGGAGTTTGCTTGTTGTCCCCATGTCTACAGTATGTGGGTTCTTTCTGGATAGTCTGACTTTCTTCCACTCTCCAAAGACATGCAGGTACTGGTGACCTGTGCAGGGTATACCCTGCCTCTTGCCCAGTGTCAGCGACGATCAGCTCCAGCTAGAGACAAGGACAGAGACTATAAGACAGCTCTATGAAGTACTATCTCTATCTAACTCACATTACACACAGCGTCAGCCATTTTAAATGTCTAAGTGCCCAGGCTCCCTTTAGAAATCAAACTTTTTTTAGATGTATTGCTTTTGGTGGAAAATGATGAACTTTGTGAAATGCTTTCTACGATGAATTCTTGTGTGAACTGTCCCTCTTGTGAAGAATATTGTGCCAGTTTGACAGCATAAAGAATATTATTTATTTCTCTTAGAGGTGCATTCCTTTCAGCCTGGCTCCCTCCACGTTTGACTAATAACCTTTTTTTATGTTCTGCCGCATTAACACATTGTGATTTTAGCTCTGGTGTGGTGTTTATAACTTTGCTCTCCTGTCTGTCTGCCTGTTGTAGGGAAGGAGAAGGCGAAGATGTCCAAAGTGGGCGAGGAGGGCCGTGGTAAGAGAAATGCCATTCGCCTGCATGATGCATACACTGTGGAGACGTTGGTGGTAGCAGACTCGGATATGGTGCAGTACCACGGCGCAGAGGCGGCACAGAGGTTTCTGCTGACCGTCATGAACATGGTAAAAATCAGACTCTGATTCTCCTGACTCACATAACAAGAGTTTATGAAATCAGTTATAAAATGATGTTTAGCGTGTAGAATCAGCCACGTTCAGAGGTTTTATTGACAATATGCTCACTTTCTTATACAACTTCAAAGTTGATATAATACTATATAGTTGAAGTTTTTCTTCTTTAAAATCGTGATCTTGTGCGCTCAACTGTTGCTGTCTTGATGGCATTACCACACTAGAATAATATTATTGCCTTTGGCTCGTGAATCACTTCTATCATCATAAAACAGTGTAGACAGTGTAGAGATTATTGATTCCTCTCTGCTCTGCTGTCCTTTCCATCTTTCCTCTGCTGGTGGAGTCAGTAGTACCATTGCTCCGTGTCTTGCAGGTCTACAACATGTTCCACCACCAGAGTCTTGGAGTCAGGATCAACATTCGGGTCACCAAGCTGGTGTTGCTTCACACCCGCCCAGTAAGTCTGACTTTTCACCCTCTCTGACCCCCCTCTTTAACTCTCTGTCGACCCCCAACTTTACTGCCAGCAGATGGTGGCCCCACCCTGCATATGTGTGTGTGTGAGTGTTTTTTAAAGTGCTACGTCCTCTCTGGACTCTGGATTCTCAGTGATCTGCATGTAAAAACAAACAAAATCAGTTCACATAGATGTTTGAAGCATCAATCTGTCGTTGCTTTGAATCGCTCTGAGTGACGTAAATGAACCCTCCATGGTGACCCATTTCTGTTTTTAATATGTCTGTTTAGTATAAGACTGATTACCTGCTTGCCATTCCAGATGTGGCGCAGACACAAAATCAAACGTCTTTGTCCATCTTTGTTGTTGTGACTGCTTTGATTCAGTTGACTGGTTCTGATTGGCCTGTCAGGGTAAAAATGAGATGTCAGACATTCAGCAATGAAACAGATTTTTGCCAAAGACACACTAAAAAATGAGCTATGTGACATGACATGACAGTATAGGTCGTCATTCATCATGAATGATGAATTTTAATAACTCCAGTTGGAGAAATACACACAAAACTAAAACACTGATGAAACACTGAGCCTCGGCTGTGTTTTTAGTTCTAATTTGCATGCTAACATGCCAAACAGCATTGTTATTGAGTGCATGCTGACGCACATAATGGATGTATTTTTTCCAACAGAAGGATAAAGAGACACAGTGTACCAGGAGAGGCTGAAGTTAATCTGCTGTGTATCTGTTGTTCAGGAAAAACTTAAGGTGGGCCATCATGGAGAAAGGTCTCTGGAGACCTTCTGTCATTGGCAGTATCAAGAGTTTGGCGGGCCGCGCTACCTCGGCACCAACCACATTCCTGGTGGAAGGGATGACATCCCACCAGTGGATACTGCTGTGCTGGTCACCAGGTATGTAGCCAACCTCCTCATGTAAATGCATGATGAATGTATTAAATGTGGTCTCAGCTCTTCTGCTTGAACAGCTGCTTTCATCGTCACTATGGAGAATCTGGTTTGTAGTTAGCTCTTAGCTTAGCTCTTGGATTACAGCTTGATTCATTTTCAGATTTCATTTCTAGTAAAGACTAGAGCAGTACGTGTGGCTAACACGTGGTTAGTCAGAACCAATGTAGTCTTCTTCTGTCCATTTTGAAACTTTCAATTGTGCAGTAAAGCAGGTCTGCTTGGTTCTTTGGGCGTATGCTTGTACAGAGATGCAAAGGATATGTTTAGAATGCTTGCTGTGTAACAGGGATATTCTTGCAGGTTTTCCCACTAGTTATGGAAAAAGTTTCATACAGCTATCGAGGCAGTGAGCTCTATCAGAGCTAAAGTGTAGTTGGTTTCACCTCCACACCATCGATGATCAAGTTATGTTAGTTATGTTATTATTTTAATGGCGGGGCTCACCTCTCCATACACAAAAACAAAACAAAGTAGCCAACATTATTTTGCAGGGGCACCATCACTGCATCCTGAGCTTGGTGCTGCATGAGTTCATCAGATTGGTTTAAAGAAATCCTAACAAGCCAGAGTTTTCTTGAATGATAATGGGTTCAGCCAGTGCTGGCACAGCACTAAAATGAAGTGTGGAGATGGGTAAGAGAGTAACACACACTTACGTTAAAACAGCTTTGGGTGAAATTGGGAGAGTGTGGTTCGATGCACTGGATCTCTCTGCTAGTACAAATACAGCAAAACACTGTATTTATCAAGTAAGGTGTGAGAGGTGGAGGCAAGAATCAGTGCTGTGATTTAATCATGCAACTCTAATTGATTGTATTCGGGCAAAGGAGGCTTCATTTTGTTACAGGTTGTAGTAACGTGGAGTGTCTGACCTTAAATCTTCGTCCTGTTCATGACTCAGTGGAGTCTCATATCTAATCACTCTGTCAGTAAGGCAGGTTTGTTCTCCGTCCTCATGCTTCAGTCCCAACAAGGTAGCATCTGGCACAACATGACACATTCCTAATTTAGGATTAGCTATTATTACCTGCTGTAACTCCAGGGAGAGGGATTAGGTGGGGGTAAAAGGAATCCTTTTGTTTAAATGAATACTCATGTCTGCTGTCAGATCCTATCCTGTCTCCTCTTGCTGTGAGCAGAGGGAGGAGGGCCTGCATAAAGTGGCCTTTTGTTCTGGAGGTGGTTTGTTATAAACCTGAGCTGCGTCCCGGCTGCAGTACGTCTCTTACAGGTTATTAACAGCCTCTTAGGAGGAGATAACAAGATATTTGATTTCATGTCACTCACACAGAATATATAGATACCAGGCTACATAAGATTGGAGCTGTGCTTACTGGACATGAACAGGCTTTTAGAAGAAAATCCATCTGGTCTGATGATAGGTTAACATTTTAGATCCAAAATTCAATCTGTGCAATGTTGTCACAGCAGCCACACATTCACACTGGGACCTGCCCAGAACAGCCTGTGTGTCGCTGATAGACACTGGGAACAATTGTTAGGATTAGGATGCCATTTTGATTCATTATTCTCAAGCAAAGTGCAAAACATTTGATTGATCCAGCTTCTTAAATGTGAGAAATCCCTCCTCTTGGTCTGACATTGCCATAAAGTGAATATGTCAGGCTGTAGGGGAGACAAAACAACTGACCTTCAGGTCAAGGATATTGTGATTCTTCTTATACCATTTTGACATAGTATCGACCACAATTGATCAATAATAAAAATAATTGTTAGTTGCAGCCATAGTTTCCACCTTCACAGCTCTCTGTGGGACTTTGTAGCGAGTTACTTCACACACCATAGTGCCCATGCTGCTTGTTCACTGTAGCACCTGGGAGTGCCCGTCATTTTCATTCCCATACAATCGAAACAGGGAAAATAATAATAACCAGAACCGGAAATATACATGTTGTGATCTGTTGTGATCACTTCACATATTGACCTACCTGGCTCTCACTAGGCTGATGCTGTTTTCCGGTGGGGGAGTGCTCTGAAGAATTCGTAGGTAGGTAGGGAGGACAGGGCACGCTGACTTTTTCCACATATAAATGTATCTTTTTTTTTTCTTTCTTTCTTTTTTCTGTGAAAAGCTACAAAGACAAAGTTTTTTCCTCAAACACCGTCAGTTAACAGTGGAACCTACTCAGCTCTTACTGCCAGAGATGGACGTTGTTTTCCCGGGGGAAGAGCGCCAAAAAGTTAGCCCTTTTTTTTCCCAAGTTGCCATACACACTAATTACTACCACATTACTGTGTGGGTTGAGGTGTGGGAGTTCTGTCTACTATCACTTTGGTCTGGACTAAAATAAAATAAGATTAATATGTGCAGAGGAACAATTTGGCTGACTGTGGCAATCCTCTGACCTTTCACTAGTCCCACCATGATGAATAGTCTTGAGTTCCTATAAGAAAGTGAAAGTGAATTTCCCTAAATATTGAACTATCCCTTTAAGCGTTCCCTGTACACAAACACTTAGCTATAAGACCAGATACAAGTTGATTAGCCTGCGTCATGAGTTTCATTTATCCATCTATCCAGCCATCCATCCCACTTATCCTATAGGGTTGTCAAGGACTGGAGCCCATGCAAGCTAACATTGGGTGAGTGCCAACACGGAGAGACATTTGAAAGTTAACATAGCAAACATCCTCACGTACTGTACAAAGGATGTATTTTTAAAAAAATATGAGAGCAGTTTATGGTTCTGCAGTGAATTAGTGTCTACCTACTTACCCTCTTGACTCTTCCATCATCTGTTTTCTAATTTGACATTCCCATGTTGAACTCATCCATCCCTGTTTCACCATCTCACTCCCTCTTGTTCCTTCCCTTGTCCTCCCCTCTGCTGTGCATTTTCCACATACAGCTGCAGCCCTCTATGTCTGTTTATCTCCAACTCCTTCCAAACAGGCGTCAGATCCACTTATTGTTGCTTCCACGTCCAGCTGATCAGGCGCTGGAGTCCAGGAACGCAGCCAGCTCAGCCTGCCGTTCACCAGCCATTAGACAAGGGGGACAGAGTTGAGTTACACAAATGCTCTAACTGAGTTACAGTGTCCAGGAATTTATGGTACCCAGATGGAGATTAGGATTAAATCACATCTTCTAAAGCATCTTCTAAAGTTCTTATTTTAACCAGGGGTTCTGTTTTGTGGGTTAATTATCTGTTGAGTTCGATGAAAGCACAGCATGGACTATATCCCTAAAGATGCAGCATGAAATTTAAATATGGATTCAAATAAACTTTTGGATCACCCACTTAAATGGATACTACATTTAAAAGCTACCAGCAACTCCTTTTATGGCTTTTTATAATGTTAATTTGACATATTAACAATGGATCAGATAACTGTAGTGTCAAACGAGTTGCTTGTAGTGACACATGATTACTCTACAGTTGTTCTCAGCTGTACGCAGATTTTTGAGCTTCTTTCAGCTCATTTTTATGGTTTAACAGCCTTATATGTACTGTTTTGGTTCAGTATCAAAGCTCTCCTCCTCACCTTGGCTGGCAGCTGGACTCATGAAATCATAAGATCATGTGGGAATCCATGCTGCCAGGCTTGAAGTCTTTGTCCTATGAAGAACTATTGGCAGATACATCTACAGGTGTGGTTTGAAATGAGGTGTGTGTGACGAGGTTAGCTTAGTTCTATCAGAACTGTAGAGTATTTCTTCATTCAAAGAAGAACAAAGAACACTGAAGATGTTTCTGGATGAAGACGTTTCTTGCTCTTCTTTGCGTTTGACTAGTTATGTGCTTTGTTAATCTACAGTAATTGGTTGAAGTTTGCCCGTGGATGCAGATAGTCAGATGGTTGTCATCTGCCTGCTGTTTTCCAAAGGGCCTGCCCTTTTCCATTTTCCGGTGACAACTTCCCAGATGGTTCTGTGTAACAAACCACCTGCCACAATCTGGTCAACTGTACACTACCTTCCCAGCAGCAAACAATGAAGGTATACATTTTGTAAGGTGTTTAATGTTCAGCATGACCCACTGAGCTTGTGGCTGAATGCCAGAAGTCAGTGCATGTTATGTGTGTGAGCAGACAGACAGACAGACAGACCGGCGGACATGGACATGGAGACTGACATGGAATCCATTTTTAGAACTGATTGATTTTATTTATTAAATGATTTGTGGCTGACTGTTTTTTCATGAGTGTGATATTGTTTCTGATGAGTGATTCAAAGTCATTACATTACAAATGAATAGCTTCAGCTGTCATTCAGCGTTCCCGTGTTTGACTGAACTCAGGTGGCAGAGCTGCTGGTCTGTTTACTTTAGAAGCAGCTGTAAAGTGAACCCTGTGCTGTCAGAGAACACCTTAAGCACCTTTTATCAACATGCTTTCACAAGTTTAGTTTGTCCTGACGTTACCTCACTCACACACTACAATACTCCAGCCAGTCAGGAGTGCACTAGACTTATCCAGTCTACAAGCCCAGACAGTGGGAAGGTGAAACTACAGGCCATTAAATAATGTTAGTCAGTTATTGGCACTTCAACGATGCTTGCCAATAACGACAGAGCCCCCGAGTGTAATATTGTATAACAATTAGATAGCTAAACAACAGAAGAAAACATATCTGGAACTGAACCAGAACTGATGAAGCCTGTTGGATGGGAGGTGAAATGTCTTCACAGATGTACAACCACGTCCAGCTGTCCCGGATTTAACCCTTCTCAAAGAAACATATCGTGGGGTACTTTGCCAGAAGTAGTTTACTACTCCAGCAAGTAGTCTGAGTAGTCTACATGATTTGCAACAGAGAAGACTTCTAGTCATCAAACTGAGACTCTTTGAAAAAACCATACCAACCATACTGTGCTGTTGTAAGCCACTGACAGTATGAAGAATGGACAGCGTATGTGTGACGTCACACAGAGGTTTCTGAAGAGTTTTGGAGCTCAGAATCTGCCCTGCTGCAGGTCCTGCCTCTCCCGCCTCCCGGCTAATCAAAAAAATCAGCCAAACCTGAGGTATGCTGAATGACGCCTGGTTATACAAACAATGGCACCCACCTGTCAGTCAAAACATACACACTCTTAATTCTCCATAACTTAAAGCCTTAATATTATTTGAACAGGAGAATCCTATAAAAATACACCTTCGTACAGTTTTTTTGTACAGTAAACATGTAAACATGTTCATTTCTACTGTGAAGTTTGACATTTTGAGATGGGGACTTATGGAGACTGACATATTCTGTAGCCAGCTTCAAGTGGACACTTGAGGAATTGCAGTTTTTGGCACTTCTGTATACATAGACTTACTTCAGACACAGAGGATGCTGCTTGGTGTAAGAAGAGCACCCACTACTGTGGCACAGTGTTTGATGCATCAAAAGTGTGGTGCAACCATGGCAGAGGTGCAGCATTGTCACGCTACCATGCTGATGCTTTAAATTGGCACACAGGGCCACACAGGTGTTGCTGTTTATCCTGAATCATTTTCTCCATTTTATCCACTTGAAGCCAGTGAAAGTGAATCCATGTGAACACTGGTGCCTGGAAAAGAGCTTTTAGAAGCTAATGATGTAAACCTGCTTAAACCGGAGCTGTATGGTGAGTTATGAAGACAACTTGGCATGTGTACGCTGTAAAATCAGCACTGACAACACATTGTCAGTTGTCTGACAATAGCAATGTAAGCATTTTGTAAATGAGTACAACAAAATCCTCAGTTTGGCTGCCTGAAAGCACATAATGTGATCAGAGGACAGGATGAGACCGACAGAGGTTCAACCAGCTGAGACTCAACCAGGGCTGTCTGTCCCACATATGCTGTCTGTGTCGGCAGTTTTAGTGTTTGCTGACTGAAAGTGGATGAATGGATTCAGATGTGCAGGGCCTGCATTTATCAAGTGTCACCGTATGACTAGCCAAAAAAATTCACGAGTTACACATACTTGGCTGTAGTAAAAGCATTTTATCAACTCTGCCAATATTTAGAGAGCTCCAGAAGAGTCTTAACCTGTGAGAAGTGGCCTGGACATGATGGTCCAATCCTTTACTGATGACAATGATGAAAACTGTCATACCGCACCATACCTTAGGCGGGATACAAAAGAGAGTCCACAAAAATAGAGGTCAACCTTTCTGTTAGACTAAAAACCCAGCTTTGAAGCAGCAGTGATTTGGGTCTGTCGCAACCAACAAACGTTTGGCAGTTATAAATCAAACTTTGATCAGTCTTATGGCGCTGCAGATACGGCTGACACTGCTGTCCTCCGTTGTTAGTCATTCCTGGGGACCTCTACCTGAGCCAGATTGTCTGTAATGACAGTGATGATGGGGTCAGCGATGAGTCACTGACCCTGTGAGCACAGAGAGCGCTGAAGTAAAATGCATCAGACAAACAGACAGCTGTAGCGCCCAGTTCCTGCACCATGTGTCCACAAATGTCCTCCAGGCTCATTGATTTGAAGCTGAGGTGCGGTTCACAGCTGAACGACAGCATGAGCAGTGAGCTCAGAGAAAATTAGTGGAATTAATTAACATTGGTGCCATCTCCTCCTAGAAATGTCATCAGCAACTGTTATTTATTGACGTGTTTATTTACTGTTCATTCACACAGTACTGAACGATATATGATGCAGTACAATTTTATTCATGTGGCGCCAAATCATAACAACAATCATGTCATGCACTTTGATGTGTGGTTAATGTCTTTAAGTCAGGTTTATTCATGTAGCACATTCAAAGTCGTGGTGGGCTGATCTATATCTGAATCTATAGTATCGATACCAACGTCGGTATCAGTACTGATCAACACTTGCGTGATGAGATCAATACTTAAGTTTCACTTTCTCTTCTCTATGTTCAGTGCACACACTCCCATTACAGCACAGTGGTTGTGTGCATGTGGTAACAGACTGCTCCTCTCAAATCCATACAAACACATAAAAACACACACAAAAGAACTCCTAGCTGCAAAGTACTAAACGGAGGGAGGTGAAGGGGGATCCCCAAACCAGTACCAGACCTCCGGCACTGAGACAGAAGGCACTAAGCAGAGAGCTTTTAGTATGGTCAAGTATATCCAGGTAGCTGATTTATAGAAATGTATAGGTGTAAGTAAGATTCCAGCATGAGTTAATGTTGGTGTAATTAGTGTTCATAGCTGACTGATTAAATATAGACTATTCAGACAGTCATATAATACATTAAGCCGGATGAAATGAATCTCAATGACTTGTTTTACTGGAATTATATATAACATATATAATATATAAAGATAAATACCTGAAATGTGAATATGTCTGAATATATAACCCTTTTAACTGTCAGAGGAACATTAGTATTCCTAGTTTTGCATATTGATGATGCATTCACTTCATAAACGATGACACACTGTTCTCTCAGTAGATAAGCTGCTTTGTTAAGTATCGGTGTCGATAACACTGGTCCTGTATTTACTTGGTATTGCATTGCTTTACAGTTAACAACAAACTTGAAGTAATGTTCAACAACAATAAGCCATAAAAAGCAGATGATATAGTGTCTCACTGTGGTAATAAAGAATATTTGTGAGTTGAATTGGTCCCCTGTTTGTCCTCTTGTTTTTAAGTCTTTGCATCCTCCTGAGGAGGCAAACAGCTCTGTGTCCTTGTGTCCTTGTGTCCTGTTAATGCTGATGGAAACCTCACAGCAGGCTGTCAGTGCTCAATTGTCTGCAGGCTTCATTTCTCTGGTCACATTATTCTGTACACATTAGAGCAGAGGTAATGGCTTTAATGAAGATTCAAGACTTTTATATTTGACTTTCTTGTCAGGGTGAAGAGAAACCTCACCCTTTAGGCTACGACATTAAATCTGCAACAGCAATAATCACGTTTCATATCAACAATGCAGATGTTTTCGTGCTGAAATACGAATTCAGTGCTGGACTTGTATCTCTTTCCCGACATATGGACGTGACGTAAGTTGTCAAAGTTGGTGAGCTTTGATTGGTCTAGGTCGAATATATAATCTGCTGTGTATTTTCATCAAATCACATCATGCATTAGTGTCTCTGGTAAAGATATCATGATGTCTGATCCCAGCATGAGACGGCATGTGTTGATCATGCGCTGCTTGTTTGCTTTAATCAAATGCTATATGATTGAGGCCATTTCATATTTGTTTTTCCCCATCTTAATTGCGCAGCTAAAGTAATTCGTCAGACATACTGTAGTACTTTAGACATCAATTTGCTTGTTTATACAAGCAAATGTGTTTCTAATGGAGTGGATGCAGTGTGCTAGCCATAAGGTCCAAGCCTTTTTTTTCATTGCGGTGGTAGATAGATGGTCTTAGTACTTTGTGTACTGAAAGGTAAAGGCAGATTTTTTAAATACATTGTCTGAAGGAGAAATGATGCAGAGTTTTGTGTTTTACAGATGTTTGTTCCAAAGTTCAGGATTCCTGAATATTTCCTCCTGATTTTTTTGGTTATTGTCGCTTCCTCTCTCGGCCTGGAGAGGACCAGGTCTAGACATGAAGTCACGGGATTGACAAAATGACAAGAAATAAGTATGTGTGAAAGACAGACAGACATTTTTTCGCCTCCTTCATCTTGTCGGTCAGAGACCTTTTTTAGGTTGAGACATTGCATCATTCACGTTTTGGGAGCTGTCAAACCTCAGTGTGTGTGTGTGTGGACTTCCCCACTTCCTCCTTTACTGGCCCCATTGTGACCATCATGGCCAGGTCATGACCAGGCTCTGGTCCTTCCAAAAGCCTGCATCAATAAACACGTACACACAATTTGCATAGCATAACATTTCATCAAACACACGTTTGTTCAGGTCCAGATGTGCAGCTGTTCACACTTAGATGAGCACTCCCACATGTCAGTGGGAACCTCTCCTCCTCTACTGTTGTCATTGTAGTTTGAGAGTACTCTCTCTGCGAGGTCATAAAAACCTGCTGCTTTTCCCTCCACGTTCAACCTGTTCAGGTCTTTGTCTAACAGGTCAGAGGGCTTAAATCTTTTATTCTTCTTCCCCTTTCTATTTCAAAATGATGCAGAAACTGTGAAAGTCTTAGTGTTCTTAGTTTGGGCTCCACATAAAGGGTTTCCATGCTAAATAGAGTTGACATTTTTTATTATTTTGAACTCTGAATTTAGTTCCTTGGCAACTATAAAATGCATAATCCCTTGGCTAACATTCAATCAATCAGCCCCTGTAGGCGCCACACCCCTCTCTAATGACCCGTGTGGTCATTGAGAATCACTAAAAACATTTCACTGACCGCAAACGGGTGTTAGTGCAGTTCTAGTAAAATATAATGAGAGACTGACTGTTATCGTGTTCTTGTGTCTCTTTCAGGACAGACTTCTGCGTTCACAAAGATGAACCCTGTGATACTGTGGGTGAGTACAACTATGTCTTTCACTCTCTGCCACACACACCCACACAAACCCACACACACAACGTGTTTCTCTATCTGTATAATATATAATGTGATAAGATAGAACTAAGAGTCAACCTCCGTGGATGTGAAGTGAAGCCTTTGCAGAAGTGCCAAAAAGTGCAGTTCGCTTGAGGCTGGACTTTGTCTGAATTTTTTAACTCACCTGTTCAAATTATATTAAGGCTTAAAGTTATGCGTAATCAGCGGGGCACTTTGATTGACAGGTGGGTGGTTTTACAGATGGCTTGTTTGAGCAACCAGGCGTCATTCAACCAGCCTCATGTCTGCCAGTGATCCATGCTTGCTGGATTTTAGATTACCCTGGAGGCGTCAGAGGCAGATTTTGAGCTTCAGAACTCTTCAGAAATCTGTGGGTGATACCATCGATACACTGTCCATTCTTTTTACTGTTCACGGATAGAACTCATTTATCCTAAGAGGAGTTGTTGGAGTAAGTCGGAAAGAGAGCAAACATGCAGAATTATTGATGTACAGTTTATTGGTGTTATAAAAAACATTAATAAACTGATCCGAAATATAATTGCAGTGAACTGTATGCATAATTTGCTCATATCTCAGTTACTTCTTGGTGAGTTTCATTTATACATACAGGATGATGAAGCTCTTGGTAACTGTACAGTCTTGTATTACTCTACCCACTAAAGGTTCAGGATATTCAGCTTTCGATGAAATTTTAGAATGCACGTAAACTGCACTCCAACCTTTACAAGTGAATTTAATTTGACCATCTTGCCTCTGTCTTTGTTTCAATAAATTGTTTGAGATGTAGAAATTACCATTGCATGCTTCTAATAAAAAGCCCTACTTCCATGATATATCATTGCTGTAGCAGGAACCTTTTACATTTTCCATACATTTCACCTGAAAGTCAAGCATACCAAACTTTTTGTGAGTGGTGTAAATTGTGTTCAGACCAGGAATAGCACTGCCTTTTTAAAATATGGAAGCATCAGCATTGATGAGACTGTGAGACTCACTGAGGTTAACATGAGAGCTACCTCATTCTTGCTCCAAAGTAATGCATCAGGAATGTCTACATCTTTTTAAATGACCAGTGTTTCAAGATGTTTGAGACAGTCTGGTTGTTAGAGGTTTAAAATAACTTGATCACTTATCTTTATACCCTAAAGATACATAACCATATGGTTTGTATATGTATACACTATACAGAGTAGCACACTGATGGAGGGTGAAGGGAGAGGACCTGCCATGTATCCGTCATCTGTTCCATTTTCTGGCATGCTCCACGATAAATTTGAAGCACTCAAACTAAAATGTGAAAATGGAGGATTGATGACGATAAAGGTGGACGTCTGCCATCTGTTGATGCTTCAAATGGTAATTTGACCAATTAAGAGGGAACAGGGAGTGTGCTCGGACTGATTGTGAGAATGCTGTAATCTCCAGCCGTCTCAAACATCTGCATCTTACTTTTCATGCAGCACATCTCAAACTTCTCCAACCATGTTTATCTCTTACTGTACACCATCAGGGAGTCTTTGTGCCGATAGTATTTCTTCCAGTTCCAATGGAACTGGAGTCACAAAATAAACCAACCTCCTCTAATCTGAGGACAGGTTATACAATAGTTGCCAAGCACCACGCTGTTCTTATTTTATTTTCTGAAATTGTAGGCTTCAACAAAAAAATGCTTTGCATTTTGAAAATGCATGTCAGTGTTTGCTATGTCTCAGCAGCGACTGTGACGTTTCAGAAGCAGAGAATACATGGCTGGTCTGTTTTTGATGGATGCTGCGTCAATGGCACAGACAAACTGGTAAATTTTCAAACTAAATCATCCTGTGCAGACTGCAGATCGTAAAAACAGACAAAAGAGGAAAAACTATTTAACTATGTAGGCTTCTTGCTCATGGTAGAAGCACGTAAGGAAAGATGACCAATTCTGAGCAAGGTGGGCAAAGCACTTTAGAAACGCTTCTTATGGGATATGAAGCACAGAACAGTCCAAAACGGTGTTGTGGCCGCAACTTCAAAGAGCCGTGCCCGGCAGAATCTAGGAGATGGGGGCTACTGGTGAGCATAAGACCTTGTTTAGGATTTTATTTTGGGAAAAGATGTCAGAGGAGCCAAACCAAGCGTTTAAGTAGCTTAACAACACATGGAGTGCAGGATGTGACTCCTGCTCTGTGTTGTTAGTGATCCAAACTTTGTATTCCAAACCATCCACCTTGACCATTACATTTACCAGCAAATGTAATCCAGATAGCAATTATGTTCCCTCAAAATCATATCTTGCACTAGCATACTTAATATTTAAACACAGTGAGTAGGAGAGTGTGTTGTTAAAGAACGACCTGCTCTGTGAATCCCTGCTCCCTCTTCTGCCTCTGTGAACCTCTCTGTTTCTGTATTATGCAATGCTGGAACCCTTCCATCTACAATTGTGATTTATGCCCTTGGAAGTCAAAGAATTGGCCTTGGTCCATAAAAGTCAAAGTAGTTTTCTTTTCTGCCTGTTTCGCCATTTGACCACATGATCCCAGAGTGCAGAGGCTTTTTTCTTTCTGCAGTACTCTTAGCCGATGGGAGAAAACATCTGCACATTATCTCTGGGTTAAGTGAATCAGCCATAGTGCACTGAGTGCACTTTACCTGTTAGCTGCTGGGTACTGATTAGAGTTGTACAACTTTATGTCTTGTTAGCTCTTTGGTTCAAGTTTATTTAGTTTTCTTTACATAAATGAATAAATGAAATATAGGTTGACTATAGTTGACTATACTTGAGGTATAATTATATACAGTATAGTATATATAAGTATAAGTATATAAAGTTTTCTTATACCTTTAAACTCAAGAAGGCCTTGCAAGGAAGCTTTGGCGACCCTAAGTCGGGGTTTGAACCTCTGGGTTGTTTTAAATCTTATCACAGTTATTGTGGCTGTAAGTTCAACCAGAAACATTCTAGTCATAGTTTTGTGTGATGCCAAACTAAAGCTTGACGTAATAGCTCCATTCAAAGCTGCTGTTTTGCCCAATCAAACAGCCATCTTACATTAAACATATGAAGTTGTTGTTGCTGATTTTGGTTGAGTGCTTGCACACTACAATAGAGTAAATGCTTTTTTAATTTGAAGAGTCATTCTTGTATTCTTGTTTGATGCTCAGGATGTTTTCTTCATATTGTACATTATTGTTGTAGTGGAATCAGCCAAGACAGGCAGGACAGCCTGGGTCTATTTTTGGTAACCTGGCAGATCACAATCAAGTGCACGCCTCCCGTGGACGTAGCTGCCAGGTGGTGCTTTGGCCAGACTTGTTAAAAGGAGATGGCACATGTAGCCGTTCTGTTATTTTCTGGATAGAGATACTGAAGCAGAATTAGTAACAACAGGTCTTTAGAGTCATTAGAGTAGAGAGCAGTTGGACTGTGAGAACTGTTTGTAATGTGTCAGTATACACCACATCTGTTGATTAGCAGGACAAACCGTGGATGAGCCAGCAGATCTGGCATACGTAATTGTGGCTCGACAATGTGGATCACTCCAATTAAGGACTGCAGATGGATACCTGCTGCTTTCTCGTGGCTGTAAAGAGAGTGAGCAGAATCAAAGAAATGCCTTCAGTATAGGTCTTGAATAACAGAGTTGTAGGAATCCTATGATCAGAATAAAAATACAAACTGGCCCAGTTAGGCGCAGATAATTCACATCCAAAGATACCACTCAAAATTGGTGATAATTGAATTTTAAATTCAATTTAAAATGATATGGTTGTGTTTTATTAATGGCCAGAAGGTGGAGCTCTTGGTGCCATGTCATCCTTATTAAGTTTCTTTCTATTAAAGACAACAGAAATGTATTCTGTGGCACGCTTGTGGAAAGTAGTGTACGAAAAGCCAGCATTATCAAATTATCAAATTTGGTTGCACTTCATTCTAGCATTGAAGAGTTGAATGAATCTGTGTTATCATTAAAAGAAAGGAACAGCACTGCGAACAACAGTGAATGCACATGTCTGTGTGTGCTGCAACCTTGTATCGTTGCTAGATGTTGGTCAACATGAATTTTTACATTTTGGATACCACACAGAGTTGAATATCATTTCGTAAAGCTGTTTGCAGTAGCGATTATTTTTGTTATCAATTAATTATTTGCTTCATAAAATGTTATAAATCCCAAATGTCATACCTTCAGATGTCTCATCCAACACCCAAAGAAGCAAATGATAAATCAGTAATGCATAATAACACCCAGTGGTCCATCTTTGCTTGTCTTTGATTCCTGAATGTGTTCATGAGCACAATAACAGTTCATTCAGTGTTTAGGTGCATGTAGAGAGCAGATGGTGGTATTTCCTCACTGATGCTTGGTGAACTGTGTCACCTCAGCCTCGTTGACCCACAGGAGTGTGGAAAGAGTTTTTCTTCCTTTCTTCCCTGCTAATCTGTTCCCTCGCTTCCTTGTTTTCCTCTCAGCTGCAGGTCCTGACACAAGCAGGCTGTCTGTAGTCTGAACGTCCGTCATTGCAAACACACTCAACCGAGCAAACTGTTCACTGTAGCACTGTGTCTTAAAATGTATTTAACTTAGAACGTGATGAGTAGGCTTTTGGACTAAAAAAAAAATGCAAGTGAAATAATTATAGTTTTACACAAAGAGATGAAGGTCTAATCTGGTTATAATCGTTAAATTGTGGAGCTTTGAGTTCTCCCATGAGACGACAAAGTGACCTCCCAATTTACAGAAAGACCCTGGAAGGTCTGAACATGAATGGCAACACTTAGAAATGTTAACGGAATTATGTTGAGGCTTCTGCATTAAGTCTTTGACGGAGGCTTTCTGGTTCAACTCTAATTTCTGTAAGGCCTGTAATTTTAGTATATCATGTAATAGTCCAGTGATTCCACTGGATCTACCATCTCAGGGTCGGTAACAGGCTTCTTGTGTGCAGACTTCAATGACAAAAGTCACAATTAAAATGCAAAACCATGTCTCACATTATCAGTTAACATCTCTCTCCTGCTCAGTTTGTTGCTCATGTTGGGAGGGATGGTGAATAACTTCATCATCATTGATCGTTTGACCTAGTCTAGACATTATAAAGGTCACATACATCGAAGGAGAGAACAGAAGTCCTTGACTTAACCATAAAGTGACCCATAATGCCTCATTCTTCTTCTCCAGAGAGGTTTCATGCCACCAAAGCCTGACCTTTGTTGAAATCATTGATGATTTGTCTCTATAAAATGCTGAAACTATTTTTAAATGTTAAGTTCCCTCACATTCTCTTCTCTAGTGTGAAGGAGAAACTATGGTAACTGTGAAATGCACGAAAAACTCAAAAGTACTTCATTTCGTGTCTGTCTTGTTAATTTCTGGTCATGAAAACATAATGTTATACATCTTATATTTCATCTCTGCCATATTCTGTAAATCTGACACACTCAACCTGTAGGTACCGTGTTACGTTATTTCTCCAGCTGCTCGTGCTGACATGGGTGCAGATGATCACGAGCACCACAAAATTTATGACCACGTGAAATGCATCTACCTACAAGTGTGCTGACTGCAATTCCGTGGGAATGTGTCTGTGCATGCGGATACACAAAACCGTGCACACATCCGCTGTCCATGCCTATGTCCTCATCCACATCTGTTTTCTAGTAGTAAAATTGTGATGTAGTATTCGTGTATCATCACATGGAAAACGGTTGTTGTGCACATGAACATCTTAAACAACATCATGTCATTCTCAAAGAAGTGTTGCTGTACTTATAGAGAGAAATGTTTAATACCAAATAAAACTGGTGTACTAGAGCCACACTTTGTTTTGATTAACTAACAACTAGGAATGTGAAAATAAAATCATTTAAGGTCCAATTACTACAATCCAGATTTCTTCACACCTCATGAAGTTCTCTGACTAATCTCAAGTCTGATAAAAGGAGACTTCAATGCGATCATCAACCCAAACTGGGACCAATCAAACTCTGGAAACACTTGTGTGAATTACACATTGTTCCATAAGTATACTTGCAGTATATGAATTCCTTAATAGGAATCATCCATGATAAACACCTGTCTCAGTGGCGTAGTTAGTTAATCAAAAGGTTGGTGGTTTGAGTCCACCCAGAGACGACATCTGTTTTGGGAACGACAGTTGTTCAGTCTATAGAGATTTAGCTTCGGTTCCAGACTATGGACTGTTAGCTGGACAGGTACCAGTTCACCTCCTGGGCACTGCAGAGAACTCCAACTGCTCCCATGGGTTGGTACATTGCAGCCCAGCCCTCCACATTTGCATGTTAATCAGCCGTTTGCATGTCATTTTCCTTTGGAGACTATATATATTTCCCAAATGCATCTTGTCATGCGCTGCTTGGAATCTTAGAAATTAGAATCTCAGAGTTTCCTCACTAACATACATGTCAGGCATGGTGGATCTGCTGGCAGGTAGCCAGACAGTGTTGTATTGGTGAGTTACTTGAAAAACAGCCATTGAAAACAAATGAGGAGGATGAAACTGAGTGGACAGGCTCTGAATCATCATCATTATGAGCATGCACACAGTAGAACTGTGATGGTTTGGATTGTTTCTGAAAAATAAACATACATATTCCCACAGTTATGTGGCTTGCTACCAATGACCAAAGGCCTGTAGACCAATCACATGCTGTGTTTCAAATGCGTTGCAACAGATTAACCTGAAATTGACCACACAAAATTCACACTGATGACAGTAATGAGCTCAAGCTTGCAGTAAGGCATCACATGACTGTGGTATGATCGTCACGGCCTGAGCACATAACTATGAGGTAATGGAAGTAGATAGAGAGAGACGCGTTGCTGTGTTGTGAGGCATTGTGGCAGCTCCTGGCCATGCCTGGCCCTGCACAGCTCTGCCCTGCCATAATACTCTCAACCTGCTAATCTTCCTGCACAATAAGAACACTCCTGCTCTTTGTGCAAGCAGGCCCAAAGTGTGTGACCTACTTTGAGCCTCACTATAATCACAGCACTCATAAAAGGTCCTGCTACAAAACCCTTGCCACCCACATTTCCCCTCCCTGTTTCTCCTCTCCGGGCTGTCTCAAGCTTTTTCATGTCAGAAGGCAAATACACACAAATGAGGCAGTGGAACAGAATTTGATAAAACCCAAAGGTCCCACAAGGTTTCAGTTGATCCATTTCATTCAACTGTGCAAACATCTCCACTGTACACAGGTTGATGGGAATGACTTGGCATTTTTTCTCTCTCATCTGGATTATTTTGACTGAATAGAATTAGCTACACTAGTCAGCATGTTAATATTATTAATGGATCAAATGACTATGTATAATGTGAAAGGAGTGTTTGTGGTATATAAGACACTCAAAGCTCTGAATGATCGTTGTCTTGAAATGTGACAGGGCATGTTTGTCATCTTTCCCCAACAATATGCACAATGGTTTTTGGAGCCTGAACCTAACCGCACGACACAGGACATCACACAACCCTATTCACTGATGTCAAAGTTCAGTTTACACTTTTTACACCTAGAATCCACCTTTGCTATGACTAGAGTACAGTTTACACTACCTGAACTATAAAAAGCAAAACCAATAAACATAATCCAGGCAGCACATACATGTTTATGACAAAACAGGGGGACTGTGCTGGACTCATTTGTCACATACTTAAATTGTATAAATCCAAACATGCTGCACTATGTTCCCAAGCTGTGCATATGAGCCTTTACAGCAGAATCTTTCCTTATACCCTAAAAGTCTTGGCTTTTTGATTGGCCTAGTTGAGGCTAAAGGAGGATGGGTAATAATTGGTCTTAATTGTTTCTATCGGATGAGATGGACTCCCTGAATTCAATGTCTGTAGCCTAGTATTGCCAAACTAGTTTACATATACAAAATAGTTTGGAACGTCACCAGATTTTTTGATTTTCAAGGGCCGTTTTCATTGGGTGCATACAAATATGCCTCTGGACACAATTGGATAGAGGCAACCTGCAGCCAGTCGGAGCGACAAAACAGGGTGCAGCGCTGTGCAATGTATTTCATATTTAAGTTAGGTGGAGGGTAAAAATAGTGACCTGATTGCAAACTGAAGCTAAACAGTCCAATAAAATATGTTTCTGAAAACATTTGAGACTGGACACAGACAGTGCAATAGCATAATATTGTTTCATATTTGATCAGCACTGGTTAATTTGACAGTTTGATCAGAGTTTTTGAGGATTTCAAATTTGGACCAATAATGCTCCACTGTCACTCATTGTATTAAATAAATGGTTGTGATTTGCCTGGCTGGGTCCAAGACTGGTAAAAATGGTTTAAATGGAAGGGAGGTCTGACCTATCTGCCAGACCAAATGAAACATCATGAGCTCGGCAGATACGCCTGGTTCCCAGGCTACAATATCTGTATATTTCACAATTTTCATGCAAAACATCCCCATTTCTCTCTGTAATATATCCACTTTGACATCTCATCACAGTGTGCCAGGTTTACTCATATTGAAAATCCTTAAATAGGTCATGATCCAGAATGTTCAAGTATTTTTTCATTTTGTTTTCCATGACTTAAAAGTCTCTAGGCTTTCAGGCTCCATGGGAACCAGGGGATGATACAGGCTGACTGACTGACAAGCTGGCAAACTGATAAAGCCACAGTGAAGCAGAGCAGAACTGGAGGCAATGATGGTGGGGTGGTGGATGGGACTAGGGTATAAGTAATATATGTAGCAGTATCCCATTTCCTGTGTTTGCTTTACTGGAGCAGAGATATAACTGGAAGATTAGGGGGTTGGTGGGATGTTGATGTTGAACAAGGCCCGGATGACTGGAGTCACGGTTGACTTTATGGAGTAACTGCTGACTGGTGGGAGGTGACGCTGCACAAATCAGCTGATTGACACCCCCTGTGTATGTGTGTGGGAGAGAGTTAGATACAATAACACCCACACAATGTTTATCTTGTGTGTATGGCATGGGTATCTGGTTTGTACAGACTACATACATGCATATCTGTAAATGGCTTGAAAGTATCTACAAATGCAAATATCTACTGTGTTTTGGTCAGGACAGTGTGAGTGTGTTTGTGCATGTACAGTGAAAAGTCATGTAGCCAAAGTCACAAATGGTTCAACTTCAGAGTTTGTTATGTGGCACCCTTCCCATGTTCATATTAGCAAAGTGCTTGTTGGAACTCTTGGAAGATTTGTGTCCAGCAATGTCTGTAAAAACAGACAATTCAACATTTACACAATATTTTCACAGTGATTGGCCAGGTGCATGGAGAAAATAAGTAGGGTCTGGACATATGGCAACCTCTGTGATGGACTTCAGATTGTCATTCTCCATCAGTCCCCATGTTAAAATGTCCAACTTCACAACAGAAATAAACATGTTTACAGCCTGGTTCCTCGTTCATGACAACTGAGGTTGAATTTTTGTAGAACTCAACTAGAACTTAACTCTGTTAAATGATATTAGCGATTAGCCACTTTGATTGACATGTGGGTGCAATTACAGGTGGCTTGTTTGAGCAACCAGGCATCATTAAACCTGTCTCAGGTTTGACCGCCACCAAACTGAGCTTCAAATGGGCTCAGAAATGGATACAACGTCCATTCTTTATACTGTCTATGGTGTCAATCACAGCTTGAAGACTTCCTCAGTGGATGGAGTTTGCCCACTTGTCTTGGAGATGTTGTCACATGACCTAAAGTATCAGTCAATGGTTTGGACACACCTTCTTATTCAGTGTTATTTTAGCACTTTCTACACTAAAGACATCAAATGTGTGAAATAATAAATGCTTTTAATTAATCAAAATATGTTTTGCATTGTAGTTTCTTTATAGTTTTGATGTCTTCATTGTTAATTTATCTAAAAATGAAGAAAACCTTGAATCAGAAGGAGTGTCCAAACTTTTGACTGCTACTGTAGGTCCACATTATGTTTGAGTTTGTATTTGCGGGAAGTGTGTTTATGGGTGAGGGGGTTAGTGTGACACAAAGGCCAGTGGGGTCAGTTTACGGTGAACAAGTATTTGTATGTGTTATGTGTTATGTGCAAGCCATGTGTGCGTGTGAGAGGGTCAAAGCATCTCTTCCAGGCTGACTCAGGCCTGTGTTGTCAGCACTCAGAGCTTCGACTATCCAGGATTCAGTGGCTCAACGTAAAGCCCTTCATGTTGTAACGGCTAATTAGCGCAAAGTAAATGGCTGGCCAAAGCTGCTTGTGGGCAGCACAGTGCGGTGAGTCTAGAGGCCTGATGAGGCTTTGTGGCTCTTTTGAGGCTGTCTGGCTGGATGTGCCTCCAGCTATTTGAGCCAACACATCACTGTTTGATCAGCCAGCTAGCCCCTAACACCAGGTCAAAACCCAGCACTGATAACCACAGAGCTGTGGATCGCAACTCTTTGTCTGGGGGCTTTATCGTGAGAAGTGCTGGCTTCAACGGATCTTTGATGCTGCAGAAAATCTCAGCCACTCCTCTGACCTCACTGTGGAGCTTCACCACTCAGCTTTGTTTTATTCTCATGGGCTTTATGGAGCCAGTATTTTTAAGGCTTGCTCGGTACTTGCATCCAGTGTCATTTAATGGGAATCTGACCAGCTAATGAGGACCTCAGTCCATGCACCAAACATGGTGAGTCATTCATTCCAATGAAAGCTGCTCACTCAGCACTGCAAGAGCAACATTTTCTTTGCTTCCTACTTGTGTGTCTGACTGCTTCTAGACATTGACAATGACACCAAAATAATATGTGGATCAGACCATTCTTGTTTCCTACCTAAAGGGCAGGAAGTGTTGAGTTTGCATTAACCCTCCTGTTGTCCTCATTTTCTGTATACACCCTGTGTCCTCCGGGTCAAAATGACCCGTCTTCACTAAACCCCCAATATAAGCAGCTTAATTGAATTTTAAACACCAAATTTCATATTGCTTGAAGAAACAACTTGTCCTTCACCACAATATTTGTAATATAGTTCTCCCTCTTCACTTGTATTTCTATAGCTTAAGAAAAGGAAAAAAATGTGCGAAAAGGAGTTTTGGATGCATTTTGATTCATTCCAATTACTAAAGTTTCTTTCTTTTTTTTTCCTCCAGTGAACAATTTAAGACAATACAAAACAATACAATACAATACCAAAATATGAAAAATAACATAACCCATTCAACTAATTAGCACATGTAGCGCAGCATGCAAGTGCACAGCCTTTGCAGATATATTTCTTACACCTGCAGCACACAGTATGTGTTTTACAGTCCTTCTTTTGAGGGCAGAACTGACATCTCTTCCTCTTACTTGCCCTAGCTGGGGAAGTGGCTGTGGTAGCTGGATCCTCAGGTTTATCAGGAGCTCCTGCACTGACATCAGAAAAAATCAGCTCTAGAGCCTCTTCAATGTCATCACGCACACTCATGGCGTCAGCACAGAGAGAATTCGGGGTCCTGTCATCTGCAGCACCTTTATAACCCCTTGAAATCCACAAAAAAGAGCTCTGCCGTCTGCGAGAACGCCACCTGTCTTGTCTTGTTTATGTCTGCTACTGTCTTGTTCACGTTTACTACTAATTGATCTGAGACTGATCAAAGGCACAGCAATCCACGAGAAGACCACCTGATTTGTCTTGTTTACTTCTGCTACTGATTGATCTGAGACACAACTAAAACATTGTAACACTCTGTGGTGTATAATAACTCTGTGACCTTGATTTCAACTCTATTTGCCTCACGGGTCATTTTGACCCGAAGACCACCTTTGTACTTTTTTTTTGTACAGCTTACATGGAAATGTGAATAAAAACAACATTTCATTTTTTCTACTGTTGGGGCCAATCTAGGAAAAGTCATAAAATTTAAAGTTAAAAAAATATCATTTAGTTGATTTTTTTTTGGTTTTTAACACAGTGGCGGGTCATTTTGACCCGAGGACAACAGGAGGGTTAACAGCATAACACAGATGTTAACATTTAACATGGCAGATAGGAATAGATCAGTACTAAAGTATAAATCAATCAGCAGGAATTGGAAATAAAGGCCTGTAGATAATATTGCCTGCTTCAGATGAAGGCCAGGTACCCTGCAGCTGAGATGAATAAAGCCTAAGCCACTATTTGAGCAAATACCATCTGTAGCATAAAGAGGGCCACAACTACAGTTGACTTACATTCTCCAACCTCTTCCTCGGACAAACATGTTTAGATGTGTTCAGCAAGTACATTGCTGGCAGCACTGTATTATATTATTATTTATTTAATGTGTATCAGGGATCACCTTGTCCATCAGAAATCTGTGCATGGAGGAGAACAGAAAGGACATAAAACTTGCACCTCCTTGTGAGCTGTGCACATAGTTGTTGAGTTCACTGTGGCTGTTTGACATGTACTCATGAAGCAGGAGTAAACTTTGGGGTCAGTTAAATCTGTTGACCTCAATGACCTCTTGGTTTGACTCTGTGAACCAATCAGGGGCTGTGTTTCTGACTGGTGGGCCAATCAGAGGCTAGAGTATTCATGGAATGCCAGTGGGGGGAAATGTATATCTCATCAGAATTGCAATGCAATAACATGATTTGCAGGAGGTATCACATGATCGTATTGTGGTCATCCAGTTATCATAACAGCCCTACACATTTTAAATTAGTGCATATAATTATCGAATTATATAGAGACAATAACAGTGTAATGTTCCTCATAACCCACTCCAAGAAATGACTTTGGAATAGTGAAAGGCCCCTGTACATATCTATCTTCTCTGCGTGTGACAGCAGAGAAACATATTTCTGAACTTCATTTGAATAAAAATACCAAGGTTTGCTTTCCTATAATTGTCTCAGAACATAGACATTATACACACGTAATTGCAACCTTTGACTAAGCATGCATGGTTGTAAAATGGCAAACCAGTGAAGAGGAAAAAAACACATGTCCAAATCCAGGCCAACATCTGTTTTCATCAGCCCAAAATGTTTCCATTGAAAAGGGCTTTAGCCTGAGCCCAGTCCAATCCAAAACCACCATGTTTGGATTTTACTAAATGGGTCCATTCTGCACAATATTGTCGCTAGATGAAATGTCATGAGGGTCTCTGTCTTCTAAACTACAGAATGCATTCAATACGAAACAGTATTTATCCTGTGGTCTCCAGTAATTCCAGATTGGTACTCTGTCATCTGCATATAGAGGAACAACCAAGCCATGAACCTGAGGTTCAGTATCACTTACTTCACTCAGTTAAATAATAACAATCATCATAATGATGATGATTGTTATTATTTAATTTGTTGTCATGTAAATACTTGATTGTTCTACTAATATTTTTTCTTCTGGTTTAGGTTTAGGGTTAGCTATCAAGAAGCAAAACACAGAAAGTCAAGGTTTTCCTGGCCACTATCACTGAGTGCTTGCTCATGGTGGGAACTGTTATGTCGGATAGATACACAGACATAGATGCACATCAGTAGCAAAACAATAACTGTAACTACAAGCTTTAATGGAGATATGGTAGCACTACTACTACTACTACTACTAATAATAATACTACATGTAGTAGAGATCATGCAAGAGCCACAGCAGCAGCCACGATCTATCAGAAGCTGTGAGACGAGAGAACAGGTTCTGATGGATCGTGGGGAAGAAGTTAAGTTAGTAACATGTACTAATGAGACATGAATGTGTTCAAATAGAGAGAGAGAGGAAGAGAAGGGCTCAGTGCATCATGGTCCCCCGGCAGTCTAGTCCTATGGCAGCATAACTAAGGGAAGGCCTGAGCCAGCCCTAACTATAAGCTCTATCAAAAAGGAAAGTCTTAAGTCTACTCTTGAAGGTGATGACCGTGTCTGCCTCCTGAACCCAGAAAGGTAGTTTGTTCCACAGAAGAGGAGCTTGATAGCTGAAAGCTCTGGCTCCCAATCTACTTTTGGAAACTATAGGAACCACAAGGAACCCAGCATTCTGAGAGCGCAGTGGTCTAGAGGGGTAGTAAGGTACTATGAGTTCTTTTAGATATGATGGTGCCTGGCTCTGAAGAGCTTTGTACGTAAGGAGAAGAATTTTAAATTCTATTCCACTGTGTATAAGATAACCTTTCTTATGATTTGCACAATACTGTATAAATAAAGTAGAGAAGCTGACCATTTCATTATGAATGAAAACGCATAGCAGCCTAGTATAGGCGGGCATCACAAAAGTCATATCACTGTTTGACACATGATTAGAACAATGCATTCTCACATATATTGCATATATTTCATATATGCAATAGGGAATATTGCATATTTCATCAGGAATGAAGAAAAACAAAGGCTTTGGTATGTAATTTGAACTTTTTCTCTTCCTTGTGGCCTTGTTGTGTGACAAACAGTTAGCAATTACCAACCTGAGGCTAACTTAAGTCAAATGGTTAGCTAGGCGTCCATTCTCCCGGTCTCTTCTGTGGTGATGATGCACTCAGAGGGATGTAGGAGGATCATGGACACATGAGCTGCTAACAGTTTTTAAAAATGTAGCTGTTATCAGAAAGAGTTCAGAAAGAGCTCCAAGAAGATCCAATATATCCAAAGATCCACAATATAGATTCAGTTTATATGACAGTAGTCACATAATGTATAGAGAACACTGGCCCATCCATGGCTACACGTGCTGAGCAGGACTGAATTATTTGGCCTGTGCATTGAGGATGCACACCAAAAATTTGATTTAATTCAGCATTTACTGTACACACACTGTACTTTAATGAACTCCTCTTAGAGAACGGATCAGATCAGGCACCACATCTGTCACCATGACACAGTTTGTTTTGTCTTGACTACATTATTAAAAAAAAACTCAGTCTTCACGTGTCAGTCAACCTGAACACATCTGTATGCCAGTATGGAGATAGTGCCACCCACTGGCAACAGGAAGTAAGCCTTGTAACTATCATCCTTTTATTTCAATTTCAATATTTCAACGCTGTAGCCACAGGATACCCCAGCACGCACGGTGCTCATTGTTGCTCGCAGATGTAATCTTATACTTGATTTTTGCATCACTCTGATGAAATGCCTCAGTTTGTGTGCTTTTTAATGGCTGTTCATTCAAAAACAGACTTTCTGTCGATATCCAGCTGTTAAGTTAGTAACGTCTATGTTTATACACATAATACAAACTGCTAAACCATCGCCACTTCTTATTTGGAATTTCAGGCCTTGACTTAACAGCGCTAGTGGAGAGATGACAGAAAAATGAGAGTAGAAAATGCTGTAACAAAGAGACTGTCCTTGCTTGTTCTTGTTCTCAGATCTGTTTGATTGCTGCGCAGTAGTTCTGCGTGTACTTGAACTTCCTCACAGATCTGTCACTGTTTCATCAAGATTGAACCCTGAGAACAAGAACAGCATGAATAAGTAAACACAATACAATTCAGACTTTCTGTCACTCAGTCTTGGCACTGCAAAAGATGTTTTCATTTTACTGTGCAGCTTTTGGCCTGAGGCGTGAGTGGAATATATAAAAAAAAGACTGGAGACATTAAAACAAGAGTGCAACTTGGAGAGGAGAGTGTGTGTGTGTGTGTGTGTGTGTTCCAAATTCTAACTTTATGATGGATTTTTACGACAACATCTCAAAGTCAGGGTCACCCTATCCTCAGCAGCATTTAACAGGATTAATTTAGTCCAAAGATTCACCAGTCTCATTTTAAAAAAGTGTCACAGTGACAACTAGAGAGTGCAGCTCTTTCCCCTGGTTACCTCCGCTATGGTCATCGGTCGAGGTGATGGGACATGTTAGGCATCTTCAACTCTAAGTGTTTGTTCAGTCCAAAAATCACCCTCTATTTAAATGAAGTACCTTTTGGTGTCAAACAAATGAAATATGGATCCTGGAAGTCCACAGAGGACTGAGGTTTATACGACTACGAGACAGGATTTAACAACTCTGGAAAGTTACAACCAGTTCATCCTTTTGTTGAACAAGAATGAGTGTTTGTAGATAGAGCCAACACAGTGGTCTCATTAAAATGAATGAAGAGCCTGCCTTTTTCCCCTCGTAGTGCTAATGTTGGTCTCAACACAGCCTGCAGGCATTGAACAACTGGTGGTCCCAGTTAAGTCGACATTGCTTTTTCCACAGAATTAACATACTTTCAGTCCACTAACTTCCATGCTGCTATGGGAAGAAATGAGCAGTTCCAGGATTAGTGTTCCTCAAGATGGTTCCTAAAGAAATCTCAACCTGTAGTCCAAGTTTTCCCATACTTATTTTAACCCAAACCATCTTCTGCAAAACCTGCTGTGACTAAACTTAACCAGACTCTCACCACGTAATCTTTAAGCTTTATTTTGAAAGTCTAACCAGATATTGCATTATGATTCTTGTTTGAGGCATATTCAACAATTGGCAGTGAGAATGTTCTGCAGTATGTGCATACATGTAGCACAGTTGCTGTGTTGCAGTAAATGAATGGAGGCTGATGTGCAGTACAGTAACAACAGCAACAAGCTGTTTGAGCTAACTCTCTCTGCTTGTTTAAACATTTAGACTCTACAGTCACTGGAGCTTGATAATGATCCAGACTGAGGCAGATTTGTGGCACAATCAAACAGCTCCCATTAAACCTCACTTTTATATCACCTTAACTTGTGTGAATTTATTTCTCCACTACGTTTAATGGACAAACAGCCGTTGGAGTTTCTCCAGCCTCTGCTGATCCTGCTGACCAGCTCTGTTATCGTACAGACCTGTACTGAAGCTCCGTTCACTTCATGGACCAGTGAAGTAAAACATGTGTCGGCTGTGTTGGCTGATAAGGACAAAACTTGATCTCGCCGTCTCTTTGGCTTTCTGTTCTCTGTCTGTCAGTTTTTTTTCTTCTCCTTAATCTCGACTGGCTTTGAGTGTCTTATCCCCGTCAATGATTTCATGGATTCAAATGAGCCCCAATGGCCTGACTCCAGAGGCAGACACAAAGCAGGTGTGTGTGTGTGTGTGTGTGTGTGTGTGTGTGTACTGACACATGGGGATCTGTAACCTTCACCTCAGAACATGTGTGAAAGGCTGACTGACTTGAATGTTTTCAACATTTTTGGCCACTCGTGTATCCACAAGCAGTAAACCTGCTTTCGGAGAATGTCTCTTTGCCAGCAGTATTTAATGTAAATAATATGTGCTGTTCTTCTGGCCTTTGTTTTATAGTTTTAGTGTCTCCTCATTTACATTATTTTTCTTTTTGATTCTGATCATGAGTGAGAGAAAACCAAATAACTGACATACATTTAAAAATAGTAAATACTGGCCAAAATGCTACAATTCCTCAGAGGTCAGAGGCAGATCAGATTCTTTTTATCTTCTGGAGGGGGTTCTAAGTTTACAGGGGTGCTTTGATTCACCATCCACTTCCAGGTGTGAAGGAGAAACTACGGTGGCTACACAATTTGTGAAAAATATAAAAGGGCCCATCTGTAGCCAGTGTTCAGTTTGTCTGTTCTGAGCTACTGTAGAAACATTGTGGTTCAACATGGCCGACACTGTGGAAGAAAAAAGTCTTGTTTCATGGTAACAAGTACCTAACAATTCTTATTTTAAGGGGGTTATTTTCAAAGCAGATTAAATTTATGGACAGAACTGAGGCTGATGTGGCTCTTTTTAAAGATGTTTGGGGCTTCAACAATAACTCATGTTTTCTTAGTCATAGCAGTGGTGGAGGTTGTTGAGAACGAAGACAACAGTGACAGCTGTAACTCATTAAGTATGGGATGGATTTTCATATGCTCAAAATACTTTTTACACACTACACATCTCGATCACAGGTCTGTCTATTTGTATTTCTGCTTTTGCAATTTTAGTTTGTTCATAAGAGTCTAACTGGGGAGTTACACATTTGTAGTGTCTAACTGACATTCACTAATTAGTGTACATTGACCATGTAGAATATATTTCTTTATTTTTGTTGACAAACAAAATGAAAATACATCTGTTTATAGTGAGTGTTTTTTTTACCGGGGGGGTCACACTTGAATGTGGTCTGTGGAGAAGTTCATTTGTCTTTGAGGGGTTTCAGACCGTTGCTTGGAGCCCAGGTGTGACCTTCTCATCTGTTCCTCGGGTTTGAAGATGTTTATTAATGTCCATAATGTTCCATGAAATCATCAGTTGGTGTCAAACATTGCTACTCACTGTCATGTCATGTCACTGTGTTACAGGTATTGCTTATCTAGGTGGTGTCTGCAGTGCTAAGAGGAAGTGTGTGTTAGCGGAGGACAATGGGCTCAATTTGGCCTTCACCATCGCTCACGAGCTGGGACACAAGTAGGTTTCAAGTTTTGAACAATGAATCACGTTATTCTGCTGCTCCTCTCACATCTGTGCCGCTGCTGTGTTCTTTCACAAAGTTGCAGTCTTAGTCGTCGATAACAAAGAAGCTGTATTGGTATTGTATTGGTGTTGGTATTGTATTATGGTCTGTGACGTGGAGAGGTTTTCTGGTTCTTTTGTCAACAAACAAAAAGTGGATGTTTGCTGTAACAACAAGCAATGATTCTCAGTCACACATCAGATATACTTATTTCTTACCAGGGAATTGAGTTTCTCAGTTTCTCAGACTCCCTGTCCACACTGTCTTTTGCTCTTTTGTCTCTATATTCATGGAGACATAAAACTTGTGAAATATTCATTCAAGCTTTGCTCATGATGCCCTAGAGTAAACGTGCTTCTGCTCTTCCATGTTTAAATCCATTTTATTTGTGTTTATGTGTTTGTGTTTATCACGTCTGTCCACTTTTTTACTATGCTATAGAGTTATGGTATAGAGTTACCACAAAGATTTTGGGTGCCATGAATACACCCTTTAAACTTTGCACATGCCACTTCATGTGGGTACAGATGCCACATTTTAAATGAGTTGTGGACATGTTGGAAAGGGCATTGTCATGGCAACAATAATACACATGGTTTGATTAGGTTTAGGCAACAAAAGTACTTGGTTAGGTATAGAATGATATCACATAAATAATATAGTGTGTATGTTATGTAAGTCACATATATTATACAAAATAATAATGACTTTATTATGGACATTCAAAAAAATCCATAGCATACTAAATAAAAACAGACAATACATAAAATGAACACATAGAACATAAAAAAGGAAAGAGCAAAACTACACCCACACAGACACTGAAGCACCAGAGGCTCTACAGTCTGAAGTGAACTGAGCTTGGGGGTTGGCCATGTCTATAATAAGTTATTTGAGGCCATTTTCTGAGCCAGCCTTCACATATGTATGTGCACTAACACTTCACCATCATGAAACATCACAGACATCACAGTTGTCAAGGAGCTTGTCAATAATAAAACATGACTCATCTCCAGCACTGTGCCCATCACAAATTTTCATTACAAATGTAGTCATTTGGTGTTGTGTTTACTGGCCATTGTCACTAGCAGACTCCACTAGGGCTGGGCTATGGACCAAAAGTCTTATCTCAATATTTTTTAGCTGAATATCGATATTTGATTTATATCAGTATTTTTTCCATGGCTGGATAATTTGTATGTATGTTAGGCCCACTTGTAAATCGCACTCCCACCACTCATATGACAAATCCCACAATGCACTGCAACAGCTGACAAATAGGTCAAGACCTGTGCACCACCTCTAACCATGTTGCTTTGGTTGTTTATTGACACACTAATCAGTGGGTTTGTCGCTATATTTAGCAACTTTTCAGACCCTCTAGCAATTTTTTTTTTCCCAAAAAGCGACTTAAGTGAAGGGCTGAAGGGCTCAAGAGAAGTAGTGTAGTGTCATTTTAACAAAATAAATTAAATTAAAGCAAAAAAAAAAAAAGCAAAATAAACTATATCGATATGGTCTTGTGCTATATCGCGTTTGAAAATATATCGATATAGATTAAAATATCGATATATTGCCCAGCCCTAGACTCCACACTGTGGTTTCCACAAGGGAATACACCTGCATTTTCTAGACTCAATAGACGTGTTTCCCTTGGCTTCACACCCTCCATGGTCGGTGAATTACCAGTCCAATAAGTCCCATAGAAGCATTGAACAGCAATTCCAGCTGACGAGAAATGCTGATCATATATCTTCTGACATACAACCCTTTTGGTCAGAAAATCACATCAGCATCAAAATTAAGAGAAAATTTAGTAGCAAACACACTCAGCAGCTTGGTTTTAACTACTCAAATGTTACTCACAGAACCAGTGCCAAATATTCCCACATGCCTTCTCTCTCATGTCAATGGATCATGCATAGCAGGAGGTTTTGGTTGCATCATAGCTTTATCAGACATTGATTTTAATTGCAGGCCTTTCACAATAAATATTCTAAAATCAATTTCACAATACTCGTTGCTGCATCTCAGTGTTGTCTCTGGTGTAACAGTGTTTATGCATTACGCCTTTCCATCCTGAGTCGCACCAGTGATTTGATCAAGGGCAGGAGGTCCATGGGGCTTCTCCAGTTCTGTTACACATCATTCGCAGGTCCTCACATGCTTGCTTAAGTTTCAAAAACCTTTTTGATACTGGAGACTTCCTTGCTGTTAGTCCAAGCTGCCAAGCAAGACTGTTACATCAATGCTACCAAATGTAACAAGCGGAAGGTCAACCAGGTAGTATGATACAAATCTTAAAATGTCTTCTCCGGGTTCCAGGTATGATCACCTCTGAGAGGTCATTAATGCTTTACAGCACTAAGTCACACACCACCAAGTATTTGACGGATTTTGGTGAAACTGGATCATATTTTATGGAGAAAATGTTTTCTGGTTTTCCCTCTGATGTCCTGATGGACAGTGGACAGGAGGTACACTGTTGCCAACTGTAGCTGCTGTTAGCTCAGTTAGCCATGCTGTCTGGATTGTGACCTCAGAGAAACAGGGGAGTGTAAGTGTTAGTGTAGCACAGGAGTTTTGGACCACCGGGAAGAAGAGGAGGTTTTGAGCCAAGGTATGCTGGCAAATGCTGGTGAGGAGTGGAGCCAGTTTCATGCTAGAATCAGAGCTGGGCAAGCTGGCATGATAACCAGGCTCAGCAGCATATGTGGGCATAATGGCAGAGGTCATCAGATTGAAGAGGATGAGATGATGGCAAGAGTAAATGTGGGATTGACATATAGTGGTTGGTGGGACCTTGGTGAAATAAAAGGCTGAAAGACAGACCCCATGTGCTGCTATGACTGCTATGTCTGCTGTTGTTGACCTTGCTTGATGTTTGGCTGTTAGCAAAGTTGTTGATTAGACTAGAAAGATTAGAAAAAAGAAAAAAAAGTACTACACTACTAAAATGTTCTTTTTTTCAGAGCATTCAAGCATGCCTTGGTGGTATTAATATCCTTCTGGGGACCCTTCTGCAAAACACAATGTTGAGACGTCTTAGGGTAAACTTTAAAGAGGAACCTCTGAATCCACTCACATACAAAGTTATTTGAGGCTAGCATTACAAACTCATCCAGGCTGAGTGTCCTCATTTTAATAACAAGATAGTTTAAAAAGTGTCTTCCACTATCAGTTTGATATCAATATGCTGTGTTGAATACTAATAAAACCATCCTTTATTCACATGATGTGTTAAAAATGCTAAATAACATAAATAATTGCAGGAAAGATAAACTGAGCCGATGGTTTTGCATTCATGACTCAAATAGAAATGTATTTATTTTGAAGTGCTCAGATTTAAAATAGTCCATCCATTTCTCAAAAGGGCGTTTGTGGGTGTGAATAATGTGTCAGAGCAGTTTCCAGTGGGGAGGAAACAGATGGGTGACAGTTCAGTTCATATGCAGAGATCTTTTCTCTGCTGCATTATTTTTAGGACTAGTCAAACAAAGAATTAAAACTATGACAGACAAAGCTAGCCCTCTTCTCAAACATTGCTTTCCCATTTATGGTCAGAGGAAGTACAGTGTTGAGGAATTATTTTGTTTAGTAGATGCTGAATATTAAAAGAGTTCGTGAAGAGCAGTGAGGCCAAAAAAGTGTCCATGTGAGCTAGTCTCAGATGATTATTTCTTCACTCTACGTGGCACTAAGATGTCTATTAAAGCTGGAAAACATGCGGTCTGTACATAAAGCCCTCACTGACAGTTACACATAGCAATGCCAAATTAGCTGAAAATCATGCCAAAGTGTATGAACCTTTGCAGCAGCCTTGTGACTGTGCCAGGCCCCTCGGGAGTTATCACAGTTCTCATCGAGCAGCTCTGCTCCAGCTTTTGGGGGGCCAGGAAAGGTAACAAGCTGGCACACACACTGCGTCTGACTGCTGCCCACATTACGTGCACGTTATGGAAGCAGCAATAACACACGAGAGGGAGTGATCTTGTACCGAATATCAGGCACACATTCAGTATAACATCATGACCTTGACTGATGCTGTACATCAGTACAACCTCACCACCACAGCCTCAGCCGCACTGACTGCACTGTTGCCAAGTAACGTGTAAACATTTCCTGAATCCCAGCTTTCAGACTACTTTGAATAGATCTACATGTTACCACAGACCTGCTGCTTGTTATCATGTGTGCAACCAATGAAATAAGAGTGCTCTAAGGCAGACGCCTTGATGGAGATATCATTCTCTTTCTCATTTTGACAATCAAATAAAACTTTTATTATTTTTAAAATTTATTTATTTGAATAAATATAATATTAATAGAATAATTTATTATTAATATTATCAGAAAGTAAACAGGCAGGAAACTGCAAAAAACACAGACAGTGAATTAACAGTGTTTTGAATGAGTGTTTAATTTGGCATGTATCTGATCCACCAAACAGCTTATTAAAACAGCAAATCGTAACCCTGATCATAATCGCCTCATTCCTATTGTCGTCTCCGACTAAAATAACACTGCTAACAAGTTCTTGAGATAGAAACAGTTTTTCGTGTTTCTAGAGTGATGTGTTGTTGTAGTCTTCTTGTAGTTATTGTCTTAATAGCTACAAGACAAGAACTGCTCCGCCCCGTCATAGAACACACCATGAAGTCTCTTGATTCCCAAAACAAAGCATGAACTCAATCATTTATTAATATAAAAAGTGAAATTGTGACAACAAAAGCAAGGAACTGGGTGAACCAAGGCCAAAACAACAATGAGAAAGAGTTTGTCATTTTAAAAAGTGATGTCTCACTCTGGGTGAAACAAACAAGATGGCAGCTCGCCTTGTCATTCATACATGAGGTTCTGCAGTGGCTGTGTGCTGTGTTGTGTGATCACTTAGAATAAACAGTATATTTTCAGTGTCTAGTGGAGTGTTTAAGATAATGTGGCTTGTCTGGTCTGGCCTGAACGGTCGCTTGGACGGCTGTCAGACACTAATCTATTCCCTCTGCTTCGAACACACCGCACTATCCTCTGCAGTGGATGAGGACAAGTACGAGTCCTGAAATGTAATTCTATATTGCTTTCATTTCAACTAGGGGAAAAGAGTCTGCACTTGTAATTTATTAGTTTCTGACTCTGTGCCCGGAGTTCAGACTAGGATGTTGTTTTTAATTTGCAAATGTAGGTCATGGCTTTGGGTGGAAAGACACACGCACACCCAGCCACACACTCACGCACACACACACACAGTAATTGTGCCCAAGTGAAGTTCTTCCTGTTTCAACACACTCTGTCTTCTGTTGATCTATACTTGTGTCTCTCTCACAGGCATCAAGTTGTACGGTTTAAGTTGAAATGTTCAAGCTGAGCATCATGAGCATCGTGGTCACAGTTTGATGTGATCACGCTCTTAACAGGAGCTTCAAACACTTTTTCCAAATAAGTTCTGATGCTGTAAACATTTAAGTCACATGACTGCTGAGCTGTTTCAATTCCCACATGGCTCTGTAATCCATCCATGATCACTGCACATAGATCTGATGGTACCTACCTTGCTTTAATATCAATTATCGATTCTATTGTCTCTATTTCCCACTGTTTTTCAGTGGTTAAGGATCATTTAATTGTGTCATCTTGTTGCGCGCCACCTACTGCATACATATCAGCAGGGGATGGATATGCGGTGCCGTACAGGTCCTAATTTATTCTGTCCCTCTCAGACATCTGCATTCTCCTTGTACATGAATATACAGTATCAGTATAATGTATGCATGTAGGTTTTTCATTTTAATTTATTATTTTCCACTTCGTAGATTAACACTAAACAGATCAAAACTGTGAGATAATGTGTATGGAATTATGTGTTGAACAAAAAAATATAAACAAAGCAAAATAGGATTTATATTTCCGAAACTTCAGAGTGGTCACCACCAACAGCTTTGATGGTGTTTTGCACACTCTTGGCGTTCTCACAGTCAGCTTCATGAGGTGTGATGTTGGATAGTGTCATTACAAATACATCAAAATTAAGACATGTCACACAGTTCTCCAGTACATGCTTTGCTGACCTCGCCAAATGTTTTGGCTGTCTTACCTTCATCAGGGTCCAACACCGTAACTTCAAGGAGAAGACTGACTTTTACTCTGCAACGGCCTACTTGATTTATGTCAGGACCAAACATCATTGTATATACAATGTGACTAACTAGTAGGGGACAGTATTCTCTGCAGAGTGATCTAAGCCTGCTGTCATTTTTGGTTCATCAGCATCTATGAGACAGAGAGGTCAAAGCAGCCTATAAACACATAAATGTGTGAGCACTAAATCGAAAACAGAGCACACCAGGTTGCCAGCAAGAGATCAACTCTCTTTTCAGTCCCATTACAACATAATTTCTTACTTAATACTTTGAGTTAAAGTGAATGACGTGCATCATACTGTGCTGCCAAACATCAATGGTGATGACAAGAATAACATGCAGCCCAGTATCTTCAACAAAGTGAATCATGGCCATGCTTGAATTATACGTCAGTGCATTAGCATATTGTTTATATTTTAGAGAGGTACTATATCTACAAGCACAGGGACTGAGGATGGCTGGTTGACTCTGATCTACTGCTCATTGACACAGTGTCTGTGTGTCCATGTCTTGTGCTCATTCTTCAGCATGGGAATGAGCCACGATGATGACCACGCCACTTGCACTGGTCACTCTCACATCATGTCTGGTGAATGGGTGAAAGGGAGAAACCCCAGCGACCTGTCATGGTCATCCTGCAGCCGTGATGACCTGGAGAAGTTCTTAAGGTGAGACGCTTTTTTTCTTTTCTTTTTTTTTACACCTGTGCTGTAAGATGGACTTTAATGAACTGATTTCCCTCCATGTTGTGGGCAGTGGTGTGTGTATGTGTATGTGTGTATGTAGGTTTTTGATCTTTGGTATGTGAAGTTTCTTCTTCCTTTGATACTCCTCTGGAACCTGAAATTATGAAGTAAATATTACTTGTATATTATTATTATTATTATTATTATTATTATTGTTATTATTATTATTATTATTATTGTTGTTGTTGTTCAGTATTATTTAAATTTTACACACTGCACCTTTAAGTGACTTCTAGAACTATACATCTATTTTCTTGGAATCCAGACTCAGCAGCAGGAAACATTGAATGAACCAGCTACACTTTAAATTAACCAGCTCTCTCTGCCACTGCTGCCATTACCACCACATCTCCTCACTTAGATCTGAGTAATATACCTTGCCTAGCTCTCTCTCTCTCTCTCTCTCTCTCTCTCTCTCTCTCTCTCTCTCTCTCTCTCTCTCTCTCTCGCTCTCTCTATCTCTGTCTCTCTGTCCGCCTGTCTGTCTGTCTCTGTCTCTCTTTCTTCCCCTCTCTCTGTTACATACATACACACACACACACACACAACTGGGCTGCCAAGCGTGCTGACAGTGTGACTGTGCTGCCAGGCTTTCTGTGGGGCCTGCAACACTGTGAGTCCATGGTGGCCTTTTTAACTATAGAATAATGGTGACAGAATGGAAAATCTAACTCAGCCCTGCTCTGCCCAGCAAAGGCCACTCCAGCACCTGATTGTATTTGGGAATTGCATGAACTAGTAAATGTGACTACACACACACACACACACACACACACACACACACACACACACACACACACACACGCCCCAACTAGTAGAGAACATTTTCACAACATTGAGGTAACAATCCAAGTTGTGTAAATGTCACAGAAGAAGTGATACAAATGTTTTACAAAAACGTTAATATAACATTTCTGTAGAACGTTCCTGCACCGCCCTGTATTCATGACAGTATGATGTTATGTGTGCCACATTCTAATAATGTTGTGGGGATGTTCTCAATTGAACATTCTTTCCAGAAGGTTCCTGGACTGTTCCATATTGATCAGGTGGTGTACTGCAATGTTTGCTGTGTTCTGTACATTATCAGGCTGCTGTTTCTTTGGCAGTCAGGATATAAAACAGGATAAAACGCTCCGTCTGTATCATTCCAGGAACCCTGTCAGGATGTGTGTCATTTTCTTTGTGGAACATTCATGCAGTGTTATATTCGATGCCACAAAACATTAAATGTCATAAACTTAGCTGTCCTTCAGTTCAATTAATAAAATAAAAATAAAACACAAACTTTTGGAAAAACTATAAATCTATAAAGACGTGTAATACAAAGGGATCACATCAACAAATCTCATAATCCCTCCACGGGCTGAACGACCAAGACAGCAGGCAGATGCTGCAGAACTGTGCCACAGTCATGTTGGAGTAAGTAAGAGTGAGTTTGAGCATGACGTCTTAACCGCGCTCGTTCATTCTGAGAGCAGCAGGCAGCAGATTCACTGCATCAAGACTGGTCAAGGTGAGTTAACGTTTCTGGTATAAAAATCAGAATTTGAACACCTGGCCAGGAATTTGTTCTGGGACAGAGTAATTTAGGCAGTAATGGTTTAGCCCCGCTGCAAAATTAGTTTTTTGCACACAGACTTGCCCCTACATTATGCCTTGGTACGTATATCACCATTCTTATGGCAAATACACATATTGATGGTGAGTTTTGCCTCAGCCAAGCAGCTCATGGATGCATAGAAAACAGTGTCATGTGTCACTGTAAATTACCAAACCATAACAGCCCCCCAAACCTCACACAGCCTAATTCATCAGACACTGGAGCAACGCTGTTGCTCATGCATCTATTGGAACAAATGGCATCATCTTATATAAGGTCAGATGTGTGATCATCATACCACCTTTTCATCACGCGCTATAGCACGTGATGATGTCTGAGCCCGTTAATAATCAATCGACTTTTTAAGCGGCTCTGCATCCACCCACTTCATCTTGCTGCACTGCTTAGGGGTCACACAAGCGGCACTCTCAGCCGACCCCACAGCCAACAGGAAGATCCTCTTCAGCATGGTCATGTTGGTCATATTGACATTAAAATAATCTAGCCAAGGCAGGGTCGACTAACAGGTACGACCAAAACTACATTACTTAGAACAGTGCAATGAATTAAACTGCATGGCAACTGACCCACACAGTCCACAATGTCATTTACAGCAGGGACATACTGCAGTGAGGCGGGTTTAATGCACGTTCAGCCCGTTAACTGGTACACCTGACAGGTTTTCTATCCACAAGGAGACGTCTTTTTTAACAAACCATCACTACCTAGAGAAACACATTTCCTAACCAACAACTTGTTCTGCAAAAAATTAGCCACAGGCAGCACTGTTTATCTTGAGAGCAGCCAAGACACAGTCAGGTATTTCTTTTAGGGAGGGATCACTATGCCGTTGCTGCAGCACCACTCACTATGTGACACAGGCAGCAGAAAATCAGACAAAGATGGAACCTGCACCCATACTGTCAGATAACGCCTCCAGCTCAGACCTACCCGCCTCACGACAGACGACCGGCCACCACATCTGAAAAAAGACCAAGAAGAAGTGCTTTAGGGAACATCTGAGGACAAATTCGAAGCAGACAACTGTGTGAAACTCAGCACTCCAATTTTCCACGCTGTGTGTGACACGGATATAACATATGCACACGTGCATTTAAGCTGATAGAAAATTTAGTCCTGCTTGAAGCTCTTCTTTTCTCTCAGACTTTGTCTAATCTCACTTCTTTACAGGTTTGCAAATCTTGATATAGAACTAGAATATTAAACATTTCACAAGCTCAAAATTGTATTTTTATTTTTCTTATTTGAACCCATAAACAATCCAATTGGTTTGTGTGAGTTCTCAAACTTTAATGGGTCCCTCTTAACTTGGGTGGAACCCGGTTTAGATGCTTTAGCTAGCTAGGGGTGGAATTTAAAACATTGCTTCACCTAAATTACCTAAAACAAGACCAAAACACACATTTGTGATATCTTCCTAAGATTTCTGACTCCACTCCAACACAATGGAAGTGAATGCTGTCACAGCACTGTGCAATAACAAAAGCAGCTTGTTACAGAAAGTGTCCCTCTATGTCAGGACAACCCACACACTGTGAGCATGTTTCACTGTTACTCCCCATTTAAAGTGTGAATTATAAATAACACACTCAGTATGTTGGGGTGAATTTTGGGGGGGTTAACCAACAGTAGCCCACGTGTTTGACTGCCTCATTACAAAAATCTACAAATGGACTCAGGTGATAGTGAAGGATGGTTTCTTGGAATATTAACACTTCACTGTGGAAGACTTGTGGAAGTCACTATTTTTATTTGTATTTATATATTTATTTTTGTGTAGGTGGTTAACCAGAGCCCTGTGGTGCCCTTGGTATACTCTTTAAGGACATGGCCACCACCATTAAATTCCCTTCCACTACCAACACTGCATGCACACACATACACACCACACTGCCACATGTCTGGCAATAGTTCTTACTTTGTTTGACAATGTGTGTGTTTGGGATATGGTGTGACAGTAATCATTTTTCAGGATGGTTGTGGTGAAACTATTTGTGAAAAACAAATTCAAAATTGTTGTCAAATGTTTAGTAACTTAGCACAGGAAGTGAAGTTTTTTTTTTTTAAATTAAATGTTTAGAACCACAGAGGAAACCTTTTAAAAATGACCCTCTGAAATGTTATTGGAGCGTTGTGTTCTGGTATTTTTTTCATGAAAACACTGGCATATGTGCCTATGGCTTGTGAGCTACAGCACACTTTGTTTACATTGTCTCTGCCAGTACTGGTGCTCAGCCTGCCAGCTCATGTCAATCATACACAGACATTGACCCGCCCCTCCAATCAGCTGAGATAAAAAGGAGCATTTCTGATTTTCTTATTAATTAAGGAATATGTTGACATTAATTTGACCGTTAAGAATGATGACTAAATGTTGTCAGTTAGACTTTAAGTAGAAGTACAAAAGTATTTGTGAAGATATTCAGCTCCACGGAATTGAACCTGAAAATGAAGTTACAGTAGACTGTCAGACTCCAACATGTGAGTAATATCTGGCTGCTGTCCATTCGTCTAAAAGACTGAAATTGAAAAAAGATGAGAGCCTGACAGACAGATATGGGTGGAGTCGCACATGCTCAGAAACTGACAAACATCTAAAGAACATTACGAGGGCCAGTTTCTAACTAAGTGAGTATAAAATCTAGATTTATGCTAAAAACCTGTTTTGAGTTCATGAATCTGTCAGATCTGACTACACAGAGCGATCACAGCTCAAATGTGACCTTCAGTAATCTGTCGTGTACTGTACAGTGATCATAGTTACAGGTATTGTTCTCTTGTGTCCACTCTGCTCTACAGCAATACAACACTGACTGACCTCACTCAGTAAATCCAGTCATCATTCCAAAAGCTTGTTGTCTGTTGTTGTCTGTGCTGCTCTCCCATGCATATTGCATGAAAACTGAACATTTATAGAGTGAGAGTGTGGTTTCTGATGATTATTATGGTTGTTTTCTTTTAACCCCGTTCCCTCTTGACTGCAGAGGTGAAAAAAATCTTCTTTGTGAGCTGTTCTAATATGAGAATCTGAAATGAGGCGACTGTAGTTCAGGTTAAAGAGCAGGTCAGCTATTAACCTTATGTCCAGTGGTGTAATCCCTGCTGTACATGCCGAGGTGTCTTTTAGCAAGATGCCAAACCCACAATTTGCTCATGATTGTACTGTATGTGTAGGTGTCGCAAAAATAAATGCAAGTCACAGGACAGACAATAATACTCACATTCACACTTACAGGCAATTTTAAGAGTGGATAATATATTTACCACAGATTTAAACCCAACCCTATGTAAAATTATACTTGTGGGAAATAGAGATGAAATATTGTAGTGGTGGATACGTAGTGGTCAGTAATGCAGCTTTAATACATTTGCTATAGTCAGTGATTGCCCCAACCCTAAACCTGATTCATGTGTTACCACAAGACTCAGATAAATGAAACTTTCTGCGTTACTGTATATATGTAACAGAAAACAAAGAAACATTGGAAAGAAGCAATGTGTCTCACTCCTGACCTACCTCCATACAATATGTAATTTACTTGTGTCATCAGATTTATGTATGCTGGGCCACTCTGAGGTTTCTTCTTGCATGGATGCAGCCCATGGGCCACCAAATGAATAGGCAATATATTTTATGTGTTGATAGTTGTATGATACAGTAGTATATCTATTGAAGTTAGTGTCTCCAGGCAGTTGTCCACCTTGCTTAATGGTAATCAGCCTGTGCTCATTTTGGACTGTATTGTAATCTGCAAAGTGCATTTTTCATTCTGCTGGACAACAAACCCTGTCAGCTCTGGGAAATGACACAGTCAATGGATACATACTTAATTTGGTTCATACCTATTGATGTCACCATCTATGCTCATCTACATTTGCTTTCAAAATAACTAATGATTGTTCAAATCTCCATGCTGCCAATGCCAAGTCTTTTTTGGATTCAGATTTGACGGTAAAAAGAAAACTCTTGGAAATAAAATGGTTCACTGGTCAGCACACAGTATGAATTCTTCTCTTGTGTGCCTTTCAAACAGGTCCAAAGCCAGTGTCTGCCTACTGCATACAGACCCCAGGAGCCGTTACCAGGTCCGGCTTCCTCCCAAGCTGCCAGGCATGCACTACAGCGTGGATGAACAGTGCCAGATCCTGTTTGGAACCAATGCCACTTTCTGCAATGACATGGAGGTACAACATCCCACTATTTCAAATGTCACACAGATCCATTGATATTTAGAAAGTGTAAGAGTAGAGTTACTCTGAAAAGTAGAGGGCGATATTTACTGGCATGGAAAAAAAAAGTAACTATTGTCCAAAAATATATATCCGTTTGCCATTCATGGTAAAAGCAGAGAAGGAATCTCTTAAAGATCAAATTAAGAAGAGTCTAATCAAAGATGTCAAGTTCATAACAATGCATGACTGCTTGATGACCTATGACCTCTTCCCAGTGGATTCTGGGAGCATTTGCTGTTTCACTGATGCAGTGTTCCCCATAGCTGCCACTTGTGATGTCATAATAATGTCATAGACCACTCCAGTCTCTCTCTCAACATGCAGGAACGAGCCACATGTTGGATTCAAACCCTGGGCTTCCTGCAGCAAGGACTGAGCCTACACACATGGGGCAGCTGCTCTACATACTGAACTAAACATTTAACATCCACTCTACTCGCTGGTCCTGAGTACTCTCTGGACGTGCTGCAGATGTCGTGCTCTGTGTATGAGGCTCCTCGCTCCTGATCTTTATGAGTCTAGTGGCGGGGAGACTCCAGACAGAGATACTGGTCTGGTCTGTTAGTGGGCTTCCTGTTGGGTAGTTGTGTGTTCTGTCGAGAAGACGGCAATATATTTACACAATAAATCCAGGCAAATGTAATGTACCATCCACTCCTGTCTTACGGGCATTTTGGACTCTTGGTCTTTGTAAAGGTCAGCTCTTCAGAAGCAGAAAAGAAAGAATTATTTTTTTTGTTCTATTTATTTATTTATTTATTTATTTTTTGCTCATAAAGAAGCCGATGTGAACAGATCCAAAGACTCCAAACCATAATTTCTCGAAATGTTCGACTGAGCCTTTGTAAAGTTGACTAATGAGTTTATAATCATTAACAGTGCGCTAAGAGGAAAAAAGGCTAAGATGCTAAGAGGAACTTGAGAATTCTCTTGGACACTTCAACTAAATCAACTCATCAATTTTACAATAAAGATAACAACAAGTAACACGCATCGATAAATAAAGTAGATCTTGATCGTGATTAGTGGCACTTGTGGTCCTTGTAAGCCAGACAGGGCTGACAGCAGCCAGAGCTCTTTTAGAGGGACCCATTAACTCTGAAACTAAACCTCATTTTAACAGCAGAGAGGCAGAAAAGTCATCGCATAATGTAGAAAGTAGGTCAATGTGTAATTTTACTAGCATAGTTAACAACTTTAAATATAACTAATGACCCATTACTTACACATTTCATATTCAGTTCCTAAGTATTCTGAAATATATACACTGCGACACTTCAGTTCATATGTCACATAAGTACAGTACAATACGTACAGTCAGAGTGAAATGTATTTCCATGAGCTCTTACAATTTGTTCAATTAAAAAAGTATAAAACAGGAGAGTGATAAGAATAGAAAATATATTAAATAATAATGGTCATTATGCAAGTATTGTCTATAAGTAATATTAATAAAAGGAATGATAAAAACAACAGTAGTAGTAATAAGGAATAATTAGGATCCTTGTGGTCTTCTGGAGCCTCTCAATGCTGGTCTGACGTATCCGGAACCTTCTTCCTGATCACTGCAGGGAGAAAAGACAGTTATCCGGGTGATTGGGATCCTTTATAATTCTCCTAGCCAAATTTTTTCAGCATCTGCTAAAGCCAGGCAGACAAGGGCAGGCAGTGCTAAATCAAATCCTTTACGTGTCTGGACTGTCAGAACATCTAACCAAAGTCTTCAAGTCACATGTGTCAAGTGTGGGGAAAACCACATGAGTGAAACAGCATGAAAGAGATGCCTCAGTAAGATACAGAAAGAATTATAGAGTAGATGCACGAAGAACTGAGCAAGGGTTAAAAAGTGTTTGTCTTTGCTTTTTTTTTGTTTTCCTCAAGTTTTTGCTGTAAAAATTCTCGAGATTCCAGCAGTAGGACTCAAACCTGATATTAAGCAGGTTGCTGCAGTGTAAATCCACCTGGAAGTGGCTTAATTCATAACATCAGCAGAGGCAACACAAGCATTCTGAACTCCAAGCCTGTCATTTGATTGGGAAACTAATATTCAGGCAAAAAATGAACTGACCTGAACATTGTGGTTGTCCCCTACCTGTATATTTGGTCTGGTACCTCAAGGTTTAACTCATGCCAAACCTGACATACCATAAATTCTCAAATAATAAGAGCTGAGCTAAGCTACTGATGGAGTTAAGTAAATTTGATGCTGGAGTTTCCATGTGAGTTCATTTATGAGACATTTATGTTATAATTTATGGTATCTTTTTTATTTGTCTGTGTGTCAGCACCTGATGTGTGCTGGCCTGTGGTGTTTAGTAGAGGGAGATGTATCCTGCAAGACAAAACTGGATCCTCCTCTTGATGGAACAGAGTGTGGAGCTGACAAGGTAGGACTGTCTCACACATGTACCATGCTGCTGAGATCTCACAATAACTTGTGATAGACAGTACCTAAATGATTTGACTAAATGAAGACTATGATGAGTGTAAAGTGTGACGTATTTGAGATCATTTTAATTGTGTGTGTGTGTGTGTGTGTGTGTGTGTGTGTGTGTGTGTGTGTGGCAGTGGTGTAGGGCAGGCGAGTGTGTCAGTAAGACTCCTATCCCTCAGCATGTGGATGGTGACTGGAGTCCCTGGAGTCAGTGGAGCATGTGCAGCAGGACCTGCGGTACTGGAGTCCAGTTCAGACAGAGGAAATGTGACAACCCTCCGTATGTCACCTACCTACCTGTCTGTCTGTCTGTCTGTCTGTCTGTCTGTCTGTCTGTCTGTGAAATACTTTCATGAGTATGACTTACATACAGGTGGTGTTCTAACTATACCTGGGCACATACAGTACCAGTCAAAAATTTGGACACAACTTCTTATTCAGTGTTGAGCTTACTTTTTATTGTACAATAAAACATTGTAGATGAACACTGAAGATGTCAAAACTTGTTGTCACCAGATGGTTTTCCATATATGCTGAGCGCTTGTTGGCGTTTTTTTCTTTACTCTGTGGTCCAGCGCATCCTAAACCACCTCAACCAGTTTTAGTTCAGTACTCCATCACTCTTTCTTGGTCAAATAGTCCTTATATAGTCTGGAGGTGTGTTTTGGGTCACTGTCCTGTTGAAAACAAATGATGGCCCCATTAAGCTCAAACCAGATGGGATGGCATGACACTGCAGAATGCTGTTAGCCATGCTGACCTTCAATTTTTAATAAATCCCCAACAGTGTCACCAGCAAAGCACCCTCACACTATCACACTTCCTCCTCTATGATTCACGATGGGAACCACACATGCAGATACCAGCTGCTCGTCTTCTTTTGACACAATGTTTATAACAAAATATCTAATTTTTTGTCTCTTCAAACTAAGTTCCAGGTTTCCACTGGTCTAATGTCCATTCATTGTATTTCTTGGTCAAAGCAGTTCTCTGCTCAGTCGTTCTTCTTTGCTTATTATCTTATTCTTTGCAGCAGTTTGACCATGAAGGTCTGATTCACACAGTCTCCTCTGAACAGTTGATGTTGAGATGTGTCTGCCACTTGAACTCTGTGAAACATTTATGTGAACTCTAATCTGAGGTGCTGTTCATTGCTGATTACTGAGGCTGCTAACTGTAATGACCTTCTCCTCTGCAGCAGAGCTAACTATTGGTCTTCCTTTCATAGGGCGGCCAGTTGTATCAGAGTGTTTGATGGATGTTGTGACTGCACTTGAAGATACATTTAAAGTTCTTGAAATGTCTAAAAGTAATGATGCAGTTGATTCTCTTTACGTAGTTGAGTGGTTCTTTCTATAGTATGGATTACTACAGTAGTCCCACACTAACTGACCAATACTGTACAACCAACCTGAATGAGACTGTGCCCAAATGTTTGACTGGTACTGTATTTTTGCAACAGAAATACATTAATCGTCAGCTGAGTGCCAGACTGTTGAGTCAGTTCACCCAACAGCCCTCCAACCAAGCTAATTCTAATGTGACATTCAGATTATTTTGAATAACCTTTTTAATTTATTTGTGTGTGTGTGTGTGTGTGTGGCATGCAGGCCCGGTCCTGGTGGAAGACACTGTCAGAAGGCCAGTGTGGAGCACAAGGTCTGTGAAGGTCCTCCCTGTCCCAAGGGGGCACCAAGCTTCAGAGACCTGCAGTGTCTGTCCTACGACCGACACGCCAGCAAGAAAAAGGGCAGCATGCTGACTGCTATTATTAATGACGGTGAGAGACACACACACACAGCGCTCTCAAAGGCAGTATCACCTTTATTTTTAAATGTGGAATAAGAAATGAAATCAAAGTGTAAAATGAATGAGTGTTACATTAGACCTGGTAGCAGCACGCTAATGTCTTGCTGAGGCACAGAAAATGGAGCACTTATGGTACATTTCCAAGTCAGACCAAATTGATTTCAGATTCATGCAGCACTCTGTGAGTTTTGGAGGAAAAAGCAACACATTTTCCTTCTTACAAGCCAAAAAGTTCAATTCATACGCAATAAAACACACATCTGTGCTCCATTCACAATAACTGACATTAATGATTTGGTTTGCTGACTTTATGACACATCTTTAATTGTGCTAATGTAACACCAAGTTTAAAAATGTCACACAAACATTTCAGTGATCTTTATCACAAACGTGGAACAATTAGTGAACACAGTGGAGCCTACGGAGAGATTAGGTTATTTGTTTCCACCATGTGGTCCCATCGCGCCTGCTCTCAGTCACGTAACAAGGACCAAGTGACCAGCCTGATAGAATCTTTAGAAATGAAATCAAATCCAGGATCTGAGGTGCTCACTTTGAAGCGGGACTCCACTGAGAGTCAGGTTACAGGTGTGTACACTACATATAATGACTGAGATGTACACAATTGGATAAACTACCTCAGGACAAGTGACCAGTGTTGGTTGGGGCTACCCTGTAACACTTTACATTGGTGCTTTTCCCAGCAAAAATCCATCTGTCCTTCCATATTCTCACATGGTGAGGCATTGTCAGTAGAAAAGCTGGAGAAGTTGACACTGGATGCTTTAATGCTACTGCTTTAATGATGTGTCTCTAATGGTGTGTGTGTGTGTGTGTGTGTGGGTGTGTGGGTGTGTGTGTGTGTGTGTGTGTGTGTGTGTGAGGGAGAGAGACAAGAATAGGTGAGTGGGCAACGGTGTTTGGGTAACTGTGAAAAATGTATCCTTAAGAGGAGAGGTAGCTTTAAAACGAATGTTGCTAATTACTGTGTCCACATTTAATTGCATTAAATCTTTCACTGCTGGAGTGATTCAAGCCAAGCAGTGGCCAGAGAGTTAATTTACTGTATTCAGACAATTTATATTTGTGTTTATGTCGACACATTTAAACATACAGGTCATAAATATCAATGATTTAAGCTTTCTCATGTTACACAAGAGGGCAATGATTTATGAACGCAATCTACAGGAGGTCAAAGAAAACACTGCTGTGTAGGATGATGGTCTGGATTTCACACCACAGATAATACTGTATTATTATCAAATCAAGGTACAGGTAACATCACATGGAGAAGTTGACTGTATTTTGGCTGAACAAATTCAGCTGGGTACTGCAACTTCTTATAAAGTCACCCCATCTCTGAGGGCCTCACATTATCTGCATGTATTTGAGATTAGAGCAGGCATTCCTTAATGATCCTCCAGAGGGAGAATTCAGGTGTTACAGCAGCACAAAGACAAGAAAGAGAACGTACAACTACATGTGTGTAAAATAAGAGCAGGATGTAATAGAAACAATACAAGAGCAATTAGACACGAAACACAGAAATATAGGCAACAGTTGTTCAATTACAGGCAATTTGACAGCTGGACTGTTGTTGCATTCCCTGCTCAGATGCCACAAAAACAGACGGTACAGATGTTAGTTGAGTCTTTTCCTCCATTCTCTCTGTATGTTCATGAAGTCAAACAGCCTCCATAGAAACACAAATTTTACATTCAGGTGGAAACACTTTGACGTCACATGCTTTGGTTTCACCTTTGCAGGGCTTCCTCGCAATCCATTGTACAAATTATGGATTGATTTTTCCATGAATACGTTTGTGTATTAATATCTTTACATGTATGCGGTTGTTACTGGACAGCTTGCAGTGGATAAACTTTTTATTGGACAGCTATGAAGCTGATTTTACAGCCAGTATAAAACAGAAACTTACAGTTACACAGATGACTTACTTTGTTTGACTGATATGGATCCAAACAGACACTTCTTTATTCTCCTCTAGAATCACTGCAGCCCGCTGAGTCTCCTCTCAGCTGACACAACTTTGACTGGAAAAGCAGGTTTCCTCCAAATTCTGCTTTTCAATCAGCGTCTGAATCGCTCTCAGCAGCTCACGTCATGGCAACTGTCTCACAAAAGCTCTCTTTCTTTTGATTATTTATTGGAGCTGTTTACTTTTATTGTCATTTTATTATTGTTGTTTTATTGAGGGTCATGTTTTCTTTAATGGTAGTCTCTTCTTTCCTTCCTCACTTCCTTCCCTAATGGGTGGAAGTCAGTTTATCAAGTCTTTCTCTTCTGACTTTCTGTTTCTGCGGATTTTCTGTGAGTGCAGAGTGGCTGAATGGACTGGTGATAGCATTGCGTGTGTGTACACAGTGTGTAAAAGATGTGTAGTTTGTAGCATCTATGAATAACTGATTGAGACTGGTTAACACAAAGCTATATGTACTGTAACCAGCAGTGTGTGTGTGTGTGTGTGTGTGTGTGTGTGCGTATGAGCAGAGAAGCCGTGTGTGTTGTTTTGCAGCCCAGTGGGTCGAGATGTCCCAGTTCTGATGGCCGACAGAGTGATGGATGGGACGCCCTGTGGACCATACGAGGCTGACTTGTGTGTTAATGGGAGGTGTCAGGTACACACTCATACTCACACACTCATGCACACACACACATGCAAACAAAATCAAGTCATGGAATGTTACACACCAAATACGTTTACACTTCCCCTGCCCTGGTGGCCTGCCGGTCTGTTCTTCTGCTCGAGAGGGGCTGGGTTTGATCCCGCTGACTTAGACTTCCTCTGAAGTTCAGTCAGCTGCTAACCTCGAGTAAAGAACTGAGGCAGGGAGTTAGCAGGTTGTCCACTAAGCTCTGTGCTGGAGGTTCGATCTCTGGCTCATCCTGTACGAATGCCGAAGTGTCCAGTGTGAGTGTGTAGTATTTTTTTTTTTTTTTTTGTTAAGTAGTATTTTTTTTTTAAATATATATTATGATGCCATTACCAACATCAGTACCCTTAGAGTGACACTGATACCAATAGAGTGCTTCATTTGATACCTAGTGAAGCCATTACCTTGACAGCATGGTGCAGCTGTTCACTATGAAGTTTGCTCCATGTTTGAAGTGTTTTATAACATCACTCATATTCCCAGACTCTTTCACATTTTGTGCTTTATTTTACAGGTGTTTAGTATAGCCAACATTCAAATCAAATTTTATTTGTATAGCCCAAAGTCACAAAACACATTTTTCCTCAGAGGGCTTTACAATCTGTACAGGGAGTGACACCCTCTGTCCTTAGGCCCTCGGTTCAAGTGAGGAAAAACAGAGAGAGAGAGAGAGAGAGAGAGAGAGAAAGACAGAGAGAGACAGAGTGATTTCATTAAAGTTAGATGTAAATGCATCTTCAAACAATACTGTGTCTGACTAGGCATAACCCAGAGGGAGAGAGAGATTCCCCCAGCAGTCTATTCCTATAGCAGCATAACTAAGGGAAGGCCTGAGCCAGCCCTAACTATAAGCTCTATCAAAAAGGAAAGTCTTAAGTCTACTCTTGAAGGTGGTGACCGTGTCTGCCTCCCGAACCCAGAAAGGTAGTTTGTTCCACAGAAGAGGAGCTTGATAGCTGAAAGCTCTGGCTCCCAGTCTACTTATGGAAACTATAGGAACCACAAGGAACCCAGCATTCTGAGAGCGCAGTGGTCTAGAGGGGTAGTAAGGTACTATGAGTTCTTTTAGATATGATGGTGCCTGGCCATGAAGAGCTTTGTATGTAAGGAGAAGAATTTTAAATTCTATTCTAGATTGCCAGTGCAAGGAAGCCAAAAGAGAGATGTGATCTCTGATCTTGGTTCCTGTCAGAACATGTGCAGCAGCATTCTGAATTAGCTGCAAAGTCCTAAGAGATTTATTGGGGCAGCCTGATAACAAAGAGTTACAGTAACAAGAAGTAACAAATGCTTGAGATACAATGTGTCTGATTTTGGTGATGTTACATCAGTGGAAGAATGCAGTCCTCATGCTGTATCAGTAGGCCAATAACATGTTGCATTGGCAATAACACGCAGAATGCAAAACCATACAAATAGTAATTTTTGCAGAGATCTGGGATGGAACGGATAATGCGGGTATAGTTTGACTGGTTTCAATGCTACACCGCTCACACTGTATCTTGTTTCAGCTGAATGTGAATTAAGCTGTATGTTAAAATGGGACAATAATAACTACAAAACAGTTTGATATTGAGCCAATGCAGCCATAATCAGAACCCATGACTGTTGCATGACAGCGAGTTATCCTCTGAGAACAGTGGCCAATGTTTGGTATATGTTAGGTGGATATCTGATATCTGGGCCAAGACGTCCTTTTCTATACACCGATCATTATTTATAGTCCAGTGAGCAACATACGAAATAGACGATAGCCGATGTGCTCCGAGACTCCAATTCTCTTTCTTTTGGACTGTTGACTAAACAAAGCCCAATCGGTCGTGATTGGTTGATACTGCCTAGACTACAAATAGACTTTGAACAGAAACCAGAATGTTTCCAATAATAATTCAGCTTTATTTATATAGTACCAAATCATATCAATCATCTCAGCACACTTCACATAGAGCTGATCTATACCAAACTCTTAATATTATTAGTAGAGACCCCAAAATTCCTTCCATGAGTGTTTTATCTGAGTGTAGTGTAGATACAGGCTCTGCTCCACATTCTTTTGCTTTGCCTATAGATTATGTGTATATATACAGATATCTATCTATGATAAAGGTTATAATGTCGCCAAGTTTAGATGTCAAGCCTGCAGGTCGTCCTGTTGCTCAGAGAGACTGGTCCATCGAATAAAAGCTCCAAAGTTTAGTCTTTCCACCAGCTGAGGGAGCGTGAAGGGGAGATTTTGACACTGCTGTCATCGGTGAAATAAAATCAGTTATGAAATAAATAAACAAATAGACACAGTGCAAAGCTATGAAGTAGAATGTCCCTATACATGGATCAGTAGAGTCTCTCATTCATTAGCAGTTAGCGGTGGTGGACTGGGTCCACAGCCTGCTTCCTTGGGGAGGGTTGAGGAGTTTATTTGGATCTGGTGTCCCGACTACAGTCAGTCTTTTGTGTTTATTTGCAAATGTTGGATGCCGGTCCATTTGGGAGGAATTCTCCCTCCGTCTGGCTGAGAGAGAAAGACTGCTTTTTATTTGACATAAATACAATGTTGTATTAATATAATGTTGTTAATTGTTTCTTTATTGATTTGAAACAAAGATTATTTTATACAGTATACCCATGATACACACACAGACACACATGCAAACATTCAGTCATTTTATTCTACTTAAAGTGTTTTTATTTTTTCTCCTATAATTATATTGTGTATACATATCTGTTATATAACTATAAATTATATATTATATATTAATGCCAGAGGGGGGAGGGAGAGAGCGAGAGGTCCAGAAGATGGAATATGGATGTAATTATCATGACGCACATGCACTCACAAAATACTCACTTACACATGAGCAATGACTCATGCATCTTTAACTGTGCAAGATAAGTTAGAGTGAGTCCAGCTGAAGCACACGTCAGTCGCATTCAAGTGTTTTGGAATGTTTTATTCTATTATTACAAATCACGTAGACTCAGAGTCAGCCTGCAAAATATTCGTTTGGTACTTAAAATCACATCATTTTCCATCCTATATGCAGCAAAAAAACAAAAAAAAGAAGTTGGAACTGTAAGTAAAAAGCATTTTTCGTCTTCTGTCCTGAGTCCTGCATTTATGCACATTTGCAAACCCACCGTGCACCTGCAAACAGCTGCATCGGAACCGACCCATTACCTGCAATTATGTCTAAATCCTGACCTGAGCAGGAGGTTAATCAAATGTCTCTGATCTCTGGTCTGCCTTTGTCAGCTCCAAACATCCACATCATAGCATCTGCTGGGCTGTGCCAAAACATTCCAGTCTGCACACTGCTTCTGTCTTTCACCTGAGAGGGGGAAGCAATGAAGGAGTTGGAGGAGGATGGAGACTGTGAGCTGCAGACAAAGAGATGTAGGCAGATACTGAGGTTACAGAGGGAGGAGGAGGAGGAGAAGGAGGAGGAGGCATGGATGTTTTTCTAAGCCTGGCATGTGAGACTCAGGCATGCTATGAAAACACTGGCAAGGAGAGAGAGAGAGAGAGAGAGAGAGAGAGAGAGAGGGAGAGGGAGGGAGAGAGAGAGAGAGAGAAGAAAAAAAAGGAAGCAGACAGGAAAAGGGGAGAGAAATATATTCAGTGAAGCTATGAAAATAGACTGTGTCTGGCTGGAGGAGGACCCTGGAAGTCTGACTTGGAGTAGGAGAGGCCATATGGCCCTCTGATTCAGCAAACTAACTGCACACCATGCATTGCTTTTTCTTGCACTGTGTATGTGTGGGGGTGTGTCATTGTCTCTGTGTGTGTGTGTGTGTGTGTGTGTGTGTGTGTATTTGGCTTAATGTTTAAATTCCTGATGTAATAAAAAAAGTCTCTGTCTTGTGAGCCTTCACGAGGCTCGGTGCCATGGACGGGGTTGCTGATTCAGACAACCAATAATGCATTCAGTGCAGTCAGTCACTCACACACACGCACTATAAAACCTGTCAGCAGTTACTGCCCCCTGTCTGCAATCATTGTTTGTCTTCTGTTTTCTGTGAGATCGCTCCTCTTTGTTGTCCCAGGCAACGCCTGCTCTTCAGTCCTGAGTATGTTGTTCCACAAGTGTCAGTTTAAGCACCATTACCGTCTCTCTGTACAGTATACATATGCAGTCTGCTAGGGCCACAGCTTTGCTCATGGCATGCAGATCTCCCACACAAAACATCTGCCTTTAACTGTTAGGCTCCCCTCTGGACCTGCCCATCCTACCATTTTATTTGATCCTCCCAAAAACAAAACTATTGAAGGCTGCCAGAATAAGCAGCTAAAATGTGGGTGTGTTCTTCTTTCAGTGGGCAAAAGTAACAGTTTGTGAAATCCTGCTTCCTCCAGCTGAGGGTTGTTGCAAAAATAACGTCATTCAAGGTGATCTAGCAAAAGAAGTAAACACCCTACTTTTGTCTCATCTTGATTGTTGTAATGCTTTATTGTTCCTGACTGGTACAAAATGGATCTGATTTGAACCAGATCCAGAAATATTAACACTAACTCTGTGCATAGGTATTGTCAGCTGCCTGACAATTATGACTGTCTGAATTATCTAAAATGGCTCAAAACTTCCTACAACTCAATGATTTCAAAAATATTACAGTTAAAATTCCTGTCATTAAGAATTACTTGCCATCACCACACATTATTACATTAAGCCCTGTGATATATTAGTATATTAGTATACCTTTGTATTCTTTACTCAGGTATTGTCAGTTGGTCATGGTTAGTTTTGAGAATTGATTTTAAAATGTCTGAAGCCATTCATGGTCTTAAACCTCTTACATTAGTGACTCCATATGACCCTGTAACTTGTTTGTAACCTGAAGTCTTCAATGTCGCCTTTGCTGGTTGCACCTCATTCGAAGGGAAAGTTTGCAGATGATCTTTTTTATATGCAATATGGTTAGGGTTAGGGTTTTGTTCTAATATTTATGTATTTCTGTTATCATGTATCTACTACTCTCTGTTTCTCTTAATATATAACAACAACTCAGTTCACTGAATCAACAAGCCTTGTATCCTGAGGCAGCTCGTTCCAGAGTCAAGGGATCTTGATAGAGATGGCATGGTCATCTTGCCTTGGAACAACCATAATCCAAGGATCTAAGGCTATGAACTGGCTCGTATGAGGTTAACAAGTTAGCAATGTAGTCAGTGACCAGACAGCAAAGGAAAGGTGATGAGTAAAATTTTAAAATCAATCCTAAAATACACAGGTGAAATACACAGGAGAAGCTAAAATCTGTTAAAAGTGACGTTGTCTGTTAAAAGAAACCAAGCCGCTGTGCTCTGGACTAGTTGGAGGCGTGAGAGGGACTTTCCGCTGATACCAGTGTGGAGTGAATTGCAATAGTCCAGTTTTGAAAATACAAAGGTATACTAATATACTAATATATCACAGGGCTTAATGTAATAATGTGTGGTGATGGCAAGTAATTCTTAATGACAGGAATTTTAACTGTAATATTTTTGAAATCATTGAGTTGTAGGAAGTTTTGAGCCATTTTATATAATTCAGACAGTCATAATCAGCAGTTAGGCTGTCCTGGTCATCAGGTCTCAGTGGGAGGTATAACTGTATGTCATCTGCGTAACGGTGGACAGATCCATTCCACTTGCCATCTAGTTTTATCCAAAAAAAAAAGTATGTTAAAAGTATGTTTTCAAAGAAATGTGAAACAACTTATACTTTTAATGAACGGAAAAAGGAAACTAAATAATTGTGCAAATCATTGACTATCAGCATATTTCATTTTTTTTCCTTCAGTATCCACAGTTAGTAGCCTAAGCATGCAAGACAACGTCTGCTGGATGAGATTTAGGAAAGATGGTTAATTTGTGGTTAAATATTCTAATAAAAGAAAGAGTCACTGCTTGCTTGAAGAAGTGTCCTTCACACAATGTAGGACAAAGGTAATCAGATACAGTCTTACTTCAGTGTACAAGTTGGTAAATGTTGATTGGATGTCACAGTTTTTGCAGAATCTCTGATGAAGGTGTGAAGGACATATCCAGGTGATTTTTATTTCTCCTTGTCTCATGACTGATCAGAGACCACTGATGTGCAATTACTGTATTTACTTTCTTCTATTCACTATGACCAAAGTGTGTTACTGAGAAGGAGCAGACTAAGCCTTTCTTCAGAAAAAAAATCCTTGGTCCAGTGGCTTCAGGGTTATGCCAGTACAGTATGGATTACTGCAGTAAATTCTACTCGCTTTGTCAGAAAACCTGAAGACAGTCCATCAACAAGTCACTTTTTCCATTTTCTTTCAAATTCCTGAATGGGGTTAACATTTATGTGAAGTAGGCCCAACAGAGGTTGGTGCATCCATTACCTTAAGTTTTGACACCACCTTCTGATGAGTGACTGAACTACATATGACACTAAGCTAAGTCAACCGCCTACAACATACAACATAAAATGCAAATAGATATAACTTACACTCACAGAAATTCAAGCAGTCTTAACACAGGTTACAATGTGGGCAGAAAGACTCTTCAGCCTTGTGTTTGACTGTTTTTCACTATTTTTGTTGTGGTCAGAAAATTGGCTGTGATGGCATCATTGGCTCTTCAGCAAAAGAAGACCGCTGTGGTGTATGTAATGGAGACGGACGCTCCTGTAAGATCGTGAGAGGAGACTTCAACCACACCAAAGGAATGGGTAAGTGTGTATGTGTGTGTGTGTGTGTGTGTGGTATCCAATCATTGCCATTCACTACTGATGTAATGCAGTATGATTAATTTCTTATTGAAGTAATGACCAGTACTACTGTACATTGGTTGCCTGAACCTGAACTCACAAGGTTGACTGTCTAAAGCCTGAAGGAGACATTTTATACTAATTTAAGGAAAGACCATTTTTTTAAAGGTGCTAACACAATGAGCAGCAATTTAGTGAAAACAAAGTGTTTGATTGCTACTCATATATTACAGGCTTTAAATGCAAAAAATACTACATTAATCTGTCACTGCACTTACACATGTAGTATAGTATCAGCACATTCTCACTCCCAACGGGTAAAATATGTAAGCTTGGTGAGTGGTCCAGTGCTTCAAAGAATGACGCTCAAGGTTCTGCCATTGCATCATTTCTTTAGGCATACTGTTTTGATGTGCCATCAAAGTGAGATGACGTAGTGTAAAGAGTGGGAAAGTCCACCTTTGGAAGAGGTTAGGGTGGATGAAACAGTCAAGCAAACACAGGACTTTAACCTCAGAGGACGCTGTTTGTGTCATATGTGAAATCAAAGGTCAGCTTTGACTTATTTAACTAACGTACTTATTTTAACACCAGCAATGATCTTCTTTTAAAGCCAACCAAGTGGTTTGGATGTCTAAATCTAACCAGACTGCAACAGTTTCACAACACATTTTTCTTATTCTTAACATGACAACAAAGGTCACCTGACTTTCCCTTTCCTGCTGTCCCAAACACAGACAATGGGAAATGATTCTCAGCGAGCTTTATTTTGAAAGTCTAACTCACTGTCTATTTCTATTGCTAACCACACACCAAGAGCTGTTGACCACCTGAAGTATCTACTTGATTTGATCCAATGCAATGACTGCAATTCAGAAAGGAAGTTTTTCCAATCATCCTGGAAAACCTGGAAACCTGTAATTATCATGCCATGTTATTAGCTATGTGAAAGTCCTTGAGAATATTGCGAAGTAAAGGGTGTTTTGCTTGAGTTGTCACTCAATGAACTCACCTATTTGTGGCAATGTAGACGATGTTTCTCATTGACATGCTCATGTATCAAATTCCTCTTCTGGTTATTCCAAATGCATCACTTCCTGTCTTATTTGGAAGAGACAGATATTAAAACTGCCTCAATCCCAGACTAAATGTATAAATGCAATACATGCAAATAATGAAGTTTTTTTTTACCACTGGTATACAATCAAGAAACAAGATACTTGTGTCAACAGACATTCAGTTCAATTCAGTTCAGATAAATGACGCCAATTAACCGATGTATTCTTGGAATGGGAAACGTTCCAGTTCATGTCGGTGACTCTGCAAAGCTTCTTGAGTTGAATTTGTGAGAAAGCTCTCAGAAAACAGATTCATAACACAAAGGATGGTGGTACGGTTCAAAAACTGTTCACCGCATCATAAACTCAAAGGATGATCATGGTACATTGTTACATACTTTCCACCTTGTGCACATAATTAAAAACAAGTAATTTTTATTAAGTAATTTTTATTAATATTAATTCATATCAGGGCTTGATTTGGGCTCATCATCACAATTACCTTGTAATAATAATCATGGATATCTGGATTATGTTGCAGTAGCCGATGTGACAGAATCTGTGGATGAATGTATCAATAATTATCCATGCAGCAGTCACTGTCTAGTATATATTAAAAGGAATGGGAGATTGTATGTGTGTGTTAGTGTGTGTGCACACATGCATGCACATTCTGGTGTGGTCCACAGGACATGTGACCTCCCTTCCACTTCCTTGTCTTGTCCTCCAGTCACCACTAGGCAGTGTAAGAGGGTATCTACCTGTGTGATGGCTAAACCCAGAGCTGTCCCCAAGTGTTTCTCATGTAAGATGCATGCACTGTGTGTGTGAGTGTGTGTGTATGTATGTGTGTTTTTGTGTGTTTACTGCATTGCCTGGAGTGTCTTACTGTAGGTAGATTGGTTAAGATCAGATATCTGTGGGCTCCTCTGGGTAGTGTAGTCTAAAACATTACAAAAAAAATGCTTACAGTTATATAACCAGCTGTTTGACCCTGTTACCCCACAGCCAGCTGTGAGGTATGCCAGGGACACATTCCTTTAATCCAAGGTGTTTCCTTTACCGTGTTGCTCCTGCCTGGTGGAGGAGGAGAAAACACGTCATGTGCAATAAAACATTAGAAAGGTTCGAAGTTTGACATTTTGCTGTACTCTACAAAACGTCATACTCTAACATAAAACTTCAAATATGCTGCTTGTAAACCCAGGTGAGCCCATAGCAGTCTGTGTCTAACCATAGCTGGACAGGGCAGGGTGGTGGAGGGTTGATGGATATGGCTGGATGGCTTTCAGGGAGGGAGCGGTGTGTTTCGTTCATCGTGGATACAAGTTGCTCAAACCCTCAGAAAAGATCTGCACACGATCAGTTTCAGCCCGGGCTCACAAAATTTTGTGTCATGAACGCAACCACTTGAAATGCAAATACTGCGTCTGTACATGAAGAGGTCTCTGCCTCCTCACCATGGAAGGTGACAGATAGACTCACAATGATAGTGTGTTAGATGTTTCATGTTTGTAGCTTTTTACATGTACACAAGTGTCAAACACACACATCACACATCATCAAACTCTGACTCAAAGTCAACACAGGAAGTAGCTGTCTGGATAGGCCATCATGACTAACTGCTGCTCCATGTGCTACCATTGTAAGATCATGGTGGTATGTATAATGTATATAACCAGGTAGCATTTATTGCTTGTGGGTCTGCGTTTTTGCAATCCCTCACATACAATTGCTAATTAATGAATCACTTTGAGTTGCTGTAGTTGCACCATGTTGCGATGATCTGACCTGTTTGTCCTCAGAGTTTGCCTGTAGCTCAGGATTATTTAGCCTATCTCACTATTGTGCTAGACAAACCACAAACGGATGCTATGTGGACCTGCTGGTCTGAGACGTGGCCTGAGCTTGGCTTTGTGGGTGTGTGATGAAGACAGGATTGCAGGAAGAGCATTTGATGGTTGGCCAGTCTCATGGTGGAGGATGACTCACATTCACACATTCACCCTCAGAGTCATTTGCATTTCATCATTTGAGTTCATTTCACAAATTTTTTAGCTGTTGTCTTGTCAGTGTGTCTGTGTTTGATGTCACCAAAAAACTGGCTGTCAGTCAGAAGCAACTGTATCCTCATGGTGTGTAACGGTGTGCTGTGTGTTTAAAGGACTTTAATGCTCAGAGGATTTATTGGTAAGTATGAAGTCATATTGGTGTCTGTAACTGTGAAATACTGCACTACACTGTGAAATGATGTTGGGCATGGTAGTGCACTGGGTGCAGGAACAAAGCAGCTCACATTTGCTTTTACCATACAATCAATTTAAAACATCCATTTTACTCAGTTTTATCTCTTTTCTTCCAAACATTATATTTGTAGTTTTGGCCATCGTTTCTATCAGTTGCACTAACACTTCACAAGACTAAAAACATTTAACAAACGTTTAACAGCCATCTGTATGATGACAAAGGCAAACAAAATGTATGCACTGAAAAGAATGATGAAGGTGTGAATTGAATTATTACATTTTCTCAAATTTCCGTGAAGATAAATGTCAAAATTGATGAAATAACCAGATTGTCCATTGTAGTTTGGACCCCTTTTATTTGACAGCTGTTAGCTCTGTGCTCTTTTTGAATACAATGGAGGATAATAATGGAGATTTCAGGCATGATAAATTTCTGTTTCACTACTATAATGCTGGGATGTCCTCTTGGCTCAGTAAAAGATCTGTGGCTAGATCTCAGACAGTGAGTAACATTTTTATAACTGACAAGAATTATGGCCAAAATGACAAAATGAGACCAAGGTTCAGTAAAAACAAAATTGTTTTAAATAATCAGATTGAGCTGCTTTGTGTTGTGTTGTTGAAATAATGCAAACAAATGTAACTTTCCTTCTTCACAATATGTGAGACTTTCAATGTTTTAGACTTTTAGCCCAGATACTGACACATTCTTATTATAAAAGATGATCACACATTGTGAAAACTTAACTAAATACATAAATAAGTAATACTGTTCATTCAATATAAAAGAAGCTTTTCATTTAATCTTTGCACCAAGAGGACATCAAAACATTATGGTTAATCTTTGATCAGACGGATAATCGGACAGATTCCACCACACAGTTCAGATCAAACATATACAGTTTTATTTTTATTTATTTTTTAAAATTTAAATCTCCTCCTCCTACTTATTTGATCACATTTAATCAGTCATCTCCCCCGCACAACATTTCTCATTTCCCTCTTCACATTTCATCAGACTACATGGCTAGCGTAACTGAGCAGTAGCCATTTCAGCAGCTACCTCACTGAAGCTAACTTTTGTGCTAAAACTACACCAGCCGACCAATCAACGGCTTGAATTCTTCTCATACCTCACAAACTGTCCCCTGCCCCAACCCAAAAGTACATTATGGTACAACATCTCCCTCGCAAACTCACGCTCGGCCAACCGGCTGAGCACAGACACAAACCAAATATCTAAACAGAGCAACACATCATCTAAAAGTTATTTTAAATTGCCTTGCAGCGCAGCAGGATTAGGACAAAGTAACCCATCCTTCATCCCACCTGTCACAGTCTGAGGGGCATAAGCCATAGACATTCTGTCCACCAGACAGGCTAGGTGTGCACATTCTAGAGAAGACCAGGTTTCAACATCAGATGGACTTGATGCACAACAGTAACAGTTCTTTTTCTCTTTTCAGGCAGGGAAAATGCATCCAGCACTCATGCATGGCACTTATACTTACACATATTTTCAGACACATGCATCCTGGAGCGTGTTGCCGCACATGCAGTCAAAGCGCCTTTGTTCTCATCAGGTTTTGTCCTGATCAGAGGGATCGAGGCTATCGCAGGAGGCATCATCCCAAGCGCGCCCTCCTGCCAAATCATTCCCCAAAAAATTAGCGGGATGTCCCTAATTGGCAGCTCCACATACACGCCAATGCTCTCTTGGACCTGAAATAAATCAAAATGCATCCCCTAAAACCATCAAAACAGTTCCTAAACAGTAACTCAGCACTCTGTCACTGTCCTCTGAGAATGTCAGTACTGAAGCAGAAATGTAGCTGTCTTAACCGGCTCCTCACTTAGTACAAATTGAGTTAGCCAGGTAAAGCTTTTTCATGCTCCTCACTTTTTACTGTCACCACAGACTATTCAAGTATAGACGCATTCAAACACCTTTCACGTCCACCAAAGGCCCATTTTGTCTCGACTTAGCTTCAGGGGCAAACAATCATCGTCTGCTCATATTATGACAAAAGTTATAGACTACCTGATGTGATCTCTCAACTTATATGAATTGACAAAAGAATGAACACTTGCTTCAACACTCTTCTCAAATAGTATATCTCCCCAAATTTACAGTTGTAGTCATGCTTCAGACTAAGTCATCCTCCCATGCAGCCGCTTCTGTAGCCACTTTTACCTTTTGATCATAAATGTGCGTGCAGCGCTCTCACGTACAGACATTTTAAACCGCTTTTAAGACTATCAAGTCACAGAGATTCTCAAAACTGTTCAGCCTTAATGCGGAACATCAGCCTGTAAAATGAGCTGTTAAATCATGAGCAAATTCCATGTGGGACTGCTTATCCCCCTTCCTTCAAATTCCAAAAACTCTGGGGGTAAGCCTCAGGGACCAACTTATACGCTTTTAACACAGCTAAGTTGACAACCAAATACTTCTGACTGTCTGCTGAAGACGATGATGAATAGACCTCCGCGCTATGCCGGTCAATGCCAAACTGCAGCAAAATGTTCACAATCCTTTAAACCAGAAAAGCTGTGGTGAAAATAACACACGTTACTCACATTTTCTGCCCAGTACTAAAAACATATTAAATAATTATGACCTGTATCATGAAAATGTTCAAATGAAACAGGTACATTAGAAACAGATAGAAACCTATACAGGATGCTTAGAATTATAACTATGAAACAGATCACTCAAAAGGGAAGAAAAACCTTTTTTATGCTCTTATCCTCTGTTTGTCTGTGAATTTGTTTTCACCTCATATTTCTGTCTCTCTGTCAGGCTACATCGAGGCTGTGGTTATCCCTGCAGGAGCCAGGAGGATCAAAGTTGTGGAGGACAAACCCTCGCATAGCTTTCTGGGTAATGATGCTTTGTGTTTTACAGGGTGTCCTCAAGGTCCTTCAGAACAATCGCTGCTATCTTCAGTAACATGTTTCCTTATGAACGATTGTCAGCTGCTATTAATGTTCTACATACAACTACTTTAATAGTATGGATGGATGGATGGATGGAAAACACGGATGGATGGAAAAAACTGGGTGTTTAAATGGTTTTCATGTTCACTGGATAGTGTTAATAATCTATCATTACTTCATCAAGTATTTTCAGCATAGGTCTTTCCTTAGGTAACAACCATCTCTTCTGTGTCAACAACTTCTTTACATTGGCTCAGATATGTCTACCATCTGCTGCCTCACTGGGCTTTTTAGGCTTGGCTTTCTTACCTGACTGAACCTTAACCCAAGGCTGCAGTGTGCTTATGGGTGGCCTAGCCATTTTTACACTTGTAATTACTGTTTTATCTCCAGACTAACATTTAAGATAATTCCAATTCACTAGATAACTTTTTTTTGTAGTTCTGTCCATTATTTCATTGACCACACACACAACTTGTTGAGATTTGATTAGACAACAAACATTTGCTTGTTTGAATGGACTTCCTCTGGTGATGTAAAAGGACTAAACTATGGTTTATTCCAACTAAATGTGAAGCCCAACTGCACACAGTGAGAGAGTGAAGTACTAATCTGGACATGTGGTGAGGTAGTCAGTTGGCCGGGCTTCAGAGAGCCCACAATCCACTTCAAGGGTTCTTTTAATAGACTGTCCAGAGCTGCCCTTTTTATGGATGAGGAAGGGAGCTGAAGAAGCAAACTGCTCTGAGCACTTGAGAATGAGCTCTTTTTTTAAATGTAACCTTTAGAAATGTCACTTTAGTGTTTGACCAGTTTAACACATATTTATCCGCCCAACACCTTCATGGAGCATCTCGACCTGCAGCACATGTTGCAGTATGGTCAGTGAACACAGGTTTGGTTTTGATCGCACACCTTAACTTTAACCTCGGTCTGGTTGCTAAAAGTACGAACATAAACAAGCTAGCGGCTCTTGCCTTTTGGAGGCATTTAACTGTTTTAAAGCCAAAGCTCAGTGCCCCATGTGCAAGTGTTCCAGTAAAACAAGTTCCCCCAGACACATTATTTTGCAAAAGGAAAATACAACAAAAGAAATAGAAACCAGCCACAGCATTTTCCCCCATGGCAGAATGAAAATTGGTTGAGTTAGATCTTTCCCCAGCGCTGTGGTGATGTGAGACTAGTCAGGAAATTGTGTAACTCCCCCCTGAAATTATTTCACAGTTATGTGTTGATTAAACAAATAACAAGCAACACGTTCATTTGTAAGCTTTAGACGTGTTGGCAGGTGCATTAATGTTGTTTCTCCATGCTTCAAGTCTTTGTGCTAGACTACTTTTAACGGCAACTCTGTATCTAAAGAACAGACATGAGAGTGAATATGTATGCTTTCAAAGAACTTTTATTAAGCATTAAATTAGGATTGGGTCACACATACTGAGAAACTGTGCAGAATGGGTGTCCATGAGTGTGGAAGTGTTGGTTCTGACCTCACACGTCTTCCTCACAGCCCTGAAGGACTCCAGCGAGAGGTCCATCAACAGCGACTGGAAGATCGAGCTTCCAGGAGAGTTTGAGCTGGCCGGGACCACAGTGCGCTACGTTAGGAGGGGACTGTGGGAGAAGATGTCCGCCAGGGGACCCACTAAGAGCCCTTTACACTTGATGGTAAACACATCTGACTCAACGTATCATTAATAGTCAATTAGTTTACAACAAGAACCCATAAAAAAAATTATTCTACATTATAAAACCTACATGTGGATAAATTAATAATTCATACTAATAATTTCTAATAATAACATTTTATCTTTGGTTTAAATGTGTGGATTTTTGAGGGTTTTTTTCACACAAATAGACAACATAAACACATTTATGAGGAGCCCCTTGGTGTCAGAGTGACTACAAGTGATAACAAGCTTTGAATTTGGTCCAACACTGAGTGAGAGCGCTGCATCATCACAAGCAATTGCGCACCGTCAAATCCCGTCGTTAAAAGTGTTAAAAGACTTTTAGAAGACTTACATTAACCTATCTTTTATATCCAATCCAAAAATGAAATGAATGAAAAGCTGACAAAGAAGAATATTGTTTTTCTGATCTAACACTGTGTATCAAGACAAAAGCCCACACAGAGCCACCGCGTGCAGAGCTGGAGACATGGCTGTACAGTCGATTACACTTATTGGGCATAGTTGTAAGGCAGCGGTCTGGGCTGTAATGGAAGCTAATGAATCTCAAGTCAGAGAGGTTTCAGTTCTTTTCTTTTCAGTTCAAATGTTAATGAACTGATTTTCTTTGCAGTGTATAGTCATTCGGTGTTTAGTAGAGAGTTGTACCTTAATATTCTACTTTCTGGCCTGAGCTGCTGTTCCTGTACATATTCAGCATCTGTTCTGCATTTCCCCATTTTTTCTTTTCACTTCACATTAGGAGAGGTCTACTGCAGTGTCTGTCAAGGAGAGGACAAAGATAGCTTGCACAGACAGTTTGATCAGCAACAGGATGCAGGCTACTGTAAGCCACAGCCAACCACCAACCAACAAGACATGTGAACTGACGAGGCCATGTGGCCTGCCTGGCCAATTTGAGAAGGGAGGGGATGTTATTCAGGAAACTTTGATTGTTTATTTGACTGCATGGGGAATAATACAAGCAGCAATGGAATTCTTCTTGGCTGCAAGAACAATGATAGAGGTTAATGACAAGATAAGAATTCTGTTGGAAGCCCACTGCAGCATTGATCAGCTTATACTTACAGCCCTACCCATGCTCTCTGACAAGATATTAAAATACAGTTTTAAATCTCATTACAGCACTCCCCTGGCTCTTACATGTATATGTAGAAAGAGCCCTTGGTCACAGTCATCATTTCCCAGGTCTGTACTGACCTTTATGTGGTGAATAAGCTGAGAAATTCATTCCAGTGTTCAGCCAAAGTTGCTTTAACCAATCTAAGTGGATAGTGCTCTGCAATATCCTCTTCAATCACATGACAATAGAAAAATGTTAGCCAACATGATACAGAAGAAGTGAAGGGTTCTGACCAGCCAAAAAAATAACTCAAACCTAAAAGAAGGACTACTTTTGTTGCCGTGACGTGGTTTGGATATGAAAAGTCTGACATGGACAAGAAAACTGAAACTTTACAAATTATGCTGCCAACCGGCTCCCGCAACACACTCAGACACCGCTAACCTCTTTAACCACCAGCACAAGAATCATGTCGAACAGTGCAGAGACTGTCTACAGATGAGAGCCACAAAAGCAGCGTGGAGTGCTGAAAACAAACTCCAGACTCAGAAAGAGATGGTGGCTGCTGTTATTGTGTAGAACCTAATAAGAAATATGCCTTTCCATGTGGTCTTTAGGGTATATTAAACATTTTCACATGTCCATGTCACTCATCCAGAGAAGGATGTTTAGTGAAGCATTTTAAACTTCATAGGGCATCAGGGGCAGAGGGGGGCCCTGAGTACACAGAGGCTTTGTGAGGACACTAGAATGAACCATCGATGTGAGAGAGAATAAGAATGCTCACGTTCAGGATCCAGAAATGAACTAATCCTACTCACACACAATTTGGGCAATTTAGGGTTCAATATTACCCAAGTTTGAAATGCTGGACTTCTAATTAATAGATTACTCACTCACTCACTGCCTCCTGGGCAACAACAAAGTCTCGCCCCTTCCCTCGATCAGCTGCTATCCTGCTCAGTTGGCCCAAAGAGCTACCAGCGAACTTAATCTCGGCCTCGATTGTTCGCCTCCACGTGGTCTTTGGTTGTCCTTGGCGTCGCTTACCTTCAGGCGTCCAGTGGAGGGCAATATGGAGTAGAAAGTTTGGCTCTCTTCGTAGGACATGACCAAGCAAGCTCCAGCGATGCTTCATAAACATTAATGACATGGTCTCGCATTCACATTGTTCTGCAATTCTGTGAAGATTTTTGGTGTGAAATGAATTGATCTTGGACAGGTCTGAGTCAGTGATTCGCCATTTCCATTAAGTCGTCAGCGTAGTCAAGGTCTTCGAGGGTTGAAAGGAATGTCCAGCGTATACCTCTCCTCTTATCTTCCATAGTGCGGGATAGGATCCACTCTACCTAAGTTAAAGAGGAGTGTAGAGAGAATGAATAGATTAGAATTAAATTCAATTTTGATCAATGGTCACAGTTAATTCGATCATATTACACTCTTCCATAGCTGACCGATATCTGACAGCACACTATGTTTGAGCTGGGTGTAAACATGTACCCCTAACTGTGTGCCTCACTTACAGGCTGTTTGAAAGTCTTCTTCATTTATACAGGTTAATAACTATAATCACTATCTCAACATTTTGTTTTATTGATGTTTGTAACATCTTGAACTTTGAATCTCTGTGTGTTCCCAGGTGCTGCTCTTTCATGACCAGAGCTATGGAATCCACTATGAGTACACAGTGTCTCTGAACACAACTCAGGACAGGAGCAGTGAAGAGCAGAAAGAACCAGAGTATCTCTACATCTGGACACACAGCAGCTGGCAGGACTGTACAGTCCAGTGTGGAGGAGGTAACACATTACTCTTTGTAATTTCATCTGGTTTATTTCTTTTGGAATTGCCTCTTGTGTAAGTGTTGATGATTTTTTGTGAAGTTTGTCCGTGTTTTCTTAGAGATCAAACAGGCTTAGGAACCATTAGACACCACTGTGTGTGACGATGGGCTTTACAAATAGACTTGATTTGACTGACAGAACATGAGATGGAGCTGAGAGTCAAGATCTCATCATGAGTCCCGAGAGGGAAATTTAGATCAAGTAAAACAAAGCCAAGAAATGTAAAAAATGCTAACTCAGATGAGACTGGAGATAAAATAAATGATTGAGTGAAGAAGATTAAGTACTGTAAAAATATGCTGTAAAAACTGCTCATTCAAAACAAGAACAATGAGGCTTTGTTCTTGTACAGTTCTTGCTGTTTATATAGTCCAGAACAGACAAACTGGACTATCACATTTATCACAGTTATCACATTTTCTGGGTGTTTCATTTTCCACCGTAGTTTCTCCTTGAATGATTAATAGTTCAAGTATGTTATCTTCATGCTCACCATTTCTTGTCTTCAGAAAATAAAGATTCTCGCTAAATTTGAGCTGAGGAGTTTGATATTCCTCACTCTGGCGTGTGTGCTGGATCTCACGCAGACAGATACACTTTAATCCACCATTAAAAAGAGATAAACTAAGCTATGATGGGCTGACCCCCCAGCTGCTTCACCACTAATCCAGAAGCACCTGACCTCATCTCCTGGATCAAATTATGACATTGTTTTCTCATGATAATTAAGATCCTGAGTCATAATTACCAGCGAACCTCTCAGTATTGTTTTTTTTTTTTTGTCTTTGCATGGAGATGTGGTTAGTAAATCCATGCATTAACACTAGTTATAGATACAGCAGGTGTCCCTAAGAAACCACTCACAGTGAAAACACAGTATGAACAACCTTATTGCACAATCTCTATGTGTTTCAATCATTGTGGCAACACAAAGCTGCCTCATCTCAATCAGTACTGTATGTACTCCAGTCATTATGACTGGATAGTATATGAAAGAGTTATTATTACAGTGTATCCCAGGAGTGTCCTCTGAGGACATTCAGTCTAAGCAGAAATTCATGTTGCAGCAACTCAGTTTGAAAAAGGTTGTTGCCTTGAGGTCCTCGGCAGTACTAATTGTTTGGCTTTGCTTGAGAACATTAAGTGCCAGTCTATGTCAGCTCTGTGGTGGCCCAGATTGAAGGAACTGAAGGTTGCCTTCCTAGACATAATTGATACTTCGCGGACATTTCATCATAATCAGACAACAGTGTCTCCAGACTAGAATATGCTGACATATGCTAACACCTGCATGGGTAAAGACATTCTTTTTGGCTAATTCTGGGCGTATAGTATTTATGGTGTTATCTTGGGGTTTAAAGTCTATCCACCAGGATGAGTTGGGCAGAATGTGAGACTGACTCAGGCACTTCTGATGAACTTTGAGAGTGTCTCTAATTCTCCTTGGCCAAGTATCAATAAATAATACAGCATAAGACATCAGAGGCTCCTGGACACTTTCTTTCTTCCTGACCTCACCACTGACCTTTGACTTCTGCAATTTCTCCACAACAGTCAAGAGGTTCAGGTGCCTTTTAGACCAAACATCAGAATGGCAAAATAATCTAAGTAACCTGGACCATGTGATGATTGCTGGTACCAGACAATGTGGTTTGACTATCACAGAGATGATGGATTCTAGAGGTTACAGAAAATGGTGCAGAGGATAGGGTCAGAATCTGGCATAAACCGCACTGGATCCGTGGAAATGTGGAACAGACAGATCTACAGCAACTGCGTGACTCAACATGGACCAAAACCATCAAGGAATGTTTCGGAAACTTGCTGAGTCAATGCCAGGAGGAATTCAGAAATGATGCCCTGTCCAGAACTAGAAAGGCCTACCTAATAACTAACAGAATGTACCCCGATCAGCCATCACGTTATCACCACTGACAATGAAGTGAAGAACTGACTAACATAATACAAAGAAGGCAACTCAGCAGAGGCAGTGTGATGCTCCTGTCTGTTACTTGGACATGTACCTGTAACGACTGAGAGGTAGACCCAAATGCAACACACAGACAATTAGGGTAGTTATTAATGTACTTTTATTTCCACTACAGACAAAAGGTACAAGCAGCAGGAATCAGTGACGGAGAAGACCACAAACAAAATGTACCAAGCTTCTCCACAGGAACACAGCAAGGCAGTCTTAATTGTCTGGCACCCTACTGCTGCTTATTGCTTTGTAATGTTGGTATCCAGCACTCAAAATATTTCAAATGACATGTGAGGAGCACTTTGAAGTTGCAGTCCATTGCTTTTATCCAGGAGACGAGGTCAGGTGCTTCTGGATTAGTGGTGGAGCAGATCAGGGTGAGACCACCACTGCTCAGTTTAGCTCTTTTTGATGCAGGATTAGAGATTATCTGTCCACTTGAGATCCAACATAGATGTATGGTTTGACATCCAGAGCACACATTGGCTTCTTCAAACACACAGACGACTCGAGAGGAACTGTTTTTATGTTTATATGAGGACAGTCTCATTGCCCCACCTAATGTCCTCCATTCCCAGAAGGCATTGAGCTAAGCTAAGATAAGTTTCAGTGTACACATACATATATACAAACTATGTAAGTCTGCCCAGCATTTACATGTTACATTTGTATAATTTCAGTTCTCTTACATCATCTTTCTTCCACAAATGATTTAAATAACTGGAACAGTAGAAAAGTTACAAACTCAATTTTATACACAAAATTTCACAATATTTATTTTAAAAAACAAAAATAAGAAATAGATGTCTTCATATCAGAATGTCAAAATAATAAAAGTAACTTTTTGGCATTCTTAAAAGCCCCATGCTGTCTCCTTGCTCTGTTTTTTCTTTGCTGTTCTCACTGGTTTTAATATCAACTTGTTTTCCATTGTCGCGCTTGGCAAAGTCATTACAAACCAACCATAATGACATAATCCCAGCCAAGCCTCTGTTTTCAGAACATGATGAATCCCACAAGTTTGTACTCAGAGCCCCATTACAACAGACCATGAAGGACCATAAGTGTAAAATATGCTTTTACAAAAAAATAACTTTGCATCCCTTCCTGAAACTTCAACACTCACACACTCCTCTGTCAGCTGGTCCAACCATCCAGCAAACTACAGAAACTCAGCCTCATGCATAGACAGAGACACGATAAAAGTCCATTACAGGAAACAAACTGTCTTATTCTGGAGTTCCAAAACCCCTGAGAACACAAAGAAGACTGACCTGTATATACGTGTGTGTGCAGGTGAGAGGAGGACGGTGGTTTCCTGTATGAGGATAGCCAATAAAACCATGGAGGTGGTCAACAACAGCTACTGTCAACCTGAAAACCGACCACACCCACAAGTGCGACTCTGCAACTCTCACCCCTGCCAGTACCGGTGAGACACACACACACACACACACACACACACACACACACACACACACACACACAACCACACTGCTGGTTACAATACATACAGCTTTGTGTTACTCAGTCTTGACTTGCAGCAGATGTAACTCATCAACTTTTATTTCTATGAACAATACACTTAAACAATGTTCAGATTATACAGTGTGATACAGTGAACAGCTGATCAGATTCTTATTCTTATGTTCAGTCTGTATATACAAGTAAATCCTCATCAGTGCATTGTTGTATTGTTTGGAGATGTTCTTATTTCAGGGTTATGTCCAAACTAAGTCTGTATATTTTGTAATTATATCTTCTACCCTCACAGGCAAGTGAGAAAACAAAACACTCAGCCTCTTGTGGCCAAAATGAGTATTACAAGAAGAAACACTTGGAAAAATGACCGTAGAGAGCCTTAGCCTTAAATTATAAATGCAGAACCTTTTTCACCATCTCAGTCATAAACACGAGCAAGAAAACAATGAGATGAGACTTACAGAATGAATAATCACATTTTTTATCTCACTTGGCTCTCAGGGTTTCCGTAGTTTCAGGCCTCTGTCCAGTGTGTGCAATCCAGTTTTTACTAAACAATGGTGAACGCTGCCAAGTGAAGGTCTGGGGCCGTGTGACAGTCACCTCAGATCTTCTCTGTCATCACTCATTTTATATGTCAACAGAGTCAAACACGCTGCGCAGCTGTTGTCATTAACCCACAATTATAAAACAATGATTTTATCAGCACCGCGGTGCGGCAGCATGGAGCTGACAGCTGCTAGCATTTATGAATCGTGATGATGAAATCATTTCATCCTCATTCTGTGTTAAGACAACAGAATCAGGAGAATATTTACAGAACATATTTATAGAAAATATTATAGAACAACTGTTGAATTTGTTTGAAACACGCCACAGTGACAGTGATCACAGGGAGCAGTTTAACAGCTCAGCCAGCAGTGTAGCTGTCCACTTTAACTTGGCTGCGTGGCAGCAAAGTTACATTTTTCATCAACTCTTTCTCTGTGATTATTAACTTTTAATATTGGTATAACCAGTCAGACAGCTGGATCATATCAAATAGACTGTACCCTGTGAAATCCCTTACAGGTGGGTGACAGGAGAGTGGGGATCCTGCTCCGTCACGTGTGGTAAAGGCCTTCAGCAGAGGGAGGTGGTTTGTGTTTACCACCTACAGAACGGCTCGCTCATCCACACCAAGGACCTGTACTGCCAAGGAGGAAAACCTCCTCCACTGCAGGGCTGTGAGGGCCGTCTCTGCCTCACCGTGTGGGAGGCTTCAGAGTGGTCCAAGGTGCGTCATGCATACACTGTGCTGATGTCACACATGAAATCCATGGCCAGATCAAGGCCTTGTTTTCCATTAATGACCCATCTTACAAGTGGAGAGCATTTCCAAAAAAGTGTTTTGCTCTTAATTTCTTGCACATTTCTCAAGGCAGCGTGAGAGGGAGGTCATATGGCCACAATTAAACATTAAAGTCTTCTTTAAAAATGGCAAAAGGGATCAGATCAATCACACAGAGTCACAGGCATTCACTGTTCACACTCATTTTACATCAAATAATGCTTAAAGGTTAACGTCTCAATCTTATCTTGCCTATCTTCTGGTGTTTTTGTCTGTAACCCTGTAGAAATTATTGTGCCCATTAGTCCCAGAGTCACAAAACACAAAAAAGAAGGTCCAGGTTGAAAACATCAGTGGTCAGGATAACAGTAAAGACTAGAAGATGCAATATATCAACATTGACAATTTAAGTAACAGACAGGAGACTCTCTTCTTAGATTTACTTTGGTCAGTAGCAGACAGGAACCAAAAAATAGAGCAAACATGCAATAAACTGAAGACAAGTCAGGTCAAAACCTCTGGGAGGAAGTCTATGGCAACATTATTGCATTCAAGCAGAGAGGGGGCAGAGAGGGGTCAGATATGCTCCCACTGAGCGGCGCTGAGTGATCGCAGGCAGCTGCAGTGACTTATCTGTCAGCTGTGGAGGGAGGCAGGTAGGGGCCTCTGGTGGATCTGGATGATAACACAGGGGTTAGTACCAGCAGGCATGGGAAATGTGACGACCTTGAATGGGATGTTTTTGGGAAACACCTCTTCAGTTTAAAATCTCACGGTTATTTGAGCTTTAAGATCCATTTAGGAACCTGCGATCCTGATCAGTTTTAGCTGTGTTGCCCAGGTTTAGTAGCAGCAGAATATGAGTTTTATGATGTTGAGGAAATATTTTATGGCCAAACTTTTTACCACATTTGGTAGGATCAGTGTCGCGTGGTGTAGTTATTGTTGCTGTTGGTCTCTTGAGGTAAAGTGTTGATAATGCTAAAAATATAAACCGGGCAGCCTTATTGTTAGGAATAACTTGATTAACCTTCATACATGATTCTGTTTAACACTCATTTCTGTCTGCTCAAAACTTCCTCCAGTGCTCATCAGACTGTGGTCAAGGTGTTCGTACGCGGACAGTGACGTGTACAAACCCTCAGGGTCTCTGCGATCCTCTGTCCCAGCCCACTCAAGAGGAGCCCTGCGAGGACCACTCCAAATGTTACGAGTGGAAGACAGGAGACTGGTCCAAGGTAAGATACTCTTTAAACCCAATGCTAACCACACAAGGTTAGGCAGGCTTCCAAGTTATTGGTAAAGACTGGTCAGACTCTGCTCCAGTCATTAAAAAGGTCTGTTGATGTGTAACTTCTTTCTGGTGATGTGGAGATGACAAAAATGAGATCCAATTTGTAATAAAACAATTATCCTTCAGTGCTTGATGGATTTTGAGCAGATACAGATGAAGTGTTTTGACTACATCACTGTTGTTACCGACCAGGACTGAATGTGAAATGTGATGAACGAGTTGATTTATGGTCTTGGACACCCAAGCACATTTTCCGGTCTTTAAGTAGATTCAAACAGGCCCGGGAACAGTTCTTTGACCTTCAGGGCTTCACTGTTTCTATTTGTGCTTCTCCTCTCATCATCACTTCTTTGTGTCTGCGGGCAAACAGCTAAAACCATTTGAGAGTATAATGATGCTTGACAAATGAGTTGTTGTGAGACACCATATGAGCTCCATTACACCGCTGGTATGACAGTATTATTAACTTTTAATGACATTTCTTGATCTGGAAAGTCATGTCTGACGAACACAAAATGAAGAAGCTACAGCAGCAAAACACCGCCATGTAGGGCTGGAACACCTCTGTCTTTCTTCATGAAGTATGCCCATTCAATTCATCACTTTGCTCATAGAAATAATTGGATTGAATCATCTGATGATGGCCAGTACTTAGAATCTAAATGCTGTTTGTTCATATTAGGACTTATATGAGTTTGAATTGTGTAGCAAAGTGAGTCAGATGATGGCCTGTCATAAAAAATGGAAAAATAACTTTTATCTGGTTCATGTAAAATGTGAAACTTTAAGGGTAAGTGTAAAAACACAGGAGAGAATCCTGCACATTTTGATGATTACCTTCCTCAGGACTTCCAGTCACAGTATGAGGGGCAAGAACTGACCCCTTTAACTGGTTCTTTCAGTGCTCATCATCCTGCGGAAAGGGCCTGCAGTCACGAGTGGTCCAGTGTATGCACAAAGTGACCGGTCGTCACGGTAACGACTGCCCAGTGACGCTGAGACCACCAACCTACCGACCCTGTCACCAAGGCGCCTGCAACGAGAAAATCAATGTGAACACCATCACCTCCCCTAGGCTAGGTGAGACACACGTCACAACTCGGTTCTGAAGTCAGATTGAATTCATGACCACTGGACACACACAGGCTGAAATAATGAGCAGCGTGTCATGTCAACCAAGATCAGAGAGAGTCAGAACATTCAAACAAAACTATTCTTTTTCAATCCTGGTTTACATTTTATCTTCACTACAGTAGGCCTTCAAAGCAGTGGGAAAGAACCGCTGCTACCAACAGATTTATCTTAAGTGAAGACATGAAAAAGAATTTTCAATAAGACATTCATGGTGTCATTTTTAAAAAAATCTTTAAGGCACAAACCAACTGAATAAATGGTCGAGGTCCGTGCTTTGTGAATTGTGAATATTGACTTGCTGCCTCTCTCATGACACCACCCACAGCTGCTCTGACCTACAAATGCATGGGGGACCAGTGGACGGTGTACTGTCGTGTGATCCGAGAGAAGAACCTCTGTCAGGACATGAGGTGGTATCAGCGCTGCTGTGAAACCTGTAGGGACTTTTATGCCAAGAAGATACTGCACAAGAGCTAATGACCAAATGCACCTACTTTTCCTCCAGACGGAGCTCCTTTTTTGTAAATGTTTTTAATATTGTTAAATGTTATAAGAAAACAATTTCTATTATTGATGGAACTTTTTGTATTTAAAGAAGAAAATGGCAAGTATAAGTACAAGTGTACATTTTAATGGGCTCATATGCTTCTAGTTTTGATGAAGACTTGAAGATGTCCAATTTTTTTTTGCTGTAAGCCAAAAAAAAAAGAAAAAGAAAACAAAAGAAAGAAATGGGGGAGCCTTTAGAACGCCAATCCAGGTGGCTTTGTTGCACAGAACAATTGAAAATAAGTGCTTGATGTTGTGTAGACCTTTTTTTTTTCTGGCAGGTCTACCAGATAACATTATGAGTTAACCAGAGCTCTCCCCCTTCCTCCTCTTCCTTAATTATGCTCTCCTTTGTATCTTTTATTCTGTTGTACTGTATTATAGCCAACTGTTGCAATTTCAAATAACTAGTAAATAGGTTTATACAAGTAAAATGATGATACTTAAGTATTAATTAAGTATGCTGTAATAATGTGTAAGAATTGATCAGGAGCCATGGTAAAATACTGTAGGATTACAGTGAATCGACCAAGCTAATGATAGGAGACCCACTGATCCACAGGTCTGTTTGAGGGCCGTGGATAGCTCATGTAGCAGAACATGGTGGAACCGTAAACATACACTCTAAGGGTACATGGTTGTTTTGTTTCCTTCCAGATGCAGTCCATTGATGGATTTCATGTTTTCTTGCCAACAATATTAGTTCTTTAAGATTTACTCAGATCAACTGTGCACCTCGGAGCAAATTCTTGTTTTGCAGTCCTGTAAGGTCAGGGTCAGTATGAGCAGTGCTCATCATCCTGACCACGGGCTTGTCTAAAGGATCAGTGTGTATAATTTAGTGACATTTAGTGGTCTTGTTGTGCACCTGGGAAACAGTGGTAGTAAAATGCACAAAAAACAACAAAAAGCCCGATCCAGAGCCAAGCTGTTTGGATTACAGGGTGACTGCGGAAACATGGCGGTTCACCATGGCATCATCCGTCAGAGGACCAACGGTGTCAAAAACGTATTACACACGAATGAAAAGTATTATACATGATGAAAATAGAGCCCCCTGAATCTTACATACTGGACCTTCAAATCACGCTGTGCTGCCACAGGCCATGAACACTTGCATTGCTATTGAAGTCATGGCAGCGAGACCAACCGCAACAATCATCAAATCTAAACCTTTCCTAACTTTTGACCTTTTTACACATCACACTCATTTTGTCCAACTTGTCATCACGTCTTCACATTTTATTCATCATAACTTAGAAAACTCCATTTACATTTGTCATTTCAAGTGTCATGTATCCGGAAAACACTTGTATGCATCTCCATTGGCCAAATCACCAATCCGATGATGGGTCCATCATGTTTTTTCCTGGCTACATGGATCTGCATCGACTTTAATGTACCTGCCATAAAATGGATGACGATAACATGAAAAAATATGTTTATGAATAAGCAAGAGAAAAGTTTTCACAGCCTTCATTAATTTCACTCCCTCACAGAACTCCGATGACTCACTGGTTACTTTACTTTCAGCCATGGTGTGTATTACCCCCCCAGAACACACCTGCAGAATAACTGCTTTGACACACGTGACAAAGATAATAGACAGTCACATTCACATGAGGTACCCTGATAATTTATCAATGGAATAATCACTTTAAACAATACCATGCTTTTCAAGCTTGGAAATGGGATAGCTAACAGATTGACTAGACCATATCTGGAGATAAAATAATAAATGCTAACGCTAAATACCTAGTGTTAGTGCTGTTACCTGTTTGTTGCACCTTTAATATCTTTTTTGCATTAGTCTCTGTGTGCTTTTGTGCACAGGGCATTGGCTCAGGCTAGTGGTGGCAGCAGCAGTGATACTGCTGACCAGCCTGCTGTTGAAAGGTCAAAAAGCACTGCCGCTTCCTGCTGCTCAAGCTACCTGTCAAAACGCCTCAGGTGAGCAGACCCAGCAGCGTGACATCAGGAGAGCCTTGAGTGACCGTGACAGAGCACACTGTGAGGATGACTTGACTTGCTAGCACTATTGTCACAGAGCTTCTCCACTGCTTTGTTCAGATTATCATCTTACTCACAGATGCCTGCACATTGTGAGAGTGTAACCTCTATCACTTCCCTTGACTTGAGACTTGAGTTTGTTGACAAATCCACTAGCTCCATCATGATTAAATACAAAAGCCTATAATGAGATGCATACAACATATCCAGATACAGGACACTTGGTGATACCATAATGGAAATGCGTGGACTAAAGTTTGGGGCTTCATTCTTCACTGCTTGAAATTAGTCAGAAGGTAATCATCATCTTTTTATAATCTTTGAAGTTGCAGTAGGAAACAATCCTTGTAGGGCTTGCTGCTAATTGGTTCTTTATGTTCAGGTGCAGCCAATTCTTCCAAATGCCGTTAGTAAAACTCCGATGATCTGTCCTATGTTCTGTCGGGACATAGTGGCGCTTGGACTACAGCTTCAAATGGTCACACAGTTCATACTAAATATCACCAGCAGCTGCTGTTTAAAAATCACCCAAGTCAGCCCATGGAGCTCACATGCAACTGTGTGTGTGTGTGTGTGTGCGTGCGTGCGCGTGTGTGTGCATGTGTGTGTCCTCAGTCTTTTCCAGGAGGTTGAATGGTGCTATCTAATGACCTGTTTCACTATTGTGGAATTCAGCTTTTTGTCAGTGGTGGTCCTGTTGTCATTGTTAACAGTTTTTGTATGTTGTAGGATTATTTAATAACATGCTTTTTGTTGATGAGTCTCTTTTTGTTTGGTTGGTTTTGTTTTGTTCTCTTTTTTGCCATTGTAGTGCAAATATGCTTAATTATTTCCGTACTGTACTATTTTTAGTTGCACATACAGTATGTTTGGCACATACACTGCCACTAAATGTATTTTTTGGTGCTGATTTCAAACTGAGTAAATAATTTGTTTATACAGGGATTTAACCATTTGTCTGTTGTTCTGTGCGGTCACACTATATTTGTACTGTGTTCGATTTTCACCAGACCATTCTGAGCAAGAACCTGAATGATTGGATCAAATTCTATTTCAAGTCTACTGTAGATTGGTGATTCTCTTGTATTTTGTTATATAATAAATAATGTGATTTTACATGGAAAACAAACCTGTATGACCCACTGTTAACATATGTGGATTTACCATTAAACCAGAATGCAGACTGCTCCGCTCCTCTTCCTGTCCTCACAGCACACTCCATACACTGACGTGGTTTAGTAACAATGAATAAATGCCCCAAAACAGCTTAATGTAGAAGCAAACAGGAAGTATAATACTTAATGATGTATTCATTTATTAATTCTTTTCTGAGCAAACAGCTGGTGAGGGCCATGAGAGGCAGCTGAGAGATGAAATCATGTGATTTCATGTGACTAAGAATTTAGTTTTATGCAATAATATTTATATAGATGTACATATAGATTAATGGATTACAGCTGTGCTATCTTATAACATTAACTATATTCACAGTTGTGTTATCAAGGATGTCCAGTTTCAGTTATCAGTACTCATTAAAGTGTGTAAAAGGTTGGCTGACATTCCTGTGGAAGATGTTTGGACCTGTCATGAGGCCCTGCAGTGGATCATCAAGCTGTGCTGTCATAAATCATCAGTCCTGTGACAGGCGCCACTGTTCTGACCTAATGTACCTTTAAAATCACAAAAAACACATTTTCATGGACAAAAACTTTTCCAAGCTTTTTTCAAGGACCTAAAATAACATTTCTTCACTGTGTTACATTTCAAGTGCTTTGGTTGCCGTGGTAAGTGTGCTCTGGTCCGAAGAAGGCCCTGTCCACTGGTTGTTCTCCTGTGGTTTTTCTCGTGTTAAATGTGCTTTCTTCCTTCCCTTAGCATCATGATAGCTGCCTCCAAAGCCATAGACAAACTTTTATGAGCCATCAGAGAGCCTATTAGATAGATCTATTAAATCACATCCAAACTCTATTCAAACATTTTGGCTAGCTGCTGTAAATGGAGGGGGAGATCGAACACTGGTGATAGTAACACCAGTACACCCATGTACATTGTACACTGTATCTATAGGTTATCTATAGGTTAGCCTATATTAGTTGGCCTATCTGGCTCAAACAGGCAGCTTCCTCAGTAATCATTCAGTAATCATGACTCTTCATGTCATTCCAATAGTCTTACTATTGGCCACTAGTTAGCAACCTCTCTGTTATGAATCAAAGAAAAGTACATGACTTTAAAATGAAGTGTGATTTGTAAGAGCAGGCAAGTCTACAGGTCATCAGATGGACACCCTCTCGATAACCAGCATCTGAAGCTTTGTTAACCTTTTATCTGCCCATCGACCTCCACTGCATGAAAGACCAGACTCCATCAGATCATCCACTTTCCCTTGTGGTAGCAATTCTACACCAGCCCTGAGTTATCTCCACACCCACTCTATTGGATCCCACCAGCCCTGGTTCTCCACCTTCAATGCACCTTCTCTTTATGAATACAATAAACTGTTCAAACTTGATTCAGCCTCATTTTGTGTCTGCTGCCTTAAATGAAGCTCTGATTATTGATCAAATTTGGCTTGATTATACTCCTACCGCTAAGATAAAACCTTTAGGATCATGACTTGATTTCTTTTTTTACCCAGGGAGCAAACATTTTCCATTCAGTGATATTATTTCCAGCAGTTCTGAACTGATCACCTAGTGTGTGCAGCATGGTGATGAACTCCTTCTTTGATTTAAAAAACATCAGTATCAGAGAGCCATACTAGGCAAACTCACCCAGTTACTGCATCATACAGTGATGCTCTGAATAATAAATCCAAGATGTTGTGCGCACTGTAGCCAGACAGACTGGGATGATGAATGACCATCTGGCTGGCCAACCTGCATGCCGACACTGGTGTGAAAAGATGGAGGGAAAGGTCACTCCCTGAATATTACCCGTGCCTCTGTAATTACACTGAAAATCTGGGTTCTGTTTTTGATTTATCTGATGTAGAACCGCAGTCCTGTCAGATAAGCTCAAGAACTCTGTTGTCCACATCTGCTGATATGTTAGTCAAGTCAGTTTTATTTATATAGCCCAACATCACAAATTACAATGTGCCTCAGGGAGTTTTATAATTTCTGCAGCATACAACACCCTCGATTCAGATAAGGAAAACTCTAACAGACATGCATTAGAATAAACATAAAAATACAGTTGATACTAATTAGGATGACAAAATTACAGATACGTGTAAATTGCAAAATGTGTGAAGAATCTGGATCCAGAAGGATGATGAGCAACTTCCATCAAGTACAGGACCAGAGCTGCATTACATCCTCTACACCACAGAGACCTTGAACAGGACAGCACACACAAACACAGTAGAGACAAGTGGAGCATTCACATGGGAACAAACAAACACATGGACGAACATGCAAAGAGAAGGTTAAAGAGGGCAGGCTGCGTCTCCTGAGGGACCATGATCCAGATCCAAACGTCTGGAGGATGCCTGATGGTCCGGCACGGAGGAGCGAGAGAGAGAGAGAGATGCACAGTGCTTGCTCCAAATGTCTTCAAACTATTAAACTGGACCATTAATCTAGATATCATTACAATATTTTATGTAATATAGTGATGGAGAAATTGCTGATGTTTAGCCTTGAACTTGGATTTTTTTTTTGGTCAGGTATGCGTTCATAGAATTACCATTTACGCTCATAAAACTTGTTTTCAAACATTTGTCCATTACTTCAGCTCTGCTTGATCACCAGCCAGTTTTCACACATTGTCAAACACAGCACGTGGTGCTCTGGTGTTACAACTGACTCAAGCTTACCTTACCTTACCTTAACCAAGTATCAGCATACCACCTATACCTGTGTGTGTGTGTGTGTGTGTGTTGTGCATAAATGTTCAGCTAAATTTCCGTCTGCCATCTTCTCTCGGCTATCTGCTCCTCATTAGGCAAACTGCCCTGTGGCTAATCTCCAAACACGGCCACATTCCATTCCTTTTATTGTAATGCCCCTCTTCGTCCGTGCACTGTGTGTGATGTTGTAAAGTGTGGTAATGCAGGGACGGTCCTTTTGAAAATGTCAGTGATTGGTTTAAAATAAACACGCAGCAGAGGTGTTATATATTTCTAATCATTCTGGGGTTACCACAAGATTCTAACATTTACTCAGTGACTCTTGTCGAGAGGCGACAGTGACGGCAGTTGGATGGGAATATATTTATATCTCATGCAGGCTCCAGGCACCACCTGCCTGCTCCTTTCAATTCAACTATACAAACTATAAAAATGACCCATGTAATGCTTTTTTAATTAGAGATGAGCAACATTTGGAGATGTGAAAAAATAAAGATATGCACAATATAGTGATGAAGGCTGTCACTTGCACTTCAATGCAGAGCTCTAGATGCTAAATGCTAACCATAAAGCTATGAATGCAAAACTTACTGCCACTAGATGGTTTAGAACAACCGCGTCTCAGATACCAGCTCCAGACTCCACTGAAAACTAGTATATTTACCTCGCCGATGATCATAACGCATACTTCAAGTTAGACAGAAAGAAAATCAAACTCACCATTTTCCAGTCCTATCTTACTTTAGGGAATTAGATCACAACCTTCTCTGTGCAACCCAAAGAGAGAAATCTGTCCATAAGGTTGCACAGTCACAACCTCCCAGTGTCAGAAAGTAAAGAGCTCTGTCAAGCACTGATGGAGTAATTCTCTTCTACTGCTCGAGAATCCCAGATGTTACTAACATATGAGCCGTGTGTACTTCACATCCTTGCTCTTGCAGAACCTTTATCCCTGTCCACACACTGACATTGTATCAACGTAACCCCTCAATGCATGAAATAAGGAAGATGATACAGCTGACTTCATAATCATTCATTTATCATTTGCAGAGCAAGGGGACAAAGCACAGAGCAACTTTATTTTGTTTGGAAGTGGTGGTGATGATTTCTAGTGTAAGTGAAGCTTATGATGATATCAGGAGCATTGACACTTTGAGCATTGACTTGTCTAAGGCAAAGAAGTTCTCCACGACATCTATGCTAGCTATTATTGTCACTATGTGTGCTGTGCAGTCACAAGCTGAGGCAGGGCGATTTATATATAAAACAATCTTTGTAACAGTATATTAACAATATATTAAAAAGGACACATTTTAATGAAGTTTTATAACTAGGTTCAGGAATCACTCTTCCCGATACCGGTCAACCTCCATCCCTTCGACCCTTCAACCCTCACCCCTTCATCCTTCATCTCTTCATCCCTCATCCACTGACCCTCATCCTTTCTTCTCTCCTACAGGACATCATGTCGGCACATCCTCTTCCATCACTTGCAATAAACCGGTCTAAACTGTGTGGTTCTTGCTAGTTTACTTTTTTAGCATTTCTGCTGATGTCATCACAGAATCTGCAGGTGTTCATTGCCACAGATGAAAGATGAAAAGAGTAATGATGGATGTTTTCTTGTGCCTGGAATTGATGTGATCAACCAGTGTCATGAAAAGGTAACATCAAACAGGAAGTGCTGTGTTCTCTGCTTTGCTCAGAAAAAATCTCAAGTGCCACTCCTGTAATGTCCCTGTGTGCATTGTTTCTTGCTCACATAGTGAAATGACCTGCAAATGCCCAGGGGACTGGAGAGCTGAATTCCAGCTATGCCAGGAGGATGATGTAACTAGTATTGTATAAATTGTAAAATCACCCAAATACATTTTGGAGAGTGACACAGGCATACGGTATCTACCCCTCCATTCCCCAAATACCAAACTAAAGTCATTTTGTAGCTGTTTGTTTTCATTAACTCCCAGAAATCATCTGTTAAAAAAGAAATAAAACACATTACTAACTATGATTCTGCGTTCATAAGTATAAATGATATTAACATTCAATAGAGGTATGTAAAATCAGATGGACATAGCCCAAACAGCTACAGAAAGGCTTAAGAAACTCGACTCGAGTTGTCTTCATGAAGCAGAATGATCCTGGTTAGCCTATTAACCAGTATTGTAAACCTGTTCTGATCCACACAGCACTCTGTAATGGACACACTACTCACAGATGTCACAGCATATTATTTGAGGACAAAGACATATTCTCCATCAGCGGAATAACACAATCAGAGTCATCTTTCGGCAGCCAAGCAAATACAGATTAACAAATAGTTCTTTGGAAAACGACCAACAGTGAGCTGACTGTAATCTGCGGTGTGTGTGTTAGTTCTGTGAACTGTATTCAGCTTTACAACATGGGGAGGGTTCTGGGAGAACATTTGAAGATTTTGGGTTGATATTGGCAACAAGAACAAAATCAGGGAGGGATTCTTTAAACTTCATACTCTTGAGCTTGCATAACTGCTGAGGTTACCTGGAGGACAAGAACACTCACTTTGTGTTGCAGACTGTACAAGAAACAAACAGAATCAGCCTGCCAGTAATGACCTGTCTCAGTGCCATGAGTGAGTGAGTGTGTGTGCGTGCCTGTGTGTGTGTGCAAGAAGACAGCTGCGAGCTAGGTTAATGAATATTTTGTTTGTTTTTCCTCTAGCAGAAAATTGGTGTGCTGTGTTCTCTTAAAGATCTGCTTTAACTGAGGAGGGCAATTAATCATTGCACCCAAATGGTGCAGGAAGGAGTCATTCAGCACTCTCACAGGGTGAGCTCACTCCCCAGATGGCACCTCACAAAATGTGTGTGTGTGTGCTCTCAAGCATGCCTGTATATGTGCATCTATGTGTGTTTAAGTGTGTGTGTGTGTGTGTGTGTGTGTGTGTGTGTGTGTGTGTGTGTGTGTGTGTGTGTGTGATGCAAGGACAGAGAGCAGGGTGCTGAGTCCTTAATGGCTGCCAGAATTGTTCATCCAGAGTGAACTTTAACAGTCACCCATACATTGCTTTGTTTACCTCCACCTTCTTAATATCACCGGTGTCATATTAAACCCAGCTGGACTGCAGTGAGTCAGCAGGGTGACAAGTTGTTTTGCCATCTTGTGGTCATTTTGAACACTGCAGTTATTAAACAATCATTGTGATGGTCTGGTACAAAAAACACAATTACACAAATGTGCATGGAAGTACCAACAGTAGTCATGTTATTCAGATATTTAATGTTAAACTTTATTTTCTTTAGTCAAAGCTCTTCTAGCTGTTTAAGTTAAGGCTAAATTCTACCAGGCACAGATGTAAAGTATTCCATGTGAGCTAAGCTGTTCTAGTCAATGTTTTAAACCACTACCACTATTCTTCTACCAAGAATACACGGTTGTTTGCATGAGTTTATTGATTCTCTGTCAAGCTACAGGTTGTACAGTTGTACTCTAGCCCAGTTTCATTAGAATTATACTCATGTCGGACAGTTCTTCTCTTTACCATTTTTGTGCAGTGCCAACATTTACTGTCAGTGTAGGAAGTACTGTGGAACAAAATGGTTTGGAGGACTTACTGTATTCTTTATAATATATACAGAGATATAATATCTACAAGAATTCCCATCACGACCAAGCACTTGGAGGCTGGACTGCAGTGAGACTGCAGTGAGTCAGCTTTCAGCTGCAAGGAAAAGCTTTCTTATTATTATCATCATTAATATTACTACTAGTCATATTTCTGTCATCTTTGTCTCTCTCCCTCTCTAAATTTACCTGGTCCCAGCAGACATCCACCATGACCCAGGTGTTCTGCCTCTTAAAAGAAGTTTTTCCTTGCCACTGTCACCGAGTGCTTGCTCATGGTGAGAACTGTTGGGTCTCTGTGAATAGTGATCTAATTTCTGTGATCTAATGTATTGTGTAACACTATCAAACTGTAATGTTAGTGTGGAAATGCTTGAAGGTTGAACGTTTGTTGTTCAGAGGCTATAGGTGGCTAATGGGTTATTAAATATGTTGCTTTAAAGTGTAATATAACCTGATGTCCCTCTGGATTTTCACACTGTACTGACCTTTCAGTTGTTTATCAAATGGAAAACGATGAATGATTCATCAGATTCCTCATGTTTATGCCAAGCAGCAACGTGGCTGCGAAGTGAAGCCAATGTGGAAGTGCCAAAATACAGTTCCTCAAACGTCCACTTGAGGCTGGCTCCAGAAATGAGTCAGTCTCCATAAATCCCCATGTTCAAATGTCCAACTTCACAGCAGAAATAAACAAAAACAGTTTTGGTCTCTATAGCTAATTTCCCCGTTCATGACAACTGTACTGAGGGTGAATTAAATACAACTCACCTGTTTAATGGATCTCTTGTGGCTTTGCTAGTTTCACAATATTTCTAACTCTACTGTAACAATAAACCAGGCATGACCCATCAAGGACAAAACTAATACACTGTTACATAAACAAAAGAAGCCATAAACATTACATGACAAGGTAATAAGAAATGAACATTACATAACAACATAGGAAGAGAGGAAGCCCTAAACTTTACAGCACTAAAGACGGATTATTAGCTTACAGAGGCCGATGTTGTTGTGTTTCCTCTTCTTAATTATACCTGAGAGTGCAGAGACACTGGTCCCGTTAAAACAGCTGATCAGCTACATTCATTTTTCTTTCACCCCCCCCCTGCTCCCATGATACATCAGCACTTTATTGTGTGGAGACAGTCATAAACTGGCCTGTTATTGCTATGTAAGCAACTCCACTCTTCAGAGTGACCTTCAAAAACTTCAAAAGTCAAACATGTATTTTGCTGCATTGCTTAGAAAATGTAAAGCAGCCTGGTGCCTCAGTCAGTGTGCACAGTGTTCAGTACTTAAACCTGCGTTTAATATTACCAACCTTCACTTTCACTTTGTCGTTCAGGAGCACATTTACCTTTTCACACCAGAGGAGCGGTGATTCTAGGACATGTAATGAAGACTGAAGATTTTATCTGGATACGTGACACTTACAATGACATGTGTACCTGGGGCCTGATCTGTATGAGTGAAAATGATGAATGCAACAAGTTCCTTTAAATCACAGGAACATGCAAATCACAATGAACCTGTGTGTAGACATGTTTGCAGGTGTGATGTGTCTCATCCAACACAAGTCAACTTAGCTCAGTGTTTCCATACCTACACCTCATTTCATATGTGTGCATATGCAGTTAAGCAACTGTACTAATAAAATCATTGTTACATTCAATGATCCATTACTTTTACACGTTGTAGCTCTGTGATGTCTCAGATGTTATTTAGTGAATTTTACTTAGACACAAGATACCTCAGTGACCAGTGATATCTGAGGTCTGCATAACAGTAAAAACAGCTTTTGGCAGTGTCCTTGCTGCTGAAGACATCTTCACAAAAAACATCTCTGCTTCATAATGCTGATGTCAGCATTAGTCTTTAAATCTAATCCATTGTTTGAATAGCAGGAAATCACTGAGGGCAAATCATTTCATATACTGACATAACCAGCAGAACTGTTTGGGGTGTGCCCACACAGGTGGCATGGCACACTATAAAGAGCAACCCCACTCAGATCCAGGTTACGCTCCCTATTTGAATTGTTTGCCGTCACTATGGAGACTGCCCCTGTCTGCACTTGTGTTGCGGACATAGAACTACTGGCACGATCACAGGCCTGCCTGTCTCTGATTTCGAATTTGTGTGGACTTGCCTGTGTCCGGAGCCCAGTGCAGAATATTTTTGAAGAGTGGAAGGCCTATTCTGGACTGGTTACACTGAAATTAAGACAGAAAGACAATATAGCTGTAAAAACTGCTGCAGTTCCCGCTCCCTGCGCTACTGGTGGTGTTGGTGTTAGTCAACGCGGTCATTTCAAGGACTTCACAGAAAAACTGAGCAAACTCCATCCACTGATGAAGACTAAACATGAGCACCTCTTGGTCTATCAGGTTTCCAAGGTCAACAATGTATTACAGTTTCTTCAGTGGATATGCACAATATTGTTGTAAACTGTCAAACACCCTCACAGCTTTGAGTCAGCACTTTATCTGCATACGCACAGTTTGATATCAAATAGTACAGTACAGTCAAATGTTTCACTGTCCAGTCACCAAAGATTGCAGCGGTACATTTATTCTTCATAAATGCTGCAACAAAATATGAATGAGTGGCACTAATTTCAGTCTGAATCTTCTTAAAATGACATTATGCTATTTTATGAGACACTAAGTACAGTACACTGGTTGTCTGTGTGTGTGAGTGTGTGTGTTAGTCTGTGAGTATATTGTTCATGTATGCCAGTGTGCTCTCTGTGACAAAATCACTATGCTCTCTCTGTTTTATCATATCTCTGCTCAGTCTCCAACACTGTCTCCATGACTCAGATTTGAATCAATGCTAATGGCTCTTTGGCTCATGCAACATTGTAATGCATGATGTTAGTCTGCACCTCCCAGCTGCTCGCTGAACTAAATGCAGGATAAGGACTACACACATGATCTTAACAGTGTTGTGTTCCTTACCTTTGAATGGCCACTTGATATTTACAGTCTGGTAGAAAAAATGGTTTTGGTCTCTACAGCTGGAGTACAACTCACCTGTTCAAATGATATTAAAGCTGGCTGCTTTGAAAGACAGCTGAATGTCATCACAGGTGGCTGGTTTCAACAGCCAGGCTTCATTCAGCCAGCATCATCTCCACCATTGCTCCACCTCATTTCCCATTTTTGGATTAATCAACGCAGAGAAAGGACTGCCAAGATTGAGACTGGCATAAATATCATGTTCACATGAGGAGATTAGTAGTGTTGAACTCCATTGATTGTTTGTGGTAGTTCATATGTTCATATACATACATATACAACAAAGGTTCAGTTCCATTCAGGTCAAACAGAGTCAGGGTGCTGCCGTGGTGCATGTTGGCTCACTGGAATTTCTGCTACACCAAATAGAACAGATCCTCAGTCAGTATCATTGGTAACAGCTGTGTTGACTCTCAACACTATTTTATGCTGCTGTGGAAAAGATCCAGTGATGTAATTCTATACCAAAAAGAGAGATCAGAAAGGTAAAAATATATTAATGTTCAGCACCATAATCATATCTACAATATTTATGTACAGAAAAAAAAAAAAAAATAATAAAAAAAAAATACATATATATATATATGTATATATATGTATATATATATATATATATATATATATATATATATATATATATATATATATATATATATATATATATATATGTATTATGTTTAAACCTGCAAGATGTATTTGTTATAGCATACCAGATATGCTCTTGAGGGCATGTAGTGATGAGCTTGAACATTTCTCCACACTCGAACATGAAGCATCTGACAAGCGAGCCTTTGGTGTAAATTATGGTGAATACCATAGCTTTCTGTGTGTGTGTGTGTGTGTGTGTGTGTGTATTGCATTGTGAGGTGTCACGCCTTCTGTGCACAGAGAACAGAGAGGAGGAGGAGTGCTGTTTATCAGCCTGACAGGGACTTGGTCAGCAGCCTGAGGCAGGCTGGTAGTCGCTGAGACCGAATGTGTCTTAACCCATGTCAGCACGCTGATGCTCGATAGCATTCTTACTCACTCTGTGCTACTTTTATATCGTCAGCTCCACCAACATCATTGAAAAGCCATATTTAAACTGTCTGGAGGATTTAATTATTCAGTTCTGTACGGGAGGGCGCATTAATTTGAGTCTGCGGCTCTGCATGAATCTCTGTGTTTGCATTCACGCAGCACAATGGGACACCGAGGATCCATCTGGCAGATTTAATGTCCTGTCTTTGGCTGACGTCACGGTACATTCACAGGCTCCAAAGAGTCATGTAAAGATATACATTGCATAAAGACATATGGTATGTATGTACTGTATATGTAAGTTAACCATTAAAAAATAATGTCTGCTTTACAGAGTTTTTCCACCAGAGAGAACAGGAGCTGTAAAATGTCCTGGTCACTTCATACAGTATTAGGATTAAAATGTCTGTAACCACTTCCCAATCCCAGCTGACTTAAAGCGAGAGGTGGGTACATAGAGTCAAACAGCTAATCATATTCACATGCACATCTATCAGCAATTTAAAATCACCTATTGATTAGTATATTAGTATTCTGACTAAGGGAAGCCAGAGTACCTGGAGCAAGAATCCAGAACCCAGACACAGAAAGACCCCAGCCAAGGCTCGAACCAGAATCTTCTTGCTGTGAGGGGTCAGTGCTAACCAGTGCACCACCACACCCTTCAGCTGTTATATTACTGTAAATTGTCACTTATGTCCTTTTGTCCACCAACTCATGTCACTCTTTGGCTCTCTAGCCCTTGATTTCAGCTCCTCTCTAGTTTGAACTGCGGAGGTAGCGAACTATCTGCTTGTGTGAGATGCTACTTTACATTTGATGGACTGATTTGTCCTGTCTTTGATTTTTATGGTCTTTTGGTCCTTCCACTGGCAACTGGACAAAGCAGTTCAGTAACCTCACTGTTTCACACCTCTGCTCGACAAGACATGACTGCCATCCCATGTCGCCTTCAACAGCCAACCTTGCTGTAAACTGATATGCTCCTGTTACTGTCAGGGATATTCTTAAATGTCCAGATAGGATTTATCAGTAGAAACTATAATATTTTCAATGTCTCCCAATCCTGGTCTTGCTTCTGAGTATCTGTGTGTGTGTGTGTCTGTGTGTGTGTGTGACTGTGGAGTAGAGTCAGAGCAGAGCCACACCAGCTGGATGTCATCTCAGTACTCAAGACCTGAGTACTAGTGCTGAGTACTGAGTACTAGAGTCTACAAGTGCTTAAACATGCCACTTTTACTCTGCCAGATCTTAGCCGTAACCAGTTGGTGTTTGCTGTTTTAATCCACTTGCATTCATGCTGTTTGCTTGTTGTTGCCTTTTTTTCCTTCGGCTTACCCTGTCTCATGTTCCCTGCAGTCCCGTCTGCTTTGACTCCACTTCCTGTTTTCAGCTCATCATCTTGCCTGACCTTACTTCCTAGCTTCCAGTTCATGCCCCAGCCCCAGGATAGATAGACAAATAGTCGCCAATTAACCAATGTGTTCTTAGAATGGGAAACATTCCAGTTCATGTCGATGACTCTGCAAAGTCTTCTTGAGTTGAATTTGGGAAAAGCCCTCAGAAAAACAAGCACCAAGACCTGCGGATAGAAAAACAGATTCATAACACAAAGGATGGTGGTACGGTTCAAAAACTGTTCACCGCATCATAAACTCAAAGAATGATCATGGTACATTGTTACATACTTTCCACCTTGTGCACATAATTTAAACAAGTAAGATTTATTAATATAATAAATATTATATTAAGACAGAGAGAGACACAGATGCACTGCAACAGCAAATCATTAACTAACTATAAACTGTAATGGAGATATGGTAACAATAATGACAGTAATAATATATGTAGTGGACGTCATGCAGGACCATAGGTCCCCTGGCAGTCTAGTTCTATAGCAGCATAACTAAGGAATGACCTGAGCCAGCCATAACTATAAGCTCTGATGTGATCTCTGATCTTGGTTTCCGTCAGAACATGTGCAGCAGCATTCTGAATTAGCTGCAAAGTCCTCAGAGATTTATCCTTAATACGTGCTTGGAGCTTAGTCAACTGATTGGTTTCATCAGGCTTGATTGAAAAATAACATAACAATGAAAATGAATGGAGTGATTCCTAATAATGTTCCCTAAAGGAAGCATATATAAACTGAACAGAAGTGGTGCTAGTACAGAACCTTGTGGAACTCTGTGACTGTGGTGTGCATGGAGGATTCATCATTGACGTGAACAAAGTGAGATCGATCCACGAAATATGACTTAAACCAGCTAACGGTTTCTTTGATGCCAGTTTGATGCTGTAAAAGAATCTGATGGTCAATGGTGTCAAATGCAGCAATGAAATGGAAATTGAGTATGATATCTGTAACAATGTTTTCATTTGTTTATAATCACTTGAAAATAAGAATTGTTGTGTTTTTGTTACCTTACAATAAGACCTATATCTGAGAGTCCCCATGTTACACTGAAACATTGAATTTAGATAAGGCCTTCTGCATTTTTCATGAGTTTTGTGATCACTGTAGTTTCTCCTTCACTCTTGGAATGTGATGCCCTACTGCTACATGGCACTAAATTCTACACACTGGACCAATCTCCAGCAATCTGCTGAGTCTGAGCAGCAGCAGTCATCAGTGCTGTCAGTCACTGGCCTCCAGTCTACCAACCCTGTGAACTTCTGCTCCACAATCCAACTGGCTGTCTAAATTCCTGACTTCCAGCCTTGTCATTGACCTCCAGAGGGGGCCTGCTTCCACCACAAGTTTCCAGAGGGCTTCTGCCTTCATTGCTGGTTTCCTGAGCTGTCCCAACTATGAAACCAGTCTCCATTGTCCTCTTGCCCATCCTCCAGAGGTGCTTCCGGTCTTGACATGGTGAATCAAACACATGTAAACTATGAATATAAATTAGTTTTGTTTTCAAGCCTGTCTGAATTTTAATCTTGCAGACTGAAATGGTAGACTGCTGCAGCAGGAGTCCTGCTGTGGCTCAAAGATGCAGCACGGGAACTAGAAGCAGCTGCAGCTCAAGAACCAAGGATCACTGCAGCTCAGCATGAACTGGATATTGCAGGTTAAGTTCAGTGGGTTGATGCTCCACTGGAACAGGGGTCGGTCAGGTTGCTGACCTGAAACCAGGCTCAGGTGACAGCTCAGGTGCATTGGGCAGCAGTGAGGCTGAGGTGCTGGGCAGCTCAGAGTAGCCGAAAGGCCATGTGGAAATAGCCAGACAGATAGTGAGCTAGTCAACTCAGGAGAGGAACAGGATGAGCTAGTGAGGGCAGGTTAATGAGACACAGGTGAAACTAATCAGAGCAAAGCAGCCAATCATGTTTTGAGTCAGATGAAAACATAATAGAATGTATGCTATTGCATTGTAAAAATAAGATTCTATGCTCATATATTTAAATCACAAGACTGGTTTGTTATGTCAGCTGCATGCTAACATGAAGTCCATAAATGAAAAGGAAGAATGTGTTTCTCCTTTTGTTCTTTGGTCTTTCCCTGTCTGTTTCTCAAAATCCACCCATCCCATTTCATTAAACATAAGTAAGAAAATGAAATGCAATACTCTGCTTTAAGGCACACAAGAGAGCTTAAGAATTAAAATGATCATTAACATGAACACTGGAGGCTCTCTTCCATGTATTAATCCTTAGAGCAGAAAAGGATGAGCAGATACTGTAATTACTCGCAGTAGAATGAGTATGATAGAACTTGACTGATGATCATCAACATGTTCAAGGGGAAATTGAAAAACTTGTTTTTCATTGCAGATTGTTCTCAGACATCTAGCACTGATTTCACCAAGGCAGATCTACTGTAGGTGGCTTCCACCAAAACATAGAGCTGAATACCTCTCAAGTTTAGGTGACAGAATAGAGGTATAACATCTTCAACATCAATCTTAGTAAACAGCAGGGTTGCCATCACTGTTTTTCTCACCATGGCTGGGAAGTTGAAATAGAACTCCATGACACACAAACACAAAAGTGTGACTGTGAGTGAGACTCTCAGCCAAAGTCAGATGGGATACAGGCTGCAGCCTCACTGTGACCCTGGTGAGGATAAGCAGATGGATGGATATCAAAATATCAACAGTGATAGTACTGTATAGTAATGATTTCAGTTAGACTCTGCATCGACTGGCATTGATATCCCACATTGGTTTTACTGTATTTTGCATGTGTATGTAAGAGAGGTCACCTCTGTGCATGTATTTATCTTTTAATGCATAAAATCTACACATCAAGTGTGTGTGTGTGTGTGTGTGTGTGTGTGCATTAAAGACTGGAAGACTGATTACATTGTTACATTAGTGTTTGTATGTATATTGGAGCTGTAAAGTAGATGTGATGGGATGGAAATACACTAAAACATTCATAGGAATAATGAGGCAAATGTATGACATCAGAATAGTTTTAATTCTCACACATTATGCATTGTAATTAGAGTATAGAGAGAGGTTCATTTGTTTGCATGGCTGCAGGCTGCATGCCTGTTGTTACAGTTAACGTTTTAAAAAAGTTATAAATGGCATCATATCAGTGTAAGGTTCAGTCATGCACATATGCAGGCTTGCATAATGAATGTGTGGTGCTGTTGTGTTTGTGAGGAACCAACCTTGACTATAAGATAATAGTAATATCTTAATAGAGTTCCTGTCTACTAATGATCCAGGATGAACGGTACATTAGTACGCTACACCTTTTTACCACACATAACATGACATGTGGAATTTCAAGTGATATAGCGTGGCTAGGTAACCATGCTAACTATACACAAAGTTAGCGCTACCATTACTGAGGAGTTAATTGAAGCCACAGTACGGGTTCAAAGCACACAACAGTAGAAAATAAAGAACTTCATCATATGTTTCATCACTGCACTGGAGCCCAGAAACACACTCTGGATTCTGGATATTACTTTAATAATCTCAGCATATATGTAAGCCCTGCTTTCCTCACAATATACCACACCAGATATGCCAGAGTATATACAGAAAAACAATATACCTGATTTAATGAGACTCTGATCAGCCACACAAGATCAGGAAAAAAAACCTCACTATTTGTGATTTCTTTATTTCTGTGAAATGTTATGGTTGTGAGTGGCTCTGAAACTCAGCAACGCTCATTAAAAGGCAAAACAAGAAGGAACAAGAAAAAAAAAAGCAATAACACCACGTAGGTCATGAGGGTAGGACTAAAAATGTAGCATTCATCCATCATAAGCGTGCATCCAACAGGAAGCTGCGGCGCTGTTAGTTCTAGGCCCACTTTGAATGTTGTGTTTACCGTGACCCACAAATCCTGCTCAGTCTGCCTGGTGTTTACACCATCCACTGCATTACTAAAATTCAAAACTCATGATCAGATGACAAGACGCACTCTGAGTTATACATGGTGTATAGAATATTTACCAAACACAGTTTATCACACAAATACCTCACATGTAACTAGACCTCATAAACTCTCAAAAGTCTGTTTGATTTTCTAACCGTACATGAGCAAACACATTGATGACGATGCAGATCAGCTCCACCCGGTAAATACTGTTGGTGTTCATGTTAATAATGTAAATACACTCAGAACAGCAGCTGGCTTTATTAACAAGGCCTGTGGGCCCCTCTGACACTGACTTTCACTCATCTTTTGGATCACTGTTTTATGAATATCTTTCATGTTTTAAATATTGTGCACACTGAACTTTTGCACAACCAATTCATTATTCTGCACATTCCTTCACAAAATGTGCACCTTTGAATTTAATAAAATATTAGACTTAAGACTTTTTTGTTTTGTGTTGAATGTCAAGTTGAAAATTTAAAAGTTTACTGAACACAGAAACATTCCTCTTGATGGTTGATCGGTGCACTGATGCAAATGGACTAGCGAGTCCATTTGGGCCGTTTTACTCATGCAAGCACAATGACAAAGTGTAAAGCAGGTCTTTGTGCAAAGAAGCTGTATGGGCATCTCCAGGTGCAGTGGCTATTTTGGTTCATGGAGATGTAGCAGCAGTGGAATATAAGTCGAAGGTGTGATGATTAATATCATACTCTCAGTCAGTCATGAGTCTCATAACTCTCAAACACTTGAGCCAACACATCTGACAACAAACTGGAAGACGCTTCTCCAGGAAATCATGTCATTGTCTAGAAGGTGCAGAGTGTCGTGATGTGAATGCACAGAACCTCAAATCTGCAACTAATGACAACTTTAAAAGATTTAATAAAAATGTAATAAAAGATTTATAAAAGATTTAAAAATATATGTTAGTGATGTTGCAGGCCATGTATGAACGCATCAATCTGATACTGTTTCAGTTTGAACTCAGTTTTAAGTATTTTACATCATAAATGGAGCACAGATGTAAAGGAAGTCTTTATGCACAGGACTAATAAACCACTGGTATTTTACAGTGGCTGTAGACTGATCAACATTTCTGTGCCTGCCTGTCTGCCTGCAGGGGTTCACAGCACTGACCTGAAAGAGCAGCTGCAGTACAAAGCAGCTGTGAACTAAAGATAATGTAAGCATCACTCATCCCATGTTATCGATAAACAGAGTGTTTTTCTGCTTCAACCACAGTCGACTCTAATCCCAGCTTAAATGAATCTACTGGTTAGAAAGTGTCAATATAAATAGATTATTTATTTCCATTACAGCTGCTCATGTGCTCTGAGTGTTAGTTAGCAGCCTGTTAGTATCAGAGCACTTTGCTTCCTGTTATTTTACTGGAGTGACTTTCCAGCAGAAACAGACAAGCTCCTGAGATGTCTATTCTCAGCTCAGCTGACTGCGCTGCCTCATTGAATCTGAATGAACCTTCCACCTGTTTGCCTTTGCCTCCCACCTGAGGGGAGGAGGGCCTTCCACCTGACACCACAATATCACACAGATGGTGCTACAAACAGTCAATGAGACACCAGGGAGATTGACAGACATGCACGTGTTCTGGTAACATAGAATGTAAGCCTGTTTCCAAGTTAAAATAATGTGAAAAACACTCACTTTTTTATAGACTGTGACAAAAAGTTGGACAGGAACATGTTTAACATGGTTTAAACATGTTCTATGTTGAATACATGCAGAGTCTAGTTTGGCATTGTCTTGCTGAAATAAGCCAGGCCATCCCTGAAAAAGATGTTGTCTATTTGGCTGCATGTGTTATTCCAAAACCTGTATGCACAAATTATGCAGGTCATCCATTAGCACTGTAATGCACCTCATGACATCATGGATGCTATCTTTTGAACTGTGTGCTGATAACAAGCCCGATGGTCCTTCTCCTCTTTATCTTGCAGGACGCGCCGTCCATATTTCCAAACAGAATTTCTAATGTGGACTGTGCCTCAGTCCATCTTAAATGAGCTCAGTCCACAGAGGGCCGTGGTGTTTCTGGATCTGGTATATTATATACGGTCTCAGGAATTAAATAAAATGATAGTGTGTTGGATTAATATAGAGTGTTTGTGTTTTTTATAGACTGATGAGTTCACACACAAACACAAGATCCTATTATTGTTTTGCTTATTGAAAAAGCGTTCTCCGTCCTCCTCTTTGAAAATCAAAGTTGTGTTGACTGTATTTGGTGAAGGGGTTTAACAAATGTCAACTTTATTTTGAGGTTGAGCAGCAGTGAAGGCACGCGCCCTTTGTGTTGGCTGACTGTGTGTAATTAGACCACATTTTGTCTGTCTGGAAGCCCCCGAAAATAAAAACAAAATACTAGTTACACATAAAAGCTGTCACAAAGGACATGGATTCTGTTTGGTCTCATCCACTCATTAAATCCCGTCTTACTGCATGCTATTGAGGGAGAAACAAGTTCTAACTAGAAATAGCAGATTTGGTTTAAAAAAGTAGTTCTTGTGTCTAACTGCAACTGCTACTGGTGGCAGATTAGAAAACACTTATGATACATGACATGGGTTACTTATGAATTATGAATAACCGGGATTGGAGGTTGGAGCTCTGCAGTGTGTGAGATGTTTTGGTTTATTTCTTCTGCAATGAATGGATGACCAACTCTGCTGCCTGAACTTTGGCTGCCATAACCGAGTACCCTTAAAATGTGTCAGGCAACAACAAGCAATATTTCATTTATGTGTATTATATTGTCTTTTGTTTCTTCAGAGCAGTTCATCTCTTCTTTTCCCTCTGAAGTGCAGAATCAACCTGAATAATCAGGTTTGTTAGCATAGTAATCATTCAACAGCAGAAGCATAAACAAGTCTCTTCTGAGAGAACTGTATTAAAAACACAATATATGGTAACTCAGGATATTGCTCCAAAAACCAGGGGATTATGCTATAATGAACTAAACACTGACATCTAATAACCAGCAGTTCTCAGTGCTTGCAAAGTCCAGCAAAGCAAAGAGGAAAAAGTCTCAGAGGATGTCTATTTATTTTTTCAGATGCTCTGAAGACCAGAGGAGGTCAGAGCACAGACAAGTCTTTCACGCTCTAAGGTGTTAGAAACATGCACATGAACTGTGTAATATACAAACTTTGTAATATACATAGTTTGGGAAGGTTGTTTTTTTTTTTAAACTTGGTCCAATATTAATGTTGTTTTTGTATCTGATTAATCATTCATTTTATCTAATCTTTGAGGTATTTGTTAAAATCTTATCAGTAATCAGATCAGTAATTATAATAAATCAAATCAGTAATTAGATTATTCGTAGCAATATGGTCTGTTGAAAGAGACTCCCCGGATAGCAGACCAACATTGTACCAACATTAAATCAGCATTGAATCAACACTGAATCAATGTTGTGTCAGGCTGGGATTCACACAGGACTCAGAAGCTGAGGTGTCAGTGAGCAGATTTATTTAGGAGACAAAAACCTCTCAGCCACACACGGCTGGGAAACTGCCTAAAAAAAAGAGTCTCCCAGAGGGGAGCAAGGCAAAACTAAACAAAGCAAAACAAACAAACACAAAAACTCTATACGGGTTATGCAAAATTATCTAAATAAAAAAAAAAGAAATCACTCTTAAGCAGGAAAAGGCTACAAAACATTAACTTAACCATTACTAGTTAAATAGTAAGAAACAAAAACTCTCCTGAAAGATGGAGGCTTGACAATACTATACTTTATAAACCAAGAACTGAAAATCACTCCGAGGAAAAAAAAAAATCAACTGAACTAAAGACAAAGAACCAAAAGCAAGACTAAGTAAGTAAGTAACAACAAAAAAAGCACTCTTTCAAGACAAGGAGGAAACTCACGAACAGATACTGTGGCTTTGGCCAAGGCTAGGAACTGTCAGTCTCTGCTCCGCCTACTCCAGCCTCCCGGTTTCCCGCCTTGTGTCTGTCACGCCCCTAATTACCTGTCGATATAAACCCATCTAAAACCATTTCCCCTTCTCCAGTGCCAGATTGTTAGTGTACTATGCGACCTACTCTCCAGCGTTTTTCTTGTGCCCTTCGATTTTGACCCTCACCTGCTCTTACCTCACCCCTTTGGATTGTTTGCTTGCTTCACCTGACTGATTTCCTGTGTACCGACCCTCTGCCTGAAATTAAAGACTGGTCACCTCCTGGGTCTTGCTGCCAAGTGTGCTTCTTCCCCGCTGGATTGCACCTACATGAAATAAATTAATAGGCTCCATTCATGCAATTTGTCCTACAATTGTCATTGTGATTGCAAAATATTACATTTAAACTTACGCATTGACCCGAGCAGCAATGCTCTCCCAACCTCTCTCCCTCTCTTTAACTTCTTTCTTAAGACATGCTCAAAATCTCCATATGCAGTCATCAATATGTCAATGTCATTGGGGTGAAAAATGCTGCCCTCTTCCTGTCAGTTCCCATGGTCAATCATCGAATCTGGGCTCCATTGATGTTGGCTTTATATATCTGTGGTGCACATGTTTAACTCCAGGTGAAACTACTCTGAGTTGATCAAACTACCTCAAATCAGCTGTTGTGAAACCGAAAACTCAGAGTTTCCTATCTCAGAGTAGATCAACTCAGAGTTAAGGATTGGACTCAGAGTTTGTTGAACCTTCTTTGTGAAACGGACCCCTGCAGTTGAGTCCTGTCTCTGTGCCTTGTAATAGAACAATCTGGCCAGCCATGGACTCTGAATCAGATGCTGTGCATGCTGCTGTCCAGGCCCAGGGGACGGATTCATCATCAGGCTCTGATGGGGCAGACATCGTGTTGTGGACTACGCCATCGAGTTACACAGACTAGCAGCCGACAGCGGGTGGAACTCGGCGTTGCTGTTCAACACTTTCCTTCATGGTCTCTCTGCCACCATTAAAGACCTTCTTGTCCCTCTTGATCTTCCCTCTGACCTTGACTTGCACCAGCATGCCGTAGTATCTCCAGGGCACACAACGCCATTCTGGTTACTCACCACAGCGCTCCAGTGCTGCAGCACCTCCACCAGCTGCCGAGGAGCCCATGCAGCTGGGAAGAACCCGGCTCTCTCCAGAGGAGTGACAACGACGCCTGCGGGAAGGCAGGTGCATCTATTGCGGAGGGTCGGGACATTTTCTGCCGTCCTGTCCAGTAAAAGGCAGGGCTCACCAGTGAGGAGAGCACTGGTGAGCCAAATGACGTCCTCCAGCGATCTCTCCTGACCTCTCCTGTCTACCGAACTTGTTACCTCTGAGCAGAGGGCTGCTCATCCAGCATTGGTGGATTCCAGCGCAGACGCAAATCTCATGGACCAGCAGATGGCGGAGCATCTGGTAATCCCTCTGGAGCACCTGGAAGCCACTGCCCTGGATGGTAATCTGCTGTACCGGATGTCTCATCGTACTCAACCTGTGCAGCTCAACAAACAGTAACCATTCTGAGCTCATCAATTTTCATGTCTTACGGTCATCTCTGCACCCGCTAATTCTTGGGTTACCTTGGCTTATTAAGCACTTAACCCCCGTTACCACGACCTGCACGACATATTCAGCAAGACTCAAGCTATGTCCCTGCCCATCAATCTCCCAGGGACCTCTCCACTCAAGGGTCGGCTGTATTCTCTCTCTCCACCAGAGAGGGAAGCCATGAAGCAGTACATTGACACCTTGTTGAAAGCTGGCCGTCTTCCTCCCATCGATTATCGCGGCCTGAACGTCATCACCATAAAGAACCTCCTCAGTACCTCCGAGGAGGTTCCTCCCTTCCTTTAATCTCCTCAGTAGTGATAAAAACAGGAAATGACAAGACATTGAGACAGAATAAAAACCCAGCTTGACATGTTGTTGCATCAACGAAACTGTCATTGAATCAACGTTACAGAATAAATGATAAAATAATAAAAGTAATTTTAATGATGAAAAATAGATCAAGCCAGACATAAAATCAATGTTAGTTCAACTTCAAATCAATCAGTGTTTTATCATTGAACCAAAATTGAAATAATATTAATTCAACCAATCCCCAAATAGCAGACCAACATTGAATCAACACTGAATTATGAACTGAATCAATGTTTTATCACTTATTATCAAAAATGATGATTCTGATGGAATTTTAACATTGAATCAATGTTGCCATGCTATGAGTCACTTTGCCCTGTGTGTATATGTGTGTGTGTGTGTGTGGGCCATAGGTGAACTGTAATGTCCGCAGTCACTGAGAAATCTTACGTCCATGTTTTGTCTTGTTGATTTGATGATACTCGGTCTCTGTTTCGCTCTCCCTGATGCTTCCAGGTAGGTCAGGAGGAGGTAAAATTGAGTATGATGGTGAAATGGAAGGAATGGGCATGCTGATTGGCTGCAGCTTTCTTTTTCTTTTTTTGTTGCTTCAGCGAGCTCTGAAACCCATTTCAGCAATTTTTCGGTGCATCAAGCACAGCAAAGCACAGCGCTCGCATGCTTGTAGCTGTGTAGTGTGACAAATACTTGTGATAAATAGCTGGAAGGCAAAATGGAGGATAAAATGATATGTGTTTCTTAATAACTATCGTAACTTTACACCAGAAGCATATGTTTGTAATACATTCTATTTGCAACCAAGAAGCATATCAGGTGCGTGGCCTGTAGGTTGCAATATGTGCTTAAATATATGGTGTAGTGTGTGCTAAACAGCGAGTGCAATGCAGAATTCCCTTTGTTGCTGTTTCATTGCATTTCTTTAGACTGAGATATGAACTCTATGAAATCATACACAACAAACACACATTCTTAACCAACCAGCAGAGTCTGTCTTTCTAGCTATTGAAAATCAAAGTTGTGTTGATTGTTCTTTTATTAAGTCTCTTGTGTTTGGTCAATACATGCAAATGAATGCTTTTGTCCTTACTCCTGCATCTCATCCTGCTTCTTCAACATCTTTTTGAAAGTTTTCTGGTGCCCAGCAGCAGTTCTGTATATGTGGAGGGGGCACTCTACACAGTAGTCTATTTAAGTAGGTCAGTATAGATTCCATTCCATTGAATGTCTTTCACTTTGTGCTGACACTCAGTGCAAAAATGTATCCGAGCGAAAGGTTTTGGTCAATAGCAATTACCTTTCGTCTCTCCTCTCCCTTAGGCCCCCAAAAAAGGATTTTTTGGGGCCTAATGGGGTTGACTGAGTGGCTGCTTCAGGTCATGTGATTTGAGTAACTATTTTTGAATCTTTAATGACGGAGCTCTGTGTGACACAAAAACCCTAAAGCACCTCAGGAAAAAGGCATTTAGATTGAGACTTTTTCCCCTTATCTTAGTAACTTAATTGTTTTACTAATATTCAATATATGTGATTCTGGGACAGAAATTAAGTTAAATTTAGAGATCTGAACATTTGAAACCAAACGTAACATGTTGTACTTCAATTTAGTAGTAAAGAGTGTTTGTTGAGACTTTGATGGACCACATATAATAGGAAATATTTTTGTTTGGCTTCTATTTGCATCTGTTTTTTATCCAAAATGAACTGAAATCAACTCTAGGCTCAGTATAAGGTTGTCCAAATGAGAGGAGGATCAGAACGGACTCGACCAGGTACCTCTACAATGAGGGGAATAAATGGAGTGATGGAGTGAAGAGTTCACTTTGGTTCAAGTCAGGCTTGCATTATTTCTTGTTGCCAAAATACACATTGAGTGTTGTTGCAGTAGCTGCTACAGCTCAGAGGTTTAGTGGTAATTAAGCCCCGAGACTAAACAACAAATTACTTTAGTAGCAGCTGTGCAGAGACACTAAACTATAAAGTCTTGTATCAACATTTTTGTATTATTAGATTTCAAAGAAAATGTATGCAAAGACAATTGCCATGATATTCTTATTACTTATTATCTGAGTCCATGTAATACCAGTGACGTTTACAAACGTTCTGATTTTGGATTAGAGGCTTGATAGTGCTAAACAAATGGACTGTGTAAATGAATAGTATTTTTATCTGACGATCCTCTCTTGCATTTGTTCAAACACAGACACACACACACCCACACAGTTTTACACTATATTTGATGAAAACAGAACTATTAATTTTCTCACTGGATCACTGCAACTGCCCATTTTAACCTTTAATCTGCTGCTCCTCTCTGACTTTTCAGACACAGCAGACGGTCGGAATGCGCGACAGCCAATCACAGCGGACTGTCGGAATGCGCGACAGCCAATCACAGCAGACGGTTGGAATGCGCGACAGACAGTCGGAATGCGCGACAGCCAATCACAGCAGACTGTCGGAATGCGCGACAGCCAATCACAGCAGACGGTTGGAATGCGCGACAGACAGTCGGAATGCACGACAGCCAATCACAGCAGACTGTCGGAATGCACGACAGCCAATCACAGCAGACGGTTGGAATGCACAACAGCCAATCACAGAAGACGGTCGGAATGCGCGACAGCCAATCACAGCAGACTGTCGGAATGCGCGACAGCCAATCACAGCAGACGGTCGGAATGCACGACAGACGGTCGGAATGCGCAACAGCCAATCACAGCACACGGTCGGAATGCGCGACAGCCAATCACAGCAGACTGTCGGAATGCGCGACAGCCAATCACAGGAGACGGTTGGAATGCGCGACAGACGGTCGGAATGCACGACAGCCAATCACAGCAGACGGTCGGAATGCGCGACAGCCAATCACAGCAGAGGGTCGGAATGCGCGACAGCCAATCACAGCAGACTGTCGGAATGCGTGACAGCCAATCACAGCAGACGGTCGGAATGCGCAACAGACGGTCGGAATGCGCGACAGCCAATCACAGCACACGGTCGGAATGCGCGACAGCCAATCACAGCAGACTGTCGGAATGCGTACTTCAATTTAGTAGTAAAGAGTGTTTGTTGAGACTTTGATGGACCACATATAATAGGAAATATTTTTGTTTGGCTTCTATTTGCATCTGTTTTTTATCCAAAATGAACTGAAATCAACTCTAGGCTCAGTATAAGGTTGTCCAAATGAGAGGAGGATCAGAACGGACTCGACCAGGTACCTCTACAATGAGGGGAATAAATGGAGTGATGGAGTGAAGAGTTCACTTTGGTTCAAGTCAGGCTTGCATTATTTCTTGTTGCCAAAATACACATTGAGTGTTGTTGCAGTAGCTGCTACAGCTCAGAGGTTTAGTGGTAATTAAGCCCCGAGACTAAACAACAAATTACTTTAGTAGCAGCTGTGCAGAGACACTAAACTATAAAGTCTTGTATCAACATTTTTGTATTATTAGATTTCAAAGAAAATGTATGCAAAGACAATTGCCATGATATTCTTATTACTTATTATCTGAGTCCATGTAATACCAGTGACGTTTACAAACGTTCTGATTTTGGATTAGAGGCTTGATAGTGCTAAACAAATGGACTGTGTAAATGAATAGTATTTTTATCTGACGATCCTCTCTTGCATTTGTTCAAACACAGACACACACACACCCACACAGTTTTACACTATATTTGATGAAAACAGAACTATTAATTTTCTCACTGGATCACTGCAACTGCCCATTTTAACCTTTAATCTGCTGCTCCTCTCTGACTTTTCAGACACAGCAGACGGTCGGAATGCGCGACAGCCAATCACAGCGGACTGTCGGAATGCGCGACAGCCAATCACAGCAGACGGTTGGAATGCGCGACAGACAGTCGGAATGCGCGACAGCCAATCACAGCAGACTGTCGGAATGCGCGACAGCCAATCACAGCAGACTGTCGGAATGCGCGACAGCCAATCACAGCAGACGGTTGGAATGCGCGACAGACAGTCGGAATGCACGACAGCCAATCACAGCAGACTGTCGGAATGCACGACAGCCAATCACAGCAGACGGTTGGAATGCACAACAGCCAATCACAGAAGACGGTCGGAATGCGCGACAGCCAATCACAGCAGACTGTCGGAATGCGCGACAGCCAATCACAGCAGACGGTCGGAATGCGCAACAGACGGTCGGAATGCGCAACAGCCAATCACAGCACACGGTCGGAATGCGCGACAGCCAATCACAGCAGACTGTCGGAATGCGCGACAGCCAATCACAGGAGACGGTTGGAATGCGCGACAGACGGTCGGAATGCACGACAGCCAATCACAGCAGACGGTCGGAATGCGCGACAGCCAATCACAGCAGAGGGTCGGAATGCGCGACAGCCAATCACAGCAGACTGTCGGAATGCGTGACAGCCAATCACAGCAGACCGTCGGAATGCGCGACAGCCAATCACAGCAGACGGTCGGAATGCGAATGCGCGACAGCCAATCACAGCAGACGGTCGGAATGCGCAACAGCCAATCACAGCAGATGGTCGGAATTCGCGACAGACGGTCGGGATGCGCGACAGCCAATCACAGCAGACGGTCGGAATGCGTGACAGCCAATCACAGCAGACGGTCGGAATGCGCAACAGCCAATCACAGCAGACGGTCGGAATGCGCGACAGATGGTCGGAATGCACGACAGCCAATCACAGCAGACGGTTGGAATGCACGACAGCCAATCACAGCAGACTGTCAGAATCCGCGACAGCCAATCACAGTAGACGATCAGAATGCGCGACAGATGGTTGGAATACGCGACAGCCAATCACAGCAGACGGTCGGAATGCGCGACAGCCAATCACAGCAGACGGTCGGAATGCACGACAGCCAATCACAGCAGACGGTCGGAATGTGCGACAGCCAATCACAGCAGACGGTCGGAATGCGAGACAGATGGTCGGAATGCGCGACAGCCAATCACAGCAGACGGTCGGAATGCGAGACAGATGGTCGGAATGCGCGACAGCCAATCACAGCAGACGGTTGGAATGCACGACAGCCAATCACAGCAGACTGTCAGAATCCGCGACAGCCAATCACAGTAGACGATCAGAATGCGCGACAGATGGTTGGAATACGCGACAGCCAATCACAGCAGACGGTCGGAATGCGCGACAGCCAATCACAGCAGACGGTCGGAATGCACGACAGCCAATCACAGCAGACGGTCGGAATGTGCGACAGCCAATCACAGCAGACGGTCGGAATGCGAGACAGATGGTCGGAATGCGCGACAGCCAATCACAGCAGACGGTCGGAATGCGAGACAGATGGTCGGAATGCGCGACAGCCAATCACAGCAGACGGTTGGAATGCACGACAGCCAATCACAGCAGACTGTCGGAATGCGCGACAGCTAATCACAGAAGACTGTCGGAACGCATGACGGCCAATCACAGCAGACGGTCAGAATGTGCAACAGCCAATCACAGCAGACGGTCGGAATGCGCGACAGGCAATCACAGCAGACCGTCGGAATGCGCGACAGCCAATCACAGCAGGCGGTCGGAATGCGCGACAGCCAATCACAGCAGACGGTCGGAATGCGCGACAGCCAATCACAGCAGACGGTCGGAATGTGCAACAGCCAATCACAGCAGATGGTCGGAATTCGCGACAGACGGTCGGGATGCGCGACAGCCAATCACAGCAGACGGTCGGAATGCGTGACAGCCAATCACAGCAGACGGTCGGATTGCGAGACAGATGGTCGGAATGCGCGACAGCCAATCACAGCAGACGGCTGGAATGCACGACAGCCAATCACAGCAGACTCGGAATGCGCGACAGCTAATCACAGAAGACTGTTGGAACGCATGACGGCCAATCACAGCAGACGGTCAGAATGTGCGACAGCCAATCACAGCAGACGGTCGGAATGCGCGACAGGCAATCACAGCAGACCGTGGGAATGCGCAACAGCCAATCACAGCAGACAGTCGGAATGCACGACAGCCAATCACAGCAGACGGTCGGAATGCGCGACAGCCAATCACAGCAGACGGTCGGAATTCGCGACAGACGGTCGGAATGCGCGACAGCCAATAACAGCAGACGGAACGAATGCGTGACAGATGGTTGGAATACGCGACAGCCAATCACAGCAGACGGTCGGAATGCGCGACAGCCAATCACAGCAGACGGTCGGAATGCACGACAGCCAATCACAGCAGACGGTCGGAATGCGCGACAGCCAATCACAGCAGACGGTCGGAACGCATGACGGCCAATCACAGCAGACGGTCAGAATGTGCGACAGCCAATCACAGCAGACGGTCGGAATGCGCGACAGGCAATCACAGCAGACCGTCGGAATGCGCGACAGCCAATCACAGCAGACCGTCGGAATGCGCGACAGCCAATCACAGCAGACGGTCGGAATGCGAATGCGCGACAGCCAATCACAGCAGACGGTCGGAATGCGCAACAGCAAATCACAGCAGATGGTCGGAATTCGCGACAGACGGTCGGGATGCGCGACAGCCAATCACAGCAGACGGTCGGAATGCGTGACAGCCAATCACAGCAGACGGTCGGAATGCGCAACAGCCAATCACAGCAGACGGTCGGAATGCGCGACAGATGGTCGGAATGCACGACAGCCAATCACAGCAGACGGTTGGAATGCACGACAGCCAATCACAGCAGACTGTCAGAATCCGCGACAGCCAATCACAGTAGACGATCAGAATGCGCGACAGACGGTCGGAATGCGTGACAGCCAATCACAGCAGACGGAACGAATGCGCGACAGATGGTTGGAATACGCGACAGCCAATCACAGCAGATGGTTGGAATGCGCGTCAGACGGTCGGAATGCGCAACAGCCAATCACAGCAGACGGAACGAATGCGCGACAGATGGTTGGAATACGCGACAGCCAATCACAGCAGACGGTCGGAATGCGCGACAGCCAATCACAGCAGACGGTCGGAATGCACGACAGCCAATCACAGCAGACGGTCGGAATGCGCGACAGCCAATCACAGCAGACGGTCGGATTGCGAGACAGATGGTCGGAATGCGCGACAGCCAATCACAGCAGACGGCTGGAATGCACGACAGCCAATCACAGCAGACTCGGAATGCGCGACAGCTAATTACAGAAGACTGTCGGAACGCATGACGGCCAATCACAGCAGACGGTCAGAATGTGCGACAGCCAATCACAGCAGACGGTTGGAATGCGCGACAGCCAATCACAGCAGACCGTGGGAATGCGCGACAGCCAATCACAGCAGACGGTCGGAATGCGCGACAGCCAATCACAGCAGACGGTCGGAATGCGCGACAGCCAATCACAGCAGACGGTCGGAATGCGCGACAGCCAATCACAGCAGACGGTCGGAATGCGCGACAGACGGTCGGAATGCGCGACAGCCAATAACAGCAGACTGTCGGAATGCGCGACAGCCAATCACAGCAGACGGTCGGAATGCGCGACAGCCAATCACAGCAGACGGTCGGAATGCGCGACAGCCAATCACAGCAGACGGTCGGAATGCGCGACAGACGGTCGGAATGCGCAACAGCCAATCACAGCACACGGTCGGAATGCGCGACAGCCAATCACAGCAGACTGTCGGAATGCGCGACAGCCAATCACAGGAGACGGTTGGAATGCGCGACAGACGGTCGGAATGCACGACAGCCAATCACAGCAGACGGTCGGAATGCGCGACAGCCAATCACAGCAGAGGGTCGGAATGCGCGACAGCCAATCACAGCAGACTGTCGGAATGCGCGACAGCCAATCACAGCAGACGGTCGGAATGCGCAACAGACGGTCGGAATGCGCAACAGCCAATCACAGCACATGGTCGGAATGCGCGACAGCCAATCACAGCAGACTGTCGGAATGCGCGACAGCCAATCACAGGAGACGGTTGGAATGCGCGACAGACGGTCGGAATGTGCGACAGCCAATCACAGCAGATGGTCGGAATGCGCGACAGCCAATCACAGCAGACTGTCGGAATGCGCGACAGCCAATCACAGCAGACGGTCGGATTGCGAGACAGATGGTCGGAATGCGCGACAGCCAATCACAGCAGACGGCTGGAATGCACGACAGCCAATCACAGCAGGCTCGGAATGCGCGACAGCTAATTACAGAAGACTGTCGGAACGCATGACGGCCAATCACAGCAGACGGTCAGAATGTGCGACAGCCAATCACAGCAGACGGTTGGAATGCGCGACAGCCAATCACAGCAGACCGTGGGAATGCGCGACAGCCAATCACAGCAGACAGTCGGAATGCGCGACAGCCAATCACAGCAGACGGTCGGAATGCGCGACAGCCAATCACAGCAGACGGTCGGAATTTGCGACAGACGGTCGGAATGCGCGACAGCCAATAACAGCAGACTGTCGGAATGCGCGACAGCCAATCACAGCAGACTGTCGGAATGCGCGACAGCCAATCACAGCAGACGGTCGGAATGCGCGACAGCCAATCACAGCAGACGGTCGGAATGCGCGACAGCCAATCACAGCAGACGGTCGGAATGCGCGACAGACGGTCGGAATGCGCAACAGCCAATCACAGCACACGGTCGGAATGCGCGACAGCCAATCACAGCAGACTGTCGGAATGCGCGACAGCCAATCACAGGAGACGGTTGGAATGCACGACAGATGGTCGGAATGCACGACAGCCAATCACAGCAGACGGTCGGAATGCGCGACAGCCAATCACAGCAGAGGGACGGAATGCGCGACAGCCAATCACAGCAGACTGTCGGAATGCGCGACAGCCAATCACAGCAGACGGTCGGAATGCGCAACAGACGGTCGGAATGCGCAACAGCCAATCACAGCACATGGTCGGAATGCGCGACAGCCAATCACAGCAGACTGTCGGAATGCGCGACAGCCAATCACAGGAGACGGTTGGAATGCGCGACAGACGGTCGGAATGTGCGACAGCCAATCACAGCAGATGGTCGGAATGCGCGACAGCCAATCACAGCAGACGGTCGGAATGCGCGACAGACGGTCGGAATGCGCGACAGCCAATCACAGCAGACTGTCGGAATGCGTGACAGCCAATCACAGCAGACGGTCGGAATGCGCGACAGATGGTCGGAATGCGCAAGAGCCAATCACAGCAGACGGTCGGAATGCGCGACAACCAAACACAGAAGACGGTCGGAATGCGCAACAGCCAATCACAGCAGACTGTCAGAATGCGCGACAGACGGTCGGAATGCGCGACGGCCAATCACAGCAGACAGTCGGAATGCGCGACAACCAAACACAGAAGACGGTCGGAATGCATGACAGACAATCACAGCAGACGGTCGGAATGCGCGACAGCCAATCACAGCAGACGATCGGAATGCGCGACAGCCAATCACAGCAGACGGTCGGAATGCGCGACAGATGGTCGGAATGCACGACAGCCAATCACAGCAGACGGTTGGAATGCACGACAGCCAATCACAGCAGACTGTCAGAATCCGCGACAGCCAATCACAGTAGACCATCAGAATGCGCGACAGACGGTCGGAATGCGTGACAGCCAATCACAGCAGATGGTTGGAATGCGCGTCAGACGGTCGGAATGTGCAACAGCCAATCACAGCAGACGGAACGAATGCGCGACAGATGGTTGGAATACGCGACAGCCAATCACAGCAGACGGTCGGAATGCGCGACAGCCAATCACAGCAGACGGTCGGAATGCACGACAGCCAATCACAGCAGACGGTCGGAATGCGCGACAGCCAATCACAGCAGACGATCGGAATGCGAGACAGATGGTCGGAATGCGCGACAGCCAATCACAGCAGACGGTTGGAATGCACGACAGCCAATCACAGCAGACTGTCGGAATGCGCGACAGCTAATCACAGAAGACTGTCGGAACGCATGACGGCCAATCACAGCAGACGGTCAGAATGTGCGACAGCCAATCACAGCAGACGGTCGGAATGCGCGACAGGAAAGCACAGCAGACCGTCGGAATGCGCGACAGCCAATCACAGCAGACGGTTGGAATGCGCGACAGCCAATCACAGCAGACGGTCGGAATGCGCGACAGCCAATCACAGCAGACGGTCGGAATGCGCAACAGCCAATCACAGCAGATGGTCGGAATTCGCGACAGACGGTCGGGATGCGCGACAGCCAATCACAGCAGACGGTCGGAATGCGTGACAGCCAATCACAGCAGACGGTCGGATTGCGAGACAGATGGTCGGAATGCGCGACAGCCAATCACAGCAGACGGCTGGAATGCACGACAGCCAATCACAGCAGACTCGGAATGCGCGACAGCTAATCACAGAAGACTGTTGGAACGCATGACGGCCAATCACAGCAGACGGTCAGAATGTGCGACAGCCAATCACAGCAGACGGTCGGAATGCGCGACAGCCAATCACAGCAGACGGTCGGAATGCGCGACAGCCAATCACAGCAGACGGTCGGAATTCGCGACAGACGGTCGGAATGCGCGACAGCCAATAACAGCAGACGGAACGAATGCGTGACAGATGGTTGGAATACGCGACAGCCAATCACAGCAGACGGTCGGAATGCGCGACAGCCAATCACAGCAGACGGTCGGAATGCACGACAGCCAATCACAGCAGACGGTCGGAATGCGCGACAGCCAATCACAGCAGACGGTCGGAACGCATGACGGCCAATCACAGCAGACGGTCAGAATGTGCGACAGCCAATCACAGCAGACGGTCGGAATGCGCGACAGGCAATCACAGCAGACCGTCGGAATGCGCGACAGCCAATCACAGCAGACCGTCGGAATGCGCGACAGCCAATCACAGCAGACGGTCGGAATGCGAATGCGCGACAGCCAATCACAGCAGACGGTCGGAATGCGCAACAGCCAATCACAGCAGATGGTCGGAATTCGCGACAGACGGTCGGGATGCGCGACAGCCAATCACAGCAGACGGTCGGAATGCGTGACAGCCAATCACAGCAGACGGTCGGAATGCGCAACAGCCAATCACAGCAGACGGTCGGAATGCGCGACAGATGGTCGGAATGCACGACAGCCAATCACAGCAGACGGTTGGAATGCACGACAGCCAATCACAGCAGACTGTCAGAATCCGCGACAGCCAATCACAGTAGACGATCAGAATGCGCGACAGACGGTCGGAATGCGTGACAGCCAATCACAGCAGACGGAACGAATGCGCGACAGATGGTTGGAATACGCGACAGCCAATCACAGCAGATGGTTGGAATGCGCGTCAGACGGTCGGAATGCGCAACAGCCAATCACAGCAGACGGAACGAATGCGCGACAGATGGTTGGAATACGCGACAGCCAATCACAGCAGACGGTCGGAATGTGCGACAGCCAATCACAGCAGACGGTCGGAATGCACGACAGCCAATCACAGCAGACGGTCGGAATGCGCGACAGCCAATCACAGCAGACGGTCGGATTGCGAGACAGATGGTCGGAATGCGCGACAGCCAATCACAGCAGACGGCTGGAATGCACGACAGCCAATCACAGCAGACTCGGAATGCGCGACAGCTAATTACAGAAGACTGTCGGAACGCATGACGGCCAATCACAGCAGACGGTCAGAATGTGCGACAGCCAATCACAGCAGACGGTTGGAATGCGCGACAGCCAATCACAGCAGACCGTGGGAATGCGCGACAGCCAATCACAGCAGACAGTCGGAATGCGCGACAGCCAATCACAGCAGACGGTCGGAATGCGCGACAGCCAATCACAGCAGACGGTCGGAATGCGCGACAGCCAATCACAGCAGACGGTCGGAATGCGCGACAGATGGTCGGAATGCACGACAGCCAATCACAGCAGACGGTTGGAATGCACGACAGCCAATCACAGCAGACTGTCAGAATCCGCGACAGCCAATCACAGTAGACCATCAGAATGCGCGACAGACGGTCGGAATGCGTGACAGCCAATCACAGCAGATGGTTGGAATGCGCGTCAGACGGTCGGAATGTGCAACAGCCAATCACAGCAGACGGAACGAATGCGCGACAGATGGTTGGAATACGCGACAGCCAATCACAGCAGACGGTCGGAATGCGCGACAGCCAATCACAGCAGACGGTCGGAATGCACGACAGCCAATCACAGCAGACGGTCGGAATGCGCGACAGCCAATCACAGCAGACGATCGGAATGCGAGACAGATGGTCGGAATGCGCGACAGCCAATCACAGCAGACGGTTGGAATGCACGACAGCCAATCACAGCAGACTGTCGGAATGCGCGACAGCTAATCACAGAAGACTGTCGGAACGCATGACGGCCAATCACAGCAGACGGTCAGAATGTGCGACAGCCAATCACAGCAGACGGTCGGAATGCGCGACAGGAAAGCACAGCAGACCGTCGGAATGCGCGACAGCCAATCACAGCAGACGGTTGGAATGCGCGACAGACGGTCGGAATGCGCAACAGCCAATCACAGCAGACGGTCGGAATGCGCGACAGCCAATCACAGCAGACGGTCGGAATGCGCGACAGACGGTCGGAATGCGCGACAGCCAATAACAGCAGACTGTCGGAATGCGCGACAGCCAATCACAGCAGACGGTCGGAATGCGCGACAGCCAATCACAGCAGACGGTCGGAATGCGCGACAGCCAATCACAGCAGACGGTCGGAATGCGCGACAGACGGTCGGAATGCGCAACAGCCAATCACAGCACACGGTCGGAATGCGCGACAGCCAATCACAGCAGACTGTCGGAATGCGCGACAGCCAATCACAGGAGACGGTTGGAATGCGCGACAGACGGTCGGAATGCACGACAGCCAATCACAGCAGACGGTCGGAATGCGCGACAGCCAATCACAGCAGAGGGTCGGAATGCGCGACAGCCAATCACAGCAGACTGTCGGAATGCGCGACAGCCAATCACAGCAGACGGTCGGAATGCGCAACAGACGGTCGGAATGCGCAACAGCCAATCACAGCACATGGTCGGAATGCGCGACAGCCAATCACAGCAGACTGTCGGAATGCGCGACAGCCAATCACAGGAGACGGTTGGAATGCGCGACAGACGGTCGGAATGTGCGACAGCCAATCACAGCAGATGGTCGGAATGCGCGACAGCCAATCACAGCAGACTGTCGGAATGCGCGACAGCCAATCACAGCAGACGGTCGGATTGCGAGACAGATGGTCGGAATGCGCGACAGCCAATCACAGCAGACGGCTGGAATGCACGACAGCCAATCACAGCAGGCTCGGAATGCGCGACAGCTAATTACAGAAGACTGTCGGAACGCATGACGGCCAATCACAGCAGACGGTCAGAATGTGCGACAGCCAATCACAGCAGACGGTTGGAATGCGCGACAGCCAATCACAGCAGACCGTGGGAATGCGCGACAGCCAATCACAGCAGACAGTCGGAATGCGCGACAGCCAATCACAGCAGACGGTCGGAATGCGCGACAGCCAATCACAGCAGACGGTCGGAATTCGCGACAGACGGTCGGAATGCGCGACAGCCAATAACAGCAGACTGTCGGAATGCGCGACAGCCAATCACAGCAGACTGTCGGAATGCGCGACAGCCAATCACAGCAGACGGTCGGAATGCGCGACAGCCAATCACAGCAGACGGTCGGAATGCGCGACAGCCAATCACAGCAGACGGTCGGAATGCGCGACAGACGGTCGGAATGCGCAACAGCCAATCACAGCACACGGTCGGAATGCGCGACAGCCAATCACAGCAGACTGTCGGAATGCGCGACAGCCAATCACAGGAGACGGTTGGAATGCACGACAGATGGTCGGAATGCACGACAGCCAATCACAGCAGACGGTCGGAATGCGCGACAGCCAATCACAGCAGAGGGACGGAATGCGCGACAGCCAATCACAGCAGACTGTCGGAATGCGCGACAGCCAATCACAGCAGACGGTCGGAATGCGCAACAGACGGTCGGAATGCGCAACAGCCAATCACAGCACATGGTCGGAATGCGCGACAGCCAATCACAGCAGACTGTCGGAATGCGCGACAGCCAATCACAGGAGACGGTTGGAATGCGCGACAGACGGTCGGAATGTGCGACAGCCAATCACAGCAGATGGTCGGAATGCGCGACAGCCAATCACAGCAGACGGTCGGAATGCGCGACAGACGGTCGGAATGCGCGACAGCCAATCACAGCAGACTGTCGGAATGCGTGACAGCCAATCACAGCAGACGGTCGGAATGCGCGACAGATGGTCGGAATGCGCAAGAGCCAATCACAGCAGACGGTCGGAATGCGCGACAACCAAACACAGAAGACGGTCGGAATGCGCAACAGCCAATCACAGCAGACTGTCAGAATGCGCGACAGACGGTCGGAATGCGCGACGGCCAATCACAGCAGACAGTCGGAATGCGCGACAATCAAACACAGAAGACGGTCGGAATGCATGACAGACAATCACAGCAGACGGTCGGAATGCGCGACAGCCAATCACAGCAGACGATCGGAATGCGCGACAGCCAATCACAGCAGACGGTCGGAATGCGCGACAGATGGTCGGAATGCACGACAGCCAATCACAGCAGACGGTTGGAATGCACGACAGCCAATCACAGCAGACTGTCAGAATCCGCGACAGCCAATCACAGTAGACCATCAGAATGCGCGACAGACGGTCGGAATGCGTGACAGCCAATCACAGCAGATGGTTGGAATGCGCGTCAGACGGTCGGAATGTGCAACAGCCAATCACAGCAGACGGAACGAATGCGCGACAGATGGTTGGAATACGCGACAGCCAATCACAGCAGACGGTCGGAATGCGCGACAGCCAATCACAGCAGACGGTCGGAATGCACGACAGCCAATCACAGCAGACGGTCGGAATGCGCGACAGCCAATCACAGCAGACGATCGGAATGCGAGACAGATGGTCGGAATGCGCGACAGCCAATCACAGCAGACGGTTGGAATGCACGACAGCCAATCACAGCAGACTGTCGGAATGCGCGACAGCTAATCACAGAAGACTGTCGGAACGCATGACGGCCAATCACAGCAGACGGTCAGAATGTGCGACAGCCAATCACAGCAGACGGTCGGAATGCGCGACAGGAAAGCACAGCAGACCGTCGGAATGCGCGACAGCCAATCACAGCAGACGGTTGGAATGCGCGACAGCCAATCACAGCAGACGGTCGGAATGCGCGACAGCCAATCACAGCAGACGGTCGGAATGCGCAACAGCCAATCACAGCAGATGGTCGGAATTCGCGACAGACGGTCGGGATGCGCGACAGCCAATCACAGCAGACGGTCGGAATGCGTGACAGCCAATCACAGCAGACGGTCGGATTGCGAGACAGATGGTCGGAATGCGCGACAGCCAATCACAGCAGACGGCTGGAATGCACGACAGCCAATCACAGCAGACTCGGAATGCGCGACAGCTAATCACAGAAGACTGTTGGAACGCATGACGGCCAATCACAGCAGACGGTCAGAATGTGCGACAGCCAATCACAGCAGACGGTCGGAATGCGCGACAGGCAATCACAGCAGACCGTGGGAATGCGCGACAGCCAATCACAGCAGACAGTCGGAATGCACGACAGCCAATCACAGCAGACGGTCGGAATGCGCGACAGCCAATCACAGCAGACGGTCGGAATTCGCGACAGACGGTCGGAATGCGCGACAGCCAATAACAGCAGACGGAACGAATGCGTGACAGATGGTTGGAATACGCGACAGCCAATCACAGCAGACGGTCGGAATGCGCGACAGCCAATCACAGCAGACGGTCGGAATGCACGACAGCCAATCACAGCAGACGGTCGGAATGCGCGACAGCCAATCACAGCAGACGGTCGGAATGCGAGACAGATGGTCGGAATGCGCGACAGCCAATCACAGCAGACGGTTGGAATGCACGACAGCCAATCACAGCAGACTGTCGGAATGCGCGACAGCTAATCACAGAAGACTGTCGGAACGCATGACGGTCAATCACAGCAGACGGTCAGAATGTGCGACAGCCAATCACAGCAGACGGTCGGAATGCGCGACAGGCAATCACAGCAGACCGTCGGAATGCGCGACAGCCAATCACAGCAGACCGTCGGAATGCGCGACAGCCAATCACAGCAGACGGTCGGAATGCGAATGCGCGACAGCCAATCACAGCAGACGGTCGGAATGCGCAACAGCCAATCACAGCAGATGGTCGGAATTCGCGACAGACGGTCGGGATGCGCGACAGCCAATCACAGCAGACGGTCGGAATGCGTGACAGCCAATCACAGCAGACGGTCGGAATGCGCAACAGCCAATCACAGCAGATGGTCGGAATGCGCGACAGATGGTCGGAATGCACGACAGCCAATCACAGCAGACGGTTGGAATGCACGACAGCCAATCACAGCAGACTGTCAGAATCCGCGACAGCCAATCACAGTAGACGATCAGAATGCGCGACAGACGGTCGGAATGCGTGACAGCCAATCACAGCAGACGGAACGAATGCGCGACAGATGGTTGGAATACGCGACAGCCAATCACAGCAGATGGTTGGAATGCGCGTCAGACGGTCGGAATGCGCAACAGCCAATCACAGCAGACGGAACGAATGCGCGACAGATGGTTGGAATACGCGACAGCCAATCACAGCAGACGGTCGGAATGCGCGACAGCCAATCACAGCAGACGGTCGGAATGCATGACAGCCAATCACAGCAGACGGTCGGAATGCGCGACAGCCAATCACAGCAGACGGTCGGATTGCGAGACAGATGGTCGGAATGCGCGACAGCCAATCACAGCAGACGGCTGGAATGCACGACAGCCAATCACAGCAGACTCGGAATGCGCGACAGCTAATTACAGAAGACTGTCGGAACGCATGACGGCCAATCACAGCAGACGGTCAGAATGTGCGACAGCCAATCACAGCAGACGGTTGGAATGCGCGACAGCCAATCACAGCAGACCGTGGGAATGCGCGACAGCCAATCACAGCAGACAGTCGGAATGCGCGACAGCCAATCACAGCAGACGGTCGGAATTCGCGACAGACGGTCGGAATGCGCGACAGCCAATAACAGCAGACTGTCGGAATGCGCGACAGCCAATCACAGCAGACTGTCGGAATGCGCGACAGCCAATCACAGCAGACGGTCGGAATGCGCGACAGCCAATCACAGCAGACGGTCGGAATGCGCGACAGCCAATCACAGCAGACGGTCGGAATGCGCGACAGACGGTCGGAATGCGCAACAGCCAATCACAGCACACAGTCGGAATGCGCGACAGCCAATCACAGCAGACTGTCGGAATGCGCGACAGCCAATCACAGGAGACGGTTGGAATGCGCGACAGACGGTCGGAATGCACGACAGCCAATCACAGCAGACGGTCGGAATGCGCGACAGCCAATCACAGCAGAGGGTCGGAATGCGCGACAGCCAATCACAGCAGACTGTCGGAATGCGCGACAGCCAATCACAGCAGACGGTCGGAATGCGCAACAGACGGTCGGAATGCGCAACAGCCAATCACAGCACATGGTCGGAATGCGCGACAGCCAATCACAGCAGACTGTCGGAATGCGCGACAGCCAATCACAGGAGACGGTTGGAATGCGCGACAGATGGTCGGAATGTGCGACAGCCAATCACAGCAGATGGTCGGAATGCGCGACAGCCAATCACAGCAGACGGTCGGAATGCGCGACAGACGGTCGGAATGCGCGACAGCCAATCACAACAGACTGTCGGAATGCGTGACAGCCAATCACAGCAGACGGTCGGAATGCGCGACAGACGGTCGGAATGCGCAAGAGCCAATCACAGCAGACGGTCGGAATGCGCGACAACCAAACACAGAAGACGGTCGGAATGCGCAACAGCCAATCACAGCAGACTGTCAGAATGCGCGACAGATGGTCGGAATGCGCGACGGCCAATCACAGCAGACAGTCGGAATGCGCGACAACCAAACACAGAAGACGGTCGGAATGCATGACAGACAATCACAGCAGACGGTCGGAATGCGCGACAGCCAATCACAGCAGACCGTCGGAATGCGCGACAGCCAATCACAGCAGACGGTCGGAATGCGCGACAGATGGTCGGAATGCACGACAGCCAATCACAGCAGACGGTTGGAATGCACGACAGCCAATCACAGCAGACTGTCAGAATCCGCGACAGCCAATCACAGTAGACCATCAGAATGCGCGACAGACGGTCGGAATGCGTGACAGCCAATCACAGCAGATGGTTGGAATGCGCGTCAGACGGTCGGAATGCGCAACAGCCAATCACAGCAGACGGAACGAATGCGCGACAGATGGTTGGAATACGCGACAGCCAATCACAGCAGACGGTCGGAATGCGCGACAGCCAATCACAGCAGACGGTCGGAATGCACGACAGCCAATCACAGCAGACGGTCGGAATGCGCGACAGCCAATCACAGCAGACGGTCGGAATGCGAGACAGATGGTCGGAATGCGCGACAGCCAATCACAGCAGACGGTTGGAATGCACGACAGCCAATCACAGCAGACTGTCGGAATGCGCGACAGCTAATCACAGAAGACTGTCGGAACGCATGACGGCCAATCACAGCAGACGGTCAGAATGTGCGACAGCCAATCACAGCAGACGGTCGGAATGCGCGACAGCCAATCACAGCAGACCGTGGGAATGCGCGACAGCCAATCACAGCAGACAGTCGGAATGCGCGACAGCCAATCACAGCAGACGGTCGGAATTCGCGACAGACGGTCGGAATGCGCGACAGCCAATAACAGCAGACTGTCGGAATGCGCGACAGCCAATCACAGCAGACTGTCGGAATGCGCGACAGCCAATCACAGCAGACGGTCGGAATGCGCGACAGCCAATCACAGCAGACGGTCGGAATGCGCGACAGCCAATCACAGCAGACGGTCGGAATGCGCGACAGACGGTCGGAATGCGCAACAGCCAATCACAGCACACAGTCGGAATGCGCGACAGCCAATCACAGCAGACTGTCGGAATGCGCGACAGCCAATCACAGGAGACGGTTGGAATGCGCGACAGACGGTCGGAATGCACGACAGCCAATCACAGCAGACGGTCGGAATGCGCGACAGCCAATCACAGCAGAGGGTCGGAATGCGCGACAGCCAATCACAGCAGACTGTCGGAATGCGCGACAGCCAATCACAGCAGACGGTCGGAATGCGCAACAGACGGTCGGAATGCGCAACAGCCAATCACAGCACATGGTCGGAATGCGCGACAGCCAATCACAGCAGACTGTCGGAATGCGCGACAGCCAATCACAGGAGACGGTTGGAATGCGCAACAGATGGTCGGAATGTGCGACAGCCAATCACAGCAGATGGTCGGAATGCGCGACAGCCAATCACAGCAGACGGTCGGAATGCGCGACAGACGGTCGGAATGCGCGACAGCCAATCACAGCAGACTGTCTGAATGCGTGACAGCCAATCACAGCAGACGGTCGGAATGCGCGACAGACGGTCGGAATGCGCAAGAGCCAATCACAGCAGACGGTCGGAATGCGCGACAGACGGTCGGAATGCGCAACAGCCAATCACAGCAGACTGTCTGAATGCGTGACAGCCAATCACAGCAGACGGTCGGAATGCGCGACAGACGGTCGGAATGCGCAAGAGCCAATCACAGCAGACGGTCGGAATGCGTGACAACCAAACACAGAAGACGGTCGGAATGCGCAACAGCCAATCACAGCAGACTGTCAGAATGCGCGACAGATGGTCGGAATGCGCGACGGCCAATCACAGCAGACAGTCGGAATGCGCGACAACCAAACACAGAAGACGGTCGGAATGCATGACAGACAATCACAGCAGACGGTCGGAATGCGCGACAGCCAATCACAGCAGACGATCGGAATGCGCGACAGCCAATCACAGCAGACGGTCGGAATGCGCGACAGATGGTCGGAATGCACGGCAGCCAATCACAGCAGACGGTTGGAATGCACGACAGCCAATCACAGCAGACTGTCAGAATCCGCGACAGCCAATCACAGTAGACCATCAGAATGCGCGACAGACGGTCGGAATGCGTGACAGCCAATCACAGCAGATGGTTGGAATGCGCGTCAGACGGTCGGAATGCGCAACAGCCAATCACAGCAGACGGAACGAATGCGCGACAGATGGTTGGAATACGCGACAGCCAATCACAGCAGACGGTCGGAATGCACGACAGCCAATCACAGCAGACGGTCGGAATGCGCGACAGCCAATCACAGCAGACGGTCGGAATGCGAGACAGATGGTCGGAATGCGCGACAGCCAATCACAGCAGACGGTTGGAATGCACGACAGCCAATCACAGCAGACTGTCGGAATGCGCGACAGCTAATCACAGAAGACTGTCGGAACGCATGACGGCCAATCACAGCAGACGGTCAGAATGTGCGACAGCCAATCACAGCAGACGGTCGGAATGCGCGACAGGAAATCACAGCAGACCGTCGGAATGCGCGACAGCCAATCACAGCAGACGGTCGGAATGCGCGACAGCCAATCACAGCAGACGGTCGGAATGCGCGACAGCCAATCACAGCAGACGGTCGGAATGCGCAACAGCCAATCACAGCAGATGGTCGGAATTCGCGACAGACGGTCGGGATGCGCGACAGCCAATCACAGCAGACGGTTGGAATGCACGACAGCCAATCACAGCAGACTGTCGGAATGCGCGACAGCTAATCACAGAAGACTGTCGGAACGCATGACGGCCAATCACAGCAGACGGTCAGAATGTGCGACAGCCAATCACAGCAGACGGTCGGAATGCGCGACAGGAAATCACAGCAGACCGTCGGAATGCGCGACAGCCAATCACAGCAGACGGTCGGAATGCGCGACAGCCAATCACAGCAGACGGTCGGAATGCGCGACAGCCAATCACAGCAGACGGTCGGAATGCGCAACAGCCAATCACAGCAGATGGTCGGAATTCGCGACAGACGGTCGGGATGCGCGACAGCCAATCACAGCAGACGGTCGGAATGCGTGACAGCCAATCACAGCAGACGGTCGGATTGCGAGACAGATGGTCGGAATGCGCGACAGCCAATCACAGCAGACGGCTGGAATGCACGACAGCCAATCACAGCAGACTCGGAATGCGCGACAGCTAATCACAGAAGACTGTTGGAACGCATGACGGCCAATCACAGCAGACGGTCAGAATGTGCGACAGCCAATCACAGCAGACGGTCGGAATGCGCGACAGGCAATCACAGCAGACCGTGGGAATGCGCGACAGCCAATCACAGCAGACAGTCGGAATGCACGACAGCCAATCACAGCAGACGGTCGGAATGCGCGACAGCCAATCACAGCAGACGGCTGGAATGCACGACAGCCAATCACAGCAGACTCGGAATGCGCGACAGCTAATCACAGAAGACTGTTGGAACGCATGACGGCCAATCACAGCAGACGGTCAGAATGTGCGACAGCCAATCACAGCAGACGGTCGGAATGCGCGACAGGCAATCACAGCAGACCGTGGGAATGCGCGACAGCCAATCACAGCAGACAGTCGGAATGCACGACAGCCAATCACAGCAGACGGTCGGAATGCGCGACAGCCAATCACAGCAGACGGTCGGAATTCGCGACAGACGGTCGGAATGCGCGACAGCCAATAACAGCAGACGGAACGAATGCGTGATAGATGGTTGGAATATGCGACAGCCAATCACAGCAGACGGTCGGAATGCGCGACAGCCAATCACAGCAGACGGTCGGAATGCACGACAGCCAATCACAGCAGACGGTCGGAATGCGCGACAGCCAATCACAGCAGACGGTCGGAATGCGAGACAGATGGTCGGAATGCGCGACAGCCAATCACAGCAGACGGTTGGAATGCACGACAGTCAATCACAGCAGACTGTCGGAATGCGCGACAGCTAATCACAGAAGACTGTCGGAACGCATGACGGCCAATCACAGCAGACGGTCAGAATGTGCGACAGCCAATCACAGCAGACGGTCGGAATGCGCGACAGGCAATCACAGCAGACCGTCGGAATGCGCGACAGCCAATCACAGCAGACCGTCGGAATGCGCGACAGCCAATCACAGCAGACGGTCGGAATGCGAATGCGCGACAGCCAATCACAGCAGACGGTCGGAATGCGCAACAGCCAATCACAGCAGATGGTCGGAATTCGCGACAGACGGTCGGGATGCGCGACAGCCAATCACAGCAGACGGTCAGAATGCGTGACAGCCAATCACAGCAGACGGTCGGAATGCGCAACAGCCAATCACAGCAGACGGTCGGAATGCGCGACAGATGGTCGGAATGCACGACAGCCAATCACAGCAGACGGTTGGAATGCACGACAGCCAATCACAGCAGACTGTCAGAATCCGCGACAGCCAATCACAGTAGACGATCAGAATGCGCGACAGACGGTCGGAATGCGTGACAGCCAATCACAGCAGACGGAACGAATGCGCGACAGATGGTTGGAATACGCGACAGCCAATCACAGCAGATGGTTGGAATGCGCGACAGATGGTTGGAATACGCAACAGCCAATCACAGCAGACGGTCGGAATGCGCGACAGCCAATCACAGCAGACGGTCGGAATGCACGACAGCCAATCACAGCAGACGGTCGGAATGCACGACAGCCAATCACAGCAGATGGTTGGAATGCGCGTCAGACGGTCGGAATGCGCAACAGCCAATCACAGCAGACGGAACGAATGCGCGACAGATGGTTGGAATACGCGACAGCCAATCACAGCAGACGGTCGGAATGCGCGACAGCCAATCACAGCAGACGGTCGGAATGCACGACAGCCAATCACAGCAGACGGTCGGAATGCGCGACAGCCAATCACAGCAGACGGTTGGAATGCACGACAGCCAATCACAGCAGACTGTCGGAATGCGCGACAGCTAATCACAGAAGACTGTCGGAACGCATGACGGCCAATCACAGCAGACGGTGAGAATGTGCGACAGCCAATCACAGCAGACGGTCGGAATGCGCGACAGGTAATCACAGCAGACCGTCGGAATGCGCGACAGCCAATCACAGCAGACGGTCGGAATGCGCGACAGCCAATCACAGCAGACGGTCGGAATGCGCGACAGCCAATCACAGCAGACGGTCGGAATGCGCAACAGCCAATCACAGCAGATGGTCGGAATTCGCGACAGACGGTCGGGATGCGCGACAGCCAATCACAGCAGACGGTCGGAATGCGTGACAGCCAATCACAGCAGACGGTCGGATTGCGAGACAGATGGTCGGAATGCGCGACAGCCAATCACAGCAGACGGCTGGAATGCACGACAGCCAATCACAGCAGACTCGGAATGTGCGACAGCTAATCACAGAAGACTGTTGGAACGCATGACGGCCAATCACAGCAGACGGTCAGAATGTGCGACAGCCAATCACAGCAGACGGTCGGAATGCGCGACAGGCAATCACAGCAGACCGTGGGAATGCGCGACAGCCAATCACAGCAGACAGTCGGAATGCACGACAGCCAATCACAGGAGACGGTTGGAATGCGCGACAGACGGTCGGAATGTGCGACAGCCAATCACAGCAGATGGTCGGAATGCGCGACAGCCAATCACAGCAGACGGTCGGAATGCGCGACAGCCAATCACAGCAGACTGTCGGAATGCGTGACAGCCAATCACAGCAGACGGTCGGAATGCACGACAGATGGTCGGAATGCGCAAGAGCCAATCACAGCAGACGGTCGGAATGCGCGACAACCAAACACAGAAGACGGTCGGAATGCGCAACAGCCAATCACAGCAGACTGTCAGAATGCGCGACAGACGGTCGGAATGCGCGACGGCCAATCACAGCAGACAGTCGGAATGCGCGACAACCAAACACAGAAGACGGTCGGAGTGCATGACAGACAATCACAGCAGACGGTCGGAATGCGCGACAGCCAATCACAGCAGACGATCGGAATGCGCGACAGCCAATCACAGCAGACGGTCGGAATGCGCGACAGATGGTCGGAATGCACGACAGCCAATCACAGCAGACGGTTGGAATGCACGACAGCCAATCACAGCAGACTGTCAGAATCCGCGACAGCCAATCACAGTAGACCATCAGAATGCGCGACAGACGGTCGGAATGCGTGACAGCCAATCACAGCAGATGGTTGGAATGCGCGTCAGACGGTCGGAATGCGCAACAGCCAATCACAGCAGACGGAACGAATGCGCGACAGATGGTTGGAATACGCGACAGCCAATCACAGCAGACGGTCGGAATGCGCGACAGCCAATCACAGCAGACGGTCGGAATGCACGACAGCCAATCACAGCAGACGGTCGGAATGCGCGACAGCCAATCACAGCAGACGGTCGGAATGCGAGACAGATGGTCGGAATGCGCGACAGCCAATCACAGCAGACGGTTGGAATGCACGACAGCCAATCACAGCAGACTGTCGGAATGCGCGACAGCTAATCACAGAAGACTGTCGGAACGCATGACGGCCAATCACAGCAGACGGTCAGAATGTGCGACAGCCAATCACAGCAGACGGTCGGAATGCGCGACAGGCAATCACAGCAGACCGTCGGAATGCGCGACAGCCAATCACAGCAGACGGTCGGAATGCGCGACAGCCAATCACAGCAGACGGTCGGAATGCGCGACAGCCAATCACAGCAGACGGTCGGAATGCGCAACAGCCAATCACAGCAGATGGTCGGAATTCGCGACAGACGGTCGGGATGCGCGACAGCCAATCACAGCAGACGGTCGGAATGCGTGACAGCCAATCACAGCAGACGGTCGGATTGCGAGACAGATGGTCGGAATGCGCGACAGCCAATCACAGCAGACGGCTGGAATGCACGACAGCCAATCACAGCAGACTCGGAATGCGCGACAGCTAATCACAGAAGACTGTTGGAACGCATGATGGCCAATCACAGCAGACGGTCAGAATGTGCGACAGCCAATCACAGCAGACGGTCGGAATGCGCGACAGGCAATCACAGCAGACCGTGGGAATGCGCGACAGCCAATCACAGCAGACAGTCGGAATGCACGACAGCCAATCACAGCAGACGGTCGGAATGCGCGACAGCCAATCACAGCAGACGGTCGGAATTCGCGACAGTCGGTCGGAATGCGCGACAGCCAATAACAGCAGACGGAACGAATGCGTGACAGATGGTTGGAATACGCGACAGCCAATCACAGCAGACGGTCGGAATGCGCGACAGCCAATCACAGCAGACGGTCGGAATGCACGACAGCCAATCACAGCAGACGGTCGGAATGCGAGACAGATGGTCGGAATGCGCGACAGCCAATCACAGCAGACGGTTGGAATGCACGACAGCCAATCACAGCAGACTGTCGGAATGCGCGACAGCTAATCACAGAAGACTGTCGGAACGCATGACGGCCAATCACAGCAGACGGTCAGAATGTGCGACAGCCAATCACAGCAGACGGTCGGAATGCGCGACAGGCAATCACAGCAGACCGTCGGAATGCGCGACAGCCAATCACAGCAGACCGTCGGAATGCGCGACAGCCAATCACAGCAGACGGTCGGAATGCGAATGCGCGACAGCCAATCACAGCAGACGGTCGGAATGCGCAACAGCCAATCACAGCAGATGGTCGGAATTCGCGACAGACGGTCGGGATGCGCGACAGCCAATCACAGCAGACGGTCGGAATGCGTGACAGCCAATCACAGCAGACGGTCGGAATGCGCAACAGCCAATCACAGCAGACGGTCGGAATGCGCGACAGATGGTCGGAATGCACGACAGCCAATCACAGCAGACGGTTGGAATGCACGACAGCCAATCACAGCAGACTGTCAGAATCCGCGACAGCCAATCACAGTAGACGATCAGAATGCGCGACAGATGGTTGGAATACGCGACAGCCAATCACAGCAGACGGTCGGAATGCGCGACAGCCAATCACAGCAGACGGTCGGAATGCACGACAGCCAATCACAGCAGACGGTCGGAATGTGCGACAGCCAATCACAGCAGACGGTCGGAACGCATGACGGCCAATCACAGCAGACGGTCAGAATGTGCGACAGCCAATCACAGCAGACGGTCGGAATGCGCGACAGGCAATCACAGCAGACCGTCGGAATGCGCGACAGCCAATCACAGCAGACCGTCGGAATGCGCGACAGCCAATCACAGCAGACGGTCGGAATGCGAATGCGCGACAGCCAATCACAGCAGACGGTCGGAATGCGCAACAGCCAATCACAGCAGATGGTCGGAATTCGCGACAGACGGTCGGGATGCGCGACAGCCAATCACAGCAGACGGTCGGAATGCGTGACAGCCAATCACAGCAGACGGTCGGAATGCGCAACAGCCAATCACAGCAGACGGTCGGAATGCGCGACAGATGGTTGGAATGCACGACAGCCAATCACAGCAGACGGTTGGAATGCACGACAGCCAATCACAGCAGACTGTCAGAATCCGCGACAGCCAATCACAGTAGACGATCAGAATGCGCGACAGACGGTCGGAATGCGTGACAGCCAATCACAGCAGACGGAACGAATGCGCGACAGATGGTTGGAATACGCGACAGCCAATCACAGCAGATGGTTGGAATGCGCGTCAGACGGTCGGAATGCGCAACAGCCAATCACAGCAGACGGAACGAATGCGCGACAGATGGTTGGAATACGCGACAGCCAATCACAGCAGACGGTCGGAATGCGCGACAGCCAATCACAGCAGACGGTCGGAATGCGCGACAGCCAATCACAGCAGACGGTCGGATTGCGAGACAGATGGTCGGAATGCGCGACAGCCAATCACAGCAGACGGCTGGAATGCACGACAGCCAATCACAGCAGACTCGGAATGCGCGACAGCTAATTACAGAAGACTGTCGGAACGCATGACGGCCAATCACAGCAGACGGTCAGAATGTGCGACAGCCAATCACAGCAGACGGTTGGAATGCGCGACAGCCAATCACAGCAGACCGTGGGAATGCGCGACAGCCAATCACAGCAGACAGTCGGAATGCGCGACAGCCAATCACAGCAGACGGTCGGAATGCGCGACAGCCAATCACAGCAGACGGTCGGAATACGCGACAGCCAATCACAGCAGACGGTCGGAATTCGCGACAGACGGTCGGAATGCGCGACAGCCAATAACAGCAGACTGTCGGAATGCGCGACAGCCAATCACAGCAGACGGTCGGAATGCGCGACAGCCAATCACAGCAGACGGTCGGAATGCGCGACAGCCAATCACAGCAGACGGTCGGAATGCGCGACAGACGGTCGGAATGCGCAACAGCCAATCACAGCACACGGTCGGAATGCGCGACAGCCAATCACAGCAGACTGTCGGAATGCGCGACAGCCAATCACAGGAGACGGTTGGAATGCGCGACAGACGGTCGGAATGCACGACAGCCAATCACAGCAGACGGTCGGAATGCGCGACAGCCAATCACAGCAGAGGGTCGGAATGCGCGACAGCCAATCACAGCAGACTGTCGGAATGCGCGACAGCCAATCACAGCAGACGGTCGGAATGCGAAACAGACGGTCGGAATGCGCAACAGCCAATCACAGCACATGGTCGGAATGCGCGACAGCCAATCACAGCAGACTGTCGGAATGCGCGACAGCCAATCACAGGAGACGGTTGGAATGCGCGACAGACGGTCGGAATGTGCGACAGCCAATCACAGCAGATGGTCGGAATGCGCGACAGCCAATCACAGCAGACGGTCGGAATGCGCGACAGCCAATCACAGCAGACGGTCGGATTGCGAGACAGATGGTCGGAATGCGCGACAGCCAATCACAGCAGACGGCTGGAATGCACGACAGCCAATCACAGCAGACCCGGAATGCGCGACAGCTAATTACAGAAGACTGTCGGAAGGCATGACGGCCAATCACAGCAGACGGTCAGAATGTGCGACAGCCAATCACAGCAGACGGTTGGAATGCGCGACAGCCAATCACAGCAGACCGTGGGAATGCGCGACAGCCAATCACAGCAGACAGTCGGAATGCGCGACAGCCAATCACAGCAGACGGTCGGAATGCGCGACAGCCAATCACAGCAGACGGTCGGAATGCGCGACAGACGGTCGGAATGCGCAACAGCCAATCACAGCACACGGTCGGAATGCGCGACAGCCAATCACAGCAGACTGTCGGAATGCGCGACAGCCAATCACAGGAGACGGTTGGAATGCGCGACAGACGGTCGGAATGCACGACAGCCAATCACAGCAGACGGTCGGAATGCGCGACAGCCAATCACAGCAGAGGGACGGAATGCGCGACAGCCAATCACAGCAGACTGTCGGAATGCGCGACAGCCAATCACAGCAGACTGTCGGAATGCGCAACAGACGGTCGGAATGCGCAACAGCCAATCACAGCACATGGTCGGAATGCGCGACAGCCAATCACAGCAGACTGTCGGAATGCGCGACAGCCAATCACAGGAGACGGTTGGAATGCGCGACAGACGGTCGGAATGTGCGACAGCCAATCACAGCAGATGGTCGGAATGCGCGACAGCCAATCACAGCAGACGGTCGGAATGCGCGACAGACGGTCGGAATGCGCGACAGCCAATCACAGCAGACTGTCGGAATGCGTGACAGCCAATCACAGCAGACGGTCGGAATGCGCGACAGATGGTCGGAATGCGCAAGAGCCAATCACAGCAGGCGGTCGGAATGCGCGACAACCAAACACAGAAGACGGTCGGAATGCGCAACAGCCAATCACAGCAGACTGTCAGAATGCGCGACAGACGGTCGGAATGCGCGACGGCCAATCACAGCAGACAGTCGGAATGCGCGACAACCAAACACAGAAGACGGTCGGAATGCATGACAGACAATCACAGCAGACGGTCGGAATGCACGACAGCCAATCACAGCAGACGATCGGAATGCGCGACAGCCAATCACAGCAGACGGTCGGAATGCGCGACAGATGGTCGGAATGCACGACAGCCAATCACAGCAGACGGTTGGAATGCACGACAGCCAATCACAGCAGACTGTCAGAATCCGCGACAGCCAATCACAGTAGACCATCAGAATGCGCGACAGACGGTCGGAATGCGTGACAGCCAATCACAGCAGATGGTTGGAATGCGCGTCAGACGGTCGGAATGTGCAACAGCCAATCACAGCAGACGGAACGAATGCGCGACAGATGGTTGGAATACGCGACAGCCAATCACAGCAGACGGTCGGAATGCGCGACAGCCAATCACAGCAGACGGTCGGAATGCACGACAGCCAATCACAGCAGACGGTCGGAATGCGTGACAGCCAATCACAGCAGACGATCGGAATGCGAGACAGATGGTCGGAATGCGCGACAGCCAATCACAGCAGACGGTTGGAATGCACGACAGCCAATCACAGCAGACTGTCGGAATGCGCGACAGCTAATCACAGAAGACTGTCGGAACGCATGACGGCCAATCACAGCAGACGGTCAGAATGTGCGACAGCCAATCACAGCAGACGGTCGGAATGCGCGACAGGAAAGCACAGCAGACCGTCGGAATGCGCGACAGCCAATCACAGCAGACGGTTGGAATGCGCGACAGCCAATCACAGCAGACGGTCGGAATGCGCGACAGCCAATCACAGCAGACGGTCGGAATGCGCAACAGCCAATCACAGCAGATGGTCGGAATTCGCGACAGACGGTCGGGATGCGCGACAGCCAATCACAGCAGACGGTCGGAATGCGTGACAGCCAATCACAGCAGACGGTCGGATTGCGAGACAGATGGTCGGAATGCGCGACAGCCAATCACAGCAGACGGCTGGAATGCACGACAGCCAATCACAGCAGACTCGGAATGCGCGACAGCTAATCACAGAAGACTGTTGGAACGCATGACGGCCAATCACAGCAGACGGTCAGAATGTGCGACAGCCAATCACAGCAGACGGTCGGAATGCGCGACAGGCAATCACAGCAGACCGTGGGAATGCGCGACAGCCAATCACAGCAGACAGTCGGAATGCACGACAGCCAATCACAGCAGACGGTCGGAATGCGCGACAGCCAATCACAGCAGACGGTCGGAATTCGCGACAGACGGTCGGAATGCGCGACAGCCAATAACAGCAGACGGAACGAATGCGTGACAGATGGTTGGAATACGCGACAGCCAATCACAGCAGACGGTCGGAATGCGCGACAGCCAATCACAGCAGACGGTCGGAATGCGCGACAGCCAATCACAGCAGACGGTCGGAATGCGAGACAGATGGTCGGAATGCGCGACAGCCAATCACAGCAGACGGTTGGAATGCACGACAGCCAATCACAGCAGACTGTCGGAATGCGCGACAGCTAATCACAGAAGACTGTCGGAACGCATGACGGCCAATCACAGCAGACGGTCAGAATGTGCGACAGCCAATCACAGCAGACGGTCGGAATGCGCGACAGGCAATCACAGCAGACCGTCGGAATGCGCGACAGCCAATCACAGCAGACCGTCGGAATGCGCGACAGCCAATCACAGCAGACGGTCGGAATGCGAATGCGTGACAGCCAATCACAGCAGACGGTCGGAATGCGCAACAGCCAATCACAGCAGATGGTCGGAATTCGCGACAGACGGTCGGGATGCGCGACAGCCAATCACAGCAGACGGTCGGAATGCGTGACAGCCAATCACAGCAGACGGTCGGAATGCGCAACAGCCAATCACAGCAGATGGTCGGAATGCGCGACAGATGGTCGGAATGCACGACAGCCAATCACAGCAGACGGTTGGAATGCACGACAGCCAATCACAGCAGACTGTCAGAATCCGCGACAGCCAATCACAGTAGACGATCAGAATGCGCGACAGACGGTCGGAATGCGTGACAGCCAATCACAGCAGACGGAACGAATGCGCGACAGATGGTTGGAATACGCGACAGCCAATCACAGCAGATGGTTGGAATGCGCGTCAGACAGTCGGAATGCGCAACAGCCAATCACAGCAGACGGAACGAATGCGCGACAGATGGTTGGAATACGCGACAGCCAATCACAGCAGACGGTCGGAATGCGCGACAGCCAATCACAGCAGACGGTCGGAATGCACGACAGCCAATCACAGCAGACGGTCGGAATGCGCGACAGCCAATCACAGCAGACGGTCGGATTGCGAGACAGATGGTCGGAATGCGCGACAGCCAATCACAGCAGACGGCTGGAATGCACGACAGCCAATCACAGCAGACTCGGAATGCGCGACAGCTAATTACAGAAGACTGTCGGAACGCATGACGGCCAATCACAGCAGACGGTCAGAATGTGCGACAGCCAATCACAGCAGACGGTTGGAATGCGCGACAGCCAATCACAGCAGACTGTGGGAATGCGCGACAGCCAATCACAGCAGACAGTCGGAATGCGCGACAGCCAATCACAGCAGACGGTCGGAATTCGCGACAGACGGTCGGAATGCGCGACAGCCAATCACAGCAGACTGTCGGAATGCGCGACAGCCAATCACAGCAGACGGTCGGAATGCGCGACAGCCAATCACAGCACACGGTCGGAATGCGCAACAGCCAATCACAGCAGATGGTCGGAATTCGCGACAGACGGTCGGGATGCGCGACAGCCAATCACAGCAGACGGTCGGAATGCGTGACAGCCAATCACAGCAGACGGTCGGAATGCGCAACAGCCAATCACAGCAGACGGTCAGAATGCGCGACAGATGGTCGGAATGCGCGAGAGTCAATCACAGCAGACGGCCGGAATGCGCGACGGCCAATCACAGCAGACAGTCGGAATGCGCGACAGCCAATCACAGCAGACGGTCGGAATGCGCGACAGATGGTCGGAATGCGCGACAGCCAATCACAGCAGACGGTTGGAATGCACGACAGCCAATCATAGCAGACGGAAGGAATGCGCGACAGATGGTTGTAATACGCGACAGCCAATCACAGCAGACGGTCGGAATGCACGACAGCCAATCACAGCAGACGGTCGGAATGCGCGACAGCCAATCACAGCAGACGGTCGGAATGCGTGACAGCCAATCACAGCAGACGGTCGGAATGCGTGACAGCCAATCACAGCAGACGGTCGGAATGCGCGACAGATGGTCGGAATGCGCGACGGCCTATCACAGCAGACTGTCGGAATGCACGACAGCCAATCACAGCAGATCGTTGGAATGCGCGTCAGACGGTCGGAATGCGCGATAGCCAATGACAGCAGACGGAAGGAATGCGCGACAGATGGTTGGAATGCGCGACAGCCAATCACAGCAGACGGCCGGAATGCGCGACAGCCAATCACAGCAGACGGTCGGAATGCGCGACAGCCAATCACAGCAGACGGTCGGAATGCGCGACAGACAATCACAGCAGACGGTCGGAATGCGCGACAGCCAATCACAGCAGACGGTCGGAATGCGCGACAGATGGTCCGAATGCGCAACAGGCAATCACAGCAGACGGTTGGAATGCACGACAGCCAATCACAGCAGACTGTCAGAATCCACGACATCCAATCACAGCAGACTGTCAGAATCCGTGACAGCCAATCACAGGAGACGGTCGGAATGCGTGACAGCCAATCACAGCAGACGGTCGGAATGCGCAACAGATGGTCGGAATACGCGAGAGCCAATCACAGCAGACGGCCGGAATGCGCGATGGCCAATCACAGCAGACGGTCGGAATGCGCGACAGATGGTCGGAATGCGCGACAGCCAATCACAGCAGACGGAAGGAATGCGCGACAGATGGTTGTAATACGGGACAGCCAATCACAGCACACGGTCGGAATGCACGACAGCCAATCACAGCAGACGGTCGGAATGCGTGACAGCCAATCACAGCAGACGATCGGAATGCGCGACAGCCAATCACAGCAGACGGTTGGAATGCACGACAGCCAATCACAGCAGACTGTCAGAATCCGCGACAGCCAATCACAGCAGACGTCAGAATGCGCGACAGACGGTCGGAATGCGTGACAGCCAATCACAGCAGACTGTCGGAATGCGTGACAACCAATCACAGCAGACGGTCGGAATGCGCGACGGCCACTCACAGCAGACAGTCGGAATGCGCGACAACCAATCACAGCAGACGGTCGGAATGCGCGACAGCCAATCACAGCAGACGGTCGGAATGCGCGACAGCCAATCACAGCAGACGGTCGGAATGCGCGACAGATGGTCGGAATGCACAACAGACAATCACAGCAGACGGTCGCAATGCGCGACAGCCAATCACAGCAGACGGTCGGAATTCGCGACAGACGGTCGGAATGCGCGACAGCCAATAACAGCAGACGGAACGAATGCGTGACAGATGGTTGGAATACGCGACAGCCAATCACAGCAGACGGTCGGAATGCGCGACAGCCAATCACAGCAGACGGTCGGAATGCACGACAGCCAATCACAGCAGACGGTCGGAATGCGCGACAGCCAATCACAGCAGACGGTCGGAATGCGAGACAGATGGTCGGAATGCGCGACAGCCAATCACAGCAGACGGTTGGAATGCACGACAGCCAATCACAGCAGACTGTCGGAATGCGCGACAGCTAATCACAGAAGACTGTCGGAACGCATGACGGCCAATCACAGCAGACGGTCAGAATGTGCGACAGCCAATCACAGCAGACGGTCGGAATGCGCGACAGGCAATCACAGCAGACCGTCGGAATGCGCGACAGCCAATCACAGCAGACCGTCGGAATGCGCGACAGCCAATCACAGCAGACGGTCGGAATGCGAATGCGCGACAGCCAATCACAGCAGACGGTCGGAATGCGCAACAGCCAATCACAGCAGATGGTCGGAATTCGCGACAGACGGTCGGGATGCGCGACAGCCAATCACAGCAGACGGTCGGAATGCGTGACAGCCAATCACAGCAGACGGTCGGAATGCGCAACAGCCAATCACAGCAGATGGTCGGAATGCGCGACAGATGGTCGGAATGCACGACAGCCAATCACAGCAGACGGTTGGAATGCACGACAGCCAATCACAGCAGACTGTCAGAATCCGCGACAGCCAATCACAGTAGACGATCAGAATGCGCGACAGACGGTCGGAATGCGTGACAGCCAATCACAGCAGACGGAACGAATGCGCGACAGATGGTTGGAATACGCGACAGCCAATCACAGCAGATGGTTGGAATGCGCGTCAGACGGTCGGAATGCGCAACAGCCAATCACAGCAGACGGAACGAATGCGCGACAGATGGTTGGAATACGCGACAGCCAATCACAGCAGACGGTCGGAATGCGCGACAGCCAATCACAGCAGACGGAACGAATGCGCGACAGATGGTTGGAATACGCGACAGCCAATCACAGCAGACGGTCGGAATGCGCGACAGCCAATCACAGCAGACGGTCGGAATGCACGACAGCCAATCACAGCAGACGGTCGGAATGCGCGACAGCCAATCACAGCAGACGGTCGGATTGCGAGACAGATGGTCGGAATGCGCGACAGCCAATCACAGCAGACGGCTGGAATGCACGACAGCCAATCACAGCAGACTCGGAATGCGCGACAGCTAATTACAGAAGACTGTCGGAACGCATGACGGCCAATCACAGCAGACGGTCAGAATGTGCGACAGCCAATCACAGCAGACGGTTGGAATGCGCGACAGCCAATCACAGCAGACCGTGGGAATGCGCGACAGCCAATCACAGCAGACAGTCGGAATGCGCGACAGCCAATCACAGCAGACGGTCGGAATTCGCGACAGACGGTCGGAATGCGCGACAGCCAATCACAGCAGACTGTCGGAATGCGCGACAGCCAATCACAGCAGACGGTCGGAATGCGCGACAGCCAATCACAGCACACGGTCGGAATGCGCAACAGCCAATCACAGCAGATGGTCGGAATTCGCGACAGACGGTCGGGATGCGCGACAGCCAATCACAGCAGACGGTCGGAATGCGTGACAGCCAATCACAGCAGACGGTCGGAATGCGCAACAGCCAATCACAGCAGACGGTCAGAATGCGCGACAGATGGTCGGAATGCGCGAGAGTCAATCACAGCAGACGGCCGGAATGCGCGACGGCCAATCACAGCAGACAGTCGGAATGCGCGACAGCCAATCACAGCAGACGGTCGGAATGCGCGACAGATGGTCGGAATGCGCGACAGCCAATCACAGCAGACGGTTGGAATGCACGACAGCCAATCATAGCAGACGGAAGGAATGCGCGACAGATGGTTGTAATACGCGACAGCCAATCACAGCAGACGGTCGGAATGCACGACAGCCAATCACAGCAGACGGTCGGAATGCACGACAGCCAATCACAGCAGACGGTCGGAATGCGTGACAGCCAATCACAGCAGACGGTCGGAATGCGTGACAGCCAATCACAGCAGACGGTCGGAATGCGCGACAGATGGTCGGAATGCGCGACGGCCTATCACAGCAGACTGTCGGAATGCGCGACAGCCAATCACAGCAGATCGTTGGAATGCGCGTCAGACGGTCGGAATGCGCGATAGCCAATGACAGCAGACGGAAGGAATGCGCGACAGATGGTTGGAATGCGCGACAGCCAATCACAGCAGACGGTCGGAATGCGCGACAGCCAATCACAGCAGACGGTCGGAATGCGCGACAGCCAATCACAGCAGACGGTCGGAATGCGCGACAGACAATCACAGCAGACGGTCGGAATGCGCGACAGCCAATCACAGCAGACGGTCGGAATGCGCGACAGATGGTCCGAATGCGCAACAGGCAATCACAGCAGACGGTTGGAATGCACGACAGCCAATCACAGCAGACTGTCAGAATCCACGACATCCAATCACAGCAGACTGTCAGAATCCGTGACAGCCAATCACAGGAGACGGTCGGAATGCGTGACAGCCAATCACAGCAGACGGTCGGAATGCGCAACAGATGGTCGGAATACGCGAGAGCCAATCACAGCAGACGGCCGGAATGCGCGATGGCCAATCACAGCAGACGGTCGGAATGCGCGACAGCCAATCACAGCAGACGGTCGGAATGCGCGACAGATGGTCGGAATGCGCGACAGCCAATCACAGCAGACGGAAGGAATGCGCGACAGATGGTTGTAATACGGGACAGCCAATCACAGCACACGGTCGGAGTGCACGACAGCCAATCACAGCAGACGGTCGGAATGCGTGACAGCCAATCACAGCAGACGATCGGAATGCGCGACAGCCAATCACAGCAGACGGTTGGAATGCACGACAGCCAATCACAGCAGACTGTCAGAATCCGCGACAGCCAATCACAGCAGACGTCAGAATGTGCGACAGACGGTCGGAATGCGTGACAGCCAATCACAGCAGACTGTCGGAATGCGTGACAGCCAATCACAGCAGACGGTCGGAATGCGCGACGGCCACTCACAGCAGACAGTCGGAATGCGCGACAACCAATCACAGCAGACGGTCGGAATGCGCGACAGCCAATCACAGCAGACGGTCGGAATGCGCGACAGCCAATCACAGCAGACGGTCGGAATGCGCGACAGATGGTCGGAATGCACAACAGACAATCACAGCAGACGGTCGCAATGCGCGACAGCCAATCACAGCAGACGGTTGGAATGCGCGACAGCCAATCACAGCAGACTGTCAGAATCTGCGATAGCCAATCACAGCAGACGGTCGGAATGCGCGACATCCAATCACAGCAGACGGTCGGAATGCGCGACAGCCAATCACAGCAGATGGAAGGAATGCGCGACAGATGGTTGGAATACGGGACAGCCAATCACAGCACACGGTCGGAATGCACGACAGCCAATCACAGCAGACGGTCGGAATGCGTGACAGCCAATCACAGCAGACGATCGGAATGCACGACAGCCAATCACAGTAGACGGTTGGAATGCACGACAGCCAATCACAGCAGACTGTCAGAATCCGCGACAGCCAATCACAGCAGACGTCAGAATGCGCGACAGACGGTCGGAATGCGTGACAGCCAATCACAGCAGACTGTCGGAATGCGTGACAGCCAATCACAGCAGACGGTCGGAATGCGCGACGGCCACTCACAGCAGACAGTCGGAATGCGCGACAGCTAATCACAGAAGACGGTCGGAATGCGCGACAGCCAATCACAGCAGACGGTCGGAATGCACGACAGCCAATCACAGCAGACGGTCGGAATGCGCGACAGATGGTCGGAATGCACGACAGACAATCACATCAGACGGTCGCAATGCGCGACAGCCAATCACAGCAGACGGTTGGAATGCGCGACAGCCAATCACAGCAGACTGTCAGAATCTGCGACAGCCAATCACAGCAGACGGTCGGAATGCGCGACATCCAATCACAGCAGACGGTCGGAATGCGCGACAGCCAATCACGGCAGACGGTCGGAATGCGCGACAGCCAATCACAGCAGACGGTCGGAATGCGCGACAGCCAATCACAGCAGACGGTCAGAATGCGCGACAGATGGTCGGAATGCGCGAGAGTCAATCACAGCAGACGGCCGGAATGCGCGACGGCCAATCACAGCAGACAGTCGGAAAGCGCGACAGCCAATCACAGCAGACGGTCGGAATGCGAGACAGATGGTCGGAATGCGCGACAGCCAATCACAGCAGACGGTTGGAATGCACGACAGCCAATCATAGCAGACGGAAGGAATGCGCGACAGATGGTTGTAATACGCGACAGCCAATCACAGCACACGGTCGGAATGCGCGACATCCAATCACAGCAGACGTTCGGAATGCGCGACAGCCAATCACAGCAGATGGAAGGAATGCGCGACATATGGTTGGAATACGGGACAGCCAATCACAGCACACGGTCGGAATGCACGACAGCCAATCACAGCAGACGGTCGGAATGCGTGACAGCCAATCAGAGCAGACGATCGGAATGCGCGACAGCCAATCACAGCAGACGGTCGGAATGCGTGACAGCCAATCACAGCAGACGGTCGGAATGCGCAACAGATGGTCGGAATACGCGAGAGCCAATCACAGCAGACGGCCGGAATGCGCGATGGCCAATCACAGCAGACGGTCGGAATGCGCGACAGCCAATCACAGCAGACGGTCGGAATGCGCGACAGATGGTCGGAATGCGCGACAGCCAATCACAGCAGACGGAAGGAATGCGCGGCAGATGGTTGGAATACGGGACAGCCAATCACAGCACACGGTCGGAATGCACGACAGCCAATCACAGCAGACGGTTGGAATGCACGACAGACGGTCGGAATGCGCGACAGCCAATCACAGCAGACTGTCGGAATGCGTGACAGCCAATCACAGCAGACTGTCGGAATGCGCGACAGCCAATCACAGCAGACGGTCGGAATGCGCGACAGCCAATCACAGCAGACGGTCGGAATGCGCGACAGCCAATCACAGCAGACGGTCGGAATGCGCGACAGACGGTCGGAATGCGCAACAGCCAATCACAGCACACAGTCGGAATGCGCGACAGCCAATCACAGCAGACTGTCGGAATGCGCGACATCCAATCACAGGAGACGGTTGGAATGCGCGACAGACGGTCGGAATGCACGACAGCCAATCACAGCAGACTGTCGGAATGCGCGACAGCCAATCACAGCAGACTGTCGGAATGCGCGACAGCCAATCACAGCAGACGGTCGGAATGCGCAACAGACGGTCGGAATGCGCAACAGCCAATCACAGCACATGGTCGGAATGCGCGACAGCCAATCACAGGAGACGGTTGGAATGCGCGACAGATGGTCGGAATGCGCGACAGCCAATCACAGCAGACGGTCGGAATGCGCGACAGACGGTCGGAATGCGCGACAGCCAATCACAGCAGACTGTCGGAATGCGTGACAGCCAATCACAGCAGACGGTCGGAATGCGCGACAGACGGTCGGAATGCGCAAGAGCCAATCACAGCAGACGGTCGGAATGCGCGACAACCAAACACAGAAGACGGTCGGAATGCGCAACAGCCAATCACAGCAGACAGTCGGAATGCGTGACAACCAAACACAGAAGACGGTCGGAATGCATGACAGACAATCACAGCAGACGGTCGGAATGCGCGACAGCCAATCACAGCAGACGATCGGAATGCGCGACAGCCAATCACAGCAGATGGTCGGAATGCGCGACAGATGGTCGGAATGCACGGCAGCCAATCACAGCAGACGGTTGGAATGCACGACAGCCAATCACAGCAGACTGTCAGAATCCGCGACAGCCAATCACAGTAGACCATCAGAATGCGCGACAGACGGTCGGAATGCGTGACAGCCAATCACAGCAGATGGTTGGAATGCGCGTCAGACGGTCGGAATGCGCAACAGCCAATCACAGCAGACGGAAGGAATGCGCGACAGATGGTTGGAATACGCGACAGCCAATCACAGCAGACGGTCGGAATGCGCGACAGCCAATCACAGCAGACGGTCGGAATGCACGACAGCCAATCACAGCAGACGGTCGGAATGCGCGACAGCCAATCACAGCAGACGGTCGGAATGCGAGACAGATGGTCGGAATGCGCGACAGCCAATCACAGCAGACGGTTGGAATGCACGACAGCCAATCACAGCAGACTGTCGGAATGCGCGACAGCTAATCACAGAAGACTGTCGGAACGCATGACGGCCAATCACAGCAGACGGTCAGAATGTGCGACAGCCAATCACAGCAGACGGTCGGAATGCGCGACAGGAAATCACAGCAGACCGTCGGAATGCGCGACAGCCAATCACAGCAGACGGTCGGAATGCGCGACAGCCAATCACAGCAGACGGTCGGAATGCGCGACAGCCAATCACAGCAGACGGTCGGAATGCGCAACAGCCAATCACAGCAGATGGTCGGAATTCGCGACAGACGGTCGGGATGCGCGACAGCCAATCACAGCAGACGGTCGGAATGCGCGACAGGCAATCACAGCAGACCGTGGGAATGCGCGACAGCCAATCACAGCAGACGGTCGGAATGCGCGACAGCCAATCACAGCAGACGGTCGGAATTCGCGACAGACGGTCGGAATGCGCGACAGCCAATAACAGCAGACGGAACGAATGCGTGACAGATGGTTGGAATATGCGACAGCCAATCACAGCAGACGGTCGGAATGCGCGACAGCCAATCACAGCAGACGGTCGGAATGCACGACAGCCAATCACAGCAGACGGTCGGAATGCGCGACAGCCAATCACAGCAGACGGTCGGAATGCGAGACAGATGGTCGGAATGCGCGACAGCCAATCACAGCAGACGGTTGGAATGCACGACAGCCAATCACAGCAGACTGTCGGAATGCGCGACAGCTAATCACAGAAGACTGTCGGAACGCATGACGGCCAATCACAGCAGACGGTCAGAATGTGCGACAGCCAATCACAGCAGACGGTCGGAATGCGCGACAGGCAATCACAGCAGACCGTCGGAATGCGCGACAGCCAATCACAGCAGACCGTCGGAATGCGCGACAGCCAATCACAGCAGACGGTCGGAATGCGAATGCGCGACAGCCAATCACAGCAGACGGTCGGAATGCGCAACAGCCAATCACAGCAGATGGTCGGAATTCGCGACAGACGGTCGGGATGCGCGACAGCCAATCACAGCAGACGGTCAGAATGCGTGACAGCCAATCACAGCAGACGGTCGGAATGCGCAACAGCCAATCACAGCAGACGGTCGGAATGCGCGACAGATGGTCGGAATGCACGACAGCCAATCACAGCAGACGGTTGGAATGCACGACAGCCAATCACAGCAGACCGTGGGAATGCGCGACAGCCAATCACAGCAGACAGTCGGAATGCGCGACAGCCAATCACAGCAGACGGTCGGAATGCGCGACAGCCAATCACAGCAGACGGTCGGAATTCGCGACAGTCGGTCGGAATGCGCGACAACCAATAACAGCAGACTGTCGGAATGCGCGACAGCCAATCACAGCAGACTGTCGGAATGCGCGACAGCCAATCACAGCAGACGGTCGGAATGCGCGACAGCCAATCACAGCAGACGGTCGGAATGCGCAACAGCCAATCACAGCAGATGGTCGGAATTCGCGACAGACGGTCGGGATGCGCGACAGCCAATCACAGCAGACGGTCGGAATGCGTGACAGCCAATCACGGCAGACGGTCGGAATGCGCAACAGCCAATCACAGCAGACGGTCAGAATGCGCGACAGATGGTCGGAATGCGCGAGAGTCAATCACAGCAGACGGCCGGAATGCGCGACGGCCAATCACAGCAGACAGTCGGAATGCGCGACAGCCAATCACAGCAGACGGTCGGAATGCGCGACAGATGGTCGGAATGCGCGACAGCCAATCACAGCAGACGGTTGGAATGCACGACAGCCAATCATAGCAGACGGAAGGAATGCGCGACAGCCAATCACAGCAGACGGTCGGAATGCGTGACAGCCAATCACAGCAGACGGTCGGAATGCGTGACAGCCAATCACAGCAGACGGTCGGAATGCGCGACAGATGGTCGGAATGCGCGACGGCCTATCACAACAGACTGTCGGAATGCGCGACAGCCAATCACAGCAGATCGTTGGAATGCGCGTCAGACGGTCGGAATGCGCGATAGCCAATGACAGCAGACGGAAGGAATGCGCGACAGATGGTTGGAATACGCGACAGCCAATCACAGCAGACGGTCGGAATGCGCGACAGCCAATCACAGCAGACGGTCGGAATGCGCGACAGCCAATCACAGCAGACGGTCGGAATGCGCGACAGACAATCACAGCAGACGGTCGGAATGCGCGACAGCCAATCACAGCAGACTGTTGGAACGCATGACGGCCAATCACAGCAGACGGTCAGAATGTGCGACAGCCAATCACAGCAGACGGTCGGAATGCGCGACAGGCAATCACAGCAGACCGTGGGAATGCGCGACAGCCAATCACAGCAGACAGTCGGAATGCACGACAGCCAATCACAGCAGACGGTCGGAATGCGCGACAGCCAATCACAGCAGACGGTCGGAATTCGCGACAGACGGTCGGAATGCGCGACAGCCAATAACAGCAGACGGAACGAATGCGTGACAGATGGTTGGAATATGCGACAGCCAATCACAGCAGACGGTCGGAATGCGCGACAGCCAATCACAGCAGACGGTCGGAATGCACGACAGCCAATCACAGCAGACGGTCGGAATGCGCGACAGCCAATCACAGCAGACGGTCGGAATGCGAGACAGATGGTCGGAATGCGCGACAGCCAATCACAGCAGACGGTTGGAATGCACGACAGCCAATCACAGCAGACTGTCGGAATGCGCGACAGCTAATCACAGAAGACTGTCGGAACGCATGACGGCCAATCACAGCAGACGGTCAGAATGTGCGACAGCCAATCACAGCAGACGGTCGGAATGCGCGACAGGCAATCACAGCAGACCGTCGGAATGCGCGACAGCCAATCACAGCAGACCGTCGGAATGCGCGACAGCCAATCACAGCAGACGGTCGGAATGCGAATGCGCGACAGCCAATCACAGCAGACGGTCGGAATGCGCAACAGCCAATCACAGCAGATGGTCGGAATTCGCGACAGACGGTCGGGATGCGCGACAGCCAATCACAGCAGACAGTCGGAATGCGCGACAGCCAATCACAGCAGACGGTCGGAATGCGCGACAGATGGTCGGAATGCGCGACAGCCAATCACAGCAGACGGTTGGAATGCACGACAGCCAATCATAGCAGACGGAAGGAATGCGCGACAGATGGTTGTAATACGCGACAGCCAATCACAGCAGACGGTCGGAATGCACGACAGCCAATCACAGCAGACGGTCGGAATGCGCGACAGCCAATCACAGCAGACGGTCGGAATGCGTGACAGCCAATCACAGCAGACGGTCGGAATGCGTGACAGCCAATCACAGCAGACGGTCGGAATGCGCGACAGATGGTCGGAATGCGCGACGGCCTATCACAGCAGACTGTCGGAATGCGCGACAGCCAATCACAGCAGATCGTTGGAATGCGCGTCAGACGGTCGGAATGCGCGATAGCCAATGACAGCAGACGGAAGGAATGCGCGACAGATGGTTGGAATACGCGACAGCCAATCACAGCAGACGGTCGGAATGCGCGACAGCCAATCACAGCAGACGGTCGGAATGCGCGACAGCCAATCACAGCAGACGGTCGGAATGCGCGACAGCCAATCACAGCAGACGGTCGGAATGCGCGACAGCCAATCACAGCAGACGGTCGGAATGCGCGACAGACAATCACAGCAGACGGTCGGAATGCGCGACAGCCAATCACAGCAGACGGTCGGAATGCGCGACAGATGGTCCGAATGCGCAACAGCCAATCACAGCAGACGGTTGGAATGCACGACAGCCAATCACAGCAGACTGTCAGAATCCACGACATCCAATCACAGCAGACTGTCAGAATCCGTGACAGCCAATCACAGGAGACGGTCGGAATGCGTGACAGCCAATCACAGCAGACGGTCGGAATGCGCAACAGATGGTCGGAATACGCGAGAGCCAATCACAGCAGACGGCCGGAATGCGCGATGGCCAATCACAGCAGACGGTCGGAATGCGCGACAGCCAATCACAGCAGACGGTCGGAATGCGCGACAGATGGTCGGAATGCGCGACAGCCAATCACAGCCGACGGAAGGAATGCGCGACAGATGGTTGTAATACGGGACAGCCAATCACAGCACACGGTTGGAATGCACGACAGCCAATCACAGCAGACTGTCAGAATCCGCGACAGCCAATCACAGCAGACGTCAGAATGCGCGACAGACGGTCGGAATGCGTGACAGCCAATCACAGCAGACGGTCGGAATGCGCGACAGCCAATCACAGCAGACGGTCGGAATGCGCGACAGATGGTCGGAATGCACAACAGACAATCACAGCAGACGGTCGCAATGCGCGACAGCCAATCACAGCAGACGGTTGGAATGCGCGACAGCCAATCACAGCAGACTGTCAGAATCTGCGATAGCCAATCACAGCAGACGGTCGGAATGCGCGACAGCCAATCACAGCAGATGGAAGGAATGCGCGACAGCCAATCACAGCAGACGGTTGGAATGCGCGACAGCCAATCACAGCAGACTGTCAGAATCTGCGATAGCCAATCACAGAAGACGGTCGGAATGCGCGACAGCCAATCACAGCAGACGGTCGGAATGCACGACAGCCAATCACAGCAGACGGTCGGAATGCGCGACAGATGGTCGGAATGCACGACAGACAATCACATCAGACGGTCGCAATGCGCGACAGCCAATCACAGCAGACGGTTGGAATGCGCGACAGCCAATCACAGCAGACTGTCAGAATCTGCGACAGCCAATCACAGCAGACGGTCGGAATGCGCGACATCCAATCACAGCAGACGGTCGGAATGCGCGACAGCCAATCACGGCAGACGGTCGGAATGCGCGACAGCCAATCACAGCAGACGGTCGGAATGCGCGACAGCCAATCACAGCAGACGGTCAGAATGCGCGACAGATGGTCGGAATGCGCGAGAGTCAATCACAGCAGAAGGCCGGAATGCGCGACGGCCAATCACAGCAGACAGTCGGAATGCGCGACAGCCAATCACAGCAGACGGTCGGAATGCGAGACAGATGGTCGGAATGCGCGACAGCCAATCACAGCAGACGGTTGGAATGCACGACAGCCAATCATAGCAGACGGAAGGAATGCGCGACAGATGGTTGTAATACGCGACAGCCAATCGCACATCCAATCACAGCAGACGGTCGGAATGCGCGACAGCCAATCACAGCAGATGGAAGGAATGCGCGACATATGGTTGGAATACGGGACAGCCAATCACAGCACACGGTCGGAATGCACGACAGCCAATCACAGCAGACGGTCGGAATGCGTGACAGCCAATCACAGCAGACGGTCGGAATGCGTGTCAGCCAATCACAGCAGACGGTCGGAATGCGCAACAGATGGTCGGAATACGCGAGAGCCAATCACAGCAGACGGCCGGAATGCGCGATGGCCAATCACAGCAGACGGTCGGAATGCGCGACAGCCAATCACAGCAGACGGTCGGAATGCGCGACAGATGGTCGGAATGCGCGACAGCCAATCACAGCAGACGGAAGGAATGCGCGGCAGATGGTTGGAATACGGGACAGCCAATCACAGCACACGGTCGGAATGCACGACAGCCAATCACAGCAGACGGTTGGAATGCACGACAGCCAATCACAGCAGACTGTCAGAATCCGCGACAGCCAATCACAGCAGACGTCAGAATGCGCGACAGACGGTCGGAATGCGCGACAGCCAATCACAGCAGACTGTCAGAATCCGCGACAGCCAATCACAGCAGACAGTCGGAATGCGCGACAGCCAATCACAGCAGACAGTCGGAATGCACGACAGCCGATCACAGCAGACAGTCGGAATGCGCGACAGCCAATCACAGCAGACGGTTAGAATGCGCGACAGACGGTCAGAATGAGTGACAGCCAATCACAGCAGATGGTTGGAATGCGCGTCAGACGGTCGGAATGCGCAACAGCCAATCACAGCAGACGGAACGAATGCGCAACAGATGGTTGGAATACGCGACAGCCAATCACAGCAGACGGTCGGAATGCGTGACAGCCAATCACAGCAGACGGTCGGAATGCACGACAGCCAATCACAGCAGACGGTCGGAATGCGCGACAGCCAATCACAGCAGACGGTCGGAATGCGAGACAGATGGTCGGAATGCGCGACAGCAAATCACAGCAGACGGTCGGAATGCGCGACAGCCAATCACAGCAGACGGTCAGAATGCGCGACAGCCAATCACAGCAGACGGTCGAAATGCTCGACAGACGGTCGGAATGCGCGACAGCCAATCACAGCAGACGGTCAGAATGCGCGACAGCCAATCACAGCAGACGGTCAGAATGCGCGACAGACAGTCGGAATGCGCGACAGCCAATCACAGCAGACGGTCGGAATGCGCGACAGACGGTCGGAATGTGCGACAGCCAATCACAACAGACGGTCGGAATGCGCAACAGCCAATGACAGCAGACTGTCGGAATGCGCGACAGCCAATGACAGCAGACGGTTGGAATGCGCGACAGCCAATCACAGCAGACGGTTGGAATGCACGACAGACGGTCGGAATGCGTGACAGCCAATCACAGCAGACTGTCGGAATCCACGACAGCCAATCGCAGCAGACGGTCGGAATGCGCGACAGCCAATCACAGCAGACGGTCGGAATGCGCGACAGACGGTCGGAATGCGCGACAGCCAATCACAGCAGACGGTCGGAATGCGCGACAGACGGTCGGAATGCGCGACAGCCAATCACAGCAGACGGTCAGAATGCGCGTCAGACGGTCGGAATGCGCGACAGCCAATCACAGGAGACGGTCGGAATGCGCAATAGCCAATGACAGCAGACTGTCGGAATGCGCGACAGCCAATCACAGCAGACGGTTGGAATGCGCGACAGCGAATCACAGCAGACTGTCGGAATCCACGACAGCCAATCACAGCAGACGGTTGGAATGCACGACAGACGGTCAGAATGCGCGACAGCCAATGACAGCAGACTGTCGGAATGCGCGACAGACGGTCGGAATGCGCGACAGCCAACAGACGGTCGGAATGCGCGACAGCCAATCACAGCAGACGGTCAGAATGCGCGACAGCCAATCACAACAGACGGTCGGAATGCGCGTCAGACGGTCGGAATGCGCGACAGCCAATCACAGGAGACGGTCGGAATGCGCAATAGCCAATGACAGCAGACTGTCGGAATGCGCGACAGCCAATGACAGCAGATGGTTGGAATGCGCGACAGCGAATCACAGCAGACTGTCGGAATCCGCGACAGCCAATCACAGCAGACGGTTGGAATGCACGACAGACGGTCAGAATGCGCGACAGCCAATGACAGCAGACTGTAGGAATGCGCGACAGACGGTCGGAATGCGCGACAGCCAATCACAGCAGACGGTCGGAATGCACGACAGACGGTCGGAATGCGCGACAGCCAATCACAGCAGACCGTCGGAATGCGCGACAGCCAATCACAGCAGACCGTCGGAATGCGCGACAGCCAATCACAGAAGATGGTCAGAATGCGCGACAGACCGTCGGAATGCGCGACAGCCAATCACAGAAGATGGTCAGAATGCGCGACAGACGGTCGGAATGCGCGACAGCCAATCACAGCAGACGGTCGGAATGCGCGACAGCCAATCACAGCAGACGGTTGGAATGCGCGACAGCCAATCACAGCAGACGGTCGGAATGCGCGACAGACGGTCGGAATGCGCGACAGACAATCACAGCAGACGGTCGGAATGCGCGACAGCCAATCACAGCAGACTGTCGGAATGCGCGACAGCAAATCACAGCAGACGGTCGGAATGCGCGACAGCCAATCACAGCAGACGGTCAGAATGCGCGACAGCCAATCACAGCAGACGGTCGAAATGCTCGACAGACGGTCGGAATGCGCGACAGCCAATCACAGCAGACGGTCAGAATGCGCGACAGCCAATCACAGCAGACGGTCAGAATGCGCGACAGACAGTCGGAATGCGCGACAGCCAATCACAGCAGACGGTCGGAATGCGCGACAGACGGTCGGAATGCGCGACAGCCAATCACAGCAGATGGTCAGAATGCACGACAGACGGCCGGAATGCGCGACAGCCAATCACAGCAGACGGTCAGAATGCACGACAGACGGTCGGAATGCGCGACAGCCAATCACAGCAGACGGTCAGAATGCGCGACAGGCGGTCGGAATGCGCGACAGCCAATCACAGCGCGACAGCCAATCACAGCAGAGGGTGAGAATGCGCGACAGACGGTCGGAAAGCGCGACAGACGGTCGGAATGCGCAACAGCCAATCACAACAGACGGTCGGAATGCGCGTCAGACGGTCGGAATGTGCGACAGCCAATCACAACAGACGGTCGGAATGCGCAACAGCCAATGACAGCAGACTGTCGGAATGCGCGACAGCCAATGACAGCAGACGGTTGGAATGCGCGACAGCCAATCACAGCAGACGGTTGGAATGCACGACAGACGGTCGGAATGCGTGACAGCCAATCACAGCAGACTGTCGGAATCCACGACAGCCAATCGCAGCAGACGGTCGGAATGCGCGACAGCCAATCACAGCAGACGGTCGGAATGCGCGACAGACGGTCGGAATGCGCGACAGCCAATCACAGCAGACGGTCGGAATGCGCGACAGCCAATCACAGCAGACGGTCGGAATGCGCGACAGACGGTCGGAATGCGCGACAGCCAATCACAGCAGACGGTCAGAATGCGCGTCAGACGGTCGGAATGCGCGACAGCCAATCACAGGAGACGGTCGGAATGCGCAATAGCCAATGACAGCAGACTGTCGGAATGCGCGACAGCCAATCACAGCAGACGGTTGGAATGCGCGACAGCGAATCACAGCAGACTGTCGGAATCCACGACAGCCAATCACAGCAGACGGTTGGAATGCACGACAGACGGTCAGAATGCGCGACAGCCAATGACAGCAGACTGTCGGAATGCGCGACAGACGGTCGGAATGCGCGACAGCCAACAGACGGTCGGAATGCGCGACAGCCAATCACAGCAGACGGTCGGAATGCGCGACAGCCAATCACAGCAGAGGGTGAGAATGCGCGACAGACGGTCGGAAAGCGCGACAGACGGTCGGAATGCGCGACAGCCAATCACAACAGACGGTCGGAATGCGCGTCAGACGGTCGGAATGCGCGACAGCCAATCACAGGAGACGGTCGGAATGCGCAATAGCCAATGACAGCAGACTGTCGGAATGCGCGACAGCCAATGACAGCAGATGGTTGGAATGCGCGACAGCGAATCACAGCAGACTGTCGGAATCCGCGACAGCCAATCACAGCAGACGGTTGGAATGCACGACAGACGGTCAGAATGCGCGACAGCCAATGACAGCAGACTGTAGGAATGCGCGACAGACGGTCGGAATGCGCGACAGCCAATCACAGCAGACGGTCGGAATGCACGACAGACGGTCGGAATGCGCGACAGCCAATCACAGCAGACCGTCGGAATGCGCGACAGCCAATCACAGCAGACCGTCGGAATGCGCGACAGCCAATCACAGAAGATGGTCAGAATGCGCGACAGACCGTCGGAATGCGCGACAGCCAATCACAGAAGATGGTCAGAATGCGCGACAGACGGTCGGAATGCGCGACAGCCAATCACAGCAGACGGTCGGAATGCGCGACAGCCAATCACAGCAGACGGTTGGAATGCGCGACAGCCAATCACAGCAGACGGTCGGAATGCGCGACAGACGGTCGGAATGCGCGACAGACAATCACAGCAGACGGTCGGAATGCGCGACAGCCAATCACAGCAGACGGTCAGAATGCGCGACAGACGGTCGGAATGTGCGACAGCCAATCACAGCAGACGTTCGGAATGCGCAACAGCCAATCACAGCAGACTGTCGGAATGCGCGACAGCAAATCACAGCAGACGGTCGGAATGCGCGACAGCCAATCACAGCAGACGGTCAGAATGCGCGACAGCCAATCACAGCAGACGGTCGGAATGCGCGACAGCCAATCACAGCAGACGGTCAGAATGCGCGACAGCCAATCACAGCAGACGGTCAGAATGCGCGACAGACGGTCGGAATGTGCGACAGCCAATCACAGCAGACGTTCGGAATGCGCAACAGCCAATCACAGCAGACTGTCGGAATGCGCGACAGCAAATCACAGCAGACGGTCGGAATGCGCGACAGCCAATCACAGCAGACGGTCAGAATGCGCGACAGCCAATCACAGCAGACGGTCGGAATGCTCGACAGACGGTCGGAATGCGCGACAGCCAATCACAGCAGACGGTCAGAATGCGCGACAGCCAATCACAGCAGACGGTCAGAATGTGCGACAGCCAATCACAGCAGACGTTCGGAATGCGCAACAGCCAATCACAGCAGACTGTCGGAATGCGCGACAGCAAATCACAGCAGACGGTCGGAATGCGCGACAGCCAATCACAGAATGCGCGACAGCCAATCACAGCAGACGGTCGGAATGCTCGACAGACGGTCGGAATGCGCGACAGCCAATCACAGCAGACGGTCAGAATGCGCGACAGCCAATCACAGCAGACGGTCAGAATGCGCGACAGACAGTCGGAATGCGCGACAGCCAATCACAGCAGACGGTCGGAATGCGCGACAGACGGTCGGAATGCGCGACAGCCAACAGACGGTCGGAATGCGCGACAGCCAATCACAGCAGATGGTCAGAATGCACGACAGACGGCCGGAATGCGCGACAGCCAACAGACGGTCGGAATGCGCGACAGCCAATCACAGCAGATGGTCAGAATGCACGACAGACGGCCGGAATGCGCGACAGCCAATCACAGCAGACGGTCAGAATGCGCGACAGACGGTCGGAATGCGCGACAGCCAATCACAGCAGAGGGTGAGAATGCGCGACAGACGGTCGGAAAGCGCGACAGACGGTCGGAATGCGCAACAGCCAATCACAACAGACGGTCGGAATGCGCGTCAGACGGTCGGAATGTGCGACAGCCAATCACAACAGACGGTCGGAATGCGCAACAGCCAATGACAGCAGACTGTCGGAATGCGCGACAGCCAATGACAGCAGACGGTTGGAATGCGCGACAGCGAATCACAGCAGACTGTCGGAATCCACGACAGCCAATCACAGCAGACGGTCGGAATGCGCGACAGCCAATCACAGCAGACGGTCGGAATGCGCGACAGACGGTCGGAATGCGCGACAGCCAATCACAGCAGACGGTCGGAATGCGCGACAGCCAATCACAGCAGACGGTCGGAATGCGCGACAGACGGTCGGAATGCGCGACAGCCAATCACAGCAGACGGTCAGAATGCGCGTCAGACGGTCGGAATGCGCGACAGCCAATCACAGGAGACGGTCGGAATGCGCAATAGCCAATGACAGCAGACTGTCGGAATGCGCGACAGCCAATCACAGCAGACGGTTGGAATGCGCGACAGCGAATCACAGCAGACTGTCGGAATCCGCGACAGCCAATCACAGCAGACGGTTGGAATGCACGACAGACGGTCAGAATGCGCGACAGCCAATGACAGCAGACTGTCGGAATGCGCGACAGACGGTCGGAATGCGCGACAGCCAACAGACGGTCGGAATGCGCGACAGCCAATCACAGCAGACGGTCGGAATGCGCGACAGCCAATCACAGCAGAGGGTGAGAATGCGCGACAGACGGTCGGAAAGCGCGACAGACGGTCGGAATGCGCGACAGCCAATCACAACAGACGGTCGGAATGCGCGTCAGACGGTCGGAATGCGCGACAGCCAATCACAGGAGACGGTCGGAATGCGCAATAGCCAATGACAGCAGACTGTCGGAATGCGCGACAGCCAATGACAGCAGATGGTTGGAATGCGCGACAGCGACTCACAGCAGACTGTCGGAATCCGCGACAGCCAATCACAGCAGACGGTTGGAATGCACGACAGACGGTCAGAATGCGCGACAGCCAATGACAGCAGACTGTCGGAATGCGCGACAGACGGTCGGAATGCGCGACAGCCAATCACAGCAGACGGTCGGAATGCACGACAGACGGTCGGAATGCGCGACAGCCAATCACAGCAGACCGTCGGAATGCGCGACAGCCAATCACAGAAGATGGTCAGAATGCGCGACAGACCGTCGGAATGCGCGACAGCCAATCACAGAAGATGGTCAGAATGCGCGACAGACGGTCGGAATGCGCGACAGCCAATCACAGCAGACGGTCGGAATGCGCGACAGACGGTCGGAATGCGCGACAGACAATCACAGCAGACGGTCGGAATGCGCGACAGCCAATCACAGCAGACGGTCAGAATGCGCGACAGACGGTCGGAATGTGCGACAGCCAATCACAGCAGACGTTCGGAATGCGCAACAGCCAATCACAGCAGACTGTCGGAATGCGCGACAGCAAATCACAGCAGACGGTCGGAATGCGCGACAGCCAATCACAGCAGACGGTCAGAATGCGCGACAGCCAATCACAGCAGACGGTCAGAATGCTCGACAGACGGTCGGAATGCGCGACAGCCAATCACAGCAGACGGTCAGAATGCACGACAGCCAATCACAGCAGACGGTCAGAATGCGCGACATACAGTCAGAATGCGCGACAGCCAATCACAGCAGACGGTCGGAATGCGCAACAGACGGTCGGAATGCGCGACAGCCAACAGACGGTCGGAATGCGCGACAGCCAATCACAGCAGATGGTCAGAATGCACGACAGACGGTCGGAATGCGCGACAGCCAATCACAGCAGACGGTCAGAATGCGCGACAGACGGTCGGAATGCGCGACAGCCAATCACAGCAGAGGGTGAGAATGCGCGACAGACGGTCGGAAAGCGCGACAGACGGTCGGAATGCGCAACACCCAATCACAACAGACGGTCGGAATGCGCGTCAGACGGTCGGAATACGCGACAGCCAATCACAACAGACGGTCGGAATGCGCAACAGCCAATGACAGCAGACTGTCGGAATGCGCGACAGCCAATGACAGCAGACGGTTGGAATGCGCGACAGCGAATCACAGCAGACTGTCGGAATCCGCGACAGCCAATCACAGCAGACGGTTGGAATGCACGACAGACGGTCGGAATGCGTGACAGCCAATCACAGCAGACTGTTGGAATCCACGACAGCCAATCACAGCAGACGGTCGGAATGCGCGACAGCCAATCACAGCAGACGGTCGGAATGCGCGACAGACGGTCGGAATGCGCGACAGCCAATCACAGCAGACGGTCGGAATGCGCGACAGCCAATCACAGCAGACGGTCACAATGCGCGACAGACGGTCGGAATGCGCGACAGCCAATCACAGCAGACTGTCGGAATGCGCGACAGACGGTCGGAATGCGCGACAGCCAATCACAGCAGACGTCGGAATGCGCGACAGACGGTCAGAATGCGCGACAGCCAATCACAGCAGACGGTCGGAATGCGTGACAGCCAATCACAGGAGACGGTCGTAATGCGCGACAGCCAATCACAGCAGACTGTCGGAATGTGCGACAGACGGTCGGAATGCGCGACAGCCAATCACAGCAGACGGTCGGAATGCGCGACAGCCAATCACAGTAGACGGTCGGACCGCGCGACAGACGGTCGGAAAGCGCGACAGACGGTCGTAATGCGCGACAGCCAATCACAGCAGACGGTCGGAATGCGCGACAGTCAATCACAGCAGACGGTCGGAATGCGCGACGGCCAATCACAGCAGACCGTCGGAATGCGCGACAGACGGTCGGAATGCGCGACAGCCAATCACAGCAGACGGTCAGAATGCGCGACAGACGGTCGGAATGCGCGACAGCCAATCACAGCAGACGGTCGGAATGCGCGACGGTCGGAATGCGCCACAGCCAATCACAGCAGACGGTCGGAATGCGCGACAGCCAATCACAGCAGACGGTCGGAATGCGTGATATACGGTCGGAATGCGCGACAGCCAATGACAGCAGACGGTCGGAATGCGCGACAGCCGGTCGGAATGCGCGACAGCCAATCACAGGAGACGGTCGGAATGCGCGACAGTCAATGACAGCAGACTGTCGGAATGCTCGACAGCCAATGACAGCAGGCGGTCGGAATGCGCGACAGCCGGTCGGAATGCGCGACAGCCAATCAGAGCAGACGGTCGGAAAGTGCGACAGACGGTCGGAATGCGCGACAGCCAATGACAGCAGACTGTCGGAATGCGCGACAGCCAATGACAGCAGACTGTCGGAATCCGCGACAGCCAATCACAGCAGACGGTTGGAATGCACGACAGACGGTCGGAATGCGTGACAGCCAATCACAGCAGACTGTCGGAATCCGCGACAGACAATCAAAGCAGACGGTCGGAATGCGCGACAGCCAATCACAGTAGACGGTCGGAATGCGCGACAGCCAATCACAGTAGACGGTCGGAATGCGCGACAGCCAATCACAGCAGACGGTCGGAATGCGCGACAGACGGTCGGAATGCGCGACAGACAATCACAGCAGACGGTCGGAATGCGCGCCAGCCAATCACAGCAGACGGTCGGAATGCGCGACAGACGGTCGGAATGCGCGACAGACAATCACAGCAGACGGTCGGAATGCGCGACAGACGGTCGGAATGCGCGACAGCCAACAGACGGTCGGAATGCGCGACAGCCAATCACAGCAGACGGTCAGAATGCACGACAGACGGTCGGAATGCGCGACAGCCAATCACAGCAGACGGTCAGAATGCGCGACAGACGGTCGGAATGCGTGACAGCCAATCACAGCAGACTGTCGGAATCAGCGACAGATAATCACAGCAGACGGTCGGAATGCGCGACAGCCAATCACAGCAGACGGTCGGAATACGCGACAGCCAATCACAGGAGACGGTCGGAATGCGCGACAGCCAATCACAGCAGACGGTCGGAATGCGCGACAGACGGTCGGAATGCGCAACAGACAATCACAGCAGACGGTCGGAATGCGCGACAGCCAATCACAGCAGACGGTCGGAATGCGCGACAGACGGTCGGAATGCGCGACAGACAATCACAGCAGACGGTCGGAATGCGCGACAGGCAATCACAGCAGACGGTCAGAATGCGCGACAGCCAATCACAGCAGACGGTCGGAATGCGCGACAGACGGTCAGAATGCGCGACAGACAATCACAGCAGACGGTCGGAATGCGCGACAGACGGTCGGAATGCGCGACAGCCAACAGACGGTCGGAATGCGCGACAGCCAATCACAGCAGACGGTCAGAATGCACGACAGACGGTCGGAATGCGCGGCGGCCAATCACAGCGCGACAGCCAATCACAGCAGACGGTGAGAATGCGCGACAGACGGTCGGAAAGCGCGACAGACGGTCGGAATGCGCGACAGCCAATCACAACAGACGGTCGGAATGCGCGTCAGACGGTCGGAATGCGCAACAGCCAATGACAGCAGACGGTTGGAATGCGCGACAGCGAATCACAGCAGCCTGTCGGAATCCGCGACAGCCAATCACAGCAGATGGTTGGAATGCACGACAGACGGTCGGAATGCGTGACAGCCAATCACAGCAGACTGTCGGAATCCCCGACAGCCAATCACAGCAGACGGTCGGAATGCGCGACAGCCAATCACAGCAGACGGTCGGAATGCGCGACAGCCAATCACAACAGACGGTCGGAATGCGCGTCAGACGGTCGGAATGCGCGACAGCCAATCACAGGAGACGGTCAGAATGCGCGACAGCCAATGACAGCAGACTGTCGGAATGCGCGACAGACGGTCGGAATGCGCGACAGCCAATCACAGCAGACGGTCGGAATGCACGACAGACCGTCGGAATGCGCGACAGCCAATCACAGCAGACCGTCGGAATGCGCGACAGACAATCACAGCAGACGGTCGGAATGTGCTACAGCCAATCACAGCAGACGGTCAGAATGTGCGTCAGACGGTCGGAATGTGCGACAGCCAATCACAGCAGACGTTCGGAATGCGCGACAGCCAATCATAGCAGACTGTCGGAATGCGCGACAGACTGTCGGAATGCGCGACAGCCAATCACAGCAGACGGTCGGAATGCGCGACAGACGGTCAGAATGCGCAATAGACAATCACAGCACACGGTCGGAATGCGCGACAGCCAATCACAGCAGACGGTCAGAATGCACGACAGCCAATCACAGCAGACGGTCGGAATGCGCGACAGACGGTCGGAATGCGCGACAGCCAATCACAGCAGACGGTCAGAATGCACGACAGACGGTCGGAATGCGCGACAGCCAATCACAGCAGACGGTTGGAATGCACGACAGACGGTCGGAATGCGTGACAGCCAATCACAGCAGACTGTCGGAATCCGCGACAGACAATCACAGCAGACGGTCGGAATGCGCGAGAGACGGTCGGAAAGCACGACAGACGGTCGGAATGCGCGACAGCCAATCACAACAGACGGTCGGAATGCGCGTCAGACGGTCGGAATGCGCAACAGCCAATGACAGCAGACGGTTGGAATGCGTGACAGCGAATCACAGCAGACTGTCAGAATCCGTGACAGCCAATCACAGCAGATGGTTGGAATGCACGACAGACGGTCGGAATGCGTGACAGCCAATCACAGCAGACTGTCGGAATCCGCGACAGCCAATCACAGCAGACGGTCGGAATGCGCGACAGCCAATCACAGCAGACGGTCGGAATGCGCGACAGCCAATCACAACAGACGGTCGGAATGCGCGTCAGACGGTCGGAATGCGCGACAGCCAATCACAGGAGACGGTCAGAATGCGCGACAGCCAATGACAGCAGACTGTCGGAATGCGCGACAGACGGTCGGAATGCGCGACAGCCAATCACAGCAGACGGTCGGAATGCACGACAGACGGTCGGAATGCGCGACAGCCAATCACAGCAGACCGTCGGAATGCGCAACAGCCAATCACAGCAGACCGTCGGAATGCGCGACAGACAATCACAGCAGACGGTCGGAATGTGCTACAGCCAATCACAGCAGACGGTCAGAATGCGCGACAGACGGTCGGAATGTGCGACAGCCAATCACAGCAGACGTTCGGAATGCGCAACAGCCAATCATAGCAGACTGTCGGAATGCGCGACAGACTGTCGGAATGCGCGACAGCCAATCACAGCAGACGGTCGGAATGCGCGACAGACGGTCAGAATGCGCAATAGACAATCACAGCACACGGTCGGAATGCGCGACAGCCAATCACAGCAGACGGTCAGAATGCACGACAGCCAATCACAGCAGACGGTCGGAATGCGCGACAGACGATCGGAATGCGCGACAGACGGTCGGAATGCGCGACAGCCAATCACAGCAGACGGTCGGAATGCGCGACAGCCAACAGACGGTCGGAATGCGCGACAGCCAATCACAGCAGACGGTCAGAATGCACGACAGACGGTCGGAATGCGCGACAGCCAATCACAGCAGACGCTTGGAATGCACGACAGACGGTCGGAATGCGTGACAGCCAATCACAGCAGACTGTCGGAATCCGCGACAGACAATCACAGCAGACGGTCGGAATGCGCGACAGACAATCACAGCAGACGGTCAATCACAGCAGACGGTCAGAATGCGCGACAGAATGCGCGACAGCCAATCACAGCAGACGGTCGGAATGCGCGACAGACGGTCGGAATGCGTGACAGACGGTCGGAATGCGCGACAGCCAATCACAGCAGACGGTCGGAATGCGCGACAGACGGTCGGAATGCGCGACAGCCAACAGACGGTCGGAATGCGCGACAGCCAATCACAGCAGACGGTCAGAATGCACGACAGACGGTCGGAATGCGCGACAGCCAATCACAGCAGACGGTCGGAAAGCGCGACAGACGGTCGGAATGCGCGACAGCCAATCACAGCAGACGGTCGGAAAGCGCGACAGCCAATCACAGGAGACGGTCGGAATGCGCAACAGCCAATGACAGCAGACTGTTGGAATGCGCGACAGACAATGACAGCAGACGGTTGAAATGCGCGACAGCGAATCACAGCAGACTGTCGGAATCCGCGACAAACAATCACAGCAGATGGTTGGAATGCACGACAGACGGTCGGAATGCGTGACAGCCAATCACAGCAGACTGTCGGAATGCGCGACAGCCAATCACAGCAGACGGTCGGAATGCGCGACAGACGGTCGGAATGCGCGACAGACAATCACAGCAGACGGTCGGAATGCGCGACAGACGGTCGGAATGCGCGACAGACAATCACAGCAGACGGTCGGAATGCGCGACAGCCAATCACAGAAGACGGTCGGAATGCGCGACAGCCGCGACAGACGGTCGGAATGCGCGACAGCCAATGACAGCAGACGGTCGGAAAGCGCGACAGACGGTCGGAATGCGCGACAGCCAATGACAGCAGACTGTCGGAATGCGCGACAGCCAATGACAGCAGACTGTCGGAATGCGCGACAGCCAATGACAGCAGACGGTCGGAATGCGCGACAGCCAATCACAGCAGACGGTCGGAATGCGCGACAGCCAATCACAGAAGACGGTCAGAATGCGCGACAGACGGTCGGAATGCGTGACAGCCAATCACAGAAGACGGTCGGAATGCGCGACAGCCAATCACAGCAGACGGTCGGAATGCGCGACAGCCAATCACAGCAGACGGTCGGAATGCGCGACAGCCAATCACAGCAGACGGTCGGAATGCGCGACAGACGGTCGGAATGCGCGACAGACGGTCGGAATGCGCGACAGACGGTCGGAATGCGCGACAGCCAATCACAGCCGACGGTCGGAATGCGCGACAGCCAATCACAGCAGACGGTCAGAATGCGCGACAGACGGTCGGAATGCGTGACAGCCAATCATAGCAGGCAGTCGGAATGCGCGACAGACGGTCGGAATGCGCGACAGCCAATGACAGCAGACGGTCGGAATGCGCGACAGCCAATCACAGCAGACTGTCGGAATGCGCGACAGCCAATCACAGAAGACGGTCGGAATGCGCGACAGCCAATCACAGCAGACTGTCGGAATGCGCGACAGACGGTCGGAATGCGCGACAGCCAATCATAGAAGACAGTCGGAATGCGCAACAGCCAATCACAGCAGACTGTCAGAATGCGCGACAGACGGTCGGAATGCGCGGCGGCCAATCACAGCGCGACAGCCAATCACAGCAGACGGTGAGAATGCGCGACAGACGGTCGGAAAGCGCGACAGACGGTCGGAATGCGCGACAGCCAATCACAACAGACGGTCGGAATGCGCGTCAGACGGTCGGAATGCGCAACAGCCAATGACAGCAGACGGTTGGAATGCGCGACAGCGAATCACAGCAGCCTGTCGGAATCCGCGACAGCCAATCACAGCAGATGGTTGGAATGCACGACAGACGGTCGGAATGCGTGACAGCCAATCACAGCAGACTGTCGGAATCCCCGACAGCCAATCACAGCAGACGGTCGGAATGCGCGACAGCCAATCACAGCAGACGGTCGGAATGCGCGACAGCCAATCACAACAGACGGTCGGAATGCGCGTCAGACGGTCGGAATGCGCGACAGCCAATCACAGGAGACGGTCAGAATGCGCGACAGCCAATGACAGCAGACTGTCGGAATGCGCGACAGACGGTCGGAATGCGCGACAGCCAATCACAGCAGACTGTCGGAATGCGCGACAGACGGTCGGAATGCGCGACAGACGGTCGGAATGCGCGACAGACGGTCGGAATGCGCGACAGCCAATCACAGCCGACGGTCGGAATGCGCGACAGCCAATCACAGCAGACGGTCAGAATGCGCAACAGACGGTCGGAATGCGCGACAGCCAATCACAGCAGACGGTCAGAATGCGCGACAGACGGTCGGAATGCGTGACAGCCAATCATAGCAGGCAGTCGGAATGCGCGACAGACGGTCGGAATGCGCGACAGCCAATGACAGCAGACGGTCGGAATGCGCGACAGCCAATCACAGCAGACTGTCGGAATGCGCGACAGCCAATCACAGAAGACGGTCGGAATGCGCGACAGCCAATCACAGCAGACTGTCGGAATGCGCGACAGACGGTCGGAATGCGCGACAGCCAATCATAGAAGACAGTCGGAATGCGCAACAGCCAATCACAGCAGACTGTCAGAATGCGCGACAGACGGTCGGAATGCGCGGCGGCCAATCACAGCGCGACAGCCAATCACAGCAGACGGTGAGAATGCGCGACAGACGGTCGGAAAGCGCGACAGACGGTCGGAATGCGCGACAGCCAATCACAACAGACGGTCGGAATGCGCGTCAGACGGTCGGAATGCGCAACAGCCAATGACAGCAGACGGTTGGAATGCGCGACAGCGAATCACAGCAGCCTGTCGGAATCCGCGACAGCCAATCACAGCAGATGGTTGGAATGCACGACAGACGGTCGGAATGCGTGACAGCCAATCACAGCAGACTGTCGGAATCCCCGACAGCCAATCACAGCAGACGGTCGGAATGCGCGACAGCCAATCACAGCAGACGGTCGGAATGCGCGACAGCCAATCACAACAGACGGTCGGAATGCGCGTCAGACGGTCGGAATGCGCGACAGCCAATCACAGGAGACGGTCAGAATGCGCGACAGCCAATGACAGCAGACTGTCGGAATGCGCGACAGACGGTCGGAATGCGCGACAGCCAATCACAGCAGACGGTCGGAATGCACGACAGACGGTCGGAATGCGCGACAGCCAATCACAGCAGACCGTCGGAATGCGCAACAGCCAATCACAGCAGACCGTCGGAATGCGCGACAGACAATCACAGCAGACGGTCGGAATGTGCTACAGCCAATCACAGCAGACGGTCAGAATGTGCGTCAGACGGTCGGAATGTGCGACAGCCAATCACAGCAGACGTTCGGAATGCGCGACAGCCAATCATAGCAGACGGTCGGAATGCGCGACAGACGGTCGGAATGCGCGACAGACGGTCGGAATGCGCGACAGCCAATCACAGCAGACGGTCGGAATGCACGACAGACGGTCGGAATGCGCGACAGCCAATCACAGCAGACCGTCGGAATGCGCAACAGCCAATCACAGCAGACCGTCGGAATGCGCGACAGACAATCACAGCAGACGGTCGGAATGTGCTACAGCCAATCACAGCAGACGGTCAGAATGTGCGTCAGACGGTCGGAATGTGCGACAGCCAATCACAGCAGACGTTCGGAATGCGCGACAGCCAATCATAGCAGACTGTCGGAATGCGCGACAGACTGTCGGAATGCGCGACAGCCAATCACAGCAGACGGTCGGAATGCGCGACAGACGGTCAGAATGCGCAATAGACAATCACAGCACACGGTCGGAATGCGCGACAGCCAATCACAGCAGACGGTCAGAATGCACGACAGCCAATCACAGCAGACGGTCGGAATGCGCGACAGACGGTCGGAATGCGCGACAGACGGTCGGAATGCGCGACAGCCAATCACAGCAGACGGTCAGAATGCACGACAGACGGTCGGAATGCGCGACAGCCAATCACAGCAGACGGTTGGAATGCACGACAGTCGGTCGGAATGCGTGACAGCCAATCACAGCAGACTGTCGGAATCCGCGACAGACAATCACAGCAGACGGTCGGAATGCGCGAGAGACGGTCGGAAAGCGCGACAGACGGTCGGAATGCGCGACAGCCAATCACAACAGACGGTCGGAATGCGCGTCAGACGGTCGGAATGCGCAACAGCCAATGACAGCAGACGGTTGGAATGCGTGACAGCGAATCACAGCAGACTGTCGGAATCCGTGACAGCCAATCACAGCAGATGGTTGGAATGCACGACAGACGGTCGGAATGCGTGACAGCCAATCACAGCAGACTGTCGGAATCCGCGACAGCCAATCACAGCAGACGGTCGGAATGCGCGACAGCCAATCACAGCAGACGGTCGGAATGCGCGACAGCCAATCACAACAGACGGTCGGAATGCGCGTCAGACGGTCGGAATGCGCGACAGCCAATCACAGGAGACGGTCAGAATGCGCGACAGCCAATGACAGCAGACTGTCGGAATGCGCGACAGACGGTCGGAATGCGCGACAGCCAATCACAGCAGACGGTCGGAATGCACGACAGACGGTCGGAATGCGCGACAGCCAATCACAGCAGACCGTCGGAATGCGCAACAGCCAATCACAGCAGACCGTCGGAATGCGCGACAGACAATCACAGCAGACGGTCGGAATGTGCTACAGCCAATCACAGCAGACGGTCAGAATGCGCGACAGACGGTCGGAATGTGTGACAGCCAATCACAGCAGACGTTCGGAATGCGCGACAGCCAATCATAGCAGACTGTCGGAATGCGCGACAGACTGTCGGAATGCGCGACAGCCAATCACAGCAGACGGTCGGAATGCGCGACAGACGGTCAGAATGCGCAATAGACAATCACAGCACACGGTCGGAATGCGCGACAGCCAATCACAGCAGACGGTCAGAATGCACGACAGCCAATCACAGCAGACGGTCGGAATGCGCGACAGACGGTCGGAATGCGCGACAGACGGTCGGAATGCGCGACAGCCAATCACAGCAGACGGTCGGAATGCGCGACAGACGGTCGGAATGCGCGACAGCCAACAGACGGTCGGAATGCGCGACAGCCAATGACAGCAGACTGTCGGAATGCGCGACAGCCAATGACAGCAGACTGTCGGAATGCGCGACAGCCAATGACAGCAGACGGTCAGAATGCACGACAGCCAATCACAGCAGACGGTCGGAATGTGCGACAGACGGTCGGAATGCGCGACAGACGGTCGGAATGCGCGACAGCGAATCACAGCAGACGGTCGGAATGCGCGACAGACGGTCGGAATGCGCGACAGCCAACAGACGGTCGGAATGCGCGACAGCCAATCACAGCAGACGGTCAGAATGCACGACAGACGGTCGGAATGCGCGACAGCCAATCACAGCAGACGCTTGGAATGCACGACAGACGGTCGGAATGCGTGACAGCCAATCACAGCAGACTGTCGGAATCCGCGACAGACAATCACAGCAGACGGTCGGAATGCGCGACAGACGGTCGGAATGCGCGACAGACAATCACAGCAGACGGTCAATCACAGCAGACGGTCAGAATGCGCGACAGAATGCGCGACAGCCAATCACAGCAGACGGTCGGAATGCGCGACAGACGGTCGGAATGCGTGACAGACGGTCGGAATGCGCGACAGCCAATCACAGCAGACGGTCGGAATGCACGACAGACGGTCGGAATGCGCGACAGCCAACAGACGGTCGGAATGCGCGACAGCCAATCACAGCAGACGGTCAGAATGCACGACAGACGGTCGGAATGCGCGACAGCCAATCACAGCAGACGGTCGGAAAGCGCGACAGACGGTCGGAATGCGCGACAGCCAATCACAGCAGACGGTCGGAAAGCGCGACAGCCAATCACAGGAGACGGTCGGAATGCGCAACAGCCAATGACAGCAGACTGTTGGAATGCGCGACAGACAATGACAGCAGACGGTTGGAATGCGCGACAGCGAATCACAGCAGACTGTCGGAATCCGCGACAAACAATCACAGCAGATGGTTGGAATGCACGACAGACGGTCGGAATGCGCGACAGCCAATCACAGCAGACGGTCGGAATGCGCGACAGACGGTCGGAATGCGCGACAGACAATCACAGCAGACGGTCGGAATGCGCGACAGCCAATCACAGAAGACGGTCGGAATGCGCGACAGCCGCGACAGACGGTCGGAATGCGCGACAGCCAATGACAGCAGACGGTCGGAAAGCGCGACAGACAATCACAGCAGACCGTCGGAATGCGCAACAGCCAATCACAGCAGACCGTCGGAATGCGCGACAGACAATCACAGCAGACGGTCGGAATGTGCTACAGCCAATCACAGCAGACGGTCAGAATGTGCGTCAGACGGTCGGAATGTGCGACAGCCAATCACAGCAGACGTTCGGAATGCGCGACAGCCAATCATAGCAGACTGTCGGAATGCGCGACAGACTGTCGGAATGCGCGACAGCCAATCACAGCAGACGGTCGGAATGCGCGACAGACGGTCAGAATGCGCAATAGACAATCACAGCACACGGTCGGAATGCGCGACAGCCAATCACAGCAGACGGTCAGAATGCACGACAGCCAATCACAGCAGACGGTCGGAATGCGCGACAGACGGTCGGAATGCGCGACAGACGGTCGGAATGCGCGACAGCCAATCACAGCAGACGGTCAGAATGCACGAGAGACGGTCGGAATGCGCGACAGCCAATCACAGCAGACGGTTGGAATGCACGACAGACGGTCGGAATGCGTGACAGCCAATCACAGCAGACTGTCGGAATCCGCGACAGACAATCACAGCAGACGGTCGGAATGCGCGAGAGACGGTCGGAAAGCGCGACAGACGGTCGGAATGCGCGACAGCCAATCACAACAGACGGTCGGAATGCGCGTCAGACGGTCGGAATGCGCAACAGCCAATGACAGCAGACGGTTGGAATGCGTGACAGCGAATCACAGCAGACTGTCGGAATCCGTGACAGCCAATCACAGCAGATGGTTGGAATGCACGACAGACGGTCGGAATGCGTGACAGCCAATCACAGCAGACTGTCGGAATCCGCGACAGCCAATCACAGCAGACGGTCGGAATGCGCGACAGCCAATCACAGCAGACGGTCGGAATGCGCGACAGCCAATCACAACAGACGGTCGGAATGCGCGTCAGACGGTCGGAATGCGCGACAGCCAATCACAGGAGACGGTCAGAATGCGCGACAGCCAATGACAGCAGACTGTCGGAATGCGCGACAGACGGTCGGAATGCGCGACAGCGAATGACAGCAGACTGTCGGAATCCGTGACAGCCAATCACAGCAGATGGTTGGAATGCACGACAGACGGTCGGAATGCGTGACAGCCAATCACAGCAGACTGTCGGAATCCGCGACAGCCAATCACAGCAGACGGTCGGAATGCGCGACAGCCAATCACAGCAGACGGTCGGAATGCGCGACAGCCAATCACAACAGACGGTCGGAATGCGCGTCAGACGGTCGGAATGCGCGACAGCCAATCACAGGAGACGGTCAGAATGCGCGACAGCCAATGACAGCAGACTGTCGGAATGCGCGACAGACGGTCGGAATGCGCGACAGCCAATCACAGCAGACGGTCGGAATGCACGACAGACGGTCGGAATGCGCGACAGCCAATCACAGCAGACCGTCGGAATGCGCAACAGCCAATCACAGCAGACCGTCGGAATGCGCGACAGACAATCACAGCAGACGGTCGGAATGTGCTACAGCCAATCACAGCAGACGGTCAGAATGCGCGACAGACGGTCGGAATGTGTGACAGCCAATCACAGCAGACGTTCGGAATGCGCGACAGCCAATCATAGCAGACTGTCGGAATGCGCGACAGACTGTCGGAATGCGCGACAGCCAATCACAGCAGACGGTCGGAATGCGCGACAGACGGTCAGAATGCGCAATAGACAATCACAGCACACGGTCGGAATGCGCGACAGCCAATCACAGCAGACGGTCAGAATGCACGACAGCCAATCACAGCAGACGGTCGGAATGCGCGACAGACGGTCGGAATGCGCGACAGACGGTCGGAATGCGCGACAGCCAATCACAGCAGACGGTCGGAATGCGCGACAGACGGTCGGAATGCGCGACAGCCAACAGACGGTCGGAATGCGCGACAGCGAATCACAGCAGACTGTCGGAATCCGCGACAGACGGTCGGAATGCGCGACAGCCAATCACAGCAGACGGTCGGAATGCGCGACAGACGGTCGGAATGCGCGACAGACAATCACAGCAGACGGTCGGAATGCGCGACAGCCAATCACAGAAGACGGTCGGAATGCGCGACAGCCGCGACAGACGGTCGGAATGCGCGACAGCCAATGACAGCAGACGGTCGGAAAGCGCGACAGACGGTCGGAATGCGCGACAGCCAATGACAGCAGACTGTCGGAATGCGCGACAGCCAATGACAGCAGACTGTCGGAATGCGCGACAGCCAATGACAGCAGACGGTCAGAATGCACGACAGCCAATCACAGCAGACGGTCGGAATGTGCGACAGACGGTCGGAATGCGCGACAGACGGTCGGAATGCGCGACAGCCAATCACAGCAGACGGTCGGAATGCGCGACAGACGGTCGGAATGCGCGACAGCCAACAGACGGTCGGAATGCGCGACAGCCAATCACAGCAGACGGTCAGAATGCACGACAGACGGTCGGAATGCGCGACAGCCAATCACAGCAGACGCTTGGAATGCACGACAGACGGTCGGAATGCGTGACAGCCAATCACAGCAGACTGTCGGAATCCGCGACAGACAATCACAGCAGACGGTCGGAATGCGCGACAGACGGTCGGAATGCGCGACAGACAATCACAGCAGACGGTCAATCACAGCAGACGGTCAGAATGCGCGACAGAATGCGCGACAGCCAATCACAGCAGACGGTCGGAATGCGCGACAGACGGTCGGAATGCGTGACAGACGGTCGGAATGCGCGACAGCCAATCACAGCAGACGGTCGGAATGCGCGACAGACGGTCGGAATGCGCGACAGCCAACAGACGGTCGGAATGCGCGACAGCCAATCACAGCAGACGGTCAGAATGCACGACAGACGGTCGGAATGCGCGACAGCCAATCACAGCAGACGGTCGGAAAGCGCGACAGACGGTCGGAATGCGCGACAGCCAATCACAGCAGACGGTCGGAAAGCGCGACAGCCAATCACAGGAGACGGTCGGAATGCGCAACAGCCAATGACAGCAGACTGTTGGAATGCGCGACAGACAATGACAGCAGACGGTTGGAATGCGCGACAGCCAATCACAGCAGACTGTCGGAATCCGCGACAAACAATCACAGCAGATGGTTGGAATGCACGACAGACGGTCGGAATGCGCGACAGCCAATCACAGCAGACGGTCGGAATGCGCGACAGACGGTCGGAATGCGCGACAGACAATCACAGCAGACGGTCGGAATGCGCGACAGCCAATCACAGAAGACGGTCGGAATGCGCGACAGCCGCGACAGACGGTCGGAATGCGCGACAGCCAATGACAGCAGACGGTCGGAAAGCGCGACAGACGGTCGGAATGCGCGACAGCCAATGACAGCAGACTGTCGGAATGCGCGACAGCCAATGACAGCAGACTGTCGGAATGCGCGACAGCCAATGACAGCAGACGGTCGGAATGCGCGACAGCCAATCACAGCAGACGGTCGGAATGCGTGACAGCCAATCACAGAAGACGGTCAGAATGCGCGACAGACGGTCGGAATGCGTGACAGCCAATCACAGCAGACGGTCGGAATGCGCGGCAGCCAATCACAGCAGACGGTCGGAATGCGCGACAGCCAATCACAGCAGACGGTCGGAATGCGCGACAGCCAATCACAGCAGACGGTCGGAATGCGCGACAGACGGTCGGAATGCGCGACAGACGGTCGGAATGCGCGACAGCCAATCACAGCCGACGGTCGGAATGCGCGACAGCCAATCACAGCAGACGGTCAGAATGCGCAACAGACGGTCGGAATGCGCGACAGCCAATCACAGCAGACGGTCAGAATGCGCGACAGACTGTCGGAATGCGTGACAGCCAATCATAGCAGACAGTCGGAATGCGCGACAGACGGTCGGAATGCGCGACAGCCAATGACAGCAGACGGTCGGAATGCGCGACAGCCAATCACAGCAGACTGTCGGAATGCGCGACAGCCAATCACAGAAGACGGTCGGAATGCGCGACAGCCAATCACAGCAGACTGTCGGAATGCGCGACAGACGGTCGGAATGCGCGACAGCCAATCATAGAAGACAGTCGGAATGCGCAACAGCCAATCACAGCAGACTGTCGGAATGCGCGACAGACGGTCGGAATGCGCGACAGACAATCACAGCAGACGGTCGGAATGCACGACAGACGGTCGGATGCGCGACAGCCAATCACAGCAGATGGTAATATAAAAATATCGCTGTATTTGACAACACGGTGTTGTTGTTCTTGTTGTTGTAGCAGCAGCAGCTCACAAGCGGCACCACTTTTGTTGCAAAGGAAGGGAGGATTCATGCTGCCCCAAGAACATATCCCAGAATCAGGTTTGTGCCTGTGATGTTCTCTCTTATTGGTTTTCCCACATTTTTTTTCAAAGACTGTTCATCGTAATAATTAGGTTCATAAGATCAGGTTTAACATGCCTAGGAGATTAGCTCACTCACTTTCCACCCTGGACACAGGCATCAAGACTGAGCTACTGAGTCCCACTTCCTCCTGGGTAATTATTCACAGGTGTGTTTGTGTGCCACCAAGGGAAAAGGGCAGAGTCTCCCAGAGAGACACAGTTGGGATGGCAGCCTATTGGCTCAAATCAATTACATTTACCCTGTTTGTACCAATGTCCTGGCAAAAACAATGGGGTGACGTCATATGGAATTGCATTAGCCCTAACACCAGAGGTGGAACTTAGCTGTCACCAGGTATCTAGGAATTTGCAGCACTTGTTTCACTTTCCCCTCACTTGTCCTGGGAGGTGATGTACATAGCCATCTTTTAGAGCAGTTGTTCAAGGTATAAGGCAAGGTATAAGACTTGTGGTCGCAGAACCAGCTTTAGTATGCTCTGATGAACCTACTACTACCGACTTATTAAAATCTGTATGGAGATAGAGGTGAGTGTTTGTAGATCCAGGAGCCACGGATAGGAACAAAGGTTTTATTAGGTGTGCTGAGATAGAGCAAAGACAAAGAACATCATGTCGACATACTGACAGGTTCCTGGAATATAGGCAAGAGAAAGGTGTGTTAAATAAGTATATATGGATCCTAGGAGCAAGCAAGAAATTAGATTGACAGTTTACCATTACTCAGTCATAGAGGATGAGGGAGACATTGGAGGTATGATCAGGTATTTGATGTGTCAGCGGTGCAGGAGGCTCAGGAACAGGTGTGATGAATTCAGGTATGCGCATGATTTTCCCAAATGTACACAGACACAGACTGACAAAATAGACAACACTATAACACAATCTGCAAGAGCATATAACTCACATTATATAATATAACAAGTATTTTATTATCTGTTTAAGGTAAACAATTCGTAAAGGTGTGCAGTTATTGTTATGTTACTTCGAAGGCAGTTAATATGAAGTATCTAAGTGGTTAATATTTTATAACATTTATATTAAGATGTTATAATTAGTGTAGAATATTTATGATGAGTTTCAATGGTGACAATATAGCCATTATGTTCTAGGAGCCATTTATGACGTTATGTAGTGAAAGTGCAATTACATACATAGAGCAGAGTTGTATTGAATCAGCTGAGTTAGAGTATCCATGAGGAAACAGAAACTGTGTTTGCATCATTTGTCAAATACAGCTCAACCTATTATGAAAGCATCGATAGATTTTTTTTTCCTCCACAGCTGGTGATGTTGCAGTGTAGGAAACTGCAATAGAGACATGTTTGACTTCGGAAAGAATCAGTTGGGAAACATTCTCATACAGCTCATTCCATCATGTACAGTGATATTTTTATATTGCAGTGTGGAAACTGCAATACAGTCATGACTTAACGAAGAAAGAATTGCCTCTGTTGCCAAACACAGCTCACCCTATGATGTACAACTCTATTTTCCCATGAAAGATTAGCATAGATATAGATCCATATTTGACTCAGCAGAGATAAAGAATCCATAGTGAAATAGAATCTCTCTCCACCTCCTTTGCCAAATACAACAAGACTAACTAGCAGTTATGTTAACATTGTTCCACGTGTAAATGCACACATAATTGCATCATGGTCGCTGAAGTATCTTTGCAGCACTACACAGCTCACATCAGAATGTGTTGTTCTAACGTACACATGATCAATGTGTACGCGTGGTCCCTTTGCCGTTGTGGCTTCTGAAACATGCTGAACAAAACCTCTGTCATGAAGTTGCAAATAGTTTTTGATGCAACCAGGTTTTCATTGAAGTCTCCCATGACAGTAACAGTTTCACTGAATGGTTCCACATACTCAAGCAACTTCCCAAGAGTCTTTATAAAACAGACAGGATACGATGGTGGGCGATAAACTGCAACCAACATTTTGGTCGCAGCAAAATTGTATATACAAATACCATATCGAATTCTGATAATGTCAAAGGCCAAATCGTCTGATGTATACATACCAACACCACCATGTTGTTGGGCTGTGATGGCCAACAATCTGGGATCATAACACACATTCCTAGGAACACTATGAAAATGATAACCATCGATGGTCACAGTTTCAACTGAGGGACTATCAGACAGCTATGTATCTGTAACAGCAACACACTGAGGTTTCAGATGCTGTACACACAAAGCCAGGTCTTTTGCATGGCAGTCTAAACCATGGTCATTAAAAAGACGCTGAAAGCATTTGTATGTTTGAATGTTGTTAATCAAAAATGGGGACATGCTGTTAAGTGCCTCTTTAATGCTGTCTTTACAATATATGGCTTTTTGTTCAAAGTCCTTCAGAACCAAACCAGATAAACTTCTGACACGGCTTAAAGCAACATATGCCTGTCCAGGTGCAAACACTCTGTCTAACGACACTACAGCCTCATCAATAGTAAGGCCCTGTATTTTATGTACTGTACAAGCTCAAGCAAGTTTGAAGGAATTGACGTCACATTCCACCTTTACCAGTGACCCGTTCCTCTTCTGCATCAATGCCAACTGAGGCTGTGTCAACACCAGGGAGATGTGCACAGCGTTTCCTCCAGAGTTTGCCAAACCTGATGGAGACTTCAATCATTGTCTCCATAAACAATGTCTGTGACCGCGCCACACACCCCATTGACTAAACCATCAGCAACATTTTTGCACAACATGACACGGGCTCCTTTCCCCAAAAGTAAGTCTTCCTCCAAGCAGGTATTGCTGGCTTTGGAATGACAACACAAGCTTGCCTGTTTTTTTACTATTGAGATAATCCTGAGCACTGATACAGACATAATCAGGACATGTTTTCAGAAGGTATTCCAAATTATGTTCACTGACTTGTCTGTTGGTTGGAAAAATATGTAGAGCACAACTGTCTTCACCGGTTTCACAAGACTTAGGCGTTTCACATCACAAACTAACATTGCAGTGCCCTTAGAGCGTGTCCTTGAAAAATTGCTCATCTTCTTGCTGAACAATTGTGTTTAACACTGCAATGCTGAAAACACCAGACCACAAATCAAGACTAACATTTTGAACATAAATTGGCTTCCCATGCACTGGAGGCACCTGGAAAAAAAAAAAATCTCCTACAGCAATAGATATTTCCAAACAGGGAATTGTCACCTATGTTTAATTTGTCATAACCTTCCATTATCCTCACCCAGAGGTGTGTATGGTAAGCTAACATCTTTGCCAATGCTAAATGTACTATGAATAGTAGTTGCATGTAAATTGTATGCGGCAATCCCTGTTTGAGCAATCAAAACACAAATGTCATCTAGCTGACGACACACTGGTGCTAAAATCCTTGTTGCCTCATACTGAATAGCCTTTATTAAATGGCTTTTACCAAGTAACCAGTAACAAAAATGTGGAATGAGTCTGTCTTTTTTCCCTGTGCCTGCTGACTTAAAACAATACCCATCTGTGTCTGATTAAGAGAGCAAAGTAACGGCAAACTCACTTCTGCACATGATGGTATTCCTCTTTTCCAAATGACCCATTCTTGCTGAACAGCTAAGTCAGGGATATGTTCCACTTCTTCCTCATTGGCATGTTTTTCTTTAGGTATTTCCCTGCATTCTAACCTAACTAATTCCTGTTCAGGGCACAACTCACACAAGGTATCCTCAACAATCCCAACATTGTGGATTAGCTCTTCAAAATTGTCTAACTCGTCACTTTCCACTTCAAATGTGCTTCGATTTCTGTCAACCACAGATTTGACAGAATGCATCAAATTGAGGCAAGAGAAGAGAAAAAGAAAGAGGCAATGGACATGTGGGGAACCACGCTGCTAGAACTCCATCCTATAATAGTAGTCCTTTATTTTGCCTATTCGATTTGCTGGAGACATCAGCACTTCTCATGAAACAATTCCAGTGGAAGTCAAACATTCTTGCTGCAGTGACAGGATTATGCCACAAAAGCTCACACCTATCTGCCCACTCTAGCTGTTTTCCACAGTCTGTTCTACCTGCCTGCTTCAAAATTCTAGAAAGAAGGTTTTTCCAGCACATATCAGCTGCAGAGAAGGAACAAAACCATGTGGGGATACCTAGCTGCCTTACACAAGCCAACGAGTCATGCTGGGGTACCTCTAATTGGTTTTAAAAACCAATACCCACCATCAAACTGTAAAACATTCCTCAGTATTGAAGGCCTCACCGCTCACTTTGTGATCCTTCCTATTTCCCTTTCTCAATGCCATGGACACATTTTACACAACCTGTTCAAGCTCAGACATATAGAGGGGAAAAAAAAAAAATTCTCACACACACACACACACACACACACACACACACACACTATTGAAATACTGCGACAATGCAAACAATGCTGTCTGTCATCGTGGTATGTAGGGCTACCTTTGGCTACCTAGCTTCATTACTATGATCAGACAGAAACTTCACAGGACAGTGCCAAATTCAATATCAAAATACTGGTCAAGAGCTTCCTGACCAATCGACAGTCATGCAGTCAAGCCTGTCATGCAAAAATTCATCATCTTGCACAGCTGACTGCTCGACACTATCAACCAACCACTCTGCATTAAAGTGCACCTCTTTATAATAAATATTGTGTTCCTTTAAATATTGCAGTGCCTGCTTAATATGTATTGTATCAACACACTCATACTCATATTATCCCTTGTAAGTAAGCTTGCGCTTGAGCTTGACAGGCAATAAGGACCCCTCCATGGAAGTACGTGGAAGCAAACTGGTCATTTGAACAATGTTTGCTGGAACACGTCACAGGTCCATGGACTCCATTTTGCCCACCTTTAGGCAAGGCTAACATCTTCATAAAGGGAATATGCAGGGCTATCAAATGCTGCTCTAACTTATTTAAAACATGCCAGTTCAAGTGGAATAGGGTTGAGTGCCAAATTGTTTTTGGTGTTTTCATTTTATGATGGCATGTATAACAGATCCAAAGCTGATTTCTAGGTGGCTTTACCCAACGACACTGGCTTTCACAACTTGTACTGCACAAATGTAGATAGTTTTCAGTAATGCATTTTTCAGCAACCAAACTAACTCCGGCTTTCTTCCTATAATAATCTCTCCTGCACTCTAACACCTGGTGTCTAAACAACAACCTAGGCACACACAGAACACAAAATCTGGACCATCTTTAATCTTGTCTAAAAAGTGCTCCATAACAAAAATCAAAATCCTCAGCCTGTACTTTCACCTGCTGCCTTTTAGTTCTGACACCTCCACTAACTCGCTTCCTAAACTCAGCACTTCCACAATAAGTCTTTGCACTCCTAGCTTTAATACTCTATGTGTGAGATTAACCCTATATGTGATTTTGCTATGTTGTTTGGCTTTATTTTGATACACATTTCAGAAATGATTTGGGTTTTGTCATGAAACAAATAATTTTCATTGTATTTCTTTGTGGAAATGCTTTTAACTCTTCCTATACTCATTCTTTGTATTTTTCTCTGACATCTTTCATTTTCTCCCTTTACAAGTTTTTTTTTTTTTAAACAAGTCTTTGTTTTATCCTGTATAAATCATCCTCACTGTTTCTTTTTACGCATACTGTTTCTTTGTTCTTGTACAAATCATCTTCTGTATTTCCTCTTGTTTATTTTCATCTTTTGCGTATACAAACCGTCTTCTTGGTATTTCATTCTATACAGTTCTTTATTTCTCTATGTCCTTTGTATTTCAACTTAATGTTAAATAATATCCTTTTTTTTTTTTTAATATCGAATCAAACTCATTTCCCATTTCTTTTCCTTAACATATTTTGATAATACAACCTTTTCAACACATTTTTTCTCCTCCCCGTACAACACATTACTTTGATATTTTGATTTACATCGGGCATAAAACTTTACTTTTAAAGCTGACTGTATTACTCTTACTCTGTTCAAGATCTTCTGGCCATATACTGGTGTCTAATGACTGAATATCTTTACACAACTCAAAGCACACATTTCTATCACTATCCTGAACACAAGTAACAGCCTCAATGATTGTTGGCACATTTGGACAGAAATGCCTTCATCTCTCTGCTTTTGTAGCCAATGGAAAATAACTTCCCACCACTAAATATAAATATCTCTACACCCAAAGCATTGGCTGTTGCCTAAATTTGTCTTTGAAATGCAGCTGCCAACATAATTCATCTTTAATATACTCTGACACTGTAAGATATGCTTTCCCTATCGTTTTCCTATGAATCACTGTGTCGTGCATATTTCACCACAAAAACACGCAACTTGCGATGAGCCTTTTGTGATCCACTTATAACATGACACACAGCTCTAAAGAAGCCATTACCATCATTAACAATTTTCTGTTTTACAAAGTCCGCCCGCAGACCCATGTACACCAACTTCATTTACATACGGCTTCACCAAATCCATAGTCAACTGCTGGCACAGTTGCTATGACATTTTAGAAAGTCAGGGATGGTATTTACATGTGACTTTGTCATCCATAACTTCATACTGACTGTTACCATCTGTTATGTCATTGTCAATGCAGACGCCATCTATGCGACAATCACTAGTTCTTCTCTTTGGCTCAGGGCTTTGACATACGTCTTACTGCACACTGACGTTTACTGCCGAAGCATTCATTGTTACCTTTGCAGAGACCGTAACAGTTCTGCAGCTGAGACTAATTAAGGCAAACAGCTTCATAATGACAGCCATTAACATGCTCCAAGTAGATCCCTTGCTTAGACATAGCCTTATTTTTACATGAATATTTCAGCCAGCGATCAATGTAATAAGTATAAACACTCACGCCTAACACATCTGCAGTAGCCTGAATCTCAGTCTCGGTAGCCTAACTACCAACATACCTCATTCTTAATGTATTAAGATACACATCCACAGAATACTAAGATCTTAAAATAAAAAAAAATAAATAAATAAATAAATAAAAAAACTCCTATACTGCACAGCATTCTTTTCCTACAGCACGTCTGACTTTAATGTTAAATATTTATATTATTTATTTGTTTAATGTTAAATATTAAGACACTGCTCGAAAGAAACAGTTACCATCAGCCACAATGTTGTCACTCATGCAAGGAGGTCCCAACATGCCAACTGATGATTTGCCGAGCATGTATTCTAGCCCTTTCATTAGGGACATCTCTACACCTGCATCAACAAGCTCTCCCTGATCCATGCCAACTGTCCCTGTCACTATATTCAAAAGCAAAAGGTCTGTCCATCAATGACTGACTGCTGAGGTAAATCAGGGACACAATCTGGACCCACCACTGTCCATGTTACTATTGTGCAAATAGGAATACAAATCACCTAAAAACAAATAGTCCAAATCTTTCGTCTCCCACTGAAAAACACTATGAACACTGTTCTGCTAAGCTGACTAATGATACAGCCATGCACTGAACACTAGGGTTGCTTAACAAAAGGATCCCCCTGATGGAATGACCCTCTGGCACTTTTCTATTTTCACCATCTAACAATGCTGTGGCTTTGATTTTAAATTAGCAGCTGATGTGATTATGTCACACTGACTGGTGGTGGTCGCTCTGCTAGGACCACAATGCATAAGCTTTGATGAAACCCGAGATTCTTTTCCTTTACAGTTAACATAAACTCCACCTGAAACTCTGTGCGGTGTGTAAAGTAGTACTAAAAACATAGGACAGACACTGACATTACCTCTCCTGAATTTACATGTTCACATGGCACATTTCAATGATCTGTTAAACTGTTAGTCTGAACATCAGCTTAAGCTCTGCTGTCTGTGTCACTGTCAGTTACAACCACTACACTACCAGACTCAACCGTCTCTACAGAAATGCGACTAACAGCATACCATGTTGCCTCTGATGCACATTTCAAATTTGAAATGTGCATCATGAGATCATTGAAAGCATTAAAAACTGCCACTGATCTTCCAAAAATCAGATGAAAGGCCAGACACATCACATGTTGAATAACAGCACAGACTGATTCTTGCAGATGTAGCAAACACATGCCAGTGTTCAACAACTGTTCCTGCAACACTTAGTACAAAGCAAAAAGGACCGCTTCTTCAATGAAGTTCAAATCCACAGGCAGACCACCTTCCACTTTCTGCCAAACACATCAAGGTGTTTGAGCAGCTCACATAAACTCTTCTTTCCCTTCAGCACAATTATCATTGTCTGTCTACATCCATGCACACACAGGAGCAAACACGTTTCATTGTGTGGTGAACATCTGACCCTGACACAACAGCACACTGCAACTTCTCAGAACACACACAAGCAAGAGGAGCCGCAGCATCCTTCACCTTGCAGAGTCTGGGCGCTCGCTGCATGTGGAAAGCCTTCTTCCTCTGCATCTAAAAAGAAACCAAAAGAACGATACAATTGATATACGCATGATAAAGACACTAGTGAGCACTTATAATTTCACAGTTACTTCCAACTATCCTTACTTTAGAAACTAGATTATTCTGCTTATTAAACTAATGTATTCATTATACTGTAATAAATGTGCTTTTCACCTTTTGATATAAAAGCTAGAGATAGCAGAACCTCTGAACAGACAGACAGGGAGGATGTACAAAAATAAATAAATCTTTATAACAAAAAAGGTTCCTAACACACCTCTCTGATAGAGATGCCAGATCAGGCACGCCTCTGATCCAACTCAGTGACAACCCGGTACACAAGGCTAGCTTCACGCTTCAAGCGGCAGCACCACCACGTCGTATAAAATGTAAAACACTAAATAACCAATACATACAAAGTTGAATAAAAGGTCTGTAGTTAGCTCGACTCACCCCGGGGTCTGAGCTTAGTTGGACGGCGAGGACAGGAACTGGCTGACGGCCAGCGGGGCGATGGCCGCACGGCACTCTCTACAAAGGGCCCTGATCCAACTACAGGAGGCGACCGGCCTCCCCTCCTGACACCTGCACCATCTCCCCCTGGCTACCTGTCTTCGTCGCCGGCAGCTCTAACTCACTGCGAACGACACCCTCCCCCCGCTAACAGAGTACCGTGTCGCCAAACGTGTTGCTCTTCCCTCCACCACGCCACATCTCCCGCACTTATCAAACTGTCTGTGCCCGCACCACCTTTCACAGCTGCACCACATCAGTAATTAAGAAGCTCCTAACGCCACCCACCGGGTTTCTCCTAATGTCACCGCAGTACAGTACACGGCATCAACATTATGTCAGAATGACTAAAGGCATAGATAGAATGTGTTGTTGTCAATACAAGGGCCTCTGTTGCTAGGTGCGTTTTATGTACCCATTACAGCACTGGTCCCCAAACTACGGCCCGGGGGCCGGATACGGCCTCCACATTTTGCTCGCCCCCCTGAACAATACCAGAGCTGTATTATGAACGAGCCATTCTGAGTACAAACAAATATAATCACAATGAAAGTCAAAATCAGTTCGGTTTCATAGCCTGCTTGCTTTCTGGTTTTCACAGTGAAGTTGATGAGAGAGAGCTGCAAACAGTTGTCTAGAAGTTAATGTTCCATGGCTTTATTATTTGGGTTATTTGGTTATTATTTATTTTACATAGTCTTATTTATTTCATTAATAATGTTATGATTTATTTTGATTTTTTTCCCCCCTTTCAAGATCCCAGAAAGGGTTAATATTTGGTTATGTGTGGCTTTCTGGGAAACAAATGCTTACGTTTAGACACCTCTGCGATCGTCACACTTTGTTACAAACTGGCCCGGCCCCCGTCAGAGAAGGGAAAAGTTATTTGGCCCTCACAGGAAAAGTTTGGGGAAAACTGCTCTACAACGTACTTCACTGAAGCAACTTATATTTTACCTGAGTAGTCTGTTATTTCATGCATTTAACTTATGAATTCCACCCTAAAAGGATTCCTTGTGTATCCATTTCTAATTTGAACTGCAGAGTGTAAAGAATGTGCTAAACAAAATTGCAAAGCATCTCCATCCAAAGTTGCACATGTGGCCCATCCAATGCTGCAGCTTTTATTTTTATCTTGTTAGCATGATTCATCATTTCCCCCCCTAAAATTATACAGTATATGTCTGTGTGCATGCATGTACAGTATATGTATGTGTAGGTCTCCACAATTGCTCTAGTATTGCAAATTTGTTTCCAAATGAGAAATAAGACATCTCAAGTACAGCTCCTGTTGCTAATTGCTCTGTCTCACTTAAAAAAAACAAACAAAAAAAAACACAAAACACAGGGTCAGATAAAATGAGAATCTCAATTCGATCAATCTCGAGCTGCAGTAGAGCAAGTTTTAAGCAGTAAAATTTTCCTGAGCTAGCCTATATATGGGCTGCTAAGCCCATTTGCAGCTTTGAGTTAGAGCCAGAACAGTTAAAAAAATAAAAAAAAATAAAAAAAGCCTGTCCAGCTTGAAATAATTTGTAACCTGCCTGCCTACCTTTAAAAATTTAATTTGTCACATCTTAGCAAGGACCCCAAATTGGGACACCAACTGTCAAAAAAATGGTTTATTTGTGATAAGGGAGGTGTGAGGAAGGAGGGGTGATGGGCTGGAGAGTGGAATAGCTACAAGAGGGCTTGAGGAAAGAAACTGAACAAAAGAACTTACAAACTGACTAGCAACAGAGTGGTACTAGTTCAAAGGCTGCGCTTGGCTAGAACGCCTCTTGTGACAAAGCGTGCGTACAGAGTGGCGATCCAGCAGCGACTGAAGGTAGGGACAAGGACTAAATGCAGACTGGGTGATGAGCTGATGGAAACCAGGTGGCTTGATTGCAGCAGCAGGGCAGGTGTGGAGTGAGAGGTAGGCAGATCCAGCAGGTTGAGGTCCGAGTGCTAGGGGGAGGGGAAGGTAACATAGACATATAAACAGGTAGAGAGACAGTGACAGAACAGAAACAAAGAGTACAGACAAACACAACACAAAAACTGTCCTGGCGCTGGCCTCGTGACACAATTTGAGGCCTAAATTGTTGAGTAAACTAGGTCTCTTAAACTTACAACAACTAGTTGGGGTAACAAAGGTAACAAGCTGACAAATTAGTCCCATCAACTTTTAATTTCAAGTTTAATCAACCAATCAATTTTTTTAGTGATACCAGCAAGATATCTAAAGTTGTACAGACAAACAAAATAAAATTGTTACGGTAGGTGACGTAGAAGAACTTTTTGCCGCTAATTGCATATTAGCTTCTTCGCACACAACACACAGAAACAAGCACCTGGCTCCACGCCCAGCGGCATTTATTTTTAAGTCCTTTTTCAGCTAGGACGTCTTCCCCTGGCTTCATGAATTTCCCCTCCACCACTCAGAGGTAACCGAGAGGTCTTAGCGTACATGCTACAGGTTAAGTCAGAGAAAACCGAAGTGTGGCAAAGTGTCAATATCCGCTGAATACTGAAAACCTATGTAGCAGCAATTTATGTTGTTTTGGAAGAAGATAAATATACATGTAATTTCCGAGTTTGACGCAGTTCAATTAATTTTCCACAATTCACAGCCCGTTTTTTCCCAAATTGTGTAATGCAATGCAGCATCAACTGCTGCTGGGCCTCCGTGGTTAGTACTATTTTTATTAACATGTTTGTATGTGCGATTAATATGCAACAGTGACAAAGGCTGTGCAGTGCAAAATGCTTTGAATGTTTTATATTTTGCTACAAGCATGTGATGTCTTACTGTAGCTGCGACTGTCCGAAGGGCCAATGATTATTAGTTCATTTTGTTTTTTGCTCTGTGATTTTCATACAGAGACAGCAGATTTTTTGACACTTGAACCATGGAGGCGCAAGCCACTGTTTTTTTTTTTTTTTGCTATGGACTTCAAAATGTTACGGAAGCAGCTAGTCTGTCTTCAAACCACATCGTCCATTAGGGATGGGAATTGATAAGATGATTATGATTCCAATTCCGATCGATTCTCTTATTGATTCTCTCTATTCTATTGATTTGGAAAAAAGGACAACAAACAGGTCAATTAGCATCCTAGCATCTTTTTCTGGCTTTGTACTTAGGGTTGAGAATCTTTGTCATCTCCCTAGAAAATATATAATGCGAATGAATGACTGAGTGAAACATCTGGTTAACTTAGAGAAAAACATGCAACTCTGACATTCTCTGACTTAGCATACAATTAAACACATTCACCTACCAAAATTCAGGGGTGTCTACTGTGACAAATGGGTGCAAGCCTTTTACCACAAACTTAGTCACTGCTCTATGACATTCCTCTATCCTGGCCTGGGTCATTTTTTTTCTCATCCCTGCTTCAGTGAAAGGAGAAGCTAGAGGTAGACGTGAACTGGAGTGAATACCGCCAGGCTCTGGCTCTGAGCCAGTCAGACTCTGTCTCTTGTCTTCTCGTCTTCTCTCGTCATCTAAATGTAATGCATGAGAAGACATTCACGTTAACGATACCCATTACTAATAGCAGGTATTACAATGAGGCAAATGGCGCTAACATGATAGGCTATGTGAGTTAGTTACTTGCAGTATTAGCTGAGGACATGTTAATGTTGCTGTTGCTGCTGCTGCTGGGCTGACATTCAGTAATGGTTTCAGGGAAAGCAGAGGGGAAGCAGATCTTGACTTTTGCGCACAATCTAGCCACCCTCCATATTAGGGGCGTTTGTGTGTGTTTAGCCAGCAGGTCTAAACTCCTGTATGTGAGATTTGGGTTAATTCAGACCTCCACCTCCTCTAATCCCCCCTGCCTCTCTACTCAGTCCAATTAAAGGCTGCTTAGTCAGCCAGGAAATGAACAACTCCAGGTTAGATTGAGCACAGCGTTCTGATATTACCTCTCAGCAGTGAAAGTTAAATGAATGGTAGAAAGACGTTTAGTCTGTTAAGCAATACATTTTGGATAGTCATGAATTTGTCAGCAGTTCTTACTGTGCAGATGGTGTGATCATCGCTCAAGGAAATAAAGCAGATGTACCAGATAAAGTTTGCCTCCTTTTCAGTCATTTAATCATAATTTTCATAATCATCATTTTTAAATTTTTAATCATCACAGAGTTTCACAGATTTTACTTCTTTTTCTTTCTAACCCTGGTTTTGGGTTCACCTCATCACATCCTAATGAACCAAAAGCATTTTAAAATTATGTTTCTTCTTTGCCCAGCATGAGCGGTGTCCAGCTCGAGGTTTCTGCTTCTTAAAAAGAAGCTTTTCCTTGCCACTACCAAGTGCTTCCTCATGGTGAGATTTCTTGGATAATATTACAAGGACTACAGTCTAGGCACTGCTCCATGAGGAAAGTGTCATAAGATAACTTGCTATGATTTGGCACTATATAAATAAAATAAAATGGAATTCCTGGACTTAAATTCAGCCTCAGAATGGAACAGGTACAAGCAGGCGATACAATCAAAAGCTCCAGAACAGCTTCTAATCTTGTGTTTTTCTCAACTGCTCTTTCCAAAGTTCAGAATAAACTTGACCTTTAAGATAATATGCAGAATAATCTCATGATATCAGAAGCTCCAGAACAATTACTAAAATGATCTCTCATGGTGAAGTGATAATCTTTTCATTCATACATAAGACAACTAAAAACCTCTCCACTGGGGCTCTGTTTAGGGTTTTTACTGTCAGTCAGATCTGGCAGCACTGGGTAAATAAGCTTCCATCATTCATACAGGACTGTGGTGAAGCTAGAGCCTATCCCAGCATGCACTGGGTGCTGCCTGGATAGGTCTCTGCTTTATCAAACAGAGAAACACACTAACACCTAGAGGGCAATATAGATTTTCCAGTTCACCTGAGCTGCGTTTGTTTGAGCTGCCTTTGTTTAAGCTGCGCTAGGACACGAAGCGCTCAGGGGCCGCTCTGCGCTGACCACTGATTCTGCTGACATGGCTGAAGTAGAGACCTTGGAGAGCTTTTAACTGAATCTTTCTGCCATTGTTGCACGTTTCCCACAGTATTGCTCACTTGACTGCACAATTGTAGGCCAGTATGCCAGCACACTGTTCATTGAGCTCAACCTCAGTTTCAGTTCATTTAGGATGAGAAATAGACAAAACCAAAATACTTCAGGGATGAAAGTTACTACGAGTTGTCTGTCACAGTCTTTGCAAAAAGTTCTTCTAAGCAGTCATCTGCAGCAAGCCACCTTTACATGTCCACATCTCTATTCTCCTTTTCTCTTTGCTTCTGCTGCTTGTCTATCTTGGAATTTCTTCAGTTCAGTTCTTCATTTCAATTTAGTGAACTAAAGAAGCCTCTTAGATGAGAGGCAACTAGTCCAGTTGCCTAACCTTCAATGGGTAGCAAGGCTACCACAAACTAACCTAACTTCTTTAGACTGTCACTCAAGCTTCACTTTTCAGGTGGTCACAGCAAGCAATCAGTAAGGACCCTAGACAAGTGACTGCATGAATACCAGAAAATAGACAGCATCAGTTGTCTGTGGAAACCAAACCACATCACAGCAAAGGTCCTCAGCCAGGAGTCCATGGATGGCCAGAGAAACATCAGGGACATCGACATTGCCACCAAAGTTAATCTTAAAACAGAGACTGTGGTTACTGTCTCCCCACATATACACCACTCATTATCATAATTTGATACATAGGTCACATGATGATAACTGAACTTATATTAATAAACACTGTTTGCTTCTGAAGACTGTTGGGTTTGTGTTTTTGGGATAACAAGCTGTCAAACAAATGGGCTCTCAGTCCAATGGGACATTTATGATTCCCATTACACGCAGGTCACATCACGTATTTAGGCCTTAATGTTTCCCCCAGACAATCAGCAATTCACCTTCACTCCATTATGAACCACTATCCAGTGTGTGCAGAACAGCTACTGGTGATGACGATAGTTCCTGAAATACATTATCAATTTTTTATTGATTCCAATTTCACCCACCTGCACCTTCAATTTCTAGATTGAACACACTCTGAACACACTTTTTTCACTCACTCTTCCATATGCTTGGACCACCTCCCTCCTAAAGGTCTGGGGCTGAACCAAGTAAATAAACCCTGAAACATAAAGATAAGAATTACTACTACTGTATATAAGAGGCCAAAAACTTACTTACCTTACCTTACTACAATTAATCTACAATTAATATAATATTACTATTGTTAGTATTATAATATGATAGAAAAAATGTGTGTCTTTGTGGATGTATTTACGTTTTCTTCTTTTTAAATTCATAGATTTTACTAATTTAATTTAATTTTATCTCCCTCCTTATACATAGCTTCATATTCTTTTGGTGACACACATATATACATATATAGTACACACTGATATTCACATTAACTCATGCTAATATGAAATGTCTGTATGTACAAGTAGTTCTCCCACAAACCTGAAACAACTATTTATTATTATTATTAGTCAGTAACCTTATTCTCAACCAAAGGTGTGTTAAGGTTTTTACTGATAAAATCATACAAACGCTATCCTACACAGCTTCCTCCAGCTGAGTAGTGGGACTGTGTTTGGTTCAGAATTTAATTTGAGTTGTGGTTAATAGTGGTGATCTATGCTAGTATTTTTACACACATGGACAAAATTGTTGGTACCCTTCGTTTAATGAAAGAAAAATTCACAATGCTCACAGAAATAACTTGAATCTGTAAAAAGTAATAATAAATAAAAATTCTATGAAATTTAACCAATGAAAGACAGACATTGCTTTTCAACCATGCTTCAACAGAATTATTTAAAAAAATAAACTCATGAAACAGGCCTGGACAAAAGACTGAAAATAATGTGAGCAAAGGGACATGTTAATTCAACGTGTGCCCACTAATTAGCATCACAGGTCTTGCATACAGTCAGTGCGCCTATATATAGGACTATAGATAGTCACTGTGCTGTTTGGTGACATGGTGTGTACCACACTCAACGTGGACCAGCGGAAGCAAAGGAAAGAGTTGTCTCAGGACATTAGAAAGAAAATAATCGACAAGCATCTTAAAGGTAAAGGCTATGATCTCAAAGCAGCTTGATGTTCCTGTGACAACAGTTGCACATATTATTCAGAAATTTAAGATCCATGGGACTGTAACCAACCTCCCTGGACGTGGCGGCAGGAGGAAAATTGATGACAAATCAAGGAGACGGATAATACGAATGGTAACTAAAGAGCCCAGAAAAACTTCTAAAGAGATTAAAGGTGAACTTCAAGCTCAAGGAACATCAATGGGAGACAACCAAGGAGGACACCATTGTTGAAAACAAGTCAAAAAAAAAGCCAGACTGGAATTTGCCAAACTACATGTTGACAAGCCACACAGCTTCTGGGAGAATGTCCGACCGATGAGACAAAAATTGAACTTTTTGGCAAGGCACATCAGCTCTATGTTCACAGATGAAAAAATGAAGCATATAAAGAAAAGAACACTGTCCCTACTGTGAAACATGGAGGAGGCTCTGTTATGTTCTGGGGCTGCTTTGCTGCATCTGGCACAGGGTGTCTTGAATCTGTGCAGGGTACAAAGAAGTCTCAAGACTATCAAGGGATTCTAGAGAGAAATGTGCTGGCCAGTGTCAGAAAGCTTGGTCTCAGTCGCAGGTCATGGGTCTTGCAACAGGACAATGACCCAAAACACACAGCTAAAAACACCCAAGAATGGCTAAGAGGAAAACACTGGACTATTCTAAAGTGGCCTTCTATGAGCCCACCACCTTAATCCTATTGAGCATCTTTGGAAGGAGCTGAAACATGCCATCTCGAAAAGGCACCCCTCAACCCTGAGACAACTGGAGCAGTTTGCGCAGGAGGACTGGGCCAAAATACCTACTGAGAGGTGCAAAAGACTCATTGACAGTTACAGGAATCGTTTGATTGCAGTGATTGCCTCAAAAGGTTGTGCAACAAAATATTAAGTTTATGGGGTACCATCATTTTTGTCCAGGCCTGTTTCATGAGTTTTTTAAATAATGCTCTTGAAGCTTGGTTGAAAAGCAATATCTGACTTTCATTGGTTAAATTTCATAGAATTTTTATTTATTATTACTTTTTACAGATTGAAGTTATTTCTGTGACCATTGTGAGTTTTTTTTTTTTTTCATTAAACGAAGGGTACCAACAATTTTGTCCACGTGTATATGGCAGAAATATATTTTAAAGAAGAAAAGGAAGAGGGGATGAATTTATTATTGGGCCCAAAAAATAAAAATATTTTGTGAAAATCACAAGCAGAATCAACTCTTTGTTCTGACACAGTTTGTCACTGGGCTATATATTTAATATAACACCACAGCGAGCTCTGTCAGGCTGTTATTTTCATGTCAATCATGTGGGCCAGCAGTCAAACAGGCCGACAAGTCAGTGTGCTGTTTGTCCTCTTTGGAGTTAAAATGCATGTTGTTGACATCTCAGGGATGTTCGCTGCGGTGGATGTTAAATAAACTTCTGGTGATATAGAAGGGAGCAGTTTGGGGTTCAGTGTCATGCCAGTGACATGTTGACTGGACTGGGGAAGACGGGAATTAAACCACCCATGACCCACTCCACCACCTGAGCCCCAGCCACAGGAGACAATGCAGGTTTACCGGACTGCACTTGAAGGCCTCATTCAGTGTAGTTAATTACTTTTAGCTTTTGCTCCACTTTGTCTCCTGCACTGTGAATGTACATCACACAGTGGTGCTCATGTTGTGTACAGATACAGTAGTCCATTCTCGTGGTTCTGATCTCCCCTTGAGCTACCTGAAGGACCCTTGAGGTGTGTGAAGCCACTTCACATCCACACATCCACTGCAGAGCAGGTGAGTGCTCATGGATCCTGAAGATTGTCTGTGCATGAAGACCACGTGCACAGATGTGACAGGATGACGTCACACTGTTCAATCATGCTGTCAGATAATTGAAATGTCTCCATTGTCCAGTGTAGGTATAGTTACGTCATTCTGAGTGGAAACAAAGAGCTGCATCGATAACACACATTCAAGTAGGCTCTGACCGGAAGTAAGGCACCTTGCTTTCACAATAAAAGTGTATTCTAAAATTAATTTAAAAAAAAAGCACAATATAAAAATTGAACAAATATACAAAAAGTCATTATGCTGCTGTTTGTTGTGACAATGCAACAGAGACCATACAGATCTACAATCTAATAATGTGTATTATTGTATTTGTATTTTTCTTTGCATCCAGTTTCTTTCATATGCGCTGCAAATATTTCACAGTGTGTGTACAGCTTTAGAATAACATCCTGATTTCATCCTGGATGGATGTGTGTATCTCACCTATTTCTGTTTCTGTTCACATAACTTTCATTACTGCTCACTCAAACGCAGTGGAATGATGCACATTTTATGCACTCTGCTTTTTTGTGAAAATGAGATCTTAGTCTCACCTTACCTGTTCAAATGATTATGAGTCATATTTAATGTATTCACATCTGTGAAGACATGAACTGTTGTTAAAGTAATTAGATTAGATTAAAATACATAGGCCTTTATGTATGTACAGGCTACTTCTAATAAACACTTAAAGTGACACTAAGTAGACAAAATGCCATACATTGTTGTCATATTTCAGTGTTAATGTTTACATTAGATTTTTGCACATATTCAAATACAGGGTTACAGAGAGAAGGTGCTGGAGAGAATGGACTTAGTCGAAGAGTAGTAATAGTATTAGAATTTTGAGTACTTGTACACTACTGTAATTATGTAATTAAATACATTGTATAGGCTACAACTGTGAACTTGACCTGCACTTCATTTCTTCAGACAAATATTCACTTCAGCCACTAAAATGATTGTTTATTTATTTATTTATTTATTTATATTTAAAGCGTGTGGATTTCATTAAATGTGATGTCTGTTTTATATAAAATAGTAAGTACTGTGGTGAGTACCATTTAGAGAGGGTATATTTATTCACTTGTTAATAAATCAGAAATAAATCATTCAATATCTTGTTTATTTTATAATAATAAACTCTGACAAGGGCTGAGCAGTATTTGCACTTTTGCTCTAATTACATTTGTCTCTGGTATAAATCTGAGGAATGAATCCTCTCTGAGGCCTTTATTTTGAAAGCAGAAAGCGGTAGTGTTGTTGCCTGTCCTGCTGAGCTTGACGTGAATTGGTGCACAGCACAGCGTGTATCTTCAGTTCTCGGACAGCTCATCCAGCGCAGCTCCACAGCAGTGATCGAGGAATACGCAGGACATGTGGAGACTGTCCATCCCGCTGGGACTCACCTGAACCCGGCTCCGGTTTTTGACAGAAAAACCATCCGTGACAGTAAATGTTAATGATTTTTTTTTTTAATCAGCATGTACATGTGCGCATGCATGTGAGGATATACTATGCGTTTATGTATTTTTGTTGCTGTTCTTTAATTCAGACTGGCGGGTAATTGGAGGGCTTGCAGCGGGTCTCTGTGCACCCGGGCTGGGATGCTTGTCGGAGGGCTGCGCGCTGCGGATTCAGATGATGCCTGATTACTCTGAGTTGATTTCCCCTTTTGGTGGCTCTGTGATGAGACACTGCTGTGCTGCACCGAGCTGATCAGATGATTTTCCGCTCTGTTCGCAGCAACTCAAGGTATGCAAATGCAACTGAAAGCTCCCTGTGCGCGCGCCCTGCGCTATTAAAGGCTCTGCAGCTGCTGCTACTATCGGAATGCAGGTGGGCTCACTGTGTTATCTGTCAGGAGCAGGATGAATTCATGCCTCAAAGGCTTAACATCGGTTAGAGTCCTCATTTTGACTCTGTGTAATACAATCAGAAAACTATGTGTCAGGCAACATTGAATGAACATTTAGATATGTGTTGTTTCCAGGTGCCAAGCTTCTCCTGAGGTCGAACCGTCTCTGTAGGTCTGCTCCAGCCACCCAGCAGCTATGGATCCCCTCCCAGAGTACTCTATGTTCCTGGTCCGGATCCTGGAGGAGCTGGACACTAAGCACAACACCATGTCCTACCAGGACCTGTGTAAGTCCTTGTGTGCTCGCTTCGACCTGGTGCACCTTGCCAAGCTCCGCAGCCTGCTCTTCTACACGGCGTGTCTGGACCCTGCCTTCCCGGCCACCCTCTTTAAGGACAAGATGCGCTGCTCTATGGAGGACCCACAGTCCAAGAAGCTCATGGTGGCAGCAGACATTGTTACCATGTTTAACTTGATCCAGATGAATGGCGGCATAGCCAAAGACAAGCTCCCTATAGTGCACAGAGCCAAGTTCCACAAGAACCAGTCACTGGAGCTGTGCAGGTCTGACAATGACGCCTATAAGTTTCAAGACTGTGATATGGGAGTTAGTTATGAGCACATGGAACATCCCAGGGATGGACACCATCACCACCATCATCACCACCGCCCCCAGCAGCACCCTGTGCCTCAGAATGCCCCTCCCTGTCCTAAATCATCCGAGTGCAACAACTGCCAGCAGTTTATTCCCGCCTCAGTCCCCAACTTTCTTTTGGGTGTCAACAAGGACCTGAAATGTAGAGCAGCCTCTCTGGACAAACTCCACCATTTGCCCCAGTACTCCAGTGGCAGTCCGCCCTCTCCACCCTGCGAAATGCAGAGCACCTACTTTCCCATGGACATCGACAGCGAGTCCACGACCGACCAAGAGTCCCTGAGGCACATTGGCCATCCAGAGCCGTTCTCTGTTCACCCCTGCATCCAGAAGAGGAACATCTTTAAGGAGGACTTCCACAATTTCGTGGCCTTCTCACCACAGGTTTGTGCTGTTGAAAGACAGAGAGGGATGTCTGATTCAGTGTTGATGTGCTCTCTATTTAAGACATATTTTCATCAGGACATGCTGTGTTAAAAAGTAACAGAACTGTGTGGTGTCCAAAAGAAGCCTTGTAGACTCTAAGAGAAATAAATTCCTTTAAATTCCCTAAATAAATTTCTTATGTAATGAAATTATAAGCTTACAAGACATCTTTAGTGAGAGCTTCACTCATATATTTTTTTTCAAATGACATATTTTGTTGACATTTGAAACATCCACTGATAAGTGAGTTAATAGTTAATTCATGTCAAAATAGCCACTGTTTAGTGTGTTTTACCAGTTAACCAGAGCAGGAATTAGTCATATGAATCTATATAAATCTACAGTCTACATCCGATGCTGTGTTACATCTCATTTGAAGACACAATTAAGAGAAATGTTGCATGACTTGATTTTACATGTCAAACAATGAATAATAATAATGAATTAAGAAAGTGTAATTGTTTAACAGAATCTCAGAGGTCCCAATTGTAAATCTCTCAACAAAAAATTAACGTTAAAGTCCGACAAAGTGCATCAAATATGAAACATGTAAATGTAAGTTCTCATTATGCTAAATGACCCCATTCATAGTGTCAGAATATTAAATATATTACATGATGCATTGATATGTAAGCAGCATTTTAATGTACTGTATGTGTGTATGTGTGCAAGGTCAAGTCTCAGAATACATCCCCATACTTTTTCTTCACATATGAATTATGCATTAATAATCAAGTATGGCTCTCACACTGTTTAATTTATACACAGCTCTTTTTGGCTGATGGCATACAGGAGTCAGCACAGTATAATATTCCATTTGCCCGACACAGATAATTAATTTCTGCTTTCGATCGTAAATGCCATATTATATTATCTTAACACTAAGCCCACGTTATATTCTGAAGGTCAGAGGTCTATAATTGAAGTCTTGCTGTTTCCATGAACACAACTTGACTGAGTGCTCTTTGAAATAATTATCAACTACAGTGCATCAATCCTTTTGCTCAGTTTCATGATTAATTTACATTTTGTTTCTAATGTATAACCCCTGGAGGGCTCTACAGTTTGGTGATATTTAGACAATTTTACTGTTCTGTATTGATTTGTGTCCCTAGTTATAATTAGTGGACTGTCTGATGTCTTTGCTGTTTGTTTTAAAGCCAATTCAGTCCTTGTCTGTTACTGGGTTACTGTTGTAGGTCATCACCACTGAGTCCAAACAGGGCAAGAAGGCTTACCACAGGAGGGAGCTGCACAAGCCTGCCACCTTCTTCAACCACAGCTTTGAACTGCCCTACAGTAACCCCTATTTTGAGCCGCCACTCAACTCCCCTCTTCAGGACAGAAGGAGGGTGAAGCATGAGAGCCTGGATGACTTACAGGCGTCCACATACTTTGGGCCAACCACAGTCTCTGAGACCGTCAGCAGGAAGCACAGTAACAAACCAGGGAAGCAGCCGTCGTGGCCGGTGAAGAGCCTCAGTCTTAACACGGATGAGGGGCCGCCAGACTTTGAGAGGTCTTTTCTGAACAGCAAACCACTCAAAGAAAACCACCATCACAATATCAGCATCATCAGCACTGACAATGAGCAGCATTTTCAGAGCCCAAAAGAAAAGGTTGTAGCTTCTCCATCTGGCTTTGCAAAGAAAACTAACGGAATAAAAACAAAGGATGTAGCACTAATGGCAAGTGGACCTGCAGGTTTGGACAAAAGAGAAGTAGCCAAAAGGTTTAGAGACAAAAATATGAACAGTCCATCCTTTCAGGGAGGTGACAGTTCCTCGAGTGTTGGGACTCAAACAGAACAGGCTGAGCAGAAGAAAGTGAAGGAGTACGCAGCCAAGTACAATGACAGAGAAAGACACACCTTCAAACACTCTGATGAGGACTCTGAGATCATTAGTGATGACATTAGTGACATTTTTCGCTTTCTGGATGATATGAGTGTATGTGACTCTCTGGGTGTTGTCCAACCGTCATGCTACAACAGTAATGGTTCTCTCTCTCAGATAACACTGAAGTCGGAAGGCGACAGCTCACCTGAGCGCAACACAGTCAAACTAGCCAAGTCCAAGCTGGACCGTCTTTTCCATTCACTTGAAAACACAGACGACGAGCTCAAATCGAGTGTGTGCAAGCTGGTGATGAGGATCGGTGAGATCGAGAAGAAGCTGGAGTCTCTGTCAGGCGTTCGCAGTGAAATCTCCCAGGTGCTTTCCAAACTCAACAAGTTGGACGAGAAGATCCAAGAGCCCGAGCCCAATGGAAGACACGGAGAGACGGCGTCTGCATCCGGGTCCAATGCCACCCCTGACAAGCCGCAACCCCACCCTCATCCACATCCCGACAGCACTCTCTCACCTCGTGTTTTCCAGTGCCACACTACAGGCCACAATGTCAAAATGGACAACGGCTCCTCTGGGGAGTGGTGCTGCTCAGATGGGAGTAACAGTGATAGCCTCAGGGTAAAAGCTCTGAAGAAGAGCATGTTCACCAGGAGGTCATCCCGCTCACTCAATGAGGAGAACAGTGCTACTGAGTCAAAGGTCTCCAGCATTACCAACTCTCCACGGGACTGGAGGACAGTGTCCTACTCCTGCCACCATGGAGATGAGGGCAAGGACAAAGACAGAGATAGAGACAGCAAGGACAGACACCGAAAAGCCAAAGAGGTAGGTAGTGTTGTTAAATTCTCTGAATTAGACTGAAACACACTGTGTGTATGGATTCAGTAACTGAATAATTAGATGAAATATAGGGGTATGGCTGCTTTTCTCTGGATCAAACAGTCGTAACATGCAAATACATATAACTTCCATGGTAATAGCAGAGATATGTTTTTGTCAAACTAACATTTGTTGTATTTGCAGTGTATAGCCATTTCATTACTATTTTAACTCCATCAATAATTTAAACTTGCCAGTTTAATAGTTTTGAACCAGGACGTTTGGCTATTTGCCTTGTATTATTTCTTCTTTTATTCTTTGTTAAACCTGAATTAATTGATTTTGTGTCCACATGATAAATGTTCACTCCATTAGCTCTGTTTTAGTCTACACCAACTCCAGAGAAAAAATTATCTGGCCCTGTAGCTGCTAAATGCTCCACTATATTCACCAGCTAGTTGATAACTTTGTCAGGCTGCTGTTTGGTACTGGGCAGGTAGCATATAGTGAGTTTATCAGAGCCTTTTTATTGATTTCTGCTGTCAGCTGTTGCTGGAAACCTGAAGTCCTGACACTGAACCAAAACAATAAGGTTGAGACAGTAAATGCTCTGTAAAGGGGGCCTGCAGTAATAACTATAATAATAAGCAAATTGCTAGTTAATTTAAAGTTAAAATTATTATTTTACTGTTAACAAACAATAAATGAATGAATTACATGAATATTACTAATTATTATTAATGCTATAATTTATGTTATTTTATTAATGTCAAATAGTTTCTTAATTAGATTGGAAATATGTTTGATAATAAGTATGTATATGATATGTTATCTTGGTCAATATCAAGTTGTCATGTAGAACAGTCAGTGTTCAATTTAAAATGACACAATGCATAAATGCTCATGTCAGTCACTCAAACACTGTATATGAGGCATATAGAAGTGATCCAAGCACAGAACCTTGTGGAACTCTGTGACTAACTTTGGTGTGCATGGAGGACTCATCATTACCATAAACAAACTGAGATCAATCAGTCAATAGTCAAATCAATCAAAAAATCAGACTTAAAGCAGCTTGGTGGGTTTCCTTTAATGCCAGTTAGATGTTTAAGTGTCTATTAAAAAAAGATGGTCAGTGGTGTCAAATGTGGCACTAAGATCTACCACTAAGACAAGTACAGAGACGAGTCCTTTGTCTGATACAAGAGCTCATTTGTAGTTTTCATTAGAGTTGTCTCTGTACTATGATGCACTCTAAAGGCTGACTGAAAATATATAAACTGTCACACAACAGTTAGATATAGGTTAGATGTCGGTCCACAGTTGGCAACCAGGTTGAACTGTGGCTGCAGAGTGCACAGCACAAATCACACTGTCTGAGAGGGCCATAAATATGGTTCAGGTCTTACGGCTGTTTCTAAGGCTCCTGTGTCTGAAGACAAATTGGTGTCAGTTGAGGGCAGGAGTTGGTGACTCTGTGGCTGTTTCTATAAGTTAAAATTTTGTCATTAAGGTCTGCAGTCAGGGTGTGTTTATCCTGGCAAGACAAGGTTAAACCACTAGCCTGGCTTTGTCCTTAGTTCCACATTATATTGTGTGTTTAACTTTCAACTGAAGAGCTGTGTATAGTCTGTGTATATGCATAACGACTTGACTGTGTGGATGAAACATGCTGTGCTGATTTTGTTTGGTATTAATTTGACCTGGTTGCTGGTATTTGGGATATATTAATTCTTATTTGGAGATAAGGTAGTTGGGATGACTGACTTTGATTGACGAATCTAAAATGTTGATGTGATGGCATTTGAAACATTTGTTTGTTAGTTTCAAGTTTTTCTTGAAGGTAGACGTGGCTCTCTGCAGAGTTTGTGGTAAAACATCTGTGCCGAGAACACTGCAGGAAGCTGTCTGTCTGTTTGTCAAATAGTTAGTATTGACTGATATTATAAACCTGATATGAAAATTCCAAATGTTTCCAAGTGTGTTAAGCCAAGGACTGGGAATTTGGTACCTTGATTTAAATTTGCAGACGTTAAAGACATACATTTCTGCCTGGTCTTATCATCCAGCCAAGTTTAGTCTAGACACTGTAGGATTGATTATTTAACAAAGAATAAAGGAGTGATGAGTGAATAAAACAACTTGTATATAAAAAGAAATAGATTAGAATTCATGCTAAAAATAGATTTAATGAGTGAGATATTCATGATGGTTTAGGGCTGTTACTTCCTGACGAGGTGAATCAGATTATTTCTGGTAGGAAGACTTTGGAATGCCCCATAAACAAAATGTGATGAGCAGTGCAGATACAGCCACTTAGAATGGCCAGCTGGTCCATGACAGGGCCCATACAGATCCGGTGCAGATCCCTGCTGGGTCCCAGCCTGGTCCTTGGGTGTAATGAGATTCCAGTTCAGTGATGTTGAGGCTTTTCTGTAAATAGTTTTTAAAAAAATATCGCAACTTCAAAACAATCATATTGATTTCATGTTTAAAGCTGCAAGCAGTGGTGGATGGGCCTTTGCACTGCATGCATATTGGGGCGTGAAATAACTACAGTTTGTGGTGTTTGGGGGTTAAAGGACACATGTCATCAGTTGATGACTGTCACACAGTGGACTGAACATTTGCATGTAAATCGACATGAAGTTTGGGGTAGATTTGACAATGTACAGCAACTTCCTATTTCATGGTGAATTTCAACTCTGTTCATTAAAATACATATATATATATATATATATATATATATATATGTGTGTGTGTGTGTGTGTGTGTGTATATATATGTGTATATGTATATATATATGTATATATATATATTTTAGAGATATCTAACTATCAAACTAAAATGATGCTCTTCGTTGGAGAAATAGGTTTTCTGACACCTCACATGCAGAGTTTGTGAAGATTTTGGATGGAAACAGCCTTGGCATCTCTGTTAGCTGGTTTTATGGTAGAAGCTGGAACCATCGAAGGTTTCTAAAGCAGCCTCTTAATGAAAAAAGGATCATCCAATTCTGATTCGCCAGATTTCTCACTGTCGGCTTTGTATTTCTCTCAAACCAAAAGCACACAAAACAGAAGTATCCTCTCATCTTCTGTCCTGGCTTAGTTTACTCAGCTTCCTTATCTGTCTTACAGTTTATGCTGCAAAATAGTGATATAATAGTGAAGCATTATGGGGCATAAAGACACCCACTTCTCTAGGCACCACTACACTGCTGAATATCTTAAAAATGATAGTTAAAATTACATGTGCCGTGATATTCAGGGAACACAGTCCTAGTTTCAGCAGCAGACAGGAGGAGTCTGTTCTTACGTGGGATGTGGACTCTTAGGGAAATCGTTTACGTCCTTTAAAACAGATAATTGTGTGGATGTTCCTCTAAGTGTTGAACTGTTGTGCTATAGTTGTTTTTTCAGCCTTATTGTTTTGCTCCTCACACAGCCCTGCTGACTGGAGACAGGCTTTTAACACACCCACATGTTAGAATGTCAGAATGTCTCTGCAGGTGTTAAACACACTAGTCTTTCTCTGTGACCTTTCCACAGAGCTAAATGGAGCGGATGTTAATTGAAATGGGGCCTGACCCTCAGCTGTCTTGATGCAGCCGTTTGCTGTGTCAGCACGTCTCTTTAACAGCTGTGTAATAAAACTGACCCGGGGATATGCCTTGATTTATTTCTCCACCCTGCTCACCACTGCAAGAGGCTGAGGAATTTGTTTGATTTAGTAAGTAAGTGAATTTTTTATATAAGTCAATTTAAAGTGGTTGTCCAGTTTTCTATCTTAATTAAAACAAATAATAAGTTAAGTAATAAGCTACATAGACAGGCATAGGCACTTCCCTAGATCCACACCAATCTTCCTCTCTACATTTCTTTTACCCTTGTCTCAACAGTTGCCTGAATGATGCCGACTAGCTGGAATAACAGAATATGTGCCAGTCTTCCCATGTCTTATCATCGATCAGATTTACCCATCTATTTATTACATTGCAGTTATCTTTCCTGTGAGTTTTATTCTTAGAAAATGTATAGCATGTGTGTTAATTGTTAGGCCCTGCAGTGGGTATCATGCTTTGCCATCATACATCTACGAGGTCCTCTGACAGATGACATCATTCCCTATAAGCTACGGTCTTGCCCTTGTCAGAGCAGATATTCAGATATTCTGTGGCTTGGCTCGGCCATATCTACATTGTATCTACTAAACTACCTTGTCTTGAAAGGCAGCTTAATCTGAATGCCACGTACCATTTAGCAATCAAGCCCTGTGTAAGTAGCTTCACCTATTCTGTTTTAGAAATAACCACCAGTTAGATGATAAAATCTCAGAATTAGTGCACTTTAAACTATTTTTGAATCACACTCATCTAAACAGGAGTGGATACTCAGTTAAAAGACACTAGAGGCAGAAGCATAGCTTTTTTCATGCATTAGCCTTCTTTCATATGAGGTGTTTATTTTATGACACTTTGTGTCAAATGCATTAGCATTAGATAAATAGAATTAGATAATATCTCATTTGCGTATACAATTTCAAGGTTTTTCATACTCCACTACAGCGATGTAGGAAGGCACAGTGCAATTGGCATCTATAAATATACACCTGTACGTCACACACACATCATCTGTGCTGGTGTTAAAGCCAAGAGGCACATCTACTCACCAGTGTAAGAGGTCCAATCATTCAAGATAGTGATGGTCAGTTAACTCACCACTTCCTGGCAACAAGCCAAAAGGTCATTCATAAGCTAGTCATTCATAGTTCGCCTGTTTTACAGAATTGGATTATTCTCCAGCTCCATCCTCTAACTTAATTACTCTATGGAGCCACCATCAAACCTCCTGGCTCCCAGGCTGGCCATTCCCTGGAGCCAACGGCAGCCCACTAGCCTGACTACGGGAGAAAACTCAGGCTCAGAATCACTGAGTCTCAAACTATTATTCTGTTTGCTTCCTGGGATCCTGAAGATAATTGAGCACTGACTTGAAACGAATATATTAATAAAACCAAACAAGAATTCTGAACCTGGTTTTATCCAATGTTTACCCTTCACCTGTAGTGTCATCCAGTAATCAGGTCTACATTATATCTGTGATATTATTCCAGGGCTGGTGGTTTGGATAAAGCTGCTGGAGGCTGTGCTTTCTGGGCATCTTTCATCTTGAGCGAAATAATGTCAGCGTCTGGATAACTGATCTGTTTGACCTCTGAAATCAATAATCATGTGTTTATTGTTTCTGACATGCAGACAGACAGGTCATATTAGACACATAAATTGACCTTATTATACGAGTACATATAGCATTTTAGTGATTTTAGTCTCTCTGGCCTACGCTATATTCAGTAATATTCTTATTCTGTTATGTGAAACTGGGGTCAGGATCATCAGTGCATTGTTGGTAAGAAGACATGAACGCTCTCTCTCTCTCTCTCTCTCTCTCTCTCTCTCTCTCTCTCTCTCTCTCTCTCTCTCTCTCTCTCTCTCTCTCTCTCGCACACACACACGCACACAGCATACACAGACAGTTATTTTAAAACCGCCCTTTCACAACATGACATCATCCATCATCTTTAGCATCCAGCATGCATGTGTGTGTGTAACTAGTGATGGTGGACAGTGATTAGTAAGGTATCTATCGATGGGTATATGCTGGACTGTAACACAATGCAGATTTCAGTGCCATGACTAATGACATGTTAAAGTAGCTAGCTGCTAATTAAAGGTGGGGCAGGAGATTTTTTTTCTGGAGCATTTTTTACCATATTGCTTGAAAACCTCTTCACGACTGCATTGCAGCCAGTGAAATAGAAGGTTTGTCAAAAAACAAAATGTTTCAGTCCAGTCTAGAGGGTGAAATCATGGGAAAACACTGTCCAATCATGTTGATGGGGCTGTGCATTATGATTGGATCCTGACACGTCCATCAAACTTCAGTCCGCTTCTCCCTCCCTCTGCGTGTTCACCCATTCATGAACGAATGGAGACCCTTCCATTACTTTGAAGGCGTGGTTTCGAGGGGAGGTCTGGAGAAAGGGCATGGGTGTGTATTTTCAAAATATAGCTTGCTGGAACCGTTTTCCCAACATCTCCTACCCCACCTTTAACTGCTGCTAACTGGGTCTGGGTTTAAGCATAGCCTCTGAGACCAACAGGAATAACTTTACACTACCTAGGCGAGTTATGGACATTCTTGAAATGTCGTCAGCCATGTAGCTAACTGAGCTAACTTTGTAAAGTGCTGTATAAGTTATTATTTGATTTAACCTCCTAAATTCACAGAATGATGGAGCTCCACCTGTCAGAAACTCATGTGGCCTAGTGTGGAGTTTCTACAGCTGTCTCCAAATCAACACTTCATTGCTCTCCATTCAATTTTCTGTGGTTAAGTTTAATGATGCACCACAGAGCTGGCAAAGGTCAGCTTTGTAGATGAGCAGACTTTGAAGCTCCGGCAGGCATCCGACTGACACGTACAGTACGTCCAACTGTGGGAAGCAAAAAATGTAGCTAAAGATGGCTGATGTCATGTTGTGAAAGAATGGTTTTAAAATAACTGTGTGTGTGTGTGTGTGTGTGTGTGTGTGTGTGTGAGAGAGAGAGAGAGTGAGAGAGAGAGAGACAGAGAGAGAGAGAGAGAGAGAGAGAGAGAGAGAGAGAGAGAGAGAGAGACTTTAATAAAAATGGATTTAAAAGCTGTGGTCAAGACCAATGGAATTTATTCAGCTATTTTATCAGACCGCTATTCCTGTTTTGGATCAGAAAGAAAACCGTGCCCTGCCAATATTCTTAATACTCATGTCCATTACCGTTAAATTAGAAATATAATATGTAATTAAAACGGTCCTCTCTGCCACTGAGCTAGTACATAAATAAAAGTAAAATCACTAAGTGTCAATTTATGGAATCAAAGTTTCATTTGCGGAGTTTCCACACATTTGTGCATAAAGCTGCATGTCTGAAATGAGAGTGTGTATGATTTTGCAGAGTGGAACCAACCACAGGCACAGAAACAAGAGAAGAAGAATTCATGGGCTTTATTGTAAGGGTAGAGTGGGAGCTGGAGCTGGCTGAGCCCTCTGCATGGGCCAGCCCCAAGAGGGTGGTGAGGTGTGGCTGTGTTAAACGTGTGTTAAATGCATGTAAAAAGTAAAGAGTGAAAAAGAATTGAAAAAGCATCCCCCCTCGAGGGATTCATAAAAAGTATCTCTTCTTTTAACTCCAGATTTGATACAGTGACAGAGATGTGGTCAAATTTGGTTTTGATCTGACAGATATCAATACTGAATAGATCAATATTTGTTAATTACTTATTCACATGTATACTATCATTGTGCGCATGCAGCAGCAGAGATGAGCCCCGAATCATCTAACGTGCTCTATTATTTTGATATTCATCCTATTGATGCCTGTCAATACTCAGAACCAGCTCTTTGTGTCTGTGTTTATTCTTTGGGGATCGATCCGCCCAGCACAGCTGCAGTCATTTGAGAAGAAAACCTACAAAAACTACATGATTCAACAAATTATTCAGAAAAACTGATGAGTCTCTAGGAAGGCAGGTGTTGTAGAGAAAAGAAATAAATTCTAGTGAGGGAGGAGACTGTGGTGGATAAACACTGGACAAAGGTTTGTTTCTACTGAGAATATTCTTTTGTTTCTTTCGGTCGTCTGTGTCAGGTTGGTCAGGTTCAGGAACAGATCCAGGATGGTTAATGGCTGTAGATCTCACCATGTCACCAGCTGATAATTCCACAGCAGTACTGAAATCTCCTGTCTGTATTGGTTCACAGCAACCTCATGAGCTGGGCATGTTGATCTACTTTTGTAGGTGTGTTATTAATATTTAAACTTCACATTGCTGAATGCATTATCTGGACAGAATGCACAAACAGAAAAATATACAACATTAGTCAAGGAATATTTTAGAAATATTATATTTTAGGAATTACAGACACAATCCTAAAACCACTAAACAGCAATGGTTTGTAGTCACTGTAGGGATGTTATAGGAAACTCAAAGAGGACCTGGAATAGTGCTGTGAAGCTGAACAGTTTCACACAGTCCTACTAAATAATGAAACGTCTCATCTTGCTGCCTTCGTTAAATCACATTCAGGTTCTGTTATTTTTATGCACACTTCATGAAATGACATGCTCACATAGTGGACACATTCCCTCATTCTCAGCTGTGTGACTGAGTGTTTGTCCTCACCTGTGTCAGCAGCTGCAGGTTAACACCAGTTTGTATTGAGGCTGATGCATCTCCAGATTTTTTATTTTTTATTTTTTTTACAGCGAAAAGTTCAATTAAACCGTGATGAGCGTCATGATATGAGGAGCTGAGATGGCTGCGGGAGGAACAACCCACAGAGCTCATTATTTTTAATTAGACCCTCCTGAAGGAAAACATTACCTGCACTCTTAAATGACACAAGTGATATTTAAGAATTTTCTCTCAGTGCTGCAGAGCAGAGCAGCTTCTCCAGTCTGACGAGAGAGCAGCCAGTAAAGAATAAATACATTTTAAGAACAGCACCTAGTCGAGACAAAAGATGGGTGAAACGGAGACAAGTCAGAGTCTAAACACTGCTGAGATCTTACTCTGAGTTAAACTCAATAGAGGAAATAAAGTCATGGCCAATAATCTAACTGAACATCATACTACCAGCATGAAAGCTAAGCAGGTATCTGTCTTTACAGACATCATAACAGTACCCTGTCTGGTCTTCTAATGTGTGCATATATGCACTGAAGTAATCTGATTATTTTCTACTTTCCACTGTGGCAAACTGATAACTGAGTTTACACAGGAGAAATCACATTATTGTGACTCAGACTGTGTGAGAATGTTTCTACATGCTGCAGTGTGATTACTCGTTTAGAGTTTACACGCTGTCGGTCAGTAATTAGATTCCCTTCCCACGCTGTACCATGTTTAGAACATTTTGAGCCAGTAATTTAAAATATGGTGATATGATGTTTGCTGCTTTAAGAAAATATTTTCTTTCAAATCAGTTGAAAATAGGCATGGTAATGAGACAGCACACAGCCTATTATCACGTGTATGAAGCCTTTGTTCGTCAGTGAAAACCTGGTAATGTAATGGCGTAGTGATTCAGTTTATGACTGGAGTTATAGATCAGATCAACATGGTGTATCAGTTTTAATCTGACTTTGATCTGAATGGACTCACTGAGGTTACTATAGAGCAGGATGTAGTCTGCTTTACTGTCTGGTGTCAAAGAGGAGACTGTCAGCTGGCACTAAAAGGCTACAAATCAGAGGAACACAGGATACTATTGAAAACAGAATCACCAAGAATCACCTCATCCGTGATGAGTCTGTGATCTGAATCCAAACCTCTCTTCATTTGCTAAATGTCAAATGAATATGACTGTGCAGACTGAAGGGTTCTCAATATTTTTGGATGTATGGACCAACACACCAGCAAAAAGTGGGCTTGTTGACCGGTGTCCAATGTTGGTTTCCACACATTTCTCCCTTATTGAAAAATCCAGTAGGAGCTTGCCAAAGGTACACAAGCTGTGAAGGATCCGTGCTCAGTGTTATGTGCAATGAGGGCTTTGAGTGGTTTGCCAAACTACACTGTTGCCCATAAAGTTGGAATAATGTTGATATGTTTTGGAGAAATTGATCAATAAACACACTTTATCTAACAAGAATAAATCACATTGTCACAATCATTTCATAAGAATAGGTAAAACATATTTTATTCCAGCTTTATGGGTAATAGTAGTTGTGATGCCAGAAATAGTGCTGGGATGTACAGTATATCTCATATTTAAGGTAAGCTCAGAAACTTTCCCCCTTGAAGAAGATGACTGTACACACTCCTCTAAAATCTGCACAAACTTCTTCTATACAGAGAAACTCAAACATCCAGATAAAAGAAGAAACACATTGTGGACAGCAGAGGGACTTACAGAGACAGAGATCCTACTTTTTTCATCCTTTTTTTGAGCTCAGATTTCATGTCTGGCCTCTATATTACAATGATGTTTTGATATGCACATTGGTTAACTGTCCCGGTAAAATAATAATTAATAATAATAACTTTATCAGGTTTTATTTTACTGAACAATCTTATGTAGTCCACGAGCTCAAACGTGTCTCTTCAATAGTCTCTGTGTGCTCTGGGCTCTAAAGTGTGGTCCAGGTACAAAAATCACCTGTGCAGGTAGGGGGCGTGGCCTCAATAGCCCCACAGTCAGCAGCGTGCTATGTGCATGTGACTGAGGAATTCAAGTGTACTTGCAAACCAGTCAAGATTATGCTAAAATATATCCCAACTATATTTAACTTCCCTGTTAAAAGCCAACCTTTTAATTTTGTAAATTCACATTTTGTCTTTTCCTGTTAATTCCCATAAATTCCTGTTAATTCCCATGGAAAGTCTCCAACTTTGAAAAAATCGAGAACTTTGTAACCCTTATAATTATACATAGCTAATAGCACAGTATACATTATAAGTATGTTTGTATTATAGGATGAGTGTCTTTAAGTGTTCGATCTGGCAGGAGTTAAACCAGTTTTACTTACAGTACTGATGATGGTGATGTAGTGTTAAGTAATGACCTCAGTCAGTTGTACATTGAGGGCTGACTGCTCTGTTCTTGCATCCATTTTTATTTTCCAGCTCTCTCGATCACACATTGAAGTCCCCATGTTATGGAAATAAGTCATTGTTGTTCTAGTGTCCAAGGTTCCATCCGAGGTGTTGAATTATTGTCGCCCTGCGGTGCTTACCTCATTAGTCGGTGTTAATGACACTGTCTGAGGCCCTGATGTGTTCCACAGGAACACCGCAGGGGTGCGTTGTGTTGCCGATGTTATTTTTGCTGCACACCTAGACTGTTAGAGTATGTTTGAGTCAAGGTTTATAATCAAGTTTGCTGATGATTCAGTGATTCAGCGTCCTGCAGGACTGTGAGCTGTATCATGGTCCAGCCTTAGACAATTTCCTCTAATGGTTTGATGATTCATACTCGCAACTCAATGTCACTGAAACCCCTCTACTTTTATATGTGGCATAGCTGTGGACACAGTAAGCCAGTAAAGGTTCCTGGGCACCATCCACTCCATCTTCAAAAAAGCCAATCAGACTGTGGAATATGTTATATCCTTTTTTTTTTTTTTGTCGACCTTGAGGTAGTCCAGGTCGTCCACTAATGAGATGATTGTTATGATCCCGGATCCACCAGTCTGCATGTTGAAATATCCTTGGGCAAGATGCTGAACCCCAAATTGCTCCCAGAGGCTGTGAATGTGTATTAATGGTTAGCTCCTGAAACTGATGAGCACTTGGCACCTTGCATGACAGCCTGTGCCATCAATGTGTGACTGTATGAATGGATGAATGAGATGTGTAGTTTAAAAATACCTTGAGTGGTTGGAAGACTAGAATGGGGCTGTAGAAGTACAGTCAATACAAGGTAACTGTTGAAGAGTCAAACCTCAGCATGAGGAAGGTGTCAAAGGTTTACCAGGATAAAGGTAAACCTCTGACACCCTCTTCATGCTGAGGTTTGACTCCTGTTGCTAAAGAAGGGAAGCACTACATTGCATATTGGCACTGCACTTTGGCATCTTCCAATATAAATATCAATTAAATGGGCTGCAGTATTCAACAGTATATTGGTGAAGCATATGGCTCATCCTGTGATACTGCAGCAGTGTTAACTCATCTTACTGGCTCATAACTTTTCAATCTCCTCTCTCAATCTTTGTCAGGGTGAAATAAGACAATAAAAAAGGAAAGGGCTTAGATAACAATAGTTGGGACTCAGCTGCCACAGTCTGCTCTTCTGCCAACGGACTGTAGCATGAACAAGCCCACCAGCTGGAACTCCAAACTAGCAGCCAAAAACATTCCAAAAACAGCCTCTTACTGAACACTTCTTGTGCCTTCTATCATTCATGCAGCCACGCTTTCACTGCAGCCACGCAGCTCACCGTCCATTATGCACTGAAATAAAGTGGTTTAGATAATAATAGGTGGTTTGAATAAATTGTTGGTTCACAACATTTCTGATTGACTGCTTGTGTTTGTTGCCCTGTTAAACCTTCTATAGTTTTAGTAACGCACTCAGGTTTAAGATCTCAGATATTGCTCTGATGTGTGTATAAAATAGAACTGAAGGCAGAATCTCTGAACATGAAAAAACAGCTTTACAGTAATAAACTGTAATTCACATTTAAAGCTTCAGGTCTGCTTGGAAGTGACACCCTTTCAACAAATTTAGAATCAGTGTTCTTCTCTGCCTAAACCATCCAAAAAAAGAAACAGATCCTGATGTAAAAAGTAGAAAAACCACCCTCGGATTCATAAGAGAGGCAGACCTGTGCCTTTCTCTAGCTTGAATAAGGTCACATTTCCACTTCTTTGGCACAGCAGGGGTCATGACGCACAGAGCTCCAGTAAAAAAAACACAAGGTCACTGGACAACAAGTGCTCATTCCTGGTAGATAACGGTGTAATGGGGAAGTGCAGATAAGATGAAGAAACGATAGCCATGAATTTGAAATGGTATCACAGTGAGTTTTGCACAATCGTGTGTTTACAAGTAGACTGGGTGAAATCACAGGCTGTAATAGATGTTGTCCTCCTGTTTGGCGATGCTCCAGCTGGGTGACTGCCAGGATCACCTGTGCCTACAAATGGCCCTGTGATCATTTCAGTAGTTTCAGTCTGAAGGCCTGCTAACACTCAGTATTTTCTGTTTCTTTTACTCGGAATGGATTGTTGTTAATGTGTCTGGATTGTTAAGACCAGACGAGGTTGACTCCTGTGAGAACGGTCAAGGAGGAGCTGAGGATGGATTTCATGTAGATAATGACTGTTCATGAGTCATGAATGTTCTGCTTTGTCAAACTACTGCACAGACATCTAATTAACAGAGGCTGCTGACTGCTACCTGAGAGCCCTGTTACATCCTGCTTAATAAAGACAAAGACACACACACACACACACACACACACACACACGACAGATTTATATCACCACTACTGACCCAGGAGACAGATGTTTCTCACTGTGGTTGCTATTAATGGCAGCTACTTGTGAGTGCTGTAGGATCAATCTAGTCAATACTCCATCTTCAGGAATGCTTGAGGATGTGTGTGGTGCTGCAGTATTACTGGCATGCTGCATATATTATAATGATAAAAAAACAAGTGTGTGATTGGTACTCCTTCAAACAGAACTGGGCTAGCTGGAGTGACTTCACTCAGCTCTCTGTAGTCTGAAACTCAATTGCTGCTTGTGGCTTTAATTTTGTGTCATGCTCGCTTCTGTTGGCCAAAGAGGTTTCAACAGACAGTCTTGTCTTGTGGTTTTATTTCTGTGTTAGGTGCTTGAACGGGGGAATAAGAATTCATAAGAGTGAGTGTGGTATAAAGAAAAGCTGCTCCCTGGAAATGAATTATATCTGTGTCGGACAATCTTCTTTATATTGGATAAAGATATATTGAACTGTCAATGACTTTTCTCTTTCTGCACAAAAAAGGTAATTCTTTTTTTAGTCTTAATATATTTTGGGTTTATTTCATGAGTTACACACATCTCCCTCAAGTTAATCTAACATGAAAAAAATATAGACACATTAAAATTATGTTTGCTCAAAATGTTTTTATGTTTCATACACTACATTTTTATTTGAACAACAAACAGGACTTTTATATTCATGTAATGTTCCACATTTATGCCACATTTATATTAAATCATCATTACGATTCTTTAATGTTGACATCTAAATATTCTACATGACTTTTCATGAGTCACACACATCTCCCTCAAGTTAATCGAACACAGAGTTATAAAACTTAGCATACTTTATGGATCCATAAATTACATTTACATTCCTGATCCAACCTAATCATTTATATAGATTTTTAGAAAGCAAATATACAAAATACAAATAAACACATTTCTTCACTCATCACAAAATCTGTATTTGCTGTAACAACATTGTGCAAGTATTTGACAGGGTTTGGCTGTTCCTCTCTGTTAAACTTTTCCATTTAAAAAAGAAAAATATCCATTTCTTTTATGAGTCTGTAAAAGAAAAATTCAAGACAAGAATTTACTGATGATACAGTATAGTGACACTGGTATATAAGTATTACAAATAAGGAAAGCAAAGCATACATGCATAAGTGCACAAACAGAACACATCCTCAAACAATATTTCAAAAACTATCTAGCTCAAGGTACATTTTGTCAGGAATAAGAGGCCTCTTTCTGCGTGTGTTCGTGTGTCCTTGCTCTCTCAGAATCAATATCAATCAATCAGTAGTAGAGTGATGAGTGCAGAACCTACAGGACTAAAACGTACAAAAAAGGTCAGTCAGCAGTCCATCTTACTGTAACTCTGCATGTCGGTTTAACCACTTGCCAAGTACACTGAGTGTGCATGTTAAGGTTTTATTTTAAACTTACTGTGCATACACAAACATTTGAAAAGGCACATTTTAAATCAGTTTCTAACATTATGAACGTGTAAGTACAAAAACATCCATAACTGCTGGAAGCTAAAGTAAAAATCATATATTATTGTGATATTCTTAATTGCTGTACAAATGTCCAGAAAATACATATATGTATGTAGGATCTGCATAAAATAAATATGAAATATAATAAATATCTGCATTCTTAAGAAACCCAAAATACGACCAGATCTATTGCATATCCCAATAATCCACCAGGATAATGAGATTCATTTAAGCATAAATCGTTTTTACGTACTTCAAATCACATCACTAGATCCAAAATGTCTTACATGGAAGCAGGAGGCAGTTAAAGTGCTGTATAAATCCTGTGTCACTGGAGGAAAATAAAAATGACCCACTTCAGATAAAACCTGTCTAAAGAGGTAGAAGGCTTATTAGCACACTGGGGAGCTGAAGCATCTGTCATAGGAACCACTCTGATGGTCCCTGAATCCTGCACTTCATCCATGGAAGTGAGTCACAAACTCATCCCCGTACTAAAAAAAACAAGCAAATAATCCAATAGGGCAAAAGCAAAGGTGGGGTCAAACACAGAAAAGATACAAAACCGGGAACCATGAAACACTACGGAAAAACACCAGGGAGTCAGAGACGAAGAGAACACTGAGAAACAAGACTTACAAAATGGCTAGACAAGGAAACAAGAGAAACACAGTAACTAAACAGACATACAGGACTAATTAGGGACAGGTGAAACAAATCAGGGGCAGCTGCAAAATCCAAAAAGGCGGCAAGCAAGACAGGAAGTAGAATCAGACAAGACAAAGACAAGGTGGAACAACAAAATAACAGGAAACAGAAACAAACTCAAAACTGTAACAGGCAAAGTAACAGCGTGAACTCCCGTCACCTGCTTTCAAAATATTACATGTATGTGCAAAACACAACACGATTAATCACCACACAATTAACAAACCTTTTATGATGATATGCCTTTTTCATGTCACCATGCAGCTTGAGCCAACCATGTAACAGTGCATATGTGTCTGCAAGTTCTCTGAGTGCCACAAGTTTATTTCTTTGAATGGTGACAAGCTTAGCACAAAGGCTCTGTAGTGTTCACTGTACCACCCACACAGGACTTTCACAATGAGGAACAACCATCCACCAACAATCCACCTGCTGATCCACAGGCAACTATCATCCCTTTACTATAGACTATGCCACTACTTGATGCATTCTTGGCAAGATGCCTAATAGCCTCAGCCACTTTGAGCCTCCTTAAGCATATCGACTGGAACTGTGGACACATTAGATACGTCTGTGCTAGGTGTACTATAGGACGGCAAGTTTATGTGGAAAACAGTCATCATTTGATGTTTTGAAGCCAAAGTCGGGGGTACATTCTTGAAGCAACTAGTGTGTTTCACTATGTTCTTAAAGAAACTATGTTTAGCTTCAAATTGCAAAGTCCAAACTGTGACAAGTGGGCCAAAACACCTTATCACGTGAGGGTTGTGCTCAAGATAGTGGTGCTAGGGTAGAAGTCTGACACCAGGAAACAGCTCTTGGTACCTTTGTCTGTGTTCAACAGTTTTGCTTTCAAGGTATGCAATGGATTCATATGCACTGCAGCAACAACTAACTCAACAATATCCTTAAAATCCATCAACACAAACCATGCTGGCTTATTTTCTGGAACAAGAGGTCCTATCAGAAATGGGAGCAACCTCAGAAGGCCCCAGGTTTCATGATTGTGGCCACCAATAGTTTTCCGATTAAAGAAACTTTGTGGTAATACATGCGGCTTATTTGGTTTTTCAGACCATTTATAAGAGAACACCAATATACTGTAGCTTTATTAAGGTCAACAAATGTTCAGCTTTTTTGATATCATTGATGCCAGGCAGTAAGCCAGTTCAACAGGTGCAATACCCTCAAATATGTCATGAGCAATGTCAGGGGGAAAACCAGAGACAGAGTCTCTTTTAACTCCAAAGCAAAGGGCGTTCCCACAAACAGATTTTACATGATCTGCCTGGTCCTCGTTTTCAGGCTGAAAGCACCAGATGCAACACAGTGACTCTTCATATCACACCTTTTCCCAGTGCAAAGCCAGCAAAATCACCAGAAAAACATTCCATATAGCCAGCAATACTGTGTGCTCCAAGTTACCAGCCACAATACTGAGCACTGTGCCGTTAAGACAGAGGCACATACACACCCTGGTCCTCAAGAGTTTTACGATCTTGAAGAAGAGGTTCCAAGACTTGATCATAACCTTTACATCACCATTTTTGCAGTACTGCAAGATAAATAGATGACAAAGATGAATGGAAGCCTGGTGGCAGATTACTGAGTACCCAATAGCGACTACAAGGCTTGTGTGTTTTCTGAGAGGTACCTAAAGGATGCAGGTCTCAAAATCATCCACATACAGATGCAGTGATATTCTTCTGTATTCAGAGAGGTGCAGTTCTTTTTATGATCAAGGATGTAAGTAACTAGTTCCACAACACAAACATTTTCCCTCATATTATTGTTTACATTGATACCAAGTGTTACAGTAAGAGGGACACCTTTTTCAACTTCTTTTGCTGGTGATTAATGCAATTACACAGTTGTCAATATTTATGCTGTGATGCTGAAGGGCATCACTAACACAACCTCTAGATATACTTAATCACCTCTGTTCATCAATAGCTGTACCTGGCACATGGACTAAATATTGTCTTAAATATGTCTTAAATGCACATGGACATTTAGAATATGTACATGGAAAGTGGATGGTGCGTCCAAAATGAGGGTGTTTGTAATGGTTAAATACTTCACTAAAGAAAAGCAGACAAATTTCAACTTGTACCTACACACATTGAACTTGAAATTTAGACTTATTTCGAGTCACTTTGAGCTGGGGTGCTCAGATTTACACTGCCCAACACTGTGTCTGTCATACAGACATACAGATCACAGTAATTCATCATTAACTTCATTCATGACTAATGAAGTCCATTTGAAACAACCAGTGCCAGCTCATTCTCCCCTGCCAGAAACATTAACAGATCGACATCTATAAGCCTTGCTGTGTTATTTTATTCCAAAATGCACATTGCTGTCAATCATGTTTTTCTCTTCCTCAGTGTGGAGCTGAACATATTCTTCTGATAGTTTGCCCTGCATTGCTGTCAACAACTGAGCTGAATTAAACAGAGTCTGATTCACCTCATTATCAGTTTAGCTGTCACAACCACACTGCCTCACTACTGAAAGTATGATCTGGCTTTTCAGTCTAGTCCTATGGCAGCATAACTAAGGGAAGGCCTGAGCCAGCCCTAACTATAAGCTCTATCAAAAAGGAAAGTCTTAAGTCTACTCTTGAAGGTGGTGACCGTGTCTGCCTCCCAAACCCAGAAAGGTAGTTTGTTCCACAGAAGAGGAGCTTGATAGCTGAAAGCTCTGGCTCCCAATCTACTTTTGGAAACTATAGGAACCACAAGGAACCCAGCATTCTGAGAGCGCAGTGGTCTAGAGGGGTAGTAAGGTACTATGAGTTCTTTTAGATATGATGATGCCTGGCTCTGAAGAGCTTTGTATGTAAGGAGAAGAATTTTAAATTCTATTCTAGATTTAACAGGTAGCCAGTGCAAGGAAGCCAAAATGGGAGAGATGTGATCTCTGATCTTGGTTCCTGTCAGAACACGTGCAGCAGCAGTATAAGGGGGAACAGGAAGTGAACACAGAGACTATCAAAATAAAACAGGAAACTGACACATGGCAATCACTGACATTAACATGTTAGAGCACCAAAGTGTCATATTTAGCTCAGAGGTGGAATTAAGAGTTCAGCCAACATGGCTGCATCCAGTGCTGCATATTTTTAGCTTCAAAACAGCGTTTTACAGGTGACATCACTCATGCTCTGTCCATTCCTTATACTGTCATTGGGTTTCACGCTCAGAGTTGGATATTCAACTTGCGTGAATGTCACAAGTAAAATTTGTTTCACCCAATTTCTGTCAATCATGTGATTGATTGATTAGAACAGAATTTATGTGTTTCTGTGTCTTTGCATTGACTTTGTTTGTAATCTACTCGTGTGACATTGTTTTCACTCTTTGTTAGAGTTCTTTCATCCTTCACAGAATAGTGGAAATAAAGCTCGACATTTTGTCTCTTTCCTGACACTTATAGTAACAAAACTGACATTTTAAGTGTTGAGAATAGTGAAATCAGAATCCTCATTTGAAAGTCAAAAGTGGTACAGGGTTGTCAGATTTTATAAAACCTTCCTTTTGATATTATAATCAGCTTTACCTGTAGCCTCTGACTGACCCATCTCACGTCAAAACTCACACATTTTTTTCTTTTTAATCTTTAAAATCCATTAAGCATATTATCTGGCAGATTTGCTGACATCAGCAAGGAAGACTGTTAAAGTGACGGCATGTGTCAGTGAGTGCTTCATACGTTAGTCATAGCAGGCCGGGATTAGATAGCAGACTGCCTCCATTCACCTCACAAATCTGCACCGTAGCAATTTACTGTGTCTCCCCAGGTATTTACATCAGCGGTCTGATGATATTAAAAATGTAAAAATAAACCCTCTGCTCTATAATGCATCCTGTGGTTAGATTCAGATTTAGACCCAGTCTTAGACAGAGACCTGTTTTCACAGCCAGTTTTACAAAGAGTACATACAGATGCAGAGAGAGGCCCTGATCTGGAATGAGCAATTTGGCCTCAAAATAAAGCAAACAACTGAAATGACTTTCCTAAGCGGGGTTGAACAGAGTGCACTGCTAGAAAACTTCTGATGACCTTTCTATTGTCTCTCCATTTCCAGGCAGAGCGAGAGCGTCAGTATGAGCTCCCCCAGGCCCATCGCCCCCCTAAACCGCCGAAGGAGTCCTACCTGGTCGAACAGGTCTTCTCACCGCACCCCTTCACCCCCACTGTTAAGGCCCATGTGAAAGGCAGTCCACTGTACACCGACCTGAGACTGACCAGCCTGTCTGATGGCAAGCGAGGTCAGCCGTCCTGGACCATCGAGGAGTACAAACGCAACTCAGGAGAGAAGGGAGGAAAGCAGCTTACAGCTCTGGACCTGCAGGTACTGGACTCTGCAGACTCCCAGCACAATGACAGGAGGGTGTAGGGGAGTGAACGAATAACCACATATAGCTGTGCTCAAAATGATAGCAGTGTGTTTAGTATGAGCAAAGCTCAAAGTCCTTATAATAGCTTTTATTTCCATACACAGAAAAGTATTTGGATCACTGCACATTAGGAGAAATGATCAGATTTGTTATTACTTTACAGAAAGAGAAGGAAAGGGAATATTAGGCTGTTGAAAATAATAGCAGTGTGGAGCTGAGTTAGTGAGGTCATTCATTCCGTAAAAAACAGATGCAGAACATGAATGGCTGCTCCGCTGAAATGCTTTAAAATAGCAACCAAAACCAGAAGTACCATTGGATCAGTGGATTGAAGAAGAGACTCAGCTCCAGGGAGATCAAAGAAGGTCAAAAGTAACCTGTGAGTGTGTTAACAATTAAAAGACGCACATCAGTCAGAGGAGTCATGTTGAGTTATGCCGAAGAGGATATGCCCTTTAAATGGGTAATATTCCCTTTTCTCCACTTTCTATAATGTAATATTCCTATAATCCCATAATTTCCTATAATTTCTAATATTCTATAATATTCCCTTTTCTTCACTTTAACAAATTTGATAACAATAATATTTGTGGCTGACTGTTGCAGGGAGTTCTCTTCTCTTAACAGGGATTATACAGTTTTGTAACATTGTCCATGAAGATTACATCTATAGTGCATTATGGGGACATTTACAGTGAATTATAATGTATTCATAATGCTCATGAACATTGTTCATTATGAGATGATGATTATGAGGCACAACGGTGGCTTTAAGTGATTTGAACTGGTGACCAGTAGATTAATGCAGCTGGTTAATCTCACATCACTGTGTAAACATATAAATATGTCAAGCAGGAAAACACTCGTGAATAAATAGTGCTAGTGACAGTAAGAATTCATCTGGCCTGAGAGCCAGTCCGTCTCCAATCCCACTGTGCTTTGTCGTCGCTCAAAATATCCCGAAGCACAATGAGTCAGCTGAGCGAGGCAGCTGGGCGTGCTCGATTAACGTTGAGAATGTTTCAGCGCTGATGGAGACACTTCCAGGATTTCTGATTTAGTCCTCAAGATTCAAATTGGCTCGCTCGGTCACCTTTGAGAAGGTTTTTGAGGCTTACCGGAAAACTGAGTTAATGGTGGTTGTTTGATGTCACAAATTGACGTTGTCAATTTTCCCATGTTTTATTAAGCAGTGTATCATTTCTCCACATACACACACACACACCAACGTAAACCCGCTCCAGTATTGATTGTCATGTGTGACCTGGGGGGCTTCACAGAGCTTCTCTCCTTACATGTGTGTATCTGTGTGGTTTTTCGTGCGACTGCAGGGACCCTGTTAAGCTTTGACACCGGCGCAGAGGTGCATTATTGATGGTCACTGTAAGGCCTTCAGAGGCACAAGTGACTCAGAAATCAATTCCTCTGCCTGACAAGCCTGTAGCTGAGATGCATCTAAGCCTCATAACACCTTCTTCAAACGCCCTTAAAGAACCTTTACTTAGCATATCTACTGACGAAGGCTTTCAGACATTTCTTATGTGTTTCTGCTTTCTCCTGTTTGATATCAAATTAAATATTGACTTAAAAATCTACTTACAGGAGAGCCTTTCTGCATCTGCTCTGTGGTTTTATTAGAACCTTAACAATCATTTTTTAACAGCAGCACTGCTGCAGTATTTTTCCCCATCACACGAAGACAGTCCTCCATCATGGAGAGTGACAGCAGTCCAAACAACAAGACATGTAAATCAATCACATCAATACACACACAACAACCATTGCAGGCAACACTCCGACTGTTTGGTGGTAAAACAAATTTCGACATCAGAAAAATACCAAAGAAATGCATTGAAAGTACAATAATGGTTAACACTTCAAAACTAATAAATGAATTTGAACTCTCCATCCAGGGGAAATGAGCATTAGTGATATTTCATGTGGTCAGCTGGAAGATGAGTAAATGGGTCTGCATTTATCTCTAAATGGAAAAAATAAATGAACAAGTGATTCCGATGAGATAGATTCAGTCGTCTGTCTGTTGTCCACAGCTGCTTAATAAATGAAAAGGTTCCCCTTCAGTTCATTAAATCCCTGCAGCCATCAGTGTGCTAATTAACTATTAAAAAGCAACACCATCTGCCTCTGGCTGCAGATTTGCGATGCTGTGTGTTCACAGTGTTGCCACTCTGCACCGGCCAGAAACTGAAAGCTGATTCTTCTTTTTTTTAGAGCTGGTGCTGTCATGCTTCACTGTGATTGGCAAAGGTCTTTCAGAGCAATGAGACCATTAATGACTGGGAGTGTATTTATTAACCACAACACCTTCTGATTTATATTCCACTTCCACTCAGGCCTTTTGCTCTTTGCGCCCAGGGTCGTGTCCGTGCACCTATCATCTGCCTCACAGGAAGCTGTGGGTACAAGCCACTGGCAGATTCTGGAAATTCTCTTCTGTTTCCACCCTGACATCATTTTGCAGGGTCTCTATTGCACTATGGGCTTCACACCACCCAAGCAAATTGTGATTGGTTTGAAGAAATACAAACAAGCCAGCCCTGTTAAGCTGCTGAAACAAATCATGAAGATGGTCTGGCTATGCAAAACCCAGATCACCACTACTTTGTCCTGGTCATTGCACTTCCGCAATTAGTCAGTTTGGATGAGAGAGAAAGAGGATTTAACTAGAATGCAATGTTGTGTTTCCATATAGTTGTGTTTTCATATAGATAGCTAGTGGAGGAATAGAAGAATAAAAACACAGAAATAAATGACCTGCGATCAAAGAAAGGACAAAGCTAGTTTAGCCTGGTTGCTCAAACAAGCCACCATACACTATATACACTTTCCAAATTCATTTGAGAGAAATATTTGTGCTGAATACACATACAGTAGTACAGTGTGTAACATTATACAAAGATACACATGAAATACAAACAAGTCAGCCTTATTAAGCCACTAAAACAAACCTTGAAGATAGTGTGGCTATGTAAAACTCAGATTGACCTACATAGTTAGTCAGTTTGAGCATTTTTAAGTTAAAAATGAGAAAAAAAGAGCAGGAGGATTTAACTAAAATGCAATGTTGTGTTTCCTTATTTAGATAACTAGTGGAGGCGATTAAATTATACCAGCACAGCCAGAAGAATAAATATACAATACAGATGCTGGCTGTGCAGTGCAGCTAGAGAAATATTAATAAAGAGTGCAGCCAGGATGGGAGATGAACTTAGTCCATAACTGATGTTAAAGTGTTCTTATCAGTCTGTCCTCTGTCCTCCAGTATCTGGACCAACACTGACATGTCATGTTTTCAGTATTTTCAGGTGTTCTCATGGTATTTTAGAGTTTGTCATTTCCTGGTAAACCATAAAAACCTGCTGATGACTCATCCTGCACTTGGAGGTGTATACTCATTTTGTGTTCAAGGAAATGCTCTGAGATTGCTGCTTGAGCAAAGTGCTTCCTGTTTGAGTGATTCTGAGGGTTGCCTCCATGAACTCACTGATTGCTGTACAAATGCAGGACTTCATAACTTTATTTACTTTAAACTGGATCATATTTTATACAGAACATATTGGTTGGGTTTTCCTCTGATGTCTTTCCTGAAATGAAGAACCACAAACTGCTGCAAACTGACTCAGCCCTGTTGTGCCAGGAGCCAAAGCTGGCAAAGAAAGCACCTCAGACTTGCCAGTGTTGGTTTCGGAGATCGTATTTTGGTCCCAGGTCCAACTGTGTTACTGGAAGGTAGACACTAGACAACAGATCAGGGGCCTCATGTACAAAGGTTGCATATGCACAAAAACGTGGCGTACGTCTTTTTCCATGCTCACGTCCAGATGTATCAAGCGCCAAATGACCGTGGAAATGTGCGGTGCCTCATGCCAAATTCATAGCTGGTGTATGCACGTTTCTACAGCTATTGTTCCTTTGGCGACACTTAGAGGTGATGCTGGGAAACTGTTGATAATGCCAAAACAAGTAGTCATCAGAGTGATGTGCACATCAGAGCATAGCCATGGGACATATTCTCTGCGCATTCCAATATCATGTTTTTGGTTTTCTTTATTTGCTGCTGGTGAAATTAGAGCTACAGAGTTTTCTGTCAAGCCCCTGATTGTCTCCCTGTGTTCAGTACTCATGTCAGTAAAAGCGGACGTAAAGTTGACAACATCAGCCGCTGCGCACTTGGGCTCCCGCCACTCCGGTGAGAGCTGTGTCACCCACTAAAGAGGCCACTCTCTTGTCGAGGGGGGTGGACTCCACTCCTGTCTCCCCGCCTGTTGTGTCACGCTTTGGCAGTGGGCAGAAACACTCCGCTTCACCTCCACCTTGAGTTCTGACCAGTTGTGTGTGCGCTGCTCAGATCCCACGGCATTTACAGCCTCACACATGCTCAAACTCACGTCTTTTTTTCGTCATATCTATCCCTGTTGACAGGGTACCAAACAGAATCTCCCTGTGTGTCCCCACCTCATTCTCTAGAATCTCTATCTCAGACTCTGTGAAATTCCTTTTCTTTCCTTTGTTCATTGTATTATCAGGTCGGACAGAGAGGTGATTCTCAGGTCCAGGGCCTATTTAAATTGATTTGCATATTTAAATGGACAGACTGTGGACAGACTGCATGAGCGCTTAATTCCACGTTGATTGGGATGTACAAAAGAAAGGTGCTTGGATCCATGCCTAAGCACACTTTGATACATCTGAATTTATTTGTGCGTACGACAGTTTCTGGGTTTTGGCGTACTCCAAGTTTCAGTAGGAAATCCATGTAAGTCTTTGTACATGAGGCCTCAGAGTGCTAGCTGCAGTCCATATTGGAGGGACCTCACCGACCACCATGCAGCCTCTGCTGCTTTCTGCCTGCTTCTTTTTCAACCTAAGGGAGCATGTAAGCATTTTGCCCTAGCTCCTCCATAAGTCATGGGCTGTAATCCTACCCTAAATCATGTATTGGGTGCAAAAGTGACATGTGCCTGCATGAGGTAGCAGAAAGTGTCTGGCTGTCCTGCTAGTTGTACATTTGTATGCCGTTTATTTGTAGCATGGGGTGTGTGCTCATTGGGGTGTGTCCGTGATTGAAGCCTGCAACTGCTCAGAGTCCCTGTATGTATGGAATATGTACCTGGGTGGAGACAGTATCCTATCCAGTATCCTATCCAGTATCCAGCTGTGGCTCAGCAGGTAGAGTGGGAGGTCCACTAATCAGATGATCAGTGGTTCGATCCCCAGTTCCTCCAGTGTGTATGTGGAAGTGATCTTGGCCATGATACTGGACCCCTTCCTGTAATTTGCTTCCAGAAGTGTCAGTTAAAATGACTAAAGGTTAAAATGATTAAAATTGATTAAATCCTCAATATGAGAACCTCCACCCCAACAATCTGAAAACTGGGTATTTCAACACAGATTCAGATAATCCTGATCCTGAAGATCAGTATCCTGATCCGGTAATCCAATCCTCCCTTGAATCCAGCTGGATTTGGGTATTTCAAAAGTTAAGGCAAATACCTGGATCAACTTGATACCAAAATTTCAGGACTGTTTGAATCCTACCTCAGAGGTGGATTTCACTTAGATTGACAAAGTCTCAGCTCCACTTCTCCTAGATATTGTTTCAAGCAGTTTCAAGCACTTTATTCAAAATCCAATAACTTAATCTTAAATGTACAATTAAAGTGTTTCAAAGGATTTCCAGGGGTTGTCCTTAACAGCTGAGTGGTCCATGGCTGTGAGTGGACTGAGAAGACAGAGAAGGTGTATGAGTATATCTTTGTTTATGACATCAGCAGTAGCATCACTGTAGCATCCTGACACTTCTGAATGAACCGTATAGTTAATACTCATACTTTGTAACGTTATGTTACCAAAGTACTGCAGCCTGTAGGTCTGTACACATGGAGCCTATGACTTAACACTAATAAACTCTGAACAGGTTGGTGTTAGTTTAAAGAGTTAACGTATGATGTACGTCAGATTAGTTCCCTTTCAAGTTAAACCATAGACAGCTAAATTCATCAACAAAGCCACCTACCTCACTAGCTGTTTAACACAGAAGTCAATGGAGCCAGTGTTCCGTATTAACTTGTGACCATGTTAACTGGCGACCGTCAGCCAAATGCGTCTGTGGTTGTCGTAGATACGACAGATGTTGAAAACAGCAAAAAGGATGACGTAGCTGTCCTCGTAGGTGCCTCTTTGTTTACTTTCTTACCCGTTAACGTTGCAATGTCAAAGAAACAGACCTGGCTCGTCCTTGCAGTCTTATTTGTGTGAACACGTCATGTAGTCCGTCTGGTTTGAAACGTCGCCTGTGTTCGTAATCAGGTAGAGAGCAAGTTAGCTCTTCCTGCTAAGTCCCTAATTACTCTCTAATAAAAAAACATTTTCTGGTAAAATAACATATACAGCAGACAGACTAACTTGTGACCACACCTGGCTCTGCTCCTGCTAAAGTCTCTAATAAATCTCTAATACAAATATATATGTGTCCATATACATCTGTGGAACCTGCCTGAGTAAATGTGTAAACACACAGACACACACACTCACCTAGAATCAGACCAAGTCCTATTTAGGCAGAAATCACCTTTCATTAACTGCATTTGGCCTTCAATCAATTTTTGGCAGGTGAAATGCCCATTTTGTCTAGTAATGGTCCTTTACAAGAATTCCAAGCTGTCCTGTGAGCTCAGATCTTTATATTATGAAGCTCTAGAATCAGATCAAGTCATATTTAGGCAGAAATCACCTTTCATTAACTGCATTTGGTCTTCAATCCATTTATGGCAGAGACTTACAAGGGATCTTATAACTGTGAGCTGAGCCAAATGATCTGGCTCACAAAAAAGAGACAGAATTCCCATCACTAATATTCATCATCAATATTATTATTATTATTATTATTCTATTTTAAAATGTTGTTATATTTTAGTTTTGACATTGTAAAGCACTTGCATACTGTGCACAGTGCATGCTGTGTAAAAATGTGATAAATAAAACTTACTAACTGTTTAATTAATTGATCACCTATCACCTTAGCTACTGTTAGCATGCCGCGGCTCAATTAGAGATCGCTATGGCCTGCTTTGAATTAGGTGACAATTCAACAAGTTGGTTTGCATGATATGTTGGTTGGCGTTCGTATGGTCCTAAAACCGCTACACATTAGACGACGGTGAACTTACACTTTTGGCGTGAAGTCGTGCTCCCGGCTGCTCCTTTCGTGAGGTAGTCTGCCATGTTTTCGGTCCGCGGAGGCGGAGTCACGAGATTTAGAAATCCGTATCCGCCCAGATCGGGATCACAGTGATCCAATCCGCCAGTGTTTTGAAATACTCAGATAAAGTGAGCAGGATCACCTTGATCCATGACTGAGAAAAGGAAGATTCCATTATCCGGATTATCCTGATCCAGATTACAAGTTTTGAAATACCGGACCCTGGTGATCAACTTGAAGGGACAGTGATTAACCCTGACTCGTTGCCCCTCCTAAAGACTCAGGATAGTTGTTAGGAGAGAGCGGACAGAGAGAAAGAGCCTGGGTGGTGATGTCAATCAGGAGTAACCTTCTCTACCTTTTGTAATTAAATACAATCTGTTATTGGATTCTCTCAACTGTGCCCCTGGGGCATGTACCCTCCATATCCCCTATAATATTCTAGTATCAAATACTGCACAGCATTGGAAATCAAACCATTTGTGATTTTGAGGTAGACCGAAAAAAAAGTCACAGCACACAAAACATCATCACAGACTGTATAAATTCTGCACAGAGTCTCCATGACATCCCTCAGAGGTTTCTGAAGAGCTGTTGTGAAGCTCAGCGTTGTGGCTCTGACCGGTGCCATGTTGGCTATCCTGCCTTCTCTGTCTCCCACTAATCCAAAAATGGGCAGCCCTCAGTATACATGGTGAATATAAAAGTTTTCATTAATATAATTAAATAATAAAAATCTACTAGAAGTAGAAAAAATAGATACTAATTATATACACCCAAGTATTTCTCCCAAGTTTATTTGAGAGAAATATTTCTGCTGAAGGTGGAGGAAACAAAAGGAAAAAGTATTTTCACAGTGTACAGAGTAATAATAGTACATAATAGTGAACGTTATGTCATGTTGGTGAAGAGGTGTTCTATATAAATTCACCCTCAGTACAGTTGTCATGAACGGGGAAATTAGCTATAGAGACCAAAACTGTTTTTGTACCAGGCTGTAAACATGTTTATTTCTGCTGTGAAGTTGGACATTCTAACATGGGGACTTATGGAGACTGACTGAAGTAGATGTTTGAGGAACTGCAGTTTTCCATGTTCACTTCACAGCCACGCAAGTTGTAACTGTTGTTTTTTCATTGTCCAAGATGTCTACTCACACTCTCATAATGTCACCTTTATGAGCTCTCATGAAGAATTAGGGGTCTGCTGTATGTGGGTCTGGTGTATGCTGTGAACTGCAGTATCAAATGTACATTTTCATGGGAGATGCACTGAGCTTAGTTCCTCTGCTCCAGCGTTTGTTCAGAACAGTCACCACTCAGATCACCACTCAGAGCTCTTGTGCTTTTTCATATTTAAATTGGTTTACTTGCTGAAAGCATAATAGTATGAACCTCTCATCACACATTCATCTTTCCACTTTAATTTTACAATCCTCAACCAGCTGATATGTGATCACACAATGATGCCAGCCAGCCAGAAAAGGAATTAATGAGAGTTTCTTACGAGCATCTGTCATCCACTGTCCTGTTGGCCTTTCCTTTACTCTGCTGACTCTCTTTATGGTCATCTGAAGGCAGCAGGTATCTGCTTCATCCGCACAGATGGTTAATGTATGGATCATTGTGCTGACGAGTCCAGTTTTTTACTGTTATGCACAGAAAACATGATGACTGCAGGAAAAATTAAAAGTGAATTCAACTTGAAGTGACATCATGTGCTCTTGGCAGTAGATTTGAGCTGCTTGTATTTCAATAACACGTTTACCTCAAAGGAGAACTGATGATTGATGATACAGGTGATGCCAAACTGTCAGCGTGTCGTGAGGAGAGCTCCAATCTCTGAAATGTATGATCATTTCTGAACCAAGTGTGCTGCAGTTGTGCTGGAAAATCTGGCTACAAATATTCACTCCCAAATATTAAACAGTTTGAGTCTATGAGATAAAGTACTATATGCAATCCATTATTATTAATGTGTTCAACACGTCCCTGATGAGTCAAAGACATGTAGTGTACAATGAGGCTCATTGATAAATGTTTGTTTTTAAAATCTTTTCTCTGTTTAGTTTTTAATTATTCATAAAACTGAACTGTGCTTGTTGCTACAGTAACTGCCAGCTGTCCTGTCAGCTGACTCTGGCTCAGGGTACTGGGTGCACAGTTAATGTATTTGCACTTGTGGTCATCTCTCTATAGTAGAGACAAAGACATTAGTGGAGCTTACACCTGCATGGAAATCAAACTGAACACCCACACATGAGCGATTCACTGAGAACACATCATGACACGATGCAGAGGACAGCATTCCGTTCTGATTTCAGTATTAGAGTGTTAATGGCACTTTGACTGTCTGATTGAGTTATTTATTCAAACAACATAAGGCGACTTCTGCTGCAAAGAGATAAATCTGGCACATGCATTTAACATACTTGCTGCTACCGCTAGCTTGTCTTCATCACCCAGCACTGAGACAAACTGCTGCCTGTGTGGATACCACATGCCCCCACTGAGGGTAAATAAAGCTCAGCTCACAAAATGTAGTACACTGACCTAAGGCGAGACCGGCATCTAAAGACAATGTTGGAGAAATATGCCAAGTCCCACTTGTGCCTGTAACAATGAACAAGAGTCAAGGACAGAATGGACAATATGTGGAAGAAACAGGTGGAAAGCAAATTTTAAAAAGGGGGTTATTGCACTGTGTTGGACGAGTATGGACATACTCACTGGGATTGTGGATACAGAAACTTGCGAGAGAAAGCAAAGAAGATATCCATCTCTGAGAACCACACATGAATATGATTATGAAAGGAAATGTGGTCTTTACCCACTCTGTGTGTGATAATGGATATTTCATTTTGTTTGTATTTGTATTTTCCCTTATCGGTGCATGTAAAATGTGTGTGTGTGTGTGTGTGTGTGTGTGTGTGTGTTTGTGTAATCTATGTATCAGTGGCTGTCTTAAATTGTTGTATGGTTACTGTTTTATGGGATAATATAAGAAAATGGCAATTTAAAAAAAAACATATCATCTTGGTGGTCCAAGTCAGAAAGTTGGGCATCTACAGAAGAATTGACATGTAACACTGGCAGGAAGTCTGACTCTTAACCCTGGCTCCAGCAGTGTACACTGAAATTTGCTTTGGCCACGCCTCTCATAATGTCAGCTGGGAGGGCTCCACCCAACTGAAACTTTCTAAAAAGGACAAGAGACTGCAGCCATTTTGACATGAAATAGTGTAAATTAAGGTTCTGTTCTATTCAGGTCAAACAGAGCCGGGGTGCTGCTGTGGAAATGGAACAGAACCATTAGTTTGTTGGAAACCTCTGTGTTGACCCTACTATGTAATGTCAAAATGCATGGATGGATGGATAACTGAGGAGGTAGAGCTGGTCAGCCACTAATCAGATGGTTCAATCCCTGCCTCCTCCAGTCTGCATGTTGAAGTGTCCTTGGGAAAGATACTGAACACTGAAAGTGTAAAAAACGTGGTCAGAAGACTAGAAAGGTGCTGTATAAGTACAGTCCATTTACTATATGGATAACATGGAGGAAACATAATTCCATTTGCAGCCTTGTTAGTGGAGTGCACTCTTTACCCCTCTACCTCCAAAAATGAATTTTCAAGTAAAAAGAAAGATTAGACTAATTAACAATTAGTGCACCCACCGCTGACACATCCCACAGCTTTTCATACTGGGTTAATGCCCAGTCATTGACCTGCCTGTCTGCATCAGACTCCATCACACCCTCACTCATAAACAAGACTCAGAGACTTCACATGCGATGAATCATTGAATCTATCATCTTTATGTATCTGTGTCTCTCCTTTTAAGCGAACAAATTAACAGCATTAATCCTCAGCTTCACTGTTTCACATGTGAGTAAGAGAACCAGAGAAGCAGCACTGGAACACACTGAAAAGTCTTGCATAGTTTGATAGTTTGTTATCCATCATAATAATGTGGAATGTGTTTCTAGTTTGTCTTTACGCTTACTGCTCTTTCTTCCATAGTATATACAGTTCAAGTATCAATATACTGCCAGTTGGAGGCTTTACAATGAAGAATGTCCCTCCTGCACTGTATTCAGCAAAGTCATTACAGAGCAGATTGGAAAACAAAATCGATCTCTTTGTTGCAGCGCCAGGTTTTTTGCAGTAAGTGTGTTCTCAGAGAATGTTTCTCCACTCTCAGCCTGAAGAAGAAAATGTTAGCTGCACTTTGTTGACTTGGAGACTCACTGAAACTAAGGCTGTGCAATTCATTGAATATTAATCATGATCACAATTTTGGCTTCCCACAAGGTAGAACATGATAGACTGCCATATTTAAGTTTAAAATGCATCAACCACCGGGCGTGATCGAGATGTTTTGGTTCCAGATTTGGATTAGCTGTCATGCTGCCCTGCAGCAGCAGCCTGTGCAAAAATGTAGTCCAGCGTAGAAGATGAATAAATAACAGAGGCAGAAGGAAAATCAGGTGTCTGGAGGAGAAGGTGAAGAACTACTCCCTCTGAATGGATCGTCATCATCATCCTTTGTTGGGATTCTGGTGATGTGAATGTGGCGTACACTGATGCCACTGTGGGTTACTTCACAAGGAGGACTCACTCAGTGCAGAGTTTCCACTCTTTTATTTATTCGTCACACAGACTGTCACACACTCTCCGGTGCCGATCGCAGGCTCCTTCTTCCAGGGCTGCCAGCCTCCTGAATCTGTCGTCTGCGTGAGCTTCTGTGTCTCTCTCTCTCTCTGTCCAGCACGCCACTACTGTGTGACAAAGGAGAGTGATTAGCCTTAACCTCCACAGGTGTGCTCCCCTCTCTCACCTGGCGCCGCTCTCCTGAGCCCTCCCCACACCTCTCCCCCGCAGCTGAGGCACCACGCCCCCTCCACATACCCCCACCGCCCGACTTAGGCCGGGGAGCCGTCCGGCCTAACCCACTCCCCCCCCCTCCTCATGGGAACGGGAAAGGAAGTCAGCCACAGCCATCTGCGCCCCCGGCCTATGGATCACCCTGAACTTAAACGGCTGCAGCGCCAGATACCAACGGGTGATCCGCGCGTTGGCATCTTTCATGCGGTGGAGCCACTGGAGGGGAGCGTGGTCCGAGCAGAGGGTGAATGGGCGCCCCAGCAGGTAGTACCGCAGAGCATCGACCGCCCACCAGATGGCCAGGCACTCCCGCTCCACTGTGCTGTACCGGGCCTCCCTTTCGGACAGCTTCCGGCTGATATAGAGAATTGGGCGGTCGACACCCCGCACCTGCTGGGATAGGACGGCCCCCAGCCCTCTGCCCGACGCGTCAGTCTGCAAGACAAACGGGAGAGAGAAGTTAGGTGTGTGGAGAAGAGGCTCCCCACAGAGGGCCTGCTTTACCCTCTCAAACGACACCTGGCACTGCTCCGTCCACTGGACCGGATCTGAGGCACCCTTTCGGGTGAGGTCAGTCAAGGGGCTGGTCAGCTCCGCGAAGCTGGGAATAAATCGCCGGTAATAGCCGGCCAGCCCCAAAAACCGCCTCACCTCTTTTTTGGTCTTGGGCCTTGGGCAGGTTGCAATCGCTGCTGTCTTATCTACCTGTGGACGCACCTGCCCGCCGCCCAAGTGGTACCCCAGATACTGTACCTCCCTCCGTCCAACTGCACACTTCTTCGGGTTGGCCGTGAGCCCCGCCTGCCTCAGCGACTCAAGCACCGCAGCCACCCGCTGCACATGCTCCGCCCAGGTGTTGCTATGGATGATAACATCATCCAGGTAGGCGGCAGCATATGCAGCATGCGGCCGCAGCACGCGGTCCATGAGGCGCTGAAATGTGGCTGGGGCCCCGAACAACCCGAATGGAAGTGTAACGAATTGGTACAAACCGTACGGAGTGGAGAAGGCCGTTTTTTCCTTAGACTCTGGAGACAAGGGAATCTGCCAGTAACCTTTGGTCAAATCCAGCGTCGTGAAAAAGCGAGCAGTACCAAGGCGATCCAGGAGTTCGTCGACTCGGGGCATAGGATAGGCATCAAACCGTGAAACATCATTCACCTTGCGATAGTCCACACAGAACCGGATAGACCCGTCCTTCTTGACTACAAGAACGATGGGGCTACACCAAGCACTGTGAGACTCTTCTATTACCCCCATTTCCAACATGGCCTTCAATTCTGCCTGAACGACTTTTCTCTTGTGTTCAGGTAACCGGTAGGGCCGTGAACGCACCGTCACGCCCGGGTGAGTCTCCACATGGTGTTGAATAAGGCTTGTGCGTCCTGGCAGGGGGGAGAACACATCAGCATAACGCTGCTGCAACCTGGCTATGTCTGCTCTCTGGGACGGTGAGAGATGGTCTTCACAATGGAGCGAGGCAGGATTGGTCGATTTTGGTACCTCGGGCCCCAGCTCCTCTCTCTCCGTAATTGCCGTCACCAGGGAAACAGACTCCGCCTCTCTCCAAGCTTTAAGGAGGTTGAGGTGATAGATCTGTGTCGCCCCTCCTCTGTCAGATCGCACAAGCTCATAGTCAACGTCACCCACTCGCCGTGTGACCACAAAGGGCCCTTGCCACTTGGCGAGTAATTTTGAGTTGGAGGATGGGAGCAATACAAGCACTTTATCTCCCGGTGAAAATTGTCTTAATGTAGATCCTCTGTTGTACAGTCGCTGCTGACGTTCCTGAGCCCGGAGCAAATTCTCACGTGATAACTGTCCCAGTGTGTGGAGTTTTGCTCTCAGGTCCAGAACGTATTGAACTTCGTTTTTACTGGGGCTTGGACCTTCCTCCCAGCTTTCTTTAACCAGGTCCAAAACACCGCGTGGTTTCCTGCCAAACAGCAGTTCAAAGGGAGAAAATCCCGTGGAGGCCTGGGGTACCTCGCGCACTGCAAACAACAGAGGATCTAACCACTGATCCCAATTACGGCTATCGTCGTGAACAAACTTACGGATCATGGACTTCAAAGTCTTATTCAGGCGCTTGACAAGGCCATCAGTTTGCGGGTGGTACACACTGGTCCGAATTGACTTGATGTTCAATAATCCGTACAGTTCTCGCAGTGTTCGTGACATAAATTGGGTGCCCTGATCAGTCAGGATCTCTTTCGGGATCCCGACTCGGGAGATAACTTGAAACAGTGCCCGCGCTACGCTCTTTGCCGAAATGGTGCGCAGCGGCACTGCCTCTGGATATCGCGTTGCGTAATCCACGAGAACTAACACAAAGCGATATCCACGTGCGCTCCGGTGAAATGGCCCGATGAGGTCCATGCCAATGCGTTCAAATGGGACCTCCATCAATGGTAATGGGCGCAAAGGCGCTCTCGGGATGGCCGGCTGATTAACCAGCTGGCATTCGGGACAGGACGCACACCAGCGGCGCACGTCTGCCCAAATGCCCGGCCAATAGAATCGGGCCATTACACGGTTCCGTGTTTTTTCACACCCCATATGCCCAGCCATTGGGTTGTAATGAGCCGCCTGGAAGACTATTTCCCGGCGGCTCTTGGGCACCAGCAACTGGGTAATTACTTCACCGGTCTGCGTGTCACGGCTCACTCGGTAGAGTCTGTCCCTGCGTAATGAAAAGTATGGATATGTCCGCGCTGCGTCAGGGCGCACCATGTGACCATCAATTTGTATCACTTGGTCAAAGGCAAAGCGTAGAGTATCGTCCCGAGACTGCTCGAGTGGAAAATCTTCCATGGAGTCAAACACAGGAGCCTGCGGTGCCTCCTGTGAAGGCACCGCCGGCTCTCCCTCCCCGTCTGCAGTGTCGGACGACCTCGCGTCACCACTGAGCACCGCACACATATCCCATGTCCCTGTCGGCCGTGAACGCACCCCCACACACTGCCCCACTAGCTTATCAAACCCTGGCCAATCAGTACCTAGAATCAGGGGGTGCGTCAGGCGGGAGCTAACCGCAGCCTTCACTCTATGCTTTTTACCTTGAAACCGAATTTCCACTGGAACTACAGGGTATCTGTGAACATCCCCATGTACACACCTAATATCCACCCACCCCGCCTCTATCAAAGCCCCGGGTCGAATCAGGTTCTGGTGAACTAGAGACTGCATGCAGCCCGAGTCCACCATCGCCCGATGTGTACCCCCCTGAATCCTTACCGGAACGCTGTACGTCCCCCCTGGACCGGGGGAGGGTGCTGGAGGGCCGACAACCCGGACCACTTGGCCGACCTCCATGAGCGGACACTCACGGCGGAAGTGTCCGGGCTGTCCACACCTCCAGCACTCCTGCCCTGCCGCCTGAGGGACCCTCTGTGGGCTGGGAGCGGCGCCTGTAGCGGCTGGAACCTGGGGTGAGAGAACCAGAGAGGGAGGATTAGTACGGGGAGGGGGCGTGGGTCGAGCAGGGGCGTGCGTCGGGGAACCAGGCGGCGCAGGTCTTCTCCGCGGTGTCGGCACGGGATAGGCGGAAGATGCTGGCCGACCCCCCTGCGCACGGGCTCTGGAGACGACGGCCAGGTGGTCCTCCGCCAGGGTGATGGCCGCCGCCAGGTCCGCCGGGCGATGGCAGCGCACCCAGTCCGACGTCGCCGGTGGGAGACCCTCCAGGAACTGTTCCGCCACGATCTGCTCCATTATCCGTTCCTCGCCGGCGGAATCCCCCGGTCGCAGCCATCGCGTCGCCGCGTCCTTCAGCTGGCGGGCGAAGACGAACGGCCGATCCGCGGGCCCCAGCCTGGCTTCTCGAAACCGGCGGCGGTGGTCCTCCGCCGAGAGGCCCATCCGATCGAGGATGGCCCTCTTGATGTCCTCGTACAGCCCCCGGGAGGGGGCCGGCAGGCCGAGCGCCGCCGTTTGTGCATCCCCCGACAGCAGGGGGAGCAGCCGCACGGCCCACTCCGCCCCCGGCCAGCCGCATGCTGTTGCCGTTGCCTCAAACATTTCCAAAAATGTCTGTGGGTCATCGTGTTCAGACATCTTGTGGATAGTGAGGCCGGCTAGCGCGGGGGCCGGAGCCGCCGCCCCCACCCGGTTTACCATCGCCTCCAGCAGCTGCGTTTGTCTCTCCGCCTGGCCTTGGAGCGCTGCCATCTGCTGCCTGGTGAGCAACGCCTGGTCTCGATTCATGGCTGCTACCTCCGCCAGAATCTGTGCCAGAGACACAATTGGTTGCTGTGGCTCCGTCATCCTTTTGCCTTCCTCCTGGTGAGCACGTTGGGCGCCACTGTGGCGTACACTGATGCCACTGTGGGTTACTTCACAAGGAGGACTCACTCAGTGCAGAGTTTCCACTCTTTTATTTATTCGTCACACAGACTGTCACACACTCTCCGGTGCCGATCGCAGGCTCCTTCTTCCAGGGCTGCCAGCCTCCTGAATCTGTCGTCTGCGTGAGCTTCTGTGTCTCTCTCTCTCTCTGTCCAGCACGCCACTACTGTGTGACAAAGGAGAGTGATTAGCCTTAACCTCCACAGGTGTGCTCCCCTCTCTCACCTGGCGCCGCTCTCCTGAGCCCTCCCCACACCTCTCCCCCGCAGCTGAGGCACCACGCCCCCTCCACAGTGAAGAAAGAATAAATTATGTCCATGAGACTTGCGTCAGCACCCCAAAGGAACAACTCACTTGTTGAACCACAAACTGATGAATGCATGAAGGCCAAGATGATTGATGTCATTACCATCACATCACTGTAGTGTTTTCCATAAATTACCGAGGGTGCCACAATCAACCAAAAATATTTTACTTAAGGCGGAAACTTTCACTTTCCAGTGTAGAGACCTTGGTATGTTATTATAGTCTACAATGCCTTGGAAAAGTATTCATACCTCTTGAACTTTCACATTTTGCCACCTTACAACCACAAACTTAAATTTTTTCATTGATTTTATGTGACCGAGCAACAAAAAGTAGCACATAATTGTGAAGTGGAAAAGAAATGATACATAATTTTAAGCAAATAAAAAATGTGGTGTGCGTTTGTATTCAGCCCCCCCTGCATCAGTACTTTTAGAGCCACCTTTCACTGCAAGTCTTTACAGCTGCAAGTCTTTTGGGGTATGCCTCTACCAGCTCTGCACATCTAGACAACAACATTTTTGCCCATTCTATGCAAAATAGCTCAAGCTCAGCTAGATTGGATGGAGAGCGTTTGAACAGCAATTTTCAAGTCCTGCCACAGATGCTCAATGGGATTTAGGTCTGGACCATTCTAACACATGATATTCTTTGATCTAAACCATTCCATTGTAGCTCTGCCTTTATGTTTAGGGTCATTGTCTTGCTGGAAGATGGATCTTCTTCCCAGTCTTTTTGCTGCCTCCAACAGGTTTTCTTCCAGGATTTCCCTGTATTTAGCTCCACCCATCTTCCCATCAACTCTGACCAGCTTCCCTGTCCCTGCTGAAGAAAAGCAGCATGCCACCATCATGTTTCACAGTGGGGCTGGTGTGTTTGGGGTGATGAGCAGTGTTAGTTTTCCGCCACACATAGCGCTTTGCATTTTGACCAAAAGTTCAATTTTGGTCTCATCTGACCAAAGCACCTTCTTCCACATGTTTGTGGTGTCCCCTACATGGCTTGTGGCAAACTGCAAACAGGACTTCTTATGCCTTTCTTTCAACAATGGCTTTCTTCTTGCCACTCTTCCATAAAAGCCAGATTTGTGGAGTGCACAAATTACAGTTGTCCTGTGGACAGATTCACCCACCTGAGTTGTGTATTTCTGCAGCTCCTCCTGAGTGACCATGGGCCTCTTGGCTGCTTCTTTGACCAGTGCTCTCCTCACTCACTCTGTCAGTTTAAGTGGACGGTAGTGATGGGTATAGCAACACCGATGCGTCGGCATATCGTCGAGTCATAGAGCAAGTCAGTGTGTGTATCGCTTCAAGAAAGTCACGTGACCAATACAGGAACTGTTTCAAACTGACACTGACATGCCAAACTGTGTTCATAAAGGAAGCACGTCTGTCAACGGGATGCATCTGCCAAAAGAATCTCTGGTCTTTTTTCGGTTCATTGTCAAATTCATCAAGAATTATACAGCAGCCTCAAGCCAAAAGAAAGGTTTCTGCCACGTAGGACCATTTTCATCTTATACCCTTCACTCTCATGTTGAGAGTGAAGGGTTCAGGGAACTGGTTCAGGTCCTTGAGCCCTCATATATTTTGCCAACCAGAAAGGTTTGTGTGGAAATTATTAAGTAGTAGTTGATATATCCAGATGTATTTAATCTTTAATTTAAATATGTTGATTTGCTTTTGGTTTGACTTGGTGTAATTTTCAGACCATCAAGCAAATGTTGAGCAAAAGGTACGAGGAGGACCGGGAACAAGTGAAAATGGAAGTACAGCAAGCTGTGGCAGTGAGTATAACAGCAGACATGTGGACATCTGTGAACATGGAGGCTTACTTGGCTCTTACCTGTCACTACATTAATGAGAATTTGCAGTTGTGTACATCTGTGTTGGGAGTGCAATACTTTCCACAAAGTCACACTGCTGACAATTGGCCCAAGTCAAAAGGGGCATGATGGAGGACTGGGCCATAACCAATAAAGTAAAGTGTCTTGTGACCGACGCAGCACCAAACATGATTGCATCCACTAGACAGCTCCAAATTCGGCACTCAATTTGCATTGCACATAGTCTAAATTTATTAGTTAGAAAATCATGTGATCAGATTCCCACACTTACATCCAGCAACAGCAACAGATCGGACAACCAACCCTGAAACTTATCAATGAGGTGCCAACACGCTGGAACAGCACATATGACATGCTGTGAAGGCTGCATGATGAGAGGGAACCAGTGTGGGTATCTCTGGCCTCTCTAAACACAGATTTGACTCCACTTACAGCTGATGAGTATACCATCATAGGAGAAGCACTTCTTGTGCTTGCTCCTTTCCATCAAGCTACAGTGGAGTTGTCTGAAGAGAGGCGAGTGTCAGGGTCAAAGGTCATCCCGATGATGAAAATGCTCTATCTTGCACTAGAGCATAATGCTTCAACCTTGCACACACAGGCAGCCATACACCTGCATGAACACCTGAAGCGTTGAGTGACAGACACTGCTTCCAATCTGGAGTCATTAAGTGTGTTGACCCTAGCAACACTTCTAGACCCCATATTTAAAATCACTCAGGTTCTCCAGTTCCTCCAAGTGCAATGAGGCCATCACTAGACTGTGGTTAACAGTGGAAATCATGTACTAAAATGCCACTTTGTTTTTAGATAACCTTTGGCAACATCTCAACATTGAAGTGGGCAGGCAGACCAAAAGTGCTACAGCTGATGCCATCCAGGAGGTGCAGAGATACCTAGCAGATGGCAATATTGCCAGGTCACAGGATCCTTTGAGATACTGGGACAACCAAAAGACAAGCTATCCAAACCTCTCCCGGCTTTCCTTACAATTTCTCTGCACTCCAGCCTCATCTGTGCCATGTGAGCGGAGTTGTATCAAAAAAGTGTAACAGACTCAATTGCAAAATGTTGGAAAAACTTATGTACGCTTCGATTTCCACGTTATGATACATGTTCACATTTGACTGTACCTAAAAATATCACAGATATAATTAAATTTAAGTGAAGATATGAAATAATACAATATAAATACAATGACTTAAGTTATATTATTGTACTGTATATACTAGGTCATCAAATCAGTGTCAGCTGAGTCTGTCAACTAGGTTGCCTGTAGGGATTTTTAAGCTCCAGCAGGTGTCAGTATTCAGTGACTCAGTATCGACACAGTATCAATACAGTTTGTGTCAATACGCTTCATGACGCCTCATCTACCCATCACCAGTGGACGGCCATGTCTTGGTAGGTTTGCAGTTGTGCTGTGCTTTTTCCATTTTGGGATGATGGATTGAACAGTGGTCCTTGAGATGTTCAAAGCTTGGAATACTTTTTTATAACTTAACCCTGCTCCTTGGTCTTCATGATGCTGTTGTTCACTACACAGACCATTAGAGTACAATTCAAATGTTTTTGAACGAACCTCCCAGTGATAACGGTAAATTAAAAAAAAAAAAATAAAAAACACAAAATGCACAAAAAAAAATCCAAATTATTACGCACAACAGAGTCTCCAAGCATTTTATTGTCAAACAAAAAAAAAAGGGTCATTTGTGAAATTATAAGCATTAGCAGGTCATGACTAACTGAAATGTAACTGAAATCAAACACTTTTTAAAATCAAAACATTATTACAGGTGAAGTCACATCTGAATATAGGACCCCTTGTTCAAAAGGAACTTCTCAATTCTCCCACCCATTGAATTTGTCAGTTTTTGGACGGTATCTGCTTCAATTGCTTTGCATGAGGACAGAATAGCCTCCCAGAGCTGTTGTTTAGATGTGAACTGCCTCCCGCCATCATAGACACTTCTCTTGATGATGCTCCAAAGGTTCTCAATAGGGCTGAGGTCAGGGGAGGATGGGGGCCAAACCATAAGTTTGTCTTCTCTTATGCCCATAGCAGCCAGAGATGCCGATGTATTCTTTGCAGCATGAGACAGTGCATTGTCATGCATGAAAATTATCTTGTTTCGGAAAGCACAATTCTTCTTTTTGAACCATGGCAGGAAGTGTTCTTTAAGAAACTCGACATACATTATGGATGTCATTTTCACACCGTCAGGGATCCTAAAAGGGCCAACAATCTCTCCCCATGATTCCAGCCCAAAACATCACTCCACTACCTCCTTGTTGGCGCCGTAGCCTTGTTTGCATGGGGTGGCCATCAACCAACCATCCACCACTCCATCCATCCGACCATGGAGGGTTGCACAGCACTCATCAGTGAACAGAACAGTTTTGAAGTCAGTCTTCATGTATTGGTGGGCCCACTGGATCCGTTTCTGCTTGTGTGCAATTGATAGGGGAGGTCGAAAGGATGGCTTACGCACAAATGCAAACCTCTGGAGGACCCTGCATCTTGTTGTTCGGGGCACGTTGGAGGCACCAGCAGCCTCAAAAACTTGTCTGCTGCTATGACAGGGCATTTTCACAGATGCTCTTTTGAGCCGATGAAGTTGCCTGTAGGAAAGAGTCCTCGATTTTCCTTTATCAGCGCGCACACATGTGTGCTCTGAATCAGCTACATACTTCTTCATTGTGTGATGATCGCAATGAAGTCTATTGGCAATTTTGATTGTTGTCATGCCTTGACCCAAACATTCAACTATTTGTTGCCTTTCAGCTGCAGAGAGGTCCTTTTCTTTCCCATTTTGGTTGAAAATGGTTGGCTGCTTAACCTTCCTCTTGTGTTAGGGTCGCCACCGACCCATTTTAGTTTTTAAATGCATAAAAAAATCATTTAAACTTTGTTTAAGGCATCAAGGCTTCTTGACTTTGTCAGGAACCTTGATTTCAACAAAATTAACCAGAAAAAAAAATCACTACATTATAAAATGCTCTGGTTGAAATTTCGACCCGGTTATAAAAATAAGATTATGAAACAATAATTAGAGACAAAATTGAAATCAAAGTGCACTGTCAGCCAACACACTGACAACCACCTCCTCTCCCAATCATATGAGCTTCAGGGGGTGCACCAACACAACTCAAACACCAACCCCAAAGAGGCAAAGCCACAACCCCAGTCAGGCCACCTGAATCTAAAAGGAGGTGTCAGGTCTGCCCAAGCAGTAAAGACAGTAAGACAAATGTAATGTGCTTCCAATGCAAGAAATATCTCTGCAAAGAACACACAAAGAGTGTCACTTTTGCCACACATGCATCTGAACACACACACGCACACACACACACGCACACACAAGCATGTTCTTGCACACACACAAGCATGTTCTTGCACACAGAGACTTTTACTCTGATTTAGCTTTATAATAGTTTTGGAAGTAGTAATTGATTTCTATTGGTCTGATTTGTTTGATTGGTTGTTGTTTATTGTTTGAACTTGCAAATCAATATTTTGTGTTATGACCTGTTCTTTAATTGGACTCACCTGCCAAACTAATTAGCACAGGTGTCTGAAATTGGTTTCAGTGACATGCAGAGCCCTGACACACATTACCATCCATGAACTGACAAACAAAAAAAATCTTACCATACCACTCTGAAACTCTTTGTGCATAATAACACGGTGTAGTGTTCTCTAACAAACACTGAGGCCTTCACAGAACAGGTGTATTTATAATATGAGTAAAATTCAATGTACTAATTAGGTGACTTTTGAAGGCAGTTGATCGCACTCTTCTGTATCTAGGGCAGCAGTTCCCAAACTTTTTTAGCTGCGCACCCTCTTCTATGTCCCAACCAGTTTGACACCACCAACGCCCCACACCTTCAATCCCAATCACAACAATGTGCTCTGGCATTTGAATTAATCTGAAACACAGTTTCAATATAATGCAACAAAGTTTAAATGACTGTGGAGCTAACACAAGCCTGTCGCAAGGGAAAGAGAGAGAGACAGAGAGAGAGAGATGGAGAAACGGGGGGGGGGGGGGGCACAGATTTATATTCATTTAAAAATTTTCATTTCAAATTAAAATTTTGAAAACCATTTATCATTTTTGTTCCACTTCACAATTATTGGTCTATCATTTAAAATCTCAACTAAATACATTCAAGTTTGTGATTGTCAGGTCACAAAATGTGAAAAAGTTCAAGGGGTATGAATATTTACTATCACTGTATATCAGGGGTAGTCAATTATGATTTCAGGAGGTCTGGATAGAGAAAATTTCCTCATGTTCAGGTCTGCAGAAAGCAATAATTGAACATCAATAATAAAAGTCAAAGCAAAGTAAATTTGACATTCAACTCAGAATGAAAAATTAAAAATACTGTCATAATAATAATAATAATAACAAGTTATTAGCTGACTTCGCTGCAATCTTCTGCATTAAAAGTCGTTTTTCATGTCAACCTTCCTCTGTTTAGCACATGCCATTTCACACTGACTCACAGTTTGACCTCTTTTCTCTCACTCCGTTATAATTTTCTCTCTCTCACTGCTGCTGTATTCAGTGAAGACCCTCCCTTACTCTGCCTGTGATTGGCTGACATTCTTGCCCTCACCTTGACTAAACCCAACCAACACAAACCCACAAAGGCAATGAGTACTGGCCAATCACAGACAGGTAGGATGTCCCTTTAGCTGAGCAGTTGTAGAAACGCTGTCCGAAAAAAACGAGTCAGAACTGGAAAACTGAACTCAGTGATATGTTATTTCCAGCTCTGGGTCCGGACCTGTGGTCTGTAGTTTTCTAATATTTTTTAAGCAGCTCATTAAAAAAATGAACAAGTTTTTGGGGTATTTTGAACTTGCAAAAAGCAAAAACATTTAAATGGTGAGTGAGTAAAATAAGGTAGTAGAGACAAAATGGTGAAATAACATAAAATAGAAATATAGCCACCACCTTTCTCTGGGAAACACTGCACTGAATCCTCGTCCTTGTCCAGCTTCAGCTCAGGCGTCCACAACAGCAACGGTGTACATTATGTCACTGAATCTATCCAGTGTAAAAGCAATGCTATGTTGACTGAGCAATACAAATATTTGTCTCAATATTCATCTAAATATTCATGCTGATCATTTAGGCCGTTATCATGCAGCTCTAGCTGAAACCCCTCGGTCAGAGCCCCTGTCTGGCCTCAGGGTTGAAGATGCTGACGTTGTAGTGGCAGCTAGCCAGGCTCGGCTGTTGCTTGCTGCATGTTGTCCCTCATGTCTCTCCTCATTTCCTTTCAGCTCTCTAAAAACACAACAACAAAGAGCTCCCTGCTGACACTGTGTACAGTCCCTAGTTTTTAGTCAAGATGTGAAGTGCTGTCGAGTGTACCATGGTGAGTTCACAGAGAGGATGGTTGGTGGTGTTGCTGGGGCACACATGAAGACAAGAGGAGATCATGATTCCATCCTGAAGGTTATCCATGGTTATTCTCAGGGTCAGTTATGGTCAGTCACAGTTGACCCCTCTCTGTTGCCTGCTCTCGTTAGCAGACAAAATGTATTTATTTAAATTTATTTGTTTTTGAGATAAAGTTTTTATGTTGTAGATTTAAGTAGAGGGAATCATTTAGAAGGTTTAAAATCTGGACTCTCCATGCTGCGATAGCAGAGGTCGAGATCTCTCCACTTACCAGTCATCTGGGGCTTTCTAAATGCAAGCTCATTGCTTGAACAGTGGACAGTAGAGTTGCTAACAATAGGACAATGCCCCCCTGTCCATTCTCCATCCTCTTCTGAACATCACTGCTGTCAAGGGCTGTCCCGAAGACTTTGGATTGTTTCTGCTCTGTTTATTAATGAAGCGAGACTCATGAAATCATGAGATCATGTTAGAAACCTTATCTAACCAGGCTTCTTACCAGGCTTCAAGCTTTTCATTTGTGTCCATGGCGTATGAACCAATCATCATCCAGTGGGCGTGGTTTAACTCTAGGTGTGTGTGAAGTAACCGTTTGCTCAAAAAACAAGAATACATGTAGATGCTGCAAGCATCAGTTGCAGAATTGGACAGAAGAGTGAAGAGCGAAGAACAAGTCAAGTTGTTCTTTCTTTCTTTCTTTCTTTCTTTCTGATTGGCTGATTGGCTCCAAACACCTGGGCTTTTACTGGAAAGTTCCTGTCCATGTGGTTCTGTGTAGCTAATCATTTAGGTTAATTGTTTTAACAGTGTTAACAACTGAAACTTTTTGGCTTATTTGCTTTCATCAGAGTGACCGCTACTACCCTGATGATGGAGAGAGGATTGGTTATGTGGAAGTGGAGCTCACACTGGTCTGCACGTCGCCGTTTGTTTGCTCTCAGTTACAAAAAGCTCAGCAAATACCAGAACGTGCAGTCAAGCACACTTCCAGTGTGTGTCCTCTCACTATTTGTATAATCAATGGATACTGTAAATTCTTAATTAAAGCTGGTATTCAAATAAAGGCAGATTTCTAGTGAAGGCAGGGATTGACTTTGTACCACATGGTAAATTAATAAACAGAATAATAGTTTTCTTTTTGTACCAAACTCTGTTTGCATTCACTAATTCACTTTCTGTTTTTTCTAGAGCTGCTGAACTGTCAGTGAGATTTAATACTTCATGCTGATGGTTAAAATATAAATTCTGCTTTGAACGGGAGGGTTATGTCCTGCTGGAAGGCTTTACAAAAAAGAGGAACGTGGAAACGTGGAAACCATATTGGTGGTCAAGTGTATAGTTCACCAAGAGCATGGTTGGAGGTGTCGAGTGGGCACATAAAGACAGGATGATACTAGATACTAGAAAAAACAACATTTTATTCTTAAGATTCTTTTACTGTTTAAAGTAAAAAAAAGTTTTTTTGTGTTTTTTATCCTTTTAAAGGTCCTTAAAGTCTAACAGGCTTTTTGTGAACCTGAAGTACAGATAGCTTTAACTAACAGCTGCTACATGCCTAACCTGTTGACTCACTTGTGGTTGTGTTCAAAAGATTGTGCCATTTCTTATTTTAAAGGGTAATATTCTACAGCTAGTTTTAGAGAGAGCAATCAATGATGCAATAATAATGACTGTACTGAATTACTTTACTAAGCCATTAATTAGTAACTAATTAGCAATTTACCCAGTGATGCATTTAAAATGAAATATGTTAATTCACAGGAGTATATACTGCACCTTGAATGAACTCATGGACAATTACTATTTATACTAACTTCTGGGAAGAAGTGAAAAAAGTTCCCGTACAGCCTCACCATGAAGAGCCGCTTCAGGTTCTCCCTGGAACCTTTATTTTTTAGGGTGTAAACTAAATAAAAAAAATTCTGAATTTCTTCTTAGATCAGTGAAACATTTTGAAATTTACCACATAATGTAACAACACAAAGTCCTCTGGTGTTCTTATACTGTGGTTCAGCTCTTACTAATAGATTAACGGCAAGGTGCAAAGTAGACACAACGTAGAGCCTTGCCTGTTTTTTGACCCTGCTTCCTCTGGTCAAAACCAGCTGAAGGTCTAACGCTCCCGGTGATGAAGTCAGGGAGTGCATGTGTCTTCACAGCAGTTTTTATCAAATGTGTATGTGCATCCTCTTACTCACTGCCTCTGTTTGTTTCATCAGACCCAGGACTCCCTAAACCCCAACAACCTGGAGTACTGGATGGAGGACATCTACACACCAGGCTATGACTCACTGCTCAAGAGGAAAGAGGCAGAGTTCAGGAGGGCTAAGGTGTGTAAGATTGGGGCGCTGATCGCAGCAGCTACCTGCACTGTGATCCTGGTCATCGTTGTGCCAATTTGCACCATGAAAACATGAGAGTACCTGGACGGAGGACTGTCAGTCTTTTGTTTTTATCACAGTATTTACTTCTGGTGGTCTTTCTCGCCTATATACAACAATTAGGACAGCTCCTGTACAAAAGAAACAAATTCAGCAAGAGCATAATATATACTGTATATCTATTGGTTTAACAGTTGTACTTTATTGTATTGTCCTAAACTGTGCAGGACAGTTGGAAGCTCGTTGGTTTAATTGTCTGTCTTATACAGCTACAGCAGATGATCACAGAACTAAATTGGATAAACTGATTATTGTAGCCAGCGAATATTTTTATTTTTCGTATAATTATTGTACAGTGTATTTTGATCAAAGTTATTTTTGATGAATTATCTGGTTGAATGTGAGAATTTATCTTTATTTTGTTATCTTTCTTCAATAACAGCGAGTGTTTTAAGCAAGGAAATTTGTGCACACACATTTTTCTAATTCAAATCTACTGAAGTACTTTAGTTTGAACAGAAGTGTACTTGTACATAGACTGCAGACACAGTATGATGACACAGCCAAACTGAATGTATTGATAATGTTAGCCTCCTCACTGGGAAATGAATGACTTGAGAATGTTGCTGCCCTCTCCTCCTCCTCCATCTGAATTCTAAGCAGCCAACCGCACATACCTGCTCCTCCTCCTCCAACACTGGATTTGTTTTTTCCTTTGCAACACTTGGAGTCCTGCATCACTGTAGACTAGTGAGGCTCACACAGGAGGAGGATGGTAGGGTTCATCACTATTGATTGAGCCAGCTTCACTCACTCGCACAATCTAAAGAGAACAGCGTCCCTCTCAGAGCGGGTTTGTCCATCTCTTCATTGCTGCAGTCTCCTTAAATGCCTTAAAGTATATAAATATATATAAATATTTTGTAGCCCAATTAGCCTAACCATTACCACGGCCATTTTTCACACAACCCATCATTTAGCCTCAATACAGAACAGAAGCCTTAAGATTAGTTTTCTTAATGCTGGTGGAACTGGTGTATTTTTCTTATTGACAACAAATTCAACTATTAGTCCGTATCTCAACACTTCCTACCTGACTGTGGTACTCATCCCAAAGCCCATTATTTTCTACTGAGGACGTAAATCTTTTATCACCACTATATAGTTTAAGGCAGGACACTACGTGCTCTGCTCAATTTTGAGATTTTGGACTATTTTGCTTCCCTAACATGTCTTCTTTCAGACTAGTGTGAAGAAAATGCCGAAAATGCAGAAATGCACATTCAGGTGTTTATTTTACCATAACTTGTCTATTTGTGTCTGTAGATTTTTCATAAATTCACCAAAAGTTAACATTAGATAATGCCTCATTTGAATATTTAAACATGAAATCTATCAGTTAGCCTATTCACCTGCAGTGACTTTCAACATGAATTTTATTATTCAAAAGCAGTTTTCTGAAAATGACTTATATCAGCCAAACAGTACTTATTAGTAGATAAAGTTATTGGTTTGCATGTATGATTTGTTGACAATAGGAAAGATAGAGCATGTTACCAGCCTATCCGTTAAGCCCCATATAACTGAAACCCATCATTTATTCTCTATATAACCCAGTTAACATTAGTTTGACCTCTTTACACTGTTCATTTAGTCCATCTCTGAAATGTACAGCTGCTCGACACGACAGCCCTGCAATAAATCCAGCCTGATCCTATAATGTTCACCAGAGAGGACTTTCTTCAACTCTGTGGCCATCTCGTGAGCGGCGATGTTGTATTGGACTCCATTATGTTGAGAAACGTTCTGACAGAAAACAGAAATGTACACAGCCGTAAAGTCATGAATCAACGTCAAACAAGATTAGACTAGTTCCACAGCCCTGCATTGCCATCCATAACTCTGATTTGTTCAGCGATTCAAGTAGGTCTGACTCTGTGGTCATGGATGGGTGTTTCAGCCTTGTTGGAGAAACAATCAGCCAATCAGAGCTTTGTGTGTTGGCGGAAATTGAAAATGACAGAAACATGGCCATGAAAATGAGCTGAGCTGCACAGGTTGTTGTAAGTTGATGGAAATAAATATTGACTGAGAACAGCATGAACACTAAACACATCTCTGTAGCCCCTTGATTTCTATATTTATCAGCCTGTATAGCCTCAGTCATAGAATATCGATCTATACTCATTGATTGTTTATTAATATTTCAATGTTTTGGGGAGATTTATTGTCATTTGTAACAATGCAATATGGAAATAAAGTGTTTTAAAGTAAAACTCCCAGCAAATATCTAAACTGTAAACACAGAGACCACCTGAGCAAATCTTCATAGAATGTATCATAAATGTTGTATTTTACTGTTTTCACCAAATTTACAGTTACAGTTGTAGTCGAGGAGTGACATCATTATAGATGAGAACTGTTATAATGCTGACATTGAAACTTTGAAATGTAGATTTTATACTATCATACATATAAATCTTGTTTTCTACCTTACTGCATCTCCATTTACTCTGGAATGGTAATAGAAATAAGTTTACTTACAACAGATTCATATTCCTTAAGTCCAGACCAAAAACATGTGTATAGGCCTTTTGGTTGAGGAGCTCTTCCGGAATTTTGGGCTTGTTTTTCCAGAGGATAGGGTGTGGATTAACAGATAGAATACTCGCTGTCTGTGTTTGCAGACCTGTTTTGAATACTTCTCGTTTGCAAAGTTTAGAGCTGTATACATTATTTTTGCACAATACTAAAATCAATCGGATCACAGAATGTTCATAAACTGAGATTTAGGAAAGTCTTGATTTGATGTAGCAATAATTCTTATGGTTTGACTGGATGATTTTTCAATGTATTTCGCTGTTTGTCAGTACATGATGTCTGGAACAACAGAACAACACAGAACACATTGTAGTTTGACAGATTGTTAGCATCCTATAGTGATGTCACATTTTTATGTTTTCAGTCATTTCCAGTCGATTAGGACAGCTAACACTTTGGCCTCTTTTTATTTTATTTATCAACTCTTTAAATGCATGAATGAAGTCCACCACAACCAACGCTAACTGCAGCCTCTAGAATGACCTGCAGCTCTTGTGGCCGTCATGAGGCACCAGTCTGCTTTCTCTCTCAGTGACATCACAGCCTTCTAACAGCTGCCATACTGGCGGGCAGATAATATTATTATTACTTTATAATAATAAAACCAGGCTAATTGCATTGCTAAATCTATTATTATATTGTTATTCTGAGTACTGCTGTCATGGAAATGCATTAATACTGTCCACCATGGCAGACAAAAAAATGCACATTTGAAGGAAGTATCAAACTTAACTAACTTAACTTGATCATAAATCACAGTTAGTCCTTTGATTAATATGATAGTTTTAAAATGTGAAGCCACATAGTTCACAAGAGTCATCAGTAATCATGTTACAGATGATAACTTTGTATTGTCTACACTTCACTGCAGATATTGTCTGAGAAATTTGAGCATTTGTGTTAGTAAAAGAAGGTGTAGGTAATAGAATTAAGTGTGATTATGTTAAAGAGAGTTTGCCTGCTGTCTTTGTCCACATAAATCCTGCAGCAGGTTACAGTGTTTGCCATAGCCTCATTAGCTAATTAAGAAACAGATGAGGCTCGTTGTGTGGGATGAGCCACATATCATATTCATGATTCATTTTATTACTTTGGCAGTGTGCATTAGGGGAGACTGTGTAAGGCAGCACATGCTACTATTTTTAGCGGCCCAGTGTTCTGAGGGATTACGTCCACATTCCTGCACCTCACATTGTATGTCCAATGCCAACTCTCAGTGCCAGTGCAGGAAGTCGTGTGCCATAACCACAACAACCACACACAGCCTTTTTCTGAGCAGGGAAGAGAATAAGTCACATGTATGTACAGTATATCTCTAATCACTAAAGACTTTAAGCCCGGTCCAGGTTAACAGCTCAGTCACCTGTACACTGCTCTGCCCTTCAGTATGGTGTCCGGCGCCTTATGGTGATGTCATTGCGAGACTTCAGTAGTGCAACACACCCTTGTGTGGCTGCTGTAGGGAGGATTTAATGAGCTGAGGAACAGGTTGTGGTGGCTGATGGGAAAGGGCTGTGAAAATAAATGATACTCTTCAAACAGATCTCTGACTTGACTTAGTCTATAACTAGAATGTCAACATCATCAGTTTGCTTTCCTCGTGTTAATCACACGCTAAATACACGTTCAGATTTGCTTTGTGAGTCTAAACCACGTCCATCTGCTGTCTGTAATGAAGAGAGACGCTGAACCCAGCTGTAGGCAGAGAGCTACTGTTATTCATCCTCTGCACTGGATCTGCCTTCAGTACAGGAAATGTGAGCTGCAGCACACTGGAGGAGTCTGTAAATAGTTTCAGGTTGGAGGCACATTGTGGGAGCAGGTGTTATCTGGAATATTACTATAATAAAAATGTATTGTTCTGACTGTTAATGGATCTCTGTGTGTGTTTTTTTTATGTGGCCTCATTAGGTTTTAATCTGGTACATAATGATAAATCTGTCAATTGAGACTTCCATGCATCATCATCTTAGTAAACTCATAGAAAAAGGTTGTCAACCTTCCTTCTTATCATGCAGTTCACTGAGAGAACACCCTGATGACAGAGGATTCAGTCTGCAAAGACCTTACTTTACCTCAACAAATAAAGTTATGGGGGATGACATGATCAGCATGGCTCATGATGGCTGATATCCTCAGTGTAGCTCCTAGCTCTGATTTCTGTAGATCCCCATTACACCAAGCAAAATCTTGAATAGTCTTCTGGTGAATTTCAAACACACTTTTCATAAGAGGTCTGTTATGAAGTTGACTTTAAATCGCCTGGTGCTGGAAATTCAATTAAGATGCCAATCATGTAGTGTCGGGTATTAAAACTATAATCCCTAATGTGATGTTTGATCAATCTGTGATATATGTACAAATTGGAATTCTTGAAAGATAAACAGAAATGAAATTCTAACATTAAACTTGATGAAATGTATCTTAGAGGACAAAATGACTAGAGAGAAGAACACATCATATTTCTGGTGATGAGAAAAGAGAAGGCAGGAGAGAGCCTCAGTCTAAGCCTCACTGATTCAATACCAAGTTAACACATTTCCAGCCGTGTTGCCAAAGAAATAGTCTCTATCTATACTCCTAAGGCTTTTCTATTGATGATACCGATGCTCAGTCCCAGTTGTGTTATGAACTAGATGAAAGCAGTAGGTTGTCTTTCGAATCTGACAGCAGCTCCTCATGGCTGCTTAGCTCCATGGTTAGCTTGTTAGCTCTGATGATCAGCTCGCTGTTCCTGCTGAGCTGAGCTGTTCTCAGTCTGTCGTTCTGGTCAGTGTCAAAGACATGTCCACCTGCGCAGGTCTCTCCTGTGTGTGAGAGGGAGTAAACAGAATTTGGGGGTGCAGTTGCACTTTAATGACACCCTCAACAATAAAACTGTGATGTATTGTGTGACTGTGGCTGAGGTGGATCAGGGGCATGGCTCGTGTTCCTTCTGTGTCATTCCAGTTCCCACTCTCGAGTTTGTTGAGATGTTTGGAGGCATGTCTAAACTTGTAGCTGCCAGGTGATGCAGGGACAGAGATACGGTTTGGCCTCTCCTTTCTATCCATCTTGCTGTAATTGTGTTTTGGTCTTGAGGGTGTAACTTTTCTGCAGCAGATTGCAAGACTTTCTGGCTGCTCGCAGCTACGGTATCAAAAAGTTACATCGATTGTTTTCACTGCACCTTGGGGCTGACAGTCAGGAAAAAGAAGTGGGCTGTCAGAGAAACAGCAATATAACACAAGAGCAAAGGACTAAAGAGACACCTGGAGGATGTGGTTTTCTGATCATTTCCTTCTTACAGATGAACACTTCTGTCAAACTCAAATGTATAACTGATGGACAATCAGTCACTGAAAATGGTTGACTTCTTTGATATTTTAATCATTAACTATTCTCAGGTTTTTACCTTAATAACCTTGATTTCTCTGAATATACTTTTCACTACAGACAGCATTATTTTGACAGATCCTTCATACAGCTCTCCTCAATATCTTTTTGTGTGCTGTGTCCCACTTTATGTGTCAGTATTTAGACTATCAGGAGCACTGAACAGGCCAAATGTGGACGCAAGTGGCCCAGAAAGTGACAAGTGTAACCTAAAATGTAGCTTATTTAAAGATAGAGAAGTTGCCGTGATTTGGATCAAAGATGACGATAGCTAGAAATGGGCCAAAAAGGAGTGATGGCAGGACGGTCTTTACTAAGGTGTAACTGCACCACCATATTCTGCTGGCTCCCTCCCTCTCAGCACTGTGGTGGGCAAGGTCTTGACACCATCCAGAGTGTAAGCTAGCGACTGTGTTCAGAGAGCTAACTCTCCTGATATGCACATATCATCAAGCAATGCAGTCCAGATGTTTTTCCACAGCTGCATTGATGGAATAAATGGACCGCTGATCATTCAAGGTTCACTGCACATTACATTCACCCATTCATACACTGACACATTGGCTGCCATGCAAGATGCGAATGTGATGTGAATCACATTCACGCATACGAATGTGAGGAAGTGTCAGAGTGGAGGTAAGTTACAATTTGGGGTTCAGTATCTCGGATCGAGGACACTTCGACATGGAGACCAGAGGAGCCGGGGATCAAACCCCCGATTATCTGATAGACCAGTTTTACCTTCTGAAACACTGACACCTGCAGGAAGAGGTCAAAGGTCATTGGTAGGAGTCAGTGGAAAGCCAGAAAACTACATCAAACACTACACTACAATCACAAAATGACAAGTGAGTATTTGTGGCATATACTGTACACTTCATGTCTTTTGGGTGGATGCAACACTTCAGAGTTGAGGGCAGCAGAGGTTTCTGTTCATGAAGACAACAGTTTTTTAGATCCAATCATCTTTTAGAATGGTATAATCTCAACATTGGTACCACCCATCCCTCCTTCAATATACCAACAATATCAAAATGATGATTCTTAAACTTTTGGGCTGGGTTTTCTAAAACAGCATAGCATATATCACAACTGCTGACATAGCATTCACTCACCCCTGCCCACACCTTGTTCAGCTTTATTTCACCTTTTGCATGTCCTTAACCACCCTCCACAGCTGGGACAAAGGCTCTGGAGGCCTCCTGTCTGTTTTCTTCCCCACACAATTAAGTTTCAACCTTTATGCTGCACTCTTTTTTTTAATAATATTTCTTTTATAATATAATATTTCCATTACAAACAAGTGATTTACTACAAAAGGGGTAATAATCAAACTAAAATGCTACAAAAACTCATGCAATTTTATATTTGATATTAAGGAAAGGATTCCATCTACATACTAGCATGCTAAAACATGAACCTATAACAAAACCTATACAATTTTACACTGCAATGTGATCCCTTTGTCCCTGTTGTATTTGGAAATGTATTTGGATGATTGAAAGTAAATATGACTGCAGCAGTAATGGTTCAGGGCACTCTTAAAGTTTTACTTCAGTTGTTCGAGATCATCATGACAAAAGAAAGAAGATAGAGAGTGTTGTGACAGGTCTTAAAGTTATTTTTCTCTTGACAAGTCTTGTCTGAAAAATACCATTTCAGTGTCAAATCATTTGAAAGATATGTGGCATGGCTATTATTCTGTTGTTTTTAGATGTCAAACAAATTATAGTTTCACCCCAAGAAGCATTCTTGGCTCACAAACTTACAATTTGTACGTTAGCACAGCAATATTTCAGTCAGAGAAACTTTATTTCCAATTGTAGAGAGTTATAGTTGACAGTCTGGCTCTGTTGTGCCAGACTGTACCAGACCCCCCAGTCCTGCCACACACCTACGTAGAAAGCCTAAGGCAGGGAGAGCAGCAGGATAGACCCTCTGTGGGCTAAAGAAAAGAGGAGGCATGAGACCACAGAAATGACACTGATTAAATTAGATACAGCACAAAGAGCTGGCGTAGAGCTGTGTTACAAGGCAGCTCACGGAGGAAGCAGCAAATGTATGCAGGGTAAAGTATCTTAAAGAAGGCGTCCTCAATGATATTTGCACATGCAAATGCACCTCAAAATAACATTAAATTCAAGTCTTTGAAAAGAAATTGTACCTCCGAATGCAAGCTACACTCATTTATGAACAAATGTCCAGTTTAATCATCACACAGTTTAAACTGAAGACCCACGCTGGTGACAAAAGCTGCAGTTCTTGAAACGTCTACTAGAGGTTAGCTACAGAACAAGTCAGTCTCCGTAAGCCCCGATGTTTAAACGGCTAACTTCACAGCAGAAATAAACATGTCTACATTCTGGTACAAAAAAAACTCCAATCCAATCCAAACTCCAATTTGATTGACATAAAAACATATGCTAATATTAATGGATCAACTACCTGATAATAATGAGGTAATATAGGTTGATGTTTTCATATTATTATTATTAGCATTTTGTGGGCTAAAGAAAAGAGGAGGCATGATATTATTATTATTATTATTATTATTATTATTATTATTAGCATTTTGTTTCACAATAAAACTTAGAGTACAAATAGTTTAATGCTGAGACTTGTTTCCTGAAAACACTTTCTATGTATTAACCATGAATCAGGGCTTCAAAATGTAAAACTACCTGGTGTTAAAATGCCACGGTGACACTTAAGCAGGGTTTCCAACACAGTGAGCTTAGAGGGTGAGTAATGTGCAGCTTAAAATATTTAAAAACCAAATTGAATATGCTGCTGAATCATCTCTGGTGCTGCCTCGTGCATCAAATTAATATTTAGACAAGTATTAGCTTGTCTGCCACAGTGTGACCTTTCAAACCACTTGGTAGACTGTGAAGGGGGCATAATAGCTTTCCTAACCATGGACAATGTGTGTGTGTGTGTGTGTGTGTGTGTGTGGACAGGTTCTGTTCTAAATGTGAGAAACATCAATAAAGGACTGTCCTATGCTATGAGAATATGACACACATAATAATATAATATTGACACACAGCCCAGCTTCCATCACACCTCACACATCTGGACGGAGAGATGTACCCAACATGTTCAACAGACTATAATTCCTTTGTTTGTCTGGTGGATTTTCTGAGTCAAAGATCCTGATCAGCCCTCACATGTGTAACTCTGAAGCTGCTGATAGATAATGGCTTGTTGATATTGAAAATATTTAATGATCATGCTCCTGTTCATGCTGCATAGAAAAAAAGTTACTCCCCAGCAAACTTGTTTGATACACTTAGTGTTTTTTATAATGTTATATAGTTTTAGAACGCTCAAAGAAAGTTCCACGAATATTCTGAGCTCCATTTCCCAAAAACAAGTCTCTGTTCATGTGAAGCACATCCAAGACTAACACTCCCCCGGTGCTCTGAGCTCACAGTTCAGACAACCCAGCTATCAAATACAATGCATTTGTATGAGCCATAGTATCATGACCTCCTTCCTAATATTGTATAACCCCCCCTCTTGTAGCCAAGACAGCTCTGACCATTGAGGCAGTTTTACTCACATTCACTCTCATCAGGGTTTTCTTAAATTCGCTCTCAACAGTGCGAGTACTGACAGTGGCCAGTCCTCTGGCGGTGCAGATGATGTGAACAGTAAAGAGTGGATTTGACAGCTGACTCTTTGATGAGGAGATCAATATGAATGTGTTAAGCCGCCGGCTTGTGTAGTCAGTGACAGCCTGGATTTCCTGCCACATATCTTTGGTGTTGTTGGTGTTGAGGTCTCTCTCTCCAGTCTGTTCTGATGTCTCTTCTTTGACTCCTTTATGACAGCTTAGTCTCATTTCATTCATTTTATTTTCCTGTACCAGACATTAGAGAGATAGCCTGAGGTCACCACTGGGTTAGCATAGCACTTATCTCTTCCCTCTCCTCCTGTGTAGAGAAGTTTATAGAAGCTACTGACTGCTGGATTTGTATGTACCACTGTCACCATGGTACCTACTTCTTCTACCACCACCACTACTACAACAACTACAACTACTATTCCTAGTACTAGTGCCACTCCAACTATTTCTACTACTACTAGCACTGCTGTTAATACTAGTGTTACACTGTCTCGCCCCATGTTATAGCTCTGTGTATAATATTTAGTTTTTGTAAATACAGGTGTGTGGCTGCTGCGGCTGCTGCCACCTGATCGGTCCCATCTGCCGGAGGCAGGGTCACATTTGACAGCACATCTTCAAGGTGTACAGGACCGGGATTGGTGCGGCATCCTCCATGAGCTTCCAATCGAAGAGGCCTAATGGCAGGCATCTCGGTTAGACTTTTACAAACAATCCATCTCTTGGCCAAATTGAGAAGTGTAGAAAAGATGATTTGGCACAAATCATGGTCTACTTTGGTGGAGAATGGAAATTGGTGGAGATGGACATCCTGGTGGCGCCAGAGCCAGTAGAGCTCGCTATATCTCATGATGTCCTAGGCGAAGCCGAGGGTAAACCTCAAGGTGCTGTGGCGGCTGGAGGAGGGGAGAATATGGCAGGTGAGTGGCTGAAAACTTGTTCACCTTGCCTCAATATGATCCCCTCTCATCTGGCATTACTGGGTCCAGAGATGGGGGAAGGTTGAAAGTCCCCATTGCCAGTGCCTGGGAGCAAAGGACACATGCTGTTCAAAACAACAAAGAAATATAACAAAAAGAGGACTCTCTTTAAACAGAGCCTATCTTATCTACATTAAACAAAACAAGAACGAAAAACCTCACTGTCTAATTCAACACTTTATAACAAAAAACAGATATATAACTGATATATTCTATATATAATCAGTAACTCTATAAACTATACTAAACCCTGCCCAGTCCCAGAAACAAACTAGCGCTATTTCTACTACTTTGACTACTCCTTCTGCTATAACTTCCACTAGTACTGCTACTACGGACACAATTAGTGCTCTTACTGCTAACACTAATATTACTATTTCTGTGTAAGAGTAATATCAGGGGAGGTGCAGTGAGAAGTGACAGCAGTCAGCCTCTCCCAGAGGTTTTCACCCATATATCTCCATTCTAGTTGCAGAGAAAAGTTTAGTTGTTATTTCGGAGTAGAAACTCAAGGTTCTCTGACCAGCTTTTTTCCTCTGAAAAATCAGCAGTAAGGATCCTCCCACACAGAGCGGAGCACCTTGATCTTGTCTGAGAGAGGGATGCGTGGCAGATATCAGGGTGCTGCAGGCAAACAGGTACAAGGAGGAGATGATAAGAATCCCACATTACCATCTCCCACACATATACAACAGCCTATTATCATGTGACCAAAGATTCATACTTCAGTCATAAAATGACAAACTCAATGCACTCCAGACACTCCTCTTTTCTTCTTTTGCATTCTCTGTTTTTCTTCGCCTGTATTCTGTAACTTAGACTGACTTTCATATAGTTTGTCATGTCATTTCCACCTTGTGTAATAAACTAGTAAAGTGAGAAAACCAGCACAGCTGCTTATGCAAAGTACTGGTGTCTGCAGGCTCTGCCACCCATGGCTATTTCAGACCTGCTCTGTTTTGCCTCGATAGGTCTTGCCCTGGAACTGTTTCAGCCACAGGCATTGCAGTTACGGTTTCAGCAGCTCTGAACTCAGGAAGCAGTGGCATCAGAAAAAGACCCTGTCTCCAGTCCTAGCCTTGCACCTGGCAGTAGCAGCAGGCCCAGGGAACCATTGTAGGGAGGCAAAATAGTGCCATTTCCTTGTGCAAACCAGGAAATACTTGAAGCAGTCATTTCATTGAGGCATCTGCATTGATTGCATCTGGGTGGCAGCAACAAAATCCAAGTTACAAGTGTCTCACACTTTTATAGACCTATTACCTAAATAACATGTACAATAAGTGTCTTGGATCTGTCGCAACAGGGCGAAACTCCATCTCAAGCCCACAATAGAGTCAGGCTTTGCCTTTGAGTGTTTATCCTCATGCAGCCACTTCCAGATTGTACTTAGGAGATCATCATTTGGCCTGGTTTGATTTGGTCAGTAAGTCTGGGAAGTGCTGCTATAAAAACCTATACTCTATGCCTTCGCACCTACGGAACACTGACGAGAGAGAACCCCCCAGAGACCTGCTCCAGATGTACTTCTTTAATTGAACCCAGTACAGCTCACTGTGTCACATGTCGACTTGGAGAGACTTGTGTGAAAGCGCATGAATTTCTTAACTCTGGGGAAATCAATGATGTTTCAAAACTCCCTAACTTCTTAAAGAAAATGTCTCAGCTGTACCCCTCTGAAGCAATGCCTCACCCTGGATGGTTCAATTGCTACTTTACCAATATGTCTCAGCTTCTCTCTCCCTCCTTAATCTCCTCCACCATGTCTACTCTATGCGAGGTGGTATTCAATTTAAATGCAACATGCTGTGTAATGTCTGTGCTCTGCACAGCATTTCAATTCAGGTTCTCTCAACGCTCCCCCAGCCACCAGATGATGGTACTCCATCTTTATTCATGTGTCTTGCCACCAATTTAGCCCTCCTATGGCTTCACCACCCACCCTTTCCTCCCACTCCTCTTCTCACTGCCGTTATTATGTCTGAAACAAAAGGTTGTGACCTTTCCAAATCATTAAGACTTCCTGTAAGCCTGTTTTTATGGCTCATCAGACTGTGCAATGCAGAGATCACTCCTCCTCTCAGCACATTTGATAGAACGGTTACATTCCCCAGCTGAAGATTCTTTTGTAACCACCTCTGATGAGTGATGTCAAAATGAATATTTGTCCTTGAGATGCTCTAATTCCTCAAAGACATCTCCATCCAGAGGTAATTAATAGAGCATGTTAGTGATAAAAATGTTGCTTCATTAACCCATTCAAGCTTCATTTGTTTACAGTAAATCATCATAATAACTGTAGGCCTGAGAGAAGCAGCAGCACAGAACTCTGCCTGGTGTGAGGAATGAAGAGGTGTCTGTGTTTTCATCGTGTTCACAGTGTTTGCTTTCACATCTTAACCCACTGATATAGAAGGTGTCACAGGTTTTTCTGATACTGATACCCATGAGGGAAACTTGTCTTGGCTTGTGAAGACCCGGAGCTCCAGGACTCCTGGGACTTATTCTTGGCACGGTCTTGTCGCCCACCATCAAGGTGGCCATTCCTGCAGTCTCTCCCTGCTATTTCCTCTGCCAGCCTCCGTCCTCCCGAGATTGTTCCATCCCGGTGTGGTGGGTTCTCTTAGGCTTTGGCTGGTTTCCTCCGCTGGCCACCACCACATCAGGCTGACAACCTCCTCTCTTCACCGGGACTGCCAGCTAGCAGGCCATTAGGTCATTACAACAAATGACATATGCAGCTATCAAATCTCCGCCCCCTTCTTCACTCCTCATAACCTATCACGAGTCACCTGAAACTGGCTTTGTTCAACACCTGCTCACTCAACAGTGAAAATTTCATTCTGAATGAATTCATAACTGCCAATAACCTGAATTTCCTCTGTATCACTGAATCCTGCCGCAAACCTCTGCACTACTTTTCACTCAACCAGACCACACCCACAAGATACACCTCTATGGACAAATCCCGACCTGAGGGGCAGGGAGGTGGTGTTGTTGCACTTTACAAAAAAAACATTAAAACATTCACTTTCTCCATCCCTGCTGCTTGAACATATCATTTTCAGACTCTCTGGTCCCACTCCTCTGGTCACTGCCATCATCTACTGCCCCCCCAAATGAGACCCCTCCTTTCTCCCTGACTTTTCTGACTTCCTAACCCAGTTATCTGCCATCTGACCTTCTGTTCTTCTTCTGGAAGATTTCAACATCCACATTGACACTGACTGCAAATCTGCCACTGAATTTCTGGAACTGCTCATGACAAATCATGACAGACATGAAAACACTTACATGTGTCCTGGATCCCATTCCATCTTACCTCATCAAAGACTGTTTACCAGCCATCTCCACACACAGAAATCATCAACTCCTTCCTCACCATGCTCATCCTCCTGGACCTCACAGTGTTACTGTTTTGAATTTGTTTTGGTACCTCCTGTTATATTTTGTACTTCCACCTGGTTTATTTTGTAGTTCCACCCTGTCTTTCTTGTCATATTCTACTTCCTGTTTTGTTTCCTGCCTTTTTTGATTTAGGACCTCCCCCTGATTTGTTTCACCTGTCCCTAATTAGTGTAGCCTGTCTATTTAGTTCCTTTGTTTCCTTGTCTGTCAATTGGTTGTTTGGTTGCCCAGTTTCTCTGTGTTCATCCCTGTGTTCCTGTTCCTAGTTTTTGTTTGCTAATTATTTGCCTTTTGTTTGAGTTTTTTTGCCTGGTTTTTCAGCCACCTTTGGGTTCATCTGTTTTTTGTGCCCTTTGTTTCTTTGGAATAATGCTCTGTGTTTCTTTGTTTCTTTTACGTTTTTTTTGGTTATATTAAAGTGATCCCTTGTTCACAGTCACCTGCCTGCAATTAAGTCCTTTTCCTCCAAACCCTCCCACTCCCACATGACAGAACAGACAGACCACTATTGGACCCATGTGGCCAAACATGGATCCAATATCCACATAGCACTTGGAGCACCAGTCACCACCACTCACTACCACCTTTTCCCCTCCCGACCGGAGTGCCAGGGAAGACGTCATTACGTGGACGCCTGGTTTGAGTGCCATTCTGCTCTTTTGTCTGCGGGCCAGCTGACTCCTGCCCTTCCGTTGGAGGCCTGGCTGACTCCTGCTCTTCTGTCCAGAGTGTCGCCAGCCTCCAGAGGGTTGCCACCTTCATCCCCAGCAGCCTCTTTGCCAGCCTCCAGAGAGGCTGTCCCTGCCTCTCCTGTCCATGCTGGATTATTTGCCTTACTTACTCCGTGTTTATTTTACGTTTTTTTGGTTAAATTAAAGTGAGCTCTTGTTCACGATCACCTGTCTGCAATTGGGTCCTTTTCCTCCAAACCCTCCCATTCCCACGTGACACACTGCAGCTTCTGACACCTTGGTAACTTCATACTGCCCTTTAAAACTAATTTTAATGTTTAGCTTAGTCTAATGTGTTTTTAGTGTACTGTTTTATGTTGTTTTAATGCTTTTCTTTTTTAGTTTACTTTAGAAATATAATGTATTAGAAGTCCATTGATAGTCTTTTTTTTGTCATTCTGAAAAGACCCGAAGTTAGTCCTAGATGCTGAGAATAACATTTCATTTCTATCTTCTTTATTCGATATTCATTTCAGTAGTGCAACTGCAAGGGGGGTAAGGATGCAGTTTGGACACAGATGACTGCCTGTTTGAGGCTCATTTCAGTAGATGTTGCTGTGTTCACTCAAGGTGTTGATTGCTCTTTCACTGTGACAAATACTGCTAATTGGCAAAAGTGTGATTTAGACTTCCTCATCAGGAGTGTTCTTAGCAAATATGTGGTAAACACACGTCTGGTCCAAACACCAACAGACCAACAATCATTAAAAAAAAGCTTTGAAATGCCTTGATTGTCCAGTAATTCATACAGAGCACAGTCCAGCTCCAATCTGCTTCCAATTAATTAAAATATTTATTATTGACACGTTATCAAGAAGTTTCACTGCAAACCACATATATGAACTGACTAAATTAGATGGGACTTCGATTTATATTGAAAGAGTGCTGATTTAGAAGAATACTGATTTTAAGTGAGAACATGCAGGTTATGTTCTCACATATGTTGGTGCAGTTATCACTGTTACATTTTTCACAATGAGGAGTGGACTACCTATATTTATACACAATTAAACAAAAATAAGGCGTGTTAACAAAAAGAGAACCAAAACAAATTTTAGACACAAACTGAACCATAAGATTCAGACTAATGGACCATCCGAGCCAGAACATTTCACCTGACATTCAAGAACAAAATGTCACTCATAATAACACAGGAACAACCAAGTGCATCCTGGGAGACATCCCAACACACCTACCTAATGTAACTGCAACAACATGATCAGCAGTCAGCCTATCATATGCTGATGGTGGGTCAATGCTTCATGTTTCAAATGGTGTTCATATATTTCAAAGTCTGCAGTTATTCAGAATTTCATGTATGTATTTGCATTTTTTGCCAAATGCCATCTCATCTTCACCAAACACATACTATAGTTAGATGAAGCTGAACAAAACTTTGTGTTGTGTGTGTGTTCATTTGTTTGTAACTGGTTACAGGCCTGGCCTGATGCACTTAACAGTTCTAGGTCTTCACTGCTAAACTGGATTAGAACCAAATGTTGTACACACAGCTTTATTCACTTTCCACCAATTTTGGGTTGTACTTTCATTTGTCAATTACCAACACCTACTTGACATGTGGACTTCACACCTTGTGCGTCTGGATGAGACACAGAGAAGTGTGCAAAACATCAGTATTTGATAACCTAGGAATGAGAATGAGCTGCCGATGGAACCCCTGCTCTTCATCAGGTCCTGTGAAGCAGAGGAACAGACACTCATGAACATACTGCCTATCATTCAGAATTCAAAAGTAAGCGAGGATGGAGTGAATAGATTGGCTTGTGTCAGAGATTAGAACATACATTTTGAGCACAGTTAAACCTGAAATCTTCCACCCTCCTTTATGTGTTCTGTAGTTAATGAATCCATCCTCTCTTACCTACCAAACAATCATTAAACAGCTCTCAGAGATTCCTCCAGAGACATTGCATACATTCTCACTAAATTATTCACAACTCTGGTTGTACACCACATGGTCGGTGTTTTTTTTCCCACAATCCCTCTGTCCTATTTTCCAGTGCTTCTGGTGACATTTCTTTATGTGTTGGACCTGAGTGTGCTGCTAATTGAAATAAATCAGCCCAATTTAGCCCAGCTCTCCTGCAGCAGTCTGGTTGCACATTTAGGGATTGAGGTGAAGTGTGTAGTGTGTGTGTGTGTAGGTGTGTGTGTAATGAATAAATGAATCAGAAGGGGCCCGGACAGTTGTTAAGAGCCAAGATTGGAAATCACTCCCTCATAAATCATGCAGCTGTTTCATTGTGGTGACAGGCGCTGGACGCCTGTTGGCCCACATCACACCCTCACTCACAACCTCAGACCTGAGCTGCTGTTAAAGTCAGAAAAAGTCAGAAAACAAAAGAACGTCTCAAGACTTTGTTCAGAACATCTAAACGAGTTTACACCATGTCTGACTATATTTCATGGTTCACATAGTTTCCTAAAAATAATATTTAAGCATAAGTTCATAAAAAAATGATGTCACTTGGTTCTAATTAAGAAAAATTGAGTCTTGGTTCTCTTCTAAATAATGAATGCTACTAATATATTGAGACTGTTAGCCATTGTAGAGCAGGCCAGCTGAACATGGAGTTCTTGTCCAGGAAAGATGCGTTCAACAAATCCAGAATATAAGTCATTGAGATTTTAGCTGTCATTTCGAGGACATTGCTCTGAAATGAAGCGCAGGTTAATGAAGTTAATAAACTGAGGCCAAACGCTGAAAACGATCTATTATGCAGCATAGCAATTTATACTTTCCCTGACAGCAGATAGACTTTGAATTAATCTGACAGCAGGCAATTTATGGTACACAAGCAGGAGGGACAGTGTGTCACAGAGCAGCAGACAGACTCAGATGATCACAGACAGACATTAAGATTCTGCTGTGGACCAAAGAAAAAAAGATCAGACAGCAGCATGCGAAACATGAAGTTCAGAAATGTATCAACACAGGACACACCAACACAGCCCTGATTTATTTCTGCTTATATTAGAAATAAACATTACTCCTGTAAAATACAAGATGTTTATGAGTAAAAAGACATTTTGTTGTACTTTTTGCATATTATACTTTTGGGAAGAAAAATACTATATTTTTGTTTAGCTGAACAATTCTTTTGAAGGTCCCATGTTATAAAAAGTGAGGTTTCCATTTTCTCTATTAATAATATAAAGTAGGTCTAGGTACTGTATTTCTGTTCCTCTAGAAATACACACAGCCTTTATACAAGACGTCAGGACCTTTCTCAGGTTGTGATGTCACAACTACAGTATATAGTCACTTGTTCCAGTCTAGACTACAGTCTGTATTTGGCCGCCATCACTCAAAAACATGCTGTTCTTGCTCAAGCTCCAGACAGGAGATATATTAAGATTAAAACCACCAGTGTCTAATCTGAGTGGGACAATATGGGAAAAGTACATTCAATGATAACTAGCATTACTGTAACTGTGAACACTGCTGCTCCTGTGACTCATTATTTCCTGTTTAATTTTTAAAAAACAGACTTACTCCTTGTGTTTATTGGATGACTCATGGTGAGGACTGGGTAATTTGGAACTTATATTAAAACTTGACTTTGCTCCTTTACTCTGCTACTTCCCATTTGATCAGCACTACATTACATCTCTCTTTCAAGACACAGCTACCTGTAAAAAGTATCCCTGACAAAAGACTTGAATTACTAATGAATTCAAGTTAATTAAAGAGTTAATTAAAGAGTTTGAACATTGAGTGCAGTTTGATCTTTAGCAGCCAGCAGTTCTCTGACAACACTGCTGGAACGTGTCTGGTGTTTTACATAATTGGGTTGAACTTCTTTTGTTAACGACCTGCTTCATCATTTACTTGCCATAAAAAACGGCTTCCTGGAAACAAAGTGATAAAGAGGTAATGTAAGCATTGGATTTATTTCAAATAACATTATCTAACTGACAACTCAAAGAACCTTTGATTAATAACACTGACTCTGAGGACCGGTGAATCATCTCATCATTAATATATGATGGAGCTCTGCCAAGTGCTGCTTTATATGTGATGAGAAGCAGTTTATCAAAAAGGGAATTGACCTACAATTAGAACATCCCACATCCCCAGTTTCAGAAGACAGGTTTAAACTGGTCATTTTAGTGTCTTATTGAAGTCATATAAAAATAGCAACAGGTCCAAACACTTTTAAGCACATTGTACATGCCATACTATGTATCTAAAGCTTTTTGTATGTCATTTAACACAGATTGGTCCTCATAGAGGACACTGTGGAAACCAAATGTACCTGCTGAACAGCTGAAAGGGGAGATGGAGATGGAGTTAGCTGATTATGAAGTACAAATTGTCATGTTTTCACAGGAACCAACCCAAATGCAGGCTCAGACAGAGGTTGGCAAGTGAAAAGGATTTATTGTTCGGAAACGAAGGGAAAAGAGAGGGTCCGATGAGGAGGTGGAGAGAATGGCTGAGGCGAGGTAGAGGTTGGCATGGACTGTGGACTGACTGGAGATGGTTGGTGGAGAGCAGGCAAGCAGGTATATGGCTGGAGGTGATGATGGTGGACCTGGGTACAAAGAGACCAGAGGTTAGGAGCGGACTAGGAAAAATAATGGACCGACAGAGACAGGTTTCAATAGGGACACATAGAAAGTGGAATGAATTCTCATAGATCATAGTACAGCAGAGCGGGCATCCCTCCAGAGCCTACAACACTGGCGAAGATGGGCCTGGACTGAGGGAACACCAACCTCACCCTCCTGGGCAGGAAACAATGGTGGCAAGTAACCCAGAGAGCATTAGAATGGGGTCATACCTGTGGCTGCACTTTTTAGGGAGTTGTGAGCATATTCAATCCAGGGAAGATGGACACTCCAAGAGGTGGGGTTCCTGGCAGACACACAGCAGAGAGCTGCCTCCAAGTCTTGGTTGGCATGTTCTGTTTGACCATCGGTCTGAGGATGAAAACCAGAAGACAAACTCACAGAAGCTCTGAGGGTTTGACGGAATGGCTTCCGAACCTGAGAGGTGGGAAGCGGGCAGAGACAAAGTCCTGTCTTAAGGGCAGAAGGGAGTTTAGCAAGAGCCACAAAATGTACAGCCTTAGAAAATGTATGCCTTCTGTGCCTTGTAAAGAAGGCAGTCCACTAACAAAATCTACTGCAATGTGAGACCAGGGTCGACCTGGAACAGGTAAGGGGCGCAGCAGGCCAGCAGGTGGTTTGTGCGATGCCTTCCCCCTAGCACACACAGAACATGGTGACACGGTGCGGCTGATCCCAGGATGGCAGGCAAACCAGGACTCGTGTGCCCACTGGAGGACTTGAGAATGCACAGCGTCTGGGACAAAGAGGGTCCGGTTGGTGTTTCTGGGCTCTTTTTATGACATCCTCAATCTCCCAGGTCAAAACTGTTACCACACAGGATGGAGGCAGGGTGGTAGATGAAGCCAAGGGAGCTTCTTTGGAACCAAACTGGTGGGAGAGAGCATCAGGCTTGATGTTACTGGATCCAGGACGATCCAGAAGACACATGGAACTCACTTTTCTCAGCTTTCACAAAGAGTTTGTTGTCCAAGAGTCTCTGGAGGACATGCTGAACATGTTCCTTGGCACTTCTAGAGAAGATGAGAATGTCATCCAAATAGACAAAGACTGATCGATTGAGAAAATCACGGAGGACATCATTAACTAGGGCCTGGAAAACAGCAGGAGCATTGGTGAGACCGAAAGGAATTACTATCTACTCAAAGTGGCCTGGGGGGGTTGAAATCTGTCTTGCACTCGTCTCTTTCTCGGATCCTGACAAGATGGTAAGCGTTCTGTAGGTCCTGTTTGTAGAAGATGGTGGCTCCCTGTAGAGACTCAAAAGCGGAACTGATCAAAGGCAAAGGATATTTGTTCTTTATGATGATGTTATTAAGTCCACGGTAGTCAATGCACGGCCGCGTCTTATCTTTTTTAGATACAAAGAAGAACCCAGCACCCAGAGGAAAAGAGGAGGGACAGATGATTCCTGCAGCCAAAGAGCCATGAATGTATCTTTCCATAGTCTCTCTCTCTAGGCAAGATAGGTTATACAATCAACTAGAGGGCAGGGGAGCACCTGGGAGGAGATCAATGGCACAGTCATAGGGATAATGAGGAGAAAGAGATAGAGTTCGTTGTTTGCTGAAAACTTTTAAGTCATGGTAGACAGAAGGAATAGATGTCAATAGATGTCAAATCAGGAGATTCAGGAGCAGAGGTGGGTGACTCAGTTTTAATAGGTGTAAGAGCCCCCTTAAGAAAAAAACCCTGGAGTGACTCATTGTTCCAGCCTGACTCTCTCTGACTCTGCCAATGTTATGAATTCAACTGAATACTCTGCTACACTGCGGACACCTTGGCAAAGAGACAATAGACGCTGACTAGCGTCTGACAATCACTGACAGTCACAACTGCCATTGTGACATATATATCATATAGGGTTAGGGTTCATATACCATTTGGTGACAACAGGCTGGCTTTGTTTGTTTCTTTTGCAGCTACATCTAGAGACACAACAGCTCTAATCATATTACTGTCCTTACCATACAGTAACCTTCAGTAACTTTTCATCAACACTACGGCAACCCTAACCTCATACTGTTCCTAAAATAAAACTCTACAATGCTTGTCATCATCCTCACATTACAGGATTTTTCTTTTACTAATCCTTGTGATGACTTTTTGTCCTCATGAGGAAAAGAAACTATAAAGACAGACACATATGTTTCCAGATATCACTCCACCCTGAGCCTGCCTGCCCGCCCACCAGCTACAGTAATTACACTGAGCTAGAGCAAACTCAGAGGGAATCTTGGCTGGGAAAAGAAGAAGCTGTTTGAATTTTCTATTTCAAGGTCAGCCAGTGAGGTCTGAGTGAAAATCGAGGCAGAGAAGTAGCATAGAGGAAAGTGTGCAGACAACCCTCTGAGCACTGGGACCGCTTCATAATGAAACACTATGTGCCTTCGAGGCCCATTTCAGCTGGGAGTCAGCCAAGCTTAGCAGCAGAGGTGTTACATTGAAGGATTTTCTGCATAACCGTCTGTATTCTTATTTGAAACAGATCTGCTGAAGGTGTGGGTGTACAGCAGTACGCTTTTCTGCTACCAAAAGTGAGTGATGGCCAGGACACCTCGACTACATGATATCAGGTACTTTATGGACTGCCACATGTGAAAGTGTCCTCACCCATGCATGAAATGGAGACACCACCACCACCAGCTGCTGACAAAGCAGAAGAAGTGAAGACGGTGCCTTTTTAAAATATTCGGATTGAAATAATTTAACAGAGGAGAGACTCTGGGTTTGTTTGCTGTGAGAGGCGAAGACGAATCACAAAAACAGTCAGTCACTTTGAACGTTGAGTCTTTGTCAGAGTGCAGTGTAGCAGTTTGCTGCTTAACAGGCAGCAATTCTCTGCCACGGCATCCAATTATTGATTCAGTACTTTCTACTTTCTGCAGAATGTTCTGCTTTATTGTGTTTTGGCCCTGGAAAGTGTGTACAGCATAAATAACTGAATTTCAGCTATTGCAATTCATAAGAGCCTTTCATTTCTTTTCTATGTTATTGCAGCCATGCCCAATTTTTCACTCCCTTGGATCAGACCAAAAATTTAAAAAACAAATTGTGTCACATGACAATGTAAAAACTTTTTTACAACCTGCAAGTTACTGTGTATGTTAAGCTTGAGCTTACGACAGAACACTGAACCCATAATGCCGACCACAGACAGGAATTGCTTTGAAGGTTTTATTTACAAGGTGCAACATGAACAGAACACTACAGGTGAGGTCCGGGGGGGGGGGGGGGGTTCAGAGCAGGATCATGGAGGCTGGTGAGCAGACAAAGGCAGGCTGAGTGTGGCAAGGCTGGAGGATGAAGCTGACAAACAGGCGTCAAAAACAGGCATCCAAAAATAAACAACAAAAGATCTTGAACAAATACGTTTCTCAGAGCTGGTAGGTACAAAGTTAACATAAAAGGTACAACAACAAACAGGCGGCATCTGGGAGGGTGAACTGGAGTTAAATACTGCAGGAGCTGATGAGATGATGAGAAGCAGTTGTGAGAGTGAGGATCCACAGTGGAGTGGTTGAAGGAAAAGGTCAGCCACGCCCAGCCTGCACAGACAGGGGAGACTAGACAAAACCAACAGAACAGGAAGGGCAGGGAAACACCAGGAAAACACTGGGAAATAGACAAATCCAGCAAATCCTACAAGTTCCAAAGTATCAATAAAATAGATGGATAGAGGAAAAAGGGTCAGGGAATAAGAGTGCTTAAGACAGACTTTATTAATTATACTAAGTACTCCAGTAATTACCAAGTGCCTATTTATTAATGAGTATTATTACTCAGTAATTGCCTCATAAGACAAAAATAATGAAGTAACAGTGTTGCATCATTTATTGTGATATTTTCATGTATCTCCAAAATGGATTTGGAAATTTCATTGACTAATTGGAATACTTATTATATTATTCATAAAATATATACAACTCATATAATGTGAAGTAATACAGCTATCTTTAGTAGCATTGGTAAGGAGTTATTTAGTTGCATGTAATGCAAATGCCGCTATTGTGTAAAGAAACAGGTCTGTTGGTAACCTGTTTGTATGTTTGTGTCTTGTCATTATTCTGTACTGGCTGCCAAAACACTTGGAGGCTGTTACCAATATAACATCTATTAAAGTATGTCATATAGTTTTGTTCACTTTGAGTAAACCAACCTTACACCTCCTCTTCCATGCTTCACAGTGGGAACCACACATGCAGATACCATCCGTTCACATTTTCTACATGTCACATGCAAGACAGAGGTTGAAACAAGGCGTTTGACCCATCAGACAAGTCCAGGTTTCCACTGGTCTAATGTCCATTCATTCCAAGTAGTTCTCTTTTCTTGTTGGTCTCCCTCAGTCATTTCTTTCCACCAGGAAGGTCTGATTCACACAGTCTCCTCTGGACACTTGATGTTGAGATGTGTCATTTTCAGGTGCTGTTAATTGTTGATATCTGAGTCTGCTAACTGTAATGAACCTCTCCTCTGCAGCAGGGCTAACTCTTGGTCTTCCTTCCTGTGCTTTCGATACATAGACTTGGTTTTATTGTTTTCACAGAAAAGCCTCATGGACTCACGGCCACAGGGATGCAAGTGATTTCTCTTTTTTCTTGTTCCTAATTAATTATTCAGTGCATCTTAATGTTTCCACTGCAAACCCTTTATTGTATTCATGCAATAATTATGTTGTCTTCAACCTTAAATTGATGATCTTTGCTGTATAGTGTTGTAGTCCATTTCATGGCTGCAGTGTTCTCAGTCAATACTGGACCAAATTCAAAACTCATTAGTCACTTTGACACAAAAACATGAGAAATATTGTTCAGGTTTAAAAATACAAAAGCTATCCTTTAATGTGTTTCTCTGTACACTGACTCCTACATTCTGCAACATTTTCATGTGAGTGCAGACCATGCCAACGCTTATGAATCATCAAGACCTCAGGAAACAGAGGCCACCTAAATACTCCAGTGGGAGCTGGATCGTGAGGAGCTCAGAGGTGCTGTCTGCACAAATTAAACCATTCAGACATGCCTTATTAAAAAGCTATTTCTGTTCCTGCCTCTTCTACTCTGCCACTTGAAATATTCACTCTTTGCCTTTCAGGTGGATGACATGCTTCAAGACAATTTTCATCCACTCCAAGCTTTTTTTTTTCAGTGACCCCAGTCTGCCCACTTCACACTGGTTCACACACTGAATCCCATCACTGACAAATTAATGTGAAAAATAAAAGAACAAGAATGAGTCTATCCACAGTGCAGAAACACAAAGACCACTGAGGTCTACCAGCCCCAACTTTCAGATTCTATCATCTCATCATCCATCTACAACACAAAACACAATGGCTGCAAGAGAACCGACAAAAACAACACCTGTGGCTGGATATTTCACAATATGAATGTCAGAAACTCTCAGAAACTTTTAAATCATAATTGTTTTAAAAATTCATTTCATAGCTGTGAAATTTAACCAAATCGCAGGACACCCACTGACCCCACATTCGTTTACAGGAATGTGGTATAACATGGACTTTCAAAAATAAACCCTAAACTCACAACTCAAAAATCAGGCATTACACACCAAGGACATTTATTTGAAGAGCACTCATCTGGATCATTCATCCTTCACTTTCACCATTCTATGCCTCTACCCTGAGTATGAAGACTAAAGAAGCTAAGATAAAATGGAGTTCCCACACCAGGGAAATTCACTATTCATTACACAATAGTTAAATTGTTTCACTTTTCCTGTTTTTACATTCAGAATTCTTCACAGGCTGTTCTGTTTTTAAAATGACTGGATTCTCTGTGCGGTTTCTCTGTCTGACTTCCAAACAGCTTGATCTGTTCTGTGCTGCTTGACATGGCTGGAAAAACAGACACAATCTCTCAGCACCACAGTCGCTCCACACTGGAACCAAGGAAGCAGTAACAAACCATCAGGTTGACCTGTTTAATCATCAGTAGGTCCATTCATCAGTTCTACACTCTGATCAATCTTGGACACCTCACCATTGTAGAAGATATACAGCACAATATCCCCTCACCCATCCACACTCACATAAGAATGTCCATAAACAACAAACACTATTCATTGTCAATGCTTCTGTCTGCAGTCCACCTGCAAATCAAACAGTCTAACCTGCATTAACCTGCCATTCCTCTCAAGTGAACAATAACTGTCTGTGCTCTTCTTAGCAGATGAACTCAATGACCACAATACACACACACACTATTATTCCATGTTTTTCATCCTTTCCAATATCCAATCCAATCCTATCCTAATATTTAGACTGCTTATTCATAATCATCATCATTCCACAATAAATGGTAAATGAACTATACATATATAAAGCTCACATTCACACAAGCATACACTGATGGCAGCCTTCAGGAGTAATTTGGGGGCTTCAGTGCTATTATTATTATTATTATTATCATCATCATCATCATCATCTCTGAATACATTTATTTAGATTTATTTAGACATTTCATCTCTGTAGTTACTGTATATTTGTTTACTGCCACGTATGTCAATTAAAAGAACAGACACTCCAAAATAACTGTGGACAAAACAGATTAGAACAATGTCGAATAAAGATAAGAACAATGCTGTCAATAGGTTGTCAAGATGCAAAAGTGGCATTAGTATGACAGTGTCATGTCTTCATAAATCATGTTTTCAGTTCTCATGTCTCACCTGTCTTGTCTTTTAGGTCTCCGCCTTCCCCTGTGTGTCATCCCTGCTCCCTGATTACCTGCCTCCCTCACTGTGTGTCACCCGTTTCCCCTCCCTTTTAGTCTCGGTGCACCCTTTGTTTGTTGGGAGTTCGTCCTGTCCAGTACAGCATTTCTTTGTCTTACATTTCTAGTTTTGATTGAGCTGATTATTGACCTTATGCCTGATTTTTGACCACAATTCTTGCCTGACGTTTTTGCACCTTCATGTAGACATTTATTGTACCACCTTATACTTGTCTAGTAAACTTTTTTGAACCCTACTATTGTATTGTAGGGTAACCAAACTATCTTCAAATATAGGGATGTAACAGTTACCGGTATTACAGTAAATCTTGGTGACATTTTACACAATAAAAATTACTGTTAGCTGGAGCAGAAGAAGAGGTCTGTTTGCATGACAACAGTCGTGGCTACATTTAGGATTTTACTGAGACTCCCTCCTGCTTCCCTGTACATGACTGCATACACATTTCTGTGTGTGTGTGCATACTCAGTCAAAATGGGTTGTTGTGACTGTGTGTGTGTGTGTGTATCTGTTGGTTTATTCATTTTATCAGATTTTTCAAATGAATTCTTTGTTTAAACATGGACACAAGCACCTCGACAGTTATGAAGAGCAGGCTGGTTGATGGTGTTGGGTGTGAGATTGATTGTAAAGAGATTAGAGTTTTAATGAATGTTTAATGACACTCTTAACAACACATGCTTTATTCAGCATTATTAGGTGTTACCTTGAGGTGGAATATGGATATTTATTTATTTTTTATTTATTTTATTTGCACAGTTGAATTGACATAAAATGATAAAGATGACAAATAATGTAAATACAGGGAGAGGCAGAAAACCCAGATGGGCTTATTTCTGCAGGGCGTGGAAATGACAAAATAAAATCACAACAGCAAATATTCAACACTGACTTCCAAAAACAACACAACTGATTTATCTGTATTCTCATATAACGTCTGGACGAGAAGACATACAGATAATGGATGAATTGTCCAGCACATATTGCCGGCTATGACAGCAGCATCATTATTGACTGAGGTGCAATAATATCACTGGCTATTGTTAGAATGTGTTGACATACAGAGTTTCCTCTAGGGACCAAAAAGTAACAGTAAATCATAGTCATATTCATATTCATCATTGTGTCACTGTATCGAGTTTCAAGTCATTTCAGTATCAAATTATGTGCACACACCATGAAGTCAACATTTCTGATTAACAGTGAAATGTCTTAACAGTTACTGCATTGATCACCATGAACCATCTATCAATTTTTAACTTATTACTTTGACCAATACTTTGACCAATCTATTTCTATGATACACTTGTTGGCCATGGCCATAGGCATGTTAACCTTGTCAGTGTGATCATGTCAGCATGCAGAAGTTTTCTCAGAGTTTGTTTCAACTAATGAAAGCAGAAAAACTGCTCAGAATAGTACAGCCTCAATGGATGAGAATTTTGTAGAAAGAAAGTTTCTTTTCCCACCACAAACTTCTCTGCGTCTCTTGTAAATCCCATCTGTGCTATTTTTACACCTACTTTATGACAGCATAGGAAATTAAAAATCTCTCTGGGGTGCCTTCTTCTCTGATGCTGTGTAAAGCAGTAGGTGGTATCACCAACTGGTACAGTATGTAGAGCCCTACAGAGTGTTCCACGGTGAAAGACTTGAACACAAGGACCCGTCTGACTGTTTGATTACAGGCTTGACAATCAATGTCCATACAGAAGTTGGCCCAACATATATATTTGGGGACTGTGCATGCATAACAAAACCAAAACTTGTTTCATGAACTGTGTGTCTGCCCTCTATTCTCTATTCTCATTAAGCACTTTTGAGCCAAATACAAAAAAGCAGGATTGAAATATGATTAATGCTTAATCAGATGTGTTCATTGTAGAGGAGGTAGAGAGGTAGGTATCCACTAATCAGAAGATCAATGGTTCAATTCCCAGCTCCTCCAGGCTTCATGTTAAAGTGTCCTTGGGGAAGACACTGAACTACAGTTGGCACCAAATGCATGGCAGCCAATGCTGTCAGTGTATATACGTGTGTATAAATGTATGAATATGATGTGTAGTGTCATAAGATCTTATAAAGAAATGTGCTTTATAAGTACGCTCAATTTACCATTTAATTTAATGGAATAATTAAGCAACTGCAGTTTCTCTGTACAGAAGAATAACAAGCCTGAACATGGAATGTGTTTGTGATTATGCCAAATATATCTCATGAAGGCAGCAGTAGAGTTTTATACTGAGCTTAATAAAAGTCCACTCATTTTAAGTCCCATATGGCATTCCTATAACAAGGACATATCAGGTACAGTTAAAGTGATTATCGAGTGAGCAGTGCACTTAATAGCCTACCAACATCAATACAATTCAATCATTTATGATATTACTCTGTTATCAGTATTGCACCTTTACTCTTAAATGTTAAATGTGCATTACACGTCATAACATGCTACTGAGTTGGTCTATAATTTGAACTGTAACCATTCATCTCCATCTTTGTAGCCAGGAACACACAGTAGATAGAGGCACCACAAAGCCTGTGACCATGATAACCCTGTGAATCTGTCAGGAAAACACACAGCAGGCAAATAATAAAAAGATAGAAAAATTAAAAAAAAAAACACAATACCATGCAGCAGGCAGAGGTTTGATAAGGTACTACACTACCAGAACAGCACAGGAGTACTGAAGATTTGATTAGTTTCTGAAGAACGAAAAACAAATAGACAGAGAGACAGATTAGCAGCCTGACATAGGACGTCATGTAATAAATCACAGCCAGTAGAAGTTATAGTATTAATTTAAAAAAAGTGTAAAAGAGTTAAATACTAAAGTATAAATACATTTAAATATAAATAGATAAAATACTAAAAACATATTCATATCAAAATAAAATTAATACATAAAAATACAAAAACAAAAATTAAGACAAATAAAGAAAAATAGAAAAAAGAGAGAAATAAAATAATAAATAATAACAGCAACAGGCAGAGGAGATGGTGTGAATAGAACGTGGCTAAGCAAGATTAACCACAGAGGAATTCAAATATCATTATCCCGTCCATCAAACACACAAATCCATATTTGAGTATATTCTTATACTTATATTTATTCTTTGTATAGTCCGCTGCTGACTTGCAGTCATTTGCTCCATCATGTAAACATTTTTCAGCCTCTGCACACATTGACCTACAGTTTACATCCTTCCAGTTTGTTACGACCCGACAGGGCAAAACCTAGCCTAGGGGAATTTAGGGAGGTAACAATTAAAGTAAAAACCCAAAAACAAAGGGGATTAACCAAGGACCGACTGCTAGCGCAGGGATTTATTCATCGATAGGCGTTCTTATTATGTCCAGCTGACTGAGGAGGGGAGGGGAAGGGCGGTACTTGAAATCAAAAGAACAAGCCACACACACCACGGCACGTAACACCCCCACCAATAAGAATGACCCCCATCCCATACTACATAGCTGCAAAAATTACAGACCATATATTAGTACATTCTAAATATTCTACACGATGACCTTATCCACGGGACAGCATGTCAGCCACCAGGTTATCAGCCCCCTTCTTGTGCTTAATCAGGATGTTGTAGCACTGGGCCTGGAGTGCCAACCGCTGGTTGCTGTTGTACATCTGCATCACGAAAATGAGGGGATTGTGATCGGGATACACTGTAACTGGTACAGAAGCGGAGCCCACATAGACTTCAAAGTGCTGTAGAGCAAGGAGTATGGCCAGGGTTTCTTTTTCAATTGTTGAATAGTTCAGCTGATGTTTCTTAAACTTCAATGAGAAGTAGCAGACGGGGTGGCACATATCACCAACCCCATCTTGCAACAGTACCGCTCCCGCTCCTATCACACTAGCATCCACTTCCAGTTTGAAAGGCCTGGAGAAATCAGGTGCAGCCAGCACAGGGGCACTGCAGAGAAGGGACCTGGCAGCAGTAAAGGCATGGTCACAGTCATCATCCCAGACAAAAGGAATGGCTGGGCTACACACAGTTTGGTCAACGGCGCGACCACCACAGAGAAGTTTTTGCAAAAACACTGATAGTATCCTGCCATGCCCAGGAAACGTCTAAGTTCGCGCCTAGTCGTAGGCATCGGGAGAGCCAACACAGCCTCAACCTTTGTGATCACAGGCAGAACCTGTCCATGGTCAACCTGCTTCCCCAAGTAGGTGACCATAGCTTTGCCAAACTCACACTTAGCTAGATTAAGGGTCAGTGAGGCATCTGCTAGTCGGTGGAAGACATCCTTTAAACTGGAGATGTGACTCCCCCAGTCCTTAGAGTAGATCACAACGTCATCCAAGTAGACACTACAATCTGGCACATTTCCCAACACGCGCTGCATGAGGCGCTGGAAAGTGGCCGGGGCATTTCTCATGCCAAAGGCCATGACAGTGTACTGCATAAAGGCATCAGGGGTGACAAACGCAGAAATGTCTGATGCCCGTTATGTTAGAGGGACCTGCCAGTACCCTTTTAGCAGATCTAATTTAGTGATGCACACTGCATCCATACGAGGTAAGGGGAAAGAATCAGGCACAGTCACTACATTCACTTTACGGAAATCCGTACAGAAACGAGGGGTTCCGTCCGACTTAGGAGCTAGCAAGCATGTGGAACTCCAAGGACTACAACTAGGCCGGGCAAGACCATGTTCAGTTAGGTAAGCAACCTCTTTTTTCATTAGCTCTCTTTTATCATACGGACAGCGGTACGCGTGCTGCTTGATGGGAGGATGATTACTTACATCAATGTCATGCTCTACCACATGGGTACGGGCTGGCACATCACCATACAAAGTGGGGTATGCATTGATGAGGTCGAGCACATCCTGGCGCTGAGCTGGGGACAGATAGGACAGATGTTGCTCGACATTAGGCAAGAACTCAGAGTTAGACAACCGGCCAGATTGTTGTGCCTCAGAGGGTGTAGCTAAGTCATCAGCTAAGTCATCAGCCACATCGGCCACACAAACACGCAAAGGGGCAGTGGGCTCTGGAGGTTTTGAAACCTCTTGTGGATGGAACATTTTAAGCATGTTAATATGGCACAAACGAGTCTTCGTCTCATTAAAGACCTTGGAAAGGAAATTGGTCCCCTGGTCAGTTTGCACCACCCTCAGCAGACCAAACATAGTGAAAAACCTAAGCAGCGCCTTCGTGACAGCTGATGCTGTAATCCTTCGCAAAGGAACAGCCTCTGGAAAACGAGTGGATACACACATGATTGTTAATAAAAACTGATTACCAGCCTTGGTTCTGGGCAGCGAACCCACACAGTCAACCATTACATGCTCGAAAGGCTCACCAACCGCTGGAACAGGACAAAGAGGGGCAGGGGGCACAGGCTGATTTGGTTTCCCCACAATCTGGCAAGTACTGCACCTCTTACAAAAACTCACCACATCCTCCTTTAAACCGGGCCAGAAAAAGTGCTTAAGAACACGATGGTAGGTTTTGGTTATGCCTAGGTGACCTGACCACAAATGTTCATGAGCCAGTTTCAACACATGTCGGCGGCAATTAGCAGGAAGGACTACGACGACACAGTGACAAAGGAGCCGGCAGATCAACAGGAGCCATAGGCTCCCCTACCTTTTCAGGTTTCCTGAAGTCGCCGTCTGCTGAACCACCACCAGGGGGCAACTCATCCTGGGAGAAAACCGATGCGAACAGAGAATCTGTTAAATCAACCTCCTGGCCCTGGGCCTGCGCACAGGCCCTAGCTCTTGTTAACACACTAACCGCAAACACATCAGGATGTTTTTTAGCTAGCTCGTCATGATCCGACTCTGGAATAGGTTCAGCCACGACCTTGGGGACAGGATGGACCTTTCCGCCAACTATATCATTTCCCATGATAAAATCCACACCATCAATGGGAAAACAAGAGCGGACACCCACATGAAAATAGCCAGTTGCCAGATCTGACTCCACATGGATTCAGTGCAGCGGTGTGGGAATGAAACCCATCTCAATTCCCCTAACCACAGCACTGGCATCAGACTCAGTACCAGATGGCAATACACTAGCCAAAATGAGGGACTGAGAACAGGCAGTGTCATGCAGTGCAGTTACTGGCGCTGGTCTTCGGCCTGTCCTGTAAGAGACACAAAACAGTTCAACATAAAAGGCTTAAAACAGTCAGGCACCCCTGATACTATAGCCTCGTCACTGGAGGTTTTAATAAGCCCCACGCCTTTTGGTGGCCTCACAACAGGCCCTTGTTTACGCTTCCAGGCAATGCAATCCGCAATCAAATGACCCGACTTGTGACAATAAAAACACAGACGATCAGCTTTGGGAACAGAAGAAACAGCAGCACCTGACAACTGTGAACCAGACTTCTGGAAATCCTCCTGAGGGGACTCACGCTTAGTCAGCACACTTTTGTGTGTGAGCGCAAACTCATCTGCCAAGGTGGCAGTCTGCTGCAAGGTGACCACTTTCTGTTCATTCAAATATACCGCGATACGCTCAGAGACGCAGCTTTTAAACTCCTCCAATAGCATTAGCTCACGCACCGCGGTAAAATCGTCCACCGGTCAAAGAGAATGCCCTTTTCTCTCGCAAAATCGACGTAGGTCTGATTGGACACTTTACGCAGATTGCGGAAATGCTGTCTGTACGCCTCAGGTACCAGCTCGTATGCCCGCAGAATAGCACTCTTAACGGCATTATAATTAAGATCATCTTCCACGGACAAGGAAGAGCAGGCCTCCTGAGCTCTTCCCGTCAACTTACATTGCAGTAAAATAGCCCACACATCCTCTGGCCAGCGTAACGCAATGCGCTCAAATGCACTGAAATAGTTCTCTACCTCCGCCTCACGGAATACCGGGACCAAAGAAATGTGTTTACTCACATCGAAAGTGTCAGACGGACACGCTGCGGGCTGAACCTCACTAGTCTGAATTGTGCTCGCCTGTAGCTCCACTTGACGCAGCCTAACAGCTGTGTCTGCCTCTAACCTCTTCAGTTCCAGCTCCTCCTTTTCTAACTGCAAGCGAGCTAAGCGGACTTTCAGTCTGGCGTCCACTTTTGAGCCCGGAGTTGACTCCACAGAGAGTGGGACGAAATGGGGTATTATGACCGGCCTCCCCGCCGTCCTCACCTCTGTCACAACCGGAGTAACCGGTTGTTCGGCCTCCCCCGCCGGGCGGCCCTCACCTGAAGAAGCTGCTGCTCCAGCCTGAGCATCCCCAGACAGCGGCAAGCTAAAAACCCCCCTGCTGTCCAACTCATCTAAAAGCACCACTTTTAGCTCAGCTTTAACGAGAGTGTTAGACACCGGAACACCATAATACTCCACAACCACACGTAGATCTTTTCTTACATTTGTCAAACACAATTAATGATGGAACAGAAACAAATGCCTCGATGTCAAACGCTGCCATCATCAAACCGTCACACACACACTGGTAGTAACACATACGCGGCGCGTACGATGTCCGAGGTGACACACCAACAGCCGTCATGACAGACAAACACTTCTCCAGATCCTGCCTAACACAAACTTCGCCTACCTATCTTCTGGGGCGTGCCGGGCTCGAGGCGTCTTATAGGCAACACATCAAGGCCGAAATCCTGAAACGCCAGCCCCCGTCGGAGATGACAGTCCCCGCCCGGAGTTAACCCCGAAAACAAAAAAGGCAAAATAACAAAAGAGCACCCGATGGAAAGGCTGGATCTCACCCAAACCAGCTGGGTACTCACCTGTGTAGTCTGGAGAAGCTGCCACTGACTTCACGCAGGCTGCAGGTACTCAGACACACGAACACCAGTACGTACCGCAGAAAAAAACTGATCACAAACAACAAACACAGCCAACTGCGGGAATGGATCCCGGACGAGCCCCCAAAATTGTTACGACCCGACAGGGTAAAACCTAGCCTAGGGGAATTTAGGGAGGTAACAATTAAAGTCAAAACCTAAAAACAAAGGGGGTTAACCAAGGACCGACTGCTAGTGCAGGGATTTATTCAGCAACAACACAACAACACAGGTTATATAACGAACGAGTGAAAAATAAATAGATAAGGAGAAGTCTTCACAATGACTCAGGCTGCGAACCACACGCTGCAGGAACGCCACACACCACGAGGCCAACACGCCAACCAACGCCACCGAGAACGACTGAGGAGGGGAGGGGAAGGGCGGTACCTGAAATCAAAAGAACAAGCCACACACACCACGGCACGTATCACAGTTCATTGGAATAATTTTCTTTGCTACTAGTAAAAGAATCCTCAGTATATATCACTGATCTGCATTTCCATTGGCTGTTTGTTTGTAATGTTTGTGTTTTATTCAGGTCATCATTGGCTAAAAAGTAAATAATACTCTGAGTAGTTCTGAGAAGAATTTTTTTTTAACACCAGTTCCCACAGACATGATGTGATATATTATCTTATGTGAGCAAATCTCCAGATGAATTCTGCCAATCCTTTAACCTGCCACTAGTCAACTGTCCAGTGAGACAGAGGAGCAATGAACTGTTTATCTTCTCCAATATCTCATATTTTCCATCATCCACTCAAGAGGCCTTCTCTGTCCTGACTCACACGCCAGTCTGCAGCTATCTCAGAAATGCTGAGTTATCCTTTCCCTACCAGTGGTGTGTGTGTCTGTCTGTGTGTAAGGGCGGAGGGTTAATCTTGTTGGCTGTGAATGCTCCACAGCCTGCTGCCCCGCTGAGATGAGCTGCCAGGCATGACAGCAAACGCTGTGTGTGAGAGAGAGCCGTTTGAGTGAGTACTTTGTTGTAAATAGAAGCTATCCATGAACTTTATCAGTTTCTTTTCATGCAAACATCTTTTTCAGTTACTCCCAACAGACACCTTTAGATTAGAGTTCAACCAAAGAAAGATTTCAAGACCTCTGTGGTATATTTGGATCAAAGGCAACCAAGATGGCATCTTCAAACGCAACAATTGAGTCATTCTGCCATAGAACTCTCATCTAATCCCAAAGTGAATCCACAATAAAAGGAGAATGGAATGCTCCCATAGATTTTTATTATAATCTGCCATGCTCTGAGTGTTTGGAAAACTAGAAAGGTTCTATAAAAGTGCAATCAATTTACCATTTACCACGTCTTCAGACATGCAACTAATCCAGAGACCCACCTTACAAATACCTATCCAGAGAGGTCACCTGACATGTCATGTGACAAATGGTGAACCAAAAATAAAAAGTGTAATAAATATGATAAATATGGACAATCAACCCTGCTGTTCAAAGGCAGCAAAATATAAAAACCGAAGTAAATAAAGCATTATACTTTTTATGACATTTGAAGAGCAGAAATATTTTCCATAGTTTTCATTAGTAAAACTTAAAGCAGAGTAACAATGAAGCCCGTCCCAGCATGATCGCCCACAGTCCTGTTGATCCAAAGCCACCTTTAATGCCGCTTTAATGCTCAATCAGTAGAAGACTTTAATCAAGCAAGGTCTCTGCAGCCCACATCTATCACCTTACAGCATGTTTCAGCCTCTGTCCTGGAACTTCTCCATCATTACATCATACATGCATTTCTACTCATTGGGTTCTTTCATCTGCTCGTCCCAGGGCGCTGTGCTTCAGAGGATGAGCAGTTGTTTTATCACCTTAGTGGTGATCATGTTTGTGACAAGTGACATTATTGTGATGTGCTGTAGAAGCTTCAGCTGATTGTCCAAATTGACCTGCATCTGGCATCATAATGGAATGAACCACCATAATGGAATGCAATAACAAGAACAGAATAGAAAAAAGGCTTCTCCTAATTTAAATGGTGGTAATATTAAAGGATCAGGCATTTGGTAGTGTAGCTATCAGATTGAAACCCCCTACACTTGCCTTCCTGTTCCAAGCTTGATGATAGCTGGCCGGCTATCAGGGCTACATGGAGGTACAACATGGCAGACTCTGTGGAAGAGGACCTGCAGCATTTGTAGATATAAAAGCCTTCACTGGTTTACATATTTGACACTTCTCTGCTATACCGCTACATGGAAGTCTGACAATAAGTATGCATAGGAAAAGGATACACGGAATGACATGGCCATTATAACGTGAGCAGTGTGAAATTATTTATTTATTCTTCTCTCATGTCTTTTACTTGGAGAAAAAGGCTTCATTTACTCGGTTCAGTCTGGGAAAGTGAAAAATGTGAGCTGAAAATGGATCACTGAAACAAACCCCGTTTTCAATATTTTATGCGAGTACTGATGTGTGGGTTTTCATTCTGTTTGGATCATAGATCATAGGGTGGAGTCACAGTAACCACATCCTGCACCGTCTGTGTGTGTGTGAGTTTGTGTTTACACAGATCACATAATCCAGTCCCTCCAGTTCTCGGAAGAGAGCAAACCTCTCATTCTCATAATGTAGTTTTACATTCCCTGCGATGCGTCGCTTCCCCCTCTACTGTACTACATTTAACACACACTGCTGAGACAGTCAATATCAACCTGCTTGCAGGCTTTAGTCCCATTGATTTAAGGCTGCAAGCGGGTTGATAGCCCTGCAGAGATGCAGAGCTAGTCTAGATGTGATCACATTAAAGACAAGGCTGTACCCCCCATTCACCCTGTGGGGAGTTAAATATGCCCTCTGAGAAAAGAAGACAGAGAGGTAGTAATGGAATAAAGCTACCCAAGGAGAAAAAGTTCATCTGCTGCCATACCTCTGCTACTCTGCTTTTATTAGCTTCCTCTGACTCCCAGGATCCCCAGGGTGCTGCTTCACTCAGATGTGTGTATGATTTCATTTAACACTGGGAAGATGGATGACGATCCTAGCACTGTTAATTGGCCACAAATTCCACTACAGTATAATGTAATACATAATATATGTCTGGTGTATATCTGTGAATTTGAATTTCTTTATTTTAACAGAGACCATGTACACAGAACTAACCCTATATAAAACAAGTAGAGATGTGACCTACCAACCAACGCTCTAAGCAATCACACAGTCATAGATTTTGTTTCCTCTATTTTCTTGTGATAGCAAGTTAATTTAATCTGTTTTCTTAAGATCTCAAGAAAATGAATCAAATGTAATAGACCTGAGATTTCCATCGCACGTGACGTCATGCCATGCTGAGCTGACAATGACTGATGGATATGACAGGCTGATTAATATACTCCTGTTCCTCTGACATTGCCATGTTGACATGTCTCCTGCCATGATTTAATATAGTAGACTATCCTTTTGTTTTCTTGAAATAATTCTGTTGTTATCTTAAGAAAACAAATTATTTCTTTTATTTCAAGATAGCAACGTTTGTTATTTCAAGATATTGGCGTTAACAAATCGAGATCTTGAGAAAATAAATGTAATGAACTAGTTATCACGAGTAACTGAAGAAATAAACTGTATGCATTTAAGGCTTCCATAGTAATGTGCAAAATGACAAATTAAAAGTCTAAATAAATACTGCGCTGTCAGTGACAGTGTACAACACGCTGATCTCACAGAGTCTAACAAAAGTTGATGATGATGAATTATTGTAAAAGCAAACATCTGAGTGCACAAACAGAGCCAGCATATTATATTTAGTGAGTTCACAACACTGGTGATATGGATGTGTGTGTTTTCAGTAAAGAATTTCCAAAGTTTATCTTTACTTATCTTAACTTCAAACTATCCCTTTAATGGACAACACAGAATCATCTTAAAGACAAAATAAAAACTATAATAACGACCAAATAACGTTAAAATGGTAAATGACTGTATTTATCACTTCTAGTCTTCCACAAACTTAAGCAGCTACACTACATATCTTATTCACCCATTCACACACTACACAATGGCACTGGCTGCCATGCAAGGCGCCAGCTGCTCATTGGTCACATTACACATACACATTCACACAGCTCCCGGAGGAGGACACTTCGACATGCAGACAGGAGGAGCGGTGGAAGCACCGATCACCTGATTAGATTAGCACACATTCAGCATGTTTTACAATCGTTTTATTCACTGTTCTAAACAAAACAATACTGTACTGTATGCTCAGCGAACAGTCCTGTGAAGGACTGGGAGAGGAGCGTCACTGAGGAGAAGTTTCCTTCATTATTAAACAAGTTTTGTAGCATTATTAAACATTTGCACACTGGCCTTACTTAAACCCTAGAGTTGATGGTTATTATTGCAGCACTGAAATAATAATATAAGAATACTTGGTGCAGGATCACGGGCATCCATGCTGGCTTCCAAACATAGCAACAGCAACTCAGAACATTCAATATTGTGAAATAAACAGAAATAAATATGATTTCAGCTATGAATGCAATGAATTATTCAACACTGCCCAGATAGCGGTCCCATCATTTGCTCACTAGGATTGGGCAATATGAGTCAAATATGCAAAAATCACATGTCCCAATAACACCTGCTGCTCTGCCTATGCAAATGTCCTTATCGCCCTCTACGCAGACACCCGGGTCTCTGATTCCAGTAGTACAATAACAGTTAGAATATAAAGCAAGGCCCCTAAGGAGAGTCACATTTCTGTCATTGCAGGGGATATTTTTTGGTTATCACGCTTTAGGTTCATCATACTGCAGCGATTTAGTATTGCATTTCGTGCAAGTTGGGGAATTTGGAAGAATCATATTACTAATAAACGGTCAAAGGCAGTGGAATAAAAATATTTGTGCGATCTGTGTAGGACGGATGGACAACAGACTGATCCCCAGGCTCAAGCTCTAACAAGGCTAAAACTCATCGAACTGACTGATGAACCTCATAATGACTTCCATCAGCCAGTTCTCTGATATGAATTGGTTTATTAATCACAACAGGGATACTCAGTCACAGAAGTTCATGTAAACAGATGAACCTAATTAAAAGTGGAACTGGAATATAACCAGTAGTGGGATTAGTCTGGCATGTATTCATGAAACACTTATCTGGACCACTGCGCCCATGCTGTGGCTTCAAACTGGCCTCAGCTAACTGCTGCTGCTGCTATCAGTGCTGAACAATATGGACACCACACACTGCCTTGACACTGAGGAGGAGGAGAAGAGAGGGAGGTGAGGGGAGACAAATGAAGAGCAGACAGAAAGGACAACAGCTGGGCTCTGAGGGAAACAATTTGTACAACATAAAAGCTGAAGTCAAAAGTTTGCTCATGATTCTCAACAGATGGCGGTGTCAGAGTAAAGATCATTTCTTGTTGTTGCTATTGTAATTGCAATAATAACAGCAGATCACATAACCCCTTCAAATAAGAACTCCAAGGCCATGAGATACTGACATGCAATCAGCCAGAGTCAACATCAGGGGATCTCCATGCATATTACAAGTTATCCTGAGGGGAACATGAATGTCTGTACTGAATATGATCAGTTCATCCAATAGCTGTAAGAACATTTGAATCTAAACTAATAATGTAAACTGGCCGATTCAGGCCATGTCATTGCATTGCATTTACATTTAGTCATTGAGCTGATGCTTTATCCAAAGTGACTCACAAAAAAGAAAAACAGTCAAGGTACAGTGTGACAGGACATGTTAGTGCTGCAATAAGTACTGTGACAGCTGTAGAGGGGATACATTTGTCCTGTCCAGTTGTTGGTAGTGCTGTAGAGGAGGTCCTCTCTGAAGAGCTGGAGGTCTTCAGGAGCTTTTTAAAGGTAGAGAGGGAAGCCCCAACAGGGAACAACAGACAAGCGAAAAGCTTGCATTGTCCTGAGTGTACGGGAAGCAGAGCCAGGCGTCATTCATTGGAGAGAGTAACATATGCCTGTAGGAGGATGCTGCGCAAACACAGGTGTTGCCACAGAAGTGTACCCACGTATGTGTGGTTTGCAGTCTGTGCTGTGAACAGTGACACCAAGAAGCTACCTTTGGCTTGTGTCTGCTTATTCCGAGAGAGAGAGAGAGACAAAAAGAGACACAGGTGTGGTTGAGCGATAGAGACAGTAAATGGGAGTGAGGATGGAGTGAGCAGACAGAGGGGATCATGGGACGGGAGTGGTTGATAGGAACTTACTGGTGAGTTGAAATGCAGAATCAGCATGAATTCTTCCCTCACAGCAGGATAGAGATGCTAATTATGTACTACACATCCACAAAACACAGCATACAGTGTCTACTTATTGGCCTTTAAATGAGTTGATTAGTTACCTTTGGAACAGTGAATTATCCTGGAATGATCCCGGTGAATGATATGAGAGCTGGAGAGCAGCAATAGGACTGTAATAAGCAGTTTGATGACCTGGGTATGATGGTTGAAGATGACATGGTGGGTGAGATGCCACTTCCTCAGGGGTGGAGAAAGGTGGTGGGGTTTGTAGGAGGAAGTGTTAATGAAATCACAGCATCCACAAGCATCATCCACTCCTCTCCTCTCTCTTCAACACTCCCCTTTCCAGCACCTCAAACAACAATGCCTGGAGGCTACTGTGTTCTCATGTCCTTGTTTTTTAGGTAACAATTGCAGTTTGTTGAAGATATTCAACAGTTTTTATCAGTTCATGTCTTCCAGGTCAGTTTTGTTTTGTTTCTAATGGAACAGTTGCACAGCAGATATAGCAGCTATTATTGTGCATGCTAGTTTACTGTCAATGCAGTTGACTATGGCTGATAGAACCCATTATTATCATTATTGTAAGGGGGCTGTAATACCATGAGCTGTACACAAGCATTGCCCTGGTCAACACTGCTGGTTGTGGTAATGGGTGGAGAACAAAGGCTGAAGATCTAGATGGATGTGATGTGGAGCAGGACTTCCAAATAGCTCTGTGGAAGGACCCTCCAGCAAGGAATGAGAATTTTAAAATGTTTTTAATTTAAAAAAAAATAAAAACAGTAGGACACAACTAACAGTCTGGGGAATACACTGCAGAGGCTGTGCTTGAACCTGGACAGCAATCAGTGAGGTATAGATGTAGCAGCCCTCAGAATCACTCATATGGTACAGTCGAATAGTCAGCAAAATTAGCTCCTAAGTCCTTTCCTAACCACTTCTCCTTGACCTCGAAAACATCACAAGGTCAAGGAAAGATGAGAAGGAGAATTCATCAGGAGTTAGGAGAAGATGACCGCAGTGTTCAGAGAATCTGACTGCTCTCTCTGCAATTACTGCATTATTGATGTGATCTGTGGTAAAACTACAAAGTCCAGAAGATGGACTACAAAACGTGCATCTGAGACACTGACTAGATACTCCCTGTGCACTCTTAGCATGTTGTTTAATGCATGAAATATAAACATGGACAACCCGGTGAAAAATATGTCAGAATTCAAATAATAAATTAACATTGTCCACCTGTCACAGGGGTCAGATGAATTGCAGACAGCTGGGAGACTAGACAAAACAGACACAGAACACAAAGGGCAGGAAGACACAGACAAACCTAGCAAAACAGATACTGGAGGACAGATGATAGATGCAATAAGAACACTTGAACATCAAACTTGTTTTCAGGACTTTAACACCAAATGTGTTATTATTAATCAGGGTTTTCTGAAAGTTGCATAGAGTCCAAATGTATTTCCCACACTGGTTTCCACCATACACACTCATACAGACACATACAGACTCATAATGCTATGAAAACACACATAAATACACAAACATAGCAAATGAAAAGAGGCAGACTGCACACAATGAAATACATGCAGGAGGAAAACATGCATTTTAATATTTGAATAAAAATAACATGACTCACAATAATGATCCTGGATACAGAAAAGGACAATACGATTTCTTTTAGCCTTTGCTACTGAGCTTTCTGATGACTTAATGAGATATTTTTTAGTCAATTTAATTTAAATGGCCCCCGCACACACACATACACATGCACACTGTAATTACAGTGATGTTCATGAAGGTAATGTTTCTCTGGCACCCACTACAAGCCCACACACAGAAAGACAAAGTGTTTCCCATTTAAACAGTCAACGACATCAGCACACTCACCATAATGGTGACAGACCAAAACACAAAAAATCAACTGCCCTGAGTTCCTATGAAAGCAGCTGGCTGAGCGCATCGGACAAGAAACTTGCATGCGTCCATGTTTTTGCGCCAATAGAGTCATTTTCTAGTTAAGAGAATGAATGTTTGAAACTTTCACTGGCCAGCATCCTGTTGGCTTCCCACACAGCTCGCCTAGAGCTTCCAAATTTATTTTATTTATCAAATCATCAACAGGCAGATCACATGGACAGGGTGACTTGGTTTGTTTTGGAGGATGATATCACCTTTGTAAAGCAATTTTCTTAATCCTTCATTTGAACACAATCATACACGTTGCTCGTTCAAAATATGTCTCCATCACCAGTTATCAGTAACTAAAGCATGTTTTCCTCATGACTTCTGTTTCTGCTGGTGTTCAATAAACACTATCTCATAGTGTCATAGTAGGCTACTTGATTTTTTTAAATTTTGGATTCCATGTATAATGCATAGAATATTTAAAGGACCCTAAAGACATGAGCTGTGACCTCCTGACTGCTGGCCATGTGTCATTTTCTGTGATTTAAAATCAAAAACTTAACATTCAACACATGAACATGTGACATGTGACATAACCAGCATTTGGTGGACAGTGACAGTTTGTTACAGCTGGTGCTGTTATAAAATGAGACATTAATATCATCTGTGATGTATCATAAATATTAATAACATAAAGTTAGCCCCCGCAGCTATCAACTAATAAACATTTATGACTGATGGTTGACTGAAAAGCTAAGATTGATCACAGAGGCTTATTTTACGTTGTGTTTACAGCTGGCAGCTCCTCTACAGGCTGTCTGATTTCACAAGTTCAAGTTCAGTTTAATTGTCACATGTAATCACACAGGTACAATCAAAGAGACACATATTTCTGTGAGCCCCAACAACAGTAATAGGGTAGGACAGGGACAGAGCCTCGTGTTCTGTGCTGTTTCCATACCAGACTCCCTGTCACGACAGCCTCGATGCAGGAGTAGAAATACCTCATTATTTGAGAGGCTGCCTGGAATTTCTTCAAGAGTCTGAGGTGAAACAGTCGCTGCCTTCAAGTGTATCAAGAATGTGTTACAGAATATAGTTTCATTGGTGTGTAATCACCTAAAAATATGAATCATTAAGTTTTAGTTATATTAGAATTTTAACTTTTTATCTACAAGCCCCAGATCCTCTTCCACCATGTTGAACCAACATGTTTCTACAGTAACTCACAATGGACAAACTAAACACTAGCTCTAGCTAGAGTAGCTAAGCTACACTGCTAGATGCTACTGAATGATACACATTTGTCCTTCAACAACAACGTGGGTGACACAAACGACAGCAAGTCCAAGAAGAAGAGGAAGAACTGGTTCCCATGGTTTTGTCTCCTGGATGAAGAGGACGTTCTTACTGCAAAGCATACAACATGCTACACCAATGTTTCGTAGCAAAAACATTTGAGAAGTTTATATCAATTGCGAGAAAACTTTTGTATTCTTCCTTTTTATGCACAGCGGGCTCAAAGAAAAGCACTGAGGCTGCACAGTCGAAGATACTAGTCATTTTTGTGTGTTCTATCACTGTTTCTGTGGTAGAAATGTGCTCTACTTTCCTCCCACAGTCCAAAGACAGGCCTGTTAGCTTGGATGAAGACTGAAATATGCACTGAATTCAAATTGGCAGGAAAAAGGAAGAGTGCAATTACTCAACCCCCATTTTCATCACAGCACAGCCTGGGTCAACTTTTAACCACAATGTGTAAAATAATGTAGACTCAAATAAACTCACTCCAGTTTGAAATGTACTGTTTCTGGATCTTTTACTGAACATCAAACAAACAAACTTTTGAAGGACAGTTGTATGGACACTTTATCTGAGGTCAGATGGGTGCTGTCACTGAAGACATTTTCATTTTATCTAATGAAGTATTCCTCCTCAGTCCATATCAGTCCACCTTTAGTCTTCAAAAACAACATTTTCTCTGCGCTCGCTGAACTGTCTGATCTCAGACATGCTGCACACAAACGAGATATACACCTGTATTAATGAGGTACCCACCTGTATGAACTAGGTACACACCTGTATTAATGAGGTGCACACCTGTATTAACAAGGCAGTCTAACAGCTCCATAACAGACAGAATATTCATTAAAGAAAACTGAAATTTGAAATTTAGGTTAAGTTCTTAAAGTTGTCTTCCAGTGGACTTATTCATATTTGTTTACATGTTCTATATTTACAGGATGTGACAATGTGGAGATGAGGCAGTAATATTTTTAGTGCTGAGTCAGGTGTGCTGTCGTGCTGATTTGAGCACATGTCTAGTTGACCAATCAGATTGCTTGGCCAGACCTACATGTTGTATAATGCTGCATATACTGTACATACTACTCTGCTCACAGATCTACTACCATCCTGTGCAGCTTCAATTGAAGTTCAGACAAAACATCTCGAGTCAGGCAGAGTCATCGAGAATTCTCCTCACTATGTCTTTTAAGCAGCGTGCTGTGGTATGATTGATGTTTGGCGTAACGTCAAAGTTATTTCTGGGTTATTAAAAGTTATTCTGACACATCCACCGTGTGGGAGCCTGTTCTGGATGTGACTAATCACTATTAGGTGGAGAGTGTGGGAGTTTTATGAGAGGTCATTAGGGACATGATTCAGAATTACCATGCACGGACTCGTACTTTTACTTTACCACTAGCATACTCATGAAACTCATTCACCTGAAAACCACACACACACACACACACACACACACACACTCACACACACACTGTACACACACGTAAGTGACATGTTTTTACACAAATGACTGGGCGAGCTGGGCAGTACAAATTAAAAAGGTACAAATTACAAACCGTTGCTCATCCACTGTATCAATATGAAACAACACAGCACTGCAATTTAACTTTTTAATATTGTCACACAGACGTTTTGGGCAAGGCGCCCTTCAGCAGGTGCTGGCAATTCCACAATCAATATGCACAGGTGGGATTAATTATAGGTGATTACAAGCGACACACTGATGATTAGACACATTTGTAATTCTGATTAACCTTTTGAGTCGCAAGCTGAAAAACCTCTGCGACAGCCTTAAAAGTCAGGGAACACTGCGAGACAATCTTAGAGTAAGGATAGAGTGAGTTCAACGGCCTGATTTACTCAAACCTAGATACTCAGATCTGCTCGGGGTCATGCAGTTGTATCCTGAATCTAAGTCATGTACTGACATGTGCTGAGCTCCAGTTTGTGGCACATATTGAAAAGTGACCCTCAAAATGCAGGTCCATTTCAAACCCTAGATATTTTTATAAAGGGGTCATCCGTCTAGTGAATTCAGATTTGTCTGAGAGACCCATGATAAATTGGAGTGTGTGCTTTTTTATTAACTGTATTAAAGATGCAGTAACTAGTCTTTAAGGTCTAATCGTGAGTTGAGCGTGTTGTCTTGCTGAAGATAACATGCTAACTTAACAGCTAGGTTCAACCCGTCTTCCATTAGCCAATCACAGCTAGAATCAGCAGCAGTTAGTAATTACCATGGTGATATGCTTCCCCCTGTTTGTTTGGAGTACAAATTTGACAGGTGGCTAATCTTTACATACTGGACCATTAACCTCCCAACAATGAAAAGATAAACGATGCTAATTTCCCACATTTACGTTAAGGTGGTCTTTCAAGATGTTGGGGGTAAGCTGTGGATTTAGAGGTGCATGCTGGGTGGTTTCTGTTAGTTTTTCAGATTTCAGAGATCTCCAGCTTTACAAACTAACTTAACAAGTGCAAAAGACACAGCAGTACTGTCAGAGGTCAACAGAGATCCCAGAGTCATGTCTAACCAACACAATGCAGATCTATTGGAGCAGATTTTTAGCTTCCTATGTATGATATTTTTATGATACATATAATGTTGGTAGCCATGTTTCCTGATATGCAATCTTTTTAAATAGTATGCAGAAAACATTTGCAGGATTGCAGGAGTGCTGTATTAGACTGCAGCATTTTAAGAGAGGGTAAACCTTTTGAACTGGTACCTGTGTAGGCGTGTGTAAAGTTTGGATGACCTTGTGACCCAGTTTTACTCGTGAGTCTCATCTCATAGTTTTTGGGTATGTTTGACTAATTGTTTCTGATTCCAGCAAAAATATGGATCGGCCGTTTCTATCTGCATAACACTGTGAGAGTCTCTGCACAGGGCACACTTCTCTTTCCTACCTACACACAACAGTTGCTTAAGAGCTTGTGTGTGGAGGAGTTGAGTCAATGAGGTTAAGTTTGATTTTATTGTGTTTGAAAGAAAAAAGTTCATCAAGAATGGTTACTGTAACACTAACATGAATAAATTATGAAAACATGTAGCAAAATATAAATATAAGAATTCCAAACACAGAGCTTAATAATTTACACACACACACATCTCATATTTCGTCCCTCCCCTTGGAAGCATGAATGTGCTCATTTTCATAGCAATCAGTGCAAGTCTTTTAAGTTTGAAAAATATATGTATATATTTTGCATTTTCTCCTCAGGAGACAGGCTCTCAGCAAACCAACACCACTCTCTGTCGTGTGCTAAAAACTAAAAAAATGTCAAATGCCTCAGAATCTTCCATCTTACAAGAACAAATATAAATAAAACAAGATGAGACTTTAAACTCTGTGAGCTTTTAAAAATACAGATTGTGTTTAAGTTAATGTTGTGCTGCAGCTGTGGTGTCACTCTCTGAGGACTTTACATATGATCCTATCAACAGTGACGCAGCAGCAGCAGCAGCAGCAGCAGAATGGCTCTGGGGCTGGACGAGTGGGTCTGTCTTTGATCCACTATGAAATATCTCAACTTCTATTTCATCCAGTTCATATTGGTGTTTATTCATCCAGAGGGTGAATCTCTGTGGATCCACTGAATTTCTATCACCAGCAGATCAATGTTTATATAGAAACATCTACTGGATCAGGGGAGTCTAACACAACCACTGGAGAAAATAAAGAGTAATAACTACCCCTGTGGAATCCCTCACACACCTAATGTATCTGAAACATACCAGGTGGCTCTCCTGAGGTTACTGTTTCTGAAGCAAACCTAGAAAAAGTATGACGGTCGGGGAAGTGCTCATCTGTGTGTGTGTGTGTGTGTGTGTGTGTGTGTGTGTGTACTCCTCTTGACTGCAGTTCTTTTAAGTGAGTGAGTGATTGATAGTTGACTTGTCTTTTTTATGGGTAACCATGGCAACATCCGGCAGAGCCTACTTATTCTGCTGTTTTCAGCAGCGTTATATTTTCAGCAGCCGAGCGGCTCGGACTGGAACACAGAGTGATGAAACTGGAGTCCAATTGAGATCGAGTTGTGAACAAAATGAAAACGGGTCAGTAGCACATACACACACACACACACACACGTGTGCTGCATGGATAGACTTGTACAGTTGATGAATCCTGATGTGTTTGATGTTCCTCTGCTTTTTCCTCTACTGCCACCATTGAGTCGATATTTGCTGTTTCAAATGAAGTATTACTTGTAGTGAAATAGAACTATTGGATGGATTGCTGTGACATTTATTATCGACATTCATGTTCCCCTCAGGATGAATAGGCCAGGATGGTTTGAGGAAGTTTCAGCCAAAAACAAGCCTCCTCTGATCGCTTCTGATCAGAGAAGCTTGATAACTGCTGCTGCAGATAAACAGAACACAGCTTCAGAAACTTTCTTCTATTTATTTTACTTAACAAGGCTGCACATGCTACCCACCCAGCCGTTTAACTGGCTGGGTTGTGAGCTTGCTTCATTACTCAGCATCAAAGTGAAGAGCTAGTTTTATTTCATTCTGAAGACATTCCTCAGAGAAACTGTTCAAATCAAATCAAATCAAATTTTATTTGTATAGCCCAAAGTGACAAAACACATTTTGCCTCAGAGGGCTTTACAATCTGTACAGGGAGTGACACCCTCTGTCCTTAGACCCTCGGTTCAAGTGAGGAAAAACTTGCCCACAAAAACCTTTAACGGGGAAAAAATGTGGAAGAAAGCTCAGGAAGAGCCACAGAGGAGGGATCCCTCACTCGAACCGAGGGTCTAAGGACAGAGGGTGTCACTCCCTGTGCAGATTGTAAAGCCCTCTGAGGCAAAATGTGTTTTGTGACTTTGGGCTATACAAATAAAATTTGATTTGATCCCTCTCCCAGGACGGACAGACGTGCAATGGATGTCACATGTACAGAACAAATCAATCTACTTTTGGAAACTATGGGAACCACAAGGAACCCAGCATTCTGAGAGCGCAGTGGCCTAGAGGGGTAGTAAGGTACTATGAGTTCTTTTAGATGTGATGGTGCCTGGCCATGAAGAGCTTTGTATGTAAGGAGAAGAATTTTAAATTCTATTCTAGATTTAACAGGTAGCCAGTGCAAGGAAGCCAAAATGGGAGAGATGTGATCTCTGATCTTGGTTCCTGTCAGAACACGTGCAGCAGCATTCTGAATTAGCTGCAAAGTCTTAAGAGACTTATTGGGGCAGCCTGATAATAGAGAGTTACAGTAGTCCAGCCTAGAAGTAACAAATGCATGGACTAGTTTTTCTGCATCTGCTTGGGACACAATGTTACAATGGAAGAATGCAGTCCTCAAAATTTGTTTTATGTGGACATTAAAGGACAAATCCTGATCAAAAATAAGATTCTTTACGGTGGAGCTGGAGGCCAGGGTGATCCCATCTGAGGTAGCCAAGTCTCTGGAAAGAGAGTTTCTGAGGTGTTTGGGTGTTTGTCATCCAACTTTTTATATCCTTAAGGCATGCTTGAGTTTAGATAACTGATTGGTTTCATCAGGTTTGATCAATAAACATAATTGGTAGCAGAGAGGATCGAGAAAACATATGATGTACTCACTTCTGAACGTCATTTGAAGTGAAGTGATGGTGATGATGGAGGCACAGCTGGATCAGATGTCAGTCACAATTTTTATTCATTCGTACAGAAGCTGTATTATGTTCAAGCTGTTACTGTGTGCTTCCAAGCAGAAAAACTGCAGTTAAAATTAAAACTAAACTAAAAGTTCACTTAAAAACTCAAACGGTCACTTGAGGCTGGCTCTAGAAGTGAATCAGTCTCCACAAGTCCCCATATTCAAATGTCCAACTTCACAGCAGAAATAAACATGTTTACAGCCTGGTACAAAAACAGTTTAGGTCTCTATAGCTAATTTCCCCGTTCATGACAACTGTACTGAGGGTGAAGTTATATACAACTCACCTGATCACATTATATTAAGACTTAAAGTTATGCAGGATTAACAGTGTGGCTGCTTTGATTGACAGGTGAGTGCTGTCATGGATGGCTTGTTTGAGCAACCAGGCATTATTCAACCCACCTCAGGCCGGACTGCCAAGATAGCAACACCAAGAGCCACCACACTGAGCTTCAGCTCAGCTCTGGGTGATGTCACACATACAACATCTGTTCTTTATACTGTCTATGTGTACTTCCAACAGTTGAAGTAAATGAGTGAGTTGGACAGTGGAAGGGAAGAAGCATTCCATGTTTGATGAATACTGCAAGATACATGCAAGGTCACATTGCTGAGTCATGCTAGCCTATAACTTCTAATAGTGCATGTGCATATTGTTTAATCAGAGCTTGTCCAGCTGTTTAAGCATTTCACACTTTGAAAGGTGCCTCAATCAAAGATTTCTTCAACTAAATTGTTAAATGCAATTGTGTTTATATTAGAGCTGCAGTAAGCTAAAGAAAATCTTGCCTGACTGAAATTTTACCAACTCTTCAACCAATATGTGGTTGTTGGAGCCATATCGAATCTTCAGATATAGTCAGAAAATATATAAACTTGTAAAGTTTAAATTGTAGTATTTCCATTCATAAAACACATTATTATGGAGGAAATGATCCAGAATTGGTGAAATCCTAGTTTAAAATGTGTAAAAGGTAGACTGCTCAACTTCAGTTTGGTGATGACGTAGATTCACTTCAAAAAACCACATCAGAATTGGATGAGTCTGCAACTTAACCTCCACTGGCTAAAAGCAAAGACACAAAGGATTAGTCAATGTAATGGTTGATGTGAAAAATTATTGTCAAAAAAATGTCTGTTATCTCTTTATTGTTGCTAGCTGCTAATCAATGCTAATCAACATACACGTTCATTCATGTTTCTCTTGACAATAACTCAGGATTACAACATTAGTCCAACAGTGAGCATGGTACCCTTCACCCGTGCAACATGCTAAAGCCAGGTTCAATACATCAGTTCTACATCTGTCCCAGAGTAATGGTGAAGAAGAGCTTTTGAGGGAAATTTGAATTAATGTCAGCCATAAAATGGATATTGTCATTTGTTTATTTTACCAGCTCATATTCATTTTTGTTGTATGTTTTAATCATAATTTTTCATGCATGTTTTAAATGTGTTTCTGTTTAATGGCCTTGTAATATTAGAGAAATGATGGCTGTAGTCATTCATTAAGTCTGCTATCGCTGTGATCAAACCTGATCCTCCAGGGCAAACTCATACAGGAATACAGATGTTCTGGTAAATGCAGAGGTGACATGAATAAACTGTATGGATGACTACCTCGCACAGAGTTATGCCCTTGATGGCATGGGGAAACCTCTTCAGAGAAACAACAGCTCTATCTGCTGGTGAATCATTGTGCAACATGTTCTCTCCTCACAGGATCAGAGCCAGACTATAATTGACCCATCATGTGAGACATTGTCCCTGAGATGAGGATGCCAAAGGTCCGACACAGCTCCAAGAGAAGATGAAGATCAAACACAAGAACCACACACAGAGATTAACAATATGTTCAACGTGTTTATATAACCTGAAGGCCTGAAGGTTTGGAGAACATATGCAGTGTGCCATCCTTGCCCCGGCAGTTCCACCAAACATCAATTCTTTATGGCTGAACTCCATAAAGTTTAGCAGGTGTCCAATAAATCTGTGAAGAAGTTTAAGGTGCTGTGTCCTACAGCCCGGGGGAGAGCAAGAGGAAAGCTCAGCACACTAACTTTTCAGTTCTCCTCCAAACTATTTCAAGAAAAGGAGTTTTGTAACTAGGTTCAGGTACAAGGGCCACACCTCAAACTCATCCTATTTCCATATCTCAACTACTTTAACACACCTTATCTGCTCACTCCCTCTCACTTTTCACCCCCCCCCTCCCAAAACCCCCTTTTTTTGTTCTCTCTTCTCTTGTCTCTCTTTCATTCAAACACAGGAAGAGATGGTTCCCCCGCCCAGAGTCTCAAACCCGTCCATGTTCCCTGTTTTTATGTTGACATCAGGACACATGGAACATCACCCATTCTCATGTGAGGAAACATAAAATGTGGGGGTGAATGGTTCTGAGCATGTGCTGCTTTTAAAGACTCTGTTCAGTAACAACCAGTACAAACAAACAGCAAACTTTATTCTGTTCTATTCTTAAGAGGTAGAGCGGGTCATCCAATGATCAGATCGGTGGTTTGATCCCTGACTCCTCCAGTCTGCATGTCAAAGTGTCCTTGGGGAACCCTAAATGGAGTGTGAATGTGATGAGTTACTTTGTGATGAGCAGTCTCTGCCATCAGTGTATGAATATGTGATGTGGTGTTAAAGTGCTCTGAGCGGTCAGATGAGAAAGGCACTGTTTATGTTCACTCCATTTATTCTTCATTTTTTAAATAACCGCTTATCCTTCATCGGGGTCACGCTGGACTAGAGCCAATCTCAGCTGACTTTGGGCGAGAGCTGCGGTACATTTAAGTCAGCAGTTCATCACACACAGATAAAAAACTATTCATGCTCACATTCACACACAACTGTTTGTGTTGTTTTAAAGAAAGCCAAAACAGTTTCAAAGGAGTGGTTCATGTAGTGAGTGAAGACAGTGAGCTGATGTATTTATGAGATTCTGTGTTTTGTGTGCTGTGTGTGCTTTGCAGTGTGTGAAGCACTCAGGGTCTTTACATGATGAACTCCACTTTGACAGTAACTTTAGTAATCGAGGTCCACCCCCTGCCTTCATGAGGAGTTGATCGTTGATCAGTTGTCATCGTGTTCTCCAGTGCAATGCAACTTCTTTTCATTTAATTGTCCATTAATGTTTGATATAAATAAAATCATTTTAAGTATTAAGTTGTTCACCTTTTACTTGCTCTGCATAGCAACAGCAGAATGACAGAAGACGTCACAAAATATCAGTTTCATCCTCTCCAACACAAATATCAACACAGCATGATAGCCTGTACACCACCACAACTTATCAGATCACATGGCAGCAAAATCTGATTTTATTTTTCTCAGTCTTTTTATTAAAATGTTATTTAGTGTTGAATTGTTTGTCTAGGTTTAGCTGACTAAAGATTTTAGAGTAGTAGTCACAGGCTGAGGCTAGCTGATAAAACGTTTATGTCTTCACTCATCACTCCCAAACATCTATCAACACATTTCTTCATTTTTTCATCATAAATTAGGCTACATTCAGTTATCATTGTCATCAGTGATAATGCAATACTGATGAAAATGAACAGTGAAGGTAAACATCAGGTGGAATCACTGACATGAACGACACTGACACCATTAGGTTTCATTTTCTGCTATGTTGAGTCAAAACGAGTCATTTGGTGTTAGCCTGGAGAGGCCAGGTAAAACTGTTGTCATGGAAAGACAGACAGTTTTCAGTTCATGGACCAGCACTCGTGACAGACTGGCTACTGGTCGTCCTCAAACAGGACTTCATCTATGAGCACGTCATTGTCGTCGACAGGAATCTCCTGACAGAGCTGCTCTTTGAAGGCCAAGGCGATGGTGTAGGGCTTTCCTTTGGGGTGTCTGATGCAGCGCTCCAAGTAGGTGTCGTAGAAGCCCTTCCCTCGTCCCAGACGCTTCCCCGACCGGTCAAAACCCAGGCCTGGCATCAGGATCAGGTCCAGACCACCTGGATAGAGAGCAGAGTGTAATCAGTGATAAATGTCTGTAAATATGGACAGCCAAGAGCTAAACTTTATCCAAGATGTCACTGTGTACCTGAGTTAATACTTTGAGATCAAATATAACAATAAAAAATTGAGACATTAATCTTCAATCAAAGAAAACTCCAAGACACTAATGTCATGGTCAAGTTAGCCCTAGAAACACATTTCAATGCATTGTGGTCAAACAGATCCCATCCAATAAAAGGTGAGTGTGGCCAGGAGATGTGGAGGTCATAAAAACTACAATGTTCATCAAAAGTGAATTACTCACACAAAACTCAGACATGTTTATAAAACAGCAGGAAAATCTAAGTGCTTTGTTTCGTAGACGGGGAAAGACTTCCTGCTGGTGGAGTCTCCTTGGTCTGATTCCTTTTTGTGTAGAATATGGGCCCTGCAATGTGGACATGTTACTGTGATGCTAGTCCATATAGTATCTAACCACAGAGTAGTGGATGGCATATTTGTGTGTTGCAGCCGTCTCTTTGTTCTGAACTGGGACACTCTGCTCTGTGGATCACAAATGAGGTTTTGCAGTTAATGAAACGATTAATAGTGAATTCCCTCTGAGACAGAAAATCCAGAAATATCTTGGTCTGCCTCACACTGGTGCAGTGGTTGTGATGTACTTAGAGGATCTCTTGGGTTTTGGACCTAACCATAACAAATTCTAATAAATTGTGTTTAAGTTGATGTTGTGCTGCAGCTGTGGTGTCACCCTCTGAGGACATATGATCCTATCAACAGTGACGCAGCAGCAGCAGCAGCATGGTGCGTACTGGTGTTTATTCATCCAGAGGATGAATCTCTGTGGATCCACTGAATTTTTAGCACCAGCAAATTAATGTTGTTCATGAAATATAGAAACATCCACTTGATCAGGGGAGTCTAACGCAACCCCTGGAGAAAGCTGAAGAGTAATAACTACCCCTGTGGAGTCCCTCACACAGCTGAGGTGCACGTCTCTTCTGTGGTTACTGTTTCTGGGTCGGGGAACATGCTCCTGTGGGATTTTTTTCTTTGTGGTAAAAATAACTTTTTAAATGTTTGTGTTGTACATGTCAGCGTGTTTTCATCTGCCTGCACTCCTCTCCACTGCTGTTTGTTGGAAGTGACTGATTTGACAGCTGCCTTGTCAGGACACTGCTATTTTTTTATCAATATGTAACCATGGTAACTTCTTGCACAGAGGCTGCTCATTCTGCTGGGACACCGGGTTCATCTAGGACACTGATGAAACTATGGCGCACAAACTGTGAACAATATAGAAATGGGCCAGTAGCATAGTTGGAGTGGACAAAGCTCTGGCTCCAAACAGGACCTTTTACATGTTGTGAGCAGTCACTGCCACCACAGTTTCTCCTTTACGCAAGGAAAGAAAAGGAGAGGTGAGGGGCTGTAATTCTGCAACTACAAAACCAGCTGCCACTAATCGTACACACTGCTCCGTTAAGCTGTTTATTCATTTTAGCTGACAAAACTGAACTGAAATCTGAATATACGAGGTCAAAGATCAGAGGTTTAGTGGCCTTCTGAGATCTGCATTTTAGGCTGACACTGTGACAGGGAGTCTAGTCAGTCATAAAATATTATAAAGTCATATAAAGTATTTAAACTCTACATATTGTGGTGCAGTGGTTACACTGTGCACTGTTGCCTCACAGCAGAAGGTTCCTGGTTGAACCTCGGCTGGTACTGTAACTTCTTCCCACAGTCCAAAGACATGAACTTAGGTTAATTGGTGGCTCTAAGTTGTCCGTAGGTGTGAATGGTTGTTGTTGTTCTATGTTCTCTGTGATGAACTGGTGACTTGTCCACACTGCACCGCCTCTCATCCAATGTCAGCTGGGATAGGCTCCAGCCCCATTGTGACCCTGATGAGGATAAGCAGCTGCAGGTGATGGATGAGTGGAGTTGTGTAAACATGAAGTGACCTCCCTCTACAGGTTCAAACTTGGCTATTACAATTTCACAATTTTGGAGGCAGCTTTCATTACCAAGGCACAGAGAATCTGACAGCAGCTGCTCATAGCTGATCAGGTCAGTGAGCTCTGACCTCCAGCAGCTGTATTCCTGCTACACTGAGCGGCGCTCAGTATATAGCCTATATATCTACAGTGACTGTCCTCTGCTGCACCTTTAAATTTGACGTGTGAGGGCAAGCTAACAGAGTTTAAAGTTTACTTTATGATCAAACCTGATGCTTCAGGGGAGTCTCACCTGGGGTCACTGATGTTTTGGTAAATGCAGCGGACAGATGAACACTCTGCCTGGGACACCTTTACAGCCAGCTTCATTTGTTGAGTTTATTTTAGTAATCGTAATAATGTTAAACAACACTGCATGCGTACCTGTAGCCAGTGCTTCCTCTCTGCTCCGGTCGTCCTCAGCGGGCTGTCGGATGTTCCAGGATGTCAGCGGCAGCGTCTGGATGTCCTGCAGACTGTTCATCTTCAGCATGTCCATGTGGGAGCTGCGGGTCTCATATCTGGGGATGAAGCAGCTTTTACCCAACTTAAAGATGTCTTTGATGATTTCCTCAGTGCGCACTTCATCGTCCATGTTCACAAACACTGCGATCCGCTTACAGGACACATACTTAGGGTGTTTGAACAGCTACAAGAAAATACAAAGAAGACGACCTTAAAATCAGTCATGATGACAAGGATTTGTTCTTCTGCGTGAGAACAAATCTGATTCCAAATAAGTTTAGTAGAATGTTGTCAGCACACAGTTTGAATGATTTTATTTCCAGAACACCATTCAAAGAGCCAGAGAAACCTCTGCATGTACAGGGCCAGGCCCAAAACCAACACTGAATGTTGGCGACCTTTGACCCCTCAGGCAGTGCTGCATTAAAAACACATATGACTGTATGAAAACTGGTGTTCAGACTTGCAAAGAGAAAGACATCCATAAACTCCTCTGAGCCGACTGTGAGTCCACGCGTCAAACACTTTCTGCATATCAGGGACATTTTACACAGCATGCACACTTAGCTCGTCAGTGCATGTGATTAGTCTGTTTCTTTACTGATTCATGTACTGCTTCCAAGACTCACACTGCACTTCCTGCAGTAACACATGACTGACTGATTTCACAGTTGATCTGAGGTCAGATCAGTCACGTGTTAGCATCTGTTAGCACATGTTATGACTGTCAGATGAGTCATATTCATGTAGACTAGACTCACCATGTGTTCTGTATGTGATCAGCTGTTACATGAACAGACTTCAAACTTCAGAGAGAGCAGTCAGACAAACCGTGAGCTTCATGTCAGTGTGTGACAGCAGTGAAAAAGACTGGAGCTATATGCTGATATTATGTATTATTATTATTATTACATGTATATAGCCTCGTCCATGTCGAGTTGGGCTGACGTTCAGTCCCGTCAGTGACAGCTAGCAAAGTTTTATCACTTTTTATCCTTACAGTGTCTTTTAAAGTGTCTTACCTTCTGTGAAAGGACCACAGACTGTCGTAGTTTCTCCTCCTCTGTCACCGCCGCGACCCGCCGCTTGATTTCTTTCCTCAGGGCTTGTTTGGCTGCTCGCAGGGCGGCCATTCCTCCACCTTCATGTATGTGAGTGCAGTTAGACTGGACTTCAGTCAGACAGCCGCTGACTGTGTGACTGTGAACAACACAACAGGAGGGACGGCGACATGTGGCGGGCTTTACCTCTCAGACACAAGTTAAACATTAACGAGTGTATCAGCACGAGACAGACGAGCGTGAGCGACAGCACTCACTGTCACGTTACAACAATTACAAACACACACTCACTCAGCAGACACCGCGCCACAGCGTGGCTACGTCCGTGCGCATGTCCGTGACGTCAGCCGCATGCCGGAAGTTGAGGACGTAAAGGCACAGTTTGTAGTTTTTAACCAAACGTTTCTGTACATTCATAACATTTTACGTGACTTAGCACAATTCTCTTTGTCGCACTGATTTAACTGTCTTTAAACTAGCTACAGTTTATGCTCTGCTGCACCAGTATTACACATACAGAACATCATACAACAACATAATAATACACAGTATATGATAGTGTGATTTTTTTTTAATAAGTTTAATTAAGTTCAAGGTCACTGCTGTTCTTCACTGTCTTTGCAGGAGCCTCAGTTTGAACAGGACTGTGAGTCTGCTGTGTCCTCTGTCAGAGACACTCTGTGGCTTCTCATCCAGAACACTGCAGAAGAACAGCACCAGATGTCCTGCAGAGCAAGTGTTTGCAACATCCTCTCGCCTCACAGAAGACTGTGTCGTGACTTTTCCATGGCTGCTTGAAAAAAAAAAAAAAGCTGCAACTCATCTTTACTTGAATAATTAGGACTTTATTCAAAGAAACAAGTGAGTTTGAGAAGCATCTCCTGATTCAAATCTTCATGTTCAGTTGTAACTTCTCCTGGGCTAGCTTTTATACCCACAGGACAAAACATTCAGGAAAACGGCCTGATAAGGAACCAGCTCCTATCACTGTCTTTCGTGACTTACTTTGCCATGTCTGTTTTACCTCTCAGAGAGATATGGCAAAAGGTCACAACACAGAACCACTCAGGTAGAGAAGGGTAAAAAGGTCAGCATACCTCCTGCCGTTCTCCCAAGAGAGGTCATAAATGCTACTGAATGTTAACTCTTCATGCAGAGATAATAAACAACTATAGAATGTTAAGTCTTCATGCAGAGAGGGAGGTCATTGCAAATTCTTAGAGACATGCACTTCACATTCAACTGTAACCTTATAGGAGAGATCAGTGAGATGCTATGAAATGCTTATAAGACACCATACCACAACTGTTTCACATGGTGGAGACTCAGCAGCATGCCACGCTCTGTCCTTGACTGATTTGACTCTGATCCATATCCACAGATTCTTTAGGCGAGTAGTCTCCTGTGAAACGGTCTCGCATGAACTTAGAATAAAAAATAAAATGTTATTTTAGCATGCAGTCATTTACAAATGTTTAAAGGTAACCTGATTAGGTTTTGAAGGGATTCAGATTGAGTTTGTGCTGATTCATTTACCTAAATCCACAGTCTAATGTCAAATAGTCTGCTGACTAAACTGATTATCTCAACAGGTCAGCTGTTCAGAGAAAGAATCAGACCTAACAGCCAATAACAATGACATGTAAATTCATCCATCATGATACAAAAAACAAAATCATAATATTGATGTTTACACAAAGGTAATATTCAGAATTCTGAGCAAATTTGCCAGTAAACACAGTTAACATAAATGTGAATGCAAAGGAAAAAATCAGTTCCTCTTCACACGCATCTGAAATTTCACTGAACTTCTGTATCAGCTTGTTGAATTCTTGTCAGTGTTTCCTTCAAATCTTTGAAATCATTTCTCATTCATATGATACAGTTTATGTGCTCCATTAACAACACTGAATATACACACAGGATGAAAGAATGTGATAGATGAAATCTACAAATCATTTGGAGCTATGTGGACACGTGATATTCATGGCACTGCACGCTGTGCACCCTGTGTGCTCTCTAACCAGACAGCAGTCTGACGTGTTCATCCTGTTCACACTGAATTCTATTATCTTTTATATTCATTATTTTATGGCTTAAACTAAACAGTACACTCACCCTTCTTCTATCCATGAAATGATTAAATCCACCAGTTTTTCCCTCTCATATTACGCCTTCACAGCTCCATCATCCCTTCACTTTATGTTTTAAAATATATTGTAAGTTATGAAATATGTAACATGTTCCTTACATGAATCTGCTCACTTCTCTCAACTCTTTCTAACAACAGATCAGGACCTGAACTACCATTTTGCTGAGTCATTCAGCAGCCCGGGTCCCATTAACTTTCAGAGGTGTGGATTGGGGTGGATTTTACAGGCAGCATGTGATTGGCTGTGCAGTGGGAGGCGGGCCTGTCCAAAGTTAAACATCTGGAAGTGCTTTCTGCTGCTGTTCAGTCACTCAGTAACTCAGTGAGGTTGAGCAGAATACCACTGACAAAGAGAAGATGTCCTTCATTAGAGTAGAGCAAACGTCTGATTTCTCCTTCCACAACCTCCCGTATGGAGTCTTCTCCACTCCTGACAATGTAAGTCTGATTTCTTTCTTTCTGTTTGAAAACGTTTTATTGACAGATTGCATTGTCAAGTCAGACACACCGAGGACATCTGGTCCTAATTTTCAAAATAAAGCTTCACATAGATTTTGAGTAGAAATTTTATTGTCATTGTAACGTAGTAAAAAACTTTTTAAAAAGTATTTGCTTGTTGTTGAAGGTAAAACTTCAAGTCATCCAGGTTGATGCGTGGCTCACTGGATGAAACACAGAAAGAACGTATAAAGAACCAGAATAGTGGAAGTGTACTGTGGATCATCTCTACTTATTTCACAGTGTTTTAACTTCCTCAGGCCAAACATCGCATTGGTGTTGCCATTGGAGACCAGATACTGGACCTCAGTGTGATAAAGTCTCTGTTTCAAGGGCCTGTGATGTCCAAACATCAGGATGTCTTTGACCAGGTAAGTTTAATCAACATTAGTAATCACGTAAGAGGCACCATAACTCATCTGACCTTTTTGTTCTGGCATGAGTCAGATGTTCTGTGCAGCATCATTTTAACTCTGTTTAGTGCAGTTTGTGTTGATTCTGGCGACCCCTGTGGACAAAAGATGCAGCAAAAACTGCAACAATAAAATGTTCAAAGTAAATTGAAGCACATTAAGTGAATAAACACAGGGCATCGGAGCTCAGGAGTAAATGACCAGGCACCTTGGTGATGGTCCTGTTTGTCTATGGGAAGGGAACATTATTAACAGTATTCATTAAATTCACTGTTTCATAACAATATATATTGTAGTCCAATAAAATCAAAGTGACACATCAAGTGACTGAAACAAAAATACAAAAGACATGTACAGATAAAATGTATTAATCATCCAGAACGACACATTTACACTGTTAGCATTAGCATGAAATGTGCAAGCAAAAATATATATTCCAAGATGCAAATGTGGAACTACAGGTCACATGACACCCTCAAGTGCAAACTCTATTAGCAAAAGATCATCTGTGGAGCAACGCAAAGACTGCAGCCAGGCTGAGCCAGATCATGAAGTGATGATCATGTTTTTATATTCCCTGCACTGCAGCAAGAGAAAGATGTTCACTCTATAGATGTGCACATGTTCACGTGTTCTCTGCACATTTTTAACACAGCACTGTGTTCATATGTTTCAAATGTGTCGACATTAACCTCTGTATTATTGAGACATGCTTTGTGCTCCAGCCTGCTACATCACTTCTGTGTTTGGAGAACAGTTTCATTTAGAAAGATGTGAAGTGATTGCTGCTTTATGTAACATCTTTTAATTGTCATCTGTGTCTCGTTACAAGCCCACACTGAATGCTTTCATGGCTCTCGGTTACGAGGCCTGGCGGGAGGCCAGGAGGACCTTGCAAATGTTGCTGTCAGCCAATGAGAGCACGCTGAGAGACGACATCAGCCTTCGGAGCAGGTCAGTCTTCATCAGGCTATGTCCTGGTCATGTGTCAGTCAGTGTGCTCACAGCAGGGAGACCTTTTCTTTTGTGACATCACTGATGGGGCCGTGATCGAAAGCTGTGCATAAGCTTGGAAGCTTCCCGCAATAAAGAGCAGCCACACCTTTCTGCTCTGTGTGGTTTACTGTTTATATCATAGGCCCAATTATTTAATTATGATTCATTATGGATGATCGGCTAGAATGGAGAGTTTCCATCCTTTGGTCTAAGAGACTGTCAGATAGTATATAAGATACTCGTCATTCCTGACAGTCTCACTCGTTCACTAAAGCGATTCTTAATATCTGGTGTGACAAAGCTGGTTATCAGCAGATCAAAGCATTTAATATGACTTCAGACAAAAGAATACTGAGGGGAAATTATTTGATAAATGACAATATCTCAGTAATTTTTAGTAAGTAGAGGAGAATGGCTATGAATATATAAATGTATACTATTAAAAGAATTTCTGCAGCTGGATGTAGAATAACTGCACACAGAGTGGAATCACTGCTCCAGTCTGCATTTTCTGAATGACTACAGCATGCAAAGGATCTGTTTAATGAGGAGGCTGCAGTCTGTGTGCTTATTTGATGCTCTGTGTTGAACAGAGTGGAGACAGGAGTGTGTTAAAGAACATTTCTCCTGTATTGGCGTGATCCCTGCCACTTCATTGTGGAGGCAGTTTGGTATAATGTCTTTTAATAATCATTTTAGACACGAGGTGTTGGAAATGTCCCTGAAATGTTCTTGAAAATAATTTCTTATAGAGTTTTAAAGCTCTTCCAGCCTTCTATTTGCTGGTTGACTTTCTGTCCTGTCTTGATACAGTTTACTGCATCAGAGCTTTTCTGTCTTTCTGTCCTCGTCTCTGCAGAGCCTTTGTCCATCAGAGTGCAGCCACCATGCACCTTCCTGCAGACATCGGTGAGCCTTTCCTGAGGGTTAAAAAAACTCCTGTCGGGTTCATCCGAGGCCACGGGGTTTTGCATCCACCCAGAGATGTGACCTCTCGCTTGGCATCATCTCCGAAATGGATGTCCCATCACACCCCCTGAATAATGCATGTGTTTGAGTTAATAGGGGGCTTTCCGTTTCAAGACCTGTCTCACCTTTTGACATGCACAGCTTGTTTCATGTAGCTCTGTGTTAATGTCAACAGCCACTGAGGGGATGGGGACACACTCCACTGTCACATTTTCAAGTGCACTTCATAATATAATTTAACACATTTACATATCTAGGTGGCCTTGAATTGTAACCATGTGCTCACAGAAAAGAAGTCCCCAAAGCAAAAAGGACTTTTTCTGTCCAGGATTTTTCTTCCACACCAAAAAAATGTCTTTGTGCACGGTCACATTGAAAAAGTGACGAACCAAACACAAAGTTGAAAGAACATTAATATCTAAGATATTATTATATTCTGTATCATAAAGATGTGCCCTAACTGGAACTAAGAGGAATAAAACAGACCATATACTGTCCATATACTTTTGGCCTTGTTATGTAAGTGATCTATGATCTATGATCAGGTCTTAATTTAAAATTTTATTTTGTTTAGTTTAAACAGCACGATGACATGAGTCCTTTTCTTCTATGCTCAGTAGATGTAAATAGAGTGTGTAGCGTATGAGCAGCAGGGGGCACTGTTCAACAACACACTGTTTCTGTTCAGTCAGGTCTGTGCTCAAAGAGTTCACTGATAAAAGCAGCGTACGGGCGTAGATGTGAATATTTCAGCCTGTTCTTATGAAGTCTCCCCTCTGTTTTTCACAGGCGATTACACCGACTTCTACTCCTCCAGAGATCACGCCACCAACGTTGGCATCATGTTCCGGGGGAAGGAGAACGCTCTGATGCCAAATTGGTACACTATCAATCAAAGAAGCAGCAGCAGACACTAACAGCTGTTCACAGAATTAATAAAAGGCTTACTGAGAGGCCTTGATACATTTCCAGTGTTGGGGCAGGTATTGAGAGACGGCTCGAAACAAATTGTTCAAGGCTCTCTGCAAACAGTGATATGTGGAGGGACACTACAAGGTTTCCTTAATTGATTTGGGCCTCGGAGCATCAGTGTGCATTTAAACGCTGCAGCAGGGCTCTGGGAGCATCCCTGCAGCACGCCCCAGTCACACACCACAGACAGCCTTCATTTATTCCAAGGCCCTCGTGGGAGGAATGCTAAGGTGGCCTGGGGCAACTCTGTCTCCCCCCGTGTCTGACACGCTGCTCTCTGGTTAAGCAGGTGATTGGCAGGCTCTTCTTCCCGGCTGTCAGCCTCTCCCCACGGATCAGGGATCAGAGTCATTTTTAGCAATAGTTCTTTGATGATGGGGCACAAGTTTTGGAATTTGGGCATTATAGATCCTATATATAGACCGTTATATATTGGGTTACAATAGTTACAGAAGCCTTCATGGGACTAAAATTAGGACCCAATCCGAAGTATTCAAATAAAAAAAACAAACAAAAAAGTGTTGACTTTAAAGCAGCTGAAATCAATATTTTTTTATAATGAATCAAATGAAATTGTGAGAACAGTGTGCTAAAGTTAAAGGGGGTGCTAATGGCAGTGAAAGGCTTAAAGGCTTAAAGAAGAAAAAAGGAAATTGTCACCCTAATCAGTAGCTCCCATCACCATTAAGGAGTTTTATAGCAAGTTTCAGCTTATGGCCTAGTTTCCAGCTGCAGCAGGCAGCAATTTTAAGCACACAGCACCAAAAGGCATACGGGCACAGTTAGCAACTAGCGACTGGAGTATGTAGCAGCTAAAGAGGCAGATATTTCCCTCAGGAGGTGTTAGAGCTTCAGCTTAACTGAGCTAGAAATAATTAATATTGACAGGTGGACATACAGATGTGATCAAAGGCGTATTTCACAGCTGAAAAGATTTTTTTTTCATAAAACTGTCTATGCATTGAAAGAAGTTGTTTTGTGACTGCTGCTGACTTCACACAGTTCCTGCAGTACGTTTTATTGAATTTGCATACGGGTAATATAAATGTTTGATTCATGTACTGTGCAGATAATATGGTCTACATCTTATTATTCAAATTTGATCATCTAGGAATCATTATCCATCCACTTCTACTATGTTATGGCTACATTTGAGTAAGGAGCTTCACCTGTGTCCAGCCCTGCTCGTCCTAGAAGAACCTTGCATTCTGTCAGCGTACAGCACAGGCTACATGTCCTGTGCAATATCTTGCTCTGGGATGTTGTGGTGGAGGCAGGGCTCTGTAAAGATGGGAGTTATTTCAGCCATTTTATTTCCCTTAAACCCGACAATAGCCACAAGTAGGCTGGATGGTGCAACAGCATTAGTTCCAAGATGGGTTAGCTTAGCTCTCCCTATCTTATCCCTGGGTGGTCTTGATTTGGTCTGGCTGGGTGGTTGAGGGGTCATTTTAAGATCTGCTTACTTAATCCAATCCCCACATTTCCTCTTTTGGATGTTGTGTTTTTCTCTTTTAAGTAATACATCCGTCGGCATAGCATGTGTAGCAATGTTTGAGTGATCTCACGCCTCTGTTGCACGTTTGTACCCTCCATGCCATGGTAAATGTTGTTGCAATAGAAATAAAATCACCGTCCAGTGAAACTCCATCCATATTCAACACACACAGTGTGTAAACTAACCCAGTGGGCTGTGAAACTGTTTTGCCACTGTGTTCACTCTTGCATTAACTTGGTTGTTGTGCTTTGCAGGTTAAGGCTTCCTGTGGGATACCACGGCAGAGCATCATCAGTGGTTGTTTCTGGGACTCCCATTCGCCGCCCTTCAGGCCAGATGAGACCTGACCAAAGTAAGGTCCTTACATTCACCAGTATTGGGCTCTATTAGGGTGGCAACAAGGTTCAGGCCAGCTGGGACCTGTCTGTGGTTGAGGAGTTGCTAGCTCGTCCACCCCTGTCTTAGCTAGGATTGGCTCCAGGCCAAGACCCTGATAAGGAGAAGTGGTTATGGAAAATGAGTGAATGGTCATTCAGTTTAAAACTTTGTTCATCATGTGTTCTTTACAAACAAACCATTATGACTGGGACCTTTGTGGCTCAGTGTTTGGTGCAGTTACATCAAATCCTATCTTAGTATAGCTGAATAAATGATTTTGATCTTAGATAGATCAACAGTGATGTGCTGTTTGGTGTCAGTCTGATAATGTACAGTGAGTCTTTGGAGCTTCTTTTGGTGAAACAGCTGCCTGCTGAAGACAAAACCTACGTGTTTAGTACAGGAGTGAACTAAAACAGAAGACTTGGGGCTGACAGCTGCTAGAAACGAGCTCACACTCGCTATAATGTAGAAACATTTACCAGTTGACTTTGTGAGAACCAGCTTTTTGTCCTAAAATATGAAGTGATCAACACAATGTTGGTCCTTCAACAGATTTTAGTCCACAATGTAATAAAAAGCCGTAAGTAGACAGAAGTGAAGCTCTTACAGGTGGTGATAACCATGTTTGCTCTTTTCTTTCTCGCAGCAAAGCCTCCAGTGTTTGGCCCCTCTAAGCAGTTGGACATTGAGCTGGAGATGGTGATTATAGTGTTTACTCCATTTAATCAACCTGTATGTTTGTAGTGTTTGAATAGATGTTGAAATAACTTTATTTCAACATCAGAGTTGACCGAGAGAATGGCCTGAGTTGCCCTTTGCTAGTCTGTGTGACATTGAGTGCTGCACAATACTGTAAGCCTCAGTATTTCACTGCCTTTGCTTTTCTTCTTTACCTTTGATTAGGCCTTCTTTGTTGGAGCAGGGACTCAGCTCGGGGAGCCCATTCCCATCCAGAAAGCCCATGAACACATCTTTGGCATGGTGCTCATGAATGACTGGAGTGGTAAGAGCCTCTGCACAGACACATCACACTAACATCACCGTCATCATCCTTTTGTATGTGCTTGTAGATCATTGTGGGTCCTTGGCAAACCTGGGATTATGTGATATATAAACATAATAAAACTAGTCAAAACGTGACTGTTCTGATGGAACTGGTTCCGTGATGAATGTGACAATATGTTGCCAGATCAGCAGCACTAATGAACAGTGAAGTTTCACTTAGAAGCACACTTGTTCCTTAATTTAGCTCTGCATTATACATGTTGATGCCGTCACTTCAGATTAAGCACATGGACATGGTTTTAGATTAAATGGCAGCGTCAGTCCTCATCAAAACATGAGTGGGATTATGTATAATTGATTTAGCTGGAATCTCTGGAGAGGACATGCATGGTGCTGTTACTCTCTAATATCTCCTTTTTACTCATGCACCAGTCCTCCATCTCTGTCAGCAGAAGTCAATTAAAAGCAGGATTAAATATTAGATTTTCAGAAAGAATGTTACAGTGAGCCTACCTACTACACACACTCCACACAGGAGTCCATTTTGAACTGCTGTGTTTCTACAGTAGCCCATAACAGACAAACTAAACACTGGTTCTAAGTAATGCCTGCACATTTTTCAGAAGTGTCATGGCCACCGCAGGTTCTCTTTTGTAAACAGACGGTGAGGTGAGGGATATTCAGTCTAACCTCACCACTAGGTGGCACTAAATCCAACACAGTGGGCCTTTAAAGATAAAAACACAAATGACATCATTCATTGTAACCTGGACCAGCCCAGGGTCTGTATCTGTCAAAGTCTAGTCTTCAACTAGAGTAAATATGTTTTGCTCAGGATCAATAATAAGTTATCTGAAGCAATATGAATCATTCAAAAAGTCATTTTGGCACACTACCTGTAGCTGATAGATTGTTTCTCATTTCCATTTACTGTCAGTGTAAAGGAAATAAATGTTTATTCACTTCGATTCTCCCTGTCGTCACAGTTACATGTCAGCCCAATATGGCAGCACTCTGTAATGCACTGTACTACTCTGCCACAGCCAGAACCCAAATGCACAACTCAGGAGGCAAATAAGGTCCAAAAATATTGAGGCTGAGGAGTGACTTGTGATGGGTCAAAACAACAAGATCAGCATCAAAACTGGCAAGAAAATAGGAGTCGATGGCAAGCTAAGGCATATGTATGAAGATTATCTGGCAGAGGGAGTGTCTCCATCTGACATGACAGCTGAGAGTCAGAATGAATGAAACTAAGCTACCAACACCAAGACAGACAGGCTGTGATTTAGCAGGTAATTCAGAGCGTACAGCGAGCGACACTTCAACATAACTATCTTTTATTTTCTTTCATTAGTTCTTTGGCAGAGATCGCATTAGCTTTGTGTGTAGAAAGCACAGAAGAATCAGAAGCTATTACTGCTTTATGGCCCACGACAGAGTGAAGCGTGACAGGGAATATAAGACTGAGTCTACACTTTCAGATCTGATGGCAGCTGCTGTATATACAGTGAGAGCAGTGTAATATGTGGAGGTCCACTCACACATAAGTTTGTTTGTTTATATTTGACATATTTTGATGCCAGAAATAATTTAGCGTTCCTCTCACAATGAAAACACAGCACAATGCAATTAAAATGTTACTAAACAGAATGGATCAAATTTTGATAATAATTTTAATGATCTAAAAATAGATAATAATAATAATAATAATAAAGAGTGAATAATAACAGTGAACAGAGTCAGCACTGTTAGTTAGACACAAATATCTATCGTGCATGTTGTTAGCTAACAACATGAACTTGCTGCCTTTGGTTTGTTGTTGCTTCCTGTTTTGATGATCCACAGTTGCACTCTGAGAGTTGTTTGAAAGGTTTATTGTGAAAGTTGCAACGTGTCATCGAGCCACCCTTTAAGGACTGCCCACAAAATCCAGGACTGAAAACTGGTGAAAAACTGTTTGAACCTCTAACTTTACATTTCAGTAATATATCATTCAAAGTCTTCACATGGTTTTCAACAACCATTTTCCAACTTATTTAATGAAAGAAATCTCAGAATTCGCTTTACGCAGACTTTAAAGACATGATATTTTGATGCTATGTGAACTGTGTTTTGATTCATTACATACAGAATACAAACACAGAACATGACACGCAGACTTCTGGAAAGCTGGAGATGAATCTAAAATGAATATTCAGTGAATGTGGAGTTTGTGTTTTGCCTTTGAAATGTTCCCCTGCACATGATGCAACACATTCTCCACCAGAATATTTCAAGGACACACATCAGACTGGTGCACGGATACAGTACAGTCGGCCCTTGTGGGTTTTTTCACCACAGCACAATGTGAGAGATTTTTCAGTCTGTGACATTTGTGCTGAATTTGCAGCTTCAAAGCTAACTGACAATGCTTTCATTTTGTACTTGCTAAAGCCCTCAGGAGATCAGTCTGTGCAGAGTTCACCGCAGGCTCTCCATGAATATTTGCCATCCCAAACTCCCATACAGCTTGCACGCTATAAGTGAAATGCCTCTGTCCTCTTCCCCTCTGATCTCAGTGGTGCAGTGGTGATTTAATTGAAAAGTAATTTCTTAAAGGCTCACGGTGGGTGAGGCGGAAAGGCTCGGCCAATGAGCCGTGTCCATGTGTGAGGACAGATGGAGATAATGAGAGCGGACCGGCATTAAAAGCTCTTACAGTGGAAGATTATCTCACTGTTGGTCCATTAGCTTCACAGTGGAGGAGATCTATGGGAGCACAGGGGACTAGAGGGATCCTGACATTAGTGAGCATTTCAAAGTTACATTACATCGCTCTGAGCTGTGTCTCAATTCCATACGACGTACTAACCGTATACAGTATGAAGTGTTACTGTAGATTACAGCATTCAGAAACAAACAGGTAACACACCCTGTACAGACCTGAACAGCTAGTCCAGGCAATCAGCTCTAGTCTGCTGACATACATGAGCATGGCAGTGTATTTAGAGGACCCGTGTGTAGGATTTAGCATCTATCAGTTTAGTTGCTGATTGCAATCCCCATGCCTCACCCTCTATCCCCACGCCTCACCCTCTCCGTCCTAGCATGAATGAATGATGGCTGCAAAACACACAAGAATTGCAAAAGACTAGAGCCAGTGTTTGTCTATTTTGGGCTACTGTAGAATCATGTTTCAAGATGGCAGACTCATTCTAAGATTTAAAAAAAAATAGTGTTTTTTTGAGGTGATTGTGCATTATCAAAAACACAATCATATATATATATATATATGTATAATTTGTCAATAGAGTCCCCCAAAAATCTGACACCCTGAACCCTGGTTTGACAAACTGGGAATGACAATTAACTCTATTTCTCAGCTCTGACTGGCTGATTTCGTTCAGGCCTGGTGGATTCTTGCGAACACCACTATGAGAAGCAGAGGGATGTGATTTCTTCACAGATTATCTGCCTTGTGTGCTACTGTCAATATAAAGTGACAGCTTCAGCAAAAATGACAAAAAGTTACCAACTGTAGCTTCAAATATATTTTGATTGCTTTGAACAAAGGCTGGCCTCCTGTAGCAAAGGGTTTGGACAGTTTGTGCAGATGAAAGATCTGAAAGGAATCGAGATGGAACAATGTTGTTTTAAGTTTTGAGTTTTAGTACAGAAGTGAATAGTTCTTGTAAGTTGAGTCATCACACACGTTCGTGTCATTAAAAATGTCAAGGATATATGAAGAGCCAAAAGCTTACAGACTTGAATGTTTTTGTGAACTCAGACAGAGATAGATGACCTCCTGTAGCACACACTGCCAACATACACCCCAGCCTTTGACCACAAGCCAGACTTTGTTTCAGTGAATCACTTTGCATCCTATTCATCTCCCTGTTTAACACAGAGATTATGCAATATTTCAAGTAAAATGCAAGTAAAAAACTCTCTTCTTCAAGAATCACATGTATCTATAATGTCATAAAAAATAATATATATAAATATATATATATATTCTTGTTCAGCAGAAAGGTCTCCTGGTAGTTTCTACTTTTTTTGTACAATAATATTTGTGTTTGTTCTCAGCCAGGGACATCCAGGCATGGGAGTATGTTCCCCTGGGTCCTTTCCTGGGGAAGAACTTCGGAACATCCATCTCACCCTGGGTCGTCCCTATGGAGGCGCTCTTACCCTTTGCAGTGCCCAACTCCATCCAGGTTAGTACAAGGGACCAATGGAGGCCTCAAAATCCAAGTCAACAAGTCTGGAGCCATTTCAAGTAACTTTCCTGTTAAACTGCTTCCGTTACACAGCTACACAGCTAAGCTAAATAATCCTCATGATGACTCTTCTGTCCTGACACAAATTTTCATCCAATTATCAACTCACTCAAACTGCAAAATAGTAAAAGTACTGATGTTTATACTAAGATGTTTCTGTTCCTCCTCTCCTTGCAGGATCCTGAGCCCCTGCCTTACCTGCAGCACCAGGATGCTTACACGTTCAACATTAACCTGTTTGTGTCGCTAAAAGGTACAAAGTGACATGTCAGCTGGAATGGTTTCACTGTGTACGTGTGTAGTTAAACACTCGCACACAGCTTTGTACACACACTGCTTAGCAATAAAGGTCCTGTGATGATTGATGGTAAGGATCACCGCCCACCCCAAACACACACACAAACACACTACACAAACAGCAGAGTAGCACTAGCAGGCAGGTGGAGAGTGATGAACCTTTTGTAGTGGATATAGCAGAAAATGGAAGTACAGTATACTAAAAGGTTGTACAGTATTTGAGTAGATGTACTTTCCAGCATGGCTGAAAGTCGCGGCGTACAAAGCCTTAATTCACTTTGGCCACGACCCACTGCTTTGTGTCAGGACAGGGTACAGTAATATTTTACGGAGGGATTATGTGTCTTAATGTGAGTGATGTTTTGCTCTTCAAGGACAGGACATGGCAGAGGCAGCAACCATCTGCAAGTCAAACTTCAGGGTAAGAACCTTTTGTGCTGAGGCAGACACTCTGTGCATATACACTTATACTTCATGGTATCACACTGTTTCTGTTTCTGACTTCACATGAACCTTCATTAAGGCTGTGTGGCCTAGCAGATATAACAATCCCAAGTCCCGCCCCCCTGCACTCTGTGCTCCAATAGCAGTGAGAATAGCCAGTATTTCCTTGTGTTGTGTTTTAACACAGACATTGTTAGTGCAGTCTCCCTCTCACTGCTCTCTGACAACAGCACACTGCAGAAGCTGGTCTGACCGGCAGTCTTCTTTATGAACATGGTCAATATGTATGAAGTCATAACAGTGTCTCTTCACTCAGTACATGTACTGGACCATGAAGCAGCAGCTTGCCCATCACACAGTCAACGGCTGCAACGTCAGACCAGGAGACCTGCTGGCTTCCGGTACCATCAGTGGACCTGTGAGTGTCTGTATGGACAGTGCTAACGGAATTGTGTTTTAAATACTTTGACTTGCATGTTGCATGATGCAGCACACAGTGCCTGTCTGCCTCTCTGTCTGGTGTTACATGAGCAGTCCATGTGTAGTGTACAGGGCTGATACTGTGTGTTCTGAATCTCAACAGGATCCTGAGAGTTTTGGCTCCATGCTGGAGCTGTCATGGAGGGGATCTAAGAGCATCGATCTGGGAGGCGGAGAGACTAGAACCTTCCTGAAGGACGGAGACCAAGTCACCATCACAGGTTAGACTGAACCATCAGCACTGCTCATTCACCTGAAAACATTTTCTCCATAAAACATGGTCCAGTTTCACCAAAATCAGTCAGGTAGTTGGTGATGTGTGACAACAGGTATGCTGACCACCTGATTACAAGTCAGTGTAGAATCAAAGTGATAGTGAAGCTGTTATTTTAAGTCAAACGTCACATAAAGCTATAGAATGAGCGTGACCTTACTAAATACGATCATACTAACATCATGTCCACAGTCACATGATTATTATGATACTAATGTCCTTTCTCTTCCTGTCTAGGTTACTGTCAAGGAGATGGATATAGGGTGGGCTTCGGTCCTTGTATGGCATCCATCCTGCCGGCCCTGCAGCACTGAAGCACACTTTACGTACTGTTTATGTGGGAATCCCTTAGTGGAGCGTAAATAACTGGAAGACACATTACCTGTTTTGATGGCCATTATCCATGAATGATGACGACTATCGAGATATTCTCACCCAGTGCATGTAGTCTCACAGCTCTGTGGTTTTGTGGTCTCGTTATCGAAATCCTCATCATGTAATATTCATCCAGCAGAGGGGTTCTCCCACCTCACTTCACAGTGTTACTGCTGTACCAGGATCAGTATTATTGATGTTTTACGGGTGTTGCCTCCTGATTTATAATGAAAGCATCCATTTTTAATCTCACTGTGTTTACGTCTTTTGTTTTCCTGTCGGCTAATTTGTCATCTGTGCTCTTTAATCACAAGAAATGACTTATTCATTAAGTTAGAAATATTAATTCTTCATTTAAAGTCTGATGATATTCTTTGTTTTTGTGTTTACAAATCCCACATGCAGATTCAAACCAAGGATGAGTTGATCTGATAACAAATGTGGTCTTCACATACAAGGTGCTGCCTCGAAGGACATAACTGTCAAATTATACAAAGAAAAAAAAAACAAATACTGCAAAAGTAGAAAAAACGTGAATCGAAAACTTGCAGAAGAAATTTGCATGAAAAATATGCAAAATAGATGCAGTATATTTCTAAGTGAAAAGGCTGTGCTTATAATGAAGAAAGAATGACCAAATGTTCAGAGTATGAAGTATAAACAGTATAATTTGAATCAGTGCTCTGAGGACAGAGGATGTAAAGCCCCATGAGGCATATTGTGATACTGAGCTATGCTATTCAAACTGACCATAGGTCCACGAGGTCAGACAGAATCAGTTTCAGTAAGTACGTTTCAGTTCAAAACCTGATGCCAGAACATCCTGATGTTTTTCTGGCATCAGGTTTTGTCCTGATGAACTACAGCTTTGCCAGAAGGGAAGTTTCAAAGGCTTTCTTTCCCGCCAGCCATACTCCTTCCTGCTCGCCTCCTGGTGGAGTACAGGTCCTGGCGGCATGACAGATTGTAGCCAGTCAGCAAGGCGAATCATATACTGAATGCAAGGTTGTCGTTCTACAACCCGATGCCCTCTTAACCTTTAAAGTAGTCCTATGACGTTCCTTTTGGATAGAACACTCTTGCTAGAGGCATAGACTGCTGGGGGACTTCTCATGATGCACTGAACTCACTATCTCTATGCCTAGACTGAGGATTGTGGTTGAGTCTGCTGCTGTGATCCTGCTTGACGTCCACTACAGATATTATTATTATTATCATTATCACCGCTGTGAAACTTTGTCTGTCTCTCTTTAAACTCATCCTGTCATCATCTGGCCGTCATCAATGAGCTCTGTCACCGCTGTCATCGAGTGTTTGCTCATGGTGGAATGGTTGCTCTCTGTAGATAATATTATAAAGAGTACAGTCTAGACCTGCTCTGTATGGAAAGTGTCATGAGATTTCCATAATGGCGATTTAACACTTTCAACACAAATAGAATGAACTGAACTGCGGCTGGGCCAGTTTTTTTTTCTTTGTGCAGACATCTCACCTCACCCATCACTGATGTTCAGTAGATGAGTATCTGTGCTGGTTCACCCGCTGCAGAGCCCTCCTGTCCTGGGCCACGCACAAACTTTCCCCTAGTCATAATGTTTCCAGTCTATCGCTGTGGGATATGTGACGTGACATATTCCTTCCCTATCATGAACACACACACACACACACACTGTTTATTTTGACTCACATAGCCATGCCAGAAATAATCAGTAGTGCATCAAATGTGGATTCATTTGCAGTTAAAAATAGCTCCCAACGAACATATTCGTAATGCTATCACCTCCTTATAAAGGGCAAAAAATAAATCCTGACGGAGAAAATCAACAGATAAAACCTGCAGACTGACTGCTCACCTACATGGAATGTGCGCCTGCTTCAAGAAACAAAAGGTGAAGGAGACAGATGCAAGCATTCCGAAATATTGATTCAATTAAAGTATTTGAGAGATGGACGGAGGAGTTTAGTTTTGATGTTTTGTGGAAGTTATTGACAGTTTAGACCTATTCAAGCTGCCAATACCAGGCTGAGCCACGTTTAAACAGAATATGAATGAATAATGAGAGTGGAGAAAAAGCATCAGTCAAACTGTTTATGACAGCTGAGGCTGTTTGGATGTTTCAGACTCTGCATGATGCGTGTGGATGTGCGCTGATAGATTTACTCAACTTACTAAAAGTCATCAGCACTCTATGCTGATTTTATTTGCTGCAGCAGCTCAGTGAAGGGGCTGATTCTAATTCAAGCCCACAACTCCATCCTGGGACCATGGATGCTCTGTGCTGGTGTAGTAATGGTGACAGCAGACATTTTCACAAATGTATCCCGATCATAACATTCATTCTGGTTATTGCTCCATTCTCTCTGACACAGTAATTTTGTAATTGCAGATCCAGCCATGCAGTAACCTCTCTCCACTGTTCCACCACCTGACCTCCACGCCCACTCTGTCACCTGGCTCCACCTCCACTAGTCAGCCCAGTAGTGTGTATGTTGTTTGCATCTACCCAACCTGCGTGTACCCGATGACTCATGGTCACAATACAGATGCAGTGAGCCGATGGATCTTGAGGAGAATGTGAAATTGAATCTGCCCAGAAGGAAAATATATCTGTGTACCTAACCTAGAAACTTGACATCATGCTGGTACTGATGAATTAGATCACAGTAGTTAGAGCTGTAAAAGATGAGGAAATCATGAAAAGACTTTGGAAACTTGTTTTTTACTGCTATGGATTGACTTCTTTCAACAAATATCTAAATCGTTTCAGTCTGTTCATTCTTTGCAGCTAGTCATTCATATGTCTGTCCTCATACTATGTAACTGGTTACAGCTCTAGGTTGTGAGAAGTATGAAACACCACCAACTATCTGACCGATTTTGGTGAAACTGGATCATATTTGATGGAGAAAATGTTTTCTGGTTTTCCCTCTGATGTCCCCCGGCTACTCCGCCTCAACTCTCTGTGATTTACAGTTTCCTGAAGGACAGTGAAATAAACTGCCGCCAACTGTAGCTGCTGTTAGCTAGCTCAAGGGAAGTGTTAGTGATTGTACCACGGGTGTTTTGGACCTCCAGGTAGAGGAGGTTTTAAGCCCTTTGGCATGGGGGAATGCTGACAGGGAGTGAAGTCAGTGTCATGCCAGAATAGGAGCTGGTCAAGTGGGCAATGTAACAGGACTCAGCAGCTTCTATCAATATAAAGGCAGAGGCGAACAGGATGTTGACAGAGGAAGCTGAGAAGAGAAGAGAGTGACTTGGTTTTGGACTAGTAAGAACTATTAGCTGGCTGCTATGTCTTGTGTCACTGCACTTGCATGACATTTGGCTGTTTTTGCACATTTAGCACAGTGGGATTACACGCTGGTCAGACAGTGTTGCTTTAAATTCAAAGTATTTTGTTTGTCTCTGCCCTCTATGTGTCTTTGAAACTCTGTGCATAAGTATCCCTGCTTCCCAACTGAGCAGCATTCTCTAAACTCCCTCTTATTAATTGTATTAATCAATAATGGAATCAATAAAGAGTCAGACGTGTAAGCAGAATCAATAATGATTTTATCATTTGTAGCAGTAAAATAAATGATCAGCATGCTGTATGTGTTCAGATGAGATGGACAGCTCTGCTCTGCTCTGTTCCTCTGCAGTCATCCTGTTTCACAGAACAGCAGGCTGCTCTGATGTTGTGGATGTTAACACGGTATTCAGCAGTGTTAGTCTGTCAGAAAACAAGAGAAAACAAAGAACTGACAGAAACTGAGCTTTATCCACTCAGCTCATAGTTGCTGATGAAGTAAAGAGCTGTGTGAGCACTGTCTAATATTACTTTGATTCCTGAGACATTGAAACAAAGCTAGTGAGACATGTTGTGGGTTCTCGCCAGCTTCCTCCCACAGTCCAAACACATGCAGGTGAATTGTCAGTGTGGGTGTCATTAGCTGTTTGTCTCTCAGTGCGATGAACTGGTGACTTGTCCATGGTGTGATTGGCTGCAGCCCCCTGTGAGCCTGATGAGGATGAGCAGTTATGGAAAATACATGAATTAATGATTCATGTTGATATGTGAACATATATCACTAGTAGACTTGTCAGACTTTTGAGTGCATTAAGAAAAACTTATTTTAGACTGGTCTTTGCATCATGAGTTGTTGCAGTGAATATAAGTGCAGTGTGTGTGTGTGTGTGCGTGTGTGTGTGGGTGTGTGTTATTGATGAACAGGTGGATTTCCCACTGTGAAGCCGGCTCCCTGCAGGCTGTGAAGGTCGACGGGGCAGAGGAGTCAGAGATGAAAGCAGCAGTAAAACTCAGTGAATTGGTAAAATGTTAAGATTCCTCTAAGATCAGCCTGCAGACTCTGCTCTGTCTGCTGTCGTTTGGTTCATCTCATCCAACCAGAGATGGACAAGAACATCCATCTCTTATTGATGCTCACAAGACACACACACACACACACACAAATCTAAGCTTTGCAGTGTTTCTGTTGGAATTCCGGGTAGTTTTTCGGTTGAGTCTCAGCTGCAGCGTGCAGCTCTTTCCAGGGCATTTATCAGCTCGAGTCAGATGTAGCTAAAAGGAGAGTGAACACTGGAAATATATTCATCAGAAACAGACTCAGAGTGAATGCTAATGTTGCTCTGACACCATGTGTGCCTGCTCACTAGCTTTTTGATACCTAGCTATTAAAATCTCATGTATAAATGTGACGGACAAGCTTCAGAGACTGACTGAAATGTGATCACCTCCCTGTGAGGTAGAGTTGGAAAGATGTGAGAGGTCTGTAGAAGTCCAGTTACATTTAATGGCTCATGACTCAAAATCTAGAAAGACTGAATCCAGCGTCAAGAATGAACCTCCATGCTACATGCACAGTATTATTGTTAGGGCTGCATGGATGAGTCTTCACAGTTAGATAACGCTATGTATTAAGGCCCTCAGTGGGGAGGCTCTGAGTCAGGTGGTCTGCAGGTTGGACCCAGACTGGCTAACAGAGCTGTGACTCCAGTATCATTCTCATCATTACAAAGGTCCAGGTGGCTCCTGTCACAGCGTTCAGCTGTCTGAGACTAATGACGACCAGTTTAATGTCTTTCTGGTTTTTAGACACACAGCAGGGGTGCACACAAACTGTGCCACCAACTGTAACACCGGAGATGTTATCAGTTTGAGTGAACAGCATTTAAAGCGTTTATGATATAATTCTTATAGAGCATGAAGGCTGCAGACGGAGAGCTCCAATGACAGAGACTGCAGACACTGCAGAGAGGACTGGAAGGCTCTGCTCTCCATCCCATCAGCGCTTCGCTCTGTTTAAAAACACTGTTTGCTCCTCAGCTATGATCTGTGGAAAAGGCAGCACACCGTGAACTCAAACATTTTGGTTTTAAACTCGGTAAATCCGCCCCTGGCTCTGCCTGTGCTGGGTGACATGTATGGACAGCAGCTTTAGTTAAACAGGAGAAGAGAATAAAAACCGACTGAGAGCTGACCTTTGCCTCAATCTCCACTCTGAGAATCAAATGGAAGTAAAGTATTAATAAATGAATGAAGCAGAGGACAGTGTGTGTCTGTGCGTGTTTGTGTGAATGTGTATTGAGTCCACAGTGCATCATGTTTTCATTGGAGGGAATGAGGAGAGGGGAAATGGAAATCTTTATAGCATCACCGCTAAATGCAATTTGCAATCCAAACAAACTAACACAGCAGTTTGTTTGACCAAAGTAACTTGGTGGTGTATGGTGTGCCAACAAATTGACAGACTGCTGCGGTGGAACGGCGACGCTGGAAATGGATCTTGGCCTGATTATTTGAGGCTGTGTGACAGAAAATGAACCACTCCCTGGAAAGCAGCTGGCAGATTATTAACCAGAGGAGGCAGCTGATTCTCTAACCAGACCGTGAAAACGAGGCTTTCACTGAACAAAGCCCTGTTCACTAATGTGGGAGCTTTCTCTTCAGTTTGTTGTTGATAGATCAGCTTCTGTTTTATCAGATTTGGTCTCACTGTGCTCTGCTGCACACAGCATAGACTACAAATATAGTAGTTTCATTTTTCATTCATGTTTGTGCTATAGTTATCAGAGAAAATGAAGATTTGGGGATATCTGGTGAGATAATGGAGAGAGTATTGTCATTTACATTTTGTCTGAAGGTAAAGGAGCTGGACAGAGTCTTTATTTCATCCTGTAGTTCTATTTTATTGCTGCCTTCCTTTGCTCTATTATTAAGTTACATTAAAAGGACATGCCAGGGTTCATATGTATGTGCACTTTACCATAGCAGTTCAGGAGGACCAGCAGTGAAGCAGAGCTGTACACTGCTGTGGACCCAAACTCAACAGCTGTTTGGGTCAGAAAGTTGCAGTCCAGACTGAACTCAAACTTCACTCTGACTCAAACAGCTGCCCTGTGGAGATCCGCACAGTTTGTGTGGGAACTCAGAGGTTCTACAGTGCCAAACAAAAAAGACAAGGGAAGGAAAGTATTGTTAAAATAGCGTACACTTAAAGTGATATGGATTTTTTTTTAGGTGGGCCTGTTCACAGCTGCACACTGACTACTGATGACTTAAAGTTGGTAAAGTTTGTAACATTTAAATTGAAGAAGACAATTTAACAAGATATACCATGTTAATGTTTAACACGTTTAGTTGTTTTAAGTCATGGGAAGAGTTCACAGAAAACATTAATGCCCTCAGGTCAGGAAGGTCTTGCTTCCTTTACAAAGTGTCCCAATAATTGTTGTGAATTCCTTCAAATAAATAGTTCAAGATTTTGGGAAATACCCTTAATCTCATGTCTCTGTGTTCAATACAGATCTGGAGTCAGGATGTAGCTAGCCTAGCTTAGCACAAAGACTGGAGGCAGCCAAAATCCAAGTAAAAACAGGACTGAAAAAGGATTTAGCTGGAGTTCTTCAGTTTTTCTTCAACATATATCTCTCAATACTTTCTTGCTTTCTTCACCTGCCGCTCTTGAACTATATTGTTGTGTGGCAGTGTGTGGGGTGGTGCTGCGGGTGAGGGTGTGTTTAATGTAATGACTGTAAGCACTATGAAACAATGAGGACATTATTATTTGTCTGATTCATGAACTTTTTCAGTACCTCTTCAACATTCTCTCATTCACTGTCTGTGTCTCTTGACCACTGCTGACAGGTCTGATGATCGGACTGGCCACTGCAGCGTGATATCAGGTTGCATTTCTCCAAAGGTTGAATCTGGCTCTTCTCATCTTTTCTTTTGGAAGACATCTCTGTGAAAAGAGCTCACAAATATGTAGTTTAAATAAAAAAGACTCAATCATTGAATTAGTGAGCAGTTCTTCCATCAGGAGGAAACAGATTTCAGTGGTTGATTATTACATATATGTATGAATGTGTGTGAATGGGTGAATGAGAGGTTTGATGGCTGTAAGAAAAAATAGAATATGGTCAACCAGTCAATGACTTGTCTCCAGCCTTTACGTCCTGGTCCTGGACAGTATCTCAGTACTTCACACACAGAGGAAATGAATATTGATCTGAAATGTATTTTCCAAAATGTCAGCGAGTTTGTTGCAGTAGGTGTTTATTCCTTCAGCCTCAAGTAAAATGCCAGCAAGGCAACACGAGCAGGATATTTTGGTCCTCTTTCCACCTCAGTCTGAACACCCTCCAACCATTCCACCTCCCACATGCCTTAAACCCCTCCACCCACACCCAGCAGCCCCACCCTGGCTGGAAGTCACGTTCCTGGCTGTTACAGAGTTTTGGAGAACCCGTGTCAGTGTAATTATTCAGGCACTTTCTGCTCTCCAAGACCCACAGGGATTTTAGACCTCACCCCCCTCCCTCCCTCCCTCCTGTGCTCCAGCGCTCTCGGTGAGTTCCTGTGAATTGCTTTCAGAATTTAGAGGACAATTTCACACCTGAGAGGGAACCGTGTGACAGATATCTTTGAGATAACAGCAGCAAAGCTCCTGAGCCACTGTGGTTTTGTCAGTCACATTCTCGACCTTGGTGGTGCAGGATCAGACAACCAGACACCTGACAGGTTAAAACACTGTGGCGTTCCAGAGAGGATGTGGAAGTGTGTGTGTATCCAACACTTTTGAGGCATAAAGTGATGTATGAAAAATAACATGCAGTATAATCACACAATCATAAGTGCAAATGCAGACATTTAGCAACACGTGTTTAACATGAAGCTTTGTGATACTTGAACAGGCCTAGACCATTCTCTTTATAATATTATCTACAGAGACTCAACAATTCCCACCATGAGCAAGTGACAGTGGGAAGAAAATACTTCCTTTAAGAGACAGAAACCTGCAGAACCTGGTTCCTGGTGGACAGTCATATGCTGTGTCCAGTTGAGTTTAAAGGGAGAGACAAAGATGCCCAGCAGCGATAATAGTAAGGACAAGTACAAATATAAAGTCGTCCCCCGGCAGTCTAATCATATGGCAGCATAACTAAGGGAAGGCCTGAGCCAGCCCTAACTATAAGCTCTATCAAAAAGGAAAGTCTTAAGTCTACTCTTGAAGGTGGTGACCGTGTCTGCCTCCCAAACCCAGAAAGGTAGTTTGTTCCACAGAAGAGGAGCTTGATAGCTGAAAGCTCTGGCTCCCAATCTACTTTTGGAAACTATAGGAACCACAAGGAACCCAGCATTCTGAGAGTGCAGTGGTCTAGAGGGGTAGTAGGGAACTATGAGCTCTTTTAAATATGATGGTGCCTGGCCATGAAGAGCTTTGTATGTAAGGAGAAGAATTTTAAATTCTATTCTAGATTTAACAGGTAGCCAGTGCAAGGAAGCCTAAGTGGGAGAGATGTGATCTCTGATCATCAATATGTGCCAACTATATGTAAACTGATAAGTAATGCACTTAATACCATAATGCACCGTTTTGCATTATAGGCAGTGGGTGGAGCAGGAGTTAGCACTGTTGCCTCACAGCATGAAGCTTCTGTCTGACTTGGGGACAGCAGAACAACCTGTAAACACTTATATATTGATATGAAACCTATCAGTGCATGCTGCAGACATAGAGGAATGAGCATCAGTATTCAGATGGAGTCATAGCTCTGTTTTAGCCTGTAATGCTGCTTAATGCTCCCCTGCGTTCACCAGCTAGTTGTAAACTTTGTCTCTTGTTTGGTGTGGTGGTGTACAGTGGGTTCATCACTGAAAGCAGCTGCCTACTGCTGCTGCTGGAAAGCAGGTTGATGAGGGCCCAGAGACAAATAAGGGGCTGTAAAATCAAAGCAAAGAGCTGATATGCAGTTGTTCCATCCATTAATAATGAACAACATTGATTGTGCAGATTTGAAATAATTCATTTCCTCCGCCTGCTTATTTTAAGCACACTGAACTCTTTCATATCGTCAGATAAACATGTCAGTGAACGTGCTCCTACATCCATGTTGTTTATGAGTAAATGATTTATTGTTTCACATTTTCACTGCGTTGTTGGAAGAGGAAATTAAACACGTCTCTGCCAACAGTAAAAGTGGAGATCGTATTACACCATTTAAAGTGCAGAACATCAAAATCAATTCTCATTTTCATCTGAACCAGTGGTCAATTATTGGCTACATTGCTCCTCAATGCCTTTAATCAGCATCTCCCACCTTTAACAATATCAACGAACAGTTCACTCGTGATGAAAGTCTAAGAAGACTTTAGAGCTTCCAAATTCATTGGCAATTAATGGTGGCAATGTGGCATTTGTGATCTAAGCGCAAAATGAGTGAAACAGAGCTCCAGGGACAGTGGATCCCGCCTAAAAGATCATGAATCAGCTCATTTATAAAACTCACTTTCAGTACTGTACTTTACATATACATACACTTGAAGAGAACTAGACCTTGGTCCATCAGCTTACATTCTGTTAAATTAGGTGAGCGATTGGAGTACCTGTATGATGTTGATAAATGATGTTGATGCTACACTGACTTGTAATCAGGTGAATCATGTCTCTGTCATTCAAACGTCTGTTCTCACATTATGACACTAAGTCACACACCATCAACTATCTGGATCATATTATATGGAGGAAATGTTTTCTAGAAGTTGATCCGCCTCAACTCTCTGTGAGTTTCCTGCTGCCAACCGGAGCTGCTGCTAGAGTTAGCTCAGTTTGTTAGCCGTGCTGAAGAGGAGGTTTTGGCCAGATGTTGACATGGAGTGGAGTCTGTGTTATCCCAGCTGGAGCAATGTAACCAGGACGAGTACAGAGATGAGTCCTTTGCCTGATGCCATTAGGAGGTCATTAGTAACTTTGACTAGTGCGGTCTCTGTGCTATGATGCACTCTAAATCCTGACTGAAAATCCTCAAATAAACTGTTCTTATGGAGAAAGTCACACAGCTGATTGGCTACAGCTTTCTCAAGTATCTTAGAGAGAAAGGGAGGGTAGTCAGTGTTTCAAACCACACCAGCCCAGCCGTGGTCCGCTACAGAAGCGTCCCAGAGGCAGGACTCTACTCTGCTCTGCAGAGAATACACAACTGTTCTATTTTTGACGGAGCTGGTGGAAGCCAGATACAGAAATGGCATAGAGAATTGCACCCCTACAAACTGCCCATCGTAAAAACAATTTAACTACGTAACATATTTACAGAGCAAGTGAACAAAGTCTGGCAGGCAAACTGGCAGGGCTTCAAGTCGCCACAACATAACAGAGATGTTTGTTGCACTTGCTTGATGTTTAGCTGTTGTTGACTCGATGCTGAACAAAGCTGCTGACTCTAGTTTTTGATCATAAGTAATGTAATCATAACAAATACACTTGTATGATAATCTGATATCTGATAATATGATATGCTAGATTGCACTCTGAAACAGGGATCTCTCACTTCAGTATCACTTCATTATCTTCATTACTGTGGGCTGATTTTATTGGACAGGGATAACGATAACTTGCCCTGCAACACAATGCTTGAATGAATGTAATTATGGCTGCACTATGTGACTTAAAGCATTTACAAGGAACAAGGTTGGAGATTTTCTTTTATGGTCAGACTGAGATGTTCTTGCAGGTGTGGTTTGGTACCACAGTGAGTCCACACCTTCTTTTCAGTCAGTCTTGCTGCCAAACAGAAGTACAACTGGACTAAAGCACAGACCTGCAACAGCTGCCACAAATACCTGCTTACACAGTGAGCACAAGCATTCAGAGCAGAGTGTGTGTTAGTATTGATAATTTGACCACAGAGCTGGCTGCTTTTATGAAGTGGTGTTGCAAATGATTCTAGCCACTTGTGTATCTAACAACAGCTTTTAGATGAAAATCAATCACTGAATCATGTTTCATCAGTTTTTCTCTCACAGACTGCCTGTAAATTGGGGAGAGAGGTCCTCTGTGGCTGCTGATCACAGGCCAGTCAGGAGGAATGCAGCTTCTGTAACACAGCCCATAATTGAGCGACTCCTCAGACACAAAATGAGAATTGATTTGGATGTTCCACAGTTTAAATGATGTATTACAATCCTTACTTTTGGGTCGGCAGAGACATCTTTGATTTCCCTTTTCTGCAATGTGACAGAAAAAAAATGTGCAACAATAAATCATTTACCCGCAAACAACAAGATGAATATGGAACTACATTAATAGTCATCACACACTGTCACTCAGACAAAACTGTTAGCTGTGGTTTGCATGTAAAACATGTAATGAAAGACCTCAAATAAAACTGTGACATTCAGTGATGATTTATCAGTTTACACTAGCCCATTAAGTGTGGGGTCTACACTGAGTTTAGGCTCAGCAGCAGAAGGCCGCAGTCTCCTGTGCAGAGAAAAGAATACCAATCTTAAAATACATTCACAAAAAATAAGGGGAAAAAAACAGGACTGAAAAAGGATGAAAATTCAGAATGCACCTGAAAGTCATTACAACCTTTAGAGGTGAACTTCATGTCCATCTGTTCAATGTTTCAGTATTTATTGCATCACATGCCGTTCTATAAGAAGGTGACAAGTGTGTGATCCATGAATGGACCAGTGAATGTTGTGCTTCAATAACAGTTTGTATTTAAACTGTCCTCTTCATCAAGGCGACACCTAACAATCCATCAACAGTAGCTGGCCAGTGCAAGGCTTCAAACAGGATGTACTCAGAGGGAAGTTACCACTGAGCGCTGAGTGTCACAGAGTGTCATCAGCAGGTTGCAATAAGTTGACTTGTGAACAGCATGAGATGTCTAGTCGAGCTCTAATCGATGGTCAAGGATACATGACGAGTTACTGAGACGCTGACATTTTTTGTTGTGGTATACACACCACTGTTGTTAGCTGTGGTGTGTATACCAAGCTCAAGGTGAAGAAAATACCATTGCATGCTTCTAATGAAATGCCCTACTTTCACGATATAACATCACTGCAGAATGAACTTCTTAGATTTTCCATAAATTTCACCTGAGAGTTGAATATCTTGAACTGAGAGTAGAGTATAAGCACACTCAGCTTGTGGCTGTGTGTGCTTTAGGAGTGCTTGATCAGGCTGAGGCTCTGATTATCTAACACAAGGTCCACTTACTGGAAGATCTCTGGAGCTTTCAGCCACATATAATGGGGTTCATCAGATTGAACTGTTTGATTAGCTCAATCATGACATCAGGACTTTGTTCACTTGCTCTGTAAATATGTTACGTAGTTAAATTGTTTTTACGATGGGCAGTTTGTAGGGGTGCAATTCTCTATGCCATTTCTGTATCTGGCTTCCACCAGCTCCGTCAAAAATAGAACAGTTGTGTATTCTCTGCAGAGCAGAGTAGAGTCCTGCCTCTGGGACGCTTCTGTAGCGGACCACGGCTGGGCTGGTGTGGTTTGAAACACTGACTACCCTCCCTTTCTCTCTAAGATACTTGAGAAAGCTGTAGCCAATCAGCTGTGTGACTTTCTCCATAAGAACAGTTTATTTGAGAATTTTCAGTCAGGATTTAGAGTCCATCATAGCACAGAGACCGTACTAGTCAAAGTTACTAATGACCTCCTAATGGCATCAGGCAAAGGACTCATCTCTGTATCAATGGTTTACAGTAATATTTGATTTATATTTGACCAAAAAGATCCTAGTAGTTTTTCAAACTAATTTGTATTTACGCTGGTATGCTTAAAGTCAATGTCATTCTGATGGTATGATGTTTTTTTTCTAACTCAGACATCCATTTTGGTGGTTTACATAATGCACCAAGTTATTACATTTTCTTGATAAAATAAAGTGTAACACTCACATTTTGTCATTTCTGATGCGTAACAACGTATTACAAAATTCAGCAAAGTTTATTACATATTGCGTTCAAGAATTTTATTACAAAATGTTGCAGATGATTACAAAATACAGCGTTATTAAATAATGAAGTGAAAACTTATTACATTTTTACACAATGTGGTGCTACAAGGGGCATCAGCCCTGAGCACAAGACGCTTGTGTAGCAGTTTTGTCTTGATGGTGTGTTGCACTTCATCCACTTAGGTGTGTTGCTGTACTATTGGATGAGCAGCTGATGAGCAGCTGACAGATAAAGACAGATTAACTGACTCCAGGCTGAACATGCCTGACTGAACTTTTGTCATGGAGAAGGTTCACTTGATCTCACATGACCTTCCATGAAGTATGAAACTGTGTTTAAACATGCTGTATAAATAGACATATACAATGATAACAGGGACGGGCAGGGACGGGAGCTCCTCTCTGTTCAAAGATGTCTCTGGTGTCCGATGTGACGTCCTGCGTGATATTTCTCCTTCGGTCGATGACCTCTGACCTCTTCCCACTGTGCTCTCTGTGAGATGTGTTGGTCTGCTGTTCATTCAGCAGCTTGTTCAGGGTCATCGCTGTCTCACTGATCTCCACGGCTGTCACATGTGATGTCATGATGACATCATACACCACTCCAGTCATCCGCCTGACACTTTTAAACTCCAGCTGTTACATTAAAGTCTGACAATGTCAGCTGTCTGTTATCTTTACTTCATTTATTTATTTATCATATCATCACCACTATCATTTGACAGTGCAGCAGAAGGAAAAGGGACTCATCCTTGGACACGATATGAGGGAGTTTTGTGTTACAGTTTATATGACTAGTTTCCTTTTTGTTTCCTTAATATTGAACACTTCTCTCTCACTACTGTCTGAAAGATGTACCCAACATTTTTATTTCTGGTCATGTGTACAAGAGGTTAACAGACAAAGGTGACAGTGACAGTTTAGGCTTTATTTTTAAAATATGTAAGTCTGATCTTAATATTGAAGTATGGCACAAGTATGTCTAATATTTATTCATAGTGTTTAAATAAAAATGTCTTCATTGTTATTGCAACTCGTCATGTTTGGTGAGTTCACGTTTAGACCCATCAGCCCAGAAACAGGTATAAGATAAGAGAAGACAATTTTAATGATCCCACACTGGAATTCACTTGTCACATATACACAAGGTTTATAATAAATTATTCATTTAGCAGCATTCATGCTGTAGCGTAGCCATCCTGCTATAGCGTAGCCATCCTGCTGTAGTGTAGCCATCCTGTTGTAGCGTAGCCATCCTGCTGTAGTGTAGCCATCCTGCTGTAGTGTAGCCATCCTGTTGTAGTGTAGCCATCCTGCTGTAGTGTAGCCATCCTGCTGTAGCATAGCCATCCTGCTGTAGTGTAGCCATCCTGTTGTAGTGTAGCCATCCTGCTTGTGTGCTCTGCGTGGTCTGCGTCACCTTAGCTTGCTGTGAGGAGGTAAATTGAGTGTTTCCTCTTCCTCTATAAATAAGTCCACTCTAGTCCCACAGTCCCTGACTGTGCACTCCCATGTTTGTTTTCCTTTTGTTCATTTCTTCTATGATTTGATTTATGTATTAAAGTGGAGCAGAGATCAGTGTTTCATTGAATACATTGTAAATAAAATCGATGTTTTGGCATAGCTTCTTGTTTGGGTAACACCTGGTCAAATATAACTTATATGACATGAACTCAATGTAGCTGAAACCAATAAAAAATTGTTAGAACTTTGTCCTCCACCATAAATAGTATGTCCATTTTATGTGTCTGTCTCCATGGAGATCAGGACTTGATGTGAAATATTCACTCATGCAGAAGTTGCAGCAAGATGTAAATGCCAGGGAGATCTTAGCAGGAGGCACTCACACACCAAGATGCATACTGAATGGTGTAAACGGTGCCCTGTGCCCCCTTAAGCATGCTCGACATGAGAGGGAGGCCAACCTTTTCATAGACAGACAGCAGGCTGCCAGCACGCAGCCAAGGTTAAAGGCAAGGAAGAGAAACAGGACACAGTTTAACTGTCAAGGCAAATTAAATCACTGTTTTACATTCTCGCAATGTAGACCTCATTAACATAATATACTGTGTGTACCTTGAACTTGACCTTCAAAGCCCGGCGGATGGGTGAATGTGCAGAATATACCCTTGACTCAAAGCGCGACTAGAGATTTTCATCTCAGTACCAATTGGCCTATTATGTGAGACAGAAGTTGATGTAAAAGGCCTCAGGGCTTGCAGACGGTTCCCCATGGATAAGCACTGAATGAAATTTCATCAGGCCTTTAGTTCGACCCAATTACATGTCCAAAGGAATGTGAGATTAGCTTCCACTTTAATTTATGTTCACTTATAAAGCAGACAAAAGACAGGCACTTTTGGCAGTAATTCACAATCATATTTATTGTCCTGCAGTCCAGTCAGTCTTATTTTTAAGTGTGAAACACTTCAAGGATCCAAAATTCTCATTCACTCACTCGTTCAGTCATGTGCCCTGCAGAGGCAAAGTCTGCAGAGTCAACACTGAGCATGCATCACGTTGCCACTGAATCCGGCTGCGTCATGGTTACAACACGGCTACAATGTCCTCTCTTTAACAGCGTGTATAATCATGTGATCAGATGTGAAGTGATATTTCGTAGCTGTTTTTTTTTTATTTATGCTGGAAATGACTGCTAACAAGTCATTGAGCTGTGAAGGACGTAACATGTTCTGTCTGAAACCGAAACAAAAAGATGCAGAAGAAAAAAAAAATACAACCGCTGTAAAGTGAATTTATCTGAATTCAAAGTGAAGGTGTTCACAGCAAGAACAGACTGAACAAAGGTTTAACAGGCAGATGGCTGACTGACAGAATCCCTCCTCTCTTCCTACTGTTATGTTACTCTTGTGTAGCTAGGTAGAAACAGATTTCCAAAAATAATCATTCCAGAATACATTTGAAAAAATGTGCAACTAGATTATAGCTACAATATCAGTAATTACTCAGAGTCAGATTTTGGATTACGTCTTTACACTGAGCTGCAGAGAGAGAAGGAACAATTGAAACAGGTGATGAGTCAAGATGGAAAGATCAGTGTGGGCCTTGCCATGTTTTGAGATCTTTAAAGACAATAAAGAATATTTAAAGACCTTACATTTTTGTGGGGGCATCTATTTCTTTGTATGAGGTGCAAGATATTAGTTCGGATCATGTTACAACAATTTTAGTCAATCTGATTTCTCTCGACTTGTTCACAAACACAGATAGTACCAGATGAAACATAAATGTAAAATAAATTAATTATGTACATTCACTTCTGTTCACGGTGGATTTACAAGCTGCTTCAGTAGAAGCTGGACCGTAAAACAGTGGAGTGGACCACAGAGTGTGCAGGTAGTCGGAACATGATGCAGCAGTGTCCAGTGGACAGTGAGCAGTGCTTTTCACTACGCTCTGCTCTGCCATACTGCTGAATTTCTATAGGGTGCTCCACCTTGTTATATAGCATATTAACAGGTTATGTCATAACCTCCACTCAATATTTAAATCGAGCATATCGGTAAACTGCTGACTTCCACACTGACCCCTGCCACCACAGTCCTGGATATCTGAGATCACTGGAAAGGAATAAGCACAGCTATCTGTTGAACCCTGCTGCCATAAGAGAAGCATAGTGTGCCACCTTCCCATCCAAAATATGTCGGTTTGTCCGAGGAGTTTAAAATAAAGGGACTTCAGGGGCTGATGTGGAACTCAGCGTTGTGCTAAATGGCTCTGTGATTTACTGTAAGCGTAGGCACTTTATAACATGCAACTGACAGTCATGATAAATGCTGTCTATGCAGATACATAAGTCAGAGACAGATTCAATTAACAGCAATAAGAACACCTCAGTTTGTTAATGGCTGAGACAGGCAAAGCAAACAAGGCAGATTTATGAGCAGAAGCAATGGTTTCTGGGTAATAGATCATAATGCCACCAGGACATATTAGACAGCACAAGATGCCTGTTTTGTGTGTGTGTGTGCATTTTTCCGCAACAGGAGACAACATGCTGTGGCGGCAGCACAGAATCAAGCATTGCTACTGTGAAGGCTGAATGGCTACAGATTGTCTGAGCTTCAATGCTCATAAATACTCAGACATTGAATTTCAAGCAAATATAAGTCAATCAAGTCCTATAAGAAAGTTATAATTCTTTATAAAACATACAAAATCTGCCTGTGAGGCTTACAATGAAATCAACCCACGACGGCCTCCCTACATTTTTGATTTAAAGGGACACTCCAGTGATTTCCATAAAGCAGAGGCTCCCTTCTGACTTTTAAATCCTCGTATGGGTAAGGATCCTACACTTCCCATAATGCACCTTAATAACCTCTATTGTAGACCCTGTCCACAGCAATGCTTTGCTCTGCTTGCATGTTGGGACTTCTTTCTGTATCTTCAAACTAGGAGCGCACTAACCACTGTCTACTGTCGGAAACACGCAACCCCACATCAAAAAACTAATAGCAATAACAGCTCTTCAAACATACTGCAGCTTGGTCAGTGGTCCCGTGCTCCAAAGTACAATGCCATCGGTGCCTTCCTACCATCAATTCACAACCATGGATGTTTCACCTTGAATAGCAAGTACTGTAGAAGGTAGTAACTGATCTTAGAATATGGACAGTAAACTCAGGGACATGTCTCACTCTTTCAGAGAAAACACAATCAGAGATTGCACTGAGTTACAGAGGCTAGTGGAACAGCAGCTAGCTTGAATGTGACATTAAAACTTGTTTTATTTTCATAGTTTTGATCATTATTACTATTGATACACCAATGAAAACATAAATTGTTTTGGTTGCGATGGAATAATAAGACAAAGTAATAGTTTAGCTAGATTATCAAAACCACTTAGACCAGTGCAGTCCTTCTGACCGGGAGGTCCTTCTATAATTGTAATGTTTTGTTATTGTCATTCACCATGGTCCCAGATCTCAACATTTGGAGTATGCTAATTCTATGGAGCTAAAAGAAAACCAAAACTATGATGAACCAGATTGTAATAAACTTAAAGTCGAGCTAACAAGTTATACCAACAATGATAGGAGAATGGTGGACCACTGATATTTTTTGTTCCATTTTCCCAATGTGTGCAAGCTGCAAGAACAAAGCCTCAGAACTTTACAAGTTTTGAGACTTTTCTTGATAATTTGTCATTCCAGTCTGTACAGATGTAAAGGGAAAGTGCGATCAAGGACGGCGCCCATCTTGCCATTACTGATTGTGTTTGTCTGTCCAACAGGAATGTGTAAGGCCACCCTGGGCGACATCTCTAGGTAGATACAAAAAGCCAAGTCTATGTGCTTTACTCTGTTGTACTAGTGTCACTCCATCAATGGCTTTGTCTGCAGACAGAATCCCAGAAGCTCCACATGTTCTTTCTCCTACTACGTGCTCCATGTGTTGATAAAGATAAAGATATCTTTAGATTTGAGAAAGTATCAGCAGATGGTTCTTGGAATAACAGAACCATTTTAGAATATGTATTCAAGCAAAAGACAAACTTCTTCATCTTTTGAGAACAACTGAAAAGCTCTAAAACGCTACAAGTGAAGAAGATATTTATTTTTTTTGTTCATTATTTTTGAAATTTTGGAAATGAAATGCATCATGGAGTCATCTTCAAACAGAACACCTGTCTCACTACAGAACCCTCCTTCCCTGTGCTGATGTTTCATGTGTGGTTGCCTGGAGGAACACACATATATACATATATATGTATATGCATGTTTGAGTGTGTCAGTCATCCAGGTGCTGTTCCTCCCACGTGGAGGTGGGGATTGCGCTGTACGGGTCCATGATGACCTTTGCACAGCGGATGATCATGGCCACCAGCAGCAGGCAAAGGAAGGCGATGCAGGCCAGAGTCAGGCCCTGGTCCACATCCACGAAGGCTGGCTCCGCAGTGCCCTCCACCTCCATGACTGCTGCTGTCTGCTGCTGCTGTCCTCAGACACGCCCGCACGCCCTGCTACCATCCTGAAGACCCGACTGGAGACACGTAGAGAGAGGAAGAAGATGAACATGTTAAGTCATGTAGAGGACAGAAAATGAAGCCATGACAAAATGTCCAACATCAGAGGCCACAGCAACATCACAGCTGTTTTTCTGTAAATCTGATAATCTCCCTCAAATGTCACTGCTGGTTTCAGAGGATGTTACAGGACTGGTAATCACTCTGCTTCCACTTGCTTCCACCCTCAGTTTCCAAGTGGTAGACTTGGTGGTAGACTCAGTTTGCAGCACTGTCCCAAGGGCTGGATTGCTTTCTGTTTTCCTCAGTCTCAACAACATGTTGGAAGTAAGAAGAAGAAATAAGCACATCCACTGAAGAGATAAATTCACATAGTCACAATTTTATATTGAATTTGGGAACTGGCACAAGCTATTATTATGATGAAGTGTGTGCATTGCATAGAAACATAGTTTAAGTAAGTACAGCAAAGGTTGGAAAAAACAAAAAGTCTTATTACAGTCTAGGTCTTGGTGAAACATAAATTCAAAAGTGAGAGGACCAAAAAACCTTGACAGCTGTGCTGACTGAAAGCTACAGTCCTGTTAACTGAGAATGAGAAACCAGAGATTTAAGAGCCTCATTATATTGTTAGAATGTGTTAAGTCATAGCAATAACTGGGTAAGAGAAACTTTGATAGAGCTTTGTTAATAATTTCATCAAACATGGAAATTCCTGTGTCTATTAGAGGTGGAACTTTTTCCCCTCATTCTTCAAGTAGTAGTATTTAACGTGTGTAAGCAACATGATGTAACTTTTGTTTTCATAAACTGCTGCTAACTGTAGCTGCTGTTAGCTAATGTTAGCTCTTTTTGTTTTGTTTTGTTTTTAAAATTTTTCCCTTTCCTTTTCCAAGCTTTATGTTTGACAGAGACAGCTGGATGTAGAGTGAGAGAGATGGGGAACGACATGCAGCAAAGCAAAGCTGAGCTGAGCTAATTGACACCCCATGTTAGCTCTGTTTACAGACTGTGTGCAGATCACAGGGGGACTGTTAGTGTTTGTACAACAGGTGATTTGGACCACCGGAAAAAAGAGGAGGAGGTTTTCTGGGGAATGCTGACAGGGCAGCAGAGCCAGTGTTGTGCCAGAACCAGAGCTGTGTAAGCAGGCAATGTAATCGGGGCTCAGCAGCCTCTATGAACATCATGACAGAGGAGAACAGAACGAAGAGGACATTGACAGAGGAAGGTAAGAAGAGAAAAGGACAGAGTGAGTAAGCAAGAAGCAAGAGTATATCTGTGACTGACTTTTAGTCACACATCACATTTATACTCTCATCCCTGAAGGGTTTATCACTGCCATGACACAATGATCAAGTTTCACTTAATTGACCATTTTACAGGCAAAAATACCTTTTTGGAGAAACTAATTGGGTGCCTGACGACGTGACAATTAAGTGGACAGGGGGCACAGCCAAATTCATGCTACTGGGGTGTGGGCCTAATGCAGCTGACCTACAAGCCCTGTATTCTGGATTCTAACAATCCCTTTATCATCAAGGACTTCTCTTAACCGCTACACCTTGAAGCTGCTGGTTTCTGCTTACACATGTCAGAGCGCATTACACTTTTATTGTGCATCTTGGTTAATCAAACTTCAGGAAATTAACATTGGCAAGTGATATTATTATCATGTCTGCAGTTTTATAACATATGGCAACCTCACTGTGGTTTAAGGCTGTCACAGTATCAGATTACAGCAGTATTGTGGCCAAAGGAATTCATGATAATGATATTATCACAGCATCTACAGAAACGCTGCAAGTCAAAGTCAAATCATTGTGTGTGCAAATAATAAATCACACTCAAATTATGAGCGTATATCAAGAGCAGAGACAGTCTGTAACCTTAAAGTGTACAAAAAGGACAGTTACACTGTGAAGCACAAAGTAAGAACAGAAAGAAACAGGAGATTCTTTATAGAGGAAAATCAAATTAAGCCAATTTCTGCTTGATAAATAAAACAGCCAACACGCTGTGGATGCAGTAAAATATGCATTCTCTTCAAGCCTTCGGCTGGTGAAACATCAGCAGAGGGTCTCTGTGGACATGGAGAAACAGAAGATGCTGTGAGAAGCTGATCTGTTGACATAAAGAACCATCAATATTCAGGGTGCATGTAAGTGTGGAAAATCTGCAGAATGTCTTGTTGTTTCATGGTGATTTTCTCTTGACCAGAGAGCTCCATAAATCCATCGTGCTGCTGCGCAGAGATAAGCCTGTACATTATCCTGAGTGAGGAACTGAAGGGAGGAGAGGAGGGAACAGGGCACCGGGGGTTTCACCTTCACTGTTGTTGTTGTTTACTCAGTTTGCCCTCCTGCTTTGTCTTTGTCCACAAAAATATAAAATGCAGCAATAACTGGAGAAGAGCAAAAATGAAACTGAGAGGCTCTCTGGAAATAATGAATATCTTGTCATTTAGAAGTGCAAGCTCGTGATCAACATGTCTATTTAATAATTACTTGCATGTCTTTATAAATCCATACTCAATAGTCCAGGTAATGATTATAATGTTTTATGTCTTGTAGAAATTATTCATGAACCCACATTTTTAGACAAAGGGTAAATCATGTAAATGTATGTATCTCACATCAAACCTCTGTCACTTGCGTCTGTCTATCTTAGTTGTGTTTTAAAAAGGATCAAGCGATATGAGCTTTAAAACTCAGCAGCAGCCTAAGCTGGACCTGATTTCTGTTAAAACAAGCACACTGGGTGTCTAAGCCACCCCTCGGGTATGTCAGGCTACCTCTCTCTACCCTCATCAGTAATCTGGTGACTCAGAGCAACATTGGTAATGAATTTAGTTCCACTAGTCAATCACATTAAGTAAAAAACTGTTTCACCAATGAGTCTTAATCTTTCACTTAGTTTATGGTGCTGCCTTCAGAAGAGGAAACATGCTAAAAGAACTGATCTGATCTGTATAAATGTGTCCTTATACTAAATGTTGCACAGCTACGTCATTGCTACTGGACTGGCTCTGTATGTCAAGTCAAATACACAGGGAGCGGTGAAAGACGTCAACCACCAGTATGCCTGACTCATAAAGCCTCTCATAGACTTCATTTAAAAGGTGTTTGCTCAAGCCTCCAAGATCAAACAAGGATTCTCTTGTTTCAGTGCAACAAACCAAAGAAGAAGAAGCACTTTTCACTTCAGTGGTAAAATATGGTCCAGGGGGAAATAAAAAGTGACCACCCTCGGGTCTGTGACTGACAGCTGTCACTAGTTAGCGTTAACGTTTCCTAACGTAAATTACCGTAAGATCTCACCTCCAAGCCAACCAACTCCACGAGATCACACAGGACAAAATAGAGCTAGAGTTATTTGAAAATGTGACTTAGGTTACTTATTTTTATCCAGTTTTATTAACTAGTGTTAAAGTTATAAGGATGTATGAAGTAAGAATCCATTTGTAAATGATGCTAACTACATCCAGTGTTTCATGCCCATTTTAAACCTCGGTTTAAATGTCTGCAACAGGTCTAAATTATATCTCAGATAAGATACACTTCCACAGGACACAGCAACTAGGTTCAATCTCAACCATTGGAGCATTTGAAACTGAAGCTTCTGAGGACACAGTGATGTCATTTGGTTGTGATTTTTTAATGACTGAACTCTGAATGGGGGCGACTGCTACGACAAAGTCTCTCAAAATTCAAAATGACCACTGCTGCTGCTGCCTGTGACGGAGTGGAGGAAACACCCGGGATGGATGGATGGATGGATGGATGGATGGATGGATGGATGGATGGATCAAACAAGTGCAGTTCATGTGTCATGTGAAACTGAAAGTCACAGTTGATGTAACATGTTTCCTTCAACCTAACCTAAAGTAGTTTTGTTGCCTAAACCTAATCATATTGCAACCATTTCACAGCGTGTTTATTATTGTTACCATGACAACAAAATGTCTTCCCTGCATATCCAGAACTCATAGAAACTCCATCCTGTGATTTGAAGTGACATTTAAAGTTTCACTCTCACTGGTGCTCGGCTAAAGACCTAGAAACTCAGAGGACTCAGAGGAGGAGAAATGAGGATGTCATCAGGTTTAATTATATCATATTCATTTTAGCCCTGTTCTCAGAGAAATAAAGCAGATGGGTCAGGGCACATAACGCGTAACTGGAATCCTTTGATTCCCATTAGAGAACTTTATGCTGTGACCTCGTCTGCACTGTGACCTTCCTGATTAAGGTAACCTGTCAACCTGTGTCTGACAGCCTTTGTTTGACTGAATGGTGACATGACAAGTCTGCAAAACTAAGAGTATGCAAACTAAGATAGACTGAGTGGCAGCACTGAGCTACAGTAACTGGTCTGTGGCAGCTCACATCCTGAATGACTGATCTGTATGCCTGAAACCAACCTCAGCATGTCGAAACAAAAACCCATTACCAAATTGTACTGAAACTCCATCTTTCTTGTACCCAGATCGAGAAAAAATGACTTTGTATACCATTGCATCCAGCTAATCACTGCAAGGGTTCTTCGATTTAATGTAACATGTACATGTAACATGGACACCATACCTGTTTTGATGACAGGTAGTCAAACATAAATTACAAAATCAAGTTAAGTCTGGCAGGCAAAACCCTTTTGAAACGTTCCTGGTGGGATATGGAACCATGTGGAGAATCAGTGTTGGACCTGGGCAAAAAGTCTATCTATCTCTTTTACCCTGCTGAATTTCACTCATCTTTCCTTTGCAACAATCTTATTTGCCCATGTGGATCAATAGCACCATGCCATCTGGTTGAAATAAGACTGAAATAACTTGGTATTACTCATGCCTTTTCTCATTAAATCTCCTCATCAGTGAAAATGGAAGAGCCAGTTGGTTGTCAGCTCTCTGGGATCAATGTTCAGACTCACCCCAGGAGAGGACGCACCAAACAGAAACTACGATCATACGGATTCTGGATTCAGTCCCTCTGTGGCAGTCTGCTCTTAAAGCTGCATTATTACTGAGAAAACGTCCAAGCATTGGCGACATAAGAACGGGGCAGTAATGCATGCACAAGAAAACAGAAAAAACAGAGGAGTGATGGAGCCATTCTTGTGTCATGTGGTGATCAATGGTAATGGTTCTTCTATGGACTTCTAATTAAACTGATGAATGGGCCTTATAATGCAGTGATTCTGCTCAGATCACTAGGCAGCGACACATGGGAAGCTTCTAGTGACTTATAGGTTTGGCACAAAATGATTTTGGCTGGGTAAGGGAATAAGTTTTTGTATTTGCTTGATGTATTCTGGAGTCCCTCAGTACCATGTCACAGACAAGAAGCAGCTGAGGGTGCTCTGGCAGTGTCACTAAACAACACCTCGATGAATCTCCAGATGACTGTTTGTAAGGTGAAAGGAGTGGCCTGTGGTGATGAACTCTCTCCCTCCTATATTTGTGGCTCAGGGAACAATCATCTTGTAAGTTTTGATGTGGCAGGAAAACTAATATTAGTTCAGTCCACTCATGTGGAACAGATTATTTAGTGAATGTAGAGTATGCGCAGCAGTAATATTTGGCTTGGCACTGCCCACATCAAACACAGAGGGAGTAACAACACTAACAGTTTTGCAGTGACTTTCCCTTTTGTTGTTTCTCCACAAGTGTGTACTCTGTTTTAGTTTGTGATGCTGTGTAGAGTGGTCCATTACTTCAAGGCTAAAACAATGGCAATTCTTTGAAGGGGTGAAGTTAGATTGTGTAATGGGTCTGTAGCATAGACAGCATTAAACATGGATGTAGTCTCCATGCCGTTACCCACATGTTTCTGAAGCGCTGCTGTGAAGCTCAATTTGGTGGTTCTGGCCATCTCATATACATATTCCTGCACCACCTCAAATCAAATCAAATCAAATTTTATTTGTATAGCCCAAAGTCACAAAACACATTTTGCCTCAGAGGGCTTTACAATCTGTACAGGGAGTGACACCCTCTGTCCTTAGACCCTCGGTTCAAGTGAGGAAAAACTTGATGATAAATGATAGAATGATTACAGTAGCAGTGGAACCTGAGATAGAGATAGAGAGGCACAGATGCACAGCAGCAGCAAATTATCAACTAACTATAAACTGTAATGGAGATTTGGTAACAATAATGACAGTAATAATATATGTAGTGGACGTCATGCAGGACCACAGCAGGAGCCACGATCCATGAGAACCTGCTGGACGAGACAGCACAGAAACTCCAGGGAAGAAGTTTAGTTAGTAACATGCATTAGCATGCATTAATGAGACCTGTATGTTTACAGATGGTGGAGAGAGGGGGCGGAGTCCCCCGGCAGTCTAGTCCTATGGCAGCATAACTAAGGGAAGGCCTGAGCCATAAGCTCTATTAAAAAGGAAAGTCTTAAGTCTACTCTTATAAGTGTCTGCCTCCCAAACCCATGCCACATCTAATGTAGCTGCAGATTGCAACCACCACCAGTCCCCCTCTTGTTTCAGGCATGAAGGAAATGAAAAAAAATGACAAATATCCTATCAAGAGCCATAAGCTGGTTTGTCTCTTCTGGGCTACTGTAGTAACATGGTAGACTCCCTAGAAGAGGACCTGCAGAATATTTAAGGTTCATTCTAAGGTGACAAAAACAGGTGATTATACACTAATGAAAACATATATGTGCATATAGTATTCCATTTCTGCCATATTCGGTAAATAAATGTGACACACTGGACCTTTAAATTCAAAATTCTACTCCAATAACTTTGAAGTAAATTGGTGAGAGCTCCACTCGCTCCGAGCCTTGATTTGATTTTGGAAGTTATAGCCACTTGAGCCACTGCTTCAAGCAAAGTAAGTTTATGCTGTATTTTTCCATGTAATTCAATGTGAGCGTTTGATTGTCAGGGTTATAAATTTGCTGATGCATGAATCCAAGCCAAGATGAGAATGTGAAGTAGAAAGTCAATTTGGTGTTGAAGGCGCGAGAGGAGAGACAGGCAGAGGGTGAAATGGTGAAGTGGAGTGCTGCAGGCTGAGATAAATGCTGTCTGTCTGTGTTATCACTTAAGCTGTAATATATGGTGACACCCAACCAACAGTCCACCTGTAATTGACTGTGGTGATTAACAAGCAGCAATCATTGTGAGTACTTTACCTCACACACACGTACACGTAGAGTGATAGAGTATCTTCTCTGGAAGTGGAGGGTGGAGATTGTATCAGTTAGGCAGAGAAGCAGAGCTGGAAATGAAGTTTGACTTTGTTCCTTGAGACTCCAATTAAAACTCTCATTGAGAAAAACTCCCAGGAATTTTGTAGTTGACACCAGTACTGTGGGCAGAAATGATAATTTTGAATAGGCCAAACTAAACTAAATTTGACTTTGCAACGTCTTGTATTACAAAGACAAGGATAAGAAATGATCTGTTATTGTTTAAATGTTCATAGCACTGACTGGTTGGTGCACTGCCACTGTACCAGAGAAGGTCATCTGAGAATTTCTGCAGCTGACAGGACTCGGAGTGGTGCTGAAAGTCTGCTCCCGTGCTGCTAACCACCCGATCAGACACACAACCCTTCAGCCTCACAAACTGTGGTCTGTCCATCAGGTGGTCAGTTATCCAGGAGATTGTGGAGGTATCCACTTGCGCCTCCTGGAGCTTCTCCTTCAGCAGTGTAGGCTGGATTGTGTTGAAGGCACTGGAGAAATCAAAGAACATGATTTTCCTCAGCACCAACCGAGGGGCGGTAGACAAACTGCAGCAGGTCTAGGGAGGTGGTCACCTGAGGTCCCCCTCAGATGAGCCATAACCAGGTCTCTCCAGGTCTTCCATGATATCAGACGTTAAGGCAACTGCTCTGTAGTCATTGAGCACAGTTGGATGTGATTTCTTGGGTACTGGAACAAGGCAGGATGTCTTCCACAGCACCGGAACCTTCTCCTGCATCAGACTCAGGTTGAATAGGTGCTGTATAACCCCAGCTGGTCCGTGCAGGCCTTCAGGACTCTGGGGATGACACCATCCGGGCCTGCAGTTTTGTTCCGGCGTAGTCTTTCCAGCTTTCTTTTCACCTGGCTGCTGGTAAGAGTCAGCCAGCCATTGTTTGGTAACGTTCCATTAGTTGAACAGCCAGATAACAAGCTGGCTGAAGACATTTGTGTGTCAGAAACAAAACAACCAATTCTGAAGGCTTCTGGTTCTTCCAGCAGTTCCATTTTAAAGACATGTATAAACTCACATAGTGTCAAATATATATTAATTATATTATATTATATTAATTATATTAATATATTAATTTTTAGATGTTTTGTACCAAAACATATTTTAATCAGACTTGGCTGGGTGAGCCAGTGCAACCCAGGCCTATTACTGCCTATGTGTGGGTGAAACTCAATTGTAATTTGATATTGATCTTTAGAATATAATTGTTCCCCTGCAGAGTATTTGTTTTATTGGAGTAGCAACCTTCAACACACACAAGTGTTTTCTGTTGATCTTTTTTTTCTTTTTTTCTTTTTTTTTTTTTAGCAATTTAAACATCATATCATGAAAAACACATTTATACAGCAGTACACAGGTAACTTTGTTAGTCAAGTGAAGCAAAGTCATATAAACAAGTACTGTGCTGGTGTTTGTGTGGATTGAGTCTATATGAAAATAATCCTATTTGTATTTGATTTTTACTAATACACAACACAGAGGAGAAAGACTTTTGAAACTTTGAAATCCTCCGTTTTCTAAGATGAAGAACGATAATAATAAAAACGAGGGTCTGTTTAATGTGTGATACAGAAATATCATAATGACCAGCTGAAGATGTTTTACTTCATCAGATCTCTTATTTACTTCACAGCATCAACAACATCAGGAGGATTAAAAGAAGAGTTATAAACTGAAGTGGATTTAACTTCAGGAAGATAATTCAGAACCACTATTAGCAGAAATCCAATATATTTACATTGTTTAAGCTGTAAATCTGTTGTTAAGACGTATTCCCCATCCCAAAGAAATGAAGGTGGTATTTTCTCTTTGCAGCAACTGACTTATAACTATCTACAGTTCGTAGTTTTAATATGGTTGGAACAGCTCTTACATTTTTCACTGAATTAGATGTTTTTGCAGATCTAATGGAACGAATATATTTATTTCTGTAAGATTTATATACACAGTGGCTAAGGGGAGCATATTTGAGATATTTTCTGTACAGTTTATTTCTTTTTCCTCAACAGCTTCAGTGAATTAACTGTAAAAACCAGAGTTTAGTCAAACATTGGCTGTATTTCCTGTTGAAAGTGCCAATTGGAAAATCTTCATTGAAACTGAAGCTAATAACTTTCTAACACAACTTTTTATGCATTACTTTCTAGTTGTATTTCATCTATTGACACAAAGAGGACTGGAAAATGCAAAATGATCAGACAAATCTAAATCCATAACCTCGGTTAAGGTGTTATCAATCAAAGTTGCTGAAGTTTTTCATGCAGATTTGTGAATATGAAAGGAAAAAGAAGATAGAATAAATGATTCAAAGAGGTTTATAGTAAATGTTTTAAATGTGTCTGCAGAGGGATTTTCTATTCCAGCATGCCACATGAACTTACACAGGGTCCATCATACGTGTTGAGGTCACAGTGTTAAATCCTAGAGATATAGAGGAGCTGTATGTTTGTCTTCAGGAAAGCAGTCTGATCATTACTATGGTGACCGAGGTCGGAGGACAGGACTGTCTCATTACTGACACACTCACACGACTACTACTACACAGACACAACAGATAGGTACATAACTTAGATGACTCTACAGAGTCAGGTATCAATGTTGGACCACTAAAATTAAACATATGTTAAGTGCTGCGGGAAAGTGAATCAAACCAAATGAAGGGGTGAAATTTTTTGGCATTCACCATCCAATTGAACAGAATCCCCAAGTTTGTAGTATCTCAAATAAGCAGTGTCCCCTCTCTGGACTGAACTCATTCCTGGAGTAGTTCTTTCCTTCTTCACCTCAGCCCTCTGGTCTCTCTATCCAGGACAGCAAGTTTATCCTTCAACCACAGAAGTCTGAACACAGTAGCTTGGGGTTCTTTTGATGGTGACATTTGTTGATCCAGTTGTAGTTTATTACTCATTTGTTTCCTGGATTCAGGACTGTGGTTCTGTCCTGCTGACACCTACTACAACAAGTGAGAGGAAGGGTCATCTCCCTCACTGTTTGCTGGGCCATCTTTCTAAGTATGTTACAGTTTTCTTTGTTTTATTTAACTGAGTCACTACATTGGGTAAAAGAGAGGCAGCATTGTAACCAGAGTTACATTTATTTGTAAAAACATATTAAGAATTCAATCATGATGCAAAAGAAACAGTTCAGATTGAATCTGAATCTCTTCAGTCCTTTGTGCAGCTGGGCATGTGCTTAAAGAGGGAGCACGCCTCAGTACATACCCTTTCATGGAGGCTAGAAGGAGGTGGGTAGTATTCTCATTGGATAATGGAATACGTGCAAAGATCTCAGTAATTTAGATAAATATTTTTTGTTGTACATTTCATTGATTTCATTGTTTTTGAATGTACAGCATTTTTATTTATATTGCAGAATTGAATATGTATTTGTTGGGACAAGGAGTTTTGTATGTTATGAGAAGAGCAGCACCCTGACCCTACACCTCTTTTAACAAGTAGTCACATTTCTATTTTAATTAGAATTGTAGTTGTCATTAATATTATTACTGCTCTGCATCTTTGTCTCCTCTCTCTACACTCAACTGGCCACCATGATCCGGGTTCTGCTCCAGGTTTCTGTGGCCTAAAGGAAGTTTGTCTTTGCCAGTGCTTGTTGTTAATTTTATAGAACTCCAGGGCCAAAAGTGTTGGACCAACCAACTGACACTGTTGTCCTGGAAGAAAAATGTAATGTTACTTATTGTGTGATTAATATTGATCTAGAGGTCTTGAAAGTAGAACAAAAGTTTGGTACATTACTGTTTAATATTCACAAGAACATAATGTAAGTTTTAAGATTGATTTTCTATGCTCTGATCATTTTGATTTATTACAGCACAGCTCTGACAGTCAATAAACTCAGCTGCTTTAAGATGGGTAACCTAACAGTTTGTTACATTTACTCACTCGTAGATCTATCTGTTCTTTAAAACTTTTCTCCTATTCTATTCAGATTGTTACAGCCACAGTGCCTGATAGACTTGACCAACCATTGCAGTGCTTTGTATGCACGCCAAGTAGGACGTGTCGTCCCCAGAGTGAGATTGGTCCCATTCCACTTCTTCCTAAAGACCCTGGCTGAAGCAGTAATCTGGGAGGGGAGCTGCAGTTTAAAGGTCCTACTATCTTACTGGTCAATTACCTGATCTTTTCCTCCGTGAAATTAGTTGTTTTTTCCTTGTTTAGGATCACAATCATCGACACACTGATTGACTGTCTGTACAACAACCTCTGTGGCTGCATAAGTGAAGCCGTAGAGGTTGTGCCAAAAACTAATTCCTCAAACGTCCGCTTCAGGCTGGCTACGGAACAAGTCAGTCTCCATAAGTTCCCATGTTAAAACGTCTTCACAGCAGAAATAAACATGCTTACAGCCTGGTACAAACAACAGTTTTGGTCTCTATAGCTAATTTCCCCATTCATGACAACTGTACTGAGGGTGAATTTATATACAACTCACCTGTTGACATTATCTTAAGATGTTTATTAAGAAGTATTAAGAAGAATAATCTAAGAAAATATGATCTTATATAATTAGATTGGGGCACTATGAGGCTGTGACATTGCCTTCATGAGGCACTGTTTGCCTTTCACAGAATAATGAAGTGTTTAAACTGACTTGTGAAGTAGAGTGACAAAAGAAAACTGTTCTGTTGTGTGCATAACTTAATGCAGTTATAATATCATAAATAGACTTTTGCATTTATCTGAGAACAGAGAAAATACACAGTTCAGCAAAACTGTTGAGGGATTTGAAGGAGCAGGAAGGTTTGTTTGGAGAAATGCAAAATGGATATTAACTGATATTATTATGTAGTTCAAAGTCTACCACAGCCGAACTCCTTTGGGTGCTCCAGTAATCTGCTCCCTCCCCCGACTAGTTCTCTTGTGATTCACAGGGGTGAAAATTTGTGGCCAGCGCTCCCATTCATCACAGCCCATCTGCCAGCCCGGGGAAAAGAAATGAGGAGGGGAGGGGGGGGTGCACGAGGGGGCTGAAAAGCTGAGAGGGACATATGGAAATATGCCCTCTGTGCTTTAGAATACTGAAGACAGACAGGAACTGATCTCTAATGCTACTGAGCTTATACAGCATGAAATACAACAACAAAAAACTCAATACAAACATCAAAAACAGAACACATCAACGATAGAGCATCAGAATGATTTGTAAGATTTCACTGATGGGATCAGAATTCAGACCCTGGCAGCTGATCAAGATAGAGACGGACTAACACATTGCTGGTGGGTGAAGTTTGAATTATTCTAACTATGCCCATGCCAGACACGTATAGAAGTATGTTCCCAAACAGAGACTGACAATAAGAAAAATGACTTTACATCTTGCAGATGCTTTTGTCCAAAATAAGCACAAAAAGTCAAATTCAGAAGGAGCGAGAGTCTGATGTCATCAAAAAGCGTTGCTGCTGCTGGGAGTTGAGGTGTAGTATGAAGCGGTGAAATTTGAGCCAAATGGGCAGTGACTTCCAGCTTCAGAATGATGTCAGTTATTAAAGTTCTGTTAAGGTTCTAAAATCCCCCAAAATATCTGATTGGCACTTTAGAACATCAAGGTATGAAACCTAGGGCACTGGAACAAAGTCTGAGAATGAGGGTTTGAGTGCTGTGGGAAAACATGGACGTCTGGTTGATCTCACACATCCACGAAGAAGCAAACAAAAAGTGAATCTTAAAACATGCTTTAAAGGTATATGTTGGCATGGTGGTACAGTGTGTATGAGAAGTAGAAGACGCATGGCGAGAGACACATCTGCTGTCACATTCATCGACTCTTTATTGTGCTCAGCAGAGCCAGATGGGATAGAGATAACCCTTGAGTAGAATCGGTGTCATTCTCCCTCTGCCCCCCCTTCTCACCCTCTCTCCTGCCCGCTCTGTGTTTGCTTTGCACTCCAGAGACCTTCGGATTCGGCCTTTCACACTCCCTCGTTCTTTTCTTCTACAGGCTGAACACAGCTCAAGTGGGAGCTGGGGAGGAAAATGACAAAGCGGGGCCCCGTAATTCCCTCAAACGAGGCTTCAGTGTAAAGGCTACAGAACCTCAGTCTAGCATGAGTGCAAAGTGGATCACAGCCCGACAGGGAGGTTTGCAAGCACAGCCTACATGTTTCAGCTCCTGATAACTGTCACTGAAGTCATAGGTACCAACCCCCACTGGAATGAATCTCCATCCAGGAGCAAGCACTGATGATCTGTGCACATGCTGAGGCTGATCAGCAGAACTAACACGTGCATGCACTGAGCAGCTGTGTCTACATATTTATAAGTGGGCTAAGGTGCCAATAAAAATGTACAGAAATGTGCTGACTGATGTTTGGGTTAAAAACCATCATGTTATTGGTCTGGGTGAGTCTTTGTGCATTCGGAGAGCCGACTCAAAAGATTCATTTCCAAGGTGCCATGGTGTGTAAAGATGTGGATGGGCAGCCATTAACAGCTAACGGGTCAATCCTGAAAACTAAAGACTGGTCAGCCAATGGATGAGTTGATTTCTGAGTGAAAAGAACTGTGATTAGTTACTGCTCATGATGTTTATATATCTTGTGATTTATAAAGCTGGACTTTTAGTCTCTCTAAGCCTGAATCCCAGTCTCTATATCTGTTAAGAGGATACAGCTGAAATGTTCACTTGTTTCTGTGCTGAACGTCACTGCCTGTCTGGCTGGATTGGAACAGACAAGTGGAGGCAAGAGCTGGTGAATGTATGTATGTGTGAGTGTGTGCGTGTATGTGTGTTTGTGTGTGTGAAAGTAAGAGAGAGAGAGTGTGTGAATGTGGAAAAGAGTGCTGCTAATTAATTAGTTATCCCCTAATCCTGATCCTGTGGACTGTGATGCATGCTTATTCTAATCCTTGATCCGAGAGCAGTCACCCTTAAAAATCACAGGAAAGAAAACCAAGTAATGAGTCATATCATGCTGTCTATCCATCCATTATCTTATCCTCATCAGGGTCACAGTGGGGCTGGAGCCCATCCCAGCAGACGTTGGGCGAGAGGTGTGGTACACCCTGGTCAAGTCACCAGTTCATCACAGGCCACATAGAGACAAACAACCATTCACACTCACATTCACACCTACGGACAACTTAGAGTCACCAATTCACCTAGTCAGTGCATGTCCTGGACTGCAGGAGTTCCTGGAGGAAGCTTCTTGCTTCTTTCCTTCTTCCTAAACATCTCACCACTGTGCCACCCTCATATTACACATGCCATTATTCACATGCCATAAATTGCTGTATAACAAATGAAAAAAGAGAACTAGAAAGAAAAGTTCAGCCAATCATGGTACGAATGGTCAGAAAGGTGTGGGTGGAGGAAGGTGAGGTTGGGATTTATCCACCCAACATGCACTCGTTAGATGGTCTGATTCATAACCTGAGCTGTCAGAAAGGGGATTTCATAGATGTGACAAGAACTTCACTTTAAGCACGCTGAAGGATTAAGAACATGACGCACAGTCTTAACCATCATAGAATTAACAGCAGCATGTCGACAGACCCAGAGGGTCCAGGGTGTGGAGATCCGACAGCTCCCTCTGGGCTGGTAAAAAATAAACTACAGCCACCCTGTGCTCCAGGAAATGGCCCAGTTTTATCAAAAGATCTGTGTGGTGCAACAGCACAGTGGAGTTCTGCTGAGCTACTTAGACTCTTCAACCAGCAGTCTGAACAAAGGGAGGGTGGGTGCGGGGATGGAGGGGGTACCATAGCCTGGACGGTCTGCCTGTACTGTATCGCTGCAGTGAAGCAGTGTGTGAAATAAACAATATAGAAAACAACAAGAACAACATAATCCAACAAAATAACACTAACACAGTAACGTTTGTCCATGCTGAACTTCATTATGGTTAATAAAGACATGACCAGAGAGAAACACCTCTCTCACCTCTCTTGTTTTTGTCTGCTGTGTGTGTGTGTGTGTCAGATACAACCCCACTGCTAAACACAGTGCTGTAAAATCAAATACCATCCTGCAGTGTTATGGGAGCATACATTCAGGTTTGTAGTACACACTGTAACTACAACTGCTTTATTTAGTGTGCAATCCTGGCTCCTAAATATTACACTATTATATTACTAAAATTTTTCATTATGGTGGTAAATTTTATCACTGAGTGGATTATGTTCAGAGGCACTATTTTTCTTAAATAAATAATGAAGCACTAGGTGTTCTGTGGTGGCTGGGGGGACTGGTGGGTGTAGAAAATACATAACTTTGCACCAGAGTGTCAGGTTTTCACACATTACTGTGTATCCAAATGCACACCAGTAGGTAAAATGAACAAAAGGTGACTTTAAGACATGACTGAACAGGCAAGTTAACAGGAAATGCAGCTGAGGAGGTAAAAAACAAAGTGAATGTGTCCCTACAAGAAGAATCCCATCAACAGTAGTGATGAAATGAAAAATAGAGAAATGAGATGCACTGTGAGCAGGAACAGGACCTGACTGGTGAAAGTGTGAACAAACACTAAATTTTAAATATTTAGAACACTAAATAAAAGAGAACTAATTATGCAATTAAATACAGGTGACACAGGGCACAGGCAGGAAAAAGAGACAGGATGTAAAATAACACAAGACACCTGAGGGAAAACTCAACATAAAACAGGAAATACTAAAACCATGGCAATGACTTTTCCATGGAGAGTCAGCTCTGTGGTCAGGTAGACACAATAAGAAACACTTAGTGGGTTTAGGTTAGGTTAGTTAGGGTCATGTGACTTTTTGAAGATGTTCAATAGCATTAGTGCTGAACATGTTTGATAATGTGCCTGTTGACCCCCATGTCTATAATGCTTTATAATGCACTATAAACATACATATAAACATACTGCTTATAGCCATGTATAATTAAAGTTATAAGTGCTTATAAATATTCATATCATTTTTATAACAATAATCATAATACATTATAGAGAATTTTAAAATGACTTATAAGGTCGAGTATAATAACGGTTCATGACTGATGGTCGCTCACGCAAGCACTACAGTGTGCTATAACACATAGTTTTAATATATTTTAACGTGACAGTGAAGTATATTAAGCGCTGTGTTTTAGATTTTCCATATAAATAAGACATACAATACATTATAATGCATTATAGACACAGACATCATAAAGAGTATTATGATCATCTAATGTTCCATATCAACAGTTCTTGTTAAGGTAATAGAAAATGTAACCCAGCTTCCTTCGAGCAGATTTATTGTTACTGTAGTTGAATATAAATGTATTTTCTGTCAGACAGGGTGTAGTGTGGGTATCTTGGCTTTGAATAACTGCTACATTTTTTATGATGTTACATTATAATGAGGTGGTTATATCACATTGCATTGTTATATAAGTCTTTTACTCTGATGTCACACTATAGGCCTGTTTGCACAAAGCAGTTCAGGTTGTTTCACATTTTAACATTTTCACTGTCAAAAGATGTGGATGGTTCCACTTTGAACCACTCCACTGAGGTACCCAACTCACTGAACCGGAACAGTGAGGTGCAGCTTGGAACACTGCAGACCACTGCACTCTCATGTAGGACTTCCCACACTCTCAGGAGTCTTTTGAGTCTTTTGTTTTGCTGCACACAGCCTTTTCTCAAAGCTTGTATCCTTCTAGCCCCTCATAAACAACCACATACCGTCTGTAACAACCCGGCCTATTAAGAGTGTTGTCTGCTACTACACATGCATAATGCCTACAGATGTAGGGTTTAAGTACAGGTTTCAAAGTGTTTCATAGGAACTATTACACTGCTATTATTAACTACTGCAAAGTTGGGCTACTGATGCAAAGCACCTAAGAGACAGAAGGAGAGAAGTGGTGGAGATGTTCAGTCGTGTTTGATTTGCTACATTAAAGGAGCAGTGTGGACGCTTCACCTCTCCTCCAACAGACCCACAGCTGGGATAACATTAACATCACTGAGTTCAGTTTTTCAGTTTTGACCGGTGACTCTGTTTCTACCACTACTCAGCAAAAGGGACATCCTACCTCCATCCTACCCAAATTATTATTACCCAACTCAACCCCCTGGTTGAGTAATAATAATTTAATAATAATTATAGTATTATTAAAGTGCTTTGTATTTATTATTCTTAGTTGAATGTCAAATTGACTTTGACTTTTTCTTATTTATTTGTTCTTGTTTATTTGATGTATTACTTATTATTGTATATATCTCTCAGAGTCCAGAGTGTCACAGAAAATAAATATTGTTGCCACAGTGAATTAGAGCTTTCTTTATTTGATTTGAGTCATTGACTTCACACAGTGCAGATGCTGAAATAATGACAATGCTGCTTTAATATACATACACTCACACTATATTAGGTTGGTACTCAATTGGTACTAAGGCGACCAAAGTGTGCCAAGAAAATATCCCTCACACCATTACACCACCACTACGAGCCTGAACCATTGATACAAGGCAGGATGGATCCATGCTTTCATGTTATCAACGCTAAATTCTGACCCTGCCATCTGAATGTCTCAGCAGAAATCGAGACTCATCAGACCAGGCAACATTTTCCAATCTTCTATTGTCCAATTTTGGTGAGCCTCTGCAAATTGTAGCCTCAGTTTCCTGTTCTTAGCTGACAGGAGTGGCACCCGGTGTGGTCTTCTGCTGCTGTAGCCCATCTGCCTCAAGGTTCAACATGTTGTCCGCTCAGAGAAGCGAGTTTCTGTTGTCTTTCTATCAGCTTGAACCAGTCTGGCCATTCTCTAACCTCTGGCATCAACAAGGCATTTTTGCCCACAGAACTGCCGCTCACTGGATATTTTCTCTTCTTCGGACCATTCTCGTAAACCCAAGAGATGGTTGTGCGTGAAAATCCCAGTAGATCAGCAGTTTCTGAAATACTCAGACCAGCCCGTCTGGCACCAACAACCATGCCACGTTCAAAGTCACTTAAATCACCTTTCTTCCCCATTCTGATGCTCAGTTTGAGTTGCTGCCATGTGATTGGATGAGTAGAAATTTACATTAACAAGCAGTCGGACAGGTGTGCCTAATAAATTGGCCGGTGAGTGTATAAAATTATTGTAATGTATAAGTAAATTATAATGCAACTTAAAGATGATGATGCTGCGAACCTGAACATGAGGAAACTTTCTCTGTCCAGACCTCCTGAAATCAGAGCTGACTAGCACTGGTTTAGATCCTCCTACTGTAAATATGACAGACTGGACCTTTAAACTAACAGTGTAGCATTTTGGTAACTTTACTTTGCAGCTGTCTGCATCAACAGCAAAGCAGAGCACCATACTCATAACAACCCCACCACCTAGAACAGCTACTATCACCACCACATAGGAGGGGGTTGCATAACATGGGTGACATGGAATCCTGCTAGTCAAACCCCATCATCTTGAGAAAACAGGACATTTTTGTAGTAACATTTTGCACTGTAACAATAGTGATTAACTCTGAAATGGAAAATGTAATTTGTGTATTCACTCAATGCAAAAGAGGTCCTAGAATCCTAGAATAGTCCTGTTAACACAATGGGATTAATAATCAAACCATAAAATTTTGGAATGTTGCTCCAGTCAAGATCCAGTCTGACATCAAAAAGCAACAGTGTGGCCTCCTTCAGGTCAAACACTGACTTTAAAAAAGTGTTTTTACATTTTCAGAGGATACACACACAAATATGCATTTGTACACCCACACAAACACACACATGGTAAAGCTCCATGCATTGCACACACACACACACACACAAAGACACGTTGAGGCGTGCAGTGTTGCTAAGCTCTCCTCAGTCAGAATGACTCATCCAGTGACACGCACACACACAGACTGAGACAGTGGGGTGGAAGAGTGACCAGTGGGTGTGACGTACACACTCCATCACTTCAGCTCCACACTGTGGAAACTGTTTTCCGAGAAGCTTGATCATTTTCTGTGATGAAATACTAAAGCAGGGAATGCAATAAAAAAGAAAAGAAGCCGTCAGTGGGGCACTAAGATAATGTCTTTGCTTCTTTCACTATATTTATCAATGCAGAGTCAAACTGACTTCTGTATTTTCACGTCTCTTCTTTAACTGATCACCTCACACAGTGACTGATATCTGCATACAGCATTTAGCCTTATCCCAGATCAGGACTGGATCCATCTTTGGATCTTCAGACCTGAAGAGTCAGAGGCTCCCTTATAACTTACATGTTATGTCTGACCCTGGTATTGATCTTCTCATTGTGCTTTCTTATCGATCCATGTCAAATAACATTTCTAATGTAGTATCCAGACATTATGAAGGGACATGGACATGGATGGCCTCAGCACTGAAGCAATCCAGAGGACTGTAAGAGATCACTTCTGCTCTTTCATTTCAAATAACTCAGATATTGCTTGATTTCAAGCTTCACTTGATTAAATCAGTCAAATACATACAAATACATAGTTAAAACTCAACTTCAAACCACAACTGTAAATATCTGAGCAGACAAACACAGTCCAGTTTTGCAGTATGCAACTGCTGGTACAAGCTACAGCTTGATTCATTTTGAGGTTATTTCCCATACTGCACCTGCTGGAAATTTACAAGAAGAAAACTGTTGAACAGTGGAGCAGAAACAAAAGCAGCTTTTGGCCACAGCTGTCCTTGGGCGAGTATTTGGAGGGCTGCAGCAATTTCTGTCCACGTTTTTCTTTCTCGACTCGATCGTGGTACAGACATTTCACAACTGCACCAATTTCTCCCTGTTTTCTATAGTCCAAAAGAACCAAGACATTCCTGCGCCTCAGATGTGTCCTGATCGTGCTAATAAGAATGCTTCCGATTGAAGGTTATTATATTAATGAGCCAAATCTGATGAAATTAAACATGTTCAGTGTTTTTGCAACATCAAGATGAGAAAGTCCACCTTACACCAAACAAGTGAAATGATGGGAGCCAGCTGCAACTATGAGCAAAGAACTTTATACTGAAAATGGAAGTTTGTCTGCAATTGTGAAATCAATTGAAAAGTCATTTGGCCAGCTCTCAGTTTCAGGTAATTATTGGATAGCGAGTTGTGTGGTTGTTGTTAAAATGTCATAATGAAGTCAGACACTGATAAATACCAGCAGTTCAGTACACAAACAAAGACTACCTGAGATGCACAGGTGTGAAGTTAGATGCACCTGTGAAGTCTTTCAGGTAGAGAAATGCTACAAAGAACTTGAACAGAGTGAAGTCTGTCAAGTATCAGGATAATGACTCATGTTTCATCTGTGCTCCAACACCCTGGATTTTAGACCTGACTGTGAACATTCAGTGAATAGTGCACCTAAAGTTGAGGCTATGTTTAGAAAGAATTAGTTCATACACAAAAGCCAGCCATCATAAAAAGGTGTGACGTGATAATCAGTTAAATAGAGGGATATCAGAGCACATTTTCAAACAGCTGTGCATTTAAGTGAAGTCTCAACCAAAGTGTTGTGGAGAAATTGCTGAAGTCAAAGGTCAATGGTGACACTTAGCCAAGGAGAATTAGAGACACTCTCATAAAGCATCAGAAGTGCCTGAGTCGGTCTCACATTCTGCCCAACTCATGCTGGTGGATAGACTTTAAACCCCAAGATAACACCACAAATACTATACGCCCAGAATTAGCCAAAGAGAATGTCTTTACCCATGCAGGTGTTATTGTCTGCATATTCTAGTCTGGAGACACAGATGTCTGTTTATGCAGATTGGAACGTCAACATCAAGCTATCTATTATATCCAGGAAGGCAGCAATAGGTCTCTTTGACCCTGGCCACCACAGTGCTGAGATAGACTGGCACCTACTGTTCTCAACCAAAGCCAAACAATTAGTACTGCGGAGGACCTCAAGGCCCACACGTGACCTTGTGAAAACTAAGGATAGAAGAATGTGGAACTGAAGAAATATAATAAATATACTGACAGCTTGATTTACTGCTCAAACATTTGGTTGTTTTCTCTCCTGATATATCACAGTCATTTAAAGATATTCAAACAAACTGGACTGACTTCATGCTGTGATTGTGTCTTTGTCAGTGTCTTTCTGTACCCATGCTGGCAATCATTTCTAAATAGGCCATTGATCCCAATGGACTGACAGCGTGTGTTTGCCAGCACTCAACTATCAGTGTCTCTGTCACTGATGATCCTGGACCTCCCTACTCACCACAGGCAAAGAAAACACCCTGACACACAGCAGGCAGCCACTCTAGGTGTTGTGAAAGTCATTCACACCTCAGCAGAAGTCCAGGCTACCATTTATATTAGACTCACAAGTTAGCCAAGTTAGCTTAGTAGAGACAGAGGACTTTCTCCAAGATTGCTACAACTAGGTGGCAACAATTAGTTAGCTGTTAGAGGGCAGAACCCATACAAAGTCTTTAATATGCAGAAGTCATGTGCTTGTAAGCGTGTCTTACCATATGACGCTGCTTCAAAGTTTTAGAGAGCTTTGTCCATGTTGCAAAGTGAATCATCATTGTAATACAATAATACTTAGTCATACAGATAATACTGGATGTCTGATTTTGAGATATTTGGTTCTGAACATGTCACCCCGCTGCTCATGGAGCTCCACCGGCTACCTGTTGCAACCCGCATTAAATTCAAATCTCTAATGCTCACCTACAAAGTTGTCTCTGGTACTGCCGGTTTCCCTGTCCCTGTCTGAACACACACTAAATTCTGTTGGCAGAAAGCCTACATTTGATAATCAATAACTCTACATTAAATGTAGGAAAGAGATAGTATTTTAATATTTCCACTGTCAGCAATCTTTTTTCAGCATAAAGCATACACCTCCTCCTTTTTTTCCTGCTGTCCTCTGTTCTGTGGGATCGATGTACAGAAAAACAGTGACCTGGTTGAATGGTGCTGTCCGGTATGTTAGGATTGAGCCAAGTTATATCCATCATATCACACATCGACCACTAAACGGATCAGATGCCAGTTGGAGCAACATTAGTTGTGACATCCTGCGTCTACAGATATGATGAATTGCCTGCTACACACTGAGTCCATTTCAGAGTAGGAAAGGAAAGGCTAATATTTTTAATAATTTACTACCTCATTGTAAACACTCCAGCTAGAAGCACACACTGATTGGATGGTTCTAACCAGCGTCTTTCATACTGCCTTAAAATATATAGTCTTTTTTCTTTTTACTTCTGCTGACATCATGATAGATGGCGAATATAAAATTAATTTTCACTAGAATGTTTTTTCTCCACACTGTCCTATGCCTCATCGGCCTCCCAGTCCCTTCAACCAAGATATTAAGACTTTTATTGTTTCAGTAATTTATTGGTTGAAAGTCTGTATGTGATGAAGTCTAATATTTCAAGAAGTCTGAGATTTTCTTCTGGTTTACAGTCTGACTTCTTTCTTTGCCGACATACAGCACATATTCACAAAAAAGTCATACATGTGTAGCAAAGCTGAAACATTGGATAAACCATGTTAATCATGTTCATACCATTATTTTCCTTGAGATAAGTCAACGCACTGTGTGAAAGTCAGAGAAGACAAAGTGGACTAAGGTATGAATCATCAGAAATTTAGCACGTGGATTTGTTGAGGTACTTAGACAGTGACAATGACAAAAGACAATGGGGTAATACGTGATCACAGAGCATAGACCTTTGCCATTTTGGATTTGAAGATGAACTATAGCATCAGCCTCAGAACTAAAAGTCGACATGGCACACAGGATATTTAATGTTTAAATTTGTGTAAAATGAGGAACTTTTATGTTTTTGTGACCATGGTATGAGTCTAAACGTAGTTTCTCCTTGACGCTAGGAAGGAGTGGGTGAAGCTAGGTTGCAGTACACAACAACATTGCTTGATGCCACTAAATTCTACAGACTGAGATGTAATGGACTAGAGGCTGCCAGTGTGGCTTTACCAAAGGTGAATTTAAGCAAACAGATACCACACACTGGCAATCAAATGTATTGGTTTATCTTTAATACATGTTTTTTTAGTCAAATCTCACATTCTCATGTCAACTTCTAGTGACCAGATTACAAGTCCACAGTCCACACCTCTTATTGGTTTGTGCTGTGAATTAAAGTGGAAAAGTACTGAGGTACGAGAATAGCAACAGATAACAGGAAACAGAAAGTCCCCGCTCTTCACTTTTCTGACTCTTCTGCTGAAGCTCAGCATGTTTCCTTTTCAAAAAGGTTTAAATGAAGCAGATAATGTAGCAGGCAGTGTAAAAGCATATTTAATGATACTGCATAGAGATGAGAAACTAAAGTGCAGACACTGCAATGATAAAACTGTTCTATTCAAACTTTGTCATTCACAATGGGCTGTCATCTTTTTCTTTAGAGTATGACATACTTCCTGGACGGCTGTACTGGAAGTCTGTCGTACTCTAGTCCATGCCGCTATTTTCTGAATCTGTCTGATGCTGGAATGACATTAATAACATACATACATACATATAGTGTAATTCACACTCAGGCGTCAGCTCTGCATGAAACAACACAGCAGTCACACAGTGGGGGTGCCAACACGTAAACATCATCATCTGGCAAAAAAGTTCAAACTTCCAGCAAAGCAGCGAGCACTCTGGTAGATAACTTTGCAACAAGAATGTTAAATTTCTGTTTTGTGATCGCTGCGACTGCGTTTATTGTTTTGGTGCTGTTTAAACGGTATAATATGTAATGTTTAAACATTAAGATGTCTAAAGATGAATGGACCTGTCTTGCATTTTTTGTTGTGTTGTGTACTTTATATTATCCCAAATGTTCCAAACCCAGAAAAAACACTTTTTTTCCCCCAAATAACACAGAATTAAAGATTTTGGTTGTTTTTCACTGAAGACAACTCCCATCATCACATCCTATTTCATAACTTCATCAAACTACATATTTTGTTATTGTTTTATGTGAAAGAAGCTCTTGGGGGAAATAACATAACTAAACAACTCGACTTCCTGGTTCATATTCCGCACTAACACAGCCCCCTGCCTTGCTTTTGGTCTGATAAGCAAAGAGGAGTCAGTGCTCGCCAAGGTCTAGATTTGAACCTGGACTTCCTGGGTGAACAAACAGGGAAACTCTATGTAATATATAAAAACTAGCTAGGTGTATCACTTGTACTCAATAATAGTTTTTTTGTTTGTTAGTAGTTGTTGTTGTTTGTTAGTTTTTTCTGGAGACTGTCTTCCAGAAAAAATGACAGCATTGGTCATTTGTTCAAAATAACTTGTGTTCACGTTCACAAGGGCCTCTAGTGGCCATGAGAACTTATGACTGCAATTTGAAGCAAAGGGGGAAGTGACACAGCTTTGTTATTAGTTCTACAAAACCTCTCAGGAACAGCCTTCACTTGGAACTCAGCGGAGCATTCAGAAGTTAAAGAGCCTGGTAGTTTTCTCGGGTGTTGGAGACCAAAGCAAAATGGACGACATAAATTCAAATTAAAATAATATTAACAAATGAATGCAGTTTTAAGCATTCTGGACAACAAAAATAAAGATTTTGACATAGTAGCTGTAAATGAATGTATAATGTCCTGTTATTATTATTGCTAATTAAGTATGTATTATAAACAGTTTATGAATATACACTATATGCAAGAATATCATGTGTTTCTGATCTCCCTGTGAACATCAGCAGAAAGTTGCATAAGAACGTCTCACTGATCCAGTCCAGGATTTAACAGTCAGAAGATTACAGTCACAGTTAGGACTTACACTGTTACTTCCACACTCAGATGCACAAATCAAATAACCTCAAAGCCCATCTGAACATGATACACACTTGTCAAAGCCTCTTATGTATCTGCCAGAAAATCCTCACAGACACTGGAGAACATCAGTGACTGTAATCATCATCCAGCACAGCCTGTATCACAACATGCATAGACAAATAGAGAACTGTTGCCTGTGCAGTGCAGAGAAAGAAAGAAAACAAGAAAGAAGAATCTGAGGGCTTCTTACCTGCTTCCCTCACATCCTGCACGGAAGATGAAGGTAGGACGGCTCCCGGTCCGCACTGAGGAACCACTGCGAACGAGAGGGAGGCAGGTGAGGAGTTGAGGGAGGGTGGCAAGTTAATGGAATGGCTGGATATGGGGAGGGCAGATGGGAAGAAGGGGGCAGATGGATGAAGAGTGGAGGGGGAAGAGTCAGTGGTAGCTGCTGCATCCCCTCTCTGCATACTGAGCCCCACAAACAGAGTGGAGCAGAGCGCCGCACACATTCCTGCTCCTGCTCCACTCTCACTCCCTGTGTCTGCGTGCAGCTGCACGTTTGTGTTCACAAGAAAGATGCAGCAAGTGTGCACGGCATCATACTGCCATGCTCTACTGCCAACTGAGGCTGTGAGATACGTCAGTGAAACGTGTGTGTAGTCTTGTAGAGATAACCACCCATGTTGTGCATCTGTACTTCTCTAAGGAGGTATTTGGAATCCCTGCATTAAAGGATAAATATGGCAATATTTTATGTCTTTCTTCTTGTTGACACCTCCCATGAAAAAAACAGCATTTTTTGTATTGTGTTTATCTGGAGCCTGATCTTATTCTTCTGTCTCCATTGTCCAAAACCAGTTAAATTTACGTTTGCACTTCATCACCATGAACATATTGTGTTTGGACTCAATCCCACATGCCATCCTTCTGCGAGTCACAGATAGACTACAGTATGACAATATGGATGTAAAGCACAACACAAAGAACAAAAATAAGTTCTGAATACGGAATGAATACACGATCAAACAGAAATGGAAAATATGAAGTTCAGTGTTAAGAAATTGCAATAAGAAGCATGTAATAAATACAATTAATAAAAACATAAATACAAAGTACTTTATTTGATGGTTAATAGACCATTTACAGATACATGTATGCCATGAGGATAATTCTAATTCTAATTCTAATTCTTAATTCTTCTGACGACCCTCTAGTGGACCACTTCTGAAAAAACCTGTGAAGAATCCAATCCAAACCAAAAACTGCAGGCGTATGCTTAAGACACAGTATGAAACCCACATTACATACATTATTTATGTAGCCTACCAGCATTTATAACTGCAACATTCCAAATAAAACAGATAGGCCTACAAGCATTAACCAGAGAGAACTGTCACAACCTGGTAACCCAAGAGTTGTTCTTATTGATGTCTTATGAAGCGTTATTCAATTATTTCTTAACATTTAATAAAGTCACTCAGTTACTGTACAATTCAATATAATTTTATGGTTTATCACTTTATAATTCTGCTCCACTATTACTGTTAGTGCTTTACATTAAAATATTCTGATCATCTTATAAAATGCATTGTTATGGAATAAACCAAAACCACTGGATAACCTATGGATATCCCTGCTTAGGCTGGCCACCTCTGGCTGCAGCTGTGTTCTGTGTTTATTGGAAGGATGGATGCTGACAATAAATCACTACCTGTGATAGACAGTGGTGGGGATGTAATGCACACTTGCTATTGTAAAGGCTATTCAATATCCACAACAAGCACCATGAGGACTGTTTCATGGGGACTGCTTTTATAGTCATTATTTGTACTCACATAAAATAATAAAACGATTTTAATCTTATTCAGTGCACCACAACTGGTGCCCTCTTCTTGTTTTGGGCCCGGCCCCTCAGACGGCCTGAGTCCGCCCCTGGCAGCAGCTCCCGGGGACACACAGAGGGTCCACACGAATGTCCGGGCAGCGTTTAGAGTTCGGAGCAGTGGACCGAATACCGTGAGATTATAAAGTGAATATATTTAAACAACTTAACGAAGGAGCCAACAAACACACGTCTGTGTAGCATTGCGTTCAGAGGACATACATACATTACACCCATCACTGCACAAGTCACACTGTATAACATTAATTTATTCAAGCAAGCCTAAAATCTCGCGGTGCTACCATTCAGACATCTTGCATTTTATTAAGTCTGCTCTTGGTGATTTTTTCATTAAACACACAGCACACACACACACACATAGAGATAAACACTGCACACACACAGCCTTTTCTTTGTCATTTGAGTCCACATTATTTTTTCCTCCGTGTTTAACGGATGTGAGGCGGTTGGAGCCGAGCCTCGCGTGCCAATCCCGCGGAGTTTAGACCGTCTCTCACGGGGCTCTCTCCAGCCGTATTGTGCGTCATCTCCATCGCTGCCGTTTTGTTATTTTTCTCCGCTGAGGAAACATGGCAACTCCCGCCGCGGTCAACCCGTCCGGTAAGTCGCACCGTGGTGTAACAGTGGGAAGGGAAGTGTAACGTTAGCCGTTCGTTATGTTCATGTTTGAACGGAGCTGGGTTTTGTTTAGACTGTTGCTGCTGAAGAGGACGGAGAGCGCCGACAGGCCGCCGAGCCTGGCTCCAGCATCCATCCCCCCTTCCCCCACCGAGCCGCCGCTCACAACACTGCGATTCTCCACAGCTTTACGACCGAATTATGTGCACAAACGTTAAAACGACGTGACTGTTAGGACATTATGTGTGCTAAAGCCTCGCTGCTGCTGTGTTTCTGCCGCTCTTCGCCTCGGTAAAGCTAGGCTAATGCGTTTATTTCACCGAGCCTTCGCTTTGCTCGCCGTGATACAAAAGGTTATTTTGCATATCATTGCCTTACAGCGTTGCCCTTCATGTGCCGTGTGTGTGTGTGTGTGTGTTAAGCGGAGACATTTTAGTGTTTGTTGTCAAAGGGAAAGCAGTTTGACAGCGTCACTGGTATTTTTGGCATGGAACGGTTCGGATATGTTCGCCTGGCGTGAACCGCGTTCACGGACAGAGAGGAAAGCAGAACCGTGCTCAGTAAATCTGCCATTGTAATAACGCCGTGGTGTTTCCTGTTGGAGTCGGAGACTGTCTAACTTTTCACAGTTCATTTAAAACCATTCTACAGTCCGCCATTCATCCACCATCGCGCCGAGTAACGGGTGAGATGATGGCTGAACTTTTGTGTTGTTGCCTCAGCAGCAGAGAGATGACCGAACCTGTCATATGAGTCCGGGTGTTTCACTGGAATACGTGGTGCGTTCAGGGTCATATGTGAGCCGATTTACTTGAATTCGATTTTAATGTGAAACAAGCCTAACGTGAGGCTCTGAAGTGCTCTGCACATTTCCGGGTAAGCGGAGGAAGTGTAAAGTGTGAGATGTTGAAGTGGAGTCTGGTGTCTGAACAGGAGGGACAGGTTCACACAGCCTGACATGAGCAGCTCCCCACACCTGGCATGGACCAAAAGCATAAAGTATAGATGCAGCTGAATCTATAACTACACTAACCTGTTGATATGTTTAATGTGCGGGGACTTTATTGCAGTGTATGAAGTGCATATCAGAGTGTACACATGAAGGCACGCACACTGGAATGTGATATAAATAGATAATACTAGTCATGCTAGTTCACTTTGTTCACGTTATCAGGCACACTCATACCACACATGCTGTGACACACACACACACACACACACACAGCCTGAGGGGGGACAGACACTGTTAGTCAATGGAGCACAACAGGTGGATCAGAGTTAAAATACAGCACATGTAGCAGGCGATGAGATCAATACACGACCATGGAGGGTCAAGGCAAGGCCTTTTCCTGAATTATCATAAAAATGTCAGGTTGGCCCATCCAGACCAGCTGAAGTCAAATCATCAGCAGCAAATTTCTTTTTCTCTGCCCGGGTACGTGACAGTCCACCAGGTCACAGCTATGCAGCTGTGTAAAACACACATACAACAACGTTTCTAAAATGATGCGTGAGTCGCTCAGTGCATAAGGATTTGGCTTGGAAACTGGAAGATGGCTGCTTTGAACCCAGCATGCACCGCAGTGTGCAGGCTGGACTGGCAGCTGGACTAGTTGCTTGAGCGACTCATGAAAACTGGTCCCAGTTTGCTGCTGTGTGGCAGCGCATCACTCCACCAGCTCGCCACATTTGAATGGCTATAAACCCCTCGTGTGTGTGTGTCTGTGTGTGAGGGTGTATTTTCAGCTCACACGTGTAAAAATCAACCAAAAGAGTTCATCTTCATCTTCCGCCTGTTGTATTAGAGTTCATTCAGTAGCAGTTAAACCCTCTCATAACTTTCTCCACTGTCGCTCGACAAAACTCAGCATGCAGACACTGAAGCTGACCCGTGCTACAAAGACGGAGTCAGGTGGATTTTAGTTTTATCTTCATGTGGGATTGTGCAGATTTCTGAGCCGTGGTCTTTGATCTCACGTCATGACCTCGCTGTCTTGTTCAGCATCACTACGTAGCCGAGCTGTCGCTAACGTTACTGAGGGAGAGCAGGTAAAAACATGTGCTTCATGTGATCGCATGGTCGCTGTCCATCTTTTCTTCATCAGTCTGTAAGTCCTGCTGCTCAGTGTCATTGTGAGCGAGCAGCTTTCTCATGAGCACGTGGCTGTCATTGCTTTGTTTCTAACGAGCTTGATAATGAAGGCGCTATTTGAAGAATGCAGTTCATCATTTTAACATGGCCTGAGCCAGCTGCCTTTGAATGCATTAAACAAATGTACTCACTGTAAGTGAACATCTCTTAACTTGTCATTACTATAATTATCGAGCGCTGTTGGAAAGGATTTGTGGCGGTGCCTCCAAACAGGACCTGAAGAGTCTGTGTGACAGCAAAGAACACCAACAGGATCTGTCCAAGTGTGGCTCCAGTGGCAGAGTAATTATTCCAGTGAAAAGGACACAGATGAAAACAGGTCAGCCGTACGCTGCCTCGTGCTCGGTGTCACTTCATTGGCAATGTAAATGAAAAGGGAATATAAATAAAGAATCGGCTGGTTATTAGCAGCTCGGCTGCATACAGAGTGTGGAGATGAGGCGCTGTTAGAATGAACAATGAACAGATGAGGAAAAAACCCTGTCAGTTAAAAGGAGGACACAGTGAGAAGACAAAATCCCTCAATCCTTTTTGTCCTGTTGCACATCTTGTGTGGAAGCAGCACCTAACCCACCCAGCCCCCCTGCATGTTAGGCTTGACTCACTCAGATGTGTGGAAGCATGCAGCGGGAGCTACGTGCCGTTCCTCCACCCAGCAATGACACCCAGTTAGAGTTAAGTCATGCCTAATGCCGCTGCTTTTGCTGCTGTAGCCAGAGGAGGACAAAGTTAGCCCGCTGATCTGTGATCAGCTCTGCCATTTCCCCCGGCGAGGCACCACAGTCAGGTGTGATGACCTCAGACCAGATACCAGGGCCCGTGGGAACGCTGTGTCACTGAAGGATTATCTCCAGCTGGCTGTCACCCAGATCCAATTGGTTTAAGAGCATGTGAAACATGATGAGAGAAGTGAACCGATGAGGGCTGCATGTGCACAGAAGGACAAAGGTGACATGGAGTATACACTTGACACATCTGTCCACATATTTTTGTCAGTCAACAGAAAATGTAGCCACAAGTGTTTTAATAATCGATCAAAGATAAAGCATCCGAACAAGATGCATTGACTTCTGGGAAATTGTGATGAGCACTTTGACTATTTTCTGACATTTTCCTGACTAAACAGTCAATTCATTCGTTTATGAAATGAACTGAAAATTAAACGTATTAATTAGGTCAGATTTTGTAGTATTGTATTGTCTCTAGTCAGACTCCTGTGGTGATTTCACCTTCGCTTGTGCTGACTTAATTCTGTCAAATATTTCTCTAAATTTTAGTGTAAAATATATTTAAAACATATAAATTCTACATCTAGTGTGATGTCTTGAAACAGGAAGTCTGAAGCACAGAGTGGAACTGCCTCTGCAGCTTTTAATTAGAGAAATGATTAGTGATGAAGGACTAGCACAAAGATAACCCAAAGCCTTTATGAGACGAGGTGTATGACTGACAGAGACAGCATGTACCTGGTTACAAGTCAGTGTAGCATCAACATGATTTCAAATCTAAAAGTTACACAGTGTTGCTGTAAGAGTTGATCTTTCAGGAAGCATTACACCAGCGTGTGGTCTGCTCCAGGGCTGAACACCTGTATGAGAGATCATCAATTCCCTCTTTTCAACAAACCATAAATCTCAGTGAATACATTAAAACTGTGAAACAAAGATTTTTCCTAAAGCAATAAAAACAGGAAGGGTTAAGAGGGTTAAGTAGACCGTAACATCCGACAGTTTTTTGTAATTAAGAACCTACTCTGAATATCTGGCAGTTTTCTTTTTTTGGTAAATGTCCTGAGGCTGCTTGATAGACTTCCTGGTTGGGGAAAGACTGAAGGGGAGAAAGGAAGGATGAGAGGAGAGAGCCGTGATTAAAAAGGAGAACGTATATGCAACGTTCCCCCTCGTCTCCCAACAGGCTCATTAATGCGTTTGACCTCGGGGCTTTTTTAGCTGCCGTGAACACCACGCTTCTGACCCAGTGTCTTTAAGACACTTGCTGTGTGTGCATTTTGAAAGGAACGTAGACGTTATCAACTCATCCTGATTCTAAGAAGCTGGAAGGCTGCCGGCTCTGCTGCTGATGATTCCAGCTCAGCTTCACTGTGCCGAGGGGCAGAGGCAACTGCTGCCTTTTGCTGTCTGATTGGATCATTAATAACAGTGGAAGGATCTTACCGTGATTACAAATGCTCATCTCATTGTCACGCCGTCGTGATGTGTTTACATCATGGCTGTATACAGCAGCAACACAGCTGAATGTGAATGTAAGTGCTGCTGCCTCCACTGTGGAGGAGTGTGTTGGATGGACCTGAGTCATGTGGAGACATGAAGCTTTAGAGAAAGAGAGGAGCAGGAGCACTGCGCAACACTCCCATCACACTCGAGAGCACTCACGGAGAAATCAGGCTCATCCAGCTGTGATTCAGCTCAGGTGATTGATGGAGCATCACACTGAACGTTTGCAGTAAGTAATCAGAGCAACAGATTGTGGAATGACTCGTACTTGTTGCCTGTGGAGGACGAGGCTGAGTCAGTCAGGAGAAGAGTGGAAACATCCTGATGTAACTCATGCTAGCAGCATCTACACTGTCCTCTGCAGCAGCCGCCATCTTGTTTTGAGCAAACAGTCACCTCACACACACCTAGTGTTAAACCACAGCTGTGTCATGATGTAGCCTCACAGGACGCAGACTGGTCTGAACACTTAATGTTAAAACAAATGTGTGTCTGCAGCCCTACAGTTCAGTCACACATCTTTCTTTAACAGAAACAGTCCAAGACACACACGTCATAGTCACCATGTTTAATCATTATGTCACAAATGTCAGGTGGATGGATTAACTTGGATTATCAAGGAGATGCCACACTTTGACAGACATGAAGTCTTTGGACTTTTACCTCAACTCAGGAAAATGATTTTTCACTTTTTAAGAGTTTATCACGTACAAAGAAGCAGAGCAACAAGCCCTTCAGCCTGAATTCTCACTTCAGTGCTTTGTGACACATCTTTGGGGTTGAGGATAATTCTATGTATGAATTTATTTTCAGATGGCAGTGTATATATTACTGTGGAATTCAGTCTTTCCAGCTGAAGTCAAATCAGTACAGTGTCAGTCCTGAATATTGACTGAAACATGAGATTCATCAGCTTTCATTGAGTCAGCTTTGATTAGTGGAAGACTGAAATGACAACAAACAACATGAGAGGGAGACATAACACACAGATACACACTGTCAGGTGTGTTTTCTCTAAGTGTCTACGTCTTAAATGAAATGATGATCAAATTACAACCAACATGTATGAAGGAATGACTGATGAGAAGAGATCAGCTCTACTAAGGAGCTTTACAGCCAGTGTCACTTCATTGTTTAGCTGTCTGTCAGTCTGTCAATGTGCTGTTTGGTTTCTCTCTGCTCGTGATGTTTACCTGCTGCAGACACACACACACACACACACACCCACACCCACACACACACACACACACACACAGCAAGCGTGCATTCAGACAGGATCAGGCGTTTGTTCACTCTTTGCATGATGTCATTTTGGTTACCGCCCCAGCAGAAGGTGACAGTAGTGCACCTAAAAGCAGTTTCCCCACCCACATCAAGCAGAAGAAGATGCTGATAGGAACTTTGACATGGAGCCATCCAACATAACAGAGCTAGTAGCAGCTGAAGAGACTGAGATTTGGTGGAGACCAAAGCAGAGCTCACATATGAGAGCTTAATCTTTAGATTTTGTATTGCATTTCAGTGTTGCTCAGCACACGGGCAGCGTTGTGTAATCTTGACTGTATACAGGCTTGACACAGTCAATGTGCTGCTGATTTGTTACACATTGTTGTGATATCAGCAACACTGTAATAAAACAGCCGCAACAGAGGAGAGGTGTGGAGAAATCCGTGTTCAGCACAGTGAAGCAGCAGCCTCACACATCATCTCCAAACACTGACCATAATACAATACAAGAGTTATTTCTGTTTCATTTGGACAGCAGGGAGACTGCTGCCAGCTTTTAGCGTTGATGCCAAACAGTGGCTATTCAGTACCTGCCAGACTTTATGAGTCGTGCAAGAACATTGTCCAAATGAAACAAAACTAAGAGATTTAGAACAAGCTGGCCAATGGTCTGGTGCCAGCTTACAATAGTTAACAGTTGTATGTGCTCTTCAGCCAACTGCACATTCAAAGTTTTTGCCAATAGCAAACACACACTTCTGGACCAGAATTCACCCTCAGTACAGTTGTCATGAATGGGGAAATTAGCTGTAGAGACCAAAACTGTTTTTTGTACCAGGCTGTGAACATTTATTTCTGCTGTGAACTTCTGGAGCCAGCCTCAAGTGGACGTTTGAGGAGCTGCAGTTTTTGGCACTTCCATATTGGCTTCACTTCAGAGACACAGAGATTGGTGCCTGGTTCAGACTCAGTTCTGAGTGTAGGTCACCATAATTGTGTCCATAAAAGGGTGGGAGTAGTTTGGTATGTGTGAATCTATGAGTAAAAATACAATCGTTAAAAATAGAAGTGGATCATTAGACGGACAGCTGAAGTAGCTCATGCAGACATTCTGTAATGTAATGTGCACTTTATATCAGCTGGTTGTCCCAAATCAAATTTGATCTGGACAGTTTTAAAAAGTCTTTTTGGGCATTTTGACATGATTACATTTGAAATGTGTCAGGAAATAATGGCAGGGAGAGATGTGGGATGACATACAGTAGGGTTGGGAACTTTCCATGTGAATTAATAGGAATTTATGGGAATTTATGGGAATTAACCAGAATTTAAACAGAAATAAACTGTGAATTTACAAAATTGAAGGTTGGCCTATTAACAGGGAAATTAAATATAGTTTGGGAAAAAAATATGTAAGCATAATCTATTTATCTTTGTTTTTTTTGTAATGTATTGTTTAGCATGGATGGCAACCTGAAAGCTTCTTAGCAACCATACATACAACAGCTATTGCTACCTGAGCGGACACAACGTGCACAGTTTTCAGTGATGATTCATATACAGAATGATATTTTTTACATATATTTGACACATAACTGGAGTTCTCAAAGGCTCATTTTGGCTTCAGTGTTGTGACATTTAGCAGGAAAGGTGAGCAGTGGGAGTGGCTTAAACAGCCAGTGTATCCGTTTATGGCCCAGGTGTAACGCTCTGAATGAAGTGCACCATGGGTCGTACATTAGTCGTGTAACAGAGCGCCTATTTAGACTGTTGCCTCTCCTGCCAGGCTGGATGACTGCACTGATTGTCAGATGAAGCCGTCTCTTCATCAGATTATGCTGCTTTAGGGCCTTGTGTTACTCATAGCCGCTTCATGAATGAGTGATGGAAGGCCACGCACTGCACAGCAAGAGCGCGTGTCTCTTTGGAAGCGAAGACGGCGAGGTGAATGCACACCGTATCAAATATTAACTATGTTACTGGGTGCGCTGGGGCATACCGGAGGGTTTGTTTGGCCTATCCATTGCACCCAGCTGAATGAGCGAGTGAATGAGTGGATGGAGCAGAGAGATGGAGGGAAAACAGCAAGGCAAACAGAATGGATTCATGGATGAGCGAGGAGGAAAGTAGTGCACCCATAGTGAGCAAGAGGGAGAGAGGTAAATGTGACAGCTGGCTCAGGGTAATACTCCTCTCAGTGTGCTGTTATTATTACTACATATTTGTGAATAAAAGCTCAGCCACAAGCCTGTGCCGTGTAACAGCGCCTCGGGCTACACTGCTGTAGGTCTGTGTAGATTGATTGCTCTACAGATCCCAGTCCTCTTATAGAACCTAGTGCTGACAACAGACTCGGTTCTGTCAGTACGAGGCTAAGTTCTTCTTTTTACCCAATAATATTGTACTTTGAGATGTAAGGTATAAACAGTAGAAAGTCATCCAAGTATGTTATTTCAGTCTGTGGCCAGCACTGACATAACAGCACTGACCAGCTGGACTAGTGGATCAAGAAATTATTCTGAATTCTGAATCAGTCATGTCAAGAGATTTCTGCTGTGGAGTTGGACATTTGAACATGGGGACCTATGGAGACTGACTCACTCCACTCTTCTTTGTTGGCTTCACTTGTGCAGCACTCCAGGCTGGTGCCACTCAATACATTGCCATTGTGGTTTGGCCACTTATGTTTTACCAGCATTTGGCTGCTGCTAATTTCAAGTGAAACTTTCAGAATTTGCTGGTTCTAGTCAAACATCTTGTTTTGAATTGTTCTTTGGACAAATCAAGTTATTTGAAGATGTTACATTGTGAATATCTTAAAGAAATCAATTCAACTGATAAATCTAATGAAAATAACTAATAATATGAATGGTTGCTGTAGGGAAGGTACAACGTCACGATGGAGCTGTTGATACTAGTTATCGCAACATTATCTTTTTATCAGTGTGTTGTGATAATTAGTCAGATAATTTGAAATAGTTAGATATTTGAAATGAATGAAACTGAAACGATACAGATGCAGTAATGCTGATTTTAATGGCATGTATTTTGTGAAGTAACAGTTGATGTGATGGTACTTAACTAACCCCTCTGCTGGTGTGCTGTTATGCTCGTGTCTTCCAGAGATGGGCAGTGAGTTGCCGGGGACAGTAGCGATGCCGGGAGCAGTGGGGGCCGGTCAGGTGAGGATGGGAGGAACCGTGCCAGGCCGCGGGGGCAAGAGGAGATCAGGAGGGTGAGTAACAAACACGTGAAGTGTACTGTGTTCTGATTGGTTCATGTTATTGAACTCGTCAAGGTGTAAACAAATATTTCTGAAGGCGAGAGCATTGTGTACATTTGTAGTATTTATCTCATAGTAGGCAGTAAGAGTAAGTACATCATACATGTAATACTATCACTGAATACTAGAACACTGATACTTCATTCCATGACACAGCAAAAACAGAAAACTCCTTTTTCTTTTCATAAATTGACAATTCTGCTCATCCTCATTCTGAATCTTGTAGATCTGTTTTGTTTTTTTATGGGTTGGTCTGTCTGGTTTTTAACACACGGTGTCAAAGTATCGATATTTTTGACAGCGCTGAGAGGGTCTCTGCAACGTCGCGGCTGCAACACTGTTTTGGTTGCGGCACACATGCAGTGCACATAACTGTTCTGTTTCCACATCAGTTCTTTTTCTCATTAGGTAATTATTGAGTGACTACAGTATTTGGCAATAAAAATATCCCATTTCTGTACTTGATGTGGCAGCTAACCTGTTTGATACTAAATGAGGTTCCAAATTCTACTTGTTCCAAATGATTCGTCTGGCAGCTTTAATCACATATCGAGCATCCTGCTGAGGTCATTTTGGATCCACCCAGCAGTGTTTTATTAGTAGTCACACAGAGTTGTATCAGGCCTGGTTCTACAAGACAGAGATATTTAGAGTCTAGTCTAGTCTGTTTTCTCTCTCTGCTATCTTACATCAGCTGTCCAGAACAGGTGGAATGTGTTAACAACAGTTCACTATTAGTCCTGCAGTCCTGTCCTGTAGGTGCTGTCTCTGTTTCTCTGCCCTTCAAGTCCTTAAACTTAGACACTTTGGTTCTGGTGAACACTAACACTGAGTATTGTTGGATCACTGCTGTTCTCAGAACACACACACAGATACAGCACACACTGCCACTTGTCTTCACAGTGACCAGCTGTTTAGACTATCACGTTTTGCAACCTAATGCTAAGTTAGCATTAGTGCACATTTTCAGCAATCCAGCATGTAGTACAGACCTCATATTTACATGTTTGTCATTAACAATGAACAATGAAGGATCAAATACGGAAACAGAAGTACACTGACCTGCACCAACACGTCCTGATGTGCATTAGAAAAGAAAACAAGTCACAGGAATGTTTGTAGTTCCTCAATCTTTGAGTCTATTTCCACCAGCATTATGTTGAAATGAACCGTAACAATGCACTGCTGTATTAACTGCTCTCTGTATGATAATGAAGCCAACGCTATAAACCTTCATCTGTTGTATGACAGTTAGCTCTCTGCCTCTCAGTGGAAGTTTAAAGGCTTCGCTGGAAAGATTCAGTCTGCACTGGACCCTGTCCAGTCCTCATCATGTTCTGGTCAATCACAGAACGTCAGTGGCAAGTGCAAACTCACAAATGATTGATTACATAATCAACAGATGTTTAAAGATGTTTAAAGGCAAACATTGAATTGTCATAACTAGAGCTGCTAATGATAAACTATTAATGACAATGATGATACAGAGCATTTGTCTCTGGTTTGGTGTTCCAGTCTGGACAGAGTTTGATTTCAAACTCTGTTTGACATTTAAATGGGATTTTCAGATTCTGTATTAGTAAAAAAGAAATGAAGGATTGTGGGTAAACATGGGGGGTGGGGACGACATGAGTTCAGTGCCTTGTAAATCTAATCCTCAGGGGCCAGAGCAATGCATTTAACCCATGCACATGCATTAGGCCTACGTAAACATGAATAAATAATACAGACCTGGATCTATCTCAAGTGTGTGTGCGTGTGTGTGTGTGTAGATAAGCCGGGCTGTAGCTGTGTAGATCCTAAGACAACAACAGACACACAGCTCCCATGGTGCATGAAGCCATCAGGTAGACCATGCATACAAACAGAGTAGTGACAGAGCAGAGGGGGGTTCAGTGAACGCAGCGTACGGTGTGTTTACATGTCCTTAAATAAGCAGCTTCCAGTCTGAAACACAAGCACACACACAAGCGTGCACACAGATTTTGGTCATCTGGGTAGGGAATTGAGGAAAGCTGCTTTCCCTGCTGGACTTGGCCTGAAGAACTCAGATTTCTTGTGTTTGCGTGGTTTTTGACTTTTATGCATCTGCATGACAAAAAACTGCACATAGTCAAAGTAAGAGCTGAGTGAAGGATACATGGAGCCATGCATCCTTGAATGTGAAGTTACTGCATCTGCTGAAAGTCTTAAACTGAAATTGACACAAGCAGTTAAAGTTAAGTTAAAACATTTGTTACATTCACACACAAAGTCACAGAGCAGCCTCTGGAATTATAGTGTCTGAACACTGCTTTAACTATTAGACAGCACTGTTGAAGGAAAACACCTGATTTCTAAACTCTAGGAAACATTTTACTCATGAATTTATCAGTTTAATTCCAGGCAGCGTGGTGTTCATCTTGCTAACCATGGCCTTATTCAGAGTGAAATAGACGGGAGTGAGGCTATGTTGTGATTGTCCTCAGGTTCTCAGTCACATCCAGTTAGGATACAGGCATAGAGAGCTCCCCAGTTTGCCCCACTCCAGCAGAGCAAAGTGTCAGTCCACGAACCAATAGGTGACAGCAATATAACATAAAATGTGATGGAGTAGGAGCAACATTGAAAAGTAAAAGGGACTTGCACCAATATACTTTTTGCACCTCCGATACGATCCAGTCTGAAACCGATACAGAAAAACAGCACGGAATTACAGGAAGAAACGGGGAGTCTCATTGTGTGGAAAAGACTGGGATCATTCCTCTGTGCAAGGCAACATCAGACTGGACTTAAACATTTCTTTCCTGTTTTTAAAAACAGATCAACAGAAATGTAGTGAATTGCTCATTTATTTCATAACTGTGTATCAGTACAACAATCTTTAAAACATACAGAAATACATACAAAATAAACAGTCAGTTCTTTGTAATGGTTTAGTTTAGTGCAAAAATAATTTTAACATCCACACAAAAGTAGAAACTGTTCACCTCTTTCCTTCACCTCCTTCAAAGTTAGCTGCTTCATACCGCCTCCGTTATGTTTACTCAGTTCATTGAACTCTGCGTGCTCTCTGGTGTGAAGTTTCTGTAGGTGCTTGATTAAGTTGCTTGTGTTGAAGTTTTACCACCGCCCCTCAGAGCATTTACTGTGCAGGTATTGGAAGCAGCCGTCGAGTTTGTTGGCTGAGGTAGTGTGCTCGCTCCATTTTGAAAACAGCGTGGGCTTCCACACGGCATGTTGCTTGCGTATGACGTCACTCACAGTGCACAGCATAAAATTAGACTGAATACATTGGCCGATATGGATCAACCCATTCTGACCGATACCGATACCGAATCTAGAATTTTCTTCAGTACCGGCACTGATACGATACCAATATCAGATCGGTGTGTAGATCACTGTTTCTATCATTTCTTCCTGCAGTATTCACAATATCCACATGTTGTCCACTGACTTTACTGACAGTTAAATATACAATGTTAAATACATTGTATTTCCTGTGACTGCTCCATAAAGCCTTGCAATTGTTTGACATTAAGCTTCTAATGTTAGGCAATTTACACAGAAGATACGGCTCAGATGAAAGTATGAGTAAGTATGAGTAAGCAGTAATGTAGGGGTGACACTAAAGTCAAACCGAGCAGCACCGCATCAATGTTGGTCAGAACATTTGACACCTGCTGTGATCTGTTCACAGTACATATCTGTCGTTTCGAGCTAAATGTGGTGTGGAACAGCTAGGACAGGACGTAATATAGAAACATCAGATCTGTTGAAGGTCTCCAGAATGTCAACACAAAACTAGAGCTAAGATAAACTTCCCTGGCAGAGAAACTGAAGTTTCTCAGCAGAAAAAATATATAATATTGATTAAAAAAATGCTGTGCTGTTACACAGTTAGTGCTGTAAATGCGGAGCTGAGCGGTTCCTTCCATCCAGCACATTTCATTGTATAGTTGACCCTGTGTTAACCTGCGCATGACAAATAAACCTGAAACTGAACTGAAAACTACATGCTTTAGTCAGAGTTACCGACCTTCAGTAACCCTGAGGGTCGGGGCCCTCCCTGTTTAACGGAAATTTGAAATCCTCCCAAAAAACTGTCATACTGCAGTTTCGTTCAGAGTTTTCTGTGTTAAATTACACTCAGTCAGGTAGAAACAGCATTCATTCCACTAAAGGAAGTGATGTAACGCTAAAAAACAGCCATGCATGTGTGTGTATGTGTGCACACACACCTGCTGATAAAGAGGCACACAGAGAGCGGACCGATGACAGACATTGTGTTACTCAAACAACGCTCACAGAACAGTATTGTTGGCAGCGTATCGCCTGTTGTATTGACGTTTATAGTATCTTTCCAGTCTTCTGACCACTCAAGTTGCTTTCATGTTACACGGCACATTCATACACGCTGGTTATCAGCTGCCTGCGTAACACTGAGGTTCACAGGTTAACTGCTACGTTACACAACACACAGCCATGGATTAAGTATTGAGATGACAACAAACACTCAGGTGATAGGACCTGCAGGAAAAAACACTTGCAGCGACAACTAGGGTAGCAAAGGCTCAGAAAGTTTCCAGAAACTTTCCATGGGGGTGGAAATCAGAAACCCCTGTGAGTTTATGGGAATATATGGGAATTAACTGTGTGGCTTCAAGAATCAGGTCAAGATCATGCTAAAATATATTTCCCCCAACCATATTTAAGTTCACTGTTAAGGGCCAACCTTCAATTTTGTAAATTTCCAGTTTATTTCTGTTTATTCTCATAAATCTCAGTTAATTCCCATATATTCCCATGGAAAGTTTCCAACTTTAATTTAGGATTATAATAATAATTTGGCAATCCTAGCGACAACAAAAATTGTATTAGTAGATGGATTTATGAGCAGTGAAGCAGTTCAGCCTCAGAGTGGGCTGGATGTTTAAAGAGTTCAGACACTCACACAGGATCGGTCGGTGCCGGTCGGTGTCGGTCCTGACAGGGTCCATGCAGTCACTGAAGATGAGTGTTGGAGCTGGAGCAGCGCTGACATCACTGCTGTAAACATGTGGCAGACTTATTAAGAATATTTTTAGAGTTGAACAAATTGAGGGTGAGTCACGTTATGGTCCACGAACTCTGAACCTCTTAACAAGTGACTGCATAATTAAACCAGCCTGAGCATTTCTATGTTAATAGTGCTGTCTATATGAGGCCGACGTATGCAGAGGCACAACCAGGGCATGCAGGGAGTCGCTCCGTGTCACGCTGCTCTGCCTCATTTCCATCAGCCTTTTCTGTTTCCATTACACTCTGCACCTCTGTAGTTTATTGTACAAGACTGTCACTGTAAAATGTTGTTATACCGTGTCAACACTCCTACTAATAATACTCATCATAGACTGAGGTTCTTCTTATAAGGACCCTTTACAAGATCACCTCATGCATGTCTCCTCATAATAACAATAATAGTAATCATCATCATCATCATCATTTGACATGGCCTATTTTTATTTATACTTCTACATTAGACTAGTCATGTGAAAGAAAATGCAGTCTCAGGCATGTATTGAAAATATTTCAGGATATGCACAAGGTGGGATTGAAGGTCTGCCCAGCTGGTGTGGGAAGAGGAAGTAATGCAAACCAGTTCTTAATGAACAAAGTTATTCATTTTCTTAAGTAAGATTAAATATCACTGTAACAAAATGAGGTGAGGTGGGTGAGTGGGTGCTGTTCAAACCAACAAATAAATGTAACAAAAGGAGAAGACTAAAATAAAGTAGCCCAGCCTGCATAGAGCAACTAAATGTCATGGAAAGACAAGTTAACACAGAAGTCAGAGAGCACAAGACAAAAACACAAGCTGCCCGGCATTCAGACAGTTCTAGTTTAAATAAAGTTGATAGTCAGTGTCTCTCGGGACGATGGTGGCCACGCCTCCTTAGCTGGGAACCACACACCTAGATCTGTATACACACTCAACCATAGCAAACACAGTTATACAAGGGGGGCGGACAGCAGCCGTAACAGAACACAAGCTGTTTAAGTATTTTATATCAAATATTACTCATTGAACTTTGAAGCTTTTTATATCATGACTATTTAAATGAGGGGAGTGGCACAAGCCAGCATCACTGTTGTAGACAGTCAACATCAACCGTCCTGTCTCCTGCATGCCTACACTGATGCTGACTTCTAGACCATCCTCATGACACCGTGACTCACAGATTGCAATCTGAGTCTCACAGAGATTTGATGATCAGCGATCAGGCTCATCACTCGTGTCCGTGGTGACATGCTGAGATGAAAGCATCAGCTCTGTAACGAGGAGCCATCCACTGCCGGACAGATAAACACAGTGATGTATCAGTTCATCTGTCAGCAGACGCAAGTTTAGCTTTTTGTCAGCAGCAGCTCCAAACTGACTGCTGTCTAAAGTTATCTCTGTGAAAACTGATGAGAGCGCGCTGTCAGTCTAATAGAAATGTCTTCCTGTGGTTCTTTCTCAGAATGGACTTTGATGACGAAGACGGAGAGGGACCGAGCAAATTTTCAAGGTGAGACCCCCGAAAGCAGACAGCAGCGGTCCTGTTTGAAATGTTTAGAACTAGTCCTCTGTTTCTGGGTATCAGCAGGTAAGGTCAACTGAAGATGTTGAAATGAACATATTCAAGTAGTTTTTACTCTTAATTCAAGAACGGGTTAGTAATACAGTATGCATGCACCTGATCAAACTGAAAACTTAAAAGTTGGTCTTTCAGGTACTATTACAACTGTCTTATGTTTGTACGAGCCTGTTTCCAAAAAGCCGGCACACTGCGTAAAATGTGAATTAATAGAAAATAGCACAAAGACAACTTATCGAGTGTTACAGCTCAGATGTGTGATGTCAGCAGAAATTGTGACAGTGGCAACAAAAGACTAAAAAAGTTTTGAAATGCAATGGTGGAACATCTCACGGTGAATGAGGCGAAGCGTTAACAGGTGTGCTGGCAAATCTACAGTTCGTAATGTTAAAACATTCAGAGAATCTCGGTACACAAGGACAAGGACGAACACCAGTGGTCCTCACTGACTGTGATCTTCAGGCCTTCAGACGTCACTGCATCAAACACAGACAGGATTCTGCTGAGGACGTCGCTGCATGGGCCGGGGAACACTTCCAACACATCGTCTGTGAATGCACGTAATCTCTGCATCCACAGAGATGCAGCTCAAAGTGCACCATGCACTGAGGACAGCGTAAACAAACCAGATCCACACACGCAGACGCTTCTATGAGCTCATTTAAGATGGACTGAGGCGAAGCAAGGCGGCTTGTTACCAATATGCACATCATCACATTTAGTCTCTATTTACATTTTACGCAGCGTGATGACTTCTTTGGAAACGGGCTCTGAACACTGACTGTTGCGTGGACACCTCATGACTTTTTATTTCCCTCCATCTGAAGCACAGCGCTCTGTTCTGTCACTGCATCTCAGCTGTCCTCACATTTTAATTTATCTCAACTTGTTTTGCTTTTCTTCCTTCTCATACTGTGTAGTGTGTAAGTCTGTAGGATGTACAGTACGTGCTTAATGTCTGAGCTGACAGCAGTGGATTTGTTGCTGCCCAGTTAAGTAGTGTGGAGGAGGAGGAGGAGGAGGAGGAGGAGGAGGAGGAGGAGGAGCGTCTCTCTGCTGAACACAGGAGGAACTGCCTGCTTAGTAATGGACAGTAGCGTTCCATGTGTGATTGATTTGGATTGAGGAAAGCTTGGTATTCATACAGTACTATTAAAGGGTTTGCCACTGCACATACACCTATACGTGTTTTATTCCTGCATCTATACAGCTGCGTGTTTAGTGATATTTGCCCTCTAATCTGAACATTTCCACACAGTGTCCTTGTACTTTAATGGACAGGTTAAACAAAAATATTTGTAATTCTGTGATTCTACTGGAACTAATTCTAGAGGGAAGTAAGAGCTGTAAAATGAGTACTTATGTAACTTATATAATACATATTTTTTAAAATATTGATCTGAATTCACACGGTTTGAGTTCTCTTTGCACATTTGAAATAATTCCAATTTCCAAAACACGATTTTCAACACGAGATCAACTCAAATCACAGACCTCATCAGCTGATGCAGTTAGCTTATTTGTCATGTACTAAATACTTTATTGAGGCTCACTAACTACGAGGCTACTAAGTGTCCAGTACTGAACAATTGATGTAAGTAAATTGTGATCTGATAAAATCCAGACATCGAAAGACAAAAAAAATCAAACGTGACAACAATGTGACTACCAAGACGAAGACCACTAGACTCTGAGTCTTGATTCATTCACTCATGATGCACGTGTCTGATCTGCCTGATGATGATGTTAACCTCGTTTGAATTTTACTGTCTGAATTGACATATGAACTCTAACATCAGTTCTGATGATTCAGACAGACACTTTCCAATCAATATATTGAATTGTGGTTCAGCAGTGGCCAGGCAACATGCAGGTATAAACAGGCTGTTATTTCACCACGTCTGTCACAGTGGAATGAAAGTCAGTGTTTTGATCGCTGCCTGTAGTAGAGTCCAGTGAGGCTTGCAGTCAGCTCATGTTAACCAATGAATGAAGGGCTAAAAAATCAAACTCATGATGATGAAGGCGGTTTTGTAAGCTCTTCTTACAGTCAAACATTTCTCACCAGCCATCAGCTCCTTCTTTTGTCCACTTTTGATCATGTTGTTACCATCAAACTCTGAACCATCGACACACGCATCAACACGTGACAGCCATGGCATTTGAGGGATACGGGTAGTGAAGCTGCTGCATGATGCTTTTCGTGTGCATGTGTGTGTGTGTGTGTGTACATGGTGTTACATGCTCTGTCCTCTCTTCTCTGTAGGTATGATGATGATCAGATTCCTGGTGGGGATAAGGAGAGATACGCCAGGTAGGCTTAGCCAGCTGGGGGCCACAGAGGATTTTCCATTGACTCAGGGATCAGCAGGCTGTACAGTCTGATCTGAATATATTGAAACTCTATCAACAGGTGGTAGGGTTTGTATACCAATATATCAGGTCAATATTGGTATATGAGGAACAATTCACTTATTAGCCTGTTGAACATGCTTAAATTTCTTCTCAGACATCACTGGAATTCAATAGCAGGGTTGCTTGAGTCAGCTAACGTCACAAGATGATGTTGTTTTGGTGTCAGATGGCAGATACATAGACAGACAGATAGTAGAGCTGCCAAAAATCTGTGTCAGTAAAGACGGGCAATACCACCTGAAGCATTACGATCCAGACAGTCAAACACCAGCAATTAGACACAGCCCCTAGAGCGATCATGCGAAATGCCCCAACAACAAACTGCACCATTAAAAGAATACACTATAGACATGCTGTTTCTCTTTTTAAATGATAAAACATGAAGATTATTCACCCAAAACACAAGCTCCCTGATCATTAACCATTCCCACTGTGGACATTCATCACTGAATCAAGGACCAGAGACAAAGCTCCAAAAATCTTGAAGTTGAACAGAAACATTGACTTTATTTGTATCATGATATTCAGTACAAAAGGAAACAAAGCACACCCCTGTGCAATATCACTAAAATGTTTTTTTGATCTTCTGTTTAAAAAGACTGTCCCCACAGTGCAAACTCAGTGCAACAAAAGTGAGTAAATGTGTGAACTGGAACCAGATTGTGAGACTTAGGGATGGAAGACAGAACATGAGCATCAGTAAGCCACTGAACATGAAGTGAAATCCAGCTGCAGCAGTGACGCGAGGTGCAGCAGCCGTCCTCGAAGAATGATGCGAGATGAGATGAGAGAGAATGAGAGAATTTTCTATTTATGTGACCTCGTCTTGAACGCAGACGGGCAGCTGCTTCAGACTTGGCACGAGGACAATTTGTGAAATTGGAGTTTCAGTGACTGCTCAGGCAGTTCAGGGGACATTGCTCTAAGTAAAACTCTGTGACCAACCACTGATCCCAAATCAGCACAGAGCTGTAAGATTCAACTTTGAAGCACAGTGAATATTGGCAGCAGAACAAATGTGTTTGGATCAGATGTGGTCCCACGTGTTAGACATGAACCTGACTAAGACTATCACAGTGCTGACTGTGTAACATGGAGATATGAGCGTGCACAGGTGCAAGAGGTGCAAGGATGATGACATTTATCTAACACCATGGATGCTAGTTTGTGTGCTCAAGTGCTGAATAAAAAGGTGACTCAGTCTGAATAAGCTTGGCAGGAGAAGAATACTCCAGCATGACAGTGATCCAAACACACGGCAACAATCACATTCTGTTTTTAAAGAGGAAAAACTGCCATGGCCATGACTTTGTCAGATGAATTTCTTCACTCTTTCTGAGCTGTAAACATTTTATATATTGTACAGGGGCATACAATCTATGTAAAAATATTCTGCTGCTTTAGCAGTCATGTGTCAGCCGGTTAAATCCGGACTGAGCTGCTGACTCAGCTGCAAGTTCCATTAGGACTTCCCCCTGATAAGAAAAAAACATTTGTTCAAATTATATATCAGGACAAAACTGCACGCACAGCTCCAGACCACAGTGAACAGTCCGTCTGTATATTACAGGCTCTATTACAGGTGCAATCTTTCCTCAAATACTGTGGCAGCGTCTAAAAGCTTTTCTGGGCATGACCTTGTGTCTTTCCTGCCCTCAGAAGGTAATTCTCCAACAATCAAAGGAACATTTCTCATCAAGAGACGTTGCTGGCTGATCAGCACACTCCATTTTCTCTCAGAGGAAAAACTCAAACCTAAAACCCAAACCCTAGCTGACTAGCAGCTGCAGCATCATTCCTTCCAAAATGTTGATCCTGGCGGTTAATTTTAGATTCCAGACAATAAACTGTCACGTTGGAAGGGTAATCTCCCCTGTGGCATTTCAGTGTAGACTAAAGCAGATCACAGTTTGTCTGTGGAGAAGTGGGCAGAAGCAGGTTGATTGCTCAAAGCGAGGCTGGCTGGTGGTTCCATTCTGTACCCTCTCCAAGCAACTAACTGATCTTTTCTCTGTTGAAGAGAGAACCACAGTGAGATCGAGCGACGCCGGCGCAACAAAATGACCCAGTACATCACCGAGCTGTCAGACATGGTCCCGACCTGCAGCGCCCTGGCCCGGAAACCCGATAAGCTGACCATTCTGCGTATGGCCGTCTCCCATATGAAGTCCATGAGGGGCACCGGCAACACGTCCACTGATGGTGCCTACAAGCCGTCCTTTCTCACTGAACAGGTACTGTACCGTCAGAGACCCGGAGCTATGTCGCAGCAGATATACAAGAGAAAACCACACTGACTGCAGACGGCACTGATCAACAGAAATTTACTGGGATGTGAAAGACAAATCACATTTAGAATGATTTATCTACTCAAAGCAATTGCTCAGTTTGGACGGCATCGCCTTTACTGTACCTAAAGCCTGCAGAGCAGACAGGTGGCAGGTGAACAGTTTCCAGATAAACTGACTGAATGTCAGTAAAATGTTGGGTTTGTGCGGCTGCTCAGACTGGGTTTGCCTCTGATGACAAGTGGGCAGATGATTTCACCTGCTGTGATTAACACTGTTTTTAAGTAATAATATCAGTTCAGCATTCCCAAGATTACAGCTATGACAGCCTCCTCTTCTGCCACATCAGTGATCCCAATGATTATTCATCGTATCTGATGAACATTATTAATGTTTGATTATTAACTCGCCCCTGGCCTCCTGTATTGCAGAAGTGGCCCCTGGGTACGGTGAGATGAGCATCCCTGCAGGACTGCCATTATGTTTACATGATACCCAGGATGTATGAAAGAGCTGATCCTAACTGGGGGCTTGTATTGTATTATTACTGCACCTGCTCCACAATCTGATGTAGATCAAGAAATGTTCCTCTGTGAAGACTCGTGTTTTTCTGTCATTTACAAGTGTGTGACACTTTCCCACGTGTGGTGCACGTCTCCCAGGGGAGGGACGCTCTCTGAAGGGGAGAGGTGTTCTACTTTTAGGGAGACAAAAAAAGACGTGCCTTCTGTTGTGATAAAACTCAGCAGCAGAACAACAATAACAGGGCCACCAGCTCAATGTAGGTCCATCCTTTTCCACATGGTGTCCTGGATTCAGTGTTCATGTTGAAAGTGGACTTTGGTTACAGCAGAGGAGTCAGTGACCAAGGCTGGAAGCCCAAGAAACAATTTTAGCCCTGGGAAACCGGAAAATTGAATCACTGAGTAGATTACTACCCACTAATCTGAGAATGAGACACACCCTGAGACGAATCAGTCCTGTAATTCACAGCCTGTTCTGTCCTCATTCAACAAGCTTAGGTCGTAATATAATGAAGGTAGATGTTTCCTGATGAGAACAAAGACAGACCAGCTTTCACATTTGAACCTCGTCCTCACATCTGTGTCCTCGTCTACCTTTCTTCTCCCTCCAGGAACTCAAGCACCTGATCCTGGAGGCCGCCGATGGCTTCCTGTTTGTGGTCGCTGCAGAGACGGGCCGGGTGATCTACGTGTCGGACTCTGTGACACCGGTGCTGAACCATCCCCAGTCAGAGTGGTTTGGCAGCACTCTGTATGAACAGGTCCACCCTGACGACGTGGACAAGCTGAGGGAACAGCTCAGCACTTCAGAAAACTCCATGACAGGTAGAGGTCACAAAGAATTCTCCTTCAGTCGAACTTTTTTCTGTTTTGGTTCATAATTAATTTGCAGAAGGTCACAGAGGAGCAGCTGAGAGTCTGTACAGCCACCACGTCACACATAAGCACCACTTTCAGTCAAAGCTGCCTTTTTTTTTTCTTTTGGAGGAGCGGGGGATCTTGGTCAAGATCCATGACCGGCTGAGTTGTTCATGTCCATTCAAGATGATTGTAATTCCACCAGAGGCGTGGCAGCGAGTTTCAGAAGCAGCTGTTCTATTTTTGAGGGATGAGATGTCAAGCAGCAGCAAGCAGATTGAGCTGGCAGACAGTGACTGAGCGAGTTAACTGGTCTGGCAGGCTTCAGATTTTCACTCGCTTGTGGTGGGACAGAGCCGTGCCCGGCAGAATTTAGAGGTTCTGTTTATTGTAGGGGCAGTGTGGGGATGTGGCAGGGCCAGGGTCTTTAAGAGCACAGACACTGGCAGAACATTTTGAAGACAAGCTAATAGATCAAGTCCAGTTAGCCACATGTGTACGATGCATTGTTGACGCTGTACATGGACAGACATATTCTTGTCATAACAGCTGCCATCAGGTCAGTATAACTCAGTAGTCAATCTCCAAATATACAAAATAGTAACCTCTTCAAGTGTTGCTGTTTCGTGTGCCCCCTAGTGGCATAACTCTGTTAGTGACGCAGCCTGCTGTCTATGCAACAGTGTGGTCAAAAAGCAAGTGTCCCAGTGAGCCAGCACGCAACACGCCACAACCCTGGAAGTAACTCACATAAGAGGAAAGCACCCATGTCTCAGTGACACCTGTGTACTACTAAAACTACCGTCAGACAGTTCATGGACACCGTGTGTGTGAGTGAACCGTGTTCAGACAACAATCATATTTTGAGGCACAAAAGCTGTTTTCCACAAAGCTGTTGCGGCGGTCGCCGCGGTGATACACAGCCGTTCTAGTCATTGTTTCAAACCCGTTCCGCTGTGGTCCGATTCAGAAGCGAGCCTCTGCTCGGCTCCGCGTTGAGCACGACCAAATCTCAGCAAGTTAACAAAGCCTTGTGAAGGATGGACTGAAACAGCCATGACCTGACTTTGAGGTCTTTCCCATAGTGCACTGTTACACGCTATCCACCATCAGCAGACAATCCACAGCACACTGTGTGTGTTTTCATGTCACCTCTCACACATGGACTCAGGTGCTGGTCATCTGAGTCCATTGTTTGTCTCTCTGTAATATTCGGCAGGCAGCTGCTGACATCACACAAATCTGTCTCGACCACATGTCGAGCTGAACAATAGTCCCTCACTTGTTAAACACAGCAGTCCTGTGAGCAGTGAAAGTATCATAAATATTTATTTGACTGTAACTGTAACACTGATACTCTGCTGTAACATTCTTACACTGTTACTTCCCCAGAGAGCAACTGGGTTAGCACAGTCTAACACCTGGCCTCTAGAGTTACAGTGGGTGGGGGTGCAGACACAGTCTGTGTGGGGTGAGTGGGTGGGTGCTTATGCTTCTCTGAAGTCTCACATCTGGTGTCAATTCCCATTTAGACCTGGTAACACCTGTCTAGACTCAAGCTGAAAAAATCAAAGTTCAACGAAGGATGTGCACTTTATATGTCCATAATTAGTTTTTATTCAGGACAGTTCGGGGAAATTATAGGAAAAAACAGCAAATTACATTGAGCATCTGAACATTGTACTCATGAAGAGACGAGTCCAGACGAGGTTTGAAGAATGAAAAGAGACAATTATCTGTCACAGTGTGAACACAGATGAGTGCCTCTGCAGGTGGCTGTTATTTAGTGTTAACAGAATCAGACCAGCATGAAGGCGTCTTCCTCCTGACTGTTTTTAAAGACGACTACAGAAGTACGTGGATGTTTACGGATTCGTTGGAAATGTAACGTTGTGCAATGCTGTGAATGTCACCTGGTGAAACAGCACCATCTGACGGACAGTCTGTCAACAGGACATTTTAGGGAGAAGCACTGAACATTAAATGAGCCAAGGCGACTGATTGAAGTGTTCTGATAATGAATAATTGATAAACTGAATACACAGGACTATCTGTCATTGGTAGGCCTCCACATGACAGAGAGGAGCTGACTAACACAGATTCTGTCGAGCTGAGCTGAAATTCTGAATGTCATATGTTATACAGTATGATTCTGAAATCAAATGTGGCTGAAAACATACGGGCCGCAAATCTGGATCCTTAGCTGCTCCCACACGTGCAACCAACTGTATGATGTCTGTGACATAAAGTCTGGATATCTCAACCTCTGGATTCTTATTCTGTCCCTCCTGGACTTCCCACGCACTGTACTTTTCTGATGAAACAATGTAAGAATAGAATTAGAAACTGAATAGGAAGTCAGACTAGGCTCACATCAGATTATAGCCAGGTGCTTAATTTACTCCTCCATGTCTTGTATCTTTCATCTTTCATGCGTCTATCATTTGAGACGCAGTGATTGTTTTGTAAGCACTAAGGCTGAAAGTGGCATTTAAAATGTAAGAATGTCTCACTGTGCTCACTAGAGGGCAACATCGCCTTGTTAAACCCTGTGAATTCCTCTCCACGGAGCTCTGGAGGCTCCACTGAATGACGGCAGAGACTCTGAATCTCTTTGTATTTGAACGGGTCGGCCTTTCTGTCTGACCCCGGAGGCCTTTTGAACCACACTGAATACCCAGCGGTGCCACGTAATCCACATAACGCAGTAATCTCCATGTAGAGCTGTGACAGATGAAAATACACACACATACACAAGCTTTGAAGTGCAGCGTTTCTCAGACTTGGGTTTCCTCCAGTGGAACTAAAGCAGTATGTTTTGGAGACTCTTTCTGAGTCCTGTGCTGCTCATAGTTTGAACTTTATTCTGCGTCTGCTGCAGGACTGGATGTTTTTCCAGCTTGCTGACGTGGAGCGACCAAACATCATTAATCAAGCAGAAGTGGAACAAGTGATTGTTTCCTGTATACCAGTTGTTGCTGTCTGTATTTTACTGTGGGAATAATAACTGATCCATTATGCTGGAATGCTTTTTCAGGGGAAAAAAGGATTAACTGGAACTTGACATTTGCTTCTTATATTTGTAGAGCTCAAAATAGTCTCTGTTCTGAGCTCTAAAAGGCTATTTTAATGAGCTCACACCTCATTCAGGTTTTAAAGCAGCTTCCTATCACTGCCAGTGTTTAAGATTGTGGGTAACCTAGCGTTGGAACCTGTTGGAACATAGTCTCCGTGACATCACCCACAGGTTTCTGAAGAGCTGTTCTGAAGCTCAGCGTGGTGGTTCTGAATGTCACCTCCTTGGCTGTCCTGCCTCCACCGGCTCTCAGCCATTTTAAAAAATGGGCAAAGACGTGGAGTATGGGTGGAGCTGAGGTGAGCTGAATGAAGCCTGTGACAGCACCCACCTGTCAGTCAAACTGTGCACAATGTTAATTCTGCATAACTTTAAGTCTTAATATAATGTGAACAGGTGAGTTGTATATAAATTCACCCTCAGTACAGTTGCCATGAACGGGGAAATTAGCTATAGAGACCTAAACTGTTTTTGTACCAGGCTGTAAACATGTTTATTTCTGCTGTGAAGTTGGACATTCTAACATGGGGACTTATGGAGACTGACTCACTTCTGTAGCCAGCCTCAAGTGGACATTTGAGGAAGTGCAGTTTTTTGGCACTTGGGCAGAGGCTGTGGTGTCCTCTACAGACAGACAACTTTAATTGTAATTAACAATGATGGTGATAAAATGTGTAATTAGATATTTAGTGGAAATCGTCAGGCTTTATAAATCTGTTCAGACAGATTAGCACAAACCATGGCCAGTAAGCTGATGCTGATGTGTAAAATTGGTTCACCTGATAAGGAGCACCTCTGATCTGAGTACAGCCTTCAGATGCAGCACACATGCTCATGCAGCTGAAAATTTGCCTGAGTGAGTGCTGTTCCTCTGTTCTCTGATCTGATACATTATGTGCTGTGATTCAGGTGGCAGAGCAGGTTGTCTTGTAATCGGAAGGTTGCAAGTTCGATTTAAAGTGTCCTTGAGCAAGGTGTCATATGTCTGGTCTGGTCTGTCAGTGCTGATGAGGCACCTTGCATGCAGCTTCCACATCAGTGTGTTTGTGCGTGTTGTGAAAGCACTTTGAGTCGTCGCTGGATCAGAAAAGTTCCGTATAAATAACGTGTGTCGTGTGTTTGCTATGGTCAAGTTCCAGTCATCCTCATATTTATGGAATGCTGAGAATTCCTCCTGCATCTGGAAATGATCAGCCCTGTTTTAGTAATGATGGAGACTGATTGATGTGCAGGTTATAGGAACAAAGCCATGCTGTGGGGTCTAACCTTCTTGTCATCCTCCATCCTGCACAAACACAGCCTGAATAGAAGCCCTCATGCTACACCAAACCACTTTAGCCGTGTGACCACAGAGAGGAACGGTACCGCCCTTGAAGGATTTATTCTGTGTCCCTTGGAAAGATAAGACTCTAATTCAAAGTTTTTTACTGTTTCACTGTCAGCTCTGTATGAGCGTTGACAGTTCCAGTGTTCAAACAGCAAATCACATCTTAAAGGGTCATTCTGAGCTCTGTGGGTTCTGCTGCATTCCTCTGGCAGCTCCACTGATCAGCTGTCTTCACAGGAACCTTTCTCTTCTCATCTCCGCCTCGATGCCAGTAAATAGAAGTGGTCTATGGAATTCACTGAGCTCACACCAATGGCAGTTTGATGTTAGTCACAGTCTGATAAACTGACTAAACAATCTGTCTTCAATCTGTCCTTGGTGCACATATTAAGTTACTGATAATAGAATAAGATATTTGGGATGTGGATCAGTGACATGGTGAGGTCAGCCTGTCCAAACTCTGATCCACAGCGAGTTCCCAAGGACTGCCAAAAGGCTCAGGGACATGTTGTTTTTAATCGAAAACAAAATGAAATTATCTGTCATTCTTTTTCAGTTATACTAGTCTTAAATTCAGTTCCAAATTAAAAAGGGTGTTTTATAAACGGCTAAAGATAGATGCTCCACAATTTGAGAAAACAGAAGTGATAGACTTTCCCGAAGTGAACTCTTATAGACCATGTGCTGAAAAGATGTTTCTGCACCTACTGACATCATAACTGTACCATATATATGTATATTATTCTATACTTAAACCATACATATTAGTTGTACATCTCAACTGTACTGTATCACCAGCATAGAGTTTGGTTGTGCTAAATAATGACAAGGTAAATGTATTGTATATATTTGTGTTTTTTGCTAAATCAGCAGTGAGTTGTTTTGAATTTACAGCTAAGCCTTTCTGGTTTTGGTTCAGTCCATCAGTGGTCACACAGTTTGACTTTATTGCCTTCATTGTCTTCCATACAATGGTTTAGTTGTGCACGTTGCACGTTTGTCATTTTTAAACACGCTAAAGGAAAAAATTGCAGAAAATAACTGAGAGACAGAAAGCCAACTAAAGCAGGGGTGTGGTAGGAGAGGAGAGGACATTATCTGTTTATTGCAAATATCTTGGATCATAATGAAATAAAAAATATTTGATGGGTTCTGTTGCTGGGGTGACTCTTAGTACAGATTTCTTTGTGCTCTCTCATTGTAATGGTTCATTTTACCACGTCAGTTGTTGATGCCATGTATTGAATTTTTCTGGATTTGGCTGTTTCCATGTCCTTGCCACCTGCTTCATAGCCAATTTACTAATACCCAAAATATGTTCTAGTGTCAGAGGTTCATTTAAGCCAGGAATAGTTTTGGTTTTTAGAGGAATGGTGAAGAAATGTTACATTAGTCATTAGAATGAGTTCACATATAGAAATAGTCTGTGTGATTTCGACAAATATTTGGTTGTTTTGTGGAATTTGACTATTTCTGTCAGTTCCCTAGAGTGGACAACTAATAAATGCTTCAGCAGTGGAGTAGTCTGAAGTTATGTAAAACAGCAATATTAGACTAACTTAGCTCAATTGTTGCATTTCTGTGGGATCAGTTAAGATAATTGTGATCACAGAGGCATCCAGGAATCAGGCAAATTCAAGAAAGAAAAGAGGGAGGCTGCGCCTTCTCCAGGCTTTGTCTGAGGGGAGGCCAACAGTCTCAGAGTTTTCTCAAACGAGCTGTGAGAGAAGTCGATGCTACACATTTGATCAATTATGACAGTGGATACTTCTGTATCGCTTGTCAGACGGCAGAGCAGGAATGAGATGTGGCTGGGGTGCTTATTGTCTTTTAGAATTAAAACAAATGAAATACCAAAATCAAGCAAAACTTGGCTGTTAATTACGTTATGTTGTTAGTTTTTACTGCCATGTATGCAGAACTGAAGGCATAACAGTTAGTGCACAGCTCAATTTCTCTTGTTCCTGATGAAACGTGCAGAGGTGAAAAGCTGTTGAGCTTTGATCACAGACTGGACTGGTGTTTCTGCTTCAGTCTGTTTTTCCTCTCAGTCCATTGACACCTGTGCGAGACTGTTTACATCTCCTGCAGTTTATAATAAGAAAGAAGTGAGCTGAAATAAGCTGTTCGTGGTCAACTAGTCTTTACTGGTCTCCATGTCCACGGCACCAGTCCACCGATGTCGCCCTGTTTTAATCTGATCTGTCGTTTGTGTGTCAACAGGACGCATTCTGGACCTGAAGACGGGGACCGTGAAGAAGGAGGGGCAGCAGTCCTCCATGAGGATGTGCATGGGCTCCCGACGCTCCTTCATCTGCCGCATGAGGTGTGTGTATCTGTGTGACAAAGTGCATGTGTGTGTGCGTTTGTTTTTATTCTTTATAATGCCACGTGTTACATAATCTTGTTTTATAAATGTCACAGTGTTTTAATAAATCAACCATATCATGTGTTCCTGAAATATTTAGGTCAGGGATTAGTCCAGTCACATTTAATTCTAATACTGTTGTTTTCATGGAGCTCACAGGATGATGAGGACGCTCCACAGATCATTTTTCAGCACATTGGCTGCGTCAGTAATAGATTTAGATAATGACTCATTAAAATGGATTAGATGTGGATAAAAAGAAGCATGCTGAACACAAATGGAGTCTCTGATTGAAGGTTTGTAACAGTAAATTCTGTTCAACTGACGAGGGGGTGAGCTGACATGGTACACGGGCGAACAGCGGGGGTTCAAGTGACGTGACAAGCAGTCACAAAGTGACGATTAGACACTCACAAAGACGTGAATGGCTTGTCTCTTTCTTTCAGCTGCTCTGCTCTCCCGCTGAGCTGTTTCTAATTAGCCCCTACAGACAGTTTTACAATAGTGTCTCATATGTGATTGATTGCAGCGTTCAGGCTGTTATATCCACAATTAATCATGATAGTCAGACCTGTGTAGAACACTCAGGTTGAATGAGAGTCAGAGGAAGAAGCTAGATGAAAAAAAGAGCAGCTTTTAAATCAAACTTAGAAAAGTAATAAGATTATTTTTATAGAACAAATGCAGGAATTTACCAATTAAACAAAGAGTTCTTTGTCCTCTGATACACCCTGTGCTGCAGCGCTCAGTGCAGTACTCTGCTGTTTGTCACCATATTTCCATTTAGGTTCATTTTATCTGAATCGTGTAGACTGAAGCCAAAGTGTAGACTTCTTGGTAATATTGAACCTGTTGGTATGACTAAAATAAGGTCAGTCACACAGTCAGTCACTGCAGGCAGCTGTTTGTTAATTGATGATTTGTTGACCCAAACCAGTGCCCAGCATGTTAAATCACTTTTTCACTTTGATGCACTGCATGCAGCTTTCATTTCTCTGTAATCATGTTTAACCGTGTTTCACTTTCTTCCCTGTTCGGTTGCGTGCGGTCTCCCCATTTCTCCCAGATGTTGTGATGTACTCTCCTACTACACAAACCTAAATGTTAAATGTTCCATGTAGAGTCTTAGACCTTGTGTCTCTGTTGTGTTTACGTGGTGTGCACACACACGCGTTGTACACACTCCTGGCGTCACACTATTCTACTGATCCACTCAAGCTTTTCTGCTGTTCGGTGGGCAGAAATGTTACAGAACATAGAATCATCACAATAATCATCAAACCTTTCTGAAATGTTACTTTTAATCTTAAAGTCTAGTCAGTTGATTCCATACTGTTGGCCTTGGATTCATTATAAACTAACTGTTAAAACTAACTGAATATTCAACAGCAGAAGAGGATCGGGGCCACATGTGATTAATGTATTTGTTCTCAGTTTGAAGTTAGAAAAATACATCAGAATTCTGACTTTATTACTTTTTTCCTCACGTGACCCTGATGCTTAAACTAAAACAGACACTGGTTGTTTAAAGTTTGCGTGATTCCGTGACAAGTGTTGGCTAATTTTCCAGAACTGAAAATATCAATTATAGTCCTTAAAGAACTTCTCCTCCATGCTAGCCAACGTGGAAAAGTGTTTCAAGCTCTCACAAATTTGTGCTGAGATTATTTTTCCTGTTTAAATCAACCTTCAGTCTTTTAAGTACATTTCCACCTCACAGATATGGAATGTTTGGGCTCTCTCTGGAATCTTAGATAAAACTGTTTGAACAAAGTTTGTTTGCACAGCATGACTATACTAGATTGTTATCGTCATATCGTCATAATTGCATTAATTATCCGTTGGTTGAGATTAACGGCATGGAGAGAAAATGAAAGATTTTCCTCAGTTCAGTTTAGAAGGTTGTTTTGTTGATGACATCTTCAAGGACTGATAAAATTTAAATCTTCTTAAAACCTAGACAGCTGTGATATGCAATAGTACAGTATATGACGCATACCTGCTGTTTAAATTTAGCTGCTCATGGCCCCATAACCTATTTCACACAGAATGAACCTCAGACTGCTCTATCCTCACATGACAGCATTAATATTTCTGTTGCAGAAATGACTGATGTTTCCATACTTCATAGATAATTAGACTTAACAGGCTTTTCATCTATATTGTAATAATTATTACCGTCTGTTGGACCGGATGGCTTCTGACCCTTTACAAACCCACTTTCTTGCTACATTTGTCTCTTTCCATGTGCTCTGTGTCAGAATATCACCCAGTTTGCCCTACAGGCCTCATTACTCATTGGTCACAAACTACATCAAAGCAGCTCTGACTGCTTCAAGGGCTCGGAAGAGCTCATGTTTAGTTTAAAAAGTAACGCACCTTTTCCGTTTTTTCCTGGCTTGCCGTGGTTATGTTGAATCACCAGAGGCTGCTTTAGCTTTGCTCTGTCTGAATATGTTACAAAGGTCTATGAGTCTCTCTGCACGAGAGCCATAATGTGTTGTGTTATGAGAAATGTGTTGGACCGGCATGTTCTTCTGTTGTGTTGCTATTCCAGGCTCTGCATAATTCAAACATGCTGCCGGGACACTCAGAGAGACTGCAAGCAAACAGTTGAAACGCAGCTACTTCTGTGACACATACATAAACATGGCTGAGAGGAGCGCAGCATGATCTGCAGGCTAACATTTCAGGGAAGCGATTATTAGATCCAGGCGGCCTTATGTAATGTTCAGTCTCAAAGCTGGCCTTTCCAAAAAACACCCGCTGACTGTACCGTTCAACTGGAGGCAATCGCTGCCTGCAGAGTTCTGCACACTGAGCCGAGGTGATAATGGCCTCTTCTTGACTATAGAACAAAAGGGACCTGCAGCCACAGCCAGACTTTTCCACTTGGTTACTGCTACTTTATAAACATACACAATGTGAAGAATATTTTAATCACTTCAGTTCAGTTTTATTTATACAGCGCCGTTATCTCATGACACTTTACATGCAGAGCAGGTCTAGACCTCTTTAGAATATTACTAGGGTTGCAAAATTCTGGAAACTTCTATGAACTATGAATTCATGGGAATTTATGAAAATAAACAAGAATACACTGAGAATTTACAAAATTGACTGAAACAACTATATTTCATGCAAATACATGTGAATAACTGCTTCCCATAAATTTCCACAATTCCCATAGAGTTTCAGATTTGGAATATTTCTGAAATTCCCAAGCTTAACTTCCCATGGAAAATCTCCATGGGAAAAGTTTCTGTAAATTTAGCAACTTTCCACCCCTTTGAAATTGTTTGAAAAACACTAATTTGATAATTGGTTAATAATAATGACAATCACAGCCCTTATTATAGAAAATTTAACAACAATAAAAGACAATAACCACCTCAGCCACACCTCGTCCCCCCTCTGCCATCTGACAAGCGATACAGAAGTATCCGCTGCCATACAACCAGACTACAGAGCAGCTTCTTTCCTCGGGCTGTGAGACTCCTCAGCTCATCCTCCACACTCCACCATAAATAAAAGTCTTTTTGTGGCATAAAGGGTGTAGGGTTATACAACAGTGTGTTGTGGAACAGCGATTCCCAACCTATTCTGTCTCCTGTACCCCTAGTGCTGTGTGCCATGCTGATAGTACCCCTGAGAGTACCCCTCAGTCATGCGTGCCGATGATAAATTTGTTCTGTTAGAGTCATAATAAATATATGGAACTGATTATTAAAGGGAAATTATTTAACCTTTAATACAAAGACATTTATTTATTATGAGTGAACATTATATTCACACTCATTCAGTAGCAGTTTGAACTTTTCATCGGTCACCTGAGCTTCATTGGGACACTTGAGCTTGTCTGTTTTTTTAAGCTTTGGTAGTTGTGTGGGCGGCTGCCGACAGCTGTTACCAAGCTGTTCCCGCTCCAGATATTTTTTAATGCACATTTTTCCAGCTTATGACATTCCCTTTCAACATCTACCAAAACTCTGTCAATGACTTTTCAGCATGTGTCATCTTCAGTTCACGGTCACAGGACATCCTCACTCATCCAGTTTTTTCAGTGTGTACTGTATGAGTCAACTAAAGAACGACACCACAGAGACCATCTCTGTTAATGAAAATATATCACATTAGTTTTGACATGTTAGTTTCTGTGGAGCGTCCTCATGAACAGCAGCATATAGCCTCTACACTGCAGCGTGGCTCAGATTTGATGGGAATGTGATGAATTGTATTGAAGCATGAATACATCATTGAGATGCTGAACCAAAGAGACAAACTAAAGTGTTTGAAGAAGTAACTTTATTATTTGGTCATTTCAATACAGATGGGAGGATGGGTGTGGTGGTGGATAATGTTTCATAAGCACATGAGTGTGTCCTGCCTCCTATGGTGCCTGTTGTTGGTATCACGTACCACTGCAGTGTAATGTATGCTGCTGTCTTTGTCTTGCGTTTGTGTGCAGGTGCGGCAGTGCTCCGCTGGATCACATCTCCCTAAACCGTCTGTCTAACATGAGGAAGAGATACAGGTACAGGAACTTCTTCCCAACAGCATCATGATCCACTGTGAATCCTTTGTGCCTCAGTACACTGCCTCTCCTCCCTCACATTCACCCAGTGATGGGGACACGTGCCTGTCACTATTCAATAAAGTGTTCCCGTCTGTGTAATCAGCAGATAAAAACATGAATTCAATGATAATAATGATAATAATCATTATCGTCTTCAGATCCAGTCGCTGCCAGATGTTGTTATAAAGATTTTTTTTTAAATGAGACGTACTGATAAATAAAGAGCTGTAAAAGAAATGTAGCTGTTTATACTGAGGAGAAGACTTCTTTGTTACACTGCCATTCTTATGTGAAGCATGATAACCAATGCTGTCATAATATCATACACTGTGGCTAGCATTACTGTCTTCTGGAGGCTAAAGCTCATATGAAACTAGAAGACATAATACATGTTATGTCATGCTGGCCTGTCAGGAATGGGTTTAAATAGAGGTTAGCCATACTGTAGGTGTCTATGTGTACCCACAAGTCTCCTCTCTATCCAACTAGCCAACACAATGTTTATTTCATATTTAAGCCTGGACAGACACACACGTCAGGCTGCATCTTAAATTAAGTTTTGATAATTCTGTGTGGCGTAAACTGTCGACCTGCCATCAGGCCCTAAAAATGTTTGTTATTCTAAAGAGAGACGGAGCGGAAGAGGTTAATGTAAACGCTGTGGTTCCTCCAGTTTAAATACACAGAGGGAATCTAAATGATCACAAAATCAGTTTAATGAGCTCAAAACGAATGAGCCGGTCTGATTCCTCAGCTGTCAGATCATGAACTTCTTCTGGACTTCTGGTGAACCACAACAGTCATCAGACCACGAGTCGATTGAAATGTCAGAATACATAGCTGATGTGAGCACATATGCAAATCACATGACAGTGCTATATTTGGCTGTGCTGCAGCTGTTGGACTGTCTGAAATGAACAAAACAAGTTGTAAAATCCATCACATGCTATGATTGTAATCAGAACTGTTCTCCAGCAGTGCCAAAGCTTCGTCTCACGTACCAGATGTCAAATATTATGCAAGCATCTTTGTCATATTTAAATAGACTCATCATGGACCATACTCACGACATACACAAAAAACACGTCTGCAGTTATTCTGCTGCCACACGCCATGATGAAGCTTCCTCTTTTATGTAAACTTCAAACAGACTGTCTTTCTAAATAAACCATAGAGCCTGTTTGTCAGAAGCTCTCTCATTTATTATCATAGATACCTCAGACCATCATTACATTCATGTGGACCTCCTCCCATTATATACACACCATATTTAGAGAAACTGTTCTCATGTCCTGCTTTCAGTTTCTCTGTTTAATCTCACAGAAAAAGACACGGCTGCAACGAGTTCAGCTGCTAGGCAATGCTGGTGATTCCACCAGAAGAGCCACAGCGAGTCTCAGAAGCAGCTCTGCGCACAGAGCAGGTCGAGCTGGGTGGAAGTCAGACATAGAAACGGAACAGTCAGTTTTCAAAATAAAACGTATAATAGACAAAAGAGGAAGAAATGTAACAAAGCTTGCGGGAAAGTGCTCCTGGTCCAGTGCAAACAATGGACCAGAACAATGTCACTGAATCATGCCCTGCAGAATTTATTGGTGAAACAGACATTATAATCCATATACAGATATATTTTGTGGCATAGTCAGATAATCAGAGATAATAGCTTAGCATTACTGCCTTACCATACAGTCTAAGAGGGCCTGTATTGTTGCAGAGCCCTACCACAGCTCTCAGTACCTCATGCTGCTCTCTGTGTCTCTGTGTGTGAATGTGTGTGTCTGTGTGTGTGTGTGTGTTGGACAGGAATGGCCTTGGACCATCCAAAGAAGGAGAGGCTCAGTACTCTGTGGTGCATTGCACTGGCTACATCAAAGCTTGGCCCCCTGCAGGTAAACAAACACACACTCTCAACGTTCTTGTCTCGATTGCTGCTTAAACCCAAACGTCACCGCACAAGTCCCCTGCTCAGAGCGAGTGTTTTTGCAGCCTGTCTTTCCGTTGATGAATTTCCCCAACTGACAGTTCGGATGTTTGCTGTAACAACAGGTTTATGTCTCTCCTGCCGGGAACTCCTCACAAAGTGCAGGTGTTCCTCATACTCCGCTCTCCTCCCTGCTCCCACCTGTACGCTCTGGAACACATACAGCTCACATTTTCCCTCTGATTGATCCACTGTCTCTAAATATCACTATATTTCCAAAAATGGAGCTGCGGGGCAGCACGCGTCACATTTACGCGTAGTGGATTTTAGGAAAATTACCGCTCGCACAATGTTTTCCAATCCACACCCTGAAATTAGCTCTGAAGAAATCTATCTTTGGACAATGAAACACTCCCTCTTGATTGAAACTTGGCTGCAAAAGGTTTGTGGTTAGCTCAAGCAGATGTGGTCAGCCAGGTTACACGTTTGTTATTTCACTGTGATAAAAAACATCAGAAGACATTTCTCTCAGGTCTCTGATAACTGGTGCCTGTCTCACTGACCTGCACATAGAAATCCAAACACTATGCTCCCCAGACAAAGAAAGTTTATTTTATTTACTACTTCACTGCCAATCCACTCTCCCTGCTGGTCAAATTGGCCACAACAAACCAACGTTTGGGATCGCGGTCCTTGAAAATCTATATTTAAAGCATATGTCTGGTGATATTCTTTATTCAAACAATTCAATGAAAGTATCTGTAAGTATTGTGTGTGTATCCAAAACCTGATGTATCTTATTTTACCGTGCCACAGAGCGCCATTAAAAACACATCAGTGAGCTACACTATAGCGTCGGGCGGTATGTTCCCTCATTAGCATGAACACACACACTGTAGTTTAATTTGAGTCAGTGTTACATGGTACTCCACATCATTGTAAATGAGGGTCAGCTTCTTAATGATGTTTCCAGTTCAGATAAAGGTATAGATTGATTGGGATCACACGTCCTGGTGCTAACTTGGCGGGGCTCCAAATGTGAACTCATCCATCCACACAATGATACCAACGACAAAAATACAGTCACCAACTGTTTTAGGAAATTACTGAGCTTTATTTTAATTCAATCTATTTATCTTTGAAGATTTACATCTTCAGAGAGAATGAGCAGCTGATGGAGTCACAGGTAGGGGAGTGAAGTCAGGAAGCATTGAGACAGACTGACACATTGTTGGTTTGGAGTACTGACTGTTCTCCAAATCTCAGCCGAAGCCTTCCTGCATGATTCGTCCAAAATAAAGGAGATTTGAACTGGTTATGAAACAGCTTCTATGTGACCTACATAAACAAACGGGATCATCAGCGAGAATATCGATCATGGAAACACACAGATCACCAGAATCAACACAAAATGAGAGTTCTTTGTAGCAGGTTTACATTTTAGAATTTATTGATTAGGCGTGTTAGATTGATCTTTCAGATGTATCAGGTATAGATTTACCTGCCAGTATGCCAGGGTTTGTCTAGATCAGGGGTGCCCAATACGCACACCGCCACAGCTGCTGCCGCCAGTATGTTGGGCCGTCCGTCCACTGTGCGCCCACCGCTGCACCGACGTCAAATGCCGTAATTGTCATCTCTCCACATTAGAACACACCTGTATTAACGAGGTGGTCTAACGGCTAATAACACTCACGATATTCATTAAAGAAAGCTGAGCTTGTAAATTCATGTGTATTACTTTATTTAAGTACTTCCAGTGGACATAGTCATATTTGTTTACATGTTCTATATTTACAGGATGTGACAATGTGGAGATGGCGCAGTAATATTTTTAGTGCTGAGTCAGGTGTGCTGTCAAGCTGATTTGAGCACATTATAAACATCTAGTTGACCAATCAGATTGCTTGGTTGGACCTGCTTGCTGTATAGAATACCATAAAACATAGGCCAGGTTTATGCTTGATCGGCATATGTGACATGATTACATGAGGATTCATGGGTCATCGGTGCTGTGTATTATTCTCATGCTTTTATGATTAATCAGTCATGTAGTTGCCTCCCTGTGAAGTCTCTGAGGATTGTATGCTGAAGGTACATCTCAGCCTCAGCACCAGTTCTGAGAATACAGCAGTCCTCAGATGCACTCGGTGACTTCAACACACACTATGCAGTGTTTACACAGACGGGGGATTGGAATGCTCACCCCGGTCTCAAACCTGATGTCTAGAAGGTGAAGTGAGGTGATGGGACTGAACAACATCAAGTAAAACACGACTAATTCCCCACTCAGAACTTTGAGGTCATGTGGAATATTTCCAGGTATAACACACACACACATAGACCATATGTGCTTTGAGTTTACCGGCACATGGTTCACTTCCTTGCACTAAAAATACTCCTCTGGAATGTTGTGGACACAATACTGCTGGCAAGCGGTTATCAGGCAAGGATAGCACTCATAAATAACAGATGGATAACAGAGACACGCGCAGCAGACACAAATACGTTGCACATTGAGCACTTGTGCTGACTGAAGTGTGTTAGGAGAGAGGAATGTGACCACAGAGGAGGACGGAGTCATGGTTTTTGTTTTTAATCTTTTAGCTGGTCAAGAATTTGTACAAAATAACATGCCTGCTTTTTATAGACTCTCCCCGGTCATCTTTAGATAACAAGTTTCTATGGAATTTTATATATATATATATATATATATATATATATATATATATATATATATATATATATATATACACACGTTTTATGGTCATCGTAAAACTGTTTTCTAATCTGACTTTGTAGTTAAAGATAGATATGAAGAGAATCGATGCAGCAGATTGTGAGATCTCTAGCATGACTCGATACAGTGGATCTATGCTCAGCCCGTGCTTCTTAACCCCACCTGAACTCTATCTTTAACTGTAGAGCTACTTTCAAATGAAAGTTTTCAGTGAAAGGCTTTTACTTTGGCAGTGTTGAGTCTGAATCAACATCTAATGCTATTTAATAGTGCCCTGTGGAAAGTTCTGTTTACACTCAGTGTTACTCACCTGAGGCCTGACAAACACACTAACTGCATTTCCTTCCTCATAAAACATTGGCCAGGTTGCAGGAAACTTCATTTAGAGTCAGTTTTTTTTCCGAGCAGAGAGCCCGTCTGATACTGATACTGATATTCTTTGTATAGAAAAACACACTTTTTTTGCGAAGAGCCCTCAAATATGATTATATAACAATCCAGTCAAACAAGCTCCACATTGCTCTGTGTTTGGAAACAAGGTTAAACATTATATGTGCGCTCCAACAGCTGTCACAGTAAAATGTGCATGTATGTGACACTGACATTACACTGTTCATTAGAGGAGAACCTTGCTCACTGCTGAACTCTACAAGATTGAAGAGATTGAAGAGCAGCAGCCTCACCAGACCTGAACGGATTACTGCTGAATTTGTTTTGTATTCAGCTGATTTAAATTCATGCTGCACTCCGATCTCCTTTTCCTCTGACACTTCAGCTCTGTGCAAGTTTTTGATGGTGAAAAAAACACCCAAAAGTTCAAGTTTCACCTGAACCGATGCATACACTCAGTGTCTTGTCATAGTTGGGGGTGTGGTCAGGGCTCTGTTTGGATAAAGCAAATGTTTTTAAGTGCAGCCACACTTGAGCGATCTCACTGTGGTGCTGGATGGCTTGCAGCCACAGTGTTCTTTCCATAACTTAACTGCCATTTGGATTCCCAAAGACTGTAATTGTCTATTTTATCTTTTATGGGGCGGTTTATGTCCAGCACAGACCAGCTGGCATGGTGTGAGGACAGCAAATCTTCTCTTCTTCTTTTTTTATGAAGGCAATGACAGAAATGTGCCTGCATGCATAATATAGAATATATCTTCAATATTGAACATGTGCAGCTCTTTCTATAGATGATCAAAATTATTAGGTTTGCAAAGGGTCAAAACATTAAACAAAACATAAAAAAACATATTCAAGTGTACCTGCATGAAATCTGCTTGTTTTAATCAAGATTATTATTTATTATTATTATTATTATTATTATTATTATTATTATTATTACGTTTAAGTTCCCTGATTCCCTGATATCCTGATTCCCTGATATCAGTGTTTCACCCTTGTCTCCCTTTTTAATCGAGGTGGTTGAAGATGTATTTTGCAGACACGTTTCTGTGGACATTTATGTAGCTAATGAGTTCTCTGTGTCACAGTCACATGTCACGTGTGTCATGCAAAGTTTGTGTTGTCGGGACAGGCAGAGGAACATGTCTAATTTAAATCAAATCAGTTTTTATTTGTCACAAAACACATTTTGCTTCAGAGGCTTTACAATCTGTACAGGGAGTGACACCCTCTGTCCTTAGACCCTCGGTTCAAGTGAGGAAAAACTTGCCCACAAAAAATCCACCCACAAATTTAAAGCACTTATCAATGTGTGTTCAGTTCAGTTGTAAAACAAAAAATATTTTCCATGATCTTTTTTTTCCTCGGCTTGGCTTCTGGAGCATTTTTTACCATATTGCTTGAAAACCTCTTCACGACTGCATTGCAGCCAGTGAAATAGAAGGTTTGTCAAAAAACAAAATGTTTCAGTCCAGTCTAGAGGGTGAAATCATGGGATCCTCACACGTCCATCAAACTTCAGTCCGCTTCTCCCTCCCCCTCTGCGTGTTCACCCATTCATGAACGAATGGAGACCCTTCCATTACTTTGAAGGCGTGGTTTCGAGGGGAGGTCTGGAGAAAAGGCATGGGTGTGTATTTTCAAAATATAGCTTGCTGGAACCGTTTCCCAACATCTCCTACCCCACCTTTAATAAAAGCAGTCATATTCCAGCATGATCATGTGAGAAATGTGATTTATATTGAACATAAAAGAAAGCCAGAAACTGCCTCGACCCAGCTTCAGTAGCTGGAAAAAAAGCAGCATGAGTATGATTTCTGATTGATTTGATACACGGTGGCACTGCTGCTGTGACTGAAACTCGCGCCATGTTTGATGGGAGAGGTGCCATCTAAATGGAATTGATTTGTCTGTCTGGGTCTGTCTGTTTCTCCTCCTCTTTGGCTGAATTATTTGTATTATTTGACAGCGAGGAGCGAGTTTGAATATTCGTTTGAACGAGTGTGGTATTGTGGATGAAATCTATCTTGCAGCGCAGAGGCCTAATGGTAAAAACATAACTTATAAATCATTGTAGAGGAGCAGTGGCTGTGTCAGCCAGTAGATTACCTCTCACTGCTGCAAAGTTCAAGTAGCAAATGGAAAAATAAGTGGTTACACTTTGTGAGAAATGTCTGTTAAATGGCACTCATGTTTCACACACCTCTCTCCGTCATTTTTCTTCTCAGGTATGACTATACCAGATGAAGACACAGAGGCAGGCCAGACTGGAAAATACTGCTTAGTGGCCATCGGAAGACTGCAGGTGCGTGCTCACAGTTAATTGAACCATTTTTCCAGCATGAAACACAAAGACTTTTAGAATTATAAATATCAAAATGTCCATAGAAGCTTTCAATAAATGATACAAGCTCCTCCAGTGTCAACCACTCATCATCTGTACTTCTGTAGGCTCAGGTTCAGCACATTATGACTAACTAGAAAATTACCGCGGAAATTTTGAAAGTGCAGAGTGGGCTGTTGCCGGGGTTCTGTATTGAAAAAGCACATCTTAAATAGTAATATTTAACATGTTTATTTACACACATGAACTAACGCGCTAGCCACTAATTCTAGCATCAGCTGCAAATGTTAGCAATTAGAATGTCTTTACTACTATGTAGTACCATGTACCATGCACTACCATTAGAATGTCTTTACTGATGTTAGCAAATATCATGGGTTTAATACAATGAGCAGCTAGTGGTTAGTGTAGAAGGTTTGTATAACGTCAGTGTAGTAGTAATGTCCTAAATGAGCTGAATCTAGTGATATAATTTTTATTTCTGTAGGACAAAATTTGTGGAAGTTGTTAGGTGTTTGTGTGTGTGTGGTGTGTGTTTGTCTTGTCTATCTCTGCGCATAGCTCATTGTAGACGGTTTGTAAAAGGTTTGTAGGTCAGTGTAGTAGTAATGTCCTAAATGAGCCGAATCTAGTGATATAATTTTTATTTCTTTATATATTTTTATTTAGTACAAAATTTGTGGAAGTTGTTAGGTGTGTGTGTGTGTGTGTGTGTGTGTGTGTGTGTGTGCGTGCGTGGTGTGTTTGTCTTGCCTGTCTCTGCGTGTGTGCTTGTCTGTGTCGGTCTGTCTCTCTGTGTCTGTTAACTGACTGTTAACTTAACTGCTAAAATGGCCGCCAAGTTTTGGCAGTTAGCATGTCTTTAATTTTTATTTGCTAGAACTTATGTTATGATTTCACACAGTCCTGCTGGATTCACTGTCAAATCAGATGACTGATATGTCACATCATAGGCATAGCAACAACAGATTTAAACAGAAACAAAGCAGATTGACGGTCACTACAGAAAATGTCTTGCTTGAGCTGCCTGTTACTCTCTGTCAGTTAATGGTTAGCGCTAATGTGCTAGCTGCTCTGCTGTCTCTGTCTGTCATTTTAGACAGACATGTTCAAATTTAGTGCCAATAACTGCTAAAATGGCCGCCACCGGCCTTCAGCCTGCCGGCCCTAATCAAGAGAGTAGTTACTGCACCTGTTAGAATGTCAGTTGTAAATGCTGACAGAGAGAGAAAATGCTGAAACCACTAATTTTAGCCACTCATGTTAGCAATTAGCATGATGCGCTAGCCACTAATTTTAGCATTGGCTGCTAATGTTAGCAATGAGCATGCTTTTTAGCCGCTAAATATTAAATAGATGCTAATGCTAACATGCTAACTGCTAACATTAATGCTACCACTAATTTCTAGCCACTAAAAATTAGCATTAGCAGCTAATGTTAGTAATTAGCATGATGCGCTAGCCACTAATTTTTAGCATTGGCTGCTAATGTTAGCAATGAGTATGCTTTTTAGCCGCTAAATATTAAATAGATGCTAATTGCTAACATGCTAATTGCTAACATGCTAACTGCTAACATTAATGCTACCACTAATTTCTAGCCACTAAAAATTAGCATTAGCAGCTAATGTTAGTAATTAGCATGATGCGCTAGCCACTAATTTTTAGCATTAGCTGCTAATGTTAGCAATGAGCATGCTTTTTAGCCGCTAAATATTAAATAGATGCTAATGCTAACATGCTAATTGCTAACATGCTAACTGCTAACATGTTAATGCTACCACTAATTTCTAGCCACTAAAAATTAGCATTAGCCGCTAATGTTAGCAATTAGCATGATGCGCTAGCCACTAATTTTAGCATTGGCTGCTAATGTTAGCAATGAGCGTGCTTTCTAGCCACTAAAAATTAAATAGATGCTAATGCTAACATGCTAATACTAATTGCTACCTACTAACGCACTAGCTGCCCTGCTGTCTCTCTCTGTCAATTTAGACAGACAAGTTAAAATTAACTACCAATAACTGCTAAGATGGCCACCGCTGGGCAGTTACTGCACCTCTTCAGATGTCAGTCTGCTAAAATGGCCACCTAATGTTATCAATTAGCATCTATTTTTAATGGCTAGAAACTATGTTATGAATTAACACAATCCTGCTGGGTTCACTGTCAAATCAGATGACTGATATATGTCGCATCATAGGCATAGCAACAGCAGATTTAAACACAAACAACACAGATTGACAGTCACTACTGAAAATGTCTTGCTTGAGCTGCCTGTTACTGTCTGTCAGGCTAGCTGTAACGTGCTAGCTGCCACACAACTCACAGTATGTCACCAATAGGGTTGCAAAGGGCTGGAAAGTATCTCATAAATTTCGAGAAACTTCTGGTAACTTTCCATGGAAAGTGAAGCTTGGGAATTTTGGGAATGTTCCAAATCAGAAACTCCATAGGAACATCAGTGCAAAAAAAAAAAAAAGTAGAACTTCATCAAGTTTGAATTATTTTATTGAACTATATTATGTAGTCCACAGGCTCAAATATGTGTCTTCAATAGTCTCTGTGTGGTCTGGGTGGTATTGTCACCTATATGTCAACTATATTTAAGTTCCCTGTTAAGGGCCAACCTTCAAGTTTGTAAATTCATGGTTTATTCCTGTTTATTCCCAGTAATTCCCATTGAAAGTTTTCAACTGTGAAAATTACCAGAATATTGCAACCCTAGTCACCAACCAGCTACATGCTTTTGTCCAAATATGGTCACTTCTGCCCCACGCCCCCCTCCCAAAAAAAAAAAAAAAGATGTCAGTGTCTATAATGCCAAACTAGATTCTTCAAAATGGATGTCCACAAACCAACAGGTGACATCAATTTTACGTAGATTTACACTTTGTCTGAACACAAATGAAGAAGTGGATTTACCGCAGGAGGTCTCATTTGAATTTCACTGGAAAACTTTTGGAATCAGTTCAAACTGAGGTGAATTCAATTTGACCATTTTACTCCAAATGTCTCAGCTAGACTCCAAGGAAATAGACTGTCCTGTTATCATTCAAATTCATTCAATGAATTACTGTCTCTTTGATTTGCTCATTTATTTTTGGTATTTTCATTCATTTATTTCATCAGTACATTATTTTCTGTTCTGTTCAATCTCACTTTCATTTCCTTCCCTCATACTTGACGGGTAAACACTATTATAAACTGCAGCAAAAGTCTATCATGAATTCTGCACCCCGTCCATTATTAATTCATCCCAAATGTTTTGTTTTTAATCTCAAAGTCTGCCAGTCCACTGAAACTAAACTAAAACTCAACTAACTGAACTACAACATGCAGCTTCAGTGAGTTGTTGACACCGTGCCACTGTCCTTGGTTGAGCATGGATAGTTGTGATGCCAGTCTTAGTATTATTTGTGCTCTTATAGTATTATTTGAGCTTTCCCTCCTTAAATGTCTAAGTCAGTGTATGTGTGTGTGTGTGTGTGTGTGTGTGTGTGTGCTCTCTCTCAGGTGACCAGCTCTCCTGTCTCCATGGATATGAACGGCCTGTCAGTGCCCACAGAATTTCTGTCGCGTCACAACTCTGATGGCGTCATCACTTTCGTCGACCCACGCTGCATCAACGTCATCGGTTATCAACCTCAGGTTCGTAGATTGTAGTGTTATCTGTCCGGTTCATGCAACAAACATCTGTGTGGAGTTCATGACAGAGAACTTTCCTGAGCTTGTGATGAATATTTCTGTTTTAAAGTGGAAAACAACATGTTGGACGTGATTTGAAACATGCTCAGAGTTTATTATCCACTCCTAATGTTCCTCATTTTCATGAATATTTCATCAGATTTCAGTTTGTTGTTTTCTGATCTGCTCCTGTTTAAATTTGCTATTGATGCAAACTCAACACTTTCCCATGTTTACTTGTTGTCCTGATGGATTCAGTATAAACAGTTTTCTTTAAACACAAATATTCACTAATTAATTCCACCCTCTTTAAAACTTTGACATTTATTGGGTTTCTCCTGTCATTGGTGAAACTCAACCTCCTGAACAATTGTTTCAAATTAAAAACCTTCCAGTTGCTCGAAGGCGTGATCTCTCCCCTTCCTGGCTTGCGAAACCTTTCTGTGACTCAGCCGTGATCAAATGAAAGAAGTAATAAGAGGATGGAATATGAATAATGCTTCATTTACCATGCAAACTAACAGGGTACAGGCACCTCCACTTCTGCTCAATGTTTCTTACCTGACCAACCTTTACTTGTTCCTTATACATGATAGTAATCCTGTCATAATGAAATAAATGATCTATTCCCAAATATATTCAATAAAAATGTATAATAAAAGTAGCAGGTTCCTCTGTGTCCACCTGCCATTTTTCAGAGGCTTCATGTGTGCAACAAAAACTTGTTTTCAATCACTTTGAGACTAACATTAAGTTAATTCACTGAAGCTCTGCTACAATTACCCAGTCACGCAATGCTCTCAGATGAACTCCTCATGTGGAACATGAGGAGCAAATCGCATGACTTAGCAATACTTTGCATTATCTGCTATGCACAGAGTTGCTGTGTTGACAGTGGAAATAAGCAGAGCGGGATGAAAAACATTGGTTGCATGCTCTGGTATGTCAAACACATTCCTGTGGCTGGAGCGATTCACTCATTACTGAATGAGAACAAACTGAGTCAAAGAATAATTTTTTCATGTTCCATTATCATTCATAACAAACACGTCCTGTTTGAAAGAGCAAACTCTTTCTCGTTTTCCACTCGTTTTCCTGCAGATTGTTTTTACTGACACATTTATCTCTGTTTTCAAATGAGATAGCTGGCATTTCATTTATGATATCACTCGTTCTACAGCACTCACAATTACCTCTCACCTTTAAGGTCTGCACTCGGTGCTTGAATCCTTTTCTCACTTCAGCTAACCTGCGTTTCATATCTTGTAGAGACGATTCGTCTCATTTCAGAATGAGATGAAAACATAAAAAGAGTTGGAAGTCACGGTGGTTCATTTACCACAAAATGACAAAACAATTCAGCTTCATCTGTTAGCAATATTAGTCTGAGGCTCCAGTAGCATCTGTAATTTGGAAATAGTTTAGTGTGTACTCTAAATGTACCACCTTTTATAACTACTACTACAAGTACTTCCACCATTACTACAACTGCTTACTACATTTTAAAGAAAATCAGTTACTGACTAATGGTTAAGTCATTGCATTCCGACAGTAGGATGCCCCCTGCAATGTGAAATGTGTTTATTTATTCAGTAAAGTGAACTCTTTATTTCACAACTGACTGCCATGTTGTCCTGCAGGACTTGCTGGGGAAAGATATTCTGGAGTTCTGCCATCCTGAGGACCAGAGTCACTTGAGAGAAAGTTTCCAACAGGTAAGCCCAAAGTATAGTCAGACAGGTTCCTATGCTCTTAGAGAAACCGCATTTTCATTCAGTCAGGAGGCAAATGAATGAATGAACTTTGAAATAACTCACGGCCACATGTGGCCTCCCCTTGCTGATCTGCTCCCCAGTGGGAGATTGTTACATAGTGTACAAACCATGACAGGAAAGCTCGGTCATCTCAAGCTGATGACCTGGAGGACCTGTGTGGATTCATCTCTATGAACATACAAACAGGCATATGAATGTATAATCTGTAGGCGAGGCGCCAAGTGTTGGCTGGTTTCTGTTTGTAATTTGTTAGTATTGGTAAAAAAACACACTCTGTCTGTCTTTGGGTCACCAGCTTCACTGAACACTGGTGATCCTGGATAATAACCGGTCTCATAAAGTCTCTGTTAACACTGAGCTTCACAGCTTGTTAGTTGCTGCGTTATGAAATAGAATCAGAAGCTTGAAGTAATGAGATGAGATAAAGTAGAACCACAGCAGCAGTTCAAAGTGAAATGTAAAGAACATAATAGCCTGACTAGAAGATAATAAGAAGCTTTAGCTATAAATAATTTCAATTATTAAAAGTAAGGCTGAGACTGAAAATAAGTGCAGATATTCATGGCTACAGACTGTGTGCACATTCAGATACAAACAGGAGACAGTTAAAGTACAAATGAGCTGTTTTTGTGTTTTTTTTTTCTGAAAACTTATAATTGTAAACTTATAATTAGAGATGCTTCATTTAGTACAAGCTGTAAAAGTAAAAAAAGAAGTGTCTCCAGCATCACATCCTTTCTAATTAGAGTCATAAAATATTTAAAATAACTGCAACCAAATATTTAATCTGTTATCACAGTCCATTGGCTGTGAAGGTGGAAACATTAATTAATATTCACAATCTATACATACAACCTGAATATGAAATAATAATGATTCAGATTCATAAACAAATTAAATTAAATATGTATCATCCCCATTTTGTTCCTATTACTATTAGGTTGATATGCTTAAATTATTGATATAATATACATAAAAGTTAAACTAGGAGACTGAAACTTTTGAAAGTGACACAGATCGACTCAGCATGATGCTGTTCACTGTTGAACTAGAAAACCACACCATTCATTTAGTGTTGTTGCAAGCTGGTGGTCCTTTAAATTCACTACAGACAATAGTTTCCAGAGAGCACATTAACCAACAATAAACATGGCGGTCCACAAATCGAATGACAATGAGCTCCGTGAATGAAATCTGTGTATTATCTGTATTTTTATCAACCTGGAAGTTCTGTGCATGCAATCCAGAGCTACATATCACTGCCCTCCACAGATACTACACAACACATCACAGGACACAAATACAATGTTCGATAAACACTTGTCACTCTCAGCAGCTTCGTGGTAAATTTCACCAGCACCAGGAATGTTTTTCTTCTCTGCTCACTGTGGAAACCTCTGTCTCTCATCCAGTTCATACACAAATGACCATCCATCAACACTTTTGTTATTCAACTATATTCTACTAGTAGCTTGTCTCTTAGCAGACGTGCTGCTTCATCAAGTATCTTTGAGTTTGGTTGGACTGACAGGAGTGCTGAATGATTAGCTTCACAGAATATGCCTTTTGCACCTGTGAACTCTTTAGCCTTCTCAATCCCCATAGAGTTTATTTTGATTCTAAGTGGGTCAACTGCAATTCATTTACAGGTCACATGACTGGTTGTGAATGGTTGTCTAGTTTATTTGATCTGGTTATCTGGTTTATTTGATCTGGTTTTCTGGTTTATTTGATCTGGTTATCTGGTTTATTTGATCTGGTTTTCTGGTTTATTTGATCTGGTTATCTGGTTTATTTGATCTGGCTTTCTGTTTTGTAGTCAGAGAGACTGCCTATTGACCTATTTATCAGAAAAACAGCTTTATTTTGAATTCATGGCTAAACACACTCCCTCCTCCCTCTCCTTGTCTGTGTTGACTGAAAAGTTCTCCATGTCTGTGATCATCCTCAGAAGTTTCTTAGTCATTCTGGATCTATTTCACATTGGGAAGAAGGGCAGTGATTTCATTACTCATGCTGACAGCCAGCAGAGTGATTGGTTAATACGAGGACATTCAGGAGCACAGTATTAGTACTAACTCTGCTACACAGAGCATGTAATCGAGCTGAAACTTAGAAACCATAGTTATTAAAATGTAAATAGCTGCTAATTACACTGTTTAAGATTCTCCCTTCCCCTCCCTCAGCCAGGCGAAGCTGTAAAGCCTCTGTTCTTGGTTCAGGGATGACTGTTCTTCTGGTGTTGACTTAAAAAGATAAATCCCTAAATATACAACTATGAAGGCAATAATCCAAGTCAAATAAATCTGTTCACAGATGGTCAAGAAATATCGCCCTATGGTGACATCAAGTATCTGTGACTACAAGCTGAGTGCTAGAATGTGCATCAGTCCATGTTTTATACATTCTCAGTCTGTCAGGTGAACACACTGAAAATCTCGTCATCTAGTTTTCAGAGTAGACCCAGCGGGATAATTAATGCATATTAGAAACAGTGATGTTAACAGAGTTTTTTCTCCCCTGCAGGTGGTGAAGTTGAAGGGCCAAGTTCTGTCCGTAATGTATCGTTTCCGAATGAAGAACAGGGAGTGGATGCTGATCCGGACCAGCAGCTTCACCTTCCAGAACCCATACTCTGATGAGATAGAGTACATCATCTGTACCAACACCAACGTCAAGTAAGTTCTTCATATTCACCCACACCCCATTTTTTGTTTCGTTATTTTTGGTGTTTTTCAATCTATTTTTTATGATTATTACACTAAAAATTTACCTGTCACCTTGTTAATAATGATGAATAATAACGTCACCATATACCGTCTAGTGAAGATGGTACTATTAGCTGAACAATTGTAGTGAAAAGTTGAAATGTGTACATGAATTTTGGATGATCTCGGTATAATCTATCGGATTATTTAATGTCACCATGCACTCTAGCTGGCATGGACTCCACAAGTTGGTGTAAAACCTGATAACTCATGTTATCATGACTTGACTGCGTTTCCAAAAGCTTCCTGTGACATCACAGCATGCTTGACTTTCTCAGTCTTTCTCATAATTATTCAGTGGGGTTGAGGTCAGGTGACTGAAAGTTAATGACAGTTAAGACTCCTTTGGTCTTCTTTGGTTTTTAAGTAGTTCTTGCAAAGCTTTGAGCTGTGTTTGGGCCCATTACCCAGCCCTAAAAGCGATTTGGAGGTGCTAACTAAAGATGTAGCGCAAACAGATGTACGGTATGTATGCGTGCACCGTACAGCTAAACAAACCTGGACAGGGTGATGCAGGCGAGGCAGCGGTTTCTTTCAGTCAATTGCTGGAACAGTGGAAAGACAAAACAAGATTTCAGTGAGTTTTTGTTGTTTCTGAAGTTTGAATTAAGTGTTCGAATGTTACAATATAAGAATAACTGTTGACTATTGACAAAGGTTTCCTGAGGGAGGTTTGATGAGCAATGGGGGTCAACTGAGATGTTGAACAATACAAGTTTGATCCAGGATGTCCATGCTGTCATTTGTTCATGACGTGACACGTGCACACATTTGAACCTAAGTTTGTCTGCTCTGTTTTGACCTGAGATGTCAGCGACTGCCATTTCTCACCTCGCTCTGCGTCCAGCATCAACACTCTGCTGTCAGGAATAATATTGACGTTATCCACACTTTTTGAAAAGAAGCAGTGTGAGTGCCCAGACGCTTCAACAAATCAGGGATACTATTTAAATGCTTTTATTGATTCCCATGTCATTAACAAGGTGTTAAATGGAAGGTGTGGAGTCGCAGTGCCAGTTAATTTGGCTGCTCTGCTCTGCTGCTTAGCTCTGAAATACAAGTATACTACCCCAGAGGATCAGTGTGTTACTGTAGTGTGACAGGAAATAAGCAATAGTGACAAAATCAAATGCCAGGTGATATAACACCGCCCCAGGTTAAAGATCAGGGCAGGTCCAGGTCGTCAGGTCATCTCCTGTTGGTAGAACATGAGATGACAACTCTGCAGTGACAGTCCCTGGCAGTAGGGGGCAGTGGTGTCACTGTTGCATTAGTCAGCAGTTCAATGTGCATTCACAGAGTAAGTGTGCACTGATGATGGATTCTGTTAACCCTGGTGGCACCGCGTGTCCAGGGCCTCCTGCTCTCAGCTGTCATCAGCACATGGAATCATAGAGACTGATGTGACGCTCATCCTGCTGAGACCACAGTGCAGCAGTGAACTGTGTGTTGAACGTGTGTGTGCAACCTCTGTGCGGTGCATGTGTCATCATGTGAATCGTCACTTCTCATCATTTTGTTCATGTTGGAAATGAAGAATTATTATTGGTCATGATTTGACTGCACAGAGTCGACATGACACTCTGTTTCCGGGTTCTTCTCTGAACCAAATAGCTTCTTTATTCGTGTGGTTGAGAAATGGCAGTGTAGTTGTGTGATGTTTCATCACATCTGCTCTGATAAATACGCTTATAATGTCAGATCTGGACTCTTCAGTCAGAAATGTGATTTATCTACAGCATTTGTCCTATTGTTTGGTCAGTTGATTTTGAATGTTTTTTTTTTTTTTTTAACTCAAATAAATCTCTGGCAGCATTCCAGTCACAGATTTCTAGCCTGTTAAATGTCTTTGCTCAGTCAGAAATGGGACCATTTGTTTGCCTAATAATACACTGAGCCGGCAGTGAGCTGTTGGTGTGAAAGTTCTGTGTCAGTGGTAAATAGTGTGTCCGGTGCTCCTCCCATTATATTTCTGTGCAGCAGCTGATCACAGCCCATCAACAGCCAGCTGCCACCGACAAACTTGTTGTGCTGGTCTGTGAGCAGCCGGAGCATGGAGCTCATTTCCATCAGAGTCTGCTGCAGTGAATGTGAGGACCTAACAGCCTGCTCCTGTGCCCTCACTGCTGTCTGTCACCCACATCTGTGTGCATTATGCACATGTTGGCACGAGTGTACACACACACACACCAAAGGATTCATACACAGACAGGATATTTAATGTTGAGTTGCCTGAAACACTGTTGTATATTATCTTATCCCTGTTATTGCAGGTGAGGAAAAAAGGTTTTCTCACATTTTCAGAAATCTGCCTGTGTGGAAATAAAAACGAGACACTGTCCTTCATTCAAACGTTCAAACAAAGCGGCCATATCAGGCAGAATGTTCATGATCATAAGCCCCATGATATTCCATATTCCTTCAGTATTTAGCATTCATTGTATATCACATCATTTATTGAAAGCAGTCACATGAATGGCCTACTGCAATCTAATAAGACAATAATAATATAAGATTGTAATATAATAATATAAGATAACATGTACAGAGTGCCTGAGGTGAAAACAATTATTTATACTCTACAATTAGAAATTTGTGCAGTCAAGTTAATAATTAATAAACACAAATGAAGTAAATGATGTTCTCCAATGAACTGTTTGAGCCCTGACCCCTGCCTGACTTCATAAACATGCAACATAATTAAGGTCATCTGTTAATGAGCAGCAGAGACAGCTGGTCGATAATATTTGATTATTTCACTCTCCAGGTTGACGTTCTCTTTCTGAACACACTCCTCCCATCCCGTCTCTCTCGTGTCAGGGTGTAGGCGCCAGGTTGAAGTGCCACTGAGCATTGCTCCAGAGTACAGTAACTCCACCTGTGTGGGCGTGACAGCAGCGCTTTGTGCTCCCACGGCCTCGTTATCTTTGTAAAAAGCGTTCAGCAGCACATCTCAAAGCATTAATGCCAATAGTTGGAACAGCTGCATGGCATTCAAATCACATCAAATTTTATGTAGCCCAAAGTCACAAGCTACATTTGCCTCAGAGGGCTTTACAATCTGCACAGGGAGTGACACCCTCTGTCCATTTATTGTCTTTCACACCTCGGTGGCATGCCGTGTTTGTTCGTGACAATGTTTGTTAAAATCATGGCTTTCTTCCCTCTGGATGTAGGCTGAAGCCGGACACACTGACACTGTTAGTGCGAGGTGGTGGTGAGACGGAGGGCTCCTCTCCTCTTACTTCCCCTTCTATTATTTCGAAGTGTGCTCAAGTGTATTTAGGCAAATATTTAATATTTCATGTGCTTCAGAAATAGCCTGAGAGGTTGCTGTTTCAATCATAAATTCATAGATTTTGGTTGTCCTGTTGGATTTCATAACACTGAGCAGTGTGTGTGTGTGTGTGTGTGTGTGTGTGTGTGTGTGTGCACTGCAGGAAAGGTCAGTCTGAATGTACTATTATTCAGTCCATTCATTTTTTATACACCATCTTTAATTCCAGGTGTCTCCTCCACGATAATAAATCAGCAAAAATGATGGAAAGGAGAACAGAGGGGAAGTGTTTTATCATGGCGTGTTTGAACTAAACAAACGCTCCACTTTGTGCTCTCTGATGAATATAAAATTGAAGAAGTGTGCAGTGAGAGTTCTCGGACTCCTCGTGTCAGCTGTTTTGGTCTAGAAGTGAAGCGATCCCGAGCTATTAGAGCAGCGGGGTGTTTCATTACACCAAGCTCTCACAGATATATACTTCCAGCCTACGGCATTCAAAACACGCCGTCCATGCCAAAATTAGATGGTTCTGTGTACGGATAACAAACGGAGCTCGAGTTGACTGCTGGATCAGTGCCACTGTATTAAAAGAGGCTGAGTATGAACAAACACACCCCCCCACGTTTTTTTCTACAGGACACACCCAGTGTGAAAGTAGGCGTCTCTCTCTCTCTCTCTCTCTATTTCTGTTTTGTTCTTCCATCACATTGACGTGAACATACGTACGCCTTCAAGGTGAGACAGTGTGTAAATGTGCGTCATTATCCATATTTATACCATTTATTACGTCTCGCCTCTCTGTCGTGTTAGCGATTTCATGCCAATTTCAAGTATCGTTGCTCAAGGTGTAAATACCTTTAGACCTTTTTGTACATCAGAGTTCATCTCTGCAGACGGGGTGTGGAGCTCAGACACCCAGGAGCTCAGAGCTGGTTCAGGTATCACGTTAGCCTCCCTCCCTGTGGAGGTATTCCAGATACATCCGACTGGGAAGAGTCCCGGATCAGACCCAGAACACTCTGGAGGGTTTCCTGTCTGGTCTGGAAATGTCTTCAGATCCCTGAGGAGGAACAGGAGGACGTAGCTGAGTGGATTACTTTACAGTGCTCAGCCTTTGCAATGCACCTCTGGAACACATTGTAATGTGCAGCTGCTAAAGTCTCTAGCCTGAGGCTCTACTCACCTGTCACTGGGTTTATATGAATACTACATTTATATGTAGAAGCCATTTTATTTTCTGTCATTCACCAAATTAGAATAATTGTATGAAATTGTTTGAGATTTAGTGATAAATCTGACACAAAAGTGCTGAACGGATACTGTCAGCACAAAGCCCACAGATAGAAGCTACAAACAGGCAGACAGACAGACAGACAGACAGACAGGCAGGCAGACAGACAGACAGACAGACAGACAGGCAGGCAGAGAGACAAGCAGGCAAAGAGACAGACAGACAGACAGTTCAGCTCATAGTTGTCTGTTGATGAGTTCTTTGGACACATCTTGCTCAGTAAAGTGCTGTCTGTCTGTCTTGGGTTGATTTTCCCCATGTGGATGCATTTAGTTCTGATGATGCAGGATGACATCACTAGAACTGTCCAATGAGTGAGTCACCTGTCAGGCCGTGTTTATAACTACTGTTCTGTTTGTAATAAGGTAGCAGCAACTAAAGAAACACTGTAGTTTTTTTCTGATGAACTGAAGTGACCTGATGAACGTTTGAATGATATTCTACACAAACATTCATGACCTTCTTCTTCTTTGGTCTTCTCTTCTTTGAATGAAATACATTTCCCAGATAGCATGGCAACATTGATTCAATGTTCAAATTCCTCAGAATCATCATTTTGGTTGAGGTTAAAGGCGAGATAACATTGAATCAATGTTGATTCACTGTTGGTTCAGTGTTGGTTCAGTGTTGGTTCAGTGATAAAACAGTGATTGATTTGAACTAACATTGATTTTGTCTGAAATAACTTTTATTATTTCAGGGTGAAAACCTGATGAAAAATCAATGTTATATTTCACTGTTGAGCAACATTGATTCAATGTTGATTAAATGTTGATTCAGTGTTGGGCTATTATTGACTTAATGTTCATTTATTGTAGGTAGCTTCTGCTGTGTGTCAGTGTGTAGTCTGAGGTGCTGATGCTGTACATGGTGTTGTGTTTTGCAGGCAGCTCCAGCAGCAGCAGCAGGCAGAGCTGGAGGTTCACCAGAGAGATGGACTCACTGCCTATGATCTTTCCCAGGTAACTCTCTGCTTTACCACCACTTCACAGCGTAGCCGCTTAGAAAGATGCCCCCAGGCTTTTTCTCTCTGCTTGGATACTTGGATAAAAAACTAACCCTCGAATTCACACCAACAGTGTTTGGATGGAATCCCAGCTGTGAGACACGTTTTGGTCGTGTGTACAGACACATTGATTATTTGTGGTCATGTATTTCTCTCTTCACCCCTGCCCTCAGGTGCCCGTGGCCAGCGTCAGCAGTGGAGTCCACGAGGCAGGGAAGAACATCGACAAGACAGATGCCCTGTTCTCTCAGGAGAGAGACCCCCGCTTTGCTGAGATGTACACCAGCATCTCCGGATGTACGACACAAACAAACACAAACATCTGCATACACCACATAGATACCTTCTTCTTATTGTTTCTATCCTGCTGATCTCTGGGCTGTGTTTGTGTGTGTGCAGCTGGAGACAAGAAGATGATGGTTCCCTCCTCTACAGCTGGAGGACAGCAGCTGTACTCTCAGAACTCTCCCTTCCAGCAGGGACACTCTGGGAAAAGCTTCAGGTACACGTCAGACATGTGTGTCAGTGATGTGTGTCAGTGATGTGTGTCAGTGCTCAAATCTGGCAAAATTACTCTCAGGACAGCAAAGTATATCTTATCCTAAATAGTCTATATGAAATGAGCACATGAAAGGCATGTGTCTCATTAGCAGCTGCCATCTCTTTCCATCCTCGTGTTCTTTGTCACATGGTGCGCCACAGCCAAAAGTCTTTCCAGAGCCTGAGTCTGGAGTTTGTTTTCAGCACTCCACGCTGCTTTTGTGGCTCTCATCTGTAGACAGTCTCTGCACTGTTTGACATGATTCTTGTGCCAGTGGTTAAAGAGGTTAGCGGTGTCTGAGTGTGTTGTGTTGTGTAATGCCATGGTTTTCTCCACGTCACACTTTTCATACCCAAACCACGTCCACGTGACAGGAATGAGCCACTGTTTTAGGTGTGAGGGTGGCAGGAGTCGTTCTCCTATTCTGTGTCCTGTTCATTCTCCTCGTTTGTTTGTGTATGCAAATGTTCTGCACACAGTCTGCAACTATGACGTGGAACACAGGGTGAAAATGATGGAATATATTGCCATAAAGATCTGTGACATAAATGAATAATGTGAAACAATGGGCATTTTCTATGTTGCAGCTACACTCACCGGCCACTTTATTAGGTACACCTTGCTAGTACCGGGTTGGACCCCCTTTTACCTTCAGAACTGCCTTAATCCTTCGTTGCATAGATTCAACAAGGTACTAGAAACATTCCGCAGAGAGTTTGGTCCATATTGACATGATAGCGTCACACAGTTGCTGTAGATTTATCGGCTGCACGTCCATGATGTGAATCTCCCGTTCCACCACATCACAAAGGTGCTCTGTTGGATTAAGATCTGGTGACTGTGGAGGCCATTTGAGTACAGTGAACTCATTGTCATGTTCAAGAAACAGTCTGAGATGATTCGAGCTTTATGACATGGTGCGTTATCCTGCTGGAAGTAGCCATCAGAAGATGGGTACACTGTAGTCATAAAGGGATGGACATGGTCAGCAGCGATACTCAGGTAGGCTGTGGCATTGCAACGATGCTCAACTGGTACTAAGGGGCCCAAAGTGTGCCAAGAAAATATCCCTCACACCATTACACCACCACCACGAGCCTGAACCGTTGATACAAGGCAGGATGGATCCATGCTTTCATGTTATCAACGCCAAATTCTGACCCTGCCATCTGAATGTCGCCGCAGAAATCGACACTCATCAGACCAGGCCACGTTTTTCCAACCTTCTATTGTCCAATTTTGGCGAGCCTGTGCTAACTGTAGCCTCAGTTTCCTGTTCTTAGCTGACAGGAGTGGAACCCAGTGTGGTCTTCTGCTGCTGTAGCCCATCTGCCTCAAGGTTCGACGTGTTGTGCATTCAGAGATGCTCTTCTGCATACCTTGGTTGTAACGAGTGGTTATTTGAGTTACTATTACTATTTGACTTTCTATCAGCTTGAATCAGTCTGGCCATTCTCCTCCGACCTCTGGCATCAACAAGGCATTTTTGCCCACAGAACTGCCGCTCACTGGATATTTTCTCTTTTTCGGACCATTCTCTGTAAACCCTAGAGATGTTTGTGCGTGAAAATCCCAGTAGATCAGCAGTTTCTGAAATACTCAGACCAACCCGTCTGGCACCAACAAGGAGAGAGAGAGAGAGAGAGTCAGTGGGGAAATGAGAAGCCTGAGTTTTAGATGTCATTCTTTTTGCTTCATGTGTTTGTGCATGCAGTTCTTCTGTGATCCACGTCCCCGGCGTCAACGACATCCAGCCATCAGGCTCGTCTAATCAGAATCTAGCTCAGATCACCAGACAGCTCAACCCGGGCCAGGTGGCGTGGTCAGGCAACCGGCCCCCGTTCTCCGGACAGGTAACACACACACATAAAGTAACACACACATGCAAACCATTGCTGCACCACCACTGCATCAATAATAAAATCTCAATGGTTGCTGTGATTGCCAAACTCATTTTATCGGCTCTTCTGCGCCTCAGACTGCCATCTCTGGTGCCGGTTAACAGATGGACTTGTCTTATTTGCCATGTTTTATGCGTGTGTGTGCATATGTCCGTGTTCTGAGCGTAAGGCTCATCTGTCTCCCACACACACTGCCGCACTTGTCAGGTCATTCCACTGGACTGAATTCTTTGTTGTTCAGTCACCTCTAAATGCATCACAGTAACGTGAGCCACATGATACAAGTGGAACAGAAGATTGAATGTTTTCAGCAGATGTGAACACAGCAGACGTTAAGAGCTAACATCACACAGGAAAAAAACAGACTAACCTGCAATTCTGCCAAACGGTTGCCCAATATTGGAAAAGCCAATTTTTGGTCAAAATATTCTGGAAAACACTTGAGCTGTTTTAAATGAATAACAGAAGAATGAGTACAAAGTCATCAGGATGCTTTTTCATGAAGGAATTAGTAAGTCATCACAGGCTCCGTTCACACTGTTTGATTTGGATTGTCCAATCAGATTTGTAAAAATCAGATTCCATACGATCTCTGCTGCGATGTGAGTGTACTGACCTGCTTTGTATTACACTGAACCTTCAACTGACTGTACAGTTACAGCCCTGAAGATGTCGTAACCAGTGTCTGTGCTCTCCAGGCCAGTAAAGCCCAGTCCAGTCCATTTGGTATCGGATCTGGCCACAGCTACCAGACTGACCCGGCCTCCTACAGTCCCCTGTCGTCTCCGGCCACTTCCTCCCCCAGTGGCAACGCCTACTCAGGACTGACAAACCGCAGCACAGCTTTTGGTGAGCTCATGTGTTATAATACATGCACCTAAGGACCACTGCACTAGAATGACAACAGCATCCAACCACTATATTACTCAAAATACATATATTATATAATAGTATAGATCACAATCCTGTAAATGTGATCGATTACATTTTATTATTATTACACAGCTTTGTTGAATACATTCTGGTTGGTCAGCATTCTACAGTCTGTTATTTCTGTGCAGGCTGTTGCTATGGATACCAGACCATTGTTATAGACGCAGTACTGTTAGATAGACTGTGTAGGACAGTAGTGGATGTTTTTTAATCAATATTTTGTATGAAATGATTGAATTTAGTAATATCACTAGTAAGTAGTTTAAAAAATGCCCTTCAAGGTGATTCAAGACCCCTCTGCATGCTGTACATTACCCCTGACTTATATCAGACATTTGACAGCAGTAAAAACACCTTTAATGTCATTCTTTTAACCTGAAATTTGACAACTTTTCCTAAAGTTACCCAAAATACACAAAAGTGATAGTATTTAAAATGTTATACTGAACAGATTACTGAACAGTTATACTGAACAGATTTTAAGCTGTTCTGGGTCAGAGTTGACCCGGCTCTACTGAGATGGATTTTAGAGCCACCAGTGTCAGTCAAATCAAGGAAACTTGTTGTTCAGGGGAACCTTGAAACAGTCAAACTGTATATATTCTATGTCTGTGTGTATTTTGTATGGGACAATGGTGAAAGAGATCATGGGGGGCCTCGACACAGTCTGTGTTCCCACCACAAGTGACCAGGTTCCGCAAGGACAGACACCTGCTGGTCTTTGAAGGGTCGGGGGGGGCTTGAAACAGTGACATAGTTAAAAAGCATAGACCATATATGGTAAACAAAGGTCATACAGAGGTCAGAGGGTGCCCCGACACAGACACTCACACCTGCACCTGCAATGTAACAACATAATCTAAAAATAGACAAATCAGAATCAGTGTGTGTGTGTGTGTGTGAAGCCTTGTTAACTCTGCATAGAACACACTTCAAACATGACAGAAACAAAATCAAACTCACCAAACTGCCTTTTCACTGTTCCTCAACTGACAGAGTGAGGTGTGAAAATATTCTGGTAAATGTACTGCTCTGTCATCCACAGCAGGTCACTGCTTAGCTTCAGTGTCAGTGCTCATGTAGGAGCTGTCACATGATCTTCCATGTCTACAGGGTGTTGAGGAATGGTGTGATCAGCAGAATGAGTTTTTAATAGTTATGAAAGATTCAATCAACTTCCACACAACGTGCTTCCAAAATATGATGAATAATATTCACAAGGGGAGAAGAAAGAGGAGATTGTTGGTATCTTCAGACCTCAGCTGACACCGCGTTATATGCCAGATATTCAATTCAGTGAGGAAAGATGTTTCTCTGCTCTCAGGCCTTACTGGATTATTTTTGTCCTGGTGTGGAGGTAATTACATGGATGGGGAAGCAAAGCAGACAGAGCCAAAGTCAGTCATTAACGCTTCCATCCACCATTAATATACATCATTCTCCATGGCCTTCAAAGCTTTCTTCTCACCTCACACTGTGCTAACAGCCTTTTTATGAGTTTCATGAATAACACAGTGAGGTTGCATCTGAGTGCTTCTGAACACTACTTAATAAAAAAGTCTTTCTGCATTGACAGGCCGGCACAAAAAGTCGTGTCAGATTGCCTGCACCGAGCGAATAGTAAAATGCTGAGCGTCATTAAATCCCGCTTCACAGTCGGACTGCTCAGAACCTGAATGGCAGCGTTTGTAGAGAATATATTTGTTGTGCTCGAACACAAGCGTGAGTGAGTGTGCTGCTGGGAGACACTGACATCATCAACGCTGCGTTCACAGACACACTGTTGTTTAGCGAATTTATGATTTCAGTGTGCACATGAATGCATCATTGCTGTATTTATCACGTGCAGTTGTTGGTAGTGTTGTAAAGGAGGTCCTCTCTGTCTTCAGGAGCTGTGTGAAGGTAGACGTTCCACCAGCGGGGAACAGAGGAGAAAGGCTGGCTGTCCTGAGTCCTGCCTCTCTCAGCATTATTCCTCTCTCCTACACTGTCCATTACATGCACATGCACATAGCCAGTTATGTAAATTAGGCGATGGCATTATTCAGGACAGCCAATAGCTGTTTCACTTGAACCTTGCTGAGGAGTTAGCAGCACCTTAGACTACTTTGTGGTCAGCATTAGCAATTTGAGTTTACTGCAGGCTGCTACAGATAGCCAGTGGAGCTCGATGTCAGTGAGCAGCAGGATTTTCAATCAACCTTTTGGTTGTTTGGATCATCTGAAAGGGTTTCTCTGTGCAGGCTGTGAGGCCCGTCAGGAGGGCGTTACAGTAATATCGTGAGATGACTCTCTCTGTGGTGTTTGAGTCTGCGTCCAGCCAGCATCCGGTAAATAGAACACACTCTGCAAAACACACCACACTGCCTCTGGTGGAATCACAATCAATGTGACGCAAACAGCTCCAGCAGAATGTTTGCAGCCCTGCCCGGTAGAATTTAGACATAACACAAGGCCACTGGTGTCCAGAGATGTAGCTGTTCACTGAGTCCAAAGAAAAGATGCAAGGATTTATTGATTTTGGAGTACTTGATGTCAGTTTGTTCCACAGTTACAGGTTTGTTGATTTGTTCGTACATAGTCCTTGTGTTCGTACAAGGACTATCTTCCTTTAGTGTTTGTGTCTGAATACGTATCAGAGCTTAGTGTGGAGCGTTTGTTGGTGCAGGTCCACCACAGTAGCTGCTTCATCCCCAGAGAACCCATTCATTTAACCACACACACACTCATCTCACACTTGTTTGCATTACTCTGACTGATGTCCGTTCAGCAGCATACATCGCTGAGCTCTCACTCGGTCCTGGTGGATGGTGAATTTGCACACCAGAGTAGAAACATCAGCAGATAAATCCATAATGAAGATTGTTGGTTGTTGATGAAAGTAAGTCACAGCTGCTGTAGTCTGAAACAAAGACAGACCGACTGACCGACATCTTGCTTTCCTGCAGCCACAGCGCTAGCTTCAGACGGTGCCGGCTCATCGGCCAGCTGCTGCTTGTTGTCCACATGGCTGTAGAATGAAGCATGTCCAGCATGCAGCGACTACTTTATGGCCTTTTAATGGACACATGCATTAACCAAATGGATTATCTCCCTCTCTCTCTCTATGCTGCCCCACGCATTTCTTCTTTCTTTCCTCTCTTTGTTCTATCAGGCTCATTCTTTTACTTTTTGTCATTCTCCACTTCGTTCTTCCTGTCAGAACATTTGAAGGATGGTGTCAGTTACAGGCAGCAGCCTTCATTTGTTCTGTTGTTGCTTTATCTTCATGATAAACTTTTATTTTCTTCCTTATCTCGCCTGCTTCTCTTCACGCTGCGTGTTTGCTTAATTACTTTCCCGTGTGTTTTTCATGTGTGCCCCCCCCCCTCTCTCTCTCTCCCTCTCTCCCTCTCTCTCTCTCTCTCTCTCTCTCTCTCTCTCTCCGTCAGCATCAGATGAGATGAGCGTTTTGTTTATGATTGTGAAATGCAAAGAATGTTCCTCTGCAGGAGGGGAGGCGGGCAGCCTATCAATCTGCTCTGCTGTAATGTACTCTCAGAGCAACCTCGCAGCCAGAGCGTTTGTGTGTGTGCGTGTGTGTTCATGTAGATGTTGGTTGTATGAGTGAGAGCTACAAGAGAAAAGTCATCAAATCAGATGTGTAGATAAACTGCCTGCAGCCAACATTTTTATGTACATGTCAGCTACCATTCACTCAGGAACAGCGCTGATGTGACAGGTTGATATTTGTCATTAGTGTAATCGATATGTGATTAAGAAGCCAAGTGGAGGTATGTCCTGATCAGGTTTTTCTTCTCCTGGCTCTGATCCACGTCCTGTAATATTCACAAAATCAACAGGGGCCTGCAGAGAGCACGAAGAACTCGACAACAGCCAGGTTTCATTCGAGTCTCTCATCGAGTTACAAGCAGGATTAACGTTAATTACAGAGAGCTGATATGATCAGCCGCCGGCTGAAAACGAGAGGCAGCTACCTGAACGCTGTGCACGCTGCTGTTTGCCAAGCTGAAAGAGTCCACGCTTACCCAACACGCACGTCATGCCAGCTTCATTTGTGTGAGCCTGTTTCCCCAAAAAGCTGGCAGGCTGCGTAGAACGTAAACAGAGACCTCAGGTTCTCATCAGGTGTCCAAGCTGAGAAATGTGATTGTTTTTGTGAAACGATATGAACATTTTGAATTCGATGTTAGAATGTTTTTCATCTTATTTCACTTCCTTTTACACTGAACACAGTGTGACGACTTTGGAGGCACCGTCTGTATTTTGGTCAGGAGGTCGCCTAACGAGACTGCACCACGTGGCGTCGTTGGGAACTGTTTGGCAAGAGTGCGAGCGCTTTCCAAAAATACTTGCCGTGTGCCTGGGTGAACCATCCGTCTATGACGGGCGAACTGAACCACACCTGTAGCTTATGCTGCAGCTCGTTGAAAATCGTTGAAAGTCTTTCACCCAGGGCGGTGTTTAGCTCAGTTGGTAGAGCAGCCACCCCATGTGTGAAGGCTCAGTCCTTGCTGAGGAAGCCCAGGGTTTGAACCTGTGGCTCTTTCCTGCACGTCTCCCCACATTCCTGTCACTCTTCAGCTGTCTCTATCAAATAAAGCTTGAAAAAAAAGGCCAAAAAAATAATCTTCACCCCAAATTTTCTCTCCATGGTTACCTCCAGCTTCATAAGTTCATCTCTTAATTACTCACAGTTGCTTCTTGGTCAATATATTTTAAGCTGTGGAAGTCGACAGTCGATGCAGATCGTTCACATCCAAAGCAGCAACAACAAACATCCACCATGTGCTGTAAAGGAAGTGTGGAGTTTGACTGACAGCAGAAGTGACTGCCGTTAACAAATGAATGGAAATAGTCCATCTGTCAAAACGTGACAGGACTGCGAGCGTACTGACGGAGTTCTGCAAACTCTTCTCCACAATTTAACAAGACAACGAGGAAACAGATCGCACTTCATTACAAGCTAATTAAAGCTCTGTCTGTAATTATGTACAGTGGTAACCTTACAGAGGACTCTGTAATGAAGGCATACAGAAGTCACGAGTCCTCCATTTATTTTTACTTTCATGACTTGAAGAGGTTATTTAGAGACACTTTAAATAGTTTCATTAAAATAAAGTGTCACACAGTCGCTAAGCTAACTCTGCTGATAGCTTCATGCTATGATCGGGGTTATTCATGGCGGATGTTTTGCAGCTCGGTCGGTGTCCCTACGCTTCAAGCTGACGCCGACACATCTGTTTGGCGTAATATCTTGACGTGCCGTGGTGTCCACATGGAGGAGACTGAGGTGGAAAGATGAGTCAAACAAACACAGGGCTCAAATTCAGGACACCACTGTTTGTATGTCAGTGAAACCAAAAGTCTGTGTTTGATTTATTTCAGTCTAAAACAAGTCGATTTTGTGCCCAACCAAACCACCTCTGTGGGTATCACGGAGCATGAGAGCAGCCAGTGTTCGAGTGTTAGACGGATTCTACAGCACGGGAGGGAAACATCTTCCACAGAGAGCGATGTGCTGATGGGAGAAAAACATCTGCAGCTTCTCTAACAAACCTCCCACGTCTGTGATGTGCTGAAATTCAACAATCATCTGTTTACATCACAGAATGCTACCAGATACTCCACCAGGAAATATTAAAGAATGTGTCATACTCTCACCCCAACAATCCACAGGCTGTCTCTTTGAATGAGTTGATACGATATTCGATCTGTTATCAGTCACTAACTGGAGTGTGTGTGTTTCCAGATGTGTCAGGGGAGAGCAGTCAGAGTGGAGCCCAGTTCCAGGGTCGTCCCAGCGAGGTCTGGTCCCAGTGGCAGAACCAGCATCACTCCCAGCAGACCGGGGAGCAGCACACACACCCCAACCCCAGCCAGACAGAAGTATTCCAGGTACAACACACACACACACACACACACGTCAGATGCCTGTGTCCTCAGCACACCCCTGACCTCTCCCCCCTCCCCTCCCTGTGTCTCTGCAGGACATGTTGCCCATGGCTGGAGATCCCACCCAGGGAACAGCCAACTACAACATCGAGGACTTTGCTGATCTGGGCATGTTCCCGCCCTTTTCTGAGTAACCCCGCCCCCTGTTGCCCCCCCCCCCCCCCCCCCCCCTTCTCTCTCTCTCTCTCTCTCTCTCTCTCTCCATCACTCTCATAACTGGACTGATGTTTGCATTCATCTCTCATGTTGTCTATTTGTTTTCTACATTGCTGGATCATCACAGCTGATGTGCAGCACGGTGAATGTCTGGGTGCACTTGTCATTCGCACACGTACAAACACACACAGTCCACTAATGTTCACAGCACGTACCTGTGAGCGTACACATACCTCATCGCTGCAAAGAGGAACGCCGCCGTCAGATGGAGGGAATGCCCGTCAACACTGACGGACAGAACCGACACCGGTGAGCTCTCTGCAGTCAGCGTGAGTAACCAGAGGAGGTCAGTCAGCTCATTACAGACAGTCACATCGTTTTCATCACACACACCTGGTGATGTACACAAACTGCATGTGTGTGTGTGTCAGGGTAGGAAGAATTCTGCCTTACGTCATAATAATGTTCATGTGCAGGTCATGTCACATAGGACAGGATCAGTACTTGTTAAAGCAGTGTCTTAAGCCCAGTATCTCTGCCAACATCCTGTCAGACGTTTCAACTACGTTAGTGAACGTTTCTGGACCCAGATATTCATTTGTAGACTTAACAGTAAGTACATTCATAGATAATTCAACATTTCAGTGTCAGTGATGTGCTGATGTAGAGCTGACACTCTCTTCCACTGCACGCTATGAGGAGTGACACCATCGTTATGAATCATGACGTAATCTGCAGAGTTTAGGCGTCTTCTGCAGAAAAGTTCCTCAGAGCTGTCAGTGGAGTGTGTGTGTGTGTGTGTGCTCTACCTCAACACACTTTACACTCAGAGCACAGAGCGTCATCACACACTGCTGCAGGCCTCATCAGTCTCCACTGTAACCTCCAGGTATGATTCTATTCTAATACACAGTCAGCCACACACTTTCACAGTTTACATGTAACGTGACACCTCACTGATTTATGTTCAGCACAGTCATGTTGACATCTGCTCATGAATAATTCAGTCGTGCAGGTGCAGATGCACAGAATTCACTATAGTATAGTTTCCAACAATAATGTGTCACATTAGAAAAGTTCAGTGGAAACAGTAAAGCTCACCGCGCCTCCTCGTGGCTCTGCGATCCGTCCATGATGGCTCCACACAGATCTGACAGCACCTTCTCACATTAACACAGGAAACAAACACACGCGTCTGATTCACACCGTGTCTTCTGCATCGTTCTTCGCACCTGGTCACACCTTCTTTTAATGACGTCATTTTGTCCTGCTCTCTTCTTGGCACCACCTACCTCTCATCACATGAACCCACTCCCAGTATTCACACAACAGTAGAGGATGGAAACAAGCGTTCATTCTTGAAACTTGGTACAAATTTGTGGTACACAGCAAATAACAGAGAAAAGACACACACACAGCACCATGAGTCAGCTGTACACACACGTCTGCTTTTTGAATCTTAATGTCTTGTCCAGCATGTCACTCACAGTCCAATAAAGCAGTAGGTGACTGATACCTCCTCTGGTAAAACCTGCGCTGGTTGTAGAGAGCATCAGTCGACGTTCATGTCAGAAAGTCCCAACACTCGATGTTCCTCGCCCACAGTGTGAGTTTTATGTGAGCGTTGAAGGTTTTTATGCCTCCATCTGTCTCGTGCGGCCCTCTGCACACCATCGCAGCAGCAGCAGGAGGAGGAGGAGGCGAAGCTGCTGTCCTCACGCTCTCCATCCACCTTAATGTGTAACCTATATGTAGTGACGCCCTGATGCGAGTATAGAAGGATTCTATGTACACATGAAACAAAAAAATGAAGAAAAAAAACTCATCGCAGACAGTTAAGCTAAGCTAAGGCTTAAAGTGCACTTCATGAAGCTAATGCTAATCTCACCAGCCTGCTTTAAAAGGGAAAAACCGCCATACCGTCAAAGCAAAGCGTAGTATTTACTAGTGTACTTGGTGTTCTTCAGCTCTGGCTACTTGACTTTATTACTTTATAATCTTTTCAACTATTAAGAGACTGAATAATACTTTGTAGCGGGGGAGCTTTTACATGATAGATTGTATAATATCTCTGACAGACGGACGGGAGAACCTTGAACAGACATCAGAGTCCTTTTGCTAAAGATCTCCAATCGATGTTTTTTGTAAATAATGTGATTTTTATGTCGACTCGTGTTACTTTCACACAGTACATGTTTTTTGTGTAGGTTTTAATGATATTGTGTGTAATGTGAGTACATATTTAACTATCGGTATTTAGTTAGTCTGTTAATTGTACATTGAGTTTTAGACCTGTATAAATTGTGTAAATGTGACCCATTATTTTTGTGTAACAAATTGTGCTTGTGACAATAAATTCTTATTGGTTACGTGGCTTCCATTTAAACTTTTAGTCCTCTGTTATTCAGACGTGACGGACACGAAGCGGTTCAAACTGTTTGCTTTGTCATTAGTCACACTTTGACATGGTGGTGGACAGTCCAGGTTGGAGCCATGTCATCCACTCTGTCCTCCGCCTTTCCTGCTGTATCTGTACTGTCTCCATCTAATAAAAAGAAAGAAGAAAAATATGATCATCTTCTAAACTTTGTTGAGATTAAAGAGAAGAGCATTGGAGAGTTTAAAGTGAACAAAACAATGTATTCCATCGCACAGTTTTCAAGTCAACTTTATTGTCTGCCACATATACAGGACATACAGAGAATTGAAAGTGTTTCCTGGGGCGGTGTTTAGCTCAGTTGGTATAGCAGCCCCCATGTGTGAAGGCTCAGTCCTTGCTGCAGAAGCCCAGGGTTCAAATCTGCCCTATGGCTCTTTCCTGCATGTCATTCTCCATCTCTCTCCCCACATTCCTGTGACATGAACCCATCGCAGCGGGTCCGAAAAAAATGCAATTCCTCAAATGTCCACTTGAGGGTGGTTGCGGAATGTGTCAGTCTCCATAAGTCCCCATGTTAAAATGTCCAACTTCACAGCAGAAATAAACATGTTTACAGCCTGGTACAAAAAACAGTTTTGGTCTCTATAGATAATTTCCCCGTTCATGACAACTGTACTGAGGGTGAATTTATATACAACTCACCTGTTCAGATGCAGAGTGCAGCTGCTTTGATTGACGATAGCAGCAGTCAGAGCCACCACACTAAGCTTCACAGCGACTCTTCAGAAACCTGAGGGTGAGGTCATGGAGACTACATGTAATCAAATCAAATCAACTTTACAGCTTTACAATCTGTACAGGGAGTGACACCCTCTGTCCTTAGACCCTCGGTTCGAGTGAGGAAAAACTTGATGATAAATGATAGAATGATTACAGTAGCAGTGGAACCTGTGATAGAGATAGAGAGGCACAGATGCACAGCAGCAGCAAATTATCAACTAACTATAAACTGTAATGGAGATATGGTAACAATAATGACAGTAATAATATATGTAGTGGACTGCAGTCTTCATGGACTGACTGAAAAGTCATATACATGTATTAATGACTTATTAACATTAACTGCAGTGAAGACTGAAGTTTTGCTTATGGTTCATTAGAAAATGAAAAGGCATTTGAATGGCTCACAGAGGACAGAGGACCCCGCGGAGTCAGTTTCCGTGGCAAAGCACAAGCATGTCCTTTTTTTCTGATGGGAAGTTTGATGGATTTGACACTGAGCCGCGGTCAGGGCTCATCTGTCCAAACTGTAAAGAGCTGTAATTTAGAGAGGATGCCAAGACGGCTTCCTGTTCCTATTTGTTTTGTTTAGAAAGTTTCCCATCAGACATTGAGGCACGCTGTGCTGAACTCTGAATGGCTCTGTCAGCGGGATGCACGTGTTTGTGTTGCCAAAGCACTCAGCAGACTTATTACATGAAAACATATGAACATACAGTAAGAAACATGTGTGGACATGTATGCATGGAGACAGACACAGTGTGTGTGTGTGTGTGTGTGTGCTGCTTGCTGGGACAGAGCAGAGTTACAGAACAAAACTGCTCCACAGTCAGTAGACTCTCCTGACGTGTGCAGCACTGATACTCATCTGTAGAACCAGCACTGGTGGGCTGGTGACATTTGGTTTGTGCACATCTGACCTGCAGATGAGCGAGGACAGCAAACACTGAAAGGTTGACAAAGTGGACAGATTCCAATCATAGAGCTGCTGCATGACACGCTGGCTCCAGTGTAGCAACAGAAAAGATTAGAACTCTGACGTCTCAGTGACATCAACGATCCTCGCAGCTCGACAAACTGCTGCTGAGAAAGTCGCGTTGCGTCACGTAACCTGGGAATCGGCTGAAAAGGGCACACCATTTGTGGATTTGTGCCTGCGCTCACGTTGGGAATTGTGGAGGAGTTGTTTGCAGGAGACGGGAACAAAGATGACGTCATCAACCGTGTGAAACAAGTTCAGCTAGCACGATGACGGATTTTCAACTCTGCACTGAAGTCTGTGGATTACATTCCAGTCCATGAGTCGACAAACTGAGTGAGAGAGCAGTTCACTGTGAGCTCAGTGTGGAGTGTACAATCTCTCCCAGTGCTGTAGTCAACACCACCTAAACCAAGTCAGGTCAAGACCAAGACCAGACTGTGGCCTAGCATGTAGTCTCTTCAGGTGAGCTGTGGTCTGTCTCCTTCCAGACAGGCACAGCTTCTTCTCAGTCTTCTGCTTTCACCTTCTTGGGCTGCATTTGAAGGGGGCAGGAATGGAAACCCATTTCAAGTGATCGGTTTCATTTGAAGCAGGAAGTTCAACCTGATCATAGTAATGATGTCAAATAAATCCAACAATGCACAGGCACATTTAGTGACAGCCTTGTAGTCGTGGCCTTGAGGTAACATCCTCTTTAACCAAGACGATGAGACCAAGAACTTCAGGGGCGGCTATGGCTCAGGAGCTACAGCATCCCCGGCTCCTCCAGTCTGCATGTCCAAGTGTCCTTGGGCAAGATACTGAACCCCAAATTACTCCTGAAGGCTGAACCATCTGTGTGTGAATGAGACCAGTCTAAAGACCGTAAAACTGCTCTCTTCAGCTGTCTTCAGCATTGGTCTGACAGTCTTAACAGTCTTTCTGTGGGTATCCAGGACATGAATGAAGTCGTTTTAGTCCACAGGCTCCTGCACATCGTCTCGTCTCATAGCTTCAGATAATGAGACGTTTACTCCATTTTTTTTTTTTTTTTTTTTTTTTTTTTTTGTAGCATGAATTATGTGCTACACTTCCAATAAATGAAGCACATCGCTTTGTCTCAGTGATATAAAAGACTAAATTAAAACTCTCAGGTGTACAGGAAGAAGCAGACAACAAAGTTCCTCCATAATGTAATTCATGTTTTTACTGTAACTGTATCAGGGTGAATGGCCTGGTTGGTACAAGAGACACAGGACTCCATAAATATTTTATGGAAATCGTGTTATTATAAGAGTCATCATTCATAAAATACATAACCTGCTCAGAAAGGTCAAACCACAGCCTGGATGTTAGTCTTTAACCTGAGCAGCCTCAGCGATGCTCTGAATATGTATACGTATAGAACATTTCATCCTCCCACTCAGCCTATAGCAGCTCCACACAAACCATGAAAACTTTTCTGAAGCTTGTCAAGTGTGTGTGTGTGTGTGGAATGCCAAAGCTCAGATCTCTTTTCTCCCTCATAAACACAACCTGGCAGCTCTTGGCATCTCTCCTGCTTGGCACTTTAACACCTTTCTTCAGTCTGGGCTCTTGAACAAACTGGTAGGTGATTTGAAAAGAAATAGTTTCCCACATTCCTTCCTGACATGACATGCACTCCGATTAGCCTCTTAAATTCCCCTCTGACATTTGCTAAGCTCTGCAGCGTTTGTGATGGACTGGCGGGGTGGGGAGCTGGTGGAGCTGGTGGAGGTTGGAGGGAACATTTCATTCTCAGGATGTCTTCATTCTGCATCTACATGCTGCCGTCGTCTGGCTCCTCTCCACATCTCCTCGCCTGATTGTCATTAGCTGATAACTGCCGAGATGGTGCTTATTTGAAAAAGTCCCAGCGCGAGTGTTGTAAATAGCGTTCGAATGGCATCTGGTCTCTTTACAGCGCGTCGCCTCGGGCCCCGAAACCATCACCGAGGTGCTCTGCTATGCTGTGTGTGTCGGGAGTGTGTGTGCGGAAGATAGTGTTCAATTTGCATAAGCCACTGAGATGTTGTGCAGTGTGTGTGCATGTGTGTGCGTGCATTGTGGTTGGCGGAGCATAGCTGCATGCTTGTCTGCAGTCAGTGTGTCTCCATGCTGACAGGTCTATCTTAAATCATGCTGCTGTGAATCTCCTCCAAACACAGTGACAACAGAATTAAAAAAAAAAACAACCCACAGTGCCCTTCAACACTGCTGCCTGTTTACCTGCACTTACACACACACACACACACACACACACTCACACATAACTTTGTTATTTTCCACCCAGCTCCCTCCTTCCTTCATATTCCCATCGTGTCCTCTGGAGAGCGCGTGCTGTGAGGGATGACGGGCTGCAGTCTTCAGTTCAGAGTCGAGCAGAGGAACAGTAAATATGGAGCAAATCACAACAGAACTGACGGACACATTTCCATCCTCACACAGTGCTGGAGGACTTCCAGCTTAATGACGTCAAAAGAAACTGCTGTGTCATGAAGAAGGCTCAGCTGATTCACCACGGCGGAGTCGATGAATCAACACATTTGATGACCGTGAGACAACAACACTTCCTGTCATGTGATAGTGCCTCACTGTACGGCAGGAAAGGCATACATGAATTATGACATATTGACACACATGTTGGACACCTTCTTTAGACTGGGCCAGAGACATGAGAGCTGCTGACGGGCAGAAAACAGCTGTAAAGGTGCAGACAGGTGGACTGACTGACTCATGTAAACATAAAGCAGCTTCATACAAGCATGATCCAGTACGGACTGACAGTCTGTCACAGCTCTGACACTGAGCTGATCGCTGATGGCTTGATGATGGGCAGAGCCAGGCTGCACAGACAGACAGACAGACAGGCAGAGTGGAAAACAGGCGACGCAAGAGGGAAGCTGGCCGTGGCCATGGTAACAGTTCAACACTGAGCATTGACCTGAACAGTTTTCCTCTTTAAACCAACAGATGTAGTCTTGCTTTTCTTCTTGTATGACGACAGCTGTGCTTCAAACTTTACGAGACAATATGTTGAAGCTGAAACGACGTATACAAATCTCACAAGAGTTTTCAAATCATGGGTACCGTCCAGCCACGAGGGACAGAGCTGCTGCTCGCCGACAGACAGACAGGCCCGGGGGAGCTCTATGCCGAGCCGGAGCTTCTTGAGGACTAAACACTCATCATCACGTCAGAGCCTCCTCTCATCCGGATCCTGTGGGAGAGAGAGAGCTCAGAGTTTTTTATTTTTTATTTTGGGATAAAAAGCAGCAGACATCGACTGTCTGCTGTTGTTACTTATTATTGTAGCTGTCTGTGGGCTCCATGATACTGCTTCATATTTAGGCAAAGGAGATCAATCATCAGTCTGAGCTCAGTTCAAACTGATGGTTCTGTGGCTCGTGCTTATGTGAAGAAACACAAATGATCCGCGGTCATATCTGAACCTCCCGGCATCACTGTTATGAGGGTCTGGAAAGCCTCAGGATTTTTGAGGACGTTGCAGGGTTTATTATGTGCGTCTGACTGTAAACAATCTTGAAGAGCGTCACCACACGGAGGGTGGGAGGAGGTGACGCTCTGTAATGGAGCTTGAAATGTAACATTAACTGTCTCACTGTCTCTGCAGCCGACCTCAGAAATGTTCTGGTTAAGTCAGTAACGTTATGTGACATTATGATGACTGGAAGTGTGTAATGTTCGTACAGATTACATCCAGCACTCAGTGTGCTCCAAACACCGAGTGATCCGTCACATCGTAAACAAACTGAATGGAACAACTGCAACGCTCAGGGCTTCACACAGGAGGGATGAACTCAGTGAGCTCAGTTTGCTGCTGCAATCACCTCATGAGTCCAAGCCACCTGAAAATAACATGACATATACATATATGCAACGTTTAAATAACATTTCATTAACTTTGAAGTGATATATGATGACAGTTGGGCATTTCAGTGACTTCTCCAGTCGTTCTTCTGTTGTTTGGGATATTAGGTTTCATCTTGTGGGTCTTCTGAACGATCAGATCTGATGTCTTCAAAAAATATCCAGCAACTTCCAATCAGACTGTGATTCTGGTCCAGATTCCTGTCAGCGGTTCTGATTCACAGCAGTCCTCTAAGTCTGAATAAATAGTGCTTGTTGACTGCACACATTAGAGCTGAGCTGCAAACATCACAATGGGTTCCAAACAGCTCAGTGCAGATCTGTGCATGAAGGATTTACACAAATCAAAGTTACCTGGAGACGCCGTGTACTGAGCAACAGAGAAAACCCGACCCGCCGTCCTCTGAGAGGCAGTCAGTTCACAAAGCTCCAAAATCATGTTCACTCCCAACACTGCGCCTACTGTCAGACACGGTGGAGGTAGCATCATGTTGTGGGGCTGCACTGCCAGTTCTTGCAGTGCACCAGTAATAACAAAGAGGCATACTTGAATGGTGGTGTGCTCCGGCCTGTGGTGGCTGACCAGTCAGAGCGAGCATATTTTCCACGGCACTCACCTTTGGTCAGTGTAATAATCCACAGGGCTCTGCGTGTTTTCTGCCTTCAGCAGTCATTAATCTTCAGTGACTGTGGTTAAAATGAAAAGCCTGCGAGCCTCTGTGACTGAACATGCTCTGCTGGTCTGCAGACAGTGAGTGACTGATCCAAAGTGCAGCTAATGTAAGCAGCAGTCTGAGACTGTAGACTGACAGCGTCTTGAAGCGGCATTAGTTGCTTGTTTCTCTCTCTCCGTCCCCTTCAGAGCTAATTGGCTGATTAACAGGCCTCCTGTCAGAGGCCTGATGCTTTCTGAGAAGAAAAGCAACAAAGCCGGCCGTGCCCACTTTGTTCCGACACCTGCTTTAAAACACTGAGACTCCTTTGTTCAACTGACTGCTCCTCAGGCCTCCAATTACACCCAGTGTTACCGACTCCCGTCATCAGTGTCATTACAGAAGCTGTCACGAGAACATTTTGGCTTTTTAGCTTCTGACCCACACTGTCTCACACTGTCACATGTGGTGTCTTGAAAATGCCGATAAAGTAGTGCTTCTGGCTCAGTAGTATACACGAGTGACGCATCGCCCCAGACACCAGCTGGAGACCTGCTATGTGGAGTGGTGTGTGTGTGTGTGTGTGTGTGTGTGTGTGTGTGTGTGTGTGTGTGTGTGTGTGTGCTCTGCCTCTGTCCAGGCTTCCTGGGAACAGGTGTGTGAGCTGGCAGGACTGGAGGGAATTCAGCCCTCCTTTGTCCCCTTTGTTCAAGCCCTCTCCTGCCCACGCTGCAGATGCTTCCTGAACTCTGTGCTAGATGTGTGCTGGACCCGGGGCAGCTGTGGCTCAGGAGGTGAAGAGTGTCGTCCACTGATGTTGGTTTGGTGGTTGGACTCACATATCGAAGTGTCCCCAGGCGAGGACCCTGCATCAGAGTTACAAAAACCATTAAAGCATTTTGGATAAAAGTATTGTATAAATGCAGCCATTTACTCTCTACACTGATGTTAGCACAGCAATCTGCAAATGTTAATGGGGCGTTATCAACAGGTGCCCAGATAATACATCTGCATGCCATCGGTTAGAATTACAGCCAATCACAGGAACTAAATGTGACAGAACAACAGAAAGCAAACATGTCTTTCTAATCAACACAAGCATTAAATACAGTCATTTGTTCTTCAGTCCACATCATTTAATAAAACACAACGTTCATCTCTTCACTCAGAAATCCTTACGAACATGTTGTTACGCTGAAATGTGACACAGTCAGAACTCGGCCATGTTGGCTCGGTGAGTTGCTGTGGTGAAGACAGAGGCGGTTAACAAAAACACTCCAGCAGGCCTCAGAGTGAACATGAAGAAAGACTTGGAGACACAGTTTGGATTATGATGCTCATCTCGATGAAGAATAAGTAGGTCCTGAAACATATCAGAATACCTATTACTAATGTGCATTGGATATAAACAGAGCTGGTTAAAGATATTAATACATGTCAACTGGTTATATGGGGCAAAATCACATTTGGGATTTGGAGCCAGACCTTCTGAATCAGAACTGACTAGCACTGGTTTGGAGGAAACAGTGACTTTGTAGAAGTCACATCTCTGCTCATGTAACTTTGGGGAGTCACACTCTTCTTCTTTGCTGTGATGAGGCTGTCAGCTTCTCTCTGGTTTCACTTTGATTTCTCTGTCACGTTTCTCTTTGTTGTGTGTGTTGCTGGACATGGCCTCTTCTCAGTGTCTGATCACCTCACCAGCTGTTTCTCATCATCTGATCAACCACTGCAACAAACAAAAGGCCGGCTCAACCTGTCCAACGCCAACAGATCATTCAGCCGTCATGACAACACATGCTGCAGCCAGCTCCGTGTTTTTTAGTGAACTTCATATTTGTGATTTTCTCTGATCTCCTGTGCTTTGGGATACTCTGCTGCCATCCACCTGCCACGCTCAGCCCTGTGTGTTTGGTCTGTGACTGGAGTTTGCATACATCATTCTACATAACATTAATGTATGTTATATTCTGAAGGAGATACTTTGACATTTTACATAGTTTCTGTTCATCCAAGCTGCAGGTTAAATGTATATGGATAGGTTAAATGCTAAATGGACTGTACTTATGTACTGTATATAGAACCTTTCCCATCTTCCAACCACTCAAGGCACTTTTACACTACACATCTCATTCAGTCATTCATACACTGACAACAACAACAACAACAGCAACAATAATAATAATAATAATAATAATAATAATAATAATAATAATAATAATAATAAACCTAAAGAGTCCAAAATCATAACTGACATTCTTACAAATACAGTTTACAATCACTACAGACAGAGGAAGTGTCTGAAATAATACAAGCAGTCAAATTACAGGAAATATCTGATGCTAACAAGCTATAAATCTCTGAGGATATGTATTATTATGACTCCTGTCACATCACAGCGAATTGAAACAACTATGGGAAACATATATAGCTGAGATAAAAAAAAAAGTAGTTCTGATAAAATGATATCAATTCATAGAGTTAACTAAAAGACATACACGTCTTTGAGGAGGGAGGGTTTAATGCACCAGCGAGCATCACAACTTATGTGGAGAACTTTAGAGACAGATGTGGGAGGAAACATACCCTGGAATCATTTTGACACTGAAGAGACTCGGGAAATGATTGCATCAGGACAACAATGAAAAGATGGTCAGTAACACAAAAGAAGTGGAAACTGCCAAACTCCAGGAACTCAACATGCTTTACCGTCTATCATGGACACAGGATGGATGACAGATGGACACAGCAGTGGTTGATGCATATATTGCACAAGTGTTCAGTGACTAAAACAAGTGTAACTGCATGCATCTCCTCCTGCGTGTTGGATAAAACATCGGTTCAAAAATAATAAGTCCTTCTGGACCTTTGGCTTCACATGGGACACTAACAGCGCTCTCCTGGTGAAGATGGTTTTCGTTGGCCTGCACTGTGTTTTCTCACCACATTTTCTCACAGTGCTCTAAAACAATAGAACGGACGGCAAAACTAGATCATGAGTCGACCATAGAGCTGTGTGCCGTGCTCCGTCTGGCCTGGTCTGGTTAACACAGGCACTAAAAGGAAGCAGGCGGCCCTTCAGAGTGCTTCTGTCTCCTGCGTGTCCTGTTATGGGGAATGTTTGCAGACCCAAAACACAAACACAAGCCAACAGATCTAGAACAGTTTAAACGAGTTATTGATGAGCAGAGGAGATCGTGCAGGGGTAGGATGGGAGTTAGCAGAAATCACAAAACAGCTTTTCAAAAAGTACACAAAGTTTGCTGAGAATTGTTTCCAGAAGGGAGCCTGAACAATCTGCAGGCGTCTGGGAGGGTGAACTGATCTTCTGTACTGCATGAATTGATTGGAGCAGGTGCTGAGGTCATCAGGCAGGTGAGAGGGAACTGTAGGCAGCATGGGTACGACCAAGTAGTCAAAAACATAGTCCTTTCCTAACCACTTTTCCTTGACCTCGATGGAAAACGTCAGGAGGTCAAGGAAAGATGAGAAGGAGAATTCATCAGGAGGAGAAGATGACCGCAGTGTTCAGAGAATCTGACTGCTCTTACAGTAGACTATGTCATCATGTAATTACTGCATTATTGATGTGATCTGTGGTAAAGCTACAAAGTGAGAATTCCAATAATAAATGAATATCAAAAGATGGATGCTTAATAATCAACGGTATCTTCCATGCTGATCTGCTGGATGTCGCAGTTAGAAAAGTTGGACTGACACTGAATTTGATATTCACATATTCATTTGAATGGTCAGGATAACTTATAAGCTATCTAGTTATTAACAACATGACAGCTAGATTTTCATAGTTTTTCACAGACAACAAACGTGAACACCTGTGTGTGTGAACGCAGCTCCACAGTAAATAAACTGTTGTCTTCTTCTTAATGTCTAGAAAAATGCAGACGAGGATTGATTTTAAAAGTTGGTTACATCGTCTAAACATACTTAAGTAAGAGTCAAATTACAGGCTTGATGAAATGCTTGTTCCTTCCATCTCAGGTTAAACGACGTCTCTTACAGATGACAGCTATGATACGACGTGGGTACCTGATGAGCTGGGAATGAGAAGGGGCTGTAACATTCCACATCAGTGCTGCACAGCTGTATTTCTTGCCTCAGTGGTGCTGATCTGTACAGTCGTCGTATCAAACCTGATGAGCGGCTGCGATTGTCTGAATAGGATGGGGGACCAGACACATCTGCCAGAGCAAATAAAACAAGAGCCTGAGAGTCATCTAGTTCCCAGGCTGCCCATCACCGTTTGTTTTTCCTAATGTGAGGCATAAAGGCACAACAATATTATATAATGATAATGATTTGTATTTGCAGGGTTGTATTATGTTTGATGTTCAGTGCTCTGTTTATAGTTTTACTGTGTATTAAAAAAAAGTGCTTTGAGCAAACAGATGCAGAGCCAAGAAATATCTTTTGGATGTCGGCGCTGTGTATTTGTTGGCTAATTCACCCCTGATTCATCCTGGGAGGATGGATTCACATTCAGGGCTTCACACAGCTGTACCTGAGGCAGCTGTGTGTGGACCCTCAGTGTAATCAATAAATGTAATGTAATAAATGTAAATACACCTCAGGACTACGCCTGCTAGGGCTATGGAGTTACCATGCGGGTCCTGTGTTAATCATGCCTTACGAGTCACATCCTGTTATGTTTCTGCTGTGTGCCCACACAGGCTCTGAAGTTCACGCCGGCACCTGCTCAGCATGAAACCTTCAGTTACCATCAGCGCTCTCTCCTTTAACCAGCGCTGTAAAGTACAGGCTGTCTGAGGTGCTAATAGCCTTTCACTGTAATTATAACTCAATTAGCTGCTACAGTACAAAAACTGATTTGCTAAATTCACCACTCAAGCCTGACGGTAAAGGTAATGGAATGATGGAGTTGTGGCCCATGGTGTCATTATCGGTCTTGAATGGTAACATCAGGGCTTTCTGCATGTGTCTGCAGTACTATTGGCTAAGATACTGATCGCAGAGGGTTTGAACGTACACGGGAGGACTCCAGAAGCAGGTTTAGGAGTGAAACACTTACTGTTACAGGCCCACTGAGATGAGTGAGAATCTGGCAAGTGGTTTTATCAGAGGATGGCATCCTCACGGGAGGCATGTGTCATTAAACGCTCAATATTAGGCATCTGTGATACTATAAAATTTCAATCCAATACCAAGTAAATACAGGGCCAGTATTACTGATAGTGATACTTTTGTGTAGGGGAGAACAATGCATCATCAGTCTGCAAATATGGAATGCAAAGATAGGAATACTAATGTTCCTTTGACACAAAATGGTTATTCTGTTCAGCCATATTCACGTTTCAGGTGTGAGGTAATTTTGTGACCCAGCACAAGGGGTATCAGGAAGTAACACAAAGCCTAAACTAGTGTGTCTAACAGAAATATCTCTAAATTAGAGAGACAATTAGGCCTCTCTGATTGGTACCTGATGGGCACCACGCCTCCGGCAGCAGAAGCCAATCAGGCGTCTGCGACCACACACCTGGATTTACAAAAAAAAACATGACATACAAAATATACCTGCAAGACAGAGGTCCTACCAAGTATACATCTTTACATTGGACACATGTTTTAGTTCCAGTAAAATTATTCATTTAGATTCATTTCAACTGTCTGAATAGCCTATATTATCAGTTTGTTATTACGACTGTGATGAGCAATCACACTTGCAACAGGAGTTGTGTACTGAGGGTAGAGAAGAGGAACTGGAAGTATCGATCTCATCATGCAAGTATTGATCATGCCACTCAATACCAAAGTTGATATTTTAGATTGATACTCCAGATCCAGATGTCTGAAATTTTCTACCCATGTAAACGTGTGTATGTTTCCACATGGATAAAAAGTCACTTTCTGACAGTTGCACATGCACAAGAAGGTTAGCTGTGAATGGAAAGACTGTGTGTCATACCTACTTCAAAGATCACGCTTAATAACAATTAGCAGCATTGTAGAGTCAGCCCACGCATTCTCTTTAAATGAATGCTCTGTTTGTTATCTGCCAGCAGCCTCAGTAACTGTCCTTCTTGGGAAAGTCATTTCACATTCACATTTATTTAGTACACAGGTTCATTCAGACAGCCTTCACAAAGCACTTCTGAACTCATCCGAATTTACATTAATAACAAAGTCTTGATTATTGTCCTCTCTATTATTGAGTATTGAGTATTGTGTCTTATGGTTTCACACTAACATATGGTCTTTAAAGGTGTTATAGCATTGCGTTAGTCCATCTCTCAGTACTTTATGACGTACAACATCTGAAGCTCACAGCCCCAAGTCCTTTGGTTCCTATAGAATATTCGGACTAAACACAAACATATTCTGAGGTGCTCCAGGCTAAATGAGGTATATAATCCCTCCACCTTCTTTTTAGGTCTGTCCTGACATCCCCTCCTACTGTAGTTGATTGTGCCTGCAATTCCTCGAAGCGTCAGGATCACATGGTACAATCTCAACCAGCTCCTTTTTTGACATGAAGGAGCAGCGGATTTACTTCAAGGCCCTTCTGGAGGTCTTTGCTTCTCACCTCATCCCTCGAGCCCGAGCACTCTTCAAAGAAGATTATTTTCGTCCTCTTGTTTCCATGACATCATGCTGCCGATCACCACCCAAAGCAAATGACCATGTGTGAGGGCTGGAAAGTATTGATTTCTTTTAGATATAGAGCTTAACCTTCACGCTCAGCTCAGTGCATTGCTGCAGTCCTGATGACAAGTTCAGCATTTTAAAACGCATGAGTGTGGCTGTGACGTGGACTTAAACACTGTAAATATAAAAACTCATGATTTACTTTTAGGGGACATTATACAACACCCGTCCTTAGACCCTTGGATCAGATAAAGAGAAACTACAAACAACATTTCAGTTGGGAAACAAAAATCTGCATCATAGCAACATCCGATGACTGATCAAATCAAACTCATCTCACAACCAACACACAGATCATCAGCTCTATCGATACTTAAAATGAGTGATCGCAGAGAAAGTTAGAGGTGCACAATAATAACTCTTTCTTCTTTGGTCTGACAAACTCGTATACACACATTTATTCTTACTTTACATGGACTTTTTGAATAACAACACAACTATTATCAATTTGCACTTCCATCTGTCTGATTCCCTCATTAGCAGCTTACATCGCTTTTTTGTTTTCTGTGAAACCTCTAATGGTTGAGCTTTGTTTAACAAGCGAAATTCAGTCCATCACAGTGCATTATACTGAGCGATGTGACACAGACAAAATATTCAAATGTATTAGAAACACCTTTCTAGGTTATGCAGCACAAGTGCACATGTCAACTCAAGTTACATTTCTGTGCTCTGAAGCCTTTGTCTGGGGGTGTACAAGCAAAGTACCAGAAGACTTTCCCTCCCTGCTCCCCAAACTAGTTGGAACACTCATTTATCAACAAAGTCAGAATATTTGTTACTACAACCACGAACATTTGACAAGAATCTGAAGCAACGACTTCAGAGTGAACCGTGCTGTGCTGACTAAATCCTTGGTGAAATTATACAACAAAAGACATTTTCTAAGCCCGGCTCCCCGGAGCTCCAACAGGAGAAAACAGTTCCAAAGAAAATGGCAGTTCACCTGCTTACAACAACATGACTAACACAAATTCAGTTTTATGTCTAAAAAGAAGCTCACAGTCTATAGGCACTCTGAGGTCTAGAGTTAAAGGTGCTGCTGTCAGATCTCTGTCACTGGAGTTCTGGAAAACTCTTCAAAACAGCAGGACGTTGGAGTCAACCAGCAGCAGACACTTGGCAGGTCAGGCCCACGAATCCAGCCAGTCAGGACGAGACCTATGGGTGCACACTCATAGATCATCAGAGAAAACAAAGTGCATACACTCTCACATAAAGACAGTCTTATAAAACACAGGGAAAAAATAGACAAAGGTCAATAAAATGTCAAGGGCTGCAGCAATACTACAATCAAGTACTTGAATTTCAGAATAGAGTTTGTCCCCCCTTTTGCACTCGAGCTGGAATGGACTATAAAAACCTGACCATGTATTTTTTAGTCTACTCCAAGTGTTTGGTCTTGTTTCCTGAAAAGTTGTTTAGAACCTGTTGCTCATCCTCTGAGACCCCTACAGACCTCCTCCTGACGGGACCTTCACTGGTGTCTGGTGTTCTTTATTTAGAAAGTTCTGTATCTGTAATGATGTTGCTGTCTCTCACTGAACTAAGCTTGATGTTGATCTTCTGATGGTGTGGTCACATGTTGAGGAAGTCCCTCTTTGCTTCACTTCTGAGTCTTACACTGAGTTGTGAATCCTCAAATTATTTCCAGGTTTACATGAACATGAATGAGATTTTGAAGGTGACTTTTGGGCTCGACTGTAGATGAAGATGAGTTGAACCCTCAGTGCCCATCTGGATATTAAATATATATATATATATATGGCATCCTAAGTAGGAAAGTAAGATACTGTAGATGTATTCATCCAGTCTTGAAAACATCTCACTTGTATACTGTGCGCTGTATACTCTTTGTGGTGGAAGTAGCTACAGTTACAGAAACTTCATGAGCTCTGAGGAAATGCCAGGTGCAAAACAAACACTTCCAAAGCGTAAAGATCATGGAAGTATGGAAGATACTGCCAGACTGCAACTAATGCTGCTGGAAATCTCTGTGACCATTCTCTGTGGGTACTACTGACAACACCTTTTAAAACTGAATGAGGATGATGATGGTTGGAAAAAGCCAGCACACTTGTTGCTCCGTGAAGACATTTCTTTGTGGCATGTTGGACTCCTCCATCAGAGACAGTGAGAGCTGACAAACACTTCCAAGTCTAGGTCTGGTGCCAAGTTAAGACCTTCAGAATAGATTGTTATTGTTGGCTGCAGAAATAAACTCTCATTAAAATCACAAGAGCTTTACAAATGTCTTCCTTACATCAGTCAGTGTCTGATGCAGGAGAGTTTTCCCGGCACAGTGAGTCATGTATATTTGTCTTCCCCCGATGTTGATCTAACTCTCTGTGATGATGACGAAGAAACATTGTTATTGGTTTTTGTGACTGCTGTGAACAAAAACAGCCCGTGCGCCTGGCTGGATCGTGACTGTAAGTCAATGGGTGCCAAGCTGCCATTTCTGTAAAGCTACTTTTATTGCAGCATCTGGCTAACTTGGCTTTTATCTTATTATGCTAATACAGGAGGCTGGGGTTATAGCAATGAAAGCTGATTTACTCTCTGATTGTTGTAGCCTGAGTGATGGGGAAGCAGTCATCACGTTTGAGAGGGAAGTGTGTGGAGCTGGATGTCCTGTGCACAGCTGCTGACAGGATAATGAAGATAAACCACACTGAACCACCTCAGAGGGTCACACCGCTGTGTTTTCATGTTTTAGTCCTACTGCAGAGGAGGTAATGTGTATACCTCAATGCTAAGCTGTCTCTAAAGCATATACCACAGGTGTTTAATATATATATATCTATATTAGGGCTGTCAAATGAACATGTTAATTTCGATTAATTAATTATAGAAAAAAATAATGTGCATCTACGAGTGGAATTAGGAAAGTTCAGCCCACTCTCCAGTGCAGTAGGTGGCGGTAATATGCTTGTTGCCATCTGCCATTCAATAAAAGAAGAAGAATCAGGCTGCACTGTATCTGCTGGTGCCACCTTTGAGTCGGGGAAACACTCCGCCCACACCTGCTCTGTAAACATGATGGAGGCAGATGAGAAGCAACACCTGCCTCACTCAACCTCGACCAGACATTCAGATGCAAACTGATGAAGTCCACTCACGACTGACAAACAAAGTGCCTCACTAAGTGGACTGCAGGTCAACGTGGTCAAAGACAGCAGAGGTTTGACAGAGAGCATCCTGAGCTAACTGAAACTTTTTATGGCACATAAGATGTTGAGAAAAAGTCCTAATGTGAAGAGACTGCTGCTCTCTGTTGTCAGGTTGAGGTTAGAGGTTTGTCCTGAGATGCACATATTGAATATAAACAGTGGAGTTCATATAAAACATATTGAACTTTCATGTTTAAAATATTTTTCATTGATTTATTCAGCTACTAAATTGAATTAATTATAATTAATTTGATATTTTATACACACACACACACACACACTACCAGTCAATAGACTGGACACACCTTCTCCTTCTTCAATGATTTTTCTTTATTTTTAATTATTTTTAGCTTCCTACATTGTAGATTGACACTGAAGATATTAAAACAATGAAACTATGTGGTAAATAAAACAATGGTCAGAAAGGCAGTTTTACATACTCATGACATTCTCTCGATCAGCTTCATGAGCAAAGCACCCCCACATGTAACACCTCCTCTCTCATACTTCACGATGGGAACCACACATGCAGATATCAGCCGTTCACCTTCTCTATGTCTCACAAAGACACAATGTTTGTAACCAAAAAATCTCAAATCTGACTCATCAGACTAAGGTCCAGGTTTCCACTGGTCTAATGTCCGCTCTTTGTGTTTCTTGGCCTGAGCAGTTCTCTTCTTCTTGTTGGTCTTCCTCAGCAGTGGTTTCTTTGACCATGAAGGTCTGATTCACACAGTCATTTGATGCTGAGATGTGTCTGCTACTTTAACTCTGTGAAGCATTTACAGTAAGTGAGCTCTAATCTGAGGTGCTGTGAATTGCTGATATCTGAGGCTCTTGGCCTTTCTTTCCACTTCAGTGTTCAAGGTTCTAGGTTCAAGGGGAACACAGTACACAGCGAAATGAGACAGTATGTTGCTAAGGACTATGGTGCTATATATAACATAGAACATACATAAAGTGCAGGATAGATTTAGACAATGTGACATGAAAAACAACAGACATGGTGTAACAGATTGAGATGTGTGTGTTTTGTATGTACATGGCTACATATGAATGTATACAGTATAGTCATCTTAGGTAAAGTAGACAGGTAGATATTTAACAACTGAGTAGCAGCAGGTAAAAAAGGTGCAATGTGCACGCATATATGTGCACATTTACATTTTACTGTTTAACAGTCTGACTGCCTGTGGGAAGAAACTGTTTCCCATCCTGGCAGTGCTAGTCTTTAAACTGCAGAAGGCAGCAGGGGAAACAGTGTGTGGGAGGGGTGAGGTTGAACATCTCCAGTGTTTCTTGCCTTGTGCGGGTTGTGCGTGTTGTAAATGTCCGTGACAGAGGGGAGAGAGACCCCGATGATCTTTTTGTTTGCCCTCACAACGCACTGTAGGGAGACGTTGCAGTTACCAAACCACACTGTGATGACACTTCTGAGGATGCTCTCGATGGTCCCTCTGTAGAAGGTGGGCAGGACCGGGGTAGCAGGTGAAGAGCAGGGGGCTGAGCACAGAGCCTTGAGTGGCTCCTGTGTTCAGCACTGTGGTGCTGGAGGTCTTATTCCAGACCCCGGACTTCCTGTGGTCTCCTTGTCCAAAAGTCTAGGATCCCGTTAAAGAGGGTGGTGTTTGGACACAGCTGGCTCAGCTTCCCCATCAACTGCTGGGGGAGGATGGTATTGAATGCTGAGCTAAAGTCTACGAACAGCAGTGTGACATAAGTGTCCATTCTTTCCACTTGGAGACACATTCAAAGTTCTCCAAATTTTACAGACAAACTGACCTCCATGTTTTATGAAACATAGTCGCTGCTTAGATTATGTTCTGATACCAACGTTTTTTAAACTTTTATTTACTGCGTGGAGTCACAAGGAGGTTGTTGGGGTGGATGGTGGGTCCTGCGTGTGGTTTGATTTAGGCAACAAATGCACTTTAGTGAAGGTTGGGAAAACAGTATCCACCCTTTAGAGTTATGCTGCTGTATAATAGCATTCCTCTCCAGTGATTTTATTGTAATGTTTGTCATATTAGACATTATTTGTTTGTCAGAGGTTGTGAAATCTGATCTGGATTTCTGTCAATCTCACAATTTATTGGACGAGAAAACTGTCACACAACACTGGAGTCTTTGTATGAATGTTTTCATTGTTTACTATTTGAAAGGCAGACCTGCAAGTTCCATCATGTTGCCTTAGTTTGTTATGACATCAGAGGAGACCTCAATACAGTAATGTATATGTATGTGTACTCTCTACAGTATGTGACAGTGAAACCATTGTACATAAATAAATATCAATAAAATAAGACAGTGAAACCATATTTATGTGGTTGGAGAATAGATTATGACTTGCATGGCTGTACATACTCAACATACCTATTTTTTTTTAACTGTATAAAAACACATAGTCACCCACAAGTTTTTGAAGCGCCATTGTGAAGTTCAGTGTGGTGGCCTCCACTGTTTTGGCCGTCGTATCTCCGTTGTACCTCCGTCGTACCTCCGCAGAGGCATGAGATAAAGCATGGGTGGAGTTGAGGCAGGCTGAATAATTCCTGGTTGCTCAAACAAGCCACCTGTAACAGCACCCACCTGTCAATCCAAGGGGTAACACTTTTAATTCTGCATAACTTAATATCATCTGAACAGGTGAGTTGTATATAACTTCACCCTCAGTACAGTTGTCATGAACAGGGAAATTATCTATAGAGACCAAAACTGTTTTTGTACCAGGCTGTAAACATGTTTATTTCTGCTGTGAAGTTGGACATTTGAACATGGGGACTTATGGAGACTGACTCACTTCTGGAGCCAGCCTCAAGTGGATGTTTGAGGAACTGCAGTTTGTGGCACTTCTGCATTGACTTCACTTCATAAATATGGAGGTTGCTGCTTGCTCCTGTGTTATGTTTTATACTTTATGTATGTATGTTGGAAGCCTTGAATGAACTCTGCAACATATCGTATCCTCTTCCCTGTAGACTCTTGTGTTTATTTGTTGAAGTGAAAGACAAATTGAAGACACATTTGACTGGGATGATTGTTGTGGCTCCACTGTCAGAGTCATGTTTACGTCCATATAACTTTTAAATCCTAAAGTTGGCCTTGAAACATTTGCTCATGCAGGGGGGTTGTAATGAAATCCCTCAGCTGTGACATGACCACTTAATTGAGAAGAAAGCTTTAATAGAGGAATGTAAATATATTCTGCTTACGTTCAGTATATTCAGCTTGCTTTGATTCTTACTGCTTGTTTGAATTGCAGATTAAATCTCCTGAGTCACATCCACCACTGCTATGTCTGAGAGCGAGCAACCAGAATTCAAATGCTGCCATGTGAAAATATTGTGTTTGATAGTTAGATCAAGTATGTGGCTCCGAAATGACTGCTGGGGCAGATATTTGATATGGTGAATGTTTCTCTTGATTTCAGCTTTTATTTTATCAAATAGCCTCCTTGAGATCACGACCGCTGGTTCAACACAGAGCCGAGAACAAAAAGCATCCACCAGAATAACAACGGAAAAACACAGAACAGTTGAGTCTGATTATAAGAGGCAAAAACAAATAACAAATATCATGAGCTACACATTGTAGAGTTGTTTTTACCTGCTTTTTCTCAACAAAGACAGCTATTTCTTCTATATTAGAACCTTGTTTATTCTAAGACCTTTATCCACAGCTCATCAGCAGCATTTTTTCCAGCCTTCCTGGCAGCCACTAATTGTGTGATTTCTGTGAAAATCCTACAATACATAATGTAGGTATGTCTTGAAATGGAAAATATGCCTTTGTTTGCATTCTATTGGTGTGAAACATGGAAAATGAATCATAAATGAGAAGCTGAAATTGTGTGTTTGTGTCTGCAGTGGGCCATTAGTATGCGTCTGTATAAATCTGTGTAAAGTAAGAATAAATGTGTTCTGAGTCTGTCAGACCAAAGAAGAAAGGGTTATTAACTATCCAGGAAATGTTGAATGATTAAAAAGTTTTTGAAATTAGGTGTCAAAGTCAGGTAACAATGAATTCTCAGCTCCAGGACTGTGGGGGCGTGTCCTCTGAATGTGCTGAAGCCACGCCGAAGCGACTGAAACGTGTCAGATGAGTTCAGAAAATGACATGACTGGTCCTGGTCTCATCTCTGGGCTGTCATGGTTTAGGTCCACTGATAAACTCGGTCAGATTTGGAGATATGAGAGCTGCTCCATCCAAAGTGGGACAGTAAGATATCAGGCTGACTTTTTTATCTGTTGTGTCTGAGGAGCCATGTTCCCTAACCTCGGTGAGAAAAGTAAGGCTCAGAATGGCGCCTGCTTTTCTAAACACAAACAGACATCTGCTCTGTATCTCAAGGAGGCATGGCAGTGTCTCCATAACAAGCTAAGATGTAACACTGTTCCTGCAGTGACCTCAAGACATACAATAGACCCCACACATTAACCCAAAGGGCTATTTTGTTACACGTCCATATGTGTTACGTCATAGTTTTGATGTCCTCTGTGTTCATCTACAATGTAGACACATCAAAGGTACTGTAACTGGAGCTAGCTGTATTATTAACTGTGTTTGTACAATCATTAATGACAACTGTATTTAACTGCACCACTACAGACAGAGTGCCTGACTCAGCCTTACAACAAAGAAGCCCCCAGACAGCGGTTCAGACCCGACATCCATTGACAGAACAAAGTGTGTCATCAGTACTGTTTTTTTTTTTTTTTGCAGTTATGAAATTCTCTCTGATGCAGTGCTTTGAATGTTGTTGCTTACAAATTGTGCAACCCGCCTGGAAGCTTCAGTATCAGACATAACATCAGCACCCACGGGACTCCAGTCAGTGCCCACCGAGAGGCAGCAGCTGCTGAACATCACAGAGAAATAAACAATCTTAATAAAATATATTCAGTCTGTGCAGTTATTCTACAAATCAGTTTATGCAAACACAGAGTGCAAATGTGCTACAAGATGAACTTCATTCATTAACAACAACCAGATGACTGTTTATCAGCGAGTTATCAGCACCTTGCAGTTGACTTCAGCTCTACACAGCATCTTAGCATCTTTTAGCTGATTGTTTTGGGTTGGGTTGCTCACATTCACCTTGTTCCCAGCTGCAGCAGGCAAAACCCTGATAAACCCAATGTAGGCTACACTACCTGCCCAGCACAACAGTAAAGTTAGAAACTAGCTGTTGAGAGAGATTTTTGACTTGACCAAACTTGATCTAAAAGACAGTGATTATTTAGACTTGCATTCCTTGAAACAAGACTCCAACAGAGGTAATGTTTGCTACACTGAATGTGCACCAAACTGTTGATCAAATAGAATAGATACTTTATCCCTCAAGAGGAAATTCTTTTTTTCAAGTCTTTTTTACATGAATTGTTACCGAAAATACAACCACACACACACACACACACACACACACACACACACACACAAAGGGCTCATCAGAAATCAGAAATGAATGAACATAACATTTGATAAAACTCTATCACCTGGAGAAGGAGGATGCATTTCTGTTTGTAGCTCTGGATGTGTTTCAGAGCTCGATGTGAGGCAGACAGGAATCTTCACATGTAGGCTCTCATTCTGGAGTAATTGGCCTGCAGCCAGACCCCAGCTCTCAGAAGTCCCTGCCTCCAGATAAACCAGTCTGCAGGGAACCAGCATCCTGACTCCCAGTAGCTGTCCCGCTAGGGAAACATCCTGAGCTGGATCTAATCTCTAAAAACATTCTTGTCTGATACAGTTTACCCTCAGACACCGAGAGATTGTCAGCGGGCCTGAGTCAGTGCAGTTGTCATAACTGATCCTTAGAACCTACAGCTAAGCCTCGGCCATGACCTGTCCTGCTAACATTACAGCATTCACTGGGGTTTTTTCACAGTTCATTCCTCCATACAAGCCCCCCCACCCCCAAACTACTGGACACTATTTCATGTGTGTGTTTCATGTTACACACTGGAGGCAATGTTTCCATATTCAACCCTTTATAGGACTGTTATATCAAATCTGTCAGCTCTTCAAATCAAATCAAATCAAATTTTATTTGTATAGCACAAAGTCACAAAATACATTTGCCTCAGAGGGCTTTACAATCTGTACGGGGGGGACACCCTCTGTCCTTAGACCCTCTGCTCTTGAACCGAGCTCTTGATCTGAGCTTAAAGGTCCAGTGTGTAGGATTTAGTAACATAGAGAAAAGATAAGAAAAACATGGTGCATTCTGTAGAAGAAGACCTGCAGTGTCACTAATGAAAACATTGCTATGAATATTATGTCAAATCTCTGATGCATTCTGTAAATAAAGCCTGTAAATCTGACACACTGGACCTTTACATGTTATTCTTCTGTCTGAATAAACACTGTGGTGGCTTTTACATTAAAACAATTCTGAATTGAAACTACAGCAACACACAAGATAAACACATCTAATGTGAAAAGAAAAGAGACGCATTTTCAGCATTGAAGAGATTATTAACAACAGAAATTATACATCTGGGGAGCAGCTCAAGTCCAGCTTGGACAACAGTGTGGAGTATGAACTGGCAGCGAGAGACCTTAGCACTGCAACCAGGGTGATGCTATGTGGCTGCCTATTACTCCACCATCTCTCTACATTTGCATAGCTATAAGCTCTTTGTGTGTGTGTGTGTGTGTGTGTGTTCAAAAAATAAAAAGGTTTTTCCCATTAAGGAATGAATAAATTAAATCTTAATCTTGGCTGGTTTGGAGTGCAGCATTACCTGGTTTTCACTATTGTGATGAGTGCCGCTGGGATCTATTACACTGTCTAATCAAGTAAACATGTATATCATTTACTAAATATTTTCAAGTTTTTCTTTAAATATCAGTGCCAGCTGTCAGGAAGAGGATCAGAGTTGACTTTTATCTGTTGTTCATCGTTGTAGTGACCCTTTTCTGTCATCCTAAGGAATCTCTTTGTTTTCAGCTTACACTTGCATGGACGCAACAAGGGCAAGAAAGAGAAAAATAACAACCGTTCAGTTCAACATTTAGATGAATCATCCGGATACAAGGTGAAAGGTTGAATTTGATTGGACTTTCATGTTGCTGGGTTCATGCTCTCATATTGTCTTGTTTTCTTCTAGACAAATTGTGTTTCTGACAGGCGTAGGAACATGTCTGCGCACAGGCTTTGTTCTAGGCTCTTTTATTGAATGCATTTGTAAGGGTGAGACCTCTTAGGTTAGGAATCACACTCATAAATATTCTACTTATGCTGAGAAAAACAAGTTTTCCCTATCTGTTCCAAATATCGCACATATGGTGCTGAGCGATTGGCACTTCTTTCCTGCTGTATTTGTATTGGAGGCTTGCACAGACTCTCGCAGTCTGTTAGATTTGAACACATTACACTATCCTGTAATGTCTTTCCTCCTCCAGGCTATAACAAATGCAGCAGACTCCTGTCTCCATATGGTTATTAGTGACAGTGCTGAAATGTGTGTATGGAGCTGATGATCTCCTCCCTCTCAGGTGGCTCTGAAGTGCCGCAGCTATCACAGTGTACATGCTTAAGCTGTTACTGAAATAGAGTGATGACAACCTGTGCTCTGCGTTGTGAGTGAACTGCCTGTCAAGTGTCGTGTTGTTGTGAAGAAAGTCCTCTAAAGGTTATGCTCGTGCTAATCTAAAGTAACATTCAGTGCTGTCAGGACTGTGTTAGTTTTTGAACTTTTACGGTGGCAAGCATAATTCATTCATTCTGTTAAAAAACACTTAAAGGATCAGTCTCAGCCAAGGGCGATTCTCATTTCTCACTGTTGACTGGTTATCGATCTCAGGAGGGTGGATCTTGCCTAATACGGGCTGGCCAGAGGATGAGGCCAGACAGAACAAGAGTAGAGGAGGCTGAAGACTTTGCATCCAGACCGTGATGGACAATGAATGACAACCCCTCCATCCCTGAGGTATTCTGGTTTAGTTGCTGACTTCTTCTATTTGTTAATGTAAATCTTCTCCTGGAGCCGGGAGGGGACAACTCTGGGCACAACTTCCTGCAACTGCCTTGTAGTGTAGGTAGATAGAGGCTGGCAGGGAATGAGTGGAGGTGAGTCTTCTGAACTATTAATATATGTGGACCAAAGGCACATAGAATATAGAATAAGGTAGTACATGAGACAGTCAATATAAATAGACAATAATAACAACATATAATGAATAGGTCAGAAAGAGTCAAAGACAGACCAAGAATTATATTCCATGGAGACACAACAAAGCCACATAACTTATAAATGTTGGGAACATATCATATTTCCAGAGGATCAAAACAACAGATTAAATAAGTAACTGAAGAAGTATTAGCAGCTATTATAAAATGACTTACAGGTCTATAAGTTTAATTTAAGACTTATTAGTATTAGTTTTTAAAATGTACAGTATAACTTGCTTACAATTCTTGACCTCACTTTGGCCACAGGAGTTCTTTGGATTTCTGGGGCAACGTTCCTGCTCTTTAAGTAGTTGCTGCTCTCAAGGTAGTACTCTAGGCCCAAGAACCATTTCGGTGAAGTGAGCCTGCAACACTGGCAGGTCAAAGACCTCCAGACTGAACAGCTAGTGTAAAGTGTTCATTGGATGCTTTCCATTCAGCTAACATCTGTACTTGCTTTCGCTACTCACATCTCTTCCTCACATCTTAGCTCCCCCCAGCAGAGATGTGAGACAGGGATACAAGGAAAGGATGTGAGGACAAATGAATGTTATTCATCAGAGGGACATTCTTGCCCATTCTAGGTTCATTTCTATCATTGAGAGTCTGAAGTGGTTGAACACTGATAAAGAAAACCTTATGAATATAACTCATAGAGTTAATTTAAACAAGATTTACAAAAATGGACATTTAATCCCAAAACATGTCAGTCCTCATGCATAAATACTTAATCTTTAAATGATTAGAATATTCAGACTGCTTTGCTCTTCCACATGTAATTCATTATTACTATGCCTCTTTAACCAAAGCACTCACTGTCTGGCTATATTATCATCCAATGTCAAAGTGGATTCAATTGAAATATACATTTCAAATATGACAGACACACTCACTATTAGCTTGGAGAAGCATTCAGTAATTAACTCTAACATCTAGAGGAGTTAATATAGACAATATAGATAGAGAGAGCAACTGAATTTGTCACCAGAAATATTGACATATCAGGATTCATGGAAAAAATATAGTTCATTATTTTAGTTTTGGAGAATGTATCTATTATTTGAATGAGCATGTATTCTAATGAGTTTTCATTAAATGGTGGAGAAATGTGTCAGGCTTTGAAACAGAACCCAAAAGCAGATGGAGCTGATGAGGTAGTGAAGATGTTGATCAAAGAACGGACAGAAATGATTGAACAGAGAGTGGGGGAAATCAAGGCTGAGTCCGGGTTCCGCTGAGGACGGAGAAGTGGGGGAACTGGCAGAGCGAGCAAGGTGGAGTAGGATCTAGATGATGGTGCTGACTGGCAGAAGACAGGTAGTCCAGGGAAGACAGAGCAAATTTCCAACAAAAACAGTGTAGACGGGATAAGCTAAATGGGAACGGGCATGTAGACTATACATGGCACAACAAAGGGCAGAGGCTGGTACAAAGCAAACAGGGGAACACAACAATCCAGCAAGGACTGGAGTGCTGGTCTTAAATAGTGTGCAGTGATTGAAGAATGTAGAGATAATGGATACAAAAAGTGAATATTATGTCATCCATTACACACTGTAATCTACATTTAATGTGATGTGGTTGATTATTATTATTATTATTATTATTATTATTATTATTATTATTATTATTATTATTACTTTGAAGGATTTCAAGCAAAGGAAATAACTGTAACAGTATATAACAACTGTAAGGGATTAACATAATTAGTACAATATGTAATATTATTATATACTATAATGAATACAGTTTAATAAAATATTTTATAAAATAAGTCATTATTTATTTATTTATTTTTTTTAATAAAATAAATAAAGTCTGAGATCCAAAACAAGTAAAACTTGTTGTTAACTATAACAGAGCCATCCAAAAATAAACTATGAATTAAATAAGATGACGTCAAAAACTAAAGAAACAAAAGCAAAGCCAAACCGGATGTCCGGTTGTACCGGAAACCTGGCTTGTCTGCATCCCAGAGAAATGGCTGCTCTCGTTAACTTCAAATCTTGACTCAGAACCGGTGATGTGTTACGGGGACGTCGTTGTACCGAGGCCGGTCTCCGCAGTGTTTCGTGCCGCTGAATGATATGAAGTGAGACGCTGTGCTCGTGTCTGAGCTCCATGACGTGTGACTGCTGCTGTTAGCTACCTGCCAGCCGGCTATCGTTAGCCGAGAGACCGAGCCAGCTGTCAGTGAACGCCGCTTGTTAGAGTGTGTTCATGGGAAACAAGTAGCACCTGCAGCCGCGAGAGAACAAGCAACTAACTAACCGGTAACCCCGCGTAAATGCCCGAACAAGGTCCCAGGATGAACGGGTTTTCTCTGGGCGAGCTGTGCTGGCTCTTCTGCTGTCCACCCTGTCCCAGCCGCATCGCGGCCAAGCTAGCTTTCCTCCCACCGGAGCCAACGTACTCGATGCACACCGATGCTAACGGCGTGACTAGCTTACATTTAACCGAGCGGGCGGACTGGCAGTACTCCCAGCGGGAGCTCGACGCGGTCGAGGTTTTTAGCACCAGGAGCAGCCGAGGTAACCGGGTCGGATGCATGTTTGTGCGCTGCGCCCCGAACAGCCGGTACACGCTGCTGTTTTCTCACGGTAACGCCGTGGACCTGGGACAGATGTGCAGTTTTTACATCGGCCTTGGCTCCAGGATCAACTGCAATGTGTTCTCCTACGACTACTCAGGCTACGGGGTCAGCACGGGCAAGCCCTCCGAGAAGAACCTGTATGCGGACATCGAGGCGGCCTGGCAGGTCCTGAGGAACAAGTGAGTATGAACCAGGAGAGATGAGAGGATGGATGGTGGATCCGCATGCCCAAACTGAGGAAGCCCATTCCCCGTCTCACTTTAACCACACAGAGTCAGATAAGTCCCAATAACATCAGAAATAAAACATAAAATGAAATGACAGAACCTCAAAAGCACTGATGTAAATCTTTCTGTGTGGTACTGCCCAAAGCTTTATGCACACATTTGACACATACATTTAAAATGTATTCACAGTCTTTAACTGTTGGACAGACTGACCTGTCAAACAACATGATTCAAGTTAGAACACGTCGTTAGAGAATCCAGTCTGACCCAAACAGCAACCTCCAGTGCTGAAGTTGAAGCCAATGCAGATGGGCCAAAAAACTGTAATTCATCAAGCGGCCACTTGAGGCTGGCTCCAGAAGTGAGTAAGTCTCCATAAGTCCCCATGTTAAAAACTTCACAGCAGAAATAAACATGTTTACAGCCTGGTACAAAAACAGTTTTGGACTCTATAGCTAATTTCCCCGTTCATGACAACTGTACTGAGGGTGAATTTACGACTCGATCTGTGGTATCATGACCTGATTCTGAGTTGGTCCATGATTCAAACCTATTCTCAGCTGACTTCAGTGAGAGGAATGCATGGAAAGGATGTGAGGATGGATTCATCAGTAACCTACGGTACACTGCACATTTGTCATCTGATCAACATTTCAGCTGGTTATACCTGTAAGCATTCCCATCAGCCTCAGCTGTACTTTGTGTTCACTGCTACATTGCCACTGTTAGCTAGCATGGCTGTAGACTATAGTCCTCTATCATCAGTGTTCTCGTCAGGTGCTGAAGTTCTGCTCAGAGCGATCCTCCACAAAGTTAGGATGGGCAGTGAGTGCTGATAAATCACTCAGCTGTGCAGGCTACATGATCAGAACACAAATGCTTCACATTCTTTGGAAACAATTAGGAAAAGGTGCACACACTTTCGCCGTGATAAAGATGTCCACCTGAGGGTGTTCACGTGGTGTTTCTCTTTGAATCAGTTTTAGAGAAAAAAATGTGAATTTGTGTTTGATTCTAATCCCAAAATCTGACATTGAGCATTAAAGGTGCAGGAGACTCATTGGTGCTCATTATGTAAGCTGTCTTTCTGTTGCGTTCATGATTTCTTGGTGCAGATGCTCTGTCTGACACCTGTTTGGCTCTGTTGGAGCCTCTTTTCATGTGATCGACAGTCATTAGTCTTATCAGTGTTGACACGAGGTATCAAGTGATGGCTAGTTGCAGCACTATTACACTTGGACTGAGCATAACTTTCTGTCCACATAGAGACTTCTAAGTGACAGAACTGTGTCCAGCATCAGCTTTTTGTTTGCTCCCATTTTTCCTGAGTGGAAGTTAAAGTTCTCAGACTTCCTCTCTGCCCACCAAAGGTTTAATCTCTCACATCTTGTTGACATAAGTTACCATTTAATAGTCCTTGTTAGTGAGCGTCCAGCTGACAGGTGTGGTTCATCACGCTCTGACAGCTTGTACTGGTGTCTCTCGTTGGGCTATCAGAGGCGCAGTGCAGTGGGGCAGGTTGACTTTGCCCTGCTGGGAAAAACACATTGGTACTCCTGTGGGAAATGGCCATAGTTCAGTGACCAATAAAAGTCTTTCAAGATAAAACTTGGTGTTTCAGAGTGACCTTTTAATGTGACAGGTGAAGACACACCTGCGTCACAGTCCTGCTGTTTGACCAGCATGTTGATGTAAGGTGGAGCGTTGGCAGCACCCAACAGTCAAATGCTCAGCCACAACATTTACTGTTGAGGCTGGTGAATTTATTCTCAGTGTCTGCTACATGAGTGTGTGTATTGTCAAAGCAGTGTGCATAGTGTGACTGTTTGCAGTCATGCATGACTTTATTAGTTTCAGTGACAGTTCCATCATACTGTTACTCCTTTCCCTGGATAGTTTGATCTCAGACCGATGTGTTTGAAGTTAGAGTGAAATCAGGCTGGTAGAATCCCAAAACAGACTGTTAGACTATCGATAACGTCATTTGAAAAGTGGGACAAAGATGACATCTCTTTAAACGGGTGGAGGAAGGTGTACTTCCTGTTAGTGCCATGGCTGCATAACATTATTAAAACATTATGTAGCAGAGTTTTGTCAATTGTTGAAGAGCAGTGGTAGTTTGTGTCTGACTGAAAGTTTCACATGTATTAAAACAACAAACTAACTTGTCTTCCTGAACATGCTTCACAGAAAGTCTGCGTGTCTCTGAAAGTCTCCTGCAGCACTGAAATGAAACACTTAGTTGTCTTTCGACCCTTTAGGGAGAAATCCACCGTGAAGCTGTGTTGATCACGAGGCTCTCCTTGGGGGAGATATGCACCTGAGCAGGTGGAGGTTTATGTTTATTCAATATCTTTTTAATTACATTTTGTGGGGAATCATTAAGACTCATTTCTTAGTGGTGGTGCTGAGCCTGCAGGCGTCTCTGAAGATAAAGATCGGTTTACACAAAGATCAGCTGGCTTAACATTTTGATAATTGCTGAATGAAATTATTGTCCTTCCTCTTTGAAATTACATCCCCCCACCTCTCACACACATAGTTTCTTCATGGCCACAGTTGACAGAATACCACTGTGGGTGAGGAAAGCAATTTGGGGGTTCGGTTGCAACAACAAAATCAAAAGGGAGTGCGTCTCACCATAAGTGAGTGGAGTAATGGGTCACCCTGTCATCATTTGGGTGGGATGTTCCTATAAACTAATTATTGGCATGATTTTCTTTCATTAGTGGCTTTGTGTTTTTGGTTGAGAAGCAGTCCAGACTGACATTCTTCCCTTTGCTGTTGAGAGATGTAAATGAAGCATGGATGTGTTCTGCCTCTGAGCTTTGGCTTGTCTCGGTCCATGCTGGACATCACTCTGTGTGTGATGTGGCTGGTGTTGGCAGAGCAGACAGTGTGACCGAGCATTGATGATGTGAGATTCTCTCAAATGGCTTCAATGCATACTTAGACTTGAAACATCACAGAGCTGGAAAGCTTCTTGAAACTGTTTATGGAACAGAAAAGACAGTGTTTGAGTCTTTGGTGGAGAGCCTGAGCGAATCATAAACCCAGACTCTGTGAGGAAAAGATAAAATGCATTTATTAAACTGGCAACTTCTAACCGTAGAACCAAGTGGAAATGAAGATGATCAGTCTCCATAAGTCCCCATGTTCAAATGTTCAACTTCACAGCAGAAATAAACATGTTTACAGCCTGGTACAAAAAAACAGTTTTGGTCTCTATAGATAATTTCCCCCATCTCCCTGTTCCAGGCTGTAAACATGTTTATTATATTTAAGTTGGACATTCTAACATGGGGACTTTTGGAGAATGACTTGTGCTGGAGCCAGCCTCGAGTGGACATTTGAGGAACTGCAGTTTTTGAGCACTTCACATAGGCTTCACTTCATGGCCTCAGAGGTTGCTGCTTGGTGGTGACACAAACATATTCACAAAGGGTTAACATCAACAGCTGCAAACATTCAGCAGTGAGGTCAGTAAAGAAAGGCCTCGCCAGTGTGTGTCTATATTTGTATACATGCATTTATTTACATCCTAAAGAACATACACTACAGATATCCATCCATTTTCCATAACCACGTCATCATCAGGGTCACAGGTGGATGATATCCCAGCTGACTAACCACTCACTCTGGACAATTTCCAATCACCAAGAGGCTGGAAATGAAGATCTTTTCCACAGCGGCCATTTTGACATGAAATAGTCTGATCAGCACAGGTGTTACCAATGATACTAATTAAGGTTCAGTTCCATTTAGTGCAGCGGAGACCACATCAGCACCCTGAATGGAATGGAACCTAGTACCATTGGTAACACCTGTGTTCACTATTTCAAAATGGCTGCTGTGAAAAAGCTCTATTAACCTGCATGTGTTTGGACATTATAGGTATACACACACATCTCCTAAAACAGTATACACAAATATGGGAAGAGTCTTGTGTGTGTAACTTTCCAGGGAATGTCTTAACTCTTAAATAAAGATCTTTGGATGAAGTTAAATCTCCTGAACTACAGTGCCTCCTCCTCCTGTGTGGGTCTAATGATGACTGCTCTCAACTACACCCAACAGAATATAAATGCAGCACAGAGTTAAAGCAAAATATCAGAGACTTCTGCTCTGCACACAGAAGGTTTATTTTGTACTGCGTCCAGATAATCCATCCACCTGACAGGTGTGGCCCATGGAGATACTGATTAAACGGACTGTGACAGTGGAACAGAGGAGGGCGGGTTATGACTTCTCCGTCCTGAGAAAACAAACCTCTCTGAAGCCATAGTTAATAGACTTCTTTCAAGTTCTAACATATCTAGTGGCGTGTTGTTGTGACACACCTGTTGGCTGTTTTGTTCATGTTTCTTTAAAAAGGATTGTTCCAAATCAATTTGCAGCAGGGCTCATGTCTCAGGATGTGGATTTTGTTTTCATCCTTCATATCGTTGCCTCTGGCAGTCCACCCGAATAGCCTCAGGCTCCAGCGTGGGCAAAGCCACCCCACAGGCCTGTTTACTCACCTTAATCAAAAATGATTTGTAACGCTGCATGTCTCTTTTACCTTTTCATACAGTCCCACAAGGCTTCGTTGATGTATCATGATCCAAGCTGCGTAACACACCTCTGATTTTTATCAGCACAGGATCAGGAAACAAATGACATCATGTCTGCTGAACCAATCCTCACCTGAAATGACTCGGCTATTTATTTCACCTTTGCTGCGTTTCCTGTGTCTTTCCACAGAGTTTGGCGAGCAGAGATAATAAGTTAGGACACAGATGCCTCGCTCCTGTTAAACTACTCCAGAGGCTCAACATCAGCAAAGTGTTGTTTACAGATATTAAAGACCTGCCAGTGCAGTCAGAGATGCTGAGCTCCTGTCTGTTTCCTGATTGGTCAGATTGTAAGTCTGTATCAAGACAAATATGATTTCTGTTGCTAACATTGGCTTATTTTGACAGAGTGGCTTGTTCCGCTAAACACGGATCAATTGCCTTGATGCCGTGGCACCTCTTTGCTTTCAGAAGCACTTAGGTGATTCATTATGTCCTGCATACGCGTCTATTCATTAACCCTCACTGTGCGTTACATAGGCTGCCTTCTTGAACTTGAGCTGACTTAATACAGCTATTTCCATTTGTACTCTGCTCTGCCTTGGCTCTGGCTTCAAGGTTTCTCTGCCAGTTCTGATGTTTCCATGGAATTTCTACACAGTATGTTTTGGACAGGCCACTTTACACTGGCTGAGTGTGCATATGGAAACATTGTTCTCTCTATTTCTTTGGAAGTAGCTTTTCATGGATTTTTGTTTCACTAAACATAGTCTTTCCCTTCATTTCAACTGATGCTGTGCCATTATCATTTGTTCTAATCAAATCTGTTTGTCTCCTGGACTCTTTAACTAGCTCCTGTTTTTCTACTTAAAAGAAGTGGAACTCCTTTTAACTCCTTTAAAGTTACAGCCTGATACAAACTTAACATGCTCATTTGAGCTGTCTCAGACAAGGACCATGACTGTAATCCCATACCTAGGATTGCAAAATTCTGGGAATTTTCCTTGTTGGAAACTTTCCATGGGAATCAACAGGAATTTATGGGATTAAACCAGGAATTTATAAAGTTGAAGGTTGGTCCTTAACAGAGAACTTCTATATAGTTGGTGAAAATATGTTTTAGCATAAACTTGACAACCAGATTTCATAGAGGTACACTTGAATATCTGCTATTCCTCAATCACACAGCAGACTGCTTACTGCAGGGCTATTGAGGCCACGCCCCCTACCTACACAGGTGATTTCTGTACCTGGACCACACTTTAGAGCCCAGAGCACACAGAGACTATTGAAGAGACACGTTTGAAGACACGCTGGCCAGAACACTTGTATTTTACTCAAGCACTATAATATAATCTATACTATAATCAATATCAAATGAGATGAGTCACAGAGCTTAGTGTGGGCTGTTGGGTTACATTGACCGTGAAGTAAAGGTGTGTTCAGGTGGCCTGAGCCACCACACTGAGCTTCACAACGGCTCCTCAGTCGTGATGTCACACAGATCACGTCCATATTTAGTCATTAATTGTCATTTATTTAAGTGAATGGTTTCAGCTTGATGCTAGATATGAGTAATGAGTTACTAACTGAACATATACCTCTATCAAATCTATTAAAGGCTTGGCACACCTCATTATTTATTAGTTATTAACCACATCAGATCAGATTTTGAATGCAAAGTGTCTCTTACAGGCAGCACTGCACTCTTTCTAAATAGTGTTTATAGCATGTATTTAAGAGTGTGTTTCTTTAGCCCAGCTTAATCTACAGGACTTTTTTATGACTCCTTTAATGTTTTGCCTCCACTGAGGAAATGAATTTATGGTGAGTGAAAGTCCAAGTGCTTCTCAGAAACAGACCATGGCTGTCACAACACCGAACAAACCAAACTGAACCTGTGCAGGACAAAGAAGAATACATTCTCACATTTTAAAAATGTTTTCAATCATATCGTTAGTTTTTCGGTGGACATTGGATGAATAGTTGTGATTAAGCGATCCACAATGTTTTTAAAATACTTTACACAACACTGACAGATTCAATTCAAACAACTGTATTAATCACACTGGGGACAGTGTGTTGAGCAGGTTCTCATAGGCTACACAAAACAATTTGCTAAACATTAATAGTTTGATGAATAAACTTGTGAAGCTCCATTTTAAGGTGATCGAAGAATACACAGATGGTTTAAAATCTCTACAGAGCAGATAACAGGCAGGTAGACTGTGATGTCACCCTGACAGCAACAGAGAACATTCATCCAAGAGGCCAAAATACTCACTGCTGTCTGTGTTTGTTGGTTACAAAAGAGAAAGACTCTGGTGACTCAAAAGATTGATTAAAATCAGAATCAGAAGAAGATGAATTCTCTGTCGCTCCCGTTAGCCTCAGTGTTCACATCAAATTTAAGGTGGTCATCAAATATAGTACCCAAAAATATTTTCATTTTCATGATGGTGCACTCCTTGGGTGCTTTTCCATTACATCTAAAAATCAATAATGAGTCATTTGTTTTTTGATACATTAAAGTCCAAGAAGTTCTTATCACACCAAGAGATAATATGTTGGAGTACGCCCACGGTTGGATGCTCCTGCATCCATCTGTAATGAAGAGTGAAACGACAGTCCATGTAGCTACAGAGACCATTCACAGACTTCTGCTCTCTGTCAAGAAGCCCAAGATCAGCCTAAGAGCTGCTTTTTGAAGTGCCTGTGTATTGCGTCAGTGGCTTAAGATTGGTGTTCTTTGGGACAGGTGTCACACAAGAAGATGTTAGAGAGACTATCTAAAGAAAGACATTGTCAGGAGTATCATGTTTTTCAAAGTCATTAAAACTACTCAGGACATCATTTATTCCCTCATAGCTTCCTGTCATTATCACTGTCCAAGCTGCTTCACGAAATGTGAGTTGCACACCACCACACCATCATGTGGGTAGAGCATGTCCTCCTAATCAGACGATTGGCAGTTCTATACCTGGTTCATCGAGTTTGCATGTCAGTGTCTTTGGGGACCCCAAATTGCCCCTGAAGGCTGTGCCATCAATGTGTAAACATGATTACTTTTTGATGAGCAACCATCAGTGTATGAATGTGAATCTCATATGTAGTGTATAAGGGCCTTGAGTGGTCGGAACACTAGGAAGGTTCCTAATGAGTACAGTCAACATTTGATTTAGGTGGAGGGACTCTGGAGCCGCTGGATTGTGGTCATATGGTTTTGTCGTAAGCAGACTGCTTTCATCTCATTTTTCTCTGTTGAGATGCTGAGTGTCCACTCATTTAAGTGTAAAAATAATCATTAATTAATAAATAATTGTAGCAGCACAAATTAGACCAAATTAGGTGGGCCACCTCATTTAATGGGAGTTACATTCATTAATTTAAGAATGAGAGCCACTCACCTTTGTGGAGGATGTAAATTACCAGCAAATCACGAACACACCAACTGGATTCAGGTTCGTGAGAGGTAACAGACATCCCCATGTGTGCCCGAGAAGCAACAAAAGGCCAGCTGTACACCTGACTCCTCATAGTCTTGAGTCATCTTTTCATGTGCAGGCAGTCTTCCACCGACCATCTTGACTTCCTCTCTGTTGGAATAAACCGCTGACACTTGGCTTTAGCTCAGCCCATTCAGAACCAACGGTAATAAAAGAAGGTGCTCAGTCTCTTCAGCTTGATCTGTGACTCATGAGGCTTTTCCCCTCATCCCCTGGTTATTCTCTCTTTCCTGTATTTGAGTAACTTTATCTAACCTCTAGGATTGCTGTGGTATTAGGTGGTACAGGTGGTACATGGCGTCCTGGCATACACCAGTTACATTACTTGTTTTTTTTGTAATTTTCCATCCATTTTCTTCTGCTTATCTGGGATCACGTTGCAGTGACAGTAGGTTAAGCAGGGCATTCCAATCGTCCCCCTCTCCAGCAATGTTTTCCAGCTCCTGGGAAATCTGAGGCGTTCACAGGCCAGATGGGCTATGTAATCCTCCAGCAAGTTTTGGGTCTGCCCTGGGATCTCTTGCCAATTGGACTGGCTTGAACACCAGGCCATTTGGACGTGTGGCAGACAAAGGCTGGAACACAGACACAATGATGATTTAGTATTTATTTTTTTCTCAATGTTGTCATGTAAGAATGAGATGTGAACTAAGGATAGTCTGTACTGATGTCAGTGGAATCCTGACACTGTAAAGTCTCAACCCTTTTTATTACCAGAACAACTGACTGACTCATCTGACTATGTGACTGTCCATCTTCTGATCAGCCATAATGCTGCTCAAAGTTGTGTAGTGAGTCTCTAGTCCTAAGAGCGGGCTGTAAGATGGTAGTTTAGTGTTTTGTATGGGGTGGCAGCCAGTGGATACTGTGTCCATCCATGTGTGGGCTCATAATCTGCTATCAGGACGACTGCTCACTTCAGTTGCTGCTTATCAGCGGCAGGATTTGTCTACACCAACAGATTAGTCGCACCCAAGCTGTTATCTGAAGAGCTCTTACGATGGCATCACTTCATCGGGCACAGCCCAGCACCTCTTGTCCAAATCCTTTGTCACGGTTATCTGTTAAGCAAGAGTCTAATCCTTCTGTGCTGTGTGTTTGTGGCAGAGGGCTGCTGAACCTTTCCGCTCGGCCTCTCTCTGCATTCCCAGCACTGTCAGGAGAATGGAGGATTTGCGTACAGCTTCCTCCCCACACTGACAGAAAACAGGCCTGTCAGGCAGGACGACACGTTCCCCTGCCAGGACTCAGTGTTGGAGGGGCATGGAGAACAAAAGGGCTATGGAAGAGTAATGAGTAATATAACGTATAAACATATAAGAAGTATAAATGCATAGCAAATAATTGTTTAATTATTAAACAGTCATTAGTATCCATGTGGAGCATGGAGCTCCTGGTAGACTGCTGCTGTCTGCGGCTGGTTGGACTCTGGAAATGTTTATTTTTATAGAATATTGATCTCCAAGACTTTTGATAATGGTTACAGTGGTCTGTCTCTCGTGGAGTGAGGGATGTTAAAAGTGTGAACTAGTTAAAGCCTACATAACTTCCTCACATCAGAACACACTGCCATTACATATCAGCTGATTTATAATTTTATTATTTCCATGGTCTTTTATTGATGCCGTGCGCCTATTTTGATTTATCTGATGACCGACATTTACTACAGGACAGTTTTATTTTGAGACACTTTGGGACGGCTGCGGGGAAAGTCTGAGCCACTTAAGACATTTTTCCAGCTTTAATGATTTCTCATGTCTGCACAAAGTAATTTATTTGCTTCAGACATAGAAACTTTCTTTAGTCTAGTTACGACAGCTGCCCTGCACTAATAATGTGTTAAATATGCTAATCCAGTCAAGCTAAAACCACAGAGAACTATAGCAAGTCTGTTGCAGATATTGAGTTTAGGTGCTCAGCAAAGTGAACACTGACATGAACGAGCTGAGGTAGGATGCTGCCTCATTAGTTATTTACTTAATATTTACTATACTATTGTTCCCAAACAACTTTGCTTGCCATAATGTGACTGACATGCCTAGCCTGTTGTTAGCTTGTTGTGCTAACCTCAATGCATTGTCAGTGTCCTATGGTAGAAAGTCTGTGAGGGAAACACACACTTGTGAACTTTGCACACTCTGTAATATGTGCATCAGTCTAGCTACTGTGTTGTCTGCATGCAGCTGCATGCACCAGACCATGAGCCCTTGCACTGTCTCGGTTTGACGTGAATATATAAACAGTTACGGCCCAATGCATGCAATTAATGTGTGTCTGTTATTGAACAGCTGCTATCATGTTGGTATGATGATAATCATTCCACGGTGCTGTTTTTGGGATACAGCCAAGGAGAAAGTTAGAGCAGAGTTTGGCTGTTAAAAACTGGTATGAACGACCACATGACACGTTTCAGCTGATCACTGTTGTCTGACAAAGTAATTTAGCACTGTACCTCAGTCAGTGTTTTATAGAGGGCCAGAAATATTAAAAGTTGGACCGTTGTCAAACCTGACCTACTCGTGGTTTTGTTTAAGTAGTACAGTATAGACACAATGAAGACTGCTTATGCTGCTGTCCTCTGACCCGCCATCCACCTCACACACCCCAGTCTCTTCTTACTGCATGCCGAGATCTTAACAGATACTGTGTAGATACCAGTACCTGTCACATCGTGTATCTATCTGTTCATTTGGTGCAGATTAGATTATGTTCCTGAGAGGAAGAATCTGCTACTCTGTGTCAGATGGCTCATTGTTTGGGGCGCTATAGAGCCATATCTGTGAACAGCTGCCGAGTATCAGAGGGTATCATCTCCGTCCTGACGCTGAAATAGTCTCATCACTGTGATACAACACTCCCCCCACTCCCTTTGTATCCTCCTAGAGCTCTGATATCAGGTTATCTGTGTTAAGGCATGTGCAGCCTCTCTGGGTAGACAGATAGCCTTTTGTTAAAAATAGGACATGTACCAGGGAGTCCTGTCCACATCTGGTATTAATGTGTAATGATATCATAATTGAGTAGCACTGCACTGAGTAGTATCGCATTGATTAAGTACAGTGAACCCTTAACCTGAATTGATTGTAATGTAACATTTAGATCGGATTCCAAGTATTCATTAGTAGACTGCTCTGTCTTCCAAAGTCTGGTCCCTGCATCAGATGATGTGCACCTTCTGGAGCAGCAGAAAACAAGTGCCAAGCACATTGGTCGGATGAAAGACTGAGTGTGTCTTAAACCTCTAAACTACCCAACAGTTGTGCCGTGAATCATCATACTATGAAAACTGTGCACCATTCTTCAGTTGTAGAAAATGATAGAGGTTCTGGAATCTGTAGAGCCTACCAGAGAAGAGGAGGACAAACAGTCAGCACCTGGGTGAGAGGTTTTCCTGACAATGTTACATGCCCTCCATAGACACTTGAGCTGGACAGCATCACCGGTGAAGGGTGGAGAACTGGTGATGCCCTGGGCAGTTTTCACCAGCCTCTGCAGTGCTAGGTTCTCCTCTGAGGAGACGGATGAACCTTCTTGAGTCTCCTTAAAAAAAGAATAGATACTGATGAGCTTTCTTGACTAGGGTTAACGTCTAAATGGTCCAAGAGTGGTCCTCAGATATGGACACTTAAATACTTGAAGATAGACTGTGAATAAGGTCATGCATGCCACCATTTGTCGTCCATAGTGATCTCTTTGGTGTTGGTGGCTATGTTCTTCAGTACATCGTGTCACCAGGTGCTGGACCTCCTACCTGTAGTCCAACCCATCATTGCCAGTAATGAGGCCAATCAGCGTTGTGTCGTCTGCAGACTTGATAATGGTATTGGAACCATGTAGGGATGTGCAATCTTAGGTAAAGATGGAGTACAGGAGAGGGCTCAGCATGCAGCCCTGTGGGATGCCATTTTTCAAGGTGCGGTTGTTCTAACCTAACAGATTAGTCTGTTGGTTAGTTTAGTATCCTGTTACAAAGGGAGGTATTGATGCCCAGGTCACTGAGTTTGGTGATCAGATGGGAGGGGATGATGGTATTGAGTGCTGAGCTGAAGTCAGTAAACAGTATTCTCATGTAGGTGTTACTGTAGTCTCTGTGGGAGTGTTTCTAGTATTTCTATTAGTAGCTGTAGAATTTTACTGCAAAACCAGAGCAGTGTACTGTATCTCACATTTGATGATAGGTGACATTAGTATGATACATTCTGATCAAGTATGTGAGTATGACAAAACTGCCAGTATGTTATAGGTGACATTTAAAGCTAAAGGTAGAAGTTAGAGTCTAAAATCTACCATTGACTACTGTGTCTCACTTTATGTGCTGAGCTGATGTTATAGAGCGACAGAACGAGCTGCTGTTCAGCTCTGAATGGTCCAGAAATCTTCAATAAGGCAATTGAGAAATGTCATCCATGTTCTTAAGTAAAAAGAAGATTCAAAAAGATTCTGACTATTGTTCAGCAGTGTTGTCTGTCTGTAGGGCACACTGGGCTTGGGGAAAAAAGCACAGTTAGGTACAGGGAGGTTGTAGTCTCATGACTCTGGCTTGTGTGTGTGTGTTGTTGTACAGGTATGGTGTTACACCTGAGAACATCATCCTCTATGGTCAGAGCATCGGCACGGTGCCCACCATCGACCTGGCTGCTCGCTATGAATGTGCTGCCGTCATCCTCCACTCGCCCCTCATGTCAGGGCTGAGGGTGGCCTTCCCCGATACACGCAAGACGTACTGCTTTGATGCCTTTCCCAGGTGAGAGAGAGACACACACACACACACACACACACACACACACACAGCATAATAATTCATTGTAATTGTACGACATGTTTGTGTTGATTGTTCTGTACATGTGACATCCATTGCACGTCTGTCCGTCCTGGGAGAGGGATCCCTCCTCTGTGGCTCTTCCTGAGCTTTCTTCCACATTTTTTCCCTGTTAAAGGTTTTTTTGTGGGCAAGTTTTTCCTCACTGGAACCGAGGGTCTAAGGACAGAGGGTGTCACTCCCTGTACAGATTGTAAAGCCCTCTGAGGCTAAATGTGTTTTGTGACTTTGGGCTATACAAATAAAATTTGATTTGATAATACATGCACACCACAGCAGCACTTACCTGGGCAACTAACAAACATATTTTCAAATCTAGTTGACACTGATGGCGACCCGACAGAAATGCCATGTCCCTGTGAAGTCTTTCAGGTTGGAAGTCTTTAATCTCTGTGCGTTGATGAAAAATGTAGGCAGTTAGCCTATACACCGTTCTCCCCACGTCCTCCTTCATTCCCAAACCAGATGGGATCTGTAATTCCTCCAGTGTTTATCTTTGTCTGCCCCGGAGACTCCTCCCAGTTGGACAAGCCCTGAATATCTCTGCAGGGCGTCGTCCAGGAGGTATCCTTGTTAGATGCCCCAACCACCACACCTCACTCCATCTGATTTGAGGAAACAGTGGTTCACATTCAAACTCTTTGTTGATGTCTGAATCCCCGTCTCTAGGAGTGAAACCAGACACCCTGCCAAGGAAACTCCTTTTAGCCTCTTATATCTACAGCCTCAGGTCAGTGTTCAGACGGTTGGAGCGTACTGTAGAGCTGGACTGGTACATTAAGAGCTTCACCATCAAGTCACACAAGCACAGATATTGAAGCAGCTGAAGTAGATGAATAGTGTCATCGTTTTTGTCTCATTATTGCACCTGCATAAAGAATGCAGATCAACACCATCATCTTCACACACAGTAGAGTTTACAGTAACATGGATCATCTGAGAGCTGAGCCTACAACTGAGTTCCATGTTCCCATAAAAAGAGTTATTCTAGCCTGCACAGTTCATTTCTCTTTTCTCACTGTGCTGTGATGTGATGGATTTTGTTATCCCGTCATTTCACCCCACTGCACAAAGTACACTGCTGTATCCTTGTTTCAGAACTCTAACTGTATGCACCTCTGATTTGCATTCATTTGCAATGATTCATAATGACAGAACACAGACTCCTGTGAGTGCTTTGTGAAATAACTCTTACAGACTGCTACATTCAGACTGCAGGCTGGTGATTTCTTCTTTTAAAGGACTGAAAAAGACACCAACTTGCAGTTACAGAATTTACAGCCCACATGCGACAAAGTAATTGCTTTTAATATGCAGAGTTTTCAGTGGAGCTGCTGCTCAATTATATCCATCTTGCTGCAGATGGCCTGTCTTACCGCTGCTGCTTAAGAGTCAGCAAAGGGAGCTGCCATTACTGCGTATTAAGTGTTGTCAAAGTAGAATATTGAAGTGGATTGATCATTTTAATCGGTTCCATCAGTTAAACCATCTGTAAAATTAGTGCTAATAAAACGGTGGGTGTTAGACAGCCTAATGTAGCGTATTTTATCAACGTCACACCCACTTCTTTTTTTGTTTTTTTACACATCCATACAGGCCTGTTGCTCACGGCGCTGCATGTTAGGAAATGTTTAACACAGTGAATCAGGGTGTTTTAGACAGCTAGAGAAGCCAGAGCACAACAGACTCCAGTTAAGCAGCGGTGCACAAAGCGTTTTTATGGCATCCCCCCCAAAAAGCTCAGCCCCCCACCCTGCTATTTTATTAATCACTAACAAGGATCGAGGATGCAACCAATAAAAAAATATATCAAGTTTTGTTTAGTGAAACAAAGGTCGGTAGAATAGCCAACTCTTGTTTATTTTCCCCAAATAAATCTTATTGATGCTTACACCATATTTCCCCCTCCCGTATTAAGTGCCTTCATGCCCCCCCAGAGGAGCCAGTCTATGGTTTGAGAACCTCTGCAGTACATGAAGGACTCGCTCAAACTTTGATCACTAACAACATGAGCTCCAGGTGTTTTAGGACTGGTTGATGACAATGAGTCACACTTGGTGATAATAGTTCTGTCCAAAGTTGAACTTCACAAGTAAATGCCTGTTTTGCACTTAACTAATTAAAAGACACATGTAGAAGTTTTCTGATATCTTAATGGTGGCACTGACTTTAAGAATGATATTTGGTGGATGAATGCGTTGGTAGTCAGTTATATGAGGTAGGTGAAATGCTCTTGAGCAAGCATTAAACTGGAACACAGCATGTAACATCTCAACAGAATGCTGCAACACTTTGTATTTGCGATACAAAGGGAAAATATCTGAAGTCTTATCTGGCATAATAATTCATCCCAGCCATGTATCAGTGCAGTTTATGCAGTTAGACTTGCTCAATCGTGTTCGCTTCCTGCCTCCGTACCAGGCACAAATTGAACAGCACGAGCCGCTCTCTGGTTTTACTCAAACTTTTGCTTCAGCCACTTCAGAGCCAGCAGTGGTGTTATGATAGTATTGTCATCAAAGTATCATGCCACCTCACTGGGTTCATAATTCAATCACACAAGGGATTACTGCTTGTGTGACCAAATTATGAACAGTGAGAGCATGTTAAAATTTAATGAGTCTGCTGTGTCTCCACAGATTTGTAGTCTGCAGTGTGGCATGGTGAGGAATATTAAGTGTAGCTTTCAGGGAAGTGTGGTAACATTTGCACATAGTACATTTGGACAGGATCTACAGGTGTGTGTGCTGAGTGTTTGAAGCAGTTGATAGGGCTGTGAGAGGACAGCGAGGGAATAATAACTCTTCATAATCATCATCAGTTCACTTCAGTTGCTCCTGTGCTGCACATTTCTGTAAGCACTGTTTTGCATTATGTGTAAGCACTGATACTTCTAAGTGATAACTGATACACACAGATGCTGTCAGCCATGACACTTCATAGCCCATCTGTTAAATCACCTTACCAATATATCAGGGCACGTTGTGCTGTTTTTCTCTCCCAGCTTTTCTGCACCTTCGGAACAGTTTCCTGTGCTCCTGGCTCCTTTCATGACTGCACCACTGTAAGCAGCCACAACAGGATTCACTTGCAAGTGGACTGAGACCCATGCTTTCAGGTGGACCAGAGTTCAGATGAGCTTTCACACCTGCCCAAACGAACCGTGTATACCAGTATAAACCAGATACTGTGTCATCTTTACAGAATCTGTACTTTCTGTGTGTGCTAGTGACATATACACTTGTCCAAAGATGGTTTCTTTGTGGAAGACACCACCGTGTGAGACTGTGAGGAGGTTTTATGGCATCAGGTGGATATGAATGTACATGATGAAAAATACTTTAAAATCGGCCCTGACATGGGTCTGTCAAATCGTGCAGTTTTAGTTCAGAGTCTAAGAGTTTTAGAAGTAGCACAGGGCAGGCTGAAGTTATTGAACTCCGCTGGTGTTGGTGTCGCCACTTTTCTCATTGCATGTTTTGCATACTGCAGTTCTTCTGTCAAGGTTTCCTGGTTCTGAATTCTAATTGTGTGTCTGACAAAAAAGATAAGATGTCTGCTGTCAAAGCTTCCCAGCTGGTCCTCTGTAGGAAGCAGCAGGAGAGCCTCTGTCAGCATATATCAGGAGTTCTCCAATCAAGTGTGATGCTGGGGTTTGGCCTACTTTGTGTTTTCTGGATGGCACGTATCAGTTGTAGAGCTGTTTTTCAAGGTTGACACAAATGTCTTTGGATTAATCCTTCTCATAAATGATACGGTTTCTCCCAGAACTGGATTCTTTTCAATGACAGTGAATCGTTATTTTCTCCTACACTGACATGTGAGGGAAGCTGCTGACTAGCTGTTAGCTGGGTTCAACTCTGCTGTAAAGAGGACAGGATGCTGTTGCAGTAACATTACATAAACAGCCTTTCAGTAACTATTCCACAATACATTCATACAGTTTTACAAGCTTAATGTAATACAGTCCACCAGTGTTGTTGTATTTGAGATCAGACGTTTTGAGGCTCTCTGTCTTGTCTTGGAGTCATTTTTAGTCTGTCTTGCCTTGGACAAGATTCACACAGACTCAGGATTTTATTTCAATCCCAGTCAAGATCACAGCTGTGGGATATCACCAGTGTTTCCCATGAATCACCAAATGATGTCTAACTTGTAAAGTTCTTCCACCAAATCAAACTCAGTATTTTATGAAGCAGGTCATTAAAAAAGAATGAATATGAACTTGTTCAGTTTTGGGGCTGTGGTAGTGACCAGACTATTTTATATTTGGAAATGTATGAAAGGAAATATGTGGGACTTATTGAGAAGGCTGGGAGGCCTCACACAAAGAGATTTGGTGAATAGTAGCTACATGTTAGGTTCTTGGTCTTAACTCAGTGTCAGGTTGTCTTGACTGCAGCACGCACTGTCATGAATGATGTTTGGTCAGGTTCTTGCAGCTTTTCTTTATATGAGCTGAATTCTTTGAGCATCAAGACTCAGAGTGTGACTGTTGGTGATGGAATTACCACGTGGGCTGCTGTAGTAGGATACAGGTCATTCCACCGCCTCAGTATTAATGTACCTGGCCTTTATTTGTTGACACTGGCCCAGTTTTATTGGAGATTTTAGGGAGCGTTGTTTTATGATGCAGCAGCTAATGAAGTGTTCTCTTTCTCTGAAGGTTAATGTTATCCATCCACTTTTACACCACACTCCTGCACACTGTGCTGCTGTGTAGTCATGATGTAATAATGCAAACTCACCACAGCATTATTATAATATGACACATTTTTACATTTTTTAAGAATGATGTTTTTATATTTATATTTATATATATATATATATATATATATATATATATATATATATATATATATATATATATATATATATATATAAAACATCTCGACTAAAGATCTAAATGAAACTGTCTGCAAGCTGGTGACTTGACTGAAGATTGTGAGGAAAACACTGTGTGACATCACTGTTTTTGCAGTCCAGTTAGACCAACCTTTGTCCTGATTGACTGAATTGATCAGTTCACCCAGTATGTCTCTGTGAATAATATATCACATACTGTATATCACTACAAGTGATCAGAGCAGCTGTTGTTCTAATGTCAGATACACATTCCATCAATAATTCATATTTACTGCTGCTTGTGTCTCTAAAAACTGCACGTTACTTTAATGTTGGTGGCTGAACGTAATTAGATTCAATCAGGGATTCACTCTGTCTCAGTGTTTGCTCGGTGTAGCTGTGAGCTCACATTCATTCCAGTGTTGGGAGAGATTATGTGCCACATCTGCCATAATTCAGTGCGTGTGCCCCAGCTGTGAAGCGAGCAGTCGGGTTTTATTCCATCTGGAGTGAAATTAGCTCATAATGATTTCAGCGCGTTAATCTTTGAACTAACCTCCATCTGAACAGCACGGAGGCCACTGCCACACCTACTCATGGACCACAATGATTAGTCAGGAATTTGTATGTATGGCAGAGAGCAGAGCCACAACAGAGCTCATCATAATTTATGTAACTCAGTGCGAGTGTGTTACACACACACACTTACACATGCGTGTTATTGTGTTTGAAATAAGACACTCAGCAGCTTCTCTCTAAGTCAACACACTTTGACTTTTTGAACACCGATATAGAAACTAGGGGATCTCCAACTCCAGCCCCTAAAGGCCACCAATAATAATCAGAGCAGCTTCACATCAAACATTTTGACTTTGACGTGAAGTCAAAGAGGACGTCACTGTTGGCATGTTCACTAATCCGTCTGTCCTCACCACAGTGATGCAGCCACACACTTGTTTCATCTCCAGCGTCTTCTCAGTCTTTGATGGGCTTTAAAGTGATGAAACAGTTCACGTTGTAGCTTTAATACGTTGTTAATTCAGTCTTCTGTGGTTACATTGGATTCTTTCTGGTAATATCCAACATTTAAAAAGTCCAGTAATACATCATTTTACCCCCAGCTGTCGCTCATGACTCCACCACTCCCAAGTGGAACATAACGGATGAGAGAGTTTCACAACGCGTTGCTACAACTGTTTTTCAATACAAGACTTGTAAGCATTTATGATGGATGTATTTTAATTTGAAAAAGATACAGGAAGTGTTGAAGTAGTATTTTTTTTACCAGGGCAAACAGGAAACAAGTACCTGTGCTACGTTACTGACTGGCTAGTTAGCTCATTAACAGAGAAATTAAATATGATAAACATGAGTCAGGCTTGAAAAGGGAAAATGATGCTAACTCTAAACCACTGTCTGGGCTGTGAGGCTAATGCTACAGCACTAAGAGGATTGTAGCCACTGCACGCTAAAGGGCTAACATGGCTCAGCTGCTTCTTGTCTCCTGAATTCACCAGAACATCTCAGAATGACACAAAATCAACAACATGCAACACCAGCCGAACCCTCCTCTGTCCTCTCTGTCACACATTCATGGTGCAAATGCCAGGAAGTCTGGCTTATTAAGGGTGACGTGAGAGTCAGGTTGTGTATGAACTTAGGGGTTGATGGGTATGTCAGCATGGACTTCGGTCACAATTCTTGTGGTGTGTCAAGTACAGCAGTTGTATTGTTGTCATGCTGCAGCGAGACACCGCGTGTCGATTCTGTCAACAATACTGCCACATTTACCCCGAAACCCCACAGGCACATCATGGCTGCAACGCTGTTTTGGTCCGTCCTGCACCTGACTTCAAACCCCACCAGCAGCATTTCTGAAGCGTTTCGCCTGCCAGACTTTGTTTACTTGCTCAGATTTGGTCATTTTCCTGGTTTATGTGCTTCTAAATGCTTCACTGGATTCTCTTCGGTCTTTGTGTGTGTGGCTTCCGTCTCCGAGCTTGAGGTGCTCAGTGTAAATGACGTGGGCTGCTTGCAGCATCCGTCAAAAATGGAACAGCTGTGTATTCAATGCAATGTATGTATTAAAACATTGACTAGAATGGCCTGTAGATTTTGGGGGTTAGATGCTGAGTGAGGTTTGTTCTCTGAGGAGTCCAGGCTCTGACCGTACATTATGCAAGTCAATGCATTTCCTTAATGACTTATGTGATAACCCTGAGTTACCGTAGCCCAAACATATAAAGCTGAAGATTGAATTTTCCATGTTTTCATGTTAAAATATCAAACAGGCTGTGTGGGGTCTACAGGATGAACCAACGGGTTGTGTGGTATATGATGTTACATTTTCTTTTATCGTGAATATACAACCTGGTTGTGATCGTTACCCATAATCCTTTTCTGTCTCTTCCCTCTCCATAGTATCGACAAGGTGTCCAAGGTGGCGTCCCCGGTGCTGGTGATCCACGGTACAGAGGATGAGGTGATCGACTTCTCCCACGGCCTGGCCATGTACGAGCGCTGCCCCCGCGCCGTGGAGCCCCTGTGGGTGGAGGGAGCCGGCCACAACGACATCGAACTGTACGCTCAGTACCTGGAGAGACTCAAGCAGTTCATCTCCTTCGAGCTTCCCACCTCCTGAGAGGGGAGCTCAGCACAGGCCAGGGTTCATCTCAACACACTCCAGAGGCCTCCTCCTTATCATCTCCCAACTTCCTCTCTTAGCGTAGAGGCAGGGCTGGAGTTCTCCCCCTGTCCTCGGAGCCATTTCAGGGTGGGAATGTGTAGTGGACTCGAAGAGGAGGTGGTTTTAGATTGTTGAGGTGCAGCCGAGGGTTTAAGGGCCGGTACCAGCCAGGTGTGAAGCTTAACGTGTAGTGTTACCAAAACCTGGCTGGTGCTCCGACATGTGGACACGTGTTTGCCAATGAACCCCGGGCCTAGACGGTGTTTGCACTCGCTGCTCAATCTGGATTCATTTCCCCCCATCAGCTCTCAGCCTGCCCCCCTCCCTCCTCACTCTCCATCAGTGTCTCACTGTGAGCTTCAGTCTGTCACATGTCCTTCTCTGCTCTGTTTTCCCACAATCCCTTGCTTTTCTTTGGACTGAGAGTCTTTGCGATGTTAAAGCTTGATTTTTGTATTCTTTTATACCAAGTGAAGAAGTATGAATTTTGCACCTCCAGATGCTGTTGAAGTTTTTTACTTTTTCTGTATTTTTAAGTTACCATTCAGGGTTAAATCAACAGTTGCACTTTTTAAACGTGCAGATATTTTCAGGTAATGTTTTTTTTTCTGTGTTTGGATGATGTATATGTTGATTGCTTTTGTTATCGACATTCCATGTTTTTCTTAATTGCAGGTGGAACTTTATTTTTTCTCCCTGTGTGTGTGTCTGTGTGTGTTTCAGAGCTGAAAGTTAACCGGAGTGCAGCCCTGCACGTCCGGCCTTTTCTAGCTGTGATCTTTGTAGTCGTGATGCATGCTACTCTCTCATGCTCTAATGCCAAACCTAATTTAGAATCTAGCAATTTCCACTGCGCCTTACTTTGGCGTACGAACATAGAATTCTGGGAGAACATGACTGAAGTTCTTGAATCATTTAGAGCCACTGATGAATTCAGCATACTACTGAACTACATTGGTGGATCATCTATGTGTAGAATTTAATGCTGAGTTTCCCAGAGGCATGACGGATTTGTAAACGGCTCAGCAGGTCATTAAGACAAACATACTAACAGCCAGCACCTGCTGACGCCTCTGTAACCCTCAGTCCAATCAGGATTTTGTCTATGCATCAAAATAGTCACTTATCATGTCACACCAGGCGTGTTCCTTTGTGTCGCTAAGCCATGCAGCACCGAGTATCCCCACCTTTTGGGCGATACAGAAGCTTACCTCAACAGAAGAGAGAGCAGCAGGTATCAGGGCTGATCATGTGTTCATGAGACAGAAGCACACTCCACTCAGTACTGTAAACTGAAGCCAGGGGGCGCTGTGCTGTGTTCACCTGCAGACAGAAAACACTTGAACTGTGAACTAAGCTCCGTTTTGAAGGTATTCTAGGTGAACACACGGTCCACCGTTTTCACACTACAAATAAAAGCCTTACGTTCGTAGACATTTCACCCAGTCCTGTCAACTACAGCGGGACTCTCGTGGTCTTCGGGAGCGGGGGCGGATAACTGCTGCTATCCATCAGAGGAATCAATCAGTCAATCACTGTGAAAGCCAGACAGTCTGGGGAATACTGAAATGACAGCAAGGTACTAAAGACCAAACTCACTCACTGACCACTGTCGCCGCCCTCCCCTCCCCTCTCGTCAGCCACGTGTTTCCTGCCTGCAGCAGGAGAGGAACGAGCCACGGATGCTGCTCTTTTACCAACACTGTTTGTCTGTGCTGAGCCCTGAGACAGTTCGCTCAAACTCCAAAGACACCTGAAGCTGAATGCCGTGGGAGCAAGCAACGCATGCCAATCACCTCTCATAGTCATGGACTTTTTCAACTTGTATCAGCTGTATTTGAATCACCCCCCCTCTCCCTCCCCCTGCTAATGAAAACAAACTGAAGTGAAACACTAAGAATGAAGTTAAACACTAAACGTTGAAGTAAATCTAAAAAAAAGCTATCATATTGAAGTAAGTGCCGATAAAGGATTGTTGTACTGATGGTTTGATTGGTCTGTGTATTGCTGTCAAGTGGTTTGTCAGTTGGGTTTTAATGTTTTCTGATTCTAGCTAATGTCGGGCTGATGTTTTTGGATAAGGAGCCCTCGATCATCTCTAGTATATTTGCTCTAGATCCTCTTTTTAAAGGAAACCAAGACCCTGCTTCAGTCCTGATTATTGTTTTGATACTGACATTTTTACGAGGTTTTCCAGTCTAAATGTTGATAGATTTACACTGTCTCTGAAGCTGGTTTGTACGATAATCCTCTGTAATAGTGTACTTAAATATCTTCTCTATACATATTAGCTCTTAAATAGGGCCGTCTAGTCTCCTTGATTTAACACTGGAATCACAATATGCAAATGAAAGGCAGACGAAGCTTGTTTAGAATCAGATTTTGGTAATTGTGTGTAAAGAGATGAAGAAAAAGCCTTAAACATGCCGTGAAACAGATTGTCATACATGTGATGGCTGTTGCAAGAAAGCAACACAATGGATGTTTTAATGCTTATAATGGAATAAAGGGTGCATGGAAGAGTCTGTGTCTGACCTTGTTTGTTTGGTCACCTTAAAGCCATGTCTGTCTGGAGAGCGGGATGCCAAATGATCTCCCAGCTTTAAAAAAAAAAAAAAAAAAAAAAAAGGTGAATTGACTCTTTAAAAAATGGTACTTACCTACAGCATGAATGTATGTTTGTGAGTCTGAATGTCTAAATGTACTGCTGGTTCTAAAACTTTCTCACAGTCACTGGTCAGAAAAAAAATCACACCAGTAACAATACCATACTGAGGAAGTCGAATGATTTTTTTTGAGTCAAAGATCCCAAATGTTAAATACTAGCAGGTGTACAAGAACTTCAGCAAGCTAAAATTGTCAATGTAATTTTTATTTAATTTAATCAGACACTGATCAAAGAATGTGAAAATATCCAGACATCTGATGGTGGAACTTTTTGAAGCCCATCCCGCGTGGTGTTGGAGTGAAGTAAGTGCCAAAAACTGCAGTTCCTCAGACGTCCACTTGAGACTGGCTACAGAAGTGAGTAAGTCTGTACAAAAAACAGTTTTGGTCTCTTTAGCTAATTTCCCCGTTCATGACAACTGTACTGAGGGTGAATTTATATACAACTCACCTGTTCAAATTGTATTACAGTGTGGGAGTGGGTGCTGTGCAGATGGCTTGTTTGAGCAACCAGGTGTCATTCAGCCCGGCCTCAGGTCAGCTGATGATCCATGTCTTTGCCAATTTCTTGATTAGTTGGGAGGCGGAAGAAGCAGAACTGCCAAGCTGAGCCACATATTCTGGCTCTTCAAAAACCTGGGTGTGATGTCACACATAGACTGTCCAGTGCACCCAGCCCTAACTGTGAGCCCTGATACCAACCTACCTATGTAATTATTTCCATTGTAGTTCAGTGAGATCGTGCCATGAGACAGGAGCTGCTGTTCTGTTGGTGTGTCTCAGGCTCTTAGATTTATACATTTTGATTCAGTTCATAATATAGTTCTTGAAAATGTGTTTGCTTTAAATGTGACCTTTGAAAAGTGCATTAGTGTGAATTACAGATCTATTTAATTATCCACAAAGAGCAGTCAGGGAAATATGGAATGATTCCTTTGTTCAAAGTTGCTATTTTTAATGTTGAAATGTGGCAAATGAAACTGACATTTTGTAGAAAGCAGGAAGAAAAATCTGGATTCTGTACAGAGATAATTAGAAATTCGTGCACCGGTGAGTCGTAGCACAAACTGATACTGAACACTGATACTGACATTTCCTCTCAGTCTCACGTCAGCACTTTATTTCGTTTGCCTTTAAGTTTTTGCTGTGACTCTTGTTCACACTCGTTCTGCAACAAAAAGCCGTAAACATTTTACAGACTGACAGGTGAGTCTGATTTGGTGATGTCATCCTGCACAGTGCTGAAAGTTCAAAATAAATTCACTGTTCACATATTTGTAATCATATAGGCCGGTATCAGAAAATCATTAAGTAAGTTACATTTATGCATGCTATTGTCCATTTCTCCATTTCTCCAAGGGTTGTTGTATCTATATATCATTATTATTTAATGTATAATACACATTTACCTGTTCAGCTGCTAATGAACAGGTCAGTGTTCATTAGCATGTTGTTCCATGTCTTCCGTTTAGGTCTGTTTATGTTCACCACATTTTTATCATTACTGCCTAGCAGACGGAGTGTAGCTGTTAACAAAGCACTCCACATGTTATGCTGCTTGCTAATCTGTTGGCGCAGGTAACCTTGCCTCCATCACTTGTCCACACTTGCCACATAAAAGTGCTGATGTTCATGATCTTAACAACAACGATCAAATGTCAGAGCTTCCTGTTTGGGCAGCACATCAGTAACAGCTGCAGTTTAGATGAGGAGAACTCATAATAATCTCACAATAACTCACAATAATCATGTCGCTGAATCAAGCCATTTTCCTGACAGTAATGGGGTGCCACAGGGATCTATTACGGGCCCATTACTTTATATTACTACATATCTAACGTTATTCTCCCTAATCAGTACTTTAACTTATATTTTTCTGAAGAATTTGGTGAGCTCTATTCCAGCCTGCTCTGACTCATCTTCAGTCTGCCTTTGATCCTTTCCAATTATCACGACTTAATCATAGATGTATTTTTAAATGCCTTAAACTAAGGCCATTAAAACTTTAAATGCTACCTGTTGTGGGGTTAACCCTGTGCTATCAAGTAAGACTCACACTGCATAAAATCTTTGATTGCTAATTAAATCAAGGCAGCTTGAAGGTGTGTGTGCTATAGTGTTCACGTGGCTTAATTTCTTCCTTGTTATGTCCCTTCTGTGTCAGTACATTTCCTTTGTTCACTGGTAGTGGTTGCACTACGTATACATCTCTTCCTCAAAACTGAATTTTAGTGAATACACAGTATTGAGATGACTGACTGAGCTGGAAGACAATATTCAGTTTTGGTGCTGTTTTATTCTTCACAATAACTGGTCATGTTTTTTTCTACTGCCACATATCAGATATAAGTCCAGTTTTCTAAGACGTCTCTTAAGTCACATAGATAAATCAGCTTCTAAACAACAAATCTGACCAATGCTCTTAACACTAGATAGTAATAGTTAAGGTTAGGGTAAGGTGTGACTTGACATCATGAATGTGGATGTGTGAGAAATGTATATTTGGCTCTATAACCAATCAGGACACATATGTTTGACTTGTATTGATTCAAGCAGTCATTAGAGGTAACTGCTGCGAGTTAAGAGGCTAAACCAGAGAGCAATGAAGGAGAGGAGCCAACCACATAGCGTGGGACACACAAAGGGACACAGCTGTTCACTGTTAGCATAAACACTGAACAGTTTTCATGAAGCTTTCTCGTATAAAGAGCTGCTTCTAGTGACGAAAGAAAAATCTGAACGATGAAGATGGTGGTAGATAAAAGTTGTAAAAAATACATTTCCAAAATAATGCAATAACTCTGTCAGACTCTAAGATATTACCACATACAGCACTGATGACATGAGTCTGTCACAGCCTCCCTTCAGCACTTTCACATACAGACTGACCAATAATCACAAACTGATCCAGACAGCTCTGCTTGGATCCTCTCTGTCTGCAGCTCATTCACAACTCTGTGGCCAGGAGTTTGACTTGATGTCATCACACACATCCTGGCTTCCTTTTAGAATTGATTTGAACACTTTATTGGTCACTTGTAAAGTCCTGAGAGGCCTCACCCGACTTATTCAGCAGATCTTCTTTCTTCTTCTTTATTGTCTCTTCTTGCTCCCTGATGTTCCATAGTCCACTTCATAAAAACATGACCCAGCCTTTACAGCCACGACTCAGAGACTGTGGATGACCTGCCAGAGGAGATCAGAGCTGCAAACTCCATCTATAAATCACTTTAAAAAAACACTAGGAATTTATTTTTTAATTTATCCACCAGTTACTTATCATTATATCACTTCAAGTTCACACTTCCCAGTCACCTTAATGATATGTCTGTGAAATCCTTTGGTCAAAATAGATATTGAAGCATAGACTTCATATACTAAGTACTTATTGACATGAACAACTTAAATAAATTGTTGCATTCTGTAACCTGTGTGCTTAATAATTTTCATAATTTCTATAATGTAATGTGACTTACTGTCTGTTACTATTGTAATATAAATAAGTAAGGATTAAAGTACAATAAAACACTGTTTCCTTTATCTTGCATTACTTACTGGCAATCTGTCATGTTTGTTACTTGTTATCATGTTACATACACTGAAAGTACACAAAACAGTTCAGTTCACCTTTATTGTCATGATTCCTTCAAACACCACGCAACTTTTGAAAACAAGTTATTCAATATTCAACCTAGAACATCACTTTGAAAAAGTTTTGGTCAGCATTTAGATTTCACAGAATTTCAGGGAGAAAATTGGTATACTTTGTGAAATTGTCCAGTTAAGAACCATGTTTTATATTTTTTATTTATTGCCGTTTTTAATAAAAGGTTGTAAAAGTTAACGATGGTCGGTTCTACTTTCACTGTCTTATAGGGGTGGAAGGGTTCATACTCGTAATTACTCTAGTTAAAGTGAAAATTGATTTTCATTTTTGAATATTGTCCTAGATCAAGAATTTAAATTAATTAATAAAATCATTTTATCGCCCAGCCCTACTTCAAGTCAGTTGCACAAATGTCAAGAGAAGACACAGGAGGAGCCCAGGAGTTGGAGGATGGGACGGCAGCATTGTTTCGTTCGGTGTGGGAGCATTTCGGTTTTATGATGACAGTGATAAAAAGTTTCTTATCGTAACTGTTTGCCAGCACTGCACGACACGTGTTACTTATGCTAGCAGCAACACTTCCAATATGCTAGCGCATATACAGACACATCGCCACAGTGTGAAACTTGACAGCACAAGGAAGAGTAAGGGTAAGAAAAAGCAACGTCTACTCCCCGCAACATTTAAATAAAGAAGTCAGACAGGGCAAAAGCCATCAGTAAAGCAATGGGGGTGTTTATAGCAAGAGATATGCAGCCTTATGCCGTGGTGGAGGATTTCAGCATATGATTAAAGTACTTGAGCCGCGGTATAATATTACATCCCGCCGTAACTTCAGCAACTCAGTAATTCAAGGCAAACAATTGTTAATCTTTTTGCCAAATAAATATATAAATGTGTAAATGCAGCAATGTCTGTCCTCTTGCTGTTTCAAAATCTCACTTCACTTTAATTTAAGATTGTTACAATGATGTGCTTAATCCCTAATCAAGTTGCCTCATTATTTCAGTGTTTGCATGACATGTCTTAAAGAATATCTGATTTAAAAAAAAAAAAAGTTTTTTAAGTGTAAAAAAAAAACAAAAAACAAAAAAACAAACCATGGATTTTGGGAACCATTCCACCTCTACTATCTTAGCTGTTGCTGTTGTTGGGAATCTGAATAGTGGCTCACCAGCAGATGTTGTGGCTTAGGGACACCCACACTTTCATTAAAGTGTAGGGCTGCCAGGTGGTCGTGAGAAGAAAAAAACAGAAATATGAGATATATGACAAATATAAATACATTGTACTCATTCACTAAGTATCAGTATCACCTTTATTTGCCAGGTGACATTGAGGGCAACATAGAAACAGAGTCACACTCCTTGTGTGTACACACACTTGGCCAATAAAGTGATTCTGAAAGCTACTACTTGTTAATTCTTTCAGTCCAGAAGCCTGCATGAACAGGCAGCCTGACATGACATGACAATATCCAGGTGAAGCTCATGGACTGAACTGATGCTGTCCTTGTATTGTAGCTTTGTTTACTTTGTATCCAGCTTCCTAAGACCAGATCTAGCTTCAGACTGTGCTGTAAAATAGCGAGGAGTCTCTCTTTCCCTCAAGCCGAGGGGGACACAGACAATAAAAGTGAGGGGGTGCCCTTAACAGAAAGGTGAATGACAGAAAATTTCCTTACCGCTAATGACAGCTACATTCAACACACAGCTGCATGTGGGACCAGTGAGTAGAGGGTGAGTTATACACTTCTCTATTTATCTCTGTAAACTGAGCAGGAACAAAAAGTGTTCATCTGACAGACAGTTAGTGTGTGTCACAGGCAAGTACAGCTGACATGAGACAGTAAATAGTAATTAGCGCTGGTTAGTACAAGCTAATGCTAACTAATGCTAATGCCGTTTGGTACAGACAGTTGGTATTACTCCTCTTTCGTGTGAGGTCTCGTTGCCATTGTGTTGTTCTGTGTTCATTGTATTTGTTCGTTGTGAAACACATCTCAGCTGCCCTGCCCTCAGCCCTGCGCTCAGCCCTGCCCTCAGCCCTGCGCTCAGCCCTGCCCTGTCCTCTTAGGCTGGGGCCAATGAAGCGACTTGTGTCGGTCACTGCTGCCAACAGCAGAGTAATGAGCATGCGTAGGTCTGAGCCTTGCCCAGCCATTCTTCACTGTGAAGCAGAAACCGTGGGAGCTTCACCTGAGCTCTGCACTTTCATCACCTGTAGGGCGTGGTGGGTGGAGACTGGGTGTTGGCCTCTGCTGGAGAGTTCAGGAAGTGGTTCTGGTCTAAAAGCTTGTTATGTCGCAATTGGAGCTGAATCTGACTAGCGAGCTCAGAGACATGCAGCGAGAGGGAGGTGCAGCTGCAGCTCATGCAAAATGGAGGCGGCTGTTGTTTTTAACACTGGGAGGATTTGTACGCACCCCGAATTCAAAATATTAGTGTAGAAGCGCTGGAAAAGTGATTTTTACATAATATGTCCCCTTTAAATAATGAGCTAAATTTTACACTCAAAGTTTCTGTTTTTGCTCTGAGCGCACTCCTGAGCCTGGATCTCTGTCTGTTTATGAACACGGCTCTGATAAATATGACATGTGTCTGATATTGCTTAACTTTATTAGTTAATGAGAACTGTTGTTACACAATCATCTCTGGGATGCTCAGTTGCCATCAAAAGAATTCTGTCTTTACAACATATTTTGGGCTTTAATGAGGACTTAAAGCAACATTGTGCAACTTTTCCCTCATAAAAGATATTAAATCCTGTTGATGCTACACTGACTTGTAATCTGGTGAATGGTGTCTCTGTTATTCATAAACAGAGTCATGGGTCTTGAACTAAGGTGCCCAGATTTTGTGAAATGATAATTGGGGACATCTTCAATGCGGCGGTGAAAAATCATTAAATATTATCATTATGAAATAAAAACATTGTATGATGTCTTCTCTGGTGATGCGTTTAATGGTTACCGTAATAACTGCTGTTTGAGTCTGCATGCGTTTTTCCCCATTCAGTGTCAAAATCTGGGACATTTTCGGGGACAGCCTTGAACGGGGACAGGCCACCCAAAACGCGGACTGTCCCCAGATATCTGAAACACCCTTCATCTTAATGCTGCTTCTCACTTAACACTGTTCAATGATCACATTCCTGATTTCTGTCTTTTAAGAGCTGTGTTGTGTTGTTAATATTGCTGTGGTTGCAGCTGGACGTTCTTCTTCGCTTATTTAAATTTACAGTCATAATTCATACTCTGTTTTTTATGTCTCTGTGTTTAGAAGTGAGCAAACATCTGCTGGGCTGCTGCTGTCTGGTGAATTTGCCCCGTCTTTGTGTTTCTATGGAAGTCTGTGGCTGCCAAGATTGAGTCATTTTTGGTTCTTAAAGGTCATCAGTGATGAGGAGTTGTCCAGGGAGGTGCAGGGCTGATGATGGGAAAATTCAAGGAGTGGAGAGGATGACGAGGTTGGGCTGAACATGTCAGATATGGCACAGATCCCGATGGAGAGAAACACGGGGTCAGGAACAGAGTGATGACACTTAGCTGAAAAGCTAAATACATGCAGCAGCGTTTACCACAGAGGAGACAGAATGATCTGGTATGGTTGTGATTAGGCAGGGAGAGGGAAAGCAGGTTGACCCCCTTTGCTATGACCTGTTTCATGGATGACCGTCCTCGACAGGTCTGTGAGTGTGAAATAAAATATTCATCGAGCATGATGAACAAATTCAATTGAGTTATTATTCAATATGTGCTTAACTTAACTAAGTGTCAAACTGATTGAGACCTGAAGACCACATTTTGGGTTTGATGAATAATTCTACATTTTACTTGGCAGAGTTGCAGAGTTGTGCAAATTGTCACCTACTCTTACTGGATAGTTACCTACTTCTCCTTTCAATGGCTGCCATCAAAACATGGATAAAAGTATTATGTGTAGGATTTAGCAGTGAAGTTGCATATGAATACTCTCCCACATCTCACCCTCTTCTTCCAAACATGTAGGAAAAACTGCGAAACTGACATAAAAAGCAAAAAGTCCTATCTAGATCACTGTTTGGTTTGTCTGTCCTGGGCTACTGTAGAGGTTCAATATGGCGGACCTACTCTTACTGCAGACAACAAAAACGCAACAGGTCTTATTTTCAGGTGATTATACACTCAATAAAATGAATGTACGCATGTACGCAGAAATACTCCTAAATCTTACACACTGGACCTTTAAAAATAAATATGGAGGTGAGGAGAGTTAGACTGTGAGCAGGTCTGAATGATTTAGAAGTCTTCAGGACTTCACGTTGATTCATTTTAAACTTTCACCACATTCATCTCCATTTCATCATATCCAGTGCCCAGCTTGAGCTCATCAGAAGTCCACTCTTCAGAGGCATTCCCAGGCCAGATGGTTCTGTGTAGTCCCACCTGTAGCTTCCACACCTGGCCTGGGTTGGACATGCTCAGAACACCTCTTAAGGAAGATGCCCAGGAGACACCTCAGCTGGCTCCTTTTGATACAAGGGAGCGGTGGCTCTACTCCGCCCATCGGATGTCTGAGCTCCTCACCTCTGCTTCCCTAACTTTCAGGCTGAGCCCAGACACCGTACAGAAGAAACTCATTTTGGCTTCTGTGTTTCTGCGATCTCACTTTTTCAGTCACTACCCAAAGCTCATGACCATACGTAAGGGTTAGAATGCAGACAGACTGATCGGGAGCTTTGCCTTCCAGCACAACTCCCTCACAACGGGCTGGAGCAACATCTGCACTACTGCTGACGCTGCACCAATTTGCCAGTCCATCTTGCACTCTATTTTCCTGTCACTCGTCGAACAAGATCCCAAGATACTTAAACTGCTCTGCTTAGGGCAGCAACCATTCCCAACCCAGACAGAGCATCGCATTATTTAAAAAAAGAAGAACCACAGCATTAGACTTGATTTAGATTGGATAAAATGCTATTACTGTAAACTCATAGCAGTTTTCTTCATGTCCAGAACACACATTTTAAAGTTTCGTGATTTGTTTGAGCTGTTTGTTTTCAGCACCATTTGAAGAGCCGGCAGGATTTTTTAGAAATTGGGTGTAATAGCGTTGTAAAACCAGCAGCTGAGAAAGGAGTTGAAAGCTGCAGTGTGTGTGTGTGTGTGGGTGTGTGTGTGTGATAGTGTTAGTGGATGGCAAAATGTGAAAAGTGACGGGCTGTTGGAGGAAGCTGATCTGTGGAACAACAACAAAACTCTTCAGGAGTGGGTGGGAGCTGAATGGAGCTCAATGTGAGTCCACAGCAGCAGTCCGCTCTCTGGGTTTTCTCTCCATCTTCACCGGATCTGGATCTGAGCTCGGCTGGCAGCAACACGCTGTTTCAGAAAAACACTCACTGCTTCCTGCTGTCAGTGATGACTGGCAGAAGAGAGCATACACAACTAATACGTGTGGAGCAGTGTTGTGGGTGTATGTTTCTGGAACTGCTACCGATAATCAATCATCACTTCAGTTTCTAAGTCAGAAATGTTTGCTGAGAGCCACATATGTCTGACAGATGAGATGCCTGACATAAACATGCTGCCCACATAGTCCACAGTGAACAAATGTTTTTACACTGTCTCGGGTGGTGCTGTTTGTGCGGCATGCACTGTGCTCACTACTCGGTTCAGTGTACTCCAGTAGTGCACTGCACTTGCACCAAGTTGTGACACAGAGAAAAAAAAGGTTTATGGCACAGTCCTACAGAGCACTGGTTTTATGTGTGGCCCCATTTTGTTTGAATTGTGCATATATATGGGCACACACATGCACACAGTGGGTGTAATTCACTTCACGTCCTGCTGACTGACAGTTGGTTTAAACTTTAACCCACAGCGTCTGTGTGTTCTGGTCAGAACGCACACGTTAAGAGCTCAAAACATGAATGCTAATCTTTTTTTGAGGTTTTAAAGGATCAGTGTGTAGGATTTAGTGGCATCTAGTGGTGAAACTGCACTTTGCAACCAACTGAATGTAGCTCTGACCTGACCTGGAAAGTGGCTAAAGTGGCTGTGAAGGCAGAAGGCCTTATCTAGAGCTAATGTTAATGCCTGGGTTTCTGTAGAAACATGGTATCCTTCTGTAGGTGCTGAATTTTAAGGCAGGGCTGTCAAACTCAAATCACCTATGGAAACATTAGCTTCACAAACAAGGCACACATGTTAACCTCCTATGTCGGTAAGCCTGTGTGCCTTGTCTCACCTGCTTTGAAAGTCCCTGTTCTCAAAGTCAACTTTTCATTTGGACATTTTCTCGCTGTGCGTTCATCCGCTGACCACCGATCAGTGTGTCAATAAACAGTCGAAGCAGCAGGAGGAGGGGGTAGTGCACAGGTCTTGACCAATGACAGTATATTGATCTGTGTGGTGGTTGCAGTGCATCATGGGATTTGTAGTATGAGCAGTGGGAGCGTGATTTACTGGTGGGCCGTTGATAATAGACATATGAAATTATCTCGAGTTTGACATGTCTGATCTAATGTAAAGAAAGCACAACGGTTCTTATACAAAACATACTTGAATATTATACATTATATGCATGAATATAAATATTTATATAGAATATAAATTTTACACACTGGACATTTAAAGCATGAAATTAATACACCAGATATACTTTAATTTAGCTAATTTCACTATATCTTGTAATCTAATGGTGCACGTGACAGAGAAGAAGAAGATTTACTTCATTAATCTTTCAATTTCACCCGAAATACACACACACACTCACTTATGTGAAGAGATGGCAGGACGATAGGCAGCCATGTGGCAGTGCCCTGGGAGCAGTTAGGGCTTTGGTTGTTTTCTTAAGGGCACCTCAGCAGTGCCCAGGAGGTGAACTGGAAACTAGTCAGTACACACTCCATACGTGGACTTGAACCAGCCACCCTCCCCACACCAACTAACTTCATTTGATTTGTCTTAGCCATTGCTCACATTTCCTCATATTTCATATCAAGTAGATTCTCTTGCCAAAACAAACAAACCAACACACAAAAAGATAACTTATATAATATAATAATAATGTGTTATTAACATATATGACAGGACAGGCAAAACAAACAACTTTGCAGATGCAGAAATAGTAATGCAACTAAATGTCAACATAAGCTACAGTGTCAAATCTGACTGATCACAGGAAGTCAATGCGTAGGTTTGTAATTAAGTGGAAAGAAGTGCAACACAAACATACACTCACCTTCATGCAAACACACTCACACCCACACAAATCTCCCCCTCAAATCTGTCACGAAAACCAAACAGCAAAATATTATGACTGACAACATGAGACGTTCTTACATCCAGTCAGAGTCAAACATTCAATCTTACAACAGTTCCTTCTGTGTCATACATTCACTCCTCCACCCATGGGAGCTAAAATACACCTCTTAGTTATCCGATCTAATGCCATTCTGTGGCAGCATCGTGGTGAGTCACACACAAACTGAATGAGGCACTTGATCTCTGTTTGGCTCATGACCTAGATGAAAATAAAAATATTGAACCTGACAAAGTTTTAGTTTTTTTTTTTTTTTTTTTTTTGAGAAAAGATACTTTTGGAAATCTGGAAACATGAAACCACCAACCAAACCTTAGTATAGACAACGACACCATGATATGTAATCCATCCTTTATACTGTCAGTGGGTTTACCACACGGTAAGACAAAATGATTCTGATTGGACATTACTAGTCAGCTGGATGTGAAGAAGTTGATGAGTGATCCAGTAATGAATGAAGCAGCTGGTGATGATTGACCACTGGGCAGATGTGACACATTTGTTCTTTGGCAGCAACATTGTTGTTGTTTTGCTGACTTTTTTGTATTTTTCAGGAACGATGAATACATGAATACACAGAGCAGCTTGATGTGGAAACGGGTACCTTGTGGCTTTGTCTGTCACTCCATCTGTCTGTCACTATCTATCATGGGGGAACTTAAACAAACCAGACCAATGAACAAGTAGTCAAGCCCTTACTGAAGCCAGTCAGGATAAGACCAAAAAAAATATTTTCCATCCAGAAAAGTAAATGGTAAATGGACTGTACTTATATATCTCCTTTCTAGTGATGGCATTGGCTGCTCAACAGTTTTAGGAGCTAACCATTCATACATGTTCACATACTGATGGCACAGCCTTCAGGAGCAACTTGGGGCTCAGTATCTTCCCCAAGGACACTTTGGCATGCAGTAGTAGATGACCCGCTCTACCTCAAAGTCATAGCTGTCTTGCTGTCCTGATGTTTTTGAACAGTCACTTCACACATGCCTAGTGTTAAAAAGCTGTAGCTCATGATATAGCTGACAGTAGTTCCTCCTGATTTCTCAGAACCATCTTTCATTTATCCAGAGTCGGGTCACGGTGGCAGCAGGTGTAGCAGAGCTCTCCAGATGTCCTTCTCCCCACTAACACATTCCAGCTCCTCCTGGGGGATCCCAAGATATTCCCAAGCTATACAGTCCCTCCAGCAGGTTCTGGGTCTGCCCCAGAGTCTCCTCCTAGTTGGTTGTTCCCAGAACACCTCTAAAAGTGGTGCACCCAGGAGCGTCCTAATCAGATGCCCAAACCGAACAACGTTCCAGTCTTCACCTATAGTCATGCAGCATTAGTAGGCTGCTGTTCATTTAAAATTTGACTGACAGCCAACCTCTTCTTTGAACTATGCCCACAGTTGTTCCAAGTGGTTATTGTGGTAACCACGACAAAGGAAGCCTCCTAACCTTAACAACATACAAACACATAGGTCATGTTGTTGAATTAAAGTCTCTGTGACAACCGTGTCACCCTGCAGATGTCCAAAATGAGTGGCCGCTGCTGGGCCCCGTGCCTCGCTGCCAGGGACACTGTTCATGAATTAAGAAAAGGAATTATCAGAATGGTTTGGCACTTTACCAAAAGAAAAGGGAAAAAAAGGGAGCTGGTCACCGTGGCATGCTCCAGTTAATGAAGTGAAAGAAATGCCAGCCATGCCAAGCTGATTTCCGTGAAATTGGACTCCCTGTGCCTCTGGCATTCTTCTTCTATCACCACACTACATAGAGAAGTCAACTGGGCAATGTGGATGGATGATGAGACAAAACATCGACCATTTCAGCAACAATGCAACACTTCATGTTTAATGGAGAAAAGACCCTGCATCTGACCCTAAAAATACCATGCATACAGGGAGATTTGGAAATGGAAGTGATGTCATGGTCACTGTGATATCATGGTAGTAAAATAAAGCAAATTATCAAAGGGAAGATGAATGGAGCCATCCACCAGGACCATGCAAAGGAAACCTCCTGAATCTTCAAGACCGTGTGGAAGCATCTTCAAGTGAACACTGTGAGAGATGAGTTTCTTTGTAGTGGAAATGAACGGCAGTCTCATTCTGATGTTTTGTTGATCAATCCATCCTCCCTGACCTCCTTCCTACACAGATTTACTCGGTAAGAATGTCATTTTCCTTTTTACCCATCATAATCATTACATTAAAGAGCAGTAATCTGTTGGAAATATACTGCTGTGGGGACATTGTCAGTCTTTTTCTTTTGAACAAGGAAATGAAAAATTACTTTTTTTGTACAAACTAAAATGTCTTTAATTCTGTTAGAGTGAAGGGAGCTGAACAATTTACAGTTATATTTTTTAGCTATAAAATGTCCTTAATTACCCATAATTCATAGCAAATTAGTCCCACTTAAGATGGTCATGAGCTAGAGTGCTTTGTGCAGCAGATAAATATAGAAGATTGTCTGAAGTAAGACTGTTAGCTTGATCAAATAATTGTCAAAGTCTGTTGAAGGTCTTTATCAAACTTGTAAGGCAGTTGGACTTGCTAGATCATGTAATCACATGACCATGTGAGAATCTACTTTGCCAGCCTGCGAGCTACAAGCTAAGCTCAGCTGCCTGAACACAGTTGTCAAGAACAATCAGCGTCCTAAATGAAAAAAGCTAAATAGGTTTCATATTTTAGACTTTTTAAAGTAGACACATTTCCTTTGATGATAGTTTTACACTCTGCATTGTCTCAGCAAGTGTCATGTGGTCCTCACCTGTAATGCTTCCCAACATCACATCTTGAAATAGTTGCCATACATACTGTTCAACTCATCCTAAACCATCTGAAATGGGTTTAGGTCAGGTGATTGTGGAGGCCAGGTCATGTGACAATCACTCCATCTCCCTCCTCCTTGGTCAGATAACCTGGAGGTGTGTTTTGTGTCATTGTCCTGTTGAAAAACAAATAATAGTCCACCATTACATTTCATACTCCATGCTTCATTTTGGGAACCACACGTGCAGATATCATCTTCTCTCTCTCTCATGAAGACACAGCAGTTGTAACAAAGAATTTTAGATGTGACTCATCAGACTAAAGTCCAGGTTTCCACTGGTCTAATGTCCATTCATTGTGTTTCTTGGTCCAAGCAGTTGTTTTCTTCTTGGTGGTCGTGGATTCTTTGCAGCAGTTCGACCATGAAGGTCTGATTCACACAGTCTCCTCTGAACAGTTGATGTTGAGATGTGTCTGCCACGTGAAGCATTTATGTGAACTCTAATCTGAGGTGCTGTTCATTGTTGATTTCTGAGGCTGCTAACTGTAATGACCTTCTCCTCTGCAGCAGAGCTAATTCCAGGCTGGTCCTCATGAGAGTCAGTTTTTTGTCAGTTCATTTTGTGATGGACTGCCTGACCTTCTTGTCTTAAAGCAGTGATGGACTGTTGTTTCTTTACCTAGTTGAGTGGTTCTTTCTATAATATGGATTACTACATCATCAGGATGACAGACTTTTGGAAGTAGTTGTGGTTGAAATTAAATACACATATAATACACAAATTATATACAAAATATTTTCCCTTCTATGATATACTAGATTACTTTTGGCTCTTACCCAACCCAGTCTGATTGTGTTTAAGAGCAGCCTGGGAAGCCATCACACACACACACACACACACACACGCACCCACACACACACAAATAAAGTTGACAAACTTTGTTTTAAAAATCCCACAAGGGACAGCTTCACACCCAGACAATTTAAAAGTTTCCTCTTAGCTCTTCTGCAATTACTTGATTCATTTAAAATTGATAATCATTGATTTATTATCGCCGATAATAAAACAGCAAAAAAGTCATCATTAAATGCATCCCTTTAATGAGTCTGCTGTTGTTATTACGCTGTAGGGAACATTCCCAGATAAGACTGAATCAGGTCTGTGGCAGGGAGACAGTTTAATGATTGCACATATTTGTTCAAATTAAGAAAAAGTCAACTGCAGCGTCTGTGATGTTGGTATCAGAAATGGAAGGTCCAGAGTCTAAATGGAGTCGGGGTTTAGAGGTTTGTTTTTATTATTCTCAATAATTAGATTTTCTCTAGCAATATTGCTCACCTCACATTCATTCCAGTGAAATTAAATTAAATGAAAATGCAATGAAACGTTACACACTGGGAATAGAATACAGAGTCCAACAAAATGAAAAGTTGAAAAGTGGCAGTGCTTTATCCATAGTGATACAAGTGTGTGACAATCCAACATTTATGTGACATTGCATATAAATCTGTATTTTAGTGTCTACCACCCCTGAGTGAAGTCCCACTGTGGTAAACATAGACATTTGTATTTGTTCAGATTTCAATACTTATGGTTACACTCTCTTACAACTTATGCTCGCTTGCCCAGCTCTGGTTCTTGCATGACACTGACTCTGCCATTCAGCATTCCCCCATGCTCAGGCCCGTAAACCTCATAGTCTTGGTTGTCCAAAACACCCCTGGTACAACACTTCGTATGAACTCACTGTCCTGAAAACATGGCTAACAAAGTGAGCTAATATTAGCTAACAGCAGCTACAGTTGGCAGCAGTTTACTTCACTGTCCATCCGGAAAGCTGAGGCGGAGCAGACGGAGGACATCAGAGGGAAAACCAGAAAACATTTTCTCCATAAAATATGATCCAGTTTCACCAAAATCAGTCAGATAGTTGGTGGTGTGTGGCTTACGTATTTCATATGGGTTGCTTAACTGAGAAGGCTGTAGCATATGGCTCACATCATGACCTGTCGGTGAAAGCATTGCATTGATTTGCAGCGAACCTTTGACTCATGCCACAGTACTTCTCAAATCTTCTGTCTGTCTCTGAATAACCTCCTCTTCTCTATACATTAATGATGTATAGAATACATATCATAGATATTGCTTTATCATAATGCATATCATATTGTACCCCTAGCAGCTGGTTAAGGGGATTGAGCAGATTAGTTTAATTAATGTTATTACAGTGTTGGTTCAGTGATAAAACAGTCTTGATCTATTTTTCATCATTGAAATAACTATTTCAGGGTGCAAACCTGATGAAAAATCAATATATGTAGTATATATAGTTATATTTCAGTGTTGATCCATGTTGATTCAATGACAGTTTCACTGATACATCAACATTGATTCAACATTGATTCAGTGTTGGGCCACAGTCAATAGTGTCCTTCAGGGATGACGTATTTTTGTAGTTCCCACAAATAACCACCAGCAGAATTTTTATGTTATTTTTATTTTTTTAAGTTTCTTTCTGTTCAGCAACACCGTCTCCACACATTCACCACTTTTTGAAGCAGAAATGATTCACAGAACATTAGGTACATTTAAACCACCACTAAACTTTAAGAGGTCAGCATGGTGATGTTAATGATAACCTCTGTAGTCTCATTTAGCCACTTGCTAATGCTAATGTGATGTGTTTACTGACTTATTTTATGTTGTAGAAGAAATCATTCTTTTACACTTTAGAGACTTTGTTCATTATTTGTATTATTTATTGTTTTAGCTGCATTTTTCCTTTCATTGTATATACAGCTATGTACAGTGAATATTGTATTTTATATTCATATGGGTTTGATGTTTTTTTGTTGTGTTTTTTCATCATGTGTATGCTCTGTGCTTGTTTGTGTTCATCACTTTTTATTTGACCTCAGTGTTTCTTAAATCTGGCTCCGCCTCTGTAAAAAAGGTTCAAGGAATCAAGGAATTAGGAATCCCCCGTTCAAAACACACGCGCACACACAAAAACGCGCGCGCTTAGGAAACACGCACACGCACAGTGGGAGTGTCTTTCCTCCAGCTGGAGTAAATAGAGGCGGCGCTGCAACGTGCGCCTCTGACAGGGAATGGCCGTGTCTCCGCGCTCCGACACCGGCTGACACACTAACAGCTCCGCCGGTCCATCACTGCACTGCTCCGAGCTGCGCGTCTCCAGGCTGCGGGACCAGACGCGGATTATATGCTACAGGTCGGTAGGTCTCCGTGGACTTATTTCTGTGGCGTGGGCATGTTGTGTGTGTGTGCGCGCGTGTGTTGATATTGTGGTGCATCCAGAGCGGGTACTTTGGGGGCGTAATTTGGCCGCTGGGAGCCACAGGTGAACCGTGTCGGTGAACGCGTGTTGCGCGCTCTGCCGGGGAAAGGACGCGCACTTGGCTTCATGCTGTCCCGGCGGACTGAAGAGGGTCGCGGCTCGTCAGCTTGCGGGTGCGGGCTGGACTGTTGAACGCACGCCGCTTGTCCTGCCACGACTTCAGAGCCAAAGGTAAGTGGACTCTCGGGCACAGTGCGCGCTGATAGCACCGCTCCCTCCGTGTTCAGCACGCAGTCTTTGAAGAGCCCCCGGCTCTCCGTGCGTTCAGCGGGAAGTGAAGTGAAGTGACAGAGTGTATCCACCGAATGATCCGCCGAGGAGCGCAGCCTCCACCGGGATAGAGAGAGAGCAGCGCCGCTGGGCTTCACCACGAGATGTTTGCAGAGAGATGATGTGCTCCAGGAGAAGAGGCTGTGAGCTCAGAGGAGGGAAGAAAACTCGGAACATGTTCACATCGTTCAGCTGATGCTGTGCAGGTTTCCCGGCTTCACTTCATGAACAGTGCGCGCTGCCCTGCCTACTGCTGCTGCTGCTGTTCGGCTCCAGCGGAAACAAGTGCATTGTTCCTCAGTCTCCTTCCAACAGGTGAGTGGACCATTTTCCTCCTTAATATCTGCAGGATGATGATGCTCAGCAGCTGTGTGTTCTGTAGAGCTTCTGGCTGTAGCCAGAATCATGCAAATAATGAGTCCCCCAGTGCAACCCAGCGTGTAAACTTTTCATTCCCCTCATTTTCTAAAAAAGAAAAAAAGTTCTGTAGGTACTGACCTCCACACATCACAGGCAGGAATACTGTCATATTTATGTTGGTGGATTTTGGTCAAATTGAACAGTTCTGTTCTCAGAATCAGCCTTAAAAGCTCAGTATGTGTGTATTTGTACTATAATAACTATATAGTTATATATTCTACTATATAGTATAATAATAATCACCTGATATAAATACCAATATCTATTTTCACATGTAATATTCCTCATGAGGCTTTTTTTTTTTTTTTTTTACCAATATGACTTATTTAATACCACCACCTCTCAGTTTCTCAGCTCAGCTATCATCTGTCTGCATGTCTCTTCTCTCTGTGACGTTATCAGTGATTACCTCGCGAGCATCTCACACCGCCTCTTAAACAGTACTCTGTTCCTCCATCCACGGTTCAGCCGGATGATTCGGCGTCTCTGCGAGCATCAAGTGGAATCTGCGTTCAGGCTGACGAAATGATGATGCCTCTGAGCTGCCTCTGTGGCTGTCTGCCGCCTTCCCGTGTTCCCTTATCACCTTCAGTGTCCTCCAGTGAGGCTGACATGATGATGAGGAGAATAGCACTGTGACAAAGAATAGAAGTAGGAACAGGCTGGGGAAGAGTGGCAGTGATGATAATAAGGAGGAAGAGGAGGATGAGGATGATGGTGGTGGACGACAATTTGTGTCTGAGTGACCTGCTCACGGGGGAAAAAGTGACAACCAGCTGAGGCTAAAATAAAAGTCAGTGAGAGCAAGAACAGGTTGTCAGTCTGTGGTAATGATGATGACGATGATGAAGATGATGAAAGCCGTTTCTGAGGCTTTGAGTCAGAGCAAGAATTACACAAGTTTAGGTGTAGCGCCTTTGCCTTTCATCTACGGCTGACTTGCAAATGTACAAGCTGCTGCAAGAAGTGTTTCTGTGTCTGTAAGACACTTATTATAGGTTTGCATCAGTTCTGAATCTGCACCTGCTCTGATGTGTGTGATCTACTGCTGCAGTCTATGAGGGGCTGTGCATTTTACTGGTTTAAAAAAAGCAATGTTGACTCGCTATGAGCAACCGGAAACAAATCGTAGTCTGAGTCCAATGTTGTCTCACCCATCCAGCCTGACCTCCTTTCCCTGTTCCCTGGACTGCTCTGTAATAACATCATTTCACTTCTTTCCTGTCATAATCACTACAGCCACTAGAGGGCTTTGTCACTTGTCGCTCTTGTGGCCGGGCCCATGATACGCCCTTGCGAGGGACCTCATGCAGAGGAGGGGACTGGAGGCGGAGGGCTCGTGACAGACAGTAGACGTCATCAGCAGGCCCACCATGAGCAAGCACTTGACAACAGTGGCAAGGAAAAAACCTTGAGCATGGTCGATGAGAGTGGAGGTGTCACCATCTTAAACCAGGCTACATCCTCATGATAACTGAAGGTGCACACCTAACCTGCTGGAGGAGTTGTGTTCAGAGTTTAGGATTGAAATCTTCTCGTCTTCTCCTGATGACATTCTCTGAGCGATATAGATCCTCAGCTGAGGGAAGATGCTACGTGTTAGATACATGAAACATTTTGAGCCGCACAGTGTGATCGTGTGGTGTCTTTTTTTTAAACAAGGAAAGTTGATATAGCAGGAAGTGGTGGAGTTTGGTGACCTTTCATCATGCTGGGTGCAGGTTTTTTTTTTTCACCCAATATGCAGCACTCACACTGTCTAGATTTATTTCACACCTGGCTGAGATCCCCTTCAGAAGTGGACTGGCTGATCTGATCCCACTCTGATTGCATTACACCTACATTTATGAGTTTTTCCTCATCCAGATACAAATCACACTGCCAGGTGGACGAGACATGAATCTCTTAAAAGCATCTGACCGAGAGAATCTTGGGGAAGCAAAGTTATTTTGTGGCCACAGCGGCTGCTGTTAATGGGGAGATCTTAGTATAAATAAATGAATGTGTGTTTTTGCTGCTCTGTATCGCTGATTGATTGAATTGAGTTGATCCAACTAAATCAATTTGATGAAAGCGTTTGTTGCTCCAAACAATGAGCGGAGTCGACTTCCTAAACCGACAGTACCACAAATTACTGCTGAGGCCACAACATTTCGCGTCTGTGAATTAGTTTTAATTTGGCGGGGTATTTAGTATGAGTGATGCCATAAATGAGCAAAGCTGCGGTTGGGTTCATTTGAATGTGCTTCCGCTAATTAAGACCTGATGTTAGTCTGTTGAAGATGCGTGTCTCGAGCATGTCTGACAGCAACGGAGCACTTCTGTGCTGCTGAATCTGAAATACTGGCTGGAGAAACCAGGAACTGCAATTACACAGTTGCCTTCCTGCAAAAAGGAAAAAGGAGGCTACTGGGGAGAAAATAGCAGTGAAATAATTCTGCCGGGTATGGCATAAGTGAGAAGCCTGTAAAATGTTCTCACATTCTGCTGCAATTCCCCCGCGAGTGCCAGCTGCATACGAGGTGATTGCTTCTCCTGGTTTGTTTCACATATAAGAGTTGTGTATTTTAGCACCAGCAGGGCTGATTAAGACGGTGGCTTAACTTAAAGAGAGCAACCAGCTAACAAAAAAACTTCAAGCCGCACTAAAATCAGCCTTTTTATGAATACAATGGATCAAATGACTGTGTAATATTCAATGTGTTGCTGGTAATGATGGATCCGCTGAGCTTATTATTTTGAGTTTTGCAGCCCACCACTTTACTATTTCGGTTCAGTATCAGTGTTCTCATCAGCAGCAGGCAGCTGGTTTCAGTGGAAAATCTCTGATAAACCTGCACAGCATACAGACAAAGTTAGTGACTGGCTGAAGAGTCACAAATTTTCTTAAGGAGCTGGTGCAGGCCAAAGCAGACCTCAAATTATGAATACAATATATAAAGGGTAGATTTAGCCTGTCACTTGTTGGTAGTGTTGGAGACCTCCAGCTCTTGCCCTGATCTGGTGGGAACTGGTATTGTATCCCACCAATGGGGAACAGACAAGAAGAGCCTGGATTGGGTTGGTTGTAGACCAGGCGTGCCACCGTGTTCTGGATCATCTGAAAAGGTTTCACTGTGCTGGCTGGGAGGACGGTCAGGAGGACGTTACAGTAGTCTAGTCTTGATGTGACCACAGCTTATGTCAGGAGTTGAGTAGCATGTTGAGTTAGGCGTTTCCTTATCCCCAAATGTTTTCAGTGATGTTCAAACTTGGAAAACTCTGTAATTTTATTAAGATAATGTGCATTTCCTACTTGCCTCTAGTTGCTATAACTTCCAGGGAAATGTGGGATATGTTGGACATGTTCCAAATGTAAAGCTGTGTCTCAACTCAAGTCAGTTCACTGTGCACTGCCCTAATTTCAGCAGTGTACTGCTGTCTCGGTTCAGGTGTAGCAATCGTAACATTTTAGCATTAGTGCCAACATTTGACTGCCAAAATATAAATATAAAACATACGTACAACATTTGTATATTGTGGTATTCACCACAACCGCTTCATCCAGCAGCTTCCTCAGCTGCAATTTCACAATGCCGGTGGTCCCCTCAGAGATTTCTATCAGAACATTAAAGACACTAACTCCCATGATCGCACATCATCATCTAACTTTACAGTGTGCGAATGACTGTAGATTTAAGAACAAACAAAAAAAACATGTTTGTGTTTTAAGCTTGTTCTGCTGCCCCCATGGGGCCAAGAAAAGATCAATGAGTGCAGCTTTAATCTTCCAAAGAAGAACACACACTGCACGAAGTGGATATTTTTGCTTAGTGGAATGTGCTCTTGGATTGCTGTGAAAATATAGCAATAATTTAAAGCGTCACAAGTGGCAACGAAAAAGCTTCTGAGGCCTCCGCATGTTCTAAAACACACACACACACTAAACCCTTTGGCCTTTTTTGTATTCCGTCTATTGAAAGCAATCCTTTTCCAGCGCGAGGAAGACTACTCTTGGCGGAGGAGAAGATTTTACTTTCCAGCGTAGGCCACAGTTTTCCACACACACATCCACACATCCAGTCAGGAGGGAAGAACTGGCAGTGAGCTGCCACCGTGGATGATCGGGCCGGCAGCCAAAGGCCACAGTTTACTTGAGGAAACCATCAGCTCTCAAGCCTCAATTGAAAGAGGAACATTTCTCTCCCCTCTGGTCAGGCTGCTCTCTGCTTTCTCCTCCAGCCTGCTTTGGAAAATAATAGCTCCATATTTGTAGATGAAGTTCGCCAGACGGAGTCTAGTGATTTTCTTTTTTCTTTTAGCCATCCATCAACTCCTTAATGGGCTGTGAAATTGTTTAGAACAGTTGTTTTCCTGCCTGTACTTGCTACGCTGCCACAGAAGTTGGGTCAACCTCTCTTCATCCCTCCTCCTCCAAGTTCTTAATTAAAGAAATAAAACAGCAATGATGGGCTTTGCGTGGATAACCGGGTGTAAATTAAAGCCAGGCTTTGGCCCTGGCACCACAACAGACAGATGCTCGTGCTTCGAGTGTGAGTCTGTTCTTTTTGTGGTTTGAATGTGATCCAGACAGACAGAATTTCGACAGATATCCACCTCTATCTGTATTTCCACGTGCCACTGTAGCATTTTAAAAAGGCTGACAAAAATCACACGACGCACAGCCACGTCCTCCAGACTGAGTTTAGTTTGGAGTCCAATTTAGATCAAAGCTCTGGGATGAGGGGTGTAGTGTAGTACACACCCAGTGGAATTGTTGTTTACCCACATATTTGATTTGCAGGATTTAAGTTTACAACCTTCAGCAGGCGAAGGAAATACCTGCGACACATGTAAACACAGCAGCATGGAGCCGACGTGTAGAACATGTTGTAGAAACCATTTCCTTCCCACAAACTGGCACCTGTTCACCTCATGGCCAACTTTGATTGATGATTTAGGCCTAACTAACAATCAATAAATGAAACATCAATATTGATCGGATATATTGTTGGAAAATGTAATATTAATGAGGCTACAGTGTTGACATTGTAGCTTTGTTTGGATTTTTGTGAATCCAGGCTGACTTTTGTTTCTGTGAAATTAAGCCAAAACTGCAGTTCCTCAAACAGCCACTTGAAACCTGCCACTGTGGCAGGAGGCAGGGGGGTCGTCCACTAATCAGATGCTCTGCGGCTCCTGCGTGTCGAAGTGTCCATGGGCAAGATGCACCATCGTATGAATGGTTAGCTCCTGAAGCTGATGAGCAGTTGGCACCTTTGATTGACATGTGGGTGCTGTCACAGGTTGCTTGTTTGACCAACCAGGCTTCATTCAGCCTGCCTTGGCTCCATCCACGCTTCACTTTTTTGCCCACTGTTGGATCACCTGGGAGCAGGCAGAGACAAGACTGCCAAGATGGTGATGGCCACAGTCACCACACTCTGATCTTCACAACAGCTCTCCACATTTTATACAATGTATGATTTGCACAAACTTTGCAGAGGCACCCATCAATCCTATTCATACACAAACATATACATTTGAGGGCTGGGCTCAGACGCCCAGCATTCATTCTGTTTGGAGGTATTAGGTTTTCAGTGTTGGGATGCTGCTGGATTAATCCTCTTGGACTCTATGGTTTGTTTACTGCCCCCTCTCTTCAGCTGTGAGTGGGGATGTTTGCAGAGCTTTGTCTCGTAGTGTTTGTGGTGCTTCATATCAATGCATGCAATAATCTCCATGGTCTTAGACTGAATATATAACCCATACTGGTTTTAAACTGCCTCTGGGAAGAAATAAACATGTAATAGTTTGTCTTTGCTGTCCACTTTTCTTCTTACTCTACTTCTTTTTAGAGTATTTATTTATTCCACTTCGTACAATTCATGCATTTTGTCTGCAGGCTTCCAGGATGCTAAACCACTGCTGGTTAAAATAAGAAAACTTGGGCTCTGCAGGGCTCTCGCACAAATGTAGCCACTTAAGCTTTGAATATTCACTGTTTATTACTACCAAAGTTCAAAAGATGGTATTCAGGAGAGCCCTAATACATTCAGTGGAGTATTAAAAGATACTACATGAAGATTTTTATTCTCTGAAGGTCACGGCTTCCTGTCCTTTTCAGTGAGAGCACCGGCTATCAGTGACTGAGCATGTGAACTGCTCTGGATTCAGCTTTCAGTCAGAGTAATCGTCAGATACACAGAGCTCGTTTACAGCTGGATAGCTTCTCCATGAATTCTCCTGATTCACGCAGAGCAGACTGCAACACGGAGGCCCGCTGGAGGCTTTTGTAGCTTAAATGTATGCGTGAAGCTGCTGCTGGGCCTTTATGCTAGTGGCCAAGAATGTCTAAGCAGTGATTAGTAGTTTTTAAGCAGAATCAGAGCTGTCGACAGAGATAAAGGAGCATGTCTGTCCTTTGGAAACAGCAGATCTCAACATGATACCACTGTGCTGACCCTGTATTAATGCGAGCTTGTGCACACACACACACACACACACACAGAAGTCCGGCTTATTTATCAAGCCTAGCCTCTAATGTGCCAAGATATGTGTTTGGACAGGCAAGTCTCCTTATCCACATATGGAAGGACTCTAAGATCTGTGTGTGTGTGTGTGTGTGTGTGTGTGTGTGTGTGTGTGCGCATTTTGGTGATGTAGGTGATGAATAATGAAGGTGAAAATGAGAGCAGTGGTTTTACCTGCAACCACAGTATGATTGACATGGAACATTTGAAGTACATAGATTAGAGCAGGAACACTGCTCAGGTTAACAAAAAGAACACCACTGTATATGTGTGTGTCTTACAAGGCCAAAACAAATTTCCCCTGGGGCAAATGAATTGAACCATGCTCAAATCATGTCTGGACCCCCTTGCAAGTGTGTGTGTGTGTGTATGTGTGTTTTCATACTCAGTACTGCCCCCTGCAGGTGGGAGCAGGAGTTTTGACTAATTAAAACGTTTTTGGATAGGTTGCAGCACCAAAAACATGGACGTAGTCTCCATGAAGTCACAGACAGGTTTCTAAAGAGCCGTTGTGAAAGTCAATATGCTGGCTCTGGTCGGGCTTTGAAACAATCTGTAACAGTGGAACCCGCTGTGACCTATGGGTTAAAGTGGAAACGGGTGGAAGTCTCTAGTGTCTCCATGGACCCCACAATGCAGAAGCTGCAGGGAAGGTCTGTGTAATTTTATGCCCTAAACTGAACTTTTTTGGCTCATGTGCAACTGAGCAGTGTTGCCAACTTAGCGACTTTGTCGCTATATTTAGCAAGTTTTTTTCTGGTCTTACTGGAGACTTTTGAGAGACTCTGACGTGAAAGCACGTATAGTCTTCTGAATGAGCAGTGGGTGTTGCTGTGGGACATGTGTTTGCTGTGTTAGCGAGCTAACTAGCCAACTGCTACAAAGGCCAGTCTTGATCCGCTCCTATTGGACCTGTTAAAGGTACTCCATTACTTCAACCCAGTCCCAGTGTAAATGTATGTGACACCAGTTTGATATCAGCAGTAGCTCGGTGGATATCTGATCTCATCCTCATCTTCTCATCGTTTCTGGATTTTCACTTTAATTCACATTCACCTCCTTCCCATGGCAGAGACAGTTTCTTATCATAGCTTACTCACACACACATGCACAGCTTCTACATCAGGATTCAACATAGTATGTGTCACATCACATCCTCCCAGGAGCCTACACTTTTTAATATTCATCCATTAACACAAAGGGTGTACACTGTGCTGTGTTTCCATAGTGTGTCCTTTCTGCTGTGTGTTGAATAAAACATGTGAATCTGCTCTTGATGGGTTTCATCTCTCATCTGTCTGCCTGCTGTCAATCATTTCCCTCGGCTGCTGTCACAGCATCAGCCCCTCCTGTCCTGTCAGCCTTCCACTGATGTGCATTTGAACACTGATGTATTTTTCTTTTTTGGTTTGAAGCTAAAAATACTTTCTGGCATTTTGTGCATGAAGCTAGTTTAGATCTGATTAGCTTCAGTTTATTTCAGTCGTTCTCTGGAAATAGAAGTATTTTAGTGAGCCCATTCCATTAATATCCTTTACACCCACTGCAGCAGCCACCACTGAGGTAACATTTACCGCAGGCTACTCATTTTCTGTTCGTTTTCATGAATGAAAGCTGTTTTTGTAAATGTCAGCGTTGGGAGTACCCCACCAATTTTACACGTCAGGCTCCGTTATAGATGTCGGGAGTGCTCCTCACTCCGTGATAACACGTAGACGAAGTGTGTAGTACATATAATATCCAGGCATGTGTAGTGTAATTTTAACACACAACATTTTAACAACACACCATAGACTGTATAAAACATGGCTGTAGTCTCACCAAAATCACCAAAATGAGCTGTTGTGAAGCACCTAACCCACCTGTGACTATGCGAAATCAAATTCTGCATACATTTAAGCTTACATGTCATCTGAACAGGTGAGTTGTATAAAAATTCACCCTCCGCACAGTTACAGTTACAGTAAACGTGTTTATTTCTGCTGTGTAGTTAACATGGGGACATAGAGATAGAGATATATAGATAGACATAGAGACTGACTTGTTTTGGAGCCAGCCTCAAGTGGACATTTGAGGAACTGCAGTTTCAGAACTTCAGGCACTTCCACATTGGCTTCCCTTCACAGCCACAGAGGTTGCCACTCGGTATTTACAGGACAGGAAGGATCTAACAAAAGAAGCTATCCAGCTGCATTATGGGAAATGTTGAAATAGAGATCTATCTATCTATCTATCTATCTATCTATCTATCTATCTATCTATCTATCTATCTATATCTATATATATATATATATATATATATATATATACACACACACACACACACACATATGTATTGTATATATACACACAGCCTTCACGGCCACCACCACACTGTCTGCATCTTCAGGACTCTGTGGGAACGTAGTGGCACAGAGAGATTGCTCTGAGTTCTTTCCACTTGAGAAAGATGAATCACCCCTCCTCTCACAACATGCCTCGAATACTGACGGCTTTCTTACATATGTGTAACGTGTGAAATGTCTGAACAGCTTTCACACAGAGCAGGTGGAAGAAGTTTGGCTTCAGGGCTTTCTGCCAGAAAGGTTTTCGATCACGATCTAACCAAGTAGCTTCAGTTCTTAAAGCTAACCAAGTAGTTTAGGCTTCCAAGAAGAACTCCTCTAAGGCAAACTTCCCCCATACACTCACACAGACAGGGAAACTTCATATCTTCATATTAGAGGACTGATCTGATTCCTTCAAATGAGGATAGCACCTTGACACATCGCATTAACGCTAGCCTTGTTTGTCTTCTCCAGCTGGTCCAGGCTTTAACGGCCTCTCTCCTCATATATTCACCAGCAGCAGCCAGATTTAACTCCCCGTGTTTTGAATTAATGTTGGTGGTGAGAGGGGAAAAAAAAAACAAAACAAGAATAGATTAAATCATGTTTTCTCAGTCGGCAGTGCGCAGTCATATTGAGGCAATTGTGTTGATGCTTGCAGTGCAACACGTTTTTCAATGCAACCCCGATCCATTATTTAAAACTTATGAAAAAAGATTGCAGGAATATTCCGCTCGCCAACTGTGCTATGACCTCATGTTCCCTACATCGCTGGGCACTGGCTGGTGTGTGTGTGTGTGCGCGCGAGCATGCTGGTGCAATGAAGGTGAGGATGGGATTTTACTCATCCTATCTTTAAAAGCTGCAGTAAACTAGCCTTAGTCTGCCTCGAGAAGCCGCTAACCCCACCTAAAAGTGTTTCACTGCACACAGTGGAGAGATGTAGTGCACCATAATGGTCTTTACATTGTTTTCCACTATTGTAAAAAAAAAAAAAAAAGTACGCAGACGCTGCTTTTAATCGTGCAGGTCTGCAGATGTCTGCCCATTTCCACCTGCTATTTCCACAGGAATCTTTATCATCTACATAATGACACCTGATCCCAGGGTTTACCATTTAATCCTGGTAGTTGGTTTGACATTTGTTGTCTCACATCAATCGAGTTTCAGCATGCAAATTGCATAGAGCATGTAGAAATGGAATGGCATTGAGATCTGGTCGACACTCTCAGATCTCAGGTCTCAGGTCAAGGGATGCACTGCAGCGTGGTGCTTATCTCCTACGGCAGTGTATGTAGACTGTGTTATTGTCTTTCTCTGTTGACTGTAAATGAATCTGGACTCAGCCTTTTTTGTGTATGCATTGCACTTGCTACAATCCAATGAAAGCTGTAGGCTGTAGACTGTAGCTTTAGCCTGTAGCCTATAGCCTATAGCTGTAGCCTGTAAGCTGTAGCTGAGGCCAGTAGTCTGTATCCTGTAAGCTGTAGTCTGTATCCTGTAGGCTGTAGTCTGTATCCTGTAGGCTGTAGCCTTTAGCCTGTAGTCTGTAGCCTGTAGCTGTAGACTGTAGCCTTTAGCCTGTAGGCTGTAGCTGAGGTCTGTAGCCTGTATGCTGTAGCCTGCAGCTTGTAGCATGTATCTGTAGACTGTAGCCTTTAGCCTGTAGTCTGTAGCCTTATCCTTTAGCTGTAGCTTGTAGCCTGCAGATGTAGACTGTAGCATTTAGCCTGTATCCAGTAGATGTGGCCTGTAGCCTGTATGCTCTAGCCTGTAGCTGTAGCCTGTAGTTTTTAGCCTGTAGTTGTAGACTGTAGCTGTAGCCTGTAGTTTATAGCTTGTAGCCTGTAGCCTTTAGCCTGTATCTGTAGCTGTAGCCCATAGAAGCATTAGCACATTGTTTGCCTTTGTGTCTGGGGGAATGTTAACAGCAGCAACAAAAATGGATGAATTCTCTGTGCAGATGATGCAGATCAGCATCTCATCATGGCTGCCTTTTATACCTATGCACAGATTTGAGAGAACAGTTTCTTTTCTTCATTGAGTTCAACATCTAAACATTGTCAGGAGTCTTCTGTTCTGTTGGCACCGTCATGGTCCACCTGTGGAGTGCAATAACTTGATCTGGGATGTTTTGCCTGAGCCAGGTGTCTGTAAATGTGAACACAACAGTCTAATTGTTTCCCATCTCGTCCATTCCACCTCCCTGTAATGAGACATTAGCTGGGAGTGGGCTGTGTAATGGAGTAGCCGTTGGGACGAGCTGGGCTAGCTCAGCTCTTGTGCTGGTTTTCTTCTCCCTCTGCCTTGGGTGGCCCATGGCTGTGCTTGGTCCAGCTGGTCAGGCTGGGTCATTGGCAGAGACAGTAAACAGTGGTCCACTGCACTTTACACACTGTGCTTTCTCTCCAATAGTGATTTGAGTATATGTCTGTCAGAACAATATGTGCTTCAGCTAAAAAAATAACACATAAAAACAAAAACTCAGCGAAGTTCAAAGGAGTTGCTGCCCACCACATCTGCACCATCTGTGCCGTTTGGAACACTTCTGATGTCCGACACATCGTACAAACTATTCCTGATCGAGCGCAACCAGACTCAAAAGACACACAGAAACACACACTCTCAAACACACACACTCACAGAGTAAAGTAGTTGGAAGGAAGGAAGTTGTAATTTCAACCACAATTCAACCACATTCTTGCGCTCTTGTGCCAGTACTTGAGAACCACACCAGGAGTTATAAACAGCTTTTTATATTCAATGTTTATCTTTAACCGCATCCACCCAGCCACACGAGAACCACACCAAAGATCCATGCTTACAGCTGTGACCAATATTCATGAGCATTTTTCTCTTTTCTCATGTGAGATATTCTAATCGAGACACTGACGAGCATAGAACATAACGCCACACGCTGAAGTGGAATCTATGTCTAGTCAGAAAACGTGGAGCGGAGGTGGCTGACCTGGAAAGCAGGCTTGTGTGGTGACAGGTGGAACAAGCTTCACCAAACTGACTTTGCAGGCGTGTGTGGGGTCAAGAAATCTTTGGGAATAAAAGAACATAGCAGCTGGTTTTTGGACTATAAACACAGCAGATGTTACTCTGCCATTCAATTTAAATATTTGGAATCATTTCAAAGTGGTAACCTTGCCAAACTTTGAAAACTGTCTTTGAAAGTTTTCCTCTGGTCTTAACTAAAGTCAAGCTCTTGAATAAATTGTGGCTCTTTTGCTCAGAAACAAACGGTGCAGCCTGAGAGAACTAAATATTCTACAAAGAAATATTGCTGTTGAATTTTCCAAATGTAATTCTTCACTTGCATTCACTTGTGTTGTGGTAGAAGCAGAAATTTTAGGCAGACACAGAGATGCTGTTAGAGGGGAAGAGAGAAAGATGTTTTCCACCGTGAAACAGAAAACCAAACTTCTGTTCCTCATTTTATGTACTTCCTGTAAAAAAACGGGCAGATAGGGAGGGTATTGATTGGCGTGTACGATGGCCAACAGCTAGTGTGTGTTGCACTCCCACCTCTACATATGCAGGCAGAAAAAACAGCAGTGCCCAGTCCAGCAGGGAATACAGTAGACAGTCTACTGGGGTGGTTGTCTTGCCGGGTTTGGCTCCCTGCATCTCAGGGCTCAGTCAGTTTGGTCGGCTACACAGCTGACTGAGCTAACCACAGTGATTCCCTGATGGTCTCTGAGGTGGTGCTCAAACCTGGTCCAGTCCAACTTCTGAACCCTGATCTGTTTCCTGCTGATGCCAGGAAGCACTCTGCTCTGGCGGTGTCATATGAGGCAAGTGTTTCATTGGATGAATTAGTACACGGTCCAGACTCTTGAGTCATTTAGTGCTTTTATGGTTTATCAGGCAAACTCTAAAATACCTGGAAATACTGAAAACATCTGTGTTGGTTCAGATAGGTGACATGTAGTGCAGACACATGTGATAAAAAGACTTAAATTTTGACTTCATGGGGACTTCATTTGGGTGAACTGACCCTTTAAAATTCAGCAGTGTGTCAAAACCCTTCATATTTTGTATTCATGCTCAGTTGGGACCCATCAGGTAGGGAGCTGGTTTCCTACAGCTGACTGAAAATATTCCACGTTCCTCTCTGCTACCTCTACTACAGACCTTAAAACGCAGAGTGTGTTTGAGTGTGTGTGTGTGTGTGTGTGTGTGTGATGGCCCACCTAGGGCGAACGAGATGATGGGGAACCATCTATTCAGATGGCTGTACAAAGCGTACAGCGCTCTGTGTGTGTGTGTGTTGACAGTAAAGTTGGTTTCCTCTCGAATTGGGAATTGCGTTTTGCTTCATGCAGGCAAGGCTTCAATCAAAATAGCAGGATTATTGTCGAGACATTGCTTTGAAGTGTCTCCCTGAAACACACGTCAACAGTTACATTTTCTAAAAAATGCTCATTGCTGAAATGGCTGCGCTCTAGAGGCGAGGGCATTAGCATTTGTCGATAGCAGAGAGGATGATGGCTTAGACGTTTGACTATAATCCATTGAGAGAGAAGAGCGTACCATTTCCTTTTTACGTCTCCGTGGTAGATTCCAATTACCTTCTATTTGTCCGATGCAGATATTTGCTCGTTCGACAGCCAATACGCAGCCATAGGATAACTGGTTCAGTGTCGAGCACTGCCACCTCTCCTCTATTACAGGATTTTGTTAAGAAACTGACGCAGTCAAATGGAGGCCTCGACTCCTCCGGCTCATAATTCATTCTGATGTCAAATCAATGGCTTGTGTATGCGTGGATTTGTGTGTGTGTGTGTGTGTGTGTGTGTGTGTGTGTTTAGTGTTACAGAAGCCGGCTGTAATCCTGTTGTATGAACAGAGTAGGTGTGTATTAGCAAAATGAGTCAGCTACTTAGATGATGGAAGTGCTCTCCGGGGCTCAAAAAGGATGAGAGGCACAGACAAAAGTGTTGATGTCAATAGCTTCTAGTTCTAACCACAATAATAAGGTAGATGCACATCTCTCAGCGCTCAGTTCTGGAGGCTTCGCTGTGCTGTACAGCCACAGAGAAAAGTGATAATAAAACTGTAGTTTGGTCACAACTGGCACTCTATAATATCTTGTTAAGACCTTTAGAACGGCTTCTAATTTCAGTTTTTAATGACTGTAAATTGGCCTTTCATTTATGTTAAACATTGTTTTATCCATTCCTAAACACTGAAACGGTTTAAGTTGGCCCTCTCCCTGCTTCTATTTTAATCAGCTGCTACTGGAAACTCAACACTTCCTCCACGTCACCTGTTGTCTCGATTAATTCAGTGTAATGGACATTTTTGCTGCACTGATGTCATGTCATACTTGCGCTCTAATGCTCTCACTTTCATTCACTAATTACTTCCAGGTCCACCTCTTGCTGCACAGATGTTTCACATCTTCCACGTCTTCCAGTGAGTGCCTCATACAGCCAGATCTATCAATAAAAAGCAGATGTATTATGGATTAAGTGTTGATTAATTATCTTATTACGTGTGGGCCACTACTGTGTTTTATTGGAGACTCTCTCTATTATTATTTGAAAAAAATTCCAAACATGTAAATCCCTTCTCCCCAGCTGACTGTGATTTAACTTCCTCTCCCATGACTTACGCAGGAGATTTCCATTAATAAAATGAAGTCCTCTTTCTCCACCCTGCTATGTGCTTTACATTCTCCTCCATGTCCCGTGGGTCGTTTTTCTACACTGCTTGTACTACATCACTGCCACACAAACCGCTGCACAGGAAAAATGCTATGCCAGCCAGGATGGTAAAGATAACACAACAGGCTAGAGTGTGATGTATAATTCAATTTTCAGTTCAATTTTATTTCTATAGTACCAAATCATAACAGAAGTTATCTCATGACACTTTCCATACAGAACAGGTCTAGTCTGTACTCTTATATGGTTTTTTACAGAGACTCAACAATTCCCACCATGAGCAAGCACTTGGCGACAGTGGCAAAGAAAAACTTTCTTTAAAGTCTATGTGAAGTAAAAATAAATGTAATTCTGAGTTTGTCAGACAAGAAAAGAAAGTGTTATTAACCACCCAGGGAATTTTGAGTGATTAAAATGTCATCAAGTTTATGAAATTAGGTGTCAAAATCAGGTAAAAATGAATTCTCAGCTTCAGGACTATGGGGGCGTGTCCTCCGAATGTGCTGAAACCACGCCCACTCGTGGGAGCAGTCAAGCAGCCATTTTGAAGTGACTGAAACGTGTCAGATGAGTTCAGAAAATGACATGACTAACTTTGAAACACTGAGCAAGATGAATTTATCTCTATATCTCTGCCCAGGGTAGCCTCAACGTGTCATCGAGCCACCCTTTAAGGACCGCCCACAAAATCCTGGACTGAAAACTGATGAAAAACTGTGAAAACCTCTAACTCCACATTTCAGTAATATATCGTTCAAAGTCTTTTCACATATTTTCAGCAACTATTTTACACCATATATAATGTATTTTGAAAGAAATCTCAGAATTGCCTTTACACAGACTATAAGAGGCAGAAACCTGGAGCAGAACCCGGCTCATCGTGCAGTGAAACAATGCTGTTCAGCTTCTAAATCAACCTGAGTTACTTCAACTTTATTATTCTATCCTTTGATCCCAGGCCCAAACTATAGTGTTCATTGCAATAGTAGTTATTCCCAGAATGAAATAGTGCTGCCTCATGGAAGCTAAAACAGGGTGTGCTGCTTTTGGAAAACACAACACAAGCTTTAAAAAATGCTTGACATCCCCTAAAAGTAGAGCCAGTGGGTGACTAACAATTGAAAACAGTGGGTGTGTGTGTGGAAATGGAGCATGACAATGTAATGTTCCACCTTGTGTTTTCGGGCCCTTCACTACATTTTGAGCCTACTGGTGATAATTAGCCCGGGAACAAGACAAATCTGCCGAGCTCAAGAGGTTTTATTATTTCATTATTCTAGATGTGGTCAGGTCAATCACAACCATTTTTATAACTTCCATCACTGCAAACTGAAGCCAGTGCAGAGGTTTTATTCAGTCTGCGGGTGTTGAAGTCACACATGTTGCTGTGTCCAGTCTGTAAGTCTGCCCGTCACAATACGGCAAGCTCATGACGTTGTTACCTTGTTGTTGTTGTTGTTGTTTTAGTGGTTAGTGGTAGTTATCAGGCCAGTCAAATTTACTCATGTTCACTCTCAGCAGGATTCTTTGCACATCTGCTGACAGTGATACTGACAGTGGCTGGTCCTCTGGAGGCGGTGTAGACTTGACAGCTGACTGTTTATCAAGGACATCATAAAACGTGTTAAGCTCATCTGCTAATGTGTCCTCACACATGATGGTCGACACACCTCACCTGCTTTGGTAGCATGTGACAGTCTGGATCGCTAACCACGTGTCACTGGTGTTGTTGGTGCTGCGGCTGCCAAGTGCGTCCTCGTTACCTGACTGAAACGCAGAACGACAGGCTGACAGACCCGCGACTACAGGAACATTATGTAGTATGTTGTATGGGTATTACGCAACACATTGTAGAAAACCATCTGTAGCTTGCACTCTTATAATAATTAAAAGAAAATATATTGTTGGTGGCAGCAACAGGGAAGCATCAGGTGTGATGTTTCCACATCCTGACCAGGTTGCTGCAGGACACCTGAGAAAAATTTGTCTGCACGGAAGCTCTTCACAAACGGCGATGAGTGAAAATTTCTTAAATAATTTGGAAAGTTTCACACGTTGCAGTGGATGCAGCAATTGGTAATCATTGTATTTTTCTTTTTTTGTACTTGAATGAAATGCATAACGAAGGGGCACACAATGCACCACAGGTCCCCCGACAGCCGGTCCTGGTTGGCTGGATGATGAGTTTTTTTTCTTTGACAGGATATATTTCCTTCAAAAAGAATTTTTACAGAACCGCCTTCACAATGCGCACACGTCCGGTTACCTGCTGAAGAACAAAGCTTCATTAAACCGTGTGATTCCTTTTTTATCATGCAAATCGGTTCCCTCCTGTGTAGCTTCAAATTAATGTCTTGATTGTGATGCATAAGACGGGAGCTATTCCCTCGATTCACACATCCTGAGCTGTGAAGGTGTTCTTTAAAATATCGAAGGTTTCATTTTGAAATATTAATGCTATTGAATCTGAGTTTCCTTTTGCATGTTTTTATGTATCATTTCAGGGGAGGGTTCAGGTCTGATGAGAATTGTTCCCTGGGTGAGAGTACACTCACAGTGAACTAATATTAACCGAACTAAAGTTGTATTTCTTTGGAAGAGTGTTAAAATTGAAATCTTAATTTGTCACACTCTCCATTAGGTTGTGTAATTAAACAAAGCACTCCGCTCGAGTTAAGTGAAATCTTCAGTTTGTCTGTGATCATTCAGATGTGTGTGTGTGTGTGTGTGGGAAGCCCCGCTGTGGGCCTCTCTGGTTGCATTTGAGCACCATCCTCACTGAAAGCATCTTAATTTAAGTCCTCTGAACCAATCACCATCACTCCAAAGCTCTCTAAACACACACACTGGATCAATTATGCATGGAAGCTCAATGGGCCAAATGAGAGTTCCAAATCTGTCTCTAATGGAAATAATTTGTTATTTACCAGCACAAAAATCATCCCTGTGTACTCCTCTGCTGTAGAAAAAGACCCAGGCCCTGTTGTTGATGCTAATTCTGTGGATTGGGTTGCCAGTGGGAGGGCAGGCATTCATTAGCGTGAGGGAGAGTCTTTTGGTCGCATTTGTGTTAAATATTCTGTCGTCTTTTAAATTTACTGTCACATTCAAAAGGGAATTAAACATCACCGAAGCTAACTAAGTGCCAGCCTGAAAGTGTGTGTGTGTGTGTGTGTGTGTGTGTGTGTGTGTGTGTGTGTGTGTGTGTTAACAAACTCCATATAATTTCTTTAGTGGCAGACAGCTTGTGTTTTCACCAACAGTTCAGGTTTAATTTGCTTTCAGACAGGTCAAACGGGAGCAGACAACCGCACAAACAACAAAGATTGATGAAATGTAGACTTAAAGGTTAGCCCGTTACACAGCCCTCAGCCGCCGACCAATAATTCTTATAATTAAAAGAAGAAAACTGAAATGCTGCTTCACTGCAATTTGTGAAAGTGAATCGTGAGTATAATGGCAGTTTTCACTGTCCACTGTTGACTGATGCCATGTACGAGTGAGAAGGACCCTCAGATCTTTGTGTCTCCATCATCTGCAATATATTGTTTTAATTAATGAGTGCAAACATTCCAGAGGGCTTCCTGTAATGAGTTGTGTAGGATCAGATCCAGCCTCTGTACCATGGACAAAACACAGTTCAGATGTCGCTTTGAGCCGACAGCAGCGCTGAAAAAAAGTCTGTTTTTGCGCTGATGACTTAAGTATTTCTTAATTATGCTGTTTTCATACTGTCATATTGTTTTGCTGACAGAACTGTCAAGCTGTCATTTCCCGTCTCGTGGGGACATTCAAAGGTGTAATTAAGTCTAAAGTCAAATGCATAAATTAAGGAGATCACGATGCAATATATCTGAAATGAGACATGTAATTAATCTATGATTTATTATTTTCCATTATTCATAGTTATCATTAAAAATATATTCAAAAAGTGTAAGGGGAAGTGACAAAGTGCTGCTCATTGAAATGGATGCACGTCCAATAAGTTGACTCAGGGTGGGACAAGACAAATGGGAAGAAGCCTCATGCTACCATTTCAGTTTTTAGTCTGTGACTGTGTAAACCTTTTGGTGTAAGCCCAGCATTAGTTCAAACCAGACTCAGACAATAATAACAAAATGTCCTGACAAATAATCCAAATAGAGACATATTACAGGCAGTAGCAGCTCATTTGTTTTAACAGTGACTCGCTCATTATGAAACCATAAATAGAGAACTGAAAAAAATATATATCTATAGCAGTGTGAAAAAGTCTAAGACATGAATTACAGGTCTGATTAGATATGCATTCTCATATACGTGTATGTGCACATATATGCCCTACATCCTCATCCGCAGCCGGCCAGCTCCACTCTTCACCAAATTCATGACCTGCAAGAAACAGCAAACAGAACCTGTACTGAGTATCTGTGTACTGACGGGTATATGTAGCCATATAGCCCTTTTGTGATGTAGTCTGTCATGGAGGATAACTCTCAAAAGAGCCCTAAGGCCTACCTGCATACCTTAACGTTAATTGACCTTAAAATATATGAAGATGTTTAATAATAATCAAACCTTTTGTTTCAATCGGAGACAAAACAAGTTGCATAATAAACTCACAAAGTCAAGATGAAGCTCTCTCTCTGTCTCTGTCAAGCATCATAGAAGAACTTCTAACTGACCAGCTGGACCTGCCCTGAACCTGGCTGGGCTGCACATAGGGGAAGCATTCTATATAACTCAAAACCACAGAATAATGTACAAGATAAAAGATTAGTTCATGCTGAACTAAACGTTCACAAGCGTAACACTAATGGCTTTGTCATGTTTTCATTATGACACCAATGCAAAAAGTCAGATCTTTGTGACAATCCCTGAAAATGCTCAGGACAGCACTATACACAGCCATTAGAAAACTACAGTAAAACACATTTACACACAAATTATACCTAATATATCAATAGTAATAAACAGTCATCACCTCAGTAAACAATAAATGAATTGAAAGATTACAATAAGTTCAGTGGCAAATATTGCAAATTTAATCAGGCTGTTCCATGACTCTGCTCTCATGTTGGTCCATAACATTACAGAGAGACACAGTGTGCAACACTTTAGTTTTCATGTATGTCCAGTGTCATTCACAGGGATGTTTGTGTGTCTCCAAATTCAGTGCTCACCTGACGTCATACATCTTAACTACACCCTACCACCTCCACTACCACAGAATCTCTTGTTGCTCGCTGTTGTCGATTCTGATGTGATGGTGGTGGTGGAGAGGAGGGACCCTCTGTCTGTGTTAAAAGATGTCTCTGGTGTCAGGTGAGATTTTTCTCTGGTCAGTGGCCTTTGAGCAGTTTTGCCTCATGTTGTCTGTTCTTGGTGTTCAGTCAGTCTCTCTTCCAGAATCCTTCCCGTCTCACTGATGTTTTCACTTCAATAACCATTCAATACTCAAGATCTCTGCTGCTGCACCTTTAAAAAGTTGGTTGAGCAGTGAATGGCTGTGTAGCCGTGTTCACTGATACCCTGTAATAACTCTTGGACTGTATTAAACATAGGGCTGTTTGTAACTTATCAATCAATCTGTCACATTTTATTAAACCCATGAATTTAGGAATACAGTATGTCACCTGTAACAGCCAAACTGAAATGTTCAAATGGTGAATGGGCTGTACTGATATAACACCTTTCTAGTCTTCCAACCACTCAAAGCTCTTTTACACTACATATCTCATTCACCTATTCACACACATTCATACACTGATGGTTTGGCTGCCATGCAATCTCAACTGCTCATCAGTTTGAGATAATGAAGGTCTGGTGTTTCGGTACCTGGGGAGCTGCTGATAATCCAGACCTGGTGACAGCTGACCAGCAGACAAACACATGGCTCAGTTTTCGGTTTGCTAGCTTGTCGTAAAATGAGCAAAGAGTAAGCCACAGTTTTCAGAGATGCAGTAAACAGAATTTTACAGCAACATTCTCATAATTGTTCCATTCTTTCAGAAGACTTTCATTTATTTCCAACATGAACTGATTTGATCTGCTTGATTTCCATCATTCAGAGCTGACAGAGGCCACTTATGAATTCAACGTAGATCCGAGGAGAAAAAAAAAGTCTGGGCTAATTTTTGACAGAAAGGTAACAACTCACCATCAGGCTGAAACTTGTCACGAGGCTGCATAAGTTGCGCTTACTGTTATTTAATCCTGGTGCTGTCTGCATGATGTATTTTTCTGTTGTGGTGTTCAGTAACGGAACCTGTAACATATTTCATAAATTGCAAATGGGGAAAATGACTTGGCTGCAGCTCAAAGCTTTTTTTTCTTTTTATTTAACCATGCATAACTTAGTCCTTCAGACGATTGTAGACAGCTTTGTAAAGGACGATCTATGATAGATCATAGATGTTGTAGGTCTGCATCTCCCTCCACCAGCATGTTAAACTAGCATCATGATGGAGTTCTTCTTTGACATGGCTGCCAGTCACTCTCACACAAACACAGAGTCTGAAGGCTCTACTTAAAATCTCTGCGTCTGTAATTACGGATGTACACATGTTGTGTGTCCACATGCCGCTTCTATATCTACACTGTGTGCACACACTGATTGTGTATGTCAGAGAGGGATATCAGGGCAGAGACGCAAACCCAGCTCAGATATTTTAGTATTTCCTTCTCCTGAAGTTGCAGAAGTCATTCAGACATCAGACAGTGTTCTTTGTGTGATTGATGCAGCTGTGAGCGCTGCGTTCATACAATAAGCATTCTTGTCATAGTTTGCTTTGACCCTGCCACAGCGGCTCCTTCACAAACTATGTTGCTGTCCTTGTTTTTCATCGACCAGTTTTTGCCACATGGACAGTAAAGCAGACAAACAGCAGTTACATGAATGGAGCCAGCTTTCAGACTACAACACTAAAATTATTTTCCTATTGTCAAAAAATCTTGGAGACCACTCCAGGCGGTTTGTTACACAGAACCATCTGTCACAGTCTATCATGGGTCAAAACATCTTTTTCATCCAAAAGAAGCGCTCTCTGGTGTCACTGATGCTAGCAGTATCTACGCTAACGTCTTTAGCAGCTGCCATTGTGTTCTCAAGCAAACAGTAAGTTCACACACACGCACGTCACACACGTCACACACCATGTCTGACGCTGATCATGTAACTGCCAGTACTTCCTCACAAGAGGCTGATTGGTCTGAACCACCGTGTTTTGAAGCATGGTGAGATTACCTTTGAAATGTGAAAGGTAGCTGTAGAATTTTACTGTAATATAGCAAAACTCTTACTGATACTATGGTAAAGGGATATTAGTACTGTTGATTCATGTCTTATGTAACTTATGACACTTATTTCAAAATATCACGTACGTGAATCAGTACAAAAAATGTTGGGTTAGGGTTAGAGTGGGATCCATTAGAGGCCATAGCAACGCTACCTGTGACGTAGCCTCACATTCACTGATTGGCTGGAGAACGTTGCGTGATTCTGCTCCTTTATTGAGGGGCGTGGGCGACCCTTTTAAAAGCCAATGGAAGAGACCATATATGGTTCCTCGTCTGATAGAGGGTTAACATTCCATATTTTACCATCATTTTTCCATCATATAATTTGGTTTGCGATTAGGTATGACAGTATTCTACTGTACAATTAAGTCTGTCATTAAAAATAAAATGACTAAATTCCCCTGAAATGATGTATAAATAAATATTTTTCCATGAAATATAAAATTTTCTCATGTGCGGACCATAACCAGCACCGTGTTCATGTGAACATGATCCAGGACAAAGGGTAATGTCAATGTTTTTGCTTGTTCTTGAACCAAACTACAGATGCAACAGTGAGCTCACTCATTACATACAGAGAGTACAGTTGAATGCTGTGTCCTCAGCTGAAGTCTTCCTCAAAGGAAGCAGTAGCTTTCACAATGAGCCTGCTGAGCAGCAGCAAGCTTTAACTACCACTGACCAACGTGTTCCTAAATGTTCCCCGAGGCAACGCCACAGGCTAGAGATCACATCAGCACTGGAGCCCTGCGTTCCTGCTCTCTGTGTTCTCTCAACACCTTCACTAGAGGATTTACAGTTGTACTAATGGACAATCATTTTCAAAACCTGGAGGAAAAGCAAAAGAACACATCCAATTAAAAAGAACTTCCACCCTGCAGGGGCCTCTTAATGCAGAGAAGAAACTTTGGCTGAGTGTTGACCACAGGCCTCCAGCCTTTTAAGTGCTCGCCTACGGCCAAACCATTAACTCAATTGAATGCTTGTCATTGTCTGACAGAAACTAAGCCTCATTCATCGCCTCTGTGCTCCATATTAACCTGTCTGTTTCACACAAAGACAGAAGAGATGAGTGGAAACCAGGTTTGATTAGAAACAACAGTCTGCGTAATATCTCACTGGAAAAGACGAGTGATTGGATTAGGAGCTCCAACAGGTTTTCTGTGCCTTCCCCCTCACTGTCTGCTCCAAAACATATTCATCCCTTGTTGCAGTTTCAATACGACTTCCCACCACAGAGCAGCTAGCTGAAGCTTTGTTCACAGATAAATGTAGTCAGCGCCTGCTCCAAAGAGAGGAAAATGCATAATGAATGTGACTTTATTTCAGGTGCACTGATCAAAACTCAGACCAGGGATGAATACATAAAGCAGTCCTCTGAATAAGATGACTGTTTGGATCTTGCTCTTTGTATTTTTATACTCAGAAGACATTGTGTGCACAGGACAGTGGGCTCGTGTGTCCTGAGTGAGATAAATATTTTGTGCCATTTTACCACATTTAATAGTGATTTTAAAGTAGTAAAACAGACTGGGTGTGTTCTTCAGTCCACTCAGGGCAGCTAAAAACCCTCAGAAACTATTTATGGAGCATCACTGGACACTCTTCCCAGACTAATGACTAAGTACATCAGTGAAATGGACAGTGGACTGTATGCATGTCGACTCATCGGCCATGAACCTTCATCATACTGATGGAGCCAAGGATGGAAATTAGCTTCCAGACGTGACAGAACAAATTCACATCAGCTGCAGTAAAAGGATCCACATAGGGTTGCAAAAGGGTGGGAAATTTCCAGAAACTTACCAGAAAACCAGAAAGCCCAGCAGTAAGGAGGGATTGTGATTGCGGTATTCAATTGTACTTGCATGACAGCTGGTTGTTTTAGTCAAGATTATGCTAAAATATATTTTCTACAACTATATTGAAGTTCCATGTTAAGGGCCAACATCAATTTTGTCAATTCCGGGGTTATTCCCGTTTCGTCCCATAAATAAATAATGTTAATTCCCATGGAAAGTGTCCAACTTTGAAAATTCTGCTGTAAGGTTGTGGGATTTAAATCAATAAATGGATTCTGTGATTATATGTCATAAACATCAAATCACATACTGGTCCAATAAGTCATCTCTCTGTGCAGGAGTTATCATTAAAAGCTTTTGGTCATAAGTCAAGGTTGAGGAATGTATCATGGACAAACAAACGAGAAACAATCTGAAGGGAAAAGTAACATGAAAGAAATGGACTGGTTTGAAAGTCACATTGAAGCACGCATCCAATCAGCTCTCACTCACGTTTTTATCTGCATCAGGCGTCACAATAATAATATTAATACTACAAAGTGTCATCATGGTCTGCAGTGGAAAGTGTGTGTGTCTGAAGGTCTACTGGGAATAAGAAGAAGACAGAGTCTCCAAACAGCAGTCTGCAAAATGAAAGACTCAGGGTCAACATACAAACACTGGGAACAAAGAGTACAACGAGTGACGAAGCAAGGCTAATGATGAATGGCTCCACTTTGAAACGGGTTTGGTGCTGCACGCGGAACCCTTCTGAAGCTGTTTGTTTCAGCTGTAACACATTTACATTTCGCTCTCCTCGCTTCATGTCGGCTTCCATTCCTCTTTGCCATTAGTTGGAGCTAAAAACACTTTCAGATTAGAGAGCGCGTAGCGAGCCCAGACCCTGATCTTCAAATGTGGCTTCATTAATTCAGCATGCAGCAATTCTAACATGTTGTTATCAGGCTGCTTAATGCTGCCTAACAGCTTCCACAGAGCTGCCTATGTCTGAGGCAGGCGACTCTTTCAAATTACCTGGAGCCAGGTGGACCCAGATCAGTCTGCAGAGAATTTTCACCACCTTTGCAGTTCCTTTAGATTTTCAGCTAATTTTTTTATTCCTTTGGGCTCACTGCTCTCATCGACCTTCTTCCCAGAGTAGAAGTGGAAGTGATTCCTCTGGCTTTCCACCTGCACATACTGCCAGTGTGAAATTTACCTCAGCTGACAATCAGTTACTTTACTTCAGCATTGGTAGAAATGTATCCCTATCTTAAAAACTGCTACATTCATGGTGAATCTATCTATCTATAAATGCTAATATAATCTGCTAATCTGGTTTAATAATTGCCAATTGTGTGTGTGTGTGTGTGTGTGTGTGTGTGTGTGTGCGCTTCTAAGAGCTGAAAGAAATCTTCCCAAGTGTTTACTGTGATCTCTAGAAACTCTTGTCCTCCTTCTCATCGATTGCTCCACGACATTGTAAGTGAACAATAAATTGAGCCGTGTTGTTCTCTTTTTGTCAGCCGTCAGCTGGTCTCATCGATTGTTCCAACCCGGCTCTTAGCTGTGAAAACCTGGAGGCAGGTGGTGTGTGGATTTCTACTTTCTTTTTAAGTGTAATGGTTTGCCAAAAAAGACACACACACACACACACACACACACATACACACACACACACCTCCTCCGAGCTATACACCCTGCAGGAGTGACTCAGCTCAGGTCCATCCATGGTGAATAGGTCTCAACTTTGGCCATGCTACTCATTACATTGGTTTCAGACAGAGAATAAAACAGCTGCACCTGGAGGGAAGTGAGCAGCTTCTTACAGATTTATGGTGAGCGACTTTAGAGCAGCTCCCCCTCATCCTTTTTCTTCTGCAGAGGCTCCTCAAGCAGAGCTCTCACTGTCGTGCGGCACGAGGAGATCATCCGCGTCACCTCAGGTTACACTGCTAGTACCAATTAGATAGCTTGCAAACCATGCGTCGATGCGCGGCATCCAGAGTGATGTAAGGCTCTTTGAATGCTTGCTCAGAAGTGTGCTTGAGGTTTGAGAAAGAGGAAAAGCTTTTTATCTCATCTGAGCTCTCAGGTTGAAACACAACCAACATATATGTGAAGCCTGCTACAGCCACATGTCCAGTATCAATTAATGCTATGTATATGAAACATGCTGAACATGCAGACGCGTGGGAATACAGCTAAGTATTAGACATGGTTACAGGACAGTGTTCACACAAAGAAAGGTATGTCTTTGTGCACTACCTGGGTTGTTCATTGTTTTGTGCGGGCGCTTAGAACGCCTGCCATCAGAGAGCCCATTAGCCCGCGGCGGTATGGGTGTGGTAACCCTTTTGCAAACATACTGAGCTGGTGAAAATCTGTGAATTTCTAGAGATTGTCTATTTAAGTCCAGTGCACTGTGTACTTCCTGGTGTAGTGCACTAATTTCAGCAGGGTAGTGTTATTACATACATTTACGACATACAACACTACACATTCAAATATGGCTGTTGTGCACTTAATGATGGCCACAATTTAGCAAAGATAGCTATTTGATCTTTGCTGAACTGCAACCATTCCAGCTTCATCTGCTGTTTTCACAATGCTGGTGATCCCTCTGCTGTAGCTGCGTAGTGTCCAGTGTTCCACACTCAGCTTTTTGACTATTATGAGTGCACCATGGAAGAACGTAAACTGAGGCACACCACAGGAGGCTTTCCAGTGGGCGGTTCCACAAATTCAGCCTATGCACTGGAAAATGACAAAAACTACACCCACACACACTCGTCTATAATTTTTAATTTGCCTCTTGGAGATGACTGTTTGAGGAAGTGGCAGACAGGGATCTGTTACTGTTTCTATTTAGCAGTCTGATGTGCTTGTTGAGCAGTTGTGCATTTAGGCCTTCCATATGGGCTGAAATATGTGCCACCAGAAACTGCATTTGAATCATTTATATTTGAATTTGAATAGCAAAACTTGAATAATTGCATTCTGTCACTCTGCTCTGTGTGCTCCTGGCCCCTGCACTCTGTTCTATGCACACAGCTCTCTCTCTCTCTGTTGCCCCCCCCCCCAGACCCCAGAATCCTTTGATTGGCTAGAATATGTTATAGATACGTCCACTGATTGGTTGAAAAAACTATCCCACCTAGTAACATCTGTCAATTTGTTGAGTGTGCTTTCAGTCTGACAAACATCTATATTTCGATTGGTCTTTTACGCAGTGGAATAGAACAACAAGGAAGTGTCTGACACAAACCACACATCTCTGTCTTAACTTATGAGGCGGATTAGTTAGATCCGCCCAATCCATCCCCAGATGGTTAAATAGCTACAGAAGCATAGGAACCTTTCTGGACTACAGAACGAGGGAAATCAAATAAAGTTTTTACATTTCCCCCCCAAAACGGGACAACTTGTGAGAGATTTTTCTGTCCCGGGGCAGCTTATGAAAAAAATGATTCTGGGAAAAATGGGACAGGCTGTAACACTAGACTCAAATATAACGCCATACAGCAGTTCCTCCTCAGTTTCATGGCAGGTGGCAACAAATGACCACTGTGTTACATGCTCAGAATCGCAGGCGCTGATGCTGAACAGGCGTCCTGTGTATCTGTGCTCGATTGCTCTGCCTCAACTACCCGGATGTTTGTCACAGAAAATTAAATTTGAATTGAGAGAACCAAATGTTCAGTTCCAAACTAATAAATTCAATTTCAAATTACAATTCAGATTCAGTTTTTCAATGCAATGATTCAAATTGAACAGTACAAATTCAAATTATGTAATTCAAATTCAGGTTCTGGAAATCTTCATCAAATGTGATGCATTAAATAAAATTTGCTATGTTGCTGTGGCAATTTAGTCATCCCTTTTGAACCAATACTATCATAATAATAACCTTGCAACCCAAGAAAAGAAAATTGACCTGCTTAGTGAATAGAATAATAAGTTTCAGGTCCCTAATAACCAATTTGCATTGATGCATAATTAATCCAGGATTAACCAAAAGTCTTTATCATTAGCAAGGCTGCTGAGAATGTAGTTTAATGCAAATATTTATGGATCAGTTATTTCCAGCAACCATATGCGCCATGGTGATAAAACACTGCACTAGATGACACCTGAGTCACAGCCGCCCATTATTGGCCATATGTGATAAATAAAAGTCATTTCCTGTCATGAACATGGAAATATTTGTGTAATTTTAAACATTTGAAGAAAAGCTGGTTGAGGTCATAACAGATGTGAAGGATGTTTGAAAAAGTAAAACAAACTCACATGCCTGTCAGCAACTACATTTAATAATGTAATGGAACAGAACTTTTTAAGTCCCATTCTAATTGAAAGGACAAATCTAACAGACATTTCCTGAATAGCTAACATTGTGTTATTTTCTTTAGACTTCTTTAGACCTGCTATTTTTTCTCTTTTGAAGCTGATGTAAAGGCTGTGAAAGAAAAACAGGTAAAGACGCTTCATGTTTAGTTCAGTGTCTAATTTCTTTTGAACTTTTGTTCTGTCTGTTCAGAATGCTTTTGTCTCGCATGTCTTTGATGGTGTGTTGCTGCCGTTCCTCAATCAGATTCTCATTCAGTCCGGTGCATCCTGTCACCCAACTGTTTTGCAGTTTTAATTAAATGCTGGGATGCGTGTATTATTTTTTTGGGGTGATTGTGGCTCTGATTTGAGGGTCGGACAGAGTTTGTCACAAAACTGAGATAATGAAAGACTCAAATCTTCATTTTGATGTTAGACACCTCTTCAACTCATCCAATTCAGCTCATATTGTGCTCTGGTTGTGCTGATTTTCCAAAACACATTTTCAATTAAATTAACAACAACCAGTTTTCAAACAGTTAGACCTGTGGCTCTGCGGCTCCATCATCATCCAGTGGAATAATAACGATTTTAGAAAAGATAAACCCCCCCAGAAAACACAGCAAATATCAACTTATGAGTTCTGCTTCCAATAACATCACTTCTTCATCATGCTAATGCCATTACTTGTAATTTAATTACCAAAACTTAACGTGGATGCATTTTGGATCAGCTGCAAGGAGATTTAAGGCCATGATTAATTACTGTCTGACGGCATTTTCCTGTTCGAGACAGAACTGGCATGGAGTGTGGAAGAAATGGTTGGAGAGGAATTGGACTGAAGAGTGAAAGAGGTTTATTATGGAGATGCTGCGAGTGTACAGTTCACTGGTTTTTGGGAGGTTTCCTTGGTGGACCATGGTACAGTGTCCCTGTACTGCACGGATGGATGGAATGACTGCTTATGTGTCAGGGGTGCTGTCCCTGTAAGTGTTTTTTTCACACTGTATGTGGGAAAAAAAGAGTTCAGTCAAGTTAACCTGATGGATAGAATAAGTTGGATGTACCTGCTGTAGAGGCAGCTGTGATTTCCATCCTGCTCCATCATCTCTGTTGTTTTCCTTTTTATCTGTCTGTGACGTTTCTGTCTGAATATTTGATACACGTCGCACACTCGGAGGTGACCCCACTCTAACTGTTCTTGGCCTCCATCAGCCGGGAAATATTTGGGCCATTTTATTCAGGAATGTTGGAGTGAAGCTCTCCTCCCTGCGTGTCAGGGTTCAACATGGTTACACGGTATGTTGCCAAATTAAAAAGAACTGGCTTCAGGCTGCAGGCCCAGTGGGAAGGACCGAGTGATCTGAGTACAATCAGGGTCCACGGTCTTGACTTACTGGCTTGTTTATCTCGCATTACTGAAGCATCTTTGACTTCAGTGAGGACAGTGTAAAGTAAAAATCATGTGTTTATAGTATTACTTTACAAATTAACATTGGAGAGGGTGAGGCGAGGGTGTTCAATAGCTACATTACTAAATCCTACACAGCAGTCCTTTAAGTGCAGAGCTGGAGTCAGAGCCTGGTTAGCCTAGCCTAGCATAACGAGTGGAAGCATTGGAATTTTCTGTTTAATTCACTGCATTCCATGTTATTTATGGATTATAGACTTTCTGGTATTTCACATTAAAAGGAGCCATGTGCAGAATTTAGTAGACTCAAGTCACAAGTCTAAATGTTTCACTTAACTAGAGACTGAGGGTGAAACTGCTTGGCAATGATTAGATCTGATCTGGTATCACAAGACTAAAAGTTTAGTGGCTTCTTGCTGCTGATTGCAACCCCCTCACCTCACCTGCTCCTTTCTAGCACGAAGGAGAAACTACAGTGGCCATGAAAAATGTGAGCTAACATTTGGTTTGTCTCACCTGGGCTTCTGTAGAAACATGGTGTGAAAACATGGTGTGGAAGGAGTCTATAGATACAGAAGACTCGTTGTAACAACAGGCACACAATTATTCTTAATGAAAACACAGTATATTCATAGAATATTCCATTTCTGCCATATTCTGTAAATAGAGCCTGAATCTGACACACTGGACCTTGATGAATGTTTGGTTTATTACATGAGTCTCTGTGAGTATATTTTGTGTACGTACCTACAAAAATATAAGCTGCCTGTAACTTAAATAAGTGTACGTCCCTTTTTCGTGTTTACTTCATGTTCCACAGATAAACCATGAATGTCCCTCAGACTACAAATCTCTAAAGCACATGTAAGCCGGTTTGGATCGTGCCTCAAAGTGTTTTTGTCCATCTACACACAGAGAAACAAAGAGGAAGGCTCTTTGTTGTAGATGAGAGGAGTGTGTTTAATCCCTGGATAATGTGCAGTGTGTTTACAGTCTGTTGCCATCAGCTTTATTGTATCAGTGTGTGGAAACTGAACAGCATCATCGCACCACACTGAGGTGTCAGTTACACTCAAGAATCCACTTGTTTTTTGTTTTATTTATGTCCTCCTCCGTCACCTCCACTTCCTCATGTGACGCTTATCGTATTTGAAAGACAGGCTGGTTCCAATCTTTATTTCCAGTGATGGATTCCGTCTTTTTTTTCACAAAGCGCAAGATTGTTTTACAACAGGGAGATTCATCTCCTTCTCTCTCGCTCAGACCTGATGGATTTGGCGTGGGATGCCAGGGCTGCTCCGGGGAGTTGCTGGCTTGCGGCCTTTATGGCCGTGATTGAATGTGAATGTCTTAAATCGTGGCACTTCACGTCAGCGCGGGATAAGATGACTTGCCGAGCTGTCCCGCTTTGTCTTTGTCTGTCATGTTCTTCCTGCCTCTGCCCGTCTGCCACGATTCTATATCCTCCGTCTGTCTCTCACTTCTCTTCTTTTCATTTTCCTTTAGTACCTCCTTTATAAACCTGACGTGTGATGCCACAAATTGGAAGCTAAAGAGGATAAAATGAATTCCATCCACTGCAGCACAATGACAATTAAATGAAACCAGATTAGCAGTGTGCTAATCTATGCTCTAGCTGTACTTACAGTTGTATTAAACATGATTTGTATTATATAAAAATACACTTATAAGCCTAAAGTTCCATTCAGATGGGATTTCCTCCTCGAGGGGAGGATGGCTGATTTGAATACTTGCTACACTCACTGATTTTAATCCCATCTGGAGCACACACCACTGATTTTTCTTCCCCTGCTCTAGTATTACCCCCGTCCCCCCAGAACTCACATTCAGGTTGATTTACTAAGCAAATTAATATCAGTACTGCAAAATGTTGCATCACTGCATTTTTCTTTTCAGTTTAGCGGCTTATAAAGGATGATAATGGTGGATGACCTCTGCTACACTTCTAAAAATGTTTGCTGACTTTTCTCTGTTTTGTATCACCGTAACGTGAATCCCTCTGGCTTTGGAGGGCTTTAATAGACTTCGGAGACATCCCTTTAGGTTACCTTGATGAATAGTTGCATTCCTGTATTAACCTATTAAGGGGCCTGGGGCTGTTCAGCCCCTTTTGACCATTCCTCCAGTCATTTATCTGCAGGCATGCACCGTGTGAACATAATCTAAGCCCTATATTGATGGCCAAAACACAAAACCTCCTCTCTGCAAAAGGAAAAAAAAAACATTGGGAAAAAGCACATCAGTATTTGTGAGACACTAATACCTGGTATTTGTTAACATAGCTAACAACTTACTGGTACCTAAAGAACCTAACCCACTAACACTTGGCCGTTTTCAGACTGAACACCAGAGCCATGAGATCATATAATGATACAGGGCACTGCTTAGTTGATGTTGTGTTTCATGTCATCAACTGATCATGCTGTGAGGACTCTTGGGTGTGGCAGAATAGTCTGTTTTGCTCAGGAACCTTAAGTATTAACTTAGCTACCATGGCGAGATGATGATGTTTGTAGCTGGGACATCCAGCGTCCTGCAGATCATCATGAAGTTACTGTTCCTGATTAATCATATGTCTTTGCTATATGCTAATATGTTTCTGTATGAGTGGACAGGAGGGTGAGCGACCATACCAGCATAACAAACACTTCATCTGACTCCTGTGACAGGTGGACAATATTCATGTATTATTTAAATTCAGACATTTTTCATTTTAAACAACATGCTAAGAGCGCTCAGGGAGTATCTAGTCAGTGTCTCAGATGCACATTTTGTAGTCCATCTTCTGGACTTTGTAGTTTTACCACAGATCACATCAATAATGCAGTAATTACATGATGACATAGTCTACTGTAAGAGCAGTCAGATTCTCTCAACACCGCGGTCATCTTCTCCTCCTGATGAATTCTTCTTCTCATCTTTCCTTGACCTCCTGACGTTTTCCCGTCGAGGAAAAGTGGTTAGGAAAGGATTTTTTTCTACTATTCGAGTGTACTCCAGGTCTTCCTGGTGGTTTGAAACATGTCATGTTTAGGTTGACATAGTGAAATGTGTTGGCAGGCCCTCAGCGGCCGTTTCCCTAATGTTTAAGTAAAGCAGGGAGGAATTAGGACAGTTCTCTTCCTCTACTGTTTTAGGCTGCATATCCAAGGAGAACAGCGAGTGTGCTTTATGCTGTGGGGAGGATTGTAGCTGGGTAGCTGTGCCATTTGTGCTGTCTGGTTGGAGCCTTCACTGTGTCCTCCAGATATAGGCTGAGGCAGCAGTCATCTCTCAGGGAGGGGTTGCTGATTTTCCTGTTTGTTATTTTTGTGTCTTTTCCATGTGGTTAGTAGCATTTTGTGGTTAATAGACAATTTGTCTTCCCCGATGCAGACAGTTTGTAGGTGCATGAGTACGCACATGAAGACGAGGGTGCAGTTTGTCGGTCTGAATGATGCAGGGAGTGCTTCACTCAATCTCTCCGTGGTCGTTTATTGTGTGACTCAGACTGCCTTGTTCTGTTCTTTTGGATGTGCTTCAAGTATTTAACTCAGGCTGTGTATCAGTGTGACGGGTTAAAAATGGATTCTGAACATAGTAATTCTCTGCTCTCTATGTTGCTAAATCGAGCATCTTCAGCTCAGTTTGCAGAGGCAGATTTAGCTGATATGACCTCGACTGATGTGAGTCAAAATCAGTCTTCCTGTGTAGTGTGTCATAGTGGAAGACAATCTAGGACAACAGACATCAATCAGACATCTAAGACTCCTCACACATCCAGACAAAAAGACTAGGGCGCATATGGATTGTTTTGCTTGGATACTGCGTTCTGTGATGTCTGCTGGAGCTCTTTCATACAGCCTCTGTATGTCACTCAAAACTAGAAAGATGGGGAACTGCCGTCGGTCAGGGCCAGCATGTAGTCTGACATGTCTGTCAGCCAAGTCCCAACAAAAACACATCACCATACACCGAACCAAACACCTAATTTGATGCAGTGTCCATGTCAAAAGACTAAATCAGTCTCCGGATTAGAGGCGCTAATTTTCTGACATATCTTTGACTCATGCAATGCCAGGAGACATGCTGTCTCACTGGGGTGCACTGGGGTAGTAGTCCCAGTTTTGATCTTTAGATTAATGGAGGAAAATAATCTGCTGCCGCAGAAAAAATAAGTCATACTACTTCCTGCACGCAGACAAAGGTCTGTATGCCAGGATGCAAGATGCTTCAGTCACAGACAGCAGCCTCTGATCCAGCAGTCAGTCCCAACAACTCAGTTTTGTCAGTGTCTACATTCCCATTCTCTATTGAAATATATATTGCATTGCATTAATCCAAACATTCATTCACATCTTAAAAGGCTTTGTTGTTGTTTTTTTTTAGATCTGTGAGTACTGTATTTGCACACTGAGAGGTTTCTAGGCTTTTCATAAAATGTGTAAGTTGGTCCTAAATGTGTGTGAAGTCATTTTAGTATAAAGTAACAGAAAATGTCTGATCTGTGACATTCACTTTTATTTTTAATTGAACTCTTATCTAGTCCAGATGGTGCCTTTGAGTTGCATAACAGTGCTAAAATAAAGCTAACATGAACTTATTAAGGAATTTAGAATCGTCCTGAAACATTCATCAGTTAAAATTCCTTGTGCAAACTTGCTCCAGACAAAGGCTCGCTGAGATGTTCTCATGCAACATGAGCTCAGTGAAAGATCATCTGCAGATAGAGAGAGTCTGCTCAGACATAAAGGTCCAAAGTTCAACTTTATATTGGCATTTTATAATAGAGGGCCGCACAGTGGTGCACAGTTGTACCCAGTGGCTGCAGTGGGATTTGGGACTCCATAAAAAAGATATCACATCGGGCCACATCACCACAGGCCACGCCAACCCTCAGCAACTGCTGCAACCACACCTCCGGAACCTGACCAACCCATTCAAAGCTTTAAATAGCTCCACCTCCACAGGCTTGCAACTCTCATGTAGTCTAAAACTTAGTGTGCAGCGTTTACTGCAAATATTCAAGACCGTGCAGACATGCTGCATTCAGCATACAATGGAATTAAATACAATACTCCCAAAAGAAATGTGCTGAAGGCAGTCTACGTGTCACTTTAGTGCTCTGATTCTTAAATGAAAAATGAATTGTGTAACTTTTAAATATATCTTGAATATACGCGAATGTCTTCTGTTAATATAAATTATCATCTAACTTTAATACAGACTGAGTCACTCAATGCTTCCATCCAGTTCAGACCACAGGCTGTTTAAAATAATTACAATCTTTGAATTTCTATCATTCAAAATGATTAAAGCATTTTTTTTCATTCCCACTGACCCACTGCAGTCAATCCAACTGACACCGATTAAGTATCAGCTAAAAGAGGAGCATCATGTGAACACTGAGATGTCTCTGTGGAGATATGAAGTTATGTATTTCACTCTGGTCTGAGATAACATAATGTCTCTCCTGTCTTTCTTTTCTTTCTCTTCATTTTTGGAAGCCGGATCTTACTTTAGGAAACTAAGATGGGATCCAGCTCCACCGGCACTCCTCTCTTACAAATACTGTCCCTGCTTTAGGGGCAGAACTGATCAATCTCATGTAGAGGTGGGGAGACTCTACACATGTATACTCTTTGCCAAAAACAGGCTGAACTAGCTTGAATCGCAGCACCCAGGGTTAGTTCTTGTCGAGCACTCAGAGGATTCATTCACTGCCTGTGTTTTATTGTATTGTTCGATGTGAATGGTGGCTGGACAGCAGAGCATGTCCCAGAGGATGCTGAGCTTGTTGCTGCTGGCAGCTCATACTGTGAATCTCTGAAATGTCAGCTGCTGCGAGATGAAGGGAAAACAGAAGGTGACGCACTGCTCTTGTATGTGATGGGTGTGTGATTTCTGAGCACTGATGTTGTCATGATTTTAAACAACTCCTCTCTCTGTTATTTAGCCTTGGTATTCCACTGTGCTTTACATGTGTCGTCAGAAACACACACACACACACACACACACACACACACACACACACATTATTCCCCTGTGAAGAAGTTTGTTGTAGCTGCTGTATTCCTCCTCAGACACATCAGACAAGCCTGCTGAAAGACTTTTTGTATGAGGGCTTTGTACAATCAGAGGAACAGCAGCTGAACAAGGTAACCTCCAGTTTCCCACCTTCGCCTCAGAACACACCCTGTGCTGAACATGAAGTACAATCTCAAAAGCCCTTTAATACACTCTCTCTCTGCTTCTTTATATACCACCACCATGCACTACTGCACACTATGCTGTATACGTGACTATTAAAGCCAAAGCTAAACATGCAATGACAGATACTGTTGCTAGCTGCAATGTTAGGCTATGTATAACATTCAGGCTTATTGGTCGCTTTTATTTTTAGCCTGTTCTTATTCCCAGGGCATCAAATACTGCACCAACGCTTTGTCACGGCCCCCCGGTGTGATGCACAGGGGATCTTTAACATCCCTATGAGACACACAGGGCTTCAGTATGAACAAAGCAGCAGTTCAAAAACAGTTTTGGTCTCTGTAGCTAATTTCCCCGTTCATGACTATACTGAGGGTGAATTTATACACAACTCTCCTGTTCAAATAATATTAAGGCTTAAAGTTAGTGGTGGGATTAATGATGTCTGGTTACTTAAACAGTCCACCTGTGATGGCGTCCACCTGTCAATCGAAGCAGCCACACTGTTAATCCTGCATAACTTTAAGTCTTAATATCATTTGAACAGTTGAGTTGTATATAAATATTCACCCTCAGTACAGTTGTCATGAACTACTTATGGACTTGGATTGTCTTGTTTTGCAACCACCTAAAGTGGCTGGCTGAGGAACTGCAGTCTTTGGCACATCTGCAGAATCTTTGTAGAAGGCACTCTGAGGCAGTTTTCACTGCAAGCTGACAGTCCTCCCACATCAACGTGGGATCCAGTCAGTAAATGGCATTTTGGATTTTTACACTTGCTGTTATCTAAATGACTGTGAAGGAGGGAACATCACCATCTCTCCATCATCAGCTCTGCGTCTGCTGTTGGAGATTTTTGTAAAAAAAAGTTTTGGCATCTGAAATTTTGTCAAATGAAACAGATTACTGGTAGAAAAATAATAATTGAACTTTGTCAACACTTGGCATATTCGATCTTCATGAAAGTATAATAAGCGGGCTGCGTTTCAGTGAGTCAATACAAGCAGCCGCTATCAGAGAGGGACTGAGCTGGGAACAAAGATGGAGATAGACAGAGTTAATGTGGGAGGAGAGGAGCCCACCCCACAGCATTTAGAGCTGCCTCAGTTTGGACCACTAAATCAATCCAGTGTCACCTTCGTTTTTTTTTTATTCTTTGCTCCTAATCTAGAATGGCAGATCAATAAACGCGATGCAATGTTCATTAATCAAAAAAGATGCTGTATTAATTTCTGGGTGGGTGCTTGAAGGACAGGAGAAAGGTCTGAATTGCTTGTCCCATTTTGTTGGTCTAAGCGCAAGTTCCCCTCCACCTCTCCGTCTGAATTATCTGTGGGTCTTATCTCTGGCAACCGCCGTCATGTCACGTACAAAGACACAGCCTCTTCGGAAAAACAACTTTGTCTGTCAGTGTACTGTAGGTCAGAGTGTCTCAAAGGTAAAAGCATGTTGTTTTCTTTGTGCTCTAATTAAATACAACACTGGATGTTAGAGCAATGATTTTTCCATTATTCAGTGTTGACACAGGCCTTCCAGAGAAACACACACAATTATTTTCCATCTAGGCCAAGTATGCTTAACTCGTTTTTTAAAATATATTTCTCAGCATGTTCCAGCTTGTAAAGTCTGAGATTAAACTGTGAATAATGTTATTATGATCACGCTGAAACTCATGAGTGCTCTGTGTGCGTGCACTGCACCGTACGAGTGTCGACAGGTCAGTGAATTGGGGATTAGACTTGTGAAATGACAACAATGCAGTGGAAGTATTCAGACTGTATCCCAGTGGCAGGAGGCAGAGCGTCGGTATGTGCAGAGATGGTGCATGTTTACTGGGCCAAGGGCGAAGCTGCAGGAGCATAATTACCAGTTTGGAAGGGGGAGATGGTTGTTAAGGAACATCTGGATGCTGGACTGCATATGGAGGGCAGCAGGTGTGTGGTGGACAAGTTTACAGAGCTTCGTGATCAAGGTATTTGTGCTTTTTTCCCACCCCCAAACCTTTCTACTGTATTACAGGAGTGGTGGTCATGTAAGAGCACGTGGACAGTAGAGCTGCTGTGGGAAGTAATGCTTCAGGTGTCTGTAAAACTACATTTACTCTCAGCTGGCTGATGAAACATTCCAACACCTTGAATGTTAAAGAAAAGTGGGAATAAGAAGTGATTTTCAGTGATCATTGATTAATTCCATGGTGTGAAGAGAACGTTGTTGGAAGATTTTTTAAAACTACACAGCAGGAGAAATACAGAAATATGAGTTTGATGTGTTGGAGACAATGTGGTTCAACTGTAGCAAATCATTATCACAAATTCTGGAACTGCCCCAAACTGAACTTGTATTGGGATGGCATTCAGAAAGCACTGTGCACGGTATTCAGAGCTCAGATACCAATGGACTGGAAGACTTTTTATCTGGGACATGTGTTAGTTCTGAAACAGAGGAAGCATACAAAGCTGCTGCAGGCCCTTCTAGCAGTAAGTAAAAAAAACAATCATTAGAAAGTGGCTAAGTCCAGTACCACCTACATTGGATGATTGGCATGGAACAATTTTGGAAATATTTAAAATGGGGAAATGGAGCTATTCTTTACAGACACAAAGGGACAAATTCTACGAAATTTGGAATATATGGATTGAAGTCATTGCCCCAAGGAGAGCAGACTTTTTATGACTCCACTGAGGCTTAGTACTATTCCCTAACGTTAATGTGAATAATGGAAATATAAGCTCCCTTGGTTGTTGATTGTTAATTTGTAATTTATGGCAGATGGGCATATTGTGGATGAATGTGAAGAAAAAAGACAAAGCTATGGGTGGGTTTTAAGCAGAAGTACTCTGGGATAGATATATAAGGATGTATTTATGCCTGAAAAGAAAAATACTGCTCAGTTTACACTGTTAAATGCTGTTGAAACACTCGTCATGTTCACCCATTCATAGACATTTATACACTGACGGTGGAGGCCAGCAGCTCATTAGGAGTGATACAACGCTTCCTGTCCGCAGCATGTAGCTCACACACGTTGACACATTCATTGGGGTTCAGCGTCTTGCTCAGGGACACTTAGGGAGCTGGGGATTGAACAGGCAACCTTCCAACGAGACGACCCGCTCTACCACCTTAGCCACATTAGACATATTTGAAATAATGATGGAAAATGAATGTCAGTTGAACTACTACTGACTAAATAAAAACACTGAAAATGAAAATTGTCAAAAATAGTTTTTGTTTCTGTTTAGCATCTCATTCACTACGTTTACATGCAGCAGGAAATTAGAATTTCTGCTCGTATCAGATGATGACATGCAGACCGGATCACTTGTCTGAGTATACATGCTGTTCAGAGAAACGGATAAACGTCCGGAGCATGGCTGACTCCGTTATGCTAGGTGGCGCTGTAGCCCTCTCAACAAAGAGCCACTTTCGGTCGACCTCTACGTATCAGCAACAACAAACTATCTGAAGGCATTCAAACAAAGATTACACACTTTTTGTGCATTATTTTTGTCCTAATAATTCATATTAAAAGAACATCGGGTCTTTTGGCTTCCGGGTGAAAGGCCTAGCGGAAAATGTCGCGCAATGGCAGTATGCAAAATCCGCTTCAGATCCGACTGATCCATCTGACTCATGATGATGAGATGATGATGATTTCCATATCTCGGCAGTTAGCTTGTTGAATACAAAGATATAATTAATGACCAATGAGCTACAGAAACATTGTATCAAACAGTCATTTCTCTTTCTTCCAATCACTGGGTGTAAAATTCAGTTGTGTGCGTGGCTGCAGTGTGTTTGTGTGTCTTACCTGATGAAACAGTTGTCACTTTAAATAATGGTCTTTTCGTTTCTGGGTCAGTTTTGGATGAACTTCTTCCCAACTGTGGCTACAGATTTGAATCATGATTCATGCCTCTCCATAGCAACTGCGGCTGAGGCTCATGGGTATTGTGGTATTTCTAGCCATCCACTGTGCCAACTGTGAGAAAAACAAAACAGACCAGTGCTCAGTGATCAAAACAACAACCAACAGCAGATGAGCTGAGCTATGATTATCTGCTGACCGGCGGTTAAAAACTCAACCTGGATTCCTTAATTAATTTCAAATCATTAAATCTGATGTTCATATCATTGAGCTATGATCTCAGTGAATTGTCTAGTAGTCTGTGTGTTTTTCTTTTGATCTGACCTTTGACCTACTGTCAAAGATGTTTGGAGACATGACACGTGAGGCCTAAATATCCCAAAATTAAAATGCAAATATACTCTATCACATACAATGCACACTCATGGGTACTCTCTCTCACACACACACACATGCACACAATGACTGATTGATTGGAACAGACGGCTGTAGAAGCCAGCATGGTTTCCAATTAGACTGTGATACCAAACTCTAGGTGTGCTCAGTGTGTGTGTGTGTGTGTGTGTACACTTGGCTTGGCCTAGTTTGGAGAGAAGAGGCACCTGAGGATTGCCTCCACAGGTTTTCTGCCTGGCTGAAAAGCTTTAACCCTGCTGAGCCCAGCTGGGGGCGTAGAGAGAGATAAATAGACAGATAGATGTGAGCTCCAGGAAAACGCTGATGTAATATTTATCAGCTCCATCAAATCTGCATGGAAATTCTCTGTTGGTAACACGCTAGAGGAAATATTGCTAAACACAGAATATTGCTCCAAAATGAAAGATACACCCAGTGAAGTTAACTGACAACTGTTGAATAACGATAGCTAGCAGAGGATTAATATTTATGCTTCAGTTCTCCCACATCACAAAAGAACAGAATTTCCGACAAAACCTGTGTGGTACCTCACCATACATATTGCATTCTGTGTTGAGACTAATGCCACCACCCCAGTACCATGTAAGTGAATGGAATTTCATTTGTGAAGCTCATCATATTGAAAAGGTCATTGGAAAAACTCCAACATCTCTTTCCGCATATAGTGTGACAGTTATACAGAACACATAGTTACTGTCATTGTGAGGAAATATTTTCTCTCGAGGGAGGACATGACTCTAGAATCATGCAAACAAGCAGACATTATCAAACTGTCACATACGGTATTGCATTGTCTGGTGTTCACACCTGTGAGGAATGTCAATGAATCAGTTCAGTTCTTTGTGGTCAGAAACATGTTAACGTGCTTCACACGTTCTGATCACCAAGTTTGGAACAAATGTTGGGGGTGGGCAACAATGTCTTTTTTGTCATTGTTGAGGAAATATTGCAGGAAAGGTATATAATCATCTGAACTCAAACACTGTGTTGGCAATCTGTCCAAAAAGTCTCTCTTCCTGTTTAACGCTTCTGAAAAATGTTGCATTGGTTGAATCCACATATAAAAACTTCAGACACTTCAGGGTCCATTTAGTAGCTGTTCAGGAGCTTTTGATCATATCACATGAAGTTTTCTATTACTAGTCCAAGACAAATGAGAAAAATCAATGTGGTGATAAAGCTGAGTGTGATAAGACTGAAAGCTCAGGAACAGCTAGTAAATTGGTCTCAGCGTGAGATTTTCTTTCCAGCTGCTGTTCCCAAGCAAAATGTAGGTCTCTTTAAGCACTCGAACTAGTGACCAATACCGTCGTTTTTCTTGTTTAGTCTGTGTACAAGAGCTTATTAGCATTTTCTCTTTCCAAGCTGTTCTTGTCACAAGAACACCTCATTTATTCTTGACTACATGGGTCAGAGTTCTCATACAGACAAAATCTGCTCAGAAACTGCTTTGAACAAATCAAATTTTATAAGTTATGGAGGTATTTGTCAATGAAAATGGGTAAGACCTAAAAACACTGAGCCTTAAACATGCTTTAGATGCGACAGTGACTTTGGATCTAGGTCCTCAAAGGGCAAAATAAGCAGAGAAAGCGTCTGTTTAAAAGCAGACGGACTCGGCTGGAGAGTTGTGGTGCTGTGGTTCCATGCAGCTGTACACAGCACTTGTATAAACTTTAGCTTAAGACTACAGACATCCAATTAGAAAATGACAGCAGGGTAAACAGCGGACAAAGAGGGTTTTATTCAACTCCAGCCGGGTGAATTTCAGACTTGGTCTGTGTGTGTGCGTGCGTACATGTACTTGCTCGTCATTATGTGTGTGTGTGTGTAGCTGTCCCTGGCGTAGACAGTGCACATAAATCACAGCGAGGTATTGAACCTTTACCTAATGAAGGAGCGTGTTGAAGTCAGGTTTTCTTTTCCAGCATTTTATGTAGGTTAGTGAGGCCGCGGTATGGAAAGATCATGCACACACACACACACCCACACACACACATGCACTCACGCTTAGATGAACCTGACACATCTATTCTCCATCTGCTGGTGAGGAGGTGGTTTGTGATGCCTGATGAAATGACATATGGACTTATTGAGGTTGGGATGTGACCGGCCACAAAAGAAAGCTTATCATACAGCCTCAAGATATGTCAAGATATGTGAAGTGTGTGTGTGTGTGTGTGTGTGTGTGTGTGTGATTTCTGTCAGCTGAAATAACCTAAACATGGACAGATGCTCTTTTTGGTCAGTTTATTGAAGCCATCCATCCATCCATTGTCCAGCATTAAAGGGATAGATAGATTTTTGACATGAAGCTCTATAGCATCCCCGTCAGTAGTGTCGCACAGCCACACCGACTTACCCCCGACAGTGTCCTGTGGGCCGAGTTCTGTCCAGGTTTGGTCAGCAACGAAAGTAGTCCGGCAGGTTTGCTGGGACACTTAAATAAAAAGTTTTTCTTCTCAAAACAGCATGTGTTCAAAAGAGTGATTTATTTGCATCGCAAAACCGATGTCCTCGAAAAAGTCCCACCTCGTAATCAATTGGTCCTACTTTCTCTCTTTTTGTATCTCTGCGCTGCTGCAAGTGGCCACTACTGTTTAGTTTTGTTCGCAGACTAGGGCCGCGTCGGAATTCCGACCCGGCTCTTTCGGCCCCACCAGGCTCTCTCCGGGCAGCCCAGCCCTCGTCTGTCATCTTGCACCGGTGTGGCTGTGCGACACTACTGACGGGGATGCCATACAGATTCATGTCAAAAATCCCGAACTATCCCTTTAATATCTGTTGTGATACATGATAGCAGCAGGGCCAGGCAAGGTAGCCCAGATGTTCTACTACCCAGTCAGTCACATCCTTGGAGATCGTGGGGCTTACCCATGGCATATGTAATCACTCCAGCATGTTCTGGGCTTGCTCTGGGGTCACCCCCCTCCTCCAGTTGGACATGCCTGAAATACTTTCATGTTGAGGAGGTATCATACTCAAATGTCTGCACCACCTCAACTGTCTCTTTTTGTAGGTAAAGAAACAGTGGTGCTGTTTTTCCACGTTCCTCCCTGATGTCTGAGCTCCTTAACAAACCTGCAGCTCCCTCATTTATTACAGTGATCCAAGATAAGCAGTGGAAAATGGATGGATGGATGGATGGATGGATGTACCATGCATTCCTACAGCTTTATGTATAAAGTGCATAATGTTCCTGTCATAGGTTATATCTGTCTAACTGGTAGCTGAAACAACAGTCGTCAATCAGTGCAGCTGCTTCTGTTCTTTAAGGACTGCACTGCATTTGGCCTGAGCGCTTTGTAACCCTTAGATCCCACCGGGTACGACTTTGTCATGTTCTGGCTGCACTGTGGCTGCAAGAGCTGATTACACACGTTCTAGAAAATGATTGTTATTCCACTAAAGGTGTCCAGAAGCAGTTTTCCTCTCTGCTCTGCAGAGAATATGTGGCTGTTCTAATTTTGACCAGCCGTGTCACGGAGCAGCACAGAGCAGATTGAGTTAGCTGGAAGTCTGACACAGAGATCCTGGGCAATTATCAGTGCAGACTCGTGATTGTAAAAACATACAAAAGGGAAACAGTTGATCTCTGTAGCTTACTTATACATGGTCTGGCAGGTCTGGCAGGCAAAATTCTCAAAACAGTGCGTCGCTCTGTCACAATGGAATTCAAGGCTAAGAGTGGGCCAGACACCCTGTGAAGTAAACTTATTTGTGCCACTTGTATTATGTCAACATCTGACCATAGGTGAAGGTAGACTGATAATTGACTTCAGCACACACAGCAGCCTGCAATATTTAAATAAGAAACTATGATAGCTGTAAAAATGTCTTTAGTTTGTCCCCTCTAGCCTAATGTGATGATAATGTAACATGGTGGTTCAACGTGGTGGATTCATTCTAAGTTAAAATGATTATGATTTTCAAGTGAGTATGCACTAATAAAATCATAGTTTGAATATTATTCCATTTCTGCCATGAAATAACAATCCGACCTTTGCACAGCAGTTCCTCCACAGCAATAATGGAACTCAGGATGTGACTATTGTTTGTGACATAATGTTTAATGCTTCCTTGTTGCTCCATCATTATTTGTTTTGGCTGTACTTGGCGCTCTGATGACTCAAAGAGCACAAAAGCAGTACACACATCTTGTGCAGTCCTACAGTCCCTTACCTGACATTTCATTTAGCATAATGTAATTAGCTCTTGTCGCCTCTTCCTCTTGTCTTTCTCTGACTCTGAACTCATTCTTTGTACTTCTCAGAAAGAGAGAGAAAAACAAAGGAAGAAAGATTGGGCCGGAAAAGTTTAATGAGATGCGATTGCCCTCACACCACTGACATTTCACACCAGCACTATATATGTGAAGTGTATTTCTGACCACGACGTCTGCTCCAGGGGCTGATAAAGGCATGGTGCAATCAAAGTTAGCTGGGCTCTGACGTCTTGGTATTTATGTGACATTTACTGCTTCAATTATAACAGAAACCCTCCATTTCCTGCTGCTTCACTTCACCACATTGTCTTTCACTGGATTCCTTCTAGTTTTATTGGATATTCCCTTCAGTTTTCCTCCCGTCCTCGCTGTCTGTCAGCTCTCTACCTGTTCATCACTTGTATTCTTCCAAACTGCAGCAATCTAAATCTCTTGCATTGGTGGCTAGTGTCAGTATTTCTTTTCACATATGGACAAAATATTATATTGTACTTATGTTTAATGCAAACTAAAAATTACTTGAAATTAATTGAGGAATTTGTGCAGCATTTTTACATGGTTAATGGCGCAAGTGTGTATGTCAATGTTTCATATTGTATTTGTTGTTTAACTGACTTGATGTGGTCTTTGGGATGTGCTGTTGTGACTGACGGCTACAGATGGGCTGGGAAATGCTGAGCTGCTTCTCTTAGAGCAAGTAGCACTTTTAGGCAGAAAGGCACGAGGTCCCTTTGGCTTGTCATTACACCAGCCTGTGATTAAAACCACATTGTCACACAGACACACATTCTGTGTGTGTGTGTGTGTGTGTGTGTGTGTGTGTGTGTGTGTGTGTTTGTAACAGATGTCTGGAAAAACAGAAGAGGGAAGAAGGAAGTGGAATTTATCTCAACTGAAACGCGCTTCAGGTTTTTACTTGCGCTGGTTGTAGGCTAGTCCCAGTGATTTCTTCTCTTGCTGCTCTCCGTCTGATCGGAGCCTGAAGTACTACTTTTAGAAATGAGAGATAGAGTAAGAGTTTTTCTTATGGGCCATGTTCCAAGGGTCTAAACAGATGAGTTTTCAGTCTGCAACAACTCAACAATTGTGGAGCCATGTCAGAACAGATTTTGCTTAACAGTTAGCAGAGTGTAGTTGGTGGGCTGTGGTGTATGGTTTGACTATGTTCTGGATTTAGTGTTTAGTGTAGTTTTATGATCTGGGTGTTGACAGCAAAGGACATCCGGTGTCACTTGTGTCTTAGAGGTCATGGATGGGTGATGCCTTCACTGGAAGTTTAAACCAAACTGGTTGGGGTCAAGAAGGTTGTTCTGGACCGCGCACACAAAGTGTTTCAGAGAGAAACGAACAAAAATAGGCAGGTCTTGGAGGTCAGGAGCCGGAGACTGAAGAGAGTGAGAGGGGATAAGGTCAAGACGGCAGGTGGTTGGGCAGTAACCAAAGTTAGTACGTCACTGGGATGAAGGAGGTGTCAGCAGTTGGGCTGGGAAATGAGGAGTGTATATCATCATCTATCTTAACAGAGTTACTCTGTGTAAAAACAGCGTTCTGGGGTTGGAGAAGAAAGAAAGATGTGTGACAGCTGACAGAGGGAATCAGAGCAGACAGAAGAGCAGAGAAAACAGCTTGTACAACATAAAGATAGTTGTTAGTCGCTCCAGGGCTTACTGAAGCAAGGCCAACATCTTAGCACATTTTCCTTTTACATGGCACTTTACGTTATAAAGAAGAGACACAAGTTGTGTTCTTCTGCCTTTTTTCAATCTTTTTTATTTTCCAGCTCTCTGTCCATGTGGTGTCTTTAGGACAGACGAAAGCTGTGAGACAAAAATGTCAGCATGAGTTCTGGGGACTGAAAAGACAAATCAATCATGGAAAGAAGTCTGGGCTGTGGATATTCAAAGACGGTCACCAAGAGGATACTTGAATATGTGGCACAATGTTGTATTGATAAGATGTGTTCGACCCAGTGATGTTCCCAAATGTCTCATGAACAGTACGTTAAAGGGTCATTTCACCGCATGTGAGCACAGGACCTTTAGACCTGAATAGATCTTAGAGTGATTGGGCTTTCACATGTAACAGCATCCACAACAATTAGGGGTTCTTGCTTTGCTTGAGGGCTCCTCAGCAGCACCCAGGTTAGGAAGTGAGCTGGCACCTCTCCAACCTTGGAGTGGTCTGTGATGGACTGGAAACCCTCCACTGTCCAAATCCCCATGTACCATGCTGCAGCTTCTGCACAGCACTGGTTTGTAGAAGGAGAAGGAAGTAAGGAAGCATTTTTTGCTGTGCATCAATGAACAGGCTTTGGAAAATGTAGCTGCTTTGAAAACCAATCTATCAAAGTTCAAAATTCAAAGTTTTGTGCTCTTGCATCACCTTCAACTTGCTCAAACGAAGTGTGGCGATGACGGGCACGTGGGAGACATTTGTCTTCAGGGGTTTAGAATGTGAAGCTTTCTGTCAGAAATGTTGAAGTGGCACTTTAACGATTATAAGCAAATCCTCAAAAAGGGTGAGGTTTGGAAAGGGTGCTGTTGGTAGTTCTTTTTATAGAATCGAGGCTGATGACAGGTTGTCACTGTGACAGGTGATCTGAACCTTTTCACTGATTAAAGTTGGTTGGTCAACTTATATCTACAGTGTCAGATTTCAGGGGCTGTATTTACAGAATGTTGCTGAAATTGAATGTAATATGTATAATGCTGTAGAGTTTTAGTAGTGCTCAGGTTGTCGCATGTCTGTTACTCTATTATTACTATTTGTGTTTCCAAATGAAGTGTGCAGGTTGTAATATTGCTCAATGTTTTGTCCGTTGTATGTTTTGTCTGCACTCCACATGACATTCACTGGTGTGGAGTCCATCTGACCATTTTCATTCCATTGTCATCTGTTCTACATTTCAACTCGACTGGGCTCATTCTCATTCGTTGACTGCTTCTTGATGCTCTGCAATGGTTCATTGTGTTGTTGTCCTCTATTATAAAACTGACAGTATGACACAGTGATAATGAAAGAAAGTACTAAAACTTTTACCTCTCGCCTTAGCGTGTCCTATTATCTGTATAATGTGTCTTACTGTCGTGTTCTGAGGACTGTGGTGGCTTTTAAAAAGTACCAACGTGACCCTGGTGTTGTCATGACATTATTCTGTTCTCTCCGGGCTTGCAGTGACAGCCTCTGCCATGATTTTTGAGCATTTTTTTTTTTGCCTTGGACTTACTACAGCTCTCTAAGTGGGTCCTGTCAGCTGATTGGAGCCTCTGAGACAGATGTGAAAGGTACAGTACAGCAGGGAAAATCAATTATCAGGACCTCAGAGACGTGAATTGCTTGTCAACATGTGCTCTGCCTCTGAGGATCCCCTGCTGGCCACTGTTTGAACAAGAACTGTGTGTGTGTGTGTGTGTGTGTGTAGGGCCATATATGAAGCTGATTTGTCCTCTAAATAAAGTTGTTGCCTGCTGGCACCAATTTTTGACCTGAGGAGGGAGTAGACAGTCAGTTGTCTTTTTAAAAAAAAATGCATATCACCAACTGCAGACATCTGTTTCGTGCACCTGGAAGTGTCAGAGGGTATACAGCGTCCCCACCAAGTGTCAGCCTTCATCTGTACGGGCACCCTGAACCCTGATCCTGGCCTGACACTTGACCCCAGACACCCTGAACTGAAGTCAGTACTGTGTTGACAAGGACCTAATTCCTCACTGGTTTTCCATCAGAAACAATACTGAACCAACGGCTTCCTGAACATGATTGTGACACCTTCATACATCCTAATTTCTTTTTAAAAGTCACTTAAAAGTTCATTGTTGTTAATTTTGATAGAAATACTGAGAACAACAACAAAAGAACATCTAAGGTGTAATGAACCAGAACTGCCTTTTAAATCTGTGTTGTGTCCTGTGATGGTCCAATCATTTGAGAGACTATACATACATTAAGACTGGATAAGTCATCTAGAAAGAAAATGACAATTTTTGCTCTCTTGAGCAAAAGTATCTCTTTGCACGGCTAATAGGACACGTTATGACAAATGCTGCAGTACTTTGTTCCGTCAGTATTCACCACATTGTCAGTTTAACAGGAAAAGTCTGTCCTGCTGCCACAGCATGCAGTATTTCAGGAAATCAGTAACCTATATTAAAAAAAACAATGACATTAGATGACAAAGACTTTCTGAGTTTGATATAAACAAGGCACACATGTTAACCTCCTATGTCGGTAAGCCTGTGTGCCTTGTCTCACCTGCTTTGAAAGTCCCTGTTCTCAAAGTCAACTTTTCATTTGGACATTTTCTCACTGTGCGTTCATCCGCTGACCACTGATCAGTGTGTCAATAAACGGTGACAGTATCTTGATCTGTGTGGCGGCTGTTACAGTGCATTGTGGGTTTTGTAGTATGAGCAGTGGGAGTGCCATTTTCTCGGCAGCCATAGACGTATGAAATTATCTCACAGGCCGAATCCTTGTTGTGACTTTATTCATAGGACATCATTCTGCTTTTTGCTGCTTGTTTGACAGAGTAACAAGCTGCTGATAAATTCTGATCTGTTTGGGTCGGGTCTCTTTGTGTCTTGTGTGCTGTTCTACATGCAACAGATAGAACAAACAAACAATGACAGAATCAGGTGCTTGTTTCTTCAGAGAAAGGAGTGAAAGTCCTCGTCCTTTTGTCGTCTTCTGGGTTAGCAGATGTCACTGAGAGGCCGTTCTCCTGATTCAAAGTATGTCCATGTAACAAGGTGTCTTTTGTGCAAGTGCCCTCGTTGTCTCCTGGCGGACATGTGCACGGGAAGAGGTGGCATTTAAACGGTCATGACTAGCTATTCATCGAGCTTCACACATAGCCACTGGCTGCAGGTTATTTCTCTTTCATTACACCGACTGAATCACTTAATGAGGGTTCACAGGAGGATGGAGAGACGCAAAAGGAGAATGACTAATGCTTCAGAAGAGAGAGGTAAGGAATCTCTCCTGTCTGTCTCTGTGCTTCTCCCATTCCACTGTGATGGCTTCATTGTCAGTGATTAAGGGAACATTTGAGAGTGATGAACCCATCAAAAGAAATTCTATCTTCCCTCAGCTCTCTCTCCACCTTCCCTCACTCCCTCGCCTCTCTCCCAGGGTTCAGAGAAGAATGTCTGACAGATTGCGGCCCGCGAGCTGCAGATACCCCGTCAGTCTTGACACCTTTACCTCTGTGCGAAGCTCTCCTCTTCCCTGTGGTGTGTGAATTCACTGACATTAGTGTTTCACTGCTGGTGCCAGCTATAATTATTTACCTGCAGAGTGCTGATTCCTATCACTGCCTTGTTTTTGATTTGATTTGTCACATTAAATGTGTTTGTTGGGATCAAATGTTTGTACTGGGGAAATATTCAAACACTTCATATTCAAGCCTGCTCTCAATCCATTTTCTACCAGTATTTGATGATATTTTATGATCTGCACAGCATAAGTGTACTCCTGCCGGTGCTTTTAGAGTGCTAACCCTCGCTGTGTGCTTTGTAGATTAGAAAGACTGCTGAGCAGGCTGCACAATAGCACTGAATGTCTCTGACTAATTGAATGACTCCCCACGGTCCACATCTACATGTGCTAAATGATTGTCCTTGATTTGAAGTTATCAAAAGGCCAAACATTTCAACTTGTATGTGTTGTCTACACCCACACTCAGCTATTCTTCCTCTGCTAATTACATGTATTTCTGAAAAAAAGAAAGAATCATATTTCTCAATTCATTTAATTTCATTTTGTTTTATTTAAAGGGCCAAACTGTATTATGGCAGAAATGGAACATAATATTCATAACTCTGATTTCTTTAGTGTGTAATCACCTGGAAATAAGTTTGAATTTTATTATTATTATTTGTTACCTTTGAATAAACCTTTTATGTCTATAGACACTGCAGGTCTTCTTTCATGTTGAACCATCATGTTTCTACAGTAGCCAAAAACCAAATGGCAACCTCCGTGGCTGTGGAGTGAAGCCTATGCTGAAATGCCAAAAACTGCAGTTCTTTAAACGTCCACTTGAGGCTGGCTGTAGAAGTGAGTCAGTCTCTGTAAAATGTCCAACTTCACAGCAGAAATAAACATGTTTACAGCCTGGTACAAAAACAGTTTTGGTATAGCTAATTTCCCCGTTCATGACAACTGTACTGAGGGTGATTTAATAGAGCTCACCTGTTCAAATTATATTTAGTTATGCAGAATTAACAGCTTGCTCAGATTAACAGGTGGATGCTCTTACAGATGGCTTCACTCAGCCCACTTCAGTTCTGCCGATGCTTCAGAAACCTGTGGGTGACGACACACACTCTTTATACTGTCAGTGCCCAGTACAGACAAACTGAGCTCAGTATTTTTGTGCATTTCAGATCCACTGTAGTTTCACCTTCACACTTGGAAAGAGATGGTGATGCAGGGGGACTGCAATCAGCACACACACATTTCAGTTTTGACCAACAATCGGTCCAATCAACTGACTGAAACAAAGTTCCTTTAATAGAGGACAATAAATGATCTGACTTCTGACATAAACGAGAGAGAGAGAGAGAGAGAGAGAGAGAGAGACTTTTGCTAATTTACTCCTCACACAATCATAACACTGATAACACTTGACAACTTTAAACTGCATTCACTTCTATTTGCTTTCAGTAATAATGCGATGATAATGAACAACTGCCTGTTCAGAAGGGCCAGGTCAAGGTCATATTTTTGCAGCAATAATGTGAACGTGTAACTCTGGTGGCAGAAATATAATATGCATAACCAAGTATTAATGGAGATAACCATAAAACTGGAGATACTTTGATGAAGCATGCTTGAAATAGCAGTTATTCAGTATTAAAAAGGGGCTTATTTAATCGATTAATCAGTTCATTTTATTAAATTCAGCTCGAAAGAATTTTTCTTTTGATGTATTGAAACATTTTTTTCTCTCTTGAGCCAAGTTGTAGAAGCCAGTGTGTCATTTTGTTCTAAACTGCTCCATCTAAAACAACAAAGAAAAGTAAGTGATGCCTATATCTCTTTGCTCTTCTTCTAGAAGCTCATTACTGCCTATAAAAGATCTTTGATAATTGATAGCTTTGGGGAAGTCCCTCCACTGCAGGGGAACATGTCTGCATCAAAGACAGAAGCATACAAGACTGTAAATCCTCCAAATATTTTAGATCAGCTCATGAAACATACTTCAATGAAACCACCCCATGTGTTTTTGACTTAACATACAGTACTAAGGATTAGTGGATGTGTGTGTGTAAGCACGGGGTATGCTCACACACCGGCACGTGTGCTCAGTTGGGTTCAGAACATGTTTTTTCTGTAGTCTTCTCACATTTCCTCTCCTCTCGTACAGGGGGTTGTCAGTCTCTCACACTGTTTATGAAACAACCTTAAACCCCTGGTGTCTTCAGCGTAACATGATACCAAATGTACCCAAGCAAACAAGCCCATAATCACCAGGACACACGTTCTCATGTCCAGGAGGCAGGTTATCACTAACAACCCCCCCTAATCCTGTCTTTTGTTCTATTATTGCACCCTGGCTGTGGGTCCATGTGACTGGAGACTGTAGTAACCATGACGAATCAAAGTACATGTGTGCAGTTATGTAAGACCTTCAAGTCTTTGGTTTTGTTTTAGATGAAGGCATGGCCGAGTTAAAGCGACCGAGGTTTAAAGTTCGGCTACGTTAGCTGTTTAGGCTAAGCTAAAAACGTCTCACAGACAAGGATATTGGTTCAAAGATACTGATTCTGTTTGTCTTTGGAAGCCTGAAAACAAGATTTCCATAACTCTGGACTGTTCTTTTGAGTTTCCCTTCATGAGAACCCAAACACTCAATAGATTTATCAGGCATATAACTGACCAATCAAGGCTGGGGTAGACTAGCGCCTCCTAATTTCTGGACCAAAACAGCATTGCAGCTGTGACATGACAGGGATGTGCATGGTGGGGTGTTATAAAAGTCTAAATCTCTTTATAAGGATCCTTTCCATGATGTTGTCTCTCTGACAAAAAACTCAGTTTCAGTGGGGCTACTTTGACAGTGTGTAATTAGCCCAAAGGGTTACATTGCACCCTGTTTCTAACTGCAGGGCTCTGGTTTCAAATATTGTTGCCCCCCATTAGTCTCTTATAAAAACAGACACAAAAACTCAGAAAATACAGTCCAGGTTGAAAAGGGAAATTCTAGTGAGATGTTTAGTGACATGCTTTTATTTTTTCCCAGTGGTCTACTGAAACCAAAGCAATTCATACCTTTAACACCAACTACTTTAAATCCTTCTGTCCTGAAGTAGCTGGCTGTGAATAGAACTGTATCTGATATCAGACAGTTCAGACTGAGCATGAGCATGAGCATATATATATATATATATGATGATGATAATAATAATAATAATAATAATAATAATCAAACCCTTTTGATTCTCTCCTTCTCTAATCTAAGTTGAGGTACAACAACAAACTAGATACACTTAGTTTCTTCCTATTGTACCTTAGTGCAATAAGTGCTAGGTACTTGCACTGGGTACAAGACCCAGTTGTGATACAGCAGAATAAAATCTGTAAATCTAAAAGCCTTACAGTACAGCTCCTACTTCAGCTCAATGTTTCTGAAGGAAGAGAACAGTAAACCGGAGCAGCTCTTATTCTTATTCTGGAGTCTGCTGTAGGCACTGTCTTTATTAAAAACCATAAAATATTCTGTCCATCTTTATTTCCACTCTTGCCACCGGTTGGACTTTGATCTACGATATTCACTGTATGCAAGTAGTCGTTACAGGGTGCAAGCCAAAAGAATGGACTTGCACTTAATTGTGTAGTAATGTTTGGTGGTGGTGATGATGTATGGAGGAGCAGCCGCAGTTTTTTTTCAGGAATTTTGAGTTCAAGTTAAACATCTGGTTCAGAGTGGTGCCCCGTCCACTGCCACGTGGACGTGGATCCCAGTCTCCAGTATGCAGTTGATGTGTGTGCACGTGGGTGTATGTGTGTGTGTAGTTACAGGTACAGGGGCTCATACATGCATACAGACATACTTTCATGTGACATGTTTGCCTTCATGATTCCACTCAGATAATAATGACCATACTTGTTTTCCCAACGATGCATTGATTTATCAGTTTGCAGCCCATCCTGGCTTCTCGCTCCATTAAAACAATTTGCTGTCACACTGCTGTTGCGCACACACGCACACCACACACACACACACACACACACACACACACACAGGAATGCTAAATGGAGGGATAATTGTTGTACCATGCCAAGGAGAGATTGCAGTGATTTAGATGTTGAAAGGATGCCTTTCTAAAGATCCCTCTCACACCACTGCGTCATTCCTGTCTTGATTGTTCAGATTTATTGTCCCTGTGACAGACAAGTAGCTTCTCCTGCCTCCGAACATCTGCACTGTGTTCGAACATGTTTGTGTATCTCAGACACACACACACACACACACATAGAGGAGCTGACAGTATCTCTCGTTGCTCGTGTTTCCTCAGATCTACATGGCTGTAAAGGTAATGGCATGCTGCTTTATGGGTGGTGTTTTCTATAAAAATCCCATCCGAGCTGCCACCTGCCTCAGCCCTGCGGCTGCTATCTGCCTGCCTTTGAGGCAGCAGGACTCTCTAATCCTTGTCTCGCACACACACAGGGGAAGTACCTGCTGTACGAGAGCTCATGCTCAGATACATGCATGCAAGCCTACGTAGAGCTGAGCCGCAGTCTGAGCCTTTCATGTGCTCAGCAGTTTTCTAGTTGACACTTTTCTATGATCACACGCTCTCTTTAAAAAGACTCCGTAAGCCACTTAGCAAACTGTTGTGTCGTTTTGTTCACACTGGTTTAATGACTCTTGAATCCTGCTGGAAAACAAAAAAACAATTAGGGAAACAATTAACAGGAGAAAGGAGTGTGTATGTGTGTGTGTGTGTGTGTGTGTCTGCGTGTGTTTGCTATTGTCATTTACAAGCTCGGCAGAATATGGATTTAATTTAGAATATTATACACCACGTGTCATGCTGAGTACATTATTGCTAAGTTCTCGGCTCCATAGACGGTGATTGTTAAATCGTGGTGTAGTGATGGTATCTGGTCCGGTCACCACTGGTCTGTACAATGGATGCCATCAATGTTGTCGTCAACACCACCTGAACCTGTTTTATAGAAGATGTGGCTAATGTGTCTTCACAGACAGCCACAGCTTCTTCTTCTCTGGTTTCCTAGATTCACTTTCATGCAAAGGGGGGGTGTGGAGGGACAACCAAAAATAACAAGTAACAAAATGTATTGGTTAATTTGATTTGTGGCATCCAAATGCAGCAATTATGTAACAAATAAATCAGACTGAATACAGGTAATTTAATATCACGGCAGTTGTGGTCTTGACTGGATGAACTCAAGTCTTTAAAACATGGTCTTGATGGATGATTGTACAACACTGATGGAACTATGGTTCATTCATATATGTTCATTGTTTTAGCATTGTTTACAGCATTGCTCTAAGCATGTCGGACCCTTAAAGACCTCCAGACTAACATTTTTTTGCAACTCTTTGATGGATCGCCATGAAATTTGCTACAGACACATTGCCAAGAGGATGAATTCTTGAACCTTTCTTCTGGTGCCTCCAGCAGATCAAAGTTTCCACTCATTGAGTCAAACATCTTGATATCACCTGCATGAACTGGCACAAAATGTTCCAACATTCACGTCCAAACATTGACTTGGTATTCCCATGACCTTTCCTCTGGCAACGCCTTGACGTTTGGTTTATTGGTAATTATTTGATGGATTATCATGAAAGCTGGTAGCATTTAGCTCAAAGTTGACTACATATAGTCATACATAACATGTTGCTGAATTTATTTGATGAAGACATGACGCTGCATTTTTTTTTTTTTTGGGACTTTCTTGTTAACACATCTCATACAACACTGGCCTGTGCATACACTGCATTGGAGCTTTAATCTTTACAGCACACACACACACACACACACACACTGTTGTGGCTTAAATAGTACAGCCATTTTAATTTTACCAGGAACACCTCTGGTACATTAAATCATTTTGCTATCACATGATTGGTGCAGCCTCTGCAGCATACCACAGGGGGTGATGGAGGAGGTGAGGATAAACTCAATGATAGAGGTGTAGAAGTGCACCATCAATGTCTTTGGCAGGTTCTTCGGTTTCTGAAAGTTCATCCTGTGTTGTGCTTGCTTTGGGTTCTCTGAGCCTGTGATTTACCACAGTATTGAGTGTGACGTTTGCACTGTACTGACCCAGAGCCTGAAGGCATAAGAGCACATTCACAATGCACAGAGGGTGGGCTGGCTAAGAAAGGAGGGGTCACCAGAGGCCCAAAAGGCCTCCTAAACACCTTTCCTCAGTATGATAACACACCTATCACTGCTCTCCCTCCTCTCAGCACCTCATAGTGTAGGCTGTTGCCTTGATTCATGTTCAGTTCAGTAACAAAGCTAGTTAGCAGGAGGCCCAGGTCCCTGTGAAGTGTGTATTTCTTGAAGGTACACATCTTAATAGTGAGATAGTGAGTCCCTGGAACTGTGTGCTGCTGTAATTTCATGGTATTCATTATTTTAGGAAACAGCCCAGTCCATCTACAGTAATTTCATGTATAATAAATTACAATGTATTATACAATGTACAATGTATTAAATGTATTATAATAAAATACATTTTTTTCCATGTACAATAACAAAGTTGTAACATATAAAAACAAACTAGTTTCATAAAACTAAAGATAAATGTCTGAAAATTTACAGTATTCATCTGTCATTTTAGAGAATTCGTATATTGAAAAACAAGCTAATACATTACAAATACATCTAAAATAGCTACATTTAAAGCCAGTCCTTGTAAATTAAGGCTACTGTAGTATTTTTTCATGGAGTGGCCTTGTCTGTCTAGAGTCATTTCCTTTTTAAATATTGCTCTTTCATGTACAATGACTGAGAAATAATGTATAAAAATGCCATAAATGCATTAAACCAATGATAAATGTCTGCCCATTTAAAATGTTCATTGAACAGTGGATAAAAAGCGTACATTAAAAGTAGAGTACATTAAAAATATATCAAAAATAGCCGAATTTCAGACCACACTCTGTAATTTAAGGGTATTTAGTATTCATTTCATGAATCCGTCTTGTCCATACACTGATTTGCTGCATGATTGTGGTTCCCCAAGTACAACAACAATGACACAATGTAGAAACAAAACATGTACTTTAAGTTTCTACACATTTACAGTATTAGTTATTTTAGTGAATTGGAGAATGGAAAATTAAACACTGCACATTAAAATATATTAATAGGAATATTAAATAAGATAATATCTGTAAATTTAGCGTATCATTTTAGTATAATGAACAAATACTGTTAAAAAATGTATTTTGACAGGATAGTAAACAAATGTAAGGTATTCAGCAGTTACTTTATATAATTGTTATAATTGTTCAACATAGTGTTTTACTTCCAAAATATTGTTTTTATATGAAAAAAAAGAAATAGGAGTATTTCAGTATTTTGAACCCTGGGCCGACCCAAATAACACATCTTCAGTAACAATCCCTAATAGCAGAAACCACATAGCTCCCTGCCCGCTCATAACACTGGAAAAACCCCTAACTATTCTACTGCATGGGCATACGCAACAATCTATGATCAACTTTTTCAAAACCTGACACTCACAGTGTAATCATACTGTACTCACCAATATGTTATCTTGAAAAACTGTTTTTTTTAAAAAAGCTGTGCAGACCAAAGACAATTTGCAAATCTGTGACTTGTTTTATTTTTGAATACCATGGAGCTCCAATAGTTACATGATATGGAATACATATTTCTGCTTTAAATAGATTAAACAATTAGGCAAGCAAACTTTATATGATAACCATAGAAAACCCATATTTCACAACCTCAGTTTAACATTTAAATCCGAATGGACTAATATTACATTCAGCAGGCATTTGTATAATTTAGCATCAACAGCTTGTACAGGGCAGACCCAGAGATTAACACTCAAACATTATTTAATCACAAACAAAGGAACATCTCCACACCTGTGGTGACACACAGACATAAACTCTCCTGGTGAGAAAACAGAGCAGTGAGCAGGCTAGCTTAGCATGCTAATGCCAGAACGAAACTAATTAAAACACTTCTCAAGATCTGGGGTCTCTGCAGGACTCATGCAGGACCAGTGGGACATTACACAGAGCAGCATACAGCAGTGTGACTGCATTCAACTCATAACATAACAACTTTTATGAACATACACCAGCAGAGAGAAAACACAATTATGACTAACCTCTGGCCATGTTAGAGAAGGCTTTGACCGAAAGCACACGTTAACAATTAATACTTGAGCTGTAAAATAAAATGACCTGGCTCCGTCACTTAGTCACAAAAGCATACAAAACAACAGCTATCTGCTAACAGCTAATAGCTTATGTGATGGTAACAATTTATCAGAGGGATGCTAACGTTAGCTTCAAGGCTGTCCACTCAGGTATGGAAATGAGTTAAAATATCGTTCACATGCATTATCTGGGACATTTACAAATGGCGTTTGGTTGACAATGGCCGTTGTGGCTGTCTCATACATCCTCCTTGAAGATCATGCATCCAGCGCCTATGAGGGCACGTCTTTCACATGATTGACTCATGACATTCCCACTACGAACCTGCATGCACATGCATAGTTTGATTGTGTGAAGTGTGTTTGTAATAAAAATAAATCCAATAATATAGATTATTTAAAGTGCACTTTTGTAAAATAATAGATTAAATTATTTTTGTGTTTGTACAAATACTCATTAATGCTTAAAAAACAAATCACATAAAAAACATAAAATCGCCTTAACCACACATGCTTAATGACCTGCAATTTTATGGAAAACACTTCCACATTTTATGTTAAATTATGTTTGAATATGTGTTAAAAAACATAGTAATGATGTAATATTATATTAATAATGCAATTATTATATTTTTGTTTACATGTAATTCTAAAGGGAAATATTCTATATATCTGTCAATTTACAGGTATTACTATTATTATTGTCTTATGAAAAATTATGACGATGAATTATGATGATTAAACATACAGAACATAAAAACATACAGATGATGTAAAATTAGAGCTAAAGATGTACAAATACAAAAAATTGTCATTAAAAACATAATATTAATGTAATGGGAAAATTAAATTAACTGTAACTTTTCTAAAAATCTAAAAATCTGTAAAAAAAAAAAAAAAATACTGTAAATTTACTTTTTTTCTTTTTTTACAGTGCAGCAGTGCTCTTTTGTTCTTAACAATCAACAGAAGCTTATCAGATTAAAGCGGGACATCGCCCTGCAAGGCTAGTGAACGTTGTCTAATTTTAAGCCATTAGACACTAATACAGAGTCTCCTCTGAGGACTAAATGAGATTAAATTATTACGCTTCCTAGGATTACTCCCTACATGGGCATTAAAGCTAGAGTTTTAGAACATTCTGAAGAAGAGAGGCAGTTAGAAAGGGATAAGAAAGGTAGGAGGATGTTTAGCATTTATGGTCAAATCTCTGGATTCCGGTGGCATTAATATTTTGACCGCATCACTGCAAATCACAGGCATGTCAGCATGTGCAAATGTGTTTGACTTCGTGGATTCATCATGTCCCTGTCCTGTCAAGAAGCACTGATGTGTCCCCGTAGCTTTGATAGCGGCTCAGCTCTGGATCGCGTGTAGGTATAGGCCTCAGGATGTGTTATACATTATGGATGTGTGATGTGGCAGTGCAGCCACATTACAGGTTTAAAGATCAACAAACCTGTCAGGCAGATGAGATTTAGTCAGATTAATAGAAGAGAAGCAAACGTTCCATCTTCTGCTCGTGACAGGCCAGCTCAGCGAACACCAACCATTTCATACCTCACCTTCACACATCGGACTTGCTAATAAAGTGTGGTTTGGCATTGCTGACTGTTTGAGTGTGTGTTGTGTGTGCGTGTGTGTGTTTTAAACACCGCATCTGACTTTCAAATGTTGGACCATTTGGCGAGGCCTCCAGAACGGCACACTGAGACGAGGGTTAGGGTTATGTATAAATCGATCTTAAAAACCATCCACGATGTTTCAAGGAAAGTTATCAGAGCACCTCCTCCTGTGTCAGAGACATTCATCAGGAAATTGAGAATTGGCTGCTCTTTCTCATCAACCATGTAAGAAGGAGTCTTACAGGCTGTGAATGCGATGGTGGAGGAGTGAGTTTGTTGAATGTTGTGTTGGTTGGCACCTCTTTCCGCATTCCCATCTCCACACACACACTCAGTCTCAGCAAAGGACATTTTTTTTTCAGCTATGTTTCCATCCGTTCCGTGACAGTGATTGGCTGCGAGAGGACGATTCAGATCTGGAGGACGTTGTGCAGAGCTGCACGCTCTCTGACAGCGTTGCATGAAGCAGGCGTATCGGCGTGACTGCTGCTTCTCCTGGTTAATTCAAAAGTTTCCGTCAGGTTTCAAGCTGCATTTGATTAGCCCGGTGGGTTGCACATGGCCTGCTGGGTAAAGGTGTGGAAGCGTACTGAGGAGTTGCATCACGCAGACAGCTGGACTGAAAAAAAAAATGTCTGTTCATGTGTTGAGAAAAAAGCACCCCGTTTTCTGTGACTGTTTCATTCAGTAGCTTGAACTGAGAGCATTCACAGGATGTGTAAAGCAGGAAAGGGAAGCCTCGGTGTCTGTTTTGACTCAGTCCCACATAAACAGTCCTGCTGGCCCGAATGCTCGCTGAACACCCCAACAAATGCACTGGTTCCTCCTGTTTGAGCAGAGTTTGGTTAAAAACTACAGTGAGCAGCTCACAGGAAATGACTGAATCTTTTTTTTATTCTTAAAGAAGCCATTTATTTATGAGACATTTTTTAAGACGTAAAGTCTTCAGTAGCAGTGGGCTTGGAGGACCACAGACAGATGTCAGGAGGTATTATGAGACTGACAAGCACATTGTTGAGATTTTTTTTTTGAAATCTCTGAAGAAGAATTAGTATAAGAATTTTCTGAAGAAGCATATGGGCTGAAATATGTGCCACCAGAAACTGAATTTGAATCATTTAAGTTAAGTTAAGCAATTCAAATACAAATTTGAATTGCTTAACTTGAATAATTGCATTAAAAAACTGAATTTGAATCATTTGTATTTGAATTTGTATTTTTCAGTTTGAATCCTTGCATTGAAAAACTGAATCTGAATTGTAATTTGATATTGAATTTATTAGCTTGGAACTGAACATTCAGTTCGCACAATTAAAATTCAACTTTAAAAATTCAAATTCAATTTTCTGTGACAAACATCCGGGTAGTTGAGGCAGAGCAATCGTGCACAGATACACAGGACGCCTCTTCGGCCAATCAGCACCTACGTGTGTCTGTGTGTGTGCCACACCAGTTGCCAGTGGTGATGGCCATTTGTTTTTATTTTTTATTTTATAAACGGTTGTCAGAGTTGTATTAGACTTGCTGGTATTTCCATTATGTGATTTCTGCATTCATTTGTGAGGTTTTCTTAACCCTTTTATGACGGCGCATGCGCTGTTCACATGCGCGAGTGCGAGTGCTGCTGTAATACACCGTATATGAGAGGAAAGCTCACGATGTCTGCATTCAGACACATTCAGAAATTAGAGAAATTATTCTCTAGCGCAAACGGGCGAGGAGCTACAGTAATGTGAACAGCGCATGACCGACATGACCGTCATAAAAGGGTTAATTAATTGGGCAGTGGTAACTACCCTAGACACAGCAATGGTGCGCATGTGAATGTAGGTGCTGATTGGCCGAAGAGGCGTCCTGTGTATCTGTGCTCAGTTGCTCTGCCTCAACTACCCGGATGAAAATTGATTTTGAATTGTGAGAGTTGAATCAAGTTGAATAGATAAAGAAGGATCCTCCAGAAAGTGGAGCTCATAATAAATACAGAGTGGTGTTCCGCTGTCACCTCACTGTGTGACAGACAAGAGGTTGGCAAACATTCATGGTGTATTGTGTGTCGGGACTGAAATGGATGCACACCTCTGGTGGAGTGTGATGGTTGCCAGGTCAGTGAAGTTGGAGTTTGTCATTCTTGGACATTGTGGCAGAGGGCAGGGCAGGAGCTCGATAACAGTTTGGACAACATCTTATGCTGCTAACTGCTGCACTAAATGGAACAGAACCTTAATTAGTATCATTGGAAACACCTGTGCTGACTCTACTGTTTGATGTCAAATGGCCGCTGTGAAGTCCAGCACGTGGAAGGAATGACCACACTGGTTTTTCATTGTAGTGGAGTATGCTTCTACTGCTGTAATTTCTACATTGTAATCTCCTCACGTCACCCTCACCTTACTAGTGTAATGGAGACAACACAGAGGCCCTGTCTAGAGTCAGTGTTTAGTTTGTCTGTTCTGTGCTATTGTTAAAACACAGTGTTTCAAAATGGCTGCCTTCATGAAAGAGGACCACTTTTGTTTTTGTTAATTTTAAGTAACAAAAACATTCCAGCTGCTCTACATGCATAAAAACATGTCTGCCTTATTCAGACACAAATACAAAAACTATGACTCATTAGCATAAAAACACACACTGTAGAGCACCAGCTGTGTATGAATCTGATAGTAGTTCCTAACAAATACATTATTTCCTCTCGCCGAGTGGCATTTGATTAAAAAGACAGTAGTCTTTAAATATTCAGTAGAAACCAATGGGTTTGAAGCTGGGTACCACAGACCTAACGGTCAGGAAGTCAGAGAGTGCTGTGAGATGGACTACCACTGCTTTTCATTTGTTGACAAGAAGAGAAATATGTAATTTTAGCTGGTCCAGTCCTTGAGCATTTACTGATGGTCACGGCAAGTGTGTTTTAATAATACACCGTTCTGTTAGAAATGGCGACCAGTGGGAGAAGAAAACACAGTCAATTCTGTCAGAAATGGGGAATGCAAACACTTCGAGGAGCTATGAACTATTAATAACAAAGTTTGACGTGTCCAGAATCTTTAAATTCATGGCTTGTTGTGCTGTGTGCATATGTGAGTCTGTCTTAGGTCTTTAAAGTCAGGCTGTAACCTGGATGAAGTGTTTTGTTGTTGGGGATCACGTTTGGGGACTGTGTCCTAGTTAACAGTGAAGCGGCTCAGAGGTTGTATATCTGTGTGACTGCCTGTCTTGGCACAGCAGGTCTCTGTCTTTGAACCCATGAGACTGCCAACTCTCCAACCCTCTCTCACTCCGCTTCCTCTCAGCATGGCTGCTGTGCTTCACCAGGGTACAACTCTTAATTGGAAGAAGTAATTAAATTGAGCACCTTATATATTTATTTAGTACATCAGTGGGAACCTGCTGGCTGTGTGCTCTGTTAGCCGGGAATGATAATCATAACTGTGAGGCTGGGAACATCTCAAGGCAACAGACCATGGAGCCATTTCCGAGTCAGAATAGTTATATCAGCAAGGATTGTTGTCAGCACTCGCTTGAATAGTGGCTGATTTGGAATACAGTGAACCCTCGCTATAACGCGGCTCACGTATCGCAGCTTTGCTGCTTCGCGGATTTTTTTTTTTTAACAGCGCATTGTGCTCTGAATCCTGATTGGCTCAGGGGCTTTAAATTGATTGTTTTTTCACTTAGACCCATGCCAACAGTTTTCGTTTCATTTCAGCCAAATTTACAATTGCAATTTTTCTCCGTGACGAAACCCACAATGTCGAAGAAACACTCTGCACCGACAAAGGAGCCACCAGACGCACCAAAAAGGCCTGAAAACGGGTTTTGATTTTTTGTTTCATTCTATAGTACATTCGTGGATTTTGGAACGTAACTCCCGCGATAAACGAGGGTTCACTGTATAAGGTCTAAATATGTTGAACAGAATCTGAGGTTCTGTCAGTGTTTCATACCGACACACTGAAACTTTCAGCAAAAACACTTGGTTGGTCGCCATGGTTGTCTGAATCATAAATGAACAAGTTGAATGTTTCATTGGGTGGAACTTTTAGCTTCAGTTCACTTCAGCTCTGTGATTGCTTCTGGACCACACCACAAAGACATTTCATTTAGAGCTTTAAATTTAAAAAAATAGTGATGTTTTGAAGTTAAGGATAGGTGAATGCATGTGGATGTAGAGACTCAGAGCGGAGGCCCAGCTATGTTTCCACCAGGACTGCTAACAGGCATCCTGGGATGAGATGTGGGAGAGGTGTGCACCAGACTGAATAGAAAGGAATGAGTGAAGAAGGGAAAGAGAGGATGTGGGCAGGGGTGAGGAGAGGGAGGGATAGAGTTGGAAAGTGAATGAAGGAAGGGAAAGGGGAGGGAGGGTGAGACAAACTTATTTAACTATTGCCATAGCTTTCAACTGTATCCCATGACCTTCTTCAATTAATCAGTCAATCAAACTTTAGCACTTTTCATGCAAAATATGCAACACAAAGCGCCTCACACAATAAAACCCCAACACCCCCCATCCACTCCCAACCCTCCACCCCATCACCCACCTCACCTCACTCTGTGTGATTATGTCTGTTTGTTGTCTTTGATGGAGGTTGGACTGTGATTGGCCATAATGACTAAAATGCAAGGCAAAGCCATTATGTTGCTGCAATGCAGACGGCGCACACAGACAGAAATGAGGCATATTTGGATATGGTCTTTTTATAGATTAAAAAGGATGTAGATCAGTACCACTTTTAACCACATTAATATATTTTGTTTTATCTCCTGTGTAGAGTACTTTACAATTCTGCTATAATCTCTCCTTCCCTGCAGTGCTTCATGTTGTTTTTGATCTTCTTGCATTATTATTTTCCCCACTCAGCATCTTGACAGCAACACTGACACAGTGAAAGTACGTTCAGACAGTCAGGGGGAAAAAAAACAACAAAAAAACGAAACAACCCTAACCCCAACCCACCCACCAATGTTAAATAAGTTTCATCATTTGCAGCATGTGTTTCAATTTCATCACGCTTACATTTTCGGCTGCTGTAATCTGTGGGCTGTACAGGGATCACACAGTGTGACTGCAGGGCTCACTGAGGTTCATACTCCATGCTGTCGGTGATGCTACTGCCAGCTTTAATGAGGTCATTTCTCCCCTTCCTCCTCTTTAATGCAACTCTTGAGAGATTTCATCATTTCAACGCAGCGACGGAGGGATTAAAGCGAGGCAGAGCGCTGAAAGGAGGGAGCGTGTTGGCCTGTCACTCACTTGCAGATCACCTTGCTGTCTCTGATCTTCCATTGTCGCCAGCAGGTGTCAAAACAAAGCTCACTACTGTGTTTCATGCACTAAAAATGATACTTATTTCCATGTTTTCCAGTCTCTGTTTAGAGACAAACCACATTTACAATAAATCATCTATATCAGATCAGGTTACATAATTTATTCAGGTAATCATGATCAGATCAAAATCTCATTTACAGTCAGACACAACAATCTTGAAACAGTATATGATATTTGTAGAAGTTCACAGAGGCATCAGGTGGAGGTGGTTGGATGCTGAGTCTTGACACGGGACTTACGTGACATTACATGTGAAGGTTCGTCCAGGTCATCTCTCTTAGTGAACGCTTAAATCTGGGACAACTGAACTTTGGTTAATGGTTAAAATGTTGTTGTTTTTTTTTTATTGTTTTATTTTGCATGTCTGCTTATGACAAAACAAATGTTTAGATTCATGTTATATGATGCAGTTTGTTTAAATTTTCTACAGTTCACATGTAGTTTCTGATTTGGAACATTCCCAAAAAATTCCCAGCTTAACTTCACATGGAAAGTTTCCAGAAATTTACCACCCTTTTGCAACCCTACCTCTCATCAACTGACTGGTGAAGAGATGGAGGTTAAGTTACTGTAAGTTATGCACATCATGTTGCTACCTGCACCTAAATGCAATCTGCCTTTAAACTCACGGAATGTGTGTTAAGTTTCTTCAGAATCGTGCATGTCTAACTAAAGGTTGCATGTTTGTAAGTTAGTCATTGTTTTGATAGCATGGTTTGAAATCATTCATCTCCACTTCACACTATGTGCAGTGACAGTCTGAATTTATAGGACTCAATCTGGCAGCTACTGACAGCATTAGAAATGACTGTAAGCGAAGTACTGTCAGTGCCAGGCTTCAACCAGCAGTGCAAACTTCTCCAAATTTGTCACTGTGCTGGACTTGTCGTCATTTGCCGACCCAGAACTGTACAGCAGTGAGATGATGTGCATAAGGAGTGCTTCTTGTTGTAGTGAACTACAGTAGCTACCTGTTGAGAAGCTTTCATGCTGGCTAACTACCCAACTAACCCTAAGTTGACATATCACTTCACTACAAACCTTTGGGCAGACCTTGTGTGTTTTTGCTGCCTTTCTGTGCAGTTCATACACGTGTGCACATTGTTTTGTGTGGAAAGCAGCTGGCATGACAGGCACTACCCCCAGAGCACTTCTGAACATACATGTGTGTGTGTGTGAGTGTGTGTGTGCACATTCTTGCATGAGTATAATCATCTGTGTCTCGCCACATGTTTTCATACTCACGCTAACCTTGTTAAGTGTACCTGGATCAGGTTGAGGACAGCATGTTCAGTATGTGACTAAATGTTTTTTTTCCTGCAACCAAATCCGTACTGGGTTTCAGGAAAGACGCACACAAACACACACACACACACACACACATACCTCCACCAACCCCTCCTGTCTGTTAGCATGTGTGTTGAGGCAGGTCTGTTATCAAAAGTGACTGACTGCTGAGTGAATCATATTATCCATTGTCACTGCGGGCCTCGGGATATTACTAATGATATACATATTTTTAGCACTGTGGGCCTGGTTGCTATGCACATGTCTGTGAGGAGTGTGTTACAGGGCTTGGTCCAAGCACACACATGGGAGAGGTTTGCCCGCAGGGATTTCTGGTCCAAAGCCTTCTACTTGGTTAGGCACCAAAACGGCTTGGTTTAGGAAAAAGCAACACCATGAAACTTCTCCCATGTGTGGCACACAAGCAGAATTTGTTTCTCACCTCAGCCTAACCCTGCAGAATAATTTTAGCAGCATGTTGACGTGGTAATTCAATTTCTAAAAACTTAATTACATCTGATTAAAATATTTTCCTGTTTGTCTGGATTTTTGAATCTGCACTAAAACGACCTTTGCAGTCTCATCACTGATTGATTTTGAATCATCTCGAATTCTCTCTCATTGTAAATTAAACCGATTTAGAAAATGCGGAGGCAGTACCATTTTTTCTCCTTGAAGGGCAGGCACCAACAACCTCCACCTCCATCATCAGGTAAACTGGTGCACCTGCAGATACTGTAAATAATTTAAAAAATCCTCATTTTTGGATGTTTCTCCTCCATAATCATTCTTTTGTGTTCTCTCTGATGTTCATGAACCGTGTGCTGAAATGGAAAAAAATAGTCTGATCTCCAGAAGCAGTGTACAGAGACACTTCTCCAATCTAACATTTCTTTGACAGTGTATGAAAGTAGCTGTCTCACACCAAAAGCACAAGACAAAAGTTTTTTTTTTTCTTAGGATCTCAGTTCCTGGCAACCCGTACACGTACGCTAACTGAATCTGGTGCTCTGGCACTAACAGGACAATATTCATAAACTGTAAAAGTCAGTGTGAAAGTGAAGGGGAGTCATCTGGAGTGGAAATTGTGCTCTTGGATCTCACCCAGATTAAAGCCCAATGATTTTATTCTGCTGTGATAAAGAAAACAAAGAGGACACTGATGCACTCTATTGTCTATTGTTGTCGATAATTGCTACTTGTCAAGCCCTTGGTAGGATTTCTGGTCATTTTCCTGCTTGTTTTGGTCTTGCTCAACTTCCATTAACAGGAGTTATGGATCATTCTGTTTGTCTGGCTGTCAGACTTTGAACATGGATCCTCCTCTGATCACGCTCTCTGGGAAGTGATGACCCTGACAACGACTGATTGACCCTGAACGCACTCTGGCAGATGGTACCATTTTAGGGAAATGTCCAGAACCCGATTCTTTTTTTTTTTACTGTTGTTGTTCTAAGTTCATTCATCTTTTATAACTAAGTATGATTTGTGTGTTTTTGGGTTGACTGGATTTATTGCCAGGTCTTTGCTCCTGGTGTTCTGCTCGTGCTCTCTACATAAAAGGTTGTAAGTGAAGACATGTTGCGTCTCTGCATCTCAGCTGGCACAAAGCTGTAATTTGGTTTTTGCAGAGGGGGGACTGCTTGTTGTGGAGGAACACAGCAGCCAAAGTCATCCCTGGAGGAACAATACCAGTGGACTCAAATTCATTCACTCTCCTGAATGCCGCTCTGCCCCCCTCATTTCCTGTGTTTTTTTGAGACGGCAGACAAGGTCTGAATTCATTTCCTGCTGGAGTCTGATTTTGCTCTGCTGGAATACCAGCCTCAGCTGAATGGAGGTAGATTATAATTACTGACCCTTTGTAGGTGCCTAGCAGGGCACCATCAAATAGCTAACCTCCGTTAGGTGCCAAATTACATACACTGCACTGCAGTAATGTTACATCTGACCAGTAGGTTCACTCACCGTATGCTCACGCTTAACATACATGCATTAGCAGGGGGTCCTTTAGTGTGCCTGAGTTGATGGGTTCTGACATTTTAAATGAATGTAAAGTAGTTGGATTGCCTCAATTTTCCATCAGGTATAGAGTTAATGATCAATTTCATCTCCTTATCCACGAGTGAGCACATGGGAGCCGGGCATGTATTGCTGATCTAAAATGGAATGAAACTTAATTTGAAGTGTTTATGGCCTACTCAAGATAGATTCTCTAATTTGTTTAAGCACAGCATAGAACTCCAAAGTCATCTACATAAAAGCTTTGAAAGTATAAAAACACAATCCACAGAGAAGCTCACACAGCCCCTGCTCACAAACGTGGGGGCGGGGGCTACTGTAAGGTCCTGATGTTGAAACTATACAATCGCTGCCCTCAGCCGCACAGTCCAGGTAGGCCTCTTACCTCTTTTTGGTTGCGTGTCACTCAGAAAGCTGTCAGGAAAGAAGCTCATGATTATTAATGAGACAAAAAACAACACAAACGTGTTGTTGCTCGAGCTCCATGACTGAGAAGATGTGAAACTATATTAAGGTGTTGTTTTTAATACTTAAAACCAGGGGTCTTAAACCCTTTTCAGCCCAGGGACCCCTTGGACAAGAGACAACAGAACAGGGACCCCAGCATTCATTTTTTTTTTTTAATGTTTCACATTTTTAGTCTGGCCTATAATAACTTTTAGATTTAGTTTATTCAAGTTCTATTTCACCTTATTAACCTACTCATATTATTAGCCTGTATGTTTTTAGGATTGATAAAAAGTTGGTTATTAAATGCCAAGAGCTGTGCATCTTTGGACATGTCCACTGATTTTTCCAATTGGAGTTCACTGTTTGTAGTTTCTCAATCATCAGCACCCCCACAGTGTCTATTTCTGTGGTGAAAATGATCAATTATAATGAGAAAGATTTGGCAGACTCCCTGCAGTACCTCTGTGGACCCACTAGTGGCTGTGGACCCCTGGTTGAAAACCTCTGCTTAAAACCACAAAGAAAAAGTGTAAAACATGGACTGTTTAAAGTAGTTCTGAGGATGACCGTGCCGCTCTGTTTCTGCATCCGCCTCCGTCTTGTGCTGGTGCTCTATGGTGCACAATTGGCAGTGTTTGGTGGGAAGTCAGTGAGGGATCATGACCTTGTTGCTGCAGTAATGACCCCTAATGGTTGTCCCATCAGCTGCAACTGCGTCTCATCAGCTGGTAAATCTGACATCAAAATCTCCAGCAGCAGCAGCTTGTTATTCCCGAGGCTGTGTCCTGCTGCTACCTGCAGACAAGACAGGCATCAAAACACACATTCAGACACAAATGTGCTTGGAAAAAGTGAGCCAGTGTGTGAAGTCAGCAGATTTTCTTCACCTCCATATGGCTGGTGTTTAGCTAGACCTCAAACAGAACTGCTGCTAATGCAGCTAACAGAGCTCCACCCAACACTCTGTACTTCCCCAGAGGTATATTATTACATACTATTCATGGACTTAATGCTTGTTTCTGCAGAGATTAATTGTAACTCTTTGTTACTGTGGAGGTCATAAAAACATCTTTGAAAGTGTCCTCCACCCTCACTTCACTTGCAGATGTCCTTGTGTGTGTGTGTCACTGTATGTGGCAGGCAGTGGGGTTGAGCAGTCAAAGTGGTCATTTCTGTCAGAGGTTCATTTTTTAGGAGGTGTGTGTGAGTGCTTTCGCAGCAGTGCCAGCTTGTGTTCCAATTTCTCCGTGTCTGAGCTCATAAAGTGTCCAATAAGGAAGCACATGAGCTACCGTATGGCCTCAGCCCCGCGTGCTTCCACACACATAAATCTGAGTTTTCTAAATGGATTTCTCAATGTCACTGTTTTTACTGAACCGTAGTTATACAGTGTGAGGGTGATAAAATGAGCCACAGCAACTCAATAATAATAATAGTTCATCATAGTGATTACACTCTTTTGGAATATGACATCATTAGAGATGTCACTTTTGGACATGAACATGCATACATGTCTGTGTAATTGTTTTGTCTTTCTGTCAGTCACGATTAAAGGCTGCTGTTCACACTGCGCTCATGTGCGTACTGAATTGGATGAATTATTTAGATGATTTCACATCCTTACCGGAAGACTAGAAGTCCTCCTCTTCGAACAAAAAACGTGCATCAGTTGTTCTGAACAGACTTGGCCATGGTCATGGTCACTGACTCTTTGATCACTTAATAGGGCCTTCAGTACAGGTGAAAGCACAGTAACACGTGTTGACACTGAATTATCTTTCTGTTTCTGGCTTCAGTGTGTAAAACAGTGCCGACACCTGAGAATGTTTCATTTATGCTCGTACACGTGTCTGATGGTATTAACATAACTACAGTATATCGTGATGATAATACAGATTGTTGACTATATTATCAGTAAATGAATAACTTTCATTGAGTATGCTGAGTATGCAAGTATGCTGATAATAATACATTTCTGTGCTCCTGTTTAACCTTTAACTGTTAAATTTAACATTTGTTTCTCGTGAGCACAGTGGCTGTTTTCTAGCAAAAGTTACACATCCTTGCTTTAAAGTCACTGCTACAGCAAAGGCATCAGCTATAAATCTAGCATTTATACTGCCATGTAAGACAATATGAATTAAGGCTGTGACTAAGAATGAATTATATTGTGGATTAATTATTTTTTTCTTGGCTAATTAATGAATTCCTTGGTCCATAAGGTCTCAGAAAATAAAAAGAAAGTGTCTTGTGTGTACATGGTTTAATTCTAATTTTCCTGAATCATGTCACATGTTTTCATATCAAACACACATACTGTTCACACACACACACTTCTTCCTGTCTTGCAGCCTAACTTGCCTCCTGGTAAGTCTTACTGATGGACAGCACAGTGAACAGTTTGTTAGTGAAAGCAGAACAGCTCCCATGAATGATGTTTGAATGCTTCACCTTTGCTTGTGTCTGATCTGTGAGAACTGATTTAATGAGCAGGGTCTTTTTCTTTTTCTTACATGAGTATATTCAGTGTCATCTCTGAGAGCACAGGACTTTTCATCTTTGTCTCTCCCCACCATTAATTGGATCACATGACGGTCGAACAAATACGCAGCATTTACTCCATGAAAAGGTCAGGTGTACACACTTCAAACAGTGTGGTGAGGGGTGGAGGTGTTTGGTTGTAGGTAAATACTAAAAACAATAGCTGAAAAACCATCCAACCAAAATGAGTTTGTTCATTTACCATCCAAAGCTATACAGCCTACTTTCTTCCACCCTGCGTTGAATCTTTTATGTAATCCTCTCCTGGTGGGAGGGGGGACAGATTTGTCTCATGTAGGGAACATCAATGGTTACGTTTAAATGCACAGCAGTAATCCCAGTCATGACGAGATGATGAGATTAAGGCGGCAACACAAGTTAGCTCTGCTAACCAGAACTATAGGAACACATGAAAGCTCTTTATGCTTATATGAATGTCATATGAATACAGTATGGCAAAAATATTTAGCGGGTAGAATGCTTCATTTGTTGCCTTTTTCCATGCGCATTTGTTGGCTTGACTTGGTTTCACTCTGTGTGTCAGCTCAGCATAGCCTCTGTTAAAGGGCTACCCACTTGAAGTCTTGGCAAGAGGGCGAGGTGTTGGTGAAAGAGCAGTGAATCAGAGAAATAAAACATTGTGTTTATTTTTCATTTTCATTTATCAGTTGTTGTTCCAGAGAGTCAACTCAATGTGTTCAAACTGGTAATAGAACCACAAACAAAAATGGAGAAGCCGCATTAGTGTCTTTTACTTCCTTTTATAAGCTACAGACTTCTTGTGCAGTGCTAACAGCTGGTTCTGGAGCAACTTTTTCTTTGTGAACCTTCCTAAATGCTCGAAGCAGATGTGACATAAAGATCAGGCTTGAGATTGAATGTTGAAAGAATCCTGTAGCATAATGATGAACGGGGCATCTTTGACCATTACCAGGACTCACTCTGTAGTTTGGAAATAGCATTATAAATGGAGTACCCATGCTACCCATGCTTTTATCCATTTTCTGCCACGTAGCCTGTATGTTCCTCCTTCCCAGCCATGTCCTCCATCTTTTCCCAATGCATTCCCAGAACAGATAGGATGTCAGGATTCTCTGGGTCCACTCCATGTCTCCTTCAAGTTGGACATTCTCAGAATACCTCCACAGAAAGGCAGCCAGGAGGCATCCTGACCAGATCAGATTCTAACTGATTCTTTTTAACATTAAGAAGCAACACAACTACCAACTTTCTAAAGTCAAAGGACCAACTCCATAGACATATAAGAGAATTAGGACAACAACAACAACATAACAAGGGACGCTGTACCACGTGGAATGGCCATTTTTCCTAACTGCATTAGGATCTGGGGCAACTTGTCAGCTAAAATAACTATTCCATGTCCATATCCAACACAGTTATCATAGTCAGCGCTCTGCTACCATTGTAATCAGATTACAGTGGGTCAGGGAAAACGCATAACCAGATATTATTGTTTCTTTTTATGACCTCTTTGTTTTTCCAGTTGATATTGGAAAGGTCAAAGACAATCTGCAGTTCGATCAGGCCTGCAAATTCATATCTTTCAGTTACACAGCTGGGATCACTATCATCTGTGGACACATCTAGAATTTCCTAGTCTGGCATCAACAGATCCCAGGCTTTGCAGCAAAAGTTTTCCTCCTCACTCAGCTGTGGAGAGCCTGCAGTTCACCGACTTTAAGAATAGTCCTGGTGTCTTTCTGCTCGTGCCTTTATTCTCTTGCCTTTACCTTTTAAATCTGATGTATTCTTCTGGTTAAATAAATACAGTTGGCCATCATGGAGAAATAACTACCAGTGATCCTCTCTGTGGGGTAATCAGCCATTGCACTTAGCTTTTTGGGTTTTCTGTAGAAGGCAATATGACTGCAGTGGAAGTCAGTGGACGTGCAAATTGACTCTGGGCTATTTTCTTTGTTTACTGTCTTCTGTGTCCCATGTTGTCTTTCCACACTGAGTCATACAAATGAGCAGCCCAGTATCACTGCAGATTCTTCTTTCACACCTCGCAATTCAGACCCAATGCCAAATATAGGAAGTGAAGTGTTCTCTATGAAAGGCAAAAGTTTAGGCTGTGTAAATTTCACTTTCATGCATTAGCCTGATTTCTTTCTTGCCAACGTCCACTTTGCCAAATTATCCATCCACCTGACAGGTGTAGCAAATCACAGTGCTGACTACAGAGTGACTGTGACATTCGTGTCTTGGACTGTCACAATAAAAGGCCACTCTATGAGGTGCAGGTTTATATTAAAAGAATATATGTGATTGGATTTCACATGGCTTTGATACCCCAGAGAAAACGCTGGTGTTACAGTTTTGCACGGTGTTGCATTTACAGAGCTTATATTATAAATCATTATGAATGCTTTATTCTGCATGATAAGTTAGCTTTACCTACATTTTCCCTTCCCATTTACTGCTTATTCATAGTAAGTAAGGACGTTATTGTGCATGAATTACAATATTAATAAGCTTTGTGTGGGCCTTATTGAATTTTAAAATATATTTTTATTTTATTCTCTTTTCTGGTTTTCAAATTTAAAATAGGTTTTACAATAGTGATCTTTAGTATTATGTATTCCTGCGCAGCTGCATTGCTGACAGTGAGCCAGGAACTCATGGAGTGAACCAGTTTTCGCTGCCAAGTCAGGAGCCTTTTGGTCCTGAGAAGGAGACATGTGAGCCCCCCCATGAGACAATTGTATTCATAATGCATCAATGGGAATACAAGCACAATTACTTTGAACAACCCTGTAGTCAGTCTCACAGTTACTTCCACACAAACAGATGTGTGGGTCACTTCAGTTCCTGCAGGAGCTTAGAGAACAGCTCTCATAGAGATAAGTCAAAGAATCATCTACAGTGTTATATCTCTGTATCTCTGTTATATCTCAGAAATGATATCTGAACATGTTCTTATTCTTTCAGGGCCACAGAAGAGACGATTCCTTAATGTGTCTTTTTTGCTTCATTATTGTAATAATTAGTGATTTGTATGTTTAGGTGTTGTTGTTTTTTAAGCTGGTAACCATGTTTTCAGTGAAATAAACAATAATCCATGATAATGTGCTGATGTCTTTTGTTTGTTTTTGTTTGGCAGTATGCTGGTGTGTTATTTTTCAGTAACTGAACAGCATGGTGTGGGTTATCTTATTTGTTTGATCCATGCCAGATTAAGGTGTCTCGTCAATGTGCATTAAAGGGAAACTAACGTTTATTTCCACTGGGGTGAAACATGAGTTGTCCGATCAGACAAAAAGAAAAAAAGTGAAAGAGAAAATGAAGGTAATATCATTTTTAGACGATCATCACAGTTTACAGACACCCACAGACTGTTTGCTGATTGCTTGTGCACGCTGTTCCTGTTCAACAAGAGATTATAACTGACATTTAATTTCAGTTTGACCTCCAAATAAAATGGTTCAGATCATCTGGATAACTCTAGCCAATGTCTGACTCCTCATATTTCTTATTGGACCTCATTTCACTGTATTCTAAGAGCTGACCAATTACTTCCTATCCAGTTTTATCTTAACTGACAGAAGTGATGGTCAAAACTACCAAAATAAAACCAAAGAACTTTAATAAAACTCTTGTTGACATGTAGCAAGAAATTTTTCATTTTGTATCTGAAAACACCCCTTAGGCTAAAATCCCATAATGCAACTGAAGGACAGCATTCACCACGCTTTTCTATGGAGCAGGGCGAGCAGAGGAATTCTAGAGCGCTGCCACTTATATTCATCTTAGGCATTTCATTTGATCTGATCTTGCCTGGAGGATTGTATAAGATACGCTTTGTTGCTGGATGTTGTTTACAGTCTATGCTCTATGCACATGGGAATAAGAGTGCAGAGTAATACCTAAAGACAGCAATCACCTTTGTACAATCTCTAAATAAGATTTTCTGATGAAAGGGAATTATTGTGAAATTAAGCTACTCCTCATTTTCTCTGGATTCCTGAAGGACCTAAACCTCTCTAAACCTTTCCACCACCAGGGCTCCCTTTGAAACAGAGGATTAGATTAAACACTATGATCTCCATATGGCCATTTAGCTGCATAAATCTAATAAATCTACAGTAACCAGAAAAAGTAAATTCTCCAGAAATAATGTATTTGCTAAAACAGGCATTTTGCCAGAAAGAAAAGCTGCAATCTGTCATTTATGTGTCAGCTCAGGGTTTGATCTGCTGCTAGAGTAGATAATCATACGATTCCAATATGAAGAGCGGATTATCTGGGAGAAATGTTTGATTACTATACAGCTTTGACCTGCATACACACACACACACACGCTCATATGCACACAGCCAGATCGGCTGCAGAGCATATTTGCCTCCATAAACAGCAGACATCTGGACAGAGATGAAGTGTGTTGGCAAGCATCATAGAGGGACAAGCAGCATTAGCAGCATAATGGGGAGTTAACAAACTGAATTAAATATAAGGCTGTCTGGGCCATTAAGACAGTGCTGGTGTGAACACTGTATCTACATGCATGGCAAATAGGCCAGCATACTACGTCTGACTGCGCAGAGAAACTCCCACCAACTCTGTCACCAGTAGTCAAACAGCAAGCTAATTACACGATAAAATAAACGATGATTAATTATCAGTGTTCCTTTATGCCCACAGCTTCTCACTGAGCTCTCCACATGGCAGCATGAGCTAATTAAATGTAATCAAAGCCAGCATCAGAATGTTGCACAGTTTTTGCACAGCCATTCAGACATTCTTTCTGGAGGTCACACGATGGTAGGAGAATCTTCATAAAGCAGAACTACCGTTCAATGAATTTATCTGCAGTAAACATTGTTAAGTCCTTAAATGAGTAATTAAAAATGCAAACTGCCACAACATGCCACAGACTTTATGTTGCTGTGGTGTAGGAAGAACCTCCAGCCACTGCTGCCAACTCGACAGCTTGGCAGCTTCACAGCGAGACTTTCCAGACTCGTGACTGTTTCCAAAAACAGATGACAGGATTTGGGTTAGTGCAACTTTCTGGACAATGGAGGACAACATGACACTTTTAATGACAAAACTGCAGATCCGATTTATTTGGCTTGTTTATCTGCAATAGAGACCACTTTCAGTCCGAGCCAACGAACAACCAGCAAACAAATCACTGTCACTTTCAATATCTATTCATACGTTCATTCATCTTCCATAACTGCTTATCCTCATCATGGTCACGGGCGGCTGGAGCTCATCCCAGCTGACACCAGACAAGTCGCCAGCTCATCACAGGGCTGACACATGGAGACAACCCACCCCAACAAACACATTCACACGTTCGAGTCACCAATTAACCTCTAACCCTCCATGTGTTTGGACTGTGGGAGGAAGTACCCAGAGAGAAGCCATGCAGACAATGGAAAACATGGCGGGTTCAAACACAGAACATTGTTGCTGTGAGGCGACCTTCAATATTCTTCATCTGGTTATTTTACTGCTGTTCACTGTGACACTCATAACAGTTATTTGATTGAGAAAAGGTTGAAATATGACAGGAAATAATGTTAATCTGTCTAAAAATTGCATTATTTGCTGAAATTGTGATGAAAATTTTGAAAATATAAATCTCACATGTGAAACCAAATACTCGAGTGTGTGACTAATGCTACAAGCTCAAGTGTAATGTCCTTCCACACATTGAGTACAAGTCTAAAACAAAGATAAGCCTCTCTACTCTCAAAATAACTGAAGTGAGCACAAGCAGAAGAAACAGTGCTGCAGTGTTTGGTATCTGCACTGTGACCGGATGCTCATGCAGGTCAAAGTGTCTTTTCTGTTTATCATGTGAAGATAACCAAAGGGCTAGCAACAAAATATGAACACTGAAGTTTGGCTTTATCTAACCCAAACTTTTGTGATGTTGCAATGGTCTGGGTCACCATACTATCTTTGAAAATAGAGCTAAAATGAACTGAAGCTGGTGCTCTGAAAGACTCACTCACTCATTCATTGTGTGACATGGCTGTCCAGAAATATGACAGACATTCAGCCATTCTTGTACCACCAGAGTCTTTTTTAGAATCGCCTATTTGTACATGTCATGCTGAGTCTTCTGCATTTCAATGTGACTCTTCTAGGTGCCTTCGGTGGCCTCCTGCTGTGAATTTGGCACATCAGCTCTGAAAGCCCCCTCTGAAGCCCACTGGGACGTCTGAAGCAACCTTTGAAGGCCTCAGGTGTAAAGTCGGTCAGTGGCAGGCTAAGAGAGATGAAGACATGGAGTGTGTTTCTGGCAGCGCTGCTGCTCCCCAGCATCCAAGCAGGTGAGTTCTTCTTTTTTCTTTTTTTTTCACTGATCTTTATTTTCTCTTTGGCCTGTGAAGACACTTGTCACATGTCATGAAATGTCAGTCCAGCAGGCAGTGATCAGATTCTGCTAATCTGACTACTTATGAGGATTCAGTGAAATGTAAATCAAGAATCAAGAGCATCCATATTTCAGAAGTGCAAAAATACGACGTGGATGCAAATTCAGCTTTCTAAATAAAAGGGTGGCTAAATGTTGCGACTGAGTCACATTCAAACATGTGTTTTGCATGTTTTTTAAATCCACCTTGCCTTGTCATTACATGAACATGGTTAGTGTGGTTTACTCTACTCAGCATGTAAACAGGGACTCTGAGCATGCTGTGAAATCTGTCTGACGCTAAACTCCTCTCCAGAGACAAAGTACAGTATGTTTCAGAATAAACTACATCGGCCAGTTTTATTCTAATTAAAAACAAAAAGAATGTGTGACCGTAAATATTCATCTTTAAACAGTGTGTTAGTGTTCCTTTGACAGCTTGCTGCTGTTGTTTCCGCTCTCATCAGTGTAACTTTAAATTACAGCAGCAGGCAACTAAAAATATCCGACAAACCCACTGTCCCCTACCTGCTGAGCCCCAACCAGCACACAGACACAGTTAGAGACAAGCTGCTCACAGCATTTAGCAGCTAAAGAGCCTGTCATTTCCCTCAGGAGTTAGGAAAAACAAAGACAACAATCAAATATCGCTGGGTGTCCATTGATGAGGAGGACACAAACACTAATGAATACTGTACTGATATTACTGTGTCTGCAGAATGTACAAACAGGCGAGTGTTTGCAGAAAATGTGTCAATGTTGTGTTTTGAGGTTGTTTGACGGCTCCCAAGTGGCAAAGAAAATTAAGGGTGCTCATCTGTTATGGGCTGAAATATGTGCCACCAGGAACTGAATTTGAATCACATAATTTGAATTTGTATTGTTCGATTTGAATCATTACATTGAAAAACTGAATTTGAAAAATTTAAAATTGAATTTATTAATTTGGAACTGAACATTCAGTTCTCACAAAATTCAGTTTTCTGTGTCAAACATCCAGGTAGTTGAGGTTCATTAATTCATTAATTCATTCATTAGTTCATTAAGTCAAAGTTCATTAATTTTCCAAAACAGCTGGACATTTTACTTTTTTAACAAATGTTGCTCATAATGTAAGAGTGTGCTTCCCTGAGTTGCTTTTAATTATTATCTTGATAACAATACAGCTCTGTGGCACAGAGGGAAACGTGTCAGTATACTTGTTAGGAGTGTTAATTCATTGCTGCTGTGCTCTTTTAATAGGATTTGTTGACATTCAGACAAATACAGACTACCACTGGACTGATCCTTTCATCTTGTCTTTAATAGACAGCACAGGACATATAATATGCAGAGCAGATCTATACACTTCAGAGAAAAAAAACATCCAGATTAATTTCAGTTCAGACTTGAATAGATTTTGAGCAATAATGGATTCTCGTGGCACGGAGCGAGCTGCAATATATCAGGCTTAGGATCCACAGACAATGCTTCATTGTTTGGTTAATGGGATGTCTGTTATAGAATGTGACTCAGTCGATGTTGACCATTAAGATTAGCACTTCTACTAGCTGACTATGGCGCTGCTACTCTCTGTTCTGCAGTCTCCATCACTTCATCCGGGCTTGCTCTTTTGCATTTGAGTCACCGCTGTACATTTTTCAGTCGCACAATCTGCAGTGAAGTGTACCCAAACGTGTAGCGCCTGTAGCATCTGCACCGTATGTAAACAGCAGCAGCTGTCAAGCACCATGATGGATTATTCCTTGAAACACCCTGAATGCAGCACAAGCTTTTGATGATGCCATAGCTCCGTTCCTTCAGACTGATTAAGTACATACAGTACAGAAGGTAGGTTCATGTGTGTCATACTGTGTTGGTGATGTATGCAGAATGCAAATAACTAGTAATTAAGCAAGTTAAATTACATTCACCTCCAGTGCATTGAGGTGAACTCACATAATACTAAAAAGTATGTTTGTATTTGACTACTTTGCCTTAACCACCTTGAAAGCAGCTCTCATGTGCAGGCAACAATATGTTCAAATAACAGGCTGGCTGCAGCAGTTGTAGAGCAACAAACATTACGGTCTCTCTTGTATAAATGTTCTCTGTCTCTGTTTGTACTGTATGCTGCAGACTACACTCTACTACACACACTTAGACATACTTATCTCCTTCTTTGCGGCTACAGTCTGTGCAAAATAATCAATAGGATTATCAATACATCCACATTAGCACCAAATCCCAAGAGAAGTTTTCAATACAGAACAGGTCTACACTGTACTCTTTATAATATTATTTACAGAGACCAACAACTCTCACCATGCGCAAGAACTTGGAGAGCGTGGTGAGGAACAATTTCAGGACCCGGCTCATGGTGAGGGACAATCTACTTCAAACCTGAGTTTAAAGAGAGAGAGAGAGAGGAGCATGCATAACTACAACTTTAATTATAGCAATATGACTGAGGGTACATTCAGACAGGAACTGATGCTGCGGTGAAAACACAGGTTTTTCCTTTCATTTGAGGGGGTGTCATCCGTTTTGGCTTCCTCACAGCAATGCAATGAAAATAAACCAGATCCACCTTTTGGAAAAACACACATTGCGGCCACCAATCAGATGATCAGACTGTCAAATGTCCACAGTCAACCTGAAAAGTCTGAACTCTGACACTCTACCTGATGTGTTCAAGCTTTGTTTATTCTATGAACGCAGCTATTCATCACAACTTATGCTGTAAAATAGTGACATGGTTTATGTTCCTTTGGCTTGTATTTTATGGCCTGAGAGAGAAAGACACACACACACACACACACACACACACAGAGATGAAGGGAGTACGAGAAAATTGGTCAAGAGACATTGAATGAGTTATTCCCTGATTGATTCGCAGTGGTTACATTCGGCACAAACAGACACACCCCCAGCAGTCCCCATCACCCCTGCCACCCCACACAATGCTGCAGCGCCTGAGTCTGAATGTACTTGTAATGGCTGTAGTGGTATTAATGATTACATTCATGAGATTGAATGAAAAACTATGGAGAAGAAGCTAAGTTAGCATTAACATGCATTAAAAGGACATGAAGAGAAGAGCTCGGTCCGTCCCACAGCCAATCCTAATCCCTCAGCAGTCTATAGTCCATAGCAGCACTAGTAAGTCACTAGTCACTAGTCATCAGTCACTCTGTAAACACAGTAGAAACACTGAGAGTAGCTGGAGCATGGAGAAGGTGTAAGAAGAAGCTAAATGCAACACACGTGTGTGTTATTCACTGTAACATAAAAAAAATATTTTTCATAATTTGGATGAAATCAACAGTTTAAATAGTCAGAAATGATCACCAGCTTGTTATTTAACATTGCACTGTTGGCACAGGCACAACGTGATGCACAGTAATCACCCACAGTGTCAAAGGAATATGCCACAATCAGCTCCTAGGTTTGCAGCTGTGAAGGTGTTGAATGATGCTAATCCCTGCATCAAATTAATTTCCCAGGATGAGCGAGAGACAGACAGAGCTGATGTCATGTTCTCACTGAACTTAAGAGCTCAGCTGGGTCATTTAGGGATTCTATGAAGTGATGAAGAAAACATGTGTACCTCTGATTATTCTACACGTTGATGAAGAAAAGGATAAAACATGATCAGCACTGAGAGGCTAATATCTGCTTTTATTTTGCTTTTATTTAGTTTCTGATCAGTGAAGTATTCTTTGTATTGTATAACACACCAGATCAGATATCTGAATGGGTCAGTCCCATTGTCTCCATGTGATGATAACCCATGTGATTTGTCTCCATGATAGAACCAGTTTAGACACATGATACAGGGAACAGAGCAAATCTTCGTTTTAATCATGAGAATCCATTAAAACCAATTACCATTGGTAATTTATGTCATTAAATTAACTTATACCCAATCAATTTTTTCTACCACATCAATGCATAATCACAACCTCCTCACACACACACATACAGAAATATATGCACATACATACTAGCAAACATATGCATTGAGTTTTAAAAGAAACACACACACAACTGTGTGGGAAAGTTGAATTCTTCTTCTCCTGACAGTCACACAAACAGGCATCCAGCCAAGCAATGCATGACTGACTGGCTCTGCTGTGTGTGTGTGTGCAGGTGTGTGTAGGTGTGTGTGTTGGTGGAATAGTGCTCAAGGCACTGGAAAAGTTCTTCCACTATAAATGTAACACATCTCTCTCACTGGTTCTTTTTATTGCAGCTTTATTGTTACTGCAAACAGAGGCTTTCCGAGCTGTAAGCAAATCATTCTTAATCACAACCACAAGAGCATCTCAATCTGAGGCGCGCTGCCTTTTTATTGGAGGTTTTGAAACAGGCCTGAATCTCTGCGGTTTAAGACACAGGAATGCAGTGACATCATGCTGAAGGAGCATAAGTGGAAGTAATAATGTGAGATGTTGTGTTCCTCCCCGGTAAACTGCTGTAAACAGTGACTTTAAATTTGAACGTTTTTTATAAACTCCTTCAGCAGTTTGTCTTGGAAAGTCAATTTTTCTTCTACTTTCGGGATAAAATCATAAATTGTTATACCTGAGCCCATTATTGGGCTGATGTGTAGTCTGAGAATAAACTTCTCCAGGAGTTTCATAAATCATTCATAAATCCATAGCTGCCCAAATTTTGATTGGCAGGTAATCTCTGAGAGGTACAGTGCAGAAATACTGCAGCAGTTAGGGCTTGGAACCAGTGATGGAGATCAAACTGGTAATTGTAATGCTCGAACAGAGTTAGTTTGTACGACGTGTTGTTTGACTACAATGGAAATCAGGGGAGAATGTCAGATTGTGGGTTTTAGAGTGGTGACCACGGCCAGCATGGCGGTCCTGCATCTGCCTCCTCCCAGCTGATCTGACAATAGGCAAAGAGGTAGAACATGGGCAGGAGCTGAGGTGGGCTGAGTGATGCCTGGTTGCTCAAACAAGCTACCAGAAGATGCCATTTCTTGGGTATCTTTGACTTGCTGGTGCTCATAAACTCAAGGGAGCGTAAGATTCATCAGGATACAGGATTCCACTGCACACAACAAATTTCAAGGCAATGCACACTATAGCTTTTGATATTTTTCACCCAACCAAAAGTCAAATCAGAGGATCCCCACCATCAGTTGACCCAAGTTCAACTAAATTTCACAGCAATTGATTCAATATTTATGGGGATATTTTGGTCTGCACAAAGTGATGACAGACACCACCATGCGTAGAGCATAGCCGCTGTCTGAATGGTGTTTGATTTACTTTGCTGTGTTATTAAATGAAAATCTAATGATGCCATGTGAAAATTGGGCCATTAAAAGCTAGAACAGCAATAAAATACATCAAAGAGAATCTGAAAAGCAAATGAGGATGATATCTAATGAACACAGAGGCAATCCTCAGTCAGAATGAAGGAAATATGTAAATGAAAATGTACAAAATGTGTGAAAAATATAAGCACTACAGTAAGCTGGTTTCAGCTTGTTAGCAAATATAACAGATTTGTTTTATTTAGACAAGGTATGGCATCAGTTCATCATCATCATCATCATTTCCTCACCACAGAAACATATTCCATACACACATACAGTGCAGTGCTCCGACTTCCACCTTCAATCCTTTCAATGCTGTCAGCACCGCAGAGCTGCAGCAAAACCTTCATTTTCTTCTTTTTTGTTGTTAAGAAAACATGGAATGGATGACCAAGAACGGGTCTAAACACACTGTGTGAAATGGAGAAAACTGTGGTCCATAGTTCATTCGTCTTTATTCATTGATCTTGGCATTTATTTGTGTTCATTCACAATGTACGGCTACCAAAGCAAGCAGATGTCAGGCTGGGTTCTGAAAACCTGAGCCTGTATTTCTCAAATTTCTAAGAATTTCGCCTCCGATCAGACTGCCTGTTGGAGGTCCTGTGGGAATACTTCAGCGAATTATTTTCACATTTTTTGGGGCTGTCCCTCTGTGGCTCCATTTTGGAAGGAGATTCCTGGGGTCCTGGAGGCTGTTTTTGAAAGGAAAATGTTTCTAAATTTCAAAGTCATGTACGTATGTGATCTAGATAGACTTGAATATGCAAAGCAGGACAAATACTTTTTGAGAGTGCTGTTAGTGGGGTGTAAAGAGGCTCTGACCAGAAAATGGCTGAAGAAACACAAACCAACAATAAAGAGTGCATTGATGTAATGTACAATATGTTATGGAGAGAATTACATTTAAACTAAGAAACCAAACTGACCAGAGGACTGGTGAAAATACTGTAAGACCAAATTTCATATAGATTGCAAAGATAAGATCAAACCCTGCTTCAAGATTTTATTTTTAATCTTTCCCCTATTTCCAAGCAGCATCCTTATATTTTTATGTATGATGCACCTATTCTGACTCTTACTTAATTCTCAATCCTTCCCTTGTCATGTTATGTTTATGTTATGTTTTATATTTTTGTGCCCAATTAGCACGTATGTATATGTTAAGAAAAAATGAATAAAAAGTCAATTTAAAAAAAGAATGCAAAAAATGCTTGAAAGATGAGGTGTAAAAAAGTTATTCATATGTACACAATGTACATGAATCCTTTCATATGTATATTTATTGTTTTAATAGTTTTTGATCATGTGAAGTCCTTAAAATCTCCAGTAGTGATGAAGCCAAGAGTATAAATCAGGTTGAGACGATAAGACAGATCGATGAGGTACATCAGAGAAATCAACAAGTGGCAAGTGCAGACAATGAAGATGAATGGCAAGGGATTGCAAAGAAAATCAATGTAAACTTAATTCTTATTGTTAGCACCCGTGAAGGATGAAAAGGATGGTGGTACATCCAGTCCAGGTTTAAAACCTATAACAAAGTAAGGAATAAGAAATACCCATAAAGCATCATTATGTAGTTGTCGACTCCTCTGTGGGTCAGTATTTGTTGCAAAATCTGCACCTCTTCTCTAAGTGATGTTGATTTCATAGAGATCCTTACGCCCTGAAGTCAAGCAGCAGAAGTCTTGGACAGAATTGTTCCCGCTCGCCTCAGGACCGGGTCCTGGAGGGCTGGCAGATTGCAGCCAGTCACCTTCTCAGCAGAGAGAATGACATGCTGTTGTCTGCCCTTGTCCTTGGCAGTGGTACCAGATGGTCATGGAGGAGGTGAGGTTGGATTCAGCAATTGTGGTTTAGAAGTGCACCAGGGAACCATTGTTTGTCATTGTTATAATTCACCACGGTGCATGATGGTAAGCAGCAGTCCTCACAGGTGGTCATCCAAACTGTTGGGAGCAATCCAAGCATACCCAAAGATCCTGCACTTCACCAGTCACTTCTTTGATGTCCTCCACAGTGATGGGAATAACGGCGCTATAAGTAACAGCATTAGTAACAGTGTTACTTTTTTCAGTAACAAGTTATCTATTTGATTACTCTTCCCATCATTATAACAACGTTATTGTTACAGCCAAAAAAATATGTCCCGTTACTATGATTGAAGGCAGCTGTTTTTCACCAACTAGATCTCTAAGCCAAGCGGGAAAGGTTTTCCCATGCTCCTCCTTCCTTGGTGAGGGTGGAGACAATCGCATAAATGATAACGATTGGCTGAGGCTGAGTAAAATGCCATGGTAAGCCAATCAAGCGGGTTGGGCGGGTGCTGCTTACACAAATTGTCCGAATAGTCCTAAATAGCCTTCTTTAAATGGAAGTATAGTACAGTATTTATCATAAATAATTGAACACGCACATCAAAGAGGGATGGAGCTGGGCTCCAAATTCTTTGACACATTTGAGCATTTATAAAAATACTTGAAAGCAATGCAATAGTTACTTTCCAAAGTAACTAGTTACTTTCATAATTTGTAGCTCAGTAACTACTTTAGTTACTTTCTAGGCGAGATAACTAGTAAATGTAACTAGTTACTTTTTTAGAGTAACTTGCCCAACACTGGTCCTCCAGTGCAGTGTGGGGGACTGATCCGGAATGTTCTCCTCTCTGCTTGTGCATTTAACAAACTGTCTGTATTGGCGGAGTTCATGACTGAGATTACCTTTGTTAAAGCTGCTGAAGAGGTCGGGGTTTACAGTTTATGAAAGAAGATTCCAGATCAGGAGATCAGTGCTGCGGGATGACTGTCACATTACAACTCTCAGCCATGCGATCTGCTCTGAAGAGCTGAGCTGCAGCACAGCTGACAGGCTTGATCCATACAGCCACGTCTCTGTGGAGTGCAAATTGAATCAACGTGATTTTTTTTTCACAAGTGCTGTAGCTGAAGTTCATTGTGATAGCATTTTGGAATGAAATATTCTTGGTATTGGTGTGCAAAGTCTGTCTAATAATTTCATGAATGAATAAATCTACTGGAGTTGTTGATAAGCTCAAAACACGATGATTTAAAGCACACTGAACTATTCGGAAGGGTGCTTTAAAGTCTGCGACATAACACAACTTTCAAAATCAGCAGTCGGCATTCTGGCAGGGAATACAGTAGTTAAGCAAGAGGGTTCTTGTCGGGTATATCTCCTGGTGCTATATGTGACCTATAGACCAGTATCTAACTACTACGGTCCAGCTACGAGCCCAGTTTTGATGCCTGCTAACGGTAGATTAGATTAGTTAGCAGCAGTTCATTAGCAGTTAGTTACTTTAGCAAGTGGTCAGGCTGAAGCTAACTGTCCATCGTGAAACTCTGCTGGACAGATAGCTCACACAGAGAGTTGAAGTTGAGCAGCTGGAGGACATCAGAGGGAAAAGCAGCAAATATATTTCAACATGAAAGTATAGCACAGTATAGGTGATGTGCCAGTATGTGATAAAAAGCACTGAAACATAAATTTTGATTTCATGGAGACTTTAAAAGGCTATTGGTGATGCAGTCAGTTATTATCGTGCCCTCGCCTGTTATTAAAGTTGTGAAGAAACCAGGTGTAACGCTTTGAAGTTCTCGGTTTATTTTCGTGGTGTAATTCTAGCTGAATCACCTGCGATGGTAGTTCTCTGATGAAGTTCAGGCACGGTTCATTGTGTTGTTGGATTAAGAAAGAATTTCAGGGAAACCAAAGCAGCAGGTTCAGCAGTTTTACTCACAGCTGTCAAACCGCCCAATAACTGGAAGCCACAGATCTCCAAGGAGCGACTTCAAACGCTTGCTCCAAAATGTGCGTGCTGCTGATGAGGACGTTTTTACTCTATGTTGTATGTAGGCTTTTTTCATTCATGTCTGTTATTATTATTATTATTATTGTATCCTTCAGTGCTCGGAGCAGGTGAAATGAGTAAATCCACTTATTTCCAAATTTCATGGAAGGTTCATTTACAGTCTCTTGAAAAAAAAAGAAAACAGCACATGGTAGCCAGGGAGAAAAAACAAGACAAGCTGAGTTTGGTGAACTTAGAGACACTTAAAAATATATATTGTAACTGACAATACAGTATTTCCACAAAACAAAATAGCTTGAGTGTGGCCTCATACTATAAATAACAGCTCTGGTATTCTCTGTGCTGTTAGGGTTTCCTTGGATGTCTAGTCAGTGTAATTGCAGATGGCCACCTGAGCTCCTGACAGTGGATTTCTGTGGATTATACGGCTTTAGATGGTGGTTTGGCTCCATATGTATCCAAACACCAGAATAGCAGGATAACATGGCATGTTGTAAAAAAATGGCTACTGAAATTCATTTTATTTTATGAATGTATTTATATATATATATATATATATATATATATATATATATATATAGTTGTTACACTAAAAACATGAGACTGAGGTAAACATTAAACACAATTTTACAAGGTGTGTTTTTGTCAGATTTGAACATTGGAAGGTCAGTACAGTAACGGATGTGTTTCGGGAGAGACTTCCAGAGGGAGGGGGCAGCTGCAGAGAAGGCTCTGTTGCCCCAGGTTCTGTGCTTGGTCCTAGGTGGTGGAGTCAGGAGGTTAGCATCAGATGAACAGAGGCTGTGGGATGGATTGTGGTGAGTCAGTGAGGTAGGAAGGGGCCTGGTTATGGAGGGCTTTGTGTATGAAGAAGAGGATTTTGAACTGAATACGCTGAGGAACTGGGAGCCAATGGACTTTCTGGAGGACAGTGGTGATGTGATCACGGGTGCAGGTGTGGGTGAGCAGACGTGCAGCAGAGTTTTGGATGGTGTGCCTTAGAGGATGCTGTTGCAGTAGTTGATTCAGGAGGTGATGAAGGCATGAATGAGGGTTTCTGCAGCAGAGAAGGAGAGTGATGGACGGAGTTGGGCAATGTTCTTGAGGTGAAAGAAGGCAGTTCTGGTGACTTGGTTTATGTGATGCTCAAAGGAGGGGTTACTGTCAAAGACGAGTCAGAGGTTGCAACTCTGAGGGGATGGAGACAGGGTGGAGCTGTCGATGGTGAAGCAGGCCTGTCAGTGGTTTTGGTGAGGGATGGTCAAGTCTGATTTGTCACAGTTGAGTTTGAGGAAGTATTTAAATAAACTTTTCTAAGTGCGCTTTCAGTTAAGTAGTTTTTTCACACACTACTTCCACGCTCAGGAATGAATCCTGATGCTCAGTATGCTCAGTAGTATATCTGAGACACACAGACTGCTAATGTCACCATCTAAACAGTGATATAATTGAGAGGGTAGGGAAAAGGTTCTTCAGTCACTGGAGGAGTGCACACAAGCCGAGTCCTCCAGAACAGACGTCAATCACAGACAAGCAAAAACCAGTTGATAGCACGTCACAACCATGAATCTGTGTTAGTCCTGTGGGAAATCCACTTGACAATTCAGGTCCCTGGCCAGTCAATGGCATTGACGGATCCATTAGGTGGCAGGGAGATGAGGTAACCACCACACACACTGGAGAGCAATAGATTGAAAGTCTATAGGGCAGATTGGACAGTTACACACTGTGTCTTAATGCTATCTTCAGTGAACAATCCAATAACCTTGTGTGCTATTTTATCCTCATTTAGATAGTTGGAGAGCTGAGAAACGTACACAATAGACATAGAATGAGACAAATCAGATTAGAGGACTCATTGACAAAGATAATAACACTGGTGACAGCTGTAACATTTGATTCTGCTCCGCCTCTTTTTACCCCCTGATTTGGAAGCATTTCCCATAATGCTTTTCAACTCCTCAAGAAAACACAGAATGGGACACACGCAGATATTGTCTGTTCTTAGCCTACAAAGGATTTCTTTCTTATTGTTAAATGTCAGTGCAAAATATTGAGTCAGAATGAAACCCTTATTCCTTGGTTGTGAAGGGCTGACACAAACCTATTTACAGCTGTTTTTAGCCTTAAACATGTCTAAGTGTTTTTCAAATTTGTCCTGTAAAAGGCAATGTTCCAGTCGTAAAAAGATTCCGTCAAGGTGACTATAAAGCCTGGTACAAGCTACAGCAGCTGAAGCATGTAAAAGGTTTCATTTGCTCAAAATGTAGCTGAATGTTTTCCATCAATTCGTGTAATTTTTTTTTACATTAGAGGGTTGCTACAAGGTTGCTTGTTGGTAAAGGCTGGCGAGAGGCAAGAGAAAAGGTGACTCATGGCCACATTTCTATTTCATTTCATTTTGTGTATTCTTTTTATTTGTTTGATTTTTTTTCCACTGCTCTGGCTACACTTGTCCATATTCATGTCATCTGTCCAATTTGTATTAGTCTTGAATATGTAGTATAGCACTTTTATCATGCTATCTATCCATCCATCCATTTTCTGCCATCATTTCCAAGTCAAGCTGGCAGCAGGTTAACCATGATAATCCAGACATTCCTGTCTCCAGCAACATTTGTCGGCTCCTCCTGGGAATCCTACCAGTTGGGCATGGAAGCCTCCAAACAAAGGTGCCCAGTAGGCATCCTGATCAGATGTCTGAACCACTTGAACTGGTTAATTTCGATGCAAAGGAACAATGCCTGCTCTGCTTTCCATCTTGATGTCTGAGCTCATTACTTGATCTAAAGACATGTTTCCACCGCAGGAATTTTCCCCTGGGATCAGGAACCTTTTGGAGGAACTTGTTGCTTTTCCACTGCAGGCACCAATGTCTAAATTAAGTTCCAGTGACATTATTTTGTAAAACTCTTACATATTCCACAGAGGATGTGTTGGTTGGGCACAAGTGGAAAGACCATTTGGAGGAACATCACAATAAGAAACATACAATACCAAGAGGGGAATTAGTTCCCCTTGCCTGCTGAAGCCTAAGCCAAGTCTCTCCTTTCCCTTCCTGAGTTACTTTGCCAGAACTTCTTTGAGGCAAACTAAAGGTCTGTCTCCATAGCTTCAAATCCCTCCTATACCCAGGTTTTTGCTTCAGCAACCACCGGAGTCGTGATAATTTTGGCATCATAGAGTTCCTAGGTAGTATGCTTTCCAAGAATCCACTCAGAAACTCTAATAAGGCTAGATACTCTGATACTCAGTGCAGTGGCACAAACAACAGGCAGAGTCTCCCTTAAGCAACTTATAGTCGCATAGACGACCCTTCTCGTTCTCTCAGGAGAACTCTACAACAGTGCTGAGTCAGAGCGAGTATGTTGTTAGTTGTGCATATAGTTGTGCTATATGAGCCGACGAGCACTTGGTTTAAAATTTGCATGCAATGATGACATGAGATGAAACTGAATGGACAGTTTGAGTCAGATAATATCTGCTGTTAAGTAGCTTAGTTTAGTCTTTCCCAACTTATGGGAAACAAATGTCATATTCTTATTATTTATTATATGAGTTATTATTATTATTATTATTATTATTATTATTATTATTATTATTATTATTATTATTATTTCATTCTTAACTTTTCCTGAATTGTTTTGTGAAGTCATGTATAATTGTAGAGTTCTTAGATGAAACCATTTTTAGATGTTTTGAGGGGACATGTCTCATTAGATATCTCCTTAAATGTACTTTTCATTATTGGTGAGTTGTATATATATCTAGAAAAAATGTTATGTATTTTCTGTCTCCTGCAGTGTGTCCGGATAAGGAGCCAGGACTACAGCCATGGATGCCAGGACACAGCGAAGACCACCGTGTAACTATCGGTTATGGCAGGAAGGTCCTCCTCACAACTTCAGCTACAGTCCACTCCATTGAGATTCTCAACGGAGGTAAGCCTGAGTTCTTTTAGTTGCCTGTAATGTGAAATATTTCCAAATGAAACAGAATGAGTGGGTGGGGTATAGTAATGAAGGAGGTTTATATCAAATTCATTTGGTGATGATCAGGATGAAACACAAACAGATGGGTGCGGTAAGGTTTGACTGGACAAACTTACGCATACAACCCAGAATTCAAGATGATTCATCAGTAACACTGTCACATTTTACAATAAACGAAAATAATGGGATTTCTACACACAAAAACCTCAAATGATGTCTGTACTGTACAACCACTGTACAACCATCATGGCGTAGCTTTAGTCTTGTGGAACACTTTGTGTAAAGACACATACAGAGTGCATTATTTAAGACGAAATGTGGAAGTGGAAGCAAGAAAAGTAGCATGTACAGGAGATGATGTTTAGGGTTCAACAGCTACTCACTCCACCACTGAGCTGGAATCAGTGGATTGCACACAGGTTGTTTGCCAGCTACATCTGGTGTGTCTGTGTGTGTGTGTGAGCGCGTATATGGACAGCCCGAGCCCAGGGCCATAAATGGTTGGAAGACAGGAGGTGTCTGAGGGCAGTGGGGCATGAAAGACCTGCCAGGAGTCTTCATCACCCCCTCCACAACTCTCTCTCTCTCTCTGTCCTGTAGGAAAGCTGGTGATTGCTGACACCAAACGGCCCATACAGCTGCGAACAAAACACATTCTGATCGGGAACAAAGGAGAGCTGCACATCGGAAGCAGAGACTGTCCTTATAAAGGCAATCTGACCATCTCTCTTTTTGGAAGGTACAGTTGAGGTTTAGCATACAGCACTGTGTTTTAAAGAAGTGATGCTAAACAACATGATAACATAAGCTATCATAAGTCAACTTAACGATCCAAATCAACAAAAAAACGTTATTTAATATTATGAACCGATATTCCTCAGTGTGCTCCCCCTCCAATGTAATCAGTGTAATTTGTATGATTACATACTGGAGAATATTAAAGTGGATGTCTATTGAACATGTAACCTTTAAGGATAAACCTGCTGTTGTTCTATAATCTCTACTCACCTGATATGAACAAATACCAAGAAGAGACCAAAACCAACATTAAATGAATCCTGCAAACAAGTACTGCCTCAGCACTGATCCAGGACCGTCTGCACACTCATATTACCTGAAAGAAAGTTGACAATATAAACTCACCAGGTGGTCAGCCAATCTTCCTGAACTTATTAAAAAAACAAAGTCAGACAGGTTCAAAGCAACAAAAAACAATTTAGTGTGACCAAGACAGATGCCTTCCATTAAAGTCAGTACAAACTATGTAAAACCAGCTTAGTGCTGTGCTAACTCAATGGTGCTAACGGGAAAAACCTTTCTTGGTCAGGTTGAATGTTATTTTATTGCTTTGGAATCCCCTCACTAGTGTCCATAGTTTTTTGTTTAATTTTCATTTTATATGTCACTATGAAGATTTTCTAACACCATGAGTTTGAATTTTCAACATTCATCCTGTAAGGAATGACGAGCTGCTCAGTGATTGAAAATTACAGGAGATGGTGATGATCCAGGACTGTACTGCTCTGTGCTATAGAGCTCCTTTGTTCAGTGTTTACTACCATGAACCCACGCACTTGACAAAATCCCACACCCACTCCACTGCCTGACATATTCACTTGAGCACCAGGCGGGGATTAATCTAAAGTCTGAAAATCGTCCCCAACAAATGAATTTTGTCTTCCCGTATGAGTAATGTTGGTTAAACTGTGAGACGTTTTTAGCCATGCTCTGGGGATGGCAGTGTTGGGCAGTCATAACATTTTGTACAGACATCCGTGATCTCCAGAGGATAAAACCTTATGACTTTTCCTTGAGTGCCACCAACACAATGACATTTTCGAGCTTTTGTAAGTCTTGACAACTATTGCAGTATATAGTGCATGTTGCTAAAATGTGTGAAAAAGAAGTGATAAAAAGTGATATCCATTGTACACAAGGGGATTGATTTTAAGAACTTTAGCAATCTGCTGACTTTACTTGTAGTGCCATAATCAGATCGATTGTGGTTCGAAGTGGAATGTCTCCAAAGCTATTGAACGGATGACCATGATATTTGGTACACAGTCATGTGATACTGTTAGACCATTCATGATGACAATATCACAAATAACTGTCTAAATCAATACTACATACCTCTGAGCAGCACTATGGTCGAGTGGACTGCAGTGTAACTTCAGAGCAGAGTGCACAGCAGAGGGAATAAAACAGACTTCATGATATATGGAGTAGAAAGAAGATGGATCATAAAAAAAACAACTGCCCATTGTTAAATTACTCAATACTACAGGAAGTCAGAAAGTTTTGATATGTCCAAGGGATATGTGGGCAGTCAGAACAGTGTGTTACATATCTGCATGTCCAGTATCCTGTATCCTGTATCCAGTATGTCCAGTATAAATGGTGATGTGTGAATTTGCATTAAGATCATGAACCCTTTAGCCTCAAATGTCATTTGTACTAAACTTACTTACGTACTGTAATTCTCTCACACTGTTCTTAGATTGGATGACAGTGATCAGGAGCACAGCTACTTTGGGAGGAAGTACATTGGCGTGGGGACAGGAGGGACACTAGAAATCCACGGAGAAAAGAAGCTGTCATGGACGTTCCTGAACAAGACCTTTCACCCTGGGGAGAGCAACCAAAATAACTACCTGTTCCAGAGAAGCTGGGGTAACCGAGGAATCATCATCCATGTCATCGACCCCAAGACTGGAGAGGTGCTGCACGATGACAGGTAGGGTTCACCCTTGAAGCAGAGGCCGCATCCCGCCTGATGAAGGATCATGAAACTCTTTATTAGAGCAGAAATGAGCTGGTGGCTGACATCTCATAAGCTGTGTAATAACATGGTTGTAATGAAGGAGACAAATATGCCTCTAATGACTCTGGCACTGTTTGATGCAGGGATATTAAATTTAGAAATCAGTGTCATCCTTTATACCCTTTCATGATCCATTATCCATTACATGTTTATTCTAAATGGAAGTCAGATAAATTGATATACAGCTTCTATTGTAGCAAACAGATGATTGGGTCATTTTGAGAGGAGGAGGCACGGCATTAGACTGTGTCTCCTCTAATTTACGACCGTTAGACATTGTCTGATTAAAAGTGACATCCATAAAATGCGCTTCATAAATGATAATTACAACACAGTTAATATGCAGTCAACTGCAGTGAGACTGGATAATAATTTAACACTAATTATAGTGGGCAGACAACAAATATTTCTTTGAAGCAGTGTTTTTGTAGGATTTTGATGGTCTGAAACAAGATTTCAAAGCACAGCGCTCCACACACTGCTCAGGTTGGAGGAGGATAGAGGAGGCTGTGGTACCTCTGTTACGACCTCTGCAGCTGCAGTGAGTTCAGAGGAGGAAGCAGAAGTCCCTGAACATGTCCCCTCAGCAGCAGTCATGTCAGCTGATGAGTTATTGTCCTGGTGCAGTGGAGGTTGTTCCGAAATATTCCAATAATGCCACTCAAAAGATAACATGTTATATATATATATATATATATATATATATATATATATATATATATATATATATATATATATATATATATATAGATAGATAGATAGATAGATAGATAGATAGATATTGCATGTTACATTATATGTATCTTCCAGGCCTTTCTATTAACAAACACAAATATGCAAGTTCTCCAAATACGATCTGACAAAAATACAAAAACAAACGGCTAGCCTGAAACTATTTGTGGTAATTTGGAGAGGCAATTTAATATGTATTGAAATGATAAATCAAAACAAATTTATTGTTGCAAGAAAACATTGGCATGTAGTTAATAAGCAAAGCCTTTATAACTTGAAATGACGCTCAATCCTTATTTAGACTAATTAATAATAAATTAATTCTTTATATGCAGCTTGCTGGGTTTAAATTCATGTGCATGTTATTGTTCACTTTAATTCCAAGTCTTGAGATTTTTTTTTTTTTGTTAAACCATTGCACTTGAAATTAGGGGTGTTTTTAAAGTCCTACTTTCTTTTATCAGTGAAAAAAAATGAATCTGAAGAGAAATGCTCCAACCCTCTGAGTGGGCGGGCTGCGATATGAATTTGATTGACAGCAGACAAACACAATGCAAACGAATCTGTTTTCTTTGTTTGTGTGGACAGAAGCAGCCACACAGACAGGACGTGCATCAACATTATACTACATATAGTCACACTTAAACTGATAATTTTGCCTTTAGGTGAGAAGAAGAGATGTCATTTATAAAACACATCTCGATGCTGTTACACAAAGAAACATGCAATTCATTTCAGATGGACTTTGAGTAAACAATATTTTATCTTTTTTTAAATCTTTTTTTTCCTCTGCGGACGATTATAAAGAAAGCATGCGTAAACAAGGTAAATGAGTATGTGCACGTCCTTTCTATGAATATGCTACCTTCATTTCTAAACCTGAAATATATCTGAGTCTAATGCTGCTCTAACAATTTTTTTTGTTTTTTCTGACCTGGTGAGAAATGAATCAAAATAATTGAAGTTTTGGCTTTTAATTGTGTTGTTTACCACTAATAGATTGTTTAATAGATTCAAATTAATGAAGTACTGAATTATTGTTGGTTATTTTTGACTTTAAAGCCAACTATAAATCCACTTTATGTGCCTTTTCATGATTCTTAAGTTATTTATTTAAGCATTCTTTTTATGCCTTCAGACTGAAAGATGTCACTGAGAAAGTGGATGAGAACAGTTCTACCATAAATACCACGCTGTGTTCTATTTAACCATGAATTGTTATTAGTGCTTTAAACATCATTGATCAGCACCATGCAGGCACATATTAAAGTACAGAGAAGTAATGATAATTGTAGTTATTGCTTATCGGTTTGTTTCAGGTTTTCCCCACGGGCACACAAATAATCCACCATTAAAGGCTATATTTACAACATGAGATGGTTTTACATGCAGAGCAGCTTTCTGTCCCATGAATAAAAGACAATCATGATTTTCACTCGTACAGGTTTGACACATACCGCAGTAAGGACGAGAGTCGTCGCCTTGCAAAGTACGTGGATGGGTTGGAGGCGGGGCTTATACTGGCCATGGTGGTCAACGACGAGGGCTCTAACAACTTGGAGGACTCGGCCAAGAAGAGCCTCACCAGGCTGGGCAGCCAGCACATCACCAGTCTTGGATTTCGGTGAGCTCATGAAATATTGTTTTTGAATTTGAATGACACCGTTTTACCTCTAGCAAATGAACAGGTGAATCAGTAATGACAGTTAATGACAATAATTGTTAGTGTTGACCAGCACTGCAAGCTCAACATCACATTACATGAATTCATAGGTATGCAGCTCACACCATGTCAGGGCAGGGATGTGTTTGAAGCTTGCAGCGCTGCAGAAATGTTTTTATTGATTGATGTGAATTAATGAAAAAGTGTTGGAACCTCAGGTGAGTCACAGTGTGGAGCTTTCATTGTCTAATGAATCCCTGCAGCTCTGGTGCTTAATGATTTTCAATAAACTATCTCCAGTGCCACATTTGTAAAAATATACAGTATTTACCGTCACAGGCTACTTCATTAGGGACAGTATATTGCAATTCAGTACACTTCCATCAATCCTTCTTTTATGAAGTTTAAATAACTCTTAGGAATGGAAATGTGTCAATAGTAATAATAATAATAAACATATATATTGAGGTCATAGTTAGAGGTCATGTTATACTGGATGCAATTATATATGTATAGATAATTTATATGTATGTTTTGCAGTCAATGCAGTCCATCAACAATGACCTCAAACATATTAAATTCTTCTATGACAATTTCAAGAGAAGCTAAAGCTATCATAAATGAGATGATATGGTAGAAAAAATAAAGCTGACAATGAGAAAATCACTTTTCAGTGAATTTAGTCGAGCTACAGCCACCTATAATTTAACTTTATACGGCAGTTGAAAACAAAGACAGGAAAATTCCAGACCAAATATTGTGTAACTTCTGATTTAAAGGTGCAGGGTGCCAAACATTGTGTGAATGAAGGACTGTTATCTATTCTAACGTACCAGAAGTGCACAGCGTGGTCAGGGTGACTCCATGAACCATGACAAGCTGTAATAATACAGCAGTCACATCCAGATGATGTAGGACTGCAAGAGCTGATAATCAGAAAACAAATCAAATGTCTCATTTGACTTGACATGTATGATCAGTATCAGCAGCTTTGTGACACTTTAACTGACAACATTTCCTCACTGTGTTAACAGAATAGAATTCTTTAAGACCAGTTTTATGGTGAAAACCTCCAGAAGATGCAGCAATATCTGCATTCATTAGGACTTGTGCATGGATCCAACTGATCAGTCCCTTATAAGTCCAATATTCATTCTTGTTTTTCAAGTTCTGTCTTGGTCCTCACCAACTCCTGAGAATAAGGGATAGGTCAGTGTGTGTGTGTGTGTGTGTGTGTGTGTGTGTGTCAGGAATGCATCGGAAATGGATCCTGAATGGTGCCATGATAATAAAACCTCTGGAGATGTCTCAAAGTTACTGACATGAGGCATATCGGAGTGGATAAGAATGTGTACACTGTCACATTCCTCAGACAAGACTCAACTGTGCTCTTGTTTTTCACAAAAACAGAACAGAACTGTTGGACAGGCGACTTTACACCGTAAAACCACAAACTTGTGTGAATGTTTTGTTTTGCACGATGCCAGTCAACTACAATATCAGAGGTCTTGTTGTGGGCTGAGAGGAGATGCTGGCAGTGTATGCCTTGTGGTGAACCTCCAAGCAGGGCGGTGTTATGAAACTTAATGCTGCTGAGGAGACCGCAGGAAACACTGAGAGTGTTTAATAAACGACATGAGGACAAAGTGTGAGCTAACATTCCCTTCTTCCCAAATTTGCGCTTTGCTCCATGCTTGTGGATGTTGTGGAGGACGTAAATGGATGGGAGCGATGGAGAGGCGGCGGAGGGATTCTTGCCTAATGACTCTTGTCGCCTTCCATCCTCGCGCTGTTGCCAACAGGCCAGCGCTGGTGTCATCAGGAGAGAGAGGCTGTGTAATTTGCGGCGCACCCAGAGACATTTTAATAAGCTGGAATTTATGAGACAGCGCAGACTCTGCAATACATTCTTAGTTATGTAATTTGCATATGTTTACTGCAGCTGCACAGCACATCGGTTCTGGTGGTAGCCCGGAGAAATACTACAACACACCTCCAGTGCTTTGTTTTTTAAAGCTCAGCAAATAAAAAACTCAAACTCAGTTGAGGAACAACACCAGATGTGCTGAAGTCGTGGGGGATTCTATGGGTCTGAGCCAAAATGTATTGGATGTTCTCTGTCTTTACTGACTCTCTAATCATACATTCCTCTTTTAATGGTGTTGACAGTAATATTTTACTGACTCACTGTACAAAATTACCAGAGTAAATCAGAAGCAATTCATAAGTGATACTGATTAATGTCAGTCACTCCTCTGTGACTTCAATGGCTGCTGAGATCAAGTTTTTCAAGTTTTTCAAGTTTTCTGCTGCCATGCTGGATGTATTCAGTGACAATGCCCTCATACTGCTAATTCCCAGGCTCCTTAAACTACCCACCATGTGTCCACTACTTGGAGTTTTCTTAAAATGAAGCAAAAGTTGTGTTCACATTCAGCACTGTGCGCATCCTTGAAGTCTGTCAAACACACACTTCCTTGTTGCTAGCACCTGTAGACAGTGCAAAGCAATGGTGTGAAACCACAGGAGTGTGTATAGCTCGACCAGTGCCACCCACTGTTCCACCTCACCTGAAACATTTTGTTTTGTGTATTCAAAAGCAAACTGTCTTTTCTAAAGCAGTCTGTGAACGCTGCAGCAGACAGAACCTGTGTCCACATCTCTCTGCCTGCTGCCTTGCATGGCTCCGCTAAGCCCATCCCACCAAGCTGACAGGTTCAAACAGCAGCAGAAGGATCCATCAGTGTAACTCTTAATGTTAATTATGGCTTTATTCCTTTTGGATGTTCTGGCTCCATTGCCTTGTTATTGTGTACGCTTGGAACAGCATTCTTTGGAATGAAGCCACCGTCGATGTTATCAATTACAGCTGTGTTTTCAACAATTGTGGTGAACAGTTATTAAGCAGGAATGTTCAACATTTTTTTCTCTAATGAAAGGCTGTGCTGATTTTCTCATTTCACTGTAACATCGTTGTAAGACTGGGAAACAGGATGACTGCGCGCGCGTATATATGTGTGTGTGTGTGTCCCCACAAAGCCTCAGAAAACAAATCAATAATAATCATGCGTTTTTCACAAAAAGGACAGGACAAATATTTTTTTCAGTAAATGCCAAATATAATTCATCAAGTATTTTGTTAGCAACAGATTTATAAAGTTGTAATATTAATTCATAATAAACTCTGTAAAGTAAGAATAAAAACGTTGAATTGAATGAAAGTAATTGTTAGTTACAGCTCATGTTAGAATATTAAACATGTTTGTCTTACTTTTGTACTAAATAATGAAATGCTTAAAAAGTGTAATGTGCAGTACAGTGAGCCTGTGCTCAGACTGTATTTTGAAGTCCGGGCCGATGGATCATTACTGGCACCAACTATTCTTATAAAATATGGAGCAACACTCCTGTTGCCAGTATATTTTTCATCTCACCCCAGCTGTGAAACAGACAGCAGAGATATGCACAGCGTGCTACAGCTCTTCATCGTCATCTTTATCTCCCCAACACCATGTCACACCTCTGTCCTGACTGTAACACACACACACACCTCCATCCACGCATGAACACATGGTGACACAGACATGGATTCACACAGATTCCCCCTGTTCCCTCCTCTGACAGCCAGCACATCATTACCTAAGTGATGCATGCTGGGATAGCTCATTTAATTAGACTGCCCATTCGTGGATGTCAGCCTCTCACTCTTTACGTCAGCATTACAAATGTAATGCCACTGTGTGTGTGTGTGTGGGGGGGGGGGGGGTAGTCTAATGTAGATGTTCCTCATTTTCCACCTGATGCTTCTTTTTCCATTCCTGCCTCCATCTCTTATTTACTACATACTGTATGTCTTTCTCCCTCTGTGTTCTTCCTCCTCTCTCTCCATTCTCTGCCCTTCCCCACATCACCTATTTTCTCTTCCCCTGCTTCATCTCTCCTCTCTCTTCCCCTACAGGCATCCCTGGACTTTCATAGTGACTAAAGGTGACACTTCATCTGTTGTGGAGGATCATGCTGTCTATCAAGGTAGGAATCAATTTCAAATTTTTGCTACCAACCTGATCTTGATGATGTGTATGCAATAAAACAGCATGTTGTAAATGATTTGTGTGTGTGCGTGTTGTCAGGGACTAAGGCTTCCTCAGAGGCCCTGAGCTCTCGTGTTTTCCAGTCCAGTTATGGAGAGCATTTCACCATCACCACCAGCAGCCAGTGGGTGCAAGGTAACTCTTCGACACAGACACAAACATACATGTCAGGCGGTGTACGACATGTCCTCCACTGTGTGTGTGTTTTTTTTTTCACCACATTGCAGACGTGTGCTGTATTTATAAAAACAGACACACCAGGCTGGAGTTGCAGTTTCACTTGTGTCAGTGTAATGCATTTAAGGGAGGACAGCACAAATCATAGGAGGAGACGCGATGATGTATTCCGCCGATCGCACAATTTATGACCATCAGCTTGTCTCTGGTGACCAGGCGTAAACAAATGGGATTCATACAGGCCTGCATTCAACATAAGCATGTGTATAACTCAAACAATTTGTTACAAAACTGAATTAGGCTTTCATTAATGAATACAATATCTAATTACTGTGGCCCAAATGGTGGATGATGTGTTTTGATTTGTGTCCACTAAACTTGAATTTTCCTTTTAATGAACTGTAAAATCATTTTATGCTGCAGATAAGTTTCTTTTTTCCATTACGGCATGTAATCAATCAATCAATCAATCAATTGAACAAACATTTTATCAGCAGAGTTTCAGGAGTCAGGAACACCTTCTGACATTCCTTCAGATGCCTTCCTATCCTCTTCTTCCTCTTTCTTATTCTGAACAAGAACCAAAATCACACACAAAAAAGTGAGTGACTACTTCATCCTACAAGCAACTTCAGTCATTCAGTGATTTTATAGATGTTTCCATTCCACTGACTCCATCTCCATGACCTGCTGTAGTACAACCAAACTGTGTGGGATTTCAAATCTGGAAGTCATACTTTGTGACATGATTAGTGTAAAGCCATTAGAATGCGGTGGGCTCCATGTTTCATCAACATTTAACATAACTATAATAGTAATAACAGTACAATAATTTTCTCCACCGCAGCCTTTTTACTGCTGCTTTTAATAAATCACTGATGTTTATTGAAATGATGATGAAATGAAACTGGAGGTTTGGTGCTTGTAATTGTGCTTGGAGGATACATTTTGTTCTGGCTGTCAGAGGTCATGATTCGAGACAAACCAAACTAGTAGAGTTCCATCATCTCACCAGGGCTCTTTAAATCTCTCCTGATCTGTAATGGATCAGCCTCAGTGATATCAGCACCACATCATCTCATCAATACGTCTGCATCACATCCATCAGTCTGCTGTTATTGACCCCACACTTTTTAGTTCAAAGCCGACTCCTATTAGATGCTTCTCATCTCCCATCAGATAGCAGCTCTTTTAATCAAACTGCCACCCACCCACACACACACACACACACACACACACACACACACACACACACACACACACACACTCCTGTGTTCAGACATGTACACATGCAGATACTGTAGCACATGTTTTTCAGGCTGCCTGAGGATGTTTGATCGCAGGTCTCACAGCCTCTTCCATTGCATGTGTCGAGCTCCAGATTGAAATTCAGGCCCACAGTCAAATGCACATCCCCCGCTGTTGCAGCCAGACAGAGAACATAATGGGAGGAGAGAGCCCTTCAATTACTCTGCTACAAATGCTCTCTGACAGCCTAAATGGACTGCAAGTCAAAGCCTTGACGTAGATTAGTCTAATATCTACCGCTTGGCTGTCTGACCACTGAACTAAGAGCTACTGGTGTGTGTGTGTGTGTGTGTGTGTGTGTGTGTGTGTGTGTGTGTCTTCCACAGAGGCAGAGTGGACAGAATGGTTTGACAGGGATGATGAGAGAGGATCTGGAGACTGGGAGAAACTCTCTGACCTGCATGAGGCCTATCCAGACCGGCTGTGCAGCAGTCCATTGGACATCCAGGTAAATCTCTTCTCACTTCGACAAACACAGATACGAGTGTGGGTGAGCGAGTGTGTGTGCACAGTTGCACACCTCACTGATAGCAAGTGTAGTCACCAAACCATGGAGATGAGAGCAGCTGATGCTGCCAACTGGGTCATTATCATATTCTTGTGAAGCAGCATGAAAATTCACTGATAGGTTATCAGCAGAAAGTCCAAAACGTTAATATAGTTAATAATAGGTATCATTTTCAGTCAGTTTACACAGAAAGCCTTCAGCTCCCTCTGCGTAAATGTTTCAGTGCCTGAGGTGATGTATCCAGCAAATTGCAAAGGTGGAATATTTCAGATGAAACAATAGTAAATCTGTTAATTGCATGCCGTAGAGCTGTCTGCAGGCCTACAGTATGTCCCAGCACCGTTCACAGCCCACACTCAAAAGAACACTCCAACATTTGGACATGTCTGCTTGTTGTCTTACCCAGATTCAGGTTAGAGAATTTTATTTTCTTCCATGCCATGTCCTCCTTCCAGGGATTTATGATGATGTACTCCACTTTATGATTCAGAAAACAAAAAGACAAGTCGAGAAATGAAAAGTTCTTTCTTTAGCAGGCGTGCTTCGTCAAGCCGAGTCTTGGCAATGAAGTCCCGAGTGACGACCAACAAGCACACCCAAATCAAATATCAGATGATCATCGATCAATCACTTGAAGACATTTTGTCTTACTTAACTTCTGGTCTATGTCATGTCTTCAACAACACATAAACAAGTCTATTATAGCAACATGGTTACCACAGATTTTTGGAATCATTCAAAGATTATGGTTAACCCTCTGGGGACGGATTGGGCAGATTCTTTTGTATTGAAAGGGCATTATTTTATTGTTCTTCACATATTTGTTGACTGCATATGTATGTCAGGCAAAGGGATGACAAATAATATTTTAGTTTTTAATAATATTCTAGTGCTGTTTGAGGTGTGATCTTGTGTGCATATTATATGAATTACATATGATAGCCTAGGTTTTCCTGAATCTATACCAAACACACTGTACCAAACACATGCTGTTCCATATACATTCAGTATTGTTTATAAGCCCAAACATTCGGCGCAGAAGTAAAAAGGAGCTGAAAATGGCTTAGTACCCAGAGGTTTAAAAAAATCAAGGCCTTGAACATGATTGAAAAGTCCTTGAAAGTCCTTGTATATGTTTTTTTTTTTTTAATACTGATAATATTGAATGTTGGATAAACTATTTGGAGGTTGTCTTAAACTGAAGCACATCTCTGTAACAACACAGCATGCTTTATTAAAGCAAATGAATCAAACACACCTCACACACCTTTGAGACTGCAGCTTGCACCTGAAAACGTAATCCCTAAGATTACTTCTCTATATGATTTGCAACACCTGTGGTTACCGTGGGAACAGAAAGTGTGGTTTAATACCCCGGCAAATATTGGTTAAGGGCTTCTGTGTTTAAGAGACACCAGAAGAACTCATTCTGTTTACAGCCGAGCAAACTAAATGCTTCTCTAAAGGAGTCATCTCACGCTGCACGCGGCAGGAACAGCTTTCCACACAGCAGCACAGTGAAAGGAGTTGGTTAGTTAGTTGGCTTGCTGGAGAGATGGAGTTATGCAATCTGTCGCCTGCAGCTCTTCATCTAACAACTCAGCAAAGAACCTCCTTGTTCCATAACTTTCTGACATATTTACAGCTGATTTTCTGTCCAGAATGACCGTCGTCTTGTTTTATGGCTGCATTTTTTTTTTTTGTGAGCGATCGCCGTCAGCGCTAACCTGTCAGCAATGAATACACCGATCTCTCACAATAAGGCCGACCCGTGGCTTGCCAGTTGAATGCATTTAATACACTTACTTAACTACTTAAGCTCTGACACAGTGTAAAGAGAGTAAAGAGTAAACAGTGAGGATTTTGAATGTCAGGCACGTGGATTACATGCTGCATTTTTTCCCATGAGTCCCTTGTGCATGTGAAAACAATTTGAATATGACGCAGGAATGGCAGACGCATATATAAACCATAACTATGATGACTATAAATAGTCTCAAAATGAGGTGAAAAGCTGAACAACTACAGCTGACATCTGCGCAGAGTGACAGTAATGTTGGACTAATGGTGCCACATGGACGGCGCTTCCAGCTGCTCCTGTGTCCAGTTTTGTTGGGGAGGTTGGGGCAGGTCGGTCCGTCCAGTCAGTGCCAAGCCAACCTGCCATCACTGTGCTGCTGGGACATGACACCAGCCACTGAATGTGGATGCAGCCTGGCACCATAGAGTAGCAGCTGTTAGGCTTCTATGAAGATAAGCAGTAGCGCCAGGTCTGCCCACACCGCCTCCAACACCCATACCATTACCATAAAAACATCACTACTGTAGGCTACAGCTGTTCTATTTTCTGTCTGCTGTGCAGCAGTATGAATGTGTGCAGCTCCCTGACAGTCTGTTGTATATGTGCTCCATTACTGGACTGCCTTTTTTTTTTGCTGTTTGATATACAAAAATGTATCTACAGAAATATACTAATATTTTCTTTTTCTTATGTAGTTAGTAAAACCTATTGGGTTTTTAGAAACATTTAGGAAGAACTGCCATGTCCTCCTGGGTTTCCAGCTCTGTGTGTGTCATCATTTTTCCACCCGAGTCTGAGTTTTCCTCAGTATGCAGTTTTCTAATTTGCCTCTGTGGGATCTCTATTTTTAGCAGCCAAGTATTTTTTTGTTGTTGTCTTGTTCCAATATGTTACGTAATGTGGTTCTGATTTCTTTTGGATCATCTGACCATCCTCAGGAAATGTGAAAGCTTCAGCGTCTGCACTTTCCTCTTGTTGTTTGGCTTGGTCCTGTAATGGAAACGCTGGAGGTCACTGGAGTTCAAGAGGTCACTGTTTCTAGTCCTTTTGGAAAAGGTTTGAATGGGAAAACGGATGTACAGCATTTAATGCCAAGACATGGTCACTACATAACTTCAGAGACATTAGCAGTATTAAACAAATAAAACCGCACATGAAGAAAGGATAATTGGAAACCTCTGCTGGCCCTGTCCACTGCACTACACCACCAGCTTTGTTCTGAAGGGAAGTCTGTTGGATTGCACTTTCAGTTAGTTACAGCTGTCACAGTTCCCATGTAAAAGAGCAATTTTAACACTGGCAGTGAATTCATGTGCAGAAAATTGTTGTAGAACAAAAAAGACGCACAGAATGTTGGTCGCTGTAAAATCTGAAGATTAAAATAATTCACAAAGGTGCAATATACTGAGCTTATTATTATGCATGCAGGACTCTGACCTGAAGTCAGTTCTTGTGTCTATTCCGATGGAACTCTGAGCCCTGATCCACAGCACTGGTGGCCTTTATGAAATTTATGTTGTTTGCCAGCAAAAGCCAGACACTAGACAAATACCAGATGTCTGGTGCAAAAACACATAATTTCAGATGCCTGTAAACAGGGGATGTCCTGATGCCAAAGTGTCCAAACATGTCTCTGTCTCTCTCTCAGGGCATAGACAAGCGTTCTTCTTTAAGCTTAATCTGTCACCTACAAAAAACAGCAGTCTGTCACAGAATTAAGAAGAAAATAGTCTTTTAGTTTTTAAGTGTTAAAGTGTCACAAATAGTTTCCTGATTTTCCCTCTTCAGGCTGAAACCCATGATGGCATACCATCCAACCAGACCGGAGATGTGATCCACAAGAATGACAAGGACTATGGCTTTGTCTGCCTCAACAAGGACCAGGCTCATGGCCTCTGTCGCAACTACAGAGTGCGCTTCCTATGTGGAAAACTGGGTATGTTAACCACTTAACTGTCAGTGTGTGTGTGCGCGCATGCGTGTGTGTGTGTGTATGAGCATGGTATGTGTGTGTTTTTCCACTTCTGTGCTTTCTGAAAAAAAAAACAGAAGGACAAAGATTACTGTCCATCACAAGTATAGTATGGACGGAAAGTTTAAGCTGATCAATATCTGCAAGAGGACTCACCTGGCAGAGCTCCAGACAGTGTGTTTGTTATGTGTGTGTGCGGGCAGACTGCTATGGTTGGAATGCGTGGAGCCCACATCATGATGCAGGAAAACACTGCCGCACAGCCAGCTCTATTCACAGACAGTTATACAACTATACTGAGATATCATGGGCCTCTGTCTGGGCTTGTTTCTATGCCTCTCTGCATGTGTGTGTGTATTCTGTGGCAAATGCTAGGGAGTGTTGGCGTGATCTGTTGTCAAGGTTGACACTTGGTACAACCCATTTGCATCACTCTACAATGCATGTATACAGAGTGTGGCACAGCACAACTGTACTCTTTGTTTGCCTTTATTCAAAATTGAAACGTGATTTCAGGCCAGCATTTTTTTTGTGTGTCATCCACGCAACTGGATGACAAACTTTCACACTTTCTTAAAATCGTAGATTTAGTCAAGATGAATTAAGACTGATGATGAAGTGTCATGGTGAATCTGTCACAGTGTAGAATGTCTTCTAGCGTGTTTCTTCAAGTGAAATTAAATGCTAGCTCCATGCTTATCACAGTGTAGGCCCAAACACTGCACCGTAGCTGACATGTGCCTCCTATCTAAACAACAACGAGGCTACAGCTGATGAAGGGATGCCACAGTGGGACCAAAAGAACAGTTACTGCTCAGTTTGACAACAAAGAAACTGAAGAAAGACACTCACCAGTGTTCTAAAAGTCATCTCATGACACTGTTCATACACAACAGGTCTAGACCATACTCTTTATAATATTATTTACAGAGATCAACCATGAGCAAGCACTTGATGACGGTGGTGAGGAAAAACTTCCTTTTAACAGGAAGAGTTTGGATCTGCCTTGGGCAGACTGGTTGAGTTAAGGATAGAGAGATCATTAATTAACTATAAACTGTAATGGAGGTATGGTAATAGTAATGATAGTAATAATATTTGCAGTGGATATTATGCACGACCACAGAAGCAGCCACGATCCATGACAGACTGTGTTCTCACTGGCACTTGTATTGCTAAGTCAATCGAAGAGTGTAAGCACAGTTACTGTACTTGGAATATAAAGCACAATATGATCTGATCATGTACGATCCATGATCCATCTGTCTGCCCTGCAGCAGTGATCTCAATGGGTGAAATCCAGTGTTAAAGTATAAATCAAAGTCTGTGATCCGTAGGTATCTACGGTGGGACTCTTGTCAAATTCTTGCATCAACTGCCTGCTTAACAGAGGTATGTGGTTTTGTGAAGGCTTGTCAGACTTCAGACAGAGTTTGGAACATCCATGTATAATGTCTGATCTGGTACTGGGTTGTGGCCTGATTTTTAAGAAACACTGCCCTACTGCATGCACTGTCGCCATGGGTGGGCTTTAACCTTCTAAATGCCAACTTGTGTTGCTGTGTGTGATACTGTGTGAATGTAGAAGCACGTGCATCACCTTTGCTGCATTCTGTGAGTCTAACTCAGACTGCCCTCTTCCTGTAGTTCGTCCGCAGGCCTCCATTTCCATCGACATGTTGTCCAACAGCAGCATCCTAGAGCTCGCCGACCAGCCTGAGGGATGGAGGCCCGGGGATCGGGTGGTGGTGGCCAGTACCGACTACTCCATGCACCAGGCTGAAGAGTTCACCCTGTTGCCATGCCCAACTTGCACATCCAACCAAATCAAGGTCCAAGGTAAGCAACAGTGAACTACAGTATGTTACCATGCAGGCCTGGAATGAATCAGTGCAGTTCAAGTTGTTCTGTCAAGTTAGGTCTCAGACTAACCAAACTTGACGCCGTTCTTAAACATGTTTGAAAGTTAGCTACTCTCAGTTCTGATGTGACTGATGCTAGCAGCATCTATGCTAACCCCTTTAGCAGCGATCATTGTTGTCAAGCCAACAGTCACTCCTTGCACACATTGTCCGTGTTACACCAAACCTGAAGCTTGTAATGTCACTGCCAGTAGTCCCTAATAGGATGCTGAGTGGTCTGAACACTGTGTTTGGACAGTGTTCTTCGTGGATTTCACGAAGTGATCATATCCTTTATGCCTGACTGTCCAGATTTGAAAAAGTCTTCCTACAAACATCTCTAAAAGTCACTAATTAACTAATTTAATCCATACACAAACAGAAAGAACAATTAGCAGTTCTGTGGGCAGTTACAGGGTTAATACAATTACTGTCCAAATGCTTCAGGAATTAACTGTTCCAATGCAGTAAATAACCACTGTAGACTGTGGTCATTAAAATGATCAATTACTGGAGTTTGGTCTAATGGAAATCTTTAAGGATTAAGCACAAAAATAAATACTGCCCACACAGCTTAGTGTAATTAGTGCTGAAACAATTAAACTTAAATTAATTTATTCAGCTCGATCATCAAAACGATCATCAGCAATTTTGACAGCAAACATCAACATTGATATCAAACATCAAACGTTGACTCATTCCATCTGTGCTGCTGTTCCTTTTTACATGCTGAGAACTGAATATTTGATATGTTAGTTTCAGATTGTTGGTCCGACATGTAATTTTTTCTATTGTCATATATTCTATAGGGAAAATGATGCAACTCTGTTTGTACACGATGCAATTGGAGACTGAAGTGTAAGGTGTTCATCATGGAGGATGTCACAATGCTCTATGATGATCCTGTGAATGGCTCTGTGAATCTGAACAGATGCGAGTTTTTGAGCCTAAAATAGCAAAGAAGGTTCCTGAGCTTAAAAAAATGTGTGTGTGTCTGATCCAGCTCCTGTGGGGTGCCCCTGGCACAGCTCGGTGTCTTCTGTAAGAACTAGCCCTGCCTTCGTCGGCTCCTAATCATCCATGCACAGTGAATTCAACTATTATTATTCATTCTGAAGGACAGCAGTCTTAGGGCTACTACAGCAGCTGCTGTCCTCCTCACACACTGCACCTGCCACTGCTTTGACCTACTTTGGGCTAGTTTCTTTAGTTCTTCATGCATGCTATAACATTGTTATGAACAACTGTTGCAGAAACAGAAAACTGATCAAATACTGCTTGCTCGAGCAGTGGCCCTCCAAGAGCATAAAATACTGACGCTGTATGTCATGTGTCATGTTGTGTAGGGATTACTGACAGGGCAGTGTAAAGAATGGGCAGTGTGTATGACGTCACCCACAGGTTCCTGAAGTGATGTTATGGAGCTCAGAATATGCGGCTCTGGCCACCGCTATGTTGGTATTCCTGACTCTTCCGCCTTCCGGCTAACCTAAATATCAGATCATTGGCAGGCCGAATGATGCCTGGATGCTCAAACAAGATTGCTGCTTGGCCTGGACATGCAGGGTTCTGCTTTCAAGGTAGCAATAGCATGTGTGGTCAGTGTTGTAGAACAGCTGCACCAGGGTTAGAGAAAAACAGTTAACTTATTTAATTTACTTTTGGTTTCAAGTCTTGTGCTTGTTTGACCCGTCCATCCACCCCACTCCCTCCATGTGCCGACTTTTTCCTGTCACCTTTTACTTTGACAGTCACCTTCAGAAATGATGCGGTTTGAAGCATACAGCTGCAGTATTTCAGGAGTTGGGAGTAAGAACGAGCTGTTTTTTGGTGTGCACGTGGTTTCATGGAGCTCAGAGGAAACAGAAAGCCACTGCCGATGGTTTCAGACAGATAGCAGATCCTGACAGGAACAGCGGCATTCTGTATCCTATGCACAACATGGCACAATGCCATGGCAGCAAGGTGAAAAAGTTAAACAATCATGAACTCAGAACGGCACCCGCCTTCCTTTTCCTTACTGCTGCCACTGTGTTTACACTGAAAACAATGGAGGTGGTAGAGGCTAGCACTCAGATGCTTGCTTTAAAAAAATGCAAGGTAAAGCATGTGAACACATTAAATGGTTTAAAAATCTAATCTTGTATCTTTAAATGAAATCCAGGTTTGAAAGTAAATATTTGAACGTCTCTCTAAAGAAGCAGTGTGGTGTTTCCATTTTAAAGTCTCGCTGGAGTTAACTGCAGAGTTTCAGAACATCAACAGTGAGCAGGAAGGACATTGTAAGCTCCTCACTGAGGCTGTACCAAAATCCCAGGCAAGAACAAACACAAATCTTTCACTTCCCTTGAAGGGATTTCATTATAAATTGAAATAGCAAGCTACATAAAGTTAACTTTGCTGTTAGAGAGCTTCAAACCACTTTGTTGCAAAGTGTTCCACAAGGTTAAAAGCAAAAGGTGACTGAACAAGAAACAAGCTAAACTAATGAAAAAAGACCAGGCACGTAAAACAAGCAGTCACAGCGAAAGGTAAAACTATCTGGAATCAGGTTTTTTTTTTTTTTTTTTAAATGGCAAAGCATTTTAGTAACCTTTAACTCAGCCGGGCGGCTTGTTTCACAGTTTAGATGCCAGAATAACAAAAGATTACACGTAATCACACTTTGTTGAGCTTGACCATACAAGAACAGCACAGAGAACATGTAAACACAGCAGGCTTTATGAAGTGATTGCAAACAAGAAAATGTTTTTAATATTTATGGCTTTTTCTCCAATAGTCGTTCAGTGTATCTGCCATCTCTAATTACCTCTCGATACCTCCCCTCCTTTCCTGTGCAGAGTACTTTAAACTGAGTAAACACATGAAATAATTCAGACACGTAGTGAACATGGTGAGGTTTGTGTGCTCTAATTTAACATTATGAAGGCTTATGCATGAGTTTAGTGTTTTCTAAAAACACTAAATGATTCTAATCTGTTTTCTGCATTGATGGTGTTAGGTGAATGGTAAACTGGCATTAACCCACAGTACAAAAGATGCACTGCATCATAGAAAATGTCTGTACAAGCTTGTGTATATAACAAAAACTGACAAAATTCTGCTGACCAAAGTCATTTCTTGCAAGATTTTGGAAAACCGCAAGGTACCCGGTTCACTGGGTCATGGAACATGAGTCAGTCAGACGTGTTGGAAACGAACCATTGGGTTGGTCAGCAGGTTTTTGAAGGGAAAACAAACGTGAATTTTTAACCCAAACTGTTCATTATGAACATCTGTCACAGATTACAGTTCAGGTTTGGCCGTTCACACTCATAATAGCTGTGTGCATGTGTGCATTCCTGCATGACTGTGTTCACTTTCAGTTTGATTTCCAAGTGAAGTGGTACAGTAGCTAATCTGGAAAAAACATCAGCTTCCTGTCTGTGTGTGTGGCTGTCTGACTGTTTCACTGATACTTTAAAAGATGTCTAAACGTCCTCACAATTGCTTCCCAGGAAGCAGGCCAACATTGAATCAACACTGATTCAATGTTTCTCTCCTCAACATTGAAAAAGCAAATAATTATCAGCATTGATTCAGTGTCTAGCCTTGAATATTCAACCTCAACAAAAATGAAGATTCTGATGAAATTTGAACATTGCATCAATGCTGTCATGCTATCTGGGTTTGGCTCTTTGTCTTAAACCAAATGATACAACCAAAGCTACAAAAGTAAGGCCAACGCTGTAATCAGCTGTCACTAAAACCTTCGCAGTGCATTTTGAAATGACTTGTGGAGTCAGCGTAGCTGCTCAAAGTGTTCGCAGTCCTCAGCAGCTGGCGCATTATTTTAAACACACCTGCAGTGTTCAAAGAACGCTGTAATCGTATGTATTATAACTTCAATGTCTTTATCATTATGTTTGCTGGCAAGATGCTGACATTTTTTTATGATGAGATCATTTTTATTCCTTGAGTGAGTGAGTGTGTTACTCCTTTATAGCCGGTGGCCATTTGGAATGGCTCCCCCTGCCTAAACGCATTAAACTCACACACTGAAACCATCTTTATTCCTAGGAACACTTCCATGAGAGCAAAGGCTGAGTCTATGGAATGTGTGCGTGTCTGTGTGTATGCGTGTGTGTTTGTGTGTGTGTGCACACATAAACACTGAGATAGAGACCAGGTTGAGACAGCCTAGAGCAGTGTGTGGTCAGTCAGTGGAAGGTGTTTGGACTGACTCAAGGCCAAGGGAAAGTCTCAGCCTGCATCCTGCGAGTACTGACTGGGCCCATTCACGCTGTCACAGAAATACACACACTTGACACGCATGCTAGTTTGAACGCACATACATACACAGGTCAGCCTTGTCAGCCTTCTCTGATGTCCTATGTGATTCAAATGGCCTTTGTCTTCATCTCCTGGAAAAACCCCCTCGGTGCCCGCAGCAGCTAAAAGTCAGTGCTAACATGACGCGACGTGTCCTCTCGTGGCTGTCTCTTCTCGACGCCGCTTCACACACCAAAATAGTCACGTTTGCATGTCTTCTGCCGTGAATTTAGACCATGAAGTCCAGGATTTATTTTCAGATCTCTGCCTGAGCTGCTGGCGTTTCCCTCCTGCCCGGCTGCATCAGAAGATCAGTCCATTATAGCCCACCCCCACCACCCACTCTACCCACTCTTCCGTCCTCTCTGTTTTGCTTCGGCTCTCTGACATCACAGGGTGTTTGGCCATCCAGAGTGGAAATCCTATTTCTGTGAGCCCGAGGCTGCTCCTCAGAGCTCCTGTCACTCTCCCCCGGACTGTAATCCATTTCATTAATTCCTGCCTGCGTGCCACTTTGCAGCAACGTCGAACGTTTGAACATGCAGAGATAATCAAGTCTATTCCCCCTGCCCCCGAGTTTATGCACAAACAGGGAGGGTGTGTTGTTTTTGTTGTTGGCAGCAGAGAGCTCAGTGATGGCTGAGACACAGACGGATAGCCTGGGGCTATTTATCAGTTTGAGTCCAATAACTTGTGCCCAGGTTTTACATATTGAACTTTTGACAGTTCTAAATGGCATAAATGATGATGACGAGTGTCGAAAATAAATGTTGTGGAGCGGATCAATGGCCTGGAGCGCTGGTGAGGCATTAAACATTATTCTATTTCCAGCCTGACATTTACCTTTCCTCGCAAAAAGCCGAGGGTGCATCACTCCAGGTCAGTTTTCAGTAGGAGATTTAAGTCTGGAAAAACAGCCACTGAAAACTGATCATTCACCACAAATAAATAACAAACCAGTCAGCACACGTCGGAGTGTTTAAAACTCACACATCTTATTTGTAGCTATCATAACTCGGGGAGTAGATTCCACACACTTAACTGGAACAGACATAATTAATGTTGTCATTATGGATCATATTTCTGATAGATGTCCTGCGCCTAAACTCACTGTGATTTCCAGACATTCCCGATGGACAGTGAAGTAAACTGCTGCCAACTGTAGCTGCTGTAAGCTAATAATAGCTCAGTTTGTTAGCTGGGGTGCCCAGAGCTCAGAGCACTGGGGAACACTGACAGAGGAAGCTCACCAAAATCACTGGACACTTTCCAATCAATTTATTTAAATTTTTTTGTTGTTCACATATTATTATGTCCTTGCAGCCACATGACATGAAGCTAAACTTACATATTTCATATCTGTACCCTGTGAGTGTGCCAAACACAGCAGCTTGTGTCGTACCTGGTAGCACCTGCTGATCCCTCTGAAGAGCTATTCATTACTTGTGATGTGTAATGGCTTTGGGATTGCAGATGGTGTGTGTACTCCCTCGTGGGAATCTGAATCTGTTTCAGGGTAGTTGTTATTTTTTGTTTTGTTTCTCGTGTGTGTGTGTGCGTGTGTGTGTGTGTGTGTGTGTGTTTGTGTGTATAAATGTAAGGGTTTGATTTACTACTTCTGATCTTTTATCTCTGTAACCTGTGCATCAGTAGTGGCCTCTGCCCAGAGGATACAGATGAAAATAAGCATTTAGCTATATCTCGCACAATATTGTCCCTGCTAAATAAACAAAGATATGAATAAATTAATTACATTCATGAAACAACAATAACTCCAAATAAAGTGATTTTTTGCATGGGAAAATTGGACAAAGCTGGGTATTCATTCCCAAACCGCTCATATCAGTGATGGGAAAATGTGATGGTCTAGGCTCTGGTAGTGAACTGAAGTGAACTGGGACCAGCCTCCGGGCTGCTGATGTTTTCAGTCTGAGCTGGAATGAAAGTGTTCATTTGTACTTTTTGAGTGCTGGCTGTGCTGATGGAGGAGTGGGAGGAGAAAACAAGATTAAGCATGTGGGTGTGTGATCGTGAACATTTCTTTGATTTCATTTTTTATTTTTTCTGGCATCACTTTGTTTTTTCTAATCAACACATTTGCATTGTTGCGGGATGTGAACGCGTAGGCTTGGAGGACACGTGGAACACAGCCCTTATCATTTCAGCTCCGTTCCTCCACTTGCTGCGTTATTTTTCTGCCTCTTTCTTCTCCTCTCTGCCTCTCTCGGAATCCTCTTTGTTCTCCTCAGTTTCGCTATCATTTGCTGAGGTGTAAATTGGCCTTTCCGATGAGCTACACAAAATAATGTAACACTGTAACTTTACTGAGGCCCAGTGCGAGTGTGGGTGGGGTGGAGAACAGGGAGGTGTCCAAACATACTGGTTCACACAACCTGTTGTTAGACCACATCTAAACACCAACACAGCCACGCGTACAGCTGGCTCATAAACACATCGACATGATGCAGGAGTTCAGCGAGCATCCAGTGTGCTCTGAAGTCAGTTTAACACTTTATTCTTCAGCTTCATGAGAATCTGAGAGTGTGCCTGATCAAATTCAAATACAATTTTTGTTTGTGCCGCCCATCCCCTACCCTCAACAAACTTGATCAAATTTCATTTTTTGGCATGCTCTATTCATTGTATAATCAACATCACCTCAGTGTCAGTGGAGTGAAGTGTCCAGAAACAGACTGAGACATCAGTTCTCATTCCACTGATATACCAGCATACAAAGAGGAACAAAAACAAAAAAATACCACACAAGACGTCAAAGCTAGTTTCAAGGTCAGGACCAATACTAAGCAGTTGGAAACCTTCATGGCTGCCTGATGAGCCATCATAAAAAGGAGCTCTTAGTTTTTCACTTGCTACAAGATTAAAGCAGCAGTGTGTAAGAGTTATTGACTTCTAGTGGTGTAGTTGTGGATTGCATCATGCCTTGTCAATAACCTCTATCTAGTGCCAGCGCTTACTTTCAAAACCACTAAATCACTGGAGTTTTTTTTTCTGTCTTTGAATACCTTGAAAAGCCCTTCTAAATAAAATGTATTTTTATTATTATTATTAGTATTACTATGCCATTGTTTCTGAGCAGCAGGCTCCAGTACATTTAGAACAGTCCTCTGTGTCTGGTAAGCATTTAAACTGACTCACTCAGACTGGACTTCTGGTTTTCATTTCACCTGTAACTGAAACAACAAGCTCCCATCATTATGACCTCTTGCATTTTTTTTGGGCTGCTGTTCCTTTCAACAGCATGTTAGTGTGATCGTATTACAAATATAAATGCGAGTGGAGTGGATAACACCACAAATACTATATGCCCAGAATTAGCCATTTATGCAGGAGTCATTGTCAGAATATTCTAGTCTGGAGACACAAATGTCTGTTTACACAGATTGGAACGTCAACATCAAGCTATCTATTATGTCTAAGCAATAGATGGCTTTGACCGTGGCCACCACAGAGCTGAGATAGACTGGCACCTACTGTTCTCAACCAAAGCCAAACAACTAATACTGCTGAGGACCTCAAGGCCCACACATAACCTCGTGAAAACTAAGGATAGAAAATTCCATAACAGTGGAGATGTGCTTTGGCGTCTAACTTTTGGTTAACTCAGGGTTGAGCTCATGGTCAGCATTCCTCCCTCTTCATCTCTCGCACACACGCACGCACACACGCACACACACACACATTTTTAAACTGCTCTACATTAATGAAAGTTTGTGATTATATGTGTTATGCATCAGTGTGTGTATGAGTGCCTCTGTCTGTCTACCACAGTTCTGTCTGCCCATTCTCCTTTAAAAAGAGAAAAAGTGGTGCTACGAACTCTAACTCTGACTCAGCTTCACCATTATGCACTCCATCGCAATTATCTGAAACATCTGCTCAGTCACACACCAACACACCCACACACACACACAGTGTGCAACAACAAACTGTACTTTTCTCAGTCTCTGGTGAGAATGGGCAGCTGTTTACACCGTGCTCAGATCTGTTGAATGGACCGTTTAGTAGAAACAGTGATGCTTCAAACAGCACTGTCAGCAGAAGATTGTAGATCCATGCAGCAGTATACAAGAGATGTGTCTGTTGTGTTTGGTGTAATGTTTAAATGTTGAGCCTATAAGTTGAGGTATGTTTTGTGTGTGTTTGTTTGTGTGTGCGCAGGTAAGGCCCAGTTCATCCACATAGGTGAGGAGGTGGATGGGGTTGATATGAGGGCGGAGGTTGGCCTACTGACTCGTAACATCCTGTTCCATGGTGAAATGGAGCCGGGCTGCTACGGCAACGAGGCCTGCAAATTCTTCGACTTCGACACTTTCGGAGGCCATTTGAAGGTATGCTGTTATCCTGACCTTTCATTTACAGAGAAGACAACCACATGATTCACACATGAACCAGTTTCCACCAGAGGTCATCGTACGCTGCCTGTGGATGATCACTGAGCAGCAACTTGTTGCAGATGAATCTGCATCTACCTGACCTTTCATTAATTTTTGACCCTGGCAGCTGACAAAATGATCGCAGCTGGAGGTCCACATACAAGCTTCCGACTTTTAGGTTCAGTGTTATCGAAATCATGGAAGTTTTTTTTAACTAAAGTTTCAAATGAATTAAGTTATCTGCTGATGAGCACCATGTAATATGACCGAAAGCTCCAGACCAAGCTTGTAAGTGAAGTATGAGTTGAGATTTTTCTATCAACTGTTAATATATGTGCATCAGAAGTTTTATTAATGGATGCAGCTGGGGTAGATGGTTAGCTATTATTACCAAAAGACAAGAAAAAAAGAACAGTCAAGTATCCTGAGGAATTCCACATTGGACAATTCTGAAAATTTTGCTTGCACAGGATAATTACTTATGTATACAAGACAGAAATATCACTTTACAGGACTCTAGGGACTCCATACATACCATCCACTAACAATCTGGGCCTGTCTGTGACAAAAACAAACACTTTTATTGGACTTTGATGGGCATCTCTAAGGATTATGTTGCAGTTATTGAGTCTGTTTTGTGGGTGCATATTTTAACCAAACCAGAGTTGATTATTGAACAATTGAAAGTACAACAAATACTCATGAGCTCCCATTTGAGGGATGCTGTGTTGTCATCAAACTGGATAAGGAAGCCTCTTGGGAGACAGGTGCCAGGAGACCAGATGGGTTGTAGCTTTATATCATTATTTTTTGGCCAGTTTGCTTTATTGGATAGAGACAGCTGAATTGTGACAGAAAATGTGGGGAGAGAGATGGGGAATGCGGGAAAGGGCTGCAAAGGTCGGGAATTGAACCTGAGCCCCCTCAGCGAGACTTTGTGTATGGGGCGGCTGCTCTATCGACTGAGCTAAACGCTGCCCCGGGTTGTAGTTTTGATGGTTGCTGAAAAAAAGACCTGGGTGTGGGTGGACTTCAGGAGGCTATGGAGACCAGCTCCAGAACAAGGCAAATTGTCAGTTGACTTGGGGACAGGAATGTACAACTTGCCTGGGGTTATTTTCACTGGGAGAGGAGAAATTCTGACCCAGAAATAATCAAGCTGTGGAAAGCACACTTTGAGGAGTGACTGGACCCAACACGTCGTCTGTGGAGAAGGCAGTGTTTGAAGATGTGGGAGCCTTGCCTACATATATAGTGCCATATCATAACAAAAGTTATCTCATGAGATTGTCTTGGCAGATATGCCTCTTCAGGGTCGCATGTAGGTGGATGACAGTGCTCGCAGAATGGCAGACTAAGGTGGTGGTTCCCATTTTTAAAAAGAAGGATGGAAGGATGTGTTCCAAAAATCATGATGTCACACTGTTCAACCTCCCTAGGATATCTTATGCCAGGGTGCTGGAAAGAAGGTTCCAACCTCAGATCCAGGAGTAATGGGGACTCCACCCTTGTCATGGTACAGTGGTCTAACTCTGTATCCAATCCATACAGGATTACTAGAGGGCTGATGGGAGCTTGTTCATCTAGTCTACATGTTTTTGTGGCCTTGGAGAAGGTTTAGAACAGTATCCCATGGGGAGTCTTGTTGGGGCTGCAGCATTATGAAGTACCTTTTGTAACCAGAGTGAAAGCTGCATCTGTTTCCTTGGCAGCAAGACCAACACATTTTTAGTTGTGCTCAGCATGGTTGTCCCTTGTCATAAATTCTGACATTTAGATAAGACCTTGAAGCACAGCTGAGGGTGGAGAGTTTCTGGGTAGAAAGATAGAGATTGTGGATACAAGCAGCCAAAAGGAGTTCCTCTGTAGGGTGATCAAGCATAGCTTCTGAGATATGGTAAAGAGCTTAGACATCCAGAGGGAGCTCATATTGAAAGATACCAGGTACAGTGAGGGAGACCCCCAGTTTCTTTTGACAGCTGAAACAAATAAAAGGTAATGATTGTCATGGAATAAGTTGCAAAAATGTTGCTTACTTACCAGGGTTGAGTAAAATAGCTTTTATCTGTAGTTTCAACCATATCACATGATATTCATCAGAAGATGAATGAACAGATCCATCATCATAAAAACAGTCAATGTCTACATATGATGAGGTCATGTTATATGTTAGAAATTCTTGAAAGGAGCTAGTAAATGGACCCAGAGTTTGGATTGTATACTCAAACTCTCTCATAGATGCCGCTAAATCCTACACACTGGACCTTTAAATCAGAGCAGGTTAATCAGCCTGTTGGCCTGTCAGCAGGAGAGAAAAGATGGTGGAGAGAGACTGTGAGAGACAGGAAAGGACAGAAGAACAAAGGAGAGAGAGGCTGTGGTTTTATTCCTGCTGCCTTTATGCCTCCCTCTCTCCCCTGGGCAAGCTATCATACCCTATTATGAATTTCCATCACAAGCACATATCACATATTTCACATGCATGCGTGTGTGCCAGCATGTATGAGCAACACACAGAGAAAGGAAAACCTCAGTGAGATTTCAGTGAAGCCCTTCAGAATGAACACTTCCGACCACGCTGAGGCCATTACTGCTGTTGTGTGAAAAAGCACCAATATCAGCTGGCCACGAGTTGTGAGGAACATTCTCTTTTTCAGTTTGTATTTTTAAAATGTTTCATAAACAGCAGGAGGTTGTGGTTGAAGTTAGAATAAAAAGGAGGTTTTCTCATGATGGGGTGGAACAGTGGCTCTGGTTTGTGAACAAAGCTGCTCTTCATCACCGAGTCTCTCTGCTCTCTCGTCACTGGTCTCTCCATCATGTCCCTTACATCCTTTCCTTCTCTCATTCACCCTTCTTTTCTCTGTTCTATCCTCCCATCCCTGTTTCATCCCTGTTACCTTTCATTCTTACTCCCATCCTCCTTCTTTCATTTGCTTTCTTCCTCTCTGCATCATATTTTCCATCCTTTCATCAATGCCATCTTTTCTTTCGGATATTGTTTCTTCACAGTCTTCCCTCCTTCCATATGTCTGTCCACCCTCCTTTTTTCCTTTATCCTCATTTCCCCTTTTCCTTCATGCCTCCCTCCTCTCTGGATCATCATATCTTTTACAGATTCTTGTACCCATCCTCCCTCCTTGATTTCTCATACAACCTCCCCTCCACCTTGATCCATACCTCTCTCATCACTTCCTCCTTAACTATTGCTTATATTTTTATTCACAAACATGACTGTTGACTGATGACTTTATGTCACTGCAGTTTAATGCACCCATTAGCTTTTTTAATTTGAGTAATGCTCAATGATCAACCTGCAGGAGTGCCTGAAGTCTGTCTGCTGTCATTCTCAGGTGGAGCGCGGCTTCAGGGCAGTTCATATTTCTGGGGTGGAGCTGCAGCACATGGGCCAGCAGACAATGGGACACTATCCGGTTCACTTCCATATGAATGGAGACGTGGATGAGAGGGGAGGCTACAACCCTCCCACTTCCGTCAGCGATCTATCCATCCACCACTCCTTCTCCCGCTGTGTAACCATCCACGCCTCCAATGGACTACTGGTCAGTTAAGATTTTTTTTGTTATTCCTATAATGACTTGATACATTTGTGGGGACATGTTGAAATAGTTTGACATTTTGTGAAATCTGCTTGCTTTTAAGAGTTACACAGGATCAATACCACTGACTCCTAACACAGTACATTTGGAGCTATAGCTTTGTGCAAAGACTGAAAGCAGCTGGAAACAGCTAATCTGGCTTTGTAGGGTACCAAAATCCATGAACCAGCACCTCTAAAACTGAGAAAATACCAAAGTGTAGAAACTAGAAGTTGTTCGGATTGTGTGTCTTGGCCGGGCACAAGGACTTCCTGAAGTCTCTACTGGCTGCTCGACAACTATGCACTAACAACAGGACTCTACCTGTGAACAGAGCTACACCAGGTTAACCAGCTGCTAGCAGTAGCTTCATATTTATTGTACAAGTATGAGAGAGCTTTTGACCTTATCATCTAACTCTCAGCAAGAAAGCGAACAAGTTAAGTTATAGTGTGTAAAAGTTAGTGGCATCTCGTGGTGTGATTGCAATCAATTCAACCGTCTCTCTTCTACGTATCAAAGCACTGCACAGCATTAGAGTTAGCCCAAACCAGCAAGCTTCTTTTTCCTTTGCATGCTCTGTAGAGACCTTTTGACCGTTCTGGGCTACTATAACAAACATGGTTGCACAAGATGGCAGACTCCATCTATGACGACCCGCCTCATATGTAATTCTAATTCTAAGATAAGGTTAATTCTAAGGTAATAAAATATTTAGGATTTGTTTTTGAGGACTGGCAGCACTGAAAACATAGTTAAAGTTACACACTGAACCTTTAATGGCAATGAAATGTGACTTGCATGTAAATCACAGCTTTGGGTCTTTGCTGAAACAATAGCATTAAACAGCGTTTATAGATTTTCCTGGCTCAGGCTGCAGGTACCTAGCAAGCTAACAAGCTCACTCACAATAAATGTCAGTAACTTAAAGACACTCTTTGATGCTGCAGCATATTTGCCAGAGGGCTGTCTGTTGACAGCAGTGAGGTTTCATAAGTAATTGATGAAAACTGACTGTGGAAGTCATTTTAGCTTCAACTCTAAGGGGGTGCTACTATCTGAATGCTAATAGTGTCATTAGCATTTCTCACTTCCCAGAGTTCCTGGCAGGATATGACAGTTTACTGGATCGATAGGAGAGCAGAGTCAAAAAACACAGAATTCCATCCCCAAGACTGTTAACATAAAGACCAAGCTCGGCTTCAGAAAAGCTGAGAATCACAATGGAAAATTGAGAAGCAAAGAAAAAACTATGAATCAAACAAACAAAACAGAGATGAGAGGATAAGAGAGCCTTTATTGTCATCTATATATTCAGTGCAGTGCAGTGCGGTGCAGTGTAGTAGACAGCAGAATAAAACTGTGTGTGTTCCACCTGGTCCCTGCTGCAAAACCAATGAATTATGCCAAGTTCAGTGTGACTGAAGCAAACACTGAGACTACATAAACAACAAGATGCACAAACATGCAGGACAATTCTACAGAATATTATACAAGAATAGAAAAATAAATATACTGTTGAAGTGAATTAGTGCAGTATCAACAGTACAAGCAGTTTGTGGGTCCCTGAGGATATTTATGTATGCAGGATATGTCTGTTATAAGGAGCAAGCAGTCAGACAGGTTTTGGTGAATTGGGTATGAAGTATGGAATGAAGTGCATTTCACACTGTAGCTCTCAATTTTGGGTTCCATTTCTGTCTTGGGTTGTGATCCCACATTTTTCTGCTTTTTCTATGGGCAAAATGGTCACCGTACACATGAGGCAAGTTGTTCCGTCCAGCTTTCTTTATTGTTTCCCATGTCAGTGTCAGAAAAATTCAGAAATCTGATCACAGCTTCATCCATTATGTCCGATTAAAAATTCAAAACTCGCAAAGAGCCCTATCAATCCATTATTTCATGCCATTCATGTGTGAAGGGAGTCAGCAGGAAGTCAGCAAGCTCAGATCTAATGCTCAAAATTGTGGAAGTATAAAAACGTATTTTTAGTAAATACTCAGTGAGCTGCTGTGATTTGAATGATCGTGGTATCATCTCAGACAGATACTCACACAAATGACACACAAGTGCAGACAACAGTCAGTGTCTTCCTCCTCACAAACCTCAGGCATTTGCACAGGAGTCAACTTTCCTAGCATGGATGAAGGAGCTTAATGTTAAATAAGTGAGAACAGGAGGAGGAATTAGGCTTTGGAAAGTTGGTACTTCCACATCTGACTGAGGAGCCTTGCATGTGTGTGACATGCTGTTAGCCTGTGATCAGTGAAATTCAACACATCTGTCATGTCCCAGGTGAAGGATGTGGTGGGCTATGACACACTAGGCCACTGTTTCTTTACGGAGGATGGTCCAGAAGAGAGGAACACGTTTGACCACTGTCTGGGTCTGATGGTGCGAGCCGGGACCCTGCTGCCTTCAGACAGAGACAGCAAAATGTGCCGTGACATCACTGATGGAGCCTACCCAGGATATGTGGCCAACCCACGGCAAGACTGCAGGTAAGACACTGTTTAACCTCTTCAATCCCATGTAGACCCTAAAGCTTCCATACCTATTAAATATATGAGGAACTTTGATAATGAGTTGCAATACATTTAGATGATGGTGTCTCATCTTGTCTTGTCAGATTCCAGCTGAATGTAGCAAAGTAACTTCAAGCAGACAGCAGCAGACATTTTTGTTCCAAAAAATAATTTAGGTACAGGGACAGTGCACAGTCAAGTAGAAATCTTGACTAATTTAATTCATCTGAATCTGGTGATCAAACTATCTTAACCAAGTATTTGTGACAGTGGCAAGGAAAATCTTCATGCTCATTCTCTCATAGTTTTCTTTCTTTATTTATTTAGTTGAAATATCAGTTGAGAAACATTGTTGTCAGCACTGGAATTAGGATTATTTCTTAAAAACATCTTTAAAAACATGACCTCCATCCATCTTGTGTTCTGAAAGAGGAAGCATGCCTCAACAGTAGTCCTTTGGCGTATGAGAAGTTTTCAGATATGACTGGATAATGAATGTGTGATGAAATGACAGATAATTACGCACACAGGGATTGAAAAGTGTAATTCACTTGATCATAAACAACTTTTGTATATAACAGTCACTGAGAAACTGAAAGGCTTATTATTCCAAAAGAGTATCGTTAAGTAATCTTTTGGGTCATACTGTCTCATGGGCTGGGAACCAAGGACATGCCATGTAAAAAAATCCCATGACTACGAGTTTGTAGATTGTATTGACGAGTGTGCCTTATGAGAGAATATCAGTGGATATAACCACACTGAGAACAATGGTTTTGTTGAACATGAAAACAAGAAAATATCCTGTTTTCAACATTATCTTTTACCGGTTGTTAAGACTAAGGCTATGTTACAAAGTGGTGTAACAGTTTGTTTCAATTCGAAGCAGGATGACTCTTAGCTTTAGGCGAGGTGGTGTGCCTCCTTGTTTGGTGTCCTTTATTGAAAACCTAATTGTTGTGAAGAAATTGCTGAAGTCAAAGGTCAGTGGTGAGGTCAGGAAGAAGAAAGTGTTCAGGAGCCTCTGATGCTGTATTATTTATTGACACTTGGCCAAGGAGAATTAGAGACATTCTCATAAAGCATCAGAAGTGCCTGAGTCAGTCTCACATTCTGCCCAACTCATGCTGGTGGATAGACTTTAAACCCCAAGATAACACCACAAATACTATATGCGCAGAATTGGTTAAAAATCCTCGGTTTAAGGATGGTGTCATTGTCATTTTAGTCTGGAGACACAGATGTCTGTTTAGGCAGACTGGAACGTCAATGGCAAGCTATCTATTATGTCTAAGCATGCAGCACTAGATTTCTTCGACCCTGGCCCCCACAGTGAGATAGACTGGCACTTACTGTTGCCAGTCAAAGCCAAACAATTAATACTGCAGAGGCCCTCAAGGCCCACTCGTGACCTTGTGTAACCTAAGGACAGAAAATTCCATGACACTAATATCTCAGCAACTAGCCACAGGATCACCAAGTCCAATACAGACAGTTCACCCAATGTGAACATGTAAAACCCCATAAACTGAATATTCAATACCCCTGTTTATGTTTGTTCCCATTATGTTTATATGGTATGCATTTTGGACCTATACCAGCATGGCAGTGAGGGTTTATCATCCTGTGTGCATATAAGTGGATTTGCTGCCTGGAAACAGTAGAATAAGGATAGAAACATGGTATTTATCACCAGCTAGCGAGAGCTTTTTTGTAGTTTAGTGTGGATCCACCTCACCAACATGCCTGCCTTATCACACACAACAAATCGCACCAATTAATCTCAAGCTTCACTGTATCGCTTCCTCCAGCACATTAGTACTGTTAAAGCAAAGCAGTTTTCTCTCTGCCACAACACTTCAAAAGTTTGAATAAATGCAGTGCGTGTATATTTCTTCTATCTAAAGGTCTAAAATGAACAAACACACTCACCACACACTGGTTTGGCCTGAACAACAAACACAAGAACAAATGCAGAGACAGTGAAATAAATACGTAACTTTCCACTTATTCCTTGGCGATGCAAGAAAACAGATAATAAGAGTCTGGATGATTTTGGAGAAAGAAAAATATTTTTAACACTGTCAATCTGTCTACTTATGTGAGGGGAGATTATGTGAGTATTACAGCACCTGTAATTATTTTTCATAGATGTCATTTTCAATTATGTGCAACATTTTAAAAGTCAGAAAATGATCTGTCTCACAGCTTGTGATCGCATGTCAGTGAAATAACATCTAAAAAACAATTTAGTTCTTAAGTTTATGATTACCTCAAAAAACAAAGCAGTATGGATAGTCTGAAGCTGAGCTGTATGTTTACTGGAATTGATTCCAGTTCTACCTCATCTGAATCAACCTTCCAGCTCTGTGCGGGGTCATTTCTAAACCCTTTGGGGGCCCTAAGTGACATCTTTGGTTAAGGGACGTCCATGGTTCAGTACTTGGCACCAAAATACCACACAGATGGATAAACTGAATATCATTGTCAGAAAAATATAAAACTGTCAGTAGAATGCTTGTGCTGGTTGTTGCACTGCCAAAATATGTCACAAAGGGGTCGTTTTAACCTTAAAACCAACAGTCGTTTGACATAGTTAGGACAGGCCAAAGATTTAGAATTGCCTTCACTAAAAAGATTTAAGGTTAGCAATTCTTTAACATACACACATAATACATAATATAAAGTCACAATCATATATTGTAAATATTGACAAATGGATGCAGCTTAAAAAGAAACCTTGAATTAGTGAATGGAGCACTGCTTATCATAAAAAAAGTTCACAATGAGCAGTAAAAAAAGAAAAAAAAAAGAAAAAAGTTTACAATGTAGCTATAATCCGATAACACTAACTATAATCTAATTACACTACAAGGCTGAACATCTAATTACGTTCAGTCTGGGGCAACTGGACTTGACTGGACTTGTTGTAGATCCATGGAGATGTTTCATCTTTCATCCGGAGGCCTCTACAGTTCTGATTGACTGATGGGGAAATCCAAGTATTTAGCCTTGACAGATCGTAGACCCTTACACTTGGTTAGGCTTAGTGCTCTTTGTTGTGATGATTGTTGTGAACAATGGTCCATCATCCATGAGTGAGAGGTGAAACGTCTTTACAGTACAAATCTACAAGCAGGTGCAGTTGCCCCAGATTTACCTTTCTTGAAGTAAGATGACCTGGAAGACTGAGAACATTCACAGAAATCAAATCAAACATTATCTGGGCTGATTGTGGTTATTTATTTTTTGTAATCTGATTATGTGCAATAATTTACTACCCAGCCCTGACTGGTTAAAGATAATGATACAGACCCACATTTATCAGTAGAGATAGCCTGTTCCCCCCTGCACCTTCACTTTGTTACAGTGGCATTATAGTTAAAGCATAAAGATGCCGCTGAGAATGTAAAGCAGTTTAATCCAGGTCACATGACTTTTTTTTTTTTTTTTTTTATCTCGGCACACTGCCTCTTCCTTCAGCTGCAGAGCAGAAAGGCCAAGGTTAGGGATGCATAATGGCTCCGGCTTTCACTCATGTTGGAGAGCAGGTGAATGACTGTATGCGGGCACTGGAAGGGTTTCCAATTTCAGTTTTAATTCAGCCTATTATAACATCCTGGTAGTACATAGAGCACTGTACCTATAATGAGGCATTTTCTCTCATTTGTCTGGATCTATGTATTCTGTAATGATTTCCAAATCCCAGAATATTTCTCACTGCGGTTCAGAAATTCCAATTTAATCAAACACGATTGCACGAACAACATTCCCCGCTGTAAGATTTATGATGATTAATTTCCAGTCAGCTTTTTTTAATGCTCCCTCGTGGCTCCTTCTGTCTCTTCCCCTGTCATTGTTGAGTTGTGTATGTGTTGAATTTAAATGTTCAGATGAGAACAATAAATTTCAGTCAGATTTTCCAGCAACAGGGACATGTGGGCTGCATGAAACTGTCACTTAAACTGAGCCAGATGAATCTGCTCTGCCCAAATGCTCCGCTTATTTGTGTGTGTGTGTGAGTGTGTGCTTGAGCATGCATTTGACAAAACAAATTATCTATCCATGGCATCTCAAACACACACACACATTTCTTACACACAACATACCTGATTTCAACAAACTGTAATATTTCACTGAAGATGTTCTGCAGCCTGGATATCAGTCTAAGAATCGGTGTGTGCTTATGTTCGCGTCTGTTTGTGATAACGGTTCAAACTAGTTCAGTTTTGATCTGCAGTGACAGAGTTTGGTTTATAACCAAATACCTGCAATTGCACCTGCATTCCCAACAGCCTCAGCTGTAGGTTTAGTGCTAATGTTAGCATTCATCAGGCTAAGCTAAGATGGAGATCATGGTTAACAGTGTACTGTGACTCAGTATGCCATCAGTAGAGACATCAGTATGCCAGCGATAGTGTGCATATGTTAGCCTGCTAAATTTATCATTTACAGTTTGCAGATGATCTAGCATGACTCAGATTCTCCCATGTGCCTGCGTTTTATTCAATGACAGCATGAACAGGGAAATCAGGTATAAAAACCGAAACTGTTGTTTGTACCAGGCTGTACACATGTTTATTTCTGCTGTGAAGTTAGACATTTTAACATGGGGACTGACTCACTTCTGTAGCCAACCTCAAGAGGCTATGCTTATGTATTGGCTACATTTCCTAGCCATGGAGGTTGTTTGTTGCTTGTTTTTTTGCTGTAAAGGGAGGTGCAGTGTCAGATATGTCATATATACTCTATACTATACTCTATACTATACTATACTCTAGGTCAGAGTGGAAGGAAGAATAAACAAAATAAAAAAATAATCATAATTTCTTTATTTGCTTGTCCCAACAAATATATATTCAATTCTGCAATATAAATAAAAATGCTGTACATTCAAAAACAATCAATGAAATGTACAACAAAAAATATTTATCTAAATTACTGAGATCTTTGCACGTATTCCATTATCCAATGAGAATACTACCCACCTCCTTCTAGCCTCCATGAAAGGGTATGTACTGAGGCGTGCTCCCTCTTTAAGCACATGCCCAGCTGCACAAAGGACTGAAGAGATTCAGATTCAATCTGAACTGTTTCTTTTGCATCATGATTGAATTCTTAATATGTTTTTACAAATAAATGTAACTCTGGTTACAATGCTGCCTCTCTTTTACCCAATGTAGTGACTCAGTTAAATAAAACAAAGAAAACTGTAACATACTTAGAAAGATGGCCCAGCAAACAGTGAGGGAGATGACCCTTCCTCACAGTTCTATCACTGTGGTTAGTGTCCTAGTATTCCAATGTACAATAGTGTACCTCCATGATGCCACAAGTGACCTGCAGCAACAGTAACAGGGAATTTAGGAGAGAGGCAGAGAGCAAAGAGCCAGCGAAAAGCAAAGAAAAGAGAGCAGAGGGGGAGAGATGTTTAAAGTACTGCCATGTGCTAAGCTGCTGTGACGCTCAGCTGCATATCTACCTTTTCTATTCATATTCATTACTCTAAGCTGCTTTTTCTCGCATACCTGCAAATTGAACTCGAATGATTTCTTATTATGTCTGGTGAACGTATGAAAGGTGCTTTCTGAGGTGCACACAAGGAAACTCAGAGGAATTTGTGATGGAAACAAATTTAAAAGAGGTGTGTGTGCTGAATGAATGTGAATGAGGGTGGTACAGTACAAGTGTAAGTCAAAAGAAGCTTCTAAACCTAGAAAAAGACCAAAATCTGAGGCAGAACTAATGACAAATCCATCTAATGAGGACAATGTGAAGATAAAAATAAAATGGTCTGTCTACATGCAGACACAAACTCAGTGCCAGGTTCCACTCACTGTTTGCACTATGGGCTGAAATATATGCCACCAGAAGATGGAGATATACAGTTTCTGTCTGTCTCTCCGTCTTCTCAGGAAAACAGTGCAAAAAAACACATCTCTCTATCATAAACCATTTCAGTGATATTCACAGATATGTAAAACTTACAAGGTCGATTCCCAATTTGTCCCCAGATGGTTAAATAGCTACAGAAGCATGGGAACCTTTCTGGCCATACAGCATACATACAGCAGTTCCTCCTTTGTTTCATGGCGGGTGGCAACAAATGACCACTGTGTTACATGCTCAGAATCGCAGGCGCTGATGCTGAACAGGCGTCCTGTGTATCTGTGCTCGATTGCTCTGCCTCAACTACCCGGATGTTTGTCACAGAAAATTAAATTTGAATTGAGAGAACCAAATGTTCAGTTCCAAACTAATAAATTCAATTTCAAATTACAATTCAGATTCAGTTTTTCAATGCAATGATTATTTAAATGATAATACAAATTCAAATTATGTAATTCAAATTCAGTTTCTGGTGGCACATATTTCAGCCCATATTGCACTACTGCACAAACCACCCTCATAGACTTAGCTATTGCATGCAAGCATCCAGGTCTGGTCAGAGATCTTCTCTGACAGCCAGCAGTCAACATATTGTGTAATGTGACGCTGCGGCTTTTGTCTGGAAATGTCACTTAAACTTGTCAGCACAGCTGTGAGGATGAAGATGAAGCATGCAGGTATGAGGGCAGAACAAAAAGCGCACTGACAGCCATAGGGGCACTACGTGTTTTTATCACACGTCACCTACACTCCAGTATCTGGACCAACAATGACAACAAAGACATGTCTGAGGTGTTTTCAGGTATTGTTCATGGCATTTTAGAGTTTGTCTTTTCCTAGTAAAAATGTCTTGTTCTTGCAGATGCATCAGATCACATTTGTTCACTAGTTGATGTACAGTTTTGAAATACTATCATCTTTTATTGAATATATACTCCAGTGGCTCAGGAGTTAGAGTGGGTCGTCCAATAATCAGATGATGTTCAATCCCTGGCTCCTCCGGTCTGTATGTCATAGTGTCCTTGGGCAAGATACTGAATCCTAAATTACTCCCAATGGCGCAGCCTCCGGGAGCTCATCATAGACAGTAGATCTATACATATATAGCATTACTGTCATTATTGCTACTGTAACCTTCTATCATTCATCGTAATTCATTGTCATTTCATCATTCATTGTAATTGTACAATATGTTTGTGTTGATTGTTCTGTACATGTGACATCCATTGCACGTCTGTCTGTCCTGGGAGAGGGATCCCTCCTCTGTGGCTCTTCCTGAGGTTTCTTCCACATTTTTTCCCTGTTAAAGGTTTTTGTGGGCAAGTTTTTCCTCACTGGAACCGAGGGTCTAAGGACAGAGGGTGTCACTCCCTGTACAGATTGTAAAGCCCTCTGAGGCTAAATGTGTTTTGTGACTTTGGGCTATACAAATAAAATTTGATTTGATCCTAAAACTGATGAGCAGTTGGCATGTTGTATCATCAGCATATGAACAGTCCATTTACCACTTCAGTTGTGTAAAACTTTCACAGTTGCAGCAACAAGATGTTGGTCACAGGGTGACATATTAAGGGAGTAATGTCTACATTGGTGACGCTGTAGTGTTGTAAGGGAAGTTCCCTGACCAGAGAGTAGGGAGTGCAACGACTGCAGCTCATGTCTGAGATTCACCTCTGCTCTGATATATTAGAGGAGAGTGGGGATTTATTTACACCCAGAAACAGCAACCCTGTTACTCTGGATAATCCACAGACCTCAGTGTCAACAGTTTTCAGACAGACTTTGGTCAAAAAAAAAAAAAACTGCAGTGGAGTACGACATTATGATGAAATCAGTGCAAAAGCAAAGACCCTGGAGGAGAAACAGACTGAAGACGCAAACAGATGAAGATGAACTTCTCCTTTCTCTGTGGTGAAATTGTCACTATCATCCCGTCACTGCCAGAATACCACTCAACTTAGAGGTCAGCATATTTATGGTCAAAGTTAAGTTCAGTTTGGTTGAGATTTGCAGGAAAGACCAGGTGGGAAAATGAAGACAGAATGCACAACTTTGGTTCAGGAAATAGTCAGTATTATTCTTCAGAATGCCTCCACCCACTGCCAGTGAATTGAGGTGAAGGCAGAAATGTTAGAAAAAGATATTTAACAACCTGGACAAAAACAACTATCTACATAGAGAGATGCCATTAGTGAGAAGTAAGAAAATCAGTTTTTGATCTGTCATTTGAAACAGTCGGTTTTTAAGATCAGCCCTGTGGTTTATCTTTTTTTATTCCTGTCAGTTTGTTTGCTAAAGTAAAAGTAAAATAAATGAATCCAATTCGACGCAGAAAAGCTGTCCTATAAATGTATTATACCAGCATTTATTTGCTCATTGTGTAACTGAGCTGTTTTTCCTTGACGGAAACTGAATTAGTTGGAGAAACTTTTGGAGACTCTAAATGATTCAGCGGTGCCCGAAAGCATAGCAGCATGTTTGAATGCTGCGTGACCTTTACTTTGTCAGCCTGCTAAACTTCCTGTCTCTCCTCTGTCATGTTGTTGCATTCATCACTTTCAGTCTAAAGTGCAACAACTACTTTATTAATCCCCCGGGGAAATTAGATTTGTTCACTCTCCCTGTACAGGACATGTGACATGTGTTAACTGTGGTGGAGAAATGTCAGAGTGACAGGGCCTCTGCTGAGATACAGCCACCCCTGATTACAGACTTTTCTAAAGCAGCAGTCCAATTCACATCATCTATATACATGCATCGCACATGGCTCCTCTAAAAGAGAAGAGGTTCAGTCTGTCTCTGAACTGAACTGAACCTTGATTGGGGCTGGCTCAGACCTTGATTACACCAGAGCTAATTCCTTTCTCATCCAGACTGAGCTGCTGCAGGGGGTGATGGAGGAGAGGAGCGTATATCCTTGTTAAGGCTGCATAATTGAGGAGAGAAGTTAACAGATAGGTCAAGATGAGTGATGGAGCAGAGGCTAAACCCAGTTTGCCACAATTTGTTTGCAAAATGGGTTTGTCACCCTGCTAGGCTGACATGATAATGTTATTGTGGTGGAAATTTTAGCCAGGCTTTTGTGTTCCCACGTCACAAATGTTTCCTGATGAATTTAAAGAAACTGTGACGGTGTATGCTCTGGGTCAGCAGCTTTAATGGAAATGGATGATTTGGAAAACAGTATCTACTTTTCATAATACATGTCCAACTCTAACACTGCAGCCTCTTGAAGATGCTTGCTGTCAAGTCGATATACAGAATGATTCCACCTGAAGAAAAAAAAAAGAGACAGGTCAACTCAAGGTCCATTCACTACCTTTAGCAATAATATATGCAGTTGACATCATGCAGGTCCACAGCACCAGCATGATCTATATTCACAAATAGTTTTGTACTTCCCCCTTTACATTATATAACATTATATACATTACACATTATATAATGTCATGTGCAGCCCATGTTGGATACTGATGCTTGGTTCCTACAGTTCAAAATATCAGCAGTAAGTACCACTGTAGCGCCTTGCCACGTAGGATGGGTCAAACAAACACAGGATTTTCACCCAGGATGCAACCATCTGTGTGGTTTTTGACAGACAGTAGAGGGGTACCTACAACATCGACCATAAATGCAGTGGCCAAGTTGTTGGTCATGTGACTGCAGCATGTAAATATCCCAGATTTGCTAATTTGCAATAATCAATTTACATGTACCTTACTGACTGAGCTGATACAAATATATCTTTGCTAAGAGTTCTGATGAGTTCTGATGTAGCAGTAAGAAGGAAAACAAGACGACTCCATTAATATCTATTGTCATGACAACAATTTATCTGTTATCTAGAAAAACATATTCCCCCAAATGTGATGAAATGATATGTAGTCTTTATGCACAAAGACTACATATGTGTTTTGAGAGGCAGTGCTCAAACTATCTTATTTTACCACAACATCACTGCTTTAAACTCTTTGTGTGAAATCCAATAACCTCTTTTTACTTTCCACCTCTCGCCCTCTTTATAGCGCAACTTCAACTTTCTGGATCGCCAACCCCAATAACAACCTGATCAACTGTGCTGCTGCGGGCTCAGAGGTGAGTCTCTCACTTCAGCTTTTCACTTTCTCACCTCCTCCTTCCTCCTCCACCCCCCATCTCTCTCCAGGTGGAGGTCTGTCTCATTACCATGTTGCCAGGTCAGATTAATGGCTGTGTACTCCTATTAACTTCAGAATCAAGTAGACAACAGACAGAGGCACTGCTGCACTTTCACTATGATAGAGTGCCAATTATGATCACACTTCTGGGATTTCACAAGGATACGTTGACTGGAATGGAGTCTCATTCATCCTCGCCAATGTAATAACTATTCTCATTTGCATACCTGCGAAGAATAACACAAAAGTAGACAGGCTGACATGCAGAGTGGCAAAGCGGAAGCTGTATCTATGTGTGTGGGAGTGTGCCCAAGTTTATGCATGAACAAAAGATGCACAGATTCTTTGTAGTTCTTCATTTAGGGTCATTAAGAAACCTGAATCCGACTGTGTTTTTTTATGTACATGTTTGTGTGTGATCTATCAGGAAACTGGTTTCTGGTTCATCTTCCACCACGTGCCCACTGGACCCTCAGAGGGGCTGTACTCCCCGGGATACACCGAACACACACCTATGGGCCAATTCATCAACAACAGAGCCCACTCCAACTACAGGGTGAGTCTGAGGACGCAGTGAAAACATCTAGAAATGTAAACTTATAAATTCATCCTAAACGTCATGTATAAAAACGCAATATTATACTAAATCTGACAAAACTCTCAACAAGGCTAAATAAACAGGTCAAATTGTTCATGTCAGGCTCTTTCCTGTGTTTGGATCCATACTACATGGTTACTCCATGTTATTTTACTCAGTGATGGTGGAACCTGTCATTCTGAAACATCGATGGACCATGCCACACTTACATTGGGTTCTTACAGGCAACATTCCGCAGCATGTGTGGAGTTTGCATGTTCTCCCCGTGTCTGCTTTTATTCTCTCTGGGTACTCCAGTTTCCCCCCACAGTCCAATGACATGCACTGTGACTCTAAATTGCCCGTAGGTGCGTTGTGAGACTTTTCTACTACATTTTCATCATAAAACTTCAAGAACAATACCCATAAGCCATACATAGCCAGACATAACAATATTATTACTGATTCATTGGTGGTGTTGGCAATGAAGCAGCATGTTGAGATATGTTTGTGTTTATGTTTAGAAATATGTAATTTTCCTGCATTTATTTTGAATATTTAAAACAGTAAGAGCTAAAGAGGGAAAAGCAAAGCGCCACATGTGACCTGCTCAGTAACAAAGAGAGGAGGAGCAGCAGGTCAGTGGAGAGAATAACAGAAATTGAGGGCAAACAACAGAATCAGATAAAGTGAGCCAAAGGAGAGAGATGAGATGGAGAGGACAGAAGAGAGTTTGGAGGCGCCTGCGGCATCGAGCTCAGGCCGAGCAGAGAGAGATTTATGAGGCGCTGGTGGAGAGGAAGTGTTATTGTTATCTCCCTCTTCTCTCTGCCCCCAACAGTGATCTCTCTTTTCTCTCCCTTCTCACTCCACCCTTCCCTTCTTCACTTTTAATTTGGATCATCCTAATGGGAGCATAACTCATGTCAGACTGCCACCCCAGGATGTTTGTGAGAGAGAAGAGGTTGTGTGGGCTGCAGGTCGGGTGTTCAGAGCAGCAACACGGCGGTGGTGTCTTTTGTTTTGAAGCAGCTAACTGGCTGAGGGTGGCTTTTATTATCATGACTATTTTTATTCTATGTAAGGAAAGGTTAGATTGTGCTTTAGGAGCTCTGAAACAACTGGAGTACTTTGAAGGAAGTTGGCTTGAATGTTTCTAAATTGGGTGTGTGTCATACCTTAAAGCTCTATTTCTAATATTCAGATGTAGAAGTACTGTGCAAAGTATGTGAGGATGCTATACTGTCAGATTTATGTCCAACTCTGCAGCTCTTTTTCTTTAAGCTTGTTATTTTAGTTCTCCAGCTTGCACTGTGACTGTATAGTTGCCTCCCGGTGACTCAGACCAAACACCTACACCTTTGCTATACCATCACCATTACTACCCCTGTCAAACTATCCAGTCGAGCAGCACATATATACACTACAAAACCTTCAGACTCATTTTCTAGCCAATATTTTTCCTCCACAAAATGAGTGAGACAATCAGTGGGTTGAATTAATTTGGGATCCACTCTAGTATGCCGCTAATTATGAACTTACACAGGGTCCATCATATGTGTTGAGGTCACTGTAGGGACAGTGTTGAATCTAAGATCATGTCATGAGGACACTGAGGTAGGATAGGTGCACTGATCATTACTATGGTAACCAGTGGACAGGGCTGCCTCACTGCCTGGGACAACAGATAGGTACATAATATATAAGGCCACTAAACAACTTCAATAAACCTTTCAGCGTAGGACATCATGGACTCTGTGCACTTTCTCTTCATTGTCCAACTGTCAAGCTTTGTAGCTGAATAAAAATTGCTTATCTGCCACCTGTCCTGGTCCATACTGAGTATACATATTAAACACCAACATCTATGGATACACTGGTGTGGACTAACACTTAAACAAAATACATGATTATAAATATGGCAGGTTAATTCAATTTAAAAATGTAAGTGATAATGAAGGCACAGAGGTGATATGAATTTTCCCACGAGCATTGCAGACGTCCGGTGGTTTATTTCTGTAGATTTACAGTGAGAGCTGTACCTGTAGTTTCATGGAGCTGCTTTATTACTGCAGATCACAAAGGTCTGGACCACATTGGCAGGTGTTGGTTTCATGTGCAGTCTAAACTACCAATGTGTGATGCACTGGAAGAAACAATGCTACCTAATCAAAAAGAGCTTTATATATGTCAGTAGTGTCTGAACAAGAACCAGAACCAGATATGCTGTGGTGCCTTGGTTATTTAAATTTTTTTAAAGTTACAACTCCCCTTATGACATTATAAAACAAACTCACATTTGCGAGATGACAGCAGCTGCCCCACTTACATTTTAGTAGCGTAGTAGAGTAGTGAGCAGGTCAAGGTTAATATGCAGCTACCACAAACACTGTCACAGCCACAGACCTTAGCGGGATATTCACTAAGACTGATGACATAAATGAGAGCAGCTGCAGCTGATCTGAATCCGAATGCACTGCTGCTAATTAAGGCCTGATGTCGGGCTCCTGTGTACAACATGTGTCTGCAAAGGACAGAAGTCCTGTGCTAGTGAGCCTGATTTATTGTTTGAAGGGGCCAATAAATATGTTTCACAAGTGCACTTTTCCTGCAGGCTTCAGCTCAGCTAAAAGGTGACTTAAATAAGTGACCTTTTAGCTGAGTTGAGTTTAGTTGGAAGCCAGAGTGTTTTCATATTCAGGATTGTGCTTCAGCGCAGCAGAAAATACGATACAAACAGTCTGACTTAAAATCAACCCCTGAGTGTAAGGGATGTTTTATCTGTAATTACTCTGTCATATCTGTTGGGGTTTCATACTTCTTGACATGTAGTTTGTTTTCTTTCCGTTCCAGGCTGGAATGATCCTTGATAATGGAGTGAAGACCACCCAGGCGAACAACAAGGACAAGAGACCATTCCTGTCTCTGGTTGGAGCCAGGTCAGACTCTATAAATCTACTCAGCCTGTATGACAAGCTGAAGTCCCATCACACCCAGTATAACTCAGCAGGGTAGATTTGCAGCCCATAATGGTCACGTTTCCTGTTGATGTTTTGTAACTGACAAATCAGTATTTGGAATAATACAGAGCAGTGGCAGGAGTGTCACTTGAGTGAGATTACTTGTATTGAAATCATCAAGTAGAAGTGCAGAAGTAGAGTACCATTAGGTCCCATGTGCTCAGTATGGATGGTCCAATGTGTCATCCTGACTTCACCATTTCAACATGAATCCACCCTACACACTCCCTCTTCACTTCAGTGAGGCTCTTCAGTGTGGACATGTCTTCCTCAGAAAACTTTCTCACGGACTGGCTCGTCTGAAAAATACAGACAGAAGCAACTTGTAATGGAAAATGGCCCAAAATGGACCGTTCTGCTGTTTGAGTGGGTCAGACTAACTTTGACAGACAACTCTGCTAACAGCCAATCATCAACAAGGTCACCAACAGCAGACACAGCAACAGCTAATATTACTGACTAGTCCAACAGCAGTCAGCCCAGCTCTGCGTCTGTCTTTCAGCCTTTTATTTCACCAAGCTCTCACCAACCACTAAAAGTCAGTCCCACATTTACTCTTGTCCAGCGGCTTCTCACTGAGTCGCACTCTCCTTTCTCTTCTTGGCTTCCTTCGTCAGTGCCTCCTCACGTCTGCCGCATTATGTTACATTGAACTTTTACAGAACTCCTATTCTGGCACAGGACTGGCTCCACTCCATGTATTCTTATTAGTATGAGGAGTTACTGTGGAACAAGTTTTCTCGGGTATGAAAACAAATAATATAGAAGAGTTGCAGATGATGATGATGATGACTGTCTCTCTTCGCTGTCTGTAAGTCTGTGGTGCTTGACCGTGTGTTTGTTGATGTGTTGTTCAGGTATGGCCCACACCAGGATGCTGACCCCTTCAAACCCAGAGTCCCTGCTCTAATCCATCACTTTGTAGCCTATAAGAACCAGGACCATGGAGCCTGGCTGAGAGGAGGGGATGTCTGGCTGGATGACTGCCAGTGAGTATACCGCATGAGTGAATCCAAAACTGTGAATAAGTGAGTGAATATGTTTGTCTGAGTGAACTTAGAAAATCCTCATTATGAGTTTCAGGTAGCAGCTCGTTTTTTTTTTTCTTCTCATCTGATGACAGAGATGAAAGTGGGACAATTTCTAATGATAACTTTTAATCTCCTCCAGACTGTGTGTGTGTGTGTGTGTGTGTGTGTGTGTGTGTGTGTGTGTGTGTGTGTGTGTGTGTGTATGTGTGTTCCCTGGAGACCTCAGACTGTGGCTGAGCTCACAGCAATAATATTCTCTCTTTCTTGTTTAGATTTGCTGATAATGGCATTGGCCTCACTCTGGCAAGGTAAGAACCCACCCCCCACCCTCCTATTAAATCACTGTTCATATTTCTATGGAGAGATAAAGGACTGGTGGCGATGCAGGCCCCCCTCCTTCAGCCTGTGTGAGTGAAGTGTGAATTGAACTCTGCAGAAGGAGTGTGTTTAGGATGCAGTGGGAAATGGTGTGTTTGATGCAGTGTGGAAAGTAACTTAGAGGTGCGATGGTCACGAAGGTGGGAATTAGTGAGTTTCAGTTTTCAGCTGCCTACAAGTGCAATGATGTACGTCCACACATTAAGATTGTGAATGCACTGTAGTCCATCTCTCAGTGTATTGTTCAAAAACTGTGGGGGTACCAGCTAAACAGAGCTTTTACTCAAAATGATAACAGAAGATGGGCCACTGAGGGTTGAATACACAGCAGAGCTGTTGTCATTAAGCTGGATCTGTGTTTATTTTGTCGGATGACGGTGCAATTATAAAATAATTTTGCCACTGCAGCGCAGCAGCTTGGGAATGACTGATAATTCAACATAAAGTACTTATGAGACTCCATTTAATCACATTTAACACTTTTGCTGTCTAACAACCAAAAATATGTAAAATATTATCAGAACAAGTTGTTAATTTGTCTGCACCAGAGCACAGTGACCATGGAGAGGAACTGCCTGTCTGAAGCTGCACAGTCACTGATTGCTCATTTTAAACCTCCATACAGCTGATGGTAGAACGCCTGTTGTTCATTAACTGTATTTCTGTTGAAATTATGTTGCAGTCATCAAATAATGATGTCCTTCATTAGGTGTCGCTCCTCGCCAGATGTTGGCTGTGACGCAGTTTTGTTGCTTTCTAATTGAAAAGGGCGTGAAGAAGCGATTTAGCTGTTTGCATGTTGTTCAAGTCTTTAAAATTACCTTAAAATATTGATGTGGACCAAAATTGATATAGACTGCTTAATCTAGACGTAACGCTGTATTTACAGAATGCTCCAAGATGTGCAGCCGTCCAGACCTTACAGTGAAGCACAGATGTGCGTAAAGGGTTTTCTAGTTATTTAGGAGCCATTTGTACTATAAAAGAATACATTTTAAAAAGAAATCTTCATGCAGCTGAGGTTGAGAAATGCCAACTTTTAGTCTAGTATAGGTCAAGTGCCAAGCACATTGGTCTTACACTTCCTAAAATGCGCGATCCATACTTGACCTGTTGGTTCAGCCAAACTCTCAGTGGAGTAAATGCAGCAGACTGTCTAATAGTTCAATATTTTTAGTTCTAACTAAACTGAATGGTCAATGTACTGACTGTACTTGATAAATTCCACCCTGTACTGTTGATTCAGAGGTGTGCTGCAGAATAACGGCGTGTTCATTATTAGGGCCCGAGCACCAAACAACGTTCGGGCAGCGATTGTATCCTATTGTATCCTTAGGATTTTTCTTTTTTTTTTTTTTTTTTTTTTCCTCGGTGCCTCTTCAGGGCCATTTTTCACTGGCTAAACGCACTTGAAAACTCACAAACTGATAACCTCAAGCAGGAAAGTATCCTGAAATTTTTAGAATCCAGAAGTTTCACGGGCGCTTGGACCAAGATGGCTCCACAGTGCCACCTACAAAATCTTGTACAGAGCCTCTGCCATTGACAAAATTTCACGTAGAGACATGGTTTTCGGTGGCATATCTCCCCCAGGCCTACAAGACTCTAGGTGACCCGGGCCACAGTGAAGCGCACAGCATACATTTTGTTTCAAAGTTGCCATTTTTGTGTTTTTGGGGTCATCTCCAGGCGTCGTATCTGAATGAACTCCTCCTAGGGCTTTCATCCTATGTGTTTGAAACATGGCATACATATAAGCTGGAGTTGTTGTTTCCACCATTCTAACAACCACCAACTTTGGTTGGTCAAAAACGTCTTAATTCATGGAAAATATTTTATACTCTATGCAGCAGTAGAACAAGCTGCAGTGGCTGTACATCCCCTAAAGAGCTTGTTTTTGTCACTCTTTTTGTATTGTATCATCCAACAGCATTATGGAAAGGATAGCTACAGAGACAGACCTTTCTGTTAGAGTGAGAGCCCTTTTGTTTAACCACAAACAGCCCATATAGCTTTGGCCTTGTGTTTCATGTCCACTGACTGATTGAATCCTTTTCCTATTTTTGCTCCCTGTAAGCTCTGACAGATAATAATAGCTGCAGTGGTCGATAGCTGGGTATGTGTTAGTCACCTCTGTCCAAAGCTGTTTGTCCAGCCATCTTTGTCTGTCTTTACTTATGCGTGTGATTATTCCCATCACTGAATGTTACAGACAAACATATGGGTCATTAACACACTTGCACTTTGTGTGTTAGGTAGATTCATTTTTTTCTTGGTCTGAAACATTAGAGATATGTATTTACTGAATGAGGAAGTACAGCTGCAGATTTTAATGACTGAATAATGTTTTGATCCTGATGTTTAATGCAGGAAGTTATCACTGTGGGATCACTGAAAGAATTTAATAGCACTTGTGCTACTACAGATACTACATTTACTGTTACTGCTGATTTATCACTACACTCACTGCTACCACTGCTGCCACTTCAACACTCTCACGCTCATGTTTGTGTGTGCAGCGGAGGAACATTTCCAGACGATGATGGCTCTCGTCAGCAGGTGAAAAACTCACTGTTTGTGGGTGAAAGTGACAATCGTGGGATGCCTGTCCCCGACAACCGGATCTGGGGAATCGGGGGTTCTGACCTCACTGGCAGAACTCTGCCACGTGGCATGTAAGTGACAGCTATTGCCTATTTTGTCTATTCTAACACAAACTCAACTCATCTTACATCTTACCTAAACCTACCTCTAAGTATTGTTAGTATCCTGAGTATGGAAAGGTTTTTGGAGTATCTTGTGTGTGTGAACATCACATCCTGGTTTTAGAGCCTCTTCAAGTCAATCAAATTTTATTTATATAGGGCCAAATCATAACAAAAGTTATCTCATGACACTTTCCATATAGAGCAGGTCTCTCGACATTTCCCACCATGAGCAAGCACCTGGCGACAGTGGCTGGAATAATCTGACAGAAACAGGCACTGTGGAAATCAAACACCTCGACCATATTTCTGATCTCTGTTACAATTATCATCGTCACACTGTACACTCTGGACACGTCCAGATACATTTATGTGTTGATAAACGCAAAAACATTACAGGTGAGTTTATGTGTTTCTGGTAAGAACGTGTCTGACATGCACAATCTCTTGTTGTGCACTGGATGTGTGAAGTGGCACCTCTGTACAAAGGCTGGCCCTGATTTTCCAGTTCACATGAGAAAAACACTACATCTGTAGATGATCAGAAACGTGATAGAACATCTCGACAGATGATCAAAACTAGAATAAGACTCAAAACCAATATACTCCCTGATATTTCTCAGTAAAATGCTGTTAAAACAGTCCAAATGCCTTTGACCTGCAAATCACCAAAACCGTACTCACTGGAAGCTTTTAACTGACTTAAAGTCTTTAAAGTTGGTTGTAGAATATCAGTATTTTGCTCACTTCATGAAGAACTGTAGATGTGGTGACCTTGAATAAATGTCAGTTAGAATAGAAAAAGTGACCAAAAATATGGTTGCACTGTTTCTGTGTCATGCTACTGTGTATATGTCAACTATGTGTTTGGAACATAGTGGCTTTATATGGGTGGACAGTGGAGGAGTGCTAGAGGAGTTGGTTGGACAGACTTTGGCCATGAAACCTTTCTAACAGACACATTCTGACGCCCCTCGTGAAGGAGCAAGCTGAGAACATCTGACAGCCACTTTTAAGCCAAAATGTTTAATACCCCAAAGATAGATTTTGAGTGGAGTGCCACTTTAATAGAGACTGGTATGTGTGGGAGCCAGACTTGGTATGCATGGAATCAGTCCCATGCCCTGGCCCACTTGGCAGAGTACAGAAGGAAAACCAGAAAAAAAAAAAGATTTTCATCAGCAAACAACCCTGCAGGACATCAGCAGCTAGAACCCCTCACCCCACTGTGGAGCCCCATCAACTCTGATCTGATACGCCATCATTCACAGCTCAGCCCACTCCGGCTCAGACATGTTTAGCTGTATGTCTATTTCTATCTCTGTTTCTATTGGAACTTAGAACTTAAAGTCTAATTCCCTGTGTGTGCACTGGGCCAATAGCGGATTCTGAGGGAATATCTTAACAGTAGTATTATCAGAGATTCCTTTATTGTGTGGAAAACAGAGAAGTCTACATAAAGCATATCTTAGTAAGCATGGACACACAATTACACATGCTCTCATGCTGTGTGGCATTTGATGAGACGCTCATCATCATCCAATAACAGGAAGTCTGCAGGCACCATTCACCAATGTGAATTGTGTAAGTTAGTCTTTCCCTTTTTTTCATGGTACCACCACTTATTGGTATATATCTGACCTTGAACATAGCAGAGAGATTGGTCACATTGTAGTGTACAGTGGGTTTGTCATCAGTCACCTCATGCTCAAACAAAACAATGAGCTAAAAGAGAGTTGGAGAGTCAATTCTCTGTGGATTTGTCACTACAAGTGACCCATTTCACATTCCACCCTGACCTTTTGTTGTGATAAAAATATTGATGAGTGTACCTTTAAGATTAAAGATTGATAATTTGGTTAAAATGAGTATAACCCCAGTCCAGGTGATTTTTATTGCAGTCATTGTGATGAAGACATTACATTACATACAAATTAGGTAACTGTACTATGTTGACACCTCTACATCTATTCACTAAGGTAATTCCATGTGCATTATAAATGCACATAAATTTACATCCACATAGTGACATAGAATTAAATAGGAAAATAAATAAAAAGTGTGAATAATACCACAGGTTTGTGTGTGTGTGTGTTTCTCTGCAGTGATTTTCCTATCCGGGGCATGCAGATCTATGACGGCCCCATCAACATGCAGAACTGCACATTTCGGAAGTACACAGCTCTAGAGGGACGGCACACCAGTGCCTTTGGCTTCAGGCTCAACAACTCGTGGCAGAGCTGCCCCAACAATAACGTCACTGACATCACCTTCGACCACGTACCTGTGAGTCACCCGCTGAGCGAAAAAGCACAATACCAAACAAGTTGAATTAAAGTCATATTTTGTTAGGGGTGAAGTTTAGTTGAAGCATTCTGAGCTGCGCTCGCCAGCAGAGTGTGAACAGTATGAGATCCAGCCAATCTACAGCTCAACAGTTTCCTCAAAATGTAATAATGCCTGAAAGGGTTACAATACAATTTGCACTTAACTTGATTGAAGATCAAATATGGTAGTAACTTGATCAATAATGTGATAAAACGGACTGATAACATTTTTACAGAGAATGTTCAAACCAACAAATAAATACAGTAACGAGAAAAAAAACTACCTAAATGAAATTAAACTGAGAAAGAAACTATTTTCTAATAACCAAAAACAGGGAGAAACAGCAGCCATAAATCTAGTGACCCTAACAAAAATTAAAATAAATGCAATCAGTAAAGCAATCTAAACTAGCCCAGTCCCCAGGTAGCAACAAAATACCTTCACAAATACAAGTAAACACAATGGTTAACATTCACAGTCAATACACAACCCAGACAGTAGACCAACACTGAATAAACACTGAATCAACGTTCAAATATAACATTTTTTCCTCAGGTCTGCCCTGAAATAATAAAAGTTATTTCAATCAACCCTAATCTGCTGAACTAATGACATTAATTAAACCAAACCCCAGATAGCAGACCAACATTGAATCAACATTGAATCAATTTTGCCTTTATCACTAATTCAACCTCAACCAAAATGATGATTTCCAACTTCAGTCAAGTGCGAATTGTCATGACATGACATTTTCAGGAAATGATTACATTATTAGGTCCACATTGCTGAGAGTAAATGATGTAAACTTTGGATATTATCATCACTGATGTATATAAGTACAAAATGGCCATCCACCTATATCACACCATCCCTCTACTGTAGATCACGTCTCGGGTGTTCTTTGGTGAACCGGGTCCCTGGTTTAATAAGATGGAGATGGACGGCGACAAGACGACAATCTTCCATGACATCGACGGCTCAGTCAGTGAGTATCCCGGAGCCTTCCTGGTTAAAGAAGACAACTGGCTGCTCCGTCACCCTGACTGCATCGATGTTCCCGACTGGAGGGCTGCCATCTGCAGCGGCCACTATGCACAGGTGGGTCATTTGGAGTCAAACTCAAAATGCAAAGAAATAAATGATATTGGCATCATCCTTCTAACTTCCTGGTGGTGGCGTTTTCTTCAGATCTACGTTCAGACACGTAACCCTGCCAACCTGAACATGCACATAGTGAGGGATGAGTACCCAGATCGGCCCTTGACACTCGAGGGTGCCCTGGGTAAGAGGAAACACTACCAGCAGTTCCAGCCAGTGATCACACTGGCTAAAGGCTACACCATCCACTGGGACCAGGCGGCGCCTGCTGAGGTCACCATCTGGCTCATCAACTTCAACAAGTCAGTGGACATGAGCTACACTTCTGACAGACACACACAAACATTGTGATAAACTCAAAGCATGTTCACAGCAGGTGTGATTTGGATTGTTTAACCAGGTGAGAATCATTCATCTAGCACAGACAGTACACAGTCATGAACATCAGTGTGAAGGAAATGTGACAGATGAATGGATCATTATCATATGACTATCATGACTTCACAACAATAGATAAGGCTAAGCAGACACAAAGGCCTTGAGACATGCACAAAAGACAACCATCATAAGTAACAACATGTCATGTAGACTTTAAACACAGGCTGACATTGATGGAAATATTATTGAATATAACTGTTCAAATCAGTTGAAGTGTGCTGTATGTGTGGAGAGCACTAAGATCTATGTGGAAGTTTATAGTAACTTGATTTTTATTTTCTGTTTGACTGGAATAGGTACCACAAGTAGATGTGGTAGTAGAGTCAGGAGTGAGAGCTGTATTTTGTCTTTACTTACAAAAACTTATAAATAAACAATTTCCAAAGAATAGTGTCCATTTTAGCTCAGCACAGATCCAAAAGAGGCAATAATTTATGTCTAAACAGACTTAAAGACTAAAATCACACCAGAGAGACAAATTCACCTTTTTGATCCAGTGAAATGCATCCAGACCAGCATTTTGATCTGTTTACAATCCTTGTTCTTTGACTACACCCAGCAGCCCGAGGGCTTCATCTGTTGCAGTCAGTGAGCCATCCATGAAGTGAATTTCAGCTTGCATTTTTATCTTCAACTTCCCGTCACACTAAGCACTGAAGCAAATACTCAGAGGAGGAAAAAGGACGAGGAGGAAGATCATGTCTCATGCACTGAATGAGGCTTTCTCAAGGGTCGTGAGCCTGCCACAGCACTGTAATGAATGTCTGCCATTGAACCACTTTTGCCTTTTTTCACACTGAACCAAACATATTACTGGCTTAATGCTGCCACAGTGTGCGATGTGGAAACTGCTTCAGTACCGGTGCTGATCATCATAGCGATGTGTTGGAAACAACACATGGGAGCTTTGCTTTGGTTTTTGAGAAGCAGCAGCCTGTATTTACTGACACACTGTAACTCACACTGTACCACCACACTGACAGCTTCACTGCTCACCCTTCCCACACCCACACCTCTCATTCTCGCCGTCCTCACCCTTTTTACGCAGATGTCAATCTGTCTGTGTTACTGCCTCCACTGGCAGCTCAGACGGGGCTCTCCACCCCCATTCTGTCTTGGTACTTTTTATACAGAACAGCAACGTAGGATGGCAGCACAACAATTGCACCTAGGGAGTCACCGCAGCACAAGGACAGAACACGTCAAAGAAATAAAGAAACTTAAAAGTATAAAACAAAGAAGCAATATGAGAGCAATTCAGCAATTCAGTTTACCACGCAATAACAGTACGCACATCTAGTGTTGTACTAATGCTGCAACTGTCTAAAGCAGTAGAAAAGTATAGAGAGTAATATGATACTCATACATGTGACAATGAATGTAACCCCTGTAACTGATCAAAGACTATCTCTGCTGACGAATGAATGATCTTTCTCTGGCCATACACCAACTCTTGGTCGATGACATTTAACCTCTCACTACTGTGTTGACCAACATCTGATGTTGTCTCTTGTCCGGGATCCTCGCTGTTTCACTGATGTAGCGTCCCCCTCAGGTGTCATACTCCACTTGAGTTGTCCTCTCCTCTGGGATCGTCTCTTTAGGCTGTACTAATGTCTTAAAGAACTCAACGTTCTTCAAAGCACTTGTCAGATTCAACAATCCTACAAGCTCTGTGTTGTTCATTCTTCAACCACTTTTCAAATGCACAACTGAGAGCAACATCACAAGGACAGACTGCTAGAAAGCCACCAACCCCATTTATATGACGCATCACATCGAGCCTACAAAGACGGACAGAAGACAGAATTCTTGGAAGGAGTTCAGGGAGGCAGCTAGGAAGAGGATATGATGACAGATGGGTTTTTACCTGCTACATATTCACAACCTCTGTTGATTGAAATGGACAGACGTTGCGGCTGCTGTGATGTTCACACTCTATAACGGCAGGGCAAGAAATGAAATGAATGAAAACTGATGGATATTAGTTCATGGCTGATTCACACAGTCAAAGCCAGACAGGACAAATGGTAAATGGGCTGTACTACACCTTTCTAGTCTTTCAACCACTCAAAGTGCTTTTACACGCATTCATACACCGATGCACATGCCATGCATCGGTGTATGAACTGATGCATACTTACTTAACTGCCACGCAAGGTGCCAACTGCTCATCAGTTTTAGAAGCTAACCATTCATACACATTCACACACTGATGGCACAGCCTTCAGGAGCAATATGGGCTTCAGTATCTTGCCCGAGGACGCTTCAACATGCAAACTGGAGGAGCCGGGGATCAAACCGCCAATCATCTGATTAGTGGATGACACGCTCTACCTCCTGACTCACAGCCACCCTGAAATGATTTTCAACTGAGAACTCAAATTAAAACTATTTGAAATGAAAATGCTGTCGTAGTGTACTTCTCATTTTTATGGGGGGTGACCCAGCATGAGCCCGCACATCCTCCCTGTTTTTGATGGTTGGCAAGAGGTGAGCTGACCAGACCTGACATCTGCTGCAGGGTCAAGGCCCTGCTTACTTGGACACGTCCACACACCTTGCCAAAGTGAGCATGGCTGTTGATTCCAGACTCTGAACAATGAAAAGCTGTGGAGGAGGCGGTTTCAGACTCTGACAAGCACTTTGTTTGAAGCGTGCTGATGATTTAACCCTTGAGAGGTGCATGTATGTACATGGGAACGCATATTAAACTAAAGTGTGATGATGACATGGGAACCTTTGCTTTGAACAGTGATCCCACTAAAGGCTTTCTGTAAATGGCGGGGCAGCTCCTGAGGTCACTCACAAAATGTGTGAGTGATGACCGTCAGCTCATTCCTGTCACTCCCACTATTTAAAAAGATTCACCACAGAAATGGGGAGAGTCTCATTATGTGCGCCTCCCTTCAGATGGTGTTTGCAGTGAGGTCTTCAGCTATTTAAACTGCATAAGGCTGCTTGTCATTTCAGGCATGTCATCTATTCCCTCATGGCTCGAGTCCACCCTGACATGGACAGTGCAGAACCACAGCAGTATATTTCCATCAGTGGTGCACACCAATAGCCCCATCTACTGTCCACAGAGGAGTACAGCATGTGAGGCTGATTCTCAGCAGAAATATGACTTGTTTATGTCTGACGTGATTTAAGCAGCTGTTGTCTGTTTTCTTAAATCACAAGAGTAAACTAACTGATGGTGCTTTAATGAGCCGCTCTCCCTGGCCTCGTGCAGTATGATGTATTAAAATGCAGCCATCTCCTGCTGATTCTGAAGCTTTGATGAAGGATCTTGTATCGGACCCAGTGGAAAGCTGGAGCTCGGTAGATTAGCATCTTTTAAATAAGCCTTGTTAATGAAATGTTGACTTTGGGGAAGTTTACATAGTAAATTTTACTTTTATTTGTTTGGAACTTTTTTTATGTTTTCAGCGTATTTGGAAACCTAATTTTTCAATTAGAGCTGCAACCAAAAGCCCTTTTATATGGGTAAAATGGCAGATGGATTTGATTGATTGTGAATGGCCAAAATGAGAGCCGAAAATTATTCAACTGGGAGTTTGGTATAGTGCGATGAATTCACGCCCACACCAGAGGGAAAAACAATTCCTTCTTGTCACTTGGGTGTGTTAGCAAACAACAGAAAAATGCTTAAAAGCTGCTACATGGTAGGACACACTACCAAAAGGGTAAAGACCCCAGAGTTAAGTTTTTATATTTTACATGAAAAGCTTGAAATGAATTGTGGTGTTCCACAAGGTTCAATTTTAGGTTCTTCATTTTTGTGCCACTTCATCAGGATACGCGGCATGAATTTTCAAACCTATGCTGATGACACACTTTTTATATTGCAGCTTCTCGTGGTGACTCTGTGAAGCACTGTGTATGTTTGTCATTTTGTTTATATGAAAAATGTTACAAACCTGATCGCCTGATTGATTTTTATTTCAAGCTGCGAACCCTCGCATTGGAGTCACTACAACCAGAGAATGTTCTTCTATAAATGACATAAACAATTATTTGATCATAAAAATGGGTGATAGATACTTTTTTATCTATTGACTACTCAAACTCTTTTGTTCAGCTTTATAATACATTACGTGAAGCTGGAATAATCACGTATGTGCTGCTAATGTGCTTATGTGAGAACAGAGATAACATCAGGACTGTATCTCCGTTGTGTTTTTAGGAATGACTGGATCAACGTGGGCATCTGCTACCCACAAGGCACCACCCTCACCGTTATCTCCGACATCCACAACCGCCTGACCAAACAGACCCGCAAGACCGGCGTCTTCATGAGGACGACGCAGAGGGAGAAGATCAACCACTCCCATCAGGCCAGAGGATACTACTACTGGGAGCAAGACACTGGGTCAGACACACACACATGGAACAGACCTTCACATAAGGTCGCCTCATCTCACAAGAACTATCATCCACCAACCAGTCTTTAAAGCTGCACTAATTAATATTTTATATCCATTTAAATCAGCTATAAATTTAAATGAGCTTTAAATCAGCTATGTGTAATGTGAAAGATGTCACTGTGGTGATAAACCCACAAAGAATTATTACCAACAGCAGTTCCCCTCAACTCTGCAGAACTTTTTTAGGCTCTTTAAGCTTGTTGTTTTGGGTTTCTGGGCCCCAGAAACACAGCTCACGTTACTGATTCATGTATAAGATGAGATGAGATCGACTACACAAAGTGAATAAGAAAAATACTATAAATAGGAAATAAAAAAGAAAAAACAAGATATACTAGAAGGATATGAAAAACTTGAAACTTGACTCTGTGACTAACTGTGGTTGGTCTGTCTGTGCATGTGTAATGTGCTGTGCTGTGTATAATCCTACTATACTGCAGCTTTGGTCATATTTTGTTGTTCTGAGCATCATTTAAACTCGTCAAATGAATGGCTGATTTACAACAAAGTCTAACAAGTCGGGTCAATGAGTCACCAGATGATCAAACAGGTTGTAAACAGACCAACAGTTTATCTAAACCACTTTATTTGGAGCTCAAACTGAACATGACTGCATTTGAATGACAATAATAACCTGCCCTTGTGGAGCCCAGTGCGCTCACTGTAGCTGAACAGTTTGGGTATGTAAGTTTTGATGGTTACAGTTTGGGAGGAGTTTGGGTAATAATATTATTAATAATAATATTACCACCTCTTCCTGTCAGGTTTATCTTTATGACCTGCCTGCTTCAGATGTTCCCACATGTCAGAAATCAAAATAACGAGTTCATTGCAATTATTACTGATAAGAATGATGTTCACATCCACACGGAGGTTCCATGGTTCTTAATTATTATCCTTTAGTGTGACCTCTCTATAGAACCACAGCCTATTCCATAAAACTGAGAAAATGGGAACATGAAACTTTTTTTTACAAAAATAGAGCAGAGAGATCAACATATGATAGAGAGCAAAGAAAACAAGGAACAACGAGAAAGAGTCACTGTAATCACCAAAGAAGAAGTAATTGGAGACCTTATCCCATAATTATGAGAAGATTATTATTATTATTATTATTATGACTTACATCCCATAATTACAAGAAAAGATCTTATAATTGTGAGATAACAGATGTTCTGTGAACCATCAAATTCTGTGACCTGATTAAGAATTGCAACTACGTTGCCAGTGCAAATGTTTTGAAGATCATTTTTCAAGATTGTTTTCAAGATCTCATTGGTTATTAACTTAAGGAATAGAATGTTACCCTAATAATGAATGGTTATTACAGACAGTGGAAAGAGAGTGCACAACATGCTGAAAGGTTTAGTGAAGCTTGATCAAGGAGGATTTATCAGTACACTTTGACATGCTGCCATGCTGTACAAGATATTTGGCATAGTCCACAAATAAGGAAATGTGTCCATACTTAGTGGTCCAACATTGTTATGTGACTCTGTAGAGGCTTCTACATTATTTACCTATTTGTGTCTAGTAATGATCAGATCATGGATTTTAAAACAGCTCTCACAGTCACCTCTGTGCCCTGTGTAACCTCATATGTGGCATGCTAGAATAGAAAATTCCCTCACAGATACCATCCACAGTGTCAAACCAAACCAACGAAGAAATAAAGTAAATATATAAAGCATCATCGACCTTCTTAAATAGGGATGAATGATAATCGCCTCTTCCTTCCAAGAATCAAGAACAAGAAACAATCTTGAGATTAGGATCTGATATCTAATTGTGTAATATTTCTTATTCTCATTCTCTGTTGTAATTATGAGATCTTTAATTAGATAGTAAGTCATACTATAAGATACAGCTTCCAGATGGTTCTGTCTGTGGTGAATTCAATGCATTTCCAGAAAGGTGAATGTGGGAGGTGATAAGTGAACTAAAGAGTGGGCAGATGAGGAAAGTGCTCTAATTCTCAGTGCAGTCATTTCATGTTAACAAATATCATTCTGCATTTCACAATGTCACTTTTTGTCAGTGTACAATATCTGAAACTTCACTTTGTGTATCGCAGACTGCTCTTCCTGAAGGTGAAGGCTCATAACGACAGGGAGGAGTTCGCCTTCTGCTCTGTGAAGGGTTGTGAAAGAGTGAAGATCACAGCCGTCATTCCTAAAGGCAGTCCACCCAGCAACTGCATGGCCCAGGCCTACCCCAGACACGCTGAGCTGCCCGTTGTGGATGTTCCCATGCCCAGAAAGATACCCAATGCAAGGCTGGTGAGTCAAGAGTGGAAGGGGTGATTAAATTTAGTGTTTACAGACAGACAGATGCTTGTGTGGACGCATTGCACTGTTTGTAAATCTGATAATTATCTTGATAATTCAGTTTTCACATTTTCATTCTCAATACATTTACCAGCTCTGTATATTGTCATGAGGTGTGTTTTTCATAACTTTATCTGCACACTGCCTTCCACTTCCACTGTAATGAATTTGCTATGTTCTTATTTACATTCCCTCTTGGCGTTATCCTGCTGAATCTCAATTTCCCCACAGCAATCATTCGAAATGGAATCTCTGCCTTCTCTTAAAATTACATTTGCAGCATCTCATTTGTTCAGCTCTGTGTGCGTGTGTGTGTGTGTTTTGCTGTGTGGCGAGTTAAAAACTGGCTTTAAAGTGTTTCCATGAAAATGGCAAATACTGAAATATTGTGCATTATAGTAAAACTCTCTCTCCTTTACTTGTTTCCTCTCAGCACTCACCCGAACACTTCCTGGAGGTCAAACTGGAGTCCTACAACACTCGCTTCTTCCACATCAAGGAGGACTTTGCCTTCACAGAGGTACACTTTGTCTCACACAGACAGCAGAAGCTCTAATTTCTTGCTCAGATCAGAAGTAGTGTTGCACAAGGGTGGAAGTTTCTGGTCAATTTCCAGTAAATTTCTGGAAACAAATTAGTTAAGTTAATTAGATTATTACTATCTAATTACCTAATTAGATTAGTTAATTCCATGGGAATTATGGAGATTTATGGGAAAACTGTATCATATCCAAACATAAATCAAAAGATTTTGTTTCATTGTTCATTCATTTTGTTTTTTGTTTTGTCTCATAAACAGACATTCAAAATAAAACAATTTAAAAAAAATCAACAGATTTATTCGTAAGTAGAACTTTATCAAGTTTGAATTATTTTACTGAACAATATTATGTAGTTCACGAGCTCAAATGTGTGTCTTCAATAGTGTCTGTGTGCTCTGGGCTCTAAAGTGTGGTCCAGGTACAGAAATCACCTGTGCGGGTAGGGGGCGTGGCCTCAATAGCCCTGTAGTGAGCAGCGTGCTACATGCATGTGATGAAGGAATAGTAAATATTCAAGACTACCTGCATGAAATCTGGTTATTTTAGTCAGGATTGTGCTATATATATAATTATGAACTCATGTGAGAGGGAATACACCACCACCTGCTTTGCAGTGGCTCTTCTTTCAGGGTAGATTTTACTAGTTTACAGAATACATCAAGGACAATTGCTCTTCTGACTATATAAAACAATTCCAAATTCATCAAACTGCTGAAAGGAAAAGATTAGAGTAAATGTTCTTCACTTTGACTCAGTCTTGTAAACACAAGAATTAAAGCTATTTATCATGTTTCTTTTGACTTTGAAATTCTGTTAACGCTTTTCTGCGTGTTCCGCTGTAGTGCAAATCACCAAAATACAGCTGGTACTATTTTCCTTTTCTTTTGGATTAAAAGTCCAGTGTGTGAGATTTACAGGGCTGAATTTACAGAATATGGTAGAAATGGAATATAATATCCATAACCATGTTTACATTTGTGTGTAATCATCTGAAAATAAGAACTCCTTTGTTTTTGCTACCTTAGAATGAGACTATATCTACAGATGGTGCAGGTCCTTCTCCATGCTTCTAACTAAACGCTTGCTCTAGATAAGGTCAGCAGTTTGTTGTTGCTGTAATCTGCAACTTCACCACTAGATGCCAATAATTCGACACACTGGATCTTTATTGATCTGCATTTGTAAACGTGGCGCTACATTCTGCTTATTCAGTTATTCTTAGACTTCTTGTGTCTGATTGACTGGCTGTGTTGTGTTGACAGGTGAACGGCAGAAAGTTGTACCAACCAGAAGACGGGGTGCAGCTGACAGTAATTGACGGCCACGATGGGAAAGTGGTGGAGAGCAAAGACTTCAGGAACTCCATCCTACAGGGCATCCCTGCACAGTTAGACAACTATGTCAGTGGACTGAGAGACGGGTAAGTTCCTCCTCTGCTGTCCAACTCAGCTAAAAATCTAAATGTATGTACTGCCACTTTTTTTCTTTCTTCATGTGACTTAGCCCAAATTGCTTCCTTTTGAGAGGAGGTGATTCAGAGCTAAAAGCCCTCATGACTATTTCAAGTCACTTCAATGACAAAACACACAAAAACACATACAGCTATATGTGAACACTATATACTGTTTGTCACTCTTTGTCCAGTTCCATTGTCCTCATCACGTCTAAGGGCCGTCTGGTTACCAGAGGATCCTGGACTAAAGTCCTGGAGAAACTTGGAGCTGACAGAAACATCAAATTGAAAGGTAACTAACTATGTTTGTATCTGTTGAGATACATGTGCTCACATTCCAACATGAGTATGCCATACAAACAAGTGGACAAAACCTTAAGCTTACACTGTATACATTTCTTATTTTTGATATATTCACATTATTATTATTATTATTATATTTATTATATTTGTTTATACTGTTCATAGTGTTTGTACTGCTATATCCACACTGTGAATATCTTTCTATATTTGAAGAAGAGATACTTTTTAAAAAATACTGTTTATATCTTTTTATATAGTTGCTGTATTTTAAATCTCCTTTAACTTATATATGTTATATTATTTCATGTTCACTGCTGCTTGCACCAGGGATATGAGGGAAACGTTATTTCAATTCTCTGTATGTCCTGTACATGCAGTATGGCAGCATTGACAAGTTAAAGTTAAGCATTTTCTACAGAAATGCAGTAGGTGGCACTGTGGTTTTATTTTTTGTCAAGTTCACGTGTGACATGAATTCTAATGGTTTCATCAAAGACTTATCAAGAACAGCTTCATATTTAGTCAGTGAAAGGTGTGTGTGTGTGTGTGTGTATATATATATATATATATATATAAAAATGTATTATTAAACTTTAGGAAAAGCACCAACAGTTTTACACTAATCGTGACTTACATAGTTTCAGACAAGTACAAGTGCATCATCAACAGTATTGTAAGCTGCAGCCCCTGTTCACAACACTTACTTTTAATGTCTTTTGGCCTCCCTGCAGATAAACTGGCGTTTGTGGGTTTCAAGGGCTCCTTCCACCCTGACTGGGTCCATCTGGAGGCGGACTCCGAACGAGCCAAGATCCATCAGGTCCTGCCTGTCCCTGTGGTCCACAAGATGAAGCTATGAGTGGCAAGGCAGAGTGGGGGAGTGGACAGCCAAGAGACTATGTAGCCCCCAGATACAGACTCGCATACAACCCCCCCCCCCCAAAAAAAATGTACAGACACACACTTACACATACACTGCCAGCACTACAGAGTCAGTGCTTCAAGCCATTAGTGCAGGATCAAGTGTTTTTTTTTCTAGGTTTGGCACTAAGAAAAATGATGTGATTGACCGTCTCCCAGGACTAGTGCTGCCCATGAAGAGCTGTACCTTCATGGGCGGCCCAGCAAAAGAGGGCTTTAAGGTGACAACACTGCTCTAGTTGTCATATTGGAGGTCCTCAGCTCTTTGGCAACATGACGCAGAACAGCCAGTGGTGTTTGCAGAAATGTGTCTGTCTCCACAGACCTTAACTGATACTGACTTAACACTGTCATTATGTAACTAACATCATTCTTTTGTTTACATTAATGTTAGCTTGTCAGATAAATGAATTCTCAGTCAGCAAACTCTCTGCTGTGCTGTCAACACATCGGCCGACATGGACATAAACTTCATGTTAGCATTATTCAGACTCCTCTGATGCTACACCTAGCAAAGCTTTAGCATAGCAAAAAAAGGCTAAAGACTCTGATAGTCTAGACATCAGTCTGTCCTCTAACAGGCTTTGCTGTTGGTTTACCCAAGCAAAGAGGTTGATACCTTTTGCCATTAGATAGACGGTGCTGTTAGATGATACTGTTAAGGTTGAGCTCTCGCCTCCGCCCGCCAATCACTGTGGCAACCTAACAAGGTGTGGGGTTACATAGGAGAGTCGAGGGTTTAGTTGCTCACTTGGAGTAAAACGAAGTCAGACAGGTGCCCCTTCTCCAGCCATACATATCCTCCAGCATCAAAGCTTTCTAAGGTCAAACGTGAATATATATATATATATATATATATATATATATATATATATATATATATATATATATATATATATATATATAAATCTAGCTTGTTCTGGGTCTGCCCTGGGGTCTTTCCTGTTACATATACCTGGATTACCCTCAGGATTGTGTGCCTAAACGGCTCAACTGACTTCTTTCAGGAAGTCTTATGAATTGGCCAATAAGAGAGCAGCTTCAGTTACAATAGGAATGGCTGTAACCACTAAAGTGTTCACCTCGGGTTCCAGTGAGCTATAAAACCAGCCAACCAATAGCAAAGTCTGTTACAGATCAATGCAGAGATCACAGGACTGACTGTAAATAACTCTAACTAACCTCCTACCAATGACAATCATATGCAAATATTTTTAGCAGAAACATGATGCCACCCAGACCAAGTTAGAAATAAGAGTTCTGCAAAACATGCATAACGTCTACAAAGTTACATGGAAATATAGTTTGGAAACTTCACAGCAGTCTAATCACACTGAACCAAACTGCAGAAACTGTTACAAAGCTGTGTATGGTTGTAGTTAATAGGAGACATATTAAAAATACTAGATTATTAATTTCATAATTTTCAGGAGTCTCCATTTCCAGCCCGGTTGTTTGTTTCATATTTATATATTACCAACTACTGGCCAATTCTACAATGGACCTCCTTGATGTCAACACAGTTGCTAGGCGATTTATGATGCAAATGCACAGCCTTTATATGAACAGAGGAAGCAAATATTAAAAGTGTGGGACAGCTAATAAAAACGCATGTATATTATATGTGTATCATCTTTCCCATGCAGGTCTCTGTGACGTGACAGATGTAGAAGTTGAGTGGTTTGTATGTCCCGCTTTGTTTGACTTAAAGTGTTTAAAGAGAGAAAAGAGAAGAAAAAAAACATTCCTTGTTTTAAGACCTGTGGTTGTTGACTTGCTCCGTTTCATTCTGAGCACTCGCTCACTTGATATTGTGATTGTTTTTCATGTCATCATTTGTGATCCATCTGTCTGTGTTTCTGAAGAGTGAACCAGCAAAGAATCCCACGACAATTTAAAAAGATGAAATGAAATTATCAACTGAATGTTAAATCAGGGAGATAAATGTGCAATCCCCCCCCCCCCCCCCAAACCCATTTCAAAATGACGGAGAAATCTTCATTTCAATCTGGCAGAAAAAAAAGGATTCCCCCGTCCTTTGCCGAAATAGCTGGTCTTTTTTCGGAGGTTGTAGCAGTAATTTAGTGTTTTGTATGTTTAATGTGTTTTTAAAAATCCACAGATTGCTAAGAGATATATTTTATACTTATTTATTGTACAGACACATTTCAAATCTACAAGGGACATCTTCTGAGTTGTAATGTTATTACTGTCCTGTATGTATACTGTGTGTAAGAAACCATTATAGCTCCATTTAAAAAGATTTGTACCAGACTCTGTGCACACATGCACACGATTCTTGGTAAAGTTGGCTTGTTTTAACTGTACACCAAATGGATTTGTTGTATGTGGCTTGGGCTTGTAAAGTAATGAAGCTCCATGACTTTGAATTTCTTTGTGGACTTTTGTACAGAAATAAATGATGCTGAAAACTTTGTCTGAATGTCACTGTTAAGGTCACAAAATTACATATAGGAGAGCATCGGCTTCAAAAATGTATTATGGCAACACTGAGGCGCAGAGTGTCAAACCTCAAACATGGCTTCAAAGAGGTCCTTGTTTTCTTTCTAATCTTAAAGGTTTTCTTGAAGAAATCAGCAGTGTCTCAGTTTTTCAGAGATTTCAGTAATCACAATAACAGTTACAGTTAGGAGGGAGATGTCATTAACATTAACCTGAGATAACCTGATATGATTTGGAACTACGTATATAAACAAAAATTGTTGAGACTGTTGAAGGCTTTGGGAAGAAAACCATCAATAGTTGGACAACTCTTCGTTGCACCAATCTATTTTCATTAGAAACCTGTAACACAGAAAATAAGCCAGGATAGTCACTGCTTTAATGTGAAGCTGGCTCATGTTCTGCAGTTCTCATCATCCACTGACTTGATGCACAAAAACGAGACTCACAGGAACCTCTAACCCCAGGGGGATTCTCTAAGAATTGCTCATGCGGCTGAACTTGATGGTCTGTTCTGCTCAGTGTCTGCTGTGAACAGCTCGTGTCAACATTGACACCAGAGTCTGTAAACCTTTGAAGAGTCAACAAGCTTATCCTCCCTACTGTCCACTATCACTGTGCACTTTGAGATGTTTACGCTGGTGACCTGAGTAAGGGGCAAATGTACAAATAAAATTTTCAAGGACATTTATTTCCAGGTATTTCTATGACTGGAAACCTGGTCTCTATATTTCCAGGTGTTCCAGGACTTGTGGGAATGTGTGAGAGAGAGAAGAGCAATGTCTTCACACAGGAATTCAGAAGATGAGATCCAACCATCGGCAATAAAAGATATCATATGTGATTATATATATATATAAAAAAAACTTTATTTTCATATTGAGTGAAAAATCAAACAGCAAATGTGAGGAATCAAATATTGATGTGCTGCTGGATGTCTAACACAGAGCAGGACCTGAAGGTCTGATGACTGACTCCATGTTTGTACCAAAATAATACTCCCTGTACTTCACATGGCACTTCATAATTCTTACCTTGGGTACCTTTCAAACACATGGACGTACTGATTTTCATTTGGTGATAATCAATCGACAGAAAATAAGTGAAGAAACCAGACGGCAGTGTAACATGTGTAACATGTTCCAGGAGGGAGAGTTGGAGAAGAGACAATAAATCTTTGAGTTATGATACCAGCTCAGCGGTCACTGTCACTCAGGATTTATTAGTCCACTGACTCTGAAACACGTGTCTTCACGTGGTCCTGCAGCCCCTCACAAGTTTACAGCTCACAGATTAGAGGTGACAATAAGCATGTCTGAGGCTGTTATTGTCTCACAGCTCCTGCTTCAGACTGCTCGCTCTGTTCTTCTCTAAGTCAGGCTTCTTGCTCTCCGTCTTCTTCTTGCCCTTCTTCTTGTCGTTGACTTCATTCGGCTGCTTGTATTTGGTGTCGTCCTTCTTAGCGGCCTTCCCAGGGAACACCTGTCCCTCCACAGTGACGTCCACGCAGCGTTCCTGGGACACAAGGAAATCTTTGACCTCCCAGGCCATGCTGCCATCCCGCAGCATGAAGATCACTCTGTTAGAACCCACCACGAACCTGCAGGATGATCAAACAGATACTGTTCATTTCTACAGACCAGAAGTGAGAGATTTTATGAATATTTCATATTTTCTCCAGTGTGTAACAATAATTGCTGAATATTCAGATAAAGTTTGAAGTTTTCTGTCAGTTCTGTCTTGCGTGATGTGTCTTTACATATTTTACAAACTTCTTTTTTTGACAGATTCAGTCTTTTCTTCTTCTGAGCTTGTTGTTATCTGTGTACTTTTCTAATGAGGCTGTTTAGCAGAGTGAGAACCATTTCATTTAGTAGACAGATGAGAATGCAGTTAAAAGTTGAGATAGGACAACAAAAAAGTTTTCTTACACTGCTTCAAATCAAAGGCATGCAACCCCCAGTGGACACTGGGAACCCCTGGTTGGGAATCCCTGCTATAGGCTACCATCCACAGCGGCCATTTTGACATCAAACAGTAGAGTCAGCACAGGTGTTGCCAATGATACTAATTAAGGTGCAGTTCCATTTAGTGTAGCACAGACTTTCCAGTGAGCCAACATGCACCACAGCAGCACCCTACTATTTCACTATGTCAAAATGGCTGCTACATGAGGGTTGATGGAATTCTATTGAATAGAATTAGACTATATATTAGTGTTATTACTAAACGGTGTGCCCTTAAAGTCAACACTAGCTGAAGGCTGTGGAGAAGAGCGAGTGTGTGGACTGTCAGGGTACAGTCAAATAGCCAAAAAAAAAAAAAAAATAGCTCCTAAGTCCTTTCCTAACCACTTCTCCTTGACCTCGAAAACATCACAAGGTCAAGGAAAGATGAGAAGGAGAATTCATCAGGAGTTAGGAGAAGATGACCGCAGTGTTCAGAGAATCTGACTGCTCTCTCTGCAATTACTGCATTATTGATGTGATCTGTGGTAAAACTACAAAGTCCAGAAGATGGACTACAAAACGTGCATCTGAGACACTGACTAGATACTCCCTGTGCACTCTTAGCATGTTGTTTAATGCATGAAATATAAACGTGGACAACCCGGTGAAAAATATGTCAGAATTCAAATAATAAATTAACATTGTCCACCTGTCACAGGGGTCAGATGTAGTGTCTGTTACACTGGTATGATCAAACAAAGATGATCAATCAGCAACGGTAACTCACAGGATGTCACAGGCACAAACAGTTTTTACTGTGTGTGAATGCAGTTCCACAGTCAACCACAGATCACACTGATGCAAAAGCAAAACTGACCAATCAACCGGACCCTCTGTGTTTTGGCTCCAGTCTTGAAGAGCTGCTATAATTTGGACAAACCAGCAGGTGTCACTGTGCTCACTGTGTCTGATGCTTTCAGCACAAAAAGGAGGAAAGCCCGCAAACATCATCAGGCTCTGTTTATTAACAACTTTATTTCTAACTTTAGTTTCATTTCTAATTTTGTTTTTAGTTGATAAATGTCAAGATTATTAGTCGATTCATTGACTTGAAGAAACAAACCTCCACCTCGTTAATGTGAACTGGGTTTAGTGAGTAACTACCTCTGAATGTCAAAGTTGGCATTGAAGAGGCTGCCCTGCCACAGGCCTGTGATCTCCTCTGTCTCCTTCTCTGTTGGATCTCCCGACACTGTGGCGAACACCATCAGAGTCCTGCCCTTCTTGGACATCTTGAGCAGCTCCTCTGGCTTAGAGGCATCCACCTTGGAGAAGTCGATTGGAGGAGGAGACCTCCTGTGCTCTGGGAGGTCACCTTCTTCGATGTCATCGTCCTTCTGTGGAAGAGGAGAGCAGAGGAGAACAGTGGGAACACTGGATGATGCTGCAAGTGCCTGTGTTACTGTTCAGCAACCTCATTCAAAATATTGACTTCATGGAGTACAGCACTCACATTATTTCTACCTCATCACATACTTCAAGGACACTTCGACATGCAGACTGGAGGAGCCGGGGATCAAACCGCGATCACCTGACTAGTGGACGACCCGCTATATGTACAATACTATATACTATACTAATATATATATATATATATATATATATATATATATATATATATATATATATATATATATATATATATGCTATGCTGCAGTGCTTACACATGAATGCATTCATTCAATGCAAACCAAACCAGTACTGACGTGTAGGTACAAGCTTAGTAACACTCGTTACCGCCTTTTTTATACTTCCGTATATTTCCCTGACAGTACTTTTCTGTGCAGTACTTTGAGATATAACAGAGTAGTGACAAACAGCTGACAGTGTATGTGAAGGCTTTGAGTGGACTGTAAGCTGTGTAAGCGGTATAAGGGCAGAGGCTCCACATTTGTGTGTGAACTTTGGCCGGCAGTAAACGCAGCATCTCGCCGGCAGCTGTTTGAACTACTAGAAGTGACGTCAGCATTACATCAACATTACAAATGCACGTTTCGTACAAAAAAAATCCAGAAACAACGACAAACATTGGACTAACGATAATAAAATGTTGCTGTTACATACTGTTAGCTAGTCACATAACTGGCTATCAGCTAGGCTAGCAGCTAGCTACCGTCTGCAGGCTGACGAACGGAGCCCAGTGCGGGGGTCACGTACCTCCCACTGCTCCAAGAGCCGCGCCATGTCCGCGTCATTGTAGTCTCGAATGTCTTTCTTTTTCTTGGGCTTCTCTTTGCTGTCTGTCGCTGAAACGCAGAGCAGATACGTGCAGAGCAGGAGCACCGCACATCTCCACCTGAAGTCAGACGCCATGTTTACAGATGGTGCGTTCTGATTGGCTCCGATGTCTGCCGGTCACAAGACAGAAAGGGCGTGTCTCAGCTGTAAAAAGGCCAACCGGTGACACGCACGCCATATGAGGGTATTTCAAAATAAAAGCCGGATTACTAAAACGTGACCTTTTCCATTTCTTTCTGTTGTAGTGGTTTTAGACACTCGAAATGTCTTACAGACAGTTTTGTATGTCCATCCTTCTCATTTACTTTGAATAACCCAGAGATCAACCACAGAATTCACTCAGTAAAAGTTATGCTTACTCGACAGTCACAGTTTTGCAACTAACTGCAGTGACATGAGTGTAATAGAAACTTCAAATATGATGAAATTCTTTGTAGGACATGAGTGGCTTGGCTATCCATTGTTGTCCATTGTTGTATAAAAGTTGTGTAATGCTGTACATGCACACAATATTTGATGTTCTTGGAATGAACTACATAAGTAAGACGCTTGTGCTTTAGTGAACACAGTGAACACACAGTTGGTTCAACTGAAGTTCAATGAATGACACTCATCTATATGATGTTTTAGTGTTTTTCTGGTTCTGTTGCATTTTATTCTGTTTATTTCACATTGAATTAATGCAGATGATGATGAACACAACCTGGCAAAACAAACATGTCGGGTACAAACAGTTTGTGGCTGAATGTGCCTTCATCCAGTGTTTCGTTTTGGCCAGGGCTGCAGTCAAAAGGCAAATAATCATCCACAAATAGATACCATCGGCTGATATCCTGGCAAAGTGACAAAGTGTAATGGTGCTTGTTGGACATGTTGTACTCCCACAGAGAACACTCAGGACATAATTTGATGAATTTAATGATCCAGTGCAACAGTGTGGCTCACTGATGTGTCTTTATGAGTTTATTATTAGTTAGAGTGAAACACGGTTAGAAAGCAATGTGTGAAGGCCAGTGGGGCTCACGGGGTCGTGGAGATCGGAGATCTGCCGAGCTGACACAAACTGTAGAGCTGTTTCCTCTCTGGACGTCTCCACCCAATGGCACTGTGCCCTGTGCAGCTGCAAGTCCCACTGACAGTACAACAGCACTCACATTCACCCATAGTGTGTTCATCGCAACCTCCTACCAAGAAAGAAAGGTCTGTTACTGTGTAACATACCTGAGCTTCGTCACTCCATGTACAGAATTACACAGACATGTTATTATGCATGACACTGCATTATACCCAGAACACATGCAACATTCCTGTAACGTTCTCTCTTTATATCTGAGTATTAGTCCATAACATAAACAGCAAGTGTTTCATGTCATCTCCTAAAATGTATGTCTTTGAACAGAGCTCATCTCTCAGCAATACACCAAGGTTCATTTTATACAAACTGCTCCACTTATTAAATGCTAAACTCCCTTCAAAAGTTTTTGATCCTTGATACCACCCAGCTCTGCTCTGACCAGACCTGTTTAGTTTGTCTGCCCTGGGCTACTGTAGAAACATGGTGGTTCAACATGGTGGACTCATATGTACTTACCTGTTGACTTATTTTCAGTTGATTACACACTAATGAAAACAGAATTATGAATAACAATTATTGATGTAGGTACTTTTACTAAAGTAAAGGATCTGAATACTTTTTCCACACTGGTTCTTTAGTTCAGTAGACCTCTTCTTACAAAGAAAGTCAAGGTTGTGCCAGGTGTCTGCAATCCTCATTATACTACATTTATGTGTACTTATACAGTAGATTTATGTATATTATTACATGTTATTACTTATTATATTATTGTTTTTACATTTTCTTTATCTTATTTTATATGTTTATTTGTAGTGCTCTTAATGTCATGCTGTTTTTCTTGTCTCACACATTTCTTTGTACTGATCCTGTGTTAACCCACATATGAAACTGAAAACTGAAACTAAACTTGTATCTGCAGTCATGTGACCGGCAGAAGTCTGCAGAATGTGGAAAATACGTTGGAGCCGTTAATGTTGCAGACTGGAGTTACAGTCTGAGGTACTTTACTTCCACTTTATTCTATAGACTAATGATCCAAAACCCAAAGGCATTTGGTTTACAATGATATAAAAATAAGAAAAGCAGTAAATCCTCACTGAGAATGTTTGACATGTTTACTTCACAAAAACCTGTAACAAGGAACTGATTATTAGAAATTAGGAATAGATTACATTGTGATTAAATTGTTAGCTAGTAGATGGTGAGCCAAGTGCATCTCCTAGAGTATCTGGGTACAATTTTGTACTAATAAGAAAGATAAAGGTGTAAGTGGTCGTAAGATGATGGATCGATCTCAGAGACCATCTTAATGGATCTAAAGGCCAATGTTCATCCAGCAGATATCAGGAAAATGCAGATTTGCAGTCTGATTACCAACTTGATTCATGAGAATGAAGAGACACATTTCTGCTAAAACTTATGAACAGATAGCTGCATATGAATGCAGATAATTGCAAATAGCTGATGGATTCCCAGATTGCATTTCAGCCAATGCATGTGTGTGGTTGCTCAATACTAGTCGGACTACAAACAGAAACCAGAACACTTCTGGTTCCAAAATCTTGGTCCCTCACCTACATTCTGCATTCACATGCAAATATCTGTTTACACTGAGGAGGTACACAGAATCAGTGACACCTGCAGGTGAACACGGATGTGAACTGCAGGGATCTTTAAACAATTCCACAGATCATAAAATAGATACCTTAAAATGCTGCTTACATTTTACAACAAAAACTATCCACTTATTTTGATAGAATCTGAACATTTCTTTCAAACAGCAAACATGACTCTTTTTTGGAGAAACTCTAACAAGCCACAGATTCTTACACAGACTGAATATAATGATACATTTTCTTTCAATAGAAAATTATTCAATTCATGACCATGATAGAATGATTTACAGTCAATGTATCATTTATTCTTTATTCTGTCAGTGTCCAGTGATATTCTGAGGCAGAGGAACAAGCACAAACACATCATCACATTCTCCCACAGTGATCCTCCCACACCACAAGCGGATTGGTTCCCTTCCCTTCTTAGCACTTCCCACTGACTCCTGTGATGGGATACCCATCCACATCTGCGTTTGGTGATTGGATGACAACTCTGACGTCATCGTTAGCAACAGTTCACATTTCACTGGCTATGAGAAAAACCACAGTATGAGGTTATGGAGGGAATTATCTGTGCTGCTGTGTCATTTAAACATTCAAGCCTTATAAAATGTGCAACTGTGTGTGAAATAACTGTCATTTAGCAACCAGTGCAAATATCATTATGTGACATTTAATATGCAGTGCCTACAGCCTGCACCAAATATGACACATCTGAGTTTTTAATTATAGGAAATGTCTAAAATATTTAAAGAGAGATCCTTAAAGGGCAGCAGTATGACTCTAAGTATGTTTACTCAAGCAGGCTAATGTACTTTATTATATTTCCATGTTATGATTTCCACTATCTAATATCTATACATATTGAACATGTAAATATAAATATTATAATATAATATAATATAAAACCATTTGACACCTATAGTTAATACAATAATAGCACTTTGTTATGAAATAAACAAGCCAACAGATAAAAACAATTAGCTGCTCATTACAGTGTATCAGCAATAATGATCACCGAAGATAATATAAAAGAATAATCTAATCTGATATAATATAATATAATATAATATAATATAATATAATATAATGCTCTTTGTAGGGGGCGAATAATGTTTCTTTAGTTCTAGTCTCTTCAAACCTGTGTTACATTGTCATCAAATAATACAATAATACATATTTGAACTCTTACCTGGAGTTATCAGCCTTCACTGGAATATAATAGAACTGAAAATCTCAACAGCGATATCATGATGTGGTTATTAAATAATCCACAGACCTCAGTGTGAGCTGATTTTTCTGGAAATTTGATTTTTACACCCAGTAACTGTCTGAAAATGAAGCTGCGGCTAACATCACATTGATGTTTACATGCTGCTATCAGAAGTTGGCAGATGATCCGCGAATAATGTTTCTTTAGTTCTATACTTACCTTGATGATACGTATAATTCTTAGCATTTTGACTTACATATATAGTATAAATGCATCTTCTTCTTTTTTTACTTCAGTAAAAGACTTGAATTCTTTCATGACTGATTTTAGGCGCTGTATATTAAATGAAGATCTGGTATGATTTATACAAAGAAAAAACGAGGAGCTCTGCTTTTATTTTGAAGGTGCGAGTTTCCGGTGTGACTGCAGCTAGCTAGCCGCTGTCGGCTCACTTGCGGCGGCGGCAGCAGCAGCAGCAGCGGGGATGTCTCATGGCAGACCAGCAGAGCAGCACACAGTCCTCAAAGTAAGAGCAGTTGTTAAAGTCGTCGTAGCTCTCCGTGGAATTACAACCTTCTCTCGCGCCGTCGTTAACGTGAGACAGCAGCCGGTTCACGGACACGGTGGAAAGTTGATTTGAAGCGGTGGACTTTCTTGTGCTGTTCCGTTGCTACAACTTTGCCGCGACCACACCCTCCCTGCTTCCTCATAGTACTGCAGCGGGAGCGCGCAGCACGACTTTGAATCTCTGGGAATAACGGCCGCTTCTTCCAGCTACGTTTACGGTGTGTGGGGCCGTGAACTTGCTGACGCGAGCGAGTTCACTTTTCAAAGACTGCCGCCTGGTATGGATGTGAGAAGCGGGTCCCCACAGAGGATATGCGGGGCTTCACAATCTCTGGTCCCGAGTTAAGACGCGGAGGAGGAGGAGGAGGAGGTGGAGGGCGGACAGACGGACGATGCATATGGAGTCGAAGCGACCGGAGCAACTGCTAGCTTCAAACCCAGGGCTCTGTCTGAAGAAGAAGAGGTTGAAAGTGGACTGAGGGGTCTTGTGTTGTGTTGGAAAGTCGTCCTTTCGGTGGATTTTTTACTTGAGGGTGGACTCATGAAATGATGGTGCTGGAAGGAAACACACAAAGTCTCCCCGCTGTCCAGAAGAGCTGTCCGGGTGGTGCCCTGTTTGTTACCAGCATGAGTACGCCAGGCCGGTCAAACTCATCGGGAACGAGTCGGACAAGGTCTCGGTGCTGTTTCAGGCTACTTGCTCTGATGCGAGTGGACACAAAATGATATCTTATTGATTCTAGTCCCAAAAAGACCCCAAGAAAAAAAGAAAAAGGCACCTAACGTTACAGATCTAGCGCAGAGGCAGTTGAGCAGATGTGTTCTTGTTTGGAAAGATAAGGAGCTTTGACATTATTTTTTTGTTTTGATGATTCTCAGTCTGCACTTTGCCTTTTACAGGCTCCTGGGTGGCACTGCAGTTTGTGTGTGATTTCTTTTTTTTTTTTTTTAACTCAACAACAATCTGTGAATTCTTCTGGGACTACAATGAGAATATTTTGAGACTTTTTGGATGGTGTTCAGGGCATTTAAATTAACTTGTCAAAATATGAGCATATAGCTTTTTACACTGATTACTCAGAAGTTGTAGGGGGGCTTTAATTGACTGTGTTACATTGTAAAATTACTAATAACCAAGCCAGATAACTTGGAATATGCCAGATCGTAATTGAGACTTGTTGTAATATACTTTAAAGACGCGTGGATCGATAACACGGATGTTATTCAAACGTGAGTAGATGCAGTTTTGCTCTTTTTCCATGTTTACATCGAGAATACATGTCCTGTGTGTCAGCATATAATGTACAGTTGATGCTATACTCTGAAGGAATTTAAAGAAGACTGTCTGGCCAGTTGTTATTTAAAAGAGTTTGCGAGGTGAGGCTTCTTGGGAATCTTGGAAATGTCTTAAACAGTAGAATGCAGTGTGCAGCAGCAGAAAACTAAAAGTAACTGAACCCCTCCAGAAGAGCAGTTTGACCCTCCCTCCCCGACCCTCCCCACCCCCACTACCCCCCCACTCTCCTCCTTATTATGGCTAGTGGTGGTTCTGGCAAATCGGCTAGCGAGGGATCAACCAGCGCACCCACTGGCAGTCTGCAGCAGAGGAAGCGTCTCTCCTCCATCTGTGACACATGTAAGAGCAAGATGCAGCTGGTGGCCGACCTCCTCCTGCTGTCCAGTGAGACCAGACCGGTCATGACCTCTGAGGGCGTGGCGGTGGCCGACACCTTCGACCAATGCCGCGACACGGTCATCGCCAGGACTAAAGAGCTGTCCATCCTCACTCACGACATCCAGAGCCAGCTCAACATGGGCCGCTTCACTGAGGTGGGGGACCGCCTCCTGGAGATGGCCGATCTGGTGGTGTCTTTGACCGAGTGCTCAGCCCACGCTGCTTACCTGGCAGCTGTGGAGACCCCCGGTGCTCAGCCCTGCCTGCCAGGTCTGGTGGACCGCTACAAGGTGACCCGCTGCCGGCATGAAGTGGAGCAGAGCTGTGGCCTCCTCCGGATCACGCCCCTGCCGGACCTCACGCCCCAGCTCCTTCTCGAGCTCTCCCAGAACATCTCCACCAACCTGAAGAACTTGACGGACATCTCGTCACTGGCTAGCGAGAGGTCCAGGGACCGCTTTGCAAAAGAGCAGTTCAAACTGAGCGTCAAGAGCATGAGCACGAGCGGCACCGCCTTCCTGGCGTGTGTCAAAGAGGTGAAAACCCAGCCCAGCGAGCTGACCCGGAACCGCTGTGTCCTGTTTAGTGCCGCTCTAGTGCAGGCCGTCAGCGCCCTGGTCGGCTTCGCCACAGAACCTCAGTTCCTGGGAAGAGCTGCGAGTATCTCCACTGAAGGGAAGGGAGTACAGACTGCAGTGTTAGGGGGTGCCATGAGTGTGGTTTCAGCCTGTGTCCTCCTCACTCAGGGCCTCAGGGATGTCGCACAGCATCCTGAGAGTAGCTCCAAAATGGCAGACTACCGCGAGCGCCTGCGTAACTCAGCGTGCGCCGTGTCAGATGGCTGCACTCTGCTCACTCAGGCACTCAGAGAACGCTCCTCTCCACGGACTCTGCCGCCAGTCAACTCTCATTCTGTGAATTAGTTTAGGAAAAGGCAGCATGAGCTCCAGTCCCCTCGTCCTTATTCTGACGTACCAAAGAGACTCACTTGGGTTGTCCCTGTTCATCAGGTTTCGAGTCAGAGTAACATCACAAGTCGGCTGTCTGTGGGTCTGTTCAGGTTGACGTGTGTCAGAGGAGCACGACAACCGGCCACGGCGGGGGGTTTCGTGTCGTGCTGGATGCGACTGAAATCTTTTGCTAGAACCCGACCACTTGAGTGCCGTGGCCTCGATCCGGGCCCCGGCTGACAGCCCGCTCTCACCAACAGACCTGAAAAGTTTACCTCAGTTTTCAGCTCCGGTGAAAACACCAGCCTCGATGATGGATGTAGCCTCGCTGTGTGAACCTATGGTTGGCTGACCTACTCGATTACATGTGCTTTGTGAGATTGGAAAGAGTGATCTGAGTGTCTCCATGCTTGTTTTTGTTTTTTTGTTTTTTTTTTTCAATGTGTGAATTCTTATTTGGTAAAAGCTGCTGTGAGTGTGTGCCATAGGTTTTACACTATTTACCAGACTTCCCATAGTATTTTAAAGTGTTTTGATCATGCATGTAATGGAGTATTTATTTCAATTATTAAAAATGTTGTTTCTGATTTCCTGTTGTCGGTTGAGGCGCTTTGAAATGTTCTGTGAGCTCTGCTGTTTCATTTGATCTGTCCAGTCTGAGACTTCTGCTTCCACCCTGACACAACGGAGGGAGATGAACTTTGTCACATTCATAGCATTAAAAAAATACATTTAAAATAGCACATTCAAATAAATGCAACTCATGACTTTGTTCATGGTTAATAACTCTTTGTAGATGAGTTATAAGCGTCTGATAAGAATTTTCCTTGAATCATCTTGTCAGTTCATCAGGTCGATTCTTTGACCTGCTAAAGAAGTGTTTTAATCAACGGCTTATCATGCCTGTATGAAGAATAATAAATGATGTATTTACTGTTAATAAAGAGTGCTTACTATTAGAAAGATCTACTATCGTTCCAGAAATATGATCGTCTGTGAGGATTTTATGAAGCTGTACTTTGCAGAAACAGTTTTTTGGAGGCAGAACTCTCCAAACCTGGACAAATGAAACTGAAACTGTCTGCACACTTCTGCAGGGAGGAGAGGAAATATGTTTGATCGAAGACAGAGTGATCCAAGATGCAAACTTCTGTTTTGTATTAACAGTACGATAGTAAAGATAATATTGGGGGACACAAGAAAAACTGTTCAGATCATTTCAGATAGCACTAAAACAAACTGGATATGAATCATTAAGAGCAAACCTGTGTTACATTGTCATCTTACCTGGAGTTATCAGCCTTCACTGGAATATAATAGAACTGAAAATCTCAACAGCGATATCATGATGTGGTTATTAAATAATCCACAGACGTCAGTGTGAGCTGATTTTTCTGGAAATTTGATTTTTACACCCAGTAACTGTCTGAAAATGAAGCTGCAGCTAACATTACATTGATGTTTACATGCTGCTATCAGAAGTTGGCAGATGATCCAGTTCTGTTGTATACCAGAGAAGGTCATCTCTCCAAAACTCAGCAACTCATGAGTAAAAAGCATGTTTGATAATTATTAAACAATTATTTTTGTATTATTATCTTTTATTTAAGATTCAGTAAAGTAATTTTAGTTGTAACGTCGACATAGAAGAGGTTTCTGCTCTCTACACTAGTGCTGAATCAAGAGGTTGGTTAACTGATCACTAGAAAATTATATTGTAATTAATCAAGCAAACATGATGCTTTTATTTGAGAATATTTGTTTCATCACTGAACTGAATGGAACATCTTCAGGACATCTGAAGGCGAGTCAGAGAAAACAGCAACAGGCATTTTCTATAATATCTTGAGGCCAACAGTCGAATGATTAATCAATTAGATAAGATCATAATAATATAAATAATCATTAGTTGCTGCCCTGGTCAACACATTGTGCTGGTTTTGTATTTTACAGTGTCCATGCTTCAATTGTCAGCAAACACTCAAGTGTTGTTGAGTAATACTAAAACAAAGACTGTCATACTGTCACTGACCTTTGACCTCCCTGTCATGAATAGTCTGCAGTGTGGTCCAGGTGGTGTGAATAGTCGGTTCCCTCACAGTATTGAGTACTTGTACTTCCACAGAGTCTGTGTTGACATGTCACAATAGGAAAGAGGTGTAAAAAATCCAGTGAATGATGGCTGAGTTCCATTTAGCTGCATCAGTTTCAGAGTCCTGGAGTCCTGCGTGCTGAAACACCTCATGGTGGAATGCAGCAGTTATCAAAGGAGCAGTTCAGTGTTTTGTTTCACTTTCTTTATGATGGTGAGAGATCAGAACAGGGATACGTGTGTGTGTGAGTGTGTGTGTGTTACAGAGCTGGAGTGAGGGCGTGGTCAGCTAAATTTAGCATGAAAAACATGCTAGCTGACAACACCTGTAGCAGCCTGTCTTTTATGTATTGAATTATATATATATATATATATATATATATTATATTATATTATATAAGTCACAGATTTTACCAATGAGCACCTCATCTTGTTTCCAGAGGAAATTAAAGCAGTCACATGATGTTATTTTCAAGGTGTATACAGACTTTTTTCCGTGGAGATGGCATCCTCTGTGGATCTGTTGGTTCTGAATGCTAACTGATGAGGATCCAGGCTGGCTGATGCTGTCTGTGATGTGCTGGAGAAGCAGATTCTCAAAGCACTTCATCAGAATGTGTGTGAGTACCACAGGGTGGTAGTCCTTTAGTCTAGACACTGCAGACATGACAATGTACAGCAGGGATGTCAAAAGTACGGCCCAGGAGCCTGCAGCTTCATATATATATATATATATATATATATATATATATATATATATATATATATATATATATATATATATATATATATATATATATATATATAATTTCTGGCCTTCTAGCATTGTCAGATATATATCTGTAGATGTGACACAAAATGTTACTTTGTGAATCTGGTGAAAGAGAGGAGACAGACTGATATGTTTTAAATTTAAATGTTAACAGACTTTGCATTACTCATAATAAGTCATGTTTAAAATGAACATGAGCTGAAGATTTGTATCAACTTCATGCAAGTTTAACATATTCCTACAATTTATTCTGTTATCTGATTCCAGATGTGAAAGAAAGGCAGAACTGGTTTTTAGATTTGTTCACACCTGATTGGTTTAGATTAGGTTACACTGCCATTTACAAACACGTAAATGTACAGATAATTGTTACAAATGAAATGAATGAAAATGAAATCAAAATTGTTAGAGAACAAAATGTTAGTACAGGCCCTCAGGCATCTTCACATTGTCAAATCTAAAAGAAGTTTGGACACCCCTGATGTACAGGGATGTTCACTGGTTCAATGACTCATCAGTGTTCTGGAGTAGAGAGACAATCCCAAACAGAGATGGAGGAGAGAGGTGGAGGCAAATATGATCAGTCAAGGCAGCGTATGGGCAGTCTGGAAATGATGCAGATGCAATCCAACCAACTTTATTCTCAAAATATCACAACTTGTAATTCTTAACTTTTACTATCAGAATCAGGTTTATTTCCAAGTTAAGGACGGAAGATAAAAGAAGGAAGATTAAATCTAGAAAAATAAATACATGTACAATATTTTTATTGAAATGTAAAGATCTGTGCAGTTTGTGCAGGTACAGTGTGCCAAAGTTCAGTGTGCAGAATATTTAACATGCAAACGTAGCAAATCTTAAAGCTGTTATTAGGAGGAGCATGTTAATGTAGCAGTTACACAGTCAGACAGATATCTAGATATATTTTCAGATCCACTGTCACAGTGCTGCAATAAGGCTGTGTTCATGTCGTTCATGTGTACATCGCATCAACATCCAGATCATGTCTCTTGGAGAAAAGAATGGCGCCTTGGGTCATCTGGTCTGTCGTTCTAATAGTGGATGTTCTTGCAGCTTTATTTGACCCTGGCAGCTAGTTAAGAAGCAACAGAGCAACATCAAGTCAGGGGCTCTGAATGTAAGTCTACCTTCAACAGTTAGGATTATGAGTTGAATTTCAGGACATCAGTGTGAATGAACATTCACATGTTATAGAAATGTGAATCTTTCCTCGCACCTCCGCTCATCACACTGGTTTTCTCCACACATCCCAGTCTGTGGAGCAGTATCCTGTCTTCTTATGCCCTGCTCTATGCCCAGGTCACACTCAGCTGTCAGAAAATCTGGGTTTTGGTAATCTCGCAGAACCCAAATCCTCTTTTAATGAAATGTATCATATAGGGATGTCCTCCATGCAGCATTTTAAATCTGAGCTGAATCCTGTTAGAACAGTCCAGGTAACCCTGATATGACTCTGGATACTGTCAGATTTGGCATCATAGCTGTTGCTAAGAATTGAGTTTTGCACACTTTCTCACACTGAAACTGAAACTAAACTAATGTCTGGACTTGTCAAACTCCTCTCGAAGGATCATTTACCACTTTCTGTTGTTACTTTAGCAAACTTTTTACTTTATCCTGAAAATTCCCTTTTAATGCTAGCATCTGTAATATTTTCCAGAAGAATTTGAATGAATATTTATTTAAATTCTCTTAACACACCAACAGCTTCTGTGATAGACAAGAAACAATCCACCTGAGCTGGACAGACCAATCTGCATCTTATGAGAAACTATTGGCAGCTACATCATGAGTTACAGCATGGTTAACACTATGTGTTTTAAAAATACCACATGAATACAAAAATGCACTCGACTAAGATGAAACTGTAAAACTGTCACTAAATAAATATTGAACAGAACAAAACTGGAGTTTATAATTACAGGACTGTTAAATCTGTTGATTACAGCCTGTGAATTCAGTGCTTCAACCTCTTTGTGGCAGGACACAAAACTGAAAGGTTCTCAGTGGTTCTTGACCCAGCATGCTTTAGTCTCCCTGACAGCACTCACTGAAGCCAAAACTGTTGGCCCACAACAGGAAACCTATAGCCTGTGCTATCAGGAGTGGCTTCCTTCACACGACAAAATGCTGGAGTCATAATTTCGAGTAAGGTTTCGCCCATTTCCTGCTGCAGGAGGGAAACACTTGCCTATCCATTTCCCCAGGGGAGCTCCCATCCGCGCAATGCTGACGACATCCATCTCTGAGGAGAAGGAAGCCGCCTGTAGACAAGACAAGGCTGCTGCCTTTCTTCTGATTCACACACACAGACACGCTGACCTGGTCTGGCTGCCAGCTGTACTGCAGCTCAGGTTCTTTGTTGGTGGGAGCAGTGTATTTGGTGGATAGATGAACTGCACTGGGATATTCAGTTGAACTGTACCAGGGTTGAGGTATTTTACTGTGGGTTTTGTTTTTGATACTTGACTTTGGCACTGCATAGGGTGGATGTTCTTCCCTTTTGCAAAGCAGGCTAGCACATTAGGTTTCCAGGTTTGTTGTAGTAACCTGAGAAGAGCCATCTGATCCGGGGTGCATTATTTATGGCTTTGGCTGATTAAATGACAGGCTCTGACACAGTGAACCTTACAAACACGTCGACAGAAAGACAGAATTTCATGTAACACTGCTGCTATCTTATTATACTTCCAGCTTTTGGATCAGACCAATAATAGCTTTTTTTAAAATTCATTTTATGGATCACATTAAGACCTGTGATTACTATTATTAATGGCAGCAGGGCCTTAGCCAAGATTGTAGACATACTGAGGTCATGAGTCCACTTTCTTCCACCATTCCTACTCATTACGCATTAAAGAAGGCAGTCCTGCTTCAAAGAGATGGAGCGTGGATGGAGCTGATGTGGGCTGAATGAAAGCCTGGTTGCTTAAACAAGCCACCTGTGACAGCACTCACCTGAGTCAAAGCAGCCATGCTGTTAATCCTGCTTAAGCCTTAATATAATGTGAACAGGTGAGTTGTATATAACTTCACCCTCAGTACAGTTGTCATGAACGGGGAAATTAGCTATAGAGACCTAAACTGTTTTTGTACCAGGCTGTAAACATGTTTATTTCTGCTGTGAAGTTAACATGGGGGCTTATGGAGACTGACTCACTTCTGGAGCCATTTTACGGCACTTCCACTTTGGCTTCACTTTACAGCCACAGAGGTTACTGCTTGTTCCATTGCACTATATGTAAAAGTATGTCATTTTATTTCCCAGGATTCTCATTAGCTGATGCCATGGCATCCTCCTGAGGTACAATACATGACACATTATATAATGAACATGAATTTCATTAAAGGGCCAGTGTCCAGGATTTAGTGGCATCTAGTGGTGAAGTTGCAGATTGCAACCAAATGAATACTACAGCTGAATTCAGACGACAAGCATCGGCATTGGCAAATAAAGATGATGTTCACCAATGGCAATGACCGATGTTTATATGTTGATTTACATGCCATATGAACGCTGTGCTGAGGAGAAATCTTTCTTTTTTCTTTTTTTTTTTGAGGCTCTGAAACCCTACTGCACACGGACTTCAAATGCCACGATGTCAAAATTCATCTTTCACACATGTCCATCATCTGTCCTCTGTCCTCCAGTATCTGGACCAACACTGACACATGTCATGTTTTCAGTATTTTCAGGTGTTCTCATGGTATTTTAGAGTTTGTCATTTCCTGGTAAACCATAAAAACCTGCTGATGACTCATCCTGCACTTGGAGGTGTATACTCATTTCACATCCAATGAGACAGTTTCTTTTTTATGACGGCATCAGTGCAGAGGGCTTCCCGTTTGATGCAGACTATGAGTGATTCTGAAAGCTGCATCCCTGGCCAGGCCTCACTGAACACAGTTTATAACTTTATTTTATAGTGATTTTGGAGTAATTGGCTATATTTCATTGTTGTCATTATGTTTGTTATTAGAGCAAATGTATTACAAAAATGTTGGCACCTTTGGTGCAGCTGAACAATATGGCTGTGCTAGAGGAAATCCTTCACTTAATGGTGAGCCACGTGAGGCTGGACTGCAGCTTTTCAGAGCTGGTTCAAACAAAGCAGCCCAGAAAAAGTTTAGTGACCCTGTTTTCAGCAACTTGCGTGACCACACTCTTTAGCAATAGTCCAAACAGCACAAATTTAACGGTTTATGTTAAGTTACGACTAACCACTGTACTAAGAGCTCAGTCCATGATGGGTGACTGTCAAGGAATAGGCCCAACAATTTAGCTTTATCTACATATTCCTAGAAAGACAACAAATAATCATCTTTCCTAAAATGTGTAACTCTGAATTTCATGAAAACACCCAGTGTTCTTCATGTAGCATGTTCACTCCTCACCTTAATTTGAGACATCAAGTAGTGTAGATGTCAATCGTAGTTCACAAAGTGCACAGATATTTGTATATTCATCGACAGGGGTGGGAATACAGGCTGAACAGGCTGAACATCTTTCCCATGGAGGCATTCAGATGGCACCTCTCAGCAGATCTGGTTGGGGAACAGTGATGGGAGGTGATCCTTGGCTGTTTTTGCAGGTGATGGAACCAAACAGTTGTTCCCCGGCCTTGACATCTGCTCTATTTTACTGAAAACACCCTCTGTTCACATTCAGCCCGCAGAATGTGGAAACTTGGCTGTCTCACAAGTCCATTTTTAATTCCAGCCCCAGCCCTTCTTTGGCTCTCACAGCAGTACAAGACTGACCTTTTACCTTAGCCATGTTGAGACCCTCATTTTCTTATGGACCTGCCTGCAGGGAAGTGATGGTCAGCTGGATGCTTTCACACCCACACGCTGACCTTTGGACCACAATGGTTTCAGGATCTTTTTTTGGATCCACAGTCACTGCAAAGCTTCCTCCTGATGAACAGACAGTGTGCACATTGTTAACATAAACCTACTCATATCCTGTCTCTACTCCACCCTGCTAGCTATTGTCCTCACACACAAACACAAACATTTACACTTGGCAGTGCCTCAGTTCACCTCTGCAGTCTGTAGTTTAGACTTTATGAGGAATCACCTTAGGGATCACCCCACTCTGTGTGTGTGTGTGTGCATGAGATAAATGTGTGTGTGATTTTCCTGTGATGTGATCCTGTTTCTAACAGGAGTTATTCGTTATCTTAACTTCCCCCTGTCTTAAAGCCAGGTGGAGGGTGGGTGATATTACTGCCATGTGAGTGTGGAAACAAGATAGGAGCAGCTCTTGAGGAAAGTCTGTAGTTCTACTGAAACAAGACTAAGAATCAGCTGCATGTGTGAAGCTGTACGTACTGCAGAATGTTAGCATACTAACACTGGATCAGTGGTGAGGCAGTGGAGGCAGGGCTGCCAAGATGGCCACGACCAGAGCCACCACACTCAGCACTCACTCACTCTTTAGAAACCTGTTGGAGATTGCAAAGATACTACGTCCATGGTTTATACAGTCAGCGCAAAGGCAACCAACAGTGATGCTTTTATAGTAAAAAGTTGCAGCTGTGCAGCTTGCCAGAATTTTACTAATTTTACTTTTCCTAAATATTATTAATTACAGTAAAAGGATGTTTGTACTGTTGATTTTACAGTTAAGGTTGGGGTTTTATTCCATGTCAGCATAGTTTTCCTTTATAACTGTGTTAGGTTGACCGTATTTGCGGCGGGAGAATACAGCAGAGATGAATGCTCAGGCAGGATAGTTGTGTCCCAGATGATTTCTTTATTGTGTAAATGCTTCAGCATGGCAACGTTCTTTCTCCATCATTCAGCAGCCACTCACAGATAACAAAATGGCGCCTTATATAGGGTGCCCACCAAATGAAGGAGAACCCATTTGACATGCGGAAATAGCTTCTTCTGAGAACACCTTTTACATATATATAATTATTCCCATATTCATATCATACACCCACAAAACACACATCTATTTACAAAACACAACCGTATTCCCGTTTTAAACCCATTAGCTCACTAAAAATAATCACACTCCCAACACCCCTACTAATTCCCAATTGGCTCCTTCCGGAACTACAAGCCATAACATGGCGGCTGTTCCCTGGGGAAGGCTTTTGCCCGAACACCCTGAGGACAAAGGAGACTGTGAGTACCATTTCACATTACACTTTCTTTCCCAGTATACTACCCCACATACACAATTGCACATTATATTTATATTTAAATGAATCACTTCATGTCCACTTAGCTCAATTACCAACCATACAATACAATATGTCTCATCTCTTTTCTCTGCAGGTGGAACCATGTGGCCATCACAGAACCTACCAGCATAAAATATTCAAAAGGGACAATAAATATCAAATAAATATCAATTACCAATAATCCATCAATGTATAAATATAAACATGAATATATATCAAATGTGCAAATATGCAATGTGCAAAGTGTAACATGTGCAAATCCAATAAAGTGCCACTGCTTTACCAAAGTGCCTGTGCAATTATTAAAGTGCATGTATCCTGGTTAAAGTGCATACTGCAATGTCTCCCCAACTCCCCCTTATTCTCCAGGGAACGAAGTCCTCTTCGTTACAAACTGACATGAAAATACCATATGAATGGTGTATAATAAAGGTTTTGCCATGAAATATTCCTGTTTTACTGTAAAATTCACAGTTTATCTATAACATTTTATTCTGTATTAATTCCATAGAAATACAGTGTAAATAAAGGTTTTGACATATGACTGTGTGACTTTTACTGTATACAAAAAACACAGTCATATTTCATGGTCATATGTCATGGCACATTTTACAGTCTTTTACTGTCATGGTATGGCAATTTTTCACCGTACAATCATATTTTACAGTGCATAGTTTTAGTGTTAGTTTTAGTTTTTTTTAGTGCATATTTTTAAGAAAAAAAAGCAGAGTTACATGCGTAGCCTAAGTTTAAATCTACTATACTGTCACCTTTGGCTTATTTAAAACCATTTTGAAACTTCAAGTCTGGAATTATAGATGTTGCCATCTTCAAGAAGAAATCATCTATGGTATGCAAAATAATCTTCTAGACTATACACTACTAACCTGACTGCATAAATGGTTTGGTCATCGCCATCAATCATGAGTAAACTTCAGTCAGGTCAACAAAGCATATAACGTTGTCAGACTCTTAGTGAAGCCAGTCAGGAGAAGAGTGAAAATATCCAACTCATACCTGAACGCTCCCATGGTGTCTGTGTGCTGTCACAGAGCTCTTGTCTTCTTGTCATCAGAGACTTTGGATGTCCTGACATCTCTTTACACTCATTGTGACCTTGTGTATTGCATTTTGCATTGGAACAGAAAACCACTCTCTCAAGGACACATCCCATCTTTTATCCATTCCTGCAAGGACGGTCAAACCAAGAAATGCCATGAATTCTTCTTCTTGAATGCGTCTCCACTCTTTGCATTTTCCTGTGGCTCCTCCATCCCTCTAAAGTGGCACATTTTATGACTTCCTTGATGATATCCTCTGTGATAAAGATATCAAAAATGTTCTTAGTCCAGACTAAAGCATGTTATTGCAAATATTCAAATTCCATTGAGAATAAATAACTAATATGTGACCCATACTGTGCATGTTTGGGCTGTTTTTATACAAAAATGTTAGTGATGTTTAGAGAAAAAAAACACAAAGATATCAATGTATGTGTGTGTGTGTGTGTGTGTGTGTGTGTGTGCAAGATAATCTGAACCAGCAGTAACATTCAAGGGCTGTGATGTCATGCTTCCTTGCTACCTCTGATCCCTTCTTCCTCCTTCATGTTACCTACTACCTACTGTACTCACACACTCAATCCACACTGTCCTGTTTTCAGTGGTGTAATGTGGTGACTGCACTCATTTTATACTATAAGTACATTTGCTGAAAATACTTCCAGAACTGAAAAGTTGAGGTGCATTCAGGTGCAGGACTTTAAACTTGTAACTGAGTACTTCCACAGTGTGGAATCACCACTTCTACTTGGGTCCTTGTTGCACCACTGCCTGCAAGAGTGAAAGAAGATAGCTGGTGGTTTACACAAGAACAAGTACTGATTGTGGTTTTAAAGTCACCAATGTACAAATGGTGATGATGTTCTGCTCTGCAGGGCACGAGTCCACGAGTAGTTAGTCACCTCACAGCAAGAAGGTTCCTGGTTCAGACCTCGGCTGGTTCCTTTGTGTGGAGCTTGCATGTTCTCTTCATGTCTGTGTGGGCTCTCCCCAGGTACTCCGGCTTCCTCCCACAGTCCAAAGACATGAACTTAACAGGTTAACTGGTGACTCGAAGTTGTCTGTAGGTGTGAATGGTTGTCTGTCTCTATGTGCCCTGTGATGCACCCTGGACTATGCAGTCCCCCAACAACGTGCCGACTCAAAGATTCAAAAGTTTTGAATAGGAATATGAATAAGAATGGATGCACATGAAAAATGAATTGCTTAGTGGCAACATCAGAACATTACAATAATCAAATTTGAGTCAAATATCTGCTTGATGCAAACCTAAGGCTTATGAGAGGCGAGAGAACAAATAATAAACTTCTTTTTTTTTCTTCTTCTGGTATGTTTTTGTGGTTTAATGTGTTACTGTTCAGACGGACCCAAGGGGTGAATACCTCATAGAATTCCTGTGTGAGATCCAGGGGCAAAACACCTCAGTTTAATCACCAGCACAGCTTGGTAATGTGTTCCATTGAACTCAGTGTGTGAATATGTCCTTATCACTGCTTATCACTGGTTACTGGAGACATGTCAAGCCACTGGCAGGTCACCAACAACCAAGTCAACTATGATGATGAAATTTTCTGTGTAACGGACAAGGCGGACCCAGGAACAGGGTTCAGGAGGACAACACAGGATATCATCTATTCCTCAAAGTAATTGTAATTTGTCATTCATTAAAAAAGAAGGAATTCCTCTTTGAGCTTTGAGTATGTCTGTCTGTGTTTGCAGAGAGACGTAGGGGAGTGTATTATTGTTTAAACATCAGGCCAACTCTACCAGCCCTTTAGTGCTTGCCGACACAGCCCAGAGGTGGAAGCGACACACTGTTAGTCAGGGCCAGAGAGAGGGTTTCCTGCTCTTGGGCTGTTTACTGAGGATGTTTTCTACCCTATTTTCCTTCTGAGGTGTGGTCCATTTCCTTCACACAGTACAGTACAGAAGCAGAGCCTGTCTACTGTCTGCTATTAGATCACTACGGTTGAGTTCATTTCTCCACTGAAACACCCAGCATGAAAAGAAAGAAGACATTTACTCTTACAGCAGGAGAGATAACACAATAGATACATTTTTTGAAAGTATTAAAGTTAAAGAGAAAATGATTAAACCTAGCCTTTCACTATCTTTAGTTGTGACCTTATTAGTCTGGTCAGTCCACATTGTGTGCCCATTAGTCGCTAAATAACTTCCCTTGAATGTTAAAGAACTTATGAAGTCAGAAAAATGTATTTACCAAAAATGTGTTCACCGTCATGGACCAGATCCTATGCAGTCAAATCCCCTCCATGAAACTGAGCAGCATCATTGTCTGGTAGGTGTTAAGCTGAAATGGGAATCAGCTGGTTGGTCTTTTGGATTTGAATTTGTCAGGATTTTATTTAAAGGTCCAGTGTGTAAGATTTGGGGCCTGAATAAGGCAGACATGGAATATAATGTTCATAATTATGTTTTCATGCATGTAGAATCATCTGAAAATTAGAATCTTTTTGTATTTGTTACTACCTAAATTATTCTTTTACATCTACAGTAAGAGCAGGTCCTCTTTCATGGAGGCCACCATGTTGAAACACTGTGTTTCTACAGAAGCCCAGAACAGACAAAGTAAATAGTGACTCTAGACAGGCTGCTTCAAGTGTTGTTTCTTCTTTACACTAGGAAGGTGAGCGATTACCCCACTATATGCAACTAAACCCTACACACTGGACCTTTAAATGTTCATGTGGTAGAACAGCGAATGCATGGTTTTACAGTAGTATGTAAACATGCTGTAAATATATAGAGCTTTGGTGTTGCTGAGAAAGCCCTTGTTCACTGAATTAGTGATGATAAGTGATCTATAGTTTAGTCCATGCAGGGATCTTTTGTGGCGGCTTTTGAAAAAGTGATTCGAGAACTACGTAACTAAAAGGTATGAGTACATCTGTAGTTCTGACCGCAGAAATCTTCCCACAGTATTTATCCAGTGTTGCTCATATTTCATACATAAAATATTGCACCATGCTGTACATGAACACCTGTGAGTGTGTCCTGTCCTTACAGTCTGACCACTGAGTGAGGAGTCTAACTCCTCACTCAGTGGTCAGGGAGACTTCTTCAGGAATTCATTGCGGTAACCTTCTGACCACAGTGACACAGGTGTGCCACTAGAGGGAGGCACAACAAAACACATCACATCACATCAGATCACACTCAGGCTATCTGACTCAGTTTGGCTGAATGGATACAAAGATATTTGTATGAAGAACTGTTGTTATAAATGTGTATGGGTAGCTAGAAGTCCTGTGTGAGGTCTGAAGACCTGCATGGGAGACTGCTGAGTCTCCGCTGGAGATGCTCAGTTATCACATCCTGAGCAGCTGTACAGGTGTAACTCAGTGACCCCTGCTGGTCAACAGACATCCATAGCATGTGAGGAATGAGCTTTGCTTTCCATTGACTTTTGTCTATGTGGAATTTAAGCAACAGCAGCATTCCGAAGTAAAACACTTCAATGGATGATAATGCTCCTATGTGTGTGTGTGTATGTGTGTGTGCTGGATGTGTAAATGTGCTGTCACATGTTGTGTTTACACTTTCACACAAACACACACGTGTCCAAAAACATCAATTAATGCAGCTCCAGCACACTGGAGGTGTTCTTTTTGTTCTGGTCTTTATTCACTGTGCAGGTCTTATTTACTTTTAACACTTTATTTATTTATTTACTTATTTCTTTATTGTACTGTTTTATTTATATTTTTTATTTTACTGTAGTTTCCCTCTGTTATTTTGTTTTTTTTATTTGTATGCGCCTGTTCTTAAATTATGCCGTTTACCTTATAGGTTTTATTGACTTTTATTTGTTTCGCTGTAGTTCTATGCCCTTTATTTAGATTTTTTTAGAAGTTCTAGTTTTTATGCAACTGTTCTGTTGCCTAAAGAACTGTTCGCTGTTGTCTATTTCTGTTTTTATTCTGCTCTCTGAAGCACTTTGGGCTTTTGCATGAAAGGTGCTATATAAATAAATAGTTGAGTTCAGTTTTCCATGCAGAAGATGCTCGTAGATTGCATTATGGGAAGTGTATGGTATGGTGTTTATGGTCACCTTTACCAACAAGACAAGACTCTAACCTGTGTGAATGGAATGGAGAAAAATCTCCGAGTAGCAGCCTGGTGGAAGTGGAACACATTCAGTGAGTGGTGATATCTATTTTCCACACACGACTCAAACAGATCAGCAGGTCAGTATGAAGAGCATTTGTATTCAGAAATCATTGTAAAAAAAAAAACAAGGTTTCAGCATTCTGATTCTTGAAGATGGAATCAAAAGTGGAATCGAGTAATCCTTGAAAATGTAACATATAATAATCTAATAATCTAATATAATAATATAATTATGTATGTAATCTGGGTTTATACTTACTTATTTCTCATTATGGAATCTATTACTAGCCCAACATTCACATGCAGTAAAATCTGTCTATTGGCCTAAGTCTCATCAAACAACGGTCCGTGGCTGAATTTGGCCATTGTGACACAAAATAGTTCCAGCTTCTTCTAGACAGCACAGTTTTTGAGAATGCTGGTTTCCTCAGAGTTTGAAAATAACCCACATTAAATGTTCATCCATATCCTAAACCTCCCACCAAACCCTGTGAAGGCCTCAGCTCCCAACAGAGTGCATCTAAAACAAACAGAGCCATCCACAGATCCACAAGATTCACACACACACACACACCTGGTTGTGTACAGAGAATCTATTCATCCTCTGCAGCATACAGTATGTATCTATACTGCGGGCACACACACACATTCACAGAACCCTGTAAAAGACTCCAACCAGTGTGTGTGATGCAAAGTAGGTGTGAGGTCAGGCCCAGTTAAGTGCTGTGTGCTTTCCTCTCTGCAGCTGGCTCACAGGAAAGGGGCAGTGATTTTGGGGAGCCGTGCCTTACTGAAACACACTGTTGTATTCTCCAGACAGAGGGGGAGGAAAAGGAGGGAGGAGGAGGAAAGCGGAGGAAGAGGAGGAGGAGTATGGACGGACGAGGAGAAGAGGTGCAGGCATGTTACCCCAGATGAATCACAGTGAGGAAGCCATGCTCTGTGATATATCAGTTTTCAACCTCATGTTCTGTCTGGAGTTCTGCCTGTCCGTCTGGAGTGAGTCCATCCTTTGGATCAGCTGTTACTGCTACCTTCAGTAGAAGCTGTGAATACTGTAGGGATGGATGGATGAATGGATGCTTAAAGACAACATGATTGACTACGGTGAGTAGGACTTTTTAAGTGTATCCCATAACGACGATGTGACAGGAGAGTAGGAGAAAAGAATGTGGGAGTATTGTGTAACTCAAAATTAGTTGCAGAGCAGGGAAGTTTCACAAAGAGGTCCTTTATAAAAGCAAAAAACATCGTGCATGTCCATTCCAAGGCAACTTTTAGAGTACAAACAACCCGCTGAGGTTGGCAGTGGATGGGCACAGTTTCCTCTCTGCTCTCCACACAGCCATGCAAAAAAAGGCTCAGATATGACCACATGGCTGCACAGAGTGAAGCTGTCATTCCGCACTGATGCAATAGAGGCCAAAGTAGCCGAGCCTCCCTCGAGAGTGTGAGATCATTTGCGGAAGAATTCAAGATCAGTCGTGTTTCCCCCTCAGGGGTCGTAAATACTCTCTGAGTGTACACATTGTGAGAGTGGTGTGTTATTTATTTGCAGCGTGACTCCCTTCAGGTGGCTCTCTTGGCTGTACTCTCTCTGTCTGTCCTGCTTCGTCTCACACACACACACACTGGAAAAAAATCCCCCAGTGAAAACTCAAAAACAACGCACACGTTGTTCAGCTGCAGCAGCAACCCCACCCTCTGCTCTCCCTCAATCAGGTTCTGTTAGGCTAAAGTCCTTGCCCCGCTATTGCTGGAGGCAAAGAACACACATACACATGAATATGCAAACATGTGCATATACAAAGTCACACTATTCAGCCTCTATCCTAAACACACCTTTCAACGTGACCTACACGGATCACTCTCCTCCTCCTCACCCCTTTTTTCCCCTCTGGGTTTTCATAGTGAACAGTGTTCCTGCTGTGCCATTACATCAACAGTAGAGAGTGTGTCAGAGGAAAGTTGGACTCTCTGTACTTGTGCTGACATCACAGGAGGCAGTCAGCATGAAGCTCTAAACAAGTGCTTTTTGTGAAGCCATGCTTAAAATAGACACACTAGCAACATACTGCCTACTGTACAGTACCTGAATGCTCTGCACACAAAGAGAAATGTAAAGACAGATACATACATTTTAGGGGAAGTTACCTCCTCAAAGTATTTCTCACAGCCAAGCGGATCACAATGTGGTCACCAAAACCATCTGTAATCATCACGTATAGACTGATAGCTGTGCTCACTGACCGTGTCTTGTTGACCGTGTCCTGATGTACAGGCTGGAAACGGCTGGAATCCACAGAGCAACTGTCACAAAAATCCCAAATGATCTTTCTTAAATGACATTTGACCCTTCCTGTCATCAGTTCACCACTCAACTAGCCTCAGTGTCTCAGTTTGCTGCCGTTCAACTCGTGACCCTCTCAGGCCTGAGGGAAGACGAAATGGTAGCTTCAAAAAAAAAAAATGTGATTGTGAGTTTGGATGAGGTTTCATGACTGTAGAACCGAGAAGTCAGTATATTATGGACAACTAGTGGAAATTGCTCTAGTTCTAGTATCTAGCTCTAGTATATCTGCCAGTGATAAATACCTTTAAGTGCGGTGATATATAATTTTACTTACACTCTCAGAAAAAGTGTTTCTTTGATGTGTCCTGGAACTCTTTGAGTTCTCTGAAAAAAACATTTTACGCTTTGCTGTTTACAGGAGCCATGTGTAGCATTTAGAGGCATCCAGCCATGTAGTTGATGACTGCAGCCACCTCGGGGTGTATGGCGAAGAAGAAATTACGGTGGCTATGAAATGAATGACAAAAAGTTGAGACCTATTTCAAGCCAGTGTTTGTTTTATCTGTTCTGGCATCCTGTAGAAACATGGCAGGACCCATGGCAGCTGTAGATATAAATACTATAATATAGAATACTCAGATACTATTTACACAGAATTCTGAGAAAAATTTGATAATAATCCATGAAGACCTAACAGAACTGCAGAACTGCAAAGGGTCCCCATATTTCCTGTCACTCTTCAGCTGTCTCTATCAATAAAGCTTGGAAAGGCCAAAAAATAATCTTTAAAAAAAATCTATTACCTATGAATAAAAGTAACACGTTAGAGTACTCATGCGTTACCAAAAATTAAAAGCTGTTGCAGCGCCTCGCACATGCTACAACTTAACTGACACAGACACACAGCCTCCTTTAAATGCACCGAGAAGTCCTGACAATGAATGACATCAGTCATCCAACCAAATTAACTGCAGGATAACAGTAACAGGAAAGACAGTCAGCTTGGATATAAGATGTTTTTTTTAAATTGGAAGTGGAATGTTTTGCGGTCGACAGAAGCTTTTCACCAACGCAGAGTGTGCATTTTACCGTTATGTTGTTCTTGTCCTTTTCGCTGGCGAATTGAATATAATGTGCGTACTTCCACCATTCAAAAGCTGTCCTCTCTGCCATCTCGGCGGCAGTTCGAAAGCACACACGCAGGTAACATAGGTCACAGACGCATCATCACAGCGCTGCGCCTCCACTGACACATCCACAGGTGGCACAGTGCTCTCTGACAAAAAGGATGCTGCAGTCGGAGATTTTCTTTCCTTATCCTGAGAAATTCTTAAAATTTTAAGTTAAACAGATTCCTTTTTTAAAAAATAACAAAGTTACTGATTACTTAACACACAAAACTAACACATTACGTTACACATCACACAGAAAAAGTAATTAGAGTACTCTAACCTACAACACTGGACATCACCATGAACAAGTGCTTTAGGTCCAAACGATAACAGATGTTATTTCATGACACTTTCCATATAGAGCTGGTCTACACTGTACTCCTTATAATGTTATTTACAGAGACCAAACAATCCCCACCATGAGCAAACACTTGCCGACAGCTGCAGGGAAAAGTTTCCTTTAAGAGGCAGAAACCTCGAGCAGAACTCGGTTCATCTACCACAACTAGCTGAGTTTGAAAAGTAAATAGAAACAACATATTTTGTGAAGCTGCCATTGATTCCATCCTACTACTGTAAGTGTTCCCACTGTGCTGGCACACATCCCAGCTGAAGAGTGCAGAAGCCTATGAAAAGAGAAGAGAGAGGAGATAAGGAGTCTATGGGGCTTATAAGCCTCCAGCATAGAGATCCATGTCTCTGTTTCCTGTCTATCTGGCCAACACAACAAGCAGACTAATGCTCCATAATTGCTAACACACTTCCAGGATCAGAGCCACTGATTCACCAGAAAAGAAAACCTTTTTCTGTGCACATTCACCAGATTACTCACTCATTTCTTTACTGTTCAGCTCACATAGACTTTTAAGTAAACAGTCATTTTACTGTAGATAAAACAGAGTTGAGAGTCAAACTCACTGCCTTGTGGTCAGCATGTTATACACAGTATTTACTGTTTGAAGAGGTCTGCTATATTCCACCTGTGTGTTGTAATATTCACAGCACAGAGAGGCATTTGTCAGCATATGGACTGCCACATCACTGTGACAGAGCAGCAACAGCAGGGTTCCCAGGTCTTTACATGCATATGACAAATATTTATGTCATGAGGTGTTCGATGAAGATTTTGCAGTTGCTCACATCCAGAGGAGGAGGGACGTTTTCCCATTAGGATTCTGATATGTTAATGTTAATCTCCTTGTTCCTTCCTTCCAGCCTCTCCTCTGTGTGCCAAAACAGTGACAGAAAGTTGAAACTGAAAAACACTAAAAATATCAAAATAAAATGAAATATTTTGAATGTGTTTTATTTTACAGTGGTATGTTTTCTTTTTTTCAGCGTCAATACTTTCAGTGCCAATGCTCTCTTCTTCACTTCAGGTTTTCAGAATTTATTTCAGATGCCAAAACTGAAAGATCACTGTTCTAGCCTAACCTCACACCTAATCATCACAAAACAAAGCTGTAGCAGTTACAACGGTCGAGCTAATTGGCATTCAGTCAACGTAAAATGATCCGAGCAATAAAGTGGGAATGTCTCGTGCAGTCTGAGCATTGAAGAACTGAATCATCTCAACTCCACCTCATGAGGAGTGAGCCAGTCAGGCTGACTGTGAGGGGGGGTTGGGAGAGAAGGTTGCAGGATAATGATGTCAGACTGAAGGCTTTGGGTTTCAGTTAAAGAGCATCTACACATTGTTTACTAAGTGTTCATGGCGAATATGAGAGGCCATCTATGTTGGTATGTATAATGCATCTGGAGGTCATCCGACAGCGCTCTCTCTCTCTGTGGAGCGTGAAGCATTGAAGTGTACAGACCATCATTCATTCAGCCCATTAATGGGACCAGTACAACATAGCTAACACCATTATCTGTTCTGACCACATATAAACATGTATGTACATTAGAACAGGGAAAGGAGCTAAGACTGAGCCTGTGTGTGTGGATCATATGTTTCTCTCTACAGCAGTCTGATTAAGCTGCAGTCATGAGGGCTGAGAAAAAAAAACTTTTTCAAAGCAGGAAAAGAAAAGCGCTTTTATCTCCGCTAGCCTCCACAATTGCCTCAGCAGTTTCTCAAAACACTTACACACACACGGATGCAGTCAGACTGTCCTAACTGAATTTTCTAATTGCCCTCCAGAGCGTCCCTCTCCATTAGGCTTCGGGCCGGCTGGGATGAGTGTGTTGGTTCCTAAGCTCCCGGTGCACACACATACACACACACTGACAGCCATGCCTCAGAGATACTCCCACCAGAGGAGGAAAGCCAGCACAGCGGCTGCTAGGAGGATGGAGAGGAGACACAGGGACCAGGAGAAAGGAAGCAACAACAACCCAACCAGCAGCCACAACCACCGTTCCAAGAAGCTCGCCATGCTCTCCAGGTACCAGCATTACTTTTAAAGATTACAGCCAGGGCTGTGCAGGAAGCCCAAGACACATAAAGTTAGGCTGCTGATGTAAATCTTCTGCTTGTACATCTATTATACTCCAGTGTTGTTTTTGTATGCAAAGCTTGAAAGTGACTTCCACTTACTGTTCAGGTCACTGATCCTGTGTCACTCTAAGACTAATGATGACTATCCAGAAGAGAAGCATGCTGGGGAAGTGTCAGACAGCTGCAGGACATGGGGTCCAGGCTGGAAGACAGACATGACAGCCGTGGATCAAACACAGTACCAAAACACAGAGAACAGACACTGGAGGACGACCCAGCAATCTCTCCTGGAGAAAAGAGGAGGCGCTGAGGCAGATAACCAGTTGCATCATGGCTCCACACTCAGGGAGAATAAAAGGAGCATAAGGAGGTCCTTCAGCATCAAGGTACGACTGCAGTGTTAGTTACTATTTTCCTGCAGTGACATTGAGCTGTGTCCTTTTCATGATCTGTTATTTCTCCAGGCTTTGTAAGCAGAGCTGGTGAAACTGTTTTACTGGCGACAGACCCACACATTGAAGAATGTGAGAGGAAATTCTGTAACAATACAACTGTAATTGTAACTGTAACTGTAATTTCTGTTGAATTACATTGCATGTTTTTAAAATTGATTGACTAGAATTTCTTAATGTTTTTTAATGAATCTTCATAGGGCAGGCTGGTTTGCTCTAAGTATTTAGGTTATTTCTCTCATAATCATCATTTTTACATTTGAAAAGTTTAAACTCCTCGTATAACACTAGTAAAAGCTAAAGGTTAAAACAATATTATTTATTTGGTATTTGTAGTGATTTGTTGCTCCCAGTTTGTAAATTGAGTGTAAATATGAAAATATGGACAATTTGTTCTGATTACATTACTTTTCATCAAAAACTAATGATTCGACAACATTTCTAACGGCGCCTGTCCTCAACCTCTGTCATTATGCCCATAGAGGCTGCTGAATCCAGTTACATTGCCCAGCTCCGGTTCTAGCATGACACTCGGCTAACTGTCTTCATTCTCCCCATCCACAGACATTAAAATCTCCTCTGCCTGGTGGTCTAACATTTCAAACTATGTTCTTAGTGCACAGTTTGGGCAGCCTGGCTAACAAACTGAGCTAACATTAGCTAACAGCAGCTACAGTTGGTTGTCAGGAAACAGTGAATCACAGAGAGTTGAGGTGGAGCAGCCAGAGGACATCAGAGGGAAAACCAGAAAACATTTTCTCCGTAAAATATGATTCAATTTCACCAAAATCAGTCAAATGGTGGTGTGTGACTTAGTGCCGCAAAGCGTTATGTACTTCTCCTGACCCGGAGCCCATAGTGCGAAAACAGATGTACGAATGACAGAGACATCATTCACCTGATTACAAGTCAGTGTAACATCCACAGGATTTAAACTCTGTTATCTCTGTTACTGCATTACACAGTTGATCCATGTCACATGGATGAGCTCCAAGAAGTTACTAATTTTGTTTGTTTGAAAAATGACTGACGCATACATTTAAATTAATTTCTTTGAACTAAGAAACAGGTTTAATATAGTATAGTCACAAGACATTCACACAGACATGTATCAAAGCCTTCAGACAAAGTCACTTGACGGACTCTGAAGCTCATGGGGGAATGAATGAATTGTCCTATTCATTTTTCAGTAATAACTGAAAAATGTGTGCTGAACTGTGCTGAACAAATGTTTTACAAATGTGTTTCCCAGGAAAGAGTGATTCATTCCTGTCAAATGGCTGACTGAAACACCCTAACAAAGTGTTCTAGATGGTTAGATTTACTGCTTAGCCATCATCAAACTCAAATATTATATTATATTTCAGACAAATTGATGTAGAAGTGAGTGTTTATTATTTGTATCAGTGTGCAAACACTGTGCTGTGTGCACAGTGGGGAATGTTTCTTGTCTAAATGTAATGATAATCACATGCCCTGCGTTGGTGTGTCGGTAGATTGAGAGCTGTGGCTGGCCTGAATGTCAAACACTCAGACAAAGATGGGGTTTGTTTGCCCGTTCTGTTTCTACAGCTCTGCTTCATTCCACTCATATCAGATACAGTCAGACTGTAAAGATGCTCATCTTGACCAATGAGCATCATTAGTTAGTTTCACGTTTTATGGAGTCCTGCCTGGTTTTATCGTTCACTGTGGTGATGTGTAGAGGTGGGTAACATGTAAAACAGGTGCAAGGACATTGTGGTTATATACACGCCAATGTGAAAGAGTTTAACAGATTTATAATGCCACTTACATCTTTCAATAGCAAGCACCACAAAAACCGATTCATAGCTGTATGACATCTACTGAAGAAACATTTACTCTAAAGTTGAGAATGATAGTGCCAACAGACAGAATCACCAACTAAAGAGCACAGTGCCCTATGTGTCTCAGGAAATGAGGAATGTTTGTCTCCTGGCATGTGGCCATATTGGAAGTGTTATTCTTCAGTGTTGCTTGTGGGTTCATTAAAGATAATGCACTCCAATGCAACCTGGGAATAATGTTGTGTGTTTTCTGAACACATGCTGCACAGATGTAGTCCATATAGGAGGTCAATATTTCATATTCAGTCTGCAAAAGTAATTGACTTTATTAAAGTAGTTAGACATTTTTATTCTTCAGATTGTGTTCAGTTATTTGTTTGCATGTTCATTACCGTCGTTAGAGAGCTCTGTTTACAGAATGTCAGTGAGATAAATGAGATATGATATTTATAACTATGTTTTCATTAGTGTATAATCATGATTCCCACAATCATGAGTCTGCCACATTTCTACTATAGCCCCCAATGGACAAACGAAACACTGCCTCTAGATAGGGTCTTTTCTGCTTTTGCCATCTTTTGCAGCCACCATAGTTTCTCCTTTGCACCAGGAAGGAGGAGATGAGGTGAGGGGTTGCAATCAGCAACTACACCACTAGATACCACTAAATCCCAACACACTAGACCTCTAAGAAGCAGTGGGTTTTCTACTTTATATTATGGTTCACTTGCTCAAAAAATAAAATAAATGTATTATTCTGTTTTAAAATAATAAAAACAGAATAATGCTTTTAATAAAATTTAGCCTACAGGCACAAAAGCAGAACTGAGAAGAGGTTTGACTTCACTTGTTGAGTCCATCCTGGTTTTCATCAACATATCATGAGATCAGTTACAGATCTTCTGATGCTAAAATGGAGAGGACCTGTGTCATGTCCCTTACATAATGACACCTCACAAAGCACTGCATAAAATAAAAAAAATAGTGGACTGACTGAACATAGGTAGGTAGCCTAAAAATATACATGCAGGCTACTAACCACTGCTCTTAACTGAAAGTGTCATAATTATAGTCTCCCAGTCAAAGAGGTACACTTTGCCTGAAAAGTGAGCTGGGGAAGATTTCATATGTATATATTTAGGGTTAACCAAGTCTGGTCTGAAACAGGCTAGCAGCACAGAATGGTCATGGTAACTCATGTGCTTACATGATGGAGCATTACCATCCCAGCAGATGGGTTGAATTTTAGATAGTGAATAGGGCCTTGCGAGTGATTCAGATGTCCACCTCAGGAATGCAAAAAGAACTCATTCAAATAAAAATGCTGTCATACATGCCTGGAAAAGGCAAAACCATCTCCATCTGATGATATGACAACATGATATGATATACGATAGCTTAGGCCCATCATAACAGTTTCACGTTGTAACTACCCTAACCCACTGCTAACAGGTACCCAACAGCAACACGTAATAAGAATGAAATGTGTCGAGTCAGTTAGTGAGACAAGCGACTCTTTACAGACTGCATGCCAATCATAGTGAAGACTTTACAGCCGGCTGTTGTGTAGCACTTCATGGACTCGAGCCTGGGCTGCTAAACAAGCCTACTGTTGAAGCTGAGCTCAACAGTAATTTAATGGAGCAGTTTTTCCTCTGGGGCTAATTCATGCCAGCTTGAACATCAATCACTCTTAATCACCTACCAGGCAGAAACAATATCGTATCCTTTTGGCTTTCACGTCCTCTAACATTCACACAGAGATTTATGAATGAAGCCCTTGTTGTCATACAGAGAGTCGTCACATTCTCAAACTCATGAACTTTTGAATATCTTTTTTTCACATGTTGGACTCAACATTGCTGAACACAAAGGAGATTTAAAGGACACAACCTGTCTATATTCTGTCACTGAATGATGCGGTCACAGACTGTCCCCTGAAGAACCATTGGATCACACATGACTTTGCCTCATAGGTCTAACCTCCAAATACTATGGCCCAATTCATACACCTATAAAACCTACTTCTGTTTTCTTTTTCCTTGGCTGTCGACCTGCCTAGCCAGATGGCTGATATGCTTATAAAGCGTGCTCTTTACCTCCCAGTATAGAGGTTCCCCTGTTCACTGTGTGTATGTATGTGTATGTATATGTCATTATAGGAGAGTAGTATCTGGAGAATGTGTGTAGCCACAGCGCCCGCTGAGGAGGTGTGTGGACCGCAAATGGCTGATAACAGCGTCCAGACAGAGGACAAAGACACTAATGTGGAGCCAGGAAGGAACAGAGGGAACCTACACAGGTAATAAAACAATACCACAACGCTAAGTGCTTGAAAAATTGTGAAAGCAGCACTTATAGATATATAAAAATACACATATCAGGCTAACTATAAAAAAAAAACCATCCAGTTAGCACAAAGAAGGATGGCTTTGATTCATTCTATAGGTGAACAAAATGCTGGTGTGTGATACAGTATACACCTCACTTCTATCTGTGTATGGCTCTTATGTGGATCAGGAGAAATGCATTCATGGTGGTTTGTTACTTAGGATCATCTGAGAAGTCATCGTTGGATATTGTTTGGAAAAGGGCACGCGCTTTAAAAAAATACAGGTCAGGTGATTGGTTGAATGATCTATTGCAGGTAAACCTCAACCAGTCAGATCAATAAACCATTAGACTTAGTCAAACTCTGAAACCAGTCAAGAGAAGAGTGAAAACACCGCCACTAATCAGATGATTGGCGGTTCGATCCCCAGCTCTTCCAGTCTTTATGTCGAAGTGTCTTTGGGCAGGATACTGAAACACAAATTTCTCCATCAGTGTATGAATGTGTATGAATGGGTAGCTCCTCAAATTGATGAGTAGTTGGCACTTTGCATGAGAGCCAATGCCATCAGTGTATGAATGTGTGTGAATGGGTGAATGAGATATGTAATGTAAAAGAGCTTTGAGTGGTCAGAAGACTAGAAGTTAAGTCAGGCAACTTTATTATCAATGTTGCCATATGTACAGGACATACAGAGAACTGAAATTGTGTTTCCCTCTTATTCCTGACACAAACAGCAATAAACATGAAGTATAGAAAGGTGTTGTATAAGTAAAGTCCATTTACCATTCAGTGTCAATCTTTGCTCTTCTGTCAATGAAGAAATACTCTCCAGTTCTGATAAAAGTGGGTATAACATTTTTTATATAACGCTGAATCATAACAGAAATGATCTCAAGTCACATTCCACAGAGAGTTCAAGCACCTTTGAGACCCATGGACAATCACGAAAGCCCTGATGTGCTTCTACAGAGCTGAACCTGACGTCAATTAATTCTGTTCCTTCCTCATACAGCGTTTGCTTATCTTTTAAAAACATTTATATTGTGCAATTGATTGCATTTATTATCTTGCAATCTTCACTGCTTTTGTTGGCACATTGCTGTGTTTCTTTACGCATTACGGCCACTGACTGTCTGCATCAGTGGAGCAAAATTAAACTGGTAGCAGGAATGTGTTACATTGTAAATGCACCTACTTAACTTTGCTCCACTGCAGTACTAGTGGTTAAACACACCACAGGATACCTTTCATTTGCTAACCCAGTGCAGTGTTGATTTTGTTAGTGAGAACTATGATGAAAAGCTTTGTTTTGAAAGAAAAAACTTTTTAAAAAATGTCACTGTTGGACTGCTATTTATCTCCAAGAAGAAGAAGAAAATGGAAGTACAGTGCTACACAGCTTGTTTTTTTAAGACCTGAACCCACCTGACCTGCTACGAGAGCCAATCAGCACTGTACAACCCACAAGAATATCTGTTAATCAACTACCTGCCCCGCAAACCGCCAACTTTATGCAGTATGGAAGCACAACAGTAGACAATTGTCTGGCAATTGCTGCAGCTCCCTAAGAGGGGCTGACCTGGCTGCTGCTCTCTTTTCTTTTGTCCACCCACAGGACTGCATTAGTGGGAAGATCTTGACTAAATGAACAGATTAATTGTTCCAAATGTTTTTTTTTTAATGTTAAAGCAACAAAGAAGAAGCAGCAAAACAAGTATCCCTTTAATAAAGACATGCCTTTTTACCTCTCTGTGGCTTATTGTGGTCTGAAACTAAACTAAAATCATCGTAATTGACTTCACTAATGTACTCACAACACAAAATATGTTTGATGTAACTCTACTAATCTAATATCTAGTGAATGAGTCATGTAAGTTTTGTACATGAAGACGTGTTCATGTTCATGCATGTTGTTTATTGGTGATCAGATGTCTCCGTGTTTTGTTTTTTCTCCAGAGGCTGCAGCTTCCTGAGCCCAGACAAGCTGGCACCCTTTAACGGACAATTCCTAAACAGCAGCTCATGGATGGCAGGGGAAGGAACGAGGAGCGTTCACATTAAAGTCTATAGTGAGGTAATGGCAACTGACACATGACATGGGTCATTTGTTCTGCTTTCCCTAATTCTAGAAAACATTATTCTACTGTGTTCAGTCAAGTAGTATTTCTTATTTTTTCCTGTTCTTACCAATCTTCTGTATTATGAGCGATTGAAGTATAAAAAGTAAAACTGTATTTATCTTGGAGATAGTAAACTAACTAAATGTTTTGTAAGAAAATCCCACCGTGAATTCTAAAAGTGTAAAAACTCTGTAACCAGAGTGATGTCAGTATGTCAGTATTTTGACATAAAAGACCAATTTACATTGTCTGATTCATACACACAATTACAGTATTAATTATTATTATTATATTATTATATTATAATAAGAAGTGACAAAGTTTCAGTATCCAAAGTACTCCTCATGTGATGCACATTGAAATTCATGTAAAAATAACAGAGTTACCAAATACATGTCCTACATGACTAAACAGTATCCACTGATACTATGCTATACTATACTACTATGTAGTAGTATAGCATACTATATATAGTATCCTGCTATATACTATTGTTTTACACTGTACTCTGTCTGACTCAACTCTATTCCACTACCTATAATGTACTTTACTGATCCATTATGCACTATAATACATCATGCTATTATATAATGCTCTACATATAATGTATATAATGCGTGTCCAAACTGTTCCACAAAGGGCCGGTGTGGCTGCAGGTTTTCTTTCCAACCAAGCAGCAGCAGCACACCAGACTTGACTCATTTAATCAATCTTGGTTGCTTGGAACAAAAACCTCCGCCACACCGGCCCTTTGTGGAACAGTTTACTATATATATATATATATATATATATATATATATATATATATATATATATATATATATATATATATATATATATATATATATATGTTATACTCTGTTAGACTCTACTGCTCTGAACTCAACGAAACTACACTCCTGCAGTGTTTTGAGTGCCTTGTGTATAGCACTCAGTGGATTTAACTGTCCTAATAAGCAGTGATGTGTTACTTTGTATTGTGCAAGTAGAACTAGTACAGAGATGAGCATGAGCATTTATGACATGACAATACATGTCCTACATGGATAAACAGTGTCCAGGGTCTGTAGACAGTACACTCACTGTAACTCTGCGTGGCTGCGTGGGCTGGCATATTTCTCATGCTGCCATCACATTCCCAGACTTCCCACATACACTGAAACACTCTTTGGAATCCAGTCAGAAACAGTGACACACATTAGAAAGTAATAAGTAATTATTAAAAGAAGCTTTACGGTGCTCATGGAATTCAAGCCGAGAAAAGGTAGATTCTTTTCAGACATTGATAAAGCAGGAGCAAAGCACAGTCTGGAAATCTCCTCAGCTAGTCATGGAAATTCAGGGATATGTTATGTAATTTTATTTCAGCTTCTTGATGAAATCCTTAAAACAAATTTAGTTATATAATAACTTTACTCTTATATGGTGAGGATCACCTTTACACGAGGAACTGCATGAACAAGAATGAGCAGCACATGCTGTATGTATGGATGAATGTGTTTTCATTGCTCCTAAGCAGTCATAAAGGCAGAATGAGGCTTTTTTTCTTCAGGTTTGAGTATTTTTGTTGCTGTGGTAGCTTTCCTGCTGGACAATGCAACAGCTTGTCATCCTGCCAAGTCTATTTGAGTGACTTTAAAGAGGCTGTGGAAACCTGAACAGCAGAATGAAGCAGGAATGGAGAAAAGGAGCAGTAGGAAAGAACGTCTAACATGTGATGTCTGGGCTCAGCTGATTCTGTTTTCAACACTGTCTCATAATGGCTCTGTTCAGGAATAAAACGCCAAAGGTTCCAAAGCCGAGTTCATCATAAGAAAGAGGATATATCCATCACGTTGCCATGGCTACGTGGGGCTTTAAGTTTGGGGAAATGACACTATAATGACACAAATGACACTATATACATAAAATTGAATTGAATTGAATTAAACAGAGAAGCAGCCAAAGAATGCATCAAGAAAATGCTGAAATTGTTACACCATACAAATATTTTTGTGCTATGTTTAATAATAAATGAGCCTCACTGATAAGGCTAGCAGCAGACAGAAAGAAACTGCTTTCAAACACAGAAAGCAGAAAGTATTTGGCTTCTTCTGATCATGTATTTCCAAGTGAATCTTCTCTGTTTCCATCAGGATGGTGTTAGGCTTTACCTGCTTGTAAAACTAACCAGTACTCTAAATCATTCATTCCCTCTGCAATCTGATTGCTAAATGCTCTTTAGTCCTAAACTATTGTCAGCATTGGTTTATGTTTTTATCTGGCCTCATCTGCATGTTTATTCTCTTCATCTTGTCCTTTTTGTAGTTTATTTATCAATTATTTATAGACGTATATAACATGCTACTAATGTTAAAAATACCCTATACTATACTAGACACTACAGGCTTTTGAGGGTGCTTCCCTTGCCTGCCTGCTAACTGCTCAGTGGAGTTAATTGTCATGAATTCACTGGTGTGTGTGTGCTTTAGGACATTTCCGCATGTGAAGACGCTCTCCATTCACATAGTCTGACTACAAGCCCACAGCATCCAGCTCTCATCCCCCCATCTGATCCTCTGTTATTGCCTGGATACACGGATGAAGAACTTATGGCCAACAACAACCACCTCAAGGTAAACCAGTCAATGACCAAATGTGCAGTCTGACCCAACATCATATTTATCATTTTGACAGTGATTAAGGTTAAAAAAAAAAAAAAAAAACACACAGATCATTTTTCTTTGTGTGTCTATACGTGTGTGTGTGTGTGTAGTTACCCATCCCAGAGGTGAATGAGGATAGATGCTGGGAAACAGAGAAGCCTGAGCAGAGCCCACCAGGACAGACATCCAACAACAGGACACGCTCCAATTCAACCAGTGTGTACCATCCAGCTTTCACTCAGCTGTAAATTTAACACCTATCTAAGATCCACTGAGAGGAGTGAGCACCATCAATTCTGCTGCACGTACCGTACACAAAAGCTTCACAGACAGGAGGAGGCTGCTGTTCAGCACACAAGCTGTGCTAAAGCTTTTAGAGTGTGTAGTGATGACAGATGATGAAAGGAGAGAAAGGGGGGTGAGGGGAAAATTGTTTCTAATATGTTTATTGTCTTCAGGGAGGTGTGAGGCTGGGGAGTAATATCCTTTCAGCACTGGGAAGCCACACCGCTTCTGGGAAATGTGGTCCTAATTGTGAGTGAGAAGTGCTGCGCTTACAGTTCCACCGGTGTGAGATTTAACAGAACAAATTGAAGAAGGTTCTGAATGATGATCCAAAGCATATCAGTTAATGTGACTGATATGACTGAACACATCGCTTGCATCACTGATCAAGAGGCTGGAATTAGAAATCTCGGGCTTTTTGCAGCAGAAAAATCGTTTGATGGACATAGATCTGTAGAGATTTGAAACAGTGCAAGATGGGTCATATATAATTTTATTTTTCCTTTTGATCATGTGTTTGTGTTGTATTGAATGGTTTCGGACCCAAAACGCCGACCAGAGATCGGTTTTAAACAGTTTATTGGAACACTAGTAGAGTGAGTCTTAAGGGCTGTGAGGTGGGAGGTGACATGAAGGACACAGACATCAAGGAGGCCATGCTCAGCAACACACACACACAGACAACAGAGACACAGAGATACACACAGAAGATAGGGAACCAAAACAGAAAACACCAGGCACCAGTCATAAAGAGTGACTCAGGCACATAATATATATATATATATATATGTGTGTGTGTGTGTGTGTGTGTGTGTGTGTATATATATATATATATATATATATATATATATATATATGTGTGTGTGTGTGTGTGTGTGTGTGTGTGTGTGTGTGTGTGTGTATATATATATATATATATATATATATATATATATATATATATATATATATATATATAATCTGTGTCTTTTTCTGCTTTAAGGTGTTCATCCTTACTGGATCGGGGATCTGGACAGCATTATCATGAAGACCCCGGAGCTGTACACTGGTCATCCTCATGGGAATGGAGGTTTATACGGAAACAGGAAGTCTCTGTCTCTGTCCCAGCAGCTGGAGTTTCCTCACACCACAACACAAGTATTTGATCAGTCTGACATTATCAACATTGTGTTTGCTTGTTGCCAACTTGTTGCCAACTGTCTAGCTGACATTAGCCCCCCATGTGATAGCGTAAGGCAATATTGTGTGATGTACAGGCAAGCTACACATTGTTTAGTAGCATTTACATATTTGTTTACAGACTATCTCTTTGGTTATTTAGTATGTTAATCGTTGTATCCGCAACTTCAGAAGACACATACAGTACATACACACAGCAACAATACCCAGTTTGGATGCTACAGTGTCACATGACAGGGGGTGCAAAAGACAGGGTTTGTTTGTTGTTGTTTGGCTCCGGGCTATCTGTGCCTGTCAAAAAGTAATCAAAGTTTGGATGATATGGGACAACCAGCTTAGCCTCATGCATGTCCTCATCTGGCTATCCGCCAGATGAATTATTGACACTGGTATCAAAAATATGTAACCATACTGATACAGTACACAGGACTATCCAGCTGTAGAAGCCCAGGGTTGTATTAGTATTTGAAAACAATAAACTCAGTAAATATGTTCATATGTTCATACCAAATACTGTAACCTGTTATGTTATGTCTTAGCATGATCACCCTCTCTCTCACTCTGTGTGTGTTGCTCCTCTCCAGCCTGTTCACCGTCCCTCCCGCTCTGTCAGCTCTGCTCAGCTCGTAAACTCCTGCAGCAATGTGCAAGCCTTTATCATCTGTAACATTGTGCTGATGAAGGGCCATGGCAAGGTATGATCCATACCATACCATACCATACCATACCATACCATACCATACACACGCTATTGTTGCACCACAGGAAAGTCTCAATAACTAAAATATGTTTAGTGCTCATCTCTTTACCCAAACTGATTTATCGTGAATGATCATTGAGACTGAAGCTTCCTTCTCTTATCTACATGCCAAACTGTTAATTGTTAATTATGAATATGAGGACAGTTATGATTATGACTATATTGTTGTTTAAAGATATTTATCACTGCTAACATTATCAATAATCCTGCTGTTGTTTCCAGGGTCTGGGCTTCAGTATAGTGGGAGGGAGGGACAGCATGTATGGACCAATGGGGATCTATGTGAAGACCATTTTCCCTGGAGGGGCAGCAGCTGCTGATGGGAGGCTGCAGGAGGGTGAGGAACAACACACTGTACACGAAGCACATACACACTCTTTACATGTCATGTTTGCTGCCACCCTGCTATTGCTGTAAGACATATTTATTTCTTAGCAGACTCAATTATATTCAGTGTACTAACCAAGTTCAACAATTACAAAATTAACAGGGTATATTTAAAGGTCCAGTGTGTAACATTTCAGGTGGTCTATTGGTAGAATATGACAGAAATGGAATATAATCATTCATGCATCTGAACATCATTTATTCATCATCTGAACATAATAATCATTGTGTTTTTGGTACCTTAGAATGAAATATTCATCTACAGAGAGCGGCTCCTCTTCTGCAGAGACACTGGCTTTAGATAGGCGTCTTTGTATTTTACACAAGTTCTGTGGCCACTGTAGTTTCTCCTCCACACTTGGAAGGGAACAGTGAGGCAAAGGGTATTCAGCTGGTTGCAATCTGAAATCTCACAGCTAGATTCCACACTGGACCTTTAAAGTCAGACATGCTAAAATCATATATTAATATTTGAATTAAATGTTGATTTACATTACTCATGTAAGTTTGCATGTCAGCACTGAAAGCAGAAGCAGTGACCATGAAAACGTGTCACGTGAATATGTCACTCAAGGTGTAATAATAGGTATAATAATAGGTATATATAGGTATCATATAGCAAAATATTATCAGTGTTCATGAAGTGTTCAGAAATGATGAGTCAGATTTGTAAATAGTGTCAGAGTAGACACTGCCTTCAGTGCTTGTTTGTGTGTCTGTAGGTGATGAGATCCTGGAGCTGAATGGAGAATCCCTACATGGGCTGACTCATGATGAAGCGCTGCACAAGTTCAAAGTAAGGTGGCTTCATCCTAACACCCTGACAACAGTTTTTCTGATCAAAATAAATCAACCATATGCTGAGCCAGATGTTTCTATTTCAAAATATGGAAGACTGGTGGTGTTCACTTCAGAGATACGATACACGTGTGGTTCAGGGAGTCAGCCTATACTAGTATTAAATTGATCAGATCTATAAAAACTTGAATTTCCTAGATAAAGTATGTGGTGTACCTGACTATCAGTGAAGTTTCTCTTCAGTGTCCTTTAGAGGTGAGCCATTGCAATTATCTCGCAGTGCACAGTCTACATACAGGCTGTTCTTTTGCCTGTTCTTCCCAGATGATCGCTCTGTGCTGAAATGTCATGGTTGAATAGAAGCAGGGTCTTAAAGTAGGTCACTTAGTGTTCTTTCCATTTGATCCCTCACTCGAGAATCCACAGTAGTCACTGGTGGTTGTAGCAACAGCCCACTCCTTCTAAAAACCTTTATTTCAAATTATCACTATATCAAACTAGGAAAGAGTAAAGGTCTGAGCATGCTTGCTTACCATTTGCAGTTAAGAAAGTTGACATTGTTTCAATTAACGCATTGAATCTTGGGAGCTTTTGAAACCAAGTGATAGGGATGTTATGAAAGCAGTTAAATCATCAGTTGAGAAGTAAAAGCAGTAAAAATGGCCAGTGAAAGTAGTGTAAATATTAGTTTAAGTGTGATCTGAGAAAATGGGTTGAAAATTTCAGTGGAATTGCTGGAGAGAGTATGTGCACAGCCACTGCTGATATGCATTGACAACCCTTATATTTGGCATATTTGGTGGTTTCTGGTTTAGTATTTCCTGTTTTATTTTGAAAGAGTTTTTGCTCAGGTGTCTTGTGTAGATTTACTTTCTGCTGCTGTTGTGTTTCCCACCAGTTTTGATAGTGTTTTCCATCCTCTTTAGTTTCACCTGTTCTTGATTAGTATCACATGTGTCTTATTATCCTGTCCTCTCTTGTGTATTTAGTTGTGTGTTCCTCATCTTTGTTCAAGCATTCCAGCCATCCCTCATGTTTCGTTTCCCAGTGTTGTTTGGATTGTGATTTGGTTTCTTGAACACTGCCTTTGGATATGGCCTGTTCCTTCAAAGATTACTTTGCTTGCTTGGACTGTCTCACCTGGTTTTGAACTGAGCCTGACTGACTATCTGTAAACTAGGTTGGCTCGTCCTCTTGTGTTAAAATGTGAAATACTTTTTTGGAAAAGTGGTATTTCTATCCTCATCTTCTCAAGTTTTATATGCAAGGATGCATTATTAACTGAGCAGACAAGTGTGTGTCTGTGTGTGAAGGTGTGTTATAATGAGTGTACTGCATACAGTTGTACACCACAGCTCATTGCTTTTACCCCACAATGTTTTTCTTACTTTGAATTTATCATACAGGTTAAATTCTTAATGCAGACTTCTTACATAATCACTTATGATGCAGTCCTAACACTAAACGCATTAAACTTATCTTTGTACAGCAAATCAAAAAGGGCCTGCTGACTCTGGTGGTGAGGACCAGCCTGCGCGTTGGGGCTCTGTGTGGTCAGGCGCAGGTAGCTCAGCTCTGCAGGTCGCGCTCGCTCAGCTCCACCACAGGCATGGCCCGGGTCAGTGCCGACATGGGAGACTACAACTACCTGAACAACAACTGCAGTAACACGCTGAACATACCGGGTCAGCTGGCTAAACCCAGAGACCGCATCATGATAGAGATTATCCTGCAGAAAGGTCAGCCTCAGGGGGACAGTACTGACAATATAGTTACACTGTAGTATAATTTTTGGTATTTCATTATTTAAATCATCCCACTTACAGTTTGTCTCGTGGGATGATGTGATTGATTTCTGGGTTTTTCCCAATTCTGAATAGAATTCATCTGTTTGTTTTTTTACTGCTTAAAATTAGCAACCTTTATTTTAAGTTTGTGGGATTCACATACTAATTATTAAATGAGTATAAGAATTTTGAATAATGTTCAAAAGCCTGATAAACTCCACATTAACAGTGTGGTGCAAGTGATTCTGATGGTCATCTGTCATTATATTTTATGTTTTATAAACTAAATTATTGGTCAATCAATGATGAAAACATTTGTTAGTTGCTGTTCTAAATATACAATTTGTACCTGATTTCTGTGGCTCTGCTGGTTTATTGGGGCGGGAATGTTAAATCATTTGAAGGGAAACAGCCGCCTCCATCAACATCAGTATATAATAATAAAAGTGTCATAACAAATGTTTTTTATGCATGTGTAATTTCCCAGAGGCTGGTGTCGGTCTGGGTATTGGACTGTGCTGTGTTCCATCTGGTGATGGATGCCCTGGAATCTACATTCACACCCTTTCTCCCGGATCAGTAGCACACATGGACGGTAGACTCCGGTAAGGAGAAATAAATAATCGTGTTCGTCTGTAATCCAATGTAACTACAGTAAGAAGAACATTCATGTGCAGTAATACAATTAATTACTACTTCAATTACTAAAAAAACATACTGTTACTTACAGCATGTGATAAGATGAGAGGTTACTGTATGAATTCTATGTTCAGTCATTAAAGCATGTTCCATGTATAGAGTATATTTGAACCTTTTGTATAAAGTCAGTGAGTTCCACGATGGGTTTAATACAATTAACATACAAAGAAAATAAGAACTCTAGTATATGGTATGTAGATTGTCAATCCTTAGTTTAACATGTTTCTCCTCTCTGTGATTTTCTTTCTTTCTTTTCAACACCTTTTCCTGAACTCTCTCTGTACCTTTAGGTGTGGGGATGAGATCATGGAGATCAACGATACTGTGGTTTACAGTATGGCACTGAATGACGTCTACACAGTCCTGAGCCAGTGTGCACCAGGTCCTGTCCACATCATCATCAGTCGACACCCTGATCCCAAAGTATGCCACGCCGCCACCTCACTGACTTTAACTGGTACAGATTTATGATCTTACAGGACGCCTGCTGGCTCAGAGTTAACATTGCCTCATGGGTTCAACTGTAGGCCCCAGGCTCCAAACTCCAATAGGTTGGAGTGAAGGCTCTAACTTGCCTATGTGGAAATGTGTGTGTGTGTGTGTTGGTTATTTGATACTGGTGACCTGTTTTCCTCAAAATGTTTCTGGGCCTTCCTCCCAGCACATTCTGGAACAGGTTCTCAGCTTCACTCCCTTGTGAATAAGCAGGGATGAAAAAATGAGCGACGAATGCAATGATTGGCTGAGGTGATGTCCTTCAGAAAAGTTATGTAACGCTCATTACACACTGGCCGTGCTGTTCAGTGGCCATTAATGGTTGTAGTGCAAAAGTTTTCAGGCTAAACAAGTCTGAAGCCTGCTCGTGCTACATCAGAGGATCATCCAACTCAGAAATATTCATTGTCTGGAAACCTTGAATGCTAATACAACATTTCATGGCCTGTAGATATTGGTCTGGACCAAAGTGGTGGTGGAATATTCAAGTGATCACCACCAGCTGGGCCACTGGACTGTTATTATGCTCTCATGTTGTTCTTTGGTGACCCTGTGAGTTGCACTGAGCATCAATTCTGGTCATCATCTTTATTTTTACATTCACACATTTCCCTCTTGTGCTCTGTGTGTCACAGGTATCAGAGCAGCAGCTGAATGATGCAATCGCTCAGGCAGTGGAAAACAGCAAACTGAGGAAGGATAAGAGCCAGTGGAGTATTGATGGTGAAATATGTACTTTTGTTCATTACTGACTTTCCACAGTCACATATTCCTGTTGAAGATCATGTCTGGGCCATGGAGCATATTTTCCCATGTTTGTCTTACTCGTGTTGTCCGCACACTTTTTAAGCATTCTTCCATGCCCTGCACTGTTAAATGGTTTATGCTTCTCGTAGTACTGGTAATGCACCAGTAAACACTGACAATTTAATAACAATTTAGTTTATTAAAAAAAAACATAAACACTTGCATATTATAGGAGATTCATATTTAGTTCATTATTTAGTCAATTACTTATGTTGCGGCTTTCCAAATCCCTTAAAATCGCTAGAGAGGCTAACGTTAGGTCCTGTATGTTTGTATGACACGCTGCTATTCAATGAAGCACGGCGAGTCCAGGTAAGTTTTAACGTGTTTAATGAAAAAACAACATTACTTAAGTTTCCGGTTGAACAAAAAAGCGGTCATTGAACAAAAATGCGGTCAACAAAAATTACGGCTACCTAACCTGCCCCTCTCCTCACCAGTGCAGGTGACTCAGCCCCTAATATAACCTATAGCCCTATAGCCGGCACCCATGTGACCCAAACCAAACACATCACCGTGGCAACCAGACCAAATAAATCAAACACAGAATACTGACAGACAAAAAACTCTATCTGGCTCCTACAACTTATTTAGTCCATTCATATTTCACAATGTATTTATAACTCAGTTTGCACATTTCAAATCTTCATGATGAACATGTAACATTCATGAGATACAAACCTCTGTGCTAAGTTTCCGTGTCAAAATGGTCATCGTTATTTTCATAGCTTCATTATGTTTCCATTTTATTATATTGTTGGAATCATTCTTGTGTTTGTGTCTGTCTCAGGCCTTCGTAGGATGGAGTCTTGCTCTCACAGCCGGCAGAGATGTGAGCGTTGTCTGGAGAGGAGTCAGCTGACGGTTCGACAAGCACAGAAGACCATGACCCGCTCCTGCAGTGACAACACCAACAGCCACCAACACAACCGCTACCTCGCCATCCACAACCTCCACAACACACACCACAACCCCTCAGCCCGTGTCCACAGCCTAGACACAACCAAGGTAATCAGTTTCTAGGATCCATTATTGTTAGTACTACTGCTGCTACTGTAGATGAAAATCAGTGTGTGGTCTGTGTAGTAGTGTGTCTGAGCTTACCTTGTTTCATTCCTAGTCCATGACAGAGACATGGTCTGACAACAGACTGTCAGTGCCCGTGTATCCTGATGAAGACTACAACATCCCATACAACTCTCCTGCTGCCAACCTGTCCAGTCAACAGTCTCTGGATCTTGCCTTAAGGGCCAACAAGGTACCACGTCCAGAGTCACTTCATCACTTCACTGCAAAGTGCATTTGGATGAAGAGTTTAGAGTCAGAGGCACATTTCATGAACAGATGTTTGAATTCAGTGATGGCTGATTCTTTGCTCTAAGCACATCAGTCATTATGAATGGACACACTGTGTCCATACAGCCACTACATATAGCACATGTTCACTCTATTCATATGGTTTACCCACTTTCATGCAAGTTTAATATATACAACAACCCGCCTCATGAGACTTCAAATCAAATCAAATCAAATCAAATCAAATTTTATTTGTATAGCCCAAAGTCACAAAACACATTTTGCCTCATTGGGCTTTACAATCTGTACAGGGAGTGACACCCTCTGTCCTTAGACCCTCGGTTCAAGTGAGGAAAAACTTGCCCACAAAAACCTTTAACAGGGAAAAAATGTGGAAGAAAGCTCAGGAAGAGCCACAGAGGAGGGATCCCTCTCCCAGGACGGACAGACGTGCAATGGATGTCACATGTACAGAACAATCAACACAAACATATTGTACAATTACAATGAATTACAATAAATGGTAGAATGATTACAGTAGCAGTGGAACCTGAGATAGAGATAGAGAGACACAGATGCACAGCAGCAGCAAATTATCAACTAACTATAAACTGTAATGGAGATTTGGTAACAATAATGACAGTAATAATATATGTAGTGGACGTCATGCAGGACCACAGCAGGAGCCACGATCCATGAGAACCTGCTGGACGAGACAGCACAGAAACTCCAGGGAAGAAGTTTAGTTAGTAACATGCATTAGCATGCATTAATGAGACCTGTATGTTTACAGATGGTGGAGAGAGGGGGCAGAGTCCCCCGGCAATCTAGTCCTATGGCAGCATAACTAAGGGAAGGCCTGAGCCAGCCCTAACTATAAGCTCTATCAAAAAGGAAAGTCTTAAGTCTACTCTTGAAGGTGATGAACGTGTCTGCCTCCCAAACCCAGAAAGGTAGTTTGTTCCACAGAAGAGGAGCTTGATAGCTGAAAGCTCTGGCTCCCAATCTACTTTTGGAAACTATAGGAACCACAAGGAACCCAGCATTCTGAGAGCGCAGTGGTCTAGAGGGGTAGTAAGGTACTATGAGTTCTTTTAGATATGATGGTGCCTGGCCATGAAGAGCTTTGTATGTAAGGAGAAGAATTTTAAATTCTATTCTAGATTTAACAGGTAGCCAGTGCAAGGAAGCCAAAATGGGTGAGATGTGATCTCTGATCTTGGTTCCTGTCAGAACACGTGCAGCAGCATTCTGAATTAGCTGCAAAGTCCTGCCTGGTAAGCAGCCTGACAAAGAGTTACAATAGACCAGCATATAAGTAACAAATGCATGGACTAGTTTTTCTGCCTCAGCTTGAGATGCAATGCGTCTGATTTTGGTAATGTTGCGTAAGTGGAAGAATGCAGTCCTCAAAATGTGTTTTATGTGTATGTTAAATGACAAATCCTGATAAAAAATAACTCCAAGGTGACACTGTGAAGGAAAAACTGCCTTTAAAAGGCAGAAACCTCGACCAGGCCCCGGCTCACAGTCATCTTTTGATGAAACAGTGAATACAGCTTTAGATACCATCCTGTTTTTTACACTGCCAAATCCTTTAATGCTGGTCTCTCTCGCTCTCTCTGTGCATGTGTGTGTGTAGTCCACCGGCAGGGTGCGAGCTGCTCAACGTCGGTACTGCTGGCCTCAGGATGTGACCAGTGAGGAGGGTTATAATGGAGACTCCAGTGGCTCCAGTAGAGGATCTCCAGTTCGAGATGAAGTATTGGAGCCGGCATCACACACCAGCTGCCAGGTACAGCACTGTAACCACAGCTACTGGACAATGGATGGAATGTTTACAGTTTAGGAAGCTGGAAAATTCAGATTGTCCTTTTACCTTTAACATAGACTTTGAAGGTAATCTGCATTGTTTTTGCAATCAGCTGATCAGCTCCATTATTTGGTGTGCACAGTGACACCACATGTAGTAAAAAGCTCCACTTTCCTTACTACAGATATACAAAATGACAGGTGAGCAAGCAAATAATTCAACCCAATGAACCTGATGAATTCAACTTGACTTTAACTTTCTATGGTTACAGTGCAATAAACTGAATCCCACACATCTAACTTACTGACTCTATGGCAACATCATACTTCCTGTTCAGACAACCAAATTAATGTGAGAGGTGGTGGCAGTCACCACAAACAAAAAGAAGAGGAGAGCCTAAATGACTTCACTACCTTTAACAATCAAACAAAGTGCTTTACAGGGTGCACGAGCAAAAGCACAAAGAAAAACAGATACAAAGGTTTAGAGTGTCCCTTCAACATAGAACAGATTTGATTGTTCATGATTCATCTACAGATCAACATGCAGGTCATCTCTATTTAGGAGCTACAGGCTCACTATAGACCACAGGCCATGATGCCATCAGCCTGTGAAGCAAAAGCATGAAAACTGAGCCAAGGGTTCGAGGGTTAACAGACAAGGCAGCTATGTAAAGAATCAAGTGACCCCCAATGAAAAGACATTTGTTGAATATTCAGTCCCTTTGTTTACCTGCCCTATAACTTGTCTATATTTGATTCAAATATTGACCAAATATGTACAATTAGTTATTTACAGGCCTAAAACTGAGCTCAGAACACAAACAGCACCAACCTAGTCGAACCTGACTGGTGCAGCTAAACCAGACCTGAGATCCAAGATGTGATTGATTTTATTCTATTTCTAATTATTACCTCGCAAGGCTGAGATGGCACACTCACTAAACTCTTTTGTAATTTGTCTTCTTGAAGTTTCTTCTTGTTGGCCCACTGGACACACACTCTTAGGGACAGGAAAGGGAACATTTAAACTTCAAATATTATCAGGTTTGTGTTCTACCACTGTTTGCCATTTCTATACTAAGATGTCTAAAAAATTGAAATCTAAAAAGCTAAAATAAATAAACATCACAAACATAAAGGTGCCATTTGTGGAGCTCTTTCCAAGAGATGCTAATTCAATTCATCAAACAGTGTTGAGGTTCAGTGCCCTTATAAGGATGTTGAAAGTGTCTGAGGAGCTTTCACTTCCACTCTCTCAGAAAAAACAGTGACATACACTTCCTGCATGTACTAATCATGTTACCTTCAATGGACTAATCAAAAGTGATGTGTAACTCGCTCCTCTCCTCTCACCGCCTGCAGCTCTTCAGCAGTATATACAAGGCCTTGCGAAACATCCTCAGGTTACTCTTAAGGAATGTATGTGAAGTGATGTGGCTTTCAGTGTTTTGCTGGTGAAAGCATGCTGAATGCGTATGGCTTTTTTATGAATCAAACATCAGTGTTATCAAAGATGTCCAGATGGATACTGTGCAGAAACATAATAATGTGTGCAGCCTCACCTATAAACAAGAACATTGTAATGGTATGATTCTGCAACACCCTGTTTTAACATTTAATGCAGGGTTATTACAGTTCATTGTTCATGTATGACCATTGAGGTATGAATGAGGTCAAGGAAACACTGTGGTTACTGTTTTTAATGCAGACATTTCTTGTAGGTCTGTAACAGACTGCAGACTGCCTTACAGACACACACTTCTTCCTGCAGTGTTTAGCAGATGTGTTTGCAGCAGAATCGTCCGATATGAATGTAATCCCTAAACGCTGGGCTGGAGTGTAGTTCAGGTGTACACACACTATGCATACTTCCCTCTGTGTGTAAGTGTTCAAAACTAATTCAAGGAGTGCTAACAATCTGTTCCAGTCATGCTTTTTATGCATGTTTTTTTTTATGTGTATCTCTGTGTGTGTTTGTGTGCATGTCAGCATGCAAGCAGTGCATGTATGACGGGACAGGGTGGAGCCTTCTAACAACAAACACTTCAGCTCTGTCTCCTCCAGTGTCACAGTTGCTTAGTTGCATAGTAGGTTACACTTTGAGCTCAAATGGACTGCATATATTAGCTCATACTCACGGCACTTACAGTGCATATCGCATTCGCCCATTCACACACATTCCATGCCGTGCCAGGTGCTAACTGCTCATCAGTTTTAGGAGCATGCATTCACACATTCAGCAATGTGGGGTTTTGCATCTTACCCAAGGACACTTTGCAGTCTGGAGTAGTCGGGGATCAAACTGCCGATCACCTAATGACTGGACGACCCACTGTAGCCAGCTGCCCCAGTATCAGAAATCTCACAGATAGATCCAAATGTAGACTGTGTCAACATTATGACTGCATAAATATTTATTTATTTTATGTAGCAAGTGAAGTTTTCAAGAGGTTTTCAGTTTTGCATCTCACATGCAATAGTCGCATTACTGCAAGCATGGAACTGAGCTAATTGTGTAAATAAAAAAAATAAGAAATAAGGCAGGAAATAGTTGGCCTCATAATGAAAATAGTTTATTGGACTAAGCCTATAAAACTGTGCAGACTTCACAGAGGTGAGCTTCCAATTCAGCCCCCTGTCTACATGCATCATGCTCATTAGCTGTGAGGTTATTTGGTTATGGACCTGTTACTGACTATAGAGTTCTGTGATGTGGATGAATGTCTGAGCAGGAAGCAGGGCTCATTATTGCACCTTTCTCTGTGGTTGCTGCTAGAGAAGCTGTTGTGACACTTCCTGTTTGTGCAGCAGGAAGGAGAACGAATAAGAGAACAGTCAGAGGAGGGCAAAGAAGATTTCAGTCATCCAGACACTGCAGCCTGTACCCAAGACAGACTACAAACAGGTAAGGGAGTGCTGTTACCTTACATGTGAGCACCTTAATGCGACCTCAGAGGATTAATCGTGCAGTTTATTCATCAACGTGGCAGCAAGCTGAACCCAGTTCTGTGGTTCTCAGAATTTCAGTGGAAAGTGAAGTCAACTGAAGTTCCATTTCCTGTTTGAGTTTGCATGTCAGTAGATAAAATTCAGTCAGGAGTTGAGCAGAGGCTGCAGCAATGTTCATGATGACCTGCTGTAGTTGCACTGAGATCGCTAGAGCAAAAGCAATAATGGTAACAGTGAAATACAATATGATTTACTTAGTAGTAACAGTATGATGTGGCATTACATGTTACCACACCCAACAGTGTGTTGTTATACATAGAGGACTGGCTATATGAATAAAATCCTCTATCATGGTATATTTTAAATTAAATTTAAAATTTTTATCTTTATTAAATTAGTGTATAAATCAGAAACAAAGTAGTCATTTTATGAAAATGTAAATTATTCTTAAATAGTTTGGTGGGGCCAATTCATGTCCCCCTCAGGGTGAAGTGAAATAACTCCCCCTCAGGGTGAAGTGAAATAACTTTAGTCAACCCTTTTTGTCTTATTTGTTTTTATTTGTCTAGCACTTGCATGTTAGTATCATTGTGAGCATGTTAGCATTTGGGGGGGGCACTACTGTGCCTCACCATAAACAATATAAATTCTGCCCTGCTGGCTAACAGCTTATGTAAAAATGGGCAAGGAGGAGGTGGAGCATGGGTGGAGCTAAGGTGGCCTGGCCACCTGTGATGGCACCCACCTGTTAATCAAAGTGTCCACGCTCTTAATACTGCATAACTTTAAGACTTAATGTACAGTAATTTGATGAATACATACATTCTACATAAATCCTCCCTCAGTACAATTTGAGGAACTGCAATGTTTGGCACTTTGACATTAGTTTCACTTCACAGCTAGGGAGGTTGCAGCTTGTGTAGCACCCAGGAACTCCAGTTCTTAGAGGAGAATGAACCCAACATAGATGTGTCTTATTGACGTAAACTGCTCACAGGAGGTTTGAGTTATACTTCCATGATAGCGTTTTTTTTGCTAGTTTGATCTTTTTCATCTGAGGCCTTCATAGGGCTTTCAGAGGCTTGCATGGTGACTATTGATGAGTGAAATGAAAATGTTTGAACTAAACAACCACATCTCTCTTGTGTGTTGTGTGGACAGGGGATCCATCAGCTGAACTCTGCTTACAACCTAAGCGAGGCGCTCTGAGAAGACAGGCCCGCATTGACCAACATACCCAAGAACACCATCAGGATCCATGGGTTCGCCTTTCAGACAGCTCCCCTGAAGAGCTACCTAAGATCTACTGCCATCACCTCCACCACAGTGCACACAGAACACAGCCTGTCCACAACAAAGCAGCTGCCATGAGTGATGAAGAGAACACCCCCGAGCTCAATGGCACAGCCGCAGACGCGACTGCAGATCCTCCATCTGACGTGACTCCTGAAGGCACTTCTGAAACTCCTCCGGAGGTAAAGAAGGGGCCCCCGGTGGCACCCAAACCTGCGTGGTTTCGACAGAGTCTTAAAAAAATTCAGAATGAGCAGGACCATAAGAAGCAAGATAAACCAGCAGAACGGAGGCCTAATGTGGGCTTTACTAGAAGCTTCGGAGGCAGAGCTTCATCATCTGCAGCCAACCTGTCAATCAAACAAAAGATCCACTCCTTTGAGACTTTTTCCAGTCCAGAGGGTCCAGAGAGGGGCAGCACCAGGAGGCCTGCGGCCCCTTCCACCTCCCTTCCTCTGATGGAGAAAGAGTCCAGGAGTCACCCTGTCTCACATGAAGATTATCGGAAGGGCAAAGATGAAATCCCTAAAGAGAGCCAGGCAAGCCAGTCTACATCTGTTAGGGGGACAGACAACACAACCACCTCTGCTCCGCCCTCTGACATCACCTCTTCAGCTCCTGAAGCCTGTATTCAATCAGCAGCCAAGCCCTCTGAAGATAAACCCCCACCCATCCAGTCACCCCCTGATCTCCCACTATCTGATACCATCAACAGCGATCTGGACTCAGGGATACATGATTCTCATTCAGCTCCAGCCAGTGATGAAAGGAATGCTGTAAAACAGGAGTCTGAGCTCGAAGGAGAGGATCTTAGCAGGTCCACAGAGTCCAAGGTCCTCCTTCTGGCCACATCTGTGACATGCAGTCAAGCTGAAGAGGAAAGTCCTGCAGTGGTGATGAAGGGGGACAACGAACAGAGCCAAGAAAAGCTGGTGAGCACGACTTTGAGTGCTGCTCCACCCACAGACACTGGGAGAGCCCTGGAGGGAGAGAGTTTGGGGAAAATCCTCGCCTTTAGCAACCAGGTAATCAGTCATGAGATGAGCTATGTTGATATATTTATTTGTCATCTGAATATTATTTTGTCTAGTTTATTACAACTTGCGTCTAATTTCCTGAACTAATATTTCTGACCATCACCTCCATCAGCTGAATATTGTACTCAACAAAGTAATAACTAGCAACACGAGCAGTCACTGAATAGATTATCCATACCACTGTATAAGCAGCTAAGCAGATATGAAAAATCTGTTTTAATAATAATAAATATAATAATTAATATTATAATATAAAAATTTAATAACCCTTTGTTGCACATTAAGATGTATCTGCTGTCCCATACACTGTGTGAGTGTACATAGACTCCTTGTTATGAATAAGGGAAATTATCTACTGAGATCCTGTAAACACGTTAATAATATATATAATAATAATAATGTAACACACAGTCAACCTGCAAGAACACAGTGTATGGGGACTTTTAATTACAGTGAACTGAGAACTGTGATGAATGTTTGAGGTTTTTAGGGCAACAATTTTTGGCCAGTAATTTAATTTTACTGACAGAAAAGATAACTTTGAATAGAGCAGAATTATCCTTTTATAAAGTCGTTAGTTATCGCATTTTTCTGCGTTATTTTTCCTTTATCAAATTATTTGCAATTCATATCACATTTTCTTTGATTTATTTCAGTCATGTATTTTTCCTGTGTTTTGCTGTCATTTGTACATCTATACTGTATATTTGTCTATTAAATGCTGTTTTTCTTCCAGGTTTCACAAGTGCTGATGCGTTCGCTACCCACGTGCCATGGTAATCCTCGCTCCCCAAACCTGCAGGACCCTTCTGCAGTGGATTTTATAAACTCTGAGTCTGAGCCCTCCGTGGACAGTACTGACAGGGGATTCTCAGTGAGGTAAGACTTCCACAGAGAGGTTTGGGTAAACATGGGATGTAGTAAGCCTGCTTTATATTCATAAGGAAGTGGGCTCAGGTTGGAAACAAAATGACTTCCTGTTTTATAATTTTTTGTCTAAACAGAACTGACATGATCAGAGGATTCTCACTGACATTGCATCCTTGTCTCTCACGTGTTTTCATCTTTTTAAACACAGCTTGGCCACACTGAGGGAGTGCACCATTCAGCGAGAGAAAGGGGGCTCTGATGACGAGTCAGTGGTTACTTCCACCTGTGTTCAGTCTGTCATCTCAGCCATCCCTTCACAGGAAATACAGAGGATGATCCAGGAAGTCAAAGCTCTGGATGAAGAGACGCTGAAGGTAAAAAGAAAATACAACAACAACAAAAAAAACTTGTTTCAGTGAGTTGGACAGAAAAAAGGGAAACCATTTCAAACAGCTGAAAGCCTGTTATCAGTGAGGTCGGCAGGTTTGGTATCATTCTGTCTGGGGCTGGGCATCCATACCTGTAGGAGAAGCCATTGCCTGAACACAGTTCTGCTGTCCAGTGCAAATGTTTTATCATCAGTGTTGTGCAAGTTCTAAACAATAGCAGACAAAGTTCAGTTTCAAGTCAGATTGAAATCAGCTAGATCACGTTTATATTTCACAATTGAAACTAAAAACAGAAAAAAATGATTAAAACCAGCAGCTACAAAAGAGTGTGACTCTGGTGGAAGCTGGTAGGAATGAGCCATCTTTAAACCGTCACTGTTTCCTTCCTGTACTTTTTTTGTTTGTTTAAATGTTCTAATTTTATTAGCACTCAACATTAACATTAACACATACATACCAACAACACATAATAACACATTAACACATTGTTCATTAGTCGGGTACATTCAGTTCACCGTTCACCAAACATGAGCAACCACCTCCAGCATCCACCACTACAAGTTGCATAAGCACACGCTGCATAGAATTAAAGATTGCTTGAGATGATTAGCTGTAAGCAAAGCTATATAAATAATATTTTCTCTAGGTATGCACATACTGTATCATTTGAGTGTAGAAGTTCCAATACTATGTATTGCTGGGTTATTTTGGTAACGATAACTGACCCTAATCACGTCTGTCCAGATGCCGAATAGTGCTTGCTGACTGTGTGACAGCCTGTACAGACACAGATCTGCAACATAACCCATAACCCATCCCCCTAAACTCACAAATTGTTTTTTTATTTGTGTTTGTATCTCAATTAATCAGACTGGATAAATGGTGATAATTAGCAGCAGAGGGGTCGGTGGGTGTATTTTTGAACTTTGAACAAAGCCACAAGGCTAACCACATCCCGACTGCAGGCTACACTGATATCAATCTGAGCTCTGATTCTGGGAGAGACATGTGAATATTTTTTTTTAAATGTAGTAGTGATAATAATAATAATAATAATAATAATAATAATAATAATAATAATAAGAAGAAGAAGAAGAAGAAGAAGAAGAAGAAGAAGAAACTGATGATTGGCAATCACCACATTCATTTCTTTGCCGCACAGTGTGTGGGTGTAAATCTTGTGCCCCCTGGTGACTGAAATCAGGTCAGACTTCTTATGAAGAATGATTTGTCAATCTAGAGAAATTCCAGTCTGTGTTGACTCTATTTTTACATGCATGAACATGCAGTGTTCTTGGATTCTAATATGCTACAGGTCAAACTCTGGCACACCAGTCTTGTAATTAGTATGTGTGTGTGTGTGTGTGTGTGTGTGTGTGTGTGTGTGTGTGTGTCTAACCTGAGGGAATTCAACTATCGAGCCATCTGAGAGCCATTACATGTTGAACATCTGCTGTGTGTTAAACAGCACACCGAGGTTGTTCAGCAAACACACTGTGCCTCCGTTTAAAGATCAGTGTGCTGTGTTTGTAGCACTGCGTACAGAGATCCCTCATGCTCAAAGGGAGGATTTTACACATCTGGCCTTGTTTTTATGACTGCACACATTTTATTTTCATCTGCCCCTCTGTCCCTTCTGTATCAAGTAAAAATCATACATGTACACTTTTTAAGCTCAACATCAATTCATCATTGGTTACTGGCACCAGCCACAAAAAATACATAAATGAACTTTTATAGTTTAAATATAAATTATAATTCATAGTTAATCTACTGAAAAAAAAAATGTTACAAGTGATAGCAAAGTTGATATAAAACTACTGCCTCATCCTGTTGACTGTAGACTGACACACTGACACAAGTGCAAGCACAATAAACATCTTAAAGTTTAATGTGCTGACATTTTCTGGTTAGTTTAGCCCAGGGGTGTCCAAACTTCTTTTAAAGAGGGTCAGATTTGACAATGTGAAGATGCCTGGGGGCCAATACTAACATTTTAAAAATGAAAAAAAAAATACCAATAGAAGTTACATGCAAATGCATGCAAGTTTGCATGAAGTTGATACAAATCTGGCACTCTAAACATGACTTATTATGAGTAATGCAAAATCAAAATCAGTCTGTCTCTTCTCTTTCACCAGATGAATCAGAAAGTAATGTTTTGTGTCACATCTACAGATATATAACAGCAGCAGTTATGTCCTTAAAGGTTCAAATCGTTATGTCATCCAAAAAAGCCAAATCTTCCAGCCATACAGTATCTGACAATGCTAGCAGGCCATAAATAATAATAATAATAATATATGCCTGGTATACTTCTGGTGATCATTTATGTATTTCAGTTGTCTGTCATGTGTGACATCATCCCTGCAGCATTGCATTGCATTTGGAAACATGATCTATGAATGAATCGGGTTGTGTGAATGACACTTAAAGTCCCTTCATAGTAATAAGGCAGTAATCTGAGCAGATAAAACAGTAATAATTCCTGTCTCCTTTTGCACAGCAACTGGTCGACATCCATGTTGTCATTCTGCACAAAGAGGAGGGAGCTGGGCTCGGCTTCAGCATCGCTGGAGGGTCTGACCTGGAGAGCAAAGCTCTTACAGTAAGATAGCTAAACTCTAAAATCTATTCATGCATTATTGTAAATATACTGTAGATATCTCTCGAGTGTGACTTTACAGTAAATCCTATATTACTGTAATACCTTCGCCAGATCTGGACTTTATTCTGGATCCATTTAGAAAACTTAAAAAAGTGCTCTAACTGGACTGGACTGGTTTTTCAGAGTCAGAGATACAAAACCTCCACATCATATTTTTGTCTTTTAAAGTAAACATGCATATGTTCACTGTGCCCCAGAGACATTTAGGTCTAAATTAATTTCCTATCTCAGTCTTCTCGCTCTGTTTGATATCACTGATACAGTTTAGCAGCTTGCTTGAAAGACTAACATCATCAGAACACTGAGAAATGTACAGCACATTGTGTATGAATGATAGAAGAATATACTATGGGTATAATATTGCAAAGTTGGAGCACTTCCAACTTAAAAATCCAAGGTCTGATAATTGAGAACTGAATGTGGAACACCTGAGGATTGTCTCATTTTGAGGGAAATCCAATCATCAGAACTATCACAACAAAACCTGTTAGACCAACTGAATGTTTCCTGATTCAAATATATAACCCAGATGAAATCATTTACAAATCAAACACACACAAGACAGTTTGAAGCTTCCACAGGTTGATTGTAACAGGTGATAGTATCATGGCTGGGTATGAAAGGGGCGTCCTGTAAAGGCTCAGTCGTTCACATCAAGGGTGAGGCGAGGTTCATCAAAAACTGCAAACAGTTTTTCCCCAGCATATCATTCAGAGAATCAGAGAAATCTCTGCACATAAGGGGCCAGGCCCAAAACCAACACTGAATGTTGGTGACCTTTGACCCCTCAGGCAGTGCCGCATCAAAAACTCACATGCCTGTATAAAGAATATCGCTACATGTGCTCAGGAACACTTCAGAAAACTGTCACACCATCTCTGCATCTAAAATGAAGTTCAGACTCAAGACCACAAGACCTTGTGTCCTCCAGGTTAAATTGACTTTACTGGAATCAGGGCTGTCTGTAACATCAGCATTTTCTGTTTAATCAGAATCATTTAGAGTCAGTTTGGCTTGAAAACTGACTAAACACTGTACAACAATGAAATCTCAGAGACACACAGTCAGTAAAGGAGACTGGACCTGGTCTTGACCTGGTGGACTACAGATGTGTGTCACAGTGTGATGGGTAGATATTTCCCTGAAATGTCCCCTGATCAGAAGACAAAGAGAACCGTTGGTTTGACTGACTGAATTTATCTTATTAACTTGGAAACTGTTGAGCCCTGTGACCGGTGCCTAACACTGATTGTTCCATCAGGTCCATAAAGTGTTTCCTAGTGGCCTGGCAGCTCAGGAGGGCACCATTCAGAAGGGAGATGAGTTGCTGTCTATAAACGGACAAACACTGCGCGGCGTCACACACGCTGACGCCACTGCCGCTCTGCGTCAGACCCGCAGCCTGAAGCTGGCTGTGGTGGTCATCACCAAGAGAGCAGAAGAGGGAGGAGGAGAGGGTGGAGGAGGGTGTAAGAGTGAAGAGCATAAACCGGCAGGTGAGTCATACAGCAGCACAAAGAAGGGTCGTGGGACTGAAAATATTTCATTTGTGTTTAACTGAGTGTTGTGTTGCAGTGGAGGAGCAGGGAGCAGCGATGAGCATTCAGCTGGAGAAAGGAGCTGGTGGAGTTGGGTTCACTCTAGATGGAGGAAAAGGCTCAATCCACGGAGACAAACCTTTAGTCATCAATAGGATCTTTAAAGGTACACTGCTGACATTATACAGTAGGATGTTTACAATCAAACAACAAATCCAAGTTATGACTTCATATCAACCATCAGTTTATTTACTGAAATGGACAGAAAATTCAAGAATGTGATGAGAGGATATGATTAATTTCTCTTGTGCAGTTATTTAGACAGACATACATACTACAGAAGTACTAGTAGTACCACAGAAGTAGTTCTCATGTCTGTCATAGCAGCAAATATGTAAACTACTGAAACTTTGCAGCGACTCTGAACCCATCACAGAGCTAACAATGAGTAATGTGTGTGTTTTTGTGTGTTTGTGTGTCAGGTGGAGCTGCAGAGCAGAGTGGGCTGCAGCACGGTGATGTGCTGCTGCAGATCCAGGGAGTCAGTCTGCAGGACATGACCCGCTTTGAGGCCTGGAACATGATCAAGGCCTTACCTGAAGGACCCATCGCAGCAGTCATCAGGAGGCAGGGGGCGCCAGAATGACCCACAGGGCTGCTGGGAGCGGCTTAGAGATGAGGAGGCCAAAGCAAAGAAACAGATAGCACTCTGGTGTCAGCGTTTTATTAATAAATCTGTCTAGAAATCAGATGTCAGCCTGGGCCATCTTAGACATGGCGGTTTGAAGAGGTTTCTACTATTTTTATATCACATTTCTGACCATATACAAAAGTTTAAAGGGATAACTTCACTCAAATCCTCCCCCACAAAATCAAGTTGCTCACATAACCACACTGGTAACCCAATGTAAGTTTCAGAGTCTGTGGGTTGTCATACTGCTGCATTGTTTACAGTGAAATGGCATCTGTGTGTAGCGATAAATATGAATCGTGTTTTCAAATGAATAAATTGTGCACACACGTGACTAATTGTCCTCCAATTACTAAATTTGTGCTCTTGGATCCTGTTAGACAAGCAAACATGCTAAAATCATGGGTATGTTCATATATTTCCATCAAAATGAACACAAACTACAAAATATCCAAGAGACTCATTTAGATTACTGTTCATTTGGTTCACTTTAGGATGATATATGTGTGCAATATTTTATATGAATGACAGTGTTATCTTACCTCTGACATCCTTTCAATCTAATGTTAACTTGTTTACTGCTGATTTTTACAACACAAATGAAGTCATTTGAGAATATGTCATATTTAAAGGTCCAGGGTGTATTTTGGACACCCCATGTTCAGAATAAGGCATTTCCTGAAAAAAATAATATAAATATAAATATAAATATATATATATATATATATATATATATATATATATATATATATATATATAGTAGCCTGGCGCAGACTAACAAAATACTGACAGGGCCTTTGGAGTGTTGTTTTGTGAGGAGATTGCAATGCAACAATTACACCACTAGATGCAACTAAATTCTACACACTGGACCTTCAACATCTATGACATGCCAACAACCAAATTGCACAACAGAGCTAAGTAAGCAGCAGTAAAACACTATTTTTTTAGCAGTTTTGGGACAAACATATTCATAAATAGTCTTGAAAACCGGAGCTTGCTTCAAACCTTTCATACCACACTAGTGATGAGAACCATGTAGTTTTATCTGAACTAGTATCTCCCACAGGTCCAAACAGGAAGCCACAAATCAGGTCATGTGAGCCACTTAACATTTCATGAAAGACTGATTTTAGCTAATGTGAGGCAGGTGGTCTCAGATTACCCACTGCCACCCCACACAAACCCCTGCTGCCTTACAAGTCAGTCTTAACCCATAAGAACCCATGGTGACACCAGTGTAACAAGCACATTGAATGTCCCAGACTCTTCTGTATAAAGCTTTATATGTAACAACACAGACCATTGGGTGTTATTCTGAAAAAAAAATGTCCAAAAAGAAATGTCCACTTGGTCTGTGGTATAACCCACATAATTTTCCTTTAAGGATAAATGGGTCTGGGTTCTTATGGGATAAAGTCCACAAAATGGCTCAGTCTGGTTCAGTTCAGAGAGACACCCGCACAGACCAGTGCAACCCAGAAACAAGTCTGTGGGGCTGGATTCCACACTGAAGTACAGTCAGCAGTCTTCTCTAATGGTACAGAAAATGAATGGAGTCACATGTAAAAGAAGAGAATTCTATATATCAGAGTAAACGTTTATTTTTCTTAGCAGTAGTACTGTGTCTGTGGAGTCAGAGATCATACAGTATAATGCACTTTGGATGACTGAGCAGCTGTGTTTAACCTTCCTGCCATTTCACAGAGTTTACTGGACTGTTCCAGAGTTTGTGTCCGAATCCTGAACACGCAGTGAGACATTCTAAGAGCAGAGAAAGATTTTTTTTCGCTATAAAGCACATAAATAAAATTCTTTTGTGCACAGTAAATGTATTTACACATTGATTATAAAGAAAAGCAGAAACAACAGTGTAAATTAGGAGATGAGATGGCAACAAGATTTAATTGCTTGTATTAAAATAGGGGGAAACATCATCATGTGTTCAATCTTTCTGTGCTCAAAGTGTCCCATTGTTCACTCAGGTCTTTGTATGCAACCACGCAAGAACTATTTTTTATTAAGTAGTGATATTTTTTATTACAATATGCTCAAAAATATCAATTTCCAAAACAGATGGTACTGTCACTTCACATCTGCTGTAAGAATTCAGAGGAATTTGCATAAAACTATTCAAACCTGACTCCAAGTCTGAGTGATCTTTATTCTATCAGCTGCTTTTAAAACAGTTTGAGGTGTGAGAACTTTTTCTGTCAAGTGCTGCTGTGGAAGAAGACACATATTGGACAGCAAGATGTTTTTATTAATCATTTTAATGCTGGTGAAATACAAAACTAACCGGGTGCAGAACAGTACAAGATCAAACAGTTTCATGTGTAGACGTGTAAACCTCAACATTCTCAGTCAGAGGAGTAAATCATAAACATTTGACATGGATCATTTCACATATATTCTTCTGTAGTGCACATTCAACCACCCAGAACTTTGTAAATTATGTGAACTGGCTGTTGGGAACAGGTTATCAGAACAATGCAAACAAGGAGACTTGGGGTCATATTGGAATCATCACAGAACACAAACTCGGGCATTTGGTCTCATTGGTTCTCCATCAGTCACAATCTAATACTTAAAGGGTTTTCCCAGGACTGGCTCTGTCATAATTTACATGCTCTTTGGCCCCATATCAGGGTGGATACAGTAAGATGCGTGCTGGTCAGTAAGTATAGTGAGGTCTGAGAATCACAGAATCTCATGCTGCTCCATTTTAAATGTGTTTACAGCATATCAAGAGTAGGTTGTTCTAGTAATGACCACTGACAGTTTACAGAAAGGGGGTGCTGTGGTGCTGAAGAGCTCTAAACGTGTTTAAAATGAGTAAATCCAGTTTAAAAGCTGCAGAGTAATCACCACAGAGGTGTCGCAGCAGGAGCTTCCATCTAGTATTAAGATGCGGTCTGTATCTCTTGAACTGGATCAGGTGATTGCATGTGTAAATACAGGCAGAATGCATGGAATGGAATGTATTTATCTAGATAACATAATTCACTGATAATCCTGCCTCCCTTAGTTAGTGCTGACATAAAGAGAGAGTTATATTTTGTTATATAGTTAGTAGTAGATTATAGGTTACAGCTAATATACATCAATGACTATAGTATGAGATATTCACAATGTTAAGTTTCATGAATAGAACAATGTGGATCAAGGCTCATTCTGATCTCAGGTTGAAGCTGCAGCCTAACTAAGCCTGCTCAAATCTTATTGGAGCACAGAGTGAATGTGGGCGGGACTTAGATACAGAACACATGTTAATACCAGGTAGAGATGGAGTCTGAAAGGTGATCAGTGTTGATTTACTTGTGGTTGGGATTGTGTTCCCACTGCTTTAGCAGCTTCCTGTATGCACGCTGAGACAATGTCACATAAAAAACACACACAAAAAACAAAAGACTTTCTGGCTCTTTAAACAAGACACACACACACGACCTTAAATCCACACTAAGCAGTAACCTTTTAAGTTCTTGTGATTTGGAAATGTCTTTCATTGATATGATTGGCTGCACTGTGAGGTAAAAATGTGTTACAGGTAATAACAAGTCAATATTTAAAAGGAATCCTGACTCCTGAAAACATGATTAAAACATGTCACCATGTGTGGTTTATCATACAGATGAAGGCGGTAGACAAAGTGCGTATGGCAACAGTTCAGGACGCTCCCCGACTCAGATACTCATCTGTATTCAATCAGTCCATATGGAGGGATTTTGTAACGTTCAGAATATGTTCAATCAATCTAATCCAATGAATCCAGTGGTCATTATTAAAGAATGGTCCACGCTAACCTTCATGAAGATGGAATAAATGTAGCATCATCTTATTGTCTAAAGTGAGCCTCAGTGTGCAAAGATTAAAAGAAGTACAGTACATGTAAGGTTAAGATTCTGGCAGTTGTATATTAGAACATTTATGTAAATATAATACAGTACCAACTTTTATATTGTTAACATTAAATACAGACATGATTGTAGATCATAAGCTCTGACTTTAGTGTGCAGGTACAGAGTAGAGAGAGAGACATGACTGAAGAAAAGTGTTTCAAAGTGTTACGTTAAACTTCCTCATCTGGTTACGTGGAAATACTCAATGGCCATTCCCACAAGGACATTTCCCTATTTCCTTTCCTCCATATCACGGAAGACAAATGTGTAGACTGCAGGGTCACCTTCAGAGAAGCTGGGTTAATACAGGAATGTCCTCTACACAAACATAACACAACAGAACGCAGACTGTGAGATGGGAAAGTTCAGTCAATTGCGTCATAAGCCTCAAGACAGAATAACCAGTGATCAATAATAATGAATTGTACAGTGCTGAGAGGGTGGAGTGGTTCATTAACCATGTCCTGCTTTACTTTCGTTTCCTGCTCACTTGAGGGCTGTGCTACAGCTGCACAAGTGAGAACATCAGATTAAATGATGATGAAATCACATTCATTCTACTTCATTTTTCAACAAATGTTACATTTCTTCCCTGCATGCAGATGCACTTTAAGTCCAATTAAGTAACTTTTCTACCATAAAATAATTTTATTTTAAAATCATAACTTTGGGTTCTGGGTATGATCAATGGCAAGAAGTACGTGTTATGACACTAAGTCACACACCACCAACTATTTGACTGATTTTGGTAAAACTGGATCATATTTTATGGAGAAAATATTTTCTGGTTTTCCCTCTGATGTCCGACTGCTCCGCCTGAACTCTCTGTGATTTACAGAGTTTCCTGAAGGACAGTGAAGTAAACTTTCTCTTTTTGACTCAAGTGACACTCTAACTTCATCAGGTTAATTTTGCATGTTGAGTTTTGACTCCAAGTTGCATTGCTCATAATTATGTATTGGAGCAATATCACAATGAGAAACGGAGAGAATGCTATGATAATAAGTAAGCACCGCGGAACGGCTGCGCCACGGTTTTGCTCCGTCCTCTGCCCGACGTCAACTCACACCGGGCGCGTACTGGCAGCGTTACAGCAGTGTAGCGAACCAGCCGTATTCACGCAAGATCACGAGATCACGCAAGAATCCCGAAATCAGAAATTATTGTGTGACTGTTCCACTTCAACAATTAGTCTCTCATTGTTCATGTTGAGACTCTTTGATTGATTGACAGCTGACCTGGTGCCACCGGTCATGACGTAATGTGGACGTGAAGCTGTGACAGGCGACATGAATGTTTTTATGACATTGTGTTTTATTTTGAAAGGGGGCGGAAGTGTATTACGCTGATTCTGTGCCGGACTTCCTGTCTGGAGCAATCTGCTCCGTTGAAATTGATGCAGTTTAGCAACGGCTCGCGTCAAAAATGTGTTACGGAAAGACAGCACCGCGGAGCGGAGAGACGCTGCTGGCTCCGTTTTCCCAAAAGCTGAATCTGGCTCAACTTCTCTCCCGGACAGTGGTCAGTGATGTTTTCTGTGGCAACATCTGAGTTGCGGGCTGCTGGTGTGAAACATATGACCCCTGAACTGAAATCAATTGAAAAATGTCACTGGTGTCCAGTTTGCCTGTCCCCGTCTGAACGCCCACTAAAGTTGACTGAGACAATGAACCTGTGAGACAAACTGCAGGCAGCCGGTGTGTTCTGATCTTAAAACTGAGACCGTACTGGAGAAAAAGAAAAAGGGAAATGTCCATTCAGAATCACACTTTTCTGCTCTGATTTAAAAGGCGTTCTCTTAGAAAGAAAAAAAAAAAGCTGCCTTTGTTTAAAAAGGCCAACTCTGCCATCCACCTGTGTGTCAGCAGTGTACAGGTGAGTGGACAGGAGCAAAACTATGGCATCAAGTACAACACACACACACACAAATAAATATGAGGTATGAGACAGTACTCCAAACAGGTAATCTGATACCAGCATAGGGTAAATTATGCCCATGCAACATGCATGTTTACTGTACACACTGAAGTATGCTGTTAGGACAGGAAGCGTGTGGTGTCTCATAATTTGAGTAAAAAGTAAAGATATTCTACAAATATAGATTTTACATCTATTTTCAATCTTTCAAATGGAGGAAGTGAATTCATCTTTCCGATGGGACTGTAAAGAGACTGGAGATTAGAATGCGGGTTGGAGACTGTGGAGACTGAAAATTTACTGGACTCATCCTGCAGTGACACAGGTATATAAGATCAAAACTTGTGGATCAGATCTGTCTGAAACAATGAACATCTGGCCTGACCAGTTGGTAGGTGTCAAAAGTCCTTGAGAGATTTGACAGCCTTGGCCAGGTTACCGTAGAACTCGGACATGCTGGACGGGAAGAACGAGTCGACCACAGAGCGAGGGAGGAGGCCGCCCAGGTCGGTCTGGAAGAAGCTGAACACCTGGGTTTTGTTGGGCTCTCTGGAAAATGAACACACAAGAGTAACTGTGAGACCAAAAACACAAGAAGAGTAGAGACAGACTCTGGCCAGCATATCCTTCTTTGTGTGTTGGGGTACTCACCCTGAAATGGGGACACAGATGCAGCCACATGGATGGTTGAATCCTCTCACATAGCCGGACTGAGGAGGACAGCTTGCATGACTCACATTGGTGGCTGTTTGACATGACACAAGAAAGTTTGACGACATTATACTGATGTTGTGACAGGCTGTATTTCTGTCCATTCACTGTGAAGTTATAGCTGAGCTAAGATAACACTCTCCTGGCTCCATGTTGCATGGATAGAAATGTGAATTATATCATCCAACTCTCACTACAGTGTGTACTCTGCTGTATGCAGGCTGGTTGAAGGTGTTTTACTCTCTGGATTCACTTAGGACCTTCAAGGACTGAAAACCTGCTGACTCATGGGCCTCAAACACACATTTAAGGTAAATTCAGATGTACTGTATGTTAATGTTCATCCTTTTGGCCATCATTTCTACTGTACGAGCAGTCCTATGATTCATATTATCTAAAACACTTTCTTAGCAGGAGGGAGATCTGTGAATGACGCCTGGCTCTGCTTCCCGTACACTCAGGACAATGCAAGCTTTTCGCTTGTCTGTTGTTCCCTGTTGGGGCTTCCCTCTCTACCTTTAAAAAGCTCCTGAAGACCTCCAGCTCTTCAGAGAGGACCTCCTCTACAGCACTACCAACAACTGGACAGGACAAATGTATCCCCTCTACAGCTGTCACAGTACTTGACTAAATGTAAATGTAACTTCAACTGATGAATGTATACAACAGACGTTAGGTAGCAAGCTTTAAAGTTTTCTCTGAGTTTGTGACGGTTTCCTAAAGACATTGAATTTCAAATAACTGTAAAGTTCAATCACAGGATATCTAACAGTTTTAATCTGGAAGGTCATATGAACTGACACTGAGGACACACTACATGCCTGTTTTATAGACATGATGTAAGCAAGTTACAGTGTAGCAGAGCACATGTATGCTCTGAACCTCTGATGTTGAGATCGCAGATTGTTTGACAGATGGTCCAATCTGTTCACATTTACAACTTCCTGCTGAAGACTTCAGAGTGAAGATGTTTTTTTCTGTCTTGCAAATTTGTTGTGCCCATTGGAGTTCTGAATTTTTGTCATCTTATAACTTTGTAGCAGTTGTTTAGGACAGATGCTCTGATGCAAAATGATCCCAAGAACTAAACTCTAAACTCATAATTTAACAACTAAAAGTCATTCATCGGGTGCGTGTTTGTGTTACCATGGCATCTAACTGCAAAGATTAGATTAGACTATTTAGACTGATTCTACAGTTAAAAGTGATGTCTTAAGAAATATAGGTGCTGAAGAAATAAGATGGGAAAAAAAAAAAAAAAACGTAGATCACTATTAATGTGTGACATTTAATCTATTTAGTCTGGTCAGACCTGTAGTGCATCCTCAGCACAGTAAAATCTCGAGCAGGCTTTCACTCAAATGACTCGAAACATGATAAATCTTCGAAAGCACAAAACAAACAAGCACAGGAAGCAGAGGAGACAATAATGGTTCATTACGCACCATTTGATGAAATGGTGCCGTCTTCGTATTGCTTAACTAAAATAACATCTACAAAGTCTCGTGGAGCTATGATACCCATAGCTGCTGATGGCGTGACTGTTCGGCAGATAGAGATGTCCTGAATGGGAGACAAGGGAATGTACTCAAAGACTGGTCGAACAAAGCAAACATAAAAAAAAAAAATAATTATGTGGATTTGTCCTAATAAAATTCAGGAATGGCAAAAAAAAACAAAACAAAACAAAAAAACACAGGGTGAATATCAGATCAAGATATAAAATCTATGAATGATCTTTAAATAGTGTCTTTGGATGCCTCATGGTTTAACAACCCCATTGCTCTCTAGAGCTTTACACCAGTTTATTGACAGATTTCTGGGATTCAAAGTCACAGAATATGTTGACATCCAGTGCAGCTTTAAAAATAACTCAGACAATCTTTGATGGAAATCAAAAGAAACCTGGTAACTGTATGAAGTGACTGTGTTAATACAGAATGCTCGCAACAAATCACCTAATGATCAAACACACCTCTGTGATTTGTTCCAGAAGCTCAAACTTTTTCACGTTGTTGTCCCACTTGACTCGAAGCCCATTGGGGACTGGTTTCAGACACTCCCACACTTTTTCCAGGCTGCCACTGACGATACCCTCCCCCTTATAACTGCAGAAGAAGTCAGATGACAGAACAGTCAGGAGAGTAGATTACTGCGGTCTGACAGACTAAAATGATTTAACCCCTGTAAATAGATCAACAGTACATTTCTTATGCTCAGCACAACATTTATTTCAAGCCTTGAAAAAAAGTTGATTTTGAGACCACATCTTCTCTAAACATGAAAATAAACACATTAATTCAAAGTCTAACTCTACATTTTGTGGCCTAATCTGCTCAGTCTCAGTTCATGTTACCATGCTATGTAGAACAGGTAGCATTCTAAACATGTCATGTCATAGTTGTAGACATACGCCCTGACTGATCCTTGTGTTTACCCTTACTCTAGTACGTACAACAAGTCTTCTGTTTGCTCTCTGCAGATTTCAGCACTGTTACCTTTAGGTCTTTCAACTGTCAACAGAATCAAAACTAGAAAGAGAAGCTGAGTTTTCTCACACATTCCCAGGGAACTCAGATGAGGGACGCCAAGACACGACCACGTCATTCTGCCAAAGGAGAGAGCACATTTACAGTGAGCCACATTTACCTTTCTGTAAACAATGGTGCTGCTCCCTCTGACACTTGTATACCTAAAAAAAGAAGTCATTATGTTTTTCTGCATTTCTAATTCAGCAGCAAGGGTGATCCTCATTGTTTATTACATTTAGTATGCTGTACATAGATATGTAGATAAAATATATATATGTAGAAACCAGATTTATTCCATCATCTGCACCAAGTTTTATGTTTGTGTTTGCACTTACCTGTCATGTCCCTTGTCTTTTAACTGTACTTATACCAGTATGTACAACTGAGAGCACAGTGAACTGGAGTGTACACACACCTGGCAATAAAGTGATTCTGATTCTGATAAAAAGGTCACAATCAGATGACGCACCAAGCTGACAGTCAGCCATCACTGAGCACCTGTGGTTGACTGTCATGGCACTTCTTCAGACTTTCTGATCTGAAGTCTGGTCACACACACAGGACTGTGAATACACATCTGCAGATGTACACAAACACACACACAGAAAGAGCGAGAGAGAGAGACTAAGACACAGTTACGGGACTCTCCAGTCGTGTTAAATAGCTGTGCTCCAGTAATGGGCTCATACTTTGGGTGTTTCCCAGATAGTTTAGCCTCGAGTTTCATTAAAAGTTCTCAGTCCTGTCCTTTCAGGTCAGCTGCCTCTTTTCATTTACCTCACTGGTTTAGTTCTCTTATGAATATTGTACAATTCCATATGAGACAATAAGAACAGGAAAGATTTACCGATTTCTTGCAGACCTTCCACCCGGACTCGTCCCTCTTGTAGCTCTGCAGGCATTCACCCACAGCCTTCGCTTTGTCTTCATAATCCATTTTCAACAGTTACTGACAGTGGACGTTACCTTGTTAACTGAATTCACTTTGCAGAGCAGCTGGCGTCACGGCGGCGAACTGTCCGACACACTACACAGTTAAAAAAGCCAGCAGCTGTACCGACACCGACCCGCGTTAGCACGCAGAGCCGAACCTGCTCAGGTGAGCGCGCGAGCCGCCACTACAAAGCTAGCGTTAGCTGAAATGAATGGAGCGTGCTGTGCAGCGGCCGCATCGTTAACCGTCCGGCAGCTAGCTCTCGCGTACGAGACGTGTGACCAGAGGACAACATCCACAGCTGCGTCAATCACAGTTAGCCGTTAAACCGTGTCCGCGCGCCTGTCTCCGCTAAAAACGTTCAAATTCAAACGCAGCTGAATGAATTTTCTGAACTAGGATGGGAATGTTTAACGGAGGTGTCAAATCATCCCGAAAAAAAACACACTTCCGGTTATGGCTTTCAAAAGAAATATATCTTCACAAGCTCGAGCGTCTGTAAAAATGTACGGCGTGCTATAAGACCATGTTCGGTATCTTTTCAATAGCAGCCGGTGTTTTAAATAAATATTTAGCTACTGGTTTGTCAGCAGCGTGGGATGTAATTAAGAGTCAATTTCCACGTATTTTGAAGGCGGAAGCGCCCCACTCCTTCTTGTACTCTTGGTGGTTTCACGCACATGCGGCTGGAGTCTTCGCTTGTTGCAGCAAAGCAGGCTGGGATTTGTAGTGTTGCTCTCTTCATTCCAGATGCGACGCTGCCGCTGATGATTGAACGTACAGGTCAGGTCTTCTCAACGTGAGATGTTAAGCTGTTTTTTTTATTGTGTGACTGCTCATGAAGCAGGTGCAAGTATGTGAGCTGTATTCATGTTTTAATCACTGAAGTGACATTATAGTATCAGTGTAGTTTTATTTTATACACATGAGCTAATATTGCTGTTTCAAAATGACACAAGACAGCACACAAAGGAGAAAGAAATGATATTTATAATGGTATAATGGACAGTATGATATGATATGATATGATATGATATGATATGTGCTTTTAATGTAGAGTATTAACCCCTGGGTATATATAGTATGATATTTTGAGAAACATTTGTACTGAATTTATCACTTTAGCAAAGATGTCATACATTGGAGGAGACCAGGTCATTTGACTCTGACTGATTTAGATCAAAGCCGGTTTTGGACTTCTTCTTGGCCAGCTTTCCCTGCCGGACCTCAGACTTGAGATAACGCTCTTTGTTGTGGATGACTTGAATGTACTGATCAGTGCTGCTGTTCTGTTGGTCACTGCTGGAGGCCAGTGAGGCTGAGTCGGACTCAGTCAGAGGGGTCTCCAGCTTTGGTCTGATCTTGGGTTTCACATGAGACTCCACGGGCCTCGTCCTGGCTGGAGACTGAAAGTGTCTTCCTGGAGAATGGATGTGACGCCTGGTACGCACAAGAAGAGGGTCCACTCCTCTCATGTTGGCCTGGAACCGGGAATGTGATTCCAAATCTCCCCAGTCCATTTCTCCTTCACCATCCTCTTCTTCATCTTCTTCTTGCACTCCATATCTTCTCTGAGCAGTGCGGCTGTCTTTGGCCATGGACACGTGGCTCTCTGCACGGTCACCAATGTAGAAGTGTGCTGGCTGGTGGAGGTCTGAGAGGGAACGGGGCCGATGAGCCTTCCCCAAAGACATCCTTCTCCTGCCCTTCCCTTCCTCCTCATCTTCTTCCTCTTCACTCAAATGCTGCTGCGATTGGTGGGACCGGTGAGGATGTGGTTGGTGGTGAGTGTTGCGGGGAGTGTAGCGTTTTGTGTTGCGTGGGTACAACTCCAGGATCTCTGCAGACTCCTCCATGAGGTAATGGCGTGGGATCCGTGTAGCTGAGCGCAGTAGCTTCTTCCTGGGTTCATGCTCATTGACAATCACATAGCGGGTGGTGTGACCTCGTCGCCCTCCATAACTCTGTGCGGTGATGATCCCGGCAGCCTCAACAGGATGTATGGAGCGTACGGTCTTCCTGCACAGGGGGTCAGAGTGGATGTTGTCAGGATAGCGAACTGGCGGATTGTATGCCATGTGGTGGTAGGACTTGGACCTGCAGGTACCACTAGGTCCACCCAGAAATGGTGGAGGCCTGTTATGAGAAAAGACGACACATCAGAATCAGCTTAAATCGTCCATATGCAATATGATTGTTGATTTGTTATCACTGCATAAGGCTGTTTAACAGCCTGAACTGATTTCATTTAGGGTTGTCAAAAATATCGATACTCTGAAAAGTATCAATACTCATATCATATATATCGATACTACAGTGTGGGTGCACTCGACAGACAGTGCAGCAGCTAAGACAGCGTCTGGCAGCCAGAGACACATTTCTGCTGACAGTATGGCCAGTGGGGCTGCAGGAAGGCCAGACCAGCCAGGCCAGCCAGGCAAGGCAAAAGCCTTGTTTGGAAATATTTTGCATACAAGACAAATGAAGAAGGGAAACCAAAAGATCTCGACAAGCCTGTGCGCAACCAGTGCTTTAAAGCCGTGGCAACAAAGTTGAGCTGCACAACTACCTTGGCCAAACATCTGAAGGAGCGACACCCTGGCCTTTATGATGAATTCTGACAGGTTAGTAAAGCTCCCGTTCATCATTTAACTGAATGTATTACTGATGTTAGCATGGCCAGTGGCCTGCATTGTTGATTTTTTTTATGATTAGCTGTGGCTACCATGCTACCAGGCAGCACTAGCCACATTTAGCTTGCTGCTCAATTAATGTTAATTGTTTTTTATTAGCTATTAGCTATTAGCCACAGTGTTGTTTTCTCTTAAGTGAAGCAGAGAAAACTCAACCATCAACTCTACCACTTCTGTTTGACAAGCAATGAAAATATGAACCCATATCACACGTGAAAACAAATCATGATTGTCTTGTTTGTTTTTGTTCATTTTCTGATTGTTTAACTAGCATCTGTGGTTCTGCTCAGAAAGCATGTTCCATGTTGAGATTGAAAACCCTTTTTTTAGTTTTTCATGGTAATAAAAATATTTTTTATGTCTTTAAGTGTTTGTCTTTTTTTTCTTGGGCATTGATATTGAGTTTGAAAATTTGTATTGTGACAACCCTAATTTCAGTGCTTGCAGTGCATTGCCACATGATCTCATAATTGCAGGGGGCATGATGTTCACTATGATGGATAATTAAACAGGTTTGAACTGTTTGGAAATTAATGAAAAACAATGATTTCATTGAAGCTTGAAACACCAACTTTTCGTATGATTTGTACATTGTTCATCAGTGATGTAATGTATGCCCAGTTTGTGCAAAAAATGGTTTTAGCATGCAAAATATGGTATGGTCCTTTAAACCCATTATTCAGCAGGTTTGAATTAGATGGTTTTCATGCCAAAAAGAAAACCCACAACAAAGATTCAGTTCTTCCCACAGAATATTATTCTTGTCGGAACGAAACTGAGACAGCATTGAGAAAACTCCCCAAGGAAAGCCATGGTGAATGATGAAGTAAAAGTACAAATTATGGCTCAAAGATTGGTCGCTTTTATATGAAAATAACAATTCTCAAATTGTAGGAGCCACATTTTTTATTAGAACTTGGACTTTATTATAACTTTAAATTATTACCAAAGTTATTAAAGGTGTAATTTAGGTGGCTACAGTAACAGCTGTTGCGAGTGAATGTAGTCATCTGAAGCTCATTTAAGTTAATATTGTCTTACTGTAAAGCTCCATCGTGTAACTCTTCCACCACCAGAGTTTAAATCCTGTTGATGCTACACTGACTTGTAATCAGGAGAATGGTGTCTCTGTCATTCATATGTCTGTTCTCACACATGGAACTTCGCCATGGTCACCCGTGAGAAGTTTGTAATGCTTTTTACAGCACTAAATCACACACCACCATCTGTTTGATTTTGGTGAAACTGGATCATATTTTATGGAGAAAATGTTTTCTGCTTTTCCCTCTGATGTCCTCTCTGTGATTTACAAAGTTTAAAGTAAACTGCTGCAAAATGTAACGTTAGCTGCTGTTAGCCAATATTAGCTCCCTTAGTCAGCTAAGCTGTCCTAACTCGTGTGGTCAGAGCACTGGGTATTCATTTTATTTTATTAACTGATTGAACATAGAAGGGAAAAAAAGTCTTCTACCAGCTGATTGTAAGTTAACAAAAAGTATAAAATCTTATATTCATTTTTCAGTGAACTTTATCTGTATCATGTCTGTGTCTTTATGTGCAAATATATCTTCTTTAATGATGTGTAGACTATGATTACTAGCCTGGAGTTGAATTCAAAGAAAGTTACAACTTTTTAAATCACAATGCAGTATTGGCCAGAAAAGCTAGAACTGTATACTGCCTCCAATTGCCGTCCATAGTACAAATAAGAATACAAAATGTGACAAAATATATTATTAGATATTCCCATTGGCTACATTTTCACTATATTACAACTGCACCATAGTCATCATATAAGAGGTCATCTGTTGCCTAAAGTCAACCTGAGTGGCTAAACCAAAATATCAGTGTGTGAGACCTGTTAGGAATGTGCTCCAGCCTGTGTTTGGGCAGAATGGTCACTGCTGGACTCCTGACAGATCCAGCCACACTTCCTCTGTTCAGGTCCGCCCTAGATGCTGATTGGGTGATGGTGCGGATGCTGTTTCCACGACGACTGGGAGACTGGAAATTTGTGACACTGCCGTTGCGTCGAGGAGATGGAGTGTGGATGGAGGCCTCCTGGCTTGTGATGTCACTCTCCTGTTGATCTGGCTTTTTGTCTGCGGCAGCCTCTGGAGCCTGCAGTCTCGCTAAGGTCGGGTGATATGTCACAAGGTGAAGGTCACAAGACTATAAAAAATAATGTAACACACACACAGGAGACCTTAAAAAGAACCAGAGATACCTGCAGCCATCTGGAAGACTTTCTTCTTGTCTTCAGTCCGTTCCTAAACAAGTCAAAAAATGTGTTTAGATAGCTTTAACCTAACCACTCTGCCTTTTAGTGTTTTGTAACTGCCAAGCTTTCTACAGGTTATTTGAATATTTGTTACAGCCCTGAACAGTCTGCTGCTCAGTGTAAATAATGATTCATCAGAAACTCACAGTCTGGAGCTGCATCCTCAGCTGGTTGTTAGTGAATTTAAGCGACCTGGCAATGGCCTGGAGATAGTATATCAGCATGCTGAAACACACAGGGACAGAACTCATTCATGTGTATGTAGATGTGTGTGTGTGTGTGTGTGTGTGTGTGTGTGTGTGTGTGTGCAGTCTTACAACAGCAGCAGCAGTGCTGGCAGCACTACGACAGGGCTGGTGACGTAACTCATCACTTTACTGAACCACAGCGGGAAGTCATTGGCCACTGTCTCAGAGATGATGTCATAAATCTTCTCTTGGCCGCTGAAACACACATTGAAGTTCAGGAACAATACAGACATAACTATGCCTCAAGGTGCAGGCTGGCCGAGGCTACAGCTCCAACTGGTGGACATAACCCAAACTACCAAACACATTTAGCCTGCATTCACATCCAAGTTCATGAACAAAAGCATTGTCAAAGCTGATAGAATCATATCACCTCCTGTGATCAGGAAGAAGGTTTTGGCCACCTCAGAAAGAGCTTCTACGCTCAGATCACAAGGATCCTAAATGTGGACACTGTCTAAGACTGCACCTAAAAGACCTTACTTATTCACTGCTGATTACTATTGCTATCATCATTATTATTATTACTTATGTACTTGCCTGAAAGGTCCACAGTGCTGTGATGGTCTGTATCTCACGATGGCAAAGATGGTGGGCAGCATACACAGAAAGAGCATGAAAAGCAGCATCGCCAAATAAAAATTGTTTGATCTGAAAACACAAGGCAAAACATGAATGTGATGTTTCCTTGTTTAGTTAAATACCTGCACATTTAAAACATCACCTGGTAAATACTTCCGATACATGCAGAACTGTACAGCACTTTTCTTTTTTAATATTGTATATATGTATATATATGTGTATATATATTTTAATACTTTATTTTTTTAAATGTTCCTTATATTTTCATCTGATGTTTGTTATCCAGCAATTACACCAAGACAAATTCCTTTTAAGTGAAACGCTACTTGGCAGTAAATCTAATTCTCAGTAATCTGATGATTCAAACATTCTGATGACAGATACAAGCCGTTTTTCCTTCCATGTGAAGCGAAAAACACTTCTGTGACCACAAGCACCTGGAAACCAGCAAGCCACGAGTGGCACAGGTATTCAGATCTTTTGAAGCACTCAAGTGAAATATGTTATAACTCTCAACAAGAGAGGGTGACTGAGAGCAAGCTTAAAAAGAACAAAACAACACGGTGAATAGTTTTTTATAGACGCTGTTCCTCAAAGCCCACATTCTGTTCATTGGATGGAAACCCACTATTGTTCTGAATACAGATCCTATTAGTGGATTTTAGTGCAGGGTGTGGGGGCTCTCCACTGCCTGTCGCTGCATGGCATTCCCCTACCTCTCTCTCCCCACATTCCTGTCACTCTTTAGCTGTCGCTATACAATAAAGCTTGAAAAGGCCAAACAATACATATCTAAAAAAAATTAAAAAGGTGTAGAAAAAAGGAAACAAAGCCTAATTTCTGTATGTGTTCCATGATAATCAAATTAATAATTTACACAGTAACAGTCCATCATGTTAGGTGTGTGTGGTCCTGAGTGTTTTCTGAGCATTTTACAGACAGTATTCAGCCTTGACCGTACATTACCAAATGTGAAACCAAATGCAAAACAACTCTCTCATTGTAGTTACTGCATTTCTTGTTATAGGCCCAGAACACCAGACTACAGACTCTATATCATCACCAACACAAATCAGTGTGTCTCAGCACTCCATGGTCATGAGTATGGAGTGTAAAAAAGGCTTCTTTACTATCAGTAAGGTGTCAGTATCAATCTCTCTCTCCAAATACAACTGTATTTAATGACTCACATGAAAGCTGTATAGTGGACTCTCGCTTTGTGTGTATGTGTGTGTGTGTGGATTTTCCACCACATCTGGGAGTGACTGATAAGGACTGAAAGAAGCAATGACAGCCTTGTTACATAAATCAGAGTGGGCTGAGCGCCTTAGGTCTGTGTACATGTGTGTATGTATGGGAGATGCATATACTGTACTGTGGGACTACACACTGATTTGTCACCATCAGCACAGAGCTGGAACATGAAAGGGGATGATAAGAATAGCTAAAGCACCATCACTGATAATGTGCAATAAGAGCACTGAGCACTGAGCATCAAAGAGAGGATCACATGCACACATTGTGCTGAGCTCAGTATGTGAGAGAATATATGGACAATAAAACATGTGTCCTTTGGTCTGAGAGTGTGTGAGGTAATTCCCTTTGAAGGTAGAGCGTGTTAGATTTAAGGGGCTCTGTCTGCATAATATGGGAGAAATTAAATATAATATTCATAACTATGTTTTCATTAGTGTATAATCACCTGAAAATAAGAATGATTATCAGATTGAGCCGCTTTTTATCTACAGATGCTGCAGGTCCTCTTCCATGTTGATCATTCATATTTCCATGGTAACCCAGAAAAGGTAAACCAAACAGTCAGTTTGTTTGGATATCACTAAATTATACACACTGCTCCTCTAAAGCTGTTAGTATTCCATTATGTACAGAAAGTATCACAGTATAACAGCTTTGGTTCATTTTTCTTTGGATTGCCTGACATGTATAACCATTAACTAACTGGTTATTTAAATGCAAAATGACATTCAACTGAGTGTTTTGGACAAAGAGGCTCTGGGTGACACATAGCTGCGATGATGATTTGTTTGTGAGTGCTAATGTTAGGCAGCCAGGTGCTTGTTCATACAGCCTGCTGTTAGTGCTGCTGCTAAACTGAGGAGTAACATGTCACAATTTACAGTCAACTTTGTTGCCTTTTTCTGGATTTTATTATTGAGGAAACTTATAAGTTAGCTTTAGGTCATATGATACAAAAGCTGACAGACTTTTCTTCACTCTTTACTCTTTACTATGACAGGGAATTAAAATAAATAAAATATCTTCAAATAATATTCTTATTAATTATAACAATGTTATTATTTTCAAAACATTATTATGCTCCAAAAAATAAAAAATAAAATAAAAATTGGATTTAGTGTCATAAATAATACATTTTTGTATTATTTATTGTATCGCATGAGGACACAGGGAATAAGTCTACCTTTAGGACTCAAAATAAATGTACTTACTTACTTTTAACTTTTAACTTACTTACTTTCACTTACATACTCAATTTTAATCTTTTAACAAGTATGAACAAGAAGATTGTTGCTGTTGTTACAGTGCTTGACTAATGATAATGTTCCCATAGCTGGCTGTGAGGTCATTATTCTCCTAACAGTACAGATAATCTGCTGTCTAATGTGCTGTACAAACACGTGGGATGCTGATTTAAGAAATTAAAGTTTGGAGTGGTGTCAGTTGTTCTAGAGCTGTATACAGCAGCATGGAGCAATAATAAGGATAGAATACATGCAAATATATTAACAAAGTGTGAGTGTGTCTGTGTGACCTGGAGGCACGAAACACTTGCTGATGGGGAACATTACAGGTGAGGACGGCCCAGCTCCTCAGATACATCAGACCAATCAGCTTCAACACATTAAAAGCGGGGAGACAGGGAGAGAAAAATGCTCCCATCCTGGAGGAAGAAGAGCAAGTCAGTAACACACACACACACACACACACACACACACACACACACACACACACACAAATACAGAGGGGTCACAGCCCATATAAAAGACATTACATCCAGTGGCTCATGGTTTCACTTCATTATGTTCATTGCTGCAAGGAGACATTTCTGAAATGAGTTGAGGAAATACAGTCCAGCCAGCTCCAGAGGTGTAATGGACACATTATAGAGTGCCACAGTCCTTTAAACAGGGTCACAGAGACTGGCTAGCAGCAGCCGGACTATTAACTCTAAATTAGATCCTCTATTATACACACAGTGGCATGGTCAAGGTGATACGCTGGAATTAGACAGATATCCTCAATGTTTCACTTTCTATCAGTTATTTTAGACAAAGATTCAGACTCACCAGATCATCCCTTGGTTATAAATCAGGTGCAAAACATTCTCTGCTATTTTGAATTCTCCATATTCAGGCTGAGAAAAGAGAGAAAAGGTGTGTTCTTCTATTTTACGTCTCCTTCCACTCAAAGATGCATTTTACTTACTTACGTTACTTCACAGTTTGGACTCAAACAGTAAGAGTGTAAGAGCAAACACACATCTGATTTTACAGCTTGAAAACAAACTTACAAACTTGCTCTCTAAATCCCAGCAGCAGCAGTCACTCAGGTAGCGCACCACCAAACCTCTGATGAAGTCAATGAGCAGGATGCTGGCTACCGTAAAGATCATATCAATGATGGACAGCTTCAGCATTTCCTGAAGACAAACACACATGAAACACACGTGGGATGTAAATATGCAAACACATACAGGTCATTATTCACCCAAACATGCTAAATGCATGCATGTCCTGTGTTGTATCTTAGGAACTCTTTTCAGCATTTTGGCCAGATGCTTGAGATGAACATTAGCCTTTAATTCTGCCATCTCTTTTTTTGTATTTATTCATTTGTCCCTTCTTTAAATACATTAGAACAAAGTCTGCCAGTCATGGAGCTGTGTGTTTCAGCACTCTGCCATCTACACATGTGGAACTTGCAAGACATTCATTTTCCTTCCCACACCTACAGACTGATGTCATAAATGTCTAATGGTGATTATCTTGTTGTTACTCTAAAAAGAGAATGGCATGAACAGCAGGCATAGACAGCCTGTGTGTACATATTTTTGGTTAGCTTTGTCAGTCAATTGGGTACTTTTGTCCAGACTAGATGATCTCAGTAACTATCAGGTGGATTGTCCTGGGATCCTCAAACGCCATCATCGCACCAAAGTTTGTTCATTGCTTTGGTTCAGGAGCAGTTTATGAGCTTTCAGTTGTACTTTGTGTTCTATATTAATTAATGTAGTCTGTATTTTGTGTCAACTTTTAATATCTCTTACTCAGTCGCTTACTAATTTAAGGTCCTTAAATTGTTTTAGATTCTGTCTTTCAAGGCCACTGAAACTGCATTTTGATAGACACATATTCAGATCACAAGTAAAAATGATCCCAGACATTGCCAAGTCAGCACAGAACAAACAGAAACACAGTCATTTCATTTCTGAATTGAAACACTGTCAGAGATGATCTGATCCATATTTAAAATCTATAGATGTATCTCAGTCTGAACAATCAATATGCCATGTGATTGTGCAGTAAAGTGAAGACAGAACCTGTCCAACGTAGGTCTCCCAACATTGGTCCTGCTGAGAGCGTGTGTTCTTCTCAAACAGAGCTGTCTGGTTGGAGGTCCCTGCATTGCTCCTGCCACTATTAGTAACATCCAACACTGTGGCGATAGTTACTACTGTGCTGTTGCGATGTTCAGAGACAGAGATGTCAGAAACCAGCGTGGAGAGGCTGTCCACTTCGGGCTGAGAGATGGTGGCCAGGAAGGAGCTGGAGTCAGACCAGTTACTTGGATTCATTGGGACCTGGAAGACAAATTAAGGGTCCATCACCAGTTGTGTGCTATGTCACTCTCATATTATGTAACAGAACTCCATTGAACTCCATTGACTTGTCTGATATCAGGCAACTAACTTTGTGATGCAAAAGGAAAGAGTTAAACATATTGGGAAATGACTTAATTTTCAGGAGTCCAAGAGTCTTGTGTATTTGTAAGTGCAGAGCAAAGACACATAGAAAGAGTTTCTATACTCACAGCAGAGCTCATACTGTTGACCTTGTCAAGGAGAGCGATAATGAGGCTGTAGAGATTTCCCAGGTATAAAACAAGTACCCTGTAAACACATGAACACATGACAAATGCTACTCTGCAGTGAGACCTGTGATGTATTACTGTACATAGTGTGTAATTGTTGTTGGAGTGAGTACCTGGCCAGCTGGAATCGCAGCGAGGTTCGCGGATGGTACATCTCGAGCTGAGCCACCAGCTCAAAGGCAGATGGAGCAATCATGGTGATGAGAGAAACCACTACACTCACCTGGAGAGAGGAATGACATGGCAGTCACTGATATGGAGGATCCGTTCTATATTTCTTTTAAGAAAAAGAAAGCTTGAAACTGATGAATATTCTTTATCAGCAAAGATGTGAATGTCTGAATTGTCAGATATACTCGATCCTGATTCAAATGTGTTTATCAGGCTCAATTGTCACTAACAGATGCTTCCACCTAATAAAAGACTTTTTATTAGGTGGAATAATGCAAACATTTCATTAGTGTATAATCACCTGAAAACAAAAATCATTGCATTTTAATAAGATTTATATCTCCAGAGACAGCAGGTCCTCTATCTTCGATACACCTCACACGTGCTTCACTTGGTTAACCCTAGATCATGATCCTGTAAGGGTGTAGTCTGCAGTCCCCACCATGTTGCACTACCATGTTCCTACAGTAACATAAAATGGACAAACCAAACACTCTAGATGCTGTTGTAGCTTTTTCTTCACCTCTAACTTCCACCCAGCGTGACTGAGCTGATGTGGCAGCTCTGACATTGTAATGCTCCATTCTTCACGTGGCTTTATTCCCCATTGATACATTTTTATCCTGCCAGGAACATGTCAAGGGAGGCAAGCTACATTTTTTGTTAATTTGTTCAGATTTGGTCATCTTTCTTTAGTTTATGTGCAGCTTCCATGAGTAAGTAGGCCGCATAGTCAAACTGTTTCCCTTTTGGCTGCTTTTATGATGAGGGTGTTTTATTTTCAAAATTGACCAGATTCTCTGTACAGTTTCTGTGTCTCACTTCCAGCTAGTGCTGCTTGATAAAGCTGGTCGTGTCATCCATCGAAAATAGACGAGGTTTGTATTGTCTGTGGAGCTGATCAGCAGAGACAGTACTGAAATTCACCACGATGCTTCCGGTGGAATCACAGTCATTTCCTAGATGAAGTGAAGTGAAGACGTGAGGGGAGGGTGAGGGTTTTTTTTTTTTTTCGGTTTCAATCTGCAACTTCACCACTAAATGTCACTAAATCCTACACACTGCGCCTTTAAGTGTAAAAAAAAAGTTCAATTGCAGCTTTACTCCAAATAAAACACACACCTGTATAAAATAGAATAAAATTTACAATTTAAAATAAACTAAACTTAACCAAACTAAACCCTGCACTTGGCCATGAGTTGATCGTGACTGAATGAAATGAGCTGTCACTGATGGATGGAACCTGACATCACCATCCACCGGATCAGTCTCAGGTCTCCACTTTCATTGATTCCTTGGAACTGTATTGTATGTTTCATAATTAAATCAAACTAATGGTGATGATGAGGATGATGTCTGCTCTGCCCTGCTACCTCATTCTTCTCCCACAGCGTTAGCTCCGGCTTCTCCTGCTCAAGTTTCTGAGAACGGTCCACCACAAAATAGATGATGTAGATGCTGCCAGCCAGAGACAGGAGCACCAGGATGTTGGCTAAGATACGCAGACTGATCAGAACTGCCCTGAGGATAACATACAAATACATTGATCAGTTAGAGAGCACACATTTCATCTACAAACATCTGGAAGTTCAGAATAACTCCTCAAAATGTTTTACATATCTACACTAACTGTATTCTATAAAGATAGCTGGAAAGCCTCTTAGCCTTTAGCCTCTTAGGGGGGCTACATCCCTTTTCACTCCTAGCTTCCTGAACTTGGCTGGTGTTGGGGGAGTGACAGGGTGTGAGCCTACAGGTCAAACATAATTCACATAATAATCATGTCTTCATAGTTGGCTGCCTGAAGTGATGAAAAAAAGGTTAAAAGGTTAAAAACTCATCATTTCACCTGCGTGTCAGAGTGTACCAGTCATGGCTGAGATATACACTCACTCATTTATCTATAATCCTCTAATTTCTTCTATCGCTACAGTCATTTTCTTTCTGTGATTTACTGTCTGTTTCTCTAACTTATGTCAGACTGAGTGCACATCATTGTGTATAAAGTGTAGAGGTTTTACATGCTGGCTGCTGTAAATCAGCTGGATGTCAAATGATTCAAAAGGGAGACGAGCCCAGAGGTTTATGGTTTGATGATAACACTTAGTACTGACTGAGGACAAGCGCAGAAAACAAGAAATGAACAACAAAGACTCCTACAGACTGGTGTCCTTCTTCTTCTCCTGCTCCTCCACAATGGCCTCCTATTCAGAAAAACATCCGCTGTTATTGAAGATAAAACCCAGCCAGTGTGTGTGAGTGTGTGTGCAGTCTGTCTCTGACCCGGATGTTGTTGACGATGGCAGCTCCTTTGCTCTCTGCAGCCTCTGGGTTTCCTATCAGGTAGTCCCAGGCGCAGAACACCCTCCAGCAGAACGTGAAGTTCTCATCAGAGGCACTGGCCAGGCTCAAGCGAGAGTTCTTGGCCATTCTGCAAGAGAATTATTATTCATTCAAACCATACAATATTATCATAGACACATTTTTATCACAGTGATGTTATTCCTAAAGGCTGATTCATCAAGATATTTATCCATCCATGGCTGCCACAAAAATGATCTGCTGTGCTGTGAAATTATTCAGGAGAATAGCACATTAACTTTCAATGACCTTTTTGACTCCCACAGGAGAAACACACCGCTCTTAGAACTCTCATTCCTAAATATGTTGTCCACTTATGGGGTGTTTACCATTACTGCCTTTTGGAGACACTAGAGGGTCTGTTAAAGGGACAGTCTGGTTGTTTGAAGTATTAGGTGCTGACCCATAGTAAGTGTGGTACCTACAGTAGCAGTGCAACCCCAGTTCATAGAAGCACACAGGGGGACCAGCATGAAGCTAAGCAAAGCACTGCTGTGGCAAAGACAGCAACAAAATGGATTTTAGACACAAAAAATATATCTGTAACTTCCGTACTTTGGTAATTTTCTTTTTTTTAAAGATATTTTTGGGCATCCTGTGGTTCATTAGTCACTTTCATTTTAGAAAATTAAAGCAATAATAATAATCAGTCAATCAATCAATCAATCAATCCCTTTTCCAATACATGTAACACAAAGTATGACTACGACTATGGATCAGTACCTCATTCAGCAACACTTTAATCTGATCGACCCCATGTGGTCACATAGTTTGTTGGACACGTATTTGTAACGTCACAATATCATTTCCTCAGATCATAATCACAGCAGTGTGAGTGTAATAATTACTTTCTTAACAGAATGATGAAGCTGTATGCAAAGACGGCCATCCCAACCAGGAAGTACGCGAGGGGCAGCCGGTACCCTGCACTGCCGATTTTCCTCACCCTGCCATAGTAACCGTAAAATAATACAGAGTACTGCAGGTAGCCCTGTGGAGATCAAACACACACACACAAATACTTGGACATGGACATAATGAGGAAGTGTTGTTAATTAACGTCTGAATTGTAAAACGTAAAATGTCAATAGTGACAATGCTCCCTGTCATCAGATTTATTTATTATTAGATTTACTATTTGTCTTTTATGGTTCTGTTTGTGCACTTTGTGAAGATTATAAAGATCATAATCTGTTTTAATAAATAAAAAGCCAGATGTGATTTTGGATATAATATTATTGACTAACATTTAGCCTGAATGCCAGTATGTTACATAAATATAGTGCTTAATCCACTCAAAGAAATGTCCAGACACTGATTGTGTTTGTGGGCAAACATAATTATGAAAACAATTATAGAAAACCAACATAGAAACTTCATTTCTTGGAGACAGTGCTATTTGAGTATGCAGACTAACACTCTAAAGAGCAAAGCAGATTGAGAATTATCAGAGAGCGTCATGAATGTTAAACCTGATTGATGGATCTCATCATATTTAACACAAACAGTTGAGATTCATGGTCCACAGACGTTGAACCTCAATATTTGTGGTGAGATGTTTTCACCAAAGACGTGGCCATGTGAAACATAAATATGTAATCTGTGTGTTGCCATGAAATTCCATAAATATCATCAAATACATACAAGAATGTTGTATCTTCTGGCTTTTGGAGACATAGAATACATAACACTGTTGACTTCATCTGTCTGTTAAAGTGATGGCTTCAGACATAAGTCACATTTATGTGATGGCTTTACTCATACATGACAGGACATTTAATGAATATCCACCGTGCTTGCGTGATATTTGCCACCTAATGTGAGAGAGGGCACAGTGTCACTGCTGAAGACTATTAATAATGTTTGAATCAATATTTTGTCATTTGCTAGATCACAATTTAATTTCCTTTATGCATAAGAGACAATAGTCAAATAATACCTTGGATTAAAGGTCATGGAGGCTGTAAAGTAATGTTTGAATAATGGTCCATTGTATCTGTTAGTATTGTGCTATTGACAGAACAGTAAAAGGAAAGAGAGGCTTGCCCCGAGAGACCAGATGGTGTCTAGGTCCTGGGCTGAAGCCAGGTGCTCTTTGGGAATAGTTTTACTCCTCGTCGTTCCAAATGGAGCTCCAGCCAGCAGCTAGGACACACAGACAGAGACACACATATTCATTATTATTTATCATACAATGCATCAAAGAGCCTTTCATACTGTATACACAAGAAGAGAGCACACAGAGAGGGACTCATAGTAAACCGGTTATACCTAGAAGACTAAATTCATGGAAAAAAAGGATCTTTACAGGTAAATGTATTTATTGATAGCAGCTTACAGGAATTTTCCTTTCTTTCTCAGAGTGAGATTATATTACAATACCTTTCTCCTTTCAAATCAAATCTAATCAAATTTTATTTGTATAGCCCAAATTCACAAAACACATTTTTCCTCAGAGGGCTTTACAATCTGTACAGGGAGTGACACCCACTGTCCTTAGACCCTCGGTTCAAGTGAGGAAAAACTTGCCCACAAAAAACCCTTTAACAGGGAAAAAATGTGGAAGAAACCTCAGGAAGAGCCAGAACAGAACAAATCAACACACATATTGTACAATTACAATGACTGAAAAATGTCAATGAATTACAATGAATGATAGAATGACAATAAATTACAATAAATGATAGAATGGTTACAGTAGCAGTGCACAGGAAATCAGTCAGGTGAAGCAGTCAAACAATCCGAAGGAGTAAGGCAAGAGCAGGGTCCAAAAATAGGCGAGGGTCGAAACCCAGAAGCACACTGGGATAATGCTGGAGAGTAGGACACATGGTACACTAACAACCTGGCACTGGGGAAGGGGGTTTAAATACACAGGCAATTAGGGGCATCCGCCTACTCCAGCCTCCCAGTTTCCTGACTGTGTCACAGTCACTGAGACTGACTGTGACACTTTGAGCTTTAAATTGTACACTACACAGATTAATATAACATGCTTTTCACATTACATTAAGCAATACACTTGCCTCTATGCTTACTTGTTTTTATAAAATATTTTATTTCTACAGTCACTTTCTATTTTTTTTATCTAGTTTTCTATTTGTATAAACATTTTTATTCCTACAGTTACTTTCTACTTTCTATATAGTTTTTGTATAGATGTTTTGCACAGGTTAACTTCTTAAAATTGTTATATATTTATTTTCTATGCAAACGTTTAACTCCTCTTTGCATTTATCTATCTACATGAGTGGCTGAAGTGAAAGAAGCTGTCTAATTGGCCACTGATAATTACTTGTAAATCAGCAGGGAGGTCCCACACATAAATACAGGTTCATCGGTTTTAAATGTAAAAACATGCATTTTGGTGACAACTGCATATTCATTATATATATAATGAATTGGTGGATTTGTATACATTTATTTCAAAGAAGAAATATGTGTGAAACAATTGTGAGCTTTATTTTATTTGTTTGTTTGTTTTATGGATTTGTTTTACAATTATATTCAGTAATAAATAATTAAAAATAATAATAAAATAATTTTGTGAGCACAGAAGAATATTTATGTTTAGAGAATAATTTCTATATAAATCATGAAATTCATATATGACTACTTCTGTGTGCATTCATTATCATTATACTGACTGCATAAAAAGTAAAGGAGGAATGACTGAGGCGGTTCTCATTCCAAACTTGGTCACAAAATTTACAGGCACAGACATGAAATCTGAAAGAACATCCACCATGTTTGATATTAGTCAATAAGCAGAGGAGAGATATGCCTGTGATGTGTGAGTGGAGACAGTGTAGGTTAGTCCAAACACATGATGGATGGAGAGAGAGAGGGAGAGAGACAGAGAGACAGATAGATAGAGAGAGAGAGAGAGAGAGAGGGAGAGAGACAGAGAGACAGATAGATAGAGAGAGAGAGAGAGAGAGAGAGAGAGAGAGAGAGAGAGAGAGAGAGAGATGTAGAAGAAATTCATGGAGGAATAAGATGAGGCATTGGAAATGATAGGATAAGTCATGTCTTGGGAAATTGCTTGTGGCTGGATGTCAGTGAGAAACATAAATTGAGCAGCATTTTCTTTCTTCTGTCCTTTGTTCTCATCTGCAGTTTGTGCTTTCAGCGTCGAACTGAAGCAGCTGGAGAATCAGCAGCTCTGATTGAATCCTCTGATCTGTACTCATGAACAAAAAGTCACAAACAAAACTCTTGATCCACATTTCTATTCCTAATTTTTCCTGTTAAGAGCCTTTATTTCAGTGTTCTGCTTACTATCTTGTTGTCAGATTTGAGCTCAGTCACAGTATCATGGATGTACATATGCACTATGTGCATGAACATGACTATGTCACAGCCTGACAGAATACTTTGAAAATGTAATAACTGCAGCTGATAATGTAATTGTCAGATTATTACTTCACTGGCTTTATTACATTTAAAATGGCTAAAATAATTGCATTATTGGCAGGTATTACATTATTGCTACATACCTATTTTAAATTACATTTCAGTGATCTCATAGTTTATTTTAACTTGAAATGTTGTGTTTTATAGTATAATATGATTATTTTATTTTATTTTGAAATATTGAGGGAGGCCCTGCCTTGTACGTGCCTTCATAATTGCTCATAGACTGGATCAAACAGGAAGCACTCCACTCTAGCGGTGTCAGAAGAGAGAAAGCGTTTCACTGGATGTAAAATTATTTTTCATTTTTATGTTTTTGCTGTCAAAACAGGCAGAGAGGGAAGGACTTGCTGAGTGCTGAGAGCGTGTGTTCAGACCGAGCTAAGTATAGTAAGTGGTTACGCTACATTCCATCAAGAAACGTTGTTCACATTGTTTGTTCATTTTTAATAATCCCTGTTGAGGCTGTGCTTGAACCCATTTCACTCTGGCTTTTCAGCCTGGTTCTGATGCCTGCTAACTAACAAATGTAAATGATTATTCACTATTCCCATATGATTGGCATGTGGTGTATGATGTATGGACATTTGCATAGTGTATAGTATGACTTGCTGACCTCGGGCAGGACAATGAAGGCTCCAGTCATGATGGTCAAGACGATGTTGATCCCAAACAACCAGCGGAGGAAGATGAAGTAGGATGCCACACCTGACCCAAAGTGACCTCAACAAGACAAAGATCTGACTGAGACTGACTGACACACACACACCAACAGTTATGTCAAGTTTCACAAGCAATATTAAGAAATATTAGTGACATTTTAATGTATCTTTCTGTAGCCTGAAAAAGGTTTACCCTTACATGATGTAGAGCATACACTATGATCATATTAATGGATAAGTGTCCTGAAGAAAATGGATTTAGCCTGTCGATATAATTAAACGATAGCATTTGGCCATTATCCAGTGATAGAATTACGTTAATGAATTCTGTGGAGAGGAAAGGCAACTCACTTTCGATTTTCTTGATCCTCACTTCCCAGGGAATGAATAGAACCACAACGTTGTAAAGCACACGAGAGAGTTTCTTCAGCAGCTGCAGGAGGAAAAGAGCACTGTGAAATATTTGACCTGCTGGAACCTCCCAAAGACACACCGGCCATGATGTGTTGACTTTATCTGACCATCAGAGTGGGTGACCTCCTCTGAGGATTGGTTTTATAACTATAGAAATAGTTATAGTATAAAAATACTTATGCTGTAAGGTTCTCAAATGAATAGCAAACTGTGGTTCACACAGTATTACACAGTATTTTTCTTTTAAAGATAGTTTTTTCATTCAGGGCTGGACGTGTTCGACAGAGGAAAAGCTCTCTGCCAAACCACGAGACTGTTACTGACGTTACCATGACGATTTGTATCAGACGAAGAAGTTGAATATTATATTATATTATATTTATTATATTATATTTATTATATTATATTATATTATATTATATTATATTATATTATATTATATTATATTATATTATATGTATCAGTTTAGATGAAAAACAAACTTTATTAAAGATAATACATTTGATTTTTACAGGAAAAATTAGGTGATGAAAAGTGATTTAATATATATCAACTATGGTTCAGGAGGCAGAGCGGATCGTCCACTAATCAGAAGATCAGCGGTTCAATCCTCGGCTCCTCCAATCTGTATGTTGAGGTGTCCTTGGGCAAAATACTGAACCCCAATTTGCTCCCAAAGACCTCATCATCGTGATGAGCAGCCAGTGCCATCAATGCAATACATCATGTGATGTGCAGTGTAAAAGCACTTTGCGTTGGTTGAGTTAAGGCACACAACTTAACTTGGTTAATGTGAGGGAATTTTCTGTTTTAATATGCCACATACAGTTAACTCTTATGCTGTTATCAGGACATCATATCATAACACATGTATTAAGAAACCCTCTATCCATGATCAAGCTCAAATAAATCTTTGACTCCCATGTACTCTCTCTCCAGAATTCAGAACATTCATGAATAGTTCTCCACAAGAGTTAAGTTTAGGTCAAAGGTCATGATCGGGGCGGTCGGTGGCGTAGTGGGTTAAGCGGCCGCCCCATGTGTGGAGGCACAGTCCTTGCTGCAGCTGGCGCCGGCTCGACTCCCGCATCGGATGGCTGTTTACTGCATGTCACTCCCCCTCTCTCTGCCTCTCCCTGTCTATCTTCAGCTGTACTATCATTAAAGGCATAAAAAGGCCAAAAAAAAAGTCATGATCAAGGTTATCAGGAACCAAAATGTACTTTTAGTTTTGTGGAGTTAGAACAATAAACACTATATCTGCCTTTGCATTTGTATGCCCAGTTTGAATCACTCATGATGTCATTCACATGTTGATGTAGTCCACATGAGAACAGAAACAATGTGACACTGAAGATTTTCACATCTTCTGACGTGATGGAAACTAAACTCAGAAGAGAGTGATTATTCATGAAGATCAGGTCAGCTGGACAACTGATTCTGATTTTCAATTAACTGGGAGCCAAACTGTAGAATTAATAACTCATCACCAGGCTGCTCACTAAAAGTCAATTTATTCTAATGGGGCCTGAGCAGCCTGAACATTTTAATTAAACTGAGCTATAACAACAGGCTATAAATCCACTCATGCTGCTGTGCTATGGCTGCGTAGCTATCTTTCTCTGTCTGCATCCCTCACTGTATATGTGTACATGTAAATACAGAGACAGATAAGGTAGATATCAGCAATGTGTGTGTGTATGTGTGTTGGGTTCAAATCAGGATTTAGCAGCCTGCACAAAAGAAGTCCAACATGTTTTATTATTCTGGCTCTAATCATCAAGTTACTGCAGTGCAGTGAAATAACACAAAGAAGGCCCTCTCAGCATACAGCTGTACAGTATAGAGCGCATATTTCACTGAAACTGCCCACAGTGACACAGTGGAACCTGCAGAGCAGAGCGATTGCTGTTGATTTCAATTTCACATTTTGATACAACCATGGTACCTTCTGTATGTTGTGAATAAGATCTGTTCTGCTCTGATCCAACTTTGCAACATTGTAAATAAACACATGTCCTTCTACTCCACAGCATGTCTTTATGTCTCCTTGACACTAATAAAAGTTAATTTTATTTTGTGCCTTGGCCGCCCCTAGATGATGTGTAACCACTGTGCTCATACAAAAAATGTTCTACGAACAGAAATGAAGGAACTAATTAAGTGTCCTCCTTTTAAAAGCAGGAATCAATCTTACTCCGTGTTACACTGTAAACAGTGTGTACATACATCAGCTCCTGCAGTCTGGTAACCTCTGGTTCTGGTCAGTCGGCCCTCATACTTCAGAACAATCTCTCTGGCATGCCTAAGGAACAAACACACACAGGAGTAAATTCACTGAGAACAACTCGCCTTTAGTAAAATATTTCCATTTTGTGCAAATGTACACGTCTACGGCTTCCATATCATACACCCGTAAAATATATCAAATATAAAGGGCACCAGACATGTGGTGGAGCACCAGTGTGCAGGAAGCCAAGTCATAAATATTTATTATTGCTGTTTATTTACAAATGTTCACAGAAGTTGCTGCATGCTATTTTAGAAATTCACAGGCTGACTGTGTACCTGCAACTGGAAGACAGCTGACTGATGGACATTGGTTTAATAACCAAAACTTCTTTGGACTCAATTTTGTAATGGCAATTCCTGGAAACATAAAACTGATGTAGGTGTTGTAATTGACTGAGTGGAGTTCAGTGGAGCTCCTCTGTGGATCTGTTGGTTCTGAGTACTGAATGCTGAGGGGTCCAGGCTAGCTAGGAGAGTCTTCGGTGTCCTGGAGAGACAGTTTCTCAACACTTCATCTTGTGTCCAGTGCAATAGCTTCGCCCAGGTTGTTATGGTGGGAGCCATGGCTCTGCAGAGAACAGTCTCTGATTCCCTGTTGCTTATTAACCAGAAATTAGCTGGGTAGAACAGACTTAAGTCCAAGCTGGGCAAGCTTAGCTTTCAGCAGCGCTCTGTTCCACTTCCTTCAGTGGCAATCACACTGCTTGGATTCGCATTTGCATTTGGTCCAGCTGGTCTGGTTGAATGGTCAGAAGATGTTTGTCTCAAGGTCCATTGAATTTAATCCAGTCTGCTTCTTTTTCCTGATGTTTATGAGTGTAATTCTGACATCACGTAAAACATGCTCCCAAATGTGACAAAAGTAACTAATTAAATAAAAATCTAGTAAAGTTTAAGACCTACTGGCCACGTGATCTGCATGGTGCTGTTACCATGGTAACTTGACCTTGGGAACAGTATTTGCGCCAAAATAACCCCTCAATAATTAAAGTAGTAGCTTCAAGAGGTTTTCTAGTGATTTCTTGTGTCTTGCTTCTGGCCAAAGCTCCAAAGTAGGCCACATTATATGTTATTATTATACACCTAGATATGTAAATGTCATATAATGTGGTGGTGTGTGAAATGTTAGATGTGAAACTGATTGAATCATTGACTGAGCTAAACCTAAATATCCTGCTCCTGATGTGTGTTCTGATCTGCGCATCCTTCTTTAAATCATTGCATATTTTTTCTCTCAAACTAACAGATGTTAAATCCTCTTGATGCTACACTAACACACTGCCAACTCTTTGACTGATTTTAGTGAAAGTGGATCATATTTTATGGAGAAAATGTTTTCTGGTTTTCCCTCTGATGTCCTCTGTCTGCTCCACTTCAACTCTCTGTGTTTTACAGAGTTTCCTGATGGACAGTCAAGTAAACTACTGCTAACTATAGCTGCTGTTAGCAGTTTTGGAATACCGGGAAAAGGAGTTTTTCAGGACCGGGGAAGTGGGAATGCTGATGCGGAGCAGAGCTGGTGTCATTCGAGAACCAAAGCTGGGCTCAACTGTCTCAACTGGCTGTCTCTATAGACATAATGACAGAGGGGAAGAGACTGAATAAGACGTTGATGAAGGAAGCGAAAGAAGAGAAAGGGAGAGAGTGAAATAAAAGGCTGAAAGACACACACCAAGTTGGGCTTCTTGTTGTCGGACTAGTAAGTAATATTAGCTGGCTGCTAAATGGTTGCAATTTATCTGCTAAATTGAAAATGTTGAGTGAACGGATCAATTCCTGTAGAAGCATCTAAGCATGAAGTGTTCTGTGGTTTAAAGGTGCTTAATTTATCTATTTTAAAATCTGTGCTCTTTAATAATTTGTGGAATTTTTTTGTACTACCTCCAAAGTGTTCTAAAACCAGTGATATCAGACTGGTCACATTAAAATAAATGTCCCAATGATACTGGTTTACAATCTGTAGGATAGTGAAACCATCCTGTCATAGCAATGAGCACAATTCACGCTATGATCCATGTATCAGTTAATGAAGACACTCAACATGCACTTTACTCTCCAACCCTCTCCAGCAGTAGAACCCTCATTTTGTGACATCATGCCATTAGTTATGCTGAGGGCTGATAAAGTCAAATATCCAAGAATAAGTCATTCAGAACATCAAGGTAAAAATCACTGATTTGTGACGTGAAATATGAGCTGTTATTTCAGTGGGAGTAATCGTGGACATTCAGCCTGAGATTAAAGAGGGTATAAAAACGCAGACTTGCAACCCATCCCTGATGATGGTAATAAAACCTGTGCGGTAATAACAAACTGCCCATATAAAACCTGTTATCCATGGCACATACTCAGCACATCTTTGGAGCTCTCTATCTGCCCCGCTTCTCTCTGGCTCAGCCTGGTCTCTATCTACTGGTGGAATTACATTTGGTCAAATATTAGAACACAGCCATCACTTTTTAAGTGTCTGATTTCAATACTTAGGGATGAGCTTTCACAAAGCTCATGTGGTATTTGGACACCTAACAGAATGTTAATCTATACACACAGAGCTATTTAACCATGCATTTATAGTAAATGATCACAATATAAAATGTAGTCTGTCTGAAATAACCAAAATAATAAACAATATAATAAATGTACACAACCAATTCTGCAATGGGTCTCCAAACATGGATGAATAAAGAGTGTAGTGTTGGAGCAGAGGCTGCATTCATTCTTATGGAAGCCATATGAAAAGAAAAAGTTTGATTTTATGATCTTCTACACATGCTTTGTATTATTGAGCCAACAGAGCAAGAACATCATAACTTCCAGTTCAGCCCTGTGCTAACTTCAGAGGATAAAATAATCTTGCGGCTGCTGACTTTCTGTTATCAAACAGAACAGATAGTTCAGTCGGAGTTATTTCACGTGTTTCCTGTCAAAACAGCTAGACAGGGAAGGACTCGCAGATTGATTGGTGTATAAAGAATGGACAGAGCATGAATAACATCACCCGTAGGTCATTTTCAAGCTGAAAATATGTGGCGCTGGCTGCCATATTGGATGTACTGCTTCTTCCACCTCCACTCTAATCTAAAAATCAGCAAAGATTTTATAGTCATACTTGAGGCGGGCTGAATCTGTTCTAGCTCTGATTGGTTGTTTTTGTTTAGACATTAGGAACAATAGAAGGAGCCAGAGGAAGCTGTTCTATGAGATTATCTGTCATGTAGTCAGGATTTACATTTTTAGCAAACATGACAATGACAATTTATAAAAGTTTAAGTAGGTAGCAGTCATAGGTCTTTATAAATGGTGCCCTACTCACCAGCACAAGCGGTTATGTGATAACCAGCTGGTTTTGGCAAGCTGTTTTGAATTCAGTGACATATTCATTTCCAGAGAACTTTCATTAAGAAAAGCTGCCCTTTTCAAATACACAATATGTTTATGTGTGCAGTTAAGAGCAGAAGAGGAGGACAGAGTAAACTACCACTTCACAAACAAACAGTGGGTACTTTAGGACTTTAAGCTTGCGTCTCATTGGCCAGGGTCTGGTCCGAATGTTGGCGATGATCTCTTTCTGGTACTGGATGTTCTGGAACATCTCCTCTGGGTCGTTGCTGTCCACCCGCTCATCATCTTTATCTTCATCATCTGAGGAGCTGTAGGATGAGACAGAATGTTTGTCTGTTACATCATAAAGAAAATATTAAAATAGAAGAATGCAATCTCAGGGATTTTATTGAAATGGCTTGTGTACAGAGTGTTGATGTCCATTATAAATATACTGCTGTTACTGAATTTTATCCATCCATTCCAAATACTGAAAATCAATCAGAATTAGATCAGATGATGATGTTGCAGAGATCAGATATCTGACTGTCAGTCATAATCATAACAACTAACATGAGACATGAGTCACAACCAGCTGTGCTCGGAGGGGACTGCCTGTAATGTCTGTAAGTGGTTCAAATCCACTGACTGCGACCTCCCGTGATAGAACCAGTGAGTTGTTGAAAAGGTGCAGTTCATGCTGTAATGTTGGATGTGCTGCTTCTTCTGCCTGCCAGCTAATCTAAATATCAGCAAAGACGTAGATCATCTGTCTTTTTCAAGCTTTTTTTATTTGACGGTAACAGCTGAAGAGTGACAAGGACAGATTCTGAAGATTCTGACAGATCAGCTTGGTGGCAACAGAAGAACTGCCTAGAAAACTGATCTTATGTCTTTCTAAATATTTTGAACTGTGCAACACAAATTCATGTTTGTATTTCGCTTGTAGGTAGGTGTGTAGTCTATATGAAATATAGCTTATATGTTAAGTGTTCCCCCTAACAGCTCCACAGTGCCTGCTATTTAGCACAAGAACACCACTGAACCCTAGCCTCGGTTCAGCCATGACTGGAGCATGAATCAAGTTGTGTCTGAAAGGGTCTTAGAGTTCAGTGTGTGCCCTCATACTGGTCATGGACTGATGGTCATGAACATGTGTGTGGATCAAAGAGCTGAAATGATCAGTCTCAGTCAATGTTGTCATGTAGTCATCAACATATAATGTTAAATTGAATTCAGGCTAACTTGATATGAATTGTACTGTAGACCAACTGATGTACCTGAGCAATCAGCAGGCACACATGCTGTTAATAGCTTATTATTGTTATTAACCCTTGATGCACAACATATCCATACCCCCTGTAATGCACAACATGGGTCAAAAATGACCCGCATTCATTTTCCAGATTGTTCCATGCTGGCTGGATTTTTGTTCTATCTTTTGAAATCAATATATTTTATGATTGAATATTCCAAGTATTCTTTAAATGTCTTGTTTTTGATTACCACAGATCATTATTTCATTTTTCCATTCATACTTTATGAACAAAAATAGATTTTATATTGCTACATCAAATTTATAAACACATGCATAATCATCCAAGTGTGATTTAAAATGACATGATGTAATACTATAATAATAATTTGTTTAAAGTTATTATTTTAGCAGTGAGTGGGGCCAAACATTTATGTGTTTAATACTTGCAACATGTTTATTTTCATCTTGTCAGACATACCTCTGATAACATAACATGGCTATTGAGATGAGCTGTAGCAGCAGTAAATCTGCAACCAGCCATACTGAAGAAAATAAAATAAAAAAAGCAATAATATTAACAATAATATTTTCAGATGCACACCAATTTACATACACTTACATAGTTTTATTTTGCTGACTTGGTTAAGTAACTACTACTAACTAATAATCTACTCAGCTAAATATTTATTATTTATTATTATTTATTTATATTATTTATTTATTTTATCTTATTATTCTCATTAGATAAATCTGTCAGCACCACTAGCAAGAACCACTAGCTAGCTAATAATTACTTGTAACTTTCTAACAAATAATGTACTCACTCTCAAAGTAAACTAAACCTAATAAAATATTATGTACAGTTCACAATTGTCATCAAATACGTTTTGAGGTAATGTTAGAACGACTGAAAAACAATACTTACATATATTGAGAGAGAGAGAGGGAGAGAGAGAAGGGATATGTGCTGAGCTATGAACTGTCTTTTCCCTCCAAATGCTAAAGCTAGCAAATACATGTGGGTAAATGATGAAATTAATTTATTTCAAAGACATATCATACAAACACTGAGCCATACAGGAAAAAACATTGAAAATGAATATGGGTCATTTTGGACCAAAGTTACAAAAATGTTTATTCAAAAAGTAAGAAAGGAATAAATCAAATAATAATTTATAATGGTCTAAAACAAGTTAATTGAGGATTACCTTGACAACTGAATGATTAGATTAATTTATTGCAAAGATATCCAAAAATAAAAACTCAGCCAGGTCATTTTTGACCCATGTTGTGCACTAATAGTCCATCCAATCGAAACGTCTCATCTGTGTCAGCTTGTGCATGAGGATGATTTTGTCTAGATTTTTGTCTTTAAATTACTAGCTAAAAACAGAGACCTGACAAGGACACAGAACTCTTAAATATAATGTAACCTTCTCCACTGTAATAGTATTCATACAGCCCTATCTTAAAGATCAACATGTAAATACATAACAAGTATAAATACGTGGTGGTACATTTTAACATTGCATTTTGCCTTCTCTCTCTTTGCATTTATAAAACAATTTTTTTCTTAATCATATCAATCAATCATATCAGTCTTCATGTGGTTGATTCTCTCAAGCATTCAGATAAATAAAGAAATGATGTAAACAAAGATGTTAAATCTCTGGTGATAGGTAACACATTTCCTAACTGCCAATAGTGTTAATCAGCACTGTACATACTGTATTTCATCATGTGAATATCATCACATAGTGCCTAATGAACAAAGATGCAACAGCATTCCAACATTAGATACTCATAAAACCAAAACACATACAAAAAACTACATATTTACTGTACTTTTTACAAGGCCAGAAAAAATATATCTAACTATATTTCATCTTATGTAACTTCTCTATAATATGTCCTGAGTACCATAAATTACATAGTGTTTGTGACCTTTAAGAAATATTGTACATCCAGTGCTCATCTTCAGCCGCATTGTTAGTATTTACTGTTCACAGTTCACAAGTTTTGAAGAACACTGCTGTTGGTAGTCAATCTGAGGTCTTATTCTAGATAAATTAGAGAGAGGAGATCATGTTTAAGAGAAGAGCTCCATCCTCCTTATAGGTGATACATCAGTTACCTCTGTTTGTGATGTATTTGAATTATGGCACACTACCATAAGTCAAATACATCACAAACACAAACATGGATTTGCTTTTCGCTCATCACATATGCCCTCCATGATCCGCAATTTATCATCAAACCATTTATAAAGACATTTATTCACTCTGTTCACTTATTTCTTTACAGTAAAGAATCAAAATGGATCAAACATAAAATATTGATTGTGATTTTCAAGCTCAGACTGAATTCACCAAGATGACCATCAGGTTATAATGTCCGTGGATGGCAGTAAATAGTCATTTACTCAATCTAATTATCTGGAAACTACAAAGAGGTCCCTGTGTGCTGTGTTACTAATTGTGTAACCTACAGGATGTCATTTAAGTCTCAGAAAGATGACAGACATGACAAGTGAGACAGACAAAGAGAGCGATGGACAGAGACAGAGAGAGAAGGCCTCGAGAAGGTCACGATAAAAAGTAAGATTAGTAAAATAGACAGAGTGAGCACACTCACCCCTCGTGGTCCTGGTAGGCTGAATAAATCCTTCTGGAGTTCTTCCTTACACTTTTGTGTCTCTTTGTTGCAGACAGAGACCTGCTGCTGCCAACCAGAGGCTCAGATACTGTACTCATGCTGCCTCTGCTCAGACTGTGTGTGTAGGTCAGTGTGTGAGCTGTCTGTACTGGAACTACCTGCTGAGCCAGAGCATCACACTGTATAGCAGTACAGACTGAACACACACTCTCTCATCTGTCCAATCACAGCCACTCTGACTACTTAAAGGGACAGCATGTCACTTTTCATTCTGACACATTTTTTTTTAATTTAACTACAACTTATTTAGTTTATGTCAATACAAGTGATGGTGTATTCAGATGTATAACAGGGAGACCAATTGTTACATTGTTACTCCCAAAGGCTGCACCATCGGTGTATAAATATGTATGAATGATGACTCATAAAAACTGATGAACATGTCAGCCGATGGCAACTGTGAGAGCTGTCTCTGATTCTGCACTGCTTACCACTATATTTTATTTTATTGTATTTTATTTTATTTTATTTTATTTCATTTTATTTTATTTTACCAGCCGACCCTATCATGGGTCTTGACCCACACGTTGAGAACTACTGTTGTACCAAAGTGTATATACGTTCAGAAAAAGCAGCTTTAACTCATCTTCTTGGACATTTCAGTCAGACAAAAGACATTTTAAGAGACATTTTTTGTCTCAAATAAAACCTTTTCAAAATAAAGGACTGGGTTCATTTATATGCTTTTATTCAATCAATCATTATAAGTGTGCACGAGGCCTATTTTGCTGCAGTAATAATGTACATGCCTTATGTTCACTTGGCTCCTGATTCAGTTAAGTTATATCATTAAGGCTGAAGAGCAGAAGTATCATAGAGCTGGACGCAACAATAAAGGCCTGACAGATGTGTCTTTTTTTTAACTAGTGGCTGTTTGACTCTACTCGGAGGAGTGCTTCTGAGAAATGAATCTTTGAAAATGGATGTTCAACTCAGACATACCCCGTGCACAGAGTTCAGGGAGAAGTTAAAGTTAAAGTTAAAAACCAAAGTGAAAATATATTGTGTTCTGCCTCTTAGTGCCAGTATTGTCTCTGTACCTCTGTTGGGATATTTGGCTCTGAAATTCTATCTATTCTATCTATGTTGTTATCCTTTGCAGGTTAGCAGGAGTTGGAACTTCAAAGCAAACATTAGGCAAAAGGTGGGTGCCATAGATGTAAGATTCTTAAACATTTTATGTGTTTATTTGCGGTTCTAATCACGGTCTTAACTTTTAAAAAGTTTTTATCAATATATGCTATTACCCTGACTTTCTTGGTTGCCCATGACAGCCTGTGGACTCTTTTCAATATAAAGGATTTGGGATACATTTTCCAGGGAAATCCAAAAGATGTGACTGTTAAGAAACAACATCATCTATTAGTGTCCTGTTTAATGGGACGGAGCTTGTTGTTCTCTTCTAGTCTGTTTCACTGCTAAATGATGCCTTTTTTCTCCCCACTTTTGCTGCTCTCCAGATCCATGCAACTGTTTTGACCCATCAGGTTTGAACCAAGTTGATGTAAAGTGAAGCTAACACAGAAGTGCCAAAAACTGCAGTTCCACAAATGACTTTTATACTTTTATACAACCACATTGTTAAAAAAATGATAATCTAAATTTAATCTCAGTATCCTTTAGATGGTAATCAGTAATACTTGCTGTGTGGAACTTCCAGCACCAGACGGTGATTCAGGTGCTGCTGATTCATCTCTTCACAGCTTCATGATTCACTCTTGCTTTTCTTGTCTCAGAGTTGTAGTCCTGGACCACGCATGAAGCTGCGTCTCAGTACAGTGGAGACTAACATATCTGACCTTGGTGAGAAGTAGAGGTTATCTAACCGACCACTCCTCTGAGTCCTGTCAGCTGTAAATGATGACCTTTGGTTATTATTGTTTTTTATTACTCTGTCATAGTGATGTGATGTGTTCCTGTTGTTGGATGTTTGTTTCTGCAGATATTTGTGTATCCGTCTGATTAGAGATCATCAGCCGTCACAGTTAAAGTGGATTATTAACCACCGTTACTGTGAATAATACAGTTGTATGTGCTCAATCCTCCTGAGAGGTGAACAATCATTTCAAACTGCATTTTCCTTGTCAAAGTGATGTAATGAGAGCTTTGCTTACAGTGCTGTTTGAGGCTGTTAGTCCACTCTGGATTTCTAAAATAGAACGCCAGCATCATTGTTTCTGTTGACACTCTTTCGTTAGCTGCCTGGATAACCTAAAAGGAAATATGAAAACTTGTAATGCACATAATAATGTACATTGGATTTCAAAGTCTACACAAAAAGTCTACTTTTTTCTTTAATGTGACCTATAAAGTAGAAAATTAAATAATAAAAAAAAAACACTTTTAAAAAAAAAATTTAAAAAATAAAAAATAAAAAAGAATAACCTGGCTGCATAAATGTGCACAACCTTAAACTGATACTAGCACCTTTTGATTTTACACTCAGTATTATAGTCTTTTAGCATCTGACATGGTAATATTTACCCACTCTTTGCCAAAGCACTCCAAACAAAACCATCGCTTCAACTGAAGAAGATTAGCATGCACAAGAGACTGCAAGTGCATCTCCTGTGTACAGCCCTCTTTAGGTCACCCCACAGATGTTCAATTGGATTCAGGTCTTGGATCTGGCTGGGCCGTTCCAAAATGTTAATCTTCTTCAGGTGAAGCCATACTTTTGTTGATTTGGATGTATACGTGGGTTTGTTGTGCTGAAAGGTGAAATTCCGCTTCATCTTCAGCTTTCTAACAGTAGGTTGAAGATTTTGTGCCAAAATTGACTAGTGTTATGGAATTTTCTATTCTTGCAGTGTTCTGAGTGACACATACATATTTTTAAATGGAATATAATAAAAGCACAAACATACAGACATTATACAATGTTACATGAAGTCATATGTGGGCCTTGAGGTCCTCAGCAGTATTAGCGGTTTGTCTTTGGCTGGCAGTAGCAGGTGTCATCCTATCTCAACACTGTTGTGGCCAGGGTCGAAGGACTCTGGTGCTGCATGCTTAGACATAATAGACAGCTTGCCATTGACATTCCAATCTGCGTAAACAGACATCTGTGTCTCCAGACTTAATCATGTTGATGAAGACACCATCCTTGGTAAAAGCATTCTCTTCTACCTAATTCGGGGCGTATAGTGTTTGTGATGTTATCTTGGGGTTTAAAGTCTATCCACCAGCATGAGTTGGGCAGAATGTGAGACTGACGCCGGCACTTCTAATGCTTTATGAGAACGTCTCTAATTCTCCTTGATCAAGTGTTAATAAATAATACAGCATAAGACATCAGAGGCTCCTGAACACTTTCTTTTTTCCTGACCTCACCACTGACCTTTGGCTTCAGCAATTTCTCCACAACAACTAGTATCTGAAACTGTTCATAATCCCCTCTACCTTGCATAAGGCCCCGGTGGAGAAGCTGCTGTGGCTAGAGGGATTTCATGAACTGAAAGAGAAGCTCTTCATATATTGTTTAGATACAATAAGAATCGCTCACATTCATAGACTAATGCAGGCTGAATATTTAGTTTAGTGTTAAACGTATTTGATGATCGGCGACAGCAGAAGAAGTGCCGCGCCAGAATGCACAGCCATTCACTGTGTTTTACCTTCATTAAATCACCTGAAAACTATATCAAGCAAAGCATACAGACCTACATACAGACCTCTACACACAGCAGTGTTCCATTATTAGTTCTGCTTTTTTATGAAGGAGGTGCCCTGTTACCAGGGCTCACCATAGCTGCACTGAGATATAGAATATGATCTTTATCATTACATGCACTCTGTTCAGAGCTCTTATATATGGGGTGCCGTTTGTAAAGCGGCTCGCGCTGAAAAAATCAGCAACATTTTGTCACATTTAGCTTCAAACAATGTTTAACAAACTGGTGTGAATTTCTGAGTCACTTTTTTGCACATTTACAACCATATTTGCTTAGAATTATTTAAATCCAAATGTTAAATCTAAATGTTAGATCTAAATGTTAAACTTAAATGTTAAATCTAAATCTAAATGTTAAATATAAATCTAAATATTAAATCTAAATCTAAATGTTAAATCTAAATGTTAAACCTAAATGTTTCAGGTGAAACTAAATATTTAGCAAATCTGTACTGGCTACCGTTACCCTTAGCTAGTTTAGCTAAGTTAGCCTTGACAACAATCCAATGCTATGTGATTTGGAAAACATACTCACCGAGGTGGCCTGTGGTGGCACTGTGGCGGCTGCTGTCGCTGTTGCCGTCGCGGTAGAAAGATTTTGTATGGCTGCTAGAACAGCTCTGCAGATATTCTCCGCTAACGCTGTTTCATTAACTGACATATTCGCAAACGGACCGTGGCGGTGGAGGCGGGCGGGTGTAGAAGATCCTACACTCGTGAACATGACAGATCAGTCAAAGAGCTATAGTGACTACAGTTCATAAGTCCCGCACCCTTCCTAAAAATTACACTAAAACTCAAAGTACTCCTCAAATAAAGTTTCTCCAAACATGTTTGTTATTTTAGGTAGTTATTATCACGATAATCCATGTCCAAGAGTCCATTTCCCCGAATAAGATGGGTTTTATTCGTTATTTCCCACTATAAACACACTCTGACCTCGTCACTCTGACCTCGGCTTTTATTTTGGCACTTCCAGTTACCGACATTTGAATTTGCATATTAGCTAAATATTTCACCGAAACATTTAGGTTTAACATTTAGATTTAGATTTAGATTTAACATTTAACATTTGGATTTAAATAACTCTAAGTTGGCAAATATTGTTGTAAATGTGCAAAAAAGTGACTCTCTCAGAAGAACAGTATTGAGCAGGAGTATCAGGAGACATGACATCATCTGCTGCTTTGGAATAACGCCTGCACCAACCTTATTCAGCCTAGAAACCCCATTCATTTATTGTTATGCATTTATGCATCGGAAATATGTCTTTATTAAATATGTTGTTATTTTCCCAATGATGAGGTCAGCATCTTTAGCACCAGCCATCATTAGCAAGTGCAAAAGTGCAAGTGGCTCTCTTGTTGCCATGGTCACTGCTCGTGTGGTTGACCGGCCGGCGCGCAGAGTAGTTTGTACTTGTTTTTCTGTTTTTATTCGTATCTCTCGCTGTGAATTTGTGTTAGTATATGTATCGTGCGTCTTGCATCGTATGTCCAAACTAGCACCATAGTTTTTTTTTGTTTTTTTTTCTCCGTCCTAGAACTTTTCGCTCTCCCGACGCTCTCGGCGCCCCGTGCATAGCACCACAGTTGGCGTTAGCAGCGGCTATTGCTAACCGCTACGGACCGGTGTCTGTGTTTGAAATACTCTTTGCTACATGGACGCCCGATGACTTCAATGGACACTACTGCTACTTCTCTTTCTGCTCCTAAGAGATGTTACCCATATCAACGGACTGTCTTTCCGGACGCCCAGCGGATTGTCTACACCAGAGATGTTTTATTACAACTTGGACTCAACCCCCTTTCTTCTTCATACACCGCAACAGACCCGCTCCCCGAGGATATACTTCGCAACGGTTTATCCCAACCCATCATATCCACTCACCGCAAACACAAGGTAACTAGAAGGGGGAAGAAAAAGGGTAGAATACGAGCCAGACTGAAGCAGGAGAAATGTAAACAACGCCCGCTCCCGTCTGTGATTCTAGCTAACGTGCGCTCGCTCCGGAGCAAGCTAGACGAGCTGCACGCTAACATAAGACATTTGCATGAATACAGGACTGCTTCCATTCTGGCTTTCACAGAAACCTGGCTAAACAGTAACGATAGTGACAACTTGTTGCACATTGATGGCTTTGCCCCCCCCATCAGACTGGATAGGGACAGCGAGCTCACGGGCAAACAACATGGCGGCGGCGTTTGTCTTTATGTGAGCCCACGCTGGTGCTCGACGGTTGTGGTGAGGGAGAGGCTGTGCACAACGGACATCGAACTATTGGCTGTATCCCTTCATCCCTTCTACTTACCTAGGGAATTCCCACAGCTTTTTTTCATCCTGGTATACATCCACCCCAAAGCAAATGCCGCCACCGCCACTGAGCACATAACAAACTCTCTAAAAAAATTGGAATACATCTCACCAGACTCTCCAAAAATAATTCTGGGTGATTTTAACCACTGCTGTCTGGAAAAATCACTCAAGGGCTTCCAGCAGTATGTTACATGCACCACTCGCCATGGGAGGACTTTGGACAAATGCTACGGTTCTGTACCAGACGCTTTTAGGTCCATCCCCCTCCCCCCCCTTGGCACTGCTGACCACTTAACCATCCTGCTTGCTCCAGCTTACATACCGGTGATAAGGAGGTTAAAGAAAGTCACCAAAAACATCAAACAGTGGACTAGCGACAGTATCCAAGCACTGCAAGGATGCTTTGAATCTACGGACTGGAGCAGCCTCATAACCCCATCAGTGGACATGGAGGAGCAGGTGGACACAGTCTCCTCCTACATCAACTTCTGTGTGGACAGCATCATCCCTTCCAAAAAGGTCACCATCTTCCCCAACAACAAGCCCTGGATTACGAAAGAGTTGAAAGAGATCCTCAATAAGAAAAAGAGGATTTTTTTCACTGGCTCGGAGTCCGAAAAGAAGGAAGTCAACAGGGAGGTTAAACGTGCCATAAAAACTGCCAAGCTGAAATACAAGAACAAGGTGGAGGAAAAGTTCACCCAGGGGAACCTCCGCTTAGCTTGGCAGGGCCTCAAAACCATGGCTGCTGTGAACATCTCCACCACCAACCACAAACCTATCCAGGTTGTAGGCAGCAGTTCCACGTCTCTCCCTGATGACCTCAACGCCTTCTACACCCGGTTCGAAACGGACAATGCCACCCAAATAGCAGAGACACTCTCATCACTGGAACATGGCGGCACCACACTCACCTTTAAAACAGATGAAGTAGTGAGAGCCCTCAGGAGGACCAGGGAGAACAGTTCCCCTGGCCCAGACAACATCAGTGGCCGCGTCCTGAGGCTCTGTGCTGAACAGCTGGGGGGAGTATTCCAAACCCTGTTCCAAAGGTCCATGGATACCGGCACAGTCCCCCAACTGTGGAAACACTCCATAGTCATTCCCATCCCCAAAAAAACAATAATAAACACTCTGAATGACCTCAGGCCTGTGGCTCTCACATCCCTGGTGATGAAGGCCATGGAGAGGGTCGTTAAGCAACACATCCTCTCTGTAACTGACGATCAAATGGATCCACTTCAGTATGCCTACCGCGCCGGCAGGGGCGTAGATGATGCTAAAGTGTTCATCATCAACACCGTACACAAACACCTGGAACAGCCAAACACATCAGCCAGACTCCTGTTTGCAGACTTCTCCTCTGCATTCAATACAGTACAGCCTCACATCCTGGCCAACAAACTCACCGTCCACTTCCATCTGGACAATTCACTCACACGGTGGATACTGGACTTTCTAACCAACAGGTCACAGAGAGTCCGGGTCAACAACATGCTTTCCAACCTCCGACACACCTCGACGGGTTCCCCTCAGGGATGCGTGCTCTCACCTCTGCTCTTCATCCTCTACACCGATGACTGCAGGTCCACCCAGCCTCAATGTCATCTGGTGAAGTACGCCGATGACACAGTTATCCTGTCCCTGCTCTCAGGTCCCTCACGGCCTCATGGATCAGCTCTACAGGAGTTTGTGGAGTGGTGCGACAGCTCATGTCTAGAGCTGAACGTGAGCAAGACCAAAGAGATGGTGGTGACCTTCTCTAAAAGGCAGAGAGAGCTGGCTGACGCATCCACCACCTCCATCCACGGGGAGCCAGTGGAATGTGTTGAGGAATATAAGTATCTGAGTACCATCTTCGACAACCAGCTTAAGTTCTCCTCGAACACAGAGGAGATCCTTAGGAAATGTCACCAGCGGCAGTATCTCTTGAGGAAACTCAACAACTTTGAAGTGAGCAAAAACATCCTGCTCACTTTTTACTACTCTTTCATCGAGAGCATCGCCACGTTCTCCATACCCTGCTGGTTCCACTCCATCAGCCTGCAGAATAGGAATCGCCTGGAGAGCATTGCTAAGGTCTGCTCTAAGATCATCGGACTCCCAACCAGATCACTATCCTCCATCCATAAACAACAAACACTTCGACTGGCCAACAGGATCATGCAAGACCCCTCGCATGTCCTACACTCTGCCTTTGAGTGGCTCCCCTCACGACGCCGTCTCCGCTGCCCCGGCTGCAGGACTCAGAGGAGGAAAGTCACATTTGTTCCCACAGCTATTAACCTTATCAACTCCTCCTAAGACTTTACCTTCCCTCCTACACAATCTTAATACTCCACCTCGCCACCTACATACTGCACTTTAACAGTCCGCTTTTATATAGTTTTATTTTATACAGTTTTTTTTTGTTGTTTTTTTTTTATACAGTTTTTTTTTATATTATTTATTTTATATTTATATTTTGTGAATACCATTCACACTGCACATCTTTATTGTACATATGTGTATTTATTGTGTATTTATCTGGCAGATAATGCTTGGTCTTGATGTCTGCTACTCTGTGTGCCGTTAATTGCCCCTTGGGGACAAATAAAGTTTATTGAATTGAATTGAATTGAATTGAAAAACCAGAAGAATGACACACATAATACAAGGTGTGCTGATTATCAACATATCTGCAGCGTTGTCAAGAAGTAATCCCGTCTATTGTTGTAATAACAACAAGACAAAATTAAAGTGTTGACTTAAATCATGAAATCATTTTGACTGCAGTGTAATGACCCAATCGGGTACACAGGAAAATATGAAAAAGGTTGGATCAGTTCTATAAGACAGAAGAAAGGTCACTGATCCAAATGATGACAAGAAAACAGTGAACATTGATTGAATTATTGTCAGTATTTGTAATTGTTGGTCGAATATTTCTAATCCCTGTCATTGCTTATTTAATTCTGAATAAGCTAAAATCTGAAAATACTGCTAGACAAATATTTACCTGAAATATGAAAAAAATATATATTTCAATTATTTTATATTATATAAGAATATTCTTCAACAGTCATTTGCATACACATACTAAAATAATTTGTTTATTTCAATGTTTACTATTTCATCACAATTATTTTTATTAATCAATACCTCTTTTTATGGCATGATAATAGAATTAATTTTTATAGAGCCACATCATGTAGGCTGCACCTTGAAGATACTATTCATATTGTTCTAGGCATTAATGGGGGTTTGTGTGTTAAATGTTTCCTTTGCACGGCATTTGTTGTGTTTAAAAAGGGCAGCCTCTTAAAAAGCAAGCATTTACTAATATGAATATATTAGTAACATTCACCAGTTCATATTAAAACTTAACTGTTGCAGGGTAGTACTACAATAAATCCTAATACTCATTTTTTACAGTTAGTACAGCAGCTCTTGAGGGAACACATTTACTTGCAGACGTTCACACTTAATGTTTCCCTGTGCTTGAAAACGAGGCACACCTCCAGGACCCTGAGTCCTCCTAACTAGACATGAAATCTGTGAGACACTTCCCTCTGGCAGGAGGCTGCGGCCCATCATGACCAAAACCTCACACCACAACCAGTTTCTTCCCATCGGCAGCTGACCTTATCAACAAGTCCCAGGGCTCTGAGCCTTATACCCACCTCCCACCTTAGACACACTAAATTCATGTTCTGTAGTAAAGTTATCTCCCACAAATATTCTTTTAAATTACTTTGTTGTTTTACTTTTAAGATCATCATTCTAACAGGGACTTTCAGACATTGTCTTGTATTTTGATCACGCAGCACAATCTCAGATAAAGATCCTAACTGCACAATCATGTTTCTGTGTGCTTCTGAAGAAATAAAACAACCTCACAACCAGAACATGCTTGCAAACAATTTGAACCCAGATCCATAAAGGAAAACTAAACTCTGGGAACAATCGTGAATCTTCATTAGCTTGACGCTAATGCAGTTGCATCATTTATGTATAGGCAAACATACTGCATTTAAGGGAGTGACCTCAATCCAAATAAAGCCCAGCTGGGAAATGATTGGGGGCACATTAAAGCGGAGCTGTGCAAAGGCATCTGTAAAAACACATCTGCTAATAAAAACAAATCAATAAAATGTACCAGTGAGCATTCTTACGTGTGCATATTATTTTATAGTGCATATCAATCAGTGAGGCATTACAGTATTTTAGTGCTGCCTCCGGTTTGTGATAACATGCACTAAATTTCACTGCACTGTGTGCAGATTAAGCCAGGATACTAGTGGATCTCTGATGACTTTTGGTTACAGAGTGCACCTCTGCCCTTGACATGAAAACAGCTGAATAAATAAACAAAATCACTTTATCTATTAATTAATTATTTTTGCTGTTCCCCTGCTGTACACCACACATGTACTCATTTGTAGAAAATAGGAAGATATATGCATGTATAAATGGATGCACACTACTGGGAACTATCAGTATGTTTTGGAACAACTGTTTTTAGTTCAGTCACTGTTCATTTAATGTGGATAAAAACACTGAAACTAAAGCTGAGATCAGCACATGAACCTAATTTTTACATCTATTTTCATTATTGTCACTGTGGAAATACTTTACACTGCACAGCATACAATGTGCATGTTTGAATCTGTTTATTGATTCTGTAACATGAGTGTGAATTTGATACAAACACAGCCACATCTCAGTTATAGCAGAGTGTGCACACTTATTCAACCAGGTTATTGTAAGTTTTTATATTTTAGTTTGTTTTTTCAATTGAACTGTTCACATTAAAGGTAGACAAAATGCATACTGCTACATATATTATTACTGTCATTATTACAGTCATGCTACAATATCTCCATTATAGTTTATAGTATTATTACTTTTTATTATTATTAAAAGGAAGTTTTTACTCATCATTGTTGCCAAATGCTTGCTCATGCTGGAATTGTTGGTCCTTGTAAATAATATTAAATAGTACCATCTAGACCTACTCTGTATGAAAAGTGTCATGAGATAACTTTTGTTATGATATGGCGCTATATAAATAAAATTGAATTGAATTGGATTTATCTTTGTCTAATTTTTCTAAAAATCACAAAAACCTGACATTTTAACAGGGCTGTGTAGAAATCCAATGTACATTATTATGCGCATTACAAGTTTTCATATATAAATGTATTGGTCACATTTCCTTTTAGGTTATCCAGGCAGCTAACGAAAGAGTGTCAACAGAAACAATCTCATTCCCTCAATATGATGCTGGCGTTCTATTTTAGAAATCCACAGTGGACTAACAGCCTCAAACAGCACTGTAAGCAAAGCTCTCATTACATCACTTTGACAAGGAAAATGCAGTTTGAAATGATTGTTCACCTCTCAGGAGGATTGAGCACATACAACTGTATGATTTACAGTAAAGGTGGTTAATCCATTTTAACTGTGACGGGTGATGGTCTCTAGTCAGATGGATACACAAATATCTGCAGAAACAAACATCCAACCCTGTGACACAGAGTAATAAAAAACAATAATAACCAAAGGTCATCATTTACAGGTGAGCTCTGTCACTGGACAATCTGCGAGGATGGCTGTCCTGCATCATAGTACATCTTGCACTATCCTGAGGGCCATTATGCCATCGAGGTCAAGACGGAGAGAACCAGAGACAGCCTTCCACTGCGACAGCCTCTGTGGCCACTTCCACACAACCCTCCGCTGTAGCACAATCCACCACCTCAGCACAGCTGCCATATTCTACACAAACTGGCAGGTCTTCAAAACCTTCCACTTCATCTTCCCTGTGCTCATTGTTGATGGGGAAAGGCAGGTCTCAGCATTCAAAAGACAAGTCTGTCAAGAGGTTGTTTGCACCACAAATGTTTCAGCAATGTAAGTATGTGACAGGAAAATGTGTAACATTGACACACCTTGTAGATGTTGCTCATGCCCATAATTGTGATTGAGTGTGCCTGAAAGAGCACACTCTTTACTATCCCGCGGGCTTATTCTTATTATTGAGTGTCCCCGAAAGAGCACACTCTTTACTATTCACCCGGCTTATTCTTATTGAGTGTGCCTGAAAGAGCACACTCTATCCACCTGGCCACTAAAAATTAAATAGATGCTAATGCTAACATGCTAATTGCTAACTCCTAACATGCTAATGCTACTACTAATTTCTAGCCACTAAAAATTATCATTAGCCAGTCTTGTTAGCAATTAGCATGACGTGCTAGTCACTAATTTTAGCATTAGCTGCCAATGCTAACATACTAATGCTACCACTAATGCTACCACTAATTTCTAGCCACTAAAAACTAGCCACTTAAAATTAGCATTAGCCGCTAATGTTAGCAATTAGCATGTCTTTTTAGCCACTAAAAATTAAATAGATGCTAATTGCTATCATGCTAATGCTAATTGCTAGCGTGTCAACGTTAGCCAGCTAGCTGCTCTGCTGTCGCTGTCATTTTAGGCAGGCAAGTTCAAATTCAGTGCCAATAATTGCTGAAATGACCACCTAGTGTAAGCAATTAGCATGTTAGCAATCAGGGCTAGAAATTATGTTATGATTTAACACAGTCCTGTTGGATTCACTGTCAAATCAGATGACTTGTGTCTGACGCACATCAGCAACAGTGAAAATTGCTGGGAACGCCACCCTGGGAATTTCACCCAGAGATTTAAAGTTGAGTGATGGTTACAAAAGGAAAGCACTCAGGTTCGTTTTGCAAGGGAGGACAGACACCGTGGTTCGGGGATTACAAAAATATTGTTTATTACAAATTAATTTTCTTTTTAAAACTCTGGCACTAAAATCCCTCTCACTATGGAGACAAAAAGAACCAACCAGGATTGAGACCTACTGTGACAAATGGGTGGGATCTCAGGGACACCACACGTGAAGCAAACAAGAAAAGTCAAAGAAATCAAACTAAGATTGATCAACACAAAGATTCAGCACCAACACCTATCTCCTGCGCAATATACTCCCACGTTAATTTGAGAGGAGAACTTTCCTGAAGGGCAGAGACCACCTGCTCTTTTTCACATGATAAATGTCAGAGTTTTTAACATTTAGCTCTCAAACTGGGCACAAAACTGGTCGAGAAGAAGCCCCCGATCACGCTTATTTCGGCTTTTGATTACGACACACCGTTTGGCATTTAACGCCGCCTGGTGCCGCCCTTCATTTGGTTTCTCTCTCTCCCTCTCTGGGCATTTCCAACTGACATTATAACAGGTGCTCCTAACTGCTCTGCTGATTAGGACCCAGCAGTTGGCCCTGGTTGCTTGGCAACCTCAAGCCTGCCTGAGAGAGGAGAGGGGGGAGGGGCTATTTTCACTGTTGCTGATGTGCTGACAGTGAATCCAGCAGGGGTCAGTTTCACAAAGAAGGTTCAACAAACTCTGAGTCAAATCCTTAACTCTGACTTGATCTACTCTGAGATAGGAAACTCTGAGTTTTCGGTTTCACAACAGCTGATTTGAGTTAGTTTGATCAACTCAGAGTAGTTTCACCTGGAGTTAAACATGTGCACCACAGACGTATAAAGCCAACATCAATGGAGCCCAGATTCGATGATTGAACATGGGAACTGACAGGAAGAGGGCAGCATTTTTCACCCCAATGACATTGACATATTGATGACTGCATATGGAGATTTTGAGCATGTCTTAAGAAAGAAGTTAAAGAGAGGGAGAGAGGTTGGGAGAGCATTGCTGCTCGGGTCAATACGTAATTTTAAATGTAATATTTTGCAATCACAATGACTATTGTAGGACAAATTGCATGAATGGAGCCTATTAATTTATTTCATGTAGGTGCAATCCAACGGGGGAGAAGCGCACTTGGCAGCAACTTAAGATGAAATATAAACACATTGTTCAAACAGGTGAGACATCTGCATAATCTCATGGGGGCGCCTCATTTTGATCACGTTTTACATTATAAAGTAAATGATGTGGCTGCTTGACTCTGAACTTCTTTGATCCCTAACATAATGCTCTTTTAACACTCAAAAATGTCTTCTAATTTATATTGTGTGAAACACAAACAATGAAGCCTAATAAACTAAATGAAATGTGCCTCATGTTTTTACTCGTGGTGGTGCTTTAAACTCAAAAGTGATTCATGCAAATAGTGTCTCTGACTGCTCGGCCATCCTGCATAGCTGGCAGGTGGACGGGGTCTTCATCAGGGTCATCAATTTGTAGGGCGGGGTGTTGCTCTCCTCTAATAGTGGCGATATTATGAAGAACAACACATGCCACAATAATATCGCAGGCCCTCTCGGAGGTCACCCTGAGGTGACGTAGGCACTGGAAACGGGCTTTCAGCAGGCCTATGGTTATCTCCACCTGGGCTCCCGTCCTGCTGTGAGCGTGGTTGAAGTTTTGTTGGGGGCCTGGCTCAGGGTCAGGGTAAGGGGTCAGCAGCCTTGGTTGGCATGGGTAACCCCTGTCACCCAGCAGAAGGCCATCAAACTCTCCTGTAATGTAGAGTGGATGCATGGGGTGTTGTAAAGGAGGGAGACACGCTGCAGTCTGGCACTCAGGTTTGACTCGTGGTATATCCTTGAGTCATGAACAGACCCAGGCCACTTGGCCTCCACATTAGAGATGATGTGTGCAGCATCATATATGATCTTCCTCATTAGTTAAACTATGAGGAAGTGCTTAACACTGTGAAACTTCTTAGTCTACATTATCTCTATCACAGGTTCCACTGCTACTGTATTCTACATATATTCTACCATTTACTGTAATTCATTGTAATTGTACAATATGTTTGTGCTGATTGTTCTGTACATGTGACATCCATTGCACGTCTGTCCGTCCTGGGAGAGGGATCCCTCCTCTGTGGCTCTTCCTGAGGTTTCTTCCACATTTTTTCCCTGTTAAAGGTTTTTTTGTGTCACTCAAACCAAGGGTCTAAGGACAGAGGGTGTCACTCCCTGTACAGATTGTAAAGCCCTCTGAGGCTAAATGTGTTTTGTGACTTTGGGCTATACAACTAAAATTTGATTTCATTTGATTTGACATGTACCTGCACATTAACGCTGTGAATGGACTTCCTATTCACATAATCAGCCTCATTATGTGAGGGAGCCGTGATGGGGATGTTCATGCCATCTATGCAGCCAATCACACTGGGAAATCCTAAAACAAATAAAAATTACTAATCCAAGTCTGAGGTGGCAGCACAATGTCATAATACAGCCTGATATTAAAGGATCCTAAGCGATCCTGTGGAACTCTTCTTTGATGGCCCTGACAGGTTTGTGTCCAGGGAAGACGACAAATGTGTGTAATAGCCTATTCAGGGCGAGGAAGACTCTTCTGATCGCCCTGCATACAGATGCCTTGCTCAAGTGCTCAGCATCTCCGACATTGTACAAAAACTGCCATTGGCAAAAACACGCAGCGCCACACATAACATCTGCTGCGATGTGAGGGCATGACTGTGACTGGTGATGTTTGAAATGTGCGGACGGATGAGGTTGTGTATGTAAATGATGGACTGCGAAGTAAAACAGTACCGCTCAAAAAGAAAATTGTCCGGGAGGGCTCTCTGCCGACAGATATTTAATTCTCTGCGCGGGATTGCTGCACCTTCATCCATGGGATCGCGATCAAAAGGGCACACCATGTTCGTGGAAAAAAAAGTTAACACCAAACGTTGCCTACTCTATGACTTAAATCTGTCAGCCGGTGAGTTCTGACAGTGCAGGAATGAGGAAATCAAAGGAGTGAGTGGCTCTGAAAGTGGGCAGAGACCGAGAGAAACTCAAGGTTTCTTCAGGAAAACCTGGTCCCAACCAGGTTAGAGTCACAGAGTCTGTTACTACGGCAACTGACCGCAAGGTTACGTTACCTCTCTTTGTGAAAAAGGTTAGAGTTACCCCTCTCTCTCTGGTTTGACTGACCCTCCTTTGTGAAACGGAAAACTCTGAGTTTCTGTGATTCCAGGGTTAACAGACTCTGAGTTTTCCATAAACCTGCTTTGCGAAACGGACCCCAGGACTGTGTTAAATCATAACATAATTTCTAGCCCTGATTGCTAACATGATAATTGCTTACACTAGGTGGCCATTTCAGCAGTTATTGGCACTGACCTTACTGAACATTCGGCACCAACACCCATCTCCAGGCCAATATACTCCCATGTTAATTTGAGAGGAGAAATTCCCTGAAGGGCAGAGACCACCTGCTCTTTACCACATGATAAATGCCAGAGTTTTTAACATTTAGCTCTCAAACTGGGCACAAAACTGGTCAAGAAGAAGCCCCGATCACGTTTATTTCGGCTTTTGGATACGACACACCGTTTGGCATTTAACGCCGCCTGTTCAAGGGGCTTCATTCAGAGACTTTCTGTGCATTTCACTGAGGGAGACTGCATCTGTCCCTAATTGCCCTGACCTGCGGCTCATCCTGGTTGGCCCTGGCAACACACACACAGACACACGGACACAGACAAAGACAAAAGTCTTTAAGAGTCCCTTCAAAATAAAAGACTTTGTAAAACTCTCTGATTAACAGACTCAAGACCACACACACAAACACACACAAGAGAAAAGGCTTTCAAAATAAGAGTTGGAATCCTTGGATCAAGATGAAGTCCATTACCGTTAGAAGTAGCCAAAATTTGTACTCTCTCATTGACAGACACAAGACCACACAAACACGCTGACAGCTATTTAATGCATGGGGGTGTTGGGGCCAGAGTCAGGCACACTCAAAATTTCTTTCGAAATTTTTCTAGTTTGCTATATAAACAAACAACTCTATACATCCTTCTGTCACAAGAAATATTTTACGTAACATTTATCTTTTAATTGCTAAATGATAAACTATTGATAAATCACAATGGTAAAGTTATACCTGCCATTTTACTGGTTAAAGTCAATGCTTGTGGCAAAAAATATTAACATATCACTAGTATTAGCAGCTATAGTACAGTAAAAATAAATAAATAAATAACAACAACAAATCAATTATATGACAACAATAATGTTTGATTAGAGCATTTGAATAAAATGTATTAAGAGGATTTTAATGTCCTATCTGAATTACACCCATCTGTCTTATATGAATTATCTATTCAGTTGTAATTTGCAAATTCTTGATTGAATAATATTTGGGTAATGTGATCCGAACTGCTGTTGGACAAAATGTTTGGACACCTATGCATTTCAATTACATTGTTTAATATTGATAAACTAACAGACTTAACATTGTGCAAGTAATAAGATTTATGTTATTATACTAATAAACTCAAAATGATTCCATTTATTTTCTCTGTTGGGTTTGGACAAACAAATTGTCTTTATTAACACTAAATGCATAAACCTGGTTACTATTACACTACTGTGTAATACTAGTGGAAGCATTGAGTTCACTAGTACTATTACATAAATTGTATATTACTTGTTTCGCATTAAAACAGAGAAAGACTTGGGTACAGTTTGAACTTACACAATAATATTTGTGTAAAGCATGCAGTCATGACTGTACAACATGTTCTTATTCCTAGCTTGTCAAACTGCATATTTATTAGCACATGATCAAGGAGAATTGGAGACATTCTCATAAAGCATCAGAAGTGCCTGAGTCAGTCTCACATTCTGCCCCAACTCATGCTGGTGGACAGACTTTAAACCCAGAAATAACATCACAAACACTATACACCCAGAATTAGGTAAAAGAGAATGCTTTTACCAAGAATGGCGTCTTCGTCAACATGATTAAGTCTGGAGACACAGATGTCTGTTTACGCAGATTGGAATGTCAGTGGCAAGTTGTCTATTATGTCTAAGCAGACAGCACCAGAGTCCTTCGACACTGGCCACCACAGTGTTGAGATAGGATGTTTCTGATTGTCAGGAAGACACATGTCTTATCCTAGCGTGCCCTCAGGTGGTGGAGAACTGCTATGACATCCTGAAGGAGAACGGCTTCTCCAAACAGGGGCCAGAATAGTTAAAGAGGAAGTGGTTGAACTGTCATTAAAACAGAGAAAGACTTGGGTACGGGTTGAACTTACACAATAATATTTGTGTAAAGCATGCAGTCATGACTGTACAACATGTTCTTATTCCTAGCTTGTCAAACTGCAGCTTGGTCATTGGCCCTATGCTTCAAGAAGTAATGCTGTAGGTACTCTCTAGTGTCACTTTTGGACGCACAAGGATGTTGATTGATACAAGATCAGAAAGAACCTAAAGTAGCTACTGAGTTACAAATTTTAAAAGTATCTAGTTACTTTAAAGGAACTATTGCATTACTTTCAAGTAATTTTTTAAATGCTCAAATGTATCAAAAAAAATTTATTCATTAGCACATGATCAAGGAGAATTGGAGACATTCTCATAAAGCATCAGAAGTGCCTGAGTCAGTCTCACATTCTGCCCCAACTCATGCTGGTGGACAGACTTTAAACCCAGAAATAACATCACAAACACTATACACCCAGAATTAGGTAAAAGAGAATGCTTTTACCAAGAATGGTGTCTTCGTCAACATGATTAAGTCTGGAGACACAGATGTCTGTTTACGCAGATTGGAATGTCAGTGGCAAGTTGTCTATTATGTCTAAGCAGACAGCACCAGAGTCCTTCGACGCTGGCCACTACAGTGTTGAGATAGGACGACACCTGCTACTGCCAGCCAAAGACAAACAGCTAATACTGCTGAGGACCTCAAGGCCCACATGTGACTTCATGTAACCTTGTATAATGTCTGTATGTTTGTGCTTTTATTATATTCCATTTAAAAGTATGTATGTGTCACTCAGAACACTACAAGAATAGAAAATTCCATAACAAAAACCACTATTCACTACCAACTCACTATAGGGGCCGTTTCACAAAGCAGGTTTATTGAAAGAGTCTGTTAACCCTGGAATCACAGAAACTCAGAGTTTTCCGTTTCACAAAGGAGGGTCAGTCAAACCAGAGAGAGAGGGGTAACTCTAACCTTTTTCACAAAGAGAGGTAACGTAACCTCGTGGTCAGTTGCCGTAGTAACAGACTCTGTGAATCTAACCTGGTTGGGACCAGGTTTTCCTGAGGAAACCTTGAGTTTCTCTCTGTCTCCGCCCACTTTCAGAGCCACACACTCCTTTTGATTTCCTCATTCCTGCGCTGTCAGAACTCACCAGCTGACAGATTTAAGTCATCCTCTAATTCCAGTAGGCAACGTTTGGTGTCAACTTTTTACCATGAACATGGCGTGTCCTTTCGATCGCGATCCCGTGGATGAAGGTGCAGCAATCCTGTGCAGGGAATTAAATATCTGTCCGGAGAGAGCCCTCCCGGACAATTTTCTTTTTGAGCAGTACCGTTTTACTTCGCAGTCCATCATTTACGTACACAACCTCATCCGTTGGCACATTTCAAACATCACCAGTCACAGTCATGCCCTCACATTGCAGCAGATGTTATGTGTGGCGCTGCGTTTTTTTGCCAATGGCAGTTTTTGTACAATGTCGGAGATGCTGAGCACTTGAGCAAGGCATCTGTATGCAAGGCGATCAGAAGAGTCTGCCTCGCCCTGAAAACGCTATTACCCACATTTGTCATCTTCCTGTTAGGTTATATTGCAGAGATGCACTTCCTGCGATTCATTCAGAAGGCGGAGAATTCTTCTTTCTTTAGCCACTTTGGCATATTTATTTTCGACAAAGAAAAACTGGGACTGCACACAGGACCATCACGCACTGAACTGTACGTTCACTCGTTCTTCTGAATTGAAAAATGCACAACGCACATATATGTACCCTTGCCTACGGCAACTCGGACGTACCAAAATACTGTACATTATGCAATCACTTATTGAACATTGATTAGACTCTGCGCCCTCTTGTGGCAAACATGGAGTACAACATATTTACATCTCATTAGTAACCTGAGGACATATCTTTCACATATTTTAACACCCCCACTTGTACTCAGGTTGGTTAACAAATCTCATTAAACAAAACAGCATAAATTGTGCACCCTTGGTTCACACAAATTATTACCCAAAAAGAAAATCTGCAAACTTCTGCAGTTTGAACTTGTTTACAGGTTTTGTCATCATATCAGCGACCATTTCATCAGTGGAACAATACATCAAATTCACCTTACCCTCATTCACAGTAGACCTAATAAAATGATACTTAATGTCTATGTGTTTACAACGCTTCCTGTTGACAGGGTTCCTGGCAAGAGCAATCGTTCCCTGATTGTCTTCATGTATGACCATTTGTTTGTATTTGTAACTATCCATGTCACCAAGTAACTGTTCAAGATAAAGGCATTCTTGAATTGTGGAAGCAAGAGCCATATACTCTGCTTCACATGTGGAAAGCGCAACAGTTGGTTGCTTCCTACTTTTCCACGAGATAAGAGCACTATTTTTACATAGGCTCACACAGTATCCTGTGGTACTGCGGCGATCACTGGCATCAGCAGCCCAGTCTGCATCGCTGTAGGCTTGTATGCCAAGATTCTCTGTGTCATTTCTCCTGAATGTTAACCCTTTATCTGCCGTACCTTTTAGATACCGAAAGACATGTTTTACAGTGACCCACTGTTCCTCTGTAGGTTTAGCTAGGTACTGTGACAGCCTGCTCACTACGAAACTCAGATCAGGCCTAGTGCAGGTTGTCAAGTATATGAGACTGCCCACGGCCTCTCTGTACATCCTGATATCTGACATTTTAACAGCATCATCATTGTACTCGAGCTTCTGCTCACAAGGAGTTTCTCTAACCCTGCATTCTGACATGTTGAAACGCTGTAGAATTTTGTTAGTGTACTTCTCTTGTGACATCTTAATACAACCATCAGAAAAATCAAAATCAATCCCAAGAAAATGTTTGAGTTGCCCCAAATCTTTCATTTTGAATTGCTCTGCAAGCATCACCTTGACCTTTTTGAGTTTATCCTCATCACTTGCAGCGATAATCAGGTCGTCTACCCATACAATTATGAGGACTTTCCCTTCATTTGACTCTTGTGAGTATACACAGTGGTCAGCTTGGTTTTGTGTAAATCCATTCTCAGTTAGACAATCATGCAAAACCTTGTTCCAATTTCTTCCTGACTGTTTAAGACCATAAAGCGATTTCTCAAGCTTGTAGACTACACCCTCTTTTTCTTGATAACCCTCTGGTGGATTGATGTAGATCTCGTAATCGATTGGAGCGTGTAAAAACGCAGTTTTCACATCCATTTGGTGCACTAGCAAGTTTTCCTGCACTGCCTTCTGTAGCACAACTCTAACGCTTGTTAGATCAGCTGTGGGTGAAAACGTTTCCCCATAGTCTACTCCCATTTTCTGGCTGTAGCCCTTCGCAACAAATCGAGCCTTGTACTGGTCTCTCCCATCTATACCAGACTTGATTGCGTAAACCCATCTACCCCCCACTGGTTTCTTGCCCACGGGTAGTGTTGTCGTGGTAAAGGTTTTGTTTTCGTTTAAGGAATGCATTTCCTCATCCATTGCTTTTCTCCATGCTTTTGAATTGTCTGACTGCATTGCTTCTTCATAAGTTTGGGGAATGCCACAGACTGCCCTACAACAGTAGTCTATTGTAACATGCACCCCATCACTATCACCATCTTCGGTGACATACTCGGCTAGGTAATTTGGTGCCCTCCTTTCTCTGCTTGGATACCGTTTACTCTCTGTTTCATTTTGTTCAGTAGACTCATTTTGACTATCATTGGGTTCATTTGGCTCTGGAGCCTTTTCTGCACTCCCTCTTACCTCCTGTGTCCCACTAGTCACCACTCTGTGTCTCACAGTGTCATCGTCTACTTCTGTCTCGTCTGTCTGCGTTTGTTTTTCTGCAGCTGTTTTGCTCACAAACTTCACTAGCCTGTGTTTTTGAACCTTGTTTGTTTCTGGGTAATAAACCAGATATGCTGGACTGTATTTGTCATATCCAACAAAACGTCCCTGCTCGCCTCTGGAGTCAAGTTTTCCCTTTTCCTGTTTGTAACTGTAGCACACAGAACCAAATTTTTGCATTCTGGCCACATTGGGCTTTTTGTCTGTCAACATCTCATAGGGAGTAAGCCCTGTGCGCTTATTGAAGCATCTGTTGCGTACCATTGCTGCAGTCTGTACCGCGTAGTGCCAGAGATGTTTTGGTAACTCGCTTTCAACTAGCATGCACCTGCCCATTTCGAAAAGAGTACGCCACCCACGTTCTGCGGTTCCATTTTGGTGTGGGGAGTACGGAGCTGACGTTTCATGCCTAATTTTGTTTTTCCTCAGCAGCCGCTGGAAGTCACCACATGTAAATTCAGTTCCATTATCGGATCTGATACACCTCACTTTCCCATAGGGGGATGCATCGGCAAGGAATTTTTCAGTTGCTGTCACTGCATCACTCTTTTTCTTTAGAAAATACACAGACATTGCACCTGAGTAGTCATCAGTAAAAGATTGGACATATTTGTACCCATCTAATGACTCTGTGGTCATTGGACCTGCAAGATCCGTGTGTACCAGCTGTAAGGGAGCCTTTGCTCTGGCATCGGGGTTCCTATTTCTAGTTTGTGTAAACTTCCCCTGAATACACACCTCACATTCTTTTTCAGGCCTACACATCTTGCCTTTGATCTGCATACCATGCACTACATCCTGTAACCTAAGCACATCTTCATAGTTACAGTGACCAAGAATCTCATGCCATGCTTGGATGTCATGAGTTGCATTGCATTTGTCATCATTACATTCAATTTCAGTGTGCAGGTAGTACAGCCTGCCATACACATGTATATCAAACCTTGTCCCCTTTTTGTCAAGCAGGACATCTTCGTTTTCTTTGAAAACGACTGTGGCTCCACTCGTGGTTGCTGCCTTCACCGAGAAAATGTTCTGTGGGTACGACGGTACATACAGAGCGTCTCTCAGTTTTGCTTTGCACCGCCGTCCACTGCTTTCGATGAGGGTAACCACTGCGTTACCTCTTCGCTGTGCGACGCCGTTGCATCTGGTCCCATCTGCTAACTCGACGCTGTGGGTCTCCGGCTTGAAGGTGCTGTCGAAACTGGTGAACATGGAGATGTCGTTGATGATGTGAGAAGTGGCCCCGCAGTCCACCATCAGGCCCTTTTCTAGCACCTGCATGCTGCGCACCTGCTGCCGCTGGATGCTGGCCCCTCCATCCATCGCCACCTTGAACGCGCTGTCCTCCTCGACCTCTGCATCCTTCGATACTTTGCTCACGCCGTCTCGTCGTTTGTCTCTCTCCTTTCGCCTGCATGTCGCGTCCTTGTGCGTGTCACTTTTGCACACGCTGCACCATGTCTTCTGTCGGCACGCACTCGCTCGGTGCCCCTTCGTACCGCACTTGAAGCACACCATCTCGCTGTCGTCTTTGACCGATCCACGCGCGCTTGCCTTGGGAGGTCGCCGTCCGGTTCTCCCTTGTGTCTTCATTACGCTGTCGTCTGTGTCGGTTGCTCGTAGTTTCTCAGTCTCTTCGAAACTTCTCAACTTGGTTTTGAAGTCTGCAAACGTGATGTTGTCATACGAATGCGCCACATGAATTGCGAATGGCTTGAAGCTTTCTGGCAATCCCTTCAAGACCATGGCTACTAGCAAACCGTCTGCGAGTGTCTCTCCCGCCTTTCTCAGAGCAGTTATGGCGGTCTCCGCTCTAATAATGTAGTCCATCACGCTTTCGTCTTTGGACTTCTGAAGTGATGTCAGCGTCGTGTACAGATTAATTACACGGGGCTTTCCCGTCCCTGCATAATACTGTCTCAAAATCGCCAGCGCTTTTCTTCCATCATTTTCAGCATCATGCATTACTAAAGCCAGGCTTTTGTCATCTAGCAGTAGTATTAGCTCAGCATAAGCATCCTCATTTTTAGCAGGATCTGCTCTTACTTCAGCTTCTGTAATCGGTGCTTTTAGCACAGTGTCCTTAAGTCCCAACAAATGAAAATGTCCTAACAATTTTGTCTCCCGCATTTCATATTTTGTCTCATCTCCATCAAAAGTCAGTCGATGTAGCCTGCTGCTACTTGTTGCCTTTCGTTGCTCCGCCATGTTAGCTTGCTAGGTTTTACCTCAGACTTCTTCGCATGCGGTTCGTTGCAACTTCCTTGGAAAACGTCGACTAATCTTCCTTCTGAACGATTCCTGGGCCCATAACCTGTTAGGTTATATTGCAGAGATGCACTTCCTGCGATTCATTCAGAAGGCGGAGAATTCTTCTTTCTTTAGCCACTTTGGCATATTTATTTTCGACAAAGAAAAACTGGGACTGCACACAGGACCATCACGCACTGAACTGTACGTTCACTCGTTCTTCTGAATTGAAAAATGCACAACGCACATATATGTACCCTTGCCTACGGCAACTCGGACGTACCAAAATACTGTACATTATGCAATCACTTATTGAACATTGATTAGACTCTGCGCCCTCTTGTGGCAAACATGGAGTACAACATATTTACATCTCATTAGTAACCTGAGGACATATCTTTCACATATTTTAACACTTCCCTGGACACAAACCTGTCAGGGCCATCAAGGAAGATAGGATCCTTTAATATCAGGCTGTATTATGACATTGTGCTGCCACCTCAGACTTGGATTAGTTAATTAATTTTTATTTGTTTTAGGATTTCCCAGTGTGATTGGCTGCATAGATGGCTGCCCATCACGGCTCCCTCACATAATGAGGCTGATTATGTGAATAGGAAGTCCATTCACAGCATTACTGTGCAGGTACATGTCAAATCAAATGAAATCAAATTTTATTTGTATAGCCCAAAGTCACAAAACACATTTAGCCTCAGAGGGCTTTACAATCTGTACAGGGAGTGACACCCTCTGTCCTTAGATCCTCGGTTCCAGTGAGGAAAAACTTGCCCACAAAAAAACCTTTTAACAGGGAAAAAATGTGGAAGAAAGCTCAGGAAGAGCCACAGAGGAGGGATCCCTCTCCCAGGACGGACAGACGTGCAATGGATGTCACATGTACAGAACAATCAACACAAACATATTGTACAATTACAATGAATTACAATAAAGGGTAGAATCATTACAGTAGCAGTGGAACCTGTGATAGAGATCATGTAGACCAAGCAGTTTCACAGTGTTAAGCACTTCCTCATAGTTTAACTAATATCTGTCATTCTCTGCACTGTCAACATCATATGTGATGCTGCACACATCACCACTAATGTGGAGGCCAAGTGGCCTGGGTCTGTTCATGACTCAAGGATATACCACGAGTCAAACCTGAGTGCCAGACTGCAGCGTGGTGAGAAACCTGAAGGTTTGCAGTATAATTCCCTTGTCTCCCTCCTGTACAACACCCCATGCACATGCACTATTTGCATGAATCACTTTTGAGTTTAAAGCACCACCACAAGTAAAAACATGAGGCACATTTCAGTTAGTTTATTAGGCTTGATTGTTTAACACAATATAAATTAGAGACAGACATTTCTGAGCGTTAAAAGAGCATTATGTTAGGGATCAAAGAAGTTCAGAGTCAAGCAGCCACATCATTTACTTTACAATGTAAAACGTGATCAGAATGAGGCGCCCCCATGAGATGATGCAGATGTCTCACCTGTTTGAACAACATTTTTATATTTCATCTTAAGTTGCTGCCAAGTGTGCTTCTCCCCCGCTGGATTGCACCTACATGAAATAAATTAATAGGCTCCATTCATGCAATTTGCCCTACAATAGTCATTGTGATTGCAAAATATTACATTTAAACACCCTCTCCCTCTCTTTAGCAGCTGTTGCAGTGTTGCACTTCTTTCTTAAGACATTTTCACAATCTCCATATGCAGTCATCAATATGTCAATAACTCCATTAGGGTGAAAAATGCTGCCCTCTTCCTGTCAGTTCCCATGTTCAATCATCGAATCTGGGCTCCATTGATGTTGGCTTTATAAGTCTGTGGTGCACATGTTTAACTCCAGGTGAAACTACTCTGAGTTGATCAAACTACCTCAAATTAGCTGTTGTGAAACCGAAAACTCAGAGTTTCCTATCTCAGAGTAGATCAAGTCAGAGTTAAGGATTTGACTCAGAGTTTGTTGAACCTTCTTTGTGAAACGGACCCATCGTCTCTATTTAGGATGCAATAACAAAAACACATCTACCCTCATTTCATTTAAATATGTTTGTAATTGCAAAAGTCTTTTTATATTGAGTGGTAGTATTTTTACTCAGGCCAAGTGTCATATTGCTATGCTAATGAAGCCTAAAAAGGCTAAGTAGTGTCAGTAGTAGCCTGTGTCATATCAGCTGTCACTCATTAACCACTTTAATCCCAAATTTTTCCCTGCAAAATAAGTGCATGCATTTCACTCCTTAGACCCCCTAACATATAATAAGTGTTTGAACTTACAAAAGAACTGATACTAGTTGGTAAAAAATATAATAAATTGACATTGTGAGTATTTACTGTACCTCAAAAACAGTGGAAAAGATATAAAAACAAAATTTGATTTACGTAACACAGGAGCAAAGCACAGCTTAAAGCACATAAAACTGTTAAATAATAGAGCTAAATTACAAAATAAGAACTGATACTAGTTTATAAAAATAAAATAAATTCATATTGTGACAGTACCTTAGATTCACTTAACATTTACTGATCACTAACATCATGGCCAAAAGATGAGTGCACAGTGTTATTCAATAGTAACATGCATGCATACCAAAGTTTGTCATGGAGTCCCACAAGGTGCTGTACTAGGACCACTTCTATTCAGTTTATATATGCTTCCTCTAGGCAACATTATGAGGAATCACTCCATTAATTTTCATTGTTATGCTGACGATACCCAATTATATTTATCGATCAAGCCTGATGAAGCCAATAACTAAACTCAAGCATGCCTTTTCTGATGTTGAATTCAGACAAAACTGAGGTTCTTGTAATTGGATCTAAACACCTCAGAAACTCTCTTTCCGGAGACTTGGTTACCTTAGATGGGATCACCCTAGCCTCTGGCTCCACCGTAAAGAATCTTGGAGTTGTTTTTGATCAGGATTTGTCCTTTAATGTCCAGATAAAACAAATCTCGAGGACTGCATTCTTCTTCAACACCTTCATGAGTAGACTTAAGACTTTCCTTTTTGATAGCTCTTATAGTTAGGGCTGGCTCAGGTCATCCCTTAGTTATGCTGCCATAGGACTAGACTACCAGGGGGCAAGTTTTTCCTCACTCGAACCGAGGGTCTAAGAACAGAGGGTGTCATGCCCTGTACAGAGTGTAAAGCCCTCATAGTCAAAATGTGTTTTGTGACTTTGGGCTACACAAATAAAATTTGATTTGATTTTTGAAAAGTGCAGGTAAATATTTACTGTACCACAAAAAACAGTGCAAAAGATATAAAAACAGTGCATACTGAAGGTGCAGTATTAGTGAGAAAAATCTGATTTTTATTTTTTTTTTTTACAGTCTTATGAACCAGTTTCACTAGATTTGATTTATCTTCTTGAAGCACTCAATGTGGAGTGATACATCACACTTCTCACATCCATACACAGTGTGGTTGGTAGCATCGTCTGCATCTTTGGTAATAAAAACTCAGCAACTCATCCATGCTCATATCAAGTGCCTTCCCTTTGGTTTGCATTGAGTAGAGGTTTGACATCTCAACAGTGAATTCCCTCAGAGTAGGAGGATATATCAAAAGGAACAAATGGACAGGGTCAGGTTTGTTTTATGCAATCTGCTGCAGTTGGACCATAGGTCACAAAATCTGGTATACTGGATGTGGCTGGGCATCGTGATATTTTAAAAATCATGTCCCTATTTTGCTTATTTTGAATCATCATTCTGTTTGGCATTTTGGGGTTTTATTTTCTTCAGGGCATCTCCTTTTTTTGGTTGTGGGGTCTCATTTTCCTCAGGGCATTGTCTTTTTCTGGTTTGTGTTCTGGGTTTCTGGCTGGACACTGTGGGAGATTCACCAACAAGCGGCAATGGGTATTCTTCAACACCAAATGCTGCCGGACTGAGAGATGAGGGAGTGGGAGAGCAGGGAGGGTCTGGGAGTAATTCTGGACTCAGATTAAAATCTTTCTCATCCCCCAGATAGGTCACCTTTGCTTCACCATTCAGCAGTCTAGCAGGCAAATGGTCTGTTTCAGCTTGGTACTCTTTATCTGAGCAGTCACTAGGGCTGCCACAAATGATTATTTTGATAGTTGACTAATCACAGATTATTTTTTCAATTAGTCAACTAATCGGATCATACGTAAATTGACTGTAAAACATACAGCTTATCGCACCAGCATGCAGCTGATCAGATCATTAGCTTTCAGCTTTAAGTGGTTAAGGTATGTGCTAACTGAAAAGAAAAACAATTGAGATGATATCTCATTAACCCTTTAATGAGATATGAAACTTATATCAACAAACAATCTTCAACAGAGCAGCATAGAGGGCAAACAGCTGAGTAAAATAAGGACAAGGCACTGGCCTAAACAACACAAAAATAAATATGTGTAGCATAGCTACACATGGCAAACACATGTCAAACAATTGGACACATGCTAAATTTTGATTTTATTAGTAAGTCTTAATATTTTTTGTTTTGTTTTTATTGTATTATTATATTTCCTCTTATTCTGTTGTTTTGTAGCTCTAAGACAGGATTGGTACTGCACATCAGGCAGAGCCATCACAATAAGTTTGTTACATGGTGGTCCACCACCAAACTTCCTCTCCCCAGTAGTATTTAGTGATGTGTCGTTCATGAACGATTCGTTCAATACGAATTTGTCACGTGACAGCCAGGCCGCTCAGGCAGCGTGGCGAGCAGTAAGCATAACAGTTCGTTCATAGACCTATGGCTCGTTCATACGGATTGTTCTTTCGTTCATTTGTCACGTGACTGGCAGCTCAGGCTGAAGAGCACTAAGTACAACAGTTCGTTCACACACCGGGATCGTTTATACGGATCGTTCTTTCGTTCATTTGTCAGGTGACAGCTGTACCTTGTTTTCAAAAGTTGCGTGGTGTTTGAAGGAATCATGACAATAAAGGTAAACTTTATCTGAACTGTTTTGTGTACTTGATAACAAGTAACAAACATGACAGATTGACAGTAAGTAATGCAAGATAAAGGAAACAGTATTTTATTGTACTTTAATCCTTACTTATTTATATTACAATAGTAACAGACTACTTCTATGCATAACTTACTGCTCTATTCCCCTCAGATGTAAAAACCCACAATTGATTTCCCACTCGTACGGTTGTGGAGAAAACATGCTGGCTGGGATTGTATGTTGCTGGTGTAAGGGGAACAGCTGAGTAATGTTATGTACATTACTTACAATTAATTACATTTATATACATAGCTTTCCAATAGTCTGTACATAAACACACTACAGGGTAGTACCGTTAGCCCAGCGCTATCCAGTAAGTTCAAACATAAACAAACAAAAAAACAAACAAAAACAAAAAGATATAAAAACACATTCCATAAATTTACCATTCAGAAATTTCCTGTTGTCTCCTCATTTTCAGGGTCTGACTCTGGCTCAAACATATAAGGTTGCAATGATATGTGCAGTACCTGTACTGGCAGCCATGCCCAGTGCTTGTGCTCATCTGTTGTCATGGCATCCTGATGCTGAACTCACATCAGCATGGTGGGCAGAAGCAGGGTGGAAAAGGGGGTGGAATGAATAGCAGCAGGCAGCAGCTCATTTGCATTTAAAAGGACAGGCACTAAAATCAAAAAGCCTGAGCACAAAGCACTAAAAACAGGGTACAGAGAGTGCTGCTGTGGTTCATCTGTGAGAAATTTTGACCAAAGGATTCCACATGTCACATGTCATTAAGGTACCTGGGAACTGTGTGAACTGGTGAAAAACATGCATAATCTGTCTCCTTTAAGGGATAATTATTTACATTTATATGACTATATGACTTCAATCCATACTCGCATTTTAGATTTAAACTACACCTTATGTAGGGAATTATCAGATTGCCATTGTTTGTATCGTTTTCTATATCTAATTCTTGTATGATCTCAGAGGATAATTGGGTTTATTCTACAGTCTTTTATCATATCTTTTATCTTTTATCTTATGATCTTTTATCATAAGCATATGTTTTGAGTGAGTGAAACAATAATCTATTTGAGAGTATGAATTGTGTATATTTAATGAGAAAGTAAAATCTTTAATCCCTGGTTTAATCCTAATTAATCCTAATCCTAATTGCCAGTCAAGCCACTTTGCACATAACTTTTGACAATTTTATATTCAAATATTTTTATTGGATTTTTTGATATGCAAATACAATACATTTTAACAAAACATGAACAGCATCTCCTGTACAAAATGTACAAAAGCCCCAACAGCAACCTAAAAAAACAAAAAAAAACAAAAAACAAACATACTGATGTATTACAGAGATTGTTAGTCAATTAAGTAGCTGTCTCAGTGTCTCTCGCAGGAAATTCCAAGGCAAGGTAGTTCAGAAATGGCTGCCAGACTTTGTAAAACCTCTGGACAGATCCCCTGATTGAATGTTTCATCTTCTCAAGTTTTAAATGTGCCATCACATCCGCAACCCAGCGCCTGTGTGTGGGAGGCATAGCTGATTTCCAGTTTAACAAAATAAGGTGTCTGGCCAATAGGGATGAAAAGGCAATTGTGTCCGATTGTGCACCAGATACTGCTACAACATCCGGGACCACCCCAAATATAGCAGTCTCAGGAACAGGGCTTATCTCCTTATTGCAGATATAAGAAAATGTATCAAAAATTGAAACCCAAAACTGCCTCAACCGACCACACCGCAAGCAAGTTGGATCCACGTCCGGATATATCCCGGGAAGCCTACTCCTAGATAGATGGAGCCTATGTAGCACCTTAAACTGTAGCAAACCATGTCTAATACAGATCGAAGTTGAATGTACTCTCTTAATTGTGCTTTGCCAGGAGCCATCCGAGACCCCAAATCCAAGTTCCTTCTCCCACGCCGCCCTAATATAACTAAGTGATGGAGGGGCAATCATTTGAATATTCTCATACAACCTGCTCACTCCTCCTCTTTGATTAGGATCCCCATCCAACCACTCATCTATCCAGTCATTTGGTGGGAGCAACGGGAAGGAGGGAAAGTGCTTCCGGACAAAGGCCCGCACCTGCTGATATCTGAAAAAGTGCGAGCTGGGGATATTATTCTCAGTTACCAGCTGCTCAAAAGACATAAACACACCATGCTCAAAAAGATCTTTCACTCGTTTCCGACCATTCCTGAACCATAACTTGAATGCTGTATCCATGAGCGAGGGTGGAAAGCCTGTCTGTGTTTGAAGTGGATCCTGAACGGGGACCATATTCGAAGTGAGCCACTTACAGTGGGATTATTTGTGAGGCGTTGTTTACTAAGTGGTAACGGCGCACACACTAAAGAAGGTAGGGACACAGGATAGGCAGAGTGTTGTTCCATTTTAACCCATACAGGCCCCTCCTCTTCATAAGACGCAGAGACCCAGCAAACCAGTTTATAAATATTTAATATAAATAATATTGCAGAAAGTTTGGTAGTGCCAAGCCTCCAGCCTCCCTCCTTTTCTCAAGATGTGCCCTTCTCATCCGCGGGATAGTCTTATTCCAGATAAAGGTGGATATGGATTTATCTAACTCTTTGAAAAATGACTTTGGAATAAACACAGGCACTGTATGAAACAAAAATAAGAACCTGGGCATAATTGTCATCTTGACAGAATTGACCCTGCCAGCAAGTGATATAGGCAGCACTGACCATCGGCTAAGATCTAGTTTGGCCCTCTCCAGGGCTGGTTTGAAGTTATGTTTGAATAGATCCCTATATCTATGGGTTACTGATACGCCGAGATATGTAAAAGTATCACAAGTTTCTTTTAGTGAATACGCCTCAAAAGACATCTGTCGAGCCTGGTCACTGATGGGGAAGAGCAAACTCTTAGTAAGGTTAATTTTGTAGCCTGAGATCTCACCAAAGTCAGAGATAATGTCTAATGCCTTAGGAATAGAGATGTGCGGGCCCCCCCCCCCCCCCATTGATCCCCCTGATCTCCTCAGCACTCCTCAGTGCAACTGCAAGTGGCTCTATAGCAAGATCGAACAGGAGCGGACTCAGTGGACAACCCTGTCTGGTTCCCCTACCTACAGGAAAGTAATTTGAAATCAATTTATTGGTCCGGACAGAGGCCTGTGGCGCAGCATATAGGACCCTTATCCAAGAACAAAAAGCTGGTCCAAAACCAAACCTCTCGAGGGTAGCAAAAAGATATTCATACTCAATCCTGTCGAATGCTTTGTGGGCATCGAGGGAGAGCAGAACCTCTGCTGTAGGTGGAGTTGCCTGGGAATAAAGAATATTGAAAAGCCTACATACGTTTCCAAAAAGCTGCCGCCCTGTAATAAAACCAGTCTGATCGGGATGTATCACTGTATGCATAACAGACTCCAATCTACTGGCCAGAACCTTGGTCAGGATCTTGTAGTCACAGCACAGTAAACTCACAGGTCGAAATGACTCACATTTCAGAGGGTCTTTTCCCGTTTTAAGGAGGACCGAAATGGTAGCCTGGGTCATCGTAGGGGGGAGTGTCCCACGCTCCAGTGCCTCGGCGAGAGAATTTTTTGAAAAACTCAATCGGGAAGCCGTCCGGCCCTGGAGCTTTACCACTCTTCATCCGTTTAATTGCCTGGTCAATTTCCCCCACTGAGATGCTGCTGTCCAAGTCTGTCCTGTCCTGTTGATTTACAGTCAGTATCTTAAGAGTATCTAAGAAGATGCGAACGATGTAGGACGTGTTTTTTCGGTCGCTCCTCAGGAATGTGATTATAATATAGTTTAAATGTAATTTTAAGTTTCTCGTCTGTCTGCAACTTTAAGGTGATTGAACTTTTTTAAGAGGCCTGCATCTTGAGAGTCGGAACCGCATTAATGTCGAGCTCTCGGGCGAAAAATGAGCCTACGAAGTCAGGTCGGAACAGGCCGCAACTCCAGCCCTCGGAGCCCGAGTCACCTAAGAGGCCAGGTGCTAATGAAGAGATGCTACGTAGCATTAAGGTGATGATGGACGACCAACAAACTGAAATTGTGGCAAAATTCGAGTCAATCATATCGGAGCTGGTCAAGAAGGAGGTGGCGACTGCTCTCAAACCGCTGCAGGAAAAAGTCTCCCTGCAAAGTGGCACTATTAGTGACCTGGAGCGCTCCGCTAATGAGCACTCGGACCAGCTGACTGGTATGCAGGTGAACATGGCTAAGCTATCTGCTACGGTGGAGTCTCTGCGCAAGAAATGTGAAGAATTGGAGGCACGCTCTAGATGGCATAATATTCGACTAGTGGGTCTGCCCGAGGGATCCGAGGGTCCCCAACCTACAGAGTCTGTTGCCAAACTTTTAATGGACCTGCTGGGACTCGACGAGATGCCCGGGCTCGACAGGGCTCACCGCACTTTGCGTGCTAAACCAAAGGAGGGAGAGCCGCCACGCCCGATGGTCATCAGGGTGACACAGTTTCAGGTGAGGAATGCCATTCTCCGCCACGCTGGACAGAGCGCCCCTCTGCTGCACAACGGGAAGAGGGTGCACATTTTTCCGGACTTTACACCGACTGTGGCCAAGCGGAGGGCGGCTTTCGCCCAGGTGAAGAGGGAGCTCCATGCCTGTGCTAACGTTAAATTCGGCCTCCGGTACCCGGCTACTCTACACATCACCATGTCTAGCGGCCAGACCCACAGATTTGAAGACCCGGACCAGGCTCTGGAGTTCGTCAACAAGAGCCTTAAGAAGAATCCGGCCCTGGAGAGTGACTAACTTTGGACTCCACATGTGCTTTGTGACTCGGTTTGTATTTCTGCGGCAGCAGGCTGCATATTTAGCAGGTAACACACGTGTTATGCTGCTGTTGTCTTGTTTATAGACTAAATACAGTATTGACTGTGTACTGACTGAAAGTTTTATTGCTTCACTCAGAGCATATTGGTGCTATTTTTATTCTCTATTCTCTTTTTATTATCTTTCGGTCAGTCTCTACTATTTTTTTTTTTTATTCTTTTTTTATTTTTTTTAAAAATCCATGGCACCTTTTTCTGTTTATTACTTTATTTATTTTTATTTGGGACAGCCCATATTCACACTCCCTGAGGTCGTTTAGCAGTGCGGTTAAGCTGCTGGTAACGACAGGTTTTATCTCGACGTGGGGTGGGGTGGCGCGCATCATTGTCTTGATGCTTCTGCTAGGTGAGGAGGAAGGTGGTGCGTTCTGTTCTAATGTGGGGGGGTTGTTAGTTTGTGTAGTTCTTCTGCGTAATGGGTTGGCACCTATGCTACTTTTCCGGATGTTTGGAGTGGACGTGTATCGCGTTTTTTTTTTTTTTTTTTCTTTTCACTGTTTTTGTTTTGTTACATACTGAATTCTTTGTCCTTTAATGACACAGGTTAAGAGAACACTATCTAGTGTGGGCGGGGATATTACATTTGTGGGTTTAAACTGTAAGGGCCTGAATAATCCAATCAAGCGTAGTAAAGTGTTGCACTACTTACACCACCTCGATGCTCATATAATATATTTGCAGGAAACCCATTTAAAAGAGATAGATAGTGTAAGACTGAAGAAGAGCTGGGTCGGGAAAATATACCATTCCTCATTTTCCAGTAAATCTAGAGGGGTTGCTATTCTTTTACATAGAGATATTCCTTTTGTCCATGTTAAGACAATCTCTGATTCTGCAGGCAGGTTTATAGCTGTCATGGGACACATTTTCGATATAAAGGTGACTCTTGCTAATGTTTATGCTCCCAACTGGGATGATGAGTCCTTTTTTAGACAGGTTCTCTCAATGCTACCGGACTTGTCCATGTATAATTTAATCTTAGGAGGGGACTGTTGGCTGAATCCTTCCTTGGATCGTTCTTCCTCGACCTCGGCTGCTCTGTCCAAATCGACCAAAGTGATTCAAGCCTTTATGAATGAGTTTAATGTTGTTGATCCTTGGCGTTTTTTTAATCCAGATAAAAGGGAATACTCATTTTTCTCACATATTCACCGTACCTATACACGAATTGACTTCTTTTTAGTGGATAGCAAGTTGTTGTCCTCCATATCTGGCTGTAAATATGATTCGATTGTGGTGTCGGACCACGCCTCTATTTCTATGAATGTTTATTTTCAGAAGTTTGTTAATATAAGACCACCATGGCGCCTAGATACACATTTACTGTTGGATACAGACTTTATTAAATTTGTCTCTGAGCAATTAGAATTCTTTTTCAGGTTAACAAAACTCCAGAAATAACAGCCTCTGGGTTGTGGGAAACAATGAAAGCTTTTATCAGGGGGGAGATTATTTCCTATAAGGCTCATCAGAGCAAATCTAGAAGAGAGAAGCTAGCCAAGCTATCCCAACGCATTGCACTACTAGATTCTTTATATGCAGTCTCGAAACTGCCAGATACTTATAAGGAGCGAATGAATTTACAAGCTGAATATGATCTTGTCATGTCACAGTACACTACTGAACTTTTGCTTCATTCAAGATCTAAATTTTATGAACAGGGAGATAAGACTAGTAAACTCTTGGCCCACCGGCTACGTCAAATATCTGCATCTCAGTTAATTCCTCAAATTGAAACTGGCGCGGGTGTAACATCTGATCCTTTGGAAATTAATAAAACTTTTGTGGAATTCTATAAATTACTATATTCATCTGATTGTCGTAATACCTCTGCGGATATGATTTCCTTCTTTGATAGGGTTGACACTCCCACTTTGGATCGGGTTGTTGCTGAGGAACTGGAACGTCCTATCACAGCAATTGAACTTGAGGCGGCAGTTAAATCATTACAAAGTGGTAAAAGTCCGGGCCCAGATGGTTTTCCAGCCGAGTTTTATAAGACATTCTGGAAACAGCTGGCCCCGCACCTATTAGAGATGTTCACTGAGTCTTACAGGTCAGGCACACTTCCCCACACCCTAAACCGGGCTTGCATTTCTTTGCTTTTAAAGAAAGGCAAAGACCCACTTTCATGCGGTTCATATCGTCCCATTAGTCTGTTGAATGCTGACTTTAAACTGTTGTCTAAGTTGCTAGCCAGACGCTTAGAAGTTGTCCTACCCTCAATTATATCTTTGGATCAAACCAGGTTTATTCGTAACAGACACTCTTTTTTTAATCTTAGAAGGGTGTTTAATGTGGTTTATAATCCTCCTCCAACCGCTCTCCCAGAAGCTCTGATAGCTCTGGATGCAGAGAAGGCGTTTGACAGGGTAGAATGGGATTATCTTTTTTTTATTTTAGGGAAATTTGGTTTTGGGGAAAAATTTGTTTCATGGGTCAGGTTATTATATGCTTCTCCTCAGGCTTTGGTCAGGACAAATGGCACAAATTCTGAATATTTCAAGTTACATCATTCTACAAGGCAGGGTTGCCCTTTAAGTCCGCTCTTATTTGCCATTGTGATGGAGCCTCTATCAATTGCTCTGCGGTCTCATCCTGATATATGTGGTATAACCAGAAATGGTGTAGAGCTGAAGGTGGCGCTGTACGCGGATGATCTTTTGTTGTTTTTGTCTCATCTGTCACGTTCTATTCCTGCAGCCCTCTCAGTCCTAGACGAATTTAGTAGATTCTCAGGATATAAGCTTAATCTGGGCAAAAGTGAAATGTTTACTGTTAATGGAGAGGTAAATGAAATTTCACTTCAACTCCCAAATGTACCATTTAAGATTGCGAACTCTGGCTTTGTTTATCTTGGAGTACATGTTACCAAAACGTTGGTTAATCTCTATAGGAATAATTATCTCTTTCTGCTCACAGAAATTAAACAAGATTTTGAGCGATGGTCGCTACTAAATCTTTCCATAGCTGCCAGAATCAATGCAATTAAAATGAATATTTTCCCACGCTTCTTATATTTATTCCAATGCATTCCGATCTTCCTTCCTCTTTCATTCTTTCGTAAAGTAGACAGTCTTATTCTTGACTTTATTTGGAACAAGAAAACTCCTAGGTTGCGTCTACAAGTTTTACAGAGGCCCAAGGCTCTGGGCGGAATGGGGTTGCCAAACTTCCTTTACTATTATTGGGCAACAAACATTAGAAATTTGAACTATTGGGTTAATTATTACGATATTGATTGAGGTCCCTCCATCATGGTTAATCCTGGAAACAAATTCTGTTCATCCGGTATCATTGAAAGCCTTATTGTACTCTCCATTGTCTTTTTCTATTTCTGGTTATACTAACAATGTGATTGTGGCCTCCAGTATTAAAATATGGACTCAATTTAGACGTCATTTTGGCCTTCAAACACTTTCTATTGGTGCTCCACTTGCAGCTAATCCTATTTTTCCCCCATCGTTATTGGATAGCACTTTCTCTATATGGGCTAGGCTGGGCATAAAAACTCTTAGAGACCTGTATGTCGATTCTATCTTTGCTTCTTTTCAGCAATTGATAGATACATTTTTGCTTCCTAAAGGGCATTTTTTTTAGATATCTTCAAGTTCGAAATTTTGTCCGTAGCTCATTCCCACAATTCCCTGCTCTTCCTGGGTCTTCAGATCTCGAAACATTTCTGAAGCCTCTCTCTTCATTAAAGGGGGCAATCTCTTCTATTTATTTAAATATCCATAACCTTTGTCAAGGCTCTTCTATTGCACTTAAAACAGTTTGGGAGACAGATCTTGGAGAGGTGATTTCGGATGATGTTTGGGAGGAGACTCTACGGAGGGTACATAAATCTTCAATCTGTGCTGGACACAGCTTTATGCAATGCCGAATCCTCCACCGAGCTCACTACACTAAAGCTCGGCTTGCAAGAATATTTGATACAGTGTCTCCCCTATGCGAACGATGTCAACAAGCCACAGCAAATTATTCACATATGTTTTGGAGCTGTTCCTCTCTGGCTGGATATTGGTCTGAGATCTTTAGTACTTTATCCAAGGTAATTGGAAGGGATGTGTCTCCCAATGCCTTAACTGCCCTGTTTGGTGTATGGTCTTTCCCACTTACTCTTTCCCCAGCTGATAAGGACATGATAGCATTCACAACTCTGCTGGCCAGGAGGTTGATACTGCTGAAATGGAAGTCCCCAGTCCCACCCACCTATACTCTCGGTTAAGGAGGTGCTTTATTTTCTTAAATTAGAAAAAATTAGACTGACTCTGATTGGTAAGGCTGTCTCTTTTGAAAAGTCCTGGAATCCCTTCCTGTCTTATGTCAATAGCACAAGCTGTCTGATTACTGTGAGCTAAGTACTGCCTTGCTGAACTTTTGTTTAAAAAAAAAAAAAAAAAAAAAAAAAAAAATTCTCTATTTATTTATTCATTTATTTATTTTTAATATTACTATTATTGTTATTATTATTATGATTTATGTAATCTATTTTTTTTATTAATGTATTTACTTACTTATCTATTCATCCTTTTTCTCTCTTCCTCTATCACCCATCTTTTTTGTTTTTCTTTTGTTTGTTTTTTCTTTATTTTTCAACTATATGTGCTCATCTGTTGGGGCTAGGTGCCAGAGGGAGGGGGGTGGGGGGTTGGTATCTGTTCTGTGGTATGTTGAATTTACATCTGTAATTTTTACCGTATGGAACACTATTGTTTGTTTGTTAATTTTGTAAAATTCAATAAACAGATTGTTTAACCCTTGTATTATGTTAAGGGTCAATTTGACCCATTTCAGTTTTTGTGTTGACCAAAGTAGTGGTTATCCTTTCTTTTTCTTCATGAAATTTTGTGACTTTTCCTCATCTAGGGTCATGAACTGATGTGTAAAATCTGGACACTTTGATGTGTAGTGGAATGTCTGTGCAGAGTTTGTATACAAAGATGATGTTGCGGGTCATTTTGACCCAGACACTTTAATGTGGGTAAGTAGCTGTTCAAATCCAAAATAAACATGTTTGAGTGCCCAATTATTTGTATTTTGATTGCCTCTGAATAGCCATTCAGACCCAGAGACCCAGGTGTGTGTAGAGAAGGAACTTTCTCTCCCTTGTCCTTGTCAGTGTTCTCATGTCATCTCTTTGACAAACACACCAAAAATGAGCTCCAAAAGGTTTACAGGTGAAGAAGCTTTATCACAGATTTTGAACTGGGATAGTGATGCAGAGGAAGATATTTCAGAGACAGAAGATCTTTCAGAGACCGAGGACAATGTTATTGATGATCCAGATTGTCAATTTTCCTACGATGAGGAAGATTCAGAGGACGAGTCTGCCGTTGTCTCTCCATCAGATGAAAACCAAGGAATGCAGCAATCATCATCCACAGAGGGGACATGGGCATCTAAAGATGGTAATATAAAATGGTCAACATCACCACACCAAAGCCGAGGCAGACTGTCATCTTCCAATGTCATCAAAATGTCTCCCGGTCCTACAAGATTTGCTGTCACACGAGTTGATGATATTCAGTCAGCATTTCAGCTCTTCATATCCCCACCAATAGAGAGGATTATACTTGACATGACCAACTTGGAGGGGAGGCGTGTATTTCAAGAGAAATGGAAGCCACTGGATCAGACTGACTTGCATGCTTACATTGGAATTCTGGTATTAGCTGGAGTGTACAGGTCAAAGGGAGAAGCAACTGCAAGTCTATGGAATGAAGAGAACGGAAGGCCAATCTTTCGAGCAACAATGTCTCTGGAGACATTTCACATGATATCTCGTGTGATCCGATTTGACAACCGAGACACCAGAGCTGGTCGACGTGAAAGAGACAAACTAGCTGCGATCAGAGATGTATGGGATAAATGGGTCGAAATTCTACCTTTGTTGTACAATCCTGGTCCCCATGTTACTGTAGATGAGCGCCTTGTTCCATTCAGGGGGCGCTGTCCTTTCCGACAGTACATGCCCAACAAGCCTGCCAAGTATGGCATCAAAATATGGACAGCCTGTGATGCAAAATCTAGCTATGCATGGAATATGCAAGTGTATACTGGAAAGCTACCTGGAGGAGCATCTGAGAAGAATCAGGGGATGCGTGTGGTGCTGGAGATGAGTGAAGGGCTGCAAGGTCATAACATCACATGTGACAACTTCTTTACATCCTACCGCCTTGGAGATGAACTTCAGAAGAGAAAGCTGACTGTGTTGGGAACAGTCAGAAGAAATAAGCCAGAACTTCCCAGTGAAATTCTGAAGATGCAGGGCAGAGCTCTGCATTCCTCAATATTTGTTTTCACCGAGAAAGCAACAGTTGTTTCATACTGCCCAAAGAGAAACAAGAATGTTCTTGTAATGAGCACAATGCACACAGATGCATCTCTGAGCACAAGAGAAGACATGAAGCCACAAATGATCCTGGACTACAACTTCACCAAAGGAGGAGTTGACAATCTGGACAAAGTCACAGCAACATACAGCTGCCAGCGCAAGACTGCCCGTTGGCCCTTGGTGATTTTCTACAATATTGTGGACGTGTCTGCTTACAATGCCTATGTCCTGTGGACTGAAATCAACCAGCAATGGAATGCCGGCAAATTGTACCGACGTCGGCTTTTCCTGGAAGAACTCGGCAAAGCACTCATCACACCCAAGATCCAGAGGCGAGCCAGGCCAGCTCGATCCCCAGCAGCTGCAGCTGTCATTGAAAAGGTCAAGCTCAGGTCATCCAACCAATCTGCAATGGATCCAGTGGATACAGGTGTAAAGAAACGGAAAAGATGCCAGGTCTGTCCCTCCCGAGAGGACAGTAAAACAAGTACCTCTTGTGTGAAATGCAAGAATTACATCTGCAGAAAGCACACAGTTACATTCTGTCCATCATGTGGAGAGCAGTGAAAATGTTGAAAATTGAAAATCTGAGAAAATGGGCAAGTTAAATGAAAAAAAAAATGTGTTCGTGAAGAGGGAAAAACTTTAAATAGTTCTTAAATACCGTGTTGGAATTAAAAATGTATTGTATGTTTCTTTTCTAAATGTTTATATAATCTAAAATAAAGTTGTTATTGGTTTAACCTGTTTTTTTGACTGTTTTGAATGGATTTACACCTATGGGTCAAAATGACCCGCAACCTAATCAATGTAATTTTTTTTCAACATAATACGAGGGTTAAAAAAAAAAAAAAAAAGTATCTAAGAACTGAGCTAACTTTGTGCTATCACAATTATCCGTGGTATATAGGTCCTCATAAAATTTTCTGAACTGTTCATTTATGCCCCGTTAATCTGTGGTTACCCCGTCTGAAGTGTTAATCTCTGCTATATACCTAGCCTCTGCGGATTGTCTCAGCTGATGGGCTAATAGTTTGCTGGCACGCTCCCCATGTTCATAAACCTCTTGACGTGACTTGAGATGAAGCTCCTTAGCCACACCAGACGAGAGGATGTCAAATTCTGTTAACAAACCTATTCTCTCCCTGTAGAGGTCAGCAGATGGAGCCTCTGAATTTCTGTGATCAACGTCTTTTATCGAAGAGATTAGCTCATTAAGTCGTGCTGACCGCCTCCTGTTCATACTCACAGTATAGGATATTATCTGTCCACGTAAATACGCTTTCATTGCCTCCCAGAGGTTACAGTGACTTGTATCTGGTGACTGATTTGTTTCTATAAAGAAGTCAATTTGGGCCGATAGGAAGCTAAGAAATTCTTCGTCAGATAAAAGACGTGGGTTAAGTCTCCATGTGCGTTGTGGAGGCTCATTATCTGGAAAGCTAAGCTCCATTGTTACCGGGCTATGGTCCGAGATAACAATGCTCTCATATTCACTGGACCTCAGCAAGGGGAGGAGTTTCTTGTCCAGCAAAAAATAATCTAGCCTAGAATACGAGTGGTGCGGTGGAGAGAAAAAGGAGTACTGTCTGGAGACCGGATTTCTATATCGCCACGCATCAATCATCCCATATGTTTGGAGAAAAACCTTAATAGTCTCCGCCGATTTACTTGGTGTTCCGGGTGTGGCCCCGGAGCGGTCAAGAGAGGGATCCAGAACACAGTTCAGATCCCCCCAGAGAACCAAATGATAACTATTCAGCCCAGGAAGACGAGAGAAAAAATTGCTAAAAATTTTTGCATTATCCCAGTTGGGGGCATAAACACAAGCAAGTACCACTGGTAAATTAAACAGATGTCCCTGAACAATAATAAAATGGCCATCTTTATCTGGAATTGTATTTGTTTGCACAAACTGCACATCCCTGTGGATGAGAATGGCAGCGCCACGGCTTTTAGCATTAAAATTCAAATGGAAAATTTGGGAAAAGCCCCCCCTCTTCAATCTGGAGTGATCCTTATTAAGCATGTGAGTTTCAGTTAGGAATGCTATGTCTGTTCGCAGTTTTAATAGGTGAGAAAACCCCTTACTCCGTTTTACTGGATGGGAAAGCCCTTTTGTATTCCAGTTTGTAAATTTAGTATTCACCTGATGTGGGACACCAGGAGGGTGCATCATCCGCCGCTGGCACATTCTCAGTGCTTCAGGTTTTTCATTATGAAGTCTCTGGCCTGTTTGGGATCCTTGAAACTCGTGCGCACCCCGTCCGATGTCGTTATCCTCATCTCCGCCGGGTACCACAGGCCGTAGCGGATTCCCTCGCAGGTCCTCAGCAAGCCCCGCACCTCGTTAAACTCCGCACGCAGCTTAGCGACCGCTTGAGTGTAGTCTGGCTGGATGCGGATTTTATCCCCGTCCCCCGTAGTCAGTTTTTCATCTGCCCGGCTTTTCTTAATATGTCCTCCCTCTCCCTATAGTAATGGCATCTGATGACGAAGGCTCTCGGCGGGTCGTTGTCACCTGGCCGCACGCACAGCGTACGGTGTGCTCGGTCCAAAACGGGGGGCTCATCGAGGCTGAGCGTGTCCTTCAAGCACTGAGATATGAAGTCCGTCACGCGCTTACCGTCCTCTCGCCTCTCCTTTATCCCGGTAATGCGTAGGTTGTTGCAGCGCGACCGTGCCTCCAGGTCTTCACTTCGTGCCTTCTGAGTAGCTAGCTCCCTCCGCACATTAGCCATGTCCCGCTCCAATGTAGCAATCCTGTCGGAGTGACTATCAGCTGCAGACTCGAGGGCGACTACCCGCTTATCTAAGGCCTCGCTCCTAGCGTTGGCATTATCGTTAGCGAGTTTAAGCTCCGCTCTTAGCTGGTCAACCTGGTTCTGAATTTCAGCAGATTGTGTCTCCGCTTTGGAGAGCAGTTCTGACCTCAGCTCGGCAATTGCTTGGAGGATAGCATCGTGTCCGGGTCCCCGGTCAAGTACGGCAGTAGATGCCGCGTTAGCCTCCGGGCTAGCCCGAGAGCTAGCCCGAGAGCTAGCCCTCGCGTCGGTCGTTTTTCTTTAGACATTTTCAGCTGGCGTGTAGTCACAATTTCAAGCCTGGTGCGAGGTCCCGGCTTCGGTTATGAGTGTAACCTGATGTCTTTACATTAAATAGCTGCTTCTATAGTTATTATCAATATTGGCGAGGAGCTCAGTAAAAACGCATCCTCACATTGCACCGCCGCAACCGGAAGCCACTTTTGACAATTTTGACCTGAAGTTTGTAGTCTGATTAGATTTATCTAAAATAGGATTCAGTGTACAATTGAAATCTCCAACTATCACACTAAAACTGTTATAGCCAGCCATTTTGTGTCCTCTGTTTCTGTTTTTTCGGTATCAGAGTTTGATCTCATCTTTGTGTAAGGATCTTTGCATAGGTGCTGATGACCACAGCTGATTCAAATCCAGTTGATCAGGGTGTGGCCTGTTTAAGATCCTTTTGTTACCAGAGGCTTTGTTTGCTGCCACATGCTCTGTGAAAGTGTTCCCTGTGTTTTGGTTGTTTGATTCATCTTGTAATTGAGAATTTGCTTGCTTGTTTAGTCTTTTGTGTCACTAGTCACTTTCTATAAGCTGCCACCCTGGATTTCAAATAATCACTTTAGACTGGCATGAAACTGCGTGAACTGCCTTTTCTTTTGATACATTTTCTCCCGTTTTTGGTTAAGCTTAAAAAAGTTTTAGTAATTGTCTTTTTGTTGTTTTTGGTATAGAGTTTACATAGCTTCCCTTTAAAAAAAATTGTGTTGTTTTGGCCTAGGTCACCCTGAAGATAAATGCTATTTTTCAGCTCCTGTTTATTGTATTGTACTATTTTATGTTACTACATTCCCTAAATGGACAGTAGTAATGACTCAAGAGTTTCTGTGACGTGTCATGACTGGGCCTTGGTTGGTCGTTGACCTTTGCAGGTCCGTGAGGGTAATGTGATCCCCCGTGATGACATAGTCAGTGAGGTCCCGACTAGAAACACCCCAAAGCAGACTGGGTGAAAACCAACTGCAATGCCTCATTTGTCCACAGGAAAAAGCTGTGATTTTAATGTTCTGCTCTCACCATAGACTGTATAGAGACACATCTGAACGGATCAGCAGGTGAGCCGATCAGCTGAGATAGAGCACAATCATTGGATGTGGCTAGTGGTGCAACGGATTATTGTTGATCCGCAATCCGTTCAGATCACTCCCCACAGACTGGCACCAAGTGTTCCACAGATCGTTTGATGGAAAAAAAAAAAAAAAGTTGAGATAAGGTAACACTGAGGCACCGCTGCAGCTGCTCGTATCAGTAACTCAATGTCACGCACAACAACAACAACATGCCAACATAAACTTATTTTTTTTAAAAACTCTGCTTGGACTGTGATGGACCATAGGCTAAATCCTGCATAAACGCATTGAAACGTAAATGAAAATTGACATTTAAAGAGGAAGAATTACGCGTGAATCAAGTATGAAATAAATCAAGTATGTTTTGTATTTATATTCATAAAGTTTACAGTGTAAGGTTACGAAACCATCAAACACATATATTTAGGAAAAGTCACGAACCTGTGGTTTTCATGCAAATGAAGTTATTTACAAAACAAAAACCCAAATGATCGTTCTACTGTTGTCTTGTAATTGTGTTTAATCTGGCGTTAGTAAAGACGTCATCCTCCAGGTATTCACATGGAGAGTTTATGAGCTCAAATACATCAGCATTGTTCTGAAGCAATGCATTCCACTCTTCCACAAGTACTACATGCAGTTCTGCCATGTCACGTGAGCATGGGGTACAATCATCCAGTCTCTGCTTCAGCTGGTCCCAGACATGCTCTATGGGGTTCAGGTCAGGGGACATTGTTGGTCATACCAGATGAGACATCTTGAAGTCGAGCTGTGACAATTCTGGCATGATGTGGTGGAGCATTATAATCAGAAATTTGGGGGTGTGCTGGCGGAATTGGGTGATGGTGATGGGTTCTATGATGTCTCTGAAGTAAGAACGTGCAGTGACTGAGCCATCTACAATAACCAAATCTATTTTGCGTTGACTGGTGATGCCCGCCCAGACTATTGCACCTCCTCCACCAATGAACCCTGGGGGCCATGTTGACCTTGGCGAATTGCTCACCTCGCTTCTCCATCAACGCTGATGACCAACATTTCTGTGTGGAGTTACCTGCAATGGTTGTCTGGCATTCAAGCCAAAATGGTTTGTCTGGAAACCCTAGTACCCCTCACATCTCGTAAATGGGCCTGCAGCTGTGTGGCAGTTGCATGACGATGCCTGAGTGCATAGGTCCTTCGGTACTGGTCATCATTGCAGTATGTCACTCATATGAAGGTACACTGTACATAGTGAGACCATTACGTGGAAAACACAAAATGAGGTGTGTCTATCACCCAAATATAATTGCCTCCCTAGCCCAAAAATCTCTGAAGCGAAACAAACACTGTATGTATGACATCCACTGAGTCTCTCACAATATCCCTAACTTATTGTGAGTAGTGTGATGGAAGTTTGTTGTGTTGGCTTCTTCACTATATGTGTGACTTTAATCATTGTTTGAATAAAAAATATCTGCAGTTGAAGAGTAAATTTTCAGTCAATGGTCAGGTGAAATACGAGACCAAATATTCTATTTGGGGGGGGTTGAAATGATGATCTTATTAATACATATTGATACAGAGGGAGACAAAATATAGCATGGAATGTTTAATGTCCATGTGGCTCGGTTGAATGCATAGTTTACGCACCCTGATTTGTTTGTCATGTATGACCCTGAAATATTCTTCCCCGTTATGCGTGGTGAATTTGGTGGAATATGGAAGAGATTGAACCTGCTTATAAAATCTTACTTTGAGGAAGCATGTCCCATCTGCAGTGTTGGTCCCCGGCCACATCCTGCGTCTAATGTTAGAGACAGCTGAAACTCCCAGTTTTTCCAGAATCTCCTCATCTGAGATCCAGGCCGGAAGGTTCAGGAACAAGACCACCATCACCGCCACATCCCTGACTTTAACCCCTCCATCAGCCTCTCCTTCCATCCAGCACTCGCCATTGTCAGCTCAGACATCCTCTCCCCAATCACCCTGCACGCTAGCAATCCTCCACACAGGCCGATCACTGCTTGCATCAGCTCAGCTATTGTTACCCTGCCTGTTCCCTGCAGCTGTACACTGCGGGGGCAGCCGGGGACTCCGGCTGTTTTTTTGTTGTTGTGCTTTTTAAATTGTTTTTTTGGCCTTTTCAAGCATTATTTTAATAGCGATAGCTGAAGAGTGACAGGAATGCGGGGAGTGAGATGGGGAATGACATGCAAGAAAGAACCACAGGTTGGACCCGAACCCCAGGCCTCTGCAGCAAGCAGCACATGGGGGTCTACCGACCAAGTCAAACACCACCACTTCCATTCAAATTTTCAACAAGTGCATTGTTCAGAGCCATACTTGAGCAGTCCATGCCAGTACCGTTTGTATTTTTTGTCAGTCCATAGTTCTTATCTCCAAATCCATCCACCCAGTATGTTTAGAATTAGGTTAACCCTCCTGTTGTCCTCGGGTCAAAATGACCCGCCAATGTGTTAAAAACCAAAAAAAAAATCAACTAAATGATATTTTTTTAACTTTAAATTTTATGACTTTTCCTAGATTGGCCCCAACAGTAGAAAAAATGAAATGTTGTTTTTATTCACATTTCCATGTAAGCTGTACAAAAAAAAGTACAAAGGTGGTCTTCGGGTCAAAATGACCCGTGAGGCAAATAGAGTTGAAATCAAGGTCACAGAGTTATTATACACCACAGAGTGTTACAATGTTTTAGTTGTGTCTCAGATCAATCAGTAGCAGAAGTAAACAAGACAAATCAGGTGGTCTTCTCGTGGATTGCTGTGCCTTTGATCAGTCTCAGATCAATTAGTAGTAAACGTGAACAAGACAGTAGCAGACATAAACAAGACAAGACAGGTGGCGTTCTCGCAGACGGCAGAGCTCTTCTTTGTGGATTTCAAGGGGTTATAAAGGTGCTGCAGATGACAGGACCCCGAATTCTCTCTGTGCTGACGCCATGAGTGTGCGTGATGACATTGAAGAGGCTCTAGAGCTGATTTTTTCTGATGTCAGTGCAGGAGCTCCTGATAAACCTGAGGATCCAGCTACCACAGCCACTTCCCCAGCTAGGGCAAGTAAGAGGAAGAGATGTCAGTTCTGCCCTCAAAAGAAGGACTGTAAAACACATACTGTGTGCTGCAGGTGTAAGAAATATATCTGCAAAGGCTGTGCACTTGCATGCTGCGCTACATGTGCTAATTAGTTGAATGGGTTATGTTATTTTTCATATTTTGGTATTGTATTGTATTGTTTTGTATTGTCTTAAATTGTTCACTGGAGGAAAAAAAAAGAAAGAAACTTTAGTAATTGGAATGAATAAAAATGCATCCAAAACTCCTTTTCGCACATTTTTTTTCCTTTTCTTAAGCTATAGAAATACAAGTGAAGAGGGAGAACTATATTACAAATATTGTGGTGAAGGACAAGTTGTTTCTTCAAGCAATATGAAATTTGGTGTTTAAAATTCAATTAAGCTGCTTATATTGGGGGTTTAGTGAAGACGGGTCATTTTGACCCGGAGGACACAGGGTGTATACAGAAAATGAGGACAACAGGAGGGTTAAAATTACCGGTTATAAAGAAAAAAAAACGCTTCCCCAGACAGTGAGAACACTGCTCACTGAGAACACAAGAAAAAAGTGCATGAGAAAATTTACATTGTCACTGTCTGCTCCCCTTTCACCTGTCTCTCAGTACTTTTCCATTCCCTCTCCACTCACCTGCCAGCCACGCCCTCCTCATCAGACCTACTCCCCTCACCTGCTTGACTCACCTGCTTCCCATCACCAGTCAAGCTAGTATTTAAGCCCTCCCTGCTCACTCACTCGCTGCCATTGTTCTACATCAGGGGTCTCAAACTCGCGGCCCGTGGGCCAATTGCGGCCCGCAGGACGATAGTTTGTGGCGCCCGCCTTAATATGAAAGTTTAATGTTAGTGCGGCCTGCAAGTTTGATATGTATGGCATTTTACAGTGTTGTGTGCGGAGCTGAACCTACCAATCACAGTGGGGTATATGGCTCGCGGGGGCGGGACATCGGCCGGGCTTGATGTGAGCAGAGAAACATTTCTCAATGATATATCTCTGATATGATGATGTATCTCAATGAGATACAGCAGCGTTATCGTTTCTATTGGGCACACGCGGACATTCGCCCCAGCACGCTGCGTTCACAACACTTAAAAAAAAGTTTTCTTAAGTTGCTGCCCGGGTCATTATACATATATAGACGTATCTAAATGTGAATGTGTGTGTGTGTGTGTGTGTGTGTGTGTGTGTGTGTGTGTGTGTGATAAGGAGCTCAATGCAGCCTAATCTGCAGTCACATAGCGACACCTGTCCATTGGCAATAACAGTCCCCGGTAACCTGACCAATTATAAGGTCGACCCGTTATTTATGGGTCATTATGTTTTTTTATTTCCATCGCGTTATTTACATTGTATTCACATTGCCTCACACAATGAACATTTCTATATGATGTAAAAGTAGTAAAAAAAAATGACATCGACAACAGCACGGTGTCATTTCCGGGCTTTTATCCGCCGACCGCCGGGCTGCGGTTACAATAAAAAGAAGTGGGAATGACCATTCACTGTCCGTCGGCTAAAGGCTTGATTGAAACGTCAAATGCGACAGTGACAACAATCTAAAAAATGTTATTATTATTATTATTATTATTATTATTATTATTATTTATAAGTGATTGCTTTATTTTTTCATAGATTCTTAATTTATTTATTTTTTCAACTTATTTTGTGTTAAAAAATAAAGAGATTTGACAAGATTTTTTCTTGGAAAACCTGATGCGGCCCAGCCTCATCCAGACTCTGCCTCCAGCAGCCCCCAGGTAAATTGAGTTTGAGACCCCTGTTCTACATGCTCATGCTCGACTCTCCAGCACTCTTCTCTGGACTGATCTCTCGTTGCCCACCCGACCCTGCCTCCTGTCTCTGAACACGAGCTTCTGGTCTCTCTGGATTCTGCCAACTGGTGTCGGCCCAGCTATTGGTGGCTCGCTCCTGGTACGTCTGCCTCAACGCCTGTCTACCTGCTTGCCGGACTGGTGTTCCCAGCCTAAGCCCCTGGACTTTCCCTGTGCGCAGAGAGACTATTTCCTCTGCTGTTGCTTTGAACGGTGCTATTGCTCATCAAACTGCCAAGTGTAATAAAAGTGACTTTCCTGTATTACTTTCGTCCAGTGTGCTGCATTTGGGTTCTCACTACACCGTTTCATACCTGCAGTGTAGAATTTGGAAAAGGAAAAACCTAGACAAACAAAAGCACCCGCTGCCACTCTCACTCTCACTCATTTGTTTGCTCATTCTAACTCTCTCACTCTGCATCTGCTGGTTCAAGGTGTTATGGCTGTAAGCCTATGTAAAATCAGATCCATATTGCCGATCCAATTATTTTTCTGCTTACTCATCTCCACCTCCATCTTCTGCATCCCCTTCTTCCTCTTCCTCTCTTGCTGCTGTGTTTCGCTCCTGTCTTCCGGCACTTGAAGTCAGGGCACTCCCTGAAGATGTGTCCTGGCTTGATGCAGAGTCTGCACACCCGCACCTGTCAGTAATGTATGTCTCTAAAATACTCTGCTCCTCTCAGTGTCTCCAACTTGGCTGAGTATGGGAGTGATCAGATTTTAAAAAAAAGGTTTAAAAACCTTGTCCCATCTGCAATCTCCGTCCCCGGCCACTTGCGCCGTTTAATATCAGACAATGGCCACACACCCCACTCCTCCAGCCTTGCCAGTATTGTGGCATCCTCCATATAAACCGTCAGGTTTATGAAGGGCACCACCATGTCATGAATTATCTGGCATGCCCTAGTGCCTACTCCTTTTGCCCGCACACCATTCAGGAGCTTGCGCTTTCCCACCTCATCTTTTATGGTGGTTTCATAATCTTTTTCCCCTCTCACTTGGCACCCAGTCACCCATCCACATTGTGTTGCCACTTCCTGAAGAATATCCATCATGGAAATCACTCCCATTCTCTCTCTTCACTTATCCCTTGTCCCTCCCATGCTCCATTTCCACTGCTTAGCATAGTCTGCTGCCATGTCAAACAAAACTCCCCTAACAACAACATTGCTGTGGGGTGATTGTCCACTATAATTGAATTAGGATTTTCCCAAATAAATTTAATCCATAAATCAAGAAGAAAGGAAAAAAACAGGCTGTTATATCACCTTACTGTGCAAACTTGTGAGTGTATCCGGGGTGGTAAGGCCATAAGCCTCTCAGCAAATGGGAAAGTCACTAATGCAGGGCAGCAAAGAGGAAGTCACCTTTGTTTCAAGCCGCGCCTTGGCACAGTGCCATATAGTGGCAGGGAGGGAGACAACCTGCCACACAAACAACTCTTTAAATATGTATCAGTCAAATGTTTTCTTATGAATTAAAGTAACAAATTCCCACAAACACAGCAACCCACAACCTAAACCAGTGTCTTGGCCAACATTAGCAGTTAACATTAATAGCTAAATTCAAGCAAGGCCTAGCTAAGTGCTAGCCTGGAAAGCTAATGGAGTTAACCCAGCATGCTAACAGGAGCTTGCAGGAGCTAAATGCCACTCTTATTTTCACATCACGCTCTCAAGATAGCTCAACAGTGTAACACATTATACTTACAAGTCATACATTATTAGGCTATTTTTAGCTAACTGCAGCTTACCAATGGGCTGTGTGCTTCTGTCAAAACCTGAATACAGCTACCATGAACAACAACAGGAAGCCATACAGACAAGAGCCTTAAATCAGCTATTTAGAGCTACAAATGATGGTAAGCACTAAAAGTCTTGACAATATGCAGGATTTGGCTTGTTAACGTGTACTGACAACCTGCCGGTAGGGTAGATGGCTAGCGCTAGCAGCTAACGTGACTGGTGACACAGAGTTAAAAATGAACAAACATCCCATTAAAAAGTATACCCATACTCTTAGTATGGTTTAGTATTCTTAGTATTTATCCATAATAAGTTGCAAGTATTTTGAGTTGGGGGCTGTCAACAAAGTTAGTGTACATGGCGGACAGCACATCCACACAGACGGTTATTGGAATACGTCTTATCTTTTACAAAATGAAACGGTATAGCTGGTGATATAAATGTTATTCTGTTGGCATGACCAAAACGCATCTCTCTAATGACTCTGTAACATAGTTACACTCAGTTTGTTTTTATTGGTTTCATGTCCACTAATTCTCCTGTCATTTCAGATTCCTCTTTGCAATCAACTCATTTCCCTCACCTGGTTTTCCCCATCCATCTCCTCACCTGCAGTCCATTTCCCCATCAGTCCCTCAGCTTATATACTGGTTCATTTCCCTTTCATCCCTGCCAGATTGTCTTGTTATATTTTTGGCAAGCTCTCCAGCAATTCCTGAGTAGTCTTCCCGTTCAGACCCTCCCTGTACTTTGGATTCCTGCCTGCCCCTCATCGGATTTGTTTGCCTGTCTGCTTTCCTGGGTTTGACCCTTTACTTGTACTTTGGAACTGACTAAACTGATTTTTCCCCCAAACTCGTCTGCCTCCGTGTCGTGCTTTTGGGTCTTTGTATGTTTGCATGTCAATCAAACTTCCCCTAGTTTTACCTCAGATTGTTATGTACAACAAGGTAAAACTAGTAGACCAATGTGAATGTGCATAACTATCTGATGTTAAACTAGGGGCTGTTTGATTGATGCACATAGATTTTAAAGAATATAGATTTAGATATAGAATATACTATAGAGAGATTTAACATAGTGCTGTACTATATTAAATATTATTCTAAATCTAAATGATTTGTTGTTTGAGTTTTACTCATCTTCCTCCATGTTTTACTACACCAGGTGAAACATTGAGAGACCTAGACACCAGTGCAGTGTGTGCAACAAGACGCTCACTGAGAAGTCTAACTTGACAAGGCACACAAATTAATTTTGCCAAGGAGAACTGGGACTGATGTGTGTGGTAAAAGCTTCACCACCAAATCATGACTGATCAGTCATCAAAAGCAGCACCAGTATGAAAACATTTGTTTGTACAGGCAAGGAGAGGCCAGGCTGCAGTGTACAGATGCAGCAAAGTCTGTGGCACAGGTCCCCAGCAAGGTAAAAGACCTCACATGGCTGCATCCCAAAAAGGCAGAGGCCGCTGCCAAGATATCTGGGGAAAATGATGTCAGCTGGCTCGTATGGTTGCTCTCTGAATACTGTAGATGACCATGAGTCTGGCTCAAAACATAATTCATTAGACAAAAACTTCTTTACTTTTTTCAAACGTGGCAAACAAAATCATGGTCCTCCACCCGACCACCTAGTCCTACTCAGCAGCCGAGTTTTCTTTCAACAGTACTTTTTAAAAACTCAAAAAAATTAACTAAATCCCCACAATCCAAAAAAATAATGTAAAAAGCTCCCATGACCACTTTTACAAACATCATATTTACAACATTACTAATCTTATGTAGCACATTTGTATGGATCCTATTGTGTCTAATCAAGAAATCAGCAGAAATTGTTCTCACACTATTACTACCTTATCCCCAAATTTGACCATATTCTCTTCACATCCATACCCATAAACACTCTGCTCCACACTTTCTCAGCTGCTGGCTCCTTCATCACATCCACCATCACCCATCTATATACTTTTATCCTCAATGCTGTCTTTTTTTTTGTTTCTATATCTAAAAAAATCCAATCCTCCATCACACCCCATGCCCACCAGTGTTCCCTGTGCAATCTTAACACCCTTCCCCTTCCATATAAAATCACACAGAATTTTGTTGAGTTCATTTAAAACCCATGTTGGCATTTCTAACACAGTCAACACATACACACAGACTGTTAGTAGCAGATTATTGACCACCGTAACCTTTCCCTTTAACCTAAGCTTTCTTGCCTTCCACCTCTCACATATAGTTTGTATTTTGTTGCCAGTTGGAGCTCAGTTGCCTCTTTAGTTTTAGCACCTAAGTTTATACCCAACACTTTAATGCACTTCTCCTCCACCTTTAGACCTACATCTTCTCTCTCTACTTTGCCTATATACATTATTTCAGATTTTTCTTTATTTATTCTCGTGTCTGACGCCTTCCCATATATCTGCCAATTCCAGCACCCTTTTCACACTGTTCCCATCTCTCACTGTTATTGTTGTGTCGTCTGCATATTGGTTTATTGTATTCATGCTCCCAAGCAGGTGTTCTATGCCCTGAATTATTTTATCTTTTTTAATTAATGAGGCCAGGGGCTCTACTGAAATGGCATAGAGTAATGCTGATAGGGGACAGCCCTGTCTTATTGATCTTTCTAGGCTAAATCTGTCAGTCAGTACTCCATTTACTTTAACACAGCTCCTTACACCCTTGTACAACCTCCTCACCCACCCCACCAATCTTGCACCAAATCCAAATCTCTCAAGTAGTCTAAACAAAAGTTCACGCTCTACCCTAGCAAACGCTTTATTAACCTTCGAGTTCATATTACTGGACTATAAGCCTTTTTGTAGAAAGTCTTACAGCAGATGTTTATCTGACAGTGCTGTTGCAAAATTCAAGGAAGTGATTCCTTCAGTACTGCCATGTCTCAATGTAGCAGAGGACTTGTCTGCTCCCATGAGCCCCTCACAAATAGATCATATTGTTGAGAGCACTACAGGCTCATTACAGACAGCACTTGACTCTATTGCACCTCTGAAAAAGAAGAATATTAAACAGAGGAGGTTAGCTCCATGGTATAGCCAGCAGACTCGCAAATTAAAGCAAGTGGCACGTAATTCTGAACGCAAATGGCGTGCCACTAAACTGGAAGAATCTCGCTTAGTCTGGCAAGATAATCTTAAAACCTATAGGAAGGCTCTCCGTAATGCCAGAACAGCTTATTACTCTTCTTTAATAGAGGAAAACAAGAACAACCCCAGGTTTCTCTTCAGCACTGTAGCCAGGCTAACAGAGAACCACAGCTCTATTGACCCATCTACTCCTCTGGGTCTAACTAGTAATGACTTCATGAGCTTCTTTAATGATAAAATTAGGACCATTAGAGACAAAATACATCATGCCTTGCCTTCGACAGGCACTGATCTGCATTCTGATACAGCAAGTTTGGAAACAGCTGCAAAACCTGATACATATTTAGACAGCTTCTCTCCCATTGACCTTCATCAAATAACTTCAATAATTTCTTCATCTAAGTCGTCAACCTGTCTCCTAGACCCCATCCCAACCAGGCTGCTCAAGGATGTTTTACCTTTAGTTAGCCCTTCTTTACTGGATATGATTAACCTGTCTTTATTATCAGGATATGTACCACAGTCCTTTAAAGTAGCTGTAATTAAACCTCTTCTTAAAAAGCCCACTCTAGATCCAGAGGTTTTGGCTAACTATAGACCGATATCAAACCTTCCCTTTCTTTCTAAGTTACTCGAGAAGGCTGTAGCTAATCAGCTATGTGAATTTCTTCACAAGAACAGTTTATTTGAGGATTTTCAGTCAGGATTTAGAGTCCATCATAGCACAGAGACCGCACTAGTCAAAGTCACAAACGATCTCCTAATGGCATCAGACAAAGGACTCATCTCTGTACTCGTCCTGTTAGATCTTAGTGCTGCATTTGACACCATAGACCATCAAATTCTTTTACAGAGACTGGAACATCAGATTGGCATCAAAGGAACCGCCCTAAGCTGGTTTAGGTCGTATTTCTTAGATCGATCTCAGTTTGTTCACGTCAATGATGAATCCTCCATACATACCAAAGTCTGTCATGGAGTCCCACAAGGTTCTGTACTAGGACCACTTCTATTCAGTCTATATATGCTTCCTCTAGGGAACATTATTAGGAATCACTCCATTAATTTTCATTGTTATGCTGACGACACCCAATTATATTTATCGATCAAGCCTGATGAAACCAATCATTTAGCCAAACTGCAAGCGTGCCTTAGGGATATAAAAAGTTGGATGACCTATAACTTTCTGATGTTGAACTCAGATAAAACTGAAGTTCTTGTAATTGGACCCAAACACCACAGAAACTCTCTTTCCGGAGACTTGGCCACCTTAGACGGGACCACCCTGGCCTCCAGCTCCTCCGTAAAGAACCTTGGAGTTATTTTTGATCAGGATTTGTCCTTTAATGCCCACATAAAACAAATTTCAAAGACTGCATTCTTCCACTTACGTAACATTACCAAAATCAGACGCATCCTGTCCCAAGCGGATGCAGAAAAACTAGTCCATGCATTTGTTACTTCTAGGCTGGACTACTGTAACTCTCTATTATCAGGCTGCCCCAATAAGTCTCTTAGGACTTTGCAGCTAATTCAGAATGCTGCTGCACGTGTTCTGACAGGAACCAAGATCAGAGATCACATCTCACCCATTTTGGCTTCCTTACACTGGCTACCTGTTAAATCTAGAATAGAATTTAAAATTCTTCTCCTTACATACAAAGCTCTTCATGGCCAGGCACCATCATATTTAAAAGAGCTCATAGTTCCCTACTACCCCTCTAGACCACTGCGTTCTCAGAATGCTGGGTTCCTTGTGGTTCCCATAGTTTCCAAAAGTAGACTGGGAGCCAGAGCTTTCAGCTATCAAGCTCCTCTTCTGTGGAACAAACTACCTTTCTGGGTTCGGGAGGCAGACACGGTCACCACATTCAAGACTAGACTTAAGACTTTCCTTTTTGATAGCGCTTATAGTTAGGGCTGGCTCAGGCCTTCCCTTAGTTATGCTGCCATAGGACTAGACTACCGGGGGACCCGACCCCCGCCCCCCCCCCCACTAACTAAACTTCTTCCTCGGAGTTTCTGTGCTTTCTCGTCCAGCAGGTTCTCATGGATCGTGACTGCTGCTGTGGTCTGCTGCTGACGTCCACGCCTTACTGTAAACCCTCTCTCTCTCTCTCTCTCTCTCTCTCTCTCTCTCTCTCTCTCTCTCTCTATCAATGTAAGGCAGTTCAATATCCCTTAGAGTCCGCATAAACGGGGCCTGAGGTTTTATTGTTCTGTCAATCATTATCTCTCTTACACCTTTTCTTTGGATATTACTAACTACACCTCTTCCCCGGAGTTTCTGTGCTTTCTCGTCCAGCAGGTTCTCATGGATCGTGGCTGCCGCCGTGGTCTGCTGCTGACGTCCACCATATTTAGCATTACATGCCATATATAGTCATTATTGCTACCATCCCCACTACAGCTTTGTTGGTTAATGACTTATTGCTGCTGTGCATCTGTGTTCCACTGCTACTGCAATCACCTCACCATTTATTGTAATTCATTGTAATTGTACAATATGTTTGTGTTGATTGTTCTGTACATGTGACATCCATTGCACGTCTGTCCGTCCTGGAAGAGGGATCCCTCCTCTGTGGCTCTTCCTGAGGTTTCTTCCACATTTTTTTTTCCCTGTTAAAAGGGTTTTTTGTGGGCAAGTTTTTCCTCACTCGAACAGAGGGTCTAAGGACAGAGGGTGTCACTCCCTGTACAGATTGTAAAGCCCTCTGAGGCAAAATGTGTTTTGTGACTTTGGGCTATACAAATAAAATTTGATTTGATTTGATTTGATTTGATTTATTCCAATCTATCCCCAACACTATCCCCCCTGCCCCGTCTCTCTTCATGAATTCTATTATATCCCTAACTGTTGCAATTGTGTCGGCTATATCCCTGCCTGGTATGCTATAACACTGCGAAAATTTTATTATATCCCCTATCACTTGTTTTATTCTGTTTGCCAACACCTTGGCCAGGATTTTATAATCCACATTGAGCAGACTTATAGGTCTATAATTCTGCAGATCCAGTCTATCCCCTTTCCTCTTGAAAACTAAAGTAATCACACCATCTAACATCCTACCCTGTACTATCTCTGTTTTCTCAATCTCCCTAAAAACCTCTAATATTGATGCCATCTGCTCCTTATATGCTTTATAAAGTTCAATCCCTGGACTCTTGCCACTTTTCAGCCCCTGTATTGCCTCCATCACTTCCTTCCTATTTATATCTCTGTCACACCAATCACTATCATCTACGTCCAATTTACTTTCTAGACTGTCCAGTACCTCCACCATACTGTCTTCATTTAATCCACCTCCCTCATAACTCCCTATAAAACTCTTGCACCCTCTCCAGTATGGCCACATAGTCATCTACTACCTGCCCCTCCTTATTTCTGATTTCATGTATATATGTCCTGCTCTGCTTACTTTTTTCTAGACCAAAAAAGTACGCTGTACACCTTTCACCCTCCAGTGCATATTTTGTTTTGCTCCATAAAATTGCTCCTCTACATTTCTCAGTCTCGTATCTCTGTAGTTCCATCTTTACCTTTATATAATTCTCCATGCTGTAGCCTTCTTCATTCTCTGCTTTACTCAGCTCTTCCCTCAGTATTTCCCTCAACTCCTTCTCTTCCCTCTTTGTTCTCGCCTTTCTTTTCCTACTATACCAAATGCTTATTGATTTGATTTTGTTCTTCACTTTCTCCCATATCACCGCAATCTGAGCATCTGTCCTATTATCTTCAACACATTCTTTTATTCTCTCATTCACACATTCTAACAACTCCCTAATCTGTTTATATTCTTCCTCTTCAATGTACCCGGCATTCAATATCCAGATCCCTCCCCCTATCTCCTCTCTCCCTACCTTAATCCTGAATCTCACCACATCATGGTCACTCAGTGAATTTATTTCGTATCTTTGTCCGTCTGTCTTCTTCCGCTTTATCCGATCTCATTCTTTTGGTCACTACACAAAGCTCGTGACCATAAGTGAGGGTAGGAACGTAGAATGATTGGTAAATCGAGAGCTCAGCCGAAAGGCCACCACGACGGACCGGCGCAGAGCCCGCATCACTGCAGAAGCTGCACCGATCTGCCGGTCAATCTCCTGTTCCGTCCTTCCCTCACTCGTGAACAAGACCCCGAGATACTTGAACTCCTCCACTTGAGGCAGGATCTCAACCCCGACCTGGAGACTGTACTCCACCCTTTTCCGGCTGAGAACCATGGCCTCAGATTTAGAGGTGCTGATTCTCATCCCAGCCGCTTCACACTCGGCTCCAGAGAGAGCTGAAGGTCATGCTCTGAAGCCAACAAGACCAGGTCATCTGCAAAAAGCAGCGACCCAGTCCTGAGGCCACTGAACCATAGCCCCTCAACGCCCTGACTGTGGCTAGAAATTCTGTCCATAAAGGTTATGAACAGAATCGGTGACAAAGTGCAGCCCTGGCGGAGTCCAACTCTCAGAGGAAACAAGTCCAACTTACTGCCGGCGATGCGGACCAAGCTCTGACACCGAGAGTACAGGGACCAGACAGCCCGTATTAACGGGTCCGGGACCCCATACTCCCGGAGCACCCCCCACAGGGTTTTCCGGGGGACACGGTCGAATGCCTTCTCCAAGTCTAGGACTGTGCTAAGGGTATAGAGCTGGACAAAAGCCACACTGCTCCTCCTGAATCCCCGGTTCAACAATCTTGCGGACCCTCTTCTCCAGGACCCCTGAAAAGACCTTCCCAGGGAGGCTGAGAAGTGTGGTCCCCCTATAGTTGGAGCACACCCTCCGGTCCCCCTTTTTGAAGAGGGGAACCACCACCCCGGTCTGCCAGTCCACAGGCACTGCCCCCGATGTCCATGCGATGTTGCAGAGACATGTCAACCAAGACAGCCCCACACAATTCAGAGCCTTAAGGAACTCCGGGCGGATCTCATCCACCCCTGGGGCCTTGCCACCGGGGAGCTTTTTAACTACCTCGGTGACTTCAGCCCCAGAGATTGGCGAGCCCACCACAGGGTCCCCAGACTCTGCTTCCTCAGTGGAAGACGTGCTGGTGGGATTGAGGAGGTCTTTGAAGTATTCCCTCCACCGACCCAGGACATCCCCAGTCGAGGTCAGCAGCACCCCGCCCCTACTGAACACAGTGTTGACAGTGCACTGCTTCCCCCGCCTGAGCCTCCGGATGGTGGTCCAGAACCTCCCGAAGCCATTCGAAAGTCATTCTCCATGGCCTCACCAAACTCCTCCCACACCCGAGTTTTTGCCTCTGCAACCGCAGAAAGCTGCGTTCCGCTTGCCATGTCGATAACTGTCAGCTGCTTCAGGGGTCTGTTGAGGCAGGCCTAATAGCCTCCTCGCCGAGTTGGTTGATTGCAGAGAAGGATTAGCCGAAGACCAATGTTGTGTCAGAAGCTTCTTTTATTAGCGCAGTTTGCAAAGTGCGGAGATCACTCTTACAGAGAATACATCTGTTAGGTTAAACACCCCGAGAGACCTGGCCTGTTGTCTAAAGGGGGGTTTTTTATGTACTTCTCATCCAGCTGTGTGTGCTCTCCCTGTCAAGGTGTCCTTGACTATTAGCCACTTCTCCTATCTCTGTGTCTGTACATCCTTGGATGTGCCTTATAAGGAGTTGTTTTTCAGTTCCTCTGTTGTCCTCACCTAACCTCAGAAGTGTGTGTTCTACCGTGAGCTTCTATATGCATATAAGCGTATGTGAGTGTATATAGGTGTATGTGAGAGTATATGTGTATGTTCCCTCTCAATCCCCCTTTTGATCTCTACTAAGAGATCACCTCTCTGCTCACTTCCTGTGTCTGCAACTCGTCCTCCTGCTCATGCACCTCTAACAGAGACATCATTCCCTGCGGTTTTCCCTCTATAGCTGTTGAGATTAATCTTACGGAGAGTGAGCGGATACAGGGTATGCAGCAGCATCCACAAGTTACCAATATAGCAAGGATGATAACACTATGATCATAGACACGCTCACTAGCCACAACAGGATCCAGGGGTTCCCATACAGGGACGCTCGTGAAGCCATGCTGGACCCAATCAACTAAACCTTCGTCTACTTTCTCTGTCTTTCCCCCTTTTCTTTCTCTGTACTCCAAGCGGTACCACCCTCAGAGGAGTTTAAAACCTTCTATCTATGGGTTAAGACGCCGGCTATAGTGAGTTACAACCTGGTGTGTCCTGTGTGCATTAATTTGATCAGCCCCCACCCAAATATAATACAGATAACAAGCCAGCATGCAATGCAAATAGTAAGTTGCAGGGGTGTCATTTGCCCTGTTTGATCTTGTTTCTTTCGTAGGTAGCTTGGCACACTACATGCAGAAGAGGAGCGCTCGTTTCACCTCCTCCCTATGGTGTGTCTTCTTACTTCAGGCCCCAGGGGGAGACTACCCTGGTGCCCTGATCACCACCAGGGGATTATTCTGCCCCTTTGTTGGTGGGATCTGTCTCTGAGTCAGCCGACTCAGTGCTCTTAGCTTGGAGATCCTCCTGGATCTCAGTTAAGGAGCGTTGTGGCTCCTCAGCGGCAGCGCACTGGCTCCAATGGAACCAGGTATCACCTTTCCCTTTCAGCCGCACCGCGTGGGTCGTTCTCTCGACCACCTGATATGGCCGCGTCCACCTTGGTTCAGACCACTTTCGTTTAACAACCCTCAGGAGTACCCACCCTGATTCTGGTGCCGTTTGGACGTCGCCTCCTTCCTTGGTGGTTGCTACCTGTTTGGAGAAACCTGCAACGAGAGCTTGCAATTCACGGAAATACTCTTTTGATGTCAATTGCTGGTCATCAGTGAGTGCCCCTGTTAGCTGGGCTTGCGGGCCTGGGAAAGGCCTACCCGTCTCCAGCTCATGTGGTGTGAACCCTGTACTTTGGTTTACTGAGCTCCTGATAGACATTAAGGCGAGGGGTAAAGCATCTAACCAATTCATTTTGGTCTGTGCACAGATTTTTGCCAATCTTGTTTTTACTGTTTGGTTCATTCTTTCCACCTTTCCTTGTGACTGTGGGTGGTACACTGTCTCGAATCCGTGTTTCAGGCCCAGCATGTTCTCCACTCGTTGTAAGTCCTGATTCTTGAAGTGGGTTCCGTTATCTGATCTTATCTTTTTGGGGAACCCATGCCTTGGAATGTACTGATTAATCAGAAACTTAATCACTGATTGACTATCTTCCCTCCTTGTGGGCCTTGTGGGCCATCCTGTGTAGGCATCCACACACATTAGCACATACCGATACCCTCTGACAGTGATTATCATATCTGTGTAGTCTATTATGATTTCTCGTCCTGCCTTGACCTGCAATGGATATCATCACTTCTCCTATCTCTGTGTCTGTACATCCTTGGATGTGCCTTATAAGGAGTTGTTTTTCAGTTCCTCTGTTGTCCTCACCTAACCTCAGAAGTGTGTGTTCTACCGTGAGCTTCTATATGCATATAAGCGTATGTGAGTGTATATAGGTGTATGTGAGAGTATATGTGTATGTTCCCTCTCAATCCCCCTTTTGATCTCTACTAAGAGATCACCTCTCTGCTCACTTCCTGTGTCTGCAACTCGTCCTCCTGCTCATGCACCTCTAACAGAGACATCATTCCCTGCGGTTTTCCCTCTATAGCTGTTGAGATTAATCTTACGGAGAGTGAGCGGATACAGGGTATGCAGCAGCATCCACAAGTTACCAATATAGCAAGGATGATAACACTATGATCATAGACACGCTCACTAGCCACAACAGGATCCAGGGGTTCCCATACAGGGACGCTCGTGAAGCCATGCTGGACCCAATCAACTAAACCTTCGTCTACTTTCTCTGTCTTTCCCCCTTTTCTTTCTCTGTACTCCAAGCGGTACCACCCTCAGAGGAGTTTAAAACCTTCTATCTATGGGTTAAGACGCCGGCTATAGTGAGTTACAACCTGGTGTGTCCTGTGTGCATTAATTTGATCAGCCCCCACCCAAATATAATACAGATAACAAGCCAGCATGCAATGCAAATAGTAAGTTGCAGGGGTGTCATTTGCCCTGTTTGATCTTGTTTCTTTCGTAGGTAGCTTGGCACGCTACATGCAGAAGAGGAGCGCTCGTTTCACCTCCTCCCTATGGTGTGTCTTCTTACTTCAGGCCCCAGGGGTAGACTACCCTGGTGCCCTGATCACCACCAGGGGATTATTCTGCCCCTTTGTTGGTGGGATCTGTCTCTGAGTCAGCCGACTCAGTGCTCTTAGCTTGGAGATCCTCCTGGATCTCAGTTAAGGAGCGTTGTGGCTCCTCAGCGGCAGCGCACTGGCTCCAATGGAACCAGGTATCACCTTTCCCTTTCAGCCGCACCGCGTGGGTCGTTCTCTCGACCACCTGATATGGCCGCGTCCACCTTGGTTCAGACCACTTTCGTTTAACAACCCTCAGGAGTACCCACCCGGATTCTGGTGCCGTTTGGACGTCGCCTCCTTCCTTGGTGGTTGCTACCTGTTTGGAGAAACCTGCAACGAGAGCTTGCAATTCACGGAAATACTCTTTTGATGTCAATTGCTGGTCATCAGTGAGTGCCCCTGTTAGCTGGGCTTGCGGGCCTGGGAAAGGCCTACCCGTCTCCAGCTCATGTGGTGTGAACCCTGTACTTTGGTTTACTGAGCTCCTGATAGACATTAAGGCGAGGGGTAAAGCATCTAACCAATTCATTTTGGTCTGTGCACAGATTTTTGCCAATCTTGTTTTTACTGTTTGGTTCATTCTTTCCACCTTTCCTTGTGACTGTGGGTGGTACACTGTCTCGAATCCGTGTTTCAGGCCCAGCATGTTCTCCACTCGTTGTAAGTCCTGATTCTTGAAGTGGGTTCCGTTATCTGATCTTATCTTTTTGGGGAACCCATGCCTTGGAATGTACTGATTAATCAGAAACTTAATCACTGATTGACTATCTTCCCTCCTTGTGGGCCTTGTGGGCCATCCTGTGTAGGCATCCACACACATTAGCACATACCGATACCCTCTGACAGTGATTATCATATCTGTGTAGTCTATTATGATTTCTCGTCCTGCCTTGACCTGCAATGGATATCTGCCCATTTGTGGTTTAATGGCCGGTCTGGGGTTGTACTTATTGCACACTTCGCACGTTTTTACAGAATTTTGCACCATATCCTTCAAAAAGGTGTGCCACCAATTGTCCAGATTTCTCATCATTTGCGCCACCCCCACATGCCCCACTCCGTGTGCCTCTTCGAAAGCGCTTTGTCTTATCCCTGGAGGTATGATTGGTCGTCCGTCTGGTCCCCTCCAGAACCCTTTTACCTCTGTGGCCCCTCTCGCTTTCCACCGCGTCTTCTCTTGAGGGGATGCCTGTGCCTGCAGTTCAATTAGTCTCTGCATGTCTGTTTCCTGTTCTGTGTCTGGGCACACTATTAATGCCTTCGCTTCATAGCCTGCTGCTTGCTTCGCGGCCTGATCTGCTGCTGCGTTTCCTCTGGCTACAGGACTGTCTGTTTTATCATGTCCCTTACATTTTATGACTGCCACATTTCTTGGGAGGAGAAGTGCTTCTGCTAGCTCCTTCATCTCCATTTCGTGTCTGATTGGCTTGTTTGTGGCCGTCAAAAATCCTATTACCACATCCATTGCCCTAGCTCTATGTGTACAGCTCCTGCTGCATAGGCAGAGTCCGTGTATATATTTACATCCTGTCCCTGTGCTAACTTCAATGCTTCTATTATCGCTACCACTTCAGCCCTTTGTGCAGACTGCTGTCCTTGTAATCTTTCTGCTTTTATTGTTACAATTTGGCCCTGAACCTCTTCCACTACTGCGTAGGCTGCCTTGAGCCCTTCTTTGTCGTGCCTGAAACAGCAACCATCTGTGTACAGATTTCGGGCTCCTATCAGTGGTTGTGCCTGTAGATCTAGTCTGACTTTCTCTTTGTGTACTCTTTCTGTGCATTCATGTGGCTCTCCTACCCCTATGTGTTCAGCCATGTTAATGCCTTCGTGTGTGAAAGATACGTTCAGAGCTTCCAGCACTTGGCTGAGTCTCCTCTGTCTCAGTGGTGTGAGTGTGAAACTCCACTACACTGATTGGTCAACACATTTAACTGGTGCCCCATTACCACGTGAGCAGTTTTTTGAATTAGCTTGGCCACCCCTGTTGCGTGTTGTGTGTGGGTGTCTTTTTTCCATGTTATCTAGCATGGTGCTGATGTACATCAGTACTACTCTTTCTCCCCCTTTTCTCTGGAACAGAACTCCATTAACACCATGTTCTGTGCCAGAGACATCCAAATAGAACGGGAGGCCGTAGACTGGTATGGCTAGCTCTGCGGCCCCCACTAGGGTCTGTTTAATGTGTATGAAGGCTTCTTCAGCGGCCTGTGTCCATTCTAATGGCGATTTTAGGTTTCTCGTGCCCTGTTCTTTGACTAAATCGCGTAGGGGTTTCGTAAGGCCTGTATAGTCTGCAATGTAGTTCCTACTGTAACCTGTCAGACCAAGGAAGGACAGCATGTCTTTAACGGTCACTGGTCTGGCGTGGTGTAGAATGTTGGTGCGATGTTGGGGCGATAAACTAGCCCCCTTTTGTGAGATCATTCTACCGAGGAAGGCAACCTGTTTTCAGTTTAGACTTACTGACCTTAAAACCTTTGTCAGCTAGGTGCTGGAGCACCACGCGGGTTGCTGCCAGACAGGAGTCAGCTGTGGGAGCTGCCAGCAGTAGGTCATCTACATACTGAACCAGAGTCACCTGTTCTGCGAGCAGTCTTGGAGTACTTGTTTCAAGGTTTGATTGAAAATACCTGGGGAAAGTGCAAAGCCCTGTGGTAATCTAGTATATCGGAGCTGCTGGCCCTGATAGGTAAAAGAAAAGATGTCCCTGCAGTCTTCTGCCAATGGGAGGCAAAAGAATGCGTTAGCCAAATCAATACACGTGAACCAACTATGAGTCGGTTCAAGGTTGGACAGAGCAACGTAGGGATTGGGTACGGGGACAGTGGGTGTGGTCAAAATGTCATTTATTGCCCTAAGGTCATGAGCCATGCGGTATTTGCCAGTCCCTTTCTTTTCTATCGGCAGGATTGGGGTGTCCCACTTGGAGCAGGAGGGTTGTAACACCCCCTTTTCCAGTAGGCCTTCAATCGTTTGTCTTATGCCTGCCTCTGCTTGTGGCTTATGTGGATATTGTCTTATCCACAACGGTGTGTCTGTCTGCACTCGGAAGCTGACGGGTTTACAGTCTATTTTTCCTACGTCCGTGGGGCCCTGGGCCCACAGGTGTGCAGGGAGCGCATCCACCAGAGCTGCTGCTTCTGGATGATCGTTTTTTTCCCTACTATCGTGTCGCGTGATTTGTGCATGTTCCATGACCACGGTGTCCACCCCTTCGACCTGTATACGATATATTTTGGTCTCTGGCGAGTACTGAACCTGAGGAATACGCGTTGGGACCCAATCTCGCTGTGCTAATGCTCTCTTTACTATTCCCCCTAGTTCTTTAGCTTGGTGATGTGGGTTGAGGGCCAGGGAGACATGTGGGGCTGCCTCGTCTGACATCATGTACCAATTAACCTGTTCTGGAGTTAAATCAACTGCTGCTGCTACTCCTTCTGGTGCTACATAAATATTCTGTGTCTTTATCGACCACTCATGTCCTTCTAGTTGTTCTTGGAAGTTGTCCTGATACCATTCTGTCTGTAATCTGTCATATAAAAGGGTCACGTGGGGAGGATCAGGCGGGGAGATGTAGGGCTCAATGTGGGCGATCCAGGGCTTCCACTGCAGGTAGGCCGAGAGGATGCCACCTTGGTCGGGTGTTTCAGGCTTGAGCAAGCCCCAGTAGATGTCAGCATACTGCTCCTTTACAGGTTGGATCAGATATTGCCCCGTCGTAGCATGGTCGACGCAGTGCAATCGCGATCCGTCTGGCAACATCACCACCACCCCGTCTGCGCTGCACATGATTGAAGCTCCCAATTTCACCAACAGGTCCCTTCCTAACAGGTTCAAGGGGGCCATGGGAGAGTGTACGAATGGGTGTGTCACAGTCTGTTTTCCAACTTTAGTCAGCAGTGGTCGTGTTATAGGCAGAGTCTGCTTTTCCCCAGAGAACCCCATTAATGATATAGTTCTGGAGGACCGGGTGTTTGGTGGAACCGCTTGCATTGCGCAGTAGGTGGCCCCTGTATCAACCAGAAATGGCAGAGTCATATTTTCGACTTCTATGGACAGCATCAGGTCTGCCATATTGACGCTGTCTGAGTCTCTCTGTGGGGTGTGTCATTCCTGCTGGGGGTCCCACTCAGGATGGGATTCCCATTCCACTGCTGACATGTTTCTTTTTAAGCGGACCAGTCCGTGATCGTCTGGACCGCCTCTATTCACGGGTCCCCCTCTTGGAGTTCGTCCTTCAGCACCATACAGGAGTGGGCAGGTTCGGATCCAATGATCTGGTTGGTCGCAGTAATAGCAGCGGCCTCCTCCCGGCTGTCCCCTTGGTGGTCCGCCCCTTCCGCCTCTACCTCTGAAACTCCCTCTACCCCTTATTGGTCCTCCCCCGTTTCCTCCCTGCCCATAATAGGGTGGCTGTGATGGGTGTGGGGGCTGCGGTGCCCATGGTGGGACCGGATACAGATCAGGAGTTCCCGTCTGTTCTACTGCCACCATCGCTTTTCCGATTTCCTTCTTTTGTTTCTTATCTTGAGTTTTCTGTCTAGCCTCAGCAAGCTGCAACTTCAACAATTGAGTCTGCAGTTCCTTTAAGTCATCCTGATTTTTGTCACTGTGTTCTTGTGCTCGGGTTAGATGATGCACAAGATGTTTCTCCCACACATGGGCCTCACTTCCTAATAAATCAGGATTATTTTTCATGGCGTCCCTCACGTCCCCTGGCACTCCCTCCAAGATTGCCTGTCTGAACCACTCCCTCTGAGCTCCCGGTTTCCCTGGATGTTGCCCTGAGTATTTAACCCAGGTGTCCTTTCCCTGGTCAATATAGTCGTGAGGGTTTTGTTTGGGATCCCATTTCATTTTTGGCATGACACTGGCGTTGGGCAGTGGGTATTTTTCTCTCAGTACTTTCCCTATTGCGGTGCTAACAGCTGCGAACGACGCCTCATCTGCCCTGCCCATAGTCCCTGCCGTCATCTCCAAGTCCCTCATATCACCTCCCGTCAAACAGCGAGATGCCACTGCTCGAAAGTCCCCTAATGCAAGTGTTTGTCCGGCTGTCAGTCTGTCAAGTTGTAGTAACCACATGTTCCCTCCGTCTGTTATGGGAGGTAATTTGTCCACTAACGCCTGCACGTCCCCGAAATTATAGGGTTTGTACTTCGCTCTGCCTCCAGAGGTCACTAAGGGAAAACATCCCCCCTTTCCCTTCTGTGTCATTGAGCGAGTCTGCATAGAATGTGTTAGGTGTCCCTGTCTCCCAGTCTCCTCGTCATCACCGTCTGACCAGTAACCGTCCACACCCCCATTGACTACTGCTCTTTGTCCGCATTGGGGTCCACTCGTCCATTCTCCGTCTAGATGCATGGACATGGAGCCCTCTCTTTTCTCTCTCATTTGTTTTCCCTCGCCTGTTGTTCCTGTACATCTCGTAGGAGTTTATCTACTTCCTCCTTAAACTTTTGTTCTTGCTGCTCCCACTCTTTCCTCAGTCTCTCTTCTTCTTGACGCATCCTGAGCTCTTCCTCCTTCTGCTGTCCCTCTCTCTGTTCCCTTTTTTCTCGGTCAGAAAATGGCTGCATTTCTTCCTCATTCTCAGGACGTCCCTTTTGAGTTCTGCTCATAGAGCCTGATGCTATACTTCCTACATCAGAACCCTCTTCTTCCCCTGAATTCACTCCCCCCTCTATATATAGAGTGCCCTGTGAGATCTGCAGTGTGGGATAAATTCCTGCCACTGGGGGCGCGCTTGGAGGCATGTACGGAGGTGGGTGTGTGAGTGGTGCTTCTACCTCTGATTTAGATGATGGTTTCTCCCTGTGTGCGTTCCTCGTGCTCTGCCACCAGACCGCCAGTTCCGACCACTTCCGCTGTTCTTCTTCCATACTCTTTTCCTCCTTCCTGCACTGGCTCCTTTTCAGCATACCTGCCTGTCTCGCCTGCTCTGCACACTCCTCTTTCTGTACTGCACATTCCTTCACTTTCTCACGTAACCAGATGCCTAAAGGCCCTGCATCGGACAGCTTTCAGCCTTTTTGCTTTATCAATTTTTTCACTCTGTCCTTGATTTTGGTTAGTTCTTTATCTTTATTCTTTCCTTTTTTCGTAGTGGATGCTACAGTTACTACTACAGTTACAGTTACGCGCTTAGGGGCTTCCATCCTCCGACCGCCGGGGGGCTGTCATCTATCTATCTAACCCTAACCCTTTGAACAGCAATGTCGCCCTTTTCGTTCACACCTTAGCGCAGTTTTCTGCAAGGTTTCCTCTGTCCGTTTACTATTGCGTTCTGACACTGTCTATTTGGTTTTTCTGATGACACCTCAGAGTTTTATTCTTCCCACTCCCACTTCTTATTTTCTATACTCAATCACACCAAAAGAATATCACAAGAATGAATAACAGAAACATATACCACGACATCCTGCAGGCTCTAGAGACTCATTCACACTTTAATAATAAAAATGTTATATTAAGTTTTTTTTTTTTTTAAAAAAAAACACTGGGATCTTTATGGGATTTTAACCCAAGGGCCTCCAACCCAATTCTTTCAGGGTCTTTATGGGACTATAACCCAAGGGCCTCCAACCCGACACGCTACTGCGTATTCTACTTTTAGGGGACTCTAACCCCAGGGCCTTCAACCCAATTCTTTCAGGGTCTTTATGGGACTATAACCCAAGGGCCTCCAACCCGTCACGCTACTGCGTATTCTACTTTTAGGGGACTCTAACCCCAGGGCCTTCAACCCAATTCTTTCAGGGTCTTTATGGGACTATAACCCAAGGGCCTCCAACCCGTCACGCTACTGCGTATTCTACTTTTAGGGGACTCTAACCCCAGGGCCTTCAACCCAAGAATTCGGGGGTCCTCACTCCCCGGGCCTCTAACCCAGCTTGCCACGCCGGGCTCCGGTCCCTCGTCAGAGACCGGTGGGGTCAGCCACGACCCAAGGACAGTCTTATCTGTTGTAAGACTACTCTCTCTTTTTTTTTTTTTTTTTTTTTTAAATTCTCAGTTATGCTACTTATTTACCACATCCATTTGGTCTTCAATTTAATGCTCTTCCTGACTTCAGATCAGGGACACAAGATATTTTGTTCGTTTCCAATTGCAGAATTTGAATAAAACAGGTTTCTGCTTACCTTTTATTTATGGCCGGCCTGTGTCCCCTTTCCTCCATCACGAAGATCTGTCAGTCTAATTTTCAGCCTTTTCTGCAATCCCGGATGAGCCCCCAAGACTGTTGAGGCAGGCCTAATAGCCTCCTCGCCAAGTTGGTTGATTGCAGAGAAGGATTAGCCGAAGACCAATGTTGTGTCAGAAGCTTCTTTTATTAGCGCAGTTTGCAAAGTGCGGAGATCACTCTTACAGAGAATACATCTGTTAGGTTAAACACCCCGAGAGACCTGGCCTGTGGTCTAAAGGGGTTTTTTTTATGTACTTCTCATCCAGCTGTGTGTGCTCTCCCTGTCAAGGTGTCCTTGACTATTAGCCACTTCTCCTATCTCTGTGTCTGTACATCCTTGGATGTGCCTTTATAAGGAGTTGTTTTTCAGTTCCTCTGTTGTTCTCACCTAACCTCAGAAGTGTGTGTTCTACTGTGAGCTTCTATATGCATATAAGCGTATGTGAGTGTATATAGGTGTATGTGAGAGTATATGTGTATGTTCCCTCTCAGGTCCCACAGGCGAAAAAGGTTCTGTAGGCCTCTTTCTTCAGCTTGACGGCATCCCTCACCACCGGTGTCCACCAGCGGGTTCGGGGGTTGCCGCCGCGACAGGCACCGACCACCTTGCGGCCACAGCTCCAGTCAGCTGCCTCGACAATAGAGGCACAGAACAAGGTCCACTCGGAGTCAATGTCCCCCACCTCCCCCGGGACGCGAGCGAAGCTCTCCCATAGGTGAGAGTTGAAGCTCTTTCTGACAGGGGATTCAGCCAGACGTTCCCAGCAAACCCGCACAGAACGTTTGGGCCTGCCAGGTCTGACCACCGTCCTCCCCCACCATCGGAGCCAACTCACCACCAGGTGGTGACCAGTTGACAGCTCTCCCCCATCTCTTCACCTGAGTGTCCAAAACACATGGCCGCAAATCCAACGACACAACCACAAAGTCAATCATCGAACTCCGGCCGAGGGCATCCTGGTGCCACGTGCACATATGGATACCCTTGTGTTTGAACATGGTGTTCGTTATGGACAATCCATGGCGGGCACAGAAACCCAACAACAGAAGTGGCATGATTGGAAGTTCCTCCCAATCATGCCACTCCAGGTCTCACTGTCGCTGCCCACGTAAGCATTGAAGTCCCCCAGGAGGACGAGGGAGTCCCCAGAGGGAACGCCCTCCAGCACCCCCTCCAAAATCCCCCAAAAGGGTGGGTACTCTGAACTGCTGTTCGGTGCACAGACAACATTTAGGACCCATCCCCCCACCCAAAGGCGAAGGGAAGCTGCCCGCTCATCCACCGGGGTGAACCCCAATGTACAGGCACCTAGCCAGGGGGAAACAAGCATTCCCACCCCCACTCTGCACCTCTCACCGGGGGCAACTCCAGAGTGGTAGAGCGTCCAAACCCTCTCGAGGAAACTGGTTCCGGAGCCTAAACTGTACGTCGAGCCCGACTATATCTAGCCGGTACCTCTCAATCTCGCGCATAAGCTCAGGTTCCTTTCCTGACAGAGAGGTGATGTTCTACATCCCCAGAGCCAGCTTCTGCAGCCAGGGGTCAGACCGCCAGGGTCCCCGCCTCCAACTGCCGCCCAACTCCCTACGCACCCACCCCCTGTGATCCCTCCCACGGGTGGTGGCCCATGGGAAGAGGGGCCCATGTCACCCTTTTGGTGGGACCCCGGTAACCCACGTCCAGGCAAGGGAGACCTGGCTCCTTTGGTTTTTTTCTCTTCATCAGGGGGTGAATGAGCTGCACTTTGTCTGGTCCCTCACCTAGGACCTGGTTGCCATGGGTGACCCTACCAGGGGCATGAAGCCCACGACAACATAGCTCCTGGGATCACTGGAACACGCAAACCCCTCCACCGCGATAAGGTGGCAGCTCCAGGATATTTCTTATCTCATTCTGTCAATATATTTGATGTTCTCTCCCTGTGACAGGACCAAATTTATCCTGCTTTGTTTCAGTACTCCAGCCCTCATCTGTCTCCTGGAGAATTCCCTCCTCTGTGGATTTTGTGGATCAGACGAGGGCGGGTGTATTCAGGGTGGTATGGCCGTAAGCCACTTGAGAGATCAGAAACACCGTATAAATGCATTTCAGTAATGACCAGCATGACCATTTAAGAAAATTACATTTCTCAATTTCCAAGATATGAAAAAGCTTACAGCACCTGGTATTCCCAGGCGAATTCTCCAAGTCCCTATGCGGCCGACAGCCGACCAATGGTTGAGCAAAGTTGAGCGCTAATCCACCAATGGCTGAGCAAAGTTGAGCACTAACCCACCAATGGCTGAGCGATCTCTGCTCAGTTGAGGAAACTTGAGACCAATCATTGAGCGAGGATTTTAAACGTCATCTTATTTATTGCGGCACTGGCGGCCACTATCGGCGAATGTCACGGTCGACTTCAGGTGAGTTTTATCCTCTTCATCCTTCGCTGTTAGTCAGACATTTGTTAAGCATTATCAGGAAATAAAAGATTGTCTGGAAATCAAAAACTGACAGTGCCATCGTTGACATATGCAGGATTTGGCTTGTTAATGTGTAGCTAATGACAGCGCAACGACAACCTGCCGGTAGGCTAGATGACTAGCGCTATCTAACGGGACCGGTGACAGAGTTGAAAACGAACAAACATCACATAAAAAAGTGTACCCACACTGTTAGAACAACGCTTTCTTTGGATTAATAATATTATTATATACAATTATTTTTGACTTTCAACAAAGTTTTCTGTCATGGTTCATCCGCCCCTCCCCCCTGACGGACAATTACTGTGTAGGTAATGATAGCGTCTTGACAACCTGCCGGTACGCTAGTAGCTAGCAGCACTCGAAAACACTTTCTTAGGATTAATTAAAGTTTTCTTTAATTTAAGAACACACACACACACACACACACACACACACACACAGTGTACATGGTGGTCAACACAGACGATTATTACAACATGTCGGATCTTTTCCAAAATGAAACGATATAGCCGGTAATATAAATGTTATTCCGTTGACCAAAGCGCGTCTGTCTAATGACTCGACGTTGCATTAGGTGAGCATCATCTTGAAAGCGCAAATTACAAAGTGTCTATGGTGTAGAAATGCGTTAGTGTTATGTTTATGTCTGATGTGGAGTCAAAGCAGTTTTTAAAAACATAACAATATATTTGTTCTCAGTCTTGTATGATAACTTTGTATCATCAATCAAAGTTTTTCCTCAGATTGTTATGCACAACATAATCTGGCCGTTTGATTGATACACATAGATTTAGATACAGAATGTAGTATAGACAGATTTAATATAGTACTGTACTATATTAAATCTGTCTATACTATATTAAATATTACTCTAAACCTAAATGATCTGTTGTTTTTAGTTTTACTCATATTTCTTCATGTTTTACTGCACCAGGTGAAACATGGAGAGACCTAGACACCAGTGCAGTGTGTGTGAGAAGACGTTCACTGAGAAGTCTAACCTGACGAGGCATATGAAAAGTGCTGCATTTGACACCATAGACCATCAAATTCTTTTACAGAGACTGGAACATCAGATTGGCATCAAAGGAACCGCCCTAAGCTGGTTTAGGTCGTATTTCTTAGATCGATCTCAGTTTGTTCACGTCAATGATGAATCCTCCATACATACCAAAGTCTGTCATGGAGTCCCACAAGGTTCTGTACTAGGACCACTTCTATTCAGTCTATATATGCTTCCTCTAGGGAACATTATTAGGAATCACTCCATTAATTTTCATTGTTATGCGGACGACACCCAATTATATTTATCGATCAAGCCTGATGAAACCAATCATTTAGCCAAACTGCAAGCGTGCCTTAGGGATATAAAAAGTTGGATGACCTATAACTTTCTGATGTTGAACTCAGATAAAACTGAAGTTCTTGTAATTGGACCCAAACACCTCAGAAACTCTCTTTCCAGAGACTTGGCCACCTTAGACGGGACCACCCTGGCCTCCAGCTCCTCCGTAAAGAACCTTGGAGTTATTTTTGATCAGGATCTCTCCTTTAATGCCCACATAAAACAAATTTCAAAGACTGCATTCTTCCACTTACATAACATTACCAAAATCAGACGCATCCTGTCCCAAGCGGATGCAGAAAAACTAGTCCATGCATTTGTTACTTCTAGGCTGGACTACTGTAACTCTCTATTATCAGGCTGCCCCAATAAGTCTCTTAGGCCTTTGCAGCTAATTCAGAATGCTGCTGCACGTGTTCTGACAGGAACCAAGATCAGAGATCACATCTCACCCATTTTGGCTTCCTTACATTGGCTACCTGTTAAATCTAGAATAGAATTTAAAATTCTTCTCCTTACATACAAAGCTCTTCATGGCCAGGCACCATCATATTTAAAAGAGCTCATAGTTCCCTACTACAGCTCTAGGCCACTGCGCTCTCAGAATGCTGGGTTCCTTGTGGTTCCCATAGTTTCCAAAAGTAGACTGGGAGCCAGAGCTTTCAGCTATCAAGCTCCTCTTCTGTGGAACAAACTACCTTTCTGGGTTCGGGAGGCAGACACGGTCACCACATTCAAGACTAGACTTAAGACTTTCCTTTTTGATAGCGCTTATAGTTAGGGCTGGCTCAGGCCTTCCCTTAGTTATGCTGCCATAGGACTAGACTACCGGGGGACACCCCCCCCCCCCTTACTAACTAAACTTCTTCCCCGGAGTTTCTGTGCTTTCTCGTCCAGCAGGTTCTCATGGATCGTGACTGCTGCTGTGGTCTGCTGCTGACGTCCACGCCTTACTGTAAACCCTCTCTCTCTCTCTCTCTCTCTCTCTCTCTCTCTCTCTCTCTCTCTTTCTCTTATCATGCATATCAATGTAAAGCAGTTCGATAACCCTTAGAGTCTGCATAAACGGGGCCTGAGGTTTTATTGTTCTGTCAATCATTATCTCTCTCTCTCTCTCTCTCTCTCTCTCTATCAATGTAAGGCAGTTCGATATCCCTTAGAGTCCGCATAAACGGGGCCTGAGGTTTTATTGTTCTGTCAATCATTATCTCTCTTACACCTTTTCTTTGGATATTACTAACTACACTTCTTCCCCGGAGTTTCTGTGCTTTCTCATCCAGCAGGTTCTCATGGATCGTGGCTGCCGCCGTGGTCTGCTGCTGACGTCCACCATATTTAGCATTACATGCCATATATAGTCATTATTGCTACCATCCCCACTACAGCTTTGTTGGTTAATGACTTATTGCTGCTGTGCATCTGTGTTCCACTGCTACTGCAATCACCTTACCATTTATTGTAAATCATTTGTAATTGTACAATATGTCTGTGTTGATTGTTCTGTACATGTGACATCCATTGCACGTCTGTCCGTCCTGGAAGAGGGATCCCTCCTCTGTGGCTCTTCTTGAGGTTTCTTCCACATTTTTTTTTCCCTGTTAAAAGGGTTTTTTGTGGGCAAGTTTTTCCTCACTCGAACCGAGGGTCTAAGGACAGAGGGTGTCACTCCCTGTACAGATTGTAAAGCCCTCTGAGGCAAAATGTGTTTTGTGACTTTGGGCTATACAAATAAAATTTGATTTGATTTGATTTGATTTGATTTTGCCAAGGAGAACTGGGACTGTGATGTGTGTGGTAAAAGCTTCACCACAAAATCATCGCTGAGCGGCCATCAAAAGCAGCACCAGTATCCAAACATTTGTTTGTACAGACAAGGAGAGGCCAGGCTGCAGTGTACAGATGCAGCAAAGTCTGTGGCACAGGTCCCCAGCAAGGTAGAAGACCCTACATGGCTGGATCCCAAAAAAGCAGAGGCGGCTGCCAAGATATCCGGGGGTGAACTGTGGAAAGGCCAGCTGGTCATTGCATTCGGGAAGTACGCTGGACAGACATTCAGATGGCTTCTTGAAAATGATGTCGGCTGGCTTGTGTGGTTGCTCTTTGAATACTGCCAGAAAGGTGAAAAGAATGAGCTTCTGAAGTGGCAAAAGGAGCGATTGCTGGAGTATGTTAGAGAGTTCCCTCCCGTCACCTGGCATCTTGACAGGAGGTTGAAGGTAAGATAAACCAGGTTATCTTTTACACCTGAGTAATGGATGAGATGTTACACAGTAATCTGTATAAGTATTTTTTATGAGACTGTTCTATGGCTGTGTTTTATTTTCTGCAGAAACAGCAGTCAAAGAAAGAAAGGGCTGAATCGACCATCTCCAAGTTCCAGCAGGATCCCAACTATGCGACTGATGCTGAATTGTTGGCTGCTGCAGGTAATATTATGCTGTGGAGCTGCTAGGACTTGTGTGTTTGTGCCATGTGAAATTCATCAGTACCGGGTGTATCAAGCAATGCAACTGATACATTTTTGTGCTAAATCTTCTTCAGAAAATGTCCTAGATGACACGGAAGCACCAGGCTCCACACAGCTGACCACCTGGGGAGACCTCACTTCTGCTGTGCGCCAGGGCTCTGACAGCAGGCCCGGACCCTCATCTCTCCGAGAGACTTCTGCCTCAGAATCTGGCGGCATCCTGCTGGAGGGTTGGCAGAAATTCTGGGAGCAACCACCTGAATCTTCCCAAGCCCTTGGTATAGCCCCTGCTAACATCAAGTGGCTTAAATGCAATGAGACGTACGGTCTGTTTGAAAGGGCGATAAAGTACAAGAATGCCAAGGGAGAGACAGTGGAGAGGAAGCTCTTGAAGGAGAAGATGGAGTTCCAGCCACCTCCACTTCCTATGTCTGTCAAGGGAGCTGTGCCCAACATGCTGGCCTTTTTCACTTCTCCTGCCTTCTTCTGGCGGCCAGTCGGTGTGATGAAAGCCTTGATTCGCTGCCCCAACACCAACTGCCCCGCACCGCCAGGGGAGTACCTGGAGAAGAAAGGCTTCGGCAGCTATGCTAGGCAAGTGTGTGGCATGAAGTACAGCTACACGCTGTTGACAGAGAAGCTGACATGCCCACATTGTCACAAGATGAGGCAGACGATGAGCCAGGCACGTGCGGACAACAGTGAAGATGAGGAGGAAGACACACACAATGCCCAGCAGTACACATGGCTGGCGTACAGTCCCAAGATCCTGATGAACCTTGCCCCGGCCGTTAGAAGCATGTTCCCTGCTATACTGTGTGGGAAGCGTGCCGTGGACAGAGCTGTGGTCACCCTGATGAGTGATCGACTCAACGCTGTGTCCATGAGCAAGGTGCAGAGACTGCTGCAGCAGGGCCACGACGAGTGGTACGTGGAGCGACGTGACCTGTACCAGACTCTCCTGTACGAAGCCCACACGGCTGGATCTGTGCCATCCCAGAAAGGCATCCTGTCCTTTGTGAGAGCACCCGGCACTTACACCCCTCCCATTGCCCCGTCTCCCCTTCCGTCGGCACGTGTTCTGAGGCGTGCTCATCTGATCATGGAGATCGAAAAGATGCCCATGTACAGACACCAAATCCTCAGTGTGACTGGAGAAATCCTGTGCATTGATGGCACTAGAAAAGTATGTATAAAGTACTTGCGATCATATGGAACAGACAGACTGTTATATATAATAAACACCACACAATGAATGTTCTGCTTTGTTTTCATAGGTCCTCAAGAAGATATATGGCGATGGCCAGGGCACCATGCAGTACGTCACCAGCGTGCTGAACGAGTGGGGCCAGTTCGTGACGACAGTTGTGGTGGCATCTGAGTCTGAGGGCTGCTACGCGCGCATGGCGAGAGGTCTGATTGCCAGGTTTCGACGTGCCAATGCTCCAGCACCAAAGGTGTTGTATGCAGACAGCAACTGCTGTCGGTCAGTTTAATAACAATTCCATTGAAACCTGTGATGAAATTGATAATCCAAGTGATGTACATATCAGTTAACTTTATGTACATTTTTTGCAAGAAACACATGGCATAGCAATTAAAACACATAACACACGTACACAAAATGTTGATATCTTTTCAGTGACAGCGGCTCATCATTCCTGGAGAATCTGTTTGCTGACTGGGTGAAGAGGGGTACTGTGGTCAGACTGGACATCCGACACTGGCTGCACCGCTGGGATGCCGTCGTCATCAAACAGAGCCACGCCAAGTACGGGGTGTTTATGAGTGCCTTGGCAGGTGCCGTGCTCGCCTACAACAAGGCAGACATGATGCTCCTGGTCAAGGCAGTCAGGAGTGGCAACCCGGAGCTGTACGCCCAGTATTCGGACGAGGAAATGATGGCCTTCCTCAAGCCTCACCAAATCCGCTCGTATGTCAGGCGCATTACCCGTGGAGTTGTGGTAAGTATATTGATCTTTGTATGAATTTCATGAATAACAAGCAAACGCACAACAGCTGTACTGGACTAAGGTATCAGTTGGATCTAGTTTTGAAAATAAATATAAGATCATTATGAGTAACAACATTTTCCAATTACTGGAATGTGATTTAACACTCAAAGCTGAAAATACACTATATGTGTTACAGGAGACTGCTTTGGTAATTGAGTCCATCATTGCCGAGTTCAGGGGACCAGCAGGCCTTGACATTGATGGAATCCACCTGTTCAAGTCAACAGAGGCAGTCGATGCTCACTGGGCAACCGCGAGCAAGCATCTCAGTTGCATGCAGGTGGGTTAATATCTTTACAGTCATTGTGTGTCATTATAAAACCATTCAAACTTGTATGGCAACATTTCAAAGGACGACATAATAAATAAGGACCTTGCAATATGCTTTACAGGATCCCCCTGGCATACAGCTGTATGTGTCTGTGAAGGTGGTGGTGCTGAATGGCATTCGACTGAACAAGTACAGGTGTCGGAGAGGCAGTAATTCTCTGGAGGGGTTGCACGCACACCTGTTCAATGCCATTCCTTCACAGAGATGTGGGATTATGCCATTCCAAGTGAGTAATTAATATATATGTGTATATATATATATATATATATATATATATATATATATATATATAAAGCTTTATTGCAGACACAGGTCCATATAACACATCATACATTATAATTAAAAAAACTTTGATATAGCGTATTTTCAATGATACATTTTATTTCACAGATTTAATCATCACTTCTAAGCATATGCAATAACAACAATAACAGTCAGAAATGATCATGTGTTTCAGGTCTACTTGATAGCCTTTGCTGTGCAGTGGAACAACCGCATGGCATCACTCCGGGTTGCTGGTGGTCAGGGTCGGCAGACGTCGTGCATGGACGCGCGGCAGATCCAGCGCATCAATCAGCAGGCTGAGGTTCTCTTTGGCAAGGATCACGTCCTGGAGCCCAACTTCGCTGCTCCAATGCCCATCCCTGATGAGTACGAGCACCCTGACGAGGAGGAGCTCCTTGGTGTGGAGTATGCCATGTGCCAGTCCACCAGCTTCACTGCTAGGGACTACTATGTGCAGAAAGGTACAGTACTTAATCACACACTTAAACAGTATTAGAACACATGAGGCAAGGTTATCTTTAGTAATCCATAGTTTTTCATGCATATTCTAGGAATGATGATGAAGATGGTATAAAGTTAACTGTTAAAAGCATGAAGCAAAGAAACCCTGCATATCATTGAATGAATCCACAGGTGGTTGTTGTAACTACACAGACACTTTTGTCATCTATACAATTACATATTTGCAGTTGAGGAAGAGCAGTCACGTGAGGAGGAGGAGGAGTCGGTGTCAGCTGAGGAGCAAGGTGAAGATGAGGAGATGGCAGACGAGGGACTTGGCTTGTCATCAGAGTCAGAGGAGGATCCTATCCACAGCGTCTGTAAGAAGCATGCTGTCCTCACCCAAGCAGAACAGGTGGAGGAGGAGGATAGCCCTGCTCTGCAAGATGTGCTCATGAGCCAGAGACGTCTGCATCTGCCAGGAATAGAGGAAGTGGAGGCACTGGCCTTGCTGCTTCTAGAACTGGCAGACAACAGCGACCTCCACCTAGTGCCATCGGACCTCAGGCAGAAGATCGCCACTGCCGCCAGCTCTCTTCACGAGCACGACAAGACCGCCGCTCGCTTCGTTAAGCAGTACGAGTCCAGGTGGGGCTACACCCTGTTTGGTCGGTGCCTTGGGGCTGACTCACCCGAGACCAGAGCAGCCCAGAAGACTAAGTTTGGTTGGATGAGGTACCCTCAGGCAGCACAGGTGGCAGAGGACAGTCGTCTGGTCTACCTCCTCCTCAAAATGCTCAAAAACCGAGCGCCAGCCAATCAGCTCTCCCCCCCCAGCAAGGTCACGGCTTGTTTGAAGGGGCAGTATAAAAGGATTGCAGACCGAATCCGAGACGACCCCATCCTTGGTGGTCTTGCCATTCCTCTGCCCAACTTGAACTCCAAGTCCATCTCGACCTTCACTGCAAAGGAGGAGAAAAGGGCTAACTACAGGGCAACAGTGATGCCAAAAGTAACGCCTCACCTGAAAGTGCTGTCGGAGACACCGTTTCCAGAGGCTCCTGCGCTGCCAACATCCCTGCCACCACCAGATCGACCTCAAGTGCAGTACCAGCACCTTCATCACAAGGCTGGAAAAAGGCGTGGTGAGAAGCGGAGGTAAGTTGTCATAAGCACTTCATTTCACCTGTCAGCTATGGAAAGCAAATAGCACACACGTCATATCAATACTCATCATGTGTGTTTTATGTTTCCAGGTTATTTGTTGACGAATCAGAGCCAGAACCAACTGATGTGACCAGGCCCAATCAGCCGAAGCCTACCTCGTCCACCTACATTCAGCCAAAGCCTGCTGTGTCCACCTACAAACCACCTGCTGTCTCAGCAGCACCTGTACTCCTGGTTCTTCCTGCACAGCCACAGGCTCCCTCCATCATGTTTCGTGGGTCATCATGCAGTCAGAGCTTTGTACCTGTAGCACAGCCACCTGCACCAACAATAAAGCCATACATGCCAAATAAGTCCTTGCGGCCATGTGGGGCTTGCCATGTGCATCAGTGTGGTGGAAAGCGTAAGAGGTACACACCCTCCAAAGACAAAGCAGCTGGAAGCAGCCAGAAAATATTTTCGTATTGTCCCTCAACAAGGAAATCTACCACCTCTGGATTTGGAGATGTGGTGTATGATAGTTTTGAACATTTCAAAAGTGTGGTGGATGTGGAGCTGGAGAAGAGGAGAAATAATTAAATGTGACTTACCTGTGTGTGCCACTTCTCCTGTGCCATCTGTGAGAAAGAGGAAAAAAAAAGCTTATTTGTTTTTGTTTGTTTGAGCAAAGTGTTTGAGCAAATGTTCTTAAAGTGTTTCAGAGTGTTTCAAAATGTTCTTAAAGTGTTTCAGAGTGTTTCAAAATGTTCTTAAAGTGTTTCAGAGTGTTTCAAAATGTTTTAAGTGTTTTAGCAAGTAGAGCTATACAGTCAGTTTATTTATATAGTTAAAAATTGCACTTTGTAGTTTAATTTATTTCTTGTCTTTTTTTATTTATATTGTTAAAAATGCACTTTGTAGTATGTTTTTTATACAAACATGTTCTGATCCATGTCCAGTATATTGTCCAATCTGTTTCAATCTTACACAATCCGTTTAAATACTCTTTATGGTTAGTTTATGTTCAGTTAATCTGTGTTTCTGTCATACATGTCCTTATGTTGTTTGTTTGTCTTTGTCAGCTCCATGTTTAACTAAATGTTTGCAAATGTCAGTAAATGTTTGTCTCTCGTCTTGTCTCGTCATCTCACTCGTGGCCTGAACCTTGACGTGGTGAGTGAGCTTTAAAACTAATCAGGTCTTGTCTACTTGTGTTTGTGTGTCATAAAAATAATATATCTGTGCCCCACACATGGAATCTGAGTACATATGTAGTAAATGGAAAATGTTTGTGTTGAACCCTTTACAGTGGGTTCTTTGTACATTTGGAATGATTTTAAGCCAAACACATTCTGGTTAAAGAATAAAATAATATAAATAAATGTATTTCAAGTATTTTGGAGTCTCTGTATGCTTGGCTTTCAGAAAAGAGGAGGGTGGGACATGTAAAAAAGACATGTTCAGACTCAGAGGTGTCAATACACATTGTGCTGGCTGCACCCCTGGGTGGTCAATACAAAGAGTGAACAGCTCAGATGTCTTCCAGACAAAGTGAGAGTGCATTTAATATATTCTTGCACTCTTTATGGAGTTCAGGCCAAAAATACAATACAATACAAATCATTTTATTAATCAATTTATTCATTGTAATTAATTATACACTTTTCCACTTGACTATAACAATCTTATCAGTCTACATCAACTCAAACTATGCAAATAATGTTCTGCAGCCAAGTGGACTTTCATTATCTGAATGACTTTTCCTTTAAATAAAACTTCAGATGAATGAACACCAGTGGGCATCCTTCTTTTTGATCAGTTTTTGATCGATCCCAGGGTGAGCAATAGGGACTTGGGGGGGTCATGAGCCATTCCCAGGCGGTCACCCATCCAAGTACTAACCAGGCATGACCCTGCTTAGCTTCCGAGATCAGACGAGATCGGGCGTATTCAGGGTGGTATGGCCGTAAGCCGCTTGAGAGATCAGAAACACCGTATATATGCATTTCAGTAATGACCAGCATGACCATTTAAGAGGATTATTTATCACAATGTGAAAAAGCTTACAGCACCTGGTATTCCCAGGCGGTCACCCATCCAAGTACTAACCAGGCCTGACCCTGCTTAGCTTCCGAGATCAGACGAGATCGGGCGTATTCAGGGTGGTATGGCCGTAAGCCGCTTAAGAGATCAGAAACACCGTATAAATGCATTTCAGTAATGACCAGCATGACCATTTAAGAAAATTACATTTCTTACCTTCCAAGATGTGAAAAAGCTTACAGCACCTGGTATTCCCAGGCGGTCACCCATCCAAGTACTAACCAGGCCTGACCCTGCTTAGCTTCCGAGATCAGACGAGATCGGGCATATTCAGGGTGGTATGGCCGTAAGCCCCTTAGAAATCAGAAACACCGTATATATGCATTTCAGTAATGACCAGCATGACCATTTGAGAAAACTACATTTCTTATCTTCCAAGATGTGAAACAGCTTACAGCACCTGGTATTCCCAGGCGGTCACCCATCCAAGTACTAACCAGGCCTGACCCTGCTTAGCTTCCGAGATCAGACGAGATCGGGCGTATTCAGGGTGGTATGGCCGTAAGCCGCTTGAGAGGTCAGAAGAAACGTATAAATGCATTTCAGTAATGACCAGCATGACCATTTCAGAGAACTACATTTCTTATCTTCCAAGATGTGAAACAGCTTACAGCACCTGGTATTCCCAGGCGGTCACCCATCCAAGTACTAACCAGGCCTGACCCTGCTTAGCTTCCGAGATCAGACGAGATCGGGCGTATTCAGGGTGGTATGGCCGTAAGCCGCTTGAGAGATCAGAAACACCGTATATATGCATTTCAGTAATGACCAGCATGACCATTTCAGAAAACTACATTTCTTCTCTTCCAAGATGTGAAAAAGCTTACAGCACCTGGTATTCCCAGGCGGTCACCCATCCAAGTACTAACCAGGCCTGACCCTGCTTAGCTTCCGAGATCAGACGAGATCGGGCGTATTCAGGGTGGTATGGCCGTAAGCCGCTTGAGAGATCAGAAACACTGTATAAATGCATTTCAGTAATGACCAGCATGACCATTTAAGAGGATTATATATCACAATGTGAAAAAGCTTACAGCACCTGGTATTCCCAGGCGGTCACCCATCCAAGTACTAACCAGGCCTGACCCTGCTTAGCTTCCGAGATCAGACGAGGTCCGGCGTATTCAGGGTGGTATGGCCGTAAGCCGCTTGACAGGTCAGAAGAAACGTATAAATGCATTTCAGTAATGACCAGCATGACCATTTCAGAAAACTACATTTCTTTTCTTCCAAGATGTGAAAAAGCTTACAGCACCTGGTATTCCCAGGCGGTCACCCATCCAAGTACTAACCAGGCCTGCCCCTGCTTAGCTTCCGAGATCAGACGAGATCGGGCGTATTCAGGGTGGTATGGTCGTAAGCCGCTTGAGAGATCAGAAACACTATGAATGCATTTCAGTAATGACCAGCATGACCATTCAAGAGGATTATATATCACAATGTGAAAAAGCTTACAGCACCTGGTACTCACAGGCGGTCAACCATCCAAGTACTAACCAGGCCTGACCCTGCTTAGCTTCCGAGATCAGACGAGATCGGGCGTATTCAGGGTGGTATGGTCGTAAGCTGCTTGAGAGGTCAGAAGAAACGTATAAATGCATTTCAGTAATGACCAGCATGACCATTTGAGAAAACTACATTTCTTATCTTCCAAGATGTGAAAAAGCTTACAGCACCTGGTATTCCCAGGCGGTCACCCATCCAAGTACTAACCAGGCCTGACCCTGCTTAGCTTCCGAGATCAGACGAGATCGGGCGTATTCAGGGTGGTATGGCCGTAAGCCGCTTGAGAGGTCAGAAGAAACGTATAAATGCATTTCAGTAATGACCAGCATGACCATTTAAGAGGATTATATATCACAATGTGAAAAAGTTTACAGCACCTGGTATTCCCAGGCGGTCACCCATCCAAGTACTAACCAGGCCTGACCCTGCTTAGCTTCCGAGATCAGACGAGATCGGGCGTATTCAGGGTGGTATGGCCGTAAGCCGCTTGAGAGATCAGAAACACTGTATAAATGCATTTCAGTAATGACCAGCATGACCATTTAAGAGGATTATATATCACAATGTGAAAAAGCTTACAGCACCTGGTATTCCCAGGCGGTCATCCATCCAAGTACTAACGAGGCCTGACCCTGCTTAGCTTCCGAGATCAGACGAGGTCGGGCGTATTCAGGGTGGTATGGCCGTAAGCCGCTTGAGAGATCAGAAACACTGTATAAATGCATTTCAGTAATGACCAGCATGACCATTTAAGAGGATTATATATCACAATGTGAAAAAGCTTACAGCACCTGGTATTCCCAGGCGGTCACCCATCCAAGTACTAACGAGGCCTGACCCTGCTTAGCTTCCGAGATCAGACGAGGTCGGGCGTATTCAGGGTGGTATGGCCGTAAGCCGCTTGACGGGTCAGAAGAAACGTATAAATGCATTTCAGTAATGACCAGCATGACCATTTCAGAAAACTACATTTCTTTTCTTCCAAGATGTGAAAAAGCTTACAGCACCTGGTATTCCCAGGCGGTCACCCATCCAAGTACTAACCAGGCCTGACCCTGCTTAGCTTCCGAGATCAGACGAGATCGGGCGTATTCAGGGTGGTATGGCCGTAAGCCGCTTGAGAGGTCAGAAGAACCGTATATATGCATTTCAGTAATGACCAGCATGACCATTTCAGAAAACTACATTTCTTTTCTTCCAAGATGTGAAAAAGCTTACAGCACCTGGTATTCCCAGGCGGTCACCCATCCAAGTACTAACCAGGCCTGCCCCTGCTTAGCTTCCGAGATCAGACGAGATCGGGCGTATTCAGGGTGGTATGGTCGTAAGCCGCTTGAGAGATCAGAAACACTGTATAAATGCATTTCAGTAATGACCAGCATGACCATTCAAGAGGATTATATATCACAATGTGAAAAAGCTTACAGCACCTGGTATTCACAGGCGGTCACCCATCCAAGTACTAACCAGGGCTGACCCTGCTTAGCTTCCGAGATCAGACGAGATCGGGCGTATTCAGGGTGGTATGGTCGTAAGCTGCTTGAGAGGTCAGAAGAAACGTATAAATGCATTTCAGTAATGACCAGCATGACCATTTCAGAAAACTACATTTCTTATCTTCCAAGATGTGAAAAAGCTTACAGCACCTGGTATTCCCAGGCGGTCACCCATCCAAGTACTAACCAGGCCTGACCCTGCTTAGCTTCCGAGATCAGACGAGATCGGGCGTATTCAGGGTGGTATGGCCGTAAGCCGCTTGAGAGGTCAGAAGAACCGTATATATGCATTTCAGTAATGACCAGCATGACCATTTCAGAAAACTACATTTCTTTTCTTCCAAGATGTGAAAAAGCTTACAGCACCTGGTATTCCCAGGCGGTCACCCATCCAAGTACTAACCAGGCCTGCCCCTGCTTAGCTTCCGAGATCAGACGAGATCGGGCGTATTCAGGGTGGTATGGTCGTAAGCCGCTTGAGAGATCAGAAACACTGTATAAATGCATTTCAGTAATGACCAGCATGACCATTCAAGAGGATTATATATCACAATGTGAAAAAGCTTACAGCACCTGGTATTCACAGGCGGTCACCCATCCAAGTACTAACCAGGGCTGACCCTGCTTAGCTTCCGAGATCAGACGAGATCGGGCGTATTCAGGGTGGTATGGCCGTAAGCCGCTTGAGAGATCAGAAACACCGTATATATGCATTTCAGTAATGACCAGCATGACCATTTAAGAGGATTATTTATCACAATGTGAAAAAGCTTACAGCACCTGGTATTCCCAGGCGGTCACCCATCCAAGTACTAACCAGGCCTGACCCTGCTTAGCTTCCGAGATCAGACGAGATCGGGCGTATTCAGGGTGGTATGGCCGTAAGCCGCTTAAGACATCAGAAACACCGTATAAATGCATTTCAGTAATGACCAGCATGACCATTTAAGAAAATTACATTTCTTACCTTCCAAGATGTGAAAAAGCTTACAGCACCTGGTATTCCCAGGCGGTCACCCATCCAAGTACTAACCAGGCCTGACCCTGCTTAGCTTCCGAGATCAGACGAGATCGGGCATATTCAGGGTGGTATGGCCGTAAGCCATTTGAAAAATCAGAAACACTGTATAAATGCATTTCAGTAATGACCAGCATGACCATTTAAGAGGATTATATATCACAATGTAAAAAGTTTACAGCATCTGGTATTCCCAGGCGGTCACCCATCCAAGTACTAACCAGGCCTGACCCTGCTTAGCTTCCGAGATCAGACGAGATCGGGCGTATTCAGGGTGGTATGGCCGTAAGCCCCTTAGAAATCAGAAACACCGTATATATGCATTTCAGTAATGACCAGCATGACCATTTGAGAAAACTACATTTCTTATCTTCCAAGATGTGAAACAGCTTACAGCACCTGGTATTCCCAGGCGGTCACCCATCCAAGTACTAACCAGGCCTGACCCTGCTTAGCTTCCGAGATCAGACGAGATCGGGCGTATTCAGGGTGGTATGGCCGTAAGCCGCTTGAGAGGTCAGAAGAAACGTATAAATGCATTTCAGTAATGACCAGCATGACCATTTCAGAGAACTACATTTCTTATCTTTCAAGATGTGAAACAGCTTACAGCACCTGGTATTCCCAGGCGGTCACCCATCCAAGTACTAACCAGGCCTGCCCCTGCTTAGCTTCCGAGATCAGACGAGATCGGGCGTATTCAGGGTGGTATGGTCGTAAGCCGCTTGAGAGATCAGAAACACTGTATAAATGCATTTCAGTAATGACCAGCATGACCATTCAAGAGGATTATATATCACAATGTGAAAAAGCTTACAGCACCTGGTATTCACAGGCGGTCACCCATCCAAGTACTAACCAGGGCTGACCCTGCTTAGCTTCCGAGATCAGACGAGATCGGGCGTATTCAGGGTGGTATGGTCGTAAGCTGCTTGAGAGGTCAGAAGAAACGTATAAATGCATTTCAGTAATGACCAGCATGACCATTTCAGAAAACTACATTTCTTATCTTCCAAGATGTGAAAAAGCTTACAGCACCTGGTATTCCCAGGCGGTCACCCATCCAAGTACTAACCAGGCCTGACCCTGCTTAGCTTCCGAGATCAGACGAGATCGGGCGTATTCAGGGTGGTATGGCCGTAAGCCGCTTGAGAGGTCAGAAGAACCGTATATATGCATTTCAGTAATGACCAGCATGACCATTTCAGAAAACTACATTTCTTTTCTTCCAAGATGTGAAAAAGCTTACAGCACCTGGTATTCCCAGGCGGTCACCCATCCAAGTACTAACCAGGCCTGCCCCTGCTTAGCTTCCGAGATCAGACGAGATCGGGCGTATTCAGGGTGGTATGGTCGTAAGCCGCTTGAGAGATCAGAAACACTGTATAAATGCATTTCAGTAATGACCAGCATGACCATTCAAGAGGATTATATATCACAATGTGAAAAAGCTTACAGCACCTGGTATTCACAGGCGGTCACCCATCCAAGTACTAACCAGGGCTGACCCTGCTTAGCTTCCGAGATCAGACGAGATCGGGCGTATTCAGGGTGGTATGGCCGTAAGCCGCTTGAGAGATCAGAAACACCGTATATATGCATTTCAGTAATGACCAGCATGACCATTTAAGAGGATTATTTATCACAATGTGAAAAAGCTTACAGCACCTGGTATTCCCAGGCGGTCACCCATCCAAGTACTAACCAGGCCTGACCCTGCTTAGCTTCCAAGATCAGACGAGATCGGGCGTATTCAGGGTGGTATGGCCGTAAGCCGCTTAAGACATCAGAAACACCGTATAAATGCATTTCAGTAATGACCAGCATGACCATTTAAGAAAATTACATTTCTTACCTTCCAAGATGTGAAAAAGCTTACAGCACCTGGTATTCCCAGGCGGTCACCCATCCAAGTACTAACCAGGCCTGACCCTGCTTAGCTTCCGAGATCAGACGAGATCGGGCATATTCAGGGTGGTATGGCCGTAAGCCATTTGAGAAATCAGAAACACTGTATAAATGCATTTCAGTAATGACCAGCATGACCATTTAAGAGGATTATATATCACAATGTAAAAAGTTTACAGCATCTGGTATTCCCAGGCGGTCACCCATCCAAGTACTAACCAGGCCTGACCCTGCTTAGCTTCCGAGATCAGACGAGATCGGGCGTATTCAGGGTGGTATGGCCGTAAGCCCCTTAGAAATCAGAAACACCGTATATATGCATTTCAGTAATGACCAGCATGACCATTTGAGAAAACTACATTTCTTATCTTCCAAGATGTGAAACCGCTTACAGCACCTGGTATTCCCAGGCGGTCACCCATCCAAGTACTAACCAGGCCTGACCCTGCTTAGCTTCCGAGATCAGACGAGATCGGGCGTATTCAGGGTGGTATGGCCGTAAGCCGCTTGAGAGGTCAGAAGAAACGTATAAATGCATTTCAGTAATGACCAGCATGACCATTTCAGAGAACTACATTTCTTATCTTCCAAGATGTGAAACAGCTTACAGCACCTGGTATTCCCAGGCGGTCACCCATCCAAGTACTAACCAGGCCTGACCCTGCTTAGCTTCCGAGATCAGACGAGATCGGGCGTATTCAGGGTGGTATGGCCGTAAGCCGCTTGAGAGATCAGAAACACCGTATATATGCATTTCAGTAATGACCAGCATGACCATTTCAGAAAACTACATTTCTTCTCTTCCAAGATGTGAAAAAGCTTACAGCACCTGGTATTCCCAGGCGGTCACCCATCCAAGTACTAACCAGGCCTGACCCTGCTTAGCTTCCGAGATCAGACGAGATCGGGCGTATTCAGGGTGGTATGGCCGTAAGCCGCTTGAGAGGTCAGAAGAAACGTATAAATGCATTTCAGTAATGACCAGCATGACCATTTCAGAGAACTACATTTCCTATCTTCCAAGATGTGAAAAATCTTACAGCACCTGGTATTCCCAGGCGGTCACCCATCCAAGTACTAACCAGGCCTGACCCAGCTTAGCTTCCGAGATCAGACGAGACCGGGCGTATTCAGGGTGGTATGGCCGTAAGCAGCTTGAGACATCAGAAACACCGTATATATGCATTTCAGTAATGACCAGCATGACCATTTAAGAGGATTATATGTCACAATGTGAAAAAGCTTACAGCACCTGGTATTCCCAGGCGGTCACCCATCCAAGTACTAACCAGGCCTGACCCTGCTTAGCTTCCGAGATCAGACGACAGCGGGCGCATTCAGGGTGGTATGGCCGTAAGCCGCTTGAGAGGTCAGAAACACCGTATAAATGCATTTCAGTAATGAGCAGCATGACCATTTAAGAGGATTATATATCACAATGTGAAAAAGATGTTGATGTTGTGACTTTGAAGTTGTGGCTTTGAAGTTGTGGTTTGATGTTGTGGCTTTCATGTTTGGCTTTGATGTTGTGGCTTTGAAGTTGTGGTTTGATGTTGTGACTTTGATGTTTGGCTTTCAAGTTGTGGTTTGATGTTGTGGCTTTCAAGTTGTGGCTTTGATGTTTGACTTTAAAGTTGTGGCTTTTGAGTTGTGGCTTTGAAGTTGTGGTTTGATGTTGTGGCTTTGATGTTGTTACTGTAATGTTGCGGCCATGAGCCACTTGAAAGATCAGAAATACTGTACATATGCATTTCAGTAATGACCAGAATGACCATTTAAGAGGATTATATGTCACAATGTGAAAAAGCTTACAGCACCTGGTATTCCCAGGCGGTCACCCATCCAAGTACTAACCAGGCCTGACCCTGCTTAGCTTCCGAGATCAGACGAGATCGGGCGTATTCAGGGTGGTATGGCCGTAAGCCGCTTGAGAGGTCAGAAGAAACGTATAAATGCCTTTCAGTAATGACCAGCATGACCATTTAAGAAAATTACATTTCTTACCTTCCAAGATGTGAAAAAGCTTACAGCACCTGGTATTCCCAGGCGGTCACTCATCCAAGTACTAAGCAGGCCTGACCCTGCTTAGCTTCCGAGATCAGACGAGATCGGGCGTATTCAGGGTGGTATGGCCGTAAGCCGCTGGAGAGATCAGAAACACTGTATATATGCATTTCAGTAATGACCAGCATGACCATTCAAGAGGATTATATATCACAATGTGAAAAAGCTTATAGGAACCTGGTATTCACAGGCGGTCAACCATCCAAGTACTAACCAGGCCTGACCCTGCTTAGCTTCTGAGATCAGATGAGACCGGGCGTATTCAGGGTGGTATGGCCGTAAGCCGCTTGAGAGGTCAGAAGAAACGTATAAATGCATTTCAGTAATGACCAGCATGACCATTTAAGAAAATTACATTTCTTACCTTCCAAGATGTGAAAAAGCTTACAGCACCTGGTATTCCCAGGCGGTCACCCATCCAAGTACTAACCAGGCCCGACCCTGCTTAGCTTACGAGATCGGGCGTATTCAGGGTGGTATGGCCGTAAGCCGCTTGAGAGATCAGAAACACCGTATAAATGCATTTTAGTAATGACCAGCATGACCATTTAAGAGGATTATATATCACAATGTGAAAAAGCTTACAGCACCTGGTATTCCCAGGCGGTCACCCATCCAAGTACTAACCAGGCCTGACCCTGCTTAGCTTCCGAGATCAGACGAGATCGGGCGTTTTCAGGGTGGTATGGCCGTAAGCCGCTTGAGAGATCAGAAACACTGTATAAATGCATTTCAGTAATGACCAGCATGACCATTTAAGAGGATTATATATCACAATGTGAAAAAGCTTACAGCACCTGGTATTCCCAGGCGGTCACCCATCGAAGTACTAACCAGGCCTGACCCTGCTTAGCTTCCGAGATCAGACGAGATCGGGCGTATTCAGGGTGGTATGGCCGTAAGCCGCTAGAGAGATCAGAAACACCGTATAAATGCATTTCAGTAATGACCAGCATGACCATTTCAGAGAACTACATTTCTTATCTTCCAAGATGTGAAAAAGCTTACAGCACCTGGTATTCCCAGGCGGTCACCAATCCAAGTACTAACCAGGCCTGACCCTGCTTAGCTTCCGAGATCAGACGAGATCGGGCGTATTCAGGGTGGTATGGCCGTAAGCTCCTTGAGAGATCAGAAACACCGTATAAATGCATTTCAGTAATGACCAGCATGACCATTTAAGAGGATTATTTATCACAATGTGAAAAAGCTTACAGCACCTGGTATTCCCAGGCGGTCAGCCATCCAAGTACTAACCAGGCCTGACCCTGCTTAGCTTCCGAGATCAGACGAGATCGGGCGTATTCAGGGTGGTATGGCCGTAAGCCATTTGAGAAATCAGAAAGACTGTATAAATGCATTTCAGTAATGACCAGCATGACCATTTAAGAGGATTATATATCACAATGTGAAAAAGTTTACAGCACCTGGTATTCCCAGGCGGTCACCCATCCAAGTACTAACCAGGCCTGACCCTGCTTAGCTTCCGAGATCAGACGAGATCGGGTGTATTCAGGGTGGTATGGCCGTAAGCCCCTTAGAAATCAGAAACACCGTATATATGCATTTCAGTAATGACCAGCATGACCATTTAAGAGGATTATATATCACAATGTGAAAAAGCTTACAGCACCTGGTATTCCCAGGCGGTCACCCATCCAAGTACTAACCAAGCCTGACCCTGCTTAGCTTCCGAGATCAGACGAGATCGGGCGTTTTCAGGGTGGTATGGCCGTAAGCCGCTTGAGAGATCAGAAACACTGTATAAATGCATTTCAGTAATGACCAGCATGACCATTTAAGAGGATTATATATCACAATGTGAAAAAGCTTACAGCACCTGGTATTCCCAGGCGGTCACCCATCCAAGTACTAACCAGGCCTGACCCTGCTTAGCTTCCGAGATCAGACGAGATCGGGCGCATTCAGGGTGGTATGGCCGTAAGCCGCTGGAGACATCAGAAACACCGTATAAATGCATTTCAGTAATGACCAGCATGACCATTTGAGAAAACTACATTTCTTATCTTCCAAGATGTGAAAAAGCTTACAGGACCTGGTATTCCCAGGCGGTCACCCATCCAAATACTAACCAGGCCTGACCCTGCTTAGCTTCCGAGATCAGACGAGATCGGGTGTATTCAGGGTGGTATGGCCGTAAGCCGCTTGAGAGGTCAGAAGAAACGTATAAATGCCTTTCAGTAATGACCAGCATGACCATTTAAGAAAATTACATTTCTTACCTTCCAAGATGTGAAAAAGCTTACAGCACCTGGTATTCCCAGGCGGTCACCCATCCAAGTACTGAGCAGGCCTGACCCTGCTTAGCTTCCGAGATCAGACGAGATCGGGTGTATTCAGGGTGGTATGGCCGTAAGCCGCTGGAGAGATCAGAAACACTGTATATATGCATTTCAGTAATGACCAGCATGACCATTCAAGAGGATTATATATCACAATGTGAAAAAGCTTATAGGAACCTGGTATTCACAGGCGGTGAACCATCCAAGTACTAACCAGGCCTGACCCTGCTTAGCTTCCGAGATCAGACGAGATCGGGCGTATTCAGGGCGGTATGGCCGTAAGCCGCTTGAGAGATCAGAAACACCGTATAAATGCATTTCAGTAATGACCAGCATGACCATTTCAGAGGATTATATATCACAATGTGAAAAAGATGTTGATGTTGTGACTTTGAAGTTGTGGCTTTGAAGTTGTGGTTTGATGTTGTGGCTTTCATGTTTGGCTTTGATGTTGTGGCTTTGATGTTGTGGCTTTGATGTTGTTACTGTAATGTTGCGGCCATGAGCCACTTGAAAGATCAGAAATACTGTACATATGCATTTCAGTAATGACCAGCATGACCATTTAAGAGGATTATATATCACAATGTGAAAAAGCTTACAGCACCTGGTATTCCCAGGCGGTCACCCATCCAAGTACTAACCAGGCCTGACCCTGCTTAGCTTCCGATATCAGACGAGATCGGGCGCATTCAGGGTGGTATGGCCGTAAGCCCCTTTGAAATCAGAAACACCGTAGATATGCATTTCAGTAATGACCAGCATGACCATTTAAGAGGATTATATATCACAATGTGAAAAAGCTTACAGCACGTGGTATTCCCAGGCGGTCACCCATCCAAGTACTAACCAGGCCTGACCCTGCTTAGCTTCCGAGATCAGACGAGATCGGGCGTATTCAGGGTGGTATGGCCGTAAGCCGCTTGAGAGATCAGAAACACCGTATATATGCATTTCAGTAATGACCAGCATGACCATTTCAGAAAACTACATTTCTTATCTTCCAAGATGTGAAAAAGCTTACAGCACCTGGTATTCCCAGGCGGTCACCCATCCAAGTACTAACCAGGCCTGACCCTGCTTAGCTTCCGAGATCAGACGAGATCGGGCGTATTCAAGGTGGTATGGCCGTAAGCTGCTTGAGAGGTCAGAAGAAACGTATAAATTCATTTCAGTAATGACCAGCATGACCATTTCAGAAAACTACATTTCTTATCTTCCAAGATGTAAAAAAGCTTACAGCACCTGGTATTCCCAGGCGGTCACCCATCCAAGTACTAACCAGGCCTGACCCTGGTTAGCTTCCGAGATCAGACGAGATCGGGCGTATTCAGGGTGGTATGGCCGTAAGCCGCTTGAGAGGTCAGAAACACCGTATAAATGCATTTCAGTAATGACCAGCATGACCATTTCAGAGGATTATATATCACAATGTGAAAAAGATGTTGATGTTGTGACTTTGAAGTTGTGGCTTTGAAGTTGTGGTTTGATGTTGTGGCTTTCATGTTTGGCTTTGATGTTGTGGCTTTGAAGTTGTGGTTTGATGTTGTGACTTTGATGTTTGGCTTTCAAGTTGTGGTTTTGAAGTTGTGGCTTTGATGTTTGACTTTGAAGTTGTGGCTTTTGAGTTGTGGCTTTCATGTTGTGGCTTTTAAGTTGTGGTTTGATGTTGTGGCTTTGATGTTGTGGCTTTGATGTTGTGGCTTTGATGTTGTTACTGTAATGTTGCGGCCATGAGCCACTTGAAAGATCAGAAATACTGTACATATGCATTTCAGTAATGACCAGCATGACCATTTAAGAGGATTATATATCACAATGTGAAAAAGCTTACAGCACCTGGTATTCCCAGGCGGTCACCCATCCAAGTACTAACCAGGCCTGACCCTGCTTAGCTTCCGAGATCAGACGAGATCGGGCGTATTCAGGGTGGTATGGCCGTAAGCCGCTTGAGAGATCAGAAACACCGTATAAATGCATTTCAGTAATGACCAGCATGACCATTTAAGAGGATTATTTATCACAATGTGAAAAAGCTTACAGCACCTGGTATTCCCAGGCGGTCACCCATCCAAGTACTAACCAGGCCTGACCCTGCTTAGCTTCTGAGATCAGACGAGATCGGGCGTATTCAGGGTGGTATGGCCGTAAGCCACTTGAGAGATCAGAAACACCGTATATATGCATTTCAGTAATGACCAGCATGACCATTTAAGAGGACTATTTATCACAATGTGAAAAAGCTTACAGCACCTGGTATTCCCAGGCGGTAACCCATCCAAGTACTAAGCAGGCCTGACCCTGCTTAGCTTCCGAGATCAGACGAGATCGGGCGTATTCAGGGTGGTATGGCCGTAAGCCGCTGGAGAGATCAGAAACACTGTATATATGCATTTCAGTAATGACCAGCATGACCATTCAAGAGGATTATATATCACAATGTGAAAAACCTTATAGGAACCTGGTATTCACAGGCGGTCAACCATCCAAGTACTAACCAGGCCTGACCCTGCTTAGCTTCCGAGATCAGACGAGACCGGGCGTATTCAGGGTGGTATGGCCGTAAGCCGCTTGAGAGGTCAGAAGAAACGTATAAATGCATTTCAGTAATGACCAGCATGACCATTTAAGAGGATTATATATCACAATGTGAAAAAGCTTACAGCACCTGGTATTCCCAGGCGGTCACCCATCCAAGTACTAACCAGGCCTGACCCTGCTTAGCTTCCGAGATCAGACGAGATCGGGCGTATTCAGGGTGGTATGGCCGTAAGCCGCTGGAGAGATCAGAAACACCGTATAAATGCATTTCAGTAATGACCAGCATGACCATTTAAGAAAATTACTTTTCTTACCTTCCAAGATGTGAAAAAGCTTACAGCACCTGGTATTCCCAGGCGGTCACCCATCCAAGTACTAACCAGGCCTGACCCTGCTTAGCTTCCGAGATCAGACGAGATCGGGCGTATTCAGGGTGGTATGGCCGTAAGCCGCTTGAGAGATCAGAAACACCGTATAAATGCATTTCAGTAATGACCAGCATGACCATTTAAGAGGATTATTTATCACAATGTGAAAAAGCTTACAGCACCTGGTATTCCCAGGCGGTCACCCATCCAAGTACTAACCAGGCCTGACCCTGCTTAGCTTCCGAGATCAGACGAGATCGGGCGTATTCAGGGTGGTATGGCCGTAAGCCATTTGAGAAATCAGAAAGACTGTATAAATGCATTTCAGTAATGACCAGCATGACCATTTAAGAGGATTATATATCACAATGTGAAAAAGTTTACAGCACCTGGTATTCCCAGGCGGTCACCCATCCAAGTACTAACCAGGCCAGACCCTGCTTAGCTTCCGATATCAGACGAGATCGGGCGTATTCAGGGTGGTATGGCCGTAAGCCCCTTAGAAATCAGAAACACCGTAGATATGCATTTCAGTAATGACCAGTATGACCATTTAAGAGGATTATATATCACAATGTGAAAAAGCTTACAGCACCTGGTATTCCCAGGCGGTCATCCATCCAAGTACTAACCAGGCCTGACCCTGCTTAGCTTCCGAGATCAGACGAGATCGGGCGTATTCAGGGTGGTATGGCCGTAAGCCCCTTAGAAATCAGAAACACCGTAGATATGCATTTCAGTAATGACCAGCATGACCATTTAAGAGGATTATATATCACAATGTGAAAAAGCTTACAGCACCTGGTATTCCCAGGCGGTCACCCATCCAAGTACTAACCAGGCCTGACCCTGCTTAGCTTCCGAGATCAGACGAGATCGGGCGTATTCAGGGTGGTATGGCCGTAAGCCATTTGAGAAATCAGAAACACTGTATAAATGCATTTCAGTAATGACCAGCATGACCATTTAAGAGGATTATATATCACAATGTGAAAAAGATGTTGATGTTGTGACTTTGAAGTTGTGGCTTTGAAGTTGTGGTTTGATGTTGTGGCTTTCATGTTTGGCTTTGATGTTGTGGCTTTGAAGTTGTGGTTTGATGTTGTGACTTTGATGTTTTGCTTTCAAGTTGTGGTTTGATGTTGTGGCTTTGAAGTCGTGGCTTTGATGTTTGACTTTAAAGTTGTGGCTTTTGAGTTGTGGCTTTCATGTTGTGGCTTTGAAGTTGTGGTTTGATGTTGTGGCTTTGATGTTGTGGCTTTGATGTTGTTACTGTAATGTTGCGGCCATGAGCCACTTGAAAGATCAGAAATACTGTACATATGCATTTCAGTAATGACCAGAATGACCATTTAAGAGGATTATATGTCACAATGTGAAAAAGCTTACAGCACCTGGTATTCCCAGGCGGTCACCCATCCAAGTACTAACCAGGCCTGACCCTGCTTAGCTTCCGAGATCAGACGAGATCGGGCTTATTCAGGGTGGTATGGCCGTAAGCCTCTTGAGATATCAGAAACACCGTATATATGCATTTCAGTAATGACCAGCATGACCATTTAAGAGGATTATATATCACAATGTGAAAAAGTTTACAGCACCTGGTATTCCCAGGCGGTCACCCATCCAAGTACTAACCAGGCCAGACCCTGCTTAGCTTCCGATATCAGACGAGATCGGGCGTATTCAGGGTGGTATGGCCGTAAGCCCCTTAGAAATCAGAAACACCGTAGATATGCATTTCAGTAATGACCAGCATGACCATTTAAGAGGATTATATATCACAATGTGAAAAAGCTTACAGCACCTGGTATTCCCAGGCGGTCACCCATCCAAGTACTAACCAGGCCTGACCCTGCTTAGCTTCCGAGATCAGACGAGATCGGGCGTATTCAGGGTGGTATGGCCGTAAGCCCCTTAGAAATCAGAAACACCGTAGATATGCATTTCAGTAATGACCAGCATGACCATTTAAGAGGATTATATATCACAATGTGAAAAAGCTTACAGCACCTGGTATTCCCAGGCGGTCACCCATCCAAGTACTAACCAGGCCTGACCCTGCTTAGCTTCCGAGATCAGACGAGATCGGGCGTATTCAGGGTGGTATGGCCGTAAGCCATTTGAGAAATCAGAAACACTGTATAAATGCATTTCAGTAATGACCAGCATGACCATTTAAGAGGATTATATATCACAATGTGAAAAAGATGTTGATGTTGTGACTTTGAAGTTGTGGCTTTGAAGTTGTGGTTTGATGTTGTGGCTTTCATGTTTGGCTTTGATGTTGTGGCTTTGAAGTTGTGGTTTGATGTTGTGACTTTGATGTTTTGCTTTCAAGTTGTGGTTTGATGTTGTGGCTTTGAAGTCGTGGCTTTGATGTTTGACTTTAAAGTTGTGGCTTTTGAGTTGTGGCTTTCATGTTGTGGCTTTGAAGTTGTGGTTTGATGTTGTGGTTTTGATGTTGTGGCTTTGATGTTGTTACTGTAATGTTGCGGCCATGAGCCACTTGAAAGATCAGAAATACTGTACATATGCATTTCAGTAATGACCAGAATGACCATTTAAGAGGATTATATGTCACAATGTGAAAAAGCTTACAGCACCTGGTATTCCCAGGCGGTCACCCATCCAAGTACTAACCAGGCCTGACCCTGCTTAGCTTCCGAGATCAGACGAGATCGGGCTTATTCAGGGTGGTATGGCCGTAAGCCTCTTGAGATATCAGAAACACCGTATATATGCATTTCAGTAATGACCAGCATGACCATTTAAGAGGATTATATATCACAATGTGAAAAAGCATACAGCACCTGGTATTCCCAGGCAGTCACCCATCCAAGTACTAACCAGGCCTGACCCTGCTTAGCTTCCGAGATCAGAAGAGATCGGGCGTATTCAGGGTGGTATGGCCGTAAGCCGCTTGAGAGATCAGAAACACCGTATAAATGCATTTCAGTAATGACCAGCATGACCATTTAAGAGGATTATTTATCACAATGTGAAAAACCTTACAGCACCTGGTATTCCCAGGCGGTCACCCATCCAAGTACTAACCAGGACTGACCCTGCTTAGCTTCCGAGATCAGACGAGATCGGGCGTATTCAGGGTGGTATGGCCGTAAGCCGCTTGAGAGATCAGAAACACCGTATAAATGCATTTCAGTAATGACCAGCATGACCATTTAAGAGGATTATTTATCACAATGTGAAAAAGCTTACAGCACCTGGTATTCCCAGGCGGTCACCCATCCAAGTACTAACCAGGCCTGACCCTGCTTAGCTTCCGAGATCAGACGAGATCGGGCGTATTCAGGGTGGTATGGCCGTAAGCCATTTGAGAAATCAGAAAGACTGTATAAATGCATTTCAGTAATGACCAGCATGACCATTTAAGAGGATTATATATCACAATGTGAAAAAGTTTACAGCACCTGGTATTCCCAGGCGGTCACCCATCCAAGTACTAACCAGGCCTGACCCTGCTTAGCTTCCGAGATCAGACGAGATCGGGCGTATTCAGGGTGGTATGGCCGTAAGCCGCTGGAGACATCAGAAACACCGTATAAATGCATTTCAGTAATGACCAGCATGACCATTTGAGAAAACTACATTTCTTATCTTCCAAGATGTGAAAAAGCTTACAGGACCTGGTATTCCCAGGCGGTCACCCATCCAAATACTAACCAGGCCTGACCCTGCTTAGCTTCCGAGATCAGACGAGATCGGGTGTATTCAGGGTGGTATGGCCGTAAGCCGCTTGAGAGGTCAGAAGAAACGTATAAATGCCTTTCAGTAATGACCAGCATGACCATTTAAGAAAATTACATTTCTTACCTTCCAAGATGTGAAAAAGCTTACAGCACCTGGTATTCCCAGGCGGTCACCCATCCAAGTACTGAGCAGGCCTGACCCTGCTTAGCTTCCGAGATCAGACGAGATCGGGTGTATTCAGGGTGGTATGGCCGTAAGCCGCTGGAGAGATCAGAAACACTGTATATATGCATTTCAGTAATGACCAGCATGACCATTCAAGAGGATTATATATCACAATGTGAAAAAGCTTATAGGAACCTGGTATTCACAGGCGGTGAACCATCCAAGTACTAACCAGGCCTGACCCTGCTTAGCTTCCGAGATCAGACGAGATCGGGCGTATTCAGGGCGGTATGGCCGTAAGCCGCTTGAGAGATCAGAAACACCGTATAAATGCATTTCAGTAATGACCAGCATGACCATTTCAGAGGATTATATATCACAATGTGAAAAAGATGTTGATGTTGTGACTTTGAAGTTGTGGCTTTGAAGTTGTGGTTTGATGTTGTGGCTTTCATGTTTGGCTTTGATGTTGTGGCTTTGAAGTTGTGGTTTGATGTTGTGACTTTGATGTTTGGCTTTCAAGTTGTGGTTTGATGTTGTGGCTTTGAAGTTGTGGCTTTGATGTTTGACTTTAAAGTTGTGGCTTTTGAGTTGTGGCTTTCATGTTGTGGCTTTGAAGTTGTGGTTTGATGTTGTGGCTTTGATGTTGTTACTGTAATGTTGCGGCCATGAGCCACTTGAAAGATCAGAAATACTGTACATATGCATTTCAGTAATGACCAGCATGACCATTTAAGAGGATTATATATCACAATGTGAAAAAGCTTACAGCACCTGGTATTCCCAGGCGGTCACCCATCCAAGTACTAACCAGGCCTGACCCTGCTTAGCTTCCGATATCAGACGAGATCGGGCGCATTCAGGGTGGTATGGCCGTAAGCCCCTTTGAAATCAGAAACACCGTAGATATGCATTTCAGTAATGACCAGCATGACCATTTAAGAGGATTATATATCACAATGTGAAAAAGCTTACAGCACCTGGTATTCCCAGGCGGTCACCCATCCAAGTACTAACCAGGCCTGACCCTGCTTAGCTTCCGAGATCAGACGAGATCGGGCGTATTCAGGGTGGTATGGCCGTAAGCTGCTTGAGAGGTCAGAAGAAACGTATAAATTCATTTCAGTAATGACCAGCATGACCATTTCAGAAAACTACATTTCTTATCTTCCAAGATGTGAAAAAGCTTACAGCACCTGGTATTCCCAGGCGGTCACCCATCCAAGTACTAACCAGGCCTGACCCTGGTTAGCTTCCGAGATCAGACGAGATCGGGCGTATTCAGGGTGGTATGGCCGTAAGCCGCTTGAGAGGTCAGAAACACCGTATAGATGCATTTCAGTAATGACCAGCATGACCATTTCAGAGGATTATATATCACAATGTGAAAAAGATGTTGATGTTGTGACTTTGAAGTTGTGGCTTTGAAGTTGTGGTTTGATGTTGTGGCTTTCATGTTTGGCTTTGATGTTGTGGCTTTGAAGTTGTGGTTTGATGTTGTGACTTTGATGTTTGGCTTTCAAGTTGTGGTTTGATGTTGTGGCTTTGAAGTTGTGGCTTTGATGTTTGACTTTAAAGTTGTGGCTTTTGAGTTGTGGCTTTCATGTTGTGGCTTTTAAGTTGTGGTTTGATGTTGTGGCTTTGATGTTGTTACTGTAATGTTGCGGCCATGAGCCACTTGAAAGATCAGAAATACTGTACATATGCATTTCAGTAATGACCAGTATGACCATTTAAGAGGATTATATATCACAATGTGAAAAAGCTTACAGCACCTGGTATTCCCAGGCGGTCACCCATCCAAGTACTAACCAGGCCTGACCCTGCTTAGCTTCCGAGATCAGACGAGATCGGGCGTATTCAGGGTGGTATGGCCGTAAGCCGCTTGAGAGATCAGAAACACCGTATAAATGCATTTCAGTAATGACCAGCATGACCATTTAAGAGGATTATTTATCACAATGTGAAAAAGCTTACAGCACCTGGTATTCCCAGGCGGTCACCCATCCAAGTACTAACCAGGCCTGACCCTGCTTAGCTTCTGAGATCAGACGAGATCGGGCGTATTCAGGGTGGTATGGCCGTAAGCCACTTGAGAGATCAGAAACACCGTATATATGCATTTCAGTAATGACCAGCATGACCATTTAAGAGGACTATTTATCACAATGTGAAAAAGCTTACAGCACCTGGTATTCCCAGGCGGTAACCCATCCAAGTACTAAGCAGGCCTGACCCTGCTTAGCTTCCGAGATCAGACGAGATCGGGCGTATTCAGGGTGGCATGGCCGTAAGCCGCTGGAGAGATCAGAAACACTGTATATATGCATTTCAGTAATGACCAGCATGACCATTCAAGAGGATTATATATCACAATGTGAAAAACCTTATAGGAACCTGGTATTCACAGGCGGTCAACCATCCAAGTACTAACCAGGCCTGACCCTGCTTAGCTTCCGAGATCAGACGAGACCGGGCGTATTCAGGGTGGTATGGCCGTAAGCCGCTTGAGAGGTCAGAAGAAACGTATAAATGCATTTCAGTAATGACCAGCATGACCATTTAAGAGGATTATATATCACAATGTGAAAAAGCTTACAGCACCTGGTATTCCCAGGCGGTCACCCATCCAAGTACTAACCAGGCCTGACCCTGCTTAGCTTCCGAGATCAGACGAGATCGGGCGTATTCAGGGTGGTATGGCCGTAAGCCGCTGGAGAGATCAGAAACACCGTATAAATGCATTTCAGTAATGACCAGCATGACCATTTAAGAAAATTACTTTTCTTACCTTCCAAGATGTGAAAAAGCTTACAGCACCTGGTATTCCCAGGCGGTCACCCATCCAAGTACTAACCAGGCCTGACCCTGCTTAGCTTCCGAGATCAGACGAGATCGGGCGTATTCAGGGTGGTATGGCCGTAAGCCGCTTGAGAGATCAGAAACACCGTATAAATGCATTTCAGTAATGACCAGCATGACCATTTAAGAGGATTATTTATCACAATGTGAAAAAGCTTACAGCACCTGGTATTCCCAGGCGGTCACCCATCCAAGTACTAACCAGGCCTGACCCTGCTTAGCTTCCGAGATCAGACGAGATCGGGCGTATTCAGGGTGGTATGGCCGTAAGCCATTTGAGAAATCAGAAAGACTGTATAAATGCATTTCAGTAATGACCAGCATGACCATTTAAGAGGATTATATATCACAATGTGAAAAAGTTTACAGCACCTGGTATTCCCAGGCGGTCACCCATCCAAGTACTAACCAGGCCAGACCCTGCTTAGCTTCCGATATCAGACGAGATCGGGCGTATTCAGGGTGGTATGGCCGTAAGCCCCTTAGAAATCAGAAACACCGTAGATATGCATTTCAGTAATGACCAGCATGACCATTTAAGAGGATTATATATCACAATGTGAAAAAGCTTACAGCACCTGGTATTCCCAGGCGGTCACCCATCCAAGTACTAACCAGGCCTGACCCTGCTTAGCTTCCGAGATCAGACGAGATCGGGCGTATTCAGGGTGGTATGGCCGTAAGCCCCTTAGAAATCAGAAACACCGTAGATATGCATTTCAGTAATGACCAGCATGACCATTTAAGAGGATTATATATCACAATGTGAAAAAGCTTACAGCACCTGGTATTCCCAGGCGGTCACCCATCCAAGTACTAACCAGGCCTGACCCTGCTTAGCTTCCGAGATCAGACGAGATCGGGCGTATTCAGGGTGGTATGGCCGTAAGCCATGTGAGAAATCAGAAACACTGTATAAATGCATTTCAGTAATGACCAGCATGACCATTTAAGAGGATTATATATCACAATGTGAAAAAGATGTTGATGTTGTGACTTTGAAGTTGTGGCTTTGAAGTTGTGGTTTGATGTTGTGGCTTTCATGTTTGGCTTTGATGTTGTGGCTTTGAAGTTGTGGTTTGATGTTGTGACTTTGATGTTTGGCTTTCAAGTTGTGGTTTGATGTTGTGGCTTTGAAGTCGTGGCTTTGATATTTGACTTTAAAGTTGTGGCTTTTGAGTTGTGGCTTTCATGTTGTGGCTTTGAAGTTGTGGTTTGATGTTGTGGCTTTGATGTTGTGGCTTTGATGTTGTTACTGTAATGTTGCGGCCATGAGCCACTTGAAAGATCAGAAATACTGTACATATGCATTTCAGTAATGACCAGAATGACCATTTAAGAGGATTATATGTCACAATGTGAAAAAGCTTACAGCACCTGGTATTCCCAGGCGGTCACCCATCCAAGTACTAACCAGGCCTGACCCTGCTTAGCTTCCGAGATCAGACGAGATCGGGCGTATTCAGGGTGGTATGGCCGTAAGCCTCTTGAGATATCAGAAACACCGTATATATGCATTTCAGTAATGACCAGCATGACAATTTAAGAGGATTATATATCACAATGTGAAAAAGCTTACAGCACCTGGTATTCCCAGGCGGTCACCCATCCAAGTACTAACCAGGCCTGACCCTGCTTAGCTTCCGAGATCAGACGAGATCGGGCGTATTCAGGGTGGTATGGCCGTAACCCATTTGAGAAATCAGAAAGACTGTATGAATGCATTTCAGTAATGACCAGCATGACCATTTAAGAGGATTATATATCACAATGTGAAAAAGTTTACAGCACCTGGTATTCCCAGGCGGTCACCCATCCAAGTACTAAGCAGGCCTGACCCTGCTTAGCTTCCGAGATCAGACGAGATCGGGTGTATTCAGGGTGGTATGGCCGTAAGCCCCTTAGAAATCAGAAACACCGTATATATGCATTTCAGTAATGACCAGCATGACCATTTAAGAGGATTATATATCACAATGTGAAAAAGCTTACAGCACCTGGTATTCCCAGGCGGTCACCCATCCAAGTACTAACCAGGCCTGACCCTGCTTAGCTTCCGAGATCAGACGAGATCGGGCGTATTCAGGGTGGTATGGCCGTAAGCCATTTGAGAAATCAGAAAGACTGTATGAATGCATTTCAGTAATGACCAGCATGACCATTTAAGAGGATTATATATCACAATGTGAAAAAGCTTACAGCACCTGGTATTCCCAGGCGGTCACCCATCCAAGTACTAACCAGGCCTGACCCTGCTTAGCTTCCGAGATCAGACGAGATCGGGCGTATTCAGGGTGGTATGGCCGTAAGCTGCTTGAGAGGTCAGAAGAAACGTATAAATTCATTTCAGTAATGACCAGCATGACCATTTCAGAAAACTACATTTCTTATCTTCCAAGATGTGAAAAAGCTTACAGCACCTGGTATTCCCAGGCGGTCACCCATCCAAGTACTAACCAGGCCTGACCCTGCTTAGCTTCCGAGATCAGACGAGATCGGGCGTATTCAGGGTGGTATGGCCGTAAGCCGCTTGAGAGGTCAGAAGAAACGTATAAATGCATTTCAGTAATGACCAGCATGACCATTTAAGAGGATTATATATCACAATGTGAAAAAGCTTACAGCACCTGGTATTCCCAGGCAGTCACCCATCCAAGTACTAACCAGGCCTGACCCTGCTTAGCTTCCGAGATCAGACGAGATCGGGCGTATTCAGGGTGGTATGGCCGTAAGCCATTTGAGAAATCAGAAAGACTGTATAAATGCATTTCAGTAATGACCAGCATGACCATTTAAGAGGATTATATATCACAATGTGAAAAAGTTTACAGCACCTGGTATTCCCAGGCGGTCACCCATCCAAGTACTAACCAGGCCTGACCCTGCTTAGCTTCCGAGATCAGACGAGATCGGGTGTATTCAGGGTGGTATGGCCGTAAGCCCCTTAGAAATCAGAAACACCGTATATATGCATTTCAGTAATGACCAGCATGACCATTTAAGAGGATTATATATCACAATGTGAAAAAGTTTACAGCACCTGGTATTCCCAGGCGGTCACCCATCCAAGTACTAACCAGGCCTGACCCTGCTTAGCTTCCGAGATCAGACGAGATCGGGTGTATTCAGGGTGGTATGGCCGTAAGCCCCTTAGAAATCAGAAACACTGTATAAATGCATTTCAGTAATGACCAGCATGAACATTTGAGAAAACTACATTTCTTATCTTCCAAGATGTGAAAAAGCTTACAGCACCTGGTATTCCCAGGCGGTCACCCATCCAAGTACTAACCAGGCCTGACCCTGCTTAGCTTCCGAGATCAGACGAGATCGGGTGTATTCAGGGTGGTATGGCCGTAAGCCGCTTGAGAGGTCAGAAGAAACGTATAAATGCCTTTCAGTAATGACCAGCATGACCATTTAAGAAAATTACATTTCTTACCTTCCAAGATGTGAAAAAGCTTACAGCACCTGGTATTCCCAGGTGGTCACCCATCCAAGTACTAACCAGGCCTGACCCTGCTTAGCTTCCGATATCAGACGAGATCGGGCGCATTCAGGGTGGTATGGCCGTAAGCCCCTTAGAAATCAGAAACACCGTAGATATGCATTTCAGTAATGACCAGCATGACCATTTAAGAGGATTATATATCACAATGTGAAAAAGATGTTGATGTTGTGACTTTGAAGTTGTGGCTTTGAAGTTGTGGTTTGATGTTGTGGCTTTCATGTTTGGCTTTGATGTTGTGGCTTTGAAGTTGTGGTTTGATGTTGTGACTTTGATGTTTGGCTTTCAAGTTGTGGTTTGATGTTGTGGCTTTGAAGTTGTGGCTTTGATGTTTGACTTTAAAGTTGTGGCTTTTGAGTTGTGGCTTTCATGTTGTGGCTTTGAAGTTGTGGTTTGATGTTGTGGCTTTGATGTTGTGGCTTTGATGTTGTTACTGTAATGTTGCGGCCATGAGCCACTTGAAAGATCAGAAATACTGTACATATGCATTTCAGTAATGACCAGAATGACCATTTAAGAGGATTATATGTCACAATGTGAAAAAGCTTACAGCACCTGGTATTCCCAGGCGGTCACCCATCCAAGTACTAACCAGGCCTGACCCTGCTTAGCTTCCGAGATCAGACGAGATCGGGCGTATTCAGGGTGGTATGGCCGTAAGCCGCTTGAGAGATCAGAAACACCGTATAAATGCATTTCAGTAATGACCAGCAGGACCATTTAAGAGGATTATTTATCACAATGTGAAAAAGCTTACAGCACCTGGTATTCCCAGGCGGTCACCCATCCAAGTACTAACCAGGCCTGACCCTGCTTAGCTTCCGAGATCAGACGAGATCGGGCGTATTCAGGGTGGTATGGCCGTAAGCCGCTTAAGAGATCAGAAACACCGTATATATGCATTTCAGTAATGACCAGCATGAACATTTGAGAAAACTACATTTCTTATCTTCCAAGATGTGAAAAAGCTTACAGCACCTGGTATTCCCAGGCGGTCACCCATCCAAGTACTAACCAGGCCTGACCCTGCTTAGCTTCCGAGATCAGACGAGAGCGGGTGTATTCAGGGTGGTATGGCCGTAAGCCGCTTGAGAGGTCAGAAGAAACGTATAAATGCCTTTCAGTAATGACCAGCATGACCATTTAAGAAAATTACATTTCTTACCTTCCAAGATGTGAAAAAGCTTACAGCACCTGGTATTCCCAGGTGGTCACCCATCCAAGTACTAACCAGGTCTGACCCTGCTTAGCTTCCGATATCAGACGAGATCGGGCGCATTCAGGGTGGTATGGCCGTAAGCCCCTTAGAAGTCAGAAACACCGTAGATATGCATTTCAGTAATGACCAGCATGACCATTTAAGAGGATTATATATCACAATGTGAAAAAGCTTACAGCACCTGGTATTCCCAGGCGGTCACCCATCCAAGTACTAACCAGGCCTGACCCTGCTTAGCTTCCGAGATCAGACGAGATCGGGCGTATTCAGGGTGGTATGGCCGTAAGCCGCTTGAGAGGTCAGAAGAAACGTATAAATGCATTTCAGTAATGACCAGCATGACCATTTGAGAAAACTACATTTCTTATCTTCCAAGATGTGAAAAAGCTTACAGCACCTGGTATTCCCAGGCGGTCACCCATCCAAGTACTAACCAGGCCTGACCCTGCTTAGCTTCCGAGATCAGACGAGATCGGGCGTATTCAGGGTGGTATGGCCGTAAGCCGCTTGAGAGGTCAGAAGAAACGTATAAATGCATTTCAGTAATGACCAGCATGACCATTTAAGAGGATTATATATCACAATGTGAAAAAGTTTACAGCACCTGGTATTCCCAGGCGGTCAACCATCCAAGTACTAACCAGGCCTGACCCTGCTTAGCTTCCGAGATCAGACGAGATCGGGCGTATTCAGGGTGGTATGGCCGTAAGCCGCTTGAGAGATCAGAAACACTGTATAAATGCATTTCAGTAATGACCAGCATGACCATTTAAGAGGATTATATATCACAATGTGAAAAAGCTTACAGCACCTGGTATTCCCAGGCGGTCACCCATCCAAGTACTAACGAGGCCTGACCCTGCTTAGCTTCCGAGATCAGACGAGGTCGGGCGTATTCAGGGTGGTATGGCCGTAAGCCGCTTGACGGGTCAGAAGAAACGTATAAATGCATTTCAGTAATGACCAGCATGACCATTTCAGAAAACTACATTTCTTATCTTCCAAGATGTGAAAAAGCTTACAGCACCTGGTATTCCCAGGCGGTCACCGATCCAAGTACTAACCAGGCCTGACCCTGCTTAGCTTCCGAGATCAGACGAGATCGGGCGTATTCAGGGTGGTATGGCCGTAAGCCGCTTGAGATATCAGAAACACCGTATATATGCATTTCAGTAATGACCAGCATGACCATTTAAGAGGATTATATATCACAATGTGAAAAAGCTTACAGCACCTGGTATTCCCAGGCGGTCACCCATCCAAGTACTAACCAGGCCTGACCCTGCTTAGCTTCCGAGATCAGACGAGAGCGGGCGTATTCAGGGTGGTATGGCCGTAAGCCGCTTGAGAGGTCAGAAACACCATATAAATGCATTTCAGTAATGAGCAGCATGACCATTTAAGAGGATTATATATCACAATGTGAAAAAGATGTTGATGTTGTGACTTTGAAGTTGTGGCTTTGAAGTTGTGGTTTAATGTTGTGGCTTTCATGTTTGGCTTTGATGTTGTGGCTTTGAAGTTGTGGCTTTCATGTTGTGGCTTTGAAGTTGTGTTTTGATGTTGTGGCTTTGATGTTGTGGCTTTGATGTTGTTACTGTAATGTTGCGGCCATGAGCCACTTGAAAGATCAGAAATACTGTACATATGCATTTCAGTAATGACCAGAATGACCATTTAAGAGGATTATATGTCACAATGTGAAAAAGCTTACAGCACCTGGTATTCCCAGGCAGTCACCCATCCAAGTACTAACCAGGCCTGACCCTGCTTAGCTTCCGAGATCAGACGAGATCGGGCGTATTCAGGGTGGTATGGCCGTAAGCCGCTTGGGAGGTCAGAAGAAACGTATAAATTCATTTCAGTAATGACCAGCATGACCATTTAAGAGGATTATATATCACAATGTGAAAAAGCTTACAGCACCTGGTATTCCCAGGCAGTCACCCATCCAAGTACTAACCAGGCCTGACCCTGCTTAGCTTCCGAGATCAGACGAGATCGGGCGTATTCAGGGTGGTATGGCCGTAAGCCGCTTGAGAGATCAGAAACACTGTATAAATGCATTTCAGTAATGACCAGCATGACCATTTAAGAGGATTATATATCACAATGTGAAAAAGCTTACAGCACCTGGTCTTCCCAGGCGGTCACCCATCCAAGTACTAACCAGGCCTGACCATGCTTAGCTTCCGAGATCAGACGAGATCGGGCGTATTCAGGGTGGTATGGCCGTAAGCCGCTTGAGAGGTCAGAAGAAACGTATAAATGCATTTCAGTAATGACCAGCATGACCATTTCAGAAAACTACATTTCTTATCTTCCAAGATGTGAAAAAGCTTACAGCACCTGGTATTCCCAGGCGGTCACCCATCCAAGTACTAACCAGGCCTGACCCTGCTTAGCTTCCGAGATCAGACGAGATCGGGCGTATTCAGGGTGGTATGGCCGTAAGCCGCTTGAGAGGTCAGAAGAAACGTATAAATGCATTTCAGTAATGACCAGCATGACCATTTAAGAGGATTATATATCACAATGTGAAAAAGTTTACAGCACCTGGTATTCCCAGGCGGTCAACCATCCAAGTACTAACCAGGCCTGACCCTGCTTAGCTTCCGAGATCAGACGAGATCGGGCGTATTCAGGGTGGTATGGCCGTAAGCCGCTTGAGAGATCAGAAACACTGTATAAATGCATTTCAGTAATGACCAGCATGACCATTTAAGAGGATTATATATCACAATGTGAAAAAGCTTACAGCACCTGGTATTCCCAGGCGGTCACCCATCCAAGTACTAACGAGGCCTGACCCTGCTTAGCTTCCGAGATCAGACGAGGTCGGGCGTATTCAGGGTGGTATGGCCGTAAGCCGCTTGACGGGTCAGAAGAAACGTATAAATGCATTTCAGTAATGACCAGCATGACCATTTCAGAAAACTACATTTCTTTTCTTACAAGATGTGAAAAAGCTTACAGCACCTGGTATTCCCAGGCGGTCACCCATCCAAGTACTAACCAGGCCTGACCCTGCTTAGCTTCCGAGATCAGACGAGATCGGGCGTATTCAGGGTGGTATGGCCGTAAGCCGCTTGAGAGGTCAGAAGAACCGTATATATGCATTTCAGTAATGACCAGCATGACCATTTCAGAAAACTACATTTCTTTTCTTCCAAGATGTGAAAAAGCTTACAGCACCTGGTATTCCCAGGCGGTCACCCATCCAAGTACTAACCAGGCCTGCCCCTGCTTAGCTTCCGAGATCAGACGAGATCGGGCGTATTCAGGGTGGTATGGTCGTAAGCCGCTTGAGAGATCAGAAACACTGTATAAATGCATTTCAGTAATGACCAGCATGACCATTCAAGAGGATTATATATCACAATGTGAAAAAGCTTACAGCACCTGGTATTCACAGGCGGTCACCCATCCAAGTACTAACCAGGGCTGACCCTGCTTAGCTTCCGAGATCAGACGAGATCAGGCGTATTCAGGGTGGTATGGTCGTAAGCTGCTTGAGAGGTCAGAAGAAACGTATAAATGCATTTCAGTAATGACCAGCATGACCATTTCAGAAAACTACATTTCTTATCTTCCAAGATGTGAAAAAACTTACAGCACCTGGTATTCCCAGGCGGTCACCCATCCAAGTACCAACCAGGCCTGACCCTGCTTAGCTTCCGAGATCAGACGAGAGCGGGCGTATTCAGGGTGGTATGGCCGTAAGCCGCTTGAGAGATCAGAAACACCATATAAATGCATTTCAGTAATGAGCAGCATGACCATTTAAGAGGATTATATATCACAATGTGAAAAAGATGTTGATGTTGTGACTTTGAAGTTGTGGCTTTGAAGTTGTGGTTTAATGTTGTGGCTTTCATGTTTGGCTTTGATGTTGTGGCTTTGAAGTTGTGGTGTGATGTTGTGACTTTGATGTTTGGCTTTCAAGTTGTGGTTTGATGTTGTGGCTTTGAAGTTGTGGCTTTGATGTTTGACTTTAAAGTTGTGGCTTTTGAGTTGTGGCTTTCATGTTGTGGCTTTGAAGTTGTGTTTTGATGTTGTGGCTTTGATGTTGTGGCTTTGATGTTGTTACTGTAATGTTGCGGCCATGAGCCACTTGAAAGATCAGAAATACTGTACATATGCATTTCAGTAATGACCAGAATGACCATTTAAGAGGGTTATATGTCACAATGTGAAAAAGCTTACAGCACCTGGTATTCCCAGGCAGTCACCCATCCAAGTACTAACCAGGCCTGACCCTGCTTAGCTTCCGAGATCAGACGAGATCGGGCGTATTCAGGGTGGTATGGCCGTAAGCCGCTTGGGAGGTCAGAAGAAACGTATAAATGCATTTCAGTAATGACCAGCATGACCATTTAAGAGGATTATATATCACAATGTGAAAAAGCTTACAGCACCTGGTATTCCCAGGCAGTCACCCATCCAAGTACTAACCAGGCCTGACCATGCTTAGCTTCCGAGATCAGACGAGATCGGGCGTATTCAGGGTGGTATGGCCGTAAGCCGCTTGAGAGGTCAGAAGAAACGTATAAATGCATTTCAGTAATGAGCAGCATGACCATTTCAGAAAACTACATTTCTTTTCTTCCAAGATGTGAAAAAGCTTACAGCACCTGGTATTCCCAGGCGGTCACCCATCCAAGTACTAACCAGGCCTGACCCTGCTTAGCTTCCGAGATCAGACGAGACCGGACGTATTCAGGGTGGTATGGCTGTAAGCCGCTTGAGAGATCAGAAACACCGTATAAATGCATTTCAGTAATGACCAGCGTGACCATTTAAGAAAATTACATTTCTTACCTTCCAAGATGTGAAAAAGCTTACAGCACCTGGTATTCCCAGGCGGTCACCCATCCAAGTACTAACCAGGCCTGACCCTGCTTAGCTTCCGAGATCAGACGAGATCGGGCGTATTCAGGGTGGTATGGCCGTAAGCCGCTTGAGAGGTCAGAAGAAACGTATAAATGCATTTCAGTAATGACCAGCATGACCATTTCAGAAAACTACATTTCTTTTCTTCCAAGATGTGAAAAAGCTTACAGCACCTGGTATTCCCAGGCGGTCACCCATCTAAGTACTAACCAGGCCTGACCCTGCTTAGCTTCCGAGATCGGGCGTATTCAGGGTGGTATGGCCGTAAGCCGCTTGAGAGATCAGAAACACCGTATAAATGCATTTCAGTAATGACCAGCATGACCATTTCAGAAAACTACATTTCTTATCTTCCAAGATGTGAAAAAGCTTACAGCACCTGGTATTCCCAGGCGGTCACCCATCCAAGTACTAACCAGGCCTGACCCTGCTTAGCTTCCGAGATCAGACGAGATCGGGCGTATTCAGGGTGGTATGGCCGTAAGCCGCTTGAGATATCAGAAACACCGTATATATGCATTTCAGTAATGACCAGCATGACCATTTAAGAGGATTATATATCACAATGTGAAAAAGCTTACAGCACCTGGTATTCCCAGGCGGTCACCCATCCAAGTACTAACCAGGCCTGACCCTGCTTAGCTTCCGAGATCAGACGAGATCGGGCGTATTCAGGGTGGTATGGCCGTAAGCCGCTTGAGAGATCAGAAACACCGTATAAATGCATTTCAGTAATGACCAGCATGACCATTTAAGAGGATTATATATCACAATGTGAAAAAGCTTACAGCACCTGGTATTCCCAGGCGGTCACCCATCCAAGTACTAACCAGGCCTGACCCTGCTTAGCTTCCGAGATCAGACGAGATCGGGCGTATTCAGGGTGGTATGGCTGTAAGCCGCTTGAGAGATCAGAAACACCGTATAAATGCATTTCAGTAATGACCAGCATGACCATTTAAGAAAATTACATTTCTTACCTTCCAAGATGTGAAAAAGCTTACAGCACCTGGTATTCCCAGGCGGTCACCCATCCAAGTACTAAGCAGGCCTGACCCTGCTTAGCTTCCGAGATCAGACGAGATCGGGCGTATTCAGGGTGGTATGGCCGTAAGCCGCTGGAGAGATCAGAAACACTGTATATATGCATTTCAGTAATGACCAGCATGACCATTCAAGAGGATTATATATCACAATGTGAAAAAGCTTATAGGAACCTGGTATTCACAGGCGGTGAACCATCCAAGTACTAACCAGGCCTGACCCTGCTTAGCTTCCGAGATCAGACGAGATCGGGCGTATTCAGGGCGGTATGGCCGTAAGCCGCTTGAGAGATCAGAAACACCGTATATATGCATTTCAGTAATGACCAGCATGACCATTTGAGAAAACTACATTTCTTATCTTCCAAGATGTGAAAAAGCTTACAGCACCTGGTATTCCCAGGCAGTCACCCATCCAAGTACTAACCAGGCCTGACCCTGCTTAGCTTCCGAGATCAGACGAGATTGGGCGTATTCAGGGTGGTATGGCCGTAAGCCGCTTGAGAGGTCAGAAGAAACGTATAAATGCATTTCAATAATGACCAGCATGACCATTTAAGAGGATTATATATCACAATGTGAAAAAGCTTACAGCACCTGGTATTCCCAGGCAGTCACCCATCCAAGTACTAACCAGGCCTGACCATGCTTAGCTTCCGAGATCAGACGAGATCGGGCGTATTCAGGGTGGTATGGCCGTAAGCCGCTTGAGAGGTCAGAAGAAACGTATAAATGCATTTCAGTAATGACCAGCATGACCATTTCAGAAAACTACATTTCTTTTCTTCCAAGATGTGAAAAAGCTTACAGCACCTGGTATTCCCAGGCGGTCACCCATCCAAGTACTAACCAGGCCTGACCCTGCTTAGCTTCCGAGATCAGACGAGACCGGACGTATTCAGGGTGGTATGGCTGTAAGCCGCTTGAGAGATCAGAAACACCGTATAAATGCATTTCAGTAATGACCAGCATGACCATTTAAGAAAATTACATTTCTTACCTTCCAAGATGTGAAAAAGCTTACAGCACCTGGTATTCCCAGGCGGTCACCCATCCAAGTACTAACCAGGCCTGACCCTGCTTAGCTTCCGAGATCAGACGAGATCGGGCGTATTCAGGGTGGTATGGCCGTTAGCCGCTTGCGAGGTCAGAAGAAACGTATAAATGCATTTCAGTAATGACCAGCATGACCATTTCAGAAAACTACATTTCTTTTCTTCCAAGATGTGAAAAAGCTTACAGCACCTGGTATTCCCAGGCGGTCACCCATCTAAGTACTAACCAGGCCTGACCCTGCTTAGCTTCCGAGATCGGGCGTATTCAGGGTGGTATGGCCGTAAGCCGCTTGAGAGATCAGAAACACCGTATAAATGCATTTCAGTAATGACCAGCATGACCATTTCAGAAAACTACATTTCTTATCTTCCAAGATGTGAAAAAGCTTACAGGACCTGGTATTCCCAGGCGGTCACCCATCCAAGTACTAACCAGGCCTGACCCTGCTTAGCTTCCGAGATCAGACGAGATCGGGCGTATTCAGGGTGGTATGGCCGTAAGCCGCTTGAGATATCAGAAACACCGTATATATGCATTTCAGTAATGACCAGCATGACCATTTAAGAGGATTATATATCACAATGTGAAAAAGCTTACAGCACCTGGTATTCCCAGGCGGTCACCCATCCAAGTACTAACCAGGCCTGACCCTGCTTAGCTTCCGAGATCAGACGAGATCGAGCGTATTCAGGGTGGTATGGCCGTAAGCCGCTTGAGAGATCAGAAACACCGTATAAATGCATTTCAGTAATGACCAGCATGACCATTTAAGAGGATTATATATCACAATGTGAAAAAGCTTACAGCACCTGGTATTCCCAGGCGGTCACCCATCCAAGTACTAACCAGGCCTGACCCTGCTTAGCTTCCGAGATCAGACGAGATCGGGCGTATTCAGGGTGGTATGGCTGTAAGCCGCTTGAGAGATCAGAAACACCGTATAAATGCATTTCAGTAATGACCAGCATGACCATTTAAGAAAATTACATTTCTTACCTTCCAAGATGTGAAAAAGCTTACAGCACCTGGTATTCCCAGGCGGTCACCCATCCAAGTACTAAGCAGGCCTGACCCTGCTTAGCTTCCAAGATCAGACGAGATCGGGCGTATTCAGGGTGGTATGGCCGTAAGCCGCTGGAGAGATCAGAAACACTGTATATATGCATTTCAGTAATGACCAGCATGACCATTCAAGAGGATTATATATCACAATGTGAAAAAGCTTATAGGAACCTGGTATTCACAGGCGGTGAACCATCCAAGTACTAACCAGGCCTGACCCTGCTTAGCTTCCGAGATCAGACGAGATCGGGCGTATTCAGGGCGGTATGGCCGTAAGCCGCTTGAGAGATCAGAAACACCGTATATATGCATTTCAGTAATGACCAGCATGACCATTTGAGAAAACTACATTTCTTATCTTCCAAGATGTGAAAAAGCTTACAGCACCTGGTATTCCCAGGCGGTCACCCATCCAAGTACTAACCAGGCCTGACCCTGCTTAGCTTCCGAGATCAGACGAGATCGGGCGTATTCAGGGTGGTATGGCCGTAAGCCGCTTGAGAGGTCAGAAGAAACGTATAAATGCATTTCAGTAATGACCAGCATGACCATTTAAGAGGATTATATATCACAATGTGAAAAAGCTTACAGCACCTGGTATTCCCAGGCAGTCACCCATCCAAGTACTAACCAGGCCTGACCCTGCTTAGCTTCCGAGATCAGACGAGATCGGGCGTATTCAGGGTGGTATGGCCGTAAGCCGCTTGAGAGATCAGAAACACTGTATAAATGCATTTCAGTAATGACCAGCATGACCATTTAAGAGGATTATATATCACAATGTGAAAAAGCTTACAGCACCTGGTATTCCCAGGTGGTCACCCATCCAAGTACTAACCAGGCCTGACCCTGCTTAGCTTCCGAGATCAGACGAGATCGGGCGTATTCAGGGTGGTATGGCCGTAAGCCGCCGGAGAGATCAGAAACACCGTATAAATGCATTTCAGTAATGACCAGCATGACCATTTAAGAGGATTATTTATCACAATGTGAAAAAGCTTACAGCACCTGGTATTCCCAGTCGGTCACCCATCCAAGTACTAACCAAGCCTGACCCTGCTTAGCTTCCGAGATCAGACGAGATCGGGCGTATTCAGGGTGGTATGGCCGTAAGCCGCTTGAGAGGTCAGAAGAAACGTATAAATGCCTTTCTGTAATGACCAGCATGACCATTTAAGAGGATTATATGTCACAATGTGAAAAAGCTTACAGCACCTGGTATTCCCAGGCGGTCACCCATCCAAGTACTAACCAGGCCTGACCCTGCTTAGCTTCCGAGATCAGACGAGATCGGGCGTATTCAGGGTGGTATGGCCGTAAGCCACTTGAGAGATCAGAAACACCGTATATATGCATTTCAGTAATGACCAGCATGACCATTTAAGAGGATTATTTATCACAATGTGAAAAAGCTTACAGCACCTGGTATTCCCAGTCGGTCACCCATCCAAGTACTAACCAGGCCTGACCCTGCTTAGCTTCCGAGATCAGACGAGATAGGGCGTATTCAGGGTGGTATGGCCGTAAGCCGCTTGAGAGATCAGAAACACCGTATATATGCATTTCAGTAATGACCAGCATGACCATTTAAGAAAATTACTTTTCTTACCTTCCAAGATGTGAAAAAGCTTACAGCACCTGGTATTCCCAGGCGGTCACCCATCCAAGTACTAAGCAGGCCTGACCCTGCTTAGCTTCCGAGATCAGACGAAATCGGGCGTATTCAGGGTGGTATGGCCGTAAGCCGCTTGAGAGGTCAGAAGAAACGTATAAATGCATTTCAGTAATGACCAGCATGACCATTTCAGAAAACTACATTTCTTTTCTTCCAAGATGTGAAAAAGCTTACAGCACCTGGTATTCCCAGGCGGTCACCCATCCAAGTACTAACCAGGCCTGACCCTGCTTAGCTTCCGAGATCAGACGAGATCTGGCGTATTCAGGGTGGTATGGCCGTAAGCCGCTTGAGAGATCAGAAACACCGTATAAATGCATTTCAGTAATGACCAGCATGACCATTTCAGAGGATTATATATCACAATGTGAGAAAGATGTTGATGTTGTGACTTTGAAGTTGTGGCTTTGAAGTTGTGGTTTGATGTTGTGGCTTTCATGTTTGGCTTTGATGTTGTGGCTTTGAAGTTGTGGTTTGATGTTGTGACTTTGATGTTTGGCTTTCAAGTTGTGGTTTGATGTTGTGGCTTTGAAGTTGTGGCTTTGATGTTTGACTTTAAAGTTGTGGCTTTTGAGTTGTGGCTTTCATGTTGTGGCTTTGAAGTTGTGGGTTGATGTTGTGGCTTTGATGTTGTGGCTTTGATGTTGTTACTGTAATGTTGCGGCCATGAGCCACTTGAAAGATCAGAAATACTGTACATATGCATTTCAGTAATGACCAGAATGACCATTTAAGAGGATTATATGTCACAATGTGAAAAAGCTTACAGCACCTGGTATTCCCAGGCGGTCACCCATCCAAGTACTAACCAGGTCTGACCCTGCTTAGCTTCTGAGATCAGACAAGATCGGGCGTATTCAGGGTGGTATGGCCGTAAGCCGCTTGAGAGATCAGAAACACCGTATAAATGCATTTCAGTAATGACCAGCATGACCATTTAAGAAAATTAAATTTCTTACCTTCCAAGATGTGAGAAAGCTTACAGCACCTGGTATTCCCAGGCGGTTACCCATCCAAGTACTAACCAGGCCTGACCATGCTTAGCTTCTGAGATCAGACGAGATCGGGCGTATTCAGGGTGGTATGGCCGTAAGCCGCTTGAGAGGTCAGAAGAAACGTGTAAATGCATTTCAGTAATGACCAGCATGACCATTTAAGAGGATTATATATCACAATGTGAAAAAGCTTACAGCACCTGGTATTCCCAGGCGGTCACCCATCCAAGTACTAACCAGGCCTGACCCTGCTTAGCTTCCGAGATCAGACGAGATCGGGCGTATTCAGGGTGGTATGGCCGTAAGCCGCTTGAGAGATCAGAAACACCGCATAAATGCATTTCAGTAATGACCAGCATGACCATTTAAGAGGATTATTTATCACAATGTGAAAAAGCTTACAGCACCTGGTATTCCCAGGCGGTCACCCATCCAAGTACTAACCAGGCCTGACCCTGCTTAGCTTCTGAGATCAGACGAGATCGGGCGTATTCAGGGTGGTATGGCCGTAAGCCGCTGGAGAGATCAGAAACACTGTATATATGCATTTCAGTAATGACCAGCATGACCATTCAAGAGGATTATATATCACAATGTGAAAAACCTTATAGGAACCTGGTATTCACAGGCGGTCAACCATCCAAGTACTAACCAGGCCTGACCCTGCTTAGCTTCCGAGATCAGACGAGACCGGGCGTATTCAGGGTGGTATGGCCGTAAGCCGCTTGAGAGGTCAGAAGAAACGTATAAATGCATTTCAGTAATGACCAGCATGACCATTTAAGAGGATTATATATCACAATGTGAAAAAGCTTACAGCACCTGGTATTCCCAGGCGGTCACCCATCCAAGTACTAACCAGGCCTGACCCTGCTTAGCTTCCGAGATCAGACGAGATCGGGCGTATTCAGGGTGGTATGGCCGTAAGCCGCTGGAGAGATCAGAAACACCGTATAAATGCATTTCAGTAATGACCAGCATGACCATTTAAGAAAATTACTTTTCTTGCCTTCCAAGATGTGAAAAAGCTTACAGCACCTGGTATTCCCAGGCGGTCACCCATCCAAGTACTAACCAGGCCTGACCCTGCTTAGCTTCCGAGATCAGACGAGATCGGGCGTATTCAGGGTGGTATGGCCGTAAGCCATTTGAGAAATCAGAAAGACTGTATGAATGCATTTCAGTAATGACCAGCATGACCATTTAAGAGGATTATATATCACAATGTGAAAAAGCTTACAGCACCTGGTATTCCCAGGCGGTCACCCATCCAAGTACTAACCAGGCCTGACCCTGCTTAGCTTCCGAGATCAGACGAGATCGGGCGTATTCAGGGTGGTATGGCCGTAAGCTGCTTGAGAGGTCAGAAGAAACGTATAAATTCATTTCAGTAATGACCAGCATGACCATTTCAGAAAACTACATTTCTTATCTTCCAAGATGTGAAAAAGCTTACAGCACCTGGTATTCCCAGGCGGTCACCCATCCAAGTACTAACCAGGCCTGACCCTGCTTAGCTTCCGAGATCAGACGAGATCGGGCGTATTCAGGGTGGTATGGCCGTAAGCCGCTTGAGAGGTCAGAAGAAACGTATAAATGCATTCCAGTAATGACCAGCATGACCATTTAAGAGGATTATATATCACAATGTGAAAAAGCTTACAGCACCTGGTATTCCCAGGCAGTCACCCATCCAAGTACTAACCAGGCCTGAACCTGCTTAGCTTCCGAGATCAGACGAGATCGGGCGTATTCAGGGTGGTATGGCCGTAAGTCATTTGAGAAATCAGAAAGACTGTATGAATGCATTTCAGTAATGACCAGCATGACCATTTAAGAGGATTATATATCACAATGTGAAAAAGTTTACAGCACCTGGTATTCCCAGGCGGTCACCCATCCAAGTACTAACCAGGCCTGACCCTGCTTAGCTTCCGAGATCAGACGAGATCGAGTGTATTCAGGGTGGTATGGCCGTAAGCCCCTTAGAAATCAGAAACACCGTATATATGCATTTCAGTAATGACCAGCATGACCATTTAAGAGGATTATATATCACAATGTGAAAAAGCTTACAGCACCTGGTATTCCCAGGCGGTCACCCATCCAAGTACTAACCAGGCCTGACCCTGCTTAGCTTCCGAGATCAGACGAGATCGGGCGTATTCAGGGTGGTATGGCCGTAAGCCGCTAGAGAGATCAGAAACACCGTATAAATGCATTTCAGTAATGACCAGCATGACCATTTCAGAGAACTACATTTCTTATCTTCCAAGATGTGAAAAAGCTTACAGCACCTGGTATTCCCAGGCGGTCACCCATCCAAGTACTAACCAGGCCTGACCCTGCTTAGCTTCCGAGATCAGACGAGATCGGGCGTATTCAGGGTGGTATGGCCGTAAGCTGCTTGAGAGATCAGAAACACCGTATAAATGCATTTCAGTAATGACCAGCATGACCATTTAAGAGGATTATTTATCACAATGTGAAAAAGCTTACAGCACCTGGTATTCCCAGGCGGTCAGCCATCCAAGTACTAACCAGGCCTGACCCTGCTTAGCTTCCGAGATCAGACGAGATCGGGCGTATTCAGGGTGGTATGGCCGTAAGCCATTTGAGAAATCAGAAAGACTGTATAAATGCATTTCAGTAATGACCAGCATGACCATTTAAGAGGATTATATATCACAATGTGAAAAAGTTTACAGCACCTGGTATTCCCAGGCGGTCACCCATCCAAGTACTAACCAGGCCTGACCCTGCTTAGCTTCCGAGATCAGACGAGATCGGGTGTATTCAGGGTGGTATGGCCGTAAGCCCCTTAGAAATCAGAAACACCGTATATATGCATTTCAGTAATGACCAGCATGACCATTTAAGAGGATTATATATCACAATGTGAAAAAGCTTACAGCACCTGGTATTCCCAGGCGGTCACCCATCCAAGTACTAAGCAGGCCTGACCCTGCTTAGCTTCCGAGATCAGACGAGATCGGGCGTGTTCAGGGTGGTATGGCCGTAAGCCGCTGGAGAGATCAGAAACACTGTATATATGCATTTCAGTAATGACCAGCATGACCATTCAAGAGGATTATATATCACAATGTGAAAAAGCTTACAGCACCTGGTATTCCCAGGCGGTCACCCATCCAAGTACTAACCAGGCCTGACCCTGCTTAGCTTCTGAGATCAGACGAGATCGGGCGTATTCAGGGTGGTATGGCCGTAAGCCACTTGAGAGATCAGAAACACCGTATATATGCATTTCAGTAATGACCAGCATGACCATTTAAGAGGACTATTTATCACAATGTGAAAAAGCTTACAGCACCTGGTATTCCCAGGCGGTAACCCATCCAAGTACTAAGCAGGCCTGACCCTGCTTAGCTTCCGAGATCAGACGAGATCGGGCGTATTCAGGGTGGTATGGCCGTAAGCCGCTGGAGAGATCAGAAACACTGTATATATGCATTTCAGTAATGACCAGCATGACCATTCAAGAGGATTATATATCACAATGTGAAAAACCTTATAGGAACCTGGTATTCACAGGCGGTCAACCATCCAAGTACTAACCAGGCCTGACCCTGCTTAGCTTCCGAGATCAGACGAGATCGGGCGTATTCAGGGTGGTATGGCCGTAAGCCGCTTGAGAGATCAGAAACACCGTATATATGCATTTCAGTAATGATCAGCATGACCATTTCAGAAAACTACATTTCTTATCTTCCAAGATGTCAAAAAGCTTACAGCACCTGGTATTCCTACGCGGTCACCCATCCAAGTACTAACCAGGCCTGACCCTGCTTAGCTTCCGAGATCAGACGAGATCGGGCGTATTCAGGGTGGTATGGCCGTAAGCTGCTTGAGAGGTCAGAAGAAACGTATAAATTCATTTCAGTAATGACCAGCATGACCATTTCAGAAAACTACATTTCTTAACTTCCAAGATGTGAAAAAGCTTACAGCACCTGGTATTCCCAGGCGGTCACCCATCCAAGTACTAACCAGGCCTGACCCTGGTTAGCTTCCGAGATCAGACGAGATCGGGCGTATTCAGGGTGGTATGGCCGTAAGCCGCTTGAGAGGTCAGAAACACCGTATAAATGCATTTCAGTAATGACCAGCATGACCATTTCAGAGGATTATATATCACAATGTGAAAAAGATGTTGATGTTGTGACTTTGAAGTTGTGGCTTTGAAGTTGTGGTTTGATGTTGTGGCTTTCATGTTTGGCTTTGATGTTGTGGCTTTGAAGTTGTGGTTTGATGTTGTGACTTTGATGTTTGGCTTTCAAGTTGTGGTTTGATGTTGTGGCTTTGAAGTTGTGGCTTTGATGTTTGACTTTAAAGTTGTGGCTTTTGAGTTGTGGCTTTCATGTTGTGGCTTTTAAGTTGTGGTTTGATGTTGTGGCTTTGATGTTGTGGCTTTGATGTTGTTACTGTAATGTTGCGGCCATGAGCCACTTGAAAGATCAGAAATACTGTACATATGCATTTCACTAATGACCAGCATGACCATTTAAGAGAATTATATATCACAATGTGAAAAAGCTTACAGCACCTGGTATTCCCAGGCGGTCACCCATCCAAGTACTAACCAGGCCTGACCCTGCTTAGCTTCCGAGATCAGACGAGATCGGGCGTATTCAGGGTGGTATGGCCGTAAGCCACTTGAGAGATCAGAAACACCGTATATATGCATTTCAGTAATGACCAGCATGACCATTTAAGAGGACTATTTATCACAATGTGAAAAAGCTTACAGCACCTGGTATTCCCAGGCGGTAACCCATCCAAGTACTAAGCAGGCCTGACCCTGCTTAGCTTCCGAGATCAGACGAGATCGGGCGTATTCAGGGTGGTATGGCCGTAAGCCGCTGGAGAGATCAGAAACACTGTATATATGCATTTCAGTAATGACCAGCATGACCATTCAAGAGGATTATATATCACAATGTGAAAAACCTTATAGGAACCTGGTATTCACAGGCGGTCAACCATCCAAGTACTAACCAGGCCTGACCCTGCTTAGCTTCCGAGATCAGACGAGACCGGGCGTATTCAGGGTGGTATGGCCGTAAGCCGCTTGAGAGGTCAGAAGAAACGTATAAATGCATTTCAGTAATGACCAGCATGACCATTTAAGAGGATTATATATCACAATGTGAAAAAGCTTACAGCACCTGGTATTCCCAGGCGGTCACCCATCCAAGTACTAACCAGGCCTGACCCTGCTTAGCTTCCGAGATCAGACGAGATCGGGCGTATTCAGGGTGGTATGGCCGTAAGCCGCTGGAGAGATCAGAAACACCGTATAAATGCATTTCAGTAATGACCAGCATGACCATTTAAGAAAATTACTTTTCTTACCTTCCAAGATGTGAAAAAGCTTACAGCACCTGGTATTCCCAGGCGGTCACCCATCCAAGTACTAACCAGGCCTGACCCTGCTTAGCTTCCGAGATCAGACGAGATCGGGCGTATTCAGGGTGGTATGGCCGTAAGCCGCTTGAGAGATCAGAAACACCGTATAAATGCATTTCAGTAATGACCAGCATGACCATTTAAGAGGATTATTTATCACAATGTGAAAAAGCTTACAGCACCTGGTATTCCCAGGCGGTCACCCATCCAAGTACTATCCAGGCCTGACCCTGCTTAGCTTCCGAGATCAGACGAGATCGGGCGTATTCAGGGTGGTATGGCCGTAAGCCATTTGAGAAATCAGAAAGACTGTATAAATGCATTTCAGTAATGACCAGCATGACCATTTAAGAGGATTATATATCACAATGTGAAAAAGTTTACAGCACCTGGTATTCCCAGGCGGTCACCCATCCAAGTACTAACCAGGCCAGACCCTGCTTAGCTTCCGATATCAGACGAGATCGGGCGTATTCAGGGTGGTATGGCCGTAAGCCCCTTAGAAATCAGAAACACCGTAGATATGCATTTCAGTAATGACCAGCATGACCATTTAAGAGGATTATATGTCACAATGTGAAAAAGCTTACAGCACCTGGTATTCCCAGGCGGTCACCCATCCAAGTACTAACCAGGCCTGACCCTGCTTAGCTTCCGAGATCAGACGAGATCGGGCGTATTCAGGGTGGTATGGCCGTAAGCCCCTTAGAAATCAGAAACACCGTAGATATGCATTTCAGTAATGACCAGCATGACCATTTAAGAGGATTATATATCACAATGTGAAAAAGCTTACAGCACCTGGTATTCCCAGGCGGTCACCCATCCAAGTACTAACCAGGCCTGACCCTGCTTAGCTTCCGAGATCAGACGAGATCGGGCGTATTCAGGGTGGTATGGCCGTAAGCCTCTTGAGATATCAGAAACACCGTATATATGCATTTCAGTAATGACCAGCATGACCATTTAAGAGGATTATATATCACAATGTGAAAAAGCTTACAGCACCTGGTATTCCCAGGCGGTCACCCATCCAAGTACTAACCAAGCCTGACCCTGCTTAGCTTCCGAGATCAGACGAGATCGGGCGTTTTCAGGGTGGTATGGCCGTAAGCCGCTTGAGAGATCAGAAACACTGTATATATGCATTTCAGTAATGACCAGCATGACCATTCAAGAGGATTATATATCACAATGTGAAAAAGCTTATAGGAACCTGGTATTCACAGGCGGTGAACCATCCAAGTACTAACCAGGCCTGACCCTGCTTAGCTTCCGAGATCAGACGAGATCGGGCGTATTCAGGGCGGTATGGCCGTAAGCCGCTTGAGAGATCAGAAACACCGTATATATGCATTTCAGGAATGACCAGCATGACCATTTGAGAAAACTACATTTCTTATCTTCCAAGATGTGAAAAAGCTTACAGCACCTGGTATTCCCAGGCGGTCACCCATCCAAGTACTAACCAGGCCTGACCCTGCTTAGCTTCCGAGATCAGACGAGATCGGGCGTATTCAGGGTGGTATGGCCGTAAGCCATTTTAGAGATCAGAAACACTGTATATATGCATTTCAGTAATGACCAGCATGACCATTCAAGAGGATTATATATCACAATGTGAAAAAGCTTATAGGAACCTGGTATTCACAGGCGGTCAACCATCCAAGTACTAACCAGGCCTGACCCTGCTTAGCTTCCGAGATCAGACGAGACCGGGCGTATTCAGGGTGGTATGGCCGTAAGCCGCTTGAGAGGTCAGAAGAAACGTATAAATGCATTTCAGTAATGACCAGCATGACCATTTAAGAGGATTATATATCACAATGTGAAAAAGCTTACAGCACCTGGTATTCCCAGGCGGTCACCCATCCAAGTACTAACCAGGCCTGACCCTGCTTAGCTTCCGAGATCAGACGAGATCGGGCGTTTTCAGGGTGGTATGGCCGTAAGCCGCTTGAGAGATCAGAAACACTGTATAAATGCATTTCAGTAATGACCAGCATGACCATTTCAGAGGATTATTTATCACAATGTGAAAAAGCTTACAGCACCTGGTATTCCCAGGCGGTCACCCATCCAAGTACTAACCAGGCCTGACCCTGCTTAGCTTCCGAGATCAGACGAGATCGGGCGTATTCAGGGTGGTATGGCCGTAAGCCATTTGAGAAATCAGAAACACTGTATAAATGCATTTCAGTAATGACCAGCATGACCATTTAAGAGGATTATATAGCACAATGTGAAAAAGCTTACAGCACCTGGTATTCCCAGGCGGTCACCCATCCAAGTACTAACCAGGCCTGACCCTGCTTAGCTTCCGAGATCAGACGAGATCGGGCGTATTCAGGGTGGTATGGCCGTAAGCCACTGGAGAGATCAGAAACACCGTATAAATGCATTTCAGTAATGACCAGCATGACCATTTAAGAGGATTATTTATCACTATGTGAAAAAGCTTACAGCACCTGGTATTCCCAGTCGGTCACCCATCCAAGTACTAACCAGGCCTGACCCTGCTTAGCTTCCGAGATCAGACGAGATCGGGCGTATTCAGGGTGGTATGGCCGTAAGCCGCTTGAGAGATCAGAAACACCGTATATATGCATTTCAGTAATGACCAGCATGACCATTTAAGAAAATTACTTTTCTTACCTTCCAAGATGTGAAAAAGCTTACACCACTTGGTATTCCCAGGCGGTCACCCATCCAAGTACTAACCAGGCCTGACCCTGCTTAGCTTCCGAGATCAGACGAGATCGGGCGTATTCAGGGTGGTATGGCCGTAACCCATTTGAGAAATCAGAAAGACTGTATGAATGCATTTCAGTAATGACCAGCATGACCATTTAAGAGGATTATATATCACAATGTGAAAAAGTTTACAGCACCTGGTATTCCCAGGCGGTCACCCATCCAAGTACTAACCAGGCCTGACCCTGCTTAGCTTCCGAGATCAGACGAGATCGGGTGTATTCAGGGTGGTATGGCCGTAAGCCCCTTAGAAATCAGAAACACCGTATATATGCATTTCAGTAATGACCAGCATGACCATTTAAGAGGATTATATATCACAATGTGAAAAAGCTTACAGCACCTGGTATTCCCAGGCGGTCACCCATCCAAGTACTAACCAGGCCTGACCCTGCTTAGCTTCCGAGATCAGACGAGATCGGGCGTATTCAGGGTGGTATGGCCGTAAGCCATTTGAGAAATCAGAAAGACTGTATGAATGCATTTCAGTAATGACCAGCATGACCATTTAAGAGGATTATATATCACAATGTGAAAAAGCTTACAGCACCTGGTATTCCCAGGCGGTCACCCATCCAAGTACTAACCAGGCCTGACCCTGCTTAGCTTCCGAGATCAGACGAGATCGGGCGTATTCAGGGTGGTATGGCCGTAAGCTGCTTGAGAGGTCAGAAGAAACGTATAAATTCATTTCAGTAATGACCAGCATGACCATTTCAGAAAACTACATTTCTTATCTTCCAAGATGTGAAAAAGCTTACAGCACCTGGTATTCCCAGGCGGTCACCCATCCAAGTACTAACCAGGCCTGACCCTGCTTAGCTTCCGAGATCAGACGAGATCGGGCGTATTCAGGGTGGTATGGCCGTAAGCCGCTTGAGACGTCAGAAGAAACGTATAAATGCATTTCAGTAATGACCAGCATGACCATTTAAGAGGATTATATATCACAATGTGAAAAAGCTTACAGCACCTGGTATTCCCAGGCAGTCACCCATCCAAGTACTAACCAGGCCTGACCCTGCTTAGCTTCCGAGATCAGACGAGATCGGGCGTATTCAGGGTGGTATGGCCGTAAGCCATTTGAGAAATCAGAAACACTGTATAAATGCATTTCAGTAATGACCAGCATGACCATTTAAGAGGATTATATATCACAATGTGAAAAAGTTTACAGCACCTGGTATTCCCAGGCGGTCACCCATCCAAGTACTAACCAGGCCTGACCCTGCTTAGCTTCCGAGATCAGACGAGATCGGGTGTATTCAGGGTGGTATGGCCGTAAGCCCCTTAGAAATCAGAAACACCGTATATATGCATTTCAGTAATGACCAGCATGACCATTTAAGAGGATTATATATCACAATGTGAAAAAGTTTACAGCACCTGGTATTCCCAGGCGGTCACCCATCCAAGTACTAACCAGGCCTGACCCTGCTTAGCTTCCGAGATCAGACGAGATCGGGTGTATTCAGGGTGGTATGGCCGTAAGCCCCTTAGAAATCAGAAACACTGTATAAATGCATTTCAGTAATGACCAGCATGAACATTTGAGAAAACTACATTTCTTATCTTCCAAGATGTGAAAAAGCTTACAGCACCTGGTATTCCCAGGCGGTCACCCATCCAAGTACTAACCAGGCCTGACCCTGCTTAGCTTCCGAGATCAGACGAGATCGGGTGTATTCAGGGTGGTATGGCCGTAAGCCGCTTGAGAGGTCAGAAGAAACGTATAAATGCCTTTCAGTAATGACCAGCATGACCATTTAAGAAAATTACATTTCTTACCTTCCAAGATGTGAAAAAGCTTACAGCACCTGGTATTCCCAGGTGGTCACCCATCCAAGTACTAACCAGGCCTGACCCTGCTTAGCTTCCGATATCAGACGAGATCGGGCGCATTCAGGGTGGTATGGCCGTAAGCCCCTTAGAAATCAGAAACACCGTAGATATGCATTTCAGTAATGACCAGCATGACCATTTAAGAGGATTATATATCACAATGTGAAAAAGATGTTGATGTTGTGACTTTGAAGTTGTGGCTTTGAAGTTGTGGTTTGATGTTGTGGCTTTCATGTTTGGCTTTGATGTTGTGGCTTTGAAGTTGTGGTTTGATGTTGTGACTTTGATGTTTGGCTTTCAAGTTGTGGTTTGATGTTGTGGCTTTGAAGTTGTGGCTTTGATGTTTGACTTTAAAGTTGTGGCTTTTGAGTTGTGGCTTTCATGTTGTGGCTTTGAAGTTGTGGTTTGATGTTGTGGCTTTGATGTTGTGGCTTTGATGTTGTTACTGTAATGTTGCGGCCATGAGCCACTTGAAAGATCAGAAATACTGTACATATGCATTTCAGTAATGACCAGAATGACCATTTAAGAGGATTATATGTCACAATGTGAAAAAGCTTACAGCACCTGGTATTCCCAGGCGGTCACCCATCCAAGTACTAACCAGGCCTGACCCTGCTTAGCTTCCGAGATCAGACGAGATCGGGCGTATTCAGGGTGGTATGGCCGTAAGCCGCTTGAGAGATCAGAAACACCGTATAAATGCATTTCAGTAATGACCAGCAGGACCATTTAAGAGGATTATTTGTCACAATGTGAAAAAGCTTACAGCACCTGGTATTCCCAGGCGGTCACCCATCCAAGTACTAACCAGGCCTGACCCTGCTTAGCTTCCGAGATCAGACGAGATCGGGCGTATTCAGGGTGGTATGGCCGTAAGCCGCTTAAGAGATCAGAAACACCGTATATATGCATTTCAGTAATGACCAGCATGAACATTTGAGAAAACTACATTTCTTATCTTCCAAGATGTGAAAAAGCTTACAGCACCTGGTATTCCCAGGCGGTCACCCATCCAAGTACTAACCAGGCCTGACCCTGCTTAGCTTCCGCGATCAGACGAGAGCGGGTGTATTCAGGGTGGTATGGCCGTAAGCCGCTTGAGAGGTCAGAAGAAACGTATAAATGCCTTTCAGTAATGACCAGCATGACCATTTAAGAAAATTACATTTCTTACCTTCCAAGATGTGAAAAAGCTTACAGCACCTGGTATTCCCAGGTGGTCACCCATCCAAGTACTAACCAGGCCTGACCCTGCTTAGCTTCCGATATCAGACGAGATCGGGCGCATTCAGGGTGGTATGGCCGTAAGCCCCTTAGAAGTCAGAAACACCGTAGATATGCATTTCAGTAATGACCAGCATGACCATTTAAGAGGATTATATATCACAATGTGAAAAAGCTTACAGCACCTGGTATTCCCAGGCGGTCACCCATCCAAGTACTAACCAGGCCTGACCCTGCTTAGCTTCCGAGATCAGACGAGATCGGGCGTATTCAGGGTGGTATGGCCGTAAGCCGCTTGAGAGGTCAGAAGAAACGTATAAATGCATTTCAGTAATGACCAGCATGACCATTTGAGAAAACTACATTTCTTATCTTCCAAGATGTGAAAAAGCTTACAGCACCTGGTATTCCCAGGCGGTCACCCATCCAAGTACTAACCAGGCCTGACCCTGCTTAGCTTCCGAGATCAGACGAGATCGGGCGTATTCAGGGTGGTATGGCCGTAAGCCGCTTGAGAGGTCAGAAGAAACGTATAAATGCATTTCAGTAATGACCAGCATGACCATTTAAGAGGATTATATATCACAATGTGAAAAAGTTTACAGCACCTGGTATTCCCAGGCGGTCAACCATCCAAGTACTAACCAGGCCTGACCCTGCTTAGCTTCCGAGATCAGACGAGATCGGGCGTATTCAGGGTGGTATGGCCGTAAGCCGCTTGAGAGATCAGAAACACTGTATAAATGCATTTCAGTAATGACCAGCATGACCATTTAAGAGGATTATATATCACAATGTGAAAAAGCTTACAGCACCTGGTATTCCCAGGCGGTCACCCATCCAAGTACTAACGAGGCCTGACCCTGCTTAGCTTCCGAGATCAGACGAGGTCGGGCGTATTCAGGGTGGTATGGCCGTAAGCCGCTTGCCGGGTCAGAAGAAACGTATAAATGCATTTCAGTAATGACCAGCATGACCATTTCAGAAAACTACATTTCTTTTCTTCCAAGATGTGAAAAAGCTTACAGCACCTGGTATTCCCAGGCGGTCACCCATCCAAGTACTAACCAGGCCTGACCCTGCTTAGCTTCCGAGATCAGACGAGATCGGGCGTATTCAGGGTGGTATGGCCGTAAGCCGCTTGAGAGGTCAGAAGAACCGTATATATGCATTTCAGTAATGACCAGCATGACCATTTCAGAAAACTACATTTCTTTTCTTCCAAGATGTGAAAAAGCTTACAGCACCTGGTATTCCCAGGCGGTCACCCATCCAAGTACTAACCAGGCCTGCCCCTGCTTAGCTTCCGAGATCAGACGAGATCGGGCGTATTCAGGGTGGTATGGTCGTAAGCCGCTTGAGAGGTCAGAAACACTGTATAAATGCATTTCAGTAATGACCAGCATGACCATTCAAGAGGATTATATATCACAATGTGAAAAAGCTTACAGCACCTGGTATTCACAGGCGGTCACCCATCCAAGTACTAACCAGGGCTGACCCTGCTTAGCTTCCGAGATCAGACGAGATCGGGCGTATTCAGGGTGGTATGGTCGTAAGCTGCTTGAGAGGTCAGAAGAAACGTATAAATGCATTTCAGTAATGACCAGCATGACCATTTCAGAAAACTACATTTCTTATCTTCCAAGATGTGAAAAAACTTACAGCACCTGGTATTCCCAGGCGGTCACCCATCCAAGTACTAACCAGGCCTGACCCTGCTTAGCTTCCGAGATCAGACGAGATCGGGCGTATTCAGGGTGGTACGGCCGTAAGCCCCTTAGAAATCAGAAACACCGTATAAATGCATTTCAGTAATGACCAGCATGACCATTTAAGAAAATTAAATTTCTTACCTTCCAAGATGTGAAAAAGCTTACAGCACCTGGTATTCCCAGGCGGTCACCCATCCAAGTACTAACCAGGCATGACCCTGCTTACCTTCCGAGATCAGACGAGATCGGGCGTATTCAGGGTGGTATGGCCGTAAGCCGCTTGAGAGATCAGAAACACCGTATATATGCATTTCAGTAATGACCAGCATGACCATTTCAGAAAACTACATTTCTTATCTTCCAAGATGTGAAAAAGCTTACATCACCTGGTATTCCCAGGCGGTCACCGATCCAAGTACTAACCAGGCCTGACCCTGCTTAGCTTCCGAGATCAGACGAGATCGGGCGTATTCAGGGTGGTATGGCCGTAAGCCGCTGGAGAGATCAGAAACACCGTATAAATGCATTTCAGTAATGACCAGCATGACCATTTAAGAAAATTACTTTTCTTGCCTTCCAAGATGTGAAAAAGCTTACAGCACCTGGTATTCCCAGGCGGTCACCCATCCAAGTACTAACCAGGCCTGACCCTGCTTAGCTTCCGAGATCAGACGAGATCGGGCGTATTCAGGGTGGTATGGCCGTAAGCCATTTGAGAAATCAGAAAGACTGTATGAATGCATTTCAGTAATGACCAGCATGACCATTTAAGAGGATTATATATCACAATGTGAAAAAGCTTACAGCACCTGGTATTCCCAGGCGGTCACCCATCCAAGTACTAACCAGGCCTGACCCTGCTTAGCTTCCGAGATCAGACGAGATCGGGCGTATTCAGGGTGGTATGGCCGTAAGCTGCTTGAGAGGTCAGAAGAAACGTATAAATTCATTTCAGTAATGACCAGCATGACCATTTCAGAAAACTACATTTCTTATCTTCCAAGATGTGAAAAAGCTTACAGCACCTGGTATTCCCAGGCGGTCACCCATCCAAGTACTAACCAGGCCTGACCCTGCTTAGCTTCCGAGATCAGACGAGATCGGGCGTATTCAGGGTGGTATGGCCGTAAGCCGCTTGAGAGGTCAGAAGAAACGTATAAATGCATTCCAGTAATGACCAGCATGACCATTTAAGAGGATTATATATCACAATGTGAAAAAGCTTACAGCACCTGGTATTCCCAGGCAGTCACCCATCCAAGTACTAACCAGGCCTGACCCTGCTTAGCTTCCGAGATCAGACGAGATCGGGCGTATTCAGGGTGGTATGGCCGTAAGTCATTTGAGAAATCAGAAAGACTGTATGAATGCATTTCAGTAATGACCAGCATGACCATTTAAGAGGATTATATATCACAATGTGAAAAAGTTTACAGCACCTGGTATTCCCAGGCGGTCACCCATCCAAGTACTAACCAGGCCTGACCCTGCTTAGCTTCCGAGATCAGACGAGATCGGGTGTATTCAGGGTGGTATGGCCGTAAGCCCCTTAGAAATCAGAAACACCGTATATATGCATTTCAGTAATGACCAGCATGACCATTTAAGAGGATTATATATCACAATGTGAAAAAGCTTACAGCACCTGGTATTCCCAGGCGGTCACCCATCCAAGTACTAACCAGGCCTGACCCTGCTTAGCTTCCGAGATCAGACGAGATCGGGCGTATTCAGGGTGGTATGGCCGTAAGCCGCTAGAGAGATCAGAAACACCGTATAAATGCATTTCAGTAATGACCAGCATGACCATTTCAGAGAACTACATTTCTTATCTTCCAAGATGTGAAAAAGCTTACAGCACCTGGTATTCCCAGGCGGTCACCCATCCAAGTACTAACCAGGCCTGACCCTGCTTAGCTTCCGAGATCAGACGAGATCGGGCGTATTCAGGGTGGTATGGCCGTAAGCTGCTTGAGAGATCAGAAACACCGTATAAATGCATTTCAGTAATGACCAGCATGACCATTTAAGAGGATTATTTATCACAATGTGAAAAAGCTTACAGCACCTGGTATTCCCAGGCGGTCAGCCATCCAAGTACTAACCAGGCCTGACCCTGCTTAGCTTCCGAGATCAGACGAGATCGGGCGTATTCAGGGTGGTATGGCCGTAAGCCATTTGAGAAATCAGAAAGACTGTATAAATGCATTTCAGTAATGACCAGCATGACCATTTAAGAGGATTATATATCACAATGTGAAAAAGTTTACAGCACCTGGTATTCCCAGGCGGTCACCCATCCAAGTACTAACCAGGCCTGACCCTGCTTAGCTTCCGAGATCAGACGAGATCGGGTGTATTCAGGGTGGTATGGCCGTAAGCCCCTTAGAAATCAGAAACACCGTATATATGCATTTCAGTAATGACCAGCATGACCATTTAAGAGGATTATATATCACAATGTGAAAAAGCTTACAGCACCTGGTATTCCCAGGCGGTCACCCATCCAAGTACTAAGCAGGCCTGACCCTGCTTAGCTTCCGAGATCAGACGAGATCGGGCGTGTTCAGGGTGGTATGGCCGTAAGCCGCTGGAGAGATCAGAAACACTGTATATATGCATTTCAGTAATGACCAGCATGACCATTCAAGAGGATTATATATCACAATGTGAAAAAGCTTACAGCACCTGGTATTCCCAGGCGGTCACCCATCCAAGTACTAACCAGGCCTGACCCTGCTTAGCTTCTGAGATCAGACGAGATCGGGCGTATTCAGGGTGGTATGGCCGTAAGCCACTTGAGAGATCAGAAACACCGTATATATGCATTTCAGTAATGACCAGCATGACCATTTAAGAGGACTATTTATCACAATGTGAAAAAGCTTACAGCACCTGGTATTCCCAGGCGGTAACCCATCCAAGTACTAAGCAGGCCTGACCCTGCTTAGCTTCCGAGATCAGACGAGATCGGGCGTATTCAGGGTGGTATGGCCGTAAGCCGCTGGAGAGATCAGAAACACTGTATATATGCATTTCAGTAATGACCAGCATGACCATTCAAGAGGATTATATATCACAATGTGAAAAACCTTATAGGAACCTGGTATTCACAGGCGGTCAACCATCCAAGTACTAACCAGGCCTGACCCTGCTTAGCTTCCGAGATCAGACGAGATCGGGCGTATTCAGGGTGGTATGGCCGTAAGCCGCTTGAGAGATCAGAAACACCGTATAAATGCATTTCAGTAATGACCAGCATGACCATTTAAGAGGATTATTTATCACAATGTGAAAAAGCTTACAGCACCTGGTATTCCCAGGCGGTCACCCATCCAAGTACTAACCAGGCCTGACCCTGCTTAGCTTCCGAGATCAGACGAGATCGGGCGTATTCAGGGTGGTATGGCCGTAAGCCATTTGAGAAATCAGAAAGACTGTATAAATGCATTTCAGTAATGACCAGCATGACCATTTAAGAGGATTATATATCACAATGTGAAAAAGTTTACAGCACCTGGTATTCTCAGGCGGTCACCCATCCAAGTACTAACCAGGCCTGACCCTGCTTAGCTTCCGATATCAGACGAGATCGGGCGTATTCAGGGTGGTATGGCCGTAAGCCCCTTAGAAATCAGAAACACCGTAGGTATGCATTTCAGTAATGACCAGCATGACCATTTAAGAGGATTATATATCACAATGTGAAAAAGCTTACAGCACCTGGTATTCCCAGGCGGTCACCCATCCAAGTACTAACCAGGCCTGACCCTGCTTAGCTTCCGATATCAGACGAGATCGGGCGCATTCAGGGTGGTATGGCCGTAAGCCCCTTTGAAATCAGAAACACCGTAGATATGCATTTCAGTAATGACCAGCATGACCATTTAAGAGGATTATATATCACAATGTGAAAAAGCTTACAGCACCTGGTATTCCCAGGCGGTCACCCATCCAAGTACTAACCAGGCCTGACCCTGCTTAGCTTCCGAGATCAGACGAGATCGGGCGTATTCAGGGTGGTATGGCCGTAAGCTGCTTGAGAGGTCAGAAGAAACGTATAAATTCATTTCAGTAATGACCAGCATGACCATTTCAGAAAACTACATTTCTTATCTTCCAAGATGTGAAAAAGCTTACAGCACCTGGTATTCCCAGGCGGTCACCCATCCAAGTACTAACCAGGCCTGACCCTGCTTAGCTTCCGAGATCAGACGAGATCGGGCGTATTCAGGGTGGTATGGCCGTAAGCTACTTGAGAGGTCAGAAGAAACGTATAAATTCATTTCAGTAATGACCAGCATGACCATTTCAGAAAACTACATTTCTTATCTTCCAAGATGTGAAAAAGCTTACAGCACCTGGTATTCCCAGGCGGTCACCCATCCAAGTACTAACCAGGCCTAACCCTGGTTAGCTTCCGAGATCAGACGAGATCGGGCGTATTCAGGGTGGTATGGCCGTAAGCCGCTTGAGAGGTCAGAAACACCGTATAAATGCATTTCAGTAATGACCAGCATGACCATTTCAGAGGATTATATATCACAATGTGAAAAAGATGTTGATGTTGTGGCTTTGAAGTTGTGGTTTGATGTTGTGACTTTGATGTTTGGCTTTCAAGTTGTGGTTTGATGTTGTGGCTTTGAAGTTGTGGCTTTGATGTTTGACTTTAAAGTTGTGGCTTTTGAGTTGTGGCTTTCATGTTGTGGCTTTTAAGTTGTGGTTTGATGTTGTGGCTTTGATGTTGTTACTGTAATGTTGCGGCCATGAGCCACTTGAAAGATCAGAAATACTGTACATATGCATTTCAGTAATGACCAGCATGACCATTTAAGAGGATTATATATCACAATGTGAAAAAGCTTACAGCACCTGGTATTCCCAGGCAGTCACCCATCCAAGTACTAACCAGGCCTGACCCTGCTTAGCTTCCGAGATCAGACGAGATCGGGCGTATTCAGGGTGGTATGGCCGTAAGCCGCTTGAGAGATCAGAAACACCGTATAAATGCATTTCAGTAATGACCAGCATGACCATTTAAGAGGATTATTTATCACAATGTGAAAAAGCTTACAGCACCTGGTATTCCCAGGCGGTCACCCATCCAAGTACTAACCAGGCCTGACCCTGCTTAGCTTCTGAGATCAGACGAGATCGGGCGTATTCAGGGTGGTATGGCCGTAAGCCACTTGAGAGATCAGAAACACCGTATATATGCATTTCAGTAATGACCAGCATGACCATTTAAGAGGACTATTTATCACAATGTGAAAAAGCTTACAGCACCTGGTATTCCCAGGCGATCACCCATCCAAGTACTAACCAGGCCTGACCCTGCTTAGCTTCCGAGATCAGACGAGATCGGGCGTATTCAGGGTGGTATGGCCGTAAGCCGCTTGAGAGGTCAGAAGAAACGTATAAATGCATTTCAGTAATGACCAGCATGACCATTTAAGAAAATTACATTTCTTACCTTCCAAGATGTGAAAAAGCTTACAGCACCTGGTATTCCCAGGCGGTCACCCATCCAAGTACTAACCAGGCCCGACCCTGCTTAGCTTACGAGATCGGGCGTATTCAGGGTGGTATGGCCGTAAGCCGCTTGAGAGATCAGAAACACCGTATAAATGCATTTTAGTAATGACCAGCATGACCATTTAAGAGGATTATATATCACAATGTGAAAAAGCTTACAGCACCTGGTATTCCCAGGCGGTCACCCATCCAAGTACTAACCAGGCCTGACCCTGCTTAGCTTCCGAGATCAGACGAGATCGGGCGTATTCAGGGTGGTATGGCCGTAAGCCGCTAGAGAGATCAGAAACACCGTATAAATGCATTTCAGTAATGACCAGCATGACCATTTCAGAGAACTACATTTCTTATCTTCCAAGATGTGAAAAAGCTTACAGCACCTGGTATTCCCAGGCGGTCACCCATCCAAGTACTAACCAGGCCTGACCCTGCTTAGCTTCCGAGATCAGACGAGATCGGGCGCATTCAGGGTGGTATGGCCGTAAGCTGCTTGAGAGATCAGAAACACCGTATAAATGCATTTCAGTAATGACCAGCATGACCATTTAAGAGGATTATTTATCACAATGTGAAAAAGCTTACAGCACCTGGTATTCCCAGGCGGTCAGCCATCCAAGTACTAACCAGGCCTGACCCTGCTTAGCTTCCGAGATCAGACGAGATCGGGCGTATTCAGGGTGGTATGGCCGTAAGCCATTTGAGAAATCAGAAAGACTGTATAAATGCATTTCAGTAATGACCAGCATGACCATTTAAGAGGATTATATATCACAATGTGAAAAAGTTTACAGCACCTGGTATTCCCAGGCGGTCACCCATCCAAGTACTAACCAGGCCTGACCCTGCTTAGCTTCCGAGATCAGACGAGATCGGGTGTATTCAGGGTGGTATGGCCGTAAGCCCCTTAGAAATCAGAAACACCGTATATATGCATTTCAGTAATGACCAGCATGACCATTTAAGAGGATTATATATCACAATGTGAAAAAGCTTACAGCACCTGGTATTCCCAGGCGGTCACCCATCCAAGTACTAAGCAGGCCTGACCCTGCTTAGCTTCCGAGATCAGACGAGATCGGGCGTATTCAGGGTGGTATGGCCGTAAGCCGCTGGAGAGATCAGAAACACTGTATATATGCATTTCAGTAATGACCAGCATGACCATTCAAGAGGATTATATATCACAATGTGAAAAAGCTTATAGGAACCTGGTATTCACAGGCGGTCAACCATCCAAGTACTAACCAGGCCTGACCCTGCTTAGCTTCCGAGATCAGACGAGACCGGGCGTATTCAGGGTGGTATGGCCGTAAGCCGCTTGAGTGGTCAGAAGAAACGTATAAATGCATTTCAGTAATGACCAGCATGACCATTTAAGAGGATTATATATCACAATGTGAAAAAGCTTACAGCACCTGGTATTCCCAGGCGGTCACCCATCCAAGTACTAACCAAGCCTGACCCTGCTTAGCTTCCGAGATCAGACGAGATCGGGCGTTTTCAGGGTGGTATGGCCGTAAGCCGCTTGAGAGATCAGAAACACTGTATAAATGCATTTCAGTAATGACCAGCATGACCATTTAAGAGGATTATATATCACAATGTGAAAAAGCTTACAGCACCTGGTATTCCCAGGCGGTCACCCATCCAAGTACTAACCAGGCCTGACCCTGCTTAGCTTCCGAGATCAGACGAGATCGGGCGTATTCAGGGTGGTATGGCCGTAAGCCGCTGGAGACATCAGAAACACCGTATAAATGCATTTCAGTAATGACCAGCATGACCATTTGAGAAAACTACATTTCTTATCTTCCAAGATGTGAAAAAGCTTACAGGACCTGGTATTCCCAGGCGGTCACCCATCCAAATACTAACCAGGCCGGACCCTGCTTAGCTTCCGAGATCAGACGAGATCGGGTGTATTCAGGGTGGTATGGCCGTAAGCCGCTTGAGAGGTCAGAAGAAACGTATAAATGCCTTTCAGTAATGACCAGCATGACCATTTAAGAAAATTACATTTCTTACCTTCCAAGATGTGAAAAAGCTTACAGCACCTGGTATTCCCAGGCGGTCACCCATCCAAGTACTGAGCAGGCCTGACCCTGCTTAGCTTCCGAGATCAGACGAGATCGGGTGTATTCAGGGTGGTATGGCCGTAAGCCGCTGGAGAGATCAGAAACACTGTATATATGCATTTCAGTAATGACCAGCATGACCATTCAAGAGGATTATATATCACAATGTGAAAAAGCTTATAGGAACCTGGTATTCACAGGCAGTGAACCATCCAAGTACTAACCAGGCCTGACCCTGCTTAGCTTCCGAGATCAGACGAGATCGGGCGTATTCAGGGCGGTATGGCCGTAAGCCGCTTGAGAGATCAGAAACACCGTATAAATGCATTTCAGTAATGACCAGCATGACCATTTCAGAGGATTATATATCACAATGTGAAAAAGATGTTGATGTTGTGACTTTGAAGTTGTGGCTTTGAAGTTGTGGTTTGATGTTGTGGCTTTCATGTTTGGCTTTGATGTTGTGGCTTTGAAGTTGTGGTTTGATGTTGTGACTTTGATGTTTGGCTTTCAAGTTGTGGTTTGATGTTGTGGCTTTGAAGTTGTGGCTTTGATGTTTGACTTTAAAGTTGTGGCTTTTGAGTTGTGGCTTTCATGTTGTGGCTTTGAAGTTGTGGTTTGATGTTGTGGCTTTGATGTTGTGGCTTTGATGTTGTTACTGTAATGTTGCGGCCATGAGCCACTTGAAAGATCAGAAATACTGTACATATGCATTTCAGTAATGACCAGCATGACCATTTAAGAGGATTATATATCACAATGTGAAAAAGCTTACAGCACCTGGTATTCCCAGGCGGTCACCCATCCAAGTACTAACCAGGCCTGACCCTGCTTAGCTTCCGATATCAGACGAGATCGGGCGCATTCAGGGTGGTATGGCCGTAAGCCCCTTTGAAATCAGAAACACCGTAGATATGCATTTCAGTAATGACCAGCATGACCATTTAAGAGGATTATATATCACAATGTGAAAAAGCTTACAGCACCTGGTATTCCCAGGCGGTCACCCATCCAAGTACTAAGCAGGCCTGACCCTGCTTAGCTTCTGAGATCAGACGAGATCGGGCGTATTCAGGGTGGTATGGCCGTAAGCCACTTGAGAGATCAGAAACACCGTATATATGCATTTCAGTAATGACCAGCATGACCATTTAAGAGGACTATTTATCACAATGTGAAAAAGCTTACAGCACCTGGTATTCCCAGGCGGTAACCCATCCAAGTACTAAGCAGGCCTGACCCTGCTTAGCTTCCGAGATCAGACGAGATCGGGCGTATTCAGGGTGGTATGGCCGTAAGCCGCTGGAGAGATCAGAAACACTGTATATATGCATTTCAGTAATGACCAGCATGACCATTCAAGAGGATTATATATCACAATGTGAAAAACCTTATAGGAACCTGGTATTCACAGGCGGTCAACCATCCAAGTACTAACCAGGCCTGACCCTGCTTAGCTTCCGAGATCAGACGAGATCGGGCGTATTCAGGGTGGTATGGCCGTAAGCCGCTTGAGAGATCAGAAACACCGTATAAATGCATTTCAGTAATGACCAGCATGACCATTTAAGAGGATTATTTATCACAATGTGAAAAAGCTTACAGCACCTGGTATTCCCAGGCGGTCACCCATCCAAGTACTAACCAGGCCTGACCCTGCTTAGCTTCCGAGATCAGACGAGATCGGGCGTATTCAGGGTGGTATGGCCGTAAGCCATTTGAGAAATCAGAAAGACTGTATAAATGCATTTCAGTAATGACCAGCATGACCATTTAAGAGGATTATATATCACAATGTGAAAAAGTTTACAGCACCTGGTATTCTCAGGCGGTCACCCATCCAAGTACTAACCAGGCCTGACCCTGCTTAGCTTCCGATATCAGACGAGATCGGGCGTATTCAGGGTGGTATGGCCGTAAGCCCCTTAGAAATCAGAAACACCGTAGGTATGCATTTCAGTAATGACCAGCATGACCATTTAAGAGGATTATATATCACAATGTGAAAAAGCTTACAGCACCTGGTATTCCCAGGCGGTCACCCATCCAAGTACTAACCAGGCCTGACCCTGCTTAGCTTCCGATATCAGACGAGATCGGGCGCATTCAGGGTGGTATGGCCGTAAGCCCCTTTGAAATCAGAAACACCGTAGATATGCATTTCAGTAATGACCAGCATGACCATTTAAGAGGATTATATATCACAATGTGAAAAAGCTTACAGCACCTGGTATTCCCAGGCAGTCACCCATCCAAGTACTAACCAGGCCTGACCCTGCTTAGCTTCCGAGATCAGACGAGATCGGGCGTATTCAGGGTGGTATGGCCGTAAGCCGCTTGAGAGATCAGAAACACCGTATAAATGCATTTCAGTAATGACCAGCATGACCATTTAAGAGGATTATTTATCACAATGTGAAAAAGCTTACAGCACCTGGTATTCCCAGGCGGTCACCCATCCAAGTACTAACCAGGCCTGACCCTGCTTAGCTTCTGAGATCAGACGAGATCGGGCGTATTCAGGGTGGTATGGCCGTAAGCCACTTGAGAGATCAGAAACACCGTATATATGCATTTCAGTAATGACCAGCATGACCATTTAAGAGGACTATTTATCACAATGTGAAAAAGCTTACAGCACCTGGTATTCCCAGGCGATCACCCATCCAAGTACTAACCAGGCCTGACCCTGCTTAGCTTCCGAGATCAGACGAGATCGGGCGTATTCAGGGTGGTATGGCCGTAAGCCGCTTGAGAGGTCAGAAGAAACGTATAAATGCATTTCAGTAATGACCAGCATGACCATTTAAGAAAATTACATTTCTTACCTTCCAAGATGTGAAAAAGCTTACAGCACCTGGTATTCCCAGGCGGTCACCCATCCAAGTACTAACCAGGCCCGACCCTGCTTAGCTTACGAGATCGGGCGTATTCAGGGTGGTATGGCCGTAAGCCGCTTGAGAGATCAGAAACACCGTATAAATGCATTTTAGTAATGACCAGCATGACCATTTAAGAGGATTATATATCACAATGTGAAAAAGCTTACAGCACCTGGTATTCCCAGGCGGTCACCCATCCAAGTACTAACCAGGCCTGACCCTGCTTAGCTTCCGAGATCAGACGAGATCGGGCGTATTCAGGGTGGTATGGCCGTAAGCCGCTAGAGAGATCAGAAACACCGTATAAATGCATTTCAGTAATGACCAGCATGACCATTTCAGAGAACTACATTTCTTATCTTCCAAGATGTGAAAAAGCTTACAGCACCTGGTATTCCCAGGCGGTCACCCATCCAAGTACTAACCAGGCCTGACCCTGCTTAGCTTCCGAGATCAGACGAGATCGGGCGTATTCAGGGTGGTATGGCCGTAAGCTGCTTGAGAGATCAGAAACACCGTATAAATGCATTTCAGTAATGACCAGCATGACCATTTAAGAGGATTATTTATCACAATGTGAAAAAGCTTACAGCACCTGGTATTCCCAGGCGGTCAGCCATCCAAGTACTAACCAGGCCTGACCCTGCTTAGCTTCCGAGATCAGACGAGATCGGGCGTATTCAGGGTGGTATGGCCGTAAGCCATTTGAGAAATCAGAAAGACTGTATAAATGCATTTCAGTAATGACCAGCATGACCATTTAAGAGGATTATATATCACAATGTGAAAAAGTTTACAGCACCTGGTATTCCCAGGCGGTCACCCATCCAAGTACTAACCAGGCCTGACCCTGCTTAGCTTCCGAGATCAGACGAGATCGGGTGTATTCAGGGTGGTATGGCCGTAAGCCCCTTAGAAATCAGAAACACCGTATATATGCATTTCAGTAATGACCAGCATGACCATTTAAGAGGATTATATATCACAATGTGAAAAAGCTTACAGCACCTGGTATTCCCAGGCGGTCACCCATCCAAGTACTAAGCAGGCCTGACCCTGCTTAGCTTCCGAGATCAGACGAGATCGGGCGTATTCAGGGTGGTATGGCCGTAAGCCGCTGGAGAGATCAGAAACACTGTATATATGCATTTCAGTAATGACCAGCATGACCATTCAAGAGGATTATATATCACAATGTGAAAAAGCTTATAGGAACCTGGTATTCACAGGCGGTCAACCATCCAAGTACTAACCAGGCCTGACCCTGCTTAGCTTCCGAGATCAGACGAGACCGGGCGTATTCAGGGTGGTATGGCCGTAAGCCGCTTGAGTGGTCAGAAGAAACGTATAAATGCATTTCAGTAATGACCAGCATGACCATTTAAGAGGATTATATATCACAATGTGAAAAAGCTTACAGCACCTGGTATTCCCAGGCGGTCACCCATCCAAGTACTAACCAAGCCTGACCCTGCTTAGCTTCCGAGATCAGACGAGATCGGGCGTTTTCAGGGTGGTATGGCCGTAAGCCGCTTGAGAGATCAGAAACACTGTATAAATGCATTTCAGTAATGACCAGCATGACCATTTAAGAGGATTATATATCACAATGTGAAAAAGCTTACAGCACCTGGTATTCCCAGGCGGTCACCCATCCAAGTACTAACCAGGCCTGACCCTGCTTAGCTTCCGAGATCAGACGAGATCGGGCGTATTCAGGGTGGTATGGCCGTAAGCCGCTGGAGACATCAGAAACACCGTATAAATGCATTTCAGTAATGACCAGCATGACCATTTGAGAAAACTACATTTCTTATCTTCCAAGATGTGAAAAAGCTTACAGGACCTGGTATTCCCAGGCGGTCACCCATCCAAATACTAACCAGGCCTGACCCTGCTTAGCTTCCGAGATCAGACGAGATCGGGTGTATTCAGGGTGGTATGGCCGTAAGCCGCTTGAGAGGTCAGAAGAAACGTATAAATGCCTTTCAGTAATGACCAGCATGACCATTTAAGAAAATTACATTTCTTACCTTCCAAGATGTGAAAAAGCTTACAGCACCTGGTATTCCCAGGCGGTCACCCATCCAAGTACTGAGCAGGCCTGACCCTGCTTAGCTTCCGAGATCAGACGAGATCGGGTGTATTCAGGGTGGTATGGCCGTAAGCCGCTGGAGAGATCAGAAACACTGTATATATGCATTTCAGTAATGACCAGCATGACCATTCAAGAGGATTATATATCACAATGTGAAAAAGCTTATAGGAACCTGGTATTCACAGGCAGTGAACCATCCAAGTACTAACCAGGCCTGACCCTGCTTAGCTTCCGAGATCAGACGAGATCGGGCGTATTCAGGGCGGTATGGCCGTAAGCCGCTTGAGAGATCAGAAACACCGTATAAATGCATTTCAGTAATGACCAGCATGACCATTTCAGAGGATTATATATCACAATGTGAAAAAGATGTTGATGTTGTGACTTTGAAGTTGTGGCTTTGAAGTTGTGGTTTGATGTTGTGGCTTTCATGTTTGGCTTTGATGTTGTGGCTTTGAAGTTGTGGTTTGATGTTGTGACTTTGATGTTTGGCTTTCAAGTTGTGTTTTGATGTTGTGGCTTTGAAGTTGTGGCTTTGATGTTTGACTTTAAAGTTGTGGCTTTTGAGTTGTGGCTTTCATGTTGTGGCTTTGAAGTTGTGGTTTGATGTTGTGGCTTTGATGTTGTGGCTTTGATGTTGTTACTGTAATGTTGCGGCCATGAGCCACTTGAAAGATCAGAAATACTGTACATATGCATTTCAGTAATGACCAGCATGACCATTTAAGAGGATTATATATCACAATGTGAAAAAGCTTACAGCACCTGGTATTCCCAGGCGGTCACCCATCCAAGTACTAACCAGGCCTGACCCTGCTTAGCTTCCGATATCAGACGAGATCGGGCGCATTCAGGGTGGTATGGCCGTAAGCCCCTTTGAAATCAGAAACACCGTAGATATGCATTTCAGTAATGACCAGCATGACCATTTAAGAGGATTATATATCACAATGTGAAAAAGCTTACAGCACCTGGTATTCCCAGGCGGTCACCCATCCAAGTACTAAGCAGGCCTGACCCTGCTTAGCTTCTGAGATCAGACGAGATCGGGCGTATTCAGGGTGGTATGGCCGTAAGCCACTTGAGAGATCAGAAACACCGTATATATGCATTTCAGTAATGACCAGCATGACCATTTAAGAGGACTATTTATCACAATGTGAAAAAGCTTACAGCACCTGGTATTCCCAGGCGGTAACCCATCCAAGTACTAAGCAGGCCTGACCCTGCTTAGCTTCCGAGATCAGACGAGATCGGGCGTATTCAGGGTGGTATGGCCGTAAGCCGCTGGAGAGATCAGAAACACTGTATATATGCATTTCAGTAATGACCAGCATGACCATTCAAGAGGATTATATATCACAATGTGAAAAACCTTATAGGAACCTGGTATTCACAGGCGGTCAACCATCCAAGTACTAACCAGGCCTGACCCTGCTTAGCTTCCGAGATCAGACGAGATCGGGCGTATTCAGGGTGGTATGGCCGTAAGCCGCTTGAGAGATCAGAAACACCGTATAAATGCATTTCAGTAATGACCAGCATGACCATTTAAGAGGATTATTTATCACAATGTGAAAAAGCTTACAGCACCTGGTATTCCCAGGCGGTCACCCATCCAAGTACTAACCAGGCCTGACCCTGCTTAGCTTCCGAGATCAGACGAGATCGGGCGTATTCAGGGTGGTATGGCCGTAAGCCATTTGAGAAATCAGAAAGACTGTATAAATGCATTTCAGTAATGACCAGCATGACCATTTAAGAGGATTATATATCACAATGTGAAAAAGTTTACAGCACCTGGTATTCTCAGGCGGTCACCCATCCAAGTACTAACCAGGCCTGACCCTGCTTAGCTTCCGATATCAGACGAGATCGGGCGTATTCAGGGTGGTATGGCCGTAAGCCCCTTAGAAATCAGAAACACCGTAGGTATGCATTTCAGTAATGACCAGCATGACCATTTAAGAGGATTATATATCACAATGTGAAAAAGCTTACAGCACCTGGTATTCCCAGGCGGTCACCCATCCAAGTACTAACCAGGCCTGACCCTGCTTAGCTTCCGATATCAGACGAGATCGGGCGCATTCAGGGTGGTATGGCCGTAAGCCCCTTTGAAATCAGAAACACCGTAGATATGCATTTCAGTAATGACCAGCATGACCATTTAAGAGGATTATATATCACAATGTGAAAAAGCTTACAGCACCTGGTATTCCCAGGCGGTCACCCATCCAAGTACTAACCAGGCCTGACCCTGCTTAGCTTCCGAGATCAGACGAGATCGGGCGTATTCAGGGTGGTATGGCCGTAAGCTGCTTGAGAGGTCAGAAGAAACGTATAAATTCATTTCAGTAATGACCAGCATGACCATTTCAGAAAACTACATTTCTTATCTTCCAAGATGTGAAAAAGCTTACAGCACCTGGTATTCCCAGGCGGTCACCCATCCAAGTACTAACCAGGCCTGACCCTGCTTAGCTTCCGAGATCAGACGAGATCGGGCGTATTCAGGGTGGTATGGCCGTAAGCCGCTTGAGAGGTCAGAAACACCGTATAAATGCATTTCAGTAATGACCAGCATGACCATTTCAGAGGATTATATATCACAATGTGAAAAAGATGTTGATGTTGTGGCTTTGAAGTTGTGGTTTGATGTTGTGACTTTGATGTTTGGCTTTCAAGTTGTGGTTTGATGTTGTGGCTTTGAAGTTGTGGCTTTGATGTTTGACTTTAAAGTTGTGGCTTTTGAGTTGTGGCTTTCATGTTGTGGCTTTTAAGTTGTGGTTTGATGTTGTGGCTTTGATGTTGTTACTGTAATGTTGCGGCCATGAGCCACTTGAAAGATCAGAAATACTGTACATATGCATTTCAGTAATGACCAGCATGACCATTTAAGAGGATTATATATCACAATGTGAAAAAGCTTACAGCACCTGGTATTCCCAGGCGGTCACCCATCCAAGTACTAACCAGGCCTGACCCTGCTTAGCTTCCGAGATCAGACGAGATCGGGCGTATTCAGGGTGGTATGGCCGTAAGCCGCTTGAGAGATCAGAAACACCGTATAAATGCATTTCAGTAATGACCAGCATGACCATTTAAGAGGATTATTTATCACAATGTGAAAAAGCTTACAGCACCTGGTATTCCCAGGCGGTCACCCATCCAAGTACTAACCAGGCCTGACCCTGCTTAGCTTCTGAGATCAGACGAGATCGGGCGTATTCAGGGTGGTATGGCCGTAAGCCACTTGAGAGATCAGAAACACCGTATATATGCATTTCAGTAATGACCAGCATGACCATTTAAGAGGACTATTTATCACAATGTGAAAAAGCTTACAGCACCTGGTATTCCCAGGCGGTCACCCATCCAAGTACTAACCAGGCCTGACCCTGCTTAGCTTCCGAGATCAGACGAGATCGGGCGTATTCAGGGTGGTATGGCCGTAAGCCGCTGGAGAGATCAGAAACACTGTATATATGCATTTCAGTAATGACCAGCATGACCATTCAAGAGGATTATATATCACAATGTGAAAAACCTTATAGGAACCTGGTATTCACAGGCGGTCAACCATCCAAGTACTAACCAGGCCTGACCCTGCTTAGCTTCCGAGATCAGACGAGACCGGGCGTATTCAGGGTGGTATGACCGTAAGCCGCTTGAGAGGTCAGAAGAAACGTATAAATGCATTTCAGTAATGACCAGCATGACCATTTAAGAGGATTATATATCACAATGTGAAAAAGCTTACAGCACCTGGTATTCCCAGGCGGTCACCCATCCAAGTACTAACCAGGCCTGACCCTGCTTAGCTTCCAAGATCAGACGAGATCGGGCGTATTCAGGGTGGTATGGCCGTAAGCCGCTGGAGAGATCAGAAACACCGTATAAATGCATTTCAGTAATGACCAGCATGACCATTTAAGAAAATTACTTTTCTTACCTTCCAAGATGTGAAAAAGCTTACAGCACCTGGTATTCCCAGGCGGTCACCCATCCAAGTACTAACCAGGCCTGACCCTGCTTAGCTTCCGAGATCAGACGAGATCGGGCGTATTCAGGGTGGTATGGCCGTAAGCCGCTTGAGAGATCAGAAACACCGTATAAATGCATTTCAGTAATGACCAGCATGACCATTTAAGAGGATTATTTATCACAATGTGAAAAAGCTTACAGCACCTGGTATTCCCAGGCGGTCACCCATCCAAGTACTAACCAGGCCTGACCCTGCTTAGCTTCCGAGATCAGACGAGATCGGGCGTATTCAGGGTGGTATGGCCGTAAGCCCCTTAGACATCAGAAACACCGTAGATATGCATTTCAGTAATGACCAGCATGACCATTTAAGAGGATTATATATCACAATGTGAAAAAGCTTACAGCACCTGGTATTCCCAGGCGGTCACCCATCCAAGTACTAACCAGGCCTGACCCTGCTTAGCTTCCGAGATCAGACGAGATCGGGCGTATTCAGGGTGGTATGGCCGTAAGCCTCTTGAGATATCAGAAACACCGTATATATGCATTTCAGTAATGACCAGCATGACCATTTAAGAGGATTATATATCACAATGTGAAAAAGCTTACAGCACCTGGTATTCCCAGGCGGTCACCCATCCAAGTACTAACCAAGCCTGACCCTGCTTAGCTTCCGAGATCAGACGAGATCGGGCGTTTTCAGGGTGGTATGGCCGTAAGCCGCTTGAGAGATCAGAAACACTGTATAAATGCATTTCAGTAATGACCAGCATGACCATTTAAGAGGATTATATATCACAATGTGAAAAAGCTTACAGCACCTGGTATTCCCAGGCGGTCACCCATCCAAGTACTAAGCAGGCCTGACCCTGCTTAGCTTCCGAGATCAGACGAGATCGGGCGTATTCAGGGTGGTATGGCCGTAAGCCGCTGGAGAGATCAGAAACACTGTATATATGCATTTCAGTAATGACCAGCATGACCATTCAAGAGGATTATATATCACAATGTGAAAAAGCTTATAGGAACCTGGTATTCACAGGCGGTCAACCATCCAAGTACTAACCAGGCCTGACCCTGCTTAGCTTCCGAGATCAGACGAGACCGGGCGTATTCAGGGTGGTATGGCCGTAAGCCGCTTGAGAGGTCAGAAGAAACGTATAAATGCATTTCAGTAATGACCAGCATGACCATTTAAGAGGATTATATATCACAATGTGAAAAAGCTTACAGCACCTGGTATTCCCAGGCGGTCACCCATCCAAGTACTAACCAAGCCTGACCCTGCTTAGCTTCCGAGATCAGACGAGATCGGGCGTTTTCAGGGTGGTATGGCCGTAAGCCGCTTGAGAGATCAGAAACACTGTATAAATGCATTTCAGTAATGACCAGCATGACCATTTAAGAGGATTACATATCACAATGTGAAAAAGCTTACAGCACCTGGTATTGCCAGGCGGTCACCCATCCAAGTACTAACCAGGCCTGACCCTGCTTAGCTTCCGAGATCAGACGAGATCGGGCGTATTCAGGGTGGTATGGCCGTAAGCCGCTGGAGACATCAGAAACACCGTATAAATGCATTTCAGTAATGACCAGCATGACCATTTGAGAAAACTACATTTCTTATCTTCCAAGATGTGAAAAAGCTTACAGGACCTGGTATTCCCAGGCGGTCACCCATCCAAATACTAACCAGGCCTGACCCTGCTTAGCTTCCGAGATCAGACGAGATCGGGTGTATTCAGGGTGGTATGGCCGTAAGCCGCTTGAGAGGTCAGAAGAAACGTATAAATGCCTTTCAGTAATGACCAGCATGACCATTTAAGAAAATTACATTTCTTACCTTCCAAGATGTGAAAAAGCTTACAGCACCTGGTATTCCCAGGCGGTCACCCATCCAAGTACTGAGCAGGCCTGACCCTGCTTAGCTTCCGAGATCAGACGAGATCGGGCGTATTCAGGGTGGTATGGCCGTAAGCCGCTGGAGAGATCAGAAACACTGTATATATGCATTTCAGTAATGACCAGCATGACCATTCAAGAGGATTATATATCACAATGTGAAAAAGCTTATAGGAACCTGGTATTCACAGGCGGTGAACCATCCAAGTACTAACCAGGCCTGACCCTGCTTAGCTTCCGAGATCAGACGAGATCGGGCGTATTCAGGGCGGTATGGCCGTAAGCCGCTTGAGAGATCAGAAACACCGTATATATGCATTTCAGGAATGACCAGCATGACCATTTGAGAAAACTACATTTCTTATCTTCCAAGATGTGAAAAAGCTTACAGCACCTGGTATTCCCAGGCGGTCACCCATCCAAGTACTAACCAGGCCTGACCCTGCTTAGCTTCCGAGATCAGACGAGATCGGGCGTATTCAGGGTGGTATGGCCGTAAGCCATTTGAGAGATCAGAAACACTGTATATATGCATTTCAGTAATGACCAGCATGACCATTCAAGAGGATTATATATCACAATGTGAAAAAGCTTATAGGAACCTGGTATTCACAGGCGGTCAACCATCCAAGTACTAACCAGGCCTGACCATGCTTAGCTTCCGAGATCAGACGAGACCGGGCGTATTCAGGGTGGTATGGCCGTAAGCCGCTTGAGAGGTCAGAAGAAACGTATAAATGCATTTCAGTAATGACCAGCATGACCATTTAAGAGGATTATATATCACAATGTGAAAAAGCTTACAGCACCTGGTATTCCCAGGCGGTCACCCATCCAAGTACTAACCAGGCCTGACCCTGCTTAGCTTCCGAGATCAGACGAGATCGGGCGTTTTCAGGGTGGTATGGCCGTAAGCCGCTTGAGAGATCAGAAACACTGTATAAATGCATTTCAGTAATGACCAGCATGACCATTTAAGAGGATTATATATCACAATGTGAAAAAGCTTACAGCACCTGGTATTCCCAGGCGGTCACCCATCCAAGTACTAACCAAGCCTGACCCTGCTTAGCTTCCGAGATCAGACGAGATCGGGCGTATTCAGGGTGGTATGGCCGTAAGCCACTGGAGAGATCAGAAACACCGTATAAATGCATTTCAGTAATGACCAGCATGACCATTTCAGAGGATTATTTATCACAATGTGAAAACGCTTACAGCACCTGGTATTCCCAGGCGGTCACCCATCCAAGTACTAACCAGGCCTGACCCTGCTTAGCTTCCGAGATCAGACGAGATCGGGCGTATTCAGGGTGGTATGGCCGTAAGCCATTTGAGAAATCAGAAAGACTGTATAAATGCATTTCAGTAATGACCAGCATGACCATTTAAGAGGATTATATAGCACAATGTGAAAAAGCTTACAGCACCTGGTATTCCCAGGCGGTCACCCATCCAAGTACTAACCAGGCCTGACCCTGCTTAGCTTCCGAGATCAGACGAGATCGGGCGTATTCAGGGTGGTATGGCCGTAAGCCACTGGAGAGATCAGAAACACCGTATAAATGCATTTCAGTAATGACCAGCATGACCATTTAAGAGGATTATTTATCACAATGTGAAAAAGCTTACAGCACCTGGTATTCCCAGTCGGTCACCCATCCAAGTACTAACCAGGCCTGACCCTGCTTAGCTTCCGAGATCAGACGAGATCGGGCGTATTCAGGGTGGTATGGCCGTAAGCCCCTTAGAAATCAGAAACACCGTAGATATGCATTTCAGTAATGACCAGCATGACCATTTAAGAGGATTATATATCACAATGTGAAAAAGCTTACAGCACCTGGTATTCCCAGGCGGTCACCCATCCAAGTACTAACCAGGCCTGACCCTGCTTAGCTTCCGAGATCAGACGAGATCGGGCGTATTCAGGGTGGTATGGCCGTAAGCCGCTGGAGAGATCAGAAACACCGTATAAATGCATTTCAGTAATGACCAGCATGAGAATTTAAGAAAATTACTTTTCTTACCTTCCAAGATGTGAAAAAGCTTACAGCACCTGGTATTCCCAGGCGGTCACCCATCCAAGTACTAACCAGGCCTGACCCTGCTTAGCTTCCGAGATCAGATGAGATCGGGTGTATTCAGGGTGGTATGGCCGTAAGCCCCTTAGAAATCAGAAACACCGTATATATGCATTTCAGTAATGACCAGCATGACCATTTAAGAGGATTATATATCACAATGTGAAAAAGCTTACAGCACCTGGTATTCCCAGGCGGTCACCCATCCAAGTACTAACCAGGCCTGACCCTGCTTAGCTTCCGATATCAGACGAGATCGGGCGTATTCAGGGTGGTATGGCCGTAAGCCCCTTAGAAATCAGAAACACCGTAGATATGCATTTCAGTAATGACCAGCATGACCATTTAAGAGGATTATATATCACAATGTGAAAAAGCTTACAGCACCTGGTATTCCCAGGCGGTCACCCATCCAAGTACTAACCAGGCCTGACCCTGCTTAGCTTCCGAGATCAGACGAGATCGGGCGTATTCAGGGTGGTATGGCCGTAAGCCATTTGAGAAATCAGAAACACTGTATAAATGCATTTCAGTAATGACCAGCATGACCATTTAAGAGGATTATATATCACAATGTGAAAAAGATGTTGATGTTGTGACTTTGAAGTTGTGGCTTTGAAGTTGTGGTTTGATGTTGTGGCTTTCATGTTTGGCTTTGATGTTGTGGCTTTGAAGTTGTGGTTTGATGTTGTGACTTTGATGTTTGGCTTTCAAGTTGTGGTTTGATGTTGTGACTTTGAAGTCGTGGCTTTGATGTTTGACTTTAAAGTTGTGGCTTTTGAGTTGTGGCTTTCATGTTGTGGCTTTGAAGTTGTGGTTTGATGTTGTGGCTTTGATGTTGTGGCTTTGATGTTGTTACTGTAATGTTGCGGCCATGAGCCACTTGAAAGATCAGAAATACTGTACATATGCATTTCAGTAATGACCAGAATGACCATTTAAGAGGATTATATATCACAATGTGAAAAAGCTTACAGCACCTGGTATTCCGAGGCGGTCACCCATCCAAGTACTAACCAGGCCTGACCCTGCTTAGCTTCCGAGATCAGACGAGATCTGGCGTATTCAGGGTGGTATGGCCGTAAGCCGCTGGAGAGATCAGAAACACTGTATATATGCATTTCAGTAATGACCAGCATGACCATTCAAGAGGATTATATATCACAATGTGAAAAAGCTTATAGGAACCTGGTATTCACAGGCGGTGAACCATCCAAGTACTAACCAGGCCTGACCCTGCTTAGCTTCCGAGATCAGACGAGATCGGGCGTATTCAGGGCGGTATGGCCGTAAGCCGCTTGAGAGATCAGAAACACCGTATATATGCATTTCAGGAATGACCAGCATGACCATTTGAGAAAACTACATTTCTTATCTTCCAAGATGTGAAAAAGCTTACAGCACCTGGTATTCCCAGGCGGTCACCCATCCAAGTACTAACCAGGCCTGACCCTGCTTAGCTTCCGAGATCAGACGAGATCGGGCGTATTCAGGGTGGTATGGCCGTAAGCCGCTTGAGAGGTCAGAAGAAACGTATAAATGCATTTCAGTAATGACCAGCATGACCATTTAAGAGGATTATATATCACAATGTGAAAAAGCTTACAGCACCTGGTATTCCCAGGCAGTCACCCATCCAAGTACTAACCAGGCCTGACCCTGCTTAGCTTCCGAGATCAGACGAGATCGGGCGTATTCAGGGTGGTATGGCCGTAAGCCGCTTGAGAGATCAGAAACACTGTATAAATGCATTTCAGTAATGACCAGCATGACCATTTAAGAAAATTACATTTCTTACCTTCCAAGATGTGAAAAAGCTTACAGCACCTGGTATTCCCAGGTGGTCACCCATCCAAGTACTAACCAGGCCTGACCCTGCTTAGCTTCCGATATCAGACGAGATCGGGCGCATTCAGGGTGGTATGGCCGTAAGCCCCTTAGAAATCAGAAACACCGTAGATATGCATTTCAGTAATGACCAGCATGACCATTTAAGAGGATTATATATCACAATGTGAAAAAGATGTTGATGTTGTGACTTTGAAGTTGTGGCTTTGAAGTTGTGGTTTGATGTTGTGGCTTTCATGTTTGGCTTTGATGTTGTGGCTTTGAAGTTGTGGTTTGATGTTGTGACTTTGATGTTTGGCTTTCAAGTTGTGGTTTGATGTTGTGGCTTTGAAGTTGTGGCTTTGATGTTTGACTTTAAAGTTGTGGCTTTTGAGTTGTGGCTTTCATGTTGTGGCTTTGAAGTTGTGGTTTGATGTTGTGGCTTTGATGTTGTGGCTTTGATGTTGTTACTGTAATGTTGCGGCCATGAGCCACTTGAAAGATCAGAAATACTGTACATATGCATTTCAGTAATGACCAGCATGACCATTTAAGAGGATTATATATCACAATGTGAAAAAGCTTACAGCACCTGGTATTCCCAGGCGGTCACCCATCCAAGTACTAACCAGGCCTGACCCTGCTTAGCTTCCGAGATCAGACGAAATCGGGCGTATTCAGGGTGGTATGGCCGTAAGCCGCTTGAGAGATCAGAAACACCGTATAAATGCATTTCAGTAATGACCAGCATGACCATTTAAGAGGATTATTTATCACAATGTGAAAAAGCTTACAGCACCTGGTATTCCCAGGCGGTCACCCATCCAAATACTAACCAGGCCTGACCCTGCTTAGCTTCCGAGATCAGACGAGATCGGGTGTATTCAGGGTGGTATGGCCGTAAGCCGCTTGAGAGGTCAGAAGAAACGTATAAATGCCTTTCAGTAATGACCAGCATGACCATTTAAGAAAATTACATTTCTTACCTTCCAAGATGTGAAAAAGCTTCCAGCACCTGGTATTCCCAGGCGGTCACCCATCCAAGTACTGAGCAGGCCTGACCCTGCTTAGCTTCCGATATCAGACGAGATCGGGCGCATTCAGGGTGGTATGGCCGTAAGCCCCTGTGAAATCAGAAACACCGTAGATATGCATTTCAGTAATGACCAGCATGACCATTTAAGAGGATTATATATCACAATGTGAAAAAGCTTACAGCACCTGGTATTCCCAGGCGGTCACCCATCCAAGTACTAACCAGGCCTGACCCTGCTTAGCTTCCGAGATCAGACGAGATCGGGCGTATTCAGGGTGGTATGGCCGTAAGCCGCTTGAGAGATCAGAAACACCGTATATATGCATTTCAGTAATGATCAGCATGACCATTTCAGAAAACTACATTTCTTATCTTCCAAGATGTCAAAAAGCTTACAGCACCTGGTATTCCTAGGCGGTCACCCATCCAAGTACTAACCAGGCCTGACCCTGCTTAGCTTCCGAGATCAGACGAGATCGGGCGTATTCAGGGTGGTATGGCCGTAAGCTGCTTGAGAGGTCAGAAGAAACGTATAAATTCATTTCAGTAATGACCAGCATGACCATTTCAGAAAACTACATTTCTTAACTTCCAAGATGTGAAAAAGCTTACAGCACCTGGTATTCCCAGGCGGTCACCCATCCAAGTACTAACCAGGCCTGACCCTGGTTAGCTTCCGAGATCAGACGAGATCGGGCGTATTCAGGGTGGTATGGCCGTAAGCCGCTTGAGAGGTCAGAAACACCGTATAAATGCATTTCAGTAATGACCAGCATGACCATTTCAGAGGATTATATATCACAATGTGAAAAAGATGTTGATGTTGTGACTTTGAAGTTGTGGCTTTGAAGTTGTGGTTTGATGTTGTGGCTTTCATGTTTGGCTTTGATGTTGTGGCTTTGAAGTTGTGGTTTGATGTTGTGACTTTGATGTTTGGCTTTCAAGTTGTGGTTTGATGTTGTGGCTTTGAAGTTGTGGCTTTGATGTTTGACTTTAAAGTTGTGGCTTTTGAGTTGTGGCTTTCATGTTGTGGCTTTTAAGTTGTGGTTTGATGTTGTGGCTTTGATGTTGTGGCTTTGATGTTGTTACTGTAATGTTGCGGCCATGAGCCACTTGAAAGATCAGAAATACTGTACATATGCATTTCACTAATGACCAGCATGACCATTTAAGAGGATTATATATCACAATGTGAAAAAGCTTACAGCACCTGGTATTCCCAGGCGGTCACCCATCCAAGTACTAACCAGGCCTGACCCTGCTTAGCTTCCGAGATCAGACGAGATCGGGCGTATTCAGGGTGGTATGGCCGTAAGCCACTTGAGAGATCAGAAACACCGTATATATGCATTTCAGTAATGACCAGCATGACCATTTAAGAGGACTATTTATCACAATGTGAAAAAGCTTACAGCACCTGGTATTCCCAGGCGGTAACCCATCCAAGTACTAAGCAGGCCTGACCCTGCTTAGCTTCCGAGATCAGACGAGATCGGGCGTATTCAGGGTGGTATGGCCGTAAGCCGCTGGAGAGATCAGAAACACTGTATATATGCATTTCAGTAATGACCAGCATGACCATTCAAGAGGATTATATATCACAATGTGAAAAACCTTATAGGAACCTGGTATTCACAGGCGGTCAACCATCCAAGTACTAACCAGGCCTGACCCTGCTTAGCTTCCGAGATCAGACGAGACCGGGCGTATTCAGGGTGGTATGGCCGTAAGCCGCTTGAGAGGTCAGAAGAAACGTATAAATGCATTTCAGTAATGACCAGCATGACCATTTAAGAGGATTATATATCACAATGTGAAAAAGCTTACAGCACCTGGTATTCCAAGGCGGTCACCCATCCAAGTACTAACCAGGCCTGACCCTGCTTAGCTTCCGAGATCAGACGAGATCGGGCGTATTCAGGGTGGTATGGCCGTAAGCCGCTGGAGAGATCAGAAACACCGTATAAATGCATTTCAGTAATGACCAGCATGACCATTTAAGAAAATTACTTTTCTTACCTTCCAAGATGTGAAAAAGCTTACAGCACCTGGTATTCCCAGGCGGTCACCCATCCAAGTACTAACCAGGCCTGACCCTGCTTAGCTTCCGAGATCAGACGAGATCGGGCGTATTCAGGGTGGTATGGCCGTAAGCCGCTTGAGAGATCAGAAACACCGTATAAATGCATTTCAGTAATGACCAGCATGACCATTTAAGAGGATTATTTATCACAATGTGAAAAAGCTTACAGCACCTGGTATTCCCAGGCGGTCACCCATCCAAGTACTATCCAGGCCTGACCCTGCTTAGCTTCCGAGATCAGACGAGATCGGGCGTATTCAGGGTGGTATGGCCGTAAGCCATTTGAGAAATCAGAAAGACTGTATAAATGCATTTCAGTAATGACCAGCATGACCATTTAAGAGGATTATATATCACAATGTGAAAAAGTTTACAGCACCTGGTATTCCCAGGCGGTCACCCATCCAAGTACTAACCAGGCCAGACCCTGCTTAGCTTCCGATATCAGACGAGATCGGGCGTATTCAGGGTGGTATGGCCGTAAGCCCCTTAGAAATCAGAAACACCGTAGATATGCATTTCAGTAATGACCAGCATGACCATTTAAGAGGATTATATGTCACAATGTGAAAAAGCTTACAGCACCTGGTATTCCCAGGCGGTCACCCATCCAAGTACTAACCAGGCCTGACCCTGCTTAGCTTCCGAGATCAGACGAGATCGGGCGTATTCAGGGTGGTATGGCCGTAAGCCCCTTAGAAATCAGAAACACCGTAGATATGCATTTCAGTAATGACCAGCATGACCATTTAAGAGGATTATATATCACAATGTGAAAAAGCTTACAGCACCTGGTATTCCCAGGCGGTCACCCATCCAAGTACTAACCAGGCCTGACCCTGCTTAGCTTCCGAGATCAGACGAGATCGGGCGTATTCAGGGTGGTATGGCCGTAAGCCTCTTGAGATATCAGAAACACCGTATATATGCATTTCAGTAATGACCAGCATGACCATTTAAGAGGATTATATATCACAATGTGAAAAAGCTTACAGCACCTGGTATTCCCAGGCGGTCACCCATCCAAGTACTAACCAAGCCTGACCCTGCTTAGCTTCCGAGATCAGACGAGATCGGGCGTTTTCAGGGTGGTATGGCCGTAAGCCGCTTGAGAGATCAGAAACACTGTATATATGCATTTCAGTAATGACCAGCATGACCATTCAAGAGGATTATATATCACAATGTGAAAAAGCTTATAGGAACCTGGTATTCACAGGCGGTGAACCATCCAAGTACTAACCAGGCCTGACCCTGCTTAGCTTCCGAGATCAGACGAGATCGGGCGTATTCAGGGCGGTATGGCCGTAAGCCGCTTGAGAGATCAGAAACACCGTATATATGCATTTCAGGAATGACCAGCATGACCATTTGAGAAAACTACATTTCTTATCTTCCAAGATGTGAAAAAGCTTACAGCACCTGGTATTCCCAGGCGGTCACCCATCCAAGTACTAACCAGGCCTGACCCTGCTTAGCTTCCGAGATCAGACGAGATCGGGCGTATTCAGGGTGGTATGGCCGTAAGCCATTTTAGAGATCAGAAACACTGTATATATGCATTTCAGTAATGACCAGCATGACCATTCAAGAGGATTATATATCACAATGTGAAAAAGCTTATAGGAACCTGGTATTCACAGGCGGTCAACCATCCAAGTACTAACCAGGCCTGACCCTGCTTAGCTTCCGAGATCAGACGAGACCGGGCGTATTCAGGGTGGTATGGCCGTAAGCCGCTTGAGAGGTCAGAAGAAACGTATAAATGCATTTCAGTAATGACCAGCATGACCATTTAAGAGGATTATATATCACAATGTGAAAAAGCTTACAGCACCTGGTATTCCCAGGCGGTCACCCATCCAAGTACTAACCAGGCCTGACCCTGCTTAGCTTCCGAGATCAGACGAGATCGGGCGTTTTCAGGGTGGTATGGCCGTAAGCCGCTTGAGAGATCAGAAACACTGTATAAATGCATTTCAGTAATGACCAGCATGACCATTTCAGAGGATTATTTATCACAATGTGAAAAAGCTTACAGCACCTGGTATTCCCAGGCGGTCACCCATCCAAGTACTAACCAGGCCTGACCCTGCTTAGCTTCCGAGATCAGACGAGATCGGGCGTATTCAGGGTGGTATGGCCGTAAGCCATTTGAGAAATCAGAAACACTGTATAAATGCATTTCAGTAATGACCAGCATGACCATTTAAGAGGATTATATAGCACAATGTGAAAAAGCTTACAGCACCTGGTATTCCCAGGCGGTCACCCATCCAAGTACTAACCAGGCCTGACCCTGCTTAGCTTCCGAGATCAGACGAGATCGGGCGTATTCAGGGTGGTATGGCCGTAAGCCACTGGAGAGATCAGAAACACCGTATAAATGCATTTCAGTAATGACCAGCATGACCATTTAAGAGGATTATTTATCACTATGTGAAAAAGCTTACAGCACCTGGTATTCCCAGTCGGTCACCCATCCAAGTACTAACCAGGCCTGACCCTGCTTAGCTTCCGAGATCAGACGAGATCGGGCGTATTCAGGGTGGTATGGCCGTAAGCCGCTTGAGAGATCAGAAACACCGTATATATGCATTTCAGTAATGACCAGCATGACCATTTAAGAAAATTACTTTTCTTACCTTCCAAGATGTGAAAAAGCTTACACCACTTGGTATTCCCAGGCGGTCACCCATCCAAGTACTAACCAGGCCTGACCCTGCTTAGCTTCCGAGATCAGACGAGATCGGGCGTATTCAGGGTGGTATGGCCGTAACCCATTTGAGAAATCAGAAAGACTGTATGAATGCATTTCAGTAATGACCAGCATGACCATTTAAGAGGATTATATATCACAATGTGAAAAAGTTTACAGCACCTGGTATTCCCAGGCGGTCACCCATCCAAGTACTAACCAGGCCTGACCCTGCTTAGCTTCCGAGATCAGACGAGATCGGGTGTATTCAGGGTGGTATGGCCGTAAGCCCCTTAGAAATCAGAAACACCGTATATATGCATTTCAGTAATGACCAGCATGACCATTTAAGAGGATTATATATCACAATGTGAAAAAGCTTACAGCACCTGGTATTCCCAGGCGGTCACCCATCCAAGTACTAACCAGGCCTGACCCTGCTTAGCTTCCGAGATCAGACGAGATCGGGCGTATTCAGGGTGGTATGGCCGTAAGCCATTTGAGAAATCAGAAAGACTGTATGAATGCATTTCAGTAATGACCAGCATGACCATTTAAGAGGATTATATATCACAATGTGAAAAAGCTTACAGCACCTGGTATTCCCAGGCGGTCACCCATCCAAGTACTAACCAGGCCTGACCCTGCTTAGCTTCCGAGATCAGACGAGATCGGGCGTATTCAGGGTGGTATGGCCGTAAGCTGCTTGAGAGGTCAGAAGAAACGTATAAATTCATTTCAGTAATGACCAGCATGACCATTTCAGAAAACTACATTTCTTATCTTCCAAGATGTGAAAAAGCTTACAGCACCTGGTATTCCCAGGCGGTCACCCATCCAAGTACTAACCAGGCCTGACCCTGCTTAGCTTCCGAGATCAGACGAGATCGGGCGTATTCAGGGTGGTATGGCCGTAAGCCGCTTGAGAGGTCAGAAGAAACGTATAAATGCATTTCAGTAATGACCAGCATGACCATTTAAGAGGATTATATATCACAATGTGAAAAAGCTTACAGCACCTGGTATTCCCAGGCAGTCACCCATCCAAGTACTAACCAGGCCTGACCCTGCTTAGCTTCCGAGATCAGACGAGATCGGGCGTATTCAGGGTGGTATGGCCGTAAGCCATTTGAGAAATCAGAAACACTGTATAAATGCATTTCAGTAATGACCAGCATGACCATTTAAGAGGATTATATATCACAATGTGAAAAAGTTTACAGCACCTGGTATTCCCAGGCGGTCACCCATCCAAGTACTAACCAGGCCTGACCCTGCTTAGCTTCCGAGATCAGACGAGATCGGGTGTATTCAGGGTGGTATGGCCGTAAGCCCCTTAGAAATCAGAAACACCGTATATATGCATTTCAGTAATGACCAGCATGACCATTTAAGAGGATTATATATCACAATGTGAAAAAGTTTACAGCACCTGGTATTCCCAGGCGGTCACCCATCCAAGTACTAACCAGGCCTGACCCTGCTTAGCTTCCGAGATCAGACGAGATCGGGTGTATTCAGGGTGGTATGGCCGTAAGCCCCTTAGAAATCAGAAACACTGTATAAATGCATTTCAGTAATGACCAGCATGAACATTTGAGAAAACTACATTTCTTATCTTCCAAGATGTGAAAAAGCTTACAGCACCTGGTATTCCCAGGCGGTCACCCATCCAAGTACTAACCAGGCCTGACCCTGCTTAGCTTCCGAGATCAGACGAGATCGGGTGTATTCAGGGTGGTATGGCCGTAAGCCGCTTGAGAGGTCAGAAGAAACGTATAAATGCCTTTCAGTAATGACCAGCATGACCATTTAAGAAAATTACATTTCTTACCTTCCAAGATGTGAAAAAGCTTACAGCACCTGGTATTCCCAGGTGGTCACCCATCCAAGTACTAACCAGGCCTGACCCTGCTTAGCTTCCGATATCAGACGAGATCGGGCGCATTCAGGGTGGTATGGCCGTAAGCCCCTTAGAAATCAGAAACACCGTAGATATGCATTTCAGTAATGACCAGCATGACCATTTAAGAGGATTATATATCACAATGTGAAAAAGATGTTGATGTTGTGACTTTGAAGTTGTGGCTTTGAAGTTGTGGTTTGATGTTGTGGCTTTCATGTTTGGCTTTGATGTTGTGGCTTTGAAGTTGTGGTTTGATGTTGTGACTTTGATGTTTGGCTTTCAAGTTGTGGTTTGATGTTGTGGCTTTGAAGTTGTGGCTTTGATGTTTGACTTTAAAGTTGTGGCTTTTGAGTTGTGGCTTTCATGTTGTGGCTTTGAAGTTGTGGTTTGATGTTGTGGCTTTGATGTTGTGGCTTTGATGTTGTTACTGTAATGTTGCGGCCATGAGCCACTTGAAAGATCAGAAATACTGTACATATGCATTTCAGTAATGACCAGAATGACCATTTAAGAGGATTATATGTCACAATGTGAAAAAGCTTACAGCACCTGGTATTCCCAGGCGGTCACCCATCCAAGTACTAACCAGGCCTGACCCTGCTTAGCTTCCGAGATCAGACGAGATCGGGCGTATTCAGGGTGGTATGGCCGTAAGCCGCTTGAGAGATCAGAAACACCGTATAAATGCATTTCAGTAATGACCAGCAGGACCATTTAAGAGGATTATTTGTCACAATGTGAAAAAGCTTACAGCACCTGGTATTCCCAGGCGGTCACCCATCCAAGTACTAACCAGGCCTGACCCTGCTTAGCTTCCGAGATCAGACGAGATCGGGCGTATTCAGGGTGGTATGGCCGTAAGCCCCTTAAGAGATCAGAAACACCGTATATATGCATTTCAGTAATGACCAGCATGAACATTTGAGAAAACTACATTTCTTATCTTCCAAGATGTGAAAAAGCTTACAGCACCTGGTATTCCCAGGCGGTCACCCATCCAAGTACTAACCAGGCCTGACCCTGCTTAGCTTCCGAGATCAGACGAGAGCGGGTGTATTCAGGGTGGTATGGCCGTAAGCCGCTTGAGAGGTCAGAAGAAACGTATAAATGCCTTTCAGTAATGACCAGCATGACCATTTAAGAAAATTACATTTCTTACCTTCCAAGATGTGAAAAAGCTTACAGCACCTGGTATTCCCAGGTGGTCACCCATCCAAGTACTAACCAGGCCTGACCCTGCTTAGCTTCCGATATCAGACGAGATCGGGCGCATTCAGGGTGGTATGGCCGTAAGCCCCTTAGAAGTCAGAAACACCGTAGATATGCATTTCAGTAATGACCAGCATGACCATTTAAGAGGATTATATATCACAATGTGAAAAAGCTTACAGCACCTGGTATTCCCAGGCGGTCACCCATCCAAGTACTAACCAGGCCTGACCCTGCTTAGCTTCCGAGATCAGACGAGATCGGGCGTATTCAGGGTGGTATGGCCGTAAGCCGCTTGAGAGGTCAGAAGAAACGTATAAATGCATTTCAGTAATGACCAGCATGACCATTTGAGAAAACTACATTTCTTATCTTCCAAGATGTGAAAAAGCTTACAGCACCTGGTATTCCCAGGCGGTCACCCATCCAAGTACTAACCAGGCCTGACCCTGCTTAGCTTCCGAGATCAGACGAGATCGGGCGTATTCAGGGTGGTATGGCCGTAAGCCGCTTGAGAGGTCAGAAGAACCGTATATATGCATTTCAGTAATGACCAGCATGACCATTTCAGAAAACTACATTTCTTTTCTTCCAAGATGTGAAAAAGCTTACAGCACCTGGTATTCCCAGGCGGTCACCCATCCAAGTACTAACCAGGCCTGCCCCTGCTTAGCTTCCGAGATCAGACGAGATCGGGCGTATTCAGGGTGGTATGGTCGTAAGCCGCTTGAGAGGTCAGAAACACTGTATAAATGCATTTCAGTAATGACCAGCATGACCATTCAAGAGGATTATATATCACAATGTGAAAAAGCTTACAGCACCTGGTATTCACAGGCGGTCACCCATCCAAGTACTAACCAGGGCTGACCCTGCTTAGCTTCCGAGATCAGACGAGATCGGGCGTATTCAGGGTGGTATGGTCGTAAGCTGCTTGAGAGGTCAGAAGAAACATATAAATGCATTTCAGTAATGACCAGCATGACCATTTCAGAAAACTACATTTCTTATCTTCCAAGATGTGAAAAAACTTACAGCACCTGGTATTCCCAGGCGGTCACCCATCCAAGTACTAACCAGGCCTGACCCTGCTTAGCTTCCGAGATCAGACGAGATCGGGCGTATTCAGGGTGGTACGGCCGTAAGCCCCTTAGAAATCAGAAACACCGTATAAATGCATTTCAGTAATGACCAGCATGACCATTTAAGAGGATTATATATCACAATGTGAAAAAGCTTACAGCACCTGGTATTCCCAGGCGGTCACCCATCCAAGTACTAACCAGGCCTGACCCTGCTTAGCTTCCGAGATCAGACGAGATCGGGTGTATTCAGGGTGGTATGGCCGTAAGCCGCTTGAGATATCAGAAACACCGTATATATGCATTTCAGTAATGACCAGCATGACCATTTAAGAGGATTATATATCACAATGTGAAAAAGCTTACAGCACCTGGTATTCCCAGGCGGTCACCCATCCAAGTACTAACCAGGCCTGACCCTGCTTAGCTTCCGAGATCAGACGAGAGCGGGCGTATTCAGGGTGGTATGGCCGTAAGCCGCTTGAGAGGTCAGAAACACCATATAAATGCATTTCAGTAATGAGCAGCATGACCATTTAAGAGGATTATATATCACAATGTGAAAAAGATGTTGATGTTGTGACTTTGAAGTTGTGGCTTTGAAGTTGTGGTTTAATGTTGTGGCTTTCATGTTTGGCTTTGATGTTGTGGCTTTGAAGTTGTGGTTTGATGTTGTGACTTTGATGTTTGGCTTTCAAGTTGTGGTTTGATGTTGTGGCTTTGAAGTTGTGGCTTTGATGTTTGACTTTAAAGTTGTGGCTTTTGAGTTGTGGCTTTCATGTTGTGGCTTTGAAGTTGTGTTTTGATGTTGTGGCTTTGATGTTGTGGCTTTGATGTTGTTACTGTAATGTTGCGGCCATGAGCCACTTGAAAGATCAGAAATACTGTACATATGCATTTCAGTAATGACCAGAATGACCATTTAAGAGGATTATATGTCACAATGTGAAAAAGCTTACAGCACCTGGTATTCCCAGGCAGTCACCCATCCAAGTACTAACCAGGCCTGACCCTGCTTAGCTTCCGAGATCAGACGAGATCGGGCGTATTCAGGGTGGTATGGCCGTAAGCCGCTTGAGAGATCAGAAACACTGTATAAATGCATTTCAGTAATGACCAGCATGACCATTTAAGAGGATTATATATCACAATGTGAAAAAGCTTACAGCACCTGGTCTTCCCAGGCGGTCACCCATCCAAGTACTAACCAGGCCTGACCATGCTTAGCTTCCGAGATCAGACGAGATCGGGCGTATTCAGGGTGGTATGGCCGTAAGCCGCTTGAGAGGTCAGAAGAAACGTATAAATGCATTTCAGTAATGACCATTTCAGAAAACTACATTTCTTTTCTTCCAAGATGTGAAAAAGCTTACAGCACCTGGTATTCCCAGGCGGTCACCCATCCAAGTACTAACCAGGCCTGACCCTGCTTAGCTTCCGAGATCAGACGAGATCGGGCGTATTCAGGGTGGTATGGCCGTAAGCCACTTGAGAGGTCAGAAGAAACGTATAAATGCATTTCAGTAATGACCAGCATGACCATTTCAGAAAACTACATTTCTTTTCTTCCAAGATGTGAAAAAGCTTACAGCACCTGGTATTCCCAGGCGGTCACCCATCTAAGTACTAACCAGGCCTGACCCTGCTTAGCTTCCGAGATCGGGCGTATTCAGGGTGGTATGGCCGTAAGCCGCTTGAGAGATCAGAAACACCGTATAAATGCATTTCAGTAATGACCAGCATGACCATTTCAGAAAACTACATTTCTTATCTTCCAAGATGTGAAAAAGCTTACAGGACCTGGTATTCCCAGGCGGTCACCCATCCAAGTACTAACCAGGCCTGACCCTGCTTAGCTTCCGAGATCAGACGAGATCGGGCGTATTCAGGGTGGTATGGCCGTAAGCCGCTTGAGATATCAGAAACACCGTATATATGCATTTCAGTAATGACCAGCATGACCATTTAAGAGGATTATATATCACAATGTGAAAAAGCTTACAGCACCTGGTATTCCCAGGCGGTCACCCATCCAAGTACTAACCAGGCCTGACCCTGCTTAGCTTCCGAGATCAGACGAGATCGGGCGTATTCAGGGTGGTATGGCTGTAAGCCGCTTGAGAGATCAGAAACACTGTATAAATGCATTTCAGTAATGACCAGCATGACCATTTAAGAAAATTACATTTCTTACCTTCCAAGATGTGAAAAAGCTTACAGCACCTGGTATTCCCAGGCGGTCACCCATCCAAGTACTAAGCAGGCCTGACCCTGCTTAGCTTCCGAGATCAGACGAGATCGGGCGTATTCAGGGTGGTATGGCCGTAAGCCGCTTGAGAGGTCAGAAGAAACGTATAAATGCATTTCAGTAATGACCAGCATGACCATTTCAGAAAACTACATTTCTTTTCTTCCAAGATGTGAAAAAGCTTACAGCATCTGGTATTCCCAGGCGGTCACCCATCCAAGTCCTAACCAGGCCTGACCCTGCTTAGCTTCCAAGATCGGGCGTATTCAGGGTGGTATGGCCGTAAGCCGCTTGAGAGATCAGAAACACTGTATAAATGCATTTCAGTAATGACCAGCATGACCATTTAAGAGGATTATATATCACAATGTGAAAAAGATGTTGATGTTGTGACTTTGAAGTTATGGCTTTGAAGTTGTGGTTTGATGTTGTGGCTTTCATGTTTGGCTTTGATGTTGTGACTTTGATGTTTGGCTTTCAAGTTGTGGTTTGATGTTGTGGCTTTGATGTTTGACTTTAAAGTTGTGGCTTTTGAGTTGTGGCTTTCATGTTGTGGCTTTGAAGTTGTGGTTTGATGTTGTGGCTTTGATGTTGTGGCTTTGATGTTGTTAATGTAATGTTGCGGCCATGAGCCACTTGAAAGATCAGAAATACTGTACATATGCATTTCAGTAATGACCAGAATGACCATTTAAGAGGATTATATGTCACAATGTGAAAAAGCTTACAGCACCTGGTATTCCCAGGCAGTCACCCATCCAAGTACTAACCAGGCCTGACCCTGCTTAGCTTCCGAGATCAGACGAGATCGGGCGTATTCAGGGTGGTATGGCCGTAAGCCGCTTGAGAGGTCAGAAGAAACGTATAAATGCATTTCAGTAATGACCAGCATGACCATTTCAGAAAACTACATTTCTTACCTTCCAAGATGTGAAAAAGCTTACAGCACCTGGTATTCCCAGGCGGTCACCCATCCAAGTACTAACCAGGCCTGACCCTGCTTAGCTTCCGAGATCAGACGAGATCGGGCGTATTCAGGGTGGTATGGCCGTAAGCCGCTTGAGAGATCAGAAACACCGTATAAATGCATTTCAGTAATGACCAGCATGACCATTTAAGAAAATTAAATTTCTTACCTTCCAAGATGTGAAAAAGCTTACAGCACCTGGTATTCCCGGGCGGTCACCCATCCAAGTACTAACCAGGCATGACCCTGCTTACCTTCCGAGATCAGACGAGATCGGGCGTATTCAGGGTGGTATGGCCGTAAGCCGCTTGAGATATCAGAAACACCGTATATATGCATTTCAGTAATGACCAGCATGACCATTTAAGAGGATTATATATCACAATGTGAAAAAGTTCACAGCACCTGGTATTCCCAGGCGGTCACCCATCCAAGTACTAACCAGGCCTGACCCTGCTTAGCTTCCGAGATCAGACGAGATCGGGCATATTCAGGGTGGTATGGCCGTAAGCCACTGGAGAGATCAGAAACACCGTATAAATGCATTTCAGTAATGACCAGCATGACCATTTAAGAGGATTATTTATCACAATGTGAAAAAGCTTACAGCACCTGGTATTCCCAGGCGGTCACCCATCCAAGTACTAACCAGGCCTGACCCTGCTTAGCTTCCGAGATCAGACGAGATCGGGCGTATTCAGGGTGGTATGGCCGTAAGCCATTTGAGAAATCAGAAAGACTGTATGAATGCATTTCAGTAATGACCAGCATGACCATTTAAGAGGATTATATATCACAATGTGAAAAAGTTTACAGCACCTGGTATTCCCAGGCGGTCACCCATCCAAGTACTAACCAGGCCTGACCCTGCTTAGCCTCCGAGATCAGACGAGATCGGGTGTATTCAGGGTGGTATGGCCGTAAGCCCCTTAGAAATCAGAAACACCGTATATATGCATTTCAGTAATGAACAGCATGACCATTTAAGAGGATTATATATCACAATGTGAAAAAGCTTACAGCACCTGGTATTCCCAGGCGGTCACCCATCCAAGTACTAACCAGGCCTGACCCTGCTTAGCTTCCGAGATCAGTCGAGATCGGGCGTATTCAGGGTGGTATGGCCGTAAGCCATTTGAGAAATCAGAAAGACTGTATGAATGCATTTCAATAATGACCAGCATGACGATTTAAGAGGATTATATATCACAATGTGAAAAAGCTTACAGCACCTGGTATTCCCAGGCGGTCACCCATCCAAGTACTAACCAGGCCTGACCCTGCTTAGCTTCCGAGATCAGACGAGATCGGGCGTATTCAGGGTGGTATGGCCGTAAGCTGCTTGAGAGGTCAGAAGAAACGTATAAATTCATTTCAGTAATGACCAGCATGACCATTTCAGAAAACTACATTTCTTATCTTCCAAGATGTGAAAAAGCTTACAGCACCTGGTATTCCCAGGCGGTCACCCATCCAAGTACTAACCAGGCCTGATCCTGCTTAGCTTCCGAGATCAGACGAGATCGGGCGTAGTCAGGGTGGTATGGCCGTAAGCCGCTTGAGAGGTCAGAAGAAACGTATAAATGCATTTCAGTAATGACCAGCATGACCATTTAAGAGGATTATATATCACAATGTGAAAAAGCTTACAGCACCTGGTATTCCCAAGCAGTCACCCATCCAAGTACTAACCAGGCCTGACCCTGCTTAGCTTCCGAGATCAGACGAGATCGGGCGTATTCAGGGTGGTATGGCCGTAAGCCGCTTGAGAGATCAGAAACACTGTATAAATGCATTTCAGTAATGACCAGCATGAACATTTGAGAAAACCACATTTCTTATCTTCTAAGATGTGAAAAAGCTTACAGCACCTGGTATTCCCAGGCGGTCACCCATCCAAGTACTAACCAGGCCTGACCCTGCTTAGCTTCCGAGATCAGACGAGATCGGGTGTATTCAGGGTGGTATGGCCGTAAGCCGCTTGAGAGGTCAGAAGAAACGTATAAATGCCTTTCAGTAATGACCAGCATGACCATTTAAGAAAATTACATTTCTTACCTTCCAAGATGTGAAAAAGCTTACAGCACCTGGTATTCCCAGGTGGTCACCCATCCAAGTACTAACCAGGCCTGACCCTGCTTAGCTTCCGATATCAGACGAGATCGGGCGCATTCAGGGTGGTATGGCCGTAAGCCCCTTAGAAATCAGAAACACCGTAGATATGCATTTCAGTAATGACCAGCATGACCATTTAAGAGGATTATATATCACAATGTGAAAAAGATGTTGATGTTGTGACTTTGAAGTTGTGGCTTTGAAGTTGTGGTTTGATGTTGTGGCTTTCATGTTTGGCTTTGAAGTTGTGGTTTGATGTTGTGACTTTGATGTTTGGCTTTCAAGTTGTGGTTTGATGTTGTGGCTTTGATGTTTGACTTTAAAGTTGTGGCTTTTGAGTTGTGGCTTTCATGTTGTGGCTTTGAAGTTGTGGTTTGATGTTGTGGCTTTGATGTTGTTACTGTAATGTTGCGGCCATGAGCCACTTGAAAGATCAGAAATACTGTACATATGCATTTCAGTAATGACCAGCATGACCATTTAAGAGGATTATATATCACAATGTGAAAAAGCTTACAGCACCTGGTATTCCCAGGCGGTCACCCATCCAAGTACTAACCAGGCCTGACCCTGCTTAGCTTCCGAGATCAGACGAAATCGGGCGTATTCAGGGTGGTATGGCCGTAAGCCGCTTGAGAGATCAGAAACACCGTATAAATGCATTTCAGTAATGACCAGCATGACCATTTAAGAGGATTATTTATCACAATGTGAAAACGCTTACAGCACCTGGTATTCCCAGGGGGTCACCCATCCAAGTACTAACCAGGCCTGACCCTGCTTAGCGTCTGAGATCAGACGAGATCGGGCGTATTCAGGGTGGTATGGCCGTAAGCCACTTGAGAGATCAGAAACACCGTATATATGCATTTCAGTAATGACCAGCATGACCATCTAAGAGGACTATTTATCACAATGTGAAAAAGCTTACAGCACCTGGTATTCCCAGGCGGTAACCCATCCAAGTACTAAGCAGGCCTGACCCTGCTTAGCTTCCGAGATCAGACGAGATCGGGCGTATTCAGGGTGGTATGGCCGTAAGCCGCTGGAGAGATCAGAAACACTGTATATATGCATTTCAGTAATGACCAGCATGACCATTCAAGAGGATTATATATCACAATGTGAAAAAGCTTATAGGAACCTGGTATTCACAGGCGGTCAACCATCCAAGTACTAACCAGGCCTGACCCTGCTTAGCTTCCGAGATCAGACGAGACCGGGCGTATTCAGGGTGGTATGGCCGTAAGCCGCTTGAGAGGTCAGAAGAAACGTATAAATGCATTTCAGTAATGACCAGCATGACCATTTAAGAGGATTATATATCACAATGTGAAAAAGCTTACAGCACCTGGTATTCCTAGGCGGTCACCCATCCAAGTACTAACCAGGCCTGACCCTGCTTATCTTCCGAGATCAGACGAGATCGGGCGTATTCAGGGTGGTATGGCCGTAAGCCGCTGGAGAGATCAGAAACACTGTATAAATGCATTTCAGTAATGACCAGCATGACCATTTAAGAGGATTATTTATCACAATGTGAAAAAGCTTACAGCACCTGGTATTCCCAGGCGGTCACCCATCCAAGTACTAACCAGGCCTGACCCTGCTTAGCTTCCGAGATCAGACGAGATCGGGCGTATTCAGGGTGGTATGGCCGTAAGCCGCTTGAGAGATCAGAAACACCGTATAAATGCATTTCAGTAATGACCAGCATGACCATTTAAGAGGATTATTTATCACAATGTGAAAAAGCTTACAGCACCTGGTATTCCCAGGCGGTCACCCATCCAAGTACTAACCAGGCCTGACCCTGCTTAGCTTCCGATATCAGACGAGATCGGGCGTATTCAGGGTGGTATGGCCGTAAGCCCATTAGAAATCAGAAACACCGTAGATATGCATTTCAGTAATGACCAGCATGACCATTTAAGAGGATTATATATCACAATGTGAAAAAGATGTTGATGTTGTGACTTTGAAGTTGTGGCTTTGAAGTTGTGGTTTGATGTTGTGGCTTTCATGTTTGGCTTTGATGTTGTGGCTTTGAAGTTGTGGTTTGATGTTGTGAGTTTGATGTTTGGCTTTCAAGTTGTGGTTTGATGTTGTGGCTTTGAAGTTGTGGCTTTGATGTTTGACTTTAAAGTTGTGGCTTTTGAGTTGTGGCTTTCATGTTGTGGCTTTGAAGTTGTGGTTTGATGTTGTGGCTTTGATGTTGTGGCTTTGATGTTGTTACTGTAATGTTGCGGCCATGAGCCACTTGAAAGATCAGAAATACTGTACATATGCATTTCAGTAATGACCAGAATGACCATTTAAGAGGATTATATGTCACAATGTGAAAAAGCTTACAGCACCTGGTATTCCCAGGCGGTCACCCATCCAAGTACTAACCAGGCCTGACCCTGCTTAGCTTCCGAGATCAGACGAGATCGGGCGTATTCAGGGTGGTATGGCCGTAAGCCGCTTGAGATATCAGAAACACCGTATATATGCATTTCAGTAATGACCAGCATGACCATTTAAGAGGATTATATATCACAATGTGAAAAAGGTTACAGCACCTGGTATTCCCAGGCAGTCACCCATCCAAGTACTAACCAGGCCTGACCCTGCTTAGCTTCCGAGATCAGACGAGATCGGGCGTATTCAGGGTGGTATGGCCGTAAGCCGCTTGAGAGATCAGAAACACCGTATGAATGCATTTCAGTAATGACCAGCATGACCATTTAAGAGGATTATTTATCACAATGTGAAAAAGCTTACAGCACCTGGTATTCCCAGGCGGTCACCCATCCAAGTACTAACCAGGCCTGACCCTGCTTAGCTTCCGAGATCAGACGAGATCGGGCGTATTCAGGGTGGTATGGCCGTAAGCCGCTTGAGAGATCAGAAAGACCGTATATATGCATTTCAGTGATGACCAGCATGAACATTTGAGAAAACTACATTTCTTATCTTCCAAGATGTGAAAAAGCTTACAGCACCTGGTATTCCCAGGCGGTCACCCATCCAAGTACTAACCAGGCCTGACCCTGCTTAGCTTCCGAGATCAGACGAGATCGGGTGTATTCAGGGTGGTATGGCCGTAAGCCGCTTGAGAGGTCAGAAGAAACGTATAAATGCCTTTCAGTAATGACCAGCATGACCATTTAAGAAAATTACATTTCTTACCTTCCAAGATGTGAAAAAGCTTACAGCACCTGGTATTCCCAGGCGGTCACCCATCCAAGTACTAACCAGGCTTGACCCTGCTTAGCTTCCGAGATCAGACGAGATCGGGCGCATTCAGGGTGGTATGGCCGTAAGCCGCTGGAGAGATCAGAAACACTGTATATATGCATTTCAGTAATGACCAGCATGACCATTCAAGAGGATTATATATCACAATGTGAAAAAGCTTATAGGAAGCTGGTATTCACAGGCGGTCAACCATCCAAGTACTAACCAGGCCTGACCCTGCTTAGCTTCCGAGATCAGACGAGACCGGGCGTATTCAGGGTGGTATGGCCGTAAGCCGCTTGAGCGATCAGAAACACTGTATAAATGCATTTCAGTAATGACCAGCATGACCATTTAAGAGGATTATATATCACAATGTGAAAAAGCTTACAGCACCTGGTATTCCCAGGCGGTCACCCATCCAAGTACTAATCAAGCCTGACCCTGCTTAGCTTCCGAGATCAGACGAGATCGGGCGTTTTCAGGGTGGTATGGCCGTAAGCCGCTTGAGAGATCAGAAACACTGTATAAATGCATTTCAGTAATGACCAGCATGACCATTTAAGAGGATTATATATCACAATGTGAAAAAGCTTACAGCACCTGGTATTCCCAGGCGGTCACCCATCCAAGTACTAACCAGGCCTGACCCTGCTTAGCTTCCGAGATCAGACGAGATCGGGCGTATTCAGGGTGGTATGGCCGTAAGCAGCTGGAGACATGAGAAACACCGTATAAATGCATTTCAGTAATGACCAGCATGACCATTTGAGAAAACTACATTTCTTATCTTCCAAGATGTGAAAAAGCTTACAGGACCTGGTATTCCCAGGCGGTCACCCATCCAAATACTAACCAGGCCTGACCCTGCTTAGCTTCCGAGATCAGACGAGATCAGGTGTATTCAGGGTGGTATGGCCGTAAGCCGCTTGAGAGGTCAGAAGAAACGTATAAATGCCTTTCAGTAATGACCAGCATGACCATTTAAGAAAATTACATTTCTTACCTTCCAAGATGTGAAAAAGCTTACAGCACCTGGTATTCCCAGGCGGTCACCCATCCAAGTACTAAGCAGGCCTGACCCTGCTTAGCTTCCGAGATCAGACGAGATCGGGCGTATTCAGGGTGGTATGGCCGTAAGCCGCTGGAGAGATCAGAAACACTGTATATATGCATTTCAGTAATGACCAGCATGACCATTCAAGAGGATTATATATCACAATGTGAAAAAGCTTATAGGAACCTGGTATTCACAGGCGGTGAACCATCCAAGTACTAACCAGGCCTGACCCTGCTTAGCTTCCGAGATCAGACGAGATCGGGCGTATTCAGGGCGGTATGGCCGTAAGCCGCTTGAGAGATCAGAAACACCGTATATATGCATTTCAGTAATGACCAGCATGACCATTTGAGAAAACTACATTTCTTATCTTCCAAGATGTGAAAAACCTTACAGGACCTGGTATTCCCAGGCGGTCACCCATCCAAATACTAACCAGGCCTGACCTTGCTTAGCTTCCGAGATCAGACGAGATCGGGTGTATTCAGGGTGGTATGGCCGTAAGCCGCTTGAGAGGTCAGAAGAAACGTATAAATGCCTTTCTGTAATGACCAGCATGACCATTTAAGAGGATTATATGTCACAATGTGAAAAAGCTTACAGCACCTGGTATTCCCAGGCGGTCACCCATCCAAGTACTAACCAGGCCTGACCCTGCTTAGCTTCCGAGATCAGACGAGATCGGGCGTATTCAGGCTGGTATGGCCGTAAGCCACTTGAGAGATCAGAAACACCGTATATATGCATTTCAGTAATGACCAGCATGACCATTTAAGAGGATTATTTATCACAATGTGAAAAAGCTTACAGCACCTGGTATTCCCAGTCGGTCACCCATCCAAGTACTAACCAGGCCTGACCCTGCTTAGCTTCCGAGATCAGACGAGATAGGGCGTATTCAGGGTGGTATGGCCGTAAGCCGCTTGAGAGATCAGAAACACCGTATATATGCATTTCAGTAATGACCAGCATGACCATTTAAGAAAATTACTTTTCTTACCTTCCAAGATGTGAAAAAGCTTACAGCACCTGGTATTCCCAGGCGGTCACCCATCCAAGTACTAAGCAGGCCTGACCCTGCTTAGCTTCCGAGATCAGACGAGATCGGGCGTATTCAGGGTGGTATGGCCGTAAGCCGCTTGAGAGGTCAGAAGAAACGTATAAATGCATTTCAGTAATGACCAGCATGACCATTTCAGAAAACTACATTTCTTTTCTTCCAAGATGTGAAAAAGCTTACAGCACCTGGTATTCCCAGGCGGTCACCCATCCAAGTACTAACCAGGCCTGACCCTGCTTAGCTTCCGAGATCAGACGAGATCTGGCGTATTCAGGGTGGTATGGCCGTAAGCCGCTTGAGAGATCAGAAACACCGTATAAATGCATTTCAGTAATGACCAGCATGACCATTTCAGAGGATTATATATCACAATGTGAGAAAGATGTTGATGTTGTGACTTTGAAGTTGTGGCTTTGAAGTTGTGGTTTGATGTTGTGGCTTTCATGTTTGGCTTTGATGTTGTGGCTTTGAAGTTGTGGTTTGATGTTGTGACTTTGATGTTTGGCTTTCAAGTTGTGGTTTGATGTTGTGGCTTTGAAGTTGTGGCTTTGATGTTTGACTTTAAAGTTGTGGCTTTTGAGTTGTGGCTTTCATGTTGTGGCTTTGATGTTGTGGCTTTGATGTTGTTACTGTAATGTTGCGGCCATGAGCCACTTGAAAGATCAGAAATACTGTACATATGCATTTCAGTAATGACCAGAATGACCATTTAAGAGGATTATATGTCACAATGTGAAAAAGCTTACAGCACCTGGTATTCCCAGGCGGTCACCCATCCAAGTACTAACCAGGTCTGACCCTGCTTAGCTTCTGAGATCAGACAAGATCGGGCGTATTCAGGGTGGTATGGCCGTAAGCCGCTTGAGAGATCAGAAACACCGTATAAATGCATTTCAGTAATGACCAGCATGACCATTTAAGAAAATTAAATTTCTTACCTTCCAAGATGTGAGAAAGCTTACAGCACCTGGTATTCCCAGGCGGTCACCCATCCAAGTACTAACCAGGCCTGACCCTGCTTAGCTTCTGAGATCAGACGAGATCGGGCGTATTCAGGGTGGTATGGCCGTAAGCCGCTTGAGAGGTCAGAAGAAACGTGTAAATGCATTTCAGTAATGACCAGCATGACCATTTAAGAGGATTATATATCACAATGTGAAAAAGCTTACAGCACCTGGTATTCACAGGCGGTGAACCATCCAAGTACTAACCAGGCCTGACCCTGCTTAGCTTCCGAGATCAGACGAGATCGGGCGTATTCAGGGTGGTATGGCCGTAAGCCGCTTGAGATATCAGAAACACCGTATATATGCATTTCAGTAATGACCAGCATGACCATTTAAGAGGATTATATATCACAATGTGAAAAAGCTTACAGCACCTGGTATTCCCAGGCGGTCACCCATCCAAGTACTAACCAGGCCTGACCCTGCTTAGCTTCCGAGATCAGACGAGATCGGGCGTATTCAGGGTGGTATGGCCGTAAGCCGCTTGAGAGATCAGAAACACCGTATAAATGCATTTCAGTAATGACCAGCATGACCATTTAAGAGGATTATATATCACAATGTGAAAAAGCTTACAGCACCTGGTATTCCCAGGCGGTCACCCATCCAAGTACTAACCAGGCCTGACCCTGCTTAGCTTCCGAGATCAGACGAGATCGGGCGTATTCAGGGTGGTATGGCCGTAAGCCACTTGAGAGATCAGAAACACCGTATATATGCATTTCAGTAATGACCAGCATGAACATTTGAGAAAACTACATTTCTTATCTTCCAAGATGTGAAAAAGCTTACAGCACCTGGTATTCCCAGGCGGTCACCCATCCAAGTACTAAGCAGGCCTGACCCTGCTTAGCTTCCGAGATCAGACGAGATCGGGCGTATTCAGGGTGGTATGGCCGTAAGCCGCTGGAGAGATCAGAAACACTGTATATATGCATTTCAGTAATGACCAGCATGACCATTTAAGAAAATTACTTTTCTTACCTTCCAAGATGTGAAAAAGCTTACAGCACCTGGTATTCCCAGGCGGTCATCCATCCAAGTACTAAGCAGGCCTGACCCTGCTTAGCTTCCGAGATCAGACGAGATCGGGCGTATTCAGGGTGGTATGGCCGTAAGCCGCTTGAGAGGTCAGAAGAAACGTATAAATCCATTTCAGTAATGACCAGCATGACCATTTCAGAGAACTACATTTCTTATCTTCCAAGATGTGAAAAAGCTTACAGCACCTGGTATTCCCAGGCGGTCACCCATCCAAGTACTAACCAGGCCTGACCCTGCTTAGCTTCCGAGATCAGACGAGATCGGGTGTATTCAGGGTGGTATGGCCGTAAGCCCCTTAGAAATCAGAAACACCGTATATATGCATTTCAGTAATGACCAGCATGACCATTTAAGAGGATTATATATCACAATGTGAAAAAGCTTACAGCACCTGGTATTCCCAGGCGGTCACCCATCCAAGTACTAACCAGGCCTGACCCTGCTTAGCTTCCGAGATCAGACGAGATCGGGCGTATTCAGGGTGGTATGGCCGTAAGCCATTTGAGAAATCAGAAAGACTGTATAAATGCATTTCAGTAATGACCAGCATGACCATTTAAGAGGATTATATATCACAATGTGAAAAAGCTTACAGCACCTGGTATTCCCAGGCGGTCACCCATCCAAGTACTAACCAGGCCTGACCCTGCTTAGCTTCCGAGATCAGACGAGATCGGGCGTATTCAGGGTGGTATGGCCGTAAGCCGCTGGAGACATCAGAAACACCGTATAAATGCATTTCAGTAATGACCAGCATGACCATTTGAGAAAACTACATTTCTTATCTTCCAAGACGTGAAAAGGCTTACAGGACCTGGTATTCCCAGGCGGTCACCCATCCAAATACTAACCAGGCCTGACCCTGCTTAGCTTCCGAGATCAGACGAGATCGGGTGTATTCAGGGTGGTATGGCCGTAAGCCGCTTGAGAGGTCAGAAGAAACGTATAAATGCCTTTCAGTAATGACCAGCATGACCATTTAAGAAAATTACATTTCTTACCTTCCAAGATGTGAAAAAGCTTCCAGCACCTGGTATTCCCAGGCGGTCACCCATCCAAGTACTGAGCAGGCCTGACCCTGCTTAGCTTCCGATATCAGACGAGATCGGGCGCATTCAGGGTGGTATGGCCGTAAGCCCCTGTGAAATCAGAAACACCGTAGATATGCATTTCAGTAATGACCAGCATGACCATTTAAGAGGATTATATATCACAATGTGAAAAAGCTTACAGCACCTGGTATTCCCAGGCGGTCACCCATCCAAGTACTAACCAGGCCTGACCCTGCTTAGCTTCCGAGATCAGACGAGATCGGGCGTATTCAGGGTGGTATGGCCGTAAGCCGCTTGAGAGATCAGAAACACCGTATATATGCATTTCAGTAATGATCAGCATGACCATTTCAGAAAACTACATTTCTTATCTTCCAAGATGTCAAAAAGCTTACAGCACCTGGTATTCCTAGGCGGTCACCCATCCAAGTACTAACCAGGCCTGAGCCTGCTTAGCTTCCGAGATCAGACGAGATCGGGCGTATTCAGGGTGGTATGGCCGTAAGCTGCTTGAGAGGTCAGAAGAAACGTATAAATTCATTTCAGTAATGACCAGCATGACCATTTCAGAAAACTACATTTCTTAACTTCCAAGATGTGAAAAAGCTTACAGCACCTGGTATTCCCAGGCGGTCACCCATCCAAGTACTAACCAGGCCTGACCCTGCTTAGCTTCCGAGATCAGACGAGATCGGGCGTATTCAGGGTGGTATGGCCGTAAGCCGCTTGAGAGATCAGAAACACCGTATAAATGCATTTCAGTAATGACCAGCATGACCATTTAAGAGGATTATTTATCACAATGTGAAAAAGCTTACAGCACCTGGTATTCCCAGGCGGTCACCCATCCAAGTACTATCCAGGCCTGACCCTGCTTAGCTTCCGAGATCAGACGAGATCGGGCGTATTCAGGGTGGTATGGCCGTAAGCCATTTGAGAAATCAGAAAGACTGTATAAATGCATTTCAGTAATGACCAGCATGACCATTTAAGAGGATTATATATCACAATGTGAAAAAGTTTACAGCACCTGGTATTCCCAGGCGGTCACCCATCCAAGTACTAACCAGGCCAGACCCTGCTTAGCTTCCGATATCAGACGAGATCGGGCGTATTCAGGGTGGTATGGCCGTAAGCCCCTTAGAAATCAGAAACACCGTAGATATGCATTTCAGTAATGACCAGCATGACCATTTAAGAGGATTATATGTCACAATGTGAAAAAGCTTACAGCACCTGGTATTCCCAGGCGGTCACCCATCCAAGTACTAACCAGGCCTGACCCTGCTTAGCTTCCGAGATCAGACGAGATCGGGCGTATTCAGGGTGGTATGGCCGTAAGCCGCTTGAGAGATCAGAAACACCGTATATATGCATTTCAGTAATGACCAGCATGACCATTTAAGAAAATTACTTTTCTTACCTTCCAAGATGTGAAAAAGCTTACAGCACCTGGTATTCCCAGGCGGTCACCCATCCAAGTACTAAGCAGGCCTGACCCTGCTTAGCTTCCGAGATCAGACGAGATCGGGCGTATTCAGGGTGGTATGGCCGTAAGCCGCTTGAGAGGTCAGAAGAAACGTATAAATGCATTTCAGTAATGACCAGCATGACCATTTCAGAGAACTACATTTCTTATCTTCCAAGATGTGAAAAAGCTTACACCACCTGGTATTCCCAGGCGGTCAACCATCCAAGTACTAACCAGGCCTGACCCTGCTTAGCTTCCGAGATCAGACGAGATCGGGCGTATTCAGGGTGGTATGGCCGTAAGCCATTTGAGAAATCAGAAAGACTGTATAAATGCATTTCAGTAATGACCAGCATGACCATTTAAGAGGATTATATATCACAATATGAAAAAGTTTACAGCACCTGGTATTCCCAGGCGGTCACCCATCCAAGTACTAACCAGGCCTGACCCTGCTTAGCTTCCGAGATCAGACGAGATCGGGTGTATTCAGGGTGGTATGGCCGTAAGCCCCTTAGAAATCAGAAACACCGTATATATGCATTTCAGTAATGACCAGCATGACCATTTAAGAGGATTATATATCACAATGTGAAAAAGCTTACAGCACCTGGTATTCCCAGGCGGTCACCCATCCAAGTACTAACCAGGCCTGACCCTGCTTAGCTTCCGAGATCAGACGAGATCGGGCGTATTCAGGGTGGTATGGCCGTAAGCCATTTGAGAAATCAGAAAGACTGTATGAATGCATTTCAGTAATGACCAGCATGACGATTTAAGAGGATTATATATCACAATGTGAAAAAGCTTACAGCACCTGGTATTCCCAGGTGGTCACCCATCCAAGTACTAACCAGGCCTGACCCTGCTTAGCTTCCGAGATCAGACGAGATCGGGCGTATTCAGGGTGGTATGGCCGTAAGCTGCTTGAGAGGTCAGAAGAAACGTATAAATTCATTTCAGTAATGACCAGCATGACCATTTCAGAAAACTACATTTCTTATCTTCCAAGATGTGAAAAAGCTTACAGCACCTGGTATTCCCAGGCGGTCACCCATCCAAGTACTAACCAGGCCTGACCCTGCTTAGCTTCCGAGATCAGACGAGATCGGGCGTATTCAGGGTGGTATGGCCGTAAGCCATTTGAGAAATCAGAAACACTGTATAAATGCATTTCAGTAATGACCAGCATGACCATTTAAGAGGATTATACATCACAATGTGAAAAAGTTTACAGCACCTGGTATTCCCAGGCGGTCACCCATCCAAGTACTAACCAGGGCTGACCCTGCTTAGCTTCCGAGATCAGACGAGATCGGGTGTATTCAGGGTGGTATGGCCTATGCCCCTTAGAGATCAGAAACACCGTATATATGCATTTCAGTAATGACCAGCATGACCATTTCAGTGGATTATATATCACAATGTGAAAAAGCTTACAGGACCTGGTATTCCCAGGCGGTCACCCATCCAAGTACTAACCAGGCCTGACCCTGCTTAGCTTCCGAGATCAGACGAGATCGGGCGTATTCAGGGTGGTATGGCCGTAAGCCATTTGAGAAATCAGAAAGACTGTATGAATGCATTTCAGTAATGACCAGCATGACCATTTAAGAGGATTATATATCACAATGTGAAAAAGCTTACAGCACCTGGTATTCCCAGGCGGTCACCCATCCAAGTACTAACCAGGCCTGACCCTGCTTAGCTTCCGAGATCAGACGAGATCGGGCGTATTCAGGGTGGTATGGCCGTAAGCTGCTTGAGAGGTCAGAAGAAACGTATAAATGCCTTTCAGTAATGACCAGCATGACCATTTAAGAAAATTACATTTCTTACCTTCCAAGATGTGAAAAAGCTTACAGCACCTGGTATTCCCAGGCGGTCACCCATCCAAGTACTAACCAGGCCTGACCCTGCTTAGCTTCCGAGATCAGACGAGATCGGGCGTATTCAGGGTGGTATGGCCGTAAGCCGCTGGAGAGATCAGAAACACTGTATATATGCATTTCAGTAATGACCAGCATGACCATTCAAGAGGATTATATATCACAATGTGAAAAAGCTTATAGGAACCTGGTATTCACAGGCGGTGAACCATCCAAGTACTAACCAGGCCTGACCCTGCTTAGCTTCCGAGATCAGACGAGATCGGGCGTATTCAGGGCGGTATGGCCGTAAGCCGCTTGAGAGATCAGAAACACCTTATATATGCATTTCAGGAATGACCAGCATGACCATTTGAGAAAACTACATTTCTTATCTTCCAAGATGTGAAAAAGCTTACAGCACCTGGTATTCCCAGGCGGTCACCCATCCAAGTACTAACCAGGCCTGACCCTGCTTAGCTTCCGAGATCAGACGAGATCGGGCGTATTCAGGGTGGTATGGCCGTAAGCCGCTTGAGAGGTCAGAAGAAACGTATAAATGCATTTCAGTAATGACCAGCATGACCATTTAAGAGGATTATATATCACAATGTGAAAAAGCTTACAGCACCTGGTATTCCCAGGCAGTCACCCATCCAAGTACTAACCAGGCCTGACCCTGCTTAGCTTCCGAGATCAGACGAGATCGGGCGTATTCAGGGTGGTATGGCCGTAAGCCGCTTGAGAGATCAGAAACACTGTATAAATGCATTTCAGTAATGACCAGCATGACCATTTAAGAAAATTACATTTCTTACCTTCCAAGATGTGAAAAAGCTTACAGCACCTGGTATTCCCAGGTGGTCACCCATCCAAGTACTAACCAGGCCTGACCCTGCTTAGCTTCCGATATCAGACGAGATCGGGCGCATTCAGGGTGGTATGGCCGTAAGCCCCTTAGAAATCAGAAACACCGTAGATATGCATTTCAGTAATGACCAGCATGACCATTTAAGAGGATTATATATCACAATGTGAAAAAGATGTTGATGTTGTGACTTTGAAGTTGTGGCTTTGAAGTTGTGGTTTGATGTTGTGGCTTTCATGTTTGGCTTTGATGTTGTGGCTTTGAAGTTGTGGTTTGATGTTGTGACTTTGATGTTTGGCTTTCAAGTTGTGGTTTGATGTTGTGGCTTTGAAGTTGTGGCTTTGATGTTTGACTTTAAAGTTGTGGCTTTTGAGTTGTGGCTTTCATGTTGTGGCTTTGAAGTTGTGGTTTGATGTTGTGGCTTTGATGTTGTGGCTTTGATGTTGTTACTGTAATGTTGCGGCCATGAGCCACTTGAAAGATCAGAAATACTGTACATATGCATTTCAGTAATGACCAGCATGACCATTTAAGAGGATTATATATCACAATGTGAAAAAGCTTACAGCACCTGGTATTCCCAGGCGGTCACCCATCCAAGTACTAACCAGGCCTGACCCTGCTTAGCTTCCGAGATCAGACGAGACCGGGCGTATTCAGGGTGGTATGGCCGTAAGCCGCTTGAGAGGTCAGAAGAAACGTATAAATGCATTTCAGTAATGACCAGCATGACCATTTAAGAGGATTATATATCACAATGTGAAAAAGCTTACAGCACCTGGTATTCCCAGGCGGTCACCCATCCAAGTACTAACCAGGCCTGACCCTGCTTAGCTTCCGAGATCAGACGAGACCGGGCGTATTCAGGGTGGTATGGCCGTAAGCCGCTGGAGAGATCAGAAACACCGTATATATGCATTTCAGTAATGACCAGCATGACCATTTGAGAAAACTACATTTCTTATCTTCCAAGATGTGAAAAAGCTTACAGGACCTGGTATTCCCAGGTGGTCAACCATCCAAGTACTAACCAAGCCTGACCCTGCTTAGCTTGCGAGATCAGACGAGACCGGGCGTATTCAGGGTGGTATGGCCGTAAGCCGCTTGAGAGGTCAGAAGAAACGTATGAATGCATTTCAGTAATGACCAGCATGACCATTTAAGAGGATTATATATCACAATGTGAAAAAGCTTACAGCACCTGGTATTCCCAGGCGGTCACCCATCCAAGTACTAACCAGGCCTGACCCTGCTTAGCTTCCGAGATCAGACGAGATCGGGCGTTTTCAGGGTGGTATGGCCGTAAGCCGCTTGAGAGGTCAGAAGAAACGTATAAATGCATTTCAGTAATGACCAGCATGACCATTTCAGAGGATTATATATCACAATGTGAAAAAGATGTTGATGTTGTGACTTTGAAGTTGTGGCTTTGATGTTGTGGTTTGATGTTGTGACTTTGATGTTTGGCTTTCAAGTTGTGGTTTGATGTTGTGGCTTTGAAGTTGTGGCTTTGATATTTGACTTTAAAGTTGTGGCTTTTGAGTTGTGGCTTTCATGTTGTGGCTTTGAAATTGTGGTTTGATGTTGTTACTGTAATGTTGCGGCCATGAGCCACTTGAAAGATCAGAAATACTGTACATATGCATTTCAGTAATGACCAGAATGACCATTTAAGAGGATTATATATCACAATGTGAAAAAGCTTACAGCACCTGGTATTCCCAGGCGGTCACCCATCCAAGTACTAACCAGGCCTGACCCTGCTTAGCTTCCGATATCAGACGAGATCGGGCGCATTCAGGGTGGTATGGCCGTAAGCCCCTTAGAAATCAGAAACACCGTAGATATGCATTTCAGTAATGACCAGCATGACCATTTAAGAGGATTATATATCACAATGTGAAAAAGCTTACAGCACCTGGTATTCCCAGGCGGTCACCCATCCAAATACTAACCAGGCCTGACCCTGCTTAGCTTCCGAGATCAGACGAGATCGGGCGTATTCAGGGTGGTATGGCCGTAAGCTGCTTGAGAGGTCAGAAGAAACGTATAAATGCATTTCAGTAATGACCAGCATGACCATTTCAGAAAACTACATTTCTTATCTTCCAAGATGTGAAACAGCTTACAGCACCTGGTATTCCCAGGCGGTCAACCATCCAAGTATTAACCAGGCCTGACCCTGCTTAGCTTCCGAGATCAGACGAGACCGGGCGTATTCAGGGTGGTATGGCCGTAAGCCGCTTGAGAGGTCAGAAGAAACGTATAAATGCATTTCAGTAATGACCAGCATGACCATTTAAGAGGATTATATATCACAATGTGAAAAAGCTTACAGCACCTGGTATTCCCAGGCGGTCACCCATCCAAGTACTAACCAGGCCTGACCCTGCTTAGCTTCCGAGATCAGACGAGATCGGGCGTTTTCAGGGTGGTATGGCCGTAAGCCGCTTGAGAGGTCAGAAGAAACGTATAAATGCATTTCAGTAATGACCAGCATGACCATTTCAGAGGATTATATATCACAATGTGAAAAAGATGTTGATGTTGTGACTTTGAAGTTGTGGCTTTGAAGTTGTGGTTTGATGTTGTGGCTTTCATGTTTGGCTTTGATGTTGTGGTTTGATGTTGTGACTTTGATGTTTGGCTTTCAAGTTGTGGTTTGATGTTGTGGCTTTGAAGTTGTGGCTTTGATGTTTGACTTTAAAGTTGTGGCTTTTGAGTTGTGGCTTTCATGTTGTGGCTTTAAAATTGTGGTTTGATGTTGTGGCTTTGATGTTGTCACTGTAATGTTGCGGCCATGAGCCACTTGAAAGATCAGAAATACTGTACATATGCATTTCAGTAATGACCAGAATGACCATTTAAGAGGATTATATATCACAATGTGAAAAAGCTTACAGCACCTGGTATTCCCAGGCGGTCACCGATCCAAGTACTAACCAGGCCTGACCCTGCTTAGCTTCCGAGATCAGACGAGATCGGGTGTATTCAGGGTGGGATGGCCGTAAGCCGCTTGAGAGGTCAGAAGAAACGTATAAATGCCTTTCAGTAATGACCAGCATGACCATTTAAGAAAATTACATTTCTTACCTTCCAAGATGTGAAAAAGCTTACAGCACCTGGTATTCCCAGGCGGTCACCCATCCAAGTACTAACCAGGCCTGACCCTGCTTAGTTTCCGATATCAGACGAGATCGGGCGCATTCAGGGTGGTATGGCCGTAAGCCCCTTAGAAATCAGAAACACCGTAGATATGCATTTCAGTAATGACCAGCATGACCATTTAAGAGGATTATATATCACAATGTGAAAAAGCTTACAGCACCTGGTATTCCCAGGCGGTCACCCATCCAAGTACTAACCAGGCCTGACCCTGCTTAGCTTCCGAGATCAGACAAGATCGGGCGTATTCAGGGTGGTATGGCCGTAAGCTGCTTGAGAGGTCAGAAGAAACGTATAAATGCATTTCAGTAATGACCAGCATGACCATTTCAGAAAACTACATTTCTTATCTTCCAAGATGTGAAACAGCTTACAGCACCTGGTATTCCCAGGCGGTCAACCATCCAAGTACTAACCAGGCCTGACCCTGCTTAGCTTCCGAGATCAGACGAGACCGGGCGTATTCAGGGTGGTATGGCCGTAAGCCACTTGAGAGGTCAGAAGAAACGTATAAATGCATTTCAGTAATGACCAGCATGACCATTTAAGAGGATTATATATCACAATGTGAAAAAGCTTACAGCACCTGGTATTCCCAGGCGGTCACCCATCCAAGTACTAACCAGGCCTGACCCTGCTTAGCTTCCGAGATCAGACGAGATCGGGCGTTTTCAGGGTGGTATGGCCGTAAGCCGCTTGAGAGGTCAGAAGAAACGTATAAATGCATTTCAGTAATGACCAGCATGACCATTTCAGAGGATTATATATCACAATGTGAAAAAGATGTTGATGTTGTGACTTTGAAGTTGTGGCTTTGAAGTTGTGGTTTGATGTTGTGGCTTTCATGTTTGGCTTTGATGTTGTGGTTTGATGTTGTGACTTTGATGTTTGGCTTTCAAGTTGTGGTTTGATGTTGTGGCTTTGAAGTTGTGGCTTTGATGTTTGACTTTAAAGTTGTGGCTTTTGAGTTGTGGCTTTCATGTTGTGGCTTTGAAATTGTGGTTTGATGTTGTCACTGTAATGTTGCGGCCATGAGCCACTTGAAAGATCAGAAATACTGTACATATGCATTTCAGTAATGACCAGAATGACCATTTAAGAGGATTATATGTCACAATGTGAAAAAGCTTACAGCACCTGGTATTCCCAGGCGGTCACCCATCCAAGTACTAACCAGGCCTGACCCTGCTTAGCTTCCGAGATCAGACGAGATCGGGCGTATTCAGGGTGGTAAGGCTGTAAGCCGCTTGAGAGGTCAGAAGAAACGTATAAATGCCTTTCAGTAATGACCAGCATGACCATTTAAGAAAATTACATTTCTTATCTTCCAAGATGTGAAAAAGCTTACAGCGCCTGGTATTCCCAGGCGGTCACCCATCCAAGTACTAACCAGGCCTGACCCTGCTTAGCTTCCGAGATCAGACGAGATCGGGCGTATTCAGGGTGGTATGGCCGTAAGCCATTTGAGAAATCAGAAAGACTGTATAAATGCATTTCAGTAATGACCAGCATGACCATTTAAGAGGATTATATATCACAATGTGAAAAAGTTTACAGCACCTGGTATTCCCAGGCGGTCACCCATCCAAGTACTAACCAGGCCTGACCCTGCTTAGCTTCCGAGATCAGACGAGATCGGGTGTATTCAGGGTGGTATGGCCGTAAGCCCCTTAGAAATCAGAAACACCGTAGATATGCATTTCAGTAATGACCAGCATGACCATTTAAGAGGATTATATATCACAATGTGAAAAAGCTTACAGCACCTGGTATTCCCAGGCGGTCACCCATCCAAGTACTAACCAGGCCTGACCCTGCTTAGCTTCCGAGATCAGACGAGATCGGGCGTATTCAGGGTGGTATGGCCGTAAGCTGCTTGAGAGGTCAGAAGAAACGTATAAATGCATTTCAGTAATGACCAGCATGACCATTTCAGAAAACTACATTTCTTATCTTCCAAGATGTGAAAAAGCTTACAGCACCTGGTATTCCCAGGCGGTCACCCATCCAAGTACTAACCAGGCCTGACCCTGCTTAGCTTCCGAGATCAGACGAGATCTGGCGTATTCAGGGTGGTATGGCCGTAAGCCGCTTGAGAGATCAGAAACACCGTATAAATGCATTTCAGTAATGACCAGCATGACCATTTCAGAGGATTATATATCACAATGTGAAAAAGATGTTGATGTTGTGACTTTGAAGTTGTGGCTTTGAAGTTGTGGTTTGATGTTGTGGCTTTCATGTTTGGCTTTGATGTTGTGGCTTTGAAGTTGTGGTTTGATGTTGTGACTTTGATGTTTGGCTTTCAAGTTGTGGTTTGATGTTGTGGCTTTGAAGTTGTGGCTTTGATGTTTGACTTTAAAGTTGTGGCTTTTGAGTTGTGGCTTTCATGTTGTGGCTTTGAAGTTGTGGTTTGATGTTGTGGCTTTGATGTTGTTACTGTAATGTTGCGGCCATGAGCCACTTGAAAGATCAGAAATACTGTACATATGCATTTCAGTAATGACCAGAATGACCATTTAAGAGGATTATATGTCACAATGTGAAAAAGCTTACAGCACCTGGTATTCCCAGGCGGTCACCCATCCAAGTACTAACCAGGCCTGACCCTGCTTAGCTTCCGAGATCAGACGAGATCGGACGTATTCAGGGTGGTATGGCCGTAAGCCGCTTGAGAGATCAGAAACACTGTATAAATGCATTTCAGTAATGACCAGCATGACCATTTAAGAGGATTATATATCACAATGTGAAAAAGCTTACAGCACCTGGTATTCCCAGGCGGTCACCCATCCAAGTACTAACCAGGCCTGACGCTGCTTAGCTTCCGAGATCAGACGAGATCGGGCGTATTCAGGGTGGTATGGCCGTAAGCCGCTTGAGAGATCAGAAACACTGTATAAATGCATTTCAGTAATGACCAGCATGACCATTTAAGAGGATTTTATATCACAATGTGAAAAAGCTTACAGCACCTGGTAGTCCCAGGCGGTCACCCATCCAAGTACTAACCAGGCCTGACCCTGCTTAGCTTCCGAGATCGGGCGTATTCAGGGTGGTATGGCCGTAAGCCGCTTGAGAGATCAGAAACACCGTATATATTCATTTCAGTAATGACCAGCATGACCATTTCAGAAAACTACATTTCTTATCTTCCAAGATGTGAAAAAGCTTACAGCACCTGGTATTCCCAGGCGGTCACCCATCCAAGTACTAACCAGGCCTGACCCTGCTTAGCTTCCGAGATCAGACGAGATCGGGCGTATTCAGGGTGGTATGGCCGTAAGCCGCTTGAGAGGTCAGAAGAAACGTATAAATGCATTTCAGTAATGACCAGCATGACCATTTAAGAGGATTATATATCACAATGTGAAAAAGCTTACAGCACCTGGTATTCCCAGGCGGTCACCCATCCAAGTACTAACCAAGCCTGACCCTGCTTAGCTTCCGAGATCAGACGAGATCGGGCGTTTTCAGGGTGGTATGGCCGTAAGCCGCTTGAGAGATCAGAAACACTGTATAAATGCATTTCAGTAATGACCAGCATGACCATTTAAGAGGATTATATATCACAATGTGAAAAAGCTTACAGCACCTGGTATTCCCAGGCGGTCACCCATCCAAGTACTAACCAGGCCTGACCCTGCTTAGCTTCCAAGATCAGACGAGATCGGGTGTATTCAGGGTGGTATGGCCGTAAGCCGCTTGAGAGGTCAGAAGAAACGTATAAATGCCTTTCAGTAATGACCAGCATGACCATTTAAGAAAATTACATTTCTTACCTTCCAAGATGTGAAAAAGCTTACAGCACCTGGTATTGCCAGGCGGTCACCCATCCAAGTACTAACCAGGCCTGACCCTGCTTAGCTTCCGAGATCAGACGAGATCGGGCGTATTCAGGGTGGTATGGCCGTAAGCCATTTGAGAAATAAGAAACACTGTATAAATGCATTTCAGTAATGACCAGCATGACCATTTAAGAGGATTATATATCACAATGTGAAAAAGCTTACAGCACCTGGTATTCCCAGGCGGTCACCCATCCAAGTACTAACCAGGCCTGACCCTGCTTAGCTTCCGAGATCAGACGAGATCGGGCGTATTCAGGGTGGTATGGCCGTAAGCCATTTGAGAAATCAGAAACACTGTATAAATGCATTTCAGTAAGAGGATTATATATCACAATGTGAAAAAGCTTACAGCACCTGGTATTCCCAGGCGGTCACCCATCCAAGTACTAACCAGGCCTGACCCTGCTTAGCTTCCGATATCAGACGAGATCGGGCGTATTCAGGGTGGTATGGCCGTAAGCCCCTTAGAAATCAGAAACACCGTAGATATGCATTTCAGTAATGACCAGCATGACCATTTAAGAGGATTATATATCACAATGTGAAAAAGATGTTGATGTTGTGACTTTGAAGTTGTGGCTTTGAAGTTGTGGTTTGATGTTGTGGCTTTGATGTTGTGGCTTTGATGTTGTTACTGTAATGTTGCGGCCATGAGCCACTTGAAAGATCAGAAATACTGTACATATGCATTTCAGTAATGACCAGAATGACCATTTAAGAGGATTATATGTCACAATGTGAAAAAGCTTACAGCACCTGGTATTCCCAGGCGGTCACCCATTCAAGTACTAACCAGGCCTGACCCTGCTTAGCTTCCGAGATCAGACGAGATCGGGCGTATTCAGGGTGGTATGGCCGTAAGCCGCTTGAGATATCAGAAACACCGTATATATGCATTTCAGTAATGACCAGCATGACCATTTAAGAGGATTATATATCACAATGTGAAAAAGCTTACAGCACCTGGTATTCCCAGGCGGTCACCCATCCAAGTACTAACCAGGCCTGACCCTGCTTAGCTTCCGAGATCAGACGAGATCGGGCGTATTCAGGGTGGTATGGCCGTAAGCCGCTTGAGAGATCAGAAACACCGTATAAATGCATTTCAGTAATGACCAGCATGACCATTTAAAAGGATTATTTATCACAATGTGAAAAAGCTTACAGCACCTGGTATTCCCAGGCGGTCACCCATCCGAATACTAACCAGGCCTGACCCTGCTTAGCTTCCGAGATCAGACGAGATCGGGCGTATTCAGGGTGGTATGGCCGTAAGCCGCTGGAGAGATCAGAAACACTGTATATATGCATTTCAGTAATGACCAGCATGACCATTCAAGAGGATTATATATCACAATGTGAAAAAGCTTATAGGAATCTGGTATTCCCAGGCGGTCAACCATCCAAGTACTAACCAGGCCTGACCCTGCTTAGCTTCCGAGATCAGACGAGACCGGGCGTATTCAGGGTGGTATGGCCGTAAGCCGCTTGAGAGGTCAGAAGAAACGTATAAATGCATTTCAGTAATGACCAGCATGACCATTTAAGAGGATTATATATCACAATGTGAAAAAGCTTACAGCACCTGGTATTCCCAGGCGGTCACCCATCCAAGTACTAACCAGGCCTGACCCTGCTTAGCTTCCGAGATCAGACGAGATCGGGCGTATTCAGGGTGATATGGCCGTAAGCCGCTGGAGAGATCAGAAACACCGCATAAATGCATTTCAGTAATGACCAGTATGACCATTTAAGAGGATTATTTATCACAATGTGAAAAAGCTTACAGCACCTGGTATTCCCAGTCGGTCACCCATCCAAGTACTAACCAGGCCTGACCCTGCTTAGCTTCCGAGATCAGACGAGATCGGGCGTATTCAGGGTGGTATGGCCGTAAGCCGCTTGAGAGATCAGAAACACCGTATATATGCATTTCAGTAATGACCAGCATGACCATTTAAGAAGATTACTTTTCTTACCTTCCAAGATGTGAAAAAGCTTACAGCACCTGGTATTCCCAGGCAGTCACCCATCCAAGTACTAAGCAGGCCTGACCCTGCTTAGCTTCCGAGATCAGACGAGATCGGGCGTATTCAGGGTGGTATGGCCGTAAGCCGCTTGAGAGGTCAGAAGAAACGTATAAATGCATTTCAGTAATGACCAGCATGACCATTTCAGAGAACTACATTTCTTATCTTCCAAGATGTGAAAAAGCTTACAGCACCTGGTATTCCCAGGCGGTCACCCATCCAAGTACTGACCAGGCCTGACCCTGCTTAGCTTCCGAGATCAGACGAGATCGGGCGTATTCAGGGTGGTATGGCCGTAAGCCGCTGGAGAGATCAAAAACACCGTATAAATGCATTTCAGTAATGACCAGCATGACCATTTAAGAGGATTATTTATCACAATGTGAAAAAGCTTACAGCACCTGGTATTCCCAGTCGGTCACCCATCCAAGTACTAACCATGCCTGACCCTGCTTAGCTTCCGAGATCAGACGAGATCGGGCGTATTCAGGGTGGTATGGCCGTAAGCCACTTCAGAGATCAGAAACACCGTATATATGCATTTCAGTAATGACCAGCATGACCATTTAAGAAAATTACTTTTCTTACCTTCCAAGATGTGAAAAAGCTTACAGCACCTGGTATTCCCAGGCGGTCACCCATCCAAGTACTAAGCAGGCCTGACCCTGCTTAGCTTCCGAGATCAGACGAGATCGGGCGTATTCAGGGTGGTATGGCCGTAAGCCGCTTGAGAGGTCAGAAGAAACGTATAAATGCATTTCAGTAATGACCAGCATGACCATTTAAGAGGATTATATATCACAATGTGAAAAAGCTTACAGCACCTGGTATTCCCAGGCGGTCACCCATCCAAGTACTAACCAGGCCTGACCCTGCTTAGCTTCCGAGATCAGACGAGATCGGGCGTATTCAGGGTGGTATGGCCGTAAGCCGCTTGAGAGATCAGAAACACCGTATAAATGCATTTCAGTAATGACCAGCATGACCATTTAAGAGGATTATTTATCACAATGTGAAAAAGCTTACAGCACCTGGTATTCCCAGGCGGTCACCCATCCAAGTACTAACCAGGCCTGACCCTGCTTAGCTTCCGAGATCAGACGAGATCGGGCGTATTCAGGGTGGTATGGCCGTAAGCCGCTTGAGAGATCAGAAACACCGTATATATGCATTTCAGTAATGACCAGCATGAACATTTGAGAAAACTACATTTCTTATCTTCCAAGATGTGAAAAAGCTTACAGCACCTGGTATTCCCAGGCGGTCACCCATCCAAGTACTAACCAGGCCTGACCCTGCTTAGCTTCCGAGATCAGACGAGATCGGGCGTATTCAGGGTGGTATGGCCGTAAGCCGCTTGAGAGATCAGAAACACCGTATAAATGCATTTCAGTAATGACCAGCATGACCATTTAAGAGGATTATTTATCACAATGTGAAAAAGCTTACAGCACCTGGTATTCCTAGGCGGTCACCCATCCAAGTACTAACCAGGCCTGACCCTGCTTAGCTTCCGAGATCAGACGAGATCGGGCGTATTCAGGGTGGTATGGCCGTAAGCTGCTTGAGAGGTCAGAAGAAACGTATAAATGCATTTCAGTAATGACCAGCATGACCATTTCAGAAAACTACATTTCTTATCTTCCAAGGTGTGAAACAGCTTACAGCACCTGGTATTCCCAGGCGGTCAACCATCCAAGTACTAACCAGGCCTGACCCTGCTTAGCTTCCGAGATCAGACGAGACCGGGCGTATTCAGGGTGGTATGGCCGTAAGCCGCTTGAGAGGTCAGAAGAAACGTATGAATGCATTTCAGTAATGACCAGCATGACCATTTAAGAGGATTATATATCACAATGTGAAAAAGCTTACAGCACCTGGTATTCCCAGGCGGTCACCCATCCAAGTACTAACCAGGCCTGACCCTGCTTAGCTTCCGAGATCAGACGAGATCTGGCGTATTCAGGGTGGTATGGCCGTAAGCCGCTTGAGAGATCAGAAACACCGTATAAATGCATTTCAGTAATGACCAGCATGACCATTTCAGAGGATTATATATCACAATGTGAAAAAGATGTTGATGTTGTGACTTTGAAGTTGTGGCTTTGAAGTTGTGGTTTGATGTTGTGGCTTTCATGTTTGGCTTTGATGTTGTGGCTTTGAAGTTGTGGTTTGATGTTGTGACTTTGATGTTTGGCTTTCAAGTTGTGGTTTGATGTTGTGGCTTTGATGTTGTGGCTTTGATGTTGTTACTGTAATGTTGCGGCCATGAGCCACTTGAAAGATCAGAAATACTGTACATATGCATTTCAGTAATGACCAGAATGACCATTTAAGAGGATTATATGTCACAATGTGAAAAAGCTTACAGCACCTGGTATTCCCAGGCGGTCACCCATCCAAGTACTAACCAGGCCTGACCCTGCTTAGCTTCCGAGATCAGATGAGATCGGGCGTATTCAGGGTGGTATGGCCGTAAGCCGCTTGAGAGATCAGAAACACCGTATAAATGCATTTCAGTAATGACCAGCATGACCATTTAAGAGGATTATTTATCACAATGTGAAAAAGCTTACAGCACCCGGTATTCCCAGGCGGTCACCCATCCAAGTACTAACCAGGCCTGACCCTGCTTAGCTTCCGAGATCAGACGAGATCGGACGTATTCAGGGTGGTATGGCTGTAAGCCATTTGAGAAATCAGAAAGACTGTATAAATGCATTTCAGTAATGACCAGCATGACCATTTAAGAGGATTATATATCACAATGTGAAAAAGTTTACAGCACCTGGTATTCCCAGGCGGTCACCCATCCAAGTACTAACCAGGCCTGACCCTGCTTAGCTTCCGAGATCAGACGAGATCGGGTGTATTCAGGGTGGTATGGCCGTAAGCCCCTTAGAAATCAGAAACACCGTATATATGCATTTCAGTACTGACCAGCATGACCATTTAAGAGAATTATATGTCACAATGTGAAAAAGCTTACAGCACCTGGTATTCCCAGGCGGTCACCCATCCAAGTACTAACCAGGCCTGACCCTGCTTAGCTTCCGAGATCAGACAAGATCGGACGTATTCAGGGTGGTATGGCTGTAAGCCATTTGAGAAATCAGAAAGACTGTATAAATGCATTTCAGTAATGACCAGCATGATCATTTAAGAGGATTATATATCACAATGTGAAAAAGTTTACAGCACCTGGTATTCCCAGGCGGTCACCCATCCAAGTACTAACCAGGCCTGACCCTGCTTAGCTTCCGAGATCAGACGAGATCGGGCGTATTCAGGGTGGTATGGCTGTAAGCCATTTGAGAAATCAGAAAGACTGTATAAATGCATTTCAGTAATGACCAGCATGACCATTTAAGAGGATTATATATCACAATGTGAAAAAGCTTACAGCACCTGGTATTCCCAGGCGGTCACCCATCCAAGTACTAACCAGGCCTGACCCTGCTTAGCTTCTGAGATCAGACGAGATCGGGTGTATTCAGGGTGGTATGGCCGTAAGCCCCTTAGAAATCAGAAACACCGTATATATGCATTTCAGTAATGACCAGCATGACCATTTAAGAGGATTATATATCACAATGTGAAAAAGCTTACAGCACCTGGTATTCCCAGGCGGTCACCCATCCAAGTACTAACCAGGCCTGACCCTGCTTAGCTTCCGATATCAGACGAGATCGGGCGTATTCAGGGTGGTATGGCCGTGAGCCCCTTAGAAATCAGAAACACCGTAGATATGCATTTCAGTAATGACCAGCATGACCATTTAAGAGGATTATATATCACAATGTGAAAAAGATGTTGATGTTGTGACTTTGAAGTTGTGGCTTTGAAGTTGTGGTTTGATGTTGTGGCTTTCATGTTTGGCTTTGATGTTGTGGCTTTGAAGTTGTGGTTTGATGTTGTGACTTTGATGTTTGGCTTTCAAGTTGTGGTTTGATGTTGTGGCTTTGAAGTTGTGGCTTTGATGTTTGACTTTAAAGTTGTGGCTTTTGAGTTGTGGCTTTCATGTTGTGGCTTTGAAGTTGTGGTTTGATGTTGTGGCTTTGATGTTGTGGCTTTGATGTTGTTACTGTAATGTTGCGGCCATGAGCCACTTGAAAGATCAGAAATACTGTACATATGCATTTCAGTAATGACCAGAATGACCATTTAAGAGGATTATATGTCACAATGTGAAAAAGCTTACAGCACCTGGTATTCCCAGGCGGTCACCCATCCAAGTACTAACCAGGCCTGACCCTGCTTAGCTTCCGAGATCAGACGAGATCGGGCGTATTCAGGGTGGTATGGCCGTAAGCCGCTGGAGAGATCAGAAACACTGTATATATGCATTTCAGTAATGACCAGCATGACCATTCAAGAGGATTATATATCACAATGTGAAAAAGCTTATAGGAACCTGGTATTCACAGGCGGTCAACCATCCAAGTACTAACCAGGCCTGACCCTGCTTAGCTTCCGAGATCAGACGAGATCGGGCGTATTCAGGGTGGTATGGCCGTAAGCCGCTGGAGAGATCAGAAACACCGTATAAATGCATTTCAGTAATGACCAGCATGACCATTTAAGAGGATTATATATCACAATGTGAAAAAGCTTACAGCACCTGGTATTCCCAGGCGGTCACCCATCCAAGTACTAACCAAGCCTGACCCTGCTTAGCTTCCGAGATCAGACGAGATCGGGCGTTTTCAGGGTGGTATGGCCGTAAGCCGCTTGAGAGATCAGAAACACTGTATAAATGCATTTCAGTAATGACCAGCATGACCATTTCAGAAAACTACATTTCTTATCTTCCAAGATGTGAAACAGCTTACAGCACCTGGTATTCCCAGGCGGTCAACCATCCAAGTACTAACCAGGCCTGACCCTGCTTAGCTTCCGAGATCAGACGAGACCGGGCGTATTCAGGGTGGTATGGCCGTAAGCCGCTTGAGAGGTCAGAAGAAACGTATAAATGCATTTCAGTAATGACCAGCATGACCATTTAAGAGGATTATATATCACAATGTGAAAAAGCTTACAGCACCTGGTATTCCCAGGCGGTCACCCATCCAAGTACTAACCAGGCCTGACCCTGCTTAGCTTCCGAGATCAGACGAGATCGGGCGTTTTCAGGGTGGTATGGCCGTAAGCCGCTTGAGAGGTCAGAAGAAACGTATAAATGCATTTCAGTAATGACCAGCATGACCTTTTCAGAAAACTACATTTCTTTTCTTCCAAGATGTGAAAAAGCTTACAGCACCTGGTATTCCCAGGCAGTCACCCATCCAAGTACTAACCAGGCCTGACCCTGCTTAGCTTCTGAGATCAGACGAGATCTGGCGTATTCAGGGTGGTATGGCCGTAAGCCGCTTGAGAGATCAGAAACACCGTATAAATGCATTTCAGTAATGACCAGCATGACCATTTCAGAGGATTATATATCACAATGTGAAAAAGATGTTGATGTTGTGACTTTGAAGTTGTGGCTTTGAAGTTGTGGTTTGATGTTGTGGCTTTCATGTTTGGCTTTGATGTTGTGGCTTTCAAGTTGTGGTTTGATGTTGTGGCTTTGAAGTTGTGGCTTTGATGTTTGACTTTAAAGTTGTGGCTTTTGAGTTGTGGCTTTCATGTTGTGGCTTTGAAGTTGTGGTTTGATGTTGTGGCTTTGATATTGTGGCTTTGATGTTGTTACTGTGGCTTTGATGTTGTTACTGTAATGTTGCGGCCATGAGCCACTTGAAAGATCAGAAATACTGTACATATGCATTTCAGTAATGACCAGAATGACCATTTAAGAGGATTATATATCACAATGTGAAAAAGCTTACAGCACCTGGTATTCCTAGGCGGTCACCGATCCAAGTACTAACCAGGCCTGACCCTGCTTAGCTTCCGAGATCAGACGAGATCGGGCGTATTCAGGGTGGTAAGGCTGTAAGCCGCTTGAGAGGTCAGAAGAAACGTATAAATGCCTTTCAGTAATGACCAGCATGACCATTTAAGAAAATTACATTTCTTAACTTCCAAGATGTGAAAAAGCTTACAGCACCTGGTATTCCCAGGCGGTCACCCATCCAAGTACTAAGCAGGCCTGACCCTGCTTAGCTTCCGAGATCAGACGAGATCGGGCGTATTCAGGGTGGTATGGCCGTAAGCCGCTGGAGAGATCAGAAACACTGTATATATGCATTTCAGTAATGACCAGCATGACCATTCAAGAGGATTATATATCACAATGTGAAAAAGCTTATAGGAACCTGGTATTCACAGGCGGTCAACCATCCAAGTACTAACCAGGCCTGACCGTGCTTAGCTTCCGAGATCAGACGAGACCGGGCGTATTCAGGGTGGTATGGCCGTAAGCCGCTTGAGAGGTCAGAAGAAACGTATAAATGCATTTCAGTAATGACCAGCATGACCATTTAAGAGGATTATATATCACAATGTGAAAAAGCTTACAGCACCTGGTATTCCCAGGCGGTCACCCATCCAAGTACTAACCAGGCCTGACCCTGCTTAGCTTCCGAGATCAGACGAGATCGGGCGTATTCAGGGTGGTATGGCCGTATGCCGCTTGAGAGGTCAGAAGAAACGTATAAATGCATTTCAGTAATGACCAGCATGACCATTTAAAAAAACTACATTTCTTTTCTTCCAAGATATGAAAAAGCTTACAGCACCTGGTATTCCCAGGCGTTCACCCATCCAAGTACTAACCAGGCCTGACCCTGCTTAGCTTCCGAGATCAGACGAGATCGGGCGTATTCAGGGTGGTATGGCTGTAAGCCATTTGAGAAATCAGAAAGACTGTATAAATGCATTTCAGTAATGACCAGCATGACCATTTAAGAGGATTATATATCACAATGTGAAAAAGTTTACAGCACCTGGTATTCCCAGGCGGTCACCCATCCAAGTACTAACCAGGCCTGACCCTGCTTAGCTTCTGAGATCAGACGAGATCGGGTGTATTCAGGGTGGTATGGCCGTAAGCCCCTTAGAAATCAGAAACACCGTATATATGCATTTCAGTAATGACCAGCATGACCATTTAAGAGGATTATATATCACAATGTGAAAAAGCTTACAGCACCTGGCATTCCCAGGCGGTCACCCATCCAAGTACTAACCAGGCCTGACCCTGCTTAGCTTCCGATATCAGACGAGATCGGGCGTATTCAGGGTGGTATGGCCGTAAGCCCCTTAGAAATCAGAAACACCGTAGATATGCATTTCAGTAATGACCAGCATGACCATTTAAGAGGATTATATATCACAATGTGAAAAAGCTTACAGCACCTGGTATTCCCAGGCGGTCACCCATCCAAGTACTAACCAGGCCTGACCCTGCTTAGCTTCCGAGATCAGACGAGATCGGGCGTATTCAGGGTGGTATGGCCTTGAGCTGCTTGAGAGGTCAGAAGAAACGTATAAATGCATTTCAGTAATGACCAGCATGACCATTTCAGAAAACTACATTTCTTATCTTCCAAGATGTGAAAAAGCTTACAGCACCTGGTATTCCCAGGCGGTCACCCATCCAAGTACTAACCAGGCCTGACCCTGCTTAGCTTCCGAGATCAGATGAGATCTGGCGTATTCAGGGTGGTATGGCCGTAAGCCGCTTGAGAGATCAGAAACACAGTATAAATGCATTTCAGTAATGACCAGCATGACCATTTCAGAGGATTATATATCACAATGTGAAAAAGATGTTGATGTTGTGACTTTGAAGTTGTGGCTTTGAAGTTGTGGTTTGATGTTGTGGCTTTCATTTTTGGCTTTGATGTTGTGGCTTTGAAGTTGTGGTTTGATGTTGTGACTTTGATGTTTGGCTTTCAAGTTGTGGTTTGATGTTGTGGCTTTGAAGTTGTGGCTTTGATGTTTGACTTTAAAGTTGTGGCTTTTGAGTTGTGGCTTTCATGTTGTGGCTTTGAAGTTGTGGTTTGATGTTGTGGCTTTGATGTTGTGGCTTTGATGTTGTTACTGTAATGTTGCGGCCATGAGCCACTTGAAAGATCAGAAATACTGTACATATGCATTTCAGTAATGACCAGAATGACCATTTAAGAGGATTATATGTCACAATGTGAAAAAGCTTACAGCACCTGGTATTCCCAGGCGGTCACCCATCCAAGTACTAACCAGGCCTGACCCTGCTTAGCTTCCGAGATCAGACGAGATCGGGCGTATTCAGGGTGGTAAGGCTGTAAGCCGCTTGAGAGGTCAGAAGAAACGTATAAATGCCTTTCAGTAATGACCAGCATGACCATTTAAGAAAATTACATTTCTTATCTTCCAAGATGCGAAAAAGCTTACAGCACCTGGTATTCCCAGGCGGTCACCCATCCAAGTACTAAGCAGGCCTGACCCTGGTTAGCTTCCGAGATCAGACGAGATCAGGCGTATTCAGGGTGGTATGGCCGTAAGCCGCTGGAGAGATCAGAAACACTGTATATATGCATTTCTGTAATGACCAGCATGACCATTCAAGAGGATTATATATCACAATGTGAAAAAGCTTATAGGAACCTGGTATTCACAGGCGGTCAACCATCCAAGTACTAACCAGGCCTGACCCTGCTTAGCTTCCGAGATCAGACGAGACCGGGCGTATTCAGGGTGGTATGGCCGTAAGCCGCTTGAGAGATCAGAAACACTGTATAAATGCATTTCAGTAATGACCAGCATGACCATTTAAGAGGATTATATATCACAATGTGAAAAAGCTTACAGCACCTGGTATTCCCAGGCGGTCACCCATCCAAGTACTAACCAGGCCTGACCCTGCTTAGCTTCCAAGATCAGACGAGATCGGGCGTATTCAGGGTGGTATGGCCGTAAGCCGCTGGAGAGATCAGAAACACCGTATAAATGCATTTCAGTAATGACCAGCATGACCATTTAAGAGGATTATTTATCACAATGTGAAAAAGCTTACAGCACCTGGTATTCCCAGTCGGTCACCCATCCAAGTACTAACCAGGCCTGACCCTGCTTAGCTTCCGAGATCAGACGAGATCGGGCGTATTCAGGGTGGTATGGCCGTAAGCCGCTTGAGAGATCAGAAACACCGTATATATGCATTTCAGTAATGACCAGCATGACCATTTAAGAAAATTACTTTTCTTACCTTCCAAGATGTGAAAAAGCTTACAGCACCTGGTATTCCCAGGCGGTCACCCATCCAAGTACTAAGCAGGCCTGACCCTGCTTAGCTTCCGAGATCAGACGAGATCGGGCGTATTCAGGGTGGTATGGCCGTAAGCCGCTTGAGAGGTCAGAAGAAACACTGTATAAATGCATTTCAGTAATGACCAGCATGACCATTTCAGAGAACTACATTTCTTATCTTCCAAGATGTGAAAAAGCTTACAGCACCTGGTATTCCCAGGCGGTCACCCATCCAAGTACTAACCAGGCCTGACCCTGCTTAGCTTCCGATATCAGACGAGATCTGGCGTATTCAGGGTGGTATGGCCGTAAGCCCCTTAGAAATCAGAAACACCGTAGATATGCATTTCAGTAATGACCAGCATGACCATTTAAGAGGATTATATATCACAATGTGAAAAAGCTTACAGCACCTGGTATTCCCAGGCGGTCACCCATCCAAGTACTAACCAGGCCTGACCCTGGTTAGCTTCCGAGATCAGACGAGATCGGGCGTATGCAGGGTGGTATTGCCGTAAGCCGCTTGAGAGGTCAGAAGAAACGTATAAATGCATTTCAGTAATGACCAGCATGACCATTTCAGAAAACTACATTTCTTTTCTTCCAAGATGTGAAAAAGCTTACAGCACCTGGTATTCCCAGGCGGTCACCCATCCAAGTACTAACCAGGCCTGACCCTGCTTAGCTTCTGAGATCAGACGAGATCTGGCATATTCAGGGTGGTATGGCCGTAAGCCGCTTGAGAGATCAGAAACACCGTATAAATGCATTTCAGTAATGACCAGCATGACCATTTCAGAGGATTATATATCACAATGTGAAAAAGATGTTGATGTTGTGACTTTGAAGTTGTGGCTTTGAAGTTGTGGTTTGATGTTGTGGCTTTCATGTTTGGCTTTGATGTTGTGGCTTTGAAGTTGTGGTTTGATGTTGTGACTTTGATGTTTGGCTTTCAAGTTGTGGTTTGATGTTGTGGCTTTCAAGTTGTGGCTTTGATGTTTGACTTTAAAGCTGTGGCTTTTGAGTTGTGGCTTTCATGTTGTGGCTTTGAAGTTGTGGTTTGATGTTGTGGCTTTGATGTTGTGGCTTTGATGTTGTTACTGTAATGTTGCGGCCATGAGCCACTTGAAAGATCAGAAATACTGTACATATGCATTTCAGTAATGACCAGAATGACCATTTAAGAGGATTATATGTCACAATGTGAAAAAGCTTACAGCACCTGGTATTCCCAGGCGGTCACCCATCCAAGTACTAACCAGGCCTGACCCTGCTTAGCTTCCGAGATCAGACGAGATCGGGCGTATTCAGGGTGGTATGGCCGTAAGCCGCTTGAGATATCAGAAACACCATATATATGCATTTCAGTAATGACCAGCATGACCATTTAAGAGGATTATATATCACAATGTGAAAAAGCTTACAGCACCTGGTATTCCCAGGCAGTCACCCATCCAAGTACTAACCAGGCCTGACCCTGCTTAGCTTCCGAGATCAGACGAGATCGGGCGTATTCAGGGTGGTATGGCCGTAAGCCGCTTGAGAGAGCAGAAACACTGTATAAATGCATTTCAGTAATGACCAGCATGACCATTTAAGAGGATTATATATCACAATGTGAAAAAGCTTACAGCACCTGGTATTCCCAGGCGGTCACCCATCCAAGTAGTAACCAGGCCTGACCCTGCTTAGCTTCCGAGATCAGACGAGATCGGGCGTATTCAGGGTGGTATGGCCGTAAGCCGCTTGAGAGATCAGAAACACCGTATATATGCATTTCAGTAATGACCAGCATGAACATTTGAGAAAACTACATTTCTTATCTTCCAAGATGTGAAAAAGCTTACAGCACCTGGTATTCCCAGGCGGTCACCCATCCAAGTACTAACCAGGCCTGACCCTGCTTAGCTTCCGAGATCAGACGAGATCGGGTGTATTCAGGGTGGTATGGCCGTAAGCCGCTTGAGAGGTCAGAAGAAACGTATAAATGCCTTTCAGTAATGACCAGCATGACCATTTAAGAAAATTACATTTCTTACCTTCCAAGATGTGAAAAAGCTTACAGCACCTGGTATTCCCAGGCGGTCACCCATCCAAGTACTAACCAGGCCTGACCCTGCTTAGCTTCCGAGATCAGACGAGATCGGGCGTATTCAGGGTGGTATGGCCGTAAGCCGCTGGAGAGATCAGAAACACTGTATATATGCATTTCAGTAATGACCAGCATGACCATTCAAGAGGATTATATATCACAATGTGAAAAAGCTTATAGGAACCTGGTATTCACAGGCGGTCACCCATCCAAGTACTAACCAGGCCTGACCCTGCTTAGCTTCCGAGATCAGACGAGATCGGGCGTATTCAGGGTGGTATGGCCGTAAGCCGCTTGAGAGAGCAGAAACACTGTATAAATGCATTTCAGTAATGACCAGCATGACCATTTAAGAGGATTATATATCACAATGTGAAAAAGCTTACAGCACCTGGTATTCCCAGGCGGTCACCCATCCAAGTACTAACCAGGCCTGACCCTGCTTAGCTTCCGAGATCAGACGAGATCGGGCGTATTCAGGGTGGTATGGCCGTAAGCCGCTTGAGAGATCAGAAACACCGTATATATGCATTTCAGTAATGACCAGCATGACCATTTAAGAGGATTATTTATCACAATGTGAAAAAGCTTACAGCACCTGGTATTCCCAGGCGGTCACCCATCCAAGTACTAACCAGGCCTGACCCTGCTTAGCTTCCGAGATCAGACGAGATCGGGCGTATTCAGGGTGGTATGGCCGTAAGCCGCTTGAGAGGTCAGAAGAAACGTATAAATGCATTTCAGTAATGACCAGCATGACCATTTAAGAAAATTACATTTCTTACCTTCCAAGATGTGAAAAAGCTTACAGCACCTGGTATTCCCAGGCGGTCACCCATCCAAGTACTAACCAGGCCTGACCCTGCTTAGCTTCCGAGATCAGACGAGATCGGGCGTATTCAGGGTGGTATGGCCGTAAGCCATTTGAGAAATCAGAAACACTGTATAAATGCATGTCAGTAATGACCAGCATGACCATTTAAGAGGATTATATATCACAATGTGAAAAAGCTTACAGCACCTGGTATTCCCAGGCGGTCACCCATCCAAGTACTAACCAGGCCTGACCCTGCTTAGCTTCCGAGATCAGACGAGATCGGGCGTATTCAGGGTGGTATGGCCGTAAGCCGCTTGAGAGGTCAGAAGAAACGTATAAATGCATTTCAGTAATGACCAGCATGACCATTTCAGAGAACTACATTTCCTATCTTCCAAGATGTGAAAAAGCTTACAGCACCTGGTATTCCCAGGCGGTCACCCATCCAAGTACTAACCAGGCCTGACCCTGCTTAGCTTCCGAGATCAGACGAGACCGGGCGTATTCAGGGTGGTATGGCCGTAAGCCGCTTGAGAGGTCAGAAGAAACGTATAAATGCATTTCAGTAATGACCAGCATGACCATTTCAGAGAACTACATTTCCTATCTTCCAAGATGTGAAAAAGCTTACAGCACCTGGTATTCCCAGGCGGTCACCCATCCAAGTACTAACCAGGCCTGACCCTGCTTACCTTCCGAGATCGGACGAGATCGGGCGTATTCAGGGTGGTATGGCCGTAAGCCGCTTGGGAGGTCAGAAGAAACGTATAAATGCATTTCAGTAATGACCAGCATGACCGTTTCAGAAAACTACATTTCTTATCTTCCAAGATGTGAAAAAGCTTACAGCACCTGGTATTCCCAGGCGGTCACCCATCCAAGTACTAACCAGGCCTGACCCTGCTTAGCTTCCGAGATCAGACGAGATCGGGCGTATTCAGGGTGGTATGGCCGTAAGCCGCTTGAGATATCAGAAACACCGTTTAAATGCATTTCAGTAATGACCAGCATGACCATTTAAGAGGATTATATATCACAATGTGAAAAAGATGTTGATGTTGTGACTTTGAAGTTGTGGCTTTGAAGTTGTGGTTTGATGTTGTGGCTTTCATGTTTGGCTTTGATGTTGTGGCTTTGAAGTTGTGGTTTGATGTTGTGACTTTGATGTTTGGCTTTCAAGTTGTGGTTTGATGTTGTTGCTTTGAAGTTGTGGCTTTGATGTTTGACTTTAAAGTTGTGGCTTTCATGTTGTGGCTTTGAAGTTGTGGTTTGATGTTGTGGCTTTGATGTTGTTACTGTAATGTTGCGGCCATGAGCCACTTGAAAGATCAGAAATACTGTACATATGCATTTCAGTAATGACCAGAATGACCATTTAAGAGGATTATATGTCACAATGTGAAAAAGCTTACAGCACCTGGTATTCCCAGGCGGTCACCCATCCAAGTACTAACCAGGCCTGACCCTGCTTAGCTTCCGAGATCAGACGAGATCAGGCGTATTCAGGGTGGTATGGCCGTAAGCCACTTGAGAGGTCAGAAGAAACGTATAAATGCATTTCAGTAATGACCAGCATGACCATTTCAGAAAACTACATTTCTTACCTTCCAAGATGTGAAAAAGCTTACAGCACCTGGTATTCCCAGGCAGTCACCCATCCAAGTACTAACCAGGCCTGACCCTGCTTAGCTTCCGAGATCGGGCGTATTCAAGGTGGTATGGCCGTAAGCCGCTTGAGATATCACAAACACCGTATATATGCATTTCAGTAATGACCAGCATGACCATTTAAGAGGATTATATATCACAATGTGAAAAAGCTTACAGCACCTGGTATTCCCAGGCGGTCACCCATCCAAGTACTAACCAGGCCTGACCCTGCTTAGCTTCCGAGATCAGACGAGATCAGGCGTATTCAGGGTGGTATGGCCGTAAGCTGCTTGAGAGGTCAGAAGAAACGTATAAATGCATTTCAGTAATGACCAGCATGACCATTTCAGAAAACTACATTTCTTATCTTCCAAGATGTGAAAAAGCTTACAGCACCTGGTATTCCCAGGCGGTCACCCATCCAAGTACTAACCAGGCCTGACCCTGCTTAGCTTCCGAGATCAGACGAGATCGGGCGTATTCAGGGTGGTATGGCCGTAAGCCGCTTGAGAGATCAGAAACACCATATAAATGCATTTCAGTAATGACCAGCATGACCATTTAAGAAAATTACATTTCTTACCTTCCAAGATGTGAAAAAGCTTACAGCACCTGGTATTCCCAGGCGGTCACCCATCCAAGTACTAACCAGGCCTGACCCTGCTTAGCTTCCGAGATCAGACGAGATCGGGCGTATTCAGGGTGGTATGGCCGTAAGCCATTTGAGAAATCAGAAACACTGTATAAATGCATTTCAGTAATGACCAGCATGACCATTTAAGAGGATTATATATCACAATGTGAAAAAGCTTACAGCACCTGGTATTCCCAGGCGGTCACCCATCCAAGTACTAACCAGGCCTGACCCTGCTTAGCTTCCGAGATCAGACGAGATCGGGCGCATTCAGGGTGGTATGGCCGTAAGCCGCTTGAGAGATCAGAAACACTGTATAAATGCATTTCAGTAATGACCAGCATGACCATTTCAGAAAACTACATTTGTTACCTTCCAAGATGTGAAAAAGCTTACAGCACCTGGTATTCCCAGGCGGTCACCCATCCAAGTACTAACCAGGCCTGACCCTGCTTACCTTCCGAGATCAGACGAGATCGGGCGTATTCAGGGTGGTATGGCCGTAAGCCGCTTGAGATATCAGAAACATCGTATAAATGCATTTCAGTAATGACCAGCATGACCATTTAAGAGGATTATATATCACAATGTGAAAAAGCTTACAGCACCTGGTATTCCCAGGCGGTCACCCATCCAAGTACTAACCAGGCCTGACCCTGCTTAGCTTCCGAGATCAGATGAGATCGGGCGTATTCAGGGTGGTATGGCCGTAAGCCCCTTAGAAATCAGAAACACCGTATATATGCATTTCAGTAATGACCAGCATGACCATTTAATAGGATTATATATCACAATGTGAAAAAGCTTACAGCACCTGGTATTCCCAGGCGGTCACCCATCCAAGTACTAACCAGGCCTGACCCTGGTTAGCTTCCGAGATCAGACGAGATCGGGCGTATTCAGGGTGGTATGGCCGTAAGCTGCTTGAGAGGTCAGAAGAAACGTATAAATGCATTTCAGTAATGACCAGCATGACCATTTCAGAAAACTACATTTCTTATCTTCCAAGATGTGAAACAGCTTACAGCACCTGGTATTCCCAGGCGGTCACCCATCCAAGTACTAACCAGGCCTGACCCTGCTTAGCTTCCGAGATCAGACGAGATCGGGCGTATTCAGGGTGGTATGGCCGTAAGCCGCTTGAGAGGTCAGAAGAAACGTATAAATGCATTTCAGTAATGACCAGCATGACAATTTCAGAAAACTACATTTCTTTTCTTCCAAGATGTGAAAAAGCTTACAGCACCTGGTATTCCCAGGCGGTCACCCATCCAAGTACTAACCAGGCCTGACCCTGCTTAGCTTCCGAGATCAGACGAGAACGGGCGTATTCAGGGTGGTATGGCCGTAAGCCGCTTGAGAGATCAGAAACACCATATAAATGCATTTCAGTAATGACCAGCATGACCATTTAAGAAAATTACATTTCTTACCTTCCAAGATGTGAAAAAGCTTACAGCACCTGGTATTCCCAGGCGGTCACCCATCCAAGTACTAACCAGGCCTGACCCTGCTTAGCTTCCGAGATCAGACGAGATCGGGCGTATTCAAGGTGGTATGGCCGTAAGCCATTTGAGAAATCAGAAACACTGTATAAATGCATTTCAGTAATGACCAGCATGACCATTTCAGAGAACTACATTTCCTATCTTCCAAGATGTGAAAAAGCTTACAGCACCTGGTATTCCCAGGCGGTCACCCATCCAAGTACTAACCAGGCCTGACCCTGCTTAGCTTCCGAGATCAGACGAGATCAGGCGTATTCAGGGTGGTATGGCCGTAAGCCGCTTGAGAGGTCAGAAGAAACGTATAAATGCATTTCAGTAATGACCAGCATGACCATTTCAGAGAACTACATTTCCTATCTTCCAAGATGTGAAAAAGCTTACAGCACCTGGTATTCCCAGGCGGTCACCCATCCAAGTACTAACCAGGCCTGACCCTGCTTAGCTTCCGAGATCAGACGAGATCGGGCGTATTCAGGGTGGTATGGCCGTAAGCCGCTTGAGAGGTCAGAAGAAACGTATAAATGCATTTCAGTAATGACCAGCATGACCATTTAAGAGGATTATATATCACAATGTGAAAAAGCTTACAGCACCTGGTATTCCCAGGCGGTCACCCATCCAAGTACTAACCAGGCCTGACCCTGCTTAGCTTCCGAGATCAAACGAGATCGGGCGTATTCAGGGTGGTATGGCCGTAAGCCGCTTGAGAGATCAGAAACACTGTATAAATGCCTTTCAGTAATGACCAGCATGACCATTTCAGAAAACTACATTTGTTACCTTCCAAGATGTGAAAAAGCTTACAGCACCTGGTATTCCCAGGCGGTCACCCATCCAAGTACTAACCAGGCCTGACCCTGCTTAGCTTCCGAGATCGGGCGTATTCAGGGTGGTATGGCCGTAAGCCGCTTGAGAGATCAGAAACACCGTATAAATGCATTTCAGTAATGACCAGCATGACCATTTAAGAAAATTAAATTTCTTACCTTCCAAGATGTGAAAAAGCTTACAGCACCTGGTATTCCCAGGCAGTCACCCATCCAAGTACTAACCAGGCCTGACCCTGCTTACCTTCCGAGATCGGACGAGATCGGGCGTATTCAGGGTGGTATGGCCGTAAGCCGCTTGGGAGGTCAGAAGAAACGTATAAATGCATTTCAGTAATGACCAGCATGACCGTTTCAGAAAACTACATTTCTTATCTTCCAAGATGTGAAAAAGCTTACAGCACCTGGTATTCCCAGGCGGTCACCCATCCAAGTACTAACCAGGCCTGACCCTGCTTAGCTTCCGAGATCAGACGAGATCGGGCGTATTCAGGGTGGTATGGCCGTAAGCCGCTGGAGATATCAGAAACACCGTATAAATGCATTTCAGTAATGACCAGCATGACCATTTAAGAGGATTATATATCACAATGTGAAAAAGATGTTGATGTTGTGACTTTGAAGTTGTGGCTTTGAAGTTGTGGTTTGATGTTGTGGCTTTCATGTTTGGCTTTGATGTTGTGGCTTTGAAGTTGTGGTTTGATGTTGTGACTTTGATGTTTGGCTTTCAAGTTGTGGTTTGATGTTGTTGCTTTGAAGTTGTGGCTTTGATGTTTGACTTTAAAGTTGTGGCTTTCATGTTGTGGCTTTGAAGTTGTGGTTTGATGTTGTGGCTTTGATGTTGTTACTGTAATGTTGCGGCCATGAGCCACTTGAAAGATCAGAAATACTGTACATATGCATTTCAGTAATGACCAGAATGACCATTTAAGAGGATTATATGTCACAATGTGAAAAAGCTTACAGCACCTGGTATTCCCAGGCGGTCACCCATCCAAGTACTAACCAGGCCTGACCCTGCTTAGCTTCCGAGATCAGACGAGAACAGGCGTATTCAGGGTGGCATGGCCGTAAGCCGCTTGAGAGGTCAGAAGAAACGTATATATGCATTTCAGTAATGACCAGCATGACCATTTAAGAGGATTATATATCACAATGTGAAAAAGCTTAAAGCACCTGGTATTCCCAGGCGGTCACCCATCCAAGTACTAACCAGGCCTGACCCTGCTTAGCTTCTGAGATCAGACGAGATCGGGCGTATTCAGGGTGGTATGGCCGTAAGCCCCTTAGAAATCAGAAACACCGTATATATGCATTTCAGTAATGACCAGCATGACCATTTAAGAGGATTATATATCACAATGTGAAAAAGCTTACAGCACCTGGTATTCCCAGGCGGTCACCCATCCAAGTACTAACCAGGCCTGACCCTGCTTAGCTTCCGAGATTAGACGAGATCGGGCGTATTCAGGGTGGTATGGCCGTAAGCCGCTTGAGAGATCAGAAACACTGTATAAATGCATTTCAGTAATGACCAGCATGACCATTTCAGAAAACTACATTTGTTACCTTCCAAGATGTGAAAAAGCTTACAGCACCTGGTATTCCCAGGCGGTCACCCATCCAAGTACTAACCAGGCCTGACCCTGCTTAGCTTCCGAGATCGGGCGTATTCAGGGTGGTATGGCCGTAAGCCGCTTGAGAGATCAGAAACACCGTATAAATGCATTTCAGTAATGACCAGCATGACCATTTAAGAAAATTAAATTTCTTACCTTCCAAGATGTGAAAAAGCTTACAGCACCTGGTATTCCCAGGCGGTCACCCATCCAAGTACTAACCAGGCCTGACCCTGCTTAGCTTCCGAGATCAGACGAGATCGGGCGTATTCAGGGTGGTATGGCCGTAAGCCGCTTGAGATATCAGAAACACCGTATAAATGCATTTCAGTAATGACCAGCATGACCATTTAAGAGGATTATATATCACAATGTGAAAAAGATGTTGATGTTGTGACTTTGAAGTTGTGGCTTTGAAGTTGTGGTTTGATGTTGTGGCTTTCATGTTTGGCTTTGATGTTGTGGCTTTGAAGTTGTGGTTTGATGTTGTGACTTTGATGTTTGGCTTTCAAGTTGTGGTTTGATGTTGTTGCTTTGAAGTTGTGGCTTTGATGTTTGACTTTAAAGTTGTGGCTTTCATGTTGTGGCTTTGAAGTTGTGGTTTGATGTTGTGGCTTTCATGTTGTGGCTTTGATGTTGTTACTGTAATGTTGCGGCCATGAGCCACTTGAAAGATCAGAAATACTGTACATATGCATTTCAGTAATGACCAGAATGACCATTTAAGAGGATTATATGTCACAATGTGAAAAAGCTTACAGCACCTGGTATTCCCAGGCGGTCACCCATCCAAGTACTAACCAGGCCTGACCCTGCTTAGCTTCTGAGATCAGACGAGATCGGGCGTATTCAGGGTGGTATGGCCGTAAGCCCCTTAGAAATCAGAAACACCGTATATATGCATTTCAGTAATGACCAGCATGACCATTTAAGAGGATTATATATCACAATGTGAAAAAGCTTACAGCACCTGGTATTCCCAGGCGGTCACCCATCCAAGCACTAACCAGGCCTGACCCTGCTTAGCTTCCGAGATCAGACGAGATCGGGCGTATTCAGGGTGGTATGGCCGTAAGCTGCTTGAGAGGTCAGAAGAAACGTATAAATGCATTTCAGTAATGACCAGCATGACCATTTCAGAAAACTACATTTCTTATCTTCCAAGATGTGAAACAGCTTACAGCACCTGGTATTCCCAGGCGGTCACCCATCCAAGTACTAACCAGGCCTGACCCTGCTTAGCTTCCGAGATCAGACGAGATCGGGCGTATTCAGGGTGGTATGGCCGTAAGCCGCTTGAGAGGTCAGAAGAAACGTATAAATGCATTTCAGTAATGACCAGCATGACCATTTCAGAAAACTACATTTCTTTTCTTCCAAGATGTGAAAAAGCTTACAGCACCTGGTATTCCCAGGCGGTCACCCATCCAAGTACTAACCAGGCCTGACCCTGCTTAGCTTCCGAGATCAGACGAGATCGGGCGTATTCAGGGTGGTATGGCCGTAAGCCGCTTGAAAGATCAGAAACACCGTATAAATGCATTTCAGTAATGACCAGCATGACCATTTAAGAAAATTACATTTCTTACCTTCCAAGATGTGAAAAAGCTTATAGCACCTGGTATTCCCAGGCGGTCACCCATCCAAGTACTAACCAGGCCTGACACTGCTTAGCTTCCGAGATCAGACGAGATCGGGCGTATTCAGGGTGGTATGGCCGTAAGCCATTTGAGAAATCAGAAACACTGTATAAATGCATGTCAGTAATGACCAGCATGACCATTTAAGAGGATTATATATCACAATGTGAAAAAGCTTACAGCACCTGGTATTCCCAGGCGGTCACCCATCCAAGTACTAACCAGGCCTGACCCTGCTTAGCTTCCGAGATCAGACGAGATCGGGCGTATTCAGGGTGGTATGGCCGTAAGCCGCTTGAGAGGTCAGAAGAAACGTATAAATGCATTTCAGTAATGACCAGCATGACCATTTCAGAGAACTACATTTCCTATCTTCCAAGATGTGAAAAAGCTTACAGCACCTGGTATTCCCAGGCGGTCACCCATCCAAGTACTAACCAGGCCTGACCCTGCTTAGCTTCCGAGATCAGGCGTATTCAGGGTGGTATGGCCGTAAGCCGCTTGAGAGGTCAGAAGAAACGTATAAATGCATTTCAGTAATGACCAGCATGACCATTTCAGAGAACTACATTTCCTATCTTCCAAGATGTGAAAAAGCTTACAGCACCTGGTATTCCCAGGCGGTCACCCATCCAAGTACTAACCAGGCCTGACCCTGCTTAGCTTCCGAGATCAGACGAGATCGGGCGTATTCAGGGTGGTATGACCGTAAGCCGCTTGAGAGATCAGAAACACTGTATAAATGCATTTCAGTAATGACCAGCATGACCATTTAAGAGGATTATATATCACAATGTGAAAAAGCTTACAGCACCTGGTATTCCCAGGCGGTCACCCATCCAAGTACTAACCAGGCCTGACCCTGCTTAGCTTCCGAGATCGGGCGTATTCAGGGTGGTATGGCCGTAAGCCGCTTGAGAGATCAGAAACACCGTATAAATGCATTTCAGTAATGACCAGCATGACCCTTTAAGAAAATTAAATTTCTTACCTTCCAAGATGTGAAAAAGCTTACAGCACCTGGTATTCCCAGGCGGTCACCCATCCAAGTACTAACCAGGCCTGACCCTGCTTACCTTCCGAGATCAGACGAGATCGGGCGCATTCAGGGTGGTATGGCCGTAAGCCGCTTGGGAGGTCAGAAGAAACGTATAAATGCATTTCAGTAATGACCGGCATGACCGTTTCAGAAAACTACATTTCTTATCTTCCAAGATGTGAAAAAGCTTACAGCACCTGGTATTCCCAGGCGGTCACCCATCCAAGTACTAACCAGGCCTGACCCTGCTTAGCTTCCGAGATCAGACGAGATCGGGCGTATTCAGGGTGGTATGGCCATAAGCCGCTTGAGATATCAGAAACACCGTATAAATGCATTTCAGTAATGACCAGCATGACCATTTAAGAGGATTATATATCACAATGTGAAAAAGCTTACAGCACCTGGTATTCCCAGGCAGTCACCCATCCAAGTACTAACCAGGCCTGACCCTGCTTAGCTTCCGAGATCAGACGAGATCAGGCTTATTCAGGGTGGTATGGCCGTAAGCCGCTTGAGAGATCAGAAACACCGTATAAATGCATTTCAGTAATGACCAGCATGACGATTTAAGAAAATTAAATTTCTTACCTTCCAAGATGTGAAAAAGCTTACAGCACCTGGTATTCCCAGGCGGTCACCCATCCAAGTACTAACCAGGCCTGACCCTGCTTACCTTCCGAGATCAGACGAGATCGGGCGTATTCAGGGTGGTATGGCCGTAAGCCGTTTGGGAGGTCAGAAGAAACGTATAAATGCATTTCAGTAATGACCGGCATGACCGTTTCAGAAAACTACATTTCTTATCTTCCAAGATGTGAAAAAGCTTACAGCACCTGGTATTCCCAGGCGGTCACCCATCCAAGTACTAACCAGGCCTGACCCTGCTTAGCTTCCGAGATCAGACGAGATCGGGCGTATTCAGGGTGGTATGGCCGTAAGCCGCTTGAGATATCAGAAACACCGTATAAATGCATTTCAGTAATGACCAGCATGACCATTTAAGAGGATTATATATCACAATGTGAAAAAGATGTTGATGTTGTGACTTTGAAGTTGTGGCTTTGAAGTTGTGGTTTGATGTTGTGGCTTTCATGTTTGGCTTTGATGTTGTGGCTTTGAAGTTGTGGTTTGATGTTGTGACTTTGATGTTTGGCTTTCAAGTTGTGGTTTGATGTTGTTGCTTTGAAGTTGTGGCTTTGATGTTTGACTTTAAAGTTGTGGCTTTCATGTTGTGGCTTTGAAGTTGTGGTTTGATGTTGTGGCTTTGATGTTGTTACTGTAATGTTGCGGCCATGAGCCACTTGAAAGATCAGAAATACTGTACATATGCATTTCAGTAATGACCAGCATGACGATTTAAGAAAATTAAATTTCTTACCTTCCAAGATGTGAAAAAGCTTACAGCACCTGGTATTCCCAGGCGGTCACCCATCCAAGTACTAACCAGGCCTGACCCTGCTTACCTTCCGAGATCAGACGAGATCGGGCGCATTCAGGGTGGTATGGCCGTAAGCCGCTTGGGAGGTCAGAAGAAACGTATAAATGCATTTCAGTAATGACCGGCATGACCGTTTCAGAAAACTACATTTCTTATCTTCCAAGATGTGAAAAAGCTTACAGCACCTGGTATTCCCAGGCGGTCACCCATCCAAGTACTAACCAGGCCTGACCCTGCTTAGCTTCCGAGATCAGACGAGATCGGGCGTATTCAGGGTGGTATGGCCATAAGCCGCTTGAGATATCAGAAACACCGTATAAATGCATTTCAGTAATGACCAGCATGACCATTTAAGAGGATTATATATCACAATGTGAAAAAGCTTACAGCACCTGGTATTCCCAGGCAGTCACCCATCCAAGTACTAACCAGGCCTGACCCTGCTTAGCTTCCGAGATCAGACGAGATCAGGCTTATTCAGGGTGGTATGGCCGTAAGCCGCTTGAGAGATCAGAAACACCGTATAAATGCATTTCAGTAATGACCAGCATGACGATTTAAGAAAATTAAATTTCTTACCTTCCAAGATGTGAAAAAGCTTACAGCACCTGGTATTCCCAGGCGGTCACCCATCCAAGTACTAACCAGGCCTGACCCTGCTTAGCTTCCGAGATCAGACGAGATCGGGCGTATTCAGGGTGGTATGGCCGTAAGCCATTTGAGAAATCAGAAACACTGTATAAATGCATTTCAGTAATGACCAGCATGACCATTTAAGAGGATTATATATCACAATGTGAAAAAGCTTACAGCACCTGGTATTCCCAGGCGGTCACCCATCCAAGTACTAACCAGGCCTGACCCTGCTTAGCTTCCGAGATCAGACGAGATCGGGCGTATTCAGGGTGGTATGGCCGTAAGCTGCTTGAGAGGTCAGAAGAAACGTATAAATGCATTTCAGTAATGACCAGCATGACCATTTCAGAAAACTACATTTCTTTTCTTCCAAGATGTGAAAAAGCTTACAGCACCTGGTATTCCCAGGCGGTCAACCATCCAAGTACTAACCAGGCCTGACCCTGCTTAGCTTCTGAGATCAAACGAGATCTGGCGTATTCAGGGTGGTATGGCCGTAAGCCGCTTGAGAGATCAGAAACACCGTATAAATGCATTTCAGTAATGACCAGCATGACCATTTCAGAGGATTATATATCACAATGTGAAAAAGATGTTGATGTTGTGACTTTGAAGTTGTGGCTTTGAAGTTGTGGTTTGATGTTGTGGCTTTCATGTTTGGCTTTGATGTTGTGGCTTTGAAGTTGTGGTTTGATGTTTGGCTTTCAAGTTGTGGTTTGATGTTGTGGCTTTGAAGTTGTGGCTTTGATGTTTGACTTTTGAGTTGTGGCTTTCATGTTGTGGCTTTGAAGTTGTGGTTTGATGTTGTGGCTTTGATGTTGTGGCTTTGATGTTGTTACTGTAATGTTGCGGCCATGAGCCACTTGAAAGATCAGAAATACTGTACATATGCATTTCAGTAATGACCAGCATGACCATTTAAGAGGATTATATATCACAATGTGAAAAAGCTTACAGCACCTGGTATTCCCAGGCGGTCACCCATCCAAGTACTAACCAGGCCTGACCCTGCTTAGCTTCCGAGATCAGACGAGATCGGGCGTATTCAGGGTGGTATGGCCGTAAGCCGCTTGAGAGATCAGAAACACCGTATAAATGCATTTCAGTAATGACCAGCATGACCATTTAAGAGGATTATTTATCACAATGTGAAAAAGCTTACAGCACCTGGTATTCCCAGGCGGTCACCCATCCAAGTACTAACCAGGCCTGACCCTGCTTAACTTCCGAGATCAGACGAGATCGGGCATATTCAGGGTGGTATGGCCGTAAGCCGCTTGAGAGATCAGAAACACCGTATAAATGCATTTCAGTAATGACCAGCATGACCATTTAAGAGGATTATTTATCACAATGTGAAAAAGCTTACAGCACCTGGTATTCCCAGGCGGTCACCCATCCAAGTACTAACCAGGCCTGACCCTGCTTAGCTTCCGAGATCAGACGAGATCGGGCGTATTCAGGGTGTTATGGCCGTAAGCCACTTGAGAGATCAGAAACACCGTATATATGCATTTCAGTAATGACCAGCATGACCATTCAAGAGGATTATATATCACAATGTGAAAAAGCTTATAGGAACCTGGTATTCACAGGCGGTCAACCATCCAAGTACTAACCAGGCCTGACCCTGCTTAGCTTCCGAGATCAGACGAGACCGGGCGTATTCAGGGTGGTATGGCCGTAAGCCGCTTGAGAGGTCAGAAGAAACGTATAAATGCATTTCAGTAATGACCAGCATGACCATTTAAGAGGATTATATATCACAATGTGAAAAAGCTTACAGCACCTGGTATTCCCAGGCGGTCACCCATCCAAGTACTAACCAGGCCTGACCCTGCTTAGCTTCCGAGATCAGACGAGACCGGGCGTATTCAGGGTGGTATGGCCGTAAGCCGCTGGAGAGATCAGAAACACCGTATATATGCATTTCAGTAATGACCAGCATGACCATTTGAGAAAACTACATTTCTTATCTTCCAAGATGTGAAAAAGCTTACAGGACCTGGTATTCCCAGGTGGTCAACCATCCAAGTACTAACCAAGCCTGACCCTGCTTAGCTTGCGAGATCAGACGAGACCGGGCGTATTCAGGGTGGTATGGCCGTAAGCCGCTTGAGAGGTCAGAAGAAACGTATGAATGCATTTCAGTAATGACCAGCATGACCATTTAAGAGGATTATATATCACAATGTGAAAAAGCTTACAGCACCTGGTATTCCCAGGCGGTCACCCATCCAAGTACTAACCAGGCCTGACCCTGCTTAGCTTCCGAGATCAGACGAGATCGGGCGTTTTCAGGGTGGTATGGCCGTAAGCCGCTTGAGAGGTCAGAAGAAACGTATAAATGCATTTCAGTAATGACCAGCATGACCATTTCAGAGGATTATATATCACAATGTGAAAAAGATGTTGATGTTGTGACTTTGAAGTTGTGGCTTTGATGTTGTGGTTTGATGTTGTGACTTTGATGTTTGGCTTTCAAGTTGTGGTTTGATGTTGTGGCTTTGAAGTTGTGGCTTTGATATTTGACTTTAAAGTTGTGGCTTTTGAGTTGTGGCTTTCATGTTGTGGCTTTGAAATTGTGGTTTGATGTTGTTACTGTAATGTTGCGGCCATGAGCCACTTGAAAGATCAGAAATACTGTACATATGCATTTCAGTAATGACCAGAATGACCATTTAAGAGGATTATATATCACAATGTGAAAAAGCTTACAGCACCTGGTATTCCCAGGCGGTCACCCATCCAAGTACTAACCAGGCCTGACCCTGCTTAGCTTCCGATATCAGACGAGATCGGGCGCATTCAGGGTGGTATGGCCGTAAGCCCCTTAGAAATCAGAAACACCGTAGATATGCATTTCAGTAATGACCAGCATGACCATTTAAGAGGATTATATATCACAATGTGAAAAAGCTTACAGCACCTGGTATTCCCAGGCGGTCACCCATCCAAATACTAACCAGGCCTGACCCTGCTTAGCTTCCGAGATCAGACGAGATCGGGCGTATTCAGGGTGGTATGGCCGTAAGCTGCTTGAGAGGTCAGAAGAAACGTATAAATGCATTTCAGTAATGACCAGCATGACCATTTCAGAAAACTACATTTCTTATCTTCCAAGATGTGAAACAGCTTACAGCACCTGGTATTCCCAGGCGGTCAACCATCCAAGTATTAACCAGGCCTGACCCTGCTTAGCTTCCGAGATCAGACGAGACCGGGCGTATTCAGGGTGGTATGGCCGTAAGCCGCTTGAGAGGTCAGAAGAAACGTATAAATGCATTTCAGTAATGACCAGCATGACCATTTAAGAGGATTATATATCACAATGTGAAAAAGCTTACAGCACCTGGTATTCCCAGGCGGTCACCCATCCAAGTACTAACCAGGCCTGACCCTGCTTAGCTTCCGAGATCAGACGAGATCGGGCGTTTTCAGGGTGGTATGGCCGTAAGCCGCTTGAGAGGTCAGAAGAAACGTATAAATGCATTTCAGTAATGACCAGCATGACCATTTCAGAGGATTATATATCACAATGTGAAAAAGATGTTGATGTTGTGACTTTGAAGTTGTGGCTTTGAAGTTGTGGTTTGATGTTGTGGCTTTCATGTTTGGCTTTGATGTTGTGGTTTGATGTTGTGACTTTGATGTTTGGCTTTCAAGTTGTGGTTTGATGTTGTGGCTTTGAAGTTGTGGCTTTGATGTTTGACTTTAAAGTTGTGGCTTTTGAGTTGTGGCTTTCATGTTGTGGCTTTAAAATTGTGGTTTGATGTTGTGGCTTTGATGTTGTCACTGTAATGTTGCGGCCATGAGCCACTTGAAAGATCAGAAATACTGTACATATGCATTTCAGTAATGACCAGAATGACCATTTAAGAGGATTATATATCACAATGTGAAAAAGCTTACAGCACCTGGTATTCCCAGGCGGTCACCGATCCAAGTACTAACCAGGCCTGACCCTGCTTAGCTTCCGAGATCAGACGAGATCGGGTGTATTCAGGGTGGGATGGCCGTAAGCCGCTTGAGAGGTCAGAAGAAACGTATAAATGCCTTTCAGTAATGACCAGCATGACCATTTAAGAAAATTACATTTCTTACCTTCCAAGATGTGAAAAAGCTTACAGCACCTGGTATTCCCAGGCGGTCACCCATCCAAGTACTAACCAGGCCTGACCCTGCTTAGTTTCCGATATCAGACGAGATCGGGCGCATTCAGGGTGGTATGGCCGTAAGCCCCTTAGAAATCAGAAACACCGTAGATATGCATTTCAGTAATGACCAGCATGACCATTTAAGAGGATTATATATCACAATGTGAAAAAGCTTACAGCACCTGGTATTCCCAGGCGGTCACCCATCCAAGTACTAACCAGGCCTGACCCTGCTTAGCTTCCGAGATCAGACAAGATCGGGCGTATTCAGGGTGGTATGGCCGTAAGCTGCTTGAGAGGTCAGAAGAAACGTATAAATGCATTTCAGTAATGACCAGCATGACCATTTCAGAAAACTACATTTCTTATCTTCCAAGATGTGAAACAGCTTACAGCACCTGGTATTCCCAGGCGGTCAACCATCCAAGTACTAACCAGGCCTGACCCTGCTTAGCTTCCGAGATCAGACGAGACCGGGCGTATTCAGGGTGGTATGGCCGTAAGCCACTTGAGAGGTCAGAAGAAACGTATAAATGCATTTCAGTAATGACCAGCATGACCATTTAAGAGGATTATATATCACAATGTGAAAAAGCTTACAGCACCTGGTATTCCCAGGCGGTCACCCATCCAAGTACTAACCAGGCCTGACCCTGCTTAGCTTCCGAGATCAGACGAGATCGGGCGTTTTCAGGGTGGTATGGCCGTAAGCCGCTTGAGAGGTCAGAAGAAACGTATAAATGCATTTCAGTAATGACCAGCATGACCATTTCAGAGGATTATATATCACAATGTGAAAAAGATGTTGATGTTGTGACTTTGAAGTTGTGGCTTTGAAGTTGTGGTTTGATGTTGTGGCTTTCATGTTTGGCTTTGATGTTGTGGTTTGATGTTGTGACTTTGATGTTTGGCTTTCAAGTTGTGGTTTGATGTTGTGGCTTTGAAGTTGTGGCTTTGATGTTTGACTTTAAAGTTGTGGCTTTTGAGTTGTGGCTTTCATGTTGTGGCTTTGAAATTGTGGTTTGATGTTGTCACTGTAATGTTGCGGCCATGAGCCACTTGAAAGATCAGAAATACTGTACATATGCATTTCAGTAATGACCAGAATGACCATTTAAGAGGATTATATGTCACAATGTGAAAAAGCTTACAGCACCTGGTATTCCCAGGCGGTCACCCATCCAAGTACTAACCAGGCCTGACCCTGCTTAGCTTCCGAGATCAGACGAGATCGGGCGTATTCAGGGTGGTAAGGCTGTAAGCCGCTTGAGAGGTCAGAAGAAACGTATAAATGCCTTTCAGTAATGACCAGCATGACCATTTAAGAAAATTACATTTCTTATCTTCCAAGATGTGAAAAAGCTTACAGCGCCTGGTATTCCCAGGCGGTCACCCATCCAAGTACTAACCAGGCCTGACCCTGCTTAGCTTCCGAGATCAGACGAGATCGGGCGTATTCAGGGTGGTATGGCCGTAAGCCATTTGAGAAATCAGAAAGACTGTATAAATGCATTTCAGTAATGACCAGCATGACCATTTAAGAGGATTATATATCACAATGTGAAAAAGTTTACAGCACCTGGTATTCCCAGGCGGTCACCCATCCAAGTACTAACCAGGCCTGACCCTGCTTAGCTTCCGAGATCAGACGAGATCGGGTGTATTCAGGGTGGTATGGCCGTAAGCCCCTTAGAAATCAGAAACACCGTAGATATGCATTTCAGTAATGACCAGCATGACCATTTAAGAGGATTATATATCACAATGTGAAAAAGCTTACAGCACCTGGTATTCCCAGGCGGTCACCCATCCAAGTACTAACCAGGCCTGACCCTGCTTAGCTTCCGAGATCAGACGAGATCGGGCGTATTCAGGGTGGTATGGCCGTAAGCTGCTTGAGAGGTCAGAAGAAACGTATAAATGCATTTCAGTAATGACCAGCATGACCATTTCAGAAAACTACATTTCTTATCTTCCAAGATGTGAAAAAGCTTACAGCACCTGGTATTCCCAGGCGGTCACCCATCCAAGTACTAACCAGGCCTGACCCTGCTTAGCTTCCGAGATCAGACGAGATCTGGCGTATTCAGGGTGGTATGGCCGTAAGCCGCTTGAGAGATCAGAAACACCGTATAAATGCATTTCAGTAATGACCAGCATGACCATTTCAGAGGATTATATATCACAATGTGAAAAAGATGTTGATGTTGTGACTTTGAAGTTGTGGCTTTGAAGTTGTGGTTTGATGTTGTGGCTTTCATGTTTGGCTTTGATGTTGTGGCTTTGAAGTTGTGGTTTGATGTTGTGACTTTGATGTTTGGCTTTCAAGTTGTGGTTTGATGTTGTGGCTTTGAAGTTGTGGCTTTGATGTTTGACTTTAAAGTTGTGGCTTTTGAGTTGTGGCTTTCATGTTGTGGCTTTGAAGTTGTGGTTTGATGTTGTGGCTTTGATGTTGTTACTGTAATGTTGCGGCCATGAGCCACTTGAAAGATCAGAAATACTGTACATATGCATTTCAGTAATGACCAGAATGACCATTTAAGAGGATTATATGTCACAATGTGAAAAAGCTTACAGCACCTGGTATTCCCAGGCGGTCACCCATCCAAGTACTAACCAGGCCTGACCCTGCTTAGCTTCCGAGATCAGACGAGATCGGACGTATTCAGGGTGGTATGGCCGTAAGCCGCTTGAGAGATCAGAAACACTGTATAAATGCATTTCAGTAATGACCAGCATGACCATTTAAGAGGATTATATATCACAATGTGAAAAAGCTTACAGCACCTGGTATTCCCAGGCGGTCACCCATCCAAGTACTAACCAGGCCTGACGCTGCTTAGCTTCCGAGATCAGACGAGATCGGGCGTATTCAGGGTGGTATGGCCGTAAGCCGCTTGAGAGATCAGAAACACTGTATAAATGCATTTCAGTAATGACCAGCATGACCATTTAAGAGGATTTTATATCACAATGTGAAAAAGCTTACAGCACCTGGTAGTCCCAGGCGGTCACCCATCCAAGTACTAACCAGGCCTGACCCTGCTTAGCTTCCGAGATCGGGCGTATTCAGGGTGGTATGGCCGTAAGCCGCTTGAGAGATCAGAAACACCGTATATATTCATTTCAGTAATGACCAGCATGACCATTTCAGAAAACTACATTTCTTATCTTCCAAGATGTGAAAAAGCTTACAGCACCTGGTATTCCCAGGCGGTCACCCATCCAAGTACTAACCAGGCCTGACCCTGCTTAGCTTCCGAGATCAGACGAGATCGGGCGTATTCAGGGTGGTATGGCCGTAAGCCGCTTGAGAGGTCAGAAGAAACGTATAAATGCATTTCAGTAATGACCAGCATGACCATTTAAGAGGATTATATATCACAATGTGAAAAAGCTTACAGCACCTGGTATTCCCAGGCGGTCACCCATCCAAGTACTAACCAAGCCTGACCCTGCTTAGCTTCCGAGATCAGACGAGATCGGGCGTTTTCAGGGTGGTATGGCCGTAAGCCGCTTGAGAGATCAGAAACACTGTATAAATGCATTTCAGTAATGACCAGCATGACCATTTAAGAGGATTATATATCACAATGTGAAAAAGCTTACAGCACCTGGTATTCCCAGGCGGTCACCCATCCAAGTACTAACCAGGCCTGACCCTGCTTAGCTTCCAAGATCAGACGAGATCGGGTGTATTCAGGGTGGTATGGCCGTAAGCCGCTTGAGAGGTCAGAAGAAACGTATAAATGCCTTTCAGTAATGACCAGCATGACCATTTAAGAAAATTACATTTCTTACCTTCCAAGATGTGAAAAAGCTTACAGCACCTGGTATTGCCAGGCGGTCACCCATCCAAGTACTAACCAGGCCTGACCCTGCTTAGCTTCCGAGATCAGACGAGATCGGGCGTATTCAGGGTGGTATGGCCGTAAGCCATTTGAGAAATAAGAAACACTGTATAAATGCATTTCAGTAATGACCAGCATGACCATTTAAGAGGATTATATATCACAATGTGAAAAAGCTTACAGCACCTGGTATTCCCAGGCGGTCACCCATCCAAGTACTAACCAGGCCTGACCCTGCTTAGCTTCCGAGATCAGACGAGATCGGGCGTATTCAGGGTGGTATGGCCGTAAGCCATTTGAGAAATCAGAAACACTGTATAAATGCATTTCAGTAAGAGGATTATATATCACAATGTGAAAAAGCTTACAGCACCTGGTATTCCCAGGCGGTCACCCATCCAAGTACTAACCAGGCCTGACCCTGCTTAGCTTCCGATATCAGACGAGATCGGGCGTATTCAGGGTGGTATGGCCGTAAGCCCCTTAGAAATCAGAAACACCGTAGATATGCATTTCAGTAATGACCAGCATGACCATTTAAGAGGATTATATATCACAATGTGAAAAAGATGTTGATGTTGTGACTTTGAAGTTGTGGCTTTGAAGTTGTGGTTTGATGTTGTGGCTTTGATGTTGTGGCTTTGATGTTGTTACTGTAATGTTGCGGCCATGAGCCACTTGAAAGATCAGAAATACTGTACATATGCATTTCAGTAATGACCAGAATGACCATTTAAGAGGATTATATGTCACAATGTGAAAAAGCTTACAGCACCTGGTATTCCCAGGCGGTCACCCATTCAAGTACTAACCAGGCCTGACCCTGCTTAGCTTCCGAGATCAGACGAGATCGGGCGTATTCAGGGTGGTATGGCCGTAAGCCGCTTGAGATATCAGAAACACCGTATATATGCATTTCAGTAATGACCAGCATGACCATTTAAGAGGATTATATATCACAATGTGAAAAAGCTTACAGCACCTGGTATTCCCAGGCGGTCACCCATCCAAGTACTAACCAGGCCTGACCCTGCTTAGCTTCCGAGATCAGACGAGATCGGGCGTATTCAGGGTGGTATGGCCGTAAGCCGCTTGAGAGATCAGAAACACCGTATAAATGCATTTCAGTAATGACCAGCATGACCATTTAAAAGGATTATTTATCACAATGTGAAAAAGCTTACAGCACCTGGTATTCCCAGGCGGTCACCCATCCGAATACTAACCA